>OX422207.1:683196038-687996038 GCA_949130495.1 Sambucus nigra | reverse complement strand
TCCAGGGACTCAAAGCTCCTGAGGCCACATCATGCAAGCTCGAGGGAAAGATCCGGCACATTAATGCATCCTTATGGTTCCATAGGGTCAGGGCCTACCTGTACTTCCTAACATGGTCGATAGGATCAGTCTTTTCGTTGTAGATCTTGAATCTGGGTATCGAGAACTTCTTGGGGGCTTCTTCTTCTTCTATCTCCCTTGAGAAAGGGGATTTCTTCGGGGTCCTAAAAGCTCGCCTGGATATCTCTCTGGTCGATCTGGCATCCCGATGCGCTGGGTGTTGGTCTATTTCTCTCCGGACCAAATTTCGTATGTAATCATTTCCTCGACCTGGGCTCCTGTAACGGTGAGGTAGTTGTTGTTTCTCGAGAAAGTCATCATCTGATCTGTGTTCTAAATATATTTGAGATCCACGTCTAGGGATCCTTCCTTGGCTGCGAGACTTGCTCGCCTGAGGACTAGGAGTGCGATATTGGCATTACCTGGTGCTACGATGGAGTTCTCTCTCCATTTTCTCCAGTCTTCTTTTGAGACGAGCATTCTCATCTTCTTGCTTGCGAGTGGCCTCCTCTTGCTCATGGATCCTGGCCTCATATGCTTCGATTCTCCTAGAGACCTGTGTGGACCTGGCTGGTCCTTGTCTTTCCTCCGAAGCTTACCGTTCTAGACGAGCCCTAGGATTTGAATGTCGAACTTCAGATTTGATCCTGCGAGGGGTAGGTTGTTCTTGAATATCCCCTACTAGAGGGTAATTTCTGATGTGACCAGACATTCCAAATTATTATTGGTGAAGTCTTTCTTAGAGGAAAATAAACGTTTCCCACAGACGGTGCTAATTGTGGTGACAGTTAAACTCAACACAAAATAATAAGCAAAATTAATCACCAGAATACATAAAGAACTCAAAATGACTACAATCACACGCCGCATAGGATATACGTGGTTAGGCAAGAAGGCCCACATCCACAGTGGTGATCTCTGTATTTTATTTTTGTTTACTCCAGGGGAGAGTTTACAACTGCATACCCTTTGCCCCGGGAAGAGGGTTTTATTTATACAACTTATTTTCGGAGAGTTAGGGATTCAGACTCCTCCAAGTTATCCCATGATCCCTAGAATATCTATTTGAGAGATTTTAGGGATTGAATAGGTCATAACTAAATCAATTACAGCATGAGGCCTCTAGACTTTGGGTCGGGCTTACTTGGGCTACTCGTCTGGGCCGGAATTACTAATCGAGGTACCCACAGGAGGTTGTTACAGTTGGTATCAGAGCACGGTTATAGTGTCCTTAGGATCTGTATTAGAGCCCTATGATTATGAATCATTATATTCATTGTGAGTCATTATTACTCGTTCAAGAAAGGACCCTATTTTGGAGAGAGAGCCATAGAGACGAGTCAGTTTTGGAGAGAGAGACATAGAGACCTTAGTGAAGGTCACTTGTTAGAATTGCGAGAAGTTTGGGCAATTTAGTGACTAAAATAATTAAAATGGAGACATTAGAGAAATAGAGGAAGATGATAGGGCACGATAGAACACAAGAAGAGGTTAGTTGGTTCAGACTAGTAGGAGCGACGTTATGGTAGTAAAGGTCCGTCACTATGCTGGAAGAGAGAGACAAATTAATTTGTGATTAGTTTCGGGGGAAACTGGAGGGGATATTTTCCAACACATTTTTTAAGTCATAAATGAAGAAAAAAAGGTGAGGAAGAGATTTACAAATTTTCCTATATCGTGTAAGCATGGCGAGATAGGTAATCAAAATTGTTAAAGGATCCGACAGTTTGAGGAGTTCCAATTGAGTAGTTTATATAATACATATAAGATTTTTGATGGTCAAAATGAGTAAGGCTGACAAGTCCAGGACCCACAGTGAGATGGGCATCGAGTTATAGAAGAATTTAATTGCGAAAATAGGGACTAGTGGTAGTATCAGGGATAAAGGATGTATTTTTTCCCTACTTTGGAGTATGTAGGATATGTTTTGTTGAATATGTGGACTTGGTGTTCATTAGGTCCTTATTAGTACATTGGAGTAGTTGGACTTCGTACTTGGGATAGTGTTTTTATGTTGGTTTACCATGGGTAAGAAGGGGCAATCTCAGGTTGGTTAGTAGATGTATATAAATGTCTATGAGGAGGCTTATGCTTAGTTTAGGCAAAATTGTTAAGCCATGTCATAGTAAGATAATTATCCAGCGATGAAAAGTTCCTATTTGTGTTAAGAGTATGCAAAGCAAAAGGAATTCGTATTTTAGAAGTATTTGGTTCCTTTGGGAGTATTAGGACTAGTGATAGTCCCTATTACACGATAAGGTGTACAATCATATATAATGTTATTATAATGATGATGTCATTGGAAATGGATAGTGATAGCCTTTATGGGAATGAGTAGGTTTGTAAAGCCATATAAATTGATTTAAAAACATTAATAGACTTAGGTCCTATACCAACAGATCTCAATGACCGACAGAGCTGCGTAGTAGTGTATTAGGAGGGTTCCTTACTTGGATGTCATTCGCAAGACGTCCCACGCATGAACGTAGAAAATGTCAGGATTTGAGAGATGTTGGATTCTAGGATATTTTGAGTTATTTTTCTTGGTACTGTCCTATTGGTAAATTATCGGGCATTAATGTTTATTTTCATGGAAAAAAATACTAAAATAATTGGGACACCTTGAGTTTAAATAGGGTTAAATGGGTGACTATAGGGCCAGGAAAGCCTTGTGAATTAATGGAGCACATTATAGACATGGGTCTTGGACTTACGGATCTCAGGGACCAACAATGCTATATAGTAGTGTATGGGGAGGGTTCCTTGTTTGGATTTTGCTTGCGAGACATCCCACTCATGAAAGTAGCAAAGGTCGGGAGTTGAGGGGAGTCGAATACTCAGATCGTTATTTTTCTTTCCCATGTACATATATGGTGGTATATTTTGTGTATGGATATGCTTGGTATGAATGGTACAATTAGGTATATATGTCCCATCCATCTTTGTTACTGTTATGTCTATGTACATATAATGTGGAATATATATCGACACCCCGGTGATGTTAGGATAGGCTATGGGTGAGTCTTTTCTTTTATCTCATGGGATACGGATATGGACAAAGTGAGCATAAAACTTGGGTTAATAACACAGATAAAAGCATAAGGTTGGACTTTAGCGAATTTCGAGGAAGAAATTCTATTATAAGGGGATGATAATTTAATACCCCGTAATTCTAGAATAAAATATTTTGACTAATTTAAATTTGATTATTTAATATTAATTTGGGAATAAATTAAATCGGAAAAATTTAAATCTAGATGGGTAAAATTTAAATTAAAAAATACGTTTATTTGTGATTATATAAATATAAAACTCAACTTAACATAATGGGCTTACTAGTGAAAAATAAATCACTCATAAATACATTTATGGGCGCTTGTCGCTTTAATATAATAAAATGTATAAGTGAAATAAAAATAATTGGGATGTGTTTTAGGGAGCGTTTTGGACTCGGTTTAGTGTTTTAAATATTTTGAAATGGTACCGGGTCATATGTATATGAGTTGGGGAAGTTTTGGGCTAGTTGGGTTATGGATTTAGGTCCATTTGGGGGTTCAAAAGTGGGATTTTAGGCCCAACTCGGGATTAGCCTTTTATTTAGTGTTTAAGTGGGGGTAAACTACTCCCCCACAATCATTCCACAAAAACTAAAACAACAGTTACAGGAGAGGAAAGGAAAAATAATTAAGGAAGGAGAGAAAGGGCAAGAACAAAGGGGGAACCAAGGAAGAATCAAGGGACATCTCTTCTACCATTTTTTAAAGCGAGAATTGTCTTGCTTAATTTAAGTTTCCAATCTATTCCTTGATGCATTTAATGACCTCCTTAAATTTTTGGGATCTAGGTTTGAAGGTGATAAACTTGATGATGATTATTTCATGTAGAGGACTGAAATTTAATGTAAAAATTGTCCCATAAATTTAGGTATTGAAGCCTTAAATTTAAGGTAGATTCCCTATGGCTTTGATGAATAACATGAGAATATTATGACAAGTCATGTAGAGGACATTACGTTAATATGTGTGGACTGAAATCTTGATATAATCCATAATAGATGCCCCATATTTAGAGTATCTAGGATTGGAATCTAAAAAAATATTTAATGGATTAAGACACTGATAAGTCTGAATGTTAGATTAATATTTTCATGGAGGAAATGGGTTCTGCATATTAACATTTAGGTTTGTTTAGATATTTCAAATTTTGGGTTTTGGTATAATAGTTAATCGAATGAGGTAAGGGTTTTCTAGGGTTAAAGTTTTCTGGGTAAAATTGTATTTGGGAAGAAGAGTTCGGAGAATAAGATGGAGGTAGGAGACGAGGAGTCATTCGAACGACGACAAGGTTCGTTCAAATGACATATCATGTCGCGCGACGCATGTGTATTTTTCCCACTTCATTCCTTTTTGGTTTGGGTTAGTTTGCTGAAAGTTGGGTTTCGTTTCCTTTTTGGTTTGGGTTGGTTTGCTGAATTTTGGTTTATAGTATATGAGTTAAAATGATGAATTTAATAAGGGAAAATCTGAATGGAAGTCTTAGGAATAATAATATTTATGAAGAATATTAATATAATAAGGGTAATTTGGGCTTGGGATTTTGGTTGTAAGTATTTTAATGAGTCCAAGTAAGAGAGTGGGACTGGGTTTGGGGATAATAAAGAATTTATTAAAAATATGGATGTGCCACATTAAATCGGGAAAATTACAATTAACTAGTTGGTTAAGTAATTATTTTATGGATTATAATTAATAATTGATTAGATGGTAAATTATTAATTAATTAACTATGGTGGAATGTAGTTGGACTTTTATGGTAATTATGGAGTAATTACCTATACATATTATATGGGATAATAATATGTACTATTATGTGTTTGTGTGGACATACCAGTGGACTGTCCTATCGACTCGGGGGTTCGTTCTTTCAAACCATGTACCACGTGTCGACACAGGTGGGCTTGACAATGTGTAGGTCATATAGGTACTAGGTGGAGGCTTCACCTACGAGAGGTAGATGATGGGATTGACCGTTCCTGTGTCACCATTGGGTATTGGCTGTGTACAGATGTCCTGTATAGGGACTGCCCCCAACTTGTGTGTATTTTTATGTCCACTTAAGATAAGGGATTCCTCCTGACTGTCCGATGGAGCGCGAATTAGACACCAACGGTAGATGCCCTTGTGTGTCACACACACACGCACACGCACACACACACACACACACACACACACACACACACACACACATGTGTATATATATATATACATATATATATATATATATATATATATATATATAATTACCCGGACTTTATATGAGATAAACTGAAATGCCTAAGAATGTGGACATAAATGACAATTGTGATTCTTCAATGCATAATAGATGTTTATGCCATTTATTTGAACATTATGAGATTGGGATATTATGGGTATTTATAATTAAATATAGTCGGTACACTTAGCCATTATTATCAATTTGAGACGTTGTTATAATTATTATTTGAGGATTTACTAGGAAGCATATAATATCACACTTAGATGAGGGGTGAGGTGTTAAACTCATGTGAGTGAAGAATGGGGGATATTGTGACAACCCGCTCCAAATAATAACGGGTGGCCAGCCCTATACTATAATAAATCAGGTATCTCAGATGGCACAGTCTTAACATCAACATACTAAACACCATAATATAAGGCTAACTGCCCGAAACTATTAACAGTGGATTGTCAAAATTTTAAAACTTTTTATTAAACAACAACAACAAAACCAATGATGCACATAACCAACAATATACATCTAACTATGATGAATGAAATGTGAAAACTCTAATAATATAAAAGACTACAATACAATGTATAACAAAATCTCAACAATAAAATACCTGAATATGTTGTCGGGTAACAGACAATACAATAATCTGAGAAATGAAATATGAAAGTGTTAATCAACAACACTTCAATACTAACTCAATACATAGACTGGATCCTAATCTAGATATACAAAGATAGGAATCGACTAAATCAAAATGCCACGACAGTCCGCAATTTCCACAACTCCACGAATCCTGAATGGATGAACATCAAAGGCGTCCTTGCGGAGGAACACCTAAAGTAGTACAATATATACATGGAGGAGATAAATATAAACGGGTTAGAGCCCGAGTTGAAAAACATTTTATAGCAACTGTATTAAAATGCCTAATAATTATAAATGCATTATTACATGATTTAGTTGGAATCGAACTCTCCATAATAATTTCAACTCACCTCTCATCTAAAGCCCGCACTAAGCGTATGCACGTGATCTCCAAAAGGATGCCCGATTCTAATTTAGGTAAGAGGACTCTAACTTAAACCCAATTGAAGTATTTAAGTGAAACCGTCTAACCTATCTCCCAATCTACACTTATTCCTATAATCTATAAATTATGTACATTAAATTTAATGTAATAGTTATAGTTATCTTTATAATGTTCATTTGGTGAACATATAAAGTTGCACGATCCATCTCATAACAACATCATCACATTACATCAACATTCTCATTTGCTAGAATATTATATTCTAGTGATGCCCTTATTTGGAATGTAAACAATATATATATGTAATTATTATATGTGAGTTATTAGCATCAAGAGTTAAGGACTAAACTCCTCCTGATTCTCAACACGGCACTGCGTTTCGTGAGTGGGAAGTCTCGCCGAAGCGAAATCCAAACAAGGAACTCCCCCGTTACACAACTCCTGACCGTATTGATACTCGAGGCTCATTATGCACTCAATGCAAGATGCATGTAACCCAAATTATCCAAATTTTAATTAATTAATAATCCCAATTCTCAACAGTACACGGCGTTTCATGCGTGGGACGTCTCGCCGAAAGGAAATCCAAACAAGGAACCCCCCCCCCCCCCTCCCCGTTACACTACTCCTGGCACTGTCGATTGTCAGGATAGGTGATATATGTATATAATTAATTATGAGCATTAAGGACTAAACTTATCCCCAAGTTCCAACATTACACAGCGGTTCGTACGTGGGATGTCTCGCCAAAGCAAAATCCAAACAAGGAACCCCCCCCCCCCCCCCCCCCGATACTCTAATCCTGGCAATGTAGGTCGTTGAGGTCCATTATGCCCATGATACCCAAATACAAACACAAGTAATGATAACCATCCAATCGAGCTATAACTCGAAGGACGTAGGCTCACATGCTATCATCTTCTAGCAACCCATATACGTAGCAAACTGGGGTCACATGGTGGGGTTCCACGACACCCACCTCGTGATCAACTCACGCACACGACATCCCGGGAAGCGGTCATAGCTCCTAACCGGCAACTGAGAGCGACACATACCCACGACCTCTCACCCCCAAAATAAATAAATGTATATATATATGTCATTTGCTGACCAAAACGGACGACTATGACCTGGGGAATATCTACACCCGGCATCATCTAGCCAGGATGCTCACCCTTTACGCACGCAACTTCCCAATGATAGCAAGGAGGGGGTATGCTTAACATGTATATACACCATCATATAAGGTATACACACATCCCACATAATAAAGATATACCATTATATAAGGTATACCTGCAACATCATTTTCATATTTATAATGTGCTCTTTGGCGAAATTTGATTAACATCATTATTTAGTTTATTTCTCTCAAGATATACTAATCGTCAATTCTCACACATTTTCCCCACTTAGCATACACTATACTATTTCACTTGAAGCTCACATGTCGCTTCTAATTGTGAATTGTCTCTCAATTCTATTTAAGTTAAGGATATTCTTTTATCCTAATGCACCTCAATTAGCATTTCTAAATCTCCATTCATAATAGGGTTCAATTCATTTTATGAACCTTTAAAGTTATCCCGTTTGAGATTGGATACTAAGATCCATCATCACTAATTATCATTCTTCTATATGAATTTATAATTATCTCAAAAGAGTCTCCAAGCAAGGTGGACTTCCCCACTTAGAGAATACCAAAATCTCGAATCGCTATTCCTCAAATATAGTCAATATGACTCCAAAATTTCTTATAAGGGAAACTCTCTAAAAGTCTCCAAAAACATACTCCAAATAAATCCAATAGAGGTTCCCTATTGATAACCTCGAACATAACGGGAAGAAATTCTCCATAGAAAAACATCTCCAAAAATGCCCTGTTTCCGAATCGATTCGGCCACAAAAGCGAATCGATTCGGCCCATCCGAATCGATTCGGTCCAATGGACCTGAGAGTCTGCTACATACCGAATCGATTCGCAAAGGGAGAATCGATTCGGCCCTAAAGACCTAGGGATTCTGCAACAGACCGAATCGATTCGGAAGGGGCGAATCGATTCGGTAAGTGCAGCGAGCTACGAAATGGGCAATTTTCTTCTTAACCCAAAATACCCAAAAATCATTTATATCATCATCTAACCATTTTGATCCAACCCAAATACAAATATAACATTAATATTCATCCAAGAACACATATAAACTAATTTCTAACCTTAAATCCATTTATACACTACAAATCTAAGGTTTTTCCCAAAAAATTAGGTTTTAACATTTTAAACCTAAAACCCACAATTCAATCCACAAATCATGCAATAATTGATACACAATAATTATCTAGCAAGTTTAATCACTTGCCTTGGGTTCATAGGTTCTGAATCCGCCTTGAGATCGCGTATTGGCCAAAAAAATCCTCTTTATCTCTTTTCTCCTTCCTTTTCTTCTCCTTTCTTTCTCTCTTTCTATTTCTCTTTCTCTCTTTGGAGAATTATCTCCCCTACTCTTAATAAGCCTAATCTCCCAAGATACACATCTTTAAATGATAATACACACTTTAAATGACCCGGTAACTTGAATTCGAGTCAAACAGTCCTAATTTATTTCGGAACCTAAATAGACCCCAAGTACAGTCGTTTCGACTTTCTCGACCCTTTCGGACACTATGGTACCCTCAGAATCGCCATTCGACACACTTTCTAATGACTCCAAATTTTGACCTCAATTGCCAACTTAATTATTTCTCCAATAAAATAATATTTATTTCTCCCAAAATAAATTAATTACTGTTCCGAAAGTCTTGGGTTTTTACAAAGTTCCCCACTTACAAAAATTTTGTCCTCGAAATTTAGGTAAGCCTAATTCTCCAAAGCTCAACTACTTCTAATCTACCCATACTCACTAATCCTATCTCCAAACTTCTAACTTCCCACGATGAATTAATTTAATTTATTTTATTTTAAAGTTAATATGAGTTATATAAAACCAATTTCCACAACAAGGGCGACCATACACCCTTTATATTTGAGATTTGTGCTCATAGCAATCACAATGAGGCTTTATTTGCCTCCAAAATTCCACAATTCCATAGGTATAAATAATTCTAGCATTTTAATAGAGTAAAAATTTCGAATGGTCCAAAGAAATAACTCCTCTCAATTTCTAACATTCGCCACTTTCGTGCGGGGGACGTCTCGCAAAAGCTAAATCTAAACAAGGAAACCTCCCAATACACTACTATGTGACGACGTCGGGGATTGAGAGTTTGTTAAATCCGGACTAGAGTTTGAAAATTTTAATTTTATAAAAATAATTTTGAAATGGCCCGAAGGCCGATAAAAGTTGTATTTTGAAAATAATTTATTTTTAAAATGGTTTATATATTATAATATAATATAAAATGCCTCATGTCCAGCACAAGGTCTTTTTAAATCATCATATATATAGCAATATATAGCTCACAAATATTATCATAATCATGAGCTAAAATTTTACGTGCGTCCCATCAAACCACAATCTCAACTTTCATACATAATCAACATCTCACATCATTTCAATATATAGCCATTTATAAGGCTCATCCATATCTGGAATACAACAATTATATAAGTCTAATCATGACTATATAAAAAGAAGTAGATTTATCATTACTACTTATTATCATTACCATACTTACATTTACCACAAGGTTTAAAGCTCTTTTTGAGCACCTTGTAAAATAATCTATTCTTTATAAAATAATAGCATAAGAGCCTATCTTGCTCAAAATTCCCCTTAGGGTCATTACATACCATACATAATAGGGCTATAGCACTACCCTTACACAAATATCTCACATACGATATTCCCAAAACTCATTTTAGTAATTATCCTATTTATAAAGGAAAATTTTAACTTACATCATTCATATCTAGTCCGATTGCCCTTCCTCATCAATAGGCTCCCAAACAAAGTCCCTCGGTCTAAAATGACCTCGAATCTGCTGTAGGGGTTACACTTCCAAAACTTCATCAAACTGTGGTCCTTTACCTCTTTTAGGACAGTCTCTCTTTCTATGACATATTTCTTTACAAAAGAAACACTTACCCACAAATCCTTTCTGCCCACTCGCATTCCTAGCTCTCTCTTCGCCAAACTTACTTGATGAACTCGAATCTCCAGAGTTCTTACCCTCTTGCGATCGAAGACGATATTCATGACACTTTAATAGCGTCACATTCACTACCTCATCGAAAGTCGCTAACTTAGGACTCTCACACAAATGTTGTTGGATTCTCCAATCTAAACCTCAAACAAATTTCGATATACGTTTCTCTTCCGTATTTACCTCATCAGGTCCTAATTTCGCCCATCTAGAAAAATCTTCCTCATACTCTGCCACCGTTCTATTTCCCTGAAAAATCTTCATATTCCTAGTAGAGGAAAGAAAATACCTTCGATCAAAAAGTTCCCAAAATTCTTTTATAGGTAAAGTATCTCTCTGTTCAGATGTGGTGACAGACTCCCACCATCGAAGAGCTGCACCCGATAACCTAAAGGTGGCTAAAAATTGTTTATGCGCCTCACTACACTCAACCATACGATGGTGCCTCTGTATACTATTCTTCCATTGACTTGCAGCCATTGTATCAACCCACCCTACAAACTAGGGAGGATGCCCATTACTAAAATCTACCTTCACTCTCTCCCATAAAGATAAACCTAAATGGGGTTGGGCTGCTTGAATGGCAGATTATTGCGCCGTCGTAGAAATGGCAGCAGCTACTGCTTGTGCCACAATATTGGCAACATCATCTGTATTCATGTTCCTTTGAGGCATTTGTGGTTGCCCTTTGTTTGCCCTGACTGAACGACCTCCCTTCGGTGGCATCTGAAATAAGAACAATTGTATCAGAACGCCTTTCAAATATTTTCGATTCACAGAAACATATGGATGTATGAATGTAATCGTCCTAACAATAAGGCTCTATATCAAGAACGCTTATGGAAGATCGTAGTAATGTACACAGATCCTAAAGACACTAGAACCTAATACTCTGATACCATCTGTGATAACCCGCTCCAAATAATAATGGGTGGCCAACCCTATTATATAATAAATCAGGTATCTCAGATGGCACATTCTTAACATCAACATATTAAACACCATAATATAAGGCTAACTGCCCGAAACTATTAAAAGTGGATTGTCAAAAATTTTAAAACATTTTATTGAACAACAACAACAAAACCAATGAGGCACATAACCAACAATATACATCTAACTATGATGACTGAAATGTGCAAACTCTAATAATATAAAAGAGTACAATACAATGTATAACAAAATCTCAACAATAAAATACCCGAATATGCTGTTGGGTAACAGACAATACAATAATCTGAGAAATGAAATATGAAAGTGTTAATCAACAACACTTCAATACTAACTCAATACATAGACTGGATCCTAATCTAGATATAAAGAGATAGTAATTGACTAAATCAAAATGCCGCTACAGTCCGCAATTGCCACAGCTCCACGAATCCTGAATGGATAAACATCAAAGGCGTCCTTGCGGAGGAGCACCTAAAGTAGTACAATATATACATGGAGGAGAGAAATATAAACGGGTCAGAGTCCGAGTTGAAAAACATTTTATAGAAAGTGTATTAAAATGCATAATAATTATAAATGCATTATTACATGATTTAGTTGGAATCGAACTCTCCATAATAATTTCAACTCACCTCTCATCTAAAGCGCGCACTAAGCGTATGCACGTGATCTCCAAAAGGATGCCTGATTCTAATTTAGGTAAGAGGATTCTAACTTAAACACAATTGAAGTATTTAAGTGAAACCGTCTAACCTATCTCCCAATCTACACTTATTCCTATAATCTATAAATTATGTACATTAACTTTAATGTAATAGTTATAGTTATCTTTATAATGTTCATTTGGTGAGCATATAAAGTTGCACGATCCATCTCACAACCACATCATCACATTACATCAACATTCTCATTTGCTAGAATATTATATTCTAGTGATGCCCTTATTTGGAATGTAAACAATATATATATGTAATTATTATATGTGAGTTATTAGCATCAAGAGTTAAGGACTAAACTCCTCCCGATTCGCAACATGGCACTACGTTTCGTGAGTGGGAAGTCTCGCCGAAGCGAAATCCAAACAAGGAACCCCCCGTTACACTACTCCTGACCGTATTGATCCTCGAGGCTCATTATGCCCTCAATGCAACATGCATGTAACCCAAATTATCCAAATTTTAATTAATTAATAATTCCAATTCTCAACAGTACACGACGTTTCATGCGTGGGACGTCTCGCCGAAGCGAAATCCAAACAAGGAACCCCCCCCCCCTCCCCCCCGTTACACTACTCTTGACCGTATTGATCCTCGAGGCTCATTATGACCTCAATGCAAGATGCATGTAACCCAATTTATCCAAATTTTAATTAATTAATAATCCCAATTCTCAACAGTACACGGCGTTTCATGCGTGGGACGTCTCGCCGAAACGAAATCCAAACAAGGAACCCCCCCCCCCCCCTCCCCGTTACACTACTCCTGGCACTGTCGATTGTCAGGATAGGTGATATATGTATATAATTAATTATGAGCATTAAGGACTAAACTTATCCCCAAGTTCCAACATTACACTGCGGTTCGTGCGTGGGATGTCTCGCCGAAGCAAAATCCAAACAAGGAACCCCCCCCCCCCCCCCCCGATACTCTAATCCTGGCAATGTAGGTCGTTGAGGTTCATTATGCCCATGATACCCAAATACAAACACAAGTAATGATAACCATCCAATCGAGCTATAACTCGAAGGACGCAGGCTCACATGCTATCATCTTCTAGAAACCCATATACGTAGCAAACTGGGGTCACATGGTGGGGTTCCACGACACCCACCTCGTGATCAACTCACGCACACGACATCCCGGGAAGCGGTCATAGCTCCTAACCGGCAACTGAGAGCGACACATACCCACGACCTCTCACCCCCAAAATAAATAAATGTATATATATATATGTCATTTGCTGACCAAAACGGACGACTATGACCTGGGGAATATCTACACCCGGCATCATCTAGCCAGGATGCTCACCCTCTACGCACGCAACTTCCCAATGATAGCAAGGAGGGGGTATGCTTAACATGTATATACACCATCATATAAGGTATACACACATCCCACATAATAAAGATATACCATTATATAAGGTATACCTGCAACATCATTTTCATATTTATAATGTGCTCTTTGGCGAAATTTGATTAACATCATTATTTAGTTTATTTCTCTCAAGATATACTAATCGTCAATTCTCACACATTTTCCCCACTTAGCATACACTATACTATTTCACTTGAAGCTCACATGTCGCTTCTAATTGTGAATTGTCTCTCAATTCTATTTAAGTTAAGGATATTCTTTTATCCTAATGCACCTCAATTAGTATTTCTAAATATCCATTCATAATAGGGTTCAATTCATTTTATGAACCTTTAAAGTTATCCCATTTGAGATTGGATACTAAGATCCATCATCACTAATTATCATTCTTCTATATGAATTTATAATTATCTCAAAAGAGTCTCCAAGCAAGGTGGACTTCCCCACTTAGAGAATACCAAAATCTCGAATCGCTATTCCTCAAATATAGTCAATATGACTCCAAAATTTCTTATAAGGGAAACTCTCTAAAAGTCTCCAAAAACATACTCCAAATAACTCCAATAGAGGTTCCCTATTGATAACATCAAATATAACGGGAAGAAATTCTTCCTAGAAAAACATCTCCAAAAATCCCATGTTTTCGAATCGATTCGGCCACAAAAGCGAATCGATTCGGTCCAATGGACTTGAGAGTCTGCTACATATCGAATCGATTCGCAAGGGGAGAATCGATTTGGCCCTAAAGACCTGGGGATTCTGCAACAGACCGAATCGATTCGGTAAGTGCAGCGAGCTACGAAATGGGCAATTTTCTTCTTAACCCAAAATACCCAAAAATCATTTATATCATCATCCAACCATTTTGATCCAACCCAAATACAAATATAACATTAATATTCATCCAATAACACATATAAACTAATTTCTAACCTTAAATCCATTTATACACTACAAATCTAAGGTTTTTCCCATAAAATTAGGTTTTAACATTTTAAACCTAAAACCACAATTCAATCCACAAATCATGCAATAATTGATACACAATAATTATCTATTAAGTTTAATCACTTGCCTCGGGTTCGTAGGGTCTGAATCCTCCTTGAGATCGCGTATTGGCCGGAAAAATCCTATTTCTCTCTTTTCTCCTTCCTTTTCTTCTCCTTTCTTTCTCTCTTTCTATTTCTCTTTCTCTCTTTGGAGAATTATCACCTGTAGGCCTTATAAGCCTAATCTCCCAAGATACACATCTTTAAATGATAATACACACTTTAAATCACCCGGTAACTTGAACTCGAGTCAAACAGTCCTAATTTATTTCGGAACCTAAATAGACCTCAAGTACAGTCATTTCGACTTTCTCGACCCTTTCGGACACTATGGTACCCTCAGAATCGCCATTCGACACACTTTCTAATGACTCCAAATTTTGACCTCAATTGCCAACTTAATTATTTCTCCAATAAAATAATATTTATTTCTCCCAAAATAAATTAATTACTGTTCCGAAAGTCTTGGGTTGTTACAGATATTTATTTTGCATCGAATGTATTATTGCATGATAAACTAATTAAGTTAATCTTGCAGACCTCGGGCTCTTACCCAAATTGTAAACGTTTTCCCCCAAGTTATTTCTAGACGGCGATAGCAGGACTGTTGTTGTACCAGCTTTGCGATCTCTCGTGCTTAGCAGCTTTCCAGATTATTGACTCTAGTCTAGGTACTTTTCTGCCAGAGTTTAGTTATTTCATTTGTGAAACATTGTAATGGCGTAAGCACAAGATTTATTTATTATTTACATTATGCTGGAGTTGTGATTTTTACTTGTTGTTGGATTTATTATTTAATGGGTGTTGATTTGAGTTTAATTATTTTCAGTGAGATATTCATAAAGTTTAAGGTATGGGCCTTTTTAAATAGCAATATTTGTATTACGTTGTGCCGAGAATGGTTTGAATTTATCGACAAGCCCCATATTTGGCATATCATGCCTAACCAGTTTTTACGTGAGAAAATGGGGGTTGTTACACCTATGGATAGAGATAATGCCCATTATGACCAAGTAAATTAACAATTTGATGTTGAATGATTAGGAGATTGGAATACATACGGCTGAATGACGATGCGGCTAGATCGTTGTATAAAGATTGCGATGAAGATCATTTGGTATTATATGCAATGATTGGTTTGCATAATTTGAAGAGTCAATTTGGTTTGTCTGGAAATAACGTAATCGAAATCCTTAACTGGGTTAAAGAAATTCTCCCAAAAGAGAACACGTTACCAGAAAATTATCCTATCATGAAGAAGATCTTTAAGGGTTTGGGTTTGAAGTTAAAATCTATTCATGCATGCATGTATGGTTGCATATCATACCATAATGAGCATGAAGAGAAGGATGAGTGGCATGTATGTAATAGAAAGGACCAGTCTGCAAAATATCACAAGTGGGGCTCGCAAGTACCACAAAAGGTTTTTAAGTATTTTCCACTTGGGACATGGTTAAAACATTTTTTCATTGTACCGTGGACAACGGAGGCCATGACATGGCACACTCGATGCAAGGTGAGTGGGAATCTGATGCGTCATCTGGTTGATTCACTCATCTAAAAAAATTCAAATGCATGACACCGTGAATTTATAAAAGAATCATGCAATGTGTGTCTTGCATTATCAATTAATGGGTTTAATCCTTTCGATAATTTAAGTACTAATTAGTGTTATTGGCCAATTCTCATGGCGCCTTTAATTCCCCCTCCAATAATGTGCATGAGAAAGGAGTTCACATTATTATCTTTATTGTTATGCGGGCAGAATGCTCTCGGCAATGATATTGATATATTCTTAACCATATTAATTAAAGAACATAAAGAGTTATGGGATAAAGGGATGACGACATTTGACTCTCATAAGGTTGAAGACTTTACACTTAAAGCAATGGTAATGTTGGCGATCCATGACCTTTTTGCTTATGGGACCTTGTCTGGTTGAAATGTTCATGGTTATTATGGATGTCCCGTATAAGGGGAGGAAACTAAAGCCATTTGGCTACATCATAGTGGTAAGATGAGTTATATGGGTCATCGTAAATTTCTACCGAATAGTCACCCTTTTAGGAATGAAAAGTTTAACTTCATACATGCCGGTCACGATCATAGGGTGAAACCAAGTCGACTTTCTGGTCAGTAGAGTGAGAAGAAGGATAAGGATGCAACTCTGGGGAATACATATGTAGGAAATCACCCTCAGTTTGTAATCCTGAAGCATAAAGCTAGGGAGGGTCCTAATGACCCTAGGAAAATGAAGGCATGGTCAAGACGATTAATATTTTTTTACGTTTCGTATTGAAAATATCGTCGTGTAAGGCATGTAATTTATATAATGCACATAGATAAGAATGCTGCAGAACATCTAATAGGAACATGTCTGGGTGGATCTCATTCAAAATATGGAGAGCGGGCGCATCGCAACCTAAAGAAGATGAAACTAAAGAAGAAATTATGGTTAAAAAATGAACCTACCAATAAGAAGAATTTCTATTGCCCTGGGCTGCTTTCACTTTAACTAATAGTGAGAAAAAAAATCCTCTTACACATGTTGTTCAACTTGAAGACTCCAACTGGTTATTTTGATAATTTGTGTCGGGTAGTAAGCTACCAAATATATGGCCTAAAATGGGTCGGGTTAAGTCTCACGATTGGCACATCATCATTCAATTAATCCCTCTACTATTTGGGTATTACATTTTCAAACAAAAAGATCGCCATCAGGTAATTATGCAAATCAGTTTGTGTTTTACCCTCCTTTGTGCAAAAGTGGTAAACAGAAAGCACATTAAAGATGTGAAATCAACTTTAGTTAAGGCATTTTGTGTATTTAAGAAATAAATTCCTTCTCCATTCTTCGATATCATCATCTATCTACTTGTGAGTTTATGCGATGAGACTTTGTTATATGGTCCCTTTAGGTATCCATGGATGTATCCTTTTGAGCTCTTGATGAAAACCTTCAAATATTACATAAAGAATACACGGTATATTGGAGGGTCAATTGATGAAGACTACGTTATTATGGAATCATCGCTATATGCTCAGGAACGTATGCCAGAACAAGAGCTGAGGAGGTTCAATCCTCTTGGAGAACATGTGATTGAGTAACCTTAGAAGTTTGAGGATGAATTGCCTTTTAGGAACCCTCAGGAGGTGAAACTCACAAATCTATAATACTAGTAAAAAACTCGTTATGTCTTCGAATCGCAAGATGAAGTCGAAGATTAGAGAGAGTAAGTATCTACTAAATTATTCTTGTTTGATTATATGTATTTTATATATTATGATCTAAACTCTACAATTTACTCGTAGGAAGTATGAGAATGAAATTGCCCAAAATAAAAGGAGAAATTGCATGACAAATGATTTTAGGGCATGGGTATTAAAAGTGGTAATTTTCACCTCTTATGTGCGCGGTTATTTATTTAGGTGTGTTAAAAACATGCTCTAATACAAATTCATTAATAAATGAAGCATCTAAAAAGAGGTGAGGTCTCTCTAAGGCATTAACGGTGAAAAACCCGAACAGGTTTGGTGTGTGATACTTGATTAAATTAAATCGCAAGATTCCAATAAACCCTTATTTAATTAGAGTCTACTTTTAAACCAAATAAATTCATCCCTTAAACATGCATCTAAATCAACCCATCAAACATAAATAGATAAATCATGTGACACAAAGTTAAGGAAAAAACCCCTTTCGGGTAAAACCTTTTATTTCTAGAACTTCAAAGAATTTACAAGATATTTGACTTACATATTACCTGATAATCACCCACAAGTGTAACGCATGGTGTCTTTGTCAAATCTCCAAACAAACATCTAGAAATATAGTGTGACACAAAAATACTCATAGGTGTCGGTTCTGATGTTGTTGGCTGGAACTTTCCCTTTCCAGGAGGGCAGCAATGAAGAAGAGAATTGTGACACCCCGCCTAATAAAATACCGGGCGATCACTCCTATATCAAATTAAAACAGGAGTCTCATGTGGTTCATTCTTAACATCACTGTCGAAAACCAATTAATTACTAATATCCTATTAGGCCGACGTCAAAATTTTAAATTAACTAATCTTTTTAACCAAACCATCCAAATAAAATAAGGACAACAGTTTATAAGCAACAACTGAAATAAAATAAAGTAAAATAACCGAACACTCGGTCCAAATAATACAACCAAATCGAATTCCACACAAAAGGCGGTAAATGAATAAATGAGTACAGTTGGGCCATTAGCCCGAATATGACTACACTACCTCCTATCTAGATCTCAATGATGGAAGCGTCTACAATAAACCTGCTTGCATCCACAGCTGCTGCAGCAAACGTCTGACTCGAATGAATTATTATCCAGGCGTCCCTGTGTCTAGACACCTATATATATATATATATATATATATATATATATATATATATATATATATATATATATATATATATATAAATATATATATATATAGCAAGAGAGGGGAAAAGTAGAGAAAATGGGTCAGAGCCCGATTGTTGAAAATATTTTAGCAAGTGCATAAAATCCATATTTTAAAATATGTTATTTCTCATATTTTAAACTGGTATCGCTCTCACATGAGATACACCTCACCCCTCTTCTAACAGTGCACAACTAGCGCATACCATTTTAGACAACCTAGTTAAGCTACCCTACCTAACTAATGTAATTACCCATCTTCTAATAAACCTCATCGATTCGGGTACTAAGGACTAAACTTCTCCCCATTCCCAACATTACGTTACGTTCGCGCGTGGGGTGTCTCGCGAAGCGAAATCCAAACAAGGAACTCTCCCGATACACTACTACGTGACAATGTTGATCACCGGGATCCATTAGGCCTTCAGTACATAACATATTTATACCATCTCGTATTTATTAATAGTTCTCATTAGAACCTATTATTCGCATTCATATAAATCCGGATATAAATCTACCGGAAGTAATATCACACTTTATTCATTCTTTTCACTTTATACAAGGTTAGGTTATATGATATCTCATCTCATATATATCAACAGTATACTATACGCAACAAGTATATTAATCATCCACCGAACTATAATATAAGTGGCTTAGTCATTCTCATTTACTAAGCATCCGTGAATTATCTCAAGTACACATATATGTTAATCGCAATACATATATAGATATATAGCACCCCTAGCCTCAGCTGCGGTGCACTCATACTCTGCTATCCAATCCAAGTACATCTCGTACAAAAAGGATTACCCGTTCCACATCACTCAGGAACTGTAACAATACAAATCACACGTATTGGAGGCGAACATAGTTCACGTACCTACGGGTCACGCACATACCTACGCTCCCATAAGCAGCGGACTTATCAACTCACAAATAAGCCTTTCACAGCCCTATGTTCTTGAGGTACCAAATCTAAAATCCCCCCGAAGGCAACACAGGATAAGATTGTCCTCTTCCGAACGTCAACCTCCCGTGATAGCAAGTATGGTAGGTATGTCATACACATAATAAAAAATCATATAGGTACACATTCCACCTATATACATATATCATCAATTTGGTATTCACACAACCATATTATAATTATAGGTATTTCTCTCACCTATACATAATTCCCCATAGGTAATTATTTAACCCATGTATATAATAACATTCGAGCATACGCACAACCCGTATAATAAATTTTCCACGTAGTATATTTATCTCTCGAATATCCTACGCATTAATCAATTTTAACTAATCCTCAATACACCATTTCCGATATTTTCTCACCGCACGATGACAATACCAACGACACCGATTTATATTATTTATCTATTCTCAATCTTTTATGGCTATAATCTCCAAACTCTCGTAACGATAGCCAATAACCTTGAATATTCTCATTCACAATAATACAAGCCGTCACACAATTAAAACACTACCCCAATACATGTTCCCTTATTTAACATTCAAATCACACTTAAATACCCCTTTAAGTATTTTTCCTCACGAACACCCCTATTTGGGTAAATCTTGGATTTTACTTTCAACTAACCCAAGGTACACGCCTTACTAAAAAAAATATTTAGAAGTCCCCACACTATTTTTAGGAACCCCAAATATTTATCTCCAAAAAATTATAGCCTTTATTTTTCCAATTTCCGAGTGCATTTCCGAGTTGGTGATTTCACCCCGGAACTGCCATCTTGTAAAAATCATAACAATTCGAAGAAAAATCAGAAAAATACGCGGTCGGCGCCCACGCGACCGTATCGAAATTATCTACAACTTTCGTGTTTTGACCGAGGGCTGAATCGGTTGTCTTCCTGTTCGAAACAGCCCGAAAGTGGGCTGGTCACTATTCACCTTCTTCTCCAAAAATCCAAACCTCCATTAAAACACATCCAAGCTTTTTATCTCCTCTCTCATCATCATTCAACCTCAAATAACCATAAATACACACATTCAAAGGGTTCCAATCATCCTAGAACCCAGATCCAACAATTAATTTCAATTAATTTCAAGTTTCTCAAATTGGGTATTAATTGAGTTATATCCGTTTTAATCTTTCGAAAACCCCTTTGATCCACGAAATTTCAACCCAAAAATCTTTAGTTTTATACCAACTACAATATGAGAAATTAACACACTAAATCAATATGCAAGTTAAACACTTGCCTTGTGGAATAAATCCGACGTTCTCGAGTCAAATCCCGCGAATTTGGTCGGATTTTCCTTCTCTTCTTCTTCTTTTCTTTCTTCTTCTTCTTCTCTTCCTTCTCTCTACTCTCTTCTCTCTCTTAGGGCAGAAATGAAAGGGAAAGGGGGCTGCTTAAGTCTTTAAACCCGAAATTGGGTAAATGCCCAATTGTTAAATGACTCGTGTACCCGTTTACGAGCCCCTACTAGTCCAAAAATGTCCGGAACCCAAATACTACCCCCGGGTAGTCTATTTTGACTATCTCGGCCATTCCGAACCTAATGGCGCAGTCGAAATCTCCATCCGATGTACTTAACTAAAATTCATTAATTTTGCCCCAACATGTTCAATGTGCGTATTTTCCAATTTAAAATATTTTCTTTGTCGCTTTTCCCAACTTGCGACATGTAATTAAAAATAATCCATGTAAATATTAATCTGGCACTTACAAACTAATATTTACTATTTACTTTATATTCTGAATTTATTCAATTTCACTCATAAATTCAATAATTACTATTCACAGTAATTCCTCAATTTACCAAATTACGCCCACCTTTGTAATTTAAATATCTTTAAAAGTAAGGGGTATTACATACTTCCCCCCTTACAACAGAATTTTATCCTCGAAATTCAGATATAGCCTGTATCACTACTCTAGGATCGGTATATACATTACGTCCTAGCTTAACCAAATTTAGATATAGCCTAACACAATGGTCTCTCACTGTATTCCACCTATCTCAAGGCGTATGCTCATATATATAGTCTCATCATCTCTATATATTTTCCCTAATCTTGCACCCTTTTTGTTAAGACCACTTAGCGTAAAGTATTTATTATTAATACCATATCTACTAGTCTCACACAGTAGAAATATTTGTAAATCCATATATATACACATATAGTCACATCATCCCTATACATATATATATTAATCCTGCACCCCGGGTTAACACCCATTATTGCACTTAATCCCGGGGTTATCACCCATTCGTGCTCTTAATAATAATATCACATAATAGGCATACACACATCCTATTAAGATTCATAGGCATATTCCCATCCTAATTGTACACTTCTCATATGTGTTTTATTCTCATCGCTACGTATTATATAAATATTCAGATTACTATCTCTCTTGTAATCTACAAGGTATATTCCCTATGCCGAATAATTAAAGTATTAACTATCATATACTTTTTCGGAATTTGGTACTACATACACTCCTTCTTTACTTGGAGTATGCTAACCATACAGTCACGCGCAAGCCACTCGTCAATACTCGCTTGAGTAAGACCCCGCTCCACTTTCTCACAATAAATTGGGTAACCTTTTCATTAAGAGGTACTTTTTTTAAATGACTTTCCACAACCTTTCAATCCCATCTCGGGTGTGTTAGCTCTCGTTGCACATAAATGTTTGCATTATCATCATTCTCGTACGACATTCAATACGCTATACCGTTTAACCTTGTTTATAGCCGCCCTTCAGGCATATATTATACATATATATTTTCACATCTTTCAATCTCGGACATTTTTGGGATTTACTAATCAGGGTACCCATACCCCCTATCATCCGTGCATATATGCACCACCATTGCAAACGTTTTGATACATCACACTCACTCTAAATAATGGGCCTCATTTCATTGGCCTGGTACTAACACATGGGTATCCCTTAACCCGAATAATTCGAAATTTAATTCACCCGATACTTGGAAATTCAATCCTTCATAAGATTATCCCATCGATCTTCTTGTGGTTATCTTACAATAGTCTTTGTATATCAGTGCCTTATTGCCCTTACTTCGTGGTAGTCTTAAGATTAAGGTGTCTCTAACACACGTAATATGAGTACTATTCTAAATATTTCCCTAGTGCCCAAGACCTCTCTCAACTTCCGACATTTGCTCGGCTTCATGTGTGGGACGTCTCGCAAAGCGAAATCCAAACAAGGAACCCTCCCGTTACACTACTCCCTCGCATCGTCGGTCATCAAGATATAAAGGTCCAAGGGACACCAACGGGATGTTCTAAATTTTACCTCGTTAACCTACCAGCGTACTTCTACCACTATATCCTTCCATCTTAGTGAAATGCAAAATCTAACTAATTGGGCACCTACTCTCTGCAAAAGCGCTATGAACATTATACCCAAAATGTATTTCCTCTTAATTTTCCTTCTATTCAAGGCCTGAATAAACGTCTCAAATCGATGTCCTTCACCTTAACTCACCCACATACTTGCGATGAGAGAATAATTTTCAGTGCTTCTCTGTAGCACTTATAACTCTATATGATTATACCGTCATCAAACGGATCTCACTCGATAGTGTTTGATCTACACTAGGTGACTTGTCGTCAAAACTAGCATCCTTGCATTATATAACATCTCTCCACTCCCGACGTCATTAAGGTTCATGCGTGGAGCGTCTCGCAAGCGAAATCCAAACAAGGAACCCCTCCTATACACTATTACTTAACTTTGTCGGTCGTGGAGGTTCGCTAGTTCAAATATGCCACTCGGATAATCCCATCTCTCCTATCGACAAAATGTGGTCAAAACTCTTGATTCTTTCCAGGAGCCACACCACCAAGTGCTTGTACTAACACTAAGTCCTTAGCCCAAACAACAATGATCTTAAACTCACAGCTCAATAATAAAGCCTGCATACCTTAAATTGTATCTATAAGGTCCCCATGCATTCAAATCATGGTAATGAAACATCTCCTCATCTAATTTTCATCTAAACAAGTAATCAAGGCGAGCTCATCCAGCATTTATCTCGCATTGCATGTGTTATTATGTCCGTATATATATGTTTCACATCTTAAATAAATATGTATACATTATACTATACACATCAAGCATATCCATACTTATATATCACACACTATATAAGTATAAATAACCATCCCTCAGAGCTATAACTCAATGGATGCAGTCTCTCAATGCTATCATCTTCCAGGGAATTACTCACACATCATCCTGGGTACCAGCGATCGGACTATCGCACCGACTTGGTAAAAACCAAATCATAATGAATGAGAAGCAATCATAGTTCCTCCGAGGAAATGAGAACGAAGCATACCCACCACGTCTCATTCCTGATAAATCACACAATATAAAATGGACATTATGACCCGGAGACTATACTCTCCCTGCTCCTCAAGCCAGGGGCCTCACCCAAAATGCATAACTTCCCATGATAGCACTAGAGGGGTATGTTTCATATAAATATACCAATCACATACATATATATTTAAACATATCACATATACGTCTCAATATGCTCGTGTATATATACAATATAATCGGCTAATCGTGTATATCTCTCGTAACATTACCCCGTATTTCCCGAATAAACATATTCGATTTTTATCCTATAAGTATTCACTTACTTATAACATAAATAAATATTAATCTTATCACAACTAGCTCGTATCCCAATTATATCCAAAATTTCAATTCGAATCCCAAGAGTCTTTATCCCATTTGACTCTTAAAATCACAAAGTCTCACAACTTTATTTTTTTTTTTTTTTTGCATATTTCACACCTTGCACTAAAATAACTATAACTCACTCTACATAAGTCCAATTACTAGTGAGTCTATCATTCCACTAGAGAAGCCTCTTCCTCCCTTGTACCTACCTTACTCCGGTACTAACTTCACTTATCCATGTCACTCTTTATTCACCGTTGGTCTCTGACCGATTCTTATGTGAATAACCTAGAAACTTCATTCACTTCATTCTAAATCACGGGAATTTTCATTTTAAAACCATCTGTAAGATTAATTTATGAGCAAACTATTATGCTCCTCTATATATGATGACCATCATTCCCACTATTTCACTTTGCTCCAACGAGTGAAAAAAAATTTCCTTAAATTTTCAGATATGGGTATTTCCATACCCAACTCTAGGCCCAAGCTTTCGATCCTTCAACTTCCTAGAAGTGAAGTTACACTATTTTCGCCTAGCTCAACTTCAATGCACGATCCTCATCAAAGACCTCTTAAGCTTTTTCCCCATCTAAATTCACTGGGAAATTCAAGTTTAGCACCATTCTCTACTATAGTGGTGCATAGATAATTATAACTACTATCCTATAGTAGTCATTGCAGCAATCAATGACAATGCCGCAAGGAAAATGACCTTTACCGCGATCCTCATTTCCAACATCAACTTATAGCTCTAACTAAGACCCGTCTCCTCCTGCCCTCAGAATGGACTTCCATGGTCGCCCTTCTTCAATCAGCGCACAAATCCCGAATGAGCGCGCAAAAGATTTACTATAATCTTACATAATGGCAGGAGAATGAAATCTCACAAGAGGATATAAACAATCCTAATAATAATGCTCTATATCAAATCAAAAGCAACGCTGAAAGCGTAGTACGTCCTCACAGATTCCTAAGGACACTAGAACCTGATGCTCTGATACCACCTGTGACACCCCGCCTAATAAAATACCGGGCGATCACTCCTATATCAAATTAAAACAGGAGTCTCATGTGGTTCATTCTTAACATCACTGTCTAAAACCAATTAATTACTAATATCCTATTAGGCCGACGTCAAAATTTTAAATTAACTAATCTTTTTAACCAAACCATCCAAATAAAATAAGGACAACAGTTTATAAGCAACAACTGAAATAAAATAAAGTAAAATAACCGAACACTCGGTCCAAATAATACAACCAAATCGAATTCCACACAAAAGGCGGTAAATGAATAAATGAGTACAGTTGGGCCATTAGCCCGAATATGACTACACTACCTCCTATCTAGATCTCAATGATGGAAGCGTCTACAATAAACCTGCTTACATCCACAGCTGCTGCAGCAAACGTCTGACTCGAATGAATTATTATCCAGGCGTCCCTGTGTCTGGACACCTATATATATATATATATATATATATATATATATATATATATAGCAAGAGAGGGGAAAAGTAGAGAAAATGGGTCAGAGCCCGATTGTTGAAAATATTTTAGCAAGTGCATAAAATCCATATTTTAAAATATGTTATTTCTCATATTTTAAACTGGTATCGCTCTCACATGAGATACACCTCACCCCTCTTCTAACAGTGCACAACTAGCGCATACCATTTTAGACAACCTAGTTAAGCTACCCTACCTAACTAATGTAATTACCCATCTTCTAATAAACCTCATCGATTCGGGTACTAAGGACTAAACTTCTCCCCATTCCCAACATTACGTTACGTTCGCGCGTGGGGTGTCTCGCGAAGCGAAATCCAAACAAGGAACCCCCCCGATACACTACTACGTGACAATGTTGATCACCGGGATCCATTAGGCCTTCAGTACATAACATATTTATACCATCTCGTATTTATTAATAGTTCTCATTAGAACCTATTATTCGCATTCATATAAATCCGGATATAAATCTACCGGAAGTAATATCACACTTTATTCATTCTTTTCACTTTATACAAGGTTAGGTTATATGATATCTCATCTCATATATATCAACAGTATACTATACGCAACAAGTATATTAATCATCCACCGAACTATAATATAAGTGGCTTAGTCATTCTCATTTACTAAGCATCCGTGAATTATCTCAAGTACACATATATGTTAATCGCAATACATATATAGATATATAGCACCCCTAGCCTCAGCTGCGGTGCACTCATACTCTGCTATCCAATCCAAGTACATCTCGTACAAAAAGGATTACCCGTTCCACATCACTCAGGAACTGTAACAATACAAATCACACGTATTGGAGGCGAACATAGTTCACGTACCTACGGGTCACGCACATACCTACGCTCCCATAAGCAGCGGACTTATCAACTCACAAATAAGCCTTTCACAGCCCTATGTTCTTGAGGTACCAAATCTAAAATCCCCCCGAAGGCAACACAGGATAAGATTGTCCTCTTCCGAACGTCAACCTCCCGTGATAGCAAGTATGGTAGGTATGTCATACACATAATAAAAAATCATATAGGTACACATTCCACCTATATACATATATCATCAATTTGGTATTCACACAACCATATTATAATTATAGGTATTTCTCTCACCTATACATAATTCCCCATAGGTAATTATTTAACCCATGTATATAATAACATTCGAGCATACGCACAACCCGTATAATAAATTTTCCACGTAGTATATTTATCTCTCGAATATCCTACGCATTAATCAATTTTAACTAATCCTCAATACACCATTTCCGATATTTTCTCACCGCACGATGACAATACCAACGACACCGATTTATATTATTTATCTATTCTCAATCTTTTATGGCTATAATCTCCAAACTCTCGTAACGATAGCCAATAACCTTGAATATTCTCATTCACAATAATACAAGCCGTCACACAATTAAAACACTACCCCAATACATGTTCCCTTATTTAACATTCAAATCACACTTAAATACCCCTTTAAGTATTTTTCCTCACGAACACCCCTATTTGGGTAAATCTTGGATTTTACTTTCAACTAACCCAAGGTACACGCCTTACTAAAAAAAATATTTAGAAGTCCCCACACTATTTTTAGGAACCCCAAATATTTATCTCCAAAAAATTATAGCCTTTATTTTTCCAATTTCCGAGTGCATTTCCGAGTTGGTGATTTCACCCCGGAACTGCCATCTTGTAAAAATCATAACAATTCGAAGAAAAATCAGAAAAATACGCGGTCGGCGCCCACGCGACCGTATCGAAATTATCTACAACTTTCGTGTTTTGACCGAGAGCTGAATCAGTTGTCTTCCTGTTCGAAACAGATCGGAAGTAGACTGGTCACTATTCACCTTCTTCTCCAAAAATCCAAACCTCCATTAAAACACATCCAAGCTTTTAATCTCCTCTCTCATCATCATTCAACCTCAAATAACCATAAATACACACATTCAAAGGGTTCCAATCATCCTAGAACCCAGATCCAACAATTAATTTCAATTAATTTCAAGTTTCTCAAATTGGGTATTAATCGAGTTATATCCGTTTTAATCTTTCGAAAACCCCTTTGATCCACGAAATTTCAACCCAAAAATCTTTAGTTTTATACCAACTACAATATGAGAAATTAACACACTAAATCAATATGCAAGTTAAACACTTGCCTTGTGGAATAAATCCGACGTTCTCGAGTCGAATCCCGCGAATTTGGTCGGATTTTCCTTCTCTTCTTCTTCTTTTCTTTCTTCTTCTTCTTCTCTTCCTTCCCTCTTCTCTCTTCTCTCTCTTAGGGCAGAAATGAAAGGGAAAGGGGGCTTCTTAAGTCTTTAAACCCGAAATTGGGTAAATGCCCAATTGTTAAATGACTCGTGTACCCGTTTACGAGTCCCTACTAGTCCAAAAATGTCCGGAACCCAAATACTACCCCCGGGTAGTCTATTTTGACTATCTCGGCCATTCCAAACCTAATGGCGCAGTCGAAATCTCCATCCGAGGTACTTAACTAAAATTCATTAATTTTGCCCCAACATGTTCAATGTGCGTATTTTCCAATTTAAAATATTTTCTTTATCGCTTTACCCAACTTGCGACATGTAATTAAAAATAATCCATGTAAATATTAATCTGGCACTTACAAACTAATATTTACTATTTACTTTATATCCTGAATTTATTCAATTTCACTCATAAATTCAATAATTACTATTCACAGTAATTCCTCAATTTACCAAATTACGCCCACCTTTGTAATTTAAATATCTTTAAAAGTACGGGGTATTACAAGAATGACTTCTCCACAAGGGTTGAACAAAAGCAGAGCTGTGTTCTTGGGTTACAAAAGGATTCACAAAGGTTTGGCAAGGATGTGTAAATCAAAACATGAGTCTTGGGACTCAAAAATATGATGACTTGAGGTGATAGAACTCTCAAAAACGTCTTTCCAAGTCTTGCAAAATAATTCCCCCGAAGTTGGCTTTTATAAGGAAACCAAAAAAGAGTTTTACAATTTTGAAACTCTATCCATTGTCAGGTAACCCGAACCGGTTCAGGTGTACTGTGAATCATTTCGCCCCTCGAACAGGTTTGGCCTTCGGTTCGCGAAGTATCGCTGGATTGGGGCTAAAAATCCACAGCATTTTTCTAAGTGTTTTTCTCGGAGTTTTCTCCATTTTCAAATAGCAATAACTGATTGAGGTGAAGTTTCTTCCAGTATCTTCACTGCGGAGAGCTCTACAACTTTACAGTTAACTGAACCTCCGGACGGTGGCTTTAAAATTACCAAAATTCCCTTGAACCTCCATATATTGCCTTTTTTCACTGTTTCGACATTTCTTGAGTACTACTTGCATAAATTCCCTAAAATCGTGGAACGTGAAGATGTTGAGGCAGATGTGGGACACATTATGGAGATGTTGAATGCTTGATTCCCTAAATTCGGATTGAGGTCGTCGTATGAGATCGTGTAGAGACGTGCCAAATGTAGCGGCGTACGACATACATAACTGTAAAATATATGGCATGACAAAAATGTCCTTACAAATCTCCCCCTATGTGTATGCCGGTACATACATAAATATACAAATTATCAAATAACAAACTGCCTATACAAATCTACCCTTCCATGAACCCAAAACTGGAAAGATACAAATGAATAAGTCTCCATCGTTTGTGCCTCAAATCTTCAAAATCCTCAAATCTTCAAGCTTCAAAATCTCAAATATTTTATCATCAGAGTGTGCAACATAATGATCATCAATGTAATACCTACACACATGAGAAAAAAGAAAAAAACCAGGTGACGTATCGAGTTTGAAATGAGATAACATATATACCAATTTATACGAAAAGCATAAGTCAAATCTCAAAAACTCCCCCAAAATTCAAACTCCCCCATAAAATGATAATTCTTTCTCCCTCTTTTTTATTATGTCCCCAAATAGAAAAATGAGAAGAATAAATCAAACAAGCAAAGTCGGGGTGTCACGGTATACAAAACAAGACATCAATCAGATGGCAAATGCGCTCTTGCAAAGAGATACACAAAAAAACTTCACAAACTATTTTTGAATTTTTTGAATTTTTCATACAAAAATAAGATACCTCCTTGAAAAATATGATACAAAAATCACACCATGGAATTAAAATCAAACAACCAAGTCATGGAAACGGAATGAATGGGTGTGAACATATTCGATAGGTAAATCAACTCAATCAATCATATGTGCACGATGCATACTTGTACTCCTAACGAATGAACACCAAAGGTATACTTAGGTGTAAAATTTGTTGAATTTAGATGACATCATCTTATACAAATCAACAAATCAAAGACAAAGTGATTTCCACACCAATAACGTCCAAAACTATGTAGCGCATTTTCAAAAATTTCAAGGGCGTGCAAACCCGTTTTAAAATCTCCGACCAAACTCCCTCATATATATTTTCTTTTAGAGGTGTTAAACTAAATTCTCAAATTTTGGAGAATTGGTGCAAAAATATAAATGGCCCATAATTGGCATGACTTTCTTTTTATTGCCTTTAAATTTTTCGGGCTCTTTTAAACTTCTTTGGACCCCAGATAATAAAATTCCTCAATTTTTTAGGTCCAATTTAAACGGCGGCTTAATCGCAAAGGATAAAAATAATCTTTCGTATCCCTTCACCATTTTTAAATAAAGCACGCAAACTCACAAAATGGTTCTTATATGCACAAGCTTCTTATAAAAAATTATCGCGCTTGGTTCGTTTTAAAAGATAGGATTGAAGTGAAAACACACAACCAACATGTGATAAGACAAGCACAATAATCAAACAAATCCTTGCACGTGTGCAATAAATAAAATCATGAGTCAAACATGTAGGAAGTAACACTTAATTACATCTTAATGATTCCAAACATTATAAAGCACGTGGATGAATTGATCAATTGTCACAAAACACTATCAAATAGTCACATGAAAAAAATGGAATGATATTGTGACTCAGTCATCCTAAGTATCCATCCATAAACGGTGCAAACAAAATACAAAAATCTTATTGGATTTTTCAAAAAATTTATCAAATTAAAATCTTTTTGTATTTTTCAAAATTTTTCAAAAACAAAAATCTATACAAAAAGTACATGTCACAACGCTAGTAAAAATATATCAACAAGCACAACTAGCGTATGAAAAAACATGCAAACACAATCATCTATATGATATGGAAAGAGGATAATCATGTGCAAGAAAACGAGAATCAACTTGTCTAAAATCTAGTGCCTCTAAAAGTGATTTCCTAACCCATATAGATGTGAAACGTCGTGTAGGGGATTTGGGAACCACGGGAACACTAGACATAAACTTCCTAGGACATTTTCCAAGATCAAAACAAAACCTCCTAAGGTGACCTTTCCTACCACAATATGAACATGTGTAAACGGGTGGAACGACCCCTATGGGTTGAACTTTTCTAACATCCTGAAAATTGGTTGACCCTTTAAAACAAATAATGGTTTTGGCTTTAGCATTAGAAGCATGAGAACAAATTAATCCATTACCATCACTATCAAACCTACTTGACTCTGTCAAATCATTTTTTAATTTCAAAATTTTTTACTCAAGAAGAGAATTAGAATCTTTCAAATTAAGGGACGCCTTTTTCAAGTTTTCAATAATTCCTAAAAGCGTATCTCTCTCTCCCTCAATTAAAGCAAATTTTTTCCTACATTGAATAAAATATTTTTATCCTCTTTGGCACAAACACAAACCATCTAATTTTTAAGGTCCTCCAATTCTTTCTCTAAAAATAAGACCCTATAATCACTCTCTTTCTTGGACAATTTTAAAGCAACAAAGTCATGGTCCACGGAAACAAAATTTTTACGATAAAAATCTAGTTGATTTTGAACCGTTTGCAAAAGTTCCATCGCGGATTTAAAACGAGAATTTTCTTTTTCCAAAATTTTAATTCTTTTTGCAAACGTCAAATTTAAATGATTTATATCATCAAAACTTTGACACGAGTCATCAAAGGGGGGCATCCGATTAGCTAAGTGCTCCATCGAAAAAATTGCAATTTTCAAAATTGATTTTAAAAAATCAATATCACACAAATTTTGCGGAAAACAAAGATCACGCGATAAATTAGCGTAACCTGCTCTGATATTTATTTGAAAACGTGAGTAGACAAATTGTATTAGAAGGTAAATCCTTGAAAAATAAGGATCACGCGGTAAATAGCATAACCCGCTCTGATACCAATTTGAAAAACTGAATATGTTCCGTGTGTGATACTTGATTAAATTAAATCGCAAGATTCCAATAAACCCTTATTTAATTAGAGTCTACTTTTAAACCAAATAAATTCATCCCTTAAACATGCATCTAAATCAACCCATCAAACATAAATAGATAAAGCATGTAACACAAAGTTAAGGAAAAAACCCCTTTCGGGTAAAACCTTTTTTTATAGAACTTCAAAGAATTTATAAGACCTTTGACTTACATATAACCTGATAATCTTCCACAAGTGTAACGCATGGTGTCTTTGTCAAACCACCAAAGAAACGACTAGAAATACAGTGTGACACAGAAATACCCACAGGTGTCGGTTCTAATGTCGTCGGCTGGAAGTTTCTCTTTTCAGGAGGGCAGCAATGAAGAAGAGAACGGCTTCTCCACAAGGGTTGAACAAAATCAAAGTTGTGTTCTTAGGTTACAAAAGGATTCACAAAGGTTTGGCAAGGATGTGTGAATCAAAACATGAGTCTTGGGACTCAAAAATATGAAGACTTGAGGTGATAGAACTCTCAAAAACGTCTTTCCAAGTCTTGCAAAATAACTCCCCCGAAGTTAGCTTTTATAAGGAAACCAAAAAAGAGTTTTAAAAATCTCGAACTCTATCCAGCGTCAAGTACCCCAAATCGGTTCATGTGTACCGCAAACCAGTCCCCCCCCCCCCCCCGGAACCGATTTGGCCTTCGGTTCGCGAAATATCGCTGGATTGGGGCTAAAAATCCACAACATTTTTCCAAGTGTTTTTCTCGAAGTTTTCTCCATTTTCAAAGAGCCATAACTTCTTCATTGTAGCTCAGATTGAGGTGTCGTTTCTTTCACTATCTTCGTTGCGGCGAGATCTACAACTTTCCATTTGACCGAACCTCCGAACAGTGGCTATAAAATTTCCATAATTCCCTTGAACTTACATATCTTACCTTCTTTCACTATTTTGACTTTTCTTGCGTGCCACTTCCATAAATTCCCTAAAATTGTGGAACGTGAAGACGTTGAGGCAGATGTGGGACACATGATGGAGATGTTGAATGCTTGATTCCTGAAATTCAAATTGAGGCCGTCGTATGAGATCGTGTAGAGACGTGCCATATGTAGCGACGTACGACATACATAACTTTAAGATAGCGGACATGAAAAAAAATGTCCTTACAAACGCCTAACAAAAAGTCATATTTTTTGCGCAAAAAGAGTTTAAGAAATTTTACACTAAAGATTTTGATTTAGTTTCATATACATACGAGAAAAGATTTTAATGCAACACAACGAAATTTCAATTTCTGCCTTGACTACCTGTGTCGCTAGGAAAAGCGATAGAAATCGTAAAGATATGGTGCTAACCTATTATGAGATAATCTAACAAATCCTAGAAGTCAATTACTTCGATTTCATAGAAACTGTATTCTATTGTGATTGGGAGAAGGTGGGGGATAGTATGAATGCTTGCAAAGTTGATCTTGACTCCAAAATTATTATAGTAGATTTACCAAAGATCGAGAGGAAATATTACATAGTCGATGAGCCTTTTATCTTTCCCTTTCAGAACGTAAATAAGATATTCTACTCGGAGTGAATAAACGATGAAATTGGTCTATTATTGTGCATGCACCAAAGGGTATGACTACCCAATTAGACGCATTAAAGGCTCCAAAAGAGTTCCAGTCATCTCTTGATGATAATCCTAATTTAAAGGATCATTTAGTTTATTTAGAGGAAGATTGAGTACTAAAACATTATTTTATCCTTGTCAATCCTATTTGTATCCTATTATGAAATTGGCACTATATTGGCATTTTACTTTGATTTATGAATGTTTAGTTTAATGTCTGAATGTTTAATTTGATTCACGAATGTTTAATATGATTTATGAATGTTTAATATGATTTATGAATGTTTAGTTTGATTTATGAATGTTTAATTTGATTTACGAAATTTAATTAGATTTATGAAGTGTCAACTTGATTTAGTGTTAATTTGATTTAATGTCAATAGGCACACTTGGACTTAAAAACGTGCCGCTAGTGGGCAAAAACCACGAATAACCACCAAATCGTCCTACAAGGGGCACGAATACCTCGCACGTGATTAATGTAACTCGTAACAATTGTTCACATAGTTATGGGACTCCTAGTTTGAGAATAGGACCAAAATTTGCCAATAGGCACACTTAGGCTTGAAAACGCGCCTCTAATGGTTGAAAACCTAGAACAACCCCCAAATGGCCCCACAAGGGGCAGGGGCACCTCACACGTGACCAACGTAACTCTTAGGGACTAACCGCTTAGTCGTGGGACTCCCAGTTTAAGAATATGACTGAAATTTATAAATAGGCACACTTAGGCTTGAAAATGTGCCGCTAGTGGGAGAAAACCCAGAACAACCCCCAAACGTCCGTACAAGGGGCACGAACACCTCGCAAGTGACCAACATAACTCGTAGAAACTGATAACGTATTTACGGGACTCTGGGTTTAAGAACAAACACCGCAACATATTTTTTCAAATAAATATGGTCACGGACTTAAATTGTGGACATATTTTATAGTTTTTGTAAAAAATATCTGGTCACGAATTGTATCATTACCACATTGAACCATGTGTACAAGATTGGTCACAGCTTAGGTCCTTGACCAAGGTTTCAAACCCGATTAAGGATTGGGTCCATGATTAAAGCTTTAAATATGGTCACGACCTTTGTCCATGTAGCATTTCATATACTGTCCCACTCTCGGGTCTGTGATTGAGTCTTTTGGTCAGGGATCAAGTTCGTGACCAACGATTTTGGTCACGCCCATTTTGGTCACGGATTGGACCAGTGACCCGGAGGCTTGGTCACCGCCCAAATCCATGATCATTCACGTATTTTAGCATAGTGTCGGATGGCCTTTTCGAGTGCACCAGTGATCTGGGAAAGTTTGAAATAGTCCAGAATGGGTACCCAGGTGTTATTATTGGGTTTTAGGGACTTTTTCGACATAGTCGGACCCATATGAGGGTAGGGTGATCTTTTTATACCTGGGGTTTAATAGAAAAATAGAATTAGGGTGAATTAAGGAGGTATTTGATGGTAGGAAAAGTGGATGGCAGCCCCACTTTTTAAGTTCTTCATATTTGAAAGTTAGAAAGAGTTTAAGAAAAGAGAAAGAAGAAGAAAAAGGAAGAAAGTCTTGGAGAAGAGAAGGAAAGGGAATCATATTTAGATTCAACCCGTCACAAACGTAGAAACTTCATATCCAAATCCACCAAGGCAAGTAGTTCTTTACTTTAAATTGCATGATTATGTAATTAATCACTTTCATAATGAATGATTTAAAAATACGTGATGTAAAGGGTATAAAGATTCGAAATTTGATTGATTGATTTAGAGATGTAGATGATAATCAATCTCTGTTTGAATTGATTACTAGTGAATATCAATCATGTAGAAAATTCAAAATTAAATCTATAATTGTAATGTTTAACATGTAGAACATTGATAGGGAGGTTAAAATCATGAAAATCTAATTTGGGTAAATTCTGAGTTAGATAGAACTGATGTTTGATTTAGAATCTTAGGATTTTGATACGGGAGTCGAGGTTAATTATGTGTTAGAATAGTTCTAGTATGTTAGTATAATGATGAGGGAGGTTATTTTTACATTTGGGGTGGTTTGGGACCTCCATTGGAGGGTTTGGAAGAGAAAAACTCGAGGAATAAGATAGCAGGAAACTCAGTAAACTGAATCAGTTCAATGGGGGAGCAAACCAGTTGGCTCAACTGAATCGTTGACTCGTTAGAGCTTGAGGAATGACCGTAGGGACTTTCGGAGTATTATATGACTACTAAAAAATTCTTTCCAAGGTTTGGTATTTGTGATAAGCCAACGAATAGATGGGTTTTGCTGGTTGAGCGAACCGGTTTGCTCAACCGAACCTGTTTGGTCTGCTAGTGAACTGGTTCAATTTGCTCGCCTGAAAAAATTTTGTTCGTGTGTTGTTTTAACCTGTTAGAGCTTGGGGAATGACCATAAGAACTTCCAGGTTATTGTGAGACTACTTGAGAGTTATTTTTAGGGTTTGGTATGTATGATAGGTCAACTAATAGATGGGTTTCGCTAGGGGAATGCACCGATTCGATCTGCTAGCAAACCAGTTCGGTTTACTGGCCTGACGAGTTTTTGTTCATGTGTTATTTTGATCCATTAAATCTTTGGGAACAATTGTGGGGACTTTTGGGGTATTGTGGGGCCATTAAGTAATGCTTTCCATGGTTTGGTATGTGTGATAGGCTAACAAATAAATGGGTTCGAACTTTTAGATATTTAATCGGGAAGTTGGTTCGAACTTCGGGAATGGGAGAGTAGTACGATGTGGGATATGCATATGAGATCGGTACTTTATACATATATATACCTATTAGAGTGATGTATATATGTATGTAGGTGTGTATTCCACTTGTCTACATTGAACATACCTAATCAATAGTGCTATCGTAGGAGGTTGAGCATAATGGGTTGTCCACCCTGATGTTGACCAGCAGGTGTTGAGTTGAATCCTTGGGTCATATTAATATTGCATTACCATTATCCACGTGAGAGTATAGGTGTTGGTTTGGATACCAATTGGGTGCAATGTGGTATGTTCGAGACCCCCGAACGCATGTTTATGGCTGCCTCTGTTGTATGTGTTTACGGTTGAGTTCGGTGGTGAGATTCTGACTTGATGGCTCAGTGTGATGTGTGATGTTTGGAGTTGATAGCACACGAGTTCCATGCTCCGGGGATACGATTATACGTCTATAGTGAGCGATATATATGTAGGTTCATATGATATAATGTATATATTTACTTATAAAACGAGTGTAGTTATGTTATATATATTGCGTAAATATTGATCTACAGCAAGTGTATCACTGCAATATTATTTATGAATGTATACATAGTGAAGGTAATTATACTGAGCTAATAGAGAGAATTAGCGAGATTGGGCTTGGATAGCAGAAATATGTCCTAGTTAGACTGGGTAGTTCAACTATGAGAAACAAATGAGTTAGGTGAGCACTGTAGATGGGAGGTGAGGTTTTATCTCATGTGAGTGTGATCAGGTAATTAATTATGAAAGTAATACACTAAAATTTTTATCGATGTAAAATAATTAATTACTTGCAAACTATTTTCAAACTTTTCGAGGTTTGACTCTTGGGCAATTTTTTTTTTCTTTTAAAACCCTAGGTGTTAAGCAACAACAACCGGGACCGTAGGGTTAGATCCTTTATTGACATTGCAGTAGCTAAGGACACTACATGGTTTGACTTAGCCACATCAATTGTTTCTTTATAGATATGATCTTTATCATTTCCAGTATTTCATTTTGGGGTCACGTTGTCTGTATTTGGTCAGGAGTTTATTTATGCCGTGATACTATTTCATTTATCAGTTTGTTTCAGTTGGATGTTACTATTTGTGACCGATGGTTTATGCGGTTCAATTTTATTATTTATTAATGCATGTTGATCCATCTTGCTCATTTAGTTTTATGGTTTTATTATTATTATATTTGTATTATTGTTGCAACAATGATGCTGAGAATGAAACCATACTGAGAATCCTGTTTTATTTTACTTAAGGTTTGGCCACCTAGTATTAGAATATGCAGGTTGTCACATAATCCATCCAACCTTTAATCCCCAAAATCCAACACAAAGACCAAACCAAATCACAACACAAAGCCCAAACCAAATTCACCAACATGGAATTTCACCCTTTCTCACTCTTGGTAAAGTATTCATAAGAAATTTTAAAAATACAAAAAATAGAAACGAGTGCCCATACGTTCGTAATTCAATTTTCTACACTACTGAGTGATTGATCGATAGATTAACCTTGCAGACTGACACTTCCCCTTATTACGAGATTCACCTTCTTCGAACCCCACTAACTCTATCTAAACCTCCATTAATGAACTCATAAGCTTCATCCATGCCCCTAAACATAATCTCAACAATAAAACACCTAATATAAACAACTGGAACCTATTTCCAATGTCAAACCCCTAAGTTTATATCAAGATCCAAAGGAAAACTCAATCTCTCATTAAAGAACCCTAGATATACAAATTTCTTCAATTAGCTTATGATTTCAATAGATTAATACACACAATCAGAGGGTTTTCAATTAGTTTATAATAAAAAATATACTCTAATTATTATCTAATAATTTTAATCCAAGTTCATGAGGAAATCAAATAATATAAGTGGAAATCTATCTAATTAGTATCTTGATTAGATTAATTACGAAAATGAACTATTTAATCATCTAAAATCAAATTTACAACATAATTAGTTTTATATATCAATGAATAGATATAATCTTACTACACTTGCAATCATAAACAAATTATATATTACTTGCCTCAATTGATTTGTGGAGAAAATCATGCATATACCCCAAATTCCTTCTCTTCTCTTTAAGTTCCTTCTCTCTCATCTCAATGAGCTTTTCCATTTAATTTTATGACTTATGAGCTCCTCAAATGAATAATTAAAACCCTCAATCCATGAATTAGGCTTGATTCCTAAATGGACTTCACTTAAAAGAGCCCAAAATCACTTACAAATGACTTAAAACATTAATCAAGCCTTATACATATCTAATAGGATTAAAACCCAACATTTGGAGATAATAACGGACATTCTACGCATCCTAAAATCTAATACTAAATATACCAGAACAAATAACTTGCAACCCAGTTATTTAATAACCAACCGGCACGAGTCCAAATATCAAATTATTTAATTTATGAATTGTTGTGTATTAAATATGATTTCAAATCCGAATTAAATGATGCATAAAATGTCAATAGTGACATCTCATGTCACAAATAAGAACACGTAATTAATTTCTAAATATTTCATAGTTAATTTATAAGAATAAAAATATGGGGTATTACATTTCTAACTATGATTTTTTTAGACACGACATCTTTGATTGCATATTTTATATCCAATGAGTTCCATAATTCCTTAGCAGTATTATAAGGCCACTAAACATCATACAATTCAAGGCACAGATAGTGCATAATATAATTTCTACATATATAATCCATTTGATTCAAGGAAAATAGTTCTTCAGGTTTAGAAGGTTTATCAGATTGAATAAAGTCAACTACCTTAAGAGTTATTAGGTAATGATGAAGTTTCGTTTGTCATCTCTTAAAATTATTTCCATCAAACAGTTTAGGTTTTTAGAGTATTTTGCAATAGAATTATCCATAGTAGGATGTAAAAATAACAAATAAATTTGATTTTTAGATTGCTAGAAATAAAGCATGCAGATTGTATCAAAAACCCAAAACTCATAAATGGATAGAATCAGAAAAACTTATCGATCGAGGTTAGTGTTTGATATAAATTCCTAAAGGTGAAATTGTCCGCAGATTGATTTGTCATCCTTTTGAACAAACACCTCCTAAGATTCAACAATTCTTTTTTATTATTAGTTGGGGGACAAAGTTTTAAGAAGAAATCTAATAATTATAAAACTAACAAAAAAACATAAAACAATATGCTTTGTATGGTTTATGTGGGTTGAAGTGAATTTCCAATAAACAATAATAAATATGTCTCCACTACCTTTCATGAATCTTCTTTATCTTTCTCTATAAACTCATATTTGAACCCTTCCTGATGTAATGTGATCTCTTTGCATCTTCATGTCAAGATATTCCAAATTCATTATCAACAACATCTTAAGAAAAAGAAACGTAAACAACCTACATTCTAAAATGTTGGAATTTATGGGTTTTATTTGTCAACAAAATATTTATTTGGTCAATTGTAGGGTCATTTTATAAGGGGCCCACATATCTTTCGATATAGTTTAAAATGGTAGCGCATTCTCCTTCATAAGAAGTATAAAGTGGTATTCTCACATGTACAAAACCATAAATAATTGAATGAGAATTTTTTATTCGAAGTGCCCACTTGGAACATAGAATTTGGTTGAACTGTTTTCTTAAAGCTAAAGTCCCACGTAAATAAAATATGAGAAATGGTTGTTGTATATTATAACCCATTGTGGAATTTCGTGCCCTTGGAGTTATCTCAACTCTTTGAAGGAGGGAAAACCTACATGGACTTGGATTGATTTCTAAGTTCACACGCACATGTCGTCGCCACTAGCCCGGTCAAGCTTGGCTCGGCATGTTCACGATCGTGGACCACGGCCTTTGGGCTTTTGACTTAACCAAAGTATTAAATTTTTTGACCAAATTTTATTGGGCCTTTTATTATTTTCGAGTCCAATTTTTTGTTGTGGTTTTATTATTATTTTCTATCCCAAATGTTTTTCTATTTTTTTGCAGTTATTTTTTTCCCAATGTTATGATAGTTAGGAATGGTTTTAATTAGTTTTTAACCTCCATTTATTTTAATATAAATTGGTGGTGTGCATATCATTTTTGATGCTGGATTTTTTTGGTATTATATTTTGTATTTCTGAGTGCCACTATTGCAAAGTTTGATTATTGTATATTGGGAGATGGTTTCATTGAGTATGTTAAGCACCATTATCATGCAAATCTCATTTTAAGGACAAAGTGTTGAACACTTGACTCAATCGTTTAAATCTCCATTGATTTAACTTTAATTTAGCATGTTGGTTTGCATGTATATTTATAATAACACACACACACACACACACACACACACACACACACATATATATATATATATTGTAATTTAATATATTAAAACATTTTGGATAAAAATCTTGAAGTCAAAATTTTATATACTATTATTATATTTACGAAAAGATAATTTCGTAGTAATTAATTACAGATTTAGTGTTACAATAATCTATGTTGCAAGAATTATTTTATGTATATCAGAAAACGTAATTTTATTTGTTGACTGTTTATAAATATTTATTTATTTATTTATTCTGAGAGATAATATAATTTCTGTTTATTTAGAAAATAAAGTTTAATATTATTGCATGTGAATTTTAGACGTAAATTCAGTGTTGTTTACAAGTTATATTGAATAAAAATAGTGTTAGTAAAAATATTTTTTTAGAATTTTTTTATTCTATTGCTTGTATATTATTAATATTTAAACTTAGTGTTTTGTTAATAAGTTTATTGATATTTATAATCAATATATTTATTATAATTTTTGTTTAAAACATAAATGACTTCTACTTCTACTTTACCTGTTGCGGTTATAACAACAAATGTTAAACATGGTGAAAAGTCCAAAAAGTTCAAAGGGGCTAATTTCAAACATTGGCAATATCAAATGTTGCTTATTTGACAACTTTGAACCTGACCAAATTTCTCCATGAAGGTGCACCAACTTCTAAAGAAGGTGAGACTCACCAGCAAGTAATTGACATCGTCAATGCATGGAAGCATTCTAATTTCTATGTAAGCATTAAATCCTCAATAATCTGGAGAACGCATTGCGTAATGTGTATAGTTTGCTTAAAATGGATAAAGTGGTCTATTAGTCTTTGGACAAAAAATATAAAACGGAAGATGCCACAATAAAAAAATAAATCATTGTTGATAGATTCTTGGATTTTAAAATGGTTTATTCAAAGATTTTATGAATCAAGTGCAAAAGATCTAATTGATTTACTATGAAATATTTTCTAAAAAATGGAATTCAGTGAATTATTCCAAGTGGTTATAATGATTGAAAAATTTCCACCATCTTGAAAGATTTCAAAAATTATTTGAAATATAAACATAAAGAAATAGGGCGTGAAGACTTGATTGTGACATTGATGATCAAAAAGGAAAATCATGCATCAGAGAAGAAACTAGGAATCCTATGGAATCCAAAGAACATATTGTGGAAGAAGGGCAAAGTAGAAAGAAGAAGAAAAGAAAGAATGTGAACCAAGATGATCCTTTCAAAGGATCAAAAAGAGGGAACTTTAAAATTTTCATTGGAAAGTTCTTTGTATGTGACAAGAAAGACCATCGTGCTAGATATTGCCATAAGCACAAGACTCAAGGAAATAAGAAGCAATATCGCTCATAAGTCAATGTCACTGAAGTTGAGAACCTTTAATCTGATATTGTTGATTCGAAACTTTCAATTGTGGTGTCTGAAGTCAATATGGTAGAAAAAACTAGAGATGGTGGGTGGACACTGGGGTCACATGCCACATATGTTCTGAAAAGAACATGTTTTCTTATTACCAAAACTGTGATAATGAGGAGGAATTTTTTAAGGAAAATTCTTCTACTTCGATGGACGAAGGGAATTAATCTTTTTCTCTCATGACTTCATGAAAGGAACTCACTCTCAATGACGTTCTTCATGTCATAAATATTCTAAATAACTTGGTTTATAGATCCTTGCTTAATAAGAAGGTATTTAAACTATTATTTGAATCTGATAAATTTGTACTCACTAAAAGTGGTATGCATGTGGGAAAAGAATATAGAAAAATTGGATCTTTAAACTAAATACAATGACTATAATGCCTATTAATAGTAATTAGAATATATCTTGTGCTCGTATGCTTGAATCTTGTAATGTATGTCATGTTAAATTAGGTCACATTAATTATGACACTATTTGAGGATTAATTAACTTAGGCTTAATACCTAAATTTAATAATGACTCAAAATCACAAGTGTGAAATGTATGTGGAATCAAAGTCAACTAAATTGTAACAACCCAGGTTTTCGAGCGACTATTTTATACTATTTTACCTAATGGGCTAAATTTATAAAATAGGGAATGTTGGAGTAAATATTATTTCCCGTGAGACTTAGGGATTCTATTTACTATGTTCTCACTATTTACCGTTATGAGAAGGTGAATAGTGTTATATTGTGTATTTTGCGTCGTTATATGTAAAACGACGGTTATTACCTATATTTAAATTTAGGTATAATTAATGAATTTAAAATGGAATTTGAACGTAAAAATAGTTCACACTTTCCCGAATGCCAAAATGGGGGGTGCGAGTGTTTTTAGTATAGTCGAGATAGTTGAAATAAGTGCCACGTTATATTTTTGGGTTTCGGGCATTTTAAGGGGTTATGACTCAATTAAGTGGTTACGAGTCATTTTAGTGGTGTATTTGCAATTAGGAGTGGGGGTTTATATTTTTAGACCTTTATAAGTCCCCCACCCCTTTTTCTTTCTTCATTTGTGTTAGAAGCCAAAGGAGAGAGAGAGAGAAGAGAGAGTTGGGAGAAATGGAGAGAAAGGGAGAAATGGAAGATTTGGGCCGGAATCCGTCGCTACCGGAGGTGTTCCGAGACTATGAACCTCGAGGCAAGTTTCTTACTTGCTAGATATTGATTTAATGTGATAAATTGCATGTATAGTTAGGTTTTGGAGACTTAACCCATAAATGGGTATTTGTTGATTTTGATGATTAAACCCTTAAATCTTAGTTTTAATTTGATTTGAGGATATATTATTGGTTGTAAATGGTGTAGGATTGATTTAGGTCGAATTGTTGTTGTTGATGTTGGGAGAAATCAAGGTTTTGGGGTTTTGGGATTTTAGGGTTCTTGCACCCCGTAGCCCAAATTGGGCAAAATCCCAGGACCGAATCGATTCGGCCCCAAGGGCGAATCGATTCAGATAAGGAGAGGGTTACAGGTCTTGCAGACCGAATCGATTCGGAATGAAACCGAATCGATTCGGCAATTGCAGAAGGTCAGTTTTTGCTCACCGAATCGATTCGGCTGTTCAAGCGAATCGATTCGCAAGGGCGAATCGATTCGGCCCAAGGGGCGAATCGATTCGGTTCCCCTGTTTTTGTGAGATTTTCTTATTTTGATTTTTAGCCCTTTTTCTTTTAGGTCCAAGGTTTAGGAACCTTCCTTTGGGAAGTAATTAAGAGTCCTAGAGGGTGGTTTTGGGTAGACTAATGCCCTAAGATGATAATGGGATATTTAGGCTCACCGAGGGCTAAGTGGCGTAGGTTGATATCCGAATGATTTAGGGGATTAACCTAGAGATGAAATTTGAAGTTAAAATATTAAAGTTGAGCTTTTGAGAGACACTCCATTATGGAGACTCACTTTGAGGGTTTATGAATAATATGAACTATTCGAGGTTATTTTGAGGTTAGTGGCACTTTTGGTTTTAGGTCATTAATAATATATGACTTAATAAGAATAATGCACCTTCTAAAACTTGGTGCTTAATGGCTAAGTGAATGATTTTTGGAAATATAAAATATGAGTTTTCAAAAATGGAAAAAGTAATGTTTTTCATAAATGATAATTTATGGATACACACCTCTCTAAATTGCTATCATAAGGGAAGTCGCGCGCGTTGTGGTGAAGCCCCCTGGCTAATGATGCAGGGTGGATATAGTCCCGAGGCCATGGGAGCGCTTATGGTTGTATATTTTTTGCGGGGGTAGGGAGATTTCAGGTGTGGTCTTGGCTACCACGTAGGCTCATGGCCGCTTCCCGACGTTTCGATAGGATCCCAGGTGGTCTTGGAGGCCCTGGAAGATGATAGCCATTTAGGGGCGCGCTCAGTGGGGAAACCCGGACGGGCGGTCTTAGAATCGTTATATATATATATATATGAATATAACTGTTCTAAATCAAGTTGGACTTGATGTTTTATGGGTGCCATAAAGAGCACAGTAAAATGCCTTATAGAGCATGATGAAAGTGCCATAAAGAGCACGATGTAAGGCCATAAAGAGCCTATGATGATGATCATATTCCTGATATGGAAGATATTTTTATAAAGTGAACAATGGTGATAAATGCCAATAGAGCATACAAAGTACGATTATATTTCCTAATAAGGAACAAATTCATGAAATGAATTAGTTTACGATGAAAGTAATTTGGTAAACATTTGATAAAGTGTTGTGCCATTTATATGTATATTCCTAAAGATAGAATTAGGAATTGTGCCTTTAGATGATGGATGAGTTTTATTTCTTTTTCTTTGTGTAGTTGTAGATGTGATTTCCCACACTTATGCACACACATGTAATTATTTATATTTCCGTGCTTAGGGTCAATGTATCTCGACGATCAACCTTGCCTAAGTAGTAGTGTATCGGGGGGGTTCCTTGTTTGGATTTCGCTCTGCGAGACACCCCACGCACGAATAGGGCATAGTGTTGAGACTGGGGAGAAGTTAGCCTTCTGTTCTTTCTATAACCTGAGCATCATTTATATTGCGCTAGGTTACTGCTAGTTGAGAGGTGAGAAATGTTATTGTTATCTGCGAGAGATTTACGCAAGTACCTGCCATGCATTTTAGTCACATGGTAATCATATCAAACCCGGCCCTGACCGGTTTCTATATTTCTTTGTGCTGCATATTCCTTGCCGTTACAGGTGCTCCTCCGCATGGACACCCGTATTTACATATTCCATTCCAGTTGTCTTGGAGCTACAGCATATTGCGGATGTTGTAGGATACTTGTAGTAGACGCTCCCTTCTATTGTACTCTAATTATGTTTAGTACGTTCATTCGGGCGTGTTTGCCCAAGGTATTGCACTCATTTATTATATTGTAAATATTGATTGTAATACTTAATGTATTATTTGTATTGGTCTGTGCACCGACAGCTTATTCGGTGATTATTTATTGTATTGTCATACTTTAGTCATAGATTTTTGATACCCACCGTTTTTACAAATGGGATTGTCAAAGTGTTTCTCTTTTACTTTTAAATTTTTTTTGTAGATGACAATCCGTTTTCTGAAATGATTGGTGGTTATCTCCTACTATTATGTTAATCGGCAGTGATGCTAAGAATGGACCATCTATGATTCCTGTATTTATTGGAGTATTGGGCTGGCCACCTATTATTTTAGTAGGCGGGTTGTCACATAAATTTAATTTTCATTCACTTGAAAAAAGTTCGAACCCTTTTGAATTAATTCATAGTGATATATGTGATTTAAAATTTGTATAAACAAGAGATGGGAAGAATTATTTTATTACTTTTATTGATGATTGCATAAGATATTTTTTTGTTTACTTTATTCGAAGTAAGGATAAGGCTGTGAATGTCTATGAACATTACAAAACATAAGTTGAGAATCAATTTAGCAAAAATATTAAAGTGGTTCACAACAATAGAGGTGGTGAATATGATTTGCCATTTGAACAATTTTGTTCGAAGAATGGAATTATTAATCCAACTATCTTTCCTTACTCGAATCAATCTAATTGGTATTATTGAACGCAAAAACCAAACTACAAAATATATGATGAATTCTATATTGATAAGTTCGATTTTATCTTAGAACTTGTCGGGGGAAGCTTGACTTTATGCAAATTATCTTCTCAATAAAATACCTTATAATAAAACATATAAGACACCATATGAATTGTGAAAAGGTCGAAGACCTTCCTGCAAATACCTCAAAATATGGGGGTGTCTTGCAAAGGTGATGGTTTTTAATCCTAAAATAATTAAAATAGGACCAAAAACTATTGATTGCACCTTCATTGGTTACACAATTAATATTAATGCATATCGATTTCTTGTACACAAATCTGAGATTCTTCATATGCAGGTAAACACTATAATTGAATCTAAAAATGCTTATTTCTTTGAAGATATATTTTCTCATAATAAAGTGGTTGATTCAAGTTCTTCTAAAAGAACTTATGACACTGTATATAGTAGGTATTAAAAGATATAGATAATGAATATATTGAACACGATGATAACTTCAAACCTAGATGCAGTAAAAGGACAAAGATTTCAAAGTCATTTGTTTTATATTTTATGACTCATGTTAGAAAGTGATCATAGTAGCTTTGAAAAAAGCGATGTTAACTCGAGAAGCTTCTTTTCTGAGAAAGAGACTGCCAATAGTGAAATTGAATCCATTATGAAAATCTATACTTGGGAATTGATGGACATCCCACCAGGTAATAAAGCTCCTATATGCAAGTGGATATTAAAGAGAAAATTGAAAGTGTATGGATCAATTGAAAAATTCAAGTCTAGACTAGTAGCTAAACGCTATAAAAAAGCAAGGACTAGATTATTTTGATACTTACTCTCTAGTTACGAGAATAAATCCATTCAAATGTTAATAGCTATTGCAGTATTGAATTGTTTGGAGATACATCAAATTGATGTGAAAATCACCTTTTTAAATGGTGAGTTAAATAAAGAGATATATATGGGACAACCTAAAGGGTTCAAAGTTCCAGAACTTGAAAAGAAAGGGTGTAGATTATTAATTACCTTTATGGATTTAAATAAGAACATAAACAGTGGCATGAGAAATTTGACAAAATGATTATGTCAAATGGATTTAAATTAAATGAGCATAATAAATGTGTATACATTAAAAACATTCAAAGTGATTATCTAATTGCTTGTATCTATGTTGATGATATACTTATTATTGGAAAGAATAAAGATATCATCAAATGTACTAAGATAATATTGTCTAGTAAATTTGGTGTGAAAGATATGGTTGTTGCGGATGTTATATTAAGAATTAAAATTTCTAAAATATTGAATGGACATGTCTTGTCTCAATTTTATTATATTGATAAAATACATGATAAGTTTGATAAATGCAATAATAACATATCTAAAACACCTATTAACTCAAATCTTCATTTATATGAAAACATTAGGAATGGTATATCTCAATTGGAGTATTCTCATATCATAGGCAGTTTAATGCATGTGATGAACTACACTCGTCTAGACATTGCTTACTCAATTATCAAGTTGAGTAGGTATATAAGTAATCATGAAAAATATCATTGGAATGCTATTATAAGGGTTCTTAGGTATTTTAGATATACCCTTAACCATGGATTGAATTACACAAGATATCCAACTGTACTTGAAAAATTGAGTGATTCTAATTAGACATTTGATTCGGAGGATTTTAAATCCACAAGTGGTTATGTATTCACACTTGCTAGTGTTGTACTGTCTTGGAAATTTTTCATAACAAACTTATATTGATAGATCGACAATGGAATCTGAACTTATAGCTTTGGATAAATCTGGAGAAGAAGTAAAGTGGATTTTACACATCTTAGAGGATATTCCAATGTAGTCAAAATATGTGCCCGGCAATTTACATACGTTGTAATAGTCAATCTGCAATTAGTAGAGCACAAAGTGATATATATAAGGGTAAGTCTTGACATATACTTCAAAGACATAATACCATTAAACAACTACTCTCTAATGTAATTATTTCCATTGACTATATTAAGTTTAGGAACAATATAACAAATCTATTAGCCAAAGGTCTTAATAGAGAGAAAGTATACTATTTATCGACAGGAATGGGATTAAAGACTACAAAATAAAGAGTTGTGTTGATGGAAACCATACCTAGATGACTGAATTTCCCAAGATCTAGGTTCAAAGGGACAATCGAATCTTGACTGACTATTCAAAGTGAAGACTGATGAGTCTTTAAACTAATAACTATTCCTATGATACAATAGTATTGTCTACAAAGTAAGTAAGGATAATATTTTCTTTTAATGGCTCCTATATCTTGGAAATTGTAGTGGGGTATTGTAGGATACTCTTAATGGGAAGCCACCTATGTGAGTGTCAAGGGCCGCTTTTATGAGAATTTCGATGGATGAAATTCTCTAAAACACTAATAAAACCAGGAGTTGTTCAATTCCAAAATGAACACAATCGAGAGAACTAACTTTGGTCAAGAATTACCGCGTGAAGATTACTGTCTTGGTTTTACATAAAATACTAAATAGTTCAATACATCAAGTTCACTAACTAGTAAGTAAATCCAATAGTCGTTCACAAAGGAAGATTCAAGGATAAAAGCTATCTCACCCAGTGTAGGAATTTTCCAAAGGAACTCTCATTGTGTTTTCATAGTCTTCTTTTGTTGATCCAACCAATTTTCATTTATATGGGGGATTGTTGAAATTTATGGGTTTTATATCTTGACAAAATATTAATTTGATCAAATTTAGGGTCAATTTAATATGGGTCACACAAGTCTTATGAGATGAGTCGATGTGGTAACGTGTTCTTCTTTGTGAGGAGTATAACATGGTATACTCTTATGTATTAAATCATAAATCATTTAGTGAGAAATTTTTGTTCGAAGTCCCCACTTGGAACATGATTTTTTTAAGTGTGTTGTTAAAGCCAAAGTCCTACATAGATAAAACATGAGAAATTGATGCAATATATTATAGCCCACTGTGGGATTTGCTTTGGATACCCTTGGGGTATCTCAACTCTTTTAAGGAGGGAGGACCAACATGGGCTTGGATTGACTTCTAAGTCCACACATGCACCCCACCCCCGCTCGCACGACCTATCCCGACTCGATTCGACTTGGCTCGGCGCATTCACAAGCATGGGTCGTGGGTTTCGACTTGGCTAAAGTATTAACTTTTTGGTCCTTATTTTTGCTGTTATTTTTGTTGTGAATTTTAGGAACAATTTTAGCTAGTTTTGAACTGCCATTTAATTTGGTATAAATTAGGGGTGTGAATTTCATTTTTGTTATTGGATTTCTCCAGTGTTACATTTTGGATTTGTCAGTGTTATTATTGCAAGTGTTGATTGTTCTATTTTGAGAGATGGTTGACATTAAGTCATGTTGAGCACCTTAGTGGTAAAAATCTCGTTTAAGGGACAAAGTGTTGTACACTTGACTCAATCGTTTAATCTTTATTATTGTCACTGTAAGTTTGCATGTTTATTTCGAATTGTTATAAATATATAAAATTTTGTGTACATATATATTATGTATTTTAATTAATTCAAATCATATTGGATAACACAGAAATCTTAAGATGAATGGGTAGAAAAGTTTAGTACATATTTTATGATAGAAAATCAGTGAAGATAGAATGCTTACAAGCCCATTTTGTCAAACACATCTAGTGCAACCGATAATATATCAGTTTTTCAAAATTTCTCAGCTAAACTAACCAAAGATTAAGGGCCCGTTTGGCAATCCAATTTCAAGGCTTGGAATTGGAATTGAAAGGCCAATTTGAATTCCACGGAATTGAAATTGACTTTCCAATTCCAATTCCAAGCTTTGGAATTGAATTGCCAAACGGACCCTAAGTGTTAGAAGGAAAAATACATTTTAAGAAGACTTTATATAAAAAAAAAGAGATTACAACAGTGAAAAGAGGGCGGTATTGACCCGTTTTCTTCTAATCCATTCAAAAAATGTGAAGACGCTACAAGTAAAGTTGTTAACGAAAATAAAGGCAAAGCAGGAAAATTTCGAAAGTTGGGTTTGGTTCCTCAATAATGTAATAAGAAATATTGAACATCATATAATTCTTTTATACAATGTTTTATAAACTAAAAACCATTCAATATTATCCCCGACTTTTTAAGTTTAAGTATAGCTCTGATTTGCTTCCAAAGAAAAGAAAATTAATAGTATAACTGACTAAACAGTTAATAAATAAATAAGCAAATCCAGAAGCGAGACCGAATCATTCAACATCTGATCACATCATTTTCTTTGTAGTTTCTTTACCCATTCAATACTTATAGCAAGCAATATCTGATCTCATGGTTCCCATTCAATACATTTAGCATATTGAACACCTTTGGTGTATTCAACATCAAAGTTGAAAAGAATAGATTATTATGCGAAAAAAAAAGAAGACGTTTTTAGAGGATTACAACGCCTCTAGCAAACCACTGTTTACATACAGCCTTATTTTCATACTGTTGGAAATTGATAATTAAGTTCGAAATTAGTTTTTAATTTCATTTATATTAAATTTCAAAATTATGAATTTCCCATTTATGTGGTCGTGAGAAATATCAGATAATTAATTAGGTATGTGATAAATGCAAATATTAAGAGAATGGGTTGTTCCTATCTTTTAGCCACTTGATGCTTAGTGGGAGACTTAAAAAAGGGTTCTACTTTGACCAGGATTTTCGATCCTCTTCCCCCGATAAATAGAGGAGCACTGCATCATCTAGGATTATCTCATAACACACTATTTCTAAGGTGGGAGAGAAAATCAGGAATTCCCATTACATATTTCTCATAAAAATTCTGGGCACACAAATATACAATTCTGGGTTGTTCTTCAAGTGGTTCCAAGGAGAAATTAATAAGAGCATTCAAGTCATCTTTCTAATCAATAGAAATGGATAATGGTTGATTTTCGATCATAGTAATGACAATTAATTATGTGATTGCATGAAGATAAAACATCATGGATTCATGACAAAACTATTTTTACACATGATATAAAATTATGGCATATGTCTGATTTTATGATAACAAAAACAGCCTTGACTTACATGTGGTATCAGAGCTTAAGGTTTATAATCTCATACTATCCATTCGCAAAAAAATTCTTATAACAATATTGATCTATTGCATGCTCTAAATTATGCAATTTTATGTTTTCAAAATTTTTTGGACTAATGTAGGATTGTTATACAACTATTATAAATTAGTATTTTGAAATTTTTGATCCTCATATCTATGTGTAATTGAGAATGAAAATTGCATAAAACAGTCCTTATTTTTATGGCAACTGTCCCATAATTGTGCCCCCCTCCTTGTGTTGTTGAACCCCTAATTTCTCCTATGCATATGTTTCATGTTCTATAAGTTTTCGGGAAAAACACTTATAGTGATTGTGATGAAGAATCGAATATGTTTTTAAGATTAACTGGATGAAGAGGGCAAAATAGTATTTGGGGTTGAATTTTTTTTTGCCGTAATGAATAGTGTTTTACAAAAATTCGAGGCCGTTAAGGCTCTTAAAACCCTATTTTTTCCATTTTAGGAAATAATCATAGGGCTTCCAACTCTTAACAAAATTAATTTTAACGTTCTGCAAAAGGTTTTGGTTTTCTAGCATGTTTTACTTCAATTCTATGGTGAAAAATCAAATTTGCCATTTTTGGCAAATTTCATGGTTTCTTGCATTTTAAATAAGTTGTTTTTATCACATGGACTGTTATAGTCATTTAATGTCTATATATGATTATGGTTGTTTCAAAGCATTATATATATATATATATATATATATATATATATATATATATATATATATATATATATATATATATATATATATATATATATATATATATATATATATATATATATATATATATATATATAAATTTATAAAGGCTTATAAGTTAATATTCATTTAAGTCAAGTCGAAAGCTAAACATAGGCTGAGACTATATGTGAGAATATTAAACTTATAGTCATTTTGTTAATTCTGATGTTCGTTATAAAATTGAATTGAGGCAAAACACATGATAATTTCTGAATTAAACAATGTTGGATATGTTTGTGAAAATTGAATAGTTGACATTAAGTCCATTTATCATGGCATGTATGAGAAGTTTTAGGCAACAAACACAAATGCCAAAAATTATAAGACCATGATAAGTGAATCAAAGGGTAGTATATCTTTATAATCTGAATATTATGTGATGACTAACACAGATATCGTAATATTTAGATTATTTAAGAAATCTTACAAAATTTTATTAAGAGAACAATTCAGTATTCAACCCTTACAATTATAATTGTGTGTAAAATTTAATTTGTGAACATTGTTATTAATTTGCAGTTCCCATCGACTATATTATCATGCTCAGTCCTATTCCAAATTTGATGGAACTAATTTTTCTGAATGGAAATAGCAAATTGAGTTCAACCTAGGGTTTCTTGACCTCGACATGTCAATTTTGTGTGATGAGCCCGCTACTATTACTGATACTAGTAGCGAGGATGAAATTGTTGTCCATGAAGCGTGGTCTCGATCCAACTGGTTGGCCCTTATGTTTATGAGAATGTGCATTGCTGCTAACATAAAGACCTCCCTACCTGAAACTACGAAAGAGAAAGAGTATTTGAACAACATTAAGGAACGCTTTTGCACTACTGATAAATCCGTTGCTGGGAAATTGATGGCTGACCTGACCGCTATGAGGTCCGATGGTACTCGAACCATGAACGAGCACATTATAGAGATGACCAATATGGCTACTGGATTTAGGGTTTTGGGAATGATAGTGGATGAGTCTTTTCTCATCCAATTGGTCTTAAATTACCTACCTCCTGAATATGGGCCTTTCCATATCAATTACAACACTATTAAGGATAAGTGGAATGTAAATGATTTACAAAGCATGTTAGTACAAGAGGAAGGCAGACTCAAGCAACATAATGGCCATGTGATTAAAGGATATGTGGCAAATCTAACAGTCAAAGGAGCTGGTTTTAAGAAGAAGACTGGAACGGGCATTAAAAAAGGTCTTGGGTCGTCTCATCAAGCTGAACCTTCATCTATTGTGAAGAAGGAAAAGAATGCCAAGTGTCACTTCTATAAAAATAAGGTCCATTTTCAGAAGGATTGTTATAAATGAAAGACCTGGTTCGAGAAAAAAGATAAGCCTTTTATTTATGTTTGTTTCGAATCAGACCTTATTAATGTTCCTTCTAACAATTAGTTGATTTATTCTGGTTTTTATCTCATATTTCTAATTCGATGCAGGGCTTCTCTTTGATCCGCAAAACAAATCCAAATGATTATTTTCTCTACGTAGGCAATAAAGTGAAGTATAAATAGAAGCTATTGGAGTTTTTCATTTGATTTTAAGTTCTGAATTTATTTTAAATTTACAAGAGACTTTTTATGTTCCCTCTATTTCTAGGAATTTGATTTATGTTTTCAAACTTTCTTCAAACGGTTTTATGGTTGAATTTAAAAATAATGGAATTGGTTTAATTAAAAAATTTATTAATGTTGGTTCTGGATTTTTATTGGATGGTTTTACATCAATTAAATCTTGAAAAGAATTTTTCTGAGTCCCATATAACCCTGCATCCTAATGTTAGTATGAAACGTGCACTAAATAATGAAAAATCTTCATATTTGTGGCATAAATGATTGGGGCACATATCCAGTCCGAGAATTGAAAGACTTATTAAAGATGAAATTCTCCATAACTTGGATTGGGCCGATTATGATGTGTGTGTGGACTATATTAAAGGAAAAAAGACCAAACATACAAATAAAGGATCCATAAGAAGCACCCAGCTACTTGAAATAATACATACAGACATATGTGGACCTTTTGACATTCCATCCATTAGTGGAGAAAAATATTTCATCACTTTTTTAGATGATTTTTCACATTATTGCATGTTGTACTTGCTGCATGATAAATCTCAGTCTCTGAATGTTGTTGAAATATACATAAATGAGGTTGAGAGGCAACTAGGCAAAAAGGTGAAAATTATCGAGTCTCATAGAGGTGGTGAATATTGAAAAACCGTAATAAATGCGATGTTTGATACCGATTTAAATTAATTCGCAACTTTCTAATTTGGCACACTTATATAATTGGAGTCAATATAAACCAAATTAAATCAGTCCCTAAACATGCATCAATGTGTGCGCGTGTGTCAACCCATAAATAGATAAAGCATGTGACCCAAATATTAAGGAAAAATCCCCGAAGGGAAAAACCTTCTATTTCTAGAACTTGAAGAATTCGCAAGGCCATTGACTTAGTGTAACGCACGGTGTCTTTGTCAAACCTCCAAAGCAACAGCTAGAAATAATGTCCACTGGAATCTCCTGCAAGAACTCCAGGTGGTCAGTAATGAAGAAGAAAATGGCTTCTCCACAAATTGTGAACTTTATGAGGACTCCCTCCACAATAGCACGCAGGTCTCCGGTTGTAGATTTCTCCCCACAAAGATTAAACCAAAGCAAAAGTTGTGTTCTTGAGCATCAAAAAAATTCACTAAAGTATATTGGAATTTTTGTGAATTGTAAACAAAAAGGTATTAAACCCTAAAAGGAAGAAGCCAAAAGTATTATGCTTTCGCAGTTTTTCTGTTCTGTAAAATACTGGGACTTCTTAAATAAAACGAAACCATAAAATGAGTTTTATAGAAAAACACGCCGCCTAAAAAATAGTGCTTGTTCGAACGAGATCAGCACGTCGCTCGAACGAAGGACAGTTGTCGCTCAAACGAGATTGCGCGACATGCCTATCTCGAGCGAACGACATTGCTATGTCGTTTGAACGACATTTCTATGTCGTTTGAACGACCGTTGTGTCAAAAAAATATTATTTTAATGTCCGCTTCAATACTTAGAAAAAATACTCATTCTCAAATTTTGACGAAAAAGTCCGCTCCAACACTTAGAAAATATTTTATAAAAATATTCCAAAATCTCTAAGTGTAAAGTTAAGGTATTTAAAACAAAACCTTACCAAAGTAAACATCGCAGAGTCTTTTTGATGAAGAACTTGATTAATTCGGATCCGTCTTGATGTAGATTGCTCTTGAATGCTCTTCGATGGTGTAGAGGTATATGACATAACAAATTGATAACGGACCTATAAAAATATGTCCTTACAAATATTATGCTAGATATGATGAGTTTGGGTGATGCCCTGGCCGATTTTTCTAAACTCCTATAAAGTTTAGGTATATGCGACCAATACACGATGCTAGGATCACCTTGGCAGAATGGTGTAGCTGAAAGGCCTAACCGTACCCTCGTAGAGATGGTTATTAGTATGATAAGTAGGACTCAATTGTTTATATTTTTGTGTAAACATGCTTTAATGACCGATGTACACATCTTAAATCGGGTTCTTAGTATGTTAGTTTAAAAAAAAAAAATTGAACTTTGGAAAGGATGGAAACCCAATTCAAGATATTTACTTGTGTGGGGTTGCCTAGTGAAAGTTAAATATATAACCCTCATGAAAAGAAATTGGATCCTAGGACATTATCCAAATAATCCAACTAGAATAATAAAAACTAGAAATGCTAAATTCATAGAAGATCGTGAGGTCAGTAGGAGTATGAAAGAAAGGGAGGTAATCATTCGAGAAGCCAGGGTATAAATTCCTATACCCCGAGTTCATAACATGTGTGTTGTTCCTAATGTAGTGTTGAACCGGTCATTGACTCAATCAATAATGACTAACAACAAGTGAATGATCAACCAACTGAACAACGACATAATGAGACTATAACAAATGAATCCGTTAAAGCACCACATGAAGTGCCATTAAGAAGATGTCAAAGGGAAAGGAGATCAGCAATTTCGAACGATTATGTGGTATACTTCAAGAGGCTAAATTTAACATAGGGAATATTAATGCTCCAATTTCTTATGAAAAAGCTGTAAACAGTGATGATTATGATAAAAGGATTAATGACATGAATGAAGAAATAAAATCTATGAATGACAAAAATGTTATGGAGTTGGTCGAATTACAAGAAAGATAAAAATGAATTGGTTGCAAGTGGATCATTAAGACCAAACTTTACTCGAAAGGCAATATCGAGCGACATAAGGCTAGATTTGTTGCCAATGATTTTAATCAATGAGAAGGCGTTAATTATAATAAGACATGCTCACCAGTATCAAATAAGGACATATTAAGGATCATATTAGCATTAGTGGATCATTATGATATAGAGGTGCACCCAATGGATGTGAAAACAACTATTCTAAATGGGAGTTTAGAAGAAGAAGTCTACATGGCACAGCCACAAGGCTTCATAAAGGAAGGAAAGGAAAACATGGTTTGTATGTTAAAGATGTTGATATATGGTCTAAAACAAGCTTCTCGTCAATGGTATATTAAGTTCCACGATACCATTACATCCTTTGGGTTTAAGAAAAACACTGTTGATCGGTGTATATGCCTGAAGATCAGTGGGAGAAGGTTTGTATTTTTAGTACTATATGTTGACGACTTGCTTATCGCCAGCAGTGATCTTGGTTTATTAAGTGAATCCAAGAAAAACCTTTCTGAAAAATTTGAAATGAAAGATTTAGGTGAGGCATCCTGTAACACCCCGCCTAATTAAATATCGGGTGATCAGTCCTTTATTAAATTAAAAACCAGGTGAACGGTTGGTTCATTCTTAGCACCACTATCGCAAAATAATATTTCCAATTTGAACACCCTAAATATTTAAGCTAAGTGTCAAAACCATTTAAAACCTCATTTTTTCTTTATTAAATACCAATATGAAAACCTTTTTAATAATAACAGTTTGAGAGTCACATAAATAAAAGTATAACAATAACTACACTACCATTTAAACCATCTAGATAAACCAAACCAAGTTATGAACTATAAATGAAATTATTCTGACAAGAGTTAACTCCCGAGGAGTACTGAACGCTGGAAATATCACAAATCTCTAACAAATCCAACTGGAATAGAAAATCGGGCGACACATTCCCTAACTATGAAGATCTAAAGTAGGAACTGATTCAATGACAAAGTCAACTAAATCAAGGGCTTGCAACTCCCACATAAGCTGCAGCACGTCCAAGCCAAAGAACCTAAGCATGACACCCCTGTGGCTGGGCACCTTTAATACATACATATATATACAAAAGAGAAAGAAATGACAGAAAACGGGTCAGAGCCCGAGTGTAAAACAGTTTTAAAAATAGTTTAGCAAGTATTTAAAATGCTTATCGGCTAATATCACAACCATGTTAGTATGCGACACTCTCTTGAAAATTCTCACCTCTCATCTAGTGTGCACGACTACCGTACTAATAAATTTCATCAGTTTCCCTATCTTATTCTCCAATAGATTTTATCATGTGAAAAGCGAGGTTATGATATTTACTTTAGGAAATCATTATCTTCCACTTTCTTACATTACTTAGAACCACTCATTATCATTACAAAATTCACGAACACTTGTTATAAAGTTGAAGCATTTATTCATTACTTAACTACTTATACCCACAGTGTAAAGTTTCTATATATATATATATATATATATATATATATATATATATATTAATCACTCACATAATATATATATACTATCGGCACCCCACATAAATCTATGATGCTGGCATACTCTGCTATCAAGTCCCCGTATCACTCACACTAAGGGCAATACTAGTTCGGAATCACTCTCGAACTCTATTAACACAATACACATACAAATGGAGGCGAATCATAGTTCCAAGTCACTAAGAGGTCAGCACATACCCTCACGTCTCTTAGGACTGTCTGACTATCGATCGGATAGCCTGTACCAAGGATTCCTATATTCTAGGGTACACGTCAATATCCTCCATAAAGGTCCAATCGAGATAAGGCTGTCCCAATGCGGAAACCTCCGTGATAGCAAGTAGCCCGGGTATATTTTTACACGAATACATAATATATGCTCAATCACACAGTCATATATATATATATATATATATATATATATATATATTCACATTTTCCAAATTAGGTTCGCCCACGACCCATAATTATTATTATCCGTTCTCAACACAAATTTTACTCAATTATTTCTCATAACGGATTCGTCTCTTTTATTCTCATTTATTATTTACTTCATACTTACTTCTTATCTCTCGAAGTATTCTTTCTCACTAAGTATAAATATCAGTAGGTATACCATCAGTTACCTTCTAGTCTAAATCTTTCATGAGTCTCAATCTTTTAGTAAATGTACGCACAATTTCCAATGTATGAATAACTCCCCGTAAAGCCAAAATTTCATCTCATATTAATTTCACTCAACGGAGTCTATTTAGACCCTATTGGTCATCTCCATAACCCATTATACTCTATCAATTATGATCAAGGGTTCCTACGCATTTTAACCAGACTAAACAAAAGGAAAAAAATATGCAGTTTTCCAAGAGGGGTCGATCGATCAAGGAATGTGGTCGATCGATCGATCATCGATCGATCGATGTTCTTGAGTCGATCGATCGATCAAGCAGTTCTTGCCCAGTTTTCTGCAATATTCAACCTATGGGTTCAACCATTTTAACCCCTCCAAACCTCTATAAGTTCATCCCAAACTCCCATCAAAGTAATCCAAGTGTATAAGCAACGTACATAAATAAGTTCTAATGTAACGACATCAATAAATCCTCAACGATTCAATCAAAAAGGGGTTTAATCTCAAATCTCTTTATAAAACCAAATTTTGCATGAATAATCACCACCCTCTATTTTAATCAAGATTTTCTTCCCAAATATCATAATTAATTCATGGGTAATCCTCTACATATGATCAAGATTTTAGACTACATGGGTTCTCCCTACAACACATATAAATTCTCTTCCAAAATATATATTTTTTCCATTAAAACATATTATTTTCATTCCTGGACTAACATGGAAGGTATATTAACTTGGAATTTAGCAAGAAAAATACTTGCCTCGGATTCAAGGGTCTGATTTGTTGATGAAAAATATATGGTTGCATTCCTCTTCGTGCGATCTACGTTTTGGTGGTGGTGGCGGTGCAATCGGGTGAGTTCTAGGCCTTGGATTGCTTGAAGACTCTTCACCTTCTTCTCTAATCACTTCACCTTCTTCTCTAATGGCTGGCTTAGGCTTTGTGTTTGTTAACCCCAAGAGACAACTCTAAATGGCTAATAAATACTAAGAAAATTCGTGGATTTAATTACCCAAAAATACCAAATGACTAAAATACCCTCCTGGGGTGTCAATTAGGCCTAAAAATGTCCCGAGATCCAAACTAAACCCCCGGGTACACTTTTCTGACTATCTCGACCCTTCCTAACACTTTGTCACACTCAAAACGACTATACGGATGACTTATAATCTATTCACTTTAATAATAATAATTTAGTCCTGACATGACACAAGCGTGTCCCGAATTAAATTTCCATAATTGCCATTTTATTCACTCATGACAATTTTAATAAAATCAATCTCATATATTACTCTTCTCATCCAGTAATATTCAACAAATTCCCAATAATTACTAACTCTCGTCACGCTAGTAATATTTAAAATAAAATGCCGGATTAATATTAAATTAATATCTCAATTAAATTCAATAAATTCTCAATTTTAAAAGCCATAAAAATACGAGGCATTACACATCCTTCGTGATCAGGACAGAAATATCTCGGGATAGATCACAAGGAGTGAATACCCCGTATTTTTAAATAGATTTTATTTTAATTGTGGGACTGGGATTAATTAATTTAAATGGAAAGAATTTATTTATAATTAATTCGGATTTAAATTAAATAATTACTAACGTGACAAGAGTTAGTATTTATTGGTGATAATTCTGTCGAATATTACTTAGCGAGTAAACTGATATATAGTTATGGAAATATATTAAAGTTGTCGTGAGTGAAAAATAGGAAAGTTATAGAAATTAAGACGGGACGTGTGTGTCAGTCGTGTCGGGATTAAATTAAGGGAATAAAAAGTAAAATATTTATAAGTAAGTCATATAGTCCTTTCGAGTGCGACATTGAGTCCAGAAGAGTCGAGATGGTCAGAAAAGTCTACCCGGGGTCTTAGTTTGGGTTCCGGAGCTGTTTTAGGCCGAGCCGGCACCCCAGAGGGGTATTTTGGTAAATTTATTTTTGGAGTAAGTTAAAGGACAAAAATTAGAGAAATAAAAGATCTCGTATGTAGGTTATATTAGGTTATCTTCCATGAGAAAAAATTTAAACACGGAGAGAAACCCAAAAGAGAGAAAGAGGAAGAAAAATCCAAGGAAGAGCCACCACAAGTGCACCTCTTCCACCACCATGACCACCATCGTGCAGATCGGATAATAAGGATCACAACTATACCAACAACATCAAAACATCAAACCATCTTTCATAAGGCAAGTGTTTAAATCTAGCTCTTTTAGCATTGAATGTGGTCATGTTAGTATAGGAGATGAAACCCGCTTAATTGCATATGATTTGATGAAGAATTCATGATTAAACGATATATTAGGGTTAAATTGATATCAAGTTAAATGGTCCTTATAATTTGAAGATTAACTACGAATTTATGTTGATAATTGCGGAGTAAATATGGGATTAAAAAGGGTTAATTGGAAATCTTATGAACTAGGGTTTATGAATCTGAAATTTGGGGATTGTTGGTTTGTGGATTAATTAATCATGAATTGATGTGTTTAAGATGTTTGAATTCATTATTTTATGTGGGAAATTGAGTTGGAATTGAATGGATGGAGTTGGGACTGATTTTTAGAGGTTTTAGGACTATTTATGGAAGAAAAACGTGGCAGGTGCAGGTTGGGGACAAAACTGCTCAACCTCATTCAAATGAGATGGAGCCTGGTTCGAACGAGATCCCCTGTTGCGCGATATGTCATTCTAACGACATGTTATCTCGTTCAAATGAGATAGCTTTTGGTTCAAACGACAAGTCTAGTTTTGGGGAAATTTTTATGTTGTTTCAATTCTGGGTAGCATGTTTATTTGAAGTGACGATTAGCAGTAAAATTAGGATTTAAGATATAACAAAATTATTGGGTAATAAAATGGGTATGATATTTTATGGCATTTGGAGCGACTAGTTATCTCTAAGTTATGAGCGAGAGAGTATTCGTAATCTAGTATTTGTTATGCAAGTTTTAATGAGAGATACTACGTATAAGTTAAGTATTCGGGTTGTGTGTATACCTAATGAACTTGATAGGTTGCATGAATGCCTATAATGATATGTATTATGTGTATGACATACCTACCATACTTGCTATCATGGGAGGTTGGGAAAAGGGAAGAGTCCTATCTCAAGGAGACTTCGGGGGGATATTTGACTGGTACCTCAAGGGCATGGAACCTAGATACGGGCTGTTTGAGAATGATAGTGTTGACGGTTATATGGATGCGTAGGTATGTGCGTAGCCCATAGGCTTGGAACCATGTTTGCCTCCAATATGTCTGATTTGTAAATTAATGGTTCGTGGGAGATTTCAAGCCCATTGTCCTTATTAAGTATGAGATGTACCAGGACTTGATAGCAGAGTATGAGGGCACAATAGCTAAGTCTAGAGTTTCCTTTTAGTATATATATATAGTGATGCTTGTTGTGTGAAAGTATGTGGATAAGATATATAATGATGATAATCTCTGAATAACTTAACTAAGCGAGCACTCAACGTAATTTATAAATACTTCCCAAATTGGGATAACATTCGTGAAACCGTTTAATATAATGTTGTATGGAAAATGCGGGTTGGTATTGCGGGTAGTGATTAAAAGGATTTTTGTTTATAGTCTAGCTAGATGATAGAATGATTAATTGGTTTAGAGGTGTGTTAGGCGTGAACATTAGTTGAGAGGTGAGAATCTCAAGTGGATGTTCGAAAAGCTAACATGCGCATACTATTTGCTTTAATGCAACATTTAAATACTTGCTAAAAAATTTAAATGTTTAACACTCGGGCTCTGACCCGTCTCTTGCAAATTTCTTCTCTTTTGTCAAATCATTTTAGGTTCCCAGCCACAGGGACATCAAGCGTAGTAGTTCCATTCATTTAATGTGTTGTAGCTGCTGTGGAAGTTACAGGACCTCGGTAGTAGACGCCTCCATATTTATCAGTTCTTCATTCCGAGATATTTACTTCTTTTAGGGCATGCTGCCCCTTTTTATTAGACAGTCAGAGATTTATAGATTTATTTATTTATTCATTCAGTTCAGTTGTTGGATTGTTTCGGTTGGATCATTATACGTGATACTTAGACTGCATATGTTTACTCCAGTTGCATTTAGTATTTCAGTCATTTCCTTTCATATGAGTTTGGTTTGGATAGTGAATGTTAATTATTCATTAGTTTGATTTTACACTAATTAGAAGATAAAATTTTGACATCAACCTTTTTAAATATTAGGTGGTTAGTATTTTAAAAAAAAAATTCGACAGTGATGCATATTCTAAACCAATTGGATATTCTGATTTAATTTAATAAACGACTGATCACTCGGTATTTAATTAGGCGGGGTGTCCCATAAGAACATTGGGATTATCTCAAAAAGCATACATTAACAAATTTTTATAAAGATTCAGCATGCAAACTTGCAATTCGATTAATGTTCCACTTCAGAAATGGGATAAGTTCATCTTAAGTCAATGCCCTAGAAGTGGTTTAGAAAGGGAGCACTTGAAAGGCATGCATTATTCTTCGCTCCTAGGGAGCTTATTATATGCACAACTATGCACTGGGTCGGACATCAGTTTTGCCATTGGGATGCTAGGCAAATATCAAAGCAATCTAGGGATTAACATTGGAAAGATGTAAAGAAAGTGTTGAGGCACCTGGAAGGGACCAAGGATTACATGCTCACATATAGGAAGGCTGATCACCTTGAGGTGATTGGTTATTCAAACTCTGATTTTAGGGGATATCTTGACAGTAGAAAGATATCTTTGGGTTATGGTTTCCTTCTCATTGGGGGTGCCGGACGTTTCATGGAAAAGGGCCAAGAAGAGTGTCATTACATCGTCTATTATGGAGGTTGAATTCGTAGCTTGCTTTAGAGATACAAATCTTGGATTATGGTTGCGAAAGTTTTTTTCAGGACTTAGAATTATGGGATCGATATCTAAGCCGTTGAATATTTGTTGTGATAAGATTGCGACGGTATTCTTCCCGAAGAACAATAGGTAATCTAAGGCAGCTAAGCACATTGAGATGAAATACCTATCAATGAAAGAAGAGGTTAAGAAAGAAAGAATGTCAATTGATCACATTAGTACGAGTGATAACATAATAGATCCTCTTATGAAAGGACTATCTCCAAATAACTTTATGAAACATGTCAAAGATATGGGTCTCTATTAGTTACATTATAATTGATATTTGGCTTAGTTGTTTGAGACTATTGCTTGAATTCAATAAAAGTGTTTCTGATTTCTATTGTTTCTATCATTTATGAATGGATGCATATGATTATGAATTATTGTTTGACAGAAATAGTCCTTTATTCAAAAGGACATTATGAGGCCATTATGATACCAAATATTAAAGGCTCTATTGAATGAACCATTGGTGTCGTGGAACATGGAAGGAACTATGCACTTGAATAACATGAAACTGCCATGACTCGCATCCGTAAATCGTTTGATTTAGCAAACTATGTTTATCAGTTATTGTGCACCTAATGATATCCAATCTAATTATAAGGATTATTAAGACCAAGTAGGAGACTGTTGGAAATTAATAATTAAGTCAGAAATTATTTTTTTAATTTCATTTATATTAAATTCCAAAATTATGAATTTCCCATTTATGTGGTCTTCATAAATATGAAATAATTAATTAGGCATGTGATAAATGCAAATATTAAGGAATTGGGTTGTTCCTACCTTTTAGCCACTTAATGGTTAGGGGAGAATTGAAAAAAGTTTTAATTTGACTAGGATTTTCGACCCTCTTCCCCTTATAAATAGAGGAGCCCTGCACCATCTAGGGTTATCTCATAACACACTATCTCTAAGGTGGGAGAGAAAATCCAAAATTCCCATTATACATATTTCTCATAAAAATTCTTGGCACACAAATATACAAGTCTGGGTTGTTCGTCAAGTGGTTCCAAGGAGCAATTAATAGGAGCATTTAAGTCATCTTTTCAATCAATAGCAATGGACAAAGGTTGGTTTTCGATCACAGTAATGACAATTAATTCTGTGATTACATGAAGATAAAACATCATGGATTTATGACAAAACTGTTTTTACACATGATATAACATTATGGCATATGTTTGATTTTATGATAACAAAAACGGTCTTGACTTACACATACATAATGTGATTTTTTTTACAAAAATCTAAATCTAACTGAAGAAAACCCAGAAAATTATTGATACATAATTATTGGTCAAATTATGTGTACCCAAATGAATAAGCACAATCCAAATGGTACCATCACTCTTTACACAAAGATAAAGGGACCTCAATTAATATATCTTTACCTCGCGCAATTACGAAACACTAGTTTATAAACTAAATATAAAAAACATTTCACTTGAATGCCAATAGTCCAAAAAATACAACAAAATGACAAAACAAAGAGCTTAAACCCAGAATACATTAACAGCATTATCCTTTTCCACCCTTATTATTTATTAACATTGTCATATTTCAAAAGAATGAAAAGGAAAAAATAGAATAAGTGAATAATCTTTGCATTGGATTTTATGCGGGTTAAATAGAATATTAATAATAGGGTCGTGATAACATGTGCCCTAAGGGCACATGCTAATAACCCAAAAATATTAGAGATAGAGTTCCGACATGCATTTAATAGAACACAAATACTCATGTATAGCACTCATACTTATTATTTTGACGCTCAAAACACGTGCTCTAAGGATACATGTTATCATTTTCCTTAATACTATTATCACTTCTGTTAGTAACTTTATTCTCAATGAAACATGACAGAATTATCAATCAATACATACTACACCAGTTACTACATCAAGTTGGATATTGATAAAATAAATAATATAAATCATATTAAACTTTACATACGACACCAGTGAAGTCGATCAAATATCTGGAAAACAATAAAATTATCTTATGAAGACCAAAAAGAATATTAATTGCAATGTGTGGGATTTAATTAAAGAAAATACATCCTCGAGTTTCATATGGTTAACTTATTTGTAGCTAAAGCCATGCATCTTTTCTATACCTTGTAAACAATTTCATACATTCTTATTGGAACAGAACAACAAAGCATAAACATATTACTAAAAAAGACTACAAAATTAATAGTATAAATAAATTTACCTCATCTGCAACCCTAATTTACCTCGAGTCTAATGCCATGGCTACAAATTCTAACTTAGTAGTAAAGGAGCATATACTCATTAATTAACTCACTAAGTAAAAAAAACAACGAAATTAGATTATCTGTCTCCAATGACAAACACACGTATCCAAGTATAACTTGTATTATATTTATTATACATATCCAAAACATTAAACTTCAAAAATTACAACATTGAAAAAGTAATAATATTCTTAATGTTAGAAACAAAGAAGAATACACACAAAATTGAGATGCAAAACTGAATTCATCCTTCAATACCAATCACCTGCTTAAATAGCAACGTAGAAAAATTGACTATAGAAACTGACTCTGCACAAAATCAGGAAATAAACTTCTCCACTACTAACTGACTTCCTCCACTACTAAGATACTCCTAAAGACTCGATAAAGAATAGACTTCCAAAAAGACTAAGTCAAAAAAGACTTATTCAAACTAAAATTAAACTCTTAAGTATCTCCAATGGCCTAACCAAAATTTCTTACATAATCAAATTTAACAACATAGTTTCAAAACAACCCCCCAATGGTCTAATTAAAATTTAACAACCCTAAAACAAATAATCAAATTGGGTTAATGGATAACCAAAGTTAGCAATCTTTATACGATAATCAAAAATTGTAGAACCCACGTTCTTATCTCCAACTACCCACAAACTATTCCACCTTTTCAAGAAATTTTGTTTTGTCCCTCTGCTCACACCGCATTTTTGCCAATTACCCTCGTTTCTACATTTAAATGAAGACCCATTTATCATATATGTCATCTGAATCAGCCACCTTGTGTTTGTTTGAGTCTTCAATTCCATTTGGTTTTGGCCATGTGAATCAAATGGTGAGAGACTTTACTCTCATATTTTATTTATGTTTGGCTCACTAGATCCAGTGGATGGGTGGTGAGTAACATAAAAGATAAAGTGAAATCCATTTGACGAACTGTCGAGGCTAACTTCATAAGAAGATAAATACCAAATCTATATTTTTGGGTTGACGTTAACGTGAAGCATTTTGAAAGCGCCAAACGGTGTAGTTTTGGGGTTAGTTTACAGTTTTTGATTATTGCATAAAATAACCATTGTGGGAGCCCATACTGTTAAAGTTAACAAGAGTACAATTGCCTAATTAAGTGCTGATGTATTGACTTTTAGCATAATTATTTTGATTGGGTTGTTGGAGAAACTCTTAATAGCTTCCTTTAAACTGAATGTGCTACAAACAGTCAGTTTAGTTAGTTACTTCACTTCAGACTACAGATTGTACTCCCAGAAAACGTCGTAGCTTCATGAAGGAATGTAATTTGAGAGGTTTTTTCATGGTATCAGCCGGTTGATCCTCATTTCTGTAATATTTCAGAATAAGATTTCATTCCTTGACATAATCATGTAAGAAAAGGTACCGTACATCAATGTGTTTACTTCTGCCATCAAGAATGGGATTCTTCAAGATCTTAATTATTCAACTATTATATCAGTAGATCGAAATTGGACCACTGTCAGGTGCTTGTAGTTAATCAGGTAATCTTTTTAACCAAATATCTTGACAATCACATGAAGCTGCAGCAACAAACTCTGCTTCAGTTGTGGATAATGTGATAATTTTTTATTTTCTTAATGACCACAAATCGCACCTGAGCCGATCATAAAAATGGAACCAGATGGGTCTTTCCTGTCATTGAGATCACCAACATAATCATTGTCTGTGTAGCCAGTTAGGCCTGAATGTTCTCCCTTTTTGTAAAATAAACCAAAATCCATTGCACCTTTCAAGTACCGAAAGATTCTCTTAATAGCGAGAAGATGTAACTCCATGGGGTGCTCCATGTGTCGACTGATTAGACTCACTCCATGCATTATATCGATCTGGTTATTATTAAGTACATTAAACGGTAGAGAGTGTTGTCAACCTTCTTTCCATCGGGATCCTTGGTGAGCTTCAAACCAAAATCAATGGGGCATACTAACTGAGTTTCAGTATGTCATCTAAAACTTGGACAACATGTCTCGAACATATTTCTGCTATAAGAGAAAAATACCATCAAATGATTGAATTACCTCGATACCAAGAAAGTAGTGCAACATGCTAAGATCAGTCATCTCGAACTCTCTCATCATCGAGAGTTTAAAAGCATCAAACATGGCACTATCATTTCCTGTATAGATCAAGCCATCCACAAATAGGCATAGAATCAGTCGTTTGCCACCAAGACCAGATTGTATAAATAAAGTAGGTTCGTATGGACACTTTTAAAAGCCTGACTTAAAAAAATATTCTTCTATACGATTAAATCCATATAGAGTATTCCTTAAGTTATACACCTTCTTCATATTCCCTTAATGCATATATCCTGGAGGTTGGTCAACGTATATATCTTCATGCAGATCACCATGAGACCTAATGGTATCAAGCCTTGAAATAGGAGCAAAAACTTCATTGTAGTCGATTCCAAGATACTGCTTATACTCCTTGGCTACCAGTCGAGCTTTATATTTTTTAACTTTTCCTTGTGAATTCATCTTTATTTTATACACCCACTTGACACAAATTAACTTGTGGACTTTTGGAAGATCAGTCAACTCCTTTGTATTGTTCTTCTAAATAGCTTGAATATCCTCATCACTTGCTTGTTGCCATTTTAGATCTTGAACCGCCTCATTGAACGCCATCGGATTACAATCTGAAAGTAAAGAAAAATGAGTAATGTAATCATCAGATTGATTAATTCCAGTTACCTTATAATCTTACATCCATGTTGGCCTTTTTCTAATGCATTAAGGGAGTGAATTGGTTTTTGTATCCAGTTGATCACTAGTTATTGGTTCAGAATCTATTGATCATTCTGCATGTTAAGAATTTGCTATGTGTTGCCCATTATCCATAGGGGATTTCCTTCTCCCTTCATCTTCATCATCAAAATTTACTAGAATTTGTTATGTGTTGCCAATTATCCACAGGGGATATCCACATGACTCTGCACAAAATCAGGAAACAAACTTCTCCACTACCAACTGACTTCCTCCACTACCAAGATACTCCTAAAGACTCGATAAAGAAACAAACTTCCAAAAAGACTAAGTCAACAAAGATGTATTCAAACTAAAATTAAACTCTTAACGATTCTTACCATATTCCATCTCTCATAATCCAATAGCACCACCAATAAAAACTAAAGTATCAATCCATATTAGTGTAAAAGTATCCTCGAATATTTCATAAAACATCCCCAGAAGACTTGAAATAATCCCCTAATCAGTTTTCTTCCTCTAAAAAGTCTCTTTAGATACTGTTGAAATGCTTTTCCATTTTTTTTCTGATATTTCTCCTTCGTAAATCTTCTATAATTTCTTTTGATTGATGGATTATATTTCATATGAGGAGATCTTTTAGGGTTTGTAGTCCTCATGTAGAAAGCTTTGCAAGGGACGTTCTTGGAGAGCAATGGAGTATGATGAGGGGGTGAGGAACTATTTATAAACATAAAGAAAAATTACAATTGTCGGTTATTTAAAATCATGGATCTTAAAAAAAAGAATTATTGAAGTACTATCATCAGAGATGAATCTATCAATTTAACTTTGGGGGAAGTTAAAATTCTGGATAATACAATTGGCCCTCACGTGGTGCAAATTAGAAAAGATGAAGATGAACGTAGATCTATGGTAATTGAGATGAGCAATGAAAGTGAGGAAAATAATAGTGTAGACACCCGATCCTAAGACACCCCCCCCCCCCCAAGACCCTTCTTAGGTCCCTAACACATCCATTTACCATAAACCCTAGGTCATACCTCGAGTACTGATTTGGAGGTCACCAGGTCCTCATAGGCCCCGTTTGACTCTTGTCAATTATCCATATTGAGCGAAGCTAAATGAAATATCTAAGGCCTCTTAATCCCCTTTCCAACGGTCTATTTCATACCCAAATTGCCCTCACAGTTCGTACGAATGACCCATTTTACTCTGAGTACTGATCTGGAGGTAGGCCTGTGAACGAGTCGGAGACGGATCGAGTTTAGGGAGATCCAGATCCGTGTAATCGGGTCTTCATCAGGTGCGGGTTCGGATCTTCATCGGGTCTACAATATTGGATCCAGAACTGGATCCGTTCGGTTCTTCAAGTCTCGGGTTCGGGTCCGGGTCTCGCCAAATATATACACTTATTTTATTTTATCCCCCTTCTTTATTTTTTAATCTTAAATTAAAATATTTTGTAATGTATTATAGAATATTATTAGTATAAATAAAACGCATTTTATTTATGTTTATTATATACATAAATATATATTTTTATATATAATACTTACATGTTATATTGATAAGATATATTTATAAATATATATAAATTTATAGTGTATATATATATATTTAAAAAATAATGATATACTATTCGGGGCGGGTCATCGGGTACGAGTCTTGTATAAGATCCAAACCCTACCCATTTAATAAATGGGTCTTCGAGTCTCGGGTACAAAAAAATATGCTCAGACCCTATTATACGGATCGGGTCCGGGACAGGTTCGGCCCATTAACTGGCCTATCTGGAGGCCACCATGTGGTCATGGGCCCCATTTGACTCTGGTCAACTCTCCAACACGAGCTAATCTCAATGAAACCTTTAAGGTCTCTGAATCCCCTTTTCAACGGTCCATTGTGTGTATGAATCGGCCTCACGGTACACACGAACGATCAATTTTACTCCGAAGGGACACCGCGTGCTTTCGAGCCCCGTTTGACCTTAATCCACTCTCCAAACCGAGTGAATCTTAAAAAAATCTCTAAATGCTTTGAATTTCCTTCCAACGGTCCATGTAGTGCACAAATTGGCCTCACGGTTCGCGCGAACAACCCGCTTTCCTCTGAAAACACCCAGTTTAGAGACCCTCGGGCACTTTCAAGCCCTATTTGACTTCAGTCAACTCTCGGACTCGGGATTTCTTAATGGATTCTTGAAGGTATCTGAATTCTCTTTCCAACAGTCCGGGACATGCACTATTCAGACTTACGATTTGCATTTTATGCCCATTTTTTGCATAAGTCCATTCTAGACTTCCTATAGGAACCTCAAACCCCCTGCCTATCGGCAGAGTGTTATTTCCTTGCCCAGAAAGGTAGGCAATGTGCCGATAGGTAGTCCATAGGACATTTAGATCGTCACCCCAACTCTAGATGGCATTACATAAAGAGCTCATGACCTCACTTCAATAGGAGGTCCCTTTCAACAGTCAACAAACATTATCTCAAAATCATATCCTTCTCATTAAAAAAAAAGTCCATTTTCAAAATTCCCTGACCTCACTTTCCTACCACACTTAGTCTTCCACATCACCCAATAATATTACCTTCATACCACTACAACAACCAGAATACATACATTTTAAATTAAAAAAAAAAAGATCTACAAGGAGGTCCATTTCTCACCCATTTTCTACACTACACCAAATCATGCGAATGGTCACGCCCATTTGGCCACGGACCTGGGCCATGACTCATGGACTTGGGATGTGACCATCTCAATCTTTTACATTAATAGATCCATTTCCACATTGGGTCATGGATGTTCTCGAAAGTGGTCATGGACCAAATCCTTAACCACTATGGGTCATGGACTTGGGACGTGACCATCTTGGCACCAAATTCGTGCCAAAATTCCCTCCAAGCTTGGTCGCGGATGAGTTACGGACTTGGGACGTGACCATAGGCATGAAAAACCACCACACACACACACTGAGAGTCACGGTTATGGGTTGTGACCATTTATTATCATGGTTCATGGATATAGGTCATTATTAATAGATGATAGACCACGCGGCTTAGCTTCACTAATGGGTTGTGGTTGGCGGGTCATGGCTCTAGGCCGTGAACAAATTATTCCTTCAAAAAAAATAGGCGCCTCATATTTTCATTTCCCTGCCTCATATTTCATGTTCTTTCTTCGCTGATGGCATTTACCCAAACGATGGTGGCTTCTTATTATAAACAAAGAGAAAAGACATGTTCGACGAGGAGCATCAATTTGAGTCCAAGGCTAATGTTAGTCCCACTATGACCTTCCTTTAACAAGTCGGTGCTATTCGTAAGGGAGGTTACATTGTTATAAGGAATCATCGCTGCAAGGTATACATATATCTTCATGAGATCTCAATTATCCCCATTTTTTAATTGTTGTGCGATTTTCTTCTTTTGATCGTGTATGGTTCATATATTGAGTCATATTCAAATTTAAATTTGTATGATTTATCAGATTATATATCATTTCGTTTGCTAGCTTACATGGATTTTGGATCTCTACAAGACAGAATCCTAATTTAGTAAATAGTCTTTTCAATGCTTTATTTCAAGTCATCAAGAGGTTTATTTAGGTCCCTTAGATTAACAAAAAAATTTATAATAGAAACTTGTAGATATCCTATGAATATCATTTTGTGTAATATAATTATGTGACTGTATATACGGATATAACCACGTGACCAACGGTTTTGTTATTTTCTATGTGTTTTATACTCCGCATCTTCATCGCAGGTTAGTATTTTTTGTGTTTCCCTCAAACTCAGACAGATCTAAGTTTTTTCCCAAATCTTCATGTGATTTAGGCCTAATTTGGAGGAGATGCCTCCATCGGGTACTCCTATCCTATGTCATATCCTATATCTGTATATGCGCCTCCCATAGGATTATACTATCACAAGTTCACGACTGTACCAAAAAAGTGAGGACCACTTTTCATTTTTGAAATTCCTTTTATTTGGATGTGTTCATATATATATATATATATATATATATATATGATATAATCATATCAATAGTGGTAGTAAATTGAGGGAAAATATAGAAGCTAGCACTGATGACATTTTTCTGATGATCTTAATCTTTTACAAGAGCTCTTTCGGCGATTTGGTTCGATTTTTCATTTTCGTAGATTCTTTCACGGCAAAGAAGATTAATAGACCTCCCTACCAGAGCAACTTTGGTATAATTTTTTGGTACTAGGTAAACAATAATGCAATATATGAAATAATTTTGGCACTCTTATTTCCATTTTTTATTTGTTGAAACTATAGTAGATTGTGGGCGAAAGTTGAATGATTTTAAGGTTACTAATAACTCTTCTTTCATTTGTATACAAATGTGCTAAAGTTTAGATCATGCCTAGTTGTCGTTGCATCTTTTTCTGGTGTCCCAAAAGCATGTATGTAAAAGGTTTTTCAAGTAATTGTCTTGGATAACTTGTATGAGATTGTGTTTAATGGTAATATAAAATTTCCTTTCTCTTTTATTATTAGTTCCAATAGATCAATTTTAATATTTTTTTCTCTTTTAGTTGCAGATAATTGAGAGGAAATGTGAAAAACATTTCAATATGGTATTCTTTATTCATCTTACATGTATGTGTGTTTGAGTAGCATTTTCCATTTTCACCATACCTACCCCATAGACCAAGTCTCCCAAAGGGTGTGTCGAAATTAATAATCGTGTTCCCAATAAACATACCAAAGTTCTGGGTGGGGGAAGGGGGGTGAATAACATACTAATGGTTAAAAAATTGTGTTGTCATTTTATGTGAGATATATGGGACAATTCTTCATGGTGGCTCTGTAAATAGATGGTAAAAGAACTATAATATTGTTGCCATGTTGTGTCTGTGTGGCAATTAAGACTTGCATCAATCGTCTTATCGTGTCTTGTCATCATGTTATTCATGTTTTACTTGTATTTTCATGTTATTCATGTCTTTACTTCTCTACTTTAAATATGAATCACAAACACGTGTGCAAATTAATAAATGTGTCAGTTGTGAATTTATCATGTATAAAATGAGAAATGAACTTACGACAATGAGAAATTGTCATTATGGGTGTTATATGTAAAAATTATACTCCCCCATGGACCAATGATGAATGTACACATGTCATCCAACATGGATGACTAGCCTACTTGATCGTCCTCATAGACACTTAGTCGGCTGGAATGCCGACCAACTCTAGAATGCCAACCAACAGGAACACCAACATTTACTCGGAAAGGATGACAACTAACAGTGAATTCCAAGAGTTTTACTGATTGTACACAAATGTAAATGCTTGACAATATAAAGGCGCTCCATCTTTAGGGTTTTGCAATCCTATAAATACAAACCACTCCCTTATCTCAAGGAACAACACAAATCACTCGTATGAACACCATATTGAGCTATTGTAAGACCTACTGAATAACAGCAATAGTGGGCATAGGATATTCTATAGCTGAACCACTCAAAAATCCTTATCTCTTGTGTGTGCGGTTTGAGTTACTTATCTCATTTTTATCTGTGATTATAAATTTGGAGTTAGGACATTTTTAGACATCAACAGATTGGGACCGTCTGTGGAAACGTTTGTCTATTATCATTCTCTACCATTTGTTTTATTTCTTTATCTCTAAATAAATGAACAATCCTAAAAATAGCGCTCCCAATGAAGGCAACACCATCATTCCATCTGCTCCTCCTAGTGCGGCAGATTTACATGAAATTCTTCTTAACCTTGCTAAAGGTTAAGAATCTATGCAGGAGACTGTTAAGCATTTGCCTCGCATAATGCAATCTAAGTTCTCTAATTCCAAAAGGGATATGCCACCACCACCACCACCAGTTAGTCAGGAAAGAAGTTATCATTCTCATTCTTCTCACGATAGGTCATATCGTCTTGGTGCAACTTCTTCATTTCAATTAAATCATTACTATGATGGTGACTTTTTTTTCCAAAAAAAGACCAAGTGTCTTGGAGAGGCTCGGCAGGGAGTGTGCCTTTGATCAGCTAAGCCCCTGAGTAACCAGAGGACATCATAGCAAGTAGGATCATCGTCGTGAATATAGAGAAGGTTCCACAATATCTAGGGTCAGTATGAGTGGCTCTATGCTTATCGAGTAGACCTCTCAGGAGGAGAGTTCAGCACATAGGCATAGTAAAGATGCTAAATCTACATCGGACATGTCTAAACTAGAGGAGAATTCATGGAAGGGATCCATGCAACGGTTAGAAGATATGCTAGGAGAAATGGCTAAAATAAAGAATCCATTGTAAAGAAATTTTATCAAAGGATCACCTTTTATCCAAGAAATTGTGGAATACCCCACACCTTCCAAGTTTAAACCACCAGTGGTTACCCCCAAATATGATGGGAAAATTGATCCACTCTTGACATATAGAGCAATATCAAGATGCTACCGCCATTTACTCAGTGCCTGGCGAGATGAAATGTAGAGATTTTTCCAATTCTATCATAGGGATATCTCAAATTTGGTGTAATAATCTCCCCAGAGATAAAATCTCTAGTTTTCACCATCTAGCAGAGTTGTTCATTGATAACTTTTATTTTGGGGCTAAGACGATCAAGAGTGTCACTCATCTCTTGACCGTGCGGTAAAATTCAGAAGAAAGCACTAGAAAATATATTAGTCATTTTAATAATGAAAATCTAGAGGTGGTAGAGTATGAGGAGAAAATATCCATTGCAACACTTATGAGTGGGTTACTTGCTAAAGATCTTTACTTTGCCTTAGCAAAAAATCCACCCAAAACTATGAAGGAACTAAAGGATAAAGCTAGAAAAATTATGAATGCCGCGGAAGATATGGCAGCCAAGGAAGCTCCTGAGACCAAAGGGGAAGGTTAGAGAAATAATTCCAATTCTTTCAAGAAGGATCAGAAAGACAAGAAGCTGGATTGGATCAGGAAGTGTGATGAATATACCACTCTCAACATGGTTGTTCACTATATCCTAGGAGATCAAAGGAAACAGAGATCTGAATTAGCCTGGAAAGTTAAAGACACCCCCCAATAAGATGGATAAGTCCAAGTACCACGACTTCCACAGGGATCATGGGCATAACACTAACAGTTGCATTGCGCTAAAGAATGAGATAGAAAATCTTATTCACCGTGGAAAGTTGAGCAAGTTTCAAAATGGCAATAGAAATTATCGAAAGAGGTCAGAATCTACCGTCTGAGCAAGGGATGATAACAAGAGAGAAAGAAATGATGATTTTAAAGAAGTTCCATATTTTCTAAAGAAGCCCGGTGATCCAGAGGTGGACGTCGGCATGATATCCTTTGGGTGCCATTTCATTGCAGGTGGTGATAATGGAGGGGGGGATGCCATATCAGAAAGGAAAACTTATCTGAATAAAGTCCAAGCATGCCCAACTATCAGATAAATTGATATGGTTGAGTCCAGTAACAGCCGGTCGAGGAAAGTTAATAGATACATGATAGTGATTGGGTATTCTAAAATGATCTAAGTGGGGTATTTACCCTCGTGACGATACGCTATTTATCAAATGCAAAGTTCATCATGGTAGAGTTTCAAGGATCCTAGTTGATAATGGGAGCTCAAATGATGTAATATTCTACAACTGTCTCGATAGCCTATGGCTGAAGATCAACAAGCTAGAACCGTACCATAAACCTCTTATTGGATCTTTAGGAGAGAAGGTGTACCCATTAGGAACCTTCGAGATGAAAGTCTTAGTCGGCACCTGGCCAGTGAGAAGGAGAGAAATAATTAGCCTATTTGTATTAGATAAAATGTCCCGTCATCTTATAATAAGATCCTATGAAGAGTGGGAATCAAGTAGTTAGAGGTCGTGCCATCTATAGTGCATTAATACATGAAGTTTACAATAAATTATGGTGTCGACATAGTAAATGACAGTCAAAAAGATGCTAAAGAATCTTATTACACATCACCCGACCAATAAGAGATGCAATTGAAGAACACCACTACTTTCCACATTGATACTCTGGATCCTCGAGAGGAAGAAAAACTGGTAAAGGGAAAAGTTATGAAAGAAACAAAAGATGTGGTGTTGGACGATGGGAGCAAAAAAGAACCACTCAGATCAATTCTAAATTATCTCCTTCTCTAAAATAGGAATTAATCACTTTCCTTGGAGAAAGGAAAAATGTTTTCTCATAGAGCCATGAAGATATGCTGGGAATTGATCCGAACTTCATGTGCCATGAACTCAATATTTATCCAAGTTCCAAGCCGATCAAGCAAGGGCGAAGGGTCTTCAGTCCCGAAAATAATGCAATAATCCAGGAGGAAGTAGAGAAACTATAGTGAACACAGTTCATTGAGGATGTTATGTACCCTAATTGGCTGGATAATGTAGTGATGGCCAAGAAGAAAAATGATAAGTGGCGTATGTGTGTAGATTTTATAAATCTCAATAAATGATGTCCAAAAGATCATTTCCCTTTTCCACGGATTGATAAATTGGTCGATCCTACAGCAGGTCATGAATTACTCAACTTTTTGGATGCTTATTCTAGTTACAACCAGATTAAGATAAAGCCCGAAGATAAGGGAAGCACTTCCTTCATTACCAACCGAGGAACTTATTGTTATAATGTCATGACTTTTGGGTTGAAAAACACTAGAGCTACATATCAGAGACTACTGAAAAAGATTTTTAGGGATCACATATGCAAAAACATGGAAGTCTATGTAAATGGCATGCTCACTATGAGAAAACACGTGGTCGACCACATAGCAGACTTGGCTCAAACCTTCGATCAATTGGAGAAGCACCAGATGAAGATCAATCCAACCAAATGCATCTTCGGAGTACAAGAATGATTATTGTTAGGGTTCATTGTTAATAAAGGGGGAATAAAAGAAAACCCTGATAAGATTAAAGCCTTACTTGAAATGAAGTCCCCAACCTATAAGAAATAAGTTCAAAAGCTGACAGGAAGAGTAGCTGCATTGAACCTCTTTGTCTCTCGAGCAACTGATAAGTGTTTTCCATTCTTCAAGGTGCTTAAAAATATCTTTGAGTGGAATGACAAATGTGAAGAGGCCTTTCTATAAATTAATAAGTATTTGGGTTCTCCCCCACTCCTTTTTCGACTAGTTCTAGGAGAAAATCTATATTTATACTTGGCTATTTCCGAATCGACTGTTAGTTCAAATTTGATCCAACTTGATAATGGAGTACAAAGGTCAATATATTATACTAGTAAGGAATTTTGAGGAGCTGAAATTAGATATTCATGCTTGGAGAAGTTAGCCCTGGCTCTTATTGAAGCATCTAGGAGGATGAGGCTATACTTCCAAGCCCATATTATTATTGTCTACATGAATTTACCTCTATGACAAGCGTTGCACAAACCAAAAATTTTTGAAAGATTGATATCTTAGGCAGTGTAATTGGGAGAGTATGCAATAGTGTATGAGCTTAGAGTTGTAATAAAAGGCCAAGTAGTGATAGCCTTTATTACTGAATTCGTATATGCAGAGGAACAACATAATCCACGTTTGCTTGCCTAGTAGACTTCTACAAAAGAGAGCTTAGCTCCAAAGCAAACAGATATTATTTCCAACCAACCACAGTCGTCGGCTGCTCAAGAAAAATTATAATAAATCCATAAGATGTTCAAGCATGGAGTACTGGTAGAAGAGGAGTTCTATGATTATATTCTAACTTGGTAGTTATTTGTAGATTTATCGTCATGTGCTACTGGAAGTAAAGCACTCCTCATCATTAATGCTCTCGATAACTTGGATGTGGAATATTCTCTGAGATTCTAATTCAAGGCTTCTAACAATAAGGCCGAATATGAAGCATTGATCACATGTCTGGAATTAGCTTCATTACTTGGCACCGATCAAGTGTTGGTATACATTTATTCCTAATTTATTGTTAATTAGATGCAATAAATTTATGGTGTCAATGGAGAAACCATAATGAGATACAACCAAAAAGAAATGGAGGTTGTCTCTCTAATCACTTTAGTCAAAATAGTAATGATTCCCAGACTTGAGAACACCTGAGCAAATGCTCTTTCTAAGCTTGCTTCAGTAACTCCAATAGAACTCAGATGAACTATCCCATTGGATATTCTTTCCCACTGAAGAATTAATGGGATGGAAATCAAAATCATGATTGTGGAGTTAGGTTCCGCATGGATGGAACAAATTAGAGAATACATTGAAAGAGGAACACTTCCATTAGACTAAAAGGAGGACAGGAAGATCAAGTACAAGGCAGCCAGTTATGTGCTAGAATAAGGTGTCCTATACAGGCATGGATACACTGTTTTATTACTTCATTGTGTTTATCAAAATAAAGTGAACGATTTGGTCAAAGAGGTCTATGAAGGCTCATGTGGATCACACACAGCTAAGAGGTCTTTGAGATAATGGATAGCAATGCAAGGTTACTATTGGATGATGATGAAAGCACATTGTGTGATAAATTCTGAAAGTTTACCACCATAAGTAGAAGACCAGTAGGAAGCCTAACACCCATCACTTTACCATAGACTTTTGTTATATGAGGAGTCGACTTGGTCGGACCATTGTTGACCACCAAAGGAAGATTCAAGTACCTGCTCGTAGTTGTTGATTATTTTACCAAATGGGTAGAAACTGAGCCCTTGATCGACATGCCTTATCAAAGAGTGTTCCACTTCCTATGGAAGCATATTATTTCTAGATATGGAATGACTTATTCTTTCATCACCGACCATGGCACCCGATTTGATAATGAACTATTTGAAGAGTGTTGTATTCGTCCAGGCATCTAGAAGCTTCATTCAGCACCTGGTCATCCGTAATGTAACGGCCAAATAGAGATCACCAATAAAACCTTGCTATAAGGGTTAATGAAAAGACTGCATGAGGATAAAGTCAACTTTATTAATGAGGTACATAGCGTCATTTGGGTATATATGACTACTCCCAAAATAGCAAGAGCGGAAACTCCTTACATACTAGCTTTTGTCACTGAGGTAGTAATTCTCGTGAAAATAGATCTACCAACTCACAAGGTGTTGAACTTTGATTCACCCAAAAGTAAACTTATGAGGTGACTAGATCTGTACATGATAGAAGAAGTCTAAAAAGATGTTACTATTCGAATGGCTTCCTATCAACAAAGTATTACAAGGTTTTATAATCGAAGGGTCAAGACAACCAACCTGAAGCAAGGAGACCTTGTACTTAAGAAAGTAATCCAGAAGAATAACAAGTTGGAGCCTAATTGTCATGGTCCATATCGTATCTTAATGGTTATATGACCAGGAACCTATCGATTGGAGACTTTGAAAGGGGGAAAATTCAGAAATCCTTATAGCACAGATCATTTACGTGAGTATTATCAGTAATCCAGTGTGAAAATCTTATCCTTAATGTAATTACTTATTCAAGTTAATGAAGTCTCAATTCTAAATCATTTTTGTATTTTGTTTTTCGGAGTATTCTGGTTACACCTAATTAATATGAGCAATTTTAATTTATAAGCAATTTTACTTACAAGTTTCCAAAGAGTTCCTTGACGAGAAAGGCATGGTTCAAACTTTTCCAACTTCAAAAAAGTTCTCAAAAAAGTTCCTCGCCGAGAAGGGCATGGCTCAAACTTTTCCAACTTCAAAAAAGTTCTCAAAAAGTTCAAACTTCATGTATGATTTGTCACCGACAAGTCATGGACAAGATGTCAGTAAAACTTCTTAATTAAAGGTTTAACCCGACCGGGTTAAAATACTAGAATAATTATACATTCCTAATACACTTGGTCTCCACTAATAACTAATGCTATAACTAGTACAATAAATCTATTTACAGTTTTATCTAAGTGCATTAGTCGAATCTAAGGCCATATACATAATTCAAATATGAATCAGATATTAAATATTTGAGCAGGTTATTTAATCTATAAGCCGATTAACTAATCTTCATACAGTTTACCTAGTCAGCAAAAAAGATTAATAATAACCATAATGAGAATAATGAGAATTCAAAATAAGTCCATTTCATTGATCACAATGTATTACGATGGCAATTAATAAGCAAAAAGTAGTATAATACAAATATCTATTTATTCTCCTAGGCATTTTCCTTGGGCCTTGTCCATGCTTGCAGGAGGATCGTCAAGAGTTTATGGGGACTTGATTGTGTTGAATTCTCTCAGCATTTGCCTATTATTGTTGCTTGGCCTATCAATTAAATGAGGTGGGTGAACTTTCTAAATCTCATCATGAAGCCCATTATCCCCTAAATATTTAGTTATCATATATTGGGGAATAGAATTAGGCATAATCCATTTGGTTTCCAATTTAAATGGAGGCTTGTAACAATCCAAAAAGGCTGGATCACTCCAATGCGACTGGTCACTATTTTGATCAAACTTCATCAAGTTAGCAAGTTGGTCCATCCCCATTTATAAACTTCACGATTTCTCTGGGCGAGATGATCATCCATGTGGGCCAAAGCCTCATTGTAGCCATCTATCCAAACTTCCCTGGGCTATTTGTGAAATTGAAATGTTACCCTTTCCACCTGATTTTGAAGGTTCTTAAGAACATTATCCTTAGCCTTCAGATGAGCAGCCTAGCCAAAAATGGCCTCATCTTTGACTTTCAATGGGGCATCTTGGTCATTAAGAGTCTTTTTAGTTCTTTCTTCCTCAATATTTTCTCGAATAACTACCCTTTGCCTAGAAGTTGGCCCATGTTTAGTCTTTTTACTTTGCAATTCCTCCTATTCTTCCAAAAGTCTTGTATTTTCATTCTCCAGAAAGGAAGCACCTTTATCGGAACCAGTGGTAGATGATCTCTTCAAGCTATCAAGTTCATCCCTCAGGGCATTATTTTCTTTCTCTAACATTTCAGCAATAGGCATAGCATTCTTCAAATCTTGCTTTAAGTAAATTTCCTTCTTGTTCAGAGCAGAAGTAATATCCTTCAATTTTTTTATCAAAATCCCAGCCTTCACTTAATGCTTTGTGCTTGGCTTCATAATTGGAATGGATTAAAGTAAGGGACAGTTTGTGATTATCTTGTAGTTGCTCAATTATTTCATAATATGAAGCATTATTGTCAATATCCTTGTCCAATAGGCAATGAAGACGGATATATGACTCCTTGACTTGGTCCAAAAAATCTAGTCCAAGTAACCCAATTAAGTCGTCTTTGGGCTTGGGAACATGACCAGCTTCTAGGAAGTTCCTACTTCATTTGAGAAGATTAGATTCAGCAAAAATTATGGCTTTGTTCCTAACATCAAACTGGAAAATTACAAATATATAATTTTGTGGGGCAAATCTAGAAGATCAAATAACACAAGCAATAAATAACACAGTTCAACAAGTATAAAAAAACATTGTAAGGTATGAACAACAGTTGAAGGGAAAAATTTGTTCTTTTATTCATTAATAATTAAAATACATAAGTTGCTACATCAATAAGAAAGAAAATAACAAAAAATAGTAATCTGGTTAGACCTTCTCCTTATCCTTGGCCTGATCTTGGCCATAAGGTAGTAGGTCGACACTCGTGTTAGGAACCAATGAAGACTCAGAAGGCATTGCAGAAGATTCCCCTAACCCCTCATCATCATCAAACACCTCATTCGGGTTGGGAGGAGTAGTTAAAAGTTGTCTTCAATGCCGGCTAACTTCAAGGCTCAGTCCACCCTTCCTTGAAGGAAAAATTCTTACCATACACAATTTGAGCAGAGGAGGAAAAAATGGGCTTCTCCCAACCTTTATCAAAGGTAGATTTGCCTTTTTCCTTCAAGGAAATAACCTCAGAAGTCATATCAGTCATTTTGCCTTCAATGGTTTTGTCTTGAGTAGTGACTTCTGCAAGTTTGTCCGCAGTAGTTTTGGCCCTCCCGTCAGCATCTTTAGCTTTCTCCTCGACATATTTTTTCTGACCTTTAGCAGTATTGGCCCTATCGTTGGTTAACTCTTATTCTAAAGACTTTTGCTTTGACTCCAAAGCTCACCGAAACACTGCCAAAGACTTCTTCAGACCTTCAAACTTCTCTTTAACTTCTCCAAGAGAAGAACGCAGATGGTCGTCCTTCTCTATCATCGGGTTAAAATCAACCAAGAACTGCAAATAAAGCCAAAGGGTCAGATAATAAAAGGAAATCATCATCATAAATAAAGGTACAAATAAAAATAAGAAATTTACTAATGCCAAATTGTGACAAGCTCTTTCAGTTATCATGGACGTGGACATGGGGGATGATGTAGCTCTGTGAGGAAGAAGTGTTATAGACTTAATAAAAACCCTAGCCAATCCAGGATTAACAACAACATAGGTTGACCCAATGTCAAGGTCAGCCTAAATTTTTCTCATCAACTCCTATTGGTCAGCAATCTTCATTAAATCTAAGGCCTACTCCTCAACTGATGTCTTTTGGACCTATTTTGAAGGATTAGGCAAACCTCTCCTTATCCTATTTAATTTGTGCTCTTTAACTCGAGCCTCATTAGTACTAACAGGCCTCTTGTCGTTGGCCTTAGACTTCTTCTTTCCAGCATCAGCAGCTTTGGGGGTAGGAGATTGGGGACCACCCAACAAGTTGGCCATTTTCCTCTTAATAATATCTACAGGAGGAGAAATAGGAATCTCAAAAACATGCAAGGACTCATATGAGGAAGAGGTTCCTCCTAGAATAACTTCAGAACCTCAAGACTTAGTGGTTGAAGAAGTTAGCACATGATCCTCTTCAAGGTTGACATCAATTGGGGGAAGAGAAACTGTATGGAACTTTAATATTCTAACAACAATGATGTAGCCCTAGGATGTTCTTCTCTAAACTTCTGGTTCAAGTCCCACAGAAATTTAAGGTCGTTGAGGTTGATTTCCCCTTCCTTAGGGCACTTTTTCTTACTTTCCTCTGCATAAAAAAAAAACAACAAAGTTAGTCAGCATATATCATAAATACAAATCAAAAGAGAAAAAATAATTAACGGAGTGATAACATATGCCTCGTCCTGATTGGGGACATTTTGGACCAGTATAAAAAAAACCAGTTGGGAGGGGGCATATTGTTTGTTCTTGAAAATACTACCATAATCCCAATAATCCTTATTGGAATTAGGTAAATTTACTATTAAAGTCCTATTGGCTTGCCTAGTCTTGAATAGTAGGTGCTATCTCCAAAAGTTATCCACTTGTAACAAAACACCAACTCCAAAACCCTAACATGGGTCCCATAAATTTCGTTTAATCTATGAACCCCATTTACATCCCTCCAAGTGTTGGGGGATACTCTAGCATGAACTATATCAAAATATTAGCAAAATTAAAGAAAAGGGGGATTAGTCAGAAAGGTGATACCACACTCAACTATAAATAAGGCTGGGATTCAATGACCCACTGAAAGGGAACAAACGTCAATGGGACCCCTAGGTATCTCTAAGTCTCCCCAAGATGGGATTTTCCTTTTTTTCTCTAAACTCGTCTAAAATGTTATCATCAACGATGTGAACCATGGTGAAATAGAAGAAAAGATGATAAAACAGAAGAAAGGGAAAAGAAGGCTTACAGGGAATCAAAGATGATGACAAGAACTGAAGAAGGAAACGATCGAATGGAGAAAAACTCGAAAGCAAAGAGATAGATAAAAGTTCAGAGGATTTGAGGTAGAAAGAAAGAAGAAAACTTCGTACCTATTTATATGTTGCCTCGAGAAATGGGAAATAAATGATTAACTGAATGAACCGTATAGCTACCACTAGCTGCACGCTTTCTGAAGCGTAAAAAAATGAGTGTCCTTTTGCAATTAAAAAAGTTCGAATTATTTACAAAAATGCCATTATCAAATAGTGCAGGCATAAAATTTTGCAAGCATGGGAAGTCGTTTGCAGACAAAACACTCAAAACACAACGCCGAGCAACTTCCTGGGCCAAATACTCCAAAATTTCACACAAGGATCAAGCATGGAGCATTGAGGGCCTTTGTTTTTCGTAAAAATTATACTCCCACGTGGACCAATAATGAATGTACACCTGTTATCCAACATGGTTAACCAGGCTACTTGATCGACCTCATAGACACTTAATGGGCTGGAATGACGACCAAATACTAAAGGCCAACCAATAAGAACACAACCACTTACTCGGAAAGGATGCTAACCAACACTGAATTCTAAGAGTTTTATTTATTGTACACAAATGTAAATGCGTGGAAATATAAAGGTGCTCCATCTTTAGGGTTTTGTACCCCTATAAATACAAACCACTCCCTTAGATCAAGGGACAACTCGAATCATTCATATGCACACCATAATAAGTTATTGTAAACCCTAGTGAATAATAATAATAATAATAATAATAATAATAATAATAATAATAATAATAATAATAATAATAATAATAATAATAATAATAATAATAATAATAATGTACGTAGGCTATTTTACAGTTGAACCACTATAAAATCCTTCTCTCTTGTGTGTGTGGTTTTAGTTACTTGTCTTATTTTAATCTCTGATTATAAAATTGGAGTTAGTCCATTTTTAAACATCAACAATGGGTATTTGTTTTGTCACGTAGATGATAGAAGCAGTAGGGGATAATTATTGATGGCTGGTTTGGTTGTTGGATTTCTTTGGTTGATAATAAACATATACTTTTAAACTCTCTCGTAATAAACCCTGACATCATGTAGCAACCGACTGCACAATCATGGGACCCCTGATTTGAGGATAGGACCCAAATTTTAAAATAGACACACTTAGGCTTAAAAACGTGTTGTGTGAGGGCTAATACCACCAGCGGAACCTAAACGACACTACGAGTGGCACGAACACCTTTCACGGGACCAACGTAACTTGTAGGAACTGACCACATGGTCACGGGACTCCTGGTTTGACAACATGACATTAATTTGAAAATATCTGGACTTGGGCTTAAAATCTTGTCATTAGAGGGAGAAAATAAAAAATAACCACCAAATGGCTAGATGAGTGGCACGAACACCTAGCAAGAGACCAATGTACTCATATGAATGGACCATGAGATCAAGGATCTCCTGGTTTGAGAATAAGATTATCATTTGAAAATATTTAGACTCAGGCTAAAAAATATGACGTTAGAGGGCAAAACCTGAAAACATCCCCTAAACGGCCTATGAGAGGCACTAACACCTCCCACAGAACTAATGTAACTCGTAGGAACTACCCGCCTGGTCATGGAAATCCCATTTTTAGAATACAATGATAATTTGAAAATATTTAGACTTAGACTTAGACTTAAAAACTTGGTGTTAGAGTGCAACAACTGAAAATAGCCTCCAAATAGCCCCGTGAGAGGCACCAACACCTCGCATAAGACCAATGTAACTCGTAGGAGCTGATCGCATGGTCACGGGACTCCTGATATAAGAATATGATGATAATTTTAAAATATCTAGACTTAATCTAAAAAGTAGGCATTATAGTGCGAAAATAAAAAAACAGCCCCGAAACGACCCCGTGAGAGGCACTAACACCTCGCACAGGACAAATGTAACTCATAGGAACTAACCACGTGATCAAGAAAATCCTAATTTGAGAATATGATGATAATTTGAAAATATCCAAACTTAGGCTTACAAACATGGTGTTAGAGGGAGAACCCCCAAAACATCCATTAAACGGCCCCGTAAGTGACACCGACACCTTGCAAATGACTAATGTAACTCATAGGAATTAATCGTGTGGTCACAGGACTCGCAATAAGAGCATATGGAGATAATTTAAATATGTATAGACTTAGGATTAAAAATATCGCGTTAGAGGGCGAAACCCCAAAACAGCCCCTAAACGGTCTTGTGAGAGGCACTAACACCTTGCACGGTACCAATGTAATTCATAAGAACTGACCGTGTGATCATGGCACTCCCAATTCGAGAATATGAGGATAATTTGAAAATATCTATACTTAGGAATAAAAACTTAGCGTTAGAGCGTGAAAACCCAGAACAGCCACTAAACATCCCCTTGAGAGACACCAACACCTCGCACAGGAGTAATGTAACTCGTAGGAACTGATCGCATGGTCACGGGACTCCCATTTGAGAATAAGATAAAAATTTGAAAATATCTAGACTTACAATTAAAAACATGGCATTAGAGGGAAAACCCCAAAATAGCCCCATGAGAGGCACTAACACCTCGCACGGGACCAATGTAACTCGTAAAAAGTTACCGCGTGGTCACCGGACTCTCGATTTGAGAATATGCTAGTAATTGTATAATATCTTGACTTAGTCTTTAAAACTTGACATTAGAGGGCGAAACCCCAAAACAGCCCCCCAATGTAACTCGTATGAACTGACCGAGTGGTCACGGGAATTCTGATTTAAGAATACGACGATAATTTGAAAACACCTAGACTTAGGCCTAAAAACATGGCGTTAGAGGGAGAAAACTGAAAACAACCCCCAAATGGTCCCTTGAGAGGTACCAAAACTTCCCACGTAACCAATGTAACTCGTAGTAACTGACCGCGTGGTCACAGGACTCCCGATTTGTGAATATGATGATAATTTGAAAATATGTATACTTAGGCTAAAAAACATGGCATTAGAGGGTGAAACCCCGAACCATCCCCCATATATCCGCGTGAGAGGAGACAATAACTCGTACATGATGAATGTTTCTCATAGGAACTGACTGTATGGTCACGGGGCACTCAGTTTGAGAATACAATGATAATTCGAAAATATATAGACTTAGGCTGAAAAACATGGTGTTAAAGGGGGAAACCCTGAAAAAAGCCTAAAATAGCCCTATGGGAGGTACTAACACCTTGCACGGGACCAATGTAACTCGATGTAACTGACCGCGTGGTCACGGGACTCCTAGTTTTAGAATATGATGATAATTTAAAAATATCTAGACTTAGGCTAAAAAACATGGAGTTAGATGGTGAAACCCCGAAACAGCCCCCAAACATCCCCGTGAGAGGCACTAACTCCTCGTAAGGGGCTAATGTAAGTCGTACGAACTGACTGTGTGGTCATAGGACTCATGGTTTGAGAATAAGATGATAATTTTAAAATATCTAGACTTAGGCTTAAAAACATGGCGTTAGAGGGTGAAACCCCGAAATAACCCCCAAACAGCCCCGTGATAGAAATCGACACCTCACACGTGACTAATGTAACTCGTAGAAACTAACTGCGTAGTCACTGGAATCCCAATTTGAGAATACAATGATAATCGGAAAATTTCTAGACATAGGCATAAAACATGGCGTAAGTGGGAGAAACCTCGAAATAGCCCCCAAACGGCCCCGTTAGAGGCATCAACACCTCTCATGGAACTAATGTAAGTCGTAGGAACTGACCAAGTGGTCACGCGACTACCGATTTAAGAATACAATGATAATTTCACAATATATAGACTTAGGATTAAAAATATGGCTCTAGAGGGAGAAATCCCAAAATATGGCCTAAACGGTCTCGTGAGAGGCACCAACACCTCGCACATGATCAATGTAACTCGTAGGAACTGATCGCATGGTCATGGGAATTTCGGTTTGAGAATACTATGATAATTTTTCAATACCTAGACTTAGGTATAAAACTTTGCATTAGAGGGAGAAACCTCAAAACAATCCTATACGGCCTCGTGAGAGGCACCAACACCTCGCACAATATCAATATAACTTGTAGGAACTGACTGCGTGGTCACAGAAATCCTGATTTGATAATAGGACAATAATTTAAAAATATACAGACTTAGGATTAAACAATTAGCGTTAGAGTGTGACAATAAAAAACATACTCCAAACGGCCCTGTGAGAGCACCTCGCATGAGACCAATGTTACTCATAGGAACTTATCGCATGGTCATAGGAACTCCGGTTTAAGAATACGAGGCTAATTTGTAAATATTTAGACTTAGGCTTAAAAACATGGCATTATAGGGAGAAACCCCAAAATAGCCCCATACAACCTTGTGAGAGGCACTAACTCCTCACACGTGATCAATGTAACTCATAGGAACTAACTGCATGGTCACGAAATTCTTGATTTTAGAATACGATGAAAATTTAAAAATATATAGACTTAGGCATAAAACTTGGCGTTAGAGTGCGACAATCAAAAACATCCCCCAAACGGCTCAGTGAGAGGCACAAACACCTTGCACGGGACCAATGTAACTCATAGAGACTCACCGCGTGGTCAGGGGACTCCCGATTTCAGAATACGAGGAAAATTTGAAAATATCTAGACTTGGGCCTAAAAACATTGCGTTAGAGGGTGAAAATCAAAATAACATCCCAACGACCTCGTGAGAGGCACCAACACATCGCATGACACCAATGTAACTCAAAGGAACTAATCGCGTGGTCGTGGGAGTCCTAATTTGAGAATATGATGATAATTTGAAAATATTTTAACTTAGGCTTAAAATCATGGCATTAGAGCGAAAGGCTCTGAAATAACCCCATACATCCTTGTGAGAGGCACCAACACCTCGCACGAGATCAATACAACTCTTAAGAACTGATCGCATGGTCGTAGAACTCCCATTTTGAGAATACGACGATAAGGTAAAAATATATAGACTTAGGCCTAAAAACTTGGCATTAGAGTATGACAATCGAAAACATCATCCAAACGGCACCCTGAGAGGCCCCAACACCTCACACGGGACTAAAGTAACTCGTAGAGAATCACCGCGTGGTCACAGGACTCCCCGTTTCATAATAAAACGATAATTTGAAAATATCTAGACTTTGGCTTAAAGGCATTACGTTAGATGGTGAAAACTCCTAGCATCATCCCAACGGTCCCGTGAAAGGCACCAACCCATCGCACGGTACCAATGTAACAAGAAAAAACTGATCGCATGGTCATGCGACTCTCGATTTGAGAATACGATGATAATTTTGTAATATCTAGATTTAGGTTAAAAACTTGGCGTTAAAGGGTGAAACCCAGAAACATCACCCAAACGACATTGTGAGAGGCACCAACACCTTGCACGAGACCAATGTAACTCATAAGAACTGATCGTATGGTCATGGGACTCCCGATTTGAGAATACGATGATGATTTAAAAATATCTAGACTTAGGCTTAAAAATAAGGCGTTAGAGGGCAAAACCCCAAAACAGCCTCATACGACCTCGTGAGAGGCATAGACACGTCGTACGGTACCAATGAGACACATTGGAACTGGCCGCATGATCACAAGACTCCCGGTTTGAGAATACGATGATAATTTGAAAATATCTAGACTTAAGCTTCCAAACATGGCATTAAAGGCTGAAACCCCGAATCAGCCCCCAAACGCCGTCGTGGGAGGCATTAACACCTCACACATATCCAATTTAACTTTTAGAAACTGATCGCGTGGTTATGGGACTCCCGATTTTATAATATGACAATAATTTGAAAATATCTAGAGTTAGTCTTAAAAACTTTACGTTAAAGGGTGAAAACTCGAAAGAGCGCACAAACGGCTTCGTGATAGGCACCAACACATCACACGGTACCAATATAACTCATAAGAAATCATCACTTGGCCATGGGACTGCCGATTTGAGAATACGATGATAATATAAAAATAACTAGAGTTAGGCTTAAAAACAAGGCGTTTGAGGGAGAAACCTCAAAACACCCCCCAAACAGCCCCGGGAGAGGCACTAATTTTTCGCACGGTACAAATAAAACTCGTAGGAACTCATCGCGTCCTCACGGAATCCCCAGTATAATAATTTGAAAATATCTTGACTTAGACATAAAAATATGGCTTTAGTGGGCAATACCCCAAAATAGCCACCAAACGGCACCGTGAGAGGTCCAACACCTCGCCCAGGCCCAATGTAACTCATAGGAACTGATCGAGTGGTCAGGAGGCTCTCGAATTGATAATATGGTCATAATTTGAAAATAGCTAGACTTAGCCTTAAAAACTTCGCGTTAGTGTGTGACAACCAAAAACGTTTCCCAAACGGCCCTATGAGAGACACCAACACATCGTACGGGACCAATGTAACTCGAAGCGACTCACCATTTGGTCACGGGACTCCTAATTTTAAAATACGACAATAATTTAAAAAATATCTAGACTTACGCTTAAAAATATTGAGTTAGAGGGTGAAAACCCACGACAGCTTCCCAATGGCCCCGTGAGAGGCACCAACACATCGCACATAACCAATGTAACTCGAAGGAACTGATTGTGTGGTCATGGGACTACCAATTAGAGAATACGATGATAATTTGAAAATATCTTAACTTAGACTTAAAAACATGGTGTTAGAGTGCGATAACAAAAAAATGTTCCCTAAAGCCCCGTGAGAGGCACTAGCACCTCGCACGAGACCAATATAACTCGTAGGAACTGACTCCTTGATCACAGGACACCAAGTTTGAGAATATGAAGATAATTTGAAAATATCTAGACATGGGCTTAAAAACATGGGGTTAGTGGGAGAAACATCAAAATCGACCCTAAACAGCCCCTTAAGAGGCACGAGTACCATGCACGGGAGCAATGTAATTCAAAGGAACTGAGCCCATGGTCACGGGACTCCTGGTTTGATAATACGATGATAATTTAAAAATATCTAGACTGGGGCTTAAAAACTTGATGTTAGAGTGCGAAAATTAAAAACAGGGCCCCAAAAAGCCCCGTGAGAGGCACCAACCCCTCACACGGGACCAATGTAACTCATAGGAATTATAGGCATGGACATGGGATGCCCAGTTTGAAAATACAATGATAATATGAAAATATCTAGACTTAGGCTTAAAAACTTCATGTTAGAGGGGAAAAAATCCAAAATAGCCATCAAACGGCCCCATGAGAGGCACCAACACCTCGCACGAGACCAGTGCAACTCTAGAAATTGGTCGCCTGGTCATTGGATTCCTAGTTTTGGAATACAACTATAATTTGAAAATATCAAGATTTAGGCTTAAAAGCATGACGTTAGAGGGAGAAACCCATAAACATCCCCCAAATGGCCCCTTGAGAGGCACCAACACCTTGCACGGGACCTACGTAACTCATAGGAACTAATGGCGTAGTCACGGGACTCCAGATTTGATAATATGATGATAATTTAAAAAATACCCATACTTAGGCCTAAAAACATGGCATTAGAGGGTGAAACCCCGAAACAGGCCCCAAACGGCCCCGTGCGAGGCACCAACTCCTCGCAAGGGACAAATGTAACTCGTAGGAACTAACCGCATGGTCACAGGACTCCTAGTTTGAGAATACTATGGTAATTTGAAAATATCTATAGTTAGGCTTAAAAACTTGGCGTTAGAGTGAAAAACCCCGAAATAGCCCCCAAACGACCCCGTGAGAGGCGGCAACACCTTGCACGGGACCAATGTAACTCCTAGGAACTAACCACGTTATCACGGGGTCATTTCACCATAGTAGGTACTATCCTCCAGCGCACCGTGATTGTTTCCTCTGCCTCATCCATATCCAACTTCTGTGCTATCGTAGCCAACGCATCGGGGGGCCTATTCATTGTTCTTGCATGTCTCTCAACAGTCACTTTTAGGAACTATCCTAATAAACTTTGGATGATATACCTGTAGGGTGCCAAGTTAGCATGCTTAAGGGAAAACTCCCCATTAACCTGTTTTACTACTAGGTTAGACTCCCCCCGGATGCATAATACTTTGACACCTCTCCAGAGGACCTCTAGCATGCCCAAAATGAGAGCTTCATACTCATCCTCATTGTTTGAGCATTTGAGGTATAACTTGAAAGAGAGAGTGATCTTTTCCTTTCTCTCCGAGAGTATGATGCCCGCACCTCCTGTGCCTTGAGCACTAAAGCCATTGAACTCCATTTCCCACTTCTCTATTTCTTCTACCATATATGCTCGGAAGTTCTCCCCAAGCATTTCCTCACTGGGGGCTCAAAATTTCCACTTGGGAAGTGAGCCAACAGGTCAGCCACTGCTTGACTCTTGATTGCCTTGGGCACTTCACACTTTAAATCATAATTTGATAATATCAAAAACCATATCTCTGCTCTCCCCACAAGTATTTTTCTTGCTAGGAGATACTTTATAGGGTCGCACTTGGTGACTATGTGCACCGTGAAGGCTAGCAGGTAATGTCTCAACTTCTAAGCCACAAAAACCAATGCTAGACAATGCCTCTCCACGCTAGTATATCTATATTATGTTTCAGAGATTACTCTTGACAAGGAGTAGACCAACTTTTCTACTCCTTCCTTATCTTATGCTAAGAGTGCCCCTATGGATCTCTCTGTTGAGGTGAGGTAGAGAAGCAACGGTGCTCCAGCCTCTGGTGAGATCATCGTGGATAGAGAGGTTATAATTTCTTTAACCTTATTGAATGATTTATTCTTCTCTTCTCCCCAACTCCACGTGGCCGTGTACTTCAACAAGGGAGCGAATTGGTGAGTTACTTCCACTAGTGCGGGTATAAACCTCCTCAAGTAGGATACCTTTCCCAGGAAACTCTTAAGCTACCTATGGCTCTTGGGGGGTGGTATCATCATAATGGATTTCTTCTTCTCTGCGTCTACTTGCACCCCCTTTCTATTCAGGACAAAACCTAGAAACTTTCCTGCGGTGACCCCAAAGGCACACTTAGAGGTATTCATCCTCATCTTATACTTCCGGCATCTCTCGAATACCTTCTTAAGTTCGTGTATATGTTTTCTCTCCTTGTTGGATTTCACCACCAGATCATCCACATAGAACTCTAGTATATCATGAAATAGATCATGAAAAATTGCCATCATGGTTCGCTGGTATGTGGCCTCAGCATTATTCAGTCTAAAAGGCATGACTATGTAGTGGAAGTTCCCTAATAGTGTGCGTAAGGCAGTCTTCTCATCATTTGTCGGATCCATTTTGGGATTCATTTTTATCTGGTTGTAGCCGACGTATCAATCCATAAAACTATACATCTCAAGTCATGTGGTAGTATTAATTAAGCTATCTATATTCGAAAAAGGGAGCTAATCTTTGGGACATGCCTAATTCAGATCACGAAAGTCTACACAAATCCTAATTTAACTTTTGTTTTTCTTTATAATTGGTACTATGCCGGAGAGACATATAGGATGCCAAATGGGTTTGATGAAACCGATTTCCAGTAACTTCTCTACCTTCTCCTTTATCTTTAAATCTAGGTTAGCTTTGTATGTGCGTGTAGCTTGCCTTACTGGGAGAGCATTGGGGAGGATGTTCAATCTATGGGAGTTCACTTATGGGTCTATTCCTGGCATCTCCGTGTACTTCCAGGCAAACACATATGTGAACTCCTTGAGTAAGTCAATGAACTCCTCTTTTTGTTTTGGTTCCAGACTCTTGGAGATTAGGATAGGTCTACTCTCACCCCTTCTGCCCCAGATTGATCTCCTCTAACTCTTGTAGATGCTCTCTGGGTCAATCTTGCATGCATTCTGGAGCTTCTTCAAGCTCCTCAACATGATCAACGATATGGGATTTATCAAAAATATAACACTCAAATGCCAGGTAGATGCTCTCAACCCATAACACCGCCCTCACAAACCATTACAAGCGGTAGATGACCTTTCCATTGGGCAAGACCACCTTTTCACAAGTTCAAGGAGGCTTAGCCACCTCCTCTACTTTCCTCTGGCCATTTGCTATGTGGGGGATCACACTCCCCCCCAAACGATCATGAATAGGCTTCTTCTGTTGGACACTTCCTTTAGCTATTTTCTTCCATTTTAACTTTCTTACAGAGACCTTCCTTTCCTCATCTAATTTAGTGTATAATGCATCATCTACTAGATGGGCCTCCTCAACGACGAAGGGTCTCTGCGTGGCCTTGATCACTATTTCTGTACCACTAATGTTGTCATTTGCACATTGATGATAGGTGGAGGGCACTATGCTGTGGGTGTGCATCCATACCCTCCCAATGAGTAGTTGGTAGCTAATGTTAGCGTTGATAACATGGAACTTAATGTGGGAAGTGAAATTTCCTAACTTGATTCCCACATTTACATATCCGATAGATTGAATTCCAGCATTGTCAAATCCGAAAATTACTAGTTATACTGGCACTACCTTCCCCTAGTCGATTCTTATTTCATACAATGTACTGATGGGCATGATGTTAATAGATGCACCCCCATCCATTAATGCCTTGGGAAATGAGACTCCACTAATCATAGCTATAACATACAATGGACGGTTCTATAAGTAAGGCACATGCCTATCTACTTTTGCAAACACTACCTCAGAAGTATAATTCTTAATCAGGCTTCTAATTGGCCCCTGCCAATTTAGTGAGGGGTCTCAATGCTACTGTACGGCTTCCAAGACTTTCTTTGTGATGGATATTCTTGTGTTATATTTCACCCCTATCTGATCAAAAAACCATTTGAACTTGGGGCTCTTTGATATGGCCTCACATTCAGCATCTAGGTCTACCTCATATGTATGGGCCTTGCAAACATGCTCTTCTTTAGAGATCCCCCCCCCCCCCCTCATCTAGAGAGATGATGACGTCCACCTCTCCCTCTAAGGGGGTCACTAGATTAATTTCCCTATTTTTATCTTCCTCTTATTACAGAGTTAAGAACCACTCCTCTCTCTTTCTTTCTAGCTCAACTCTGCTCAGTGATAGTTTTTCTAATCCCTCACATAACTAATCATCGCTCTCCCACTCCATCATCTCTTCCATTGCTTCTTCATCATAATCAAATACCATGTTGGTAGTACCAAAGTGATGTTCTAGAGGTGGGTTCTTATTAACATCCACATGAGGGATCTGTAAGGTACCATTGGCCACCTGTTCGCCAATGATCCTTCTCAAGTAGTAACAGTCTTTGGTGGAGTGCTACACCCGCTGGTGTAACTCACAGTACTTTGGGTTGTCTTTGTCAGTTGCAGTCTAGGTTTTTCCTTTCCAGTGAGGTGGACATGCTACCCCTTCTCATACTAAGGTGCGATAACAATCCATAGCCTCAGCTACGCTGCAGGGTAGTGGCGGTGGGCCATCTTCCCCAAACTTTCTCTTATTATCGGGACTGCTATTATTGGCCCTAGAGCCTCCCTTTTTTCCTTTGGGATTTCCATTTACATAGTTAACTACTTGCCTCCTCAAAACTTGAAACCTCCCGCAAGTTAGTGGCACATACATCCTCTAACTCGAGGCCCTTGGCTTAATAATCATAGCTATATTGCTGGCAGCCCCAGTGAACTCTCTAAAAGTTCCATCTCTAGTTTCATTGACTAAGTGCAACTTGCATTCCTCTAAGAGTCCCTCGACACATATATGATGCAACCTTGCCTCTAATACATCCCCATGGACATCTAAGGCTCTCCCGTAAAAGAGTTTAATGCACTGCAGTAACTCTTCACCAGGTTTCTAGTCCTCTTATGCTAGGTGCCTTAACGAGAATTCATCCTCTACTACGAAGAACTTCTGAAGGAACTGCATGTGCATGTATTCCCAATTAGGGATGCTATTAGGTGCCAAATAGGAATACCATGTGTAATCCTTCCCGATGAGGGTCTTAGAGAACTCCCTCAACCTCAGGTTCTTATCACTAACATGCACTCCCAAGTACTCAACAAATCTCTTCATGTGCTCTCTAGGGTTCTCCCCTTTGCCACTGAACTTGATAAATTTTGATGGGATATACCCCTCTGGGTATGGCTTCTCATTTATGTCCTGTGGGTAGGGGTCTTATAATTCCTCATATAGATGAGGACCCTCCCTCTGAAAGGAGGATAGCAACTTCCTCACCTCCTCCATAGTAAACGCCCTGGAGGGTGACTCCTCCAAACTCATGCTCTTAACAGCTGGTGAGCCTGACTGTGTCATAGCCTACTCTGGCACCACCTTTCTTGGCGGAATTATCTCCACCGGAATCGCAGCTAAGGTGGCTACACGTCCAGAAGGGGAAGCAGCTGGTGTTACACAACTGTAACACCCCGCCTAATTAAATACCGGGTGGCCAGTCCCATACCAAATTAAAATATAATATACAGTTGGATCATTCTTCGCATCATTGTCGAAAACATTTACAAGTCACCCAATACCCAATTAAGCTGGTGTTAAAACTTTCCAAATTTTAATTCAACAAAATTTATTTTTAGTTTACAAATAACACTCCACATATTAATGTACAACACTAATAACCGAACAAATAACAAAAAAGAATTTAAATGCAATTGGAATAAACATTCCCAAATAATTATCCAATACAGTAATCCCAATAATAGTAAATGTATTAAAACGACACGAATACAAGAGTATATGACTCAGATAGAAAAGAGATAATTGAGTTCCGTCGGGTAACATGCCCTAACCAAAAGAATACTGTGAATCAAATGAGGATAGGTGTCTAAGCAATACTCCATAGCTCCATAGCTCTTCATAATCCTCTAAGGTTGGCGTCCCTGTTGCTGGACACCTGATATAGAAGGTACAATAGAAAAGAGAATATGCAAGGAAACGGGTCAGAGCCTGATGTAAAATGATTTTGAAAACAACAAGTATTTAACAAGTGCAATAAAGCATTTATTATGTACATGTCAGTATCAGACTCTCACTTGACATTTTCACCTCTCATCTAGAGTGCACACTTAACGTTTCCTTTTAACCTCCTAGTTAATGGTTCCTCCTTACTAGTTTTCATAATATGATTCTATCACATATCATAAACCCGTATGTCCCATACCATATGTCATATAATCATTCATATACATTTCCCATTAACATGAATCGTTTCTCATTAATATGAATTAAGCTTTTCAAATCTATAAGAATAAACATTCATTAACTTATTTCAATTCTCTTTCTCTATTCACCGTTATCTACAATTATCACACAGTAGATTAATCTAACCACTATATATACATTCATTTAATTCATTTTATATATATACATATATAATACGGCACCCTGAGTCACAGCTGCGGTGCATGCATTACTCTGCTATCATGTCCCAATATCAATGGTCGCCGAATAGGGGACTAAAGGTTCGGTAAGGATTCCTCGAACAACAAACATCCATACAAACATTTGGAGGCGAACATAGTTCTCATAACCACGGTTCACTCACATACCTACGTTCCCATAGTCAGCGGAGTTATCAACTCCCCGATAAGTCTTTCATAGACTTATGTTCTCGAGCGACAAATCAAAAATCCCATGGATTCATTAGGATATGACTACCCTCACGCGCAAACCTCCCATCCATAGCAAGTAAGCTAGGTATGTCATACACATAAATCATAAATTAATCAAATAGGCATTATCATCTACCTATAGATATAATATCAACAAGGTAATCCCACTACCCTAAGATAACTCCCATACGTAGCATTATATCTCTTTAAATCCTACGTATTAAATTATTATGACTTTACTTCTCTAATTTTATGCTCCCCAAGTCTCACTCATTACTCAAGGTTTAAATAGGTTTTTCCCCAATATATTTATTCATTAAGAAATCACTAATATCCTACTGGTCTATATCATCTTATCTTCCGAATTACTAAGAATTAAACCCTCATTTAATTTGGGTTATAACCGATTGTTCTAACCTCTTATAAACACATCTTCTTTCACCTAGGATTGAACCCTCTTGTAAACTTAAGGATGCCCAGGTAATTCATTAAATTTACCCTACTGGACCTATCCTTAATCCTCATGCATACAAATCGAAATCCAATACATGAATCTAGCAACCGAAATTTCTTTCAATTTAATTAACATAATTCTAATCAATTAAATCCCAATCACATTAATTCGATTCTCATCTAGGGCTTACTAATCTTCCCTGAGTCCCATTATATCCAATTAATAATCACCAAAGATTTACAAAAATGTTTGGGATAAGAACAAGCATTAAAAACAATCAACTTCATGAATTCTGGGGAGGTCGATCGATCGAAGGCAGGGGGTCGATCGATCGATCGCCCAGATATCAGCCCAGTTTTCTGCATTTCTTCTAATACGGGTTTCATCACTTTTGATCATTCAAACCTTCATATTAACTATCCAAATTCCTTATAAACCTTAATACATGATATAGCAACATATGTAAATGATTTCTAATGCTCTAAACATCCTAGAATCATCAAGAGTTTGAATTAAAAGCATATGTTTGTCCTCTTTTTCTAGAAAATTATATACATGATATCTTCAAGAACACACCATTGATTCTCAGAATTTCTTCAACAGATTTATGATTATTTCATGGATTACTATCTACCTACGACATGCCTTTGATTCCTATATATTTCCATATTTCCAGAAATCCATTAACAACTCCATCTTTATCTTCCAAACATGAAAAATCTCATCTTTTTATAACTATCCTAACATGGACAATATACAAACTTATATTGAAATCATAAAATAATTGCCTCTAATGAAGGTATGATCCTTTGGGGTTGTATAACACAGGTGGTTCTCCCTTCTCCGGTCAACTTCCGGTGGTGGTTGGTGGTGGTTACCGTTGGTCCTTTGGTTCTCCTCCTTTCCAAGCAAGCTTTTCTTCTCCCCAAGCAACCTTTCACTCTCTCTAAAAGATGACCTTTCAATTTTGTGTAGAAGAGATGAATGATCCCACGTACAACTAATCTCCAAATATTTATAATAAGATAAAATCCAAAATCACTATTCATCCCCTTGTAAAAATGATCAAAATGCCCTTTTGGGTTGTCTATTCATTTCCAAATGACCCGAGACCCAAAATCAACATCCAAATAGAATTTTATGACTATTTCAACCCTTTTGGATGCAATGATGCACTCTAAATGACTATAAGGTTGATGTAAAAATAATTTTCCTTTTTAATCTAACCAATTAGTCCCGACACGTCCCATACCGCGTCCGACTAAAAATTCAAATTACTGAATTAATATCACACAGCCATATCAATAACATCACATTCATATATTACCTAAATATCTTTAAGTAATATTCAGAATCATTCATTTTAATATCCACAATTCGGATAAAACCCAAATGAATTAATTTATAATAAAATCCAATTAATCCATTAATTTAAAATATAACCCATTTTAAAAGTTATTAAAATTACGGGGTATTACATACTTCCCCCCTTATAACAGAATTTCGTCCCAAAATTCGAAAAGATAAATCGTACTGGTAAGGTCAACTCTGCATAAAAATCTCACATCTCAAGTAATCTATGTCGTACCACCCATACATTACATTATCGAAAATCCCCATTGATGTTACACCAAGTCTCACCATATAGTTTCAACTGAATCGAATTTAAACTTTACCCAATCTTCCCTATACCATCCTTGTAACAAAGTTTGGGAAGGAATAATCCTAATCATTAATTAAATAAATCCTAAAGTCACAACTACTTACTGTTTCACAATTATGAAAAATACTACAATCCAACCATCCAGGGCGCCCATACACCCTATCGTATAACTTCCATTATAAAATGGATATGGTTATCCGCATAATACTCTGATTTATCGCAAAGTTTATAAACTCATATCCTAAAGACCTAACTTATTTTGACTCCCAACGTTTATTAGTTTCATGCGTGGGGCGTCTATCAAGCGAAATCCAAATAAGGAACCCCCCCGATACACTACTACCTAAAGTAGTCGATCATCGAAACTCCTCAGGTCCTTAGTCAATAATATATAACCTCTCTACAGGTCTTATCAATTGCAAATAAAAGTCTACTCATCTATTCTCTTGTAAAAGACAAGACGTTGGCTGTAGTAGTACATACGCTCTCATATACCACAAGTCAATCCACGTAGATAGTCACATCATGTCCGGACATGCCCAAAGTAAGTAATTCTTTGATAAAAATCAGACCCACTGATGGCATGTAAAATATAGGTGTCCCACAACCCCTCGGTGAGTCTACGTAAATAACAGTACTATAGGCTAAGTTTAGTAACCCTTTTGCCCATACAATATTAATTGCTATAAAAAAATCAGTATGCGCCTCATAACTCCTTAGATAGAAAATGTAGCCTCATTTGCGGGTGGTGGTTATTGAATCGTTGCCTGATGGTTGTTATATACACGTCCATACTGACCCTATTGCATGGGTGCTACTGGAATGGGAGGTAGTGCTAGCACCAGAGCTAGAGTTGGAAGAGCAGCTGGTGGAAACACTGGTATCTATGGCTCCTGTCGAGCATTTTGATGCTGAGAGAGTTTGTCTTTATCAGGATAATCTTGTAGTTTATGGCCATACTTGTCGCACACGAAACATTTTCCAATAAACTTCCCACCATTTTGTCCCTGTTGACCTCGACCCTGCTGGCCATTACCTCATTTCCCTTGACCCTGATGAGCCTGCCTCTGGCCCTGATGGCCCTGCTCTCCTTGCCCACTACCTCTATCCTCAAATCGAGAATCTTCAGATTGTAAATGCTTAGCATAATCCACTGTCTGGGAACCCTGCTCACCTTGACGCTGATGACTCTGTCCTGGCTGAGTCCCACTAGAACTGCCCCCATTAGTCTTGCCTTGCAGGCTTGACCCAAACCCCCGCTTAACACCCGGAGCATGTAAGCGGTTATCCTGGCAGTGAAGCATTGCAACATTGAGAACATCTTCATAAGTACGTAGTGAAAGATTTCCCAATAAATGCTGGCGAATCTTATAGTTCAACCCATCAGTGAACATTAGAATTCTCCTCTCCTCAGTGGGTACCTCTGTTGGTACCAAATTAGTTAGTCGCGTAAATTCTTCCTCGTATTCCGCTACCATCTTTTCTCCCTGCTTCAAATCAAGTAATTTCTGCCTCATCTATGTCTGTATGGCGGAAGGAAAGTACTTTCGATCAAACCGTATCCAAAAGTCTTGGATAGTCATTGTGTCTCTCTCCTCGATAGTGGTCGTAGCCTCCCACCATTGCAAAGCTGCCCCTAATAACTTGAATGTGGCTAGTATTTGATGTTGAACCTCATTACATTCGAGCATTCTCAAGTGCCTTTTGATATCTTTCTTCCATTGTCTAGCAGTTACGACATCGGATCCTCCCTGAAACTCATGCGGGTGTGCCTTCTGAAAGGCATCCCTCGCTCGTTCCCATGCAGTAGGAAACACTTTCCCTTACTCAGGTGGCACAACTAGTGCCTGTGCTGGAGCCTGTTGAATAACAGCTAGAGCTGCATTGACTGCCTGAGTGATAATTGCAGCAACTTCGGCCGCAGTCATTGTACCCTAAGCTGGGGCGGGATGAGGTGCACGTCGCGAAGGCATCTGAAACGAGAGTATACCATCAGTATTTGATATAATAAAATAGCTGAAGAACATAGGCGTAAATAGAAAATCAATAATCCTACTCATAGGGATCTACATCAAAGAACGCTAAGTTGAAAACACAATAGGTCGTACAGACCCTAAAGGACACTAGAACATGATGCTCTGATACCACCTGTAACACCCTGCCTAATTAAATACCGGGTGGCCAGTCCCATACCAAATTAAAACAGAATATACAGTTGGCTCATTCTTAGCATCACTGTCGAAAACATTTACAAGTCACCCGATACCCAATTAAGATGGTGTTAAAAACTTTCCAAATTTTAATTCAACAAAATTCATTTTTAGTTTACAAATAACACTCCACATATTACTGTACAACACTAATAACCGAACAGATAACACAAAAGAATTTAAATGCAATTGGAATAAACATTCCCAAATAATTATTCAATACAGTAATCCCAACAATAGTAAATGTACTAAAATAACACGAATACAAGAGTATATAACTCAGATAGAAAAGAGATAATTGAGTTCCTTCAGGCGACATGCCCTAACCAAAAGAATACTGTGAATCAAATGAGGATAGGCGTCTAAGCAATACTTCATAGCTCCATAGTTCATCATAATCCTCTAAGGTTGGCGTCCCTGTTGCTGGACACCTGATATAGAAGGTACAATAGAAAAGAGAATATGCAAGGAAACGGGTCAGAGCCCGATGTAAAATGATTTTGAAAACAACAAGTATTTAACAAGTGCAATAAAGCATTTATTATGTACATGTGAGTATCAGACTCTCACTTGACATTCTCACCTCTCATCTAGAGTGCACACTTAACGTTTCCGATTAACCTCCTAGTTAATGGTTCCTCCTCACTAGTTTCCATAACATGATTCTATCACATATCATAACCCCGTATGTCCCATACGATACGTCGTATAGTCATTCATATACGTTTCCCATTAACATGAATCGTTTCTCATTAATATGAATTAAGCTTTTCAAATCTATAAGAATAAACATTCATTAACTTAATTCAATTCTCTTTCTCTATTCATCGTTATCTACAATTATCACACAGTAGATTAATCTAACCAATATATAAACATTCATTTAATTCATTATATATATATATATATATATATAAAATACGGCACCACGAGTCACAGCTATAGTGCATGCATTACTCTGCTATCATGTTCTAATATCGCTGGTCGCCGAATAGGGGACTAAAGGTTCGGTAAGGATTCCTCGAACCACAAACATCCACACAAACATTTGGAGGCGAACATAGTTCTCATACCCACGGGTCACGCACATACCTACGTTCCCATAGTCAGCGGACTTATCAACTCCCCGATAAGTCTTTCATAGACCTGTGTTCTCGAGCGACAAATCAAAAATCCCATGGATTCATCAGGATATAACTGCCCTCACGCGCAAACTTCCCATCGATAACAAGTAAGCTAGGTATGTCATACACATAAATCATCAATCAATCGAATAGACATTATCATATACCTATAGATATAATATCAACAAGGTAATCCCACTACCCTAAGATAATTCCCATATGCAGCATTATATCTCTTTAAATCCTACGTATTAAATTATTATGACTTTACTTCTCTAATTTTAAGCTCCTCGAGTCTCACTCATTACTCAAGGTTTAAATAGGTTTTTCCCCAATATATTTATTCAGTAAGAAATCACTAATATCCTACTGGTCCGTATCATCTTATCTCCCGAAATACTAAGAATTAAACCCTCCTTTAATTTGGGTTATAACCGATTGTTTCTGACCTCTTATAAACACATCTTCTTTCACCTAGGATTGAACCCTCTTGTAAACTTAAGGATGCCTAGGTAATTCATTAAATTTCCCCTACTGGACCAATCCTTAATCCTCATGCATACAAATCGAAATCCAATACATGAATCTAGCAACCGAAATTTCCTTCAATTTAATTCCCATAATTCTAATCAATTAAATCCCAATCACATTAATTCGATTCTCATCTAGGGCTTACTAATCTTACCTAAGTCCCATTACATCCAATTAATAATCACCAAAGATTTACAAAAGGTTTGGGATAAGAACAAGCATTAAAAACAATCAACTTTATGAATTCTGGGGAGGTCGATCGATCGAAGGCAGGGGGTCGATCGATCGATCGCTCAGATATCAACCCAATTTTCTGCATTTCTTCTAATACGGGTTTCATCACTTTTGATCATTCACACCTTCATATTAACTATCCAAATTCCTTATAAACCTTACTACATGATATAGCAAGACATGTGAATGATTTCTAATGCTCTAAACATCCTAGAATCATCAAGAGTTTGAATTAAAAGCATATGTTTATCCTCTTTTTCTAGAAAATTATATACATGATATCTTAAAGAACACACCATTGATTCTTAGAATTTCTTCAACAAATTTATGATTATTTCGTGGATTACTATCTACCTACGACATGCCTTTGATTCCTATATATTTCCATATTTCCATAAATACATTAACAACTCCATCTTTATCTTCCAAACATGAAAAATCTCATCTTTTTATAATTATCCTAACATGGACAATATACAAACTTAGATTGCAATCAACAAATAATTGCCTTTAATGAAGGTATGATCCTTTGGGGTTGTATAACATAGGTGGTTTTCCCTTCTCCGGTCAATTTTCGGTGGTGGTTGGTGGTGGTTACCGTTGGTCCTTTGGTTCTCCTCCTTTCCAGGCCAGCTTTTCTTCTCCCCAAGCAACCTTTCACTCTCTCTAAAAGATGACCTTTCAATTTTGTGTAGAAGAGATGAATGATCCCACGTACAACTAATCTCCAAATATTTATAATAAGATAAAATTCGAAATCACCATTCATCCCCCTTATAAAAATGACCAAAATGCCCTTTTGGGCTGTCTATTCATTTCCAAATGACCCGAGACCCAAAGCCAACATCCAAATAGACTTATTTGACTATTTCTACCCTTCTGGACGCAACGTCGCACTCGAAATGACTATAAGGTTGATGTAAAAATAATTTTCCTTTTTTAATCTAACCAATTAGTCCCGATACGTCCCATACCGCGTCCGACTAAAAATTCAAATTATTGAATTAATATCACAAAGCCATATCAATAACATCACATTTATATTTTACCTAAATATCTTTAAGTAATATTCAGAATCATTCATTCTAATATCCACAATTCGGATAAAACCCAAATGAATTAATTTATAATAAAATCCAATTAATCCATTAATTTAAAATATAACCCACTTTAAAAGTCATTAAAATTACGGGGTATTACAACAACCCTGACCCAAACTTGATAGGTCTACGTAATTTTGCTTCAAGAAGTCAAAAAATATTGTCAAAAGATTCATACCTGCCATCGGAGCCGCTGTGAGTGAGTTGGTCTGCCCTCCCTGAGGAGTAGGTGCCTTGGTTCCGATCACCACCACTTCTTCCTGAGTAGTCTGGTCATTGTGAGCTCCATTCCCAGATATAATGTCTTTAAAAACTAGCTTTTTAGAAATTTTGAAACCATATTTGTCCATTAGAGGAAGAATGCATCCCCAGTTAAAGGGGGGAGTGAGACTGGGGTCTATGAATAATAGGGGTCTATGAATAACTGGAAAGAGTGAGGCATGACCCACTCAAATGAACGTTGTCTACAAGGTTCGCAAGTACTTCTGGAGAAGCTTCTGATGAAACCTTCTCCTTTTGGTGAAAATGGATCTCAAGTTGGAATTCCCTCCATTCAAGAAGATGAACTTCCACAAAAATAATAGTAATTTTCTCAAGAAGAGCTCTTGAGAATAATGGTTGTGAGTGAGGAGTGAAAGAACAAGGCTCTTATCACTAGAAAGAGAGGAGGGAGAGAATACTAGGAAGTTCTTGTGTGATTTTGACAGAGTAATAGTGCTACTGAGTTTTTCTCTCCTTTTTGACCTTGCCCTACTTGGAAACTAGGGCTGAGTTGGCACCTTTGGACGCCAAAATTGAGAGGGTAGGTGAGGGATAAGGTCTGAAGTGTTCCATTTGTCCCTACCCGTGTGTAGCAGTCTGTCCCCTCAGACAGGTGCCACCTGATTCTAATGAAAGTCAAAAAGAAAATATGTTTCCTAATGGAGATAAAATATCTGATTTGGTAAATATATTTTGAAATAGTAACTTATGGTACAAACTTTGTAAACTTGAGAGAAGAGGCCTTGAGAACATCCTTCTCTAAAATGGTCAATATTGAGGGGGAGGGTCTTGAGGATCCCTCTCCTCTAAAATCATTTTGTGGGGCCTTCTCTTCTATAATAATCATTTTGTAAAAGCTTATTTCTTATTGGCACCCCTTCGACTACTCACTTCACTTATGACTATGTGTGGGATGTGTGTGTGTGGTATTTAGTGACTCGTGGGGTCTATTTACTAGTATTCTCTCAATCCTAAAGTGCAAAGTGTTTGAGCTTTCCCAACAAACCTTGTTCCTCAGTCGCCAAGCCAAAACTCCGAAGAGATCCCAACTAGCCTATCTGAGCCCTGCCTGCTCAACTAGGCTACCTATATAAGAAAGCAAAGTGTTAATACTATTCTTCTTTGAAAGAATGACTTTTCATGATGAGGGGTTGCTCCTGGTATCCGCTCCCTCATTTGGGGTCTCTGCCCCAGGTTTTGGTTAAGGGACCTTGAATGCTATTTCACCGATTATGCCTTTTCTGTGTCCAGGGGGGCTAGGTTCCCGAACAAATATGGATTCTCTACGGTCGAGGGGCCTTGGGTGAATTTTCACTTATTATGCATTTTATGCGGTCAGGGGGCCTAGGTTCCCGCACCAATATGGATTATTTGCGATCAAGGGACCTTGGGTGCACTTTCACCAATTATGCATTTTCTGCGGCCAGGGGGCCTAGGTTCCCGCACCAATACGGATTCTCTGCGGTCGAGGGGCCTTGGGTGCATTTTCACTAATTATGCATTTTTACGGCAGGGGGTCTAGGGTGCATTTTCACTAATTATGCATTTTCTATGGCCAGGGGGCCTAGGTTCCCGCACCAATATGGATTCTCTGTAGTCGAGGGATCTTGGGTGCATTTTCACCAATTATGCATTTTTTTTTCGGGACCTTGGGAGGGGTTCCTTCTTAGTATGAGTTTCTGTTGGGACCCTGGGTGGGGTTCCTTCTTAATATGAGTTTCTAATGGGACCCTGGGTAGGTTTCCTTCTCAATATGAGTTTCTTTCGGGACCTGAGTGGGGTTCCTTCTCGGTATGAGTTTCTACTGGGACCCTAGGGGTTTCTTCTCAATATGAGTTTATACCGGGACCCTAGGGGTTCCTCAACCTCATATTTTTTAGGCTAAAAGGGGGTGTATTTGAGGGACCCTCATCCCAAAATATGATATCGAAACTTGAGGCACCCTTCTATAACCCCAAACGTCCTAGTGAGAGGCATCAACCTTGCACGGGACCAACGTAACTCATAGGAACTGACCGCGCACTCACAATACTATCAGTTCTAGAATATGATGATAATTTGAAAATATGTAGGCTTAGGCTTAAAAATAAGGGGTTACCATGAGAAACCTCCAAACTGACCAAAAATGGCCCCGTAAGAGGCATGATCACCTTGCACGAGGCAAATATAAGTCGATGTAATTGAGCGTTTGGTCATGGGACTCTCGGTTTGAGAAATGACAAGTTGAAAATATCTAGACTCGGGCTTAAAAATATGGCATCATAGGGCAAACTCCCAAAACAGCCCCCAAATGGCCCCGTGAGAAGCACCAACACCTCGCACGGGAGTAATGTAACTCATAAGAAAGTGACCATGTGGTCACGGAACTAACATTTTAATAATACAATGATAATTTGGAAATATCTAGACTGAGTCTTAAAAACTTGGCATTAAAGGGCAAAAACCCAAAATAGCCCCCGTGAGAGGATCCAGCGCCTCGCACCGAACCAATGTAACTCATCGGAACTATCACGTGGTCACTAGACTCACGATTTCAGAATATGATAATAATTTAAAAATATCTAGAATTAGGCTTAAAAATATTGTGTTAGAGTTTAAAAACCCAAAACAACTGTCAAACGGTCGTCCCGTGAGAGGCACCAACACCTCGCACGGGACAAATGTAACTCATAGGAACTGACCACGTGGTCATGAAACTCTCATTTTGATAATATGACGATAATTTTGAAATATCAAGAGTTAAGCTTAAAAACTTGGCGTTAAAGAGAAAAACCCCAAAATATCCCCCGAACGTTCCCCTGAGAGGATCCAACACCTCGAACCGAACAATTATAACTCGTCGGAACTGATCGCGTGGTCACCAGACTTCCGATTTGAGAATATAACAATAATTTAAAAATATCTAGAATTAGGCTTAAAAATATTGCGTTAAAGTGCAAAAACGCAAAAGAATCGCCAAACGGCCCGGTGAGAGTCAACAACACCTCGCACGAGACCAATGTTGCTGGAAGGAACTAACCGCATGGTCATGGGACTCCCAATTTGAGAATATGACGATAATATAAAAACATCTTGACTTAAGCTTAAAAACGTGGCTTTAAAGTGCGAAAACCAAAAATAGCTCTAAATGTCCCCGTGAGAAGCACTAACACACCACATGAGAACAATGTAACTCGAAGGAACTGATCGCGTAGCCACGGAACTCCTGATTTGAGAATACCACAATAATTTGAAAATATCTAAACTTATCCTTAAAAACATGGCGTTAAAAGGTGAAACCTCAAAACGTCCCCCGAATGCCCCGTGAGTGGAGCGAACACCTTGTAAGGGACCAATGTAACTCGAAGGAACTGATCGCGAGGTCACGGGACTCTCTATTTTAGAATACGATGATAATTTGAAAATATTAAGACTTAGGCTTAAAAACATGGCATTAGAGTGGGATAATAAAAAATACCCTCCAAAAGGCCTCGTGAAAGGCACTAACCCCTTGCACGAGACCAATATAACTCATAGGAACTAACTGTGTGGTCATGGGACTCTCAGTTGGATAATACGACGATAATTTGGAAATATTTAGACTTAGAATTAAAAACTTGGCATAAAAGGGAGAAAACCCAAAACAGCCCTGGAACATTTCTATGAAAGGAACTAACACATTGCACCGAACCAATGTAACTCATCAGAACTGGGCATAATACTCCCGATTTGTGAATATGATGATAATTTAAAAATAAGTAGAATTAGGCTTTAAAAACATCGCGTTATAGTATAAAAACCCAAAACAACCGCTGAACGGCCTCGTGAGAGGCACCAACACCTCGCTCGGGACCAATGTAACTCAAAGGAACTAACCGCATGGTCATGGTACTCCCGATTTAAAAATTCAATGATAACTTCAAAATATCTTGACTATGTCTTAGAAACATGGCGTTAAAGTGAGAAAACTAAAAATAGCCCTAAACATCCCCGTGAGAGGCACTAACACCTCATACGGGACCAATGTAACTCGTAAGGACAGACCGTGTGGTCATGGGACTCTCAGTTTGATAATACCATGATTATTTGAAAATATCTAAACTTAGGCTTAAAAACATGGCGTTAGAAGGCGAAACCTCAAAACGGCTCCCAAACAGACCCGTGAGTGGCGCGAGCACCATGCAGGGGACCAATGTAACTCAAAGGAACTGATCGTATGGTCTTGGGACTCTCTATTTGAGAATACAACGATTATTTGAAAATATCTAGGCTTGGGCTTAAAAACATGATGTTAAAGGGAAAAACCCCGAAACAGCCCCAAAATGGCCCTATTAGATGAACCAACACTTGACACGGTACCAATGTAACTCGTAGGAACTGATCACATGGTCACGAGACTCCCATTTTGAGAATATTACAATAATTTGAAAATATCTAGACTTAGTCTTAAATACATGGTGTTAGAGGAATAAACCTCTAAACAACCCCAAACGTCCTAGTCGGAAGCATCAACACCTCGCAGGGGACTGATGTAACTCGCAGGGACTGACCGCACAGTTATAAGACTCCCAGTTTGAGCATATGAAGATAATTTGAAAATATCTAAACTTAGTCTTAAAAACAAGGGGTTAGGGGGAGAAACCTCCAAACCGACCCCAAACGGCCCGATGAGAGGCATGAGCACCTTGCACTGGACAAATGTAACTCGATGGAATTGTGTGTGGTCATGGGAACCACAATTTGAGAATACAATGACGATTTGAAAATATCTAGACTTAGGCTTAAAAATAAGGCATCAGAGGGCAAAACCCCAAAACAGCCCTCAAATGGCCCCGTGAGAAGCACCAACACCTCGCACGGGACCAATGTAACTCATAGGAACTGGCCACGTGGTCACGAAACTCTCATTTTGATAGTATGATGATAATTTGCAAATATCTAGACTTTTGCTTAAAAACTTCGCGTTAAAGTGCAAAAATCCAAAATAGCCTTGAACGTCCTCGAGAGAGGATCCAACGCCTCGCATCGAACCAATGTAACTCGTCGAAACTGACCGCGTGGTCATCAGACTCTCGATTTGAGAATATGACAATAATTTAAAAATATATTGAATTAGGATTAAAAACATTGCGTTGGAGTGCAAAAACCCAAAACAACTGCCAAACGGGCCCGTGAGATGCACCAACACCTCGCACAGAACAATGTAACTCGTAGAAACTTACCGCATGGTCACGGGACTCCCGGTTTTAAGAATATGATAATAATATAAAAATATCTTGACTTAGTCTTAGAAGCATGGTGTTAAAGTGCAAAAACCAAAAATATCTCCAAACGGCCTCATAAGAGGCGTCGACACCACGCACGGGACCAATGTAACTCATAGGAACTGATCGCATAGCCGCGAGACTATCGATTTGAGAATACGATGATAATTTGACAATATATAAGCTTAGCTTTTAAAACATGTCATTAGAAAATGAAACCTCAAAACGGTCCCCAAAGGCCCTGTGAGTGGCGCGAGCACCTTATAGGGGACCAATGTAACTCGAAGGAATTGATCGCATGGTCACAAGACTCTCAATTTAAGAATACGATTATAATTTGAAAATAATAAGAATTAGGCTTAAAAACATGGCATTAGAGTGCGACAATAAAAAATACACCCCAAAAGTACTCACGAAAGGCACCAACCGCTTGCACGGGACCAATGTAACCCGTAGAAACTAATCGCGTGGTCATGGGACTCTCAGTTGGATAATGCAACGATAATTTGGAAATATATCAACTGAGGATTAAAAACTTGGCGTAAAAGGGCGAAAACTTAAAATAACCCCGGAACATTCCAGTGAGAGGAACCAACACCTCGCACCGAACCAATTTAACTCGTCAGAACTAACAGCGTGGGAACAAGACTCCCGATTTGAGAATATGATGATAATTTAATAATATGTATAACTAGGCCTTAAAAAATTACGTAGAGTGGAAAAACCCAAAACAACCACCAAACGGCCCTGTGAGAGGCACCAACACCTTGAATGGGACCAATGTAACTCGAAGTTTAAGAATATAATCATAACTTCAAAATATCTTGACTATGTCTTAGAAACATGGCGTTAAAGTGTGAAAACAAAAAATAGCCACAAATATCCCCATGAGAGGCACCAACACCTAATATGAGCCCAATGTCACTCGTAGGGATTGGCCGCGTGGTCACGGGAGTTCCAATTTGAGAATACAATGATAATTTGAAAATATCTAAACTTAGGCATAAAAACATGGCGTTAGAAGGTGAAACCTCAAAACGTCTCCCAAATGGACCTTTGAGTGGCGCGAGCACCTTGCAGGGAACCAACGTAACTTGAAGGAACTGCTGCGTGGTGTTGAGACTCTCGATTTGAGAATACGATGATAATTTGAAAATATCACTACTTAGGCTTAAAACATGTCATTAGAGTTCGACAATCAAAAATAGCCCCCCAAAAGGCCTCATGAAAGGCACCAACACCTTGCACGGGACCAATGTAACTCGTAGGAACTCACTACATGGTCACGAGACTACGAATTTGATAATACGATGATAATACGACATTATCTTGACTAAGTCTTAGAAATATGGCGTTAAAGTGAGAAAACCAAAAATATCTCCAAACATCCTCGTGAGAAGCACCAACACCACGCACGGGACCAATGTAACTCATAGGACTGATCGCATAGCCAAGGGACTCCCGGTTTGATAATACGATGATAATTTGAAAATATCAAAACTTAGGCTTAAAAACATGGCATTAGAAGGTGAAATCTCAAAATAGCCCCCAAAGACCCCGTGAGTGGCGCGAGCACCTTACAGGGGACGAATGTAACTCGAAGGAACTGATCACGTGGTCATGGGACTCTCGATTTGAGAATACAATGATAATTTGAAAATATCAAGACTTAGGCTTAAAAATATGGCATTAGAGTGCGACAATAAAAATACCCCCCAAAAGGCCTCGTGAAAGGCACCAACCCCTTGCACGGGACCAATGTAACCCGTAGAAACTAATCCCATGGTCATGGGACTCTCGGTTGGATAATACGATGATAATTTTGATATATATGGACTAAGGATTAAAAACTTGGCGTAAAACGGTGAAAAACCAAAACATACCCAAAACATTCCTTTGAAAGGAAACAACACCTCGCACCGGACCAATTTAACTCGTTGAAACTGACTGCATGGGCACAAGACTCCTGATTTGAGAATATAATGATAATTTAAAAATATGTAGGGTCGTAAAACATTGCGTTAGAGTGCTTAAAAATATGGTGTTAGAAGGAGAAACCTCAAAATGGGTTAAAAATATGTTTTTAAGCCTTCTAATACCATGTTTCTAAATTGAGGCTTAAAAACATGGTGTTAGAAGGAGAAACCTCGAAATGGGTCCCAAACGGACCCTTGAGTGGTGTGAGTACCTTGCAAGGAACCAATGTAACTCGAAGGAACTGATCGCGTGGTCTTGGGACTCTCGATTTGAGAATACGATGATAATTTGAAAATATCAAGACTTAGGCTTAAAAACTTGTCATTATAGTTCGTCAATCAAAAATAGCCCCCAAAAGGCCCGTGAAAAGAACCAACACCTTGCACGGGACCAATGTAACTCGTAGGAACTGACCGCGTGGTCACGGGACTCCTCCCAGTATGAGAATACAATAATAATTTAAAAATAGCTAGACTTGGTTTAAAAATAGTGTGTTACAGGGCGAAACCCTGAAACAGCCCCAAACGGCCCCGTGAGAGGCACAAAAACCTTGTAAGGGACCAATGTAACTTAAAGGAGCTGAGCGCCTCGTCACGGGACTCTCGATTTGAGAATACAATGATAATTTGAAAATATCTGGACCTAGGCTTAAAAACTTAGTGTTAGAAGGTGAAACCTTAAAATCGCCTCCAAATGACTTTATGAGAGTTACCAACATCTTGCACGGAACCAATATAACTTTTAGGAACTCACTGCGTGGTCACAGGACTCTCGATTTAAGAATAAAACAAAATTTTCAGAATATCTAGACATAGGCTTAAAAACATGGCGTTTGAGGGTGAAAACCTGTAATAGCCCCCAAACAGCCCCATGAGAGGCGCCAACTCCTCGTATGGGACCAATATAACTCATAGAAATTGACTATGTGGTCACTGGACTCCCAATTTGAGAATACGATGATTATTTTAAAATATCTAGACTTGGGCTTAAAAACATGATGTTAAAGGGTGAAATCGTAATACCCCGTACTTTTATGGATATTTATTTATGGGATTAATTAAATTAAATGTGAATTAATTGAGAATTAATCCGGATAAAATACTAACAAGATGTGAGTTGGTATTTGATTATAATGTGGATATATGGCAGTATATGAATATTAAAAATATTAAAATTGTCGCGAGACTGAAATACGGCAATTTGGGAAATTTTGTTGGGACACGCGTGACAGTCGCGTCAGGAGGGTAATTATTTAAATTAAAAAGTGAATTTTATTTTTATCAACCGTATGGTCATTTTGAGTGCACCAACGTGTCCGGAAGGGTCGAGATAATCAGAAAACACTAGCCGGGAGTTTAGTTTGGGTCCCGGGGCATTTTTAAGCCAAACCGGTAACCCAAAAGGGTAGTTTGGTAATTTCAGAAATTTGGAAATTAAAACCCACGAAAATCAGACTTTAATTACAACTTATCATTAAACCCACTAAACCATTTCCAACCCCAATCTAAGTAGTGGGCTACGGGAGAAGTTAAGAAACTATTTCTAACTTGCCAAAAACCAACCCCCACCTCCATTGTCATCTTGTGAGAAGAGCTTGTAGAAAGAGAGAGAGAGAGGAGAATTTTGCACAGAGAGAGAGAGGAATTCAACCATCTTCAACCAACAACAAATCTGGAACATAAGGCAAGTAATTTAGTTACAATTAATTCCATGAATGTGTTCTTCCATGTTTAGGTAATTATCGAATTTTGTCTTGGAAGATTGATATAAACCCATGAATTTGAGGATTAAAACTATGAACCATGTTAGGAATTGCATGTAGACATATTCTGGACGAATTATGAATTCAAATTATAACCCTTGATGATCTAAAAACGGATTTAAGAAGAGATTTATTATTGTTCTTGAAAGAAATAGAAAATTAGGGTTCTTGATGAAGTTTTGATCCAAATAAAGCCCTTGGTTGATGAATTAATGGTTTTAGAAAGTTAACAATGTTGTGGGATGGTCGTATGATGATATTATAACGTTATATTAGAGTTTCATGCATTATAATGGAGTTTTGGGACGATTTGAGGACTGCAAAACAATGCAGTCCGTAGCCTACCTGGTGCGATCGATCGATCGACATTCATCAGTCGATCGATCGACCACCATCGATCGATCGAGGTTCAAGGTCGATCGATCGACCTTCCCAGAATGAGTAAAATTTCCCCTAGTTAAATTTTAATGATGCTAACACTTAGAAAATATTATTGAAGACTTTATGAATATCCTTAGACTTAAGGAAGACCAGTAGGTGTGGTTATAAAATTTGGACCTTAATTAGAATTCAATTTGAGGAATTATTCTAAAAGCTAATGAAACTCGACGAGTGAGATAATATTAGGGTTAAAAGATTAAATTTGAATAAATTGGTGAAATGAGGTTTGGGGCAGAAGTAAGGACCTTAAGAATAATGATGTTATATGTGGGAATAATAGGAAACTTAATAATCCCTTTGAGATAAGTTTTAAGTACAAGAATCTATAACGTGAGATGTGTCGACAGTCTACATTATATATTATCGGAAGACTTAAAATGTATAAAATTGGAATAATGGTATAAGGATGTAGAAAATACCTTTATTAATAGTGAGATATCTAAGATGTGTGCATGCTTAGTATATGTATATGATTTTATGTGAATGACATACCTACCATACTTGCTATCACGAGAGGTTTACGTTCGCTTAGGTCCATCTAATCCTTGTGTGCCCGGATTTAGATTGGTGCCTAGAGGACATAGTTCAAGAGAATGACTTATTTGTGAGTTAATAAGTCAGCTGACTATGGAGCGTAGGTATGTACGTGACCATGGATATGTTGAATTATGTTCGCCTCCATTATCGTGTGTTGTGCTTATTCTAACAATTCCTGAGAGATTCGGAATTTGTAATCCTTATGTACGTGATGTACCGGGATGGATAGCAGAGTATGTGTGCACCACAGCTTAGCCTCGGGGTGCTTATATTGTATATTTATGATGTGAATAATATACGGTTAAATGAAAAGGAATTGTTATGTTTAATTATGAGAATAATTTATAGTAACTCCTTGAGAAGATAAATAAGGGGATAACCTCCAGTAAATGGTAATGCTAATAATTGAGAATCCGAGTTTAAGTAAAGCTATCTATTTAAGTAATAATATTTGGAATTCATATTGCGAATCGAGTAGTTGGGTTAGAACTTATGACGGTTTAGTTAGATATAAATAACACATGAATGGGTACAGGAACGTTAAGAGTGCACAGTTAGACAAGATGTGAGTAATTCATGCGAGAACACGTCCTAACATGTATTTTGCATTCATTGTTTTAAATGTTATTAAAGCACTTGTTGTTTTTAAAATACTCTCCACTTTCGGGCTCTGACCCGTTTGCTTTCAAATCTATTTTTGTAAAAACCTTTTTAGGTGCCCAGCCACAAGGACACCATGCATAGGATCTCTAATCAGGTGACAAGCTGTAGCTGTTGTGGAAGTTACAGGGCTTTGCTAGTAGACGCCTCTTTTCTAGTCTTGACTCCATATTCAGTTTCATCATTGTAGGGCATGTTGCCCATTTCTTTAGAGACATTTTACATTTCAGTTATTCAGACTTTGGTTTGTAATTAATTCAGGATGCAGACTTGTTTTATTTATTTCCATATTGGGATTGTTGTGAGGAGTGTTTCCTCTAGACTCTTTATTACTTGTTGGTTACACTATTGGGACTTTATTGTGAATGGTTATGTTATTCTTTCATAATTCATTTATTGCCCTTTAATCAGATTTAATTTAAAATTTGACATCTTACTTTTTAAATACTAGGTGGTCAGTAATCATAAAAATGTTTTTCGACAGTGATGCTATTAACTGAACTAACTTGGCATTTTGTATTAATTTCATAAAGGAGTAGCTACCCGGTATTTAATTAGTTGGGGTGACACAGGTGGTATCAGAGCATCAGGTTCTAGTGTCCTTTAGGATTTGTACGGCTTATTATGTTTCCGCTGAGCTTTCTTTGATATAGAGCCCTATGTTTAGGATTGTTGATTCCTTTAGTAAAATTTCGTTCTCCTGCTATGATGTATATGATAGCGAATCGTATTGCGATCGGGTGTATTCGTGTGCGAACAATGTAGTACGTCAGGCGAAGACAGTTGGGTGGACAGCAGGAGGAAAATATATATTGAGCTTAATTGATTTATTTAAAGAAGGATGACCGTAGTTGAAGTCACCGATATTATGGTACAGAAGTCCTGGATGATATAGAAGGCTAAGGCGCGACTTGAGACTTCCGGGTACAGCTATAGTAGGAATGGGGTCAAATTAGACACATCTAACAAGGTTGGAATGGGAGAGACAGAGTTAAGTGTAACATTGAAGAGAACCAGCAGTAGCAATACTCGAAAGGGGAAGACGGCATGTGCTAGCCAAACGAACGCAATGTATCCAAAGGCTTGGACATATGTCGGAGTATGGCCAATCGAGAGTGAAAATTGAGGAGAAATTTTTCCTTGACTCGTAAGAGCGAAGATTCAATGGTGAGACAAACAACCCACTTAAAAGTGGAATGTGATGTCGAGAGGGTGTACACGTATGGTTTCACCGTAAGTTCCTTCATCAGATGTTCAGGTTGAAAGGCGAATGTTATTCTAAACTCACATAAGAGGGCCAAACAGGGGTCAACTTGTGAGGAGAAATTTAATGTTGTAGCGAACCTTACACCGGGTGGAGAAGGTGGTATGGAGAAGATGATGTTAAAGGGAGAATATACATACAAGAAAAATTGTTAGCTCTTATGGGGAATTCTACTTGGACGATAAATACAGATAGTAATTATATCGCATGGTGTAAATTTGGAGGTAAATGTTCCCTTGGGTAGGGAGATACAAAAATCGAAGAATTTTTATAGAATAAGACTGGGAAAATGGTGTTGGAGAAACACCACAAGTAGGAAGACCCAATGGAGAAACCGTTAAAATAATTCGATAGCGGAATTACTACTGAGCGATGGTAATTTCAGTGAGAGATGTAGAAATTAGTAGCGTATCCCTTAGGGCCGTCAAAACTAAGGGAATAACGGAGATAGTCATCTGAGTCGAGACTACCAACGTCCGAGAGATGGACCACCTTAACATGATTTGTGAGACAAAAGATAAGTGGAGTATGTGTAGAGGTATTTCTGTGGGGTGTGAAACCCGTGCGTTATAAAAAATTTCCCGATACAAGAGTAGGGATCAAGGTATTGTGCCTGGCAAGGGCAACAGTTATTGAAATATCCGGTTTGGGACAGACATGTGTGGTAAGTCCAGGAACCATTCGAGCAGCCGGGACGATTATTAGGATAGAAGTATGAGTTATATACTCAGATGAGGATGCATGTTATTTGTGGCATGAGTGAGTTACTACATTTGTTACAATTGTATTTTTACTTGAGAGTCGAGTTTAGTGAGTATATCAGTAAACTTATTATATATAAGAATATTTTCCCTGATAGTGTGGGGGTTACTTTTATTGTCATCCTTGGAGGATGAATGGGTATATTAATAGCGGCTTATGCTTTATCGAAATTACTCGTTTTAGTGCTGTGTCATACGAGTGTGATATGATCTTAATTATTGTGTTTTTATATAATTGTACCGATAGTGTGCTGGTATTACAAGTTTATCGAAGTTACTACCATGGGGTAGAATGTTTTGGTCCTGGAAGGGCCCCATTTGTGAGAGGGTCGGGCTCAAAATTGTACTATTGTATACATGAGTATATAGATAAATACTGCTGTGATTTCAAAGGCATAATGGTCTCGGATATTTAATCCCAGTATGCGTAGGGATTTCATTATTATGAGTCATATGAAATTGATTTACTAGTCAACGAAGAGTTATTTGGTTTTTATAATTAACGATAGAGAGGTCGTAACAAAAAAAAAAAGTGCATTGTTTTATCACCCGTTAGAGATTTGGAAGTTTATACTCATAGTTGTATGTCTGGGGATGGGAATTTGAGAGTCTCAAATATCTCGAATGTTGTATATGATATGTGATTTCCATCACTGTAAAGAGAAAAGTGTCTTTCAGAAGGAGTTCTTTGTTTTTGTATAATTGTGAACTGAGATGAAACCTTGTTGTTAAAAGGCGAGAGTGTAGGGGTACATATTATGGACAGGGCTTAACGGATTCCGATGACCAACAATGTTAGGTAGTAGTGTATCGGGGGGGTTCCTTGTTTGGATTTCTCTTTGCGAGACACCCCACGCATGAAACTTAGCGTAAGGTTGGTAGTAAGGAAATGTATGGCCCTTCGTTCATGATTTGGATACCTCTATCGTTATGGGAATACGTAGTTATAACGGGAAGTTACAAGGAGTAAATTATGATGTACGGCCATTAGAGCCAGTTTTTAGTAAATTACGATATAAGTACTAATAATGTTGGTTTCGTCACGGCGTGTTGAAGGACACATTGAGGATAAGGAGGATTTAGGATTTCTAATTCAGAGGCGATTGAGAAAGCCCAAGTGGGGTGTAGACATCTTGATTTGCTAAAGAGTAAATCAAAGGAAGAGGGAACATAGACGAGTAAGATTATTACTTATGAGATTAAACGTCATAAGAAAAGGTGTAAGTGAATATCATGTGTAGTAAGTGTAGCACGTTCAAATTTGGAGAAAAGGCAGTAGAAAGCCATTTAATAAAAGGATATCTCTTGAGAAGACGAATAAATTATTATAAGCAATTTGGAGTAGAGTTTCGATCAATCGAATGTTGAGGGTGACTCAAGAGTAAATAGAGTGAGAATGTTAATAAGGTATAAGGAGTCCGGATTTTCACAAAAAGGTGAGAAAGTGTAAGGGTTGGAACTTTGGCATACGCCAAGAGAAGCAGAGGATCGTTAAGTATCACTTAACGGGAAGAATTTTTACAAGATAGTCAGCATTTTAAGGGGTGTAGTAAGTAGTAGAACGGTTGGGTGTTAGATGATTAACCAATTAATTTTGTATCCAAACGATGATACCAGGGATGGAAGAGTCAAGTTAGTAAATTCCTTGAGGGGTAACAAATTCCTTCAAATACGTGAGTCATGTTGTTCAGAAGGAGACAAATTGTTATATACTTGAATGATTTACACTATTAGATAGTGAACACGCCGGTACGTGGTTCGGCGTAGTATTATTTAGAACTCGGATGAAATCCCCGAAATCCACATTTAGGTGGGGGGACAATACGTAGTGGGAAATAACGATTCAATCTGAGGGTTGTATCACCTATAACCCGAGGTGCAGGCGCAAGGTGACTAACGACTGATGGATTGTATGAAAGAAATTTTGGATTCATTACGATATTTTCAATTCCAAATCGGGTATAACTAGTGAGGTATATTGAAGTCATGAGGAGGAGATATTACCTAATGGTAGAGTTGGGGGAAAAGCACTCGTATCTATTTATGGGGGACAAGGTGCTTACAAAGGTTTGTGTGACACCAACCGAATGAGGTGGTTTTCCCTTGTGTGAAAGTCACAACGTCGGGATATTTCAAGGAATGGACAAGCGTAGTCAGATGTGTTATTGATTCATCCCAGGATGGGAGTTTGGAAATTTTGATACACGCGGGAGTTAGTAGTGAGGTGCGAACTCACAATACTAATAAAAATAATGCGGCTAATGATGTATAAACTATAATTATTTGAAGGTTGTTTAATAAGAGCACAACGTGAGGTGCATTTATCGAAGATTATTCTAATAAGGTATCAAGTATGTTACACAAGCTTATTGTGAAGTGAGGGTTTTAGTGATTTGGGCTTTTCTTTATAATTATTTTGAATACTGGAGGATACCTAATTTTTCCAGGTGTGACTTACTTATCCAGATTTCGGGACGAAATTCTGTTATTAGGGGGGAGTATGTAATACCCCGTACTTTTATGGATATTTATTTATGGGATTAATTAAATTAAATGTGAATTAATCGAGAATTAATCCGAATAAAATACTAACGATATGTGAGTTGGTATTTGATTATAATGTGGATATATGTTAGTATATGAATATTAAAAATATTAAAATTGTCGCGAGACTGAAATACGGCAATTTAGAAAATTTTGTTGGGACGCGCGTGACAGTCGCGTCAAGAAGGTAATTATTTAAATTAAAAAGTGAATTTTATTTTTATCAACCGTATGGTCATTTTGAGTGCGCCAACGTGTCCGGAAGGGTCGAGATAGTCAGAAAACACTAGCCGGGAGTTTAGTTTGGGTCCCGGGGCATTTTTAAGCCAAACCGGTAACCCAAAAGGGTAGTTTGGTAATTTCAAAAATTTGGAAATTAAAACCCACGAAAATCAGACTTTAATTACAACTTATCATTAAACCCACTAAACCATTTCCAACCGCAATCTAAGTAATGGGCTACGGGAGAAGTTAAGAAACTATTTCTAACTTGCCAAAAACCAACCCCCACCTCCATTGTCATCTTGTGAGAAGAGCTTGTAGAGAGAGAGAGAGAGGAGAAGTCTGCAGAGAGAGAGAGAGGAATTCAACCATCTTCAACCAACAACAAATCTGGAACATAAGGTAAGGGATTTAGTTACAATTAATTACATGAATGTGTTCTTCCATGTTTAGGTAATTATCGAATTTTGTCTTGGAAGAATGATATAGACCCATGAATTTGAGGATTAAAACTATGAACCATGTTAGGAATTGCATGTAGACATATTCTGGACAAATTATGAATTCAAATTATAACCCTTGATGATATAAAAACAGATTTAAGAAGAGATTTATTATTATTCTTGAAAGAAATAGAAAATTAGGGTTCTTGATGAAGTTTTGATCCAAATAAAGCCCTTGGTTGATGAATTATTGGTTTTAGAACGTTAACAATGTTGTGGGATGGTTGTATGATGATATTATAACGTTATATTAGAGTTTCATGCATTATAATGGAGTTTTGGGACGATTTGAGTACTGCAAAACGAAGCAGTCCGTAGCCTACCTGGTGCGATCGATCGATCGACATTCACCAGTCGATCGATCGACCACCATCGATCGATCGAGGTTCAAGGTCGATCGATCGACCTTCCCAGAATGAGTAAAATTTCCCCTAGTTAAATTTTAATGATGTTAACCCTTAGAAAATATTATTGAATACTTTATGAATATCCTTAGACTTAAGGAAGACTAGTAGGTGTGGTTATAAAATGTGGACCTTAATTAGAATTCAATTTGAGGAATTATTCTAAAAGCTAATGAAACTCGACGAGTGAGATAATATTAGGGTTAAAAGAGTAAATTTGAATAAATTGATGAAATGAGGTTTGGGGCAGAAGTAAGGACCTTAAGAATAATGATGTTATATGTGGGAATAATAGGAAACTTTATAATCCCTTTGAGATAAGTTTTAAGTACAAGAATCTATGACGTGAGATGTGTCGACAGTCTACATTATATATTATCGAAAGACTTAAAATGTATAAAATTGGAATAATGGTATAAGGATGTAGAAAATACCTTTATTAATAGTGAGATATCTAAGATGTGTGCATGCTTAGTATATGTATATGATTTTATGTGAATGACATACCTACCATACTTGCTATCACGAGAGGTTTATGTTCTCTTAGGGCCATCTAATCCTTGTGTGCCCGGATTTAGATTGGTGCCTAGAGGACATAGTTCAAGAGAATGACTTATTTGTGAGTTAATAAGTCAGCTGACTATGGAGCGTAGGTATGTACGTGACCATGGATATGTTGAATTATGTTCGCCTCCATTATCATGTGTTGTGCTTATTCTAACAATTCCTGAGAGATTCGGAATTTGTAATCCTTATGTACATGATGTACCGGGATCGATAGCAGAGTATGTGTGCACCACAGCTTAGCCTCGGGGTGCTTATATTGTATATTTATGATGTGAATAATCATTGTTCTAAAAAACCCGCCTAGGCTCCGCCTAGGCTTAAGGCTTAGGAGAAATGCCTCGTCTTAAGTTTTTTACGCCTTATTCTTGGTAAAACCCTAAAGGGACACTTTTTTTCTAAAAACAACAATGCATTAGTGAAACGATATCGCCTTTTAAAGAATTTTTTTACTAACCGGATCATTATTTCATCCAAAATAATCCAATAGTATTTTAATTTGCATATATTCGGACATATTTTTATAATATGTACAATTTTAGTATTTTAATAGCCTTGTTATGGTTTAAATATATTAAAATATATTAAGAAGGCCTAAACGCCTTTTCACGCCTTTTTACACCAAGGCCCGCCTAGGCTTCTAAGGCTTAAGGCTTGGCCTCCACGCCTCGACCACGCCCCGCATTTTTTAGAACCTTGTGAATAATATACGGTTAAATGAAAAGGAATTGTTATGTTTAATTATGAGAATAATTTATAGTAACTCCTTGAGAAGATAAATAAGGGGATAACCTCTAGTAAATGATAATGCTAATAATTGAGAATCCGAGTTTAAGTAAAGCTATCTATTTAAGTAATAATATTGGGAATTAATATTGCGAATCGAGTAGTTGGGTTAGAACTTATGACGGTTTAGTTAGATATAAATAACACATGAATGGGTACAGGAACGTTAGGAGTGCACAGTTAGACGAGAGGTGGGTAATTCATGCGAGAACAGGTCCTAACATGTATTTTGCATTCATTGTTTTAAATGTTATTAAAGCACTTGCTATTTTTAAAATACTCTCCACTTTCGGGCTCTGACCCGTTTGCTTTCAAATCTATTTTTGTAAAAACCTTTTTAGGTGCCCAGCCACAAGGATACCATGCATAGGATCTCTAATCAGGTGACGAGCTGTAGCTGTTGTGGAAGTTACGGGGCTTTGCTAGTAGACGCCTCTTTTCTAGTCTTGACTCCATATTCAGTTTCATCATTGTAGGGCATGTCGCCCATTTCTTTAGAGACATTTTACATTTCAGTTATTCAGACTTTGGTTTGTAATTAATTCAGGATGCAGACTTGTTTTATTTATTTCCATATTGGAATTGTTGTGAGGAGTGTTTCCTCTAGACTCTTTATTACTTGTTGGTTACACTATTGGGACTTTATTGTGAATGGTTATGTTATTCTTTCATAATTCATTTATTGCATGTTAATCAGATTTAATTTAAAATTTGACATCTTACTTTTTAAATACTAGGTGGTTAGTAATCATAAAAATGTTTTTCGACAGTGATGCTATTAACTGAACCAACTTGGCATTTTGTATTAATTTAATAAATGAGTAGCTACCCGGTATTTAATTAGTCGGGGTGTCACAAACAGCCCCCAAATGAACCTAATAAAGGAACTAACACTTCTCACGGGACAAATGTAACTCGTAGGAACTGATCGTGTGGTCACATGACTCCATGTTTAAGAATACGATGATAATGGGGAAAATATCTAGATTTAGGTTAAAAAAAACATAGCAATGGAGTGAAATAATTGAAAAGAGCTCCCAAAAGGACCCATGAGAGACACCAACACCTCGCATGAGACCAATGTAACTCGTAAGGACTGACCACATGGTCATGGGACTCCTGATTTCAGAATACGCGGATAATTTGAATATATCTTGATTTAGGCTTAAAAACTTAGCGTCAGAGTGCGAAAACCCAAAATAGCCCCTAAACGGCCTCATGAGAGGCATCAACACCTCGCAGGGACAATTGTAACTCATAGGAACTGACCACGTAATCATGGTGCTCCCAATTTGAGAAGACGATGATAAGTTGAAAATCTCTAGACTTACGCTTAAAAATATGGTGTTGGAGGGTGAAACCTCGAAACCACCTCCAAACGGCTCCGTGAGAGGCACCAACACCTCGCACGGGACTAATGTAACCCATAGGAACTAGCTGCGTGGTCATGGGGCTCTTGGTTTGTGAATACATTAATAATTTGAAAATATGTAGACTTAGGCTTAAAAACATGGCGTTAAGTGCAAAACCCCAAAATAGCTCCAAAACGACCTCGTGAGAGGCACCAACACCTCGCACATGACCAATGTAACTAATAGAAAACTGACCGCATGATCAAAGGACTCCCAATTTCATAATACAATAATAATTTTAACTTAATCTTAACAACTTGGTGTTAGAGTGTGATAGTCGAAAACAACCCCCAACGACCCCGTGAAAGGCACCGGCACCTCGCACGGTACCAATGTAACTCACAAGAACTAATCGCGTGGTCACGGGACTCTCGATTTGAGAACACAATGATACTTTTAAAATATCTAGACTTAGGCTTAAAAACTCAGTGTTAGAGTGCGAAAACCAAAAATAGCCACTAAACATCCCCGTGAGAAATGGCAACACCTAGTAGGAGACCAATGTAAATTATAGCAACTAGCCGTGTGGACACGGGACTCTCAATTTGGAAATACAATGTTCATTTGAAAGTCTGAGACTTAGGCTTAAAAAGATAGCGTCAGAGTGTGAAACCTCGACACAGCCCCTAAATGGCCATGAAAGGGACTAACACCTCGCACGGTACCAATGTAACTCATAGGAACTGGTATCATGGTCATGGAACTCCTAGTTTGAGAATTCGATAATAATTTGAATGTATGTATACGTAGTCTTAAAAACATGGCGTTAGAGTGCAAAACCCCGATACAACCCCCAAATACTCCCGTGAGGGGTACCAACACCTCACACGAAACCAATTTAACATGTAGGAACCGATCGCGTGGTGACGGGACTCCCGATTTGAGAATATGATGATAATTTGAAAATATCTAGACTAAGGCTTAAAAACATAGCGTTAGAGGGTAACCCCGAAACAACAGCCAAACGGCCCCATGATAGGCACCAACACCTCGTACGGGACTAATGTAACCAGTACAAACTGATTGCATGGTCGCGAGACTCCCAATTTGAGAAAAGGATGATAATTTAAAAATATATAGACTTAGGCTTAAAATCAGGGCGTTAGAAGGTGAAACCCCAAAACAGTCCCCAAACGGCCACATGAGAAGCCCCAACACCTCGCACTAGACGAATATAACTCTTAGGAACTGACTGCATAATCATGGGACTCTCGGTTTAGAATATGAAAATAATTTTAAAATATCTGTACTTAGGCTAAAATACATGTCGTTAGAGGGCGAAACCCCAAAACAGTACCCAAATGGCCCCATGAGAGGCACCAATACCTCGTACGGGACCAATGTAACCCATAGGACCTGATCCATGGTCATAGGAGTCCCAATTTGAAAATCTCTAGATTTAATCTTAAAAACATGGAATTAGAGGGAGAAACCACGAAACAGCCCCCAAATAGTATCGTAAGAGGTACCAACACCTCGCACGAAACTAATGTAACTCGTAGGAATTGACTGCGTGGTGATGGGACTCTCTATTAAAAATACGATGATAATTTCACAATATCTAGACATTAGATTGAAAACATGGTGTTAAAGTGTGAAACCCCAAAATAGTCGCAAACGGTCCCAAGAGAGTCACCAACACCTTGCACGGGACCACTATAACTCGTAGGATCTGACCACGTGGTCACTGGACTCCCGATTTGAGAATACGATGATAATTTTAAAATATCTAAACTTGGGCTTGAAATCATGACGTTAGAGGGTGAAACCCCGAAACGTCCCCCAAATGAGCCCGTGAGAAGTGCCAACACCTTACACGATACCAATGTAACTCGTAAGACCAAATCGCGTGGTCACGGAACTACTTGTTTGATAATACAATCATAATTCAAAAATATCTAGATTTGGGTTTAAAAACTTGGCGTGAGTGTAAAACCTCAAAACAGCCTCCAAACGGTCTCGTGAGAGGCACCCACACCTCGCATAGGACCAATGTAACTTGTAGGAACAAATAACGTGGTCACGAGACTCTCGGTTTGATAATACGATGATACTTTTAAATCATTTAGACTTAGTTTTAAAAAGTTCGCATTAGAGTGCAATAAATAAAAAAAACGGCCATGTGACCTCGCACGGGATAATGTAACTCATAGGAACTAACTGCGTGGTCACATGACTCCTAGTTTGAGGATACGATGATAATTGGAAAATATCTATACTTAGGCTTTAAAACATGGCGTTAGAGGGCAAAAACCCGAATCAGTGCTCACACATCCCCTTGAGAGGCACCAACACCTCGCACGGTACCAATATAACTCCTAGGAACGGACTACATGGTCATGGGACACTTGGTTTAAGAATATGACGATAATTTAAAAATATCTAGACTTAGGCTTAAAAACATGGCGTTAGAGGATGAAACCCTGAAATATCCCCCAAACGGCCCAGTGAGGGGCACCAACACCTCGCACAGGATCAATGTAACTAGTAGAACTAATCATTTGGTCATGGGGCTCATGGTTTTGGAATACGATGATAATTTAAAAATATCATGACTTAGGCTTAAAAACATGGCATTATGGGACAAAAACTTGAAACAACCACCAAACAGCCTCGTGAAAGCCACCAACACCTCACACGGGACCAATATAACTTGTAGAAACTAATCGCGCGGTGATGAGACTCCTAGTTTGAGAATACGATGATACTTTTAAAATATCTATACTTAGCCTTAAAACTTAGCGTTAGAGTGCGAAAACCAAAAATATCCCACAAACGGCCTCGTGAAAGACACCAACACCCCGCATGAGACCATTGTAAATTGTAAAAACTGATCGCATGGCCATGAGATGCACCAACACCTCGAATGCGAGCAATGTAACTCTCAGGACCTGATTCAGGTTCCCAAGACTCTCGATTTGAGAATACGATGATAATTTGAAAATATCTATACTTAGGTCTAAAAGCTCGAGGTTGGAGGGAGAAACCATAAAACGGACCCCAAACGGCCATGTGAGAGGCATCAACACCTCGCACAGAACCAATGTAACTCATAGGAACTGATCGCATGGTCACGGGACTCATGATTTGAGAATATGATGATAATTTTAAAATATCTAGACTAAGGCTTAAAATCATGGCGTTAGAGGGCGAAACCCCCAAATAGCCCCCAAACGGCCCCATGAGAAGCACCAACACCTTGCACGAGACCAATGTAACTCGTAGGAACTGATCGCTTAGTCATGGGACTCTCGGTTTAGAATACGACGATAATTTTAAAATTTTATACTTAGGCTTAAATACATGGCGTCAGAGGGCGAAACCCCAAAACACTCCCCAAATGGCCCCATGAGAGGAACCAGCACCTCGCACGGGACTAATGTAACTCGTAGGACCCGATCCGTGGTCACGAGACTCCCGATTTGAGAATACAGTAATAATTTGAAAAATATCTAGACTTAGGCTTAAAACATGGCATTAGAGGGCGAAACCACGAAACAACCCCTAAATGGCGTCGTGAGAGGTACCAACACCTCGCACGGAACTAATGTAACTAGGTGAAAATCTCATTTCTTTGTGTTGGCTCAATTTTGAGACAAACCCCTTTTTATATGCTCCTGCATTTTTTTGTCTGTTAAATGTTTTTTATAATCCTAAAATCATATTTTTCTAGATTTATTTTACAAACTAATTTTGATAAAATATTTTTAGTGTGTATTTTATATTTTGAGGTACGAGTTTAAAATGTTTTTGTATTTCATATATTTATTTTATGTCTTAAGCCTTATATATCTTATTTGACTTGATGTATAAAATAAAATAAAATAAATATTTGCATAATGTATTTTTGTGTTAAATAAAATGTACATCATTTTTTTAGCCATGTTTTATTTTTGGAATTTGTAAATATATTTTTTGTATTTATATTATTTTTATGGATTTTTAATGGTGTTAAATATACATTTGATTAAAAAATTAAAAACTTGTTTAATTATCATTTAAACACCTAAAACTAAAATGGCGGTGTCTTGTGTGTGTAGTGTGTCATTTTGATTTTTTTTTTTTTTGGTTGATGTGTTGGCGATCCATGTGATCCATCGGTGGCCAATCAGAGTTGGGCGTTTCCTTGGTTGTTTTGACCAGGCACGTGGGGTCTGTAGTTGTATGTGCCCGTTGATGTGTGTCGGTTGCATTATATCTATTCTACCCTACCTTTTCCCATGTTTTTTTACGCATGTAGCCCTTGAAGTTGTCCTTCCATTTTTTCCCCAACTACTGCTGGTTAGTTATGCTTATACCCTTATTCTTTGAAGGCATTACGACTGGACCAAGGATATGTTTTAGGGATTTCATAATCTACGGGTTTTTTGGGGGGCTAAGTTTGGTTTCCATTTCTTTCTTCTCTCTCCCTATTCCAATAGGTACCGAACATTTTTTTTCTCTCTCAGTTTTATTGCTACTGTCCGTGGGTATTTTGAGAGCATTTGGATTTTGTTTACTTTACATGTTGGAGTTGTGGAGACTTACGACTATGTGTTCGTGCATACCAATCAACTGTTTTGGGGGTTTACGCCTTCATAGCGTGTAGCTGATTTTTTGGGGATTTGACTTGAGGTGTTTGGAAGTTTTGTTTAAGCTCAGATTTGGATCTCATAACTATTTCGGCCTTCTATTCTGATTTTTTTGGATGAACTCTATGAAGTAATAATTGTTTATGTACGTGTTTTTGTGTGTGTCTGTATATATTATGTACGTGTTTTTGTGTGTGTCTGTATATATATATATATATATATATATATATATATATATATATACTAGGGTTTACCCGTGCCGATCGCACGACGATAAATTTGTTTTCGTGATATTTTGTACCCGCGTCGATGGTATGACGATAAATTTTTTCTCGTGATATTTTGTACCCATGTCGATGGCACGACGATAAATTTGTTCATGCGTCGACAATAGTACAAATATAAATATTGTTGATCATCTCATGATACTATTGCAATATGATTACGATTTTAATATGGTGCATTTGTGTTTTAGAAACATCTAGTTTAGATTTCAATTAATATTTTTCTTATTAAAACATTTCAAGCTTTACTCAACCAAATTATATAAACTAACATTGTGAGTTGCCCATATACTCTGATAACATAGGCGTGTCACCATTTCTCGAGCCCCGTAACAACTATAGAAATATGAATAAACACATTGACTGCAATAAGGCCCCGCATGTGTAAATCATATTCTTAAGAATTCTCTAATTTTCTCCTTTGTCCTCTTACACGATGTATAACTATAAACATAATATTTTTATAAATACAATTTGTATTGTCATCCTTGGGCAAAATTGTTATACATGTTCACACGTCATAGTTATTTCTTTTTAAAAACTTGTACATTGCATTAGACAGTTGATAGACATTAGGACATAATGATTTCCTTTTGCCTCGAGCCACGTAAAGGGCAGTTGTCCCTCTATATAACACAATAAAGCCACAAAAAATACTTATTATCTACTATGGTAAAGCCTTATTAGGCCCCATGTCTTTTGTGACTTACAAATTTGTTTTAATAAAATAGTTTTTTATTTTCTTTTAAATGACTTACAAATTTATTTTATTACATATTTTAAAATTTAAAAAACAATCTTATACAATATAAATTGTACGTTATTTTATTTAGTTGTTTTTTAATGAAGACTTCTTAGATTTTTTTCAACTATAGAGTTTCTATGGATTACTCGTGCCAATAGCACGTTAACAAATTTATTCCCGTGATATTTTGTACTCGTGCCGATGACACGGCAATAAATTTGTTCGCGTGATAAATTTGTTCTCGTGTCGCCAATAATGCAAATATAAATACCGTTGATCATTTCATGCAAATATAAATCTCGTGTCAATGGCACGATTAACATATTGCTCCAATGCTTGCGACATGATTGCAATTTTAATACGGTGCATTTTTGTTAGCGAACAATCATTACCAAGACACGTAAGTTTTATTTGATTTATTTATTAATTATATATTTGAGTAAATAATAGACTTTGGGGATTTTAAAAGATTTAATGGTTTATGTTCTTAATTGTTTTTATGGTGAATAATTTGTTCCCGTGATGACAATAAATTTATTCCCGTGTTAAATTAGTTCCAGTAATTTGTGAGGCAAAATAAGACAAAATTTTGTTTGTACGGTAACAAAATTTTAATAATAGTTATAAGTTAGGCAAAATAAGACACGTGATAGCATGATATAAGCGTAGTAAATTTTTTTTTGCACAGTAACAAAATTTTGTTTGCAAATAGTTTTGTAACTCGAACCCAAGCGGAAAGTGGGATATAATAATATAACTTGTATTTGGAAATAATTTTTTTAACTTGAGCCCATACGCGAATAGGGATATACTAATATATTTTGAATTTATTATAATTAAAATAGCATTATTTTTTTAATTTAAACTTGTATTTTTTTTAATTAAATCGCCTTAATTTTAATTTTATTAATACTAATATATGTGTCTTCGGTTTTAGTCAAACCATGATATACATGTGCCTGAAGGCACTCCCTGTTAAATAAAAAATTTAACAAAATACAAAATAATTTTACTTGTCAATGGTAGTCATTGCAAGTCTTAGATACCATTTAGACTGGTATTTTTTAAACTGGTATTTTTTTTAACTCATTTAGTTACTCAAACGCTCATTTTCCCCATATTCTCTTATTTTTAAAGGTGATCCACGCCACCAACACCTCTTATTTTTAAAGTTATTAGTTTTTTTTTTTTAATTTTACAATATTTAAAACAATTTTATGTATTTCTTAAAATTTAAACTTTTTAGTTTTTTTAATTTTACAATATTTAAAACATTTTTTTGTATTTCTTAAAATTGTTTAAAAGTCAGCACTAATGGCATATATTGTGTGTTTGTACATGATGGAGGAATTTTTTAGAACAAAATAAAAGACTTAGACAAAACATGTATTTAAACTATTTCTGGATTAAATTTGTTTGTGTGGTATTTAAATATTTTAGGTTAAACATAAGAAATAAATTTTTTCTGTGATATTTAAATATTCAACTCAATAAATTTTTAAAAACTAATTAGCTATTTAAATATATTTTTTAAAATTAATTAACTATTTTTTCGTGTATAAACAAAGCCGTCGATACGGTTTCTAACCCATCACCGGAGAGCCGGATAAAACTCATCCCACAGATCTGAAAAAAACTCCAAGTCCGAAAAAATCAAGAGAGAGAGAGAGAGAAACTCGAGCCTTGTGCTTTCAGCCATCACCAAGTTCAGATCTGTAACACAAAATCAAACTTTCTCAAACTTGAGCCATTAAAGAACTTTGAGTAATACATGTTGGTGTGTTCTTGATTAATACTTGCTCATGTTTGTGTCCAAGATTTTGATAAATCTAACTCATCATCGGACATAAACAAAGCCGTCAATACGGTTTCTAACTCATCACCGGAGAGTCGGATAAAACTCATCCCACAAATCTGAAAAAAACTAAGTCCGAAAAAAACAATAGAAAAAACAGAGATTTCTCAAACTTGAGCCATTAAAGAACTTTGAGTAATACCTGTTGGTGTGTTCTTGATTAATACTTGTTCATGTTTGTGTAGTACCTGTCGGACATAAACAAAGACGTCAATACGATTTTTAACTCATCACCGGAGAGCTGGATAAAACTCATCCCATAGATCTGGAAAAAACTCCAAGTCCGAAAAAAACAATAGAGAAAACAGAGAGAGAGAAAGAGTAACTTAAGCCTTGTGCTTTCAGCCATCACCAAGCTCAGATCCAAGATCAGATCTGTAACACAAGCAAACTTTCTCAAACTTGAGTCATTAAAAAACTAAAAAAGAACAACCGAGATAGAGAACAGCCGAGGTAGAGAACAATAGCAGTGGTCATTTTCTTGGTAGTTTCGAATAGCAGTGGATAATCGAGATAGAGAACAACCGAGATAGAGAACAATAGCAGTGGTCATTTTCTTGGTAGTCCCGAATAGCAGTCACAATAGCAGTGGATAATCATGTATAGAGGAATTCAAACTAATGAATAAAAAATGTAAATACTCACCTTGGTAGTCCCGAATTTGAGAGAGAGACACATGTCCAAGGTTAGAGAGAGTAGGAGTGGTCGTTTTCTTGGAGCGATGTGATAATAAGAGAAGGAGCGTTAAAAGTGAATATTTGGGAAATCAGCTTTAGGCGGGATATAGAGAATATTTTCTCGAACCTTGCGCATGCACCATCTTGAACCCTTTCACTCAAACTCCCCTCATAAATTTCAACCCTTTATTATACATATAGATACAAAATATGTTTGTATAGGTTTTGTATAAAAGTTTATATGATGTGGCATAAATAGTGAAAACACCCTCCTCCTTTATTATATACTAGTTGTGCCCACGTGCGTTGCACGTATAGCCGTTTCCAGATATTAATCTTCCACTGCAAATCTGTGAAGGACAAAGTAATAAATATTCTTGCAACATATTATGTAGTATATGTTTTGTTAGAATATTACATAAAGTACCTAGTACGAAGCATCAATCATTACCCCAAAAACAAACTTCCATTCAACTGTAAACTATACAAGATATTCCTGTGAATACTCTAAATCTATCACAAACGAACTCATAACTCCCTACTCAAAAGTAGGAAGAAATACACACAAACATGTATGTATATATAATCCGAATAAATATATCACAATGAAATTAGCTTGAAGTGATTTATTTGGAAATATCATTAAAAAAAGAAGTTCAAAAAAGCTTCAGCAAGAAAATTTCAAATCGCAGTTATTGAAAGATGACATTTGATAAAAATAGTGTGTAATCCTAAAAACTGAAAATTTAATGCTTAAATATGTTGCTTTTGACGTTTGTTAGGATTCAAAGGTTCTTCTTCCTCTTCAACTTTATGAGCAACGAACATGGATGACATTATCCGAAGAACTTTTGTACAACATTCTTGTTATGTTACATTATCTAATTGATGAATTTATATTGCGTAGAAGAATGATTGGACAATTATGTTTAAGTTTCAATGCGTGTGGTGGCAATTCATTCGGCATCAAATAATTTAAAAATTCTTCTTGGTAATAGTTGTGCGTGTCATCCACAGCTTCATCAAAGCTATTTAATGTCTTCAATTCTCCGGGGAATATATCAATCATCATATCATTGAATGAGTCTACGTGCTCGTTTGTTGTTACAAAAATTGCTCAATCTGTCAAGAAGTTTGGCGAGTTGGCATTTATATTTAATGATGGGAAGATAACGTCAATGAGAGACTTCTCGGGGCCCTCATTATGTGTTGATACTTCCGTCCCATTGCCAATCCTTATAAGGAAATCGCTAAGTGAGGAATTGATACTCAAATGTTTAATTACTTAATCATCACTATGAAGTTAAACAGTGCATTAGTTCTTTTTAGTCATTACATTTACATAATATGATGGATGGATTATTAGTCTTAACATATCAATACAACAACTTTCAAAGATAAATTACGTGAGACAGAGAAACTGCATTCGTGTTCATTGAATATAAATTACAAAGTAACAAAGAGAATCCATCCGGTTAATAAGTACGGCCAAACCTAAGTTTCCAAGAAATTAAAACAATTTACTCAACAATAAGATGAATTGAAAACAACAATTGCAAATTAATTTTAAAAAATTAAAAAAAAATATATGGTACTTGAATAAGTACAATGTATTCCATAAGTATCCATAAACCATGAACTAAATAAGTGACACTCAGTACTAAATATTAAGAGCAGGGAAGAACAAACTGAAATTCTTTGAACACTATATATCTAAAGATGCTAAAGATACAGTTTAGAGTGTGTGTTTGAGTTGACAAAGATAATTCAACCAAGACATGTAATTGCAGCTTCAATAAGGTAATTTGGACTCATTTTGCTCACTTATTTGGTTGTTCTTGGAAGTTATATTTTTCTTAGTTGGGGAGTTACAATCGGAACCGACGTAAGACTTAATAAGAAGAATATATGCATGTAGATAGACAAAATGAATGCATTGAACCATACAGTGTAAAAAATTTCAACACAGAGGAATTTCAAAAATAATATTTTTACTATTTAAAAAAAATGGTCCGCGCCAGCGGTACGCATAGGCGGGGACAATTTTTTTAGTATCTTGGTACGCGCCAGCGGTATGTATAGGCGGTATTATAAAACATTTTAAATAAAATGTACAAAAAAAACAGTTTTAAACAATTTTTTAAGTGCCTAAAGATTTTATTTTAAAAAAATTGTTTTAAGTAAAATCCAAGCATGGGAGTGTTTTAAGAAAATTGTTACAAAAATTCTAATAGTTACAAAAATTGTTTTATAAAAATAAAAAGTCAGTAGTTTCAAAACAGTGACTATTAACATCTTTTTTTTTTTAAAATATAATCTTTAGGCACTTAAAAAATTGTTTAAAACTGTTTTTTTTTTGTACATTTTATTTAAAATGTTTTATAATGCGCGACCAAAATAAAATTAACACGACATGACACGACACACCTCAAAATCTTAATTTTATGTAAAATGAATATGAAACATATGAAAGTGACATGGCACGACACAGTTTGAGTATTTGATAAAAAATGAGATTTCGTGTTGTGTCATATTACTTTTATAGGTGAAAATAAGATTTTGAGCCGTGTCGTGTCATTTTTTTTTGGTTGGGTTCGTGTTTGGTTAAAAAAAACATATATTGTGGTGTGAGACTTTAACTTGGGTCGTGTTCGTGTTTTGTAAAAAAATAATATTTCATGTTGTGTAGTGTCACTTTTATTAGGATCATATTCATGTTTGGTTAAAAAAAAATTGTCGTGTTGTGTCGAGTTGCTTTTATTTTAGTCGTGTTCGGTTATAAAAACAATTTTCAATTTAAAAAACTATTTTTTATTTATTAATTTGTTTCCCAATTTTATGTAAAAAACATTTTTTTTGAAAAAAAAAACAGTTTTTAAATCTATCTTTAAAAAAAACTTCTATAAAAGTATCATAACAGTTTTTTAAAATAAAAAAGGGTTTTTAAAACTATCATAACAGTTTTTCTTAACAGTTTTTATAAAAAATAGTTCTTTTTTAATTTTCAAAAATTAAAAAAAAACGTTTTAAAAAACAGTTTAAAATACTGTTTTTTATTGAAAAAAATTAACAAATAAAAAAATATTTGTTTAATCTGTAGAGCAAAGGGCAAGTTTATCTTTTAAATAGTAATTGGAGTGTTTTAAGAATTTTTAGAATCTTTAAGAAATAAACATGAATACAAATATGATATGAATGCATAAAAAATAATAATCTAATAAGGTGTGAACTTGGTAATTCCTTAACTTAAAAAATATATATAATTTTATTGAAATTAATATTGAATTTAGAATTATTATAAAACATGAACAGAACAACAATAAAATTGAAAATACAAAATCTGAGCACAAAAGAGAGACAACATCCATGAATGAGATATATATAATTACAAATTTTATGTATTTTCTTTCAAATTAACAAATGCATACTTTTGATGGCAAATGAAAAAGTAGTAAAAAATTATAGAGAAAATTAGGAGTATTGACCTTGTTTTTTGGACAAGAAACAATAGCAACAAAGAAACTATGCAATATGAATATGATGGGAAGTTTTCTTGGGCAGCTGACTTTTGATTTCTAGGATTTCAAGATGAATGTATTTGGAAGTATTCTTAGATGAATGTATTAGGAGAGAGAACGTATCAAGTTAAGATTCATGGATTGATTTTAATTTAATGAATGTGTGAGACTAATATTAAGGGTATGATAGGAAATGTTAATTTAATGAGAAGATGAATGTATTTGGAAGTTTTGTTAGATGAATGTATTAGGAGAGAGAACGTATCAAGTTAAGATTCATGAAATTATTTTAATTTAATGAATATGTGAGATTAATATTAAGGGTATGATAGGAAATGTTAATTTAATGAGGGTAGTTTAGTACTTTGAGATTTGAAGAGGCACTTCCCTCTTTTTAAGTAGTAGTATAGTATATATATATATATATATATATATATATATATATATATATATATATATATATATATATTAGGGTATACTCGTACCTGAAGGGACGCTGATAATTTTGAAAACTATGAAGTCGTGTATAATCTAAATAATTAATGTTTTATATATTATAAGTGTAATTTTTATGTAAATTTAAGTAGTGCTGAATCTTATAATTAAGTCAAAAAGGTTTTTTTATGACACATAAATGTAAACAGTTTAAAGTTTTTTTTACAACACATGAATCTAAACAGTTTACAATACATCTATCCGTGCCTGAAGACACATCGCTAATTTTCAAAAGTGTACGTCGTTAATAGAGACACATCTGCCCATGCCTGAAGCTATACACATGAATCTACCGTATGCCAGTGCCTGAAGGCACAATGAAAATTTTCAAAATATGTACTTGCAAAACGATGAAAATTTTCAAAGTACGTAATTGCAAAACAAATAAAATTTCGGGTTAAATTTTTGTTTTAAAAAAAATAGTGTAAAATGATTTAAAAGGATGTGTCAAAAATATTTTACCTCACGCACTATTGGATTGTGATTTCAATAGTGGCCCCATGTGTTGCTTTAAAATTGAGAACAACTCATTGACCGTCATTTTATATATACAATATTTGTTTGAGTTTTTTTTATTCAGCAACATGTAATGACCTCTCTCAAATCAAAAGATTTATTTAAACAAAACAATATATTAAGTTCTGTACTCGAAGTTACTTGGAGTCATGTGCTCACATTTTCTTGCTTTTAAGCGTTGTGACACTCTAAGACATAATTCTAAAAAAAAGTAACCAAAAAGTTTGACTCTGTTTAAAATTATAACACTCTGAAGTACATTATAACAACGAAATAATTTGCACATCAGTATTAATATGTCATAGTCCTCCCAAAAGTAAAGGAAAAAAAACTTAAAAATAAAGATAAAAAAAAACTCAATTATTGTCTTGTGAGCAATTGGAGTATTTACAGTATTTATAGTAAATTAAAAGTAGAATCTAAAAACTAATATCAGCAGGTAGGAAAAAAACTCAAATCTTCCAAATCAGTATCAATATGTCTCAATCTTCAAACCATGAGCCTAAATAGTCAATCCACGTTTTCTCTCAAAACGGTAAGCCGGCAACACCTCCAAACAAATTACAGAAATATTCATTATTAAAAAAATCTTGAATAAATAGCATTATATCAAATAAGTCAAGATGAGTTAACATCCCCTCGGCAGAATCTCCCACAATTTCGGACACAACAGCAACCCACTTTCCAATTCAAAATTGTTCCCAAGGCTTCTCCTATTGTATAGCTCAGTACATGTTGCTAAGATGATTTCCCTTTTGTACTTGTATATACCCAATGGGTTCATTCTCATAAAATATATAAAAGAAATATACATTTGCTATTAACTTTGCCATAACCTCATAAATAGATACTTACATTCATATCACAAACAGATACTTACGTCCATATTACATTTTGCCATATTAATCATTAAAAACAACAATAAAATACATTTAAAACTACAACACAACTTCTAAAGACATTTTGCAAGCAAAATACACTCAATAAATTTTCAAACAGGAACATAAATTAAGAAGAAAATGGCTCCAGTAGTTGAATAAATTAAGAAGAAAATAATGAATACCCAATGCAACCTTGTGTTACAAAGCTTCATTAAAAAACATATTTTTTTTAAAAACACACAACAGATTTAAACCAAATAACATTTCACGATACCTCTAAAAGAAATACCCAAACAAATATACATTTTTTTTTGTAACTAATAATTTTTAATAAATAATAATTTTTTAATTAAGAAACACCACATATTTACCAACACCCATTAAATTAACCAACACAAATTAATCAACAGCATAAAGTATTCTATACCAATACACATTAAATTAACCAACATGCAATCATGTTCTTCAAACAATTTACATTCTCAGGACAAATGTACATCCAGAACTTAAAATCATGTTTTAAAAAAAAACATCCAACTAAAGCTGCGCTGACATGGACACGGTACACCACAAAACCCAAGCGTCTTTCTTTGTCGCAAGCCGGGTCAGGTGGATCGGGTGCCTCGAATAATATCAGGAAAGAGAACATGGGTTTCTTGTTTTTATGCTTGATAGATCTGATTGTTATGCTTGGCAGATCTGATTATTTCTTGGTTTGTTTTTATGCTTCTTAGTACGGTTTTAATCAGCAAAGAGAACATGGGTTTCAATGGAGAAGGTGTGGTAGCGGGGTAACGGGGTTGCGATCAAAAAGCCGTTGATGGCTTTGGGTAGGTGGGGGTGACATTGAGCGTTCTAGTTCGGCATTGGTGGTTCCGTTTCAGGGTAATGTTGGTGGTTCCGTTGTGAGGTAGTGTTGATGCTGTTGTAGGGTAACGTTGGTGGGGGGCGGCGTTGGTTCTACCGGGGTAGTGTGGTGGTTATATTGGTGTTGGAAACCATAAATGCAAGAGAAAATGATAAAAAATATTGAAGAATAGTGGTTTAAGGATACGAAAGGAAGACAATATCATATCATTATACCTTCAAATATATACAGTTAGATCTGCTGAAAGAACAATAAACACCTTTGTGGTAGCCATCCACACTGCCAAAAAGCAAATGAAACATAACCAGCATTCGGAGAGTAACTCACCATTCTCAATCAAGCCTACAACACCCACACATGTCATGTCCCCATCAGTTCATCTGCTGCACCTTCATGATAAACACCAAAAGAACAGCAACAACAAAAACAACAATAATAATAAAAATAATGTCGATAGCCTTCAAACCTTACCTAGGATATCCATCATCGAACTTGAAGGTTGGGGAATCGGATGTCTTCCAAATCACCACAAAAATAATAACGACAATGTTGATAGCCTTTGAACCTTACCCGGGATATCCATGCATCGAACTTGAAGGTTAGGGAACAAGATGTCTTCCAAATCACCACGAAGCTACTAATCATCCTCCAATTAATGATCATCATCCAGAAAGGGAAATTCCCCTCCTAGATGCCTCAATAGGATCAGAACCATCCAGTGATGCACCACCTAAAGTATATCCTCCGGCTCCATCAGAAGTTTCTGATCTTCCACAGAACATCCGATCCAATATCAAAGCAATGGGATCGATTACTGGTCTCAAAAAATCAGGGAAGAATGAAGAGAATGCAAATTCATCACTTAGATCATCTTTAAGCTTTATTTCAGTCTTCCTTTGGAAGTATCTGAGATAAATCCAGCTGATATATGTGCTAAATATCAGGATTGGAATGTATGTTGCTAAAGCTGCAGTAAAGAAGCTTATGGAAATGGCCAATAATAGTGTAAGAGATGGCAACCACTTTTTTTTAATTTTTACTAAAGACAACTCTTGGTCTGGTATGATCTTCTTGACACTAACTAAGAATCCTGAAAGAACCCCGTGGAAGCCAGAAAGAGGCATGTATAGGTAAGTTTCCTATCTTGTAATGTAGTAGAAGGAAATAGCTGTAATGAAAACACATACAGATGTTATGAAGTTGACAATAAAGATAAAATTTAAGAATTCCCTAGAACCCCAAATTGGTTCAAGCAGCTTCCCAATAAAAAGGAGATCAATTGTGCTGATAATCACCCGATGTACTGATTGTTCGATATAACATGTTGTTATGAGGTTCCAACCAAAAGGTATTGTCCTGGAAAGAATGAGTGCAACATAAGTAATAGTTGAGGGGAAGATCTGAACCATAATGTGTCCAACGATGAGCACTACAACAAGCCCCTTGAACAACCTTGTAAAACCTATTCCCGGAGTACTCATGGTAAAGATACTAAAAAATGATAAAGTAAAATTAAAAGATACACAAAAAATGAAGAACTTAACTAAAGAAACGGTGAAAGTAAAATATATAGATGGGAAAAAAATGTAAAAATATATAGACTAAAAAAACCAAATAAAATAAAATTATATCCCAATTCACTACTCCTTACCTGTATTTTTAATACCTCTGAAAATCATTGATGTTAAAGTATCACTGACCTCAATAAACAACATCTATAAGGGTAGGTGGGTGTGGGGGTGAAGGGGGGGGGGGGGGGGGAGATAATAAGATGCATAACTTGCGAAGCTTCAGATTGAGATTCAACGTAAAAAGTTACTGAGCTATGTAAAATGGCATATCTTGGGACTAATAGTAATAAATACCAACACATAACACATAATAAATCCCAATATATATTGGCTCCCCTTGTGAATCTAATATTAGTTATTAAAAGATCAAATGGATATGATCCAACTGTAGCTGCATTGCCTGCCAATGCCCCACTGATATAAGAAAGGTATGAACTTAAATGAATGTGATCTCCTGCATTAAGAGAGAAACATAAAGGCAATGATATGTGAGAAGACAATAATATGATATTCATTCAATGTTCACATTTCTTAAGGAACTAAAGTTTTGGTTTCCTTAATAGGACCTATATCGAAACATTCTACATCGGACCTCATATGGATTAGTACCATAACCAGGTTACAAAGCCCATCTAGTGGCAGAACACTTAATAAATAGAAAGTCAAAAAAGAAAAAAAAACTTAACTATGCAGTTCTGGCAACAAAACCTTTGAACTATTTTCAATGCAATCCTACCCCTCCCAAACTATGCATTTTGTTGCAAGACTTCATTGTTTAGGGTTGTTTTGCAATTTATGAACAAAGAATGTTTTGATTTATGTTTTGTATGAGTAAGTTCAAAACTAACAAACAATTTATGGACCAATTAATACTTGAAGCACGAAGCAAATAACATGATCCCAGATCTCAAGAACCAAACTCAAGAACCATTATTTGTTCGAAAATTTCTACATGTCTGGTGTTGTGCCGAGACAGAGTTCAATGTCCATGACCCTATACACACGAATTAAGAAAAATGAGCAACTGATTATATATTTTCTATAGTGAGAATTTTTTTTTGATATAGTGAGAAATATCCAAATACCATAAATTCATGTTCAAGATTTACTAAAGCACATACAAAAGATCTAAGCTAAATTCAAAAAAGAAATTACACTACTTAGTTGGCCATCATTTCATACAATTTAACTCACAATTAAGTTAGAGGTAAATCTCTAACACTCCATCCCTTTAGATGGCACATATTCACGTCTAAAGGTTGTAGCGATGAATTTGTTTGGGATTACAACAAATAGTTAGAAGACTCACAAAGAGTCCTGAAAAAAAACTATTAAAACAAGTCATATGATGCTTGATATAACAAATTCAATATAATAAAATTGTAGTGACACTACTTTTTTTCAAACTTGTACGAATAAAAACCCTTTAATAATGTAATACTTTATGCAAAGAATGAAATACTTCAAGAAACTTACCACTATTGAAAATAGTCAATCCTAAAATACAATGAATTTCAGCAACCTACATAATGAAATAAAACTTTATAAAAAAAGAGAACAAAAAAATGCATTCAAATTATTTTTTGGCATGGTTTTAGAACAGTGAGAAGATGTAGCACGAGTTCAGATTATTAAAAAAAAAGCATTCAAAACTATAACTAAACGAAAAGTAAACTTGCCAAAGATGTAGCATGAGTTCCAAAGTTTGGAAAGTCGAAATTAATAGTGAGAAGCATCATATTACCTTGAATGCAACTCACTTCTGTGTAGATCACTTCTGTATTTAAAGAACCATCCTTGAATTTAACACTATTTCCGTTATGTATCCTTCATTTGGTACGTTGTGGGATGTCCGGATTCGTTGCAACTTATGATTATGCTGCTTTGCCTTATGTGGCCAAAGGGCCCATTATGTATCCGTCCTCAAAGGTGTGTATCCCGATACAGCAGGTGTGTATCCGAATTTGGGCCAGTATGTATCCGGATAAGGGGCCATGGGCCACATTATATATTTTTACAGATGCATAAGATAACTTGGTCCAAGTGCATTAGAACTTAAAAAGATTAACTGTTCATTACAATCTTAAGAAGATTAATTGCGCATTACTACTTTAGAATTTGTGTTAGCTAGATTATATTGTTGCTCATAATGAAAAAAATAGGAATAACCAAAAATATACCCGTTTGAATTTGGAGGCGACTCCTTGTTCTCCGTTGTCGCCCGTTTTACTGCTCATATTTGGTGGAGTGGGTGGTGCCTTGGCAATCGATTGTGATCATCACTGTAAAAACTTGTGTATATTATAAACAACTAAAATTAGTTCATTACTTGAAAGATTTATATTACAAAAATGAGGTGATCCGAGGGAGATGGGATTGGACACGTGACTATTAGAGACCTTGACTTCAACAATTGAATTAAGTTTATTCGTGCATATTAGTTAGACAAACAATTTAGAAGCAATACATATCAGATAAAGAAAACTCACGTCAAAGAATCGTGAAAACGAAACCGCATCTAAGAACATAACCGATAAACCCTTTTCAAAAACCTACAAAATGAACAAAGTGCTGAGTATACCTAATTTAGCGATGGTAAATATTTGCAAAAATAAATACAAACACCTTATTAGATACATGGTCAGCATTTTTTCCAAAAAATGGAAGACATTCTAACCTTGTCCATGTTGGGTGTTTCATAATTCGAAACCATGGGCGGGATAAATTTAAAGTCTCTCTGCGCAATGAACGACTGTGAAGAAGTGTTTGCTGAAAGACCCAAACGTGATACGAACAAAAGTGAAAGTTATCTTGATCTTAATAAAATGTGGATTCCATTAAACCACTAAACATGCTCGAATGATAAACTCCAGCTCATAAAACCCTAACCCTATATATGAAATCTATAACCCCTATATAAGAGAACTCTAACTCCGAATAGAATAAGATAAATGAATGAGAGGAGGAACTAAAGTTATGAAACCACTAACCTCAACTCAACAAAGCCTTTTACTAGTTATTTGCAGTTGACTAGATGAATTATATTTTTCCATTCTTCACTATTTAGCACAATATCTTCAATTAAACCACATGATATCATGTCATTTTTAATAATTTTTCACCAAGTCAATTTAGGCCTATATCTACCCCTATCGTTACCTTCAATACTAACGAAATCACTTTTCCTTACAGGGCATCCATTGGTCTACACTTGATGTGCTCAAGCCATACAAGTCGATTTTCTCTCAATTTATCTTCTATAAGAGCTACTTTTACTGTGTCATGAATTTGTTCATTTTTAATTTTATCCTTTTAAGTTTGATCACAAATTCATCTTAGCATTCGCACCTCCGCCACGCTTATTTTTTACATATTTTTTTTTGTTGCCCAACACTCCATCTCATATAAAATAGTGGGTCTAATGGTTGTCTTATATAATTTTCGCTTTAACTTCAAAGGTATATGTTGGTTACACAATATGTTGGTAGCACCTCTCCACTTGACCCGATCTACTTTAATCCTATGAGTAACATCATCACTAATATCTCCATCTTTTTGGATAATCAACAGTAACTAACAAAAATTATCATTTTTAGGTCTCTCTTGATCCTCCAATTTTGCCACATCCCTATTTTTCCTCCTATTATTACTGAATTTCACTTCACATATTTTATTTTAGTTCTACTTTTTTAAAACCCTTTTGTTTGTAGAGCTCTCTCCATAATTCCAGTCAAACATTAATTCCCATCTTAGTTTCATCCACTAAAATAATATAATTTAAAAATAACATACATTGCAACACCTTATAGTGTATTTGTCCATCCAACTTATCCATAACAAGAGCAAAGAGATAAGGACTTAGTGTTGAACCTTGGTGCCGACCTACAGTAATTGGGAATTCACTAATTTTTCTAGTTGATGTTCTTATAATAGTCATGGACCCATCATACATATCCTTGATAACATCAATATGTCACTCATTTCTTATGTAAAACCCCTTATATCATATCTCTCTATATCCTATCATACACCTTCTCCAAATTTATAAAAATTACATGAAGATCCTTCTTTTTTCTGTATACCTCTCCATTAATCTTCTTAATAAATAAATACCTTCAATTGTTGACCTTCCAGGAATAAACCCAAACTGATTCTCAGATACTATTATTTCCAATCGCAATCTATATTCAATCACTCTCTCCCAAAGTTCCATTGCATTTAATACCTCGATAATTTAAAAACTTTATATGTATCCTTTATTTTTATAAAAAGGTATTAAAACACTTTTTCTCTGTCCATCGGGCATCTTAATAATTATTATAACTTATTAAAATAATTTTGTAAGTCAAGACACTAATTCGTCCTTAATCACGAACAAATCTCACGATGGATACCATGAAGTCCAAAAGCCTTCCCTATTTTCATCATTTTAAGCAATCCTAACTACAAGAGTATAGTATACTCTATGTGCTCCATATAATAGTTTATCTAAATTTCTTGTCAGAACATGTTTGAGTCTTTGTTCAAGAGGTCACCGAAAAACTTCATAAACGAATCGTATTCAATCAATGTCGAACCTCGAGTACACCACTTAGAAAAAAGGTATAAGACTTAATGGACTTAGATTCACCTTGGTTAATCTTTTCTTATAATTGAAAATTCTTTTAAATTAACCTTGGTTTTGTAATTTTTTCAAATACACATGAAAATATACTTTTATATAGAAAGATCTGTTTTATAATGAATTGTATCCTTTTGTATTTTAAGTATGCGTGTTCACACGAGAAACAAATATACTTAGAGTTTTTCTCAAAACATATTTTGAAAAATCTTCTAACAAAAACTGGATAAAATTTTCTCGACACATGCGCGACCTGCCTCCTTGCAGCGATAACCTGTTGCTGGCATTTTCTTATCCATGATCAAAATCTATGGACAAAGGTACGACTTTCTTTGCAGCAGTTCTTTTACAACGATGGTCTTCCTCACTGCAACCACACTATCTTGCTAGTCGCTTATGTCCCCGTGCAAAATATATGGACATAGGTACGGTGATTCGTATCAAATATTGCATATTTCTCCCCTATTTCTTTATGCATTCTAGCTCTTTTATGGTCCTAAATGCCTATATTTATGCTCATTAATTAGAAAACCTTGGATTTGGATAGATACATGTTTTGCAGGGATTAATTATGCTTTTGCAGGTATTGGAATGCTAAAAGTGAGGATCTGTTGCATTTCGGAGAAGTTCCGTCGCTAGACACTACTTTAAGGGCATTTTAGTCAATTCACATTTCTTATCCATCTTATGTAAATTCCACTAATACGTAGTTCATTGAGTTATCATCGTGTGGCCACAAACGGTGCGTCATTTGGAGTTCGAACGAAGAAGATATGCCCGTTTCCGTAATGGACCTTTTCCCCTCATCATGGACCAAAGGAGGCCAGAAAACAGAGTACCGGTCGACCGCGCCCAGGGGGCTGGTCGATCGCGGTTTGGGTTTTTGCCATGGGAAGGAGATATTGGGCTTATACATGAAGGACCATTCGACCGCGCCCCTGCGACCGGTCGACCGGTTATGCCAGATATTTTGAGATATTTTCTTTTCTTTTCTTTTTTCCTTTATTTTCTTTCCCACATACTATATAAACCAATTTTTGGTTTCATTTTCAGAAATACTTAGTTTAGAATCGTTGTAGAGAGCTTTAGCTTAGGGTTTGAGGGTTTTGAAGAGTTTGTCTTTGATTTTCTTGGTTTGACACCCAATTTGGTTCTAAGTTATACTATTCATCCTCCTCTCCATTTAATATAGTTTGTTTTTCTTCATTTCTTGCTTTCTAGATAATTTACAAGCTTTCTATTTAGGTTTACATGCTTTATTTACATGCATTGATTACTTGCTTTCTAGTGTAAAATTTACTCCGTTTCTTTACCGCTTTATTTACCGCATTTTTAACATGATTTCTAGGTAATTTAAATTAGGTTGTGTTTGAATGGAACTCACTCGGGTTAACGCGTTGCTTGGCTTAGTGATAGTGTTTACGGGTCTATTTCGGGTGCGTTGTCCTAGTTATTACACCTAGGATATTTGACGGGGCATATCATGTATGTCCCGTGCTTAAGACCTTTCGTGCGTAATTTCCGGGATATTTGTTGACGCCAAAATCTTATTAGGCTTTTATGCGAACTTAGGGGCGTGACAACCCTTGATTTAATTAACTGTCGAAACGAGATTCATTTGTAATAACTCGTCGACCCATGAAACCATTTTATACAAATTAACTCGGGTGAGGGATATTCGACACAACCTATAGTTTTATCGCTTTCTTAATCTAGTTTCATTTCCCTCGCCTAGTTAATCATTTCCCTTTTATGCATCTTTTCCTTTTTAGTTTGTAATCACCTTTTTACACTTTTATTTCGAAATATTAAATCTTATAAATTCTAGCAACTCGTCCCTATGGATTTTCTATACCCGACTTACCGCTGTGCTTTCCCCGCAAGTGTAGTCGTAATTTAGGTTTGTTTGTATTTAATTAGCGAAACAAAAACAACGATTAGCGTCTTTACACGCGCTACTTTTCGCACTCAATCAAAATGGCACCGTTGTTGGGGATGAGTTTGTTTTAGACTTTATTTGATTTAATATTTCATAGTATTCTCTTTCTATTTGTATTATTTGCTAACCTTTTTGCAAGACTTCCAAATTTGAGCACTTAGAAAGGCTTGAATTTTTCCCGCGTGCACTTACTTTGTGGAATCCGCCACTTCGAGCCATTTTTGGGGCAAGCATGTCTTATTCCAATTCTTTCGGTAATCCTTGTTATAATTCTCAAAATTCTCACAAGCCTATGACTTTCGGTGAATACTTGATATCCCAAAGTATAACAAATTCAAATATGACTTTGGGCGAGTATAATGAAAGTCAAAACTTGGGTTATTGGAATTTTGATGATGATGATGATGATAATGATTTTGGGCCTTTACCTCCTTATAGTAGGAATTTTGAAACGAATTGCAATAGTTTTCAAAATTCCTATCATAATGAGGTTTCGTTTAAGTCCGATAGTAATTTTCAAAGTTCCCATTTTCATGCATCTGCACCTCGACCCATGACTTTCGGTGAGGGTTTGCGTATGTATGAAAATGAGAAACTTGAAAATCATTATCGAGAAGAAAATCGTTCATGGGAACATGACTTGGATTTACTTTTTGAGTCCCACGACGATTTTGCTTTCGAGACTTTCGAAGTCGAGGAATGTTTTGAACCAAATGAGGTACTTGTGCCTACTTTGGAACAAACCATTCTAGACTTTGCCCATTGCATAATAGATATTGAAAGTGAGGATGAAAATGGCGTAATATCTATTTGCAATGAAATGATTTCTTCTTTGGCCCCCAAAGAAGAACATTTCATTGAAAATGATATTATTTCATTCGAAACTCAATCTTCATGCGATGATGATTCATCTCATGATTTTGAATTTCTTTCATCCCCATTTTCACTCTCTATTATAACACCGTCTCAAGTACTCGATGATTCCGTTTCAAACTTTAATGTTTTAAACTTTTTCGCCGATGAGGAGTACTTGCTCTAGTCTCCCTCTACGATCGCATCTTTGCCTTCGTGTGCGTCGCCTCCCATTCTAATTTCAAAATCATTTGGAGGATATTCGGCTTTTCTCGGTCCCCACATGTTTTTGTCACCCGTTCAATCCAAACCCCCCATCGTCCCACCAAAACTTTTAATTGGCGATGGTTCCTTTCTTACGCCTTACATATGCCTTCCGTTTTTCAAACGGAATTCATATTTTTTATAGGGCATGCTTGTATGTGATGGTACACTGGTTATCCTCCAAAGTCAAATCGTTTTCAAGGTGGACCCTCATCTATTTAGACTTCTAGTGTATAGTTAGTTAGGAGCATAAATAGTAGGTTGTATATAGTTATCTTTTTATTCTTTCTCTTTATTTTTTCTTTCATTTTTAATTTAGTCTAGTTTAATTAGTTAAATTTTTGTTATTTGTTTTTGCTATGCTCGGTACTAACTTGTTTTGTAGATTCTTTAGACTTGTTCTTACGGGGATTGCTCCAGTTTTGGGTAATATCGCTCTTTTCCTCTCTTTGACTTGGTTCTTAATTCACATTGAGGACAATGTCAAGTTTTAAGTTAGGGGTGTGGGATATTCTATCCATTTCTTTATTTAGTCCATGTTTTTGCTCACATGTTAGTTACTTAGTATGCTTTTCTTAGAAAAATTCAAAAATTTCAAAAAGATTTTTTTTCTTTTTTCTACTTTTTTGGGCTTTTTGCCTTTGTTTTCGATGATAAATTGCCCGATCCAATAGACAATCCAATGATGCATGTTCTCGATTTTAGAAGTTATTAGACTTTAGTCTCCATTATTGATATTGTGAATAACTTCATGAATTAAACTTTAATCCCATGATCACATGCACTTTTATTGTTCTATCGATTTGGTTTAAGATTTTTATAACTCGATAATCTTTTGTTGCATTATATATACTTACACTGAGTAATATTTGTACCTTTCATCGTTTGTGAGTGTATACACTTTTCTTTCCTCTTTGAAAACGTTGGATTCGTTGCTAATCTCTCTATTCTTTCATTTGATCGTTCATTAATTGAGTTCATTCTTGAAATGTGTTACTTGAGCATGATTTTCATATATTGTTTTGACTCGAGAATTGCGTAAACTTTGTGAAATGATCATAGGCCCTCTTTGTTATATCACCCATATTAGCCTTGACCTCACCCTTATATGTTTACCCTCGTTAACCCCTTTGAGCCTAAATATTAACCTTTCATTTCATACCCCAATCCCATAACCAACTCCACATTGGAGTCTTACACCATACATACATCTTCCATACCTTTGTTTGGAATGTTACTTGGGATTGAATGATGATGTTATGATGTCGATTGCAATTTAGGCATATGAGAGTGTAAAGTAAAGAAAAGAGATGTGAAAAAAAAGTCAAGAAAAAGAGAAAGCAAAAAGGAAAAGAAAAGAAAAGAAAACATGAGAAAAAGAAGAAAAGAAAAGAAATAGAAAGTTGTAAATGTTGTATAGTGTTCAATAAGCTTTGATTACTCTCCCCGATGATATATCTAATGCCGTTTGGAACTTGTTTCCAATTTTGATATTGCTCGCATTTTCCCATTATCCCGAGTTTTCATTTCGAACACTTAGAATCCGTACATACATATCCTTTGTTTCCTATCCTAACTTAACCTACATTACAACTCTATTAAAGTCCTATGTGATCTTAGGTTGATATAATTCAAAAGTCATAATAGTTTTCATAATCTGTGAAAATACATTTCACCTCCTTTAATGTGCGGTATCTTTCGTTGAGATTAGAGTTTTTCAGTTTATATATAGCATTCTTCATTTGTGACATGTGTGCGGCCTAGTTTCCATTTACATTTACTCTTTAGCCCGCATGTTCCGTGTGTTACCTCCCTATTTTGAGTGAATTCACTTGATGAGTGTAATGCCCGTGAGGATTGAATATATGCTTGCATTAATGTTTATTCGGTTTATATAAGTTTTTGCCAAATCATAATTTGCATGTGCTCACTCCCCTCTCACATTTTAAGGTTTCAATTCTATGAGGTGCATTCTATAATGTTAATGATTTGGACTTTTTTTGGATCCGTTCATTGTTCTAATAACATGTTGAAATCATTTTCGCTTTTGTTGGGCTTGTCTCATGTTGGTTTGGGCATATTTTGAGGAAACCATATGATGTTTGTGGGTATCATCCCTAAAAACCCTCACGAGACGACACTCGTCCACTAGGGTGACCTAGGGGTTTAACGGCTTATTACATATGCTAAATGCAATCGTGCTCCCTATGAAAGTGGCATTTATATTTTGATACATATATACATCTTGTACCGCATTCTGTGGTCTGGTTTTGTTTGTTTCATTACTAGGGACTAGCAATGTTTAAGTTAGGGGGTGTGATTCGTATCAAATATTGCATATTTCTCCCCTATTTCTTTATGCATTCTAGCATTTTTACGATCCTAAATGACTATATTTATGCTCATTAACCAAACAACCTTGGATTTGGATAGATATATGTTTTACAGGGGTTAATTGTGCTTTTGTAGGTATTGGAACGCTAAAAGTGAGGATCCATTGCATTTTGAAGAAGTTCTGTCGCCGGACGCTACTTCAAGGGAATTTTAGTCAATTCACATTTCTTATCCAGCTCATATAAATTTCATGGATGCATAGTTCGCTGAGTTAGCATCGCGTGGCCGCAAACGGTGCGTCGTTTGGAGTTGGGACGAAGAAGATATGTATGTTTCCGTAATGGAAATTTCCCCCCTCATCATGGACCAAACGAGGCCAGAAAATAGAGTACCGATCGATCGCGGTTTGGGTTTTTACCATGAGAAGGAGACAGTGGGCTTATACATGAAGGACCGATCGATCGCGCCCCTGCGACCGGTCGACCGATTTTCCCAGATATTTTGAGATATTTTCTCTTCTTTTCTTTTCTTTTCTTTTTTCCTTTATTTTCTTTCCCACTTACTATATAAACCAATTTTTGGTTTCATTTTCAGAAATACTTAGTTTAGAATAGTTATAGAGAGCTTTAGCTTAGGGTTTGAGGGTTTTGAAGAGTTTGGCTTTGATTTTCTTGGTTTGACACCCAATTGGGTTCTAAGTTATACTATTCATCATCCTCTCCATTTAATATAGTTTGTTTTTCTTCATTCCTTGCTTTCTAGATAATTTACAAGCTTTCTAATTTAGGTTTACATGCTTTATTTACATACTTTGATTACTTGCTTTCTAGTGTAAAATTTATCGCGTTTCTTTACCGCTTTATTTATCGCATTTTTAACATGCTTTATAGGTAATTTAAATTAGGTTGTGTTTGAATAGAACTCACTCAGGTTAACGTGTTGCTTGGCTTGGTGATAGTGTTTACGGGTCTATTTCGGGTGCGTTGTCCTAGTTATTATGCCTAGGAAATTTGACGGGGCATATCATGTATGTCCCGTGATTACAACCTTTCGCGCGTAATCTCAGGGATATTTGTTGGCGCAAAAATCTTATTAGGCTTTTATGCGGATTTAGGGGCGTGACAACCCTTGATTTAATTAACTATCGAAACGATACGCATTTGTTATAACTCGTCGACCCATGTAACCATTTTATACAAATTAACTCGGGTGAGGGATATTCGACGCAACCTATAGTTTTACCGCTTTCTTAATCTATTTTCATTTTCCTCGTCTAGTTAATCATTTCCCTTTTATGCATCTTTTCCATTTTAGTTTGTAATCACCTTTTTACACTTTTACTTCGGAATATTAAATCTTATAAATTCTAGCATCTCGTCCCTGTGGATTTTTGATACCCGACTTACCGTTGTGCTTGCCCCGCAAGTGTAGTCGTAATTTAGATTTTTTTGTATTGAGTTGGCGAAACGAAAACAACGATTAACGTCTTTACACGAGCTACTTTTTGCACTCGATCATACGGCCTGGTTCACTTCAGGTTTTCCGCAGTGATGGAATAGCTCGTTGTAGTATCAATGGGGTGAAATGCATCTTACAGCACATAAAGTCACTTTTTCACAAGATCTTTCTTTAAGATCTTCTTAGTTAGTGTGTTAAGTATAACTTTTTGGGTGACTTAGACCCTAATGTGACTATTTGACACCTTTGACACCTAGCATTTGAGGTTTTAAACCTCTTTAAATAAAAGCGTTATAAGTTAGTGTATTATTTACTCTTCCAAACCCAAAGTGAGAGCTTTGAAAATACTTTTAGTGATCAAAACATTTCATATATTTTAGAGAACGCTTTCTCACTCCTGGTCTTTAAGTTCTTTCAAGCCATTATTTTTAATAAAGGTGTATTTACTTATCTTGTATTCAAAATCCAAACTTTATTGGTGAGTAAATATTTTCTCTTCCTTGTCTTGGAAAAACTAGTTTAAAATTTAAGGCACCACACACTTTGCAAACACCCCAACCCACATATCTTTAGTATTTCCTCAAAGAGCTTAGGTGTAGAATTTTAGTTGCTTGAAGGTTTCATCTTGGAACAATAGAAGTTAATTCTACTTTGAAGAAGAAAATTTTGGCTAGAGGATTTGAAGTCATTGGTTGTGGAACAAAAGAAGTTGTGGTTATGTAGCATACTTCAGTTGTTAGCACTCACTATAGAGAATATAGTGGGAAAGAGTGTTTAGTCCATTGTAGCATCATGAGGTTTTAAGTCTATTTCTTCTAGTTGTAAAACTCTAATATATTGCATTTGTCATTCTTATCAGCCCGAGGTTTTCTCGTTAGTGGGTTTTTCCTTCTTACATCCGGTCTTGTGCTTATTTTACTCTTTCACATCTTTTAAAATTATTGTCTTAATTAAGAAGATAAAACTTGAGAGATTCTATAATTTAGTAAAATATTTTCGCGTAGACTTTTGGATTATTGAACCTTTTATAATAATGAATTAACAAACCTTTTTCTTGAATTAGGTAAATTGGTTTTTACTTGGGTAGCTACTGTCGAGAGGCATACTTTCAACTAGTATCAGAGAGAGTCTTAATTTTTAGACATAAAAAACTAAATTTAGATCCTTTTATGTGAAATGGATGGAAATCCAAATCTCCTACCCCTCCATTTGATGGTAGCAACTATTCCTATTGGAAACCTCGTATAACAACATATTTAATGTCTATGGATGACCGTATATGGAATAGTGTTCTTATGGGATGAATTTGTCCCCAAATCATTGTTGATGATTTCCAAGTTGATAAGATTATATCTAGTAGGGACGGCATCGATTTAAAAGAGAGTGGGTGGGACATGAATCGACTTAACACTATTTTTGGTTGCGAGTCCCCGAGGAAATTTAGACGTATATCCACATGTACGATTTTTAAGGAGGAATGGGATGTTTTATAAATGACCTATGAAGGCACCTCCACCGTAAATCACTCCAAGCTTGTAAGGACATATTTTATATGTCCTGTTTACATTAGTGTATGTCGTAAACCGCTACAAACTGTCGAAGAAAAAGTTCAAGTTTGAAGATACATGAATACGGACCCGAATATCAAAGTTCTTCAACATTCAAGCCTCCGTGAGAGTAATTTTGGTAAGGTTGTGTTTAAGTACCTTAATTGTCACGACCCCGGCCCAAAAATAGTAGGGAACGAGTGTCTTGACATGCAACAAAGGAATTCAATATTATGGCTTTAAAATTTTTCTCTTAAAATATATGTAGAGGAAATACAATCACATGGTTATGAATCGTAAAATACTGAAAGTGAAGGCATTACATCATCAGAGCTTTCTAAATGAAACTTCATTTATATTAAAATATCAACGAGTTACAACTTGACACAAAATTTAAAACCTATTAATTAAAGAGCCAAACATGCTCTATATAATAAAACAAACATCTACTTAATGTAACAAAAGGAGCTCTAAAAGCTAAAATCTTCAACATAATCCTTTTACGTTCCATCCACGTGCTTAATTATGTCCTGAAAAATGGTTATTTATACAACGTCAGCTAAAAGCCGAATGAGATTGAATCTCCAGACATTCCAGGGGTTTTTAGAAAATTGATACCTATTAAATTTAGAACCTAAGGCATATACATAGAGATAGGAATTTCCAGTAATATATATAAATTAAGTGACAATATATTTATATTCAGAATAAACAGTTCAGAACAGAGTAGTTAAAACAATTGAACATATGTCAATCATTCTGTTTTAGTGGCTATGTACGCTCTAATACCCAGACTGATAGTGTTACCAAATATTTCCACCCGGTAACATCACAGACAGAGAATCATGATTTCTGGAACAACGTATTGTTTAGGGCACACCAGCGATAAACCAGCTGGGAAGGTACCACCTAAATATTTCCACCCGGTAGTCAAGGCCAATATAGTAAGAGAGTTTTCGTAGGCCGAATCAATAATTGCAGAATTCAAATCAGATGTTTATATGGAGAGATATAAACATATAACAAACGACGGAATCGTCGATATCAGATGCATTTTGAGAATAAAATCATTTCACAAAATATACATAGTTTGCATAATATAATATAATTTAAATGTGCAGGAAATTGCATAGATTACTCACCTAAAATATAAGCTCGAAAATATAGATATTGAGTCTTGGATCACACGTTAATCTAATAAATACAATAAGGGTTTAATTACGTACTCTAAATAAACCCAATTCTAAATATTGTGTTTTAATCCTAAAATAAATTGTTGTACAAGGTTATTAAAACCATTTTCTCAATTTTTAATATTCATTCATCGTATTTAAAGAATTCAATTCATAATTCTTCCTACTCAGTCGGTTCCCAGTAGAGATGGAGGGTCACAGGGGCACCACTTAAATACCATCTCATCTAGATAGAACATTTTCGAATTTATTTCTAGTAGAGATGGAGGGTGACAGGGGCACCACTTAAATACCATCTCAACTAAACAGAATTTCACCGGGATTGACTTTGGAATTACTTAAATGAGATTCCATAATAATGAGCAATCACTTACAAAAATTATTTTAAAAAGAGTGTATATATTTTCAAACAAGTTGATATATTTTGAAAATAAAATCAATTCATATTGTTTCCAAATTTTAATTTTTGATTAGTGGAGCCTTTAGTGTATTTTCCCAGCATAACTACTAAGTAAAGCTATAAAGCACGAAATTCAAACTATAAAAATGCATTACAACATTTAAATAAAATCATACTTACGAAACGAATTCTTTCTTCAAAATTATAGAACTCCTTCTTAAGATATTTCCCAAGCTATCACTCTTTCTTACTATAATTCTCAAGGAATTGGTATGAGTTACCAATGATCCCAAATCCCCCATTTATAGGTTTCCAAGGATATTACAGTGTTGACAATTCTCTAATGACTAAGATTTTTGGAGTGGTGATTCAACGCCGATGTGTCACGTTCCAGAGTGGTCTTACAGTGTTAATATCACCAAATGATGACAAGTGTTTTAGCTTTCTCTCTAAAGATGACATGTGTAAGGTGGAGGTGATCAGCACGTGGTGGAAAGGTAATAAGGGTATAAGGGTCATTTTACACATGAAGGATATTTTGGTAATTTCACAATATATATTTTTTATATTTTTTAGAGGTCCTTGGAAATATTTTATTTACAAAATGGCCCTTTTTATATTTTTTATTTTAGTCCCAAAAGTTTCATAAAATTATATTTTCTACCCAAAAACTTATTATTTACCTTAAGATATGTCATAAGACTTTAATTTAATCCAATTTACAGTTGATTATTCATATTTAAAAATGGGGTTTGTTATATTGATAGCCAATAATACCACATATCTAATAATACAACATTTATAAGATAATAAATAACACATGAGTGTAAAAACAAACTATATACATATGATCATATAAAAGTGGGGTCATTACATCCTTACCTCCTTATAAAAGTTTGGTCCCCAAACTTGACTCATATTAATTTACAAACAATTATGGATATCTCTCCTTTATTTCATCTTCCCGCTCCCATGTTGCTTCTTCAACTGAATAATTACAGCATAATACTTTCACCAGCGGAATTATCTTGGTTCGTAATATTTGATCTTTTTGGTCCAAAATTTCTTCCAGATGCTCAATGTATGACAAATATTCTCTAGCTTGAAGTGGTTCGTGACTTTAGATATGTTTTGGATCTGGGACATATTTCTCTATCATTGATACATGAAACACATTATGTACACTAGAGACTTCAGGTTGTCCTTTCTTCCCAAATCGTATTACTCCCTTTGTAGGCGATACTCGCAAAAACACATAACCTCCTCTTGGAATTCTAACTGTCGGTGTCGATTGTCAAAATAACTCTTTTGACAGCTTTGAGTGGTTCGAAGTCGGTCTTGTATTAATTTCACCTTTTCTGTTGTGATCTGAATCAATTTTGTTCCCAACAAATTTCTTTCTCCAACTTCTACCCAACATGTAGGGGAACGACACTGTCTATCATAGAGTGCCTCATACGGAGCCATTTGAATACTTGCTTGATAACTATCATTATATGAAAATTCCACCAACAGTAAATGATCATCCCAATTCACTTTCAAATCATGTGTACATGCCCTAAGCATATCCTCTAAGGTTTGAATAGTTCTCTCTGATTGTCCATCCGTTTGAGGATGAAAAGCGGTGCTGAAATTCAATTTTGTTCCCATGGCTCCTTGTAGGCTTTTCCATAAGCGAGACATAAATCTAGGGTCGCGGTCAGAAACAATTGAAATTGGGGTTCCGTGAAGTCTAATAACTTCCCGCACATACAACTTAGCTAACTTTTCTAAAGAATGGGTAATCTTAATGGCAAGAAAATGAGCAGATTTAGTTAGACTATCAATAATTACCCAAATAGAATCATTACCATTTTAACTCCTTGGTAAACTTGTCACAAAATCCATAGTGATATGTTCCCATTTCCACTCCGGGATAGGTAGGGGTTGTAGTAATCCTGATGGCTTTTCATGTTCAGCTTTTACTTATTGACAGACCAAACATTGAGATACAAATTTCGCTATCAACCTTTTCATGTTATTCCACCAAAACACTTCTCGAAGATCTCTATACAACTTGGTATTTCTGGGATGAAACATGAATCTCGAGTAATGACTTTCCTCCAAAATTTGCCTCTTCAGTTGGGCATCATGTGGAACACACACTCTATTTTCAAACCTCAATATATCATCCCGTATCGCAAATTCCATTTTCTTCCTTTTAATAACCTCTTATCTAATCTTCTTCAGTTGTGGGTCATTTACTTGTGCAATTTTGATCTGTTCCATCAATATGGGTTGTACTTGTCAGTTTGCAATTATTCCACCTTATTATAAATATGAACATCTATTTCCATATTTCTTAAATCCTTCAATAGAGCCTCCTGGTTTGTAATAAGACATGCTAAATTTGGTGTAGACTTCCTACTTAAAGCGTCAGCTATTACATTAGCATTCCCTGGGTGATAATGAATATTTAAATCATAATCCTTCATCAATTCTAACCACCTCCTTTGTCTCATGTTCAATTCTTTCTGAGTAAATATATATTTCAAACTCTTACGATCAGTGTAAATCTCACAAGTCTCACCATATAAAAAGTGTCTCCAAATCTTAAGAGAAAAAATTACAGGTGTTAATTCTAGGTCATGGGTTTGATAATTCTGCTCATATGGTTTTAACTGTCTTGAGGCATAAGCAATTACTTTTCCATTTTTCATTAACACACATCCTAAACCATTTTTAGAAGCATCACTATAAATCACCAATCCTTTCATACCTGAAGGAATAGTCAAAATTGGGGCAGTCACTAATCGATTCTTAAGTTCTTGAAAACTTTTCTCGGCTTCCTCAGGCCATTCATATTTCACCTTCTTCTGTGTTAACCTAGATAGAGGTTTGGCAATACTAGAAAATCCTTCAACAAATCTTTGATAATAACCTGTTAATCCAAGAAAACTACGAATCTCACTCACATTAGTTGGTCTTGGCCAATCTAATATAGCCTCAATCTTTTGAGGGTCAACTGACAGTCCCTCCTTGAAAATGACATGTCCTAGAAAAGAAACGCTAGGCAACCAAAACTCACACTTTTTTAATTTCACATATAATTTCTCTTTCCTTAGGATTTGTAATATTATCTCTAAATGCTTCTCATGTTCTTCAATACTCTTAGAATAAATAAGGATGTCATCAATGAAAATAACCACACATTGATCCAAATATTTCCTAAACACTCTATTTATCATATCCATAAAAGTGGCTGGTGCATTAGTTAGTCCAAATGGAATTACAAGAAATTCATAGTGACCATATCTAGTACAAAAAGTTGATTTCGAAATATCATCTTCCTTAATCTTCAATTGAGGATAGCCTGACCTAAGGTCAATCTTAGAGAATACTTGTGCACCTTCTAATTGATCAAACAAGTCATCTATACGAGGTAAGGGGTATTTATTCTCAATGATTACCTTATTCAGTTCACAATAACCTATACATTGTCTCATCGTCCCATCCTTCTTTTCCACAAATAACACCGAAGCACCCCAAGGCGATATACTTGGTCTGATAAACCTTTGTCTAAAAGGTCTTCTAATTGCACTTTTAGCTCTCTTAATTCTAAGGTTCCATACGATATGGTGGTTTTGAGATTGGTATAGTTCCAAGAATAAGGTCAATAGTAAATATTATTTCTCTATTGGGAGGTAGACCGGGTAAATTATTCGGGAAAACATCCATAAATTTCTTAACAATAGGAATATCTTCTAATCTAGGCTCTATTGTCTGCAAACTAGTAACAGTTTTAAGAAATTCTTGACATCCCTTCTTCAGAAAACTATAGGCTTGCATTGCAGAAATAATACACATCGGAGATATGATGCCAGTTCCTTTAAAACTAAATTTTGGTTGGTTAGGAATTTGGAAGGTAACACTCTTCTCAAAATAGTCTACCTTATCATGATATGATGCTAGCCAGTCTATCCCCAAAATGACTTCAAAATCTTTAATGTCTAAAACTATCAAATCAATAAATAGTTTATGACTATCAATATCTATGGGGGCAAGCCTTGTATACTAATTTACCCATCAATAAATCACCAGAAGGAGTAGAAATGTGTATATTATGATTCAGGGGTTGAGGAAATTTATGAAAGTGATTTAATACACGTATAGATACAAATGAATGGGTGGAACCGGGATCTATCAAATATTGAAAAGGTTGTGCCCATATAGAAAGTGTACCTGACACTGCTGCATTAGAAGCTTGGGTATTAGAAAGTGCAAAAACTCTACCTTGTTTGCCTTGATCCTTCTTTTCACTTAAAGGCTTTATCGTAATCCTTTTTGGGGGCAGTCTTTTATCTGATGTCCTTTATGTCCACATCTAAAACAAGATCCCGAATCCTTATAACAAGTTCGTCCTCCATGCATCTTTCCACATTGCTGACATATCTGGTTATTATACTATTTTTATCACTAAATCCCCCAACGTTGGATGTGTTCCTAAAAAAAATTCTATTATTAGGGTTCTTTCCTTTTTGTTCCCCAAACTTCCACTTGCCATCTCTAATTCGATTGTACTCCTCACCATCCCTCTCAGATATTGTAGCCCTCGTCACGACGTCAATATATGATGTCAACTTTAGGATGGAAATTCGACTACGAATATTCAACCTTAACCCACGTTCAAACTTCTTCGCTCTTAAAACATCAGTTACTACAACATGACGTGCAAAATGGGATAACTCAGTAAACTTTGCCTCATATTGATTACCGTCATATTCCCTTGCACTAGACTCATGAAGTCAGCTGCCATTTCGTCTTTCACCATTTCAGGAAAATATTTCTCATAAAATATTACTAAGAAATCATTCCAACCTATGTAAGTATTCCTTTCCTCGTGTATTCTCTTAGTCATTCTCCACCAATGTTCGGCTTCCCCTTCTAACATAAATGTTGCAAATGACACCCTTTGTTCATCGGTACACTTAAGAAAATCGATTATCTTTTTCATCTGCATCACCCAACTTTCGGTGGGGTTAGGAGTACCTTTAAAAGATGGAGGATTCAAATTCTTGAACTGTTTAATAGTATATTTACTTAGTTCAAGATTCCTTGGTACTCTATTATTCACCTGCTGCTCCACAATCTTTGCTAGACATTCAATCACCTTGTATGCACCTTCCAGTCCTTCTATACTCTAATCACTAGTTCCCATAGAGGATCTTCTCTTAGTCATTTTCTACAGTCATGGCCAAACATTAGATCTACTATACTATATTAATATTGAAAACTAAAAGACCAATTATAAATAATATAACACATTGGGAGGGTTATCACATAAATCAAATATTTAATACTATCTCCTAAGAATGGAAACATGAAATCTATAACGTTTAAAACCTATGTTCAGTAGTCTACGGGTTCATAACCTATGCTCTGATACCACCTCTATCATGACCCCGATCCAAAAAAAGTAGGGAACGAGTGTCTTGACATGCCACAAAGGAATTCAATATTCTGGCTTTAAAAATTTTCTCTTAAAATATATGTAGCGAAAATACAATCACATGGTTATGAATCGTAAAATACTGAAAGTGAAGGAATTACATCATCAGAGCTTTCTAAAGGAAACTTCATTTATATTAAAATATCAACGAGTTACAACTTGACATAAAATTTAAAACCTTTTAATTAAAGAGCCAAACATGATCTATTGAATAAAACAAACTTCTACTTAATGTAACAAAAGGAGTTATAAAAGCTAAAATCTTCAACATAGCCCTTGTACGTTCCATCCACGAGCTTAATTATGTCCTGAAAAATGGTTATTTATACAATGTCAGCTAAAAGTCGAATGAGATTCAATCTCCAGACATTCCAGGGGTTTTTAGAAAATTGATACCTATTCAATTTAGAACGTAAGGCATATACATAGAGAGAGGAATTTCCAGTAATATATATAAATTAAATGATAATATATATATATATATATATATATATATATATATATATATATATTCAGAATAAACAGTTTAGAACAGAGCAGATAAAATAATTGAACATATGTCAATTATTCACTTTTAGTGACCATGTACGCTCTAATACCCAAACAGATAGTGTTACCAAATATTTCCACCCGGTAACATCACAGACAGAGAATCATGATTTCTGGAACAACACCTTGTTTAGGGCATACCAGCGATAAACCAGCTGGGAAGGTTCCACCCAAATATTTTCACCCAATAGTCAAGTCCAATATAGTAAGAGAGTTTCCATAGGTCGAATCAATAATTTCAGAATTCAAATCAGATGTTTACATGGAGAGATATAAACATATAACAAACGACAGAATCATCGGTATCAGATGCATTTTAAGAATAAAAGCATTTCACAATATATACATAGTTTGCATAATATAATCAAAATGCGCAAGAAATTGCATAGAGTACTCACCTAAAATAGAGGCTCGAAAATACAAATATTGAGTCTTGGATCATACGTTAATCTAATAAATACAATAAAGTTTTAATTACGTACTCTAAATAAACCCAATTCTAAATATTGTGTTTTAATCCAAAAATAACTTGCTGTAAAAGGTTATTAAAACCATTTTCTCAATTTTTAATATTCATTCATCGTATTTAAAGAATTCAATTCATAATTCTTCCTACTCAGTCGGTTCCCAGTAGAGATGGAGGGTCACAGGGGCATCACTTAAATACCATCTCATCTAGAAAGAACATTTCCGAATTTATTTCCAGTAGAGATGGAGGGTGACAGGGGCACCACTTAAATACCATCTCAACTAGACAAAATTTCACCGGGATTAACTTTGGAATTACTTAAATGAGATTCCATAATAACGAGCTGTCACTTACAAAAATTATTTTAAAAAGAGTGTATATATTTTCAAACAAGTTGATATATTTTGAAAATAAAATCAATTCATATTGTTTCCAAATTTTAAGTTTTGATTAGTGGAGCCTTTAGTGTATTTTCTCAACATAACTACTAAGTAAAGCTATAAAGCACGAAATTAAAACTATAAAAATGCATTACAACATTTAAATAAAATCATACCTACAAAACGAATTCTTTCTTCAAAATTATAGAACTCCTTCTTAAGATATTTCCCAAGCTATCACTCTTTCTTACTATAATTCTCAAGGAATTGGTGTGAGTTACAAATGATCCCAAATCCACCATTTTTAGGTTTCCAAGGATATTACGGTGTTCACATGTGTCTAATGACTAAGCTTTTTGGAGTGGTGATTCAATGCCGAGGTATCACGTTCCGGAGTGGTCCTGCAGTGTTAATATCACCAAATGATGACAAGTGTTTTAGCTCTCTCTCTAAAGACGACATGTGTAAGGTGGAGGTGACCAGCACGTGGTGGAAAGGTGATAAGGGTACAAGTGTCATTTTACACATGAAGGGTATTTTGGTAATTTCAAACTATATATTTTTAATATTTCTTAGAGGTCCTTGAAAATATTTTATTTATAAAATGGCCCTTTTTATATTTTTTATTTTAGTTCCTAAAGTTTCATAAAATTATATTATCTACCCCAACACTTATTATTTACCTTAAGATATGTCATAAGACTTCAATTTGATCCAATTTACAGTTGATTCTTCATATTTAAAAATGGGGTTTGTTATATTGATTGCCAATAATACCACATATCTAATAATACAACATTTATAAGATAATAAATAATACATGAGTGTAAAAACAAACTATATACATATGAGCATATAAAAGTGGGGTCATTACATTAATGGTTCATTATAAGTGTTGAGATAATTTTTCTAAAATATTTTCAATTACTTGAGGCATTGTTTTTCGTAAAAGAATATTTTCTAAGTGTTGAGGCGGAGTTTTTTATCGAAATTAAAAATTACTTTTTCGCGTTTGTCGTTCGAGCGACACCTGCATATCGTTCAAATGATAATGGGATCTCGCGCGAAGCTGTCGTTCGAACGACAAACAGTTTCGTTTGAGCGACGCACTGACTTAAGTTTTTTATATAAAGTGTGTTAAATGACTTTGTTTTCGTTAAGATGACTTGACGAATTTCTTGTTGCATAAACTGCAAACAGTGTATCACTTTTGTCTTCTTCAATTTAGGGTTCAATCCTTTTGTTTTTAATTCACAAATCCCAATTGCTTTTAGTGAATTATTTTGGAACCCAAGATATAGTTTTGCTGGAGTTTCTCTTATAAGGAGGATAACCTACTTCTGATCTTGGTGCCACTTGAGGGAGGTGCTAGGCTGACTTGACTGTGTGTCAAAAGGGGTACTCTTGGGTGTTCCTAGGCTAACTGGACTGCGTGTCTATAGATCTTCTAAGGTTGATTCATTGCTGATTTAGGGGTCGACCTATGAGAGTTTACTGCGATAAATTATTTACAGATTTCTCTTGTAATCATTGTGAGTATTATTGATGAAATAAAAGGTTTTTCCCTTCTGTGAGTCTGCAATTTATATTTATTTGTGTTGGCATGATCCACTACACCTAGATGTATGTTTTAGGGCTGAATTAAATTGGTTTAAAAATTGACTCTAATTAAATAAATCTAAATTGGAAATTTGCGAATTTGATTAAATCAGTATCACATCGCTTTTACAAATTGGTATCAGAGCTTATTTAAGCGATCATCACTTTTACAAATTTGTATCAGAGCGGGTTTCTCTAATTTATCGAGTGATCCTTGTTTTTTGCAAAATTGTGTGATATCGATTTTTTTTAAAATTTGTTTTGTGAAAAATTGTAATTTTTCCAATGGAGCACTTATATAATCGGATGTCCATTTTTTACGGGTTTAATTATACCTATTGAATAGCACGTATGAAATCACAGTTAAATGCCATACATGAGCGCGTTTGAATAATTTGTGAAAGAGGCCGGACTCCTCTCACTGTCTCTGTAAATAATAATATTAATTTAATACCCATGATAGACTGGACTGAGGATGAATTTAAATGGATCACTTTTAATTCACGTGGGCTGAGTGCAATTTCTGGTGTCGTCACTCCTGAGGAGTTCCGACGTATTATGACATGCACCATGTCAAAAGAAGCGTGGGACATTTTACAACTTACCCACGAAGTCACAAATACGATCAAAGAGTCTAAAATTCAAACTTTAACTATTTAATTTGAAACAATTACCATACTTGAGACTAAGTGTTTTGATGAGTTATATGTACGTTTGTCTGATATTGTAAACACTAGTTTAAATATTGGTGATCACGTTCCTGATGCACGAGTAGTTAAAAAGATTTTGAGATCGTTTTATCCCTAAAGTGACTGTTTTGAATTCCTTAGGTAATTTGAGCATTTTAAAATGGGAAGAACTAGTAGGATATCTCCAGACATATGAGATTGACATATTCCCCGACATTGTCAAACCTAAGAATAGAGGGAGAGCACTTAGAGCCCAGTATAGGAAGGGAAACGAAGTGTGCAAGAGTGAGAAGAAAAATAAAGTGAGAGTTTGTGAGTCCAAGTCTGAGAACAAGTCTAAATTTTGATATGTCCATGCTTGTAAAGAATTTTTAAAAAATTCTCAAGTTTTCAAAACAAAGTTCTTCCAATAAAAAGTCTTTTGAGAAAAACAAAAAGAAATATGAGGCCAAATAGAGCGGTGAGAAAGATAAAGAGGAAGAAGAGAAGTGTTTTGAGTGTGAAGGTAAGTAGTATAGAGCTTTTGAGTGTCCCACTAAGCTAAAGTGAAAGGGTAATAAGATTACCATGTCAGCCACTCTTAGCGAGAGTGAGGATGATGTGAGAGATTCTAGGGATGAGTCTTCGTATGGGATGTGTGTCACATTTTCTACTAGTCACGTGAGCACACCTAGTTTGTCCCACGATGATGAGGATACTTGTGCACATAAGACCCCTGAGGAGGATTTAAGTGTTTCTAGTGAGGGTGAGAGTGAGTTCTCTAGTGAGGGTGATAGTGAGATCCAGATCACATTTAGAGATTTATATGTCGAGACCTTAAAGAAGAAGAATTGGAATAAGGAATTAGTTCTTAGGGTGATAGATTTGGAGAGAGAGATTGAGAGTTTAAGAGGTTTTGAGATGCCGGTAAGTCAACTAGAGAAGGTGAAAGTTTCTTTGAGTGAGCAGTTGATCGTCGTGAATTGAGAGAAGAGTGAACTTATAGCTCATGTGTCACAATTAGAGAGAGATCTTGAACGTGCTTGGGAGGTAAAAGTCACTTTAGAGGATACATCTAGGAAGGTAGGAAAGATTCTCCTCAGTCGCGCTTTGGGTAATGTTGAGAGACTAGAAATAGGTCATGACAGTGCATCCACTTCACATGTTGTACCTGAGCGAGTTCCCCAGTTTGTGACTGATCCATATGGATATCAAGCTAACCCACCTAGGAGTCTCCTATCTGATAGGAGAGTGCGTAGGAGACGTTTTTATAGAGGTGTACCTAGGCCTGTTTATGTTTGCACTCATTGCAAGAAGAGAGGACACCTTAGGGATTTTTGTTTTAAGTTGGATAATGTGTCATGCTTTACTGCTGCACATGTTCACACTCACGCACCCACACATGATGCTCTAGATGACTACATGAGAGAGTTTGCACATATTAGGGAGCATGCAAAGTTTTTAGTCAAAACTTCACATGATTTGATGGATTTTTTCATAGGATGTCACCACCTTTGGAAAACTCCACCACACCTACTGGTCGAGGTTTAGACTTGTTTGCTAGCATAGGTTGATGTTCATGATGATATTTTATGCCTATTGCTAGTGTGTACTATTTCTGTAGTTATGTTTTCCATTTCTGATATATTTTTCGAAAAAGCCAAAAAGATTTAATTTTGATAAAATATTTGAAAAATCCAAAAAGATTTTTGTATTTTGTTTTGCACCATTTATGGATGAACATTTAGGATGACCGAGTCGCAATTTCATTCCATATCCATGTGACAATTTGATAGTGTTTTGATATGCATCATCATTTCATTTATGTTCTTTACAATGTTTGGAGTCATTGAGATGTGATTAGTTATTACTACCTACATATTTGACTCATGGGTTCCTTTATTGCACACGTGAACGAATTTATTTGAATATTGTTCATGTCTATCACATGTTGGTCGATGTGTTTTCATCTCAATTCTATCTTCAAAACAAACCAAATGCGATAAAACTTGACAATGAAAGTAGTGCATTTAAGAATCGTTGTTTGTGAGTTTGTGTGATATTTATGACAAATGGATAAGGGCTACGAAAAGAAAGATGAATTGACTTGGTAAAAAAAAATTTAGCAAGCCCCTTTTAGTGATTATTCGGACTTCAAATATGACTCTCAAGAATGCAACTATGTTGCATTTATGGCAAAAGAGAAATTTGAGCAGTTAGTTGATTTAAATGATTTTGATGTTCCTCTTTTGCCTAGTGAAGAAATGACTATTCATAGCCCATCTTTAAGCACTAAAGAGGAAGATGATATTCAAGCAAACTACATTAGGCTTTACGAGGAGTCCATAGACTTCGAAAGGCATAACTTCTAGCTCTCCACTAATTTAGCCAATTTCAAGAACCAAATGAAAATGGTGAGTGAGAGTTCTGTGAGTGATTTTGTTGCTCCACATGTGGTGAGTAGTGCATCACATTTTAAGGGAAGTTTTATTGACTTTATTCATATAGAGATTGAGTTCCCTAGGTTATCCCTACACGAGAGTGAAAACTCAAGAATGCTCCTAGAAAACTAAATCTCCTTTCTTGATACGAAGCTATAATCTATGACCACTTTCAAGATGAATATGGTGGGTAGGTTTCAAAAATTGGATAAGATGCTTTTTGGTGCCAAGTTGTCACGTTGGATAAATAAGGACTCGATTTTAGAAGTGATGGTTCTATGTCTAACTAAAATTTTATATCATTCCAATCTATTTTTCCATCTTTAATTGGTGAATCTTCTACTCATTCTATACCCGAAGAAAACCAAGGGAATGTGACATCCATGTGTTCCTATTGCAACAAGGAAGGACACTTTAAGGAATTTTTCTTTAGACTTTAGAAGCACAACTCAAGTGCCCCGTCAACCCATAACTCTATAAGAGCACACATTTTCATAAATTAGGACAATTTAAAGAGTTTTGTATTTTTCTTCAACCCACGTTACATTTAGGTGATTTTTATAAGGACAGAAAGGTCGATTAGAAAAGGAAGAAAATAGTGAAAGCCCCTTAAAAGGTTACTTCCAAAGTAAATGGGAAAGGAAAAATGTGTGATCCTCCCACACTTTCCATTTCAATTCCGAGATCCAACTCTTTAAGAAAATATCAGGATAAGGTACTGAAACAAACTATTGATAGAGGAGAACTAAAATCCCCAGAAAAACATGCAAAGGCTTGGTCCTTGTTAAAAAGGAAATAGGATAATTGTGGTTTAGGTTTCTTAGAGCATTTAGTTTGCTCTTTTTTTATAGGTATCTTGATTTCTCTTTATCACTACTTTTATTCTTAAGTTATGATATTTAATTTGTTCATACCTTTAGATTTTGGCCGTGTACAATATTGGTCTTTTATGCTTGTTAGGTAATATTTTATCCCATGAGATTAAATGCAAACCTACATGATTAGTTATTGTACTGATGGTTCTATTTATGGCTTTTAATACTCCATGCTTAAACTTTAGAGCTTGAATTTCTTTGGTAAATTGAGCTTATTATTTTAAAGTAGTTTTCATGGCTAATGCATTTTTACACTGCACAATCAATTTTTATTTTGTCTTCTATTATATGTTAACGACAAAATTTATTTGGGTAAGTGTGGTTCTATCCCTAAGGTCGGTCCTCAGAGTAGATGGGGGTCATAAACTTCAATGCCCAGGTAAGATAGTTTTTATTGCACGAGTTCAGATATAGATGGTATTTCGGTGAGAGAGTGTCACAATAGGTTATAGAGAGTGAGGTGGCAGTTCCTCTGATGACCCCCCTCCATTCTATATACCGGAATTGGAGAATATGCGGAAGGTAGGGGTGATGATGAGGAACTATTACTCCGTATAAACGGACACACTGGTGTCGCAGGATTATATGGACTTTTTGACCATTTGGTTAATGCCGACAATGATCTACAATGTGGGTAGAGATCCACCTCCATCGACGTAGACGGGATGTGGTGGCATATCGGGGTCTTCGACTCAGGCATCGGGGAATGGTGCGGGGGCTGTAGAGATTTTTGTAGTATCAGAGTATGTGTTTCCATCATTCTATACATAGTTGGGAGGGGGTCGTACAATCGAGGTTCCTCACTGATTCCATGCGGCGCTAAATGGTCTTCCTTTTATGCCTGCAGCAGACTTCCAATTAGGGGTGAGACTTCTTTCTCTCTTAGTTGATTTATTCCCTTGATTTTTGTACTTCTACTTATTTATTGACTTTATATCTCTTCTTGGATATTCCTTGTTTGGACTATGGTTGAGCAAACATCTTGGTTACATGACATCGGAAAGTGGTTGGCTTTTATGGCCAAGCAAGTTCGGATGATAGCTCATTCCTATGTTGCTCCTCTGATGATAGTTGATGATCCTTCTATGTCTTTGAGTTCTGAAAGTGGTCTCTCCACCTCTCACCTTTAGGAAAAGTGCCTTCGACAAGATTATTGAGGTTGTTTGTGGTGATAGGTTAGGTTTTTACAAAGTCCAGGTTGTGTCCCGGTAATTTTATTTCTTTCTGTTCTTTTTTGTTTTGTTAATGTACCGGTAAAATGTAGAAAAACAAATAAATATAGCTAAAATGAGGCATTTTCCTTTAAATTATCTTGAGTTAATGATCTATTTTCTACTAAGGGTTTTTATTTGAGATAAGTAAGAAATTTTTTTTTGAATTTTTGCATATGTTTTTTAATATTCTAGTATAGACTTTCCAGGGAAACTTTGTTGTAAGAAATTAATTTTGAAAGGGAATTATTTAAAAATGAGGAGACAGAAAAAGAAAAAGGGAACTTTCTAAAATAGGAAAGTGTCGATCGGCATACCCCTTGGCCTACAAGCCAGCATGTCAGTTCAAGTACATTTCTTTTCATCCTTTGTTGCACTCTTAGTCCATTGGACTCCTTCATAATTATTGTTGGTTCATTAGTTTCATCAATATTGGAGGAATTTTAGTATAAAGGGTTTTTTTAATGTTATTTCTGGCGTACAGCTTCTTTCTATCTGATGGTTATCCCTATGACATAAACATATGTTGCCTATCTTGAGGTCTTAGAAGTCATGAGTTTGTATAGCATTGACTCTACGGCTTTCAACTTCCAACCAACCATCTGGTGCCCAATCAATGTATCAATTAGAGTCTACTACAGGCGGCCCTCCAATTTTATTTTCCCGAAGATCACAAGTTTTTCATTGGGTTGGACAAAGTGTGTCCAACTTATGAGGAATTTTTTACTATGTTGAGCATCGAACCTCAAATGCCTACTACTGTGCCCAAATTTTCTCGTTCTTCGTGGGAAGTTTTAGCCGAATATCATTATATTTATTCATGTTCTACCAGACTGTTAGTGCATGGGGGATCTATTTATCTCCCCACGGTGCTTGAATCTACGCGTTAGAGGGATTTTAGAGGCAATGAGTTTGCAGCCATGGTTGCCCTAGACTTGGCAACCAAAATGCTTTGGTGACAGGCAATACGATTGTGGATATTCAAGTAGCTACCATGGTGTTTTGGATGAGTTATGATTGTAACCTGACGGCTACTATCTTAGCATAAACACTGAATGGCTTGGTCGCCTCTGTTGGTTTGTACCATGATGGGTCAAACTGAAGCCTGTAATGTAGCTAGAATATTACCATTATGTCCGACTTATAGGTCTTTGCCAGAACTCCTTATATCTCTCTTAGAGACTTTTACGCCAAGTGGGTTGGGGGAAGAATATTCCTCTACGCATAAGCAACTTTTTCCTTATGGAAGATTCAACTTAATCTCTGAGGGTGTCTGTTAAGATTTTGTAGCAATTCCATAAGTCGTCTCTTCATCCGACCCAGTATATGGGGAAGCTTTGGTAGTGTTAGAGGATTATACTAAATGGATATTAAGGGATTTGGTTTTGAATATTTATAATGAATAATCTGGGCAGAGGTGTCTTATGATAGCAAAGGTTTTGGATGATGGTGTTGTGGTTCTGTAAAAGCTTTTTAAAGTGTATAATCGCATTGAGCATATACGGGTAAATACTCAGAATGGGGATTATTGGGGACCACCTGAAGATAATAGTGGGTATGATGATGATGATGACGACGAGGATGATGATGATGATGATGGCGATGATGATGATAAAGCGGGAGCCTCCAGCAATTGATACAGGTCTGTTGTGAAGCTATCTAGGAGTATGGTCGGTATTGGTAAAGGTTTTGGTGTCTAGTAGGTTGTGTTGATCTGTTAATGTAGATTAGGAAGGATTTATGTATTAGGGTATGGTTATGGGTTGGTTTGGATATCTGGTGGGTGTGTGGGTATTTGTAAGTGTTTGGAAATCATGTCATTGATGCTTCATTTAAAAGTTGAGTTTGAAATAAAAGTTTTGAAATAAAGGTTTATTTTCCCTCACCTTGTTGCGCCCTTAAAAAGATTTTCTTATGTTTGAAATATTCATACTAATCCTCGTGGCATACATAATTTAGAATGACGAAAAAGACTGGTGTCTCTTGATGGAAGAAAAGAATAGCATTTTATGAAAAGAGAAAGGACAGCACCCAAAGTCACTTTATAGTTTCTTACGTACTCTGTGGGGATAACAAATATTTGTAATGTTTGAAGATATATTTTTTTAAAGGATCAGGTCCTACGTATTTTTTGTGAAGGGTAAGAGAAGAAAGATTTTATTTTTTAGAATGTAATAGAATGGGGGTGATAATTACATAGTGTGACGAGAGTCGGGTTAGGGTAGATTTTCTTGAGTCTTTTAAAATTGAATGGACATGACATCTCTTCTCCATCAAGGCCTATTAACATAGAGGTTTCACCTAAAAAAATCTTCTTCATAAGATATGGACCACGCTAAGTGGGATTGAACTTCCCTCTTAGGTTCCAAATAGGTTATAAATTTCATTGAGAACAAGATCGCCTTCTCGCACACTGTGATCTTTGACTTTCTTTTGAATGATCATATAATGTGATGATGATACCCTTATGTATAATATGAATCCTTTAATCTATTTTCATCTAAGAGTGTTAACTCCTTATAACTACTTTCGTGTCAATTAACTTCTCCCACTTGACTTTTGAGCATGGCCCGTAGGGATTGTATTTCAAGTTCGGAGGGTAAGACCGGCTCCATGCCTAGAATAAGGAATAAGGGTAACCCTAATGGGTATTATAATTGATGCTCGGTAGCCTCGGATGGTATAAGGAATCCTATCAACCCAATCTCTCCAACTCTCTATCATCTTGCTGATTATGGACTTGAGGCTCTTATTCACAACTTGAATAGCCCCATTGGTTTGTCGTATGTAAAGTGAAGACTTCTATCTCTGAATTTCATACTATTCAACCACTTTTGTAACCTCAGCTTCAAATGGAGTCCATTATCTAATACAAGCTCCTGATGGACTCCGTAGCAGTAGATGATATTCTTCCTGATGAACTTGGCTACCTTCTTTACATTTAAAACTATAAATAATTAAGCATCAACCCATTTAGTGAATAATTAATGGAGAATAGTATGAACTCGTTCCCATTAGATTCCTTAGGAGCCACTTTCCCAATAATGCCTATGCCCCAAGTCAAGAAGGGATGGGGAGAGATCGTGTTATAGAACTCTCTCGAAGGTAAACGTCGAAGATCAGAAAATTATTGGCATATGAGGCATCTTTTGTCATATGCAGTATAGTCTTAAACCACAGTATTTCAATACTTCCCTTTCCAAATTATCTTCATAGAAAGCATGTGTTCATTCATTTGGGATCCGCATTCCCCAACATGGATATTCTATATAATCTCTTCAGTGCCAGCCCTTGCTATGCTTTGCAGGTGAGTGACATCAAAGTTTCTCTTGAATAGAGCCTTATTGCAATTAATATATTAGGATGTGAGTTTTCAACAGCCCTCACTTTTTGTGACTCCTTGATGTATTGGCCTAGCATAGCTATAGCTGTGGTGTCAGTAATAGTTAAGTACAAGAGGCAGGGTAAATCAGCTTGCGGTGGCATGAGCATCGATGGTTCAGTAAAGCACTGCTTGATTTTATTGAAGGATTTTTGGCATACCTCTTTCCATATTTTAGTTGAATCCTTCTAAATAAGATTGAATTTTGGCTTATAGTTTGACGTGAGTTGGTTGATAAATCTACTAATATACTGGAATTTTCCTAAGAAACCATGCATTTCCTTCTAAATCTGAGTGGTGACATGTCGAGGATTGCCTTAAGCTTGGATTAGTCTCCTCGATTCCCATTTCACTAACCATGAAGCCTAGGATTTTATCCTTTGTAACAAAAAAGACACAATTTTATAGATTGATGAGCATTTAGTAGTGTCGCAATCGTTCAAAGAACTTCATCAAGGCAGGGTGTGACCTTCACGAGTTTTGGATTTGATGATCATGACGTCGATATATAGTTCGACTTATTTATGGGTTAGATTGTGCAAGATGGTGGTGTCTTATCTTTGGTACATAGACCTGCTATTTTTTTAAAGCAAAAGGCATAACTATATAACATAGGGTTCCCCATGGAGTGGTAATATAAGTCTTCTCTTCATGATTGGGATGCATCTTGATCTGATTATACATGGCGAAGTCATTGTTAAATCCCTTGAGGGTGTAATTGATAGTATTTTTATGATCATATCGATATTGGGGAGAGGATAATAATCTTTCGAATAAACTTGGTTAAAATCCGAATAGTCAAAGCACATGTGGACTTTCCCTCCCAATTTTCGCTTGGGGATTATATTGGTAAGCCAAGTATAGTACTCGACCATGCAAATGAAACCTATGTTTAATTATTTGACTACCTCATCTTTCACTTTAAGGGACCATTTTGTCCAAAGCTTCTCATTTTCTTCTTGACAGGTTTGCATTTTGAATATTTGGGGATCTCGTGTTTCATGATATCTAAATCGATGCTAATCATGTCACTGTAATATTATGTGAAGACGTCCATGAATTCCTCATAAGCTCTTCAATGATTTCCCCTATACTAATCTCGCGTGTAATGTTACAAGAACCAAGATTAATAATAATAGTATCATTATCATTAGTTCTACCGCTATTATTTAATTTAATTTTTTTTTATTAAGATCAGTTACAAATTGTTCATTCATTAGATCATCCTTATTAATTGTTTGATTATCATCAATGAAATTAATATAAGGCACAACAAGATACTCAAAATCTTCATTCATTTCATTGATAATATATTCAATAAAAAATAACATGGATGATCTCGTCAGAGGAGGCCTTGTTTACATTTATATCAGAAATAGGAAAACATGTTCATTATCTAGGTGGTAAACATCAGGGTTTTCAGTAGACAATGTCGGACCAGGCGGGATTTTCCACCAATTGAGAAGAGGCTTGTTAGGAGGATAGAATCTCTTAGAAGTATCAGATGGTTCAAATTTAGTACAGATCGTGCGGAGGTCCAATCTTAGATCGGTGAGGCTGAATGATTCATCGTTATCAGTTTTTTAGTTCCTTTTGTATCAGAAGATCTTATGTTGAATAACTTGTTGGCCAGCGGTTTCACATCGTGCTTGGATCCTTCAGTCTAAATGAATTTTTCTTTGAAGTATATATCAAACCCTGACTTCATCTTTTTTAAACTATTTTATACCATAGCTCCAGAAAGTCACAAAAAGGGTAAATTCTCCCCTCATTGATAAAGTGTCCATTCAGAGAGTCCCCAAAAATTACTTATTTCCTCTTGAATGCCCTATTTATGTACGATTGGTGAAGATATATAAGTTCAGGTGGGGATGGTTGATACCCCAAACCATGTGGTGGATAATATCCCTTGTTGTCTACAACCCGAGCCCATTTCGAGCATAAAGTGAATGTTCTTGAACATATGAATCATATTGACATTCCCATGTGGGTTATGTTCGGGACTCACCTTGTCTTTGAAATTATCTCCAGTTAGAAGAGGGAGAGGATCGATCTTGAAGCCTGAAAGGAACATGTCATTCTCATTGTGTTGGATTTCTATGATTGGGTTACTAGTACCAATGCCAATTGTGTTATCTCCATCCATGATGATAGTAATGACCTAATTACCTTCAAAAAACATTAATTTCTTATGAAGGGAGAATTAAACCCCTATGGCATTATGGATCCGCGGGCGACTTAGAAGCTAGTTGAAGCATTTCCCCTAATTTTAGGGTTTTACCACGTTAAAAATCGCGTGTTAATTTACTTGAATCTTCTTAATTACTTTGGTGAACAATATCGTACTCGAGACTTAATTGAACGTTTTTATTTTAACAAGCTCAAGGTTATCAAACGAACGAATCCATAAAACATATTGAGAAAAATTATTTTAACACATCTAGTGTTCATTTTGAAAAGAGTTTCGTTCAACGAGTTTATTTCGGAGTTTACTAAACTTATAACTTTTTGTTATTAATCTTGTAAACAAATTTTTTTCACTATTTCTAGTAGTAGATGAACTTGAGAAACATTAATTATAGTTTTCTTTTAATTCATAAAATATGTGACATATGTGAGAGTCAAATTAATAATATATGACTCATTAAAAAAATACTACCAATACTTTATCATATGTTTATTATTTATAATATGTGCAATCCATGACCAAGGAAAACATATCAGGAAAATATGGGTCCATTTAATAGGCAGGCCTTTTCCATAGAAAATGGGCAAAAAAATGACAAATTTTTCCGCCTACTTTTGTGTATGTTTGATAAGCACAAATTTTCATGATTTTTTTCCTATCCAACATGCCATTTGCAATACTTTTTCCATTTTTTGTGGATAATTTTTAATTGCTTATACCCAAACAAAATTTTACCACCCAAGATTTGACCATTTTGTTTTAATTAAGATAAAGTTTTTTTTTTCATCTGGTTTTTTATATCATATTCTTATTTATATCAATTTTTTTCTATCACTCCCCAAATCGCCACACTATGGGATGAAATTCAATCAAATAAAGACTCGCAAAAATAAGCAGTTTTATAAAAATTCTATTCTATTATTTACATTACATTCAAAGTATTAACAATTAAATTTCAATATGTCAAAAAGGAAGAAAATATTGTTCCCATCTTGAAATAAAATTATTATATTTTAACATGGGGTCACACGTGCAACGCACATTTGCATTAATTAGTATATATAATGTATTTTAGCAATTATGAAATCATATTTTATTTGATTTAGTGTTCTCATGCAAGTTGTATCGTAGCCATGCAATTAAAGTTTTGACCGTGCAACCGGGGCGAATGAGCCCACTCACGCTTAATCTTTCTTTTAATACTACATGTATACCGTTAATTTAATCATTAACATACTTTCACAGTTCCAAGTTGTTTTAAAAACTTGATTTTACAGTAATGAGAGCCGCGCTTAAAATTATTTTTTCACTTGATTAATCGGGGTACCAAACCATGAGTGTTATACAGTCTTTCACCAACTGCCCCCATACCGTAATATGCTCCTGATAAGTGGTATTGGGTATAAGTATTAAGCCACACCCTAGGGATCCAAGCCCTCCTTAAATTTCCCAGTTTCTTTCGAGTTTCTTTTAATTGTTTCATCACTGTAATCTTTTTTTCGTTCTTTCTTTCATATCCTCTTTTAAGCCTTTTTCCTTTATTTCCTTTTATTGACCGATGAGGCCAATTACCCGAGATAAAACTAGTCCCGACACACTTTATTTTCAAGTTTTATACTTTATCAAAAGTCCGTTTTCATTTCACTTTAAAACTCGCCATTTAATCTTTTGAAAATAACTTTATTTATAATTAATTGTAAAACTAAATCTTTTGAGTTCACATACTAGTTTGTTAAATTTTTGTTTACTTTCACTATTCACGCACATTTGTAAATTTGTGCTTTATTCATTTTGTAAAAATGCTTATTTTCATCTTTAATTTGCAAAACATGAGTTTCACATCAAATCTCACTCTTCAACTAGAGTCCTTAGTATAGTGAATTTGTTCTTAAGTCCAACTTTTATATAAAATGACACTTTTTTCATAAAACATTACTTTTGTCATTTCAACAATTGTAATTCAACTTATTTAACTTACACCTTCTTCCTTGTTTCTTTATCTTTATATGTGTTAACATTACACAATTTCATATTTTCACCCCAAATATTTTACTCCTTTCACATTTAGTCCCTTATGTCATAATCTTTATGGATTTTCTTCACATATGTTTGTCCCATTTTATATGATTAGTATTCTAGAAATTTGAGCATATATATTTTCATGTTTCAAGGCTCAAATTAACATACTTTCAACATATTTAACCAAATTTTCCAACTACATAAGTTTATGTTGTGAATGTAAGGTTTATATCTATAAAACCCATATATGCATCCAACTATTTCTTCAAAAAGTTCAATATAACATTTATTATGGAATCAACAAGTTTTACATGATTTGTTCGAGAAATAATTAGTTTAAATATTCTGAAATTTAACATTCTTTCAATCTATATCTTCCATTCATTTTTATCACATATTCTTCAACATATATTCATATGTAGAGATAATAAGCATAAATAATCATGTGAATCATACATATATACATATATCTAACTGTGACACCCCGCCCAATTAAATATCGGGTGATCAGTCCTTTATAAAATTTGTAATAGAATGTTCGGTTGGTTCATTCTTAGCATCACTGTCGAAAACTTAAATCCAATCAATTACCTAACATTTAATTAAGCTAGTGTCAAAACATTTTCCAATTAAACTTGAAACCAATTAATTCATTTAATTTCTGAACATATGATTACAAACCATACACAAGAGATGAATACTAACTGAAACAAATACTCAATAATTAAGACTGGATAAAACCTTCCAGTTCAAAGTCACAAACCAAACCATAATAAATACTCAATCCAACTGAAAAAGAACTACAAGGGAAACTGAGTACAACCCCGCTAATGAGAATGGGCGACAGATGCCTGAACTGAAATATCTGAACAAGGAACTAAATGAAATGAGATCTAATCTCAATGACTCGCAACTTCCACAAAAGCTGCAGCTAGGCAAACCATCCAAGTATCTAAAACCGGTGTCCCTGTGGCTGGGCACCTGTACTAATAGCAAGTATTTAAAACTGCATTAAAGCAAGTATTATATGCATGTTAGTTCGAACTCTCACATGAGATTCTCACCTCTCAACTAGTGTGCACGCCTAACGCACATCTAATCCATCCTAGCCATCTGACACACTTCTAACTAGGAAAAGGCTTATCCTTCTATTTACCCCTCGTAGTAGTATTCCGTATTTGATCTCAACATTTATCATTTAAATAAGTGTTATCACACTAAAGTCAATTATTCACTATTTACGTTATAGAAGGTTTCACTACCTTAATACTCTGCAATTATTCCATTGTAGATATACCACAAGCATACATATATATATATATATATATATATTAACACAATCTTAATAGCCTACAATTATCGCATTGCAAGTATAACACAAGTATACATATATATCCACCATTATTATATATATATATACTAACACAGCACCCCAAGGATACACCTGTAGTGCATTGCATACTCTGCTATTATGTCCCGGTACATCTCGTACTCAAACAAGGACAATCGGTTCAGAAATCTCCCAAAAATCATATAAACAAATCACACATATTGGCAGCGAACATAGTTCACATACCTATGGGTCACGCACATACCTACGCTCCCATAGTCAGCTGACTTATCAACTCACAAATAATTATTCACAGTCCTATGTTCTGAGATACAAGTTAAATATCCCCCCGAAGGTCGCTCAGGATAAGGCCGTCTCTACACAACCTCCCGCGACATCAAGCAGCTAGGTATGTCATACACAAAATATATCAAATATAGGTATACACACAACCCATCAAATCAAACGGTATACACACAAACCAATTGTCATATTCCATACGTAGTATTAACATCAATAAATACTATCAACGTATTTTAAATTACAATATTCCCTTTCTCGTAGTATATATAAGGATAATATGTCATCTGAAAACCCTTAATACATAACCATAAGAAGTCCCAAACGTAACCACTAATTTTATTCTTATAAGTTCCATATCGTTAGAACTAATATCGTAAGTATTTATCACTTAATACTCTCAACGCATTTACAATTACGATAATCTCTCTCTCGTAATCTTCAAGTTAAACTCACCATCCCTAATGTTTAAATCATTACACTTAAACAACACCCAATAATTATGCACTATTTTGGGTTCATCGGACACTGGTTTTCCTTACTCAAATTAACTGTTTACTAAAATAGGGGCAAAATAAGAAATTTCCTAAAAATTAGAATTCTCGCTCGAACGACTTCCACGTGTCGCTCGAACGACTTCGCGCGACAACCCTATCTCGCTCGAATGACTTCGCGCGAGATACTGATCTCGCTTGAACGATACCCTTCGCGCGACTTCGCGCGACATCTCGTAACCTGGGCTGTTTCGTCTTCAACCTTAGAGAGCCTCGTTTTTCACCATTTTTTAACCCTAAAACCTCTAAAATATCATCCTAAACTCCAATCAATCAGTCCCAAATCGAATCCTAACATTTGTAAATGAATTCTGACAACCTAGAATCATTAAATCATCCATATAATTCGAAATCCCCAATTTGTTATCAAGAAGCCTAGTTCTTAAATTGATATGCATAACTTCTAAATTAAACCCAGATTTGTTTATAGAAATTAACATAATTTCGTAGGAATCATCTTATCTACATATGGGATTCAAATTCTTATCAAATCAGCCCTAGGTTATGATATAGTTCTCCAATTTCACCAAAATTAACTTTCATAACAATGGTTTATTAACCTAGACTAACATGAACACAATTATCGCTAAAGAAAGCAAGAATAAACACTTGCCTCGATTTTGAAGGTCTGATCTGTTGGTGTTTTTGGTATGGATGCGCTCCTCGTGTTTCGATCTACACGATGGTGGTGGTGGTTGTGCAAGGTGGTGTGAATTGACTCTCCTCCTTTGGAATTTGCTCTCCCTCACCCACTGTGGCTCTCTCTTGATTTTGGTATATCCTAACCCTAATTGTCCCCAATTAGCTGATATAATATTTGTCCAATTTTGGTCCATATAATTTCTCTAAAAATCTAAATTACAAAACTACCCCTATCGGGTGCCGGTTTGGCCTAAAAATATCCCGAAGTTCAAATAAAATACCCGGGTAGAGTTTTCTGACTATCTCGACCCCTCCGGACTCAACGGCGCACTCCAAATGATCATATGTGTTACTTAAAATTATTTACCTTTTTATTTCACTTCATTAGTCCTGACACGACTCACATGTGCGTCCTCGACTTAATATTCCAAACTGTCGTATTTCTCTCTCACTACAAGTTATATAAAATTGTCATTCCATATTACTTATTCTTACAGTAATATTAATAATTACTAACTTCTCATCACGCTAGTAAATATTCAAATTTAATCCGAATTAATAATTAATTCTCATATTTTAATTTAATTAATCCCACAATAATAATAAATCACATAATCATTTAAATCTTTGAAAATACCGGGTATTACACTAACATGCTTTGTTTTAAAACTTAAAAATAGATTGTAGAACCCCTACCTCGTAAGAAGATAATAAACTTTGAAGAAGAATATGAATAAGGTCCCAATAATCTCCAAACTTTCTGAAAATTATGTTCTTCCAAAACACCTACTTCTACACCCAAGAACACCCTCTACAACACTTACAACACTTTAAAAATGGAAGAATGGAATGTATTATAGTTTGTGTGAATACAAGGAGGATAATGAAGATTCTAGCTGAGTAAGCATTGCAAAAGAATAGTAATTTAAGATTCGACCTTAGTACAAAATTCCTCTCTAAATAAATGGAGGAGATGGGGTTGGTGGCCCTCTTTACACCCTCTCAAAGACCCTATTACCTACCATTAATGTCCTAAACCTTTAGAAGAGTCCACCTAAGTCCAGGGTAGTCAAGAGAAATGTTGTCCAACATTGAGGAAAATCGTCACAATTAATACCCTAAGCTGACACAATATCGACAAGCTAAAATATAAATAAATATGCTGCTGTCAGGTCATCCGAATCGATCCGGAATCATTTCGGATTGATTCGAAATTCATTTTTTTTCTTTTTTTAAGCGTTGGGTCTACACTTAGAATTATTTTTTTTAGTTTGGAGTTTATCTTAACCCAAGTTTCCAACTGTGAAAACTTTATGTAATGCAATTTTCGGTGAAATTTTGATTGTTTATTATTTAACAAAATTTGGTGTTACATTATTTCTTCATCAAAGTGATTTTTATGAGTGAACCTGTAGACAAGCCATTTTAATGCCCTCTTCACTCCTCCACAGGGTCCAAACAAAGTCTCTTTAAGTCTCGGACCCCCGACCCTCCTTTAAACCCTAAACGGAGATCAACCATGGGACCTTTAAGCCCTATTAGGATTTGGTCAACTTTTGAACTCGATATTATCCCAACATACTTTCGTAGAGCACTGAATCCTATTCCTAATAGTTCTTTCCATGAACTAATCGGACTTATGATTTTCATTTTATGACCAATTTACGAAAAAGGCCAAAATCAGCTAGCATAGCAACACCCCCTCACGTGTCAACTGGCAGGTAGGACATTACTTGGTCACCCTGCCATCTGACAGGGCAGCCCATATGCCGACCGACACCTATAGGGGCAACTTAGTCATTTGGTCCCTTTGAGGTTTCTTATATAGGGAAACCCCAACCTCACTATTCAAAATCTCCAACCTCATAATCAGGGTGGTAGCCCTTATTCTCTCACTTTAAAAACTTTTCTTTACATTTTCTTACACCACCCATTACCTTACCATTTACCACCACTCCACCACCACTACTCATCCCCAAAAATTATATTACAAAACCTACAAAAATCACAATTCAAACAACTTAGAAGGTCCAAATTCAATTCACTCCATTTTGACAGCTTATTACTATTTCATATACTTAGTTACTTCTAACATATTTCTTAGTTAATTATTACTTTACCCACCATTAACCTCACTTTATATTATATATAGCTTCAAATCTATTTTTGTAAATCTAAAAACCCCAAAATAGTGTTTTTTCCATAAATCTCAAATTATTGTTTTCTCATTTTTTTCACACCTTCACCACCTTTACACACGTTTTTATATTTATAAACAAAAAAGAGAAACTATAATTTTGAATTATGGATTAGAGCCCACCTTATTTTCTCTCATGCACTACGTGGACTTTGATGCCATTTTGGCCGTGTAAGAGCTCGAAATCACTTTTGGGATTCGAGTCCTATTCATGTGTTCACCTTTGTATTTATATACATTTTAGTTCATTTTTACCATCTACTTAGCTTAGCTATATTTGTCATTATTTAGTGGTCCCGTTAGACATGCGTACTCACTTTTCCATAGTGACATCACGACCTCGTGCATCACTCACATTATAGTATCTTTTTTACTTATTTTGCCTATATGTAGAAATTTTCATATATTTTTGTCTTTTAGCTACCCAATTAGACATGCATACTCACTTTTTCACAGTGACATTACGATCAGACACACTGCACGCATTCTAGTCTATTGGCTCGAAAATATACCCAAGAGGGGTGGGGGTGGGAGGGTGGGGGGGATGAATGGGTTATATGGCGTTAATGGTAATTTTAAAACTTTTTTAACTTAATGTAGAGATTAATTGCATTATAATATATCAATTAAAGAGTAAGCAATTAATCAACAATTAATATAAGCAGTTAAGAGAGAGAGAGAGAGAGAGAGAGGGAGAGATTGCTTATAATTTTACAAATCGAGATTTTAGTATGGTTCTACCACTTCCTACGTGCACGCATGAGACGGTACTCGAGGACTTCACTATTTTCGGTTCACTTACGGTGGAACCAGAACTTTATAAGGAACACCGCCTTGAAAACCATAACCAACAAGATGATACCTTCATCCTTTCCCCAGCGATACCTAAGCAATAGCCCAAATACTTTAAATGCATTAACTACCTGTAACAACAACACTATCAGATGAGAAGATATAATGAAGTTTACCCGTTAGTAACAACAATGAGATTTGTAACCGAAATGTAAAACAATGTAGCTTTACTAAAAATAAAGATGAAGTGGGTTTACTCTGTCTAAAAGGTAAACGAATAATATTCACAAGTAATATTCTCAAATGGGTTTTCAGGTATAGCTTTTATAACAAGTGGGTATTGGGATTATAAATTTGCTAAAGAGGATTAGGGTTTGGAGCTTTTGGTTCAAATGTATTTTCTTGAAGCTTTGGAGTTTGGGGGTTTAAAACTCTTAAATGGGTTTTCTTATTTTCTCTCTAGATAATAAAAAAAAGGACATGACACAAACTTTGTATGATGGAACTTTGCTTGAGAAGATTGTTATTATAGTATGTGTGTTTTGGAAAGGTTGTATTTATAGTTTTAAGATGAGGTAGGATACAGCCAAAGGTGGGTAAAAAGTTTGGTAATTAACTAGGAAAGGTTAGGGTTTTAGGATGAAATCTTAGAGGATTTTACCAAAGTACAAGTTTGAAATCTACTACTTTTAGTCGACTAAAACTCCTTTAGTTGGCTTTTTTCAAAGTTTTAGCAGCTAAAATAGTTTAGCTGGCTAAACTATCTGCCAGGACTTTTAGCTGACTAAATCTTAGAGTTTAGTTGAGTAAACCTCAAGGGTTTTAGTATAAACTTGTTTGGTATGGGTCCATAATTTATGGAAGGCTTAATGGGCTCTAGTTATGGCTTAGTTTAGTGGGTTTGGGACATATACATGATGAAACATATTACATTACTTTTTTACAATGGTTCCTAAAGTACAAAAAATAAAATAATAATCAGCTAGGCTTTTGAGCATTCTTTTACTTTCTTGAGTCATCAAATGAGGGCTTGTGACGTGTTGCTTTCTTTGAGGTTTATCATCATAGGTTGTGGGAGGTGATACCGGGCTTGCTTATTTGACATATTTGATGTTGAACTTCACTCTATTCTTGAGAGATGATCTTGTTTGGATGCTTTTCTTTATGTGACACAATGATGATCTTACTTGTATACTTGGTTAATGATGAACTTCACTTGAATCTTGAGGGATGAACTATGGTAAGGTTTAATGATGATTTGAATCTTCATCATGTTGTTTGTGATTTTCATTATTGTTTGTGATCTTAAATGTGTTTCTTCGGTATGATAGTATGGTTATGGATCCAGGTTCCTCGTAACATATCTCATAATGTATTAAGTGCTTGTTTTAATCTCAAGTACATTAGAGAGAAGATAGTGAGGTTATGATATTATATCAATTGTATTGTCATCATATAAAAATCCTTTTGTTTGAAATACATTTGGTTTCACAACATCCCCCCTTATGACGATGACAATACTTTTGATATAGCTCGAGAAAAATGATTTAAAGTCTCCACCTTTCTATATGAGACTTGGTTTTAGGAAAACTATTTTTCTCCCCCTTAGTTGTAGAGTCTCTTTTTCTTATATCATATTTCTCCCCCTTTATCAGTATCGAAAAGTGTGGGGGTATTTTTCTGATGGCTTTATGCAAAATAGAGTTAGTGTGTAACTACAAAGAATAAATATCTTTTACTATAATGGATCTTAACAATGAGGGTAAGTTGTCGATCATTTTTGTCGCGGGGTGTAAAATAATATTTAATCATGTGATAATCATATAATGATAAAATCAGTTATGTAGTGATTGAATCAGGGTATACTCTTGATGTTATGGTTTGAAGTATTGTAAGCACATGCAATTTTTAAATAGTGGAGATTTTGAGTGTCTTACGAGGATGGTTTTTGAAAGTGTATTTTGTAAACATCCCGAGTAGTTGTGTACGAAAGTGAGTCTTTTCATGTATGGAATCATCGGTGTGTGTGGAAGAAAACTTTATGAAAGTATAACATATATAAGGATAGAATCTTATGAATGTAGTGAATTCGTGTTGCATAATTTCTTATAATAATTTTATTTGGAGTTGTATTGGAAAGGTCACATTGATTGGTGTAATCCTATCGTCAAACGAGATTTGGTAAAGACGTAGGTGAGGTTATTTTATGGTATAAGTATATTGAGGTATCACATCCCATTTTTGGTACATGTTCCCATAAGGAGTGGTGTTTGATGTTACTTTGTTTGGTTTGATAATGTTGTCCCAGACTTTAGTTATGGATATCCCACTTGTAAATTTTTGTGGGATTATTTTTTAACTAGAGTTTCTTCATCATGTTGTTTTTTGGTTGGTCCTACGGAGAAGGTTTCTATTTATTTTTGTATTTGGTTGTAATCCTTCATTTTGAAGGGAGTATTTGTTGGTTTCATCAAATGTGATATGTATGTAATATTGGATGACATGGGTTCTCGTATAAATAGGTTTGACCATTTGTGATTTACTCCAAAAAGTTTTTTTTATCGAATTTTTAGAATTAGGTGACTAACTTTTTCTTGACCATTTTGAATATAACTGTACACACCCTCATCCTAATAACCATTAAATACTTCCTTAGGTCCCTAACACTTTTCCTTTCACCATAAGACCCTAGGTCTAACTCCAAACCTTGATCTAGAAGCCACTGGGCGCTCTCGAGATTCGTTTGACTTTGATCAACTCTATAACTCGAGCGAAACTCATTGCACCTTTGTAGGGTCCCGAAGAACCTTTCCAATGGTCCACAACGGTAGGTATATAGCCGGGAACTCGTTCACGTACGTCGAGTTTATTGAATTCGCTCTCACATATACCGTCTCCACGAGGTATATCGTGAGGCAACTCACATACAATCAGGTATATCAAATGTCTTCTCCACATGTACCGATGAATGACTTCCCTTATAGGAAAGAGGTATATCATGGAGGTCATGCCATAGGGAGAACTTTTCCAGTAACCCACCATTGCATCAAGCTCATGTAGGCGTCTGGCATAGGACACTCATACCTAGTCTGTCAGTTCCAATGCAAGACTCTGTCGAAATTTCGGATCGCCTTACCACCCAAATTTTTTTAGCTATTTAGCTCATCTTTAAAATAGGTACCCGTTTGTGAGTCTAAAAACAAGTCAAACCGTGTCTTGCATCATGTACCCCATATTTTTCCCAGACTCGAGTCTTATCCGACATTTCACTTGCACTCTAGGCGAAATATAATACAAGTGGAACCTAATAATAATAACCATCCTGAGGATTTTTCTTTTTTCCCTCTTTAAAAACAACCAAAAAATATTTTCTCTCCTTTTAAAAAAAAGAGAAAAACATATATACAAAAAAACATTCATGTTTTTATTAAAAAAAATGCAAAAATAATTTTTTTTCTCTTAGGTGCGATCGCATGCCCCAATCTTAGCCTTGCTACCTATTGTCTCAGGTATTCTTTCAAGCCACCCCGAAGCTCCACTGTTTCCTCTGTTACTTATACAGAATTAGAGCAATCCTTACAAAGGATATTCATAGAGAACATTGACCAGACTGCAAATGCCCAACCATATCTGATGGCAGTCCTTGCCCAACTCAGTGCTAAGATCGACAACCTTCAGATAGAATACAACGATACCAGGTTCAAACTCCTGAGGCTCCTGAGCTAGATATCCTCTTTCCATGTGTTATAAGTAGTCCAACTCTAAAACTAGTGTGGGTTCCAAGCATGCCCCGCGTGCCCCACCTACCAATGGGCCACCACCAGCTAAGCTGACGAAACCAAATCTTGCCCATCCAGGGGTAATCTAACAATTCGAGTTGACCCAAAGAAGAAGAATTGAACAAGGTCAAAGAATACCTTATATTTATATCTAAAAGGTTCTACTAGGTTAAGATTTTAGGTAACTATATGGACTATACCCACATGTCTCCCTATCCTAAATCCTGACTACCAGAGAAGTTCAAAATGCCAGACATCGAGAAGTTCGGATGCAACGAACATCTAATTTTGCACCTATGTAGCTGCCGTCATGCCATGACTCTCCTCGGAGAGTTAAAGGAAATAATGGCCCAAATAATTGGTACAAATATAATACAGAGCTACAAGTTACCCGTCGAGACTTAGAACTGGTTAAGAAAAACTCGAGTGAATCAGTTAGTAGCTTTATTGGAAGGTGGAGAGAGAAAGCAACTACTATAACAAGTCCACCATCCGAGGAAAAATAGGTAAACATTGTGAAGAAGAATTTCTTGCCCCATATCAAAACCTCAATGGGAGGCCAGTATTACCATAATTTTAAAGGCCTCTGAGAGACAAGGGTAGAAATCGTAGAAGGGTTACAAGTCAAAAAGCTGAATCTGAGTTAAAAAGGCTAACGAGAAGTTCGCACCTTGGAAGTATGATAAGTGAGACAGAACCTCAATCTTAACCATCAAAAACATCTCCCAACCTGATACCAGTTGGACACCCAAAAGTTTCCCTATTCCAATTAGAAAGGAGTATATCGAACTTTATGAACCTTTGTTAAAAGTATATTAAGCCCTTCTTGCACGAAACCTCATCAAACCTATGGAACCCTAACCATTGCTAAATCCTCTTCCTTGAAATTTCAAGCATGACGCTTATTGCGAATTCCACTAAATTGTTGGCCACACCACTCATCAGTGTTTCCACTCGAAGAATGTTATCCAAAGCCTCATAGACAGGGGGATTATTTCCCGGCTAGCCAATCCAAAGCCCAATACCACTTAGAATACTCTTACAACACACAAAACAGGGGTGAATGGCATCCTCTCAGAAGAAAACCCATAGTTCAATCCTTCTACTAGAATCAAGCCCACGCAAAAAACCAATCCACTACCATCTCACCCGAACCCCTAAAAGTCCATCCTTCTTTTATCCTACAGCCTGAGAATCCCGCCGACCAAGCTTCATCTCTCATAACTAGGGCCTACATTTCCGTTCGTACCCATTCAGAAGAGGGAGGCATGGAACTGCCTACAGTTTTAGATTAACTTTTAGAATTCAGGCTAAAATTTCCCTCATAAATGACCATCAAGTATGGAATGATTATTTCCTTATTCGTGGAAGCCCGAGAATAGGCTCGATAATGCGACGAATGGTTCGCACCCACGAAAGAGTTCATTTTTGTTGACACTGTGCAAGTTCTATCTGATGTATTTGTCAAAAAGTGATAAGTATATATTGTCTTCGAACGAGTCATAGTTTTAAAAATTTAAGGGCATTTAATCCCTTCCTTCTATCACTTCCTTTCTAAATAGGAAGACTTATATGACGAGAACATAGAGATTGTAGAGTGCATCAACTTTTTATTAAAATATGACATCACTGCCACCGTATGATAGTTAAGCTGATGAATCAATCGATAAAGAAACTAAATTAGTCGCTTATTTATGTGGAATGATTTCTTTCGAGGAATTTCTCGAAGGGATCAACAAGGTATCCATTGCACTCGAGGTAGATGAAGATATCGGGTTTCTATTCTTTCTTGCTTCTGTAAATCATATGGCCCAATCCATGCAGTATTATAAAGGTCCATTTCCTCCATCGGCAGGAACAAATAAGGGAAATGAGTCATGGAGGAACTCCTAATATCATATATGACAGTTAAAGAAAGTAAGGTCCTTGACTAGCTCAAAAAGACTCAGACCAATATAACTCTATGGTGGATTTTTATGTCATCCCAACTACATAATAATGCTATAATAAAACTCCTCATGAAACCCACGATTCCTCCCACTACCACTCCCGAAGAAGCCATACATATAATCGAATCTCTAACTGATATAAAATTCCTCTCCTTCTTTGAGGAGGAAATTCCAAAGATCGGTCCTGATCAAAACTATGCCCTCAATATCTTTGTTTAAATCATAGGATAGACAGTTCTACTGGCACTTGTAGATAACGGGTTTTCTCTAAATGTCTACCCACTCAAAACCTTTAATTACCCGGGGATAAAAGTGAGTGATCTTACTCCAACTTTTACCGCTGTGCGCGCCTATGACAATACTCGCCGAGATGTTATGGGTTATATAAATCTTACACTAGGGGTTTTCCCTATTTACACTCAGACAAAATTCCAAGTCATCGACATACCTTCCTGCTTTAACCTACTCCTTGGCTGCCCTTAGCTCCACAATATCTGAGATGTATCTTCTTCCCGCCACCAAAAATTAAAGTTCTTTGCAAACGTCCAAGTCATCACCATTCTTGGGGATGACTATAACTCAAATGGTATCAACACAAGCAACTTAGTTCTAGACATTTAGTATGGATTCAATGACATGCTCCTCTCAGGATTTAAGATCGATCCACTTCTCATCCCAATTAGGGATAATTTTAACGATCGGATGCATCCAAAGCACAACCCTCAAGGGAATGTCATTGTAATTAAAATGTTAAAAAACATGAACTTTATCCCAAAATGGGTCTGGGTCGATGCCAACAAGGAGTTCTCGAGCCAATAATCCTGAAGGAAACCTTTCCTCCTTACGACCTGGGTTACTAAACATCACCGGCTGAACTAAGAACACTCTAATGACCACACCATAAAAGGAGCTTAAAAAGAAAAAAGATAATCTTCAGAGACTCCCTGAATGTGTGGTTTGTTAAAGAGGCAGAAGACTTCCCTCTTATGGATTCCCTGAACTATGGTATGACCCCGTGGAGAAAAAGATGAAACCGGGGCCGGAGATCTTCTTTAGAGATAAAATTGCTTGGGATAAAGGACAGAAGCATGAGATGGAGCCTTTAATTAAAAAATCTATGGAAAGCACTGAGAAATCTGAGGGCAGTGACACCGATGAACCATTTTACCTGCATGCACTGTGGCTGGATCTCTGCATGATCCACCTGTAAGCCAAGCCGTCTGACCCCTCCAAGCCGATCACCACTGTTGATGCACCACTCCTCAACTAGCATGTCGTCCGTGTCAAGCCTGCACAAGTTAACCCGAACCTTGTTATTCATCCCCTCCAAGAAAAGCTTTAATCTATTGCTTTTCCCTCTATTTCTGATGTAATTTTTAACCAGGCCTTCTTTAATGAGTTTCTCATCCCTGTATTTCCTAAAAATGTTTGCAATGAAATAATTGATGATTATATTATTGTGCCTTAGATTAATTGCCTTAATTTTAATTAAACGATTGGGGAAGATGATTTAATAAATGAATGATTCTTAACTGATCCCAATATGGAAAAAAGTAAACAACATAACCTCATTCAAACTAATGATGATGAGGCTATTATTATTAATCTCGATTATAGTAGCCATCTTCACGAGATTAGAATAGGGCCCACCCTTAATGAGCATGAGTGGTCGCCATTTGAAGAGATTCCAAAAGAGTTTATAGGCATCTTCGCATGGCCCTATAACGAGATGCTTGGTATTGACCCAAAAATAGCACAACATGAGATCCTCACCTTCACAAAAAGAAAACCTGCAAATAGAAAGTGAGAAAGCTTCAGATAATGCGCTCCCTCAAATTCAAGGACAAAGTGGTAAAATAATTAAATGTAGGATTCATTCGTGAGGTAGAATATCCTACATGGCTTACAGACATCATCCCTATACCTAAATTGGGAGAGAAAGTTTGCATGCGCATCGACTATTGAGATTTGAACACAACATCCTCGAAGGATGATTATTCTCTGCCTAACATCGACATAATCATTGATAACACTACCAATTATTCCCTCAAGTCATTTGTCGATGATTTCACCGAGTATAATCAGATTAAGGTTCATCATGATAATCAGGAAAATAACACTTTCATCACCCCATGGACAACTTTTTATTATATAGTCATGTCCTTTGGTCTCAAGAATATCGGGACTACCTGCTAAAGGAATGCTACAATCGTTCTACATGATCTTATCCATAAGGAAGTAGAAGTCTATGTTGATGATATGATCATTAAGTCCAAGACTCGAGAAGGTCTTATTCCTGCCCTGAGGAAATTTTTTGAGTGATTACAAAAATACCAGATGTGACTCAACACATTTTAATGCATCTTCGGTGTCACGAAGGGTAAACTCCTCTATTTAATGGTCATTAAAAAAGGGATCGAAGTAGACCCATCTAAACTTAGAGTGATTCTCTAGATATCCACCCCGAACGAAGAAATAAGTGCATTAATTTCTTAGTAAGCTCTAATACATCAGTCGATTCATCAGTCAACTAACCGTTATCTACAAGCCCATTTTTAAGATTCTGTGTAAGGATTCAACTAACGTCTGGAATGGGGCATGTCAATAAGACTTCGATCAGATCAAATAATACATCACCTAACCTCCGGTGCTCATATTTTCGTAATAAGGTCTCCCCTTCTCTTATACCTAACTGTCACCAACATCGCAATAGGGCTATGCTAGCCCAATACATCAAAGAATCACATAAGGAGAGAGTAATCTACTACGATAGTCAAAAGATAGCTGGGTACGAGGTGAAATACATTGCATTAAAGAAAGTGTGTATCACTTTAGTTTGGTTCATGTGTAAGCTCCGACATTATATGCTTTCATTCCCTATTAAATTGTTGTCCCGATATCTAATGAAATACCTCTTAGGAAAGCCCGCCTTGTCTAGCCACTTGGCCTAATGGCTGATGTTACTAGCTGGATTTGACATAACACATGTTACATAGATAGCTATGAAGGTAAGAGCCATTTACGATTACCTTGCCTATAATCCCATGGAAGGAACTGAGGTTTGGATCTCTGAATTTCCAGATATAGACATCCTCTTCATCTTTCACGAGGATCTCATATGGTAGATATTCTTTGATTGAGACACTAACAAGAAAGGATATGTTATTAGGATACTTCTGATCGCCCCTGATGATTCTTACACTCTCGTTTCCATCAAATTAGACTTCCCTTACACCAAAAGTATGACAGAATAAGAGGCTTGAATCGTAGGGCTCAAGATCGCCTTCGAGATAGGAATTACGCGCATTGATTTATATAGAGATTCAACACTCATCGTGGACCAAATTCTCAGAAAGTGGAAAGTCAAAGATTAGAAACTCCTACCCTTCCACAATCACCTCTAAGAGCTCACCTCCCAATTTAAATATGTCACATTCCACTACTTTCCTCATTTAAGGAACAACCTTGCCGATGTATAGACAACTTTGGCCTCTATTGTTGACATTGTAATACCCTATATTTTTATTAATTAATTTCCATGGGATTTATATTATTAATTTAATTGGGGAAATTAAATTGGATTTTTAGAAAATATTAATTAGCTAGATAAAGGATTAATAATTATTATAATTATTATTTACTTGTGTGTGATAAATAAATAGTTATGTTATTTATTATATGTGACCTATAAGTGAAAGCGACGGTTCAATAGAGTGTTACATCGGCGAATCGTTATATTTTATGGGAGATGCATAAGGTACGCACGTGTCGGGCTCGATTAATAAGAGGTTAGAATATTTGTAGTTAGTGACTCAGATGACCTTTTCGAGTGCACCTGTGGTCTGAAAAGGGTGGAAACAGTCCACAATAGGTATCTGGGTGTTATGTTTGGGTTTCATTTTTTTAGACATAATGGGGCCCGTATTTGAGTAAGAGGGTCATTTTCACTTAGGGCTAAGAAAAAAAACAGGATTAGGTAAATTAAGGGTATATTTAAGAGGGTGGGATGGTGGATGGCAGCCCATTTTTCATATTTTACACAATATATTGAGAGAGAGTCATATATAAGAGAAAAAAGAAGAAGAAAGAGGAGGGAACTTGGAGAGGAGAAGAAAGAGGACCCACCCCGTCATCAAATTCATAGAAGACTTTGGATTTTAATCAAACGACGCAAGTATTTGCTTTCTTTATATCAAAATTTGATAATAGTTATTTATTTTCATGATTAGAGGCAGAAATCTGAAAATTAAGATATTAATGATTGAAACTTTCTTAATTGATGTAGAGATTCAAATGATAAAAGACTAGGGTTTGTAAATGAATCATATGTGAAATTCGAAATATATTCTGGGATTTAAATGGATGAACATGTAGAACTTGTATATAAATATTGCATCTCTGATAATTAATTTGGTAAAAAAATTCTATCTTGAATTAATTGGAAGTTTGATTTAAAATCCTAGGGTTTGAATAGGGATTTTGGGTTAATTTTATGATTAAATACCTCTGGAATGTTATGGTAATGTTTTAAGAGTGGAGTGGGTGGAAACCTCCATTGGAGGGTTTGGAAGAGAAAAGAATGAGGAAGAATACATTTAGAAAAATGAACTGGTTCGCTCCCCTAGCGAACCGATTCACTTTTGGAAGTTAGATAAGGTTGTACAGAATCAAATTACGAAGCCATGTGTGCCAGTTTTGTATTTTTCTATTTTTTTTAATTTGTTATGAATTTTTTACTAAAAGGTCCAGTTAGGAGTTGGGGATCGACCGTAGGGGTTTATAGTGTATTGTGGGATTATTGGGGCATACTTTAAAGAGTTCGGTACATGTGATAGAATAACTTTAGATGGGTTTGAGTGAGGAGAACCAAGGATTCAAGTGAGTGACTATTTGTTTAATTAATCGAGAAGTTGGGTTGAACAACGAGATTGGGTGAACTATGCGCAATGGGATATGCGTACGAGTTCGATACTTATTATACACACACGCACACACATATTAGAGTGACGTGTATATATATGTATGTGTGTATGCTATTTGTTTTATTGAACGTACTTACACGTGAGTGCTATCGTAGGAGGTTGCGCATAGTGGAAAGCCCACCCTGGCATTGACTAGCAGGTGTTGGGTTGATTCCTAGGTCATAGTACTGTTGCATGGACACTATCTGTGTGTGAAGATATGTGTTGGTTTGAGTCCGATTGGGCGCGATGTGGTATGATTTTGACCCTTGGATGTATGTTTATGACCATCTCTGTTGTATGTATTTTCATTTGGGATCAGTGGTCAGATTCCGACCCTTGTGTCTTGGTGTGAGGAGTGATTCCTGTAGCTGGATAACATACGAGAGATGTATTATCTAGTTCCAAGCTCTGGGGATACAGCTATACCTATATATAGAGTGATTTATATGTATATTTTATACGATATAGTGCATGTATATATTTATAGCACGAGTGTAACTATGTTTGTATTTATTGCGTGATTATTTATTTATAGAAAGTGTGTTGTTACAATATTATTAATGAACATATATCTAGTGATGATAGTTATACTTAGATAATAGAGAGTATTAACGAGATTGGGCTTAGATAGCGGTTATGTATATCCTAATTAGACCGAGTAGTTTAATTAGTATAAATAAATGAACAAGTTAGGTGTGCACTATAGTTGAGAGGTGAGGTTTATCTTAAGTGATTATGACCAGTTAATTATGAACGTGATACACTACTGTTTTAATCGATTTAAAACAATTATCTACCTACAATATATTTTATACTTTACGGGCTTTGACCCACAAGGTGTGCAGCAGGAGTAGCGGGACTGCAGGAATAAATTCATTCTTACCGTGCAGTAACTGTGGACGCCACATCTTTGTTTAGACTCCTCAGTCTATTTTATCTAAATAGGATCAATCATTTCAATTTTAGTTTTGGGCGTGTTTCCCATAGATGGATAGGTTTTTATATTATTGTTAGATATTTATATTTCAGTACTCAATTTATTTATTCAGTTACTGTGGATGTTTTATTTGGTGATCGCTAATTTATTCGGTTCGTTCTTTTTATCTATTGATGCACGAGGATTATTCATTCATTTTCAATTGTATGATTTTATTCGCATTATTTATATTATATTGTGATTGCGATAGTGATGCTGAGAATGAACCATACTGAAACTCATTTTTTATTTTAGTAGAGGATTGACCACCAGTACTAGAATAGGTAGGTTATCACAAACATGCCTGTAGGGATAATAAGGGCCCGTTTTCTCGTCCAGAAACAAGCTGCACCCATTCACTACTACCACATCAAGATCGTTACAGAAGAATATATAGATATGGTCGGACTATGATATTATGACATTTGGTGCCTCTTCAAGCTTGGTAGGTATCCTCGAGACGCTGATAAGAAAGACCGTCCGACCATTCGCAGGTTGGCTGCTCAGTAAATCATCTACGAGAAGAAATTTTGATAGAATCCACTTGCATTGCATAGTAGGGGATGGGATCGAAGAAGTGATGCTGAAGATATACACTGGGGAATATGGACCTCATAGGAACGGTCATATGCTTGCTAAAAAGATCATCCGTCAAGGACATTACTGGACTACCATGGTTCAAGACTGCATTGCTTATATATGAAGATGCCTCAAATGCCAACAGTTTGATAACCTTCAACACTGGCCTCTTAGAGAGTTCTATAACATGACTTCTCCCTGGCTATTCTCCACTTGGGGTATAGACATCATCGAAATAGTCACTCCCAAGGCATGAAATGATCCTGAATTTATCCTAGACGCCATTGACTACTTCATAAAATTGGTTAAAGCCGAGTCATATGCGATGTTAAATGCAAAGAAAGTGGCTAAATTCATCAAAAAGAACATGATATGCTGCTACGATTTTCCCTATGAGCTGGAATCCGACAATGGGATATATTTCAAAGCTGAGGTTACAGAACTAGTTGATGAGTGCGGAATCCAAAGGCACAAGTGCTCTCCTTACTGAGTATAAACCAATGGGGCTATCAAAGCCGCCAATAAAAGGCTCAAGACCAACATTATCAAGATGACCGTAAGCTGTAAAAACTGGGTCGAACGAATCTCATATATCCCCTGGGGCTACCATATCTCCCTTAGAACACCCAGTAGGGCTACTCCCTACTCTTGGGTATATGGCATGGAGACGGTCTTACCCGTCGAACATGAAATACCCTATTTATGGGTTATGCCCAAAAATCAAGTCAGTGAAGAAGATTGATAGCAAAACCATTATGATGAACTTATGCTATTAGACGAAAGGAGGTTAAAAGCCCTATATTACATACAAGGCTACCATTTTTGTATTGCGCAATCATTCAATGAAAAGGTCAAGGACCATGGTGTTCAAGAAGGATATCTTGCCCTAAAAGAAATCATAGAACCTATCTGGGATCCGAGAGGAAAGTTCAAGCCCAATTAGAGCGGCCCCTACATTATAAACAAAATCTTATCAGGTGGTGCCACTATATTCACAGACCTCAATGGGGAGGAGATGACGCGTCTAATCAGTCTAGACCGTCTTAAGAAATTTTACCCCCAGTCCAAACTCTCGTCGCGCTACGACTCTTTTCACCTCCCTGCTATTCTAAAAATAAAATAAACTCTCCCCCCTCTCTACTCAGAACTACGTAGGACATGATCCTATGAAAAATCACCTTTTGAATAGAGAAGCTCACAATTGTTAAACCCCATAGAGGTACGTACGCAACCCATAAGACACCCATGGGCACGATCCTTTCTCTTTCATAAATTGCTATTCTTTTTCCCTCCGAGAACGATAATCTCCCTCATCATTTAAACGAACAAAATGATTATGTATGCCTTAGCAAACAGTATAGACAGTTCGAACAAAAGAAATTCATTAAAGGCATGACAAAATGGGCCGAAATCATCATCATTTTTTTTATTAAATATGGAATATAGCACTTACATGAAACATCAACAACAAGAATGAAAAATAACCAGCACTCTTACAAGGTTCACAAACCAAACACCTCAAACTTAACCTACACAACAAACCCATATATTACCAACACGTTCCTCATATTCAAGACCTGCCTTCAGCTACTGGATGGATCCACCTCATCATCATTTATTTCGTTAGAGAACCCCAAAAATCCCAATCCTGGTTATGATTCAGTATCTGGTCCATGCGAGAATATGCCTTAATTAGCTTGGACGAAACCACAACACCTTCCTCTAAAGTATCAAACATCACAAGCCACATTTGTCCAATGTGTTTAGCACAAATCTTCATAACCATCCACTTCCACAACCACTTCAAATAGTTCATCGGATATAAACCCAACCTCCCCGACAGCTTGAGATAGATGGGTTGACGATTGACGATTGACGATGCTGTCACAAAGGCCCCAAAATCATTCTCACCGATTTGGTCAGATCCTCCAGGGGAAAGAAGTTAGTTATACAGGGAGGAATGATCTGCTCCAAACGCCCTTACTGTGGAAGACGCCATGAAAAATTGAAAGAAATATGCCGAAGGCCCACCAACCGCACATTCCGATAGTCACTCAATTACAAAACAAGATACATATTTCCCCACCATGGTACAAACCAGCGAATATTCATGGCCCCATTCTCCATAAGCCAATTCACCAAGTTCTTCGAAGATGGGATAAAAATGAAAAAAATAGAGAAAAGATATTGGAAACACTCGTTAGAGGGTACTCAAGAGGACCCGCCAAACGCAATCTCTCCGACAATCGCATGAACAGCATCATAAGGCTCCTTCATAAAAAATTAGACCAATCTTCTTTCTTGGCATCCAGTCCATTTAAAGTCTCTGCTAGTATGACAACAACTGGATTACAGTAATAAGACATCCACAACACTATCCTGCCACTGGTCACTAAAAACAACTTGGTGGTCAATCCCAGGTCCACAACACTAGAAAAGCCATTGTCAGTATAATATCTTCGGCACACCTGGTTCAATACTTCTGGGAGAATAATACTTCCTTCGTGCACCGGTGGTTGGGCAGCTGAGGGAGAAATGTGGAGCAACTTGGCTAATAATACCTAAGGGAACGGGAGCTGCCGTAACACTTGGGTTGACACCCAACATCGTAAAAAACTCCTCATAAGTCGGGCATACTTTGTCCAGACCAAAGCGAACACTATACCAAAAACAGGAATCTGGAACGATTTAAAATCATGCCAAACCCAATCTGGCACGGTTTAAAATCGTGTCAGAATCAGGGGTGCCATATTTTCTGGCACGATTTAAACCATGCCAGATTTCCTAATTTGGCACACTTTTAAACCAGGCCAGATTTCTATTTTTTGGCACACTTTTTGCACGATAATAAATTGTGCCAGATTTTTCAATTAATAAAAAAAATTATTATTTGAAAACAAATCTGAAAAATCAACAAATTCCAAATTTGGTAGGAAAAATAATTATTATTTGCAAAACAAATCAAGAAAATTCACAAATTGAAAATCTTGCATGTTGTTGATAAACTAATGTACATACAAATTTCAAAATAGTATAAGTCTTAATAGTTGACAGACCAACAAAAAGTTGGCCAGAGTTTCCTCTGTTTTCTGGACATTCTAAAACATGCTAATATAAAACCTGCATAATATAAAGCCCGCACGGACAAAAAATACAATAATAAAATTACAAAAGCCCGCATAATCAGTTCCTAAAAGTTACATTGGTCCCGTGCGAGGTGTTCATGCCTCTTACGGGGCCATTTGGGGATTGGTTTGAGTTTTCACCCTTTAACGATTTGTTTTTAAGACTGGTCTAGATAATTTCAAATTATTGTCATATTCTCAAATCGGAAGACCCGCGATTACACGGTCAATTTTGTCAAGTTACATTGGTCCCGTGCGAGGTGTTAGTGCCTCTTATGGGACCGTTTGAGAGCTGGATTAGGTTTTCATCCTCAAACGACATGTTTTTAAGACTAATCCAGATTTATTCAAATTATCAACATATTCTCAAATTAAAAGTCTCGTGATTACATGGTCAGTTCCTACGAGTTACATTAGTCCCTTGCAAGGTGTTAGTGCCTCTTACGGGACCGTTTAAGGGTTGGTTTGAGTTTTCATCCTCAAACGTCATGTTTTCAAGCTAAAGTCTAAATATTTTTCAAATTATCATCATATTCTCAAACTGGGAATCCCATGACTATGCGGTCAGTTCCTAAGAGTTACATTGGTCCAGTGCGAGATATTCATGCCTATTACAAGGCCATTTGGGGCCTGGTTTGGATTTTCACCCTTCAAAAACATTTTTTTAAGTCTAATCTATATATTTTCAAATTATCATCATATTCGCAAATCGGGAGTCCTATGACTACGCGGTCAGTTCTTACAAGTTACACTGGTCCCCTGCGATGCTTTCATGCCTCTTACGGGACCGTTTGGGGGCTGGTTTGAGTTTTCACCCTTTAACGGCATGTTTTTAAGCGGAAGTCTAAATATTTTTAAATTATCATCATATTATGAAATTGGGAATCTCATGACTATGTGGTCAGTTCCTACGAGTTACATTGGTCCTGTGCGAGGTATTATGGCCTCTTATGGGAACGTTTGGGGGCTGGTTTGGATTTTCACTCTTTAGCGACATGTTTTTAAATATTTTCAAATTATCGCCATATTCTCAAACCGAAAGTCTCGTGACTACGTGGACAGTTCCTATAAGTTACATTAGTCCCATGCGAGGTGTTAGTGCCTCGTACGAGGCTGTTTGGGGGATGGTTTGAGTTTTTACCCTCAAACGACATGCTTTTAAGAACAATCAACATATTTTCAAATTATCGTCATACTCTCAAATAGGGAGACTTGTGACTACATGATCAGTTCTTATAAGTTACATTGGTCCCATGCGAGGTGTTCATGCCTCTTACGGGTCCGTTTGGGGGTTGGCTTGGGTTTTCACCCTTTAACGACTTATTTTTAAGACTAATCTATACAATGTTAAATTATCATCATATTTTCAAATCGAGAGACCCGTGTAACACCCCGCCCGCCCGGGGAGAGAGAACGGAGCGCTAATGCGATAAAATAAATCCAAATCCACAATACACAAGGTATAGAGCATCTAAGTCCCACAACAACAAAAGAGAAACCACAAATCTCAATCTCTTCAAATTAAATACCAAATCTCTCGAATTAAAATTAAAACTATCTAACTCGAATAATCATACAAATCTCCAAAGCTCTATACATCAAAATAATACAAATCAATCTCCATAGCGCCCCAAAATCCGCGCTAACCTTCCACTAAAAGAAAATATGTGAAAGTACACAATACGACAAGAAAGATGCTCAACAAATATATGTTAGCAATGAATAAAACGTAACAACACGAGTACGAATATTCAAATCGAAATGCAAATCTCAAAGCATTTATCAATATAATTTCTCAACAACACTTTAATCGGGTCACCAGGCCTCACCACATCCGTATATGCTTTATCAAGCCATAGCCCCGAAAACAGGAATTTTGGCCGGTTCACAACATCCGTGCCATATTAAAATCTCACTCAACAATAATATAATGATACCACATGAATCAAAATAATTTCAACAATTATTTTCCAGATTTCAATGAATTTATCAATTCAAATATGAGTTCAATTAAGAAGAATTCAAAGAGAATGAAACTCGCGAGATTTAAAGAGCATATTGTGTAAAATCCCATACCTCAAACCATGATGAGAAACCAATGATCACATCCTCAAGATTTACTCAAAATCTCCTCCAAGAACCTCCAACAAAATAGCCCCAAGAACACCTCTAATCTAAGGTTGAAAGTCACAAATCTCAAGGGCCAATGTGTATATAAAAAGAAGAGGAATATAAAATATATTTGCTGCCAACATTTGTGCCAAAAGTAGGTTAAAAAGGTTTCCCACGACTCCCTTTTATAATGCAAAGAAATGAAGAGTTGGAATCCAAAAGACTCCTTTAAATAAGTCAAAGAAATGAAGAGTTGGAAGTCAAAACAACTCCAAGAGTTAAAAACATTTTAAAATCCGTTTTAACTCCGATTTCGAAACCGTTTGAAATTATCGCCTTTAAAAATAATAACCAACATATTTGAGAAATAAAAATAATTTTATCAAAAACTTTATTTTCCTCCATTTTCCAGAAATTAATTAAAATAGCCCAAAATTACGCGGGTTTTTACACTTCCCCACTAATAATAGAATTTCTCCCTCGAAATTCGCCGAATGCCTAACTCTCAAAAAATCAGGCCAACAATCTCCAAAAATAATCTCGTCTCCAAAAATAATTCCTCACCTCTAATCTCGAAACTTATCACGAATATCACTAAAATTTGCTATCTCCAAAAATTGCTAACCACGCAATGAACCCAAAACCCAAGTCCCGAGGGTTGCCGTATACCTAAGCTCTGATACCATTTGTAACACCCCGCCCGCCCGGGGAGAGAGAACGGAGCGCTAATGCGATAAAATAAATCCAAATCCACAATACACAAGGTATAGAGCATCTAAGTCCTACAACAACAAAAGAGAAACTACAAACCTCAATCTCTTCAAATTAAATACCAAATCTTTCGAATTAAAATTACAACTATCTAACTCGAATAAAAATACAAATCTCCAAAGATCTATACATCAAAATAATACAAATAAATCTCCATAGCGCCCCAAAATCCGCGCTAACCTACCATTAAAAGAAAATATGGGGAAGTACACAATACGACAAAAAAAATGCTCAACAAATATATGTTAGCGATGAATAAAACGTAACAACACGAGTACGAATATTCAAATCAAAATGCAAATCTCAAAGCATTTATCAATATAATTTCTCAACAACACTTTAACCGGGTCACCAGGCATCACCACATCCGTATATGCTTTATCAAGCCATAGCCCGGGAAACAGGAATTTTGGAGGGTTCACAACATTCGTGCCATATTAAAATCTCATGACAATATTCTCAACAACAATATAATGATACCACATGAATCAAAATAATTTCAACAATTATTTTCTTGATTTCAATGAATTTATCAATTCAAATATGAGTTCAATTAACAAGAATTCAAAGAGAATGACACTCGCGAGATTTAAGGAGCATATTGTGTAAAATCCTATACCTTAAACCATGATGAGAAACCAACGATCACATTCTCAAGATCAACTCAAAAGATCTACAAAATCTCCTCCAAGAACCTCCAACAAAATAGCCCCAAGAACACCTTTAATCTAAGGTTGGAACTCACAAATCTCGGGGGCCAATGTGTATATAAAAAGAAGAGGAATATAAAATATATTTGCTGCCAAAATTTGTGCCAAAAGTAGGTTAAAAAGGTTTCCCACGACTCCCTTCTATAATGCAAAGAAATGAAGAGTTGGAATCCAAAAGACTCCTTTAAATAAGGCAAAGAAATGAAGAGTTGGAAGTCAAAACAACTCCAAGAGTTAAAAACATTTAAAAATCATTTTAAAATCCGTTTTAACTCCGATTTCGAAACCGTTTGAAATTCACGCCTTTAAAAATAATAACCAACATATTTGAGCAATAAAAATAATTTTATAAAAATTTTTATTTTCCTCCATTTTCTAGAAATTAATTAAAATAGCCCAAAATTACGCGGGTTGTTTCACTTCCCCACTAACAATGGAATTTCGCCCTCGAAATTCGCCGAATGCCTAACTCTCAAAAAATCAGGCCAACAATCTCCAAAAATAATCTCGTCTCCAAAAATAATTCCTCACCTCTAATCTCAAAACTTATCACGAATATCACCTAAAATTTGCTATCTACATAAATTGTTAACCACACAATGAACCCAAAACCCAAGCCCCGAGGGTTGCCGTATACCTAAGCTCTGATACCATTTGTAACACCCCGCCCACCCGGGGAGAGAGAACAGAGCGCTAATGCGATAAAATAAATCCAAATCCACAATACACAAGGTATAGAGCATCTAAGTCCCACAACAACAAAAGAGAAACTACAAATCTCAATCTCTTCAAATTAAATACCAAATCTCTCGAACTAAAATTACAACTATCTAACTCGAACAAAAATACAAATCTCCAAAGCTCTATACATCAAAATAATACAAATCAATCTCCATAGCACCCCAAAATCCACGCTAACCTGCCACTAAAAGAAAATATGGGGAAGTACACAATACGGCAAGAAAAATGCTCAACAAATATATGTTAGCGATGAATAAAACGTAACAACACGAGTACGAATATTCAAATCAAAATGCAAATTTCAAAGAATTTATCAATATAATTTCTCAACAACACTTTAACCGGGTCACCAGGCCTCACCACATTCGTATATGCTTTATCAAGCAATTGCCCGGGAAACAGAAATTTTGGCGGGTTCACAACATCCCTGCCATATTAAAATCTCATGACAATATTCTCAACAACAATATAATGATACCACATGAATCAAAATAATTTCAACAATTATTTTCCAGATTTCAATGAATTTATCAATTCAAATATGAGTTCAATTAACAAGAATTCAAAGAGATTGACACTCGCGAGATTTAAGGAGCATATTGTGTAAAACTCCATACCTCAAACCATGATGAGAAACCAACGATCACATCCTCAAGATCAACTCAAAATATCTACAAAATCTCCTCCAAGAACCTCCAACAAAATAGCCCCAAGAATACCTCTAATCTAAGGTTGGAACTCACAAATCTCAAGGGCCAATGTGTATATAAAAAGAAGAGGAATATAAAATATATTTGCTGCCAAAATTTGTGCCAAAAGTAGGTTAAAAAGGTTGCCCATGACTCCTTTTTATAATGCAAAGAAATGAAGAGCTGGAATCCAAAAGACTCCTTTAAATAAGGCAAAGAAATGAAGAGTTGGAAGTCAAAACAACTCCAAGAGTTAAAAAGATTTAAAAATCATTTTAAAATCCGTTTGAAGTCCGATTTCGAAACCGTTTGAAATTCTCGCCTTTAAAAATAATAACCAACATATTTGAGCAATAAAAATAATTTTATCAAAAACAATATTTTCCTCTATTTTCCAAAAATTAATTAAATTGCCCAAAATTACGCGGGTTGTTACAACCCGTGATTACACGGTCAATTACAACGAGTTACATTGGTCCCGTGTGAGGTGTTAGTACCTCTTACGGGGCCGTTTGAGAGATGGATTAGGTATTCACCCTCAAACGACATGTTTTTAAGCCTAATCTAGATTTATTCAAATTATCGTCATATTCTCAAATCTAAATTCTCGTGACTACGTGGTCAATTCCAACGCGTTACATTAGTCCCTTGTGAGGTGTTATTGCCTCTTACGGGGCCGTTTGAGGGCTGGTTTGAGTTTTCACCCTCAAATGACATGTTTTTAAGCTAAAGTCTAAATTTTTTCAAATTATCATCATATTCTCAAATCGAAAATCTCGTGACTACGCAGTCAGTTCCTACGAGTTACATTAGTCCCATGCGAGGTATTATGGCCTCTTGTGGGGCCATTTTGGGGCTGGTTTGGATTTTCACTCTTTAGCGGCATGTTTTTAAACTTAATCTAAATATTTTTAAATTATCGTCATATTCTCAAACGGAGAGTCCCGTGACTACGTGGTCAGTTCCTACGATTTACATTGGTCCCGTGCGAGATGTTAGTACCTCCTATGAGGTTGTTTGGGGTTATTTTATGTTTTCACCCTTTGACGGCACGTAACCTAACACTAATATTTATTGGGATAAATGAACTTGAAAATGAAGGGATTTTGAGATCAAATTTAAGTATTAGTGTTTGGCATGTAGTCAACAATATTGGTCCCATAAGTGAAGAAATGAGGAAGAGTTCTCTCCACTTGTAATTGTCATTGTTGTGCACTTCAAGATAGAGTATTTTTCGATCTTGAATACAAGTCGTAGAATTGAGACACAGGTCCTAGAATTGAGACAAAGCATTTTTAATCTTGAATATAAGTCCTAGAATTGAGGAAGTACTATAACTGAGGAGTAAATGAGGGCGTCGGAAAGAGATAAGGAATTTTTTGAGCTTGAATACAAGTCCTAGAATTGAGGCAATCAACATAATAAGTTAGAGATAAAAGTCTTAAGAGTTGACGAATTCTTATTCTAAATCCACATTAATACTTAAACTTTTGTGATCATGTATAAATGTAATTTATAATAAGAAACAACACATGTTAAAAGATTTTTGTAACTGTCATTGTGCTTGGAGGCTACTTGTCACTAATGACATTAGTATATATTGTGTTTTAAGTGACAAGGGTTGGTATAATCTTTTTGGAAAACAAGACTGTCTTTACTACTAAATATAACTACGGGAAAGAAGAGAGATATGCTCGGTGGGATGCTGCACAGAGGACTCTACATAGTCTTCAACCACCAGAAACCATTAATCGTATACACACACCTGCTGCTATATGTGGCAGCATACACACACTCCATAACAGGATTACTGTTGTGCAGACTCACACACTGCACCTACTTAACTATTAATGGGACCTTTCTCATTTTTGAGGTGCTTGGATTATACTAGACCAACAAACTCCTGCTGAAGGAGATATTTGTCACTAATTTGATAGCTTAGAGAATATTTTGCAATCTACTCTATATATACCAAGACTTTCCCATCATCTCTACATGTGGTCAAGGAAGAAAAATCCACATCTCAACACAAGGAAGAAAAATCTCGAAAAAAATCCTATTCAAGAGAAAGAACAATTAGAAACATTCCAAGAAGTCCCTAAGAATCATGAAGTAGAGGTTCAGACAACTCAAGAAAATAACAATCAGGATAATCAACCTATCCTGCAGAATCAATTTGAAGACTTGAACGATAGTCTCATAGATCTTGAAGAGGAAAATACTGCTAATCCACTTTTGAAAAGCAATCCAATCATAGACAAGGATCTAAAATAGGTTGTATACCATACGAAAGTTGGTAAACTTTCTCATGACTACTCTCCAAAGGAAACAAACAAAATTAATCAATACAATTTATCTCCTAAAGGCTTTTATATCCCTCAATCAGAAAAACATCCTGCAAGTGAGAAAGATAGCCACTTAGACAATAAAGATACAATTTTTTCAACTCCTATGATAGAGGAACTTCAAACAGGGAAAAGAATATGAAGATACAAGAAGCTAAGGATGCTAAAGACAAACATGGAAAAGAATCAGGTTCTTCTCTATCCAATGCTTAGAATCTTAAAACAGGTAAACCTCCCGAACCTCCTTATGACCCTATTTTTAAATCACAAACACCTTCCTATGAAATATTAAGTTTGTTATATAAACAAAGGCAGAACTAGACTTATTCAGTTTGCAAAACTAATCTCTAAAGTATGATAAAAACTAAACACTTGGTCTTCTAAATTAATCTCTCAAACTGGCAAAACAACCCTAATAAGACATGTTCTACTCTCACTCCCTATCTATACTATATCGGTATTGAATCTACCTAAAACTATAGCGTTGGTCAAGCTCAATTTTGAATATTAAAGAGGTCCAAATGTATTTTTAGGTTTATCTTGATCATCATGTAAGCTAATTTCAGAAAGCCACTCTAATCGAGCAGCCAAGCTAGAGTATGGTATTGCTCTAGCTAACTTCATTAGTATTTATCTATTTATTTACTATTATGTATCTGTGGATACCCAAATTTACCATTATGGGCCCGAACGAGTAGCCTAATGAAAACGGCCCAAAATTCGAACCCCTCGCCTTAACTAAATAGAATTTTGGCTTAGTCTGCTCCCATGTTCTCGTGTAGAGATATTCCAGGAGAAGATGGTAAACATGGGGGAGTCCAACACCCCCCACTCCCCGAGGATAGATATGTATATAATAAACCCTAAGTCTGGGGCGAAGAACACGCACTGTATTCTTTGTAAACACTCCCCGGAGTATATAAAAATAATACTGACTTAACCACCGTAAATGTAGGCATTCTTGCTGAACCACGTACATATTGTGTTGTGTGCTTGGCATTTTATCTTCTTTATTTTCCTTGGTTGTTGCGCTTCTCTCATTTATTTGTGTTGAATACAATTGTCACCATAATTGGCGCCGTCTGTGGGAACGTTTGTCTTCCCTGAGAAATCCCACACCAACAAAGAAGTTCGAAATGTCTGGTCACATCAGTAATGCTCCTTAGGCCGGAGATATCCAAGAAAAACCTGATCCTCGCAGGATCAGATCTGAAGTTCGGCGTTCAGATCAGAGGGCTCTCCCAGAGAGGCCAGTCTCAGAGGAAAGCCAAGGACCAGCGAGGTCCATGCAAATCTCCAGACTGATTGATGCCTATGAGGCAAGGCTCCAAAAGTAATGGGAGTCCTCTCGCAAGCAGGAAGCTGAGAATGCTTGCCTCAAAAGGAAATTAGAGAGGATGGAGAAAGAAATCCATCGCAGCACTAGGCGACGTCCATACCGCACTCCTGGCCCTCGGGCGAGCAAGTCTCGTAGTCGAGGAAGGATCCCTAAGCATAGATCCCAAAAGAGCAAGAGGCATGAGTCAAGCAATGACTCACTCGATCACTAGTGACCTAATCGCCGTTATAGGAGCCCAGCTCACAGCAATGAGAACATACGAAATTTGGTCCGAAGAGAGATGGACCAACACCCAGCACATCGCAGCGGAAGATCGACTAGGGAGCTTACTAGATGAGCTCTCAAGACCCAGATGAAATCTCCTTTCTCGAGGTAAAGAGAGGAAGAAGAAGCCCCCAAGAAATTCGCTATTCCATGATTCAAGATTTATGATGGAAAAACTGATCTCATTTATCACGTTAGGCAGTACAGGTAAGCCATGACCCTCTGGAACCATCGGAGGCACTGATGTGCCAAATTTTTCCCTCGAGCCTGCATGACATGGGGCAAAAATGGTTTAAAAGGCTCCCTCACAGGTCTATCAGGAGCATTGAGTCCCTGGCCGAGCTTTTTACTGCTCGCTTCATTACTAGTAGCTCCCATCCTAAAAGGATGGATGCTTTGATAATAATAAATAAGACATCTCAAGAGACTTTTGGAGACTACGCAAAGAGGTACTGGGAGTTATTCAATGAGATCGAAGACTGCTTGAAGCAGGTAGTAGTGGCCTCCTTTAAAATTGGGCTACCCAACTATTCCCTTATGTACCAGTCCCTGACAAAGAAAGAGGCCATGACCATCGATGACCTGATGGCTCGCATCGATAAATACGCCAAGGTGGAGGATGTGACCCGCCTCAGCACAGGGGAGAACGATCAAACTAAGCTCGCTGCCAAAGGCAATGACAAACCTGAGAACCAGAAGAAAGGTGGAAAGAATGGGGGCAAGAATGGCTCCAAGAACGGATGCAAGAACGATGTGGCAAAAGCATTTCACGTAGTCAACACTGTCTTTAGAGAACCGATTTACAAGATTCTTGCAAAAATCAAAGACGAGCCATTTATTAAGTGGCCCAGAAAGATGGGAGGAGATCCCTCAAAGAGAAATAACGCGCTGAGATGCGCTTTTCATAAAGAGGGAGGACATAAGATTGAGCATTGCAAAGCTCTTAAGTCCCACCTCGAATAATTGTCCCAGTCCGGGCATCTGAACGAATTTATGGAAAAGAAGGCAAAGAAAGTCACTGCTAATGGAGAAGCAAGACCCGATAATGTACTTGAGGATGATGTTGGCCATGAATTCGCAGTAATTCATGGGGCATCTGATGTGAAGCAGATTCAGGGGAATTCAGCTCGGATGGAGGTAAAAAAGCTTACAGTAGTGATGCAAGCTTTCCATATCGATCCCGCAAACAACCAATCAGGAAAACATCGGTGAGCAGATGACGTCGACTATAACAAACATATCGTGTTCACAGATGAAGATCTGGTGGGAGTAAGAACCCCACACCATGACGCCTTGATCATTACGCTCATGATTGCCAACTATGACGTCGATAAGTTCCTCGTCGACGAAGTAAGTTCATTCGAGGTAATGTATCTCAATCTGTTCAGGAAATTAAAGTTGAGCATCACCTACCTGAAGGAGGCCACTGTCCTTCTAGTTGGCTTCGCTGGAAAAGTGACTATCCCATTGGGAAAGATTGTGCTACCCGTAAGGGTAGGAAGTATCTCTAAGATGATTGAGTTTCTGGTAGTCAATATTGACTCACCATACCAAGCCATCATCGGGAGAGGATGGCTACATGCAATGAAGGCAGTCCCCTTGACCTACCATCAGAAACTCAAGTATGTGACCGAGCGAGGAGTAATGGAGATCCATGGTGATCAAGCGATGGCAAGAAGGTGCTTTATAGCATCCATCCCCCCTAGACCAGAAAAGAAGGCCGAGAAGCCCAATGAGCAGGTCGAGGAACATAAAGGTCTGATACCTTCAAAATAGCAGTTAAGGTATGGAAGACCATGAGTGGAGGAGACCAGGATCTTCCCTCTGAGTGGGTCATGGAAAACCTGGTGGAAGTTATAGCTGGTGATAATGAAAAGGACATGGTATTTTTTATTGGAGCTTCCCTCACAAATCAAGAAAAAAAGGAATTGGCAATTTTATTGAGAAGCAACGTAGACGTTTTCGCATGGGAGCCATAGGAGCTGCCTAGAATTGATACCAGTGTGGCTTGTCATCGGTTGCATATCGATCCCACTTTCAAACCTATCACCCAAAAGGCACGACGAACTGCGCCCGACAAGACAAAATTCGTAGAGAAAGAAGTAGAAAAATTACTGGATGCAGGATCCATACGGGAGGTCCAATTCCCCAAATGGTTATCCAACCCAGTAGTAGTTCCAAAGAAAAAGGTGAAATGGAGAGTCTGGTGTAACACCCCACGATTTTGGGACTGAGAAATTTAATTTTTGGGAGAAATAAATTTATTTAAATTGGGGAATTTTAAATTTTGGAAATTTAGGCCCAAAAATTGAGGACATTTCAAAGTATTCTCGATGATGATTTTGAGTGTACCATCAATCCCATATGGGTCAAAATAGTCAAAATGACTGTCATTGGGTTTTATTTCGGTTTCGAATTATTTTTAAATCAGTTTGACTCGAATTGGAGTAAACGAGTCATTTAAAGTGTGTATTAACATTTAAAACTGGGTTTATTGTTTTACAGGCTTAAAAGGCTTACGGATCAAGCCATCTCATTTAGAGAAAGAGAGAAATAGAGAGAAAGAGAAAGGAAGAAATAAAGAAGAAGAAAGTAAGAGAGAAAGGAAGAAAGCTTAGAGATTTCCGGCCCAACCGCGATCACGGGGATGATCCAACCTCTACAATTTCGAGGCAAGTGTTTAATCTTGCTAAATATTTCATTTGTGTATTTCATTTCATAATTTGTGGATAAAAGAAATGTATTTTGGGTATTAATATCAAAACCTAGATTTTTGAGTTTAATCTTGAAATTGATGTTTAGATATGGGTTTGATAGTGTAGAAATGGTTGGGATCAACTTTGGGTTGATTTAATAGCTTAGAATCATGGTATAATAAAGGTTTAGGGGTTAGAAGTGAAATTTTAGGGTTTAGGATTCTTGGGTTATGTAAGAATGACAGGTCTTACGGGTATAGGCCGTGCCTATGGTAAGTTAGGTTGTCCTTATGGGAGGGGTAACTTAATTAAGATTCCAGGACGCGAATAGGTGCACGCTGTTAGATGAGAGGTGAGTTTGGGGGTTTCATGAGAGTGCGACTCCACTTTAATTATGAAATAAGTCCATTTATATCTATTATGCACGGTTAACACCCTTGCTAAAAAGTTTTACACCTCGGTCTCTGACCCGTTTATATTTCTCTCCTGCTATATATATATATATATATATATATATATATATATATATATATATATATATATATATATATATATATATTACTACAGGTGTCCTACCGCATGGATGCAGGATGCCCTTCTATCCAGAGTCTTGGGAGCCGTAACAGGTGCGGACTTTGTAAATCTATTATCCAGAGTCTTTGTAAATCTAGATAGGATTCATTGTGTACATCGGGATTATACTTTAGAGTTATTTATATTTATTTATATTTCTTCCCCATGGATGTTGTACCGTCTGTGACCCGATAGTTTATTCGGGTATATTTCCTTTTGTATACTCATTTACTTTTTATTTCGAGCACTTTATTTTATCGTGATGTTGGTACATTCTATCTCTTATACTAGTTGATAGTGTCGGTTTGTTGTTTGTGGCATGTTTTATTTAATTTCGACATCTCGCTTATTTGATTTCGGGTAGTTAGCCTTATAGGTTATTGTAAAGTTTGTTGGTGCTGAGACTGAGCCATCTGAGATTCTTGATTTAAGGTAGTATAGGGCTGGCCACCTGTTATTATTTTAAGCGGGTTGTCACAGATGATATCAAAGCATTAGGTTCTAGAGTCTTTAGGATATGCGTGGGTTTTTCTGCGTTCTTTCGTTAGCATTCTTGATATAGAGCCCTACTGTTAGGGTTGTTGTGTTCACTGTGTTTATCTTCTTCTGCGAAGTATATTCACTTGATTGGTGTTCTGATAATAGTTTCTCTCATTTCAGACGTCACCTAGAATATATCATCCAGGAAAGGAAAAGATTAGAGATTCAATACCCATAATGAGATTTTGGGTACGCTTTGATCGGGGTATTTGCTTTTCCCGATTTCGGCGGAAATAAAGAGGAGATTTCTAGAGGTGATTCAAGGTGATCTATCGATGGTTGAGTAAGAAAATTTACTCGAATGGAGAATCTTGGATTTAATAAGGTAAGTTATGAGGAGAGGCATGTAGTGAAGTCCTTGGGAGGTTTAGATTGAGAAACCCGTCAACCTTTGTTAGGAAGCCTGGTGATGCTGACTTTTATCGGTGGAAGGTAGGTGGCATTGTCCTACTGTTAGGAGTATCGTCTTTATTTAAGTAGGGAGTAAGAAATTTGGAGACTCAGGTTTATTGAGTAGGACCGAAGGATTTGTCAAAAGTCAAAATAGCGATTTGTCCTTCAAAATGGTTAGGAAGGATCTTCTGGAAAATGTCTCTTCGGGGAGAGTTAGGCTTTAGGAAGAAAGATTATCCTGGAAGAAGTAGAGGACTTTGAATAGGGATTTAAGGATGAAGTAAATCAATTGGATTATGGAAGTATAGGGTAGAATGCCCTTCTTTGGGGTTAAGTCACGCTTTATGCGATATCGGGAACGTCGTGCATAAGGTATATGAGTGGTTAGCCACTACACCCCTAGGGTGTATAGAATTTCCCTAGAGGAAAGAGTGAGCAAGTACGGCCTTTGTACGACATCTTTTGAGTTAATAGACCGCCTCGTGAGGAGACAGTAGAGACAGTAGAGAGTTGTACTATTGAGTTCCGGAAGTGCCGACTATTAAGGTTTGTTCACTAATGGTTATTGTTGTATAGATAGGCTAGTGCGGGTAATTGTAGTGTTCCCATGAAGGAAGGACTTACTCGTGGAAATGATTTAATGTGATGTAAAGGATTTGGAGAACTGAAGAGGTTCAGATTTTAGGAGATTCGTTGTTGAGCGGAGAATTTAGCTCATAGTTGTGCTAGTCTTGAGAACTAGGTATTGGTTAGGGTATTGTATTTGTTGAGGCCTTGTGTCCTAAACATAAGGTGTTTGTTTGGCATGTCGAAAAATATGAAATTGTTTTATATTATGTGTTGCATAGGCCTTCTGGGAATATCCATAATTTGAAAATCTTTTATAAAAACTTAACCCTGGTTCAACTGATCTCAATCCCCGACATAGCTACCCTGTAGTGTATCGAGAGGGTTCCTTGTTTGGATTTTGCTTGCGAGACCTCCTCCGCATGAATGTGGCTTATGTCAGGAATTGAGAAGAGTTCAACCATTGGGAATTTTAAACTTTCATATATACTTAATATGCTGCTATAGATTATAATTGTTGAGAGCTATATTACGATTTGAGGCTAGTGGAGACAAGTTATTGATTGTACGAGTTGAGCTCGGGTACGGGGTGTATGGGCGCCCCGGGTAGTTAGTTTAAAATTTTAAAATCTATATGGTTCGATGTGAGAACCGGGAAGGATTGGTATAGCGATTAAGAGGGTTGATGTAAGGACTAGATGAGATTGAGGTCCTAGGCATATCTTAAATTTCGCGGGGAAATTTTTGTAAGGGGGGAAGAGTGTAACACCCCACGATTTTGGGACTGAGAAATTTAATTTTTGGGAGAAATAAATTTATTTAAATTGGGGAATTTTAAATTTTGGAAATTCAGGCCCAAAAATTGAGGACATTTTAAAGTATCCCGGATGATGATTTTGAGTGTACCATCGATCCTAGATGGGTCGAGATAGTCAAAATGACTGTCATTGGGTTTTATTTCGGTTCCGGATTATTTTTAAGTCAGTTTGACTCGAATTGGAGTAAACGAGTCATTTAAAGTGTGTATTAACATTTAAAACTGGGTTTATTATTTTAAAGGCTTAAAAGGCTTACGGATCAAGCCATCTCATTTAGAGAAAGAGAGAAATAGAGAGAAAGAGAAAGGAATAAAGGAAGAGAGAGAAGAAGAAGAAAGCTTGGAGATTTCTGTCCCAACTGCGATCATGGGGACAATTTAACCTCCACAATTTCGAGGCAAGTGTTTAATCTTGCTAAATATTTCATTTGTGTATTTCATTTCATAATTTGTGGATAAAAGAAATGGATTTTTTGTATTAATATCAAAACCTAGATTTTTGAGTTTAATCTTGAAATTGATGTTTAGATATGGGTTTGATGGAATAGAAATGGTTGGGATCAACTTTGGGTTTATTTAGTAGCTTAGAATCATGGTATAATAAAGGTTTAGGGGTTAGAAGTGAAATTTTAAGGTTTAGGATTCTTGGGTTATGTTAGAATGATAGGTCTTACGGGTATAGGCCGTGCCTATGGTAAGTTAGGTTGTCCTTATGGAAGGGGTAACTTAATTAAGATTCCTAGACGCGAATAGGTGCGCGCTGTTAGATGAGAGGTGAGTTTAGGGGTTTCATGAGAGTGCGACTCCACTTTAATTATGAAATAAGTGCATTTATATTTATTATGCACGGTTAACACACTTGCTAAACATTTTTACACCTCGGGCTCTGACCGGTTTATATTTCTCTCTTGCTATATATATATTACTACAGGTGTCCTACCACATGGATACCAAATGCCCTTCTATCCAGAGTCTTGGGAGCCGTAACAGGTGCGGACTGTTGCGGGATTTATGTTGTAATCGCCCCTATTTCTTTGTAAATCTAGATAGGATTCATTGTGTACATCGGGATTATACTTTAGAGCTATTTATATTTGTTTATATTTCTTCCCCATGGATGTTGTACTGTCTGTGACCCGACAGTTTATTTCGGGTATATTTCCTTTTGTATACTCATTTCCTTTTTATTTCGAGCACTTTATTTTATCGTGATGTTGGTACATTCTATCTCTTATACTAGTTGATAGTGTTGGTTTATTGTCTGTGGCATGTTTTATTTAATTTTGGCATCTCGCTTATTTGATTTCGGGTAGTTAGCCTTATAGGTTATTGTATCGTTTGTTGGTGCTGAGATTGAACCATCTGAGATTCCTGATTTAAGGTAGTATAGGGCTGGCCACTCGTTATTATTTTAAGCTGGTTGTCACATATGCATCGACTTCAATGGCCTTAATAGGGCTTTCCCTAAGGACAGGTTCCCCTTCCCAAAAATTGACCAATTGGTGGACGTTACAACAACTCACGAAAGAATGAATTTTCTGGATGCATATTCGGTGTATCATCAGATCCCTATGTATGCACCAGACGAGGATAAGACAACATTCATCACCACAGTCGGATTATACTGTTACAAAGTCATGCCTTTCAGGCTAAAAAATGCAGGGGCAACCTACCAGCGGCTGGTCACCAAGATGTTCAAAGACCAAATGGGAGACACCATGGAGGTCTACATCGATGATATGCTCGTCAAGAGCAGAAGCAAAAAAGACCACCTCTTAGACCTATCGAGAACCTTCAAGATCCTCAGGAAATACCGAATGAAGCTCAATGCGAGCAAGTGTTCTTTCGGTGTCCAGTTTGGAAAATTTCTTGGATACTTGGTTAGTAAGAGAGGCATTGGGGCTAACCCGGACCAGATCGACGCAATCAACAGAGTACAGCCCCCTCGCACAATATGAGACATACAGAAGCTCATCGGCATGCTCGCTGCCTTAAACCGTTTCATCTCGAAGTCCTCCGAGAAATGCAAACCATTTTTCCATCTCTTGAAGGGAAACAAGATAATAGAATGGAATCAAGATTGCTCGCAAGCATTGAATGAGCTCAAGGACTACCTTAGCTCACCACCCCTGCCCGTCATACCTCAAGAAAGAGATTCCTTGTACTTATACCTTGCCATTTCCAACCACGCCGTGAGTTCGGCGCTGGTATGCGAGAGAGCAGGAATTTATCACCCCATTTATTACGCGAGCAAGACTCTATTAGAGGCTGAAAAACGGTACCTACCACTAGAAAAGATCGCCTTTCCGCTTGTAGTAGCTTCAAGGAAGTTGAAGCACTATTTTGAAGCTCACTCCATCATTGTTCTTACATCGCACCCCCTTAAAGCAATCCTGAGGAAAGCGGATCTGTCAGGCAGATTGACTAAATGGTCAGTTGAGCTCGGACGATTTGACATCCAATTTAAACCAAGGAATGCAATCAAGGGACAAGTCCTTGCTGATTTCGTATCTGAATTCACAGGCGAGTATCCTCTAGACCAACTTCAACCCATGGAGCAAGGAGAAAACCACGCAACAGAGGGAGTTTGGAAATTATTTGTTGATGGAGCCTCCAATTCAAAGGGGGCAGGAGTGGGCATTGTGCTTGTTACTCCAGAAGGTAAAACCCTCGAACAGGGAATCAGGCTTGGATTTAAAGCCTCCAACAATGAGGCAGAATATGAATCTTTGATAGTCGGCCTCCAGAAAGCACACACTTTGGGAGAAAAGCAGTTACAGGTGTTTAGTGACTTACAATTAATCTCCAATCAGATAAGCGGGGACTACAACGCAAGAAATGAAAGAATATCAACCTATCTCGCCTTAACCAAGAGGCTAATGGCTAGCTTCGAAGAAGTCAATGTCTAGTAATTTCCCAGAGGACAGAATAGCCATGCTGACGCCCTGGCTGCCCTGAGTTCGTTAATCAATTCTGACTTGAAAATAATGATCCCCATCGACTTCCTCGTTCATCCGAGCATCAACCAGAATGATGAGCTGCTAGGTGGGGAACATGTGCTCTAGATTGAGTTAGCACCCAGTTGGATGGAGCCTTTAAGGAACTATTTTAGGGATGGTGCACTTCCAAGCGATTGGAAGACCGCTCATCAGATAAGAGTCAAAGCTACTCGCTTTCACTTATCTCCTGAGGGCAAGCTGTATAAGAGATCATTCTTCGGCCCTTACCTACAATGTGTTCACCCGGGGGATGTCGAGAAGATTCTGCACAAGCTCCACAAAGGAATCTATGGAAGCCATATTGGAGGAAGATCACTAGCTTTTCGAGCTATGAAGGAGGGCTACTGGTGGTCGTATATGCAAAAAGATTCAGCAGTGTACGCTCGCAAGTGCAAGAAATGCCAACTACACGCCCCTATGGTTCACCAACCTGCCAGTAACCTAAGATCACTCACCAGCCCCTGGCCCTTCGCCCATTGGGGAATGGACATCGTAGGACCACTTCCTACCGCCATCGGCAACAGTAAGTATCTATTGGCCGCAACGGATTACTTCACCAAATGGATCGAGGCAGAGACACAGGAAAACATCCGAGATGCAAATATGATGAGATTCATATGGAAAAACATAATTATCCATTTTGGAATCCCCAGAACCATCATCACTGACAACGGAACACAGTTCGAAAGTGGCCCTTTCCAAAGTTTCTGCAATGAGCACGGGATCAAGCACTACTTCAACTCGGTGGCGTATCCTCAAAATAACGGTCAACCCGAAGCTTCCAACAAAATAATGATCGATGGGTTAAAGAAACGATTAGAATGAGCCAAAGGCGCATGGGTAAACGAACTTCCACATATTCTGTGGGCTCACCGCACTACCCCACGTCGGGCAATGGGTGAGACCCCATTCTCATTAACATATGGAATGGAAGCGGTCATCCCATTAGAAGCAGGCCTACCAACTATGAGGTCCACCCTTCTCGACCAAGGCCAGAATAATGGAGCATTGCTCGCTGAACTCGACCTATCCGACGAACGCAGAGAACTTGCCTTAGTGAAATTAGCGAGCTACCAGCAACAGCTCGGAAAAAACTATAACAAGAAGGTCAATCCAAGGGCATTCCAAGTTGGTGACTATATCCTAAGGAAAGTCCTTGGCAGCGCAGTAAAACCATCAGATGGTAAGTTAAGGCCAAACTGGGAAGGACCATTCAAGATAACAAGAGATAAACCTGCAAGGAGCCTATCACTTAGAAACGCTGGAGGGTAGAGAGATACCCCGAGCATGGAATGTAACAAATCTTAAGAAATTATATTTCTAGTTTTTTCTTTCGCTTTGTTACCAGATTTTGGCAGCTCATTTGCTTATGATTTATAAAATTTGTTTGGAAGTTAAATTCTATGAGGTGTTAGTTAACCAATATATAAACTTTATAACTTGCACACCCTTTCCAAGTGACAGGCACACTACTCAGCACGCTATAGTAGGGAAGACACCCTCCTCAGGTTTTCGTTATGAAACACGAATAACCTTTTAGCATTGCCCCTAGCAATATATGAAGCCCTACAGGAGATCTTTAGGCAATTCGGCCAAGGCGAATTGGTCGCCAAATAATGTTTGGTCAGCAAAACCCTAATCGGATAGAACATCCAACACCATGTGTGTCCTCGCCAATTGCCACACTTAGGCCTAAGGGAGTGTGATGACATGACCTAAAAGGTAAAGTAAGGCAAAATGGTATCCCATAAGCATACTGGACTGGAGGGACACTTACTCGACAATGCAAACTTACCAATCTAGTCGGCCAAGAGAGGCCCAAGATTATTAAGCAAAGAATAAATGATGCAAGAAATATAGAACACTCGTTTAGTCGATAAGTTCACCCAAAACATAAATTTTATATTACTTCGTCACAACAAAAATAAATAACCCATGTATAATCAGCGGAACCACCCAAAGCATCAATACTACATTGCTTCGTTACATATGTATACAGAGTTACAACTGGAAAAATCTTAATGAGGCCGAGGCCTCTGTACAAGATAATTAGCAACTTGTGCTCTTCGACCATCGTCCGGATGAGGAGCTAGTCCCTCCTCGACCTCATTCGTATCTGACTACAACAGCTGTCGAGGGATGGCATCGATGGGGATTCACATATCATCCCTCCTGAAGGGATTAGGCCTTATAGTGGAAGGGGAGATCTCATGACGGTACCAGAGTATTGAGTTCCTTGGAACTTGTAGCTCCCTTAGGGCACTCAACGATCCCCTGATAAAAGCGAGCTTTTCAAACTCTGTCAGCCTCGTCGAAGCATCCACCCAACCTTGGTGGTAACCATCGGTCCATATTCTCCGAGGCCCTCTCTTAAACGGATGCCTCAACTGTGTGATGTCCCTTTGAAGCCCAGCCGCAATAACGTAAGCCCGACGAATATCTTCACGAAGCTCATCCATTTCCCTAGCTGAGATTCTTGCATTTGTACCATCTCACAGAACAGTCGATGGGGTAGAGCCTCGTATTATCGAATGAACGTCACTCGATCCTGTGCCAGCTCACGATGAGGAGGAACCCCTTAAAATGCGAGGTGCAGTGCTCGGCGCGTGCTCCCTGAGGAGCAACACTTCCCTCCTCAAAGACTCATTTTCCTATTGCAGGATTTATCCAACTTGGTTAATCTCGTTAGAATCGAGGAGTCTTGCTCTCAGAGTATTCACCTCCTCTTGAACAGAAGATCCAACCTCTTCCATCTCCTGGAGCCTGTCTTTCAGTTTAACAACGAGCCCAGTCTGCTCTATAAAATGCTTGTTCCTCAATCGCACCGATTTGCAAATTCTCACGAAGGTATGACGAACTTCGCGACTCACATCAGGACCAACTATTCTTCCCAATTAAGAAGTGGCTAGTATATAGTCATCTAAATCAACAAACTACAGGACATAAAAGAGCAATAAAGGATAAAATAAATCAGTACACTGAGGGAAGAAACCTTCTCATTTCCTTAATACTTAAAAGGGTCAGAGTACATCAAAAAACCGAAAGGATCATTACAAACAAAAATACAAAAGGAACCCTAAGGATAAATCAACTGATTACCTCTAGTTGCTCAGAAGAAGCTGGTTGCTTCCCATTGTCAGCAGCAGTAGGAGCACTTCCCTCAGTAGGGACAACTTCTACCGCTCGAACAGGAAGGGAATCAGTATGAACTAACTGGGAGGCAGGGTCAACACCTTCGACGACTGGGGCAGGGGCTTCATCCATAATTGACTTTGGGCCTGGATCGTGCTCATCGAACAAGGGAGAGGTAACATCCACCCCGGCAGCCAAGAGGGCTTTGTTCCAGCCTTTCTTGAAGTTCAGATGGCTGATGTAGCCTATCTGAACCTCGGCATCTTCGTATGCGATAGCCCACCCGGAGTTATAAGAGTCTTCCTTAACAGTGGCTTCCTCGGACTCCTTCTTCTTCAGCTTCTCATTCAACACCTTTTTCTCCTCCATGACCGCCAGCTTGCTCGAACAGACTAAATCATAGGCCTGCCGCAGCTCACTCAGTTCTTTATCCACCACCTCCCTTTCTCGATTGTTTTTGGCTAGGGACAGGTCAGAGGACGTATGGGAAGCATCAGCAGCCTTCAAGCTGGCATCGAGCTCGACACTTTTCACCGTCAAATAAGCATTCTGCTTATCCAACTCACCATTCTTATTGATCAGCTCATCGCGGGAGCGATAGAGCACAGAAAAATTAGTCACAAACTGCAAGTAGAAGAAAATATTAGAAGAAAGAAATAGACAGAATTTGACGAGAATTAGAAAATAGAAATAGACTTACCAAGGCTAGCCTCTGACTTTTTTGCAGGGCTTACGGATCAGTCCCCATCGCCCTCTAGCGATCAGCAGGAAGGACTGCCCTCTCGAGCAGCGCAGGGGCCAATTAAGGAGAAGTGGCAACTGAGGCCCCCTCTGGAAACGCGAAGACGGGCACTATGGTGTACCCAGGCTTCGTCCTCGCTTCCATTTTTCTCCTCTCTTCCTCCCTTTCCTTCTCCTTCTCTACCCTCTTTTTCTCCTCAACCTTATTCTTCTCCTTAGCCTTCTTCTTCTCCTCTTCTCTCTTCCTCTCTCTCTCTCTCTCTCTCATATGCTCTTCTTCCCTTCTCTTCTTCTCCTGCTCCTGAGAAGCAGCCCGAGAACCAGTAGCAATATACCCACTACTGGACTTCTGCTTCTTCGACCTTTGAGCGAGGAGCAAATCATCATCATCATCACGGATTAAGTTTTTTCTTGGGGGAACCATTTCCTCAGTAGAGCTGCTGGATGAACTTGAGGGTTCTTGGGTTCCAAAAACCTCTTCTGAGCTAGAAGAACCGTCACTTCTGGATCTCTCCTCGCTGGAACCACCTTCAGCACCCCCTCTGATATCACTCTCAGAACTCTCAGAACTACTCTTTTCCTCGTCCAACTTAATGGGATCGGCAGCAGCTTCTTCAAAAGTATCAAACTTGGGGATGCTATACATGGGCCTTGTAATAAAACTGGACCCAATATTCTTATACTCGAGCAGGAAAGCAGCAGACCGGGGATGTTCACCGTCAGCCAAGGGTTCCCTTATATTCCAAGCTTTAATCATCTCGGAAGTTCAAACCTCGCTGAGGGCAGGCTCCAAGTTCTTTATCCTCGCTGAAAAGAAAACAAGAAAGTTTTAGAAAAATCACACATTAACGAAGAAATCAAAAGGGAAAAGCAAAGACTACCTATGTACTCTTCCCAATAAAAGGGGACAGTGAACCTATCAGACCTCGACCCCTCAGTATGGGGGGAGAACTGCCAATTCCTAGCAAGAAATCCATCTTGCCAGTAGTCCTTGTGGGAATCAAGTAAATTTACTACCAATACCCTGTCAGGACTCCTGGCCTTGAGGTAAAGAAGACCAGAGCTAGTTCGAGAGAAGGAACAACAAAATCAAACTTCGGCGAGACCTAATTTAGTGCCATAAATTTGATTTATTCTATGGACACCATTAATTATCTTCCATACATTGGGCAAACACTGTGCTGGGATAATATTAAAATAACCAAAGAAATGAAGGAACAAATTATTTGGAGGAAAAGTAAGCCCCCTTGAGAAAGCAACAAGATATGAATCCAGTGGGCACCCTCTATCTCTATAACATTCTTAGGGAGAGAGGCACACTCAATCTCTACCCATTCTGGGATATTATAGAACTTCCTAAACTCAGACACTGATTTATTACCTATCTTTGACATTTGTAAACCCTAAAGTCGCAAATTTAGAGAATACTCAATAAAAAGAAGCATAAAGAAAGAGCAGAGAGGACTTACGAGATGAAAGATCACAAGCCCAGATGACGAGAGAGAATGAAAGCGAAGAAAATGAAGGCCCGGAGAAGAAGACAGTAGCTGAAACTCGCATAAGATGATCGAACCAAAGGAAATTTGAAATGATAACTATGGAACGCTGCTCCAAACAGGTTTTAAATGCACCGAATCATCACGCACAGGACACGAAGCAACTGTCGCCTAAATCAGTTATCGGCTTTGGAAGAGTTACATGATTCACAAAAGTGTCATTATGGCAAATCATTTAAATTTATTAAGCCCAACATGTGACCCAATAACTTTAGGGGAAATTGTGGGTACCCGAATTTATCATTATGGCCCGGACGAGTAGCCTAATGAAAACGACCCAAAATCCGGACTCCTCGCCTTAACTAAACAGAATTACAACTTAGTCTCCTCCCATATTCTCGTGTAGAGATGTTCCAGGAGAAGATGGTAAACGTGGGGGAGTCCAACACCCCCACTCCCCGAGGACAAACATATATATAATAAATCTAAGTCTGGGGCAAAGGACACGCACTGTATTCTCTGTAAACTCTCCCCGGAGTATATAGAAATAATACTGACTGCACCACCATGGACGTAGGCATTCTTGCTGAACCACGTACATATTGTGTTGTGTGCTTGGCATTTTATCTTCTTTATTTTCCTTGGTGGTTGCGCTTCTCTCATTTATTTGTGTTGAATACAATTGTCACCACAGTATCATTTATGTAACATTAATGTTTTCAATAATTTCATAATGTATATATTGTGCACAAGCTTGGTTAGTTTACAAGTCAAAATCTGAAGGGTTTCAAACTGACAGAACTCATTTCAATATGGAGTTAGGATCATTTTACCGACCAAGATGAGGGGGAAAATAATTATTTTATTTGCAAAAGCATTTACTTTGTTTCTCTTTTGCTAAAAGGAAGTAACTAAAGTACTTGCACACGAAAAAGTTTGGTACAAAATGCTCAAGTCTGATTTTAAATATTAATTTGCAAACTTAAATTTGTTAGATCAGTGTAAATTAAAAACACTAATATAAACATAAGTGGAATATAGACAATATAGAAACATATTTTACAAATTACAAACTTAAATTTGTTAATTAATTTTTTCACTCATACTTTAATAATTTTTATGCTTAAAAATTATGGCATATTTCGCCCCTAAACCAAACTGCTGTATCCGCCACTAATGACACATAAATTACACGAATGACTAACCTTGGAGATGAGGGACAAAAGAGTTGAATAAGTGATGTGTTGGCTCTGATCATCATCCACTGTAATTCAAGAATTTCCAAGGTTCATGAATATGTGATGTGTTGGCTATGTTTTGTGAACAAAGAAACCAAAAGTATTTCACTGACGTTGTAATTCTCATTTTAAACAGTAAGATCCATAACATGTAATTATTTGCCAATACAAATATGAAATGTCTAGTTTGTACATCTCATAAATTTACCTGTTCACCAACCACATTCAAAACAGGCACAAGGCTCACATGTATTAAGCAGAAGTTCTCAGTGCCTATAAAAGGGAGAGCGTGTATTAAGGAGACATACCTGATTGCATTGTAATTTAAATGTAAAAGTTTCTTTCACAGTTTCTTTTAAATAGACAATAAAGTAAGGACATGTTTGATTACAAAGTAGGAAAAAGATTGAATAACAAATTAGTTTTATGAAGAGTTGGAAAAATAGTGGAAAAGAAGATGAGTAGTTCCAGTCCTATTCTATGGGGGTTGGTAAGAACTGTTTCCAGTCGTATCACATGAAATATTTTAGACTATTGTCCTAGTGGAATCTATTTGTATTCAAGCGCTACACAAGTAAAAAATCAACACAACCTATGTTTATTTATGTATGCATTATTACACGTGTATATAACTTACCAACACGATACGAGAATTATCCAAGAGCCTTAATAAATGGTATTGACTCAATGTCTCCTGTATTAAGCGAAAGCCTATTTTAACCCCAACCAAAGTATGAAATCCCTCATTGTGCCACGTGTTGCATATGGTTATTAATTTACCTATAGTACCACCCAATTCTATGACACAAACATCAGGTGGACCTTATTCCCCATCCACTGGTATGGCTGCTAGATGTTCAATCCAATCTCGAATGGCATCTGTGATATGGGGGGCAACCTGACCAAGGGAAGTAACATGTGAGGACAGGAATATAAGTGATTGTACAATATAATTGATAAATTTAAGCAACAGTGAAAGAACCTGAGCAGTTTTTCCCAGATAATCACAGCAGATCAATGATCCATAAGGCAGGTTTCACCCTTACACACAGTAGTCAAAGCACATACAAGACCATAATATTTAAAAGAAGTTAATGTTCTTGAATTGGCGAAACAATTTATTAAGAGAATCACGTTAAAGATGAATAATAAATTTTCACAAAAGTTATGGTAATGTTACGATCATCACAGACATTTCTTCAAAAAAATGTCTATTCAATATAAACGATGTTATTTAACTAACTGAAGATCACATGTTCAACTATAATGATATCAAGTAGGACAAGTCTTATGCCTAAACAAATATCACTGGCAATAATGAATCAGGGCAAATCTTATGTGTAAACAAACATCACTTAAAAATAAACCAAAATTATACCAAAGCAAACATCCTAACTCCATAGGTCCTAACTCACTGCTACCAACTAATGTTAAACAACCAAATTATCCATTAATTATCATGAAAATCGTAGATCTACTAAGGCATTTGAAGTTGAAAGTGGAAAGTGGAAATACCATAGTTCCCTGGAGAACAACAACATCATTCGGAAAAATTCTACATGATCACATACCACGAACTATAACTGAAGTCATTCTATCTCCTACTTATTAATCGTGTATGAGTCTTAATTCAATCATGGACTACCACCATATATAAAAACGCAAGAATAATAAATAATGTTTCAAGCATAAAAATCACCGAAGAGTAAACAAAATGATATTGAAAAGATTATGCCATTGTAAGATTTGATATTATTTCTACCAAGATTAAAGATATTAGTGAATAACATAAAAATAAACTAAATCAGAGTGAAACCTAAATAAGGATAATCGATTAGATTAGAAACATGTGTATTCAATGCAATGAGTAATAGGAACACTATACCTTTGCATCCGGGTGATTAAGATCCAACTCACGCAAAATTTTATTCCCATCATTCGTGACCACAATTCCTGCAAGAACCAAATAACAATGATCACTGAAAAGAAGAAAGGAAGCATAAAAAATAACCAACCAAAACAAATTTTGCTTCTTTCATCCAAACAAAGCAAAAAAAGAATCGTAAAAAATAAACAAATTGTATATGTTACTTATCAATATATATATATATGTATGTATGTGTGTGTGTGTGTGTGTGTGTGTGCAATGTGTTTACATATCATTTTACATATTGCACAGAGATATGTAAAATTATATGTAAACACATTGCACACACACACACATACACACACACACACATATATTAAATACAATATTCTACAGACACATAGATATATCCAATTATTCACACCCACACAAATGGTATATTTCACCTACCAATTGAGAATCAAACTTACACATGCAATCGGGAACATGTTATGACACGTTTGTAAGGTGATAGTCCGTTATCTTTGAATTTTCTGTCCATTCTTAAGAATTGAAAACATGGTTCTTATTATATCTAAAAACCCTAGAATCAATTTTATATGAACAAAATGTTAACACAGATAGTTCACACTCAAGATCTATCATTCTAAACAGTAGAGATTAACTATAAAACCAGATCGGCAAAAAAAATGTTCAACACATTATAAACAAGATCAAACAATTTTTCGCATATCTATACAAAAATTTAATCAAGATGGTTAATTAAGAAATCATACCAGAAAGCAAATTAAGTCAAAATATCAATACTGGGTTGCATTTAACACTAGGTTTTTTTTAGCCTGTGTAATCCAAATCTCAAGTCAAACCACCCAAACAACAGTTGTTATGTCATGGAGAGGTCTTCTTGGGTACCAAGAAGGTAACACCATGCTTGTTCCATGCCTTGGATCTCATCGCCCACTTCCCATCGGCGGTGCATTCTGACGACCACTCGCCAACGATCCATTTCTTGGTATTACAAAAATACCCCTTCCAGTACCACTCCTTGTTAATGGCGTTGTACCGCAATGAACCAGAGTTCTAGAACCACCGATTAATCACTAACGATGGATGAAAGTTATGTGAAAATGTTTGAATGGGAAAGAGATAACCGGGCTTCGCAAGGAGAGTGGGAGGGAGCGTGAGCGGGGGACGAAAGAGAGGGATCTAAATGAAAAGTTAATTGAATTTAGTATTTTATTTTTTTTATTTAACCTTTCCAAATTTGATACGATTTTAGCACGGCTTAAAACGGTGTTAGACTCTAGCGCGGTTTTAAATCGTGCCAGATTAGCAATAAACCGTGCCAAAATCTGGCACGGTTTCAAACCGTGCCAAAATCTGGCACGGTTTCAAACCGTGCCAGATTCTCCTTCTCCAAGCGTGCCAGATTAACATTTTTTGTGTAGTGGAAATACATTCTCTTTGGGATACCAAAATTGCATTATCACTTCCAATAGATTCCAATCTAGAGGACGGTTACGCACAAGGAAATAAAGTGAAAGTTAAAGGGTTCATAGTTGACATTATAGAGGCACATGACCTCTAGAACTCCGAGATAAGACAAAAATGTTTTGGTCATGGAAAATGCCATTTCAAGAAAAGAGGAAAGTTACAAAGAGAAAAGATGGAATTGTGGTGAGGGAAGCCCCCTCCAGGTCTTTTTTTATACCCAAAAGTACCCATAAGATACAAGATGCTTGGCCTGCTATCACGACTACTATTCCTAAGTACTGTTAAGTACATAAGGAGATCAATAAAATCTAGAAAAGTGATTTGGACTCGACCCGTATGCCGATAAGCAGACCAAGGGGTATGCCTATCAGTATTTCCCCATTTTTAAAAAAAATCTACCTTCTCTTTTTGTATTTATCATTCCAAAATAAAGACTATTTTTTATGAAAAATCAACCTGTTGGCAAAAAGGTTTTCGAGTATCTGTTATACTTATCTTTACAAATAAAGCCTCAACTGAAAATTAAAGTGCATGTAGACTAGATTATTTATCCAAGATGAATAAAAAAAGGATGAAAAATGCATCTTATATATACTTGTCAGAATGATTACATTTTTTAGGTACAAAGAACAAGAAAAGAAAAAACCATGATAAATCGAGACACAACCTTAACCTTACAATGACCCAACCTACAAATGAATCACCACTTTAGCTGCCTTGGCGAATGCGCTTCCCCTGTCGATAAGTGGTAAATTCCCCATTCCTAGAATCGAAGCTCCCCTCTGAGGTGGTCGATGGCACCGTGTAAGACCTGGTTGGTTTTCTCATATAGCCGGACATCAAATCCATCCAATGTCGAATTTCCCGTAGACAGGATGCCGATGTATGAAAAGTCTACAAAAGAACCAATCCATCGAGAGTAAGCAAGTCAGTAGCAAAAATAGGAAGTTCAAAAGTAGAAATATGAACCAAAAAAATTGCGCCAACACTCACAGTGTCAACTCCCTTCAAGCGATTTTGCCACTGTGGCCATCCAAGGATTCCTCCAATACGGGACGGCCTCGAAATGGGAGGGAGAGAAAATGTAGAAATCTCTCTCTTCGCGCAAGTGGTAGAAATAGGATTCCTATCCTCACACACACGTGGAGAGAGATTTCTCCATTTTCTCTCCCTCTTATTTTGGGGCCAGCATGCGTCAGAGGAATCCCCAAATGGACATAATAATATTTTCACCCAAAAACTTTGATATACGCAACATGTTATTTCTTTCCTGCTCCAAATTTCATAAGAGGTATGTTACATGAAGTTTTCATATTTTTATGACAAAAAAATATTCCAAAAATGATGAGAAATTCATCAAATCTTACAATCTAGCTAAGGATGACACCACTTGTGGGATAGATGAATAACATATCAAGATGTCTTTCTAGACAAGTGTGATAGTATATGGGCACAACTCAATAAGGAACTCAAGTATTAAGTGTGTAAGTGATTTACTGGAGAGTGTGGGATATCGTGAGCTAGTCTTTTTATGTAGTTGAATTAAGGTCAAGTAAAGGTCAATGGAGTCTCAACATTCTTAAGGATTTTACTTCCAACAACATTTATTCTTTCTCAAAGCATAGGTTGCGACACAAGTTTTTGTGTTGTGTGTATTTTCAAAATTTTAAAGTTCTTTGTAATAATCAAATCTCTTTATCAAAAACTCATTCTACCTTTTTATTTTATAGGATTCACGAATGGTGTGGGTTAGTTGTGAATCATGTAGAGTTCATTTTGCACAGGTTATGTGTGATTAGTTTTATATTGTGTTTCCAATGTGTGTGGGGATAGTGTGACAACTAGTCATACAAGAATAAATTTTCATCAATCAATTTTCTTCAAATATTTTTCAACATTTTCTTGAAATATACTCTCAACACATATATCACCTATTAACAATATTTTCCAAATATGTGTAATATAACTTTTAGATTGCTGCATATTCACGATTTTTCACGTTGTCGTATTTTTCAATCATATGGCTATGAGTTTGAGATGTTATGAAGTTTTAAATAACCACGTTTATATCCTACATGTGCTATTGTGATTGTTAAATTGTACTTGTGGTATAATGATTTCTAGAGTTTGTGTGCATTATGTGTTTAGTTACAAGGGAGAAAAAATAAACATTTGTACATTAAGGATAGATGTTACCTCATTTGAAAATTCTTTTAGATAATTAGTTAATTGTCAAACCTTTGATGTTTTATCACCATTTGTCTTCTTCCCTTTTCTTTGTGTGTGTCTGCTCTCCATACATTCCAATTTTCTCCACTCCAATTTTTTTCGTGCCTTACTTCTGCATCTTCACAATGTGGGAGAATATAAAGTCTTTTTGGCATTCTTTGAGTACCTACAAAATAAGATGAACAAAATTTTCTTATTAATACCCTTTGAGTTTTGGGTCCTTGGTTGTTAGTGAAGGAGTAAAATGATCTACTTTTTTTATAATTATGAATGTTACTTTTTCTTATGTGACACACATCAAACTTATGGTTATTTTTACAACAATATGTGAAATGAGCATTATACAAACGAGACTTACAATCAATATATGTATGATCAAATAATACAAAAATTATTCATCTTTAGTTGGGTATGGTGGTTTTTAAAAGTATTATCTTTCTTTTTCAAAAAAGTGGAATGGACATTATATTTAATGTTTATGGGTTTTGTGATTTCTCTTTTCGGTTCCCTAATTTTCTCTTCAAAAATTATTTCTTTTTTATCTTCTTGTTTTTGTTTTCCAAAAAGTAGCTTCAAGTTTTTTCTACTTTGATCAACTTGTACAAAATATTCTCTTAACAAATTGACTTATTTTCTTATTTAATTATTTTTAGTTTGAAGACAAGGAGGGTATTTACTTTTATATTTCTTTAAAGTATAAAATTCCTTTTTGAGTTTATCATTTTCTAAGATCGACTTCTTGTTTTCTTTTGTAATATATATAGGTCTTTGTTTTCATTTTATATAGCAATGTGGGAGCCAGTTACTTTTTTTTATAGATAATTACTAATGCATTATATAGTTGATAATTGATAATATGCATTTATCATATCCTCTTTTGAATTGTTATCGTTATTAAGGGTCTTTTAATTTACATCATAGTTTATTAGTTTTTTCTTGTACACAAGGGTGACATTTCGATTTCGTGTCGGATGATGAACTTGTGCAATCTTCCAAAATGACTTTGTCTGTTGAATTTGGAGTTGTGTAGAGAACTTATTCTTTTGATGAGGAACTTTGTGATTACTCCATTATTTCTTTTTCTCTTGCAAAAAAGACTTCATCATCTTTACATGTCTTGAAAGTTTATGGGGGTATTTGTAGGTGGAGATTTTATCAAGACATCTTCGATGTTTTCTTCCAAGTATTCTTTCGTTAGGATAACCTAAATCTCACTAGATTTTTTGCAATGTGCTACGTTTCCTGCAACAACATTATCTATCGAAGATTACAACATTATCATAGTTTCAACATTTAATTCATTTCTCTTTTCGGTACTTAATCTATCCAAAATGGATGATTTCTTATCGTCAATTATTTTCCAAAAAAATAATCAAGAGATTGAATCATGTACATTTTATAGCTTTCCAAAGTTTAAAATATTCTCTTCAAAACATGACAATTTCATTTCTTTTAAAAAATATTTAGGATAGGCTTGCCATAATTTTTTAATCTTTATACTCAAAATATAATTTTAAAAAACAAGTATCAATGAGTTAATCTCTTATACAAATTGTTGGCCCGAAAATATACCCAAGAAGGTGGGTGGGGAGGGGGTGAATTGGGTATAAAGGTTTAATATAAATTTAAAAACATTTTAACTTAATGTATTTATTAATTATATAATGATATATCAATTAAAGAGTAAGAAATTAATAAATAATTAACATAAGAAGTTAACAGAAAGAGATATTAATTAAAACTTTACAAATAGATATTTTAATGTGGTTGGCCTCTGCCTATGTCCATGCTTGAGACGATAATCGAGAACTTCACTATCTCCAGTTCATTTACGATGGAACAAAACCTTATAAGAAACATAACTTTGAAAACCGCAACTAACAAGATGATACCTCCATCCTTGCCCAAGTAGTACCCATGCAATAGCATAAGGACTTTAAATGCCTTGATTATCCATAATAACGGTACTACCGACCGAGAAGATATAATGAAGTTTACCCATTAGTAACAACAATGAGATTTGTAATTGAAATGTAAAGAAAATTATATTTACTAAAGATAATGATGAAGTGGGTTCAGTTTTTCTCTCTAAAAAGTAAACAAACAATATTCAAAAGTAAGATGTTCAAATGATTTTTTGGGTATAGCTTCAGCACTAGTGGGTTTTGGGATTATAACTTTGCTATAGATGGTTTGAGATTGGAGCTTTTGGTCATATTGGGTTAACTTGAAGCTTTGGAGTTTTTGGGTTTTTTAACTCTCAAATGGGTTTTCTTAGTTTCTCTCTAGAAACTCAAGAAAAATGATGACACAAACTTTGGATAATGGAATTTTACTTGAGAGATTATTGTTGTATTTTGTGTGTTTTATAAAGGTTGTGGACGATTGTATTTGTATTGTTAGGATGAGGAAGGATGCAACCAAAAGTGGGTAAAAGGTTTGGTAATCAACTAAGAAAGGTTAGGATGAAAGGTTGGAGGATTTTTCCAAAGTACAAGTTTGAAATCTAGAACTTTTAGATGACGAAATGTGGGCTTTGAGATTGAACTCCTTTGATTGGCTTGTTTCAAAGTTTTAGTTGGTTGAAAATATTTAGTTGGCTAAACTATTTTTTAGGACTTTTAGTCGACAAAACCTTAAAGTTTACTCTATTAAACCTCGAGGGTTTTAGTCTAAACTTAATTGGTTTGGATCCATTCTTTGGGGAAGGTATAGGGGGCTCGAGGAATGGTTTAAGTGAGTAGGTTTTGAGCATATACAAGCTAAAACATGTTAATTACTTTTGTACAATGGTTCCCAAGTACAAAAAAATAAAGTAATATTGAAATGGGCTTCTGAGCATTCTTTGACTTTCTTGAATCACCAAATGGGGGTTTGTGATATGTTGCTTTCTTTGAGGTTTATCATCATAGATATTTTATTTTGTGTGACACAATAATGAGCTTGCTTGTATATTTGGTTGATGATGAACTTAACTTGAAGCTTGAGGTATGAACTATGGTAGTGTTTGATGATGGTTTCAATCTTCACTGTGCTTGTGATCTTCATTGTTTTTTATGATCTTCATTGTTTTTCTTGGATATGTTTGCATGGATGGTATGGTTTTGGTACTAAATTCCTTATAACATATCTCTTAATGCATTGAGTGCTTTTTTTTTCCAATCTCAAGTACGTTAGAGAGAAGATGGTGACGTTATGATCTTCTATCCATTGTGTTGTCATTATACAAAAATCTTTTTGTTTGAAATATATTTGGTTTCACATAGTTATTTTCACACACTTTTTCCTTAGTCTTACTCCTAAGAAAGATTCGTTCCCATCTTTCCCATGATGTGGATAAGATGATTTCTATCCTTATTCACCCACATATACACACATATAATTTAACTTCACATACTTTGCACACATAGCACATTTTAAACACTATATACATGTACACGCTCTTTAGGAGAATGATAAGATTTTGTTTCCCATGAGAGACATAAAGGGAGAAAAGGGTGCTTAACATCTTTTCATTTCGTAACATAGTCTCCAAGCCAACATATATTTAGTTTTGAATGCACTAGTAGTCTTTTATGATGTTTTCTCGGAGATGGATATTTCTTTTGCTTGTTTTTAATAAAATAGGCTCGCGACTCCAATCTCTACAAATTCACACACACATACCTCCTTATTGTTGAAGTCGACCATTTTACATCCTTTTGAAAAAGCTCCCCCTTGCGCAAATGATGAGTGGGGAGGGGAGATTTCTCTCTCCCTTTTTCGGGGCTTGGATGGCCACAATAGTGACTCCACTGGGGATAATTTTTTAGGACTAGACTCTGTTTATATATGTTTTGTTTTCTTTATCCTTCCTCATTTTTTGCATGTGTATATGTCTTCTCATTTGTATATTCTTCTCATTCTCACATGTTAAAATACACCATATCCATGTTATGCCACCCATGCATATATCTCTTCATCATGCTTATCTTTTCACCACATGTATATACCATATTTCCCCTATCACATATTTCCTACCACTTGTATATATCCATGATTTACTCTCTTGTATATACTCAATGTTTAGTTGTATATATTTTATATGCTTCACTTCACTTGTACATATCCATGATTTATTCTATTGATATATATGACATGTTTCACACTGCTTACACATTATCTCCATGTTTTCCCACTACATTCCCATTCTTAGTAGTTATACATATCCCTCTTAGAATACATAATACTTTTCACAATGATATTAATTAAGACTCATGCATTTTCACACTACATCATATGAGAGTTAAGTATTGACCCTATATTTTTCCCGTTTTGGGGAGTCACTTTGTGATGGATTGTCGATTCTGCGGAGTGCGGAAAACCTAAGTGATATGACTTCCATTTTCCATTGGCCACGTAACGTCGTTGTATATCGAATGTTTACCTTGTATCATATCCCTTAACCGAACTCACAATGAGAGGCATATAGGAGAAACTCATTTTTGTACGTCGAGTATATCTAATTCACACTTACATGTACCGTCATCACGATGTATATCATGAGGCAATTCACATACACTTGGGTATCAAATGCCTTCTCCGTACGTGCCGAGGAATGATTTCCCTAATGAGCAAAAGGTATATCATGAAAACCCTTACATTAATCTCCTATGCACAACCCTCACGTAGATGTCTGTCCTAGGACACTCATACTTAGATTTTTTATTTCAATGCAAAACTCTACCGAAATTTTGAGTTCCCAATTTTGCTCTCTTTCGCTCATTTTTCAAACATGACCCCTGTCCGTGATTCTTCATGAGTGCATTATTTTGTATTAATCATGCCCAAATCTAGGCCTTGTTGTATTGTAAATAATGAGCTTTTAGAGTCATTTTGTTAAACATAAAGGAAACATATAAGTTTGAATAAAATACGAGTTAAAAAGGCAATTTTAGTAACGTCAGGGCATGAAACCATAATTTTAGTAAATATAAGGGGCTAAAATAATATTAAATGTTTATCTAGGCAAAATAAAGTTCTCCTTCAAATTTGGTTGAATTTCGGATTAAAACGAGCAACTTATGAATTTCGGGCGGTAAAATGCAATTAAGGGGTAATTATGTAATTTTTTAAACTTTTATGACTCTAAATTTGAATTAATTATTTTTATTTTTCATTTTTACAGGTTTCCTGGGAGTTTGGATAACAAAGGAGTTAATATACAAAAAATGTTGGGATACGTTTCGACACAACGTGGTAAACACAGCTGTATTAAATATTTTTTATAAAATCACTCGAGTGTCTGTTAAGGCCGTGCCATAGATTTTCGAAAAGGTCTTGAAAAGAATCAAAACTTTGAAGTTAGACCAAAATAAGATTTTGATGTTTCGACAGTCAAAATGCGATTAAAGCTGGTGCTATGAATAGTGACAAAAATTGGGGATAATTACTAAAAAAAGGCTTCCCAATTCTTTTCAACTCTTCCTAACACCTCATGAGATAATTAACAAATCAAATACAACCAATCAAATGGATTTTTTTCCCAATCCAAATACCTCACCTCATGGCCTATAAAAAGGATCCTTGGACTCACAATTTCACACATAATTTTTTAGAGCATTTTTAAAGAGTTTATTATTATTTGAGAGCCAAGAATTATACTTTTGAGGGGTGGATTTTGTTAAGATTAATTGAGAGGTGCGAGTATTGTAAGTTTAAATCATTAATGAATTATTTTATTCTTTCTTACAATTTTAATATGTGTTTCATTATGCTAGCGTAAATTCTCTACTTGGACAACGTGAAATTTATCAAGCTTGATTAGTATTATGTAGTTAGTTTAATTTCGTGTTCATTCCCCACATGTTTTAAATGCTTTAAAAAATTGGTATTCTCTTAAAACGATACGAGAGTGTTTCAAACCATCGAAAGTGATTGCTAATTCAAATTTTAATTTTTTATGCGAGTATTTTTTGATTGATTATGCTTGTAGTCAATTGTTTTGAAAATCCATGCTTAAAGACTACATTTAAACTTAAACTTAATATTTTTAAGGGAATATGGATTTCAATCCTCCAAATTAGAGACGTTAAATTTTGTGTGAAATTAAAATTTTTTATTTTTCAAATTGAACGTGGCGAGAGTCGATTTAATTTGAATTATAAAATCAAGAATGGTGAAATTAAATTAATGCATAATTGTTGATACCAAATTTAGTCTGCTGACGTGGATCAATTAAATGGAGACACGTGTCAATCTACATGGCACTTACAAACATTTCTGAACAACACCTTGACTTTGAGGAACTCAACCTCCCCGACCAACTAAGACACTCCGAACAATAAGTGCTCTCCGAGGAACTTTACTATAGCGAGCAACTCACGAAGACCGGGCTACTTAGGCGGTCCGAGCTGCATCTCGTACAGAGCATTATTGTCCGGACAATTAAAAGAGATACTGCGCATTAAACGCTCATTATTATCACATAGACGCATACGCCTATTGGACAGTTGTGTATTATTCTTTCATTTGTACAGCATCAAGGCTATAAATACATTGTAACCTCCTCATTTGCAGGGGACTCGGAATTTCTTGGTAAAAACTATTATCGAGAATTCTGGGCAAACAATCATCAATATAAAAACAGTGGACGTATGCCATTATCACAAGGCTGAACCACTTTAAAAATCATTGTCTAATATTTCTTTACTATTATTATTATCTGTGATTAAAAGAATTAGGTCAAGTCTAATTTTTTACATCAACAGATTGGCGCCATTTGTGGAAAACGACTGTAATTTTCGTTTTTCATCAAAATAACTCATCTTCAATGGCTGATAATCCTGAATCCAGTAATCGAAACGCTGGAAACCCCCCGAATCCATCCGCTCCTCCAAATGTCCAAGATTTGGCTGGAATTATGGCCAATTTGGCTCAAGGCCAGACGGTCATGCAAGAGACCATGCGACAACTCATGCAAAATATCCATGGTGGAGCACCGACCCATTCAGGACAACGAAGTGTTCAAAGAAATACTCGTTTACTTTCTTCGCGTATTAGGCAGAGCGATTCATATCGCACTGAGAGATCTGATGATTTTTCTTATCAACCTGGAAGGACTTCCTCGGTACGAGCTATAGATACGCAACAAAATGTCACTCTCTCTCCAGAAAGGACTAGTGCTCTTGAAAGATTGAGCAGGGTCTCTCCTTTTGATCGATTGGGCCCGAGGAGGAATAAAAGTCCTCCTAAGGCTGTGTCGAGAAACTTTCGACAACCATTTGATCTAAGAGAGGGTTCTGCCTAATCACAACCAGTTACTCGACATGATAGATCCCAGGAAGCGACTTCAGCACGATCAATTGCTCGAACTAATAGGCCCGATGAGGGAAAGGATGCATGTAAAGGCTCTATTCAAAGGTTAGAGGATAGACTAGGGGAAATGGCTAAGGCCAAGAATCCTCTCCAAAGAACTTTTGTCCAAGGGACGCCTTTTATACAGGAAATTCTAGATTTTCCCACACCATCGAAGTTCAAAGCACCTGTTGTAACCCCTATATATGATGGAAAAACTGACCCTGTCCTTCATATAGAACAATACCAAGTTGGTACCGATATCTATGCCATACCAGACGAGATGAGATGCAGGGCATTTTCGGGAACTCTTACCGGATCTGCACAAATATGGTACAATAATCTTCCTCGGGGGAAGATTTCAACTTTCTTTCAACTGACCGAGCTCTTCATTGGAAATTTCTATTTTAGAGCAAAACCAGTTAAACGAGTGGCACATTTGTTAAGTGTTAAACAAAAAACAGGTGAGAGTACCAGGGATTACATAACTCGTTTCAATAACAAGAAGCTCGAAGTTATTGATTACGAGGAAAAGACAACAATTACTACTTTGATGAGTGGACTGTTACCCAATAAATTGTACTATACTTTGGCCAAAGATCCACCCAGAACCATGTCAGAACTAATGGCAAAAGTGGCCAAGATTATGAATGTCGAGGAAGCTATGGCTGCGAAGAAGAACATGGACACCAAAGAGACCAAGATGGAGGTTGATAAGGCTAAAAAGAAAGAACATAAGAGCAATGGTGGTAACAAGCAATCAAAAGCAAAGCCATCATGGGAAGTATTGAAGAAATTTGAAAATTATACTCCTTTGAAAGTAGACATAAACCATGTCCTGGAAGAGATCAAGAACATCGAGGAACTAAACTGGCGTGAGAAAATGAAGTCAGATCCTGATAAGAGGAATAAGGCCAAATATTGCGAGTTCCATAAAGACCTCGGTCACACAACCAAAAATTGCATAGCTCTCCAGAATGAAATCGAAGCACTCATCAGACGAGGAAAGCTAGCCAAGTATATTGATAGAAGAAATGAAAGAAAAAGCAACGACCGAGCAAGACAGAGGTCTAGATCTCCTCGTTGAACAGAAGAAAACAAGAAAAGAAATCATGAAGATGATCCAGAAAATGACCCTCATCTCCCCAAGAGACCAAGATAGCCAGAACGTGAGGTATTTTCAATTCGTTTTGGATCATTTGATTGTGACGTTATTACAGGTGGAGATGCAGGAGGTGGGGACCTTACTGCGGAAAGGAAAGCTTACCTCAATGAGGCTCAAGCATGTTCATACATTCAACGAATAAATCTAGTTGAGGATGATCGCTCGAGGAAGGTAAACAAAGAAAAACTGGTCATCAGTTTCTCTAAGAATGACCTCGCAGCCATACTATATCCTCATGATGATCCACTGGTGATCAAAATGAGGATGAAGGAAGTAATAATCTCAAGAGTACTGGTGGATAATGGCAGCTCAGTGGATATCATGTTCTATTCATGCTTCGATAGTTTAAATCTAAAGTTATCTCAGTTGGAACCTTATCACAGGCCCCTCGGGTTTGCTGGCGAGAAAGTCTTTCCATTTGGGTCAATCAAGTTGGATATGCTCATCGGTACAGGCCTACTTGTCGAACAGAAAGAGTACGTTTCTTTGTGATGGATAAGAATGTCCAGTCAGCTTACAATATCATCATGGGAAGGGTAGGATTGAAGAAGTTCAAAGCAGTACCATCTACTGTACATCAATGCCTGAAGTTTCCAACCAATTTTGGAGTGGGAGTTGTGAAGGGTGACCAAAAAGTAGCTTGGGAATGTTACTACTCATCTGCCGAGCAAGAAGAACTGGAGGAATCTAGGAAAAAGACTACTACCTACCAAGTGGAGGAAGGTGCAGAGATTGAAACATTGGATCCCAGAGACGAGTCGCAGCTCGTGAAAGGTCAGGTGGCGGAAGCTACTGAAAATATCATTCTGGACGAAGAGCACCCGGAACGAACAACTCAAATAGGTTCGTCGTTGAATGCCTCACTAAAACAGGAATTGATAGTCTTCCTAAAAAGCAGAAAACAAACTTTTGCTTGGAGTCATGAGGATATGCCAGGAATAGACCCAAATTTCTTATGTCACGAGCTCAATGTGAATAAGGAGATCAAGCCAGTTAAGCAGAGAAGAAGAGTGTTTAGCCCCGAGAAGAATCAAGTTATACAAGAGGAGGTCGAGAAGCTCCAGAAAGCTTGTTTTATTAAAGATGTTAAATATCCAGACTGGTTGGATAATGTGGTTATGGTGAAGAAGAAAAACAACAAGTGGAGGATGTGTGTAGACTTCACCGACCTCAACAAGGCTTGCCCAAAGGATCATTTTCCTTTGCCCCGAATTGATCAACTATTGGATGCTACCTCGGGACACGAGTTGTTGAGCTTCATGGATGCTTATTCTGGTTACAACCAGATTAAAATGAAACCTAAAGACAAGGAGAGTACTTCTTTCATTACCCCTAGGGGAACTTATTGTTATAATGTTATGCCTTTTGGTTTGAAAAATGCAGGTGAAACATATCAGCGGCTGATGAACAAGGTGTTTGCAGAACAAATCAGTTTCAATATGGAAGTTTATGTTGATGATATGTTGATAAAGAGCAAGAGAGATGTTGACCATATAATTGACTTAGGCCAGACCTTTGATCAATTAGATAAATATCAAATGAAACTGAATCCCATCAAGTGCATATTCGGAGTACGAGAAGGCATGTTCCTCGGGTATATCGTCAACCAACGAGGAATCGAAGCAAACCCAAAGAAGATCAAGGCCCTATTAGGACTACGATCTCCAACGACGAAGAAGTACAAAGTCTTAATGGGCGAGTTACAGCACTTAATAGATTTGTAGCACGAGCAACAGATAGATGCCTTCCATTCTTCAAAACACTTGGAAAAACGTTTGAATGGAATGATGAATGCGAGAAGGCTTTTCAAGAATTGAAGAAATATCTGGGAGCACCTCCACTGTTGTCCAGGCCAGTGATGGGGGAAAGATTGTATTTATATTTGGCAGTGTCGAAGAATGCAGTTAGCTCGCCATTAATAAGAATGGAGGATGGAGTGCAAAAATTGATCTATTACACTAGTAAGTCCTTTCGAGGAGCAGAAATAAGATATCCAAGACTGGAAAAGTTGGCACTAGCATTGATCGAGGCGAGTAGGAGAATGAGGCCGTACTTTCAAGATCATACCATAGTTGTGTATATTGATATGCCATTGAGGCAAGCTCTTCATAAACCAGAAAAATCAGGGAGATTGATGTACTGGGCAGTAGAACTTGGTGAATATGACATAGTTTATGAGCCTAGATACTAAAAGGGCAAGCAGTAGCAGATTTTATAGGAGAGTTAACCTATCCTGATACCTCCGAGGAGAAAAAGCTAGATATCGACCAACCTGTGGATGTTACTGGATCATCGAATTTAAACCTCGATCAACTTACTTTTGTCGACGAACAAAAGAAATTGGTCAACGAGCAAGAGAAGTTGGTCGACGAGCAGTAAGAAGTGCTAGAGGAGTGCAAAAAGAAGCAGAAAATATTTCATCGAGGAATTCTATCGGATCAAAAATTTGAAAACGAGGTACCTATATGGAACCTATATGTGAATGGCTCATCTTGCACTACAGGCTGTGGGGCAGGGATTGTTTTGAACAGTTCGGATGAGGTCGATATGGAGTATGCTCTACGCTTCTAATTCAAGGCTTCTAATAATGAGGCTGAATATGAAGCTATGATTGCAGGTCTTAATTTGGCAAAAACCATGGGGGCAGAGAAATTTATTGTATTTAGTGACTCGCAGTTGATCGTAAATCAAATACTGGGAGTATATGCAGCTAAAGGAGAATTAATGATCAGGTATCATGCAAAAGCGGTGGAGATTTTGTCAAGTCTGGTGGCAGTACAGATAATCAGAATACCAAGATTGGAGAATGCCAGAGCAGATGCCTTATCTCGGTTAGCTTCAGCTACCACCGAGTTACGAAGAACAATCCCAATAGAAGTCTTGGTTAGTCGGAGCATAGATGAAGATCTGATGATGAACTTTATTACCCTTGATTTAGGACCATCTTGGATGGATCCTATCAGGGCATATATTGAAGAAGGGTATTTTCCAACTGATAAACTCGCAGCCAAAAAACTAAAGTTTAAAGTTGCTCGTTATGTATTGACTAATGGTGTTCTATATAGACGAGGAGTTATAGCTGGTTTGCAGAGATGTGTACATCCCACCGAGGTGAAAGACTTGATCGAAGAAGTCCATGAAGGGTCTTGTGGAGCCCATGTAGCAAGTCGGACACTTCTGCAAAGGATAATGACGCAGGGATACTATTCGCCGACAATGAGGGCTGATTGCATAGATTATGCCAAAAAATGTGACAAATGTCAACGCTTCTCCACTATCCGAAGAACTCCCCAAGCATTGTTGACACCCATTACTTCCCCTTGGCCATTTGCCATGTAGGGAATTAACTTGGTCGGGCCACTTCCAATGACCAGAGGAAGGTTTAAATATCTCGTCGTCGCAGTGGATTACTTTACTAAGTGGGTGGAAGCTGAGCCCCTTATCGATATGACATATGACAAAGTGTATCAATTTATATGGAAGAACATCATTTGTAGATATGGTCTCCCATATGCATTCATCACAAACCATGGAACCCAATTCGACAACGAGGAGTTTATTGCGTATTGTCATCAGTCGAACATATTGAAAACCCAATCTGCACCAGGCCATCCTCAAAGCAATGGACAAACTGAAGTGACAAACAGAACACTGCTGAATGGCTTGAAGAAAAGATTAAATAATGTAAAGGTAAATTGGATCAATGAGTTGTATCCTGTACTATGGGCTTATTGTACTACCCCCCGAGCAGCCACAGGAGAATCTCCATATATGCTAGCATTTGGAAGTGAAGCTGTTATACCTGCCGAGCTGGATCTCCCCACACACAGGGTGCTGAATTTCAACTCTCCTATCAGTGACTTGATGAGAATATTAGATTTGGATATGCTCGAGGAAGTTAGAGAAGCAGCAATCAGAAACGCTGCATACCAATAACGGACATCTTTACTCTACAATAAGAGAGTCAAGAAATACGACCTGAAAGAAGGAGACTATGTGCTAAAGAAAGTAATTCAAAAGCACAACAAACTGGAAGCGAACTGGCATGGTCCCTACAGAGTAACATAAGTTATTCGACTAGGGACGTATAGAATCGAAACCTTGGAAGGAGAGGAGTTTAAAAATGCATGGAACGCAGAGCATCTGCGCAAATACTATCAGTAATTTAATCTCTATGTAATGCAGTTTTCTTCGATATGAATAAAGTTTTGGATATTTAGCCCAATTCTCTCCTTTTGTTGAAATTTTTTTGGAGTACTAGTGCTACACACTACGCAACAAGCCCAGAAGCCTAGAAATACCAACTACGGTTGGTTGGGAAGAAAATCCACCAGCTAATGCTGGTCGGGAATAAAAATTCCCCAAAAATACCAACTATAGTTGGTTGGGAAGAAAATCCACCAGCTAATGCTGGTCGGGAATAAAAACTCCCCATAAATACCAACTACGATTGGTTGGGAAGAAAATCCACCAGCTAATGCTGGTCAGGATTAAAATTTTCCAGAAATACCAACTACGATTGGTTGGGAAGAAAATCCACCAGCTAATGCTGGCCGGGAATAAAATTTCCCAGAAATACCAACTACGATTGGTTGGGAAGAAAATCCACCAACTATAGTTGGTCGAGAATAAAAAAATTCCCAAAAATACCAACTGTGGTTGGTTGGGAAGAAAATCCACCAGCTAATGCCGGTCGGGAATAAAAATTTCCCAGAAATACCAACTACGGTTGGTTGGGAAGAAAATCCACCAACTATAGTTGGTCGGGAATAAAAAATTTCCCAGAAATACCAACTACGGTTGGTTGGGAAGAAAATCCACCAACTATAGTTGGCCGGGAATAAAAATTTTCCTAAAAATACCAACTACGGTTGGTTGGGAAGAAAATCTGCCAACTAAGGTTGGTCGGGAACAAAAACCACCAACTCCGGTTGGTCGGAAACAATTGGTTAAATAAATGAAAGTCATTTCAGGGCTTAAAATTAAAAAGATAAAGTTCTTGAAACTTATGGTATTTTAAGCTACCACCCTAGTTGGTCGACAATTTAACATAACACAAAATATTGTTATCTTTTTAACAGATATACATGCACATTCATTAGAAAATGTCTTACAAAATATTTTCAAGACAATGGTAATCAAGATTACAAAGAAAACTAGAAGTTTTTCATTAAATCCAAAACCAAATACATTGAGAATGAAATACATAGAAAAATTGTTACATCAAGAAACCTATTCTATTGGTTTTTCCCCTCTGCCTTTGAAATAGGTTCTTCACCAGCGGGAGGATCGTCTAAGGCATAGGGGGAATTGATGAAATTTATATCTTTAAGCATCCTAACATTCATTACTGAGGGACGATCAAGTAGGTGTTCAGGGCGAGATATCTGGAAATTGGAATGAAGACTGTAGTCACCGAGATATTTTGAAATCAGGCTTCGAGGAATGGCTCGAGCAGGAATCCAGCTCATATCCAGTCTGAAAGGTGGCACTGGCAACTCGAGCAACCCAGGGTTATAGTAATCCCACAAATAGTGACCCTGTTCCAACTGCAGCACACCCAAGGCATTCAGCCATCCTTGTTTGTAACCCTCATTATTTGCATTTTGGATCCGATCATCTAGATGGTAGAGGGCTTTATTATAACTAGCCATCCAGAACTCTCTAGGCTTCTTGTGGAATTGATAGGTTAACCTCTCCAGTTGCTCGTGGAGGTTCTTCGTTAAAAGTTCTTTACTCTCCAAGGCAGACTTTTGTGCAGAGAGCTGCTCGCCCAGATTCAGAATTTTCTTGGACATCTCTGTCAGAGATTTATTCTTCGCAACCAACTGAACTGCTTGATTTTCCAGAGAAGCTTGAGTTCTTGCCTCTTCAATAGTAAGCTGAGCAGCCCTTGCTCGTCCTCGAGAACCTCTTACTCGTCCCCGAGCAGAAGTAGAAGACCCAACCCTTTTCAAAGTCTCCAATTCGTCTCTCAAATTGGCATTCTCGACCTTCAGGAAAGAGAAACCCTCGTCGTTGATAGGGACCAAAGCGCTCGAAGTAGATGCTGCAGACTTCAGTTGAGATATCTCTCCTTGTAAATCGTTGTTTTCCTGCTCCAGCAATTTCGTGATCTGCCTATGCTCTTCAACCTCAGTCTTCAAAGTCCTCTCCTTAAAATCATAAGCAGCGACTAACTTATAATATCCTTTGTTAGCATTTAGTTGTTGATACTTTTTCTCATACCCCTGATGCAAAAGGGAAGAAGACTCCTTGTACTGTTGTTAAAGCTCCTCGAGGGTATCTTGGAGATTTTCAATCATCTCATAATATGACACATTATTAGCAGCTGCACGACTGAGCAGGCATTTCAAATACTGGTAGGCTTCAACTGCTCGCTCTGAAGCATCTGGACTGATGATATCGACAATTTGAGATTCACTCAAGTCAGCATGACCAGCCTTGAAGTAGTCGTTATATTTTTTCATCAGTTCTGTATCATGGGCTGATAAGAGTTCCATTCTAGCCATAAACTAGTAAAGAAAAGAGATAGAAAGAATCAATAAAATGCAGACAGAGTAATAAGAGTGCAAACAGAGCAAGAAGAAGAGAATCAACAATATGAACAATAAAAGTTTCAAATTTTATTACATCATAAAAGAGAAGTACATAGTTCAGAGTTACATTTGACAAAAATAAGTAAAGAGAAAAAGTCCAAACAACGCTACACCTTCTCCTTGTCTCCTAAAACTTTCTCGAGACGCTGGGACGAAGAAGTAGGTTGCTCGAAAGGCATGGTAGGTTGCTCGGAGGGTTTTTGGAGCTGCTCGGCTGAAATGTTGGTTGGTTGAAGCTGCTCATGGGAAATCTGGACAACTGGGGCAAGAGAAATCTGGTCTCCAATCACCATGGAGGATTCCTCAGAAGCAGCTTCGTCTTCTTCTTCTTCCCCGGGAGTAGGAGGGGAGCCAGGAATGTGTTGCTGAAATAGGTCGGAGTTCTCATCGACATTCATCTCTTTCAGAGCAGCCACCCAACCATATCTAAAATATTTAAGGCTGCCATATTCCATTTGTGAAACCATGGCAGCCAAACCCTTATTCCACCCCTTATCCCAGCCAGTGCTGAAGGATTTCTTAACAGCCTTTCTTCTTTTTTCTCTCTCCGAGGAGGTACTCTCCTTGAGGAGCTCCTCAACAGCCTTCAACTTATTCTCAACTTCTTCCTTCTGACGACCAACTTCACGAAGACTGTTTAACTCTTCCTCAACAGACTTGAGTTTACTTTCAAGCTCTCTAGCATTTTGGAGCATCCCTTCGAGCTCTTTATTCTTACTTTCCAAGTCTTTTATCTTCTCCTCCAAACTCTTGGAGACCTCAACAACTTTATCTCTCTCCTGCTCGGTGGCTTTTAGTTGCTTCCCCCAAGCAACTTTGTCTTCGTCATACTTTTGACGAGAATCCTTTAAAGATTGGGATCATACAGTAAAAGCCTCCTCTACACCCCTCGAGGAGATTGACGATTTGATGACCTCGTCCTTCTTCAGAATATTATTAAAGCATGTTACCAACTGAGAAAAAGAAAATAGTTGTATGTCAATACAAGGACATAACAATGAAAAATGAAAGTTTAGAGTATTAATACTTACTGAGGCAATGTGTTGAGTTGCCAAGGTGGTAACCCTATCCCGAAAAAGACTATCTTTAATACCTTGGATCTCGGGGATGATCCAAGACTTCACCGAGCTCATGGCAGACCTCGGAGCAACAAAAGTGGGAACACCACTAGGTAAAGGCTGAGAGATGGATTCAACCAAATTGTCCGAGGAGCTTTTCTTCAACTTCCTCGTGGGAGCAGGAACATCCCCGACCAAGGATGTCATCTTGGTCGGTGATATAAATATAACCTCGCTTGGAGGTGAAACAGCTGCAATCTGTTATACCCCGTAATTTTAAATGGCTTTTAAAATGGGTTATATTTTAAATTAATGGATTAATTAGATTTTTATTATTAATTAATTCATTCGGGTTTTATCCAGACGGTGGATATTAAAATGGATGATTCTGAATATTACTTAAAGATATTTAGGTAATATATGAATGTGATGTCATTAATATGACTGTATGATATAAATTCGGTAATTTATATTTTTAGTCAGACGCGGTATGGGACGTGTCGGGACTAGTTTATTAAATTAAAAAGGAAATTTATTTTCTATCGACCTTATAGTCATTTCGACTGCGTCGTTGCATCCGGAAGGTTCAAAATAGTCAGAAAAGTCTATTTGGATGTTAATTTTGAGTCTCGGATCATTTGGAAATGAATAGACAACCCGAAAGGGAATTTTGGTCATTTTTCTAGGGGGGATGAATAGTAATTTCGGATTTGGTACTATTATAAGTATTGGTAGATTAAGTGTATTGGGGTTATTCATCTCCTCTTCACAAATTAGAGAAGCCATCTTCCTAGAGAGAGTGTAAGAGTGCTTGGGAAGGGAAAAGCCTACTTGGGAAGGAGAAGAACAAGAACCAAGGTTCACCACCACCAACCACCACTGGAGTTTGACCGGAGAAGGGACAACCAACTGAGATATACTACACCAAAGGATCAGACCTTCAGTAAAGGCAAGTGTTTGATAATGGCAATTTAAGTTTGTATATTGTCCATGTTAGAATAGTATGAAAAGAGAAGATTATTCATGTTTGGAAGAAATAATGGAGTATTAAATGGATTTCTGGAAAACTAAAATGATATAGGAATTTAACTCATATTTTAGGATGATAATAATCCACGAAATAGTCATGAATCTGTTGAAGAAATTATGAAAACCATTGATGTGTTCTTGAAGATGATATGTTGATAATTTTCTGGAAATAAGGAGATAAACATGATTTTTAATCTAATCCCTTGATGATCCTAAGATGTTTAGAGTACTGGAAATCGTTCATATATGTTGACATATCATGTAGTAATAATTATAACTCATTTTGGAGGGTAATATGAAGGTTTGAATGAGTAAAAATGGTGAAACCCGTAGTTGCTGAAATGCAGAAAAACCAGGCTGTGACCTGAGGGATCGATCGATCGACCCCTGCCTTCGATCGATCGACCTCCCCAGAATATGTAAAGTTACTTCTTTTTAAATGTTGATTCTTATCCCAAACCTTTTGTGGATCTTTAGTGATTATTATTTGGATATTATGGGACTTAGAAAATATCAGTAAACCCTTGATAAGATTTGAATTAATTTGATTTGGATTCAAGTGATTTAAAATGATGAAAATTATATCGAATGGAATTTCGGTTGCTGGATTCATTTGTTAAATTCTAAATGGAGATGTATGATGATTAAAGATAGGACCAGTAGGGGTGATTTAATATAATACCTTGGTATCCTTAAGTTTACAAGAGGGTTTAGTCCTAAGTGAAAGAAGATGTGTTTATAAGAGATTTGAAACTATCGATTTTAACCTTAATTAAAAGGAGAACTAAACTCGTAGTAATTCGGGAGAAATGATGTTATGGACCAGTAGGATATTAGTGAATTCTTACTGAATATATGTTGAGGAAAAACCTATTTGAATTTTGTGTATTGAGTGAGGGTAGCCTTAGGGTTACAATTTGAACATCAAGGACTGAGTTTAAGCTCAATAGTGATTTCCTAAGGACGGAGTGTAATACAAGAGCGTAGTGGTGTGTCTCCTGGATAGAGATGGGAGTTTAAAACACATTTGGTTGAAAGAGGGTATGAGGTTATCCCGATCGCATAGTTGAAGTTGTCGAACCTCCTCGATCGACAAAGTTAAGTAGTAGTGTATTGGAGGGGTTCCTTGTTTGGATTTCGCTTTGCGAGACGCTCCGCGCATGAACCTTAACGACGTCGGGAGTGGAGAGATGTTATAGGATGCGAGGATAATTAAATTATGAAGTAAAGATATGATATTTTAATACGTGGAATTTAAAAGAGATATAATGCTACGTATGGGAAATATCTTAGGGTAGTGATAATTACCTTATTGATATTATATTATAGGTATGATAATACCTATTGGATTGATTGATGATTTATGTGTATGACATACCTAGCTTACTTGCTATCGGTGGGATGTTTGCGCGTGAGGGCAGTCATATGCTGATGAATCCATGGGATCTTTGATTTGTCGCTCGAGAACATAGGTCTATGAAAGACTTATCGGGGAGTTGATAAGTCCGCTAACTATGGGTACGTAGGTATGTGCGTGACCCATGGATACGAGAACTATGTTCGCCTCCAATTTGTTTGTGGTTGTTTGTGGTTCGTGGAATCTTACCGAACCTTTAGTCCCCTATTCGGCGACCTGCGATGGTGGGACATGATAGCAAAGTAATGCATTGCACCGCAGCTGTGACTTGGGGTGCCGTATTATATATGAATATATATATAATGGATTAAATGATTGAATGGATATATATATTGTGGTTAAATCTATCTACGGTGATAATTGTAGATAACGGTGAATAGAGAAAGATAATGGAATTAAGTTAATGAATGTTTATGCCTATAGAATTGAAAAGCTTAACTCATGTTAATGGGAAACGATTCATATTAATGAGTAATGATTCATGTTAATGAGAAACTAATCATAAAAAGGAGAAATGTAAATGAATAATTATGTGACGTATGGTATGCGACATACGGGGATTATGATATGGGAATGGAATTTATAATATGGAGACTAGAAAAGATGAACCATTAACTAGGAGGTTAATAGAAAACGTTAAGTGTGCACTATAGTTAAGAGGTGAGAATAGAAAGTGAGAGTTGGATCTGACATGTACATAATAAATGCTTTATTGCACTTGTTAAATATTTGCTGTTTTAAAAATCATCTACACATTCGGGCTCTGACCCGTTTCCTTGCATATTTTCTCTTCTATTGTATCTCTATATCAGGTGCCAGCAACAGGGACGCCAACCATAGTTGATTGTGACGAGCTATGGAGCTATGGAGTTTTGCTTAGACGCCTATCATCTTTTTGATTCACAGTATTCTTAGTTAGGGCATGTCGCCCAAAAGATTTCAGTTATCAATTTCTGTCGGAGTCAAATACTATTGTATTCGGGTCTTTTTAATACAGTTGTTATTGATGGGATTACTGTAATGGATTAATATTATTTGGGAATGTTTATTCCAATTGCATTTAAATTCTTTTGTGTTATTTATTGGGTTATCAGTTTTGTAGAATAAAATGTGTAGTGTTATTCTTAAACTAAAAATGGTTTTGTTGAAATTTAAATTTGGAAAGTTTTTAACACCAGCTTAATTGGGTATTGGGTGAGTTGTAAACGTTTTCGACAGTGATGCTAAGAATGAGCCAACTGTATATTCTGTTTTAATTTGGTATGGGACTGGTCACCCGGTATTTAATTAGGCGGGGTGTTACACAATCTTGCTTGGATCCATAGGGCGCTTCTCGGTAACCTTCTTAGTAGCAGCTGGAGGAGGTGCCTCAATTTGTCTTGTCCCTTCTTCTGGGACATCATGCTTACTTTTCTTTTCCTCTCCAGCAGTAGAGGTAGACTTCTCGAATAGGGCAGGAGTTATTCTTCTCTTCATTCTATCACTAAGAGGAATATGCGATTTAAAAGAACTTTTAGGAACTGGTTCTATGTTACTTATCACTGGACGAGCAGTGAAAGACGAGGTGTAACTCTTGTACTGCAACAAATACGAAGCTGATCTGATATGTTCGTCAGCGACAGTTTAATGCAAACCCCTGATAAGTTTTAGATGCTTTAAATTAACTTTTGTATCCTTTGGAGACCTTTTTTTGCTGTCAACTGCAAATAAATAAAAATCAAAATATCAGTGACGCATTTTATCGAATATAAAGAAAACCTGATTTCAAAAACTAAATAAAATAAAAACAACCTATCCCATTGCCATAGGGAGGGCATCTGGGTCCCTGATATACGTCATTTTCAGCTAATGGAGCATGTTGCCAATTTTTCATAACAACCCCATGCTCAAAGTAATCCCTCTTGGCATCTAGGAGATTGACAACTAAAGCCCTATTTAAAAACCTAATTTTCAAATAAAAAGTACTATCACCAACATCTCATCTATAGCAAAACATAATCTCTGGAATTCCTAAACGAGTTCCATGGATCTGATTTAACCTATGGACTCCATTAACTATTCTCCATGTATTGGGGGATATTTTTGCAGGTACCATGTCAAAATATTGACAGAATTCCAAACACGGGGGATTTGGAGGAAAAGAAAAGACACATTCAGCTACAAAGAGACTGGGGAACCAATGTCCCTCAGCCAAACGAAAATAATCAGGAGGTCCAGAAAGTTCTTCCAAAACGACCCAGGAAGGAATAGAAAAATCAGAACGAAACTTATAAGCGACTCAATAAGGTAAACCATGATGAATAAAGAAAATAAAAGAGAAGGAAGAAGATCTTATAGAAGAAAGGTAGATCAGTTGATAACGAACGATGGAAGGAATGAACGCACAAGATGGAGAAGAAATGGAGAGCTCAAAGGTACAGATTTGAAAAAAGGTGAAGAGACGATAGGATTTTCTGCAACGCTTAAATACCTTACCTTGGGAAGGGGTAAAAATAATGATTACAAAGAGAGACGTTTACGCTACCGACGGCTAAAAAGACAAAAAAGGCACGGTGACCGAAGCAGTGGAAAAAATTCAAAAAGTCTGATTCTATGAATTCGAAAGGAAAATTAAATACAAGGAAAACACTCCTAAAATTCAGGATGACTATTTAATCCCGCCATATTTCAAGAAGAATGTTCCACACACCTCAACCTCGAACTATGAAACATTGGGGGCTTCTGTTGATACCAAATTTAGTCTGCTGACGTGTATCAATTAAGTGGAGACACGTGTCAATCTACATGGCACTTACAAACATTTCTGAACAACACCTTGACTTCGAGGAACTCAACCTCCCCGACCATTTAAGACACTGCGAACAACAGGTGCTCTCTGAGGAACTTTACTATACCGAGCAACTCACGAAGACCGAGCTACTTAGGCGGTCCGAGCTGCATCTCGTACAGAGCATTAATGTCCAGACAATCAAAAGAGATACTGCGCATTAAACGCTCATTATTATCACACAGACGCATACGCCTATTGGACAGCTGTGTATTATTCTTTCATTTGTACAGCCTCAAGGCTATAAATATATTGTAACCTCCTCATTAACAGGGGACTCAGAATTTCTTGGTAAAAACTATTATCGAGAATTCTGGGCAAACAATTATCAATACAAAAACAGTGGACGTAGGCCATTCTCACAAGGCTGGACCACTTTAAAAATCATTGTCTAATATTTCTTTATTATTATTATTATCTGTGATTAAAAGAATTAGGTCAAGTCTAATTTTTTACATCAACAATAATATTAGTTAAAATTGATAATTTGATCCGAATTTTCTTCATAATTAGTTACATTGGTTTGTACTATTAATTGCTTTTATTTTAGTTTTAGATCAAGTAATTTCCTAAACTTTTATGAATAGGGTGCGTAATGCACGACATTTTGGAAATAAGTTAAATCGTGTATTGCATTATGCACCCTATTCTTTCTCATGCTCTGGTCTTATCTGACATTTCACTTGCAACCTAGGTGAAAGATAATATAAGTGGAACCTAATAATAATAACTACGCTGCAGAATTTCCCCTATTTTTCTCCTTTTAAAAAATATACCAAAAATAAAAATAAAAACAATCGTTCCCTCTCAGGTACAACTGCATTACCCTAGATTGGCATGGATCATTACCGATTGAGATCCACTATCAAACAACCTCGTAATTCTACTTCATCATAAACTACTTCAGCATAAATCGAACGATTTTACTAAAAATACCTCGTGGACAATCCTGAATAGAATGCTCATGCTCAACCAGATTTGATGGCCATATTAGCACAACTCATCACAAAGATTGACAGCCTACAATCAGATGTTCAGGATATGCAAAGAAATAGGGGCCATATGCCCGAGATACCTGATCCAAAAATTATAATTAACTATACTTTCCCCCATGCCATGGGGCCGTAGATGCCTAAACCAACATAGGTACCCGAAGAATACAACAAGCTTCACATGCTGCAATGCCTCCACATGTCCTGCCCATCAATGGGATACCGCTTGCGCATTTAACCATGTCGAATCTTTCTCAACTAGGGGTTGATTTACCCATGCCTTATCTTGTCGATCCTAAAGAAAATGAGATTAATTGAGTAAAGGAAGATTTTATAATTCTTTCCAATAAATTTGATCAAGTGAAGCTCTCAAGAAACTATGTGGACTACACCCATATGTTTCATTATCTAAAAGCCAAATTGCTTGCAGAGTTCAAAATGCTTAATATTGAGAAATTCAGAGGAAGTGGCCCTTCCATCGTGCATATCATAAATTACCATCATTTTATGACCCTACTTGGGGCTATGAAAGAAATCATAGCCCAAATGTTTCAGCAAACTCTCAAGGAGAATGCTCTCCATTGGTCCCTATCATTGGAAGAATCCCAAATCCGTAACTGGGAAGATGTTGTAACAGAGTTCATAACTCAATACACATACAATAAGGAGTTATAGGTAACGCGCTGAGACCTCAAGTTACTTAAGCAAGTCCCTGTAGAGTCTGTTAATAGTTTCGTAACAACGTGGAGAAAGAAAGCTACCATATGACCAACTTCCCATTTGAAGAAGAACAAGTTAGTATAGTGTAGAAGAATTTTTTGCCACACATTCGGAATTCTATAGGTAGTTAGTATTATCCCCACTCCAGATTCCTCCTGGAATCTTGGGTTAAAATTGAAGAGAATAATTTCAGCTAAAAAGCAAAATTTGAATCAAAGGATTCAGTTGGACTTTTCACCCCTCAAAAGTATGAAAATCCCGTTATTTATACTATCAATAACATCTCATCTCAACGTACTAATTCATGGACACCAAACACCACTCAAAACCCTCTACTTGTGAATTAAGCCGACGAAAACGTTATCCTTACCGGCGAAGACCCTGATTTTGATCCCTCGATTAGAATTAAACCTTCCAACAATCCCACCTCATCCATTAATCTAGATAAATCACTGATGGCTCTCTAAATTTACCCATCTTTCCTGTTATATCTCGATAATGCTCATGATCGATCTCTCTTTTTGATGACAATGGCTTATATTGCTATTCAGACCCAATCAGAAATAGAAGTAAAGATCTTCATATTATCCAATAACAACTGAGAAGCTTTGGAAAGACGATCCTATAAGAACTGAACCTCAAAGAAGGGGATTGTGCAGAATTAGTGATGTGTACACGAAATATTAGAAATGGGCCTAACTATCCCGTGATTGGTTTATACTAGTTGAAGAATTCATCCTAGCCTACATTATCCAGATCTTGATAGAAGAAAGTATTAAGAAAATAAGTATTTGTGAAGCTCTTAATTTGCTAACCACCCTGAACCTGAAAGGGTATTTGGTCCCTCCCCAAAATCACTTCTCCACTACATGAGAGGATTTATATGATGAAGGAATTAAAGTCATAGAGTGCATTGATTTCTCCTGGAACGACATATAATTCCCAGAGGACGGGGATATGATTTTGATCCTTTAAATGATTTAGCTGATGAACCTGGTATCAAAATACCCAGTAAAATTGTCTCCTTCTACAAGGTGATTTCTTTTGAAGAATTGCTATCAAAGATCAACTAGGTTTCTCCTTCTCCTCAAATAAAAGAAAATAATGGTTTCATATTCTTCTCATCATCCATAAATAACATGATATGGTCAGTTCGATACTGCAAGGATCCAATCCTTCTATCATAAAGTGTGCCCGTGGATAAAGGGAAAATAATCGTTGAAGAAATCCTGATGCTCGAAATGACAACTGAGGAGAGTATGATCCTCGAACATCTAAAGAAGACACAGGAAATATCACCCTGTGGGGACTTTTCATGTCTTCCCAACTTCATAAGAACTCCCTTATCAAGCATCTCACTCAGGCTACAGTTCCTCCTTCTACGTATCTCGATGAGGAAATCAACACTGTCAAGAATCCTACCGCCAATAGACTCGTATCCTTTACCGATGAAGAAATTACCAAGTTCGTCCCCGATCATAACTATTCCCTCAACATATTTGTTGAAGTCTTGTAGAAAACGATTCTGTTGGTGCTCATTGATAATGATTTCACTCTAAATATATGATTATTACGAACACTCTGGTGTCTCGAGCTAAAAGTCGGTGATCTTACCCTAATTAGTCGTTGTGCGTGATTGTGATTATGATAAAACCCGATCATAAGTCATGGGGTTGATAATTCTCATGTTAGGGGATGGTCCAATATGCCTTCAAATAGAATTCCAAGTCATTAATATTCCCTCAATCCACGGCTCCCTCTACAGAGCAAAATGAAATAGTCCACTAAAATCACAACCAAGTTACAACACTAAAGCATGCAACTAAGAACCAAAATACAAGAACAGAAGACGTACCTACCCGAGTTACTTCACTCTTAAAGGCATTCTTTCTTGATTTGTTCTTCTCCACGCAGCTTCTGTTTTATCCTTGAATCTTGAATTTCAGCAGCCCCAACAAACAAAATACCTCACCAAGAACCACAAATCCTATGTGTTCGTGTGAGAGTGATAGTGTTTGTGAATTAACTAAACTTGCAAAATACTTCTCACGCCTCTCAATCAATTACAAGAAATACATATTATTTACAAGCAACTTCTATATGCAATGCAATTAATCTCAAATATACTTTTAATTCAAGACCTCGAAATTTTCAGATTTGGAATAAAAAATAATTCAAACCAAATTTTGTTTCAAAATTATTTATCACCAAAATATTTCACCAATTTTTTTTTTTGAAACAAAAAAAATATTTCTCAAATCTGAATATTCACCAAAACTTAAGTGTGTGAGTTTCAAATTTATTTGAAACTATTTTCTTGGATCAAAATAAATCGACAACAACAATACAAAAATAATCCAAGAACAAACACACAACAGTCCTAAAAAAATATAGTGGGCTAAAATGATTCCCTAAGACGTATAGGCTAAGAAATGTACACAAATCTGAAACAGTCCCAAAAAGAACTTCGGCAAGTTTTTCCGGTGAGAAAAAAAACTCCGGCGATTTCGATTTCCGACAATTGCGTTGACAGCGCCCTTTTTCTATCTCTCTCTCTCTCCTCTATTTTCCAGCGTCGACAGTTTCGACAGCTATGACAGTTTTCCGTGTTGAATCAGACCGTTGCTATCCTCTTCTCTCTTTCGGCGACGATGGTCGCGGTTACTGTTTTGAACCGGACCGGTGGAACCCTGCTCTCTATATCTTTCCGATGACGGCGGACGACGGATCCAGTTCGATTCCGACGACGTCCATCTCTCTCCTTCAATTTCAGGTGATGACAACGGCGGTATGGGGAACCCTCTTCTCTATCTCTTATTCTGAGTATATCTCTCAAGTAAAGAATGAAGAAGATGAAGTGTAAGATGGATTTTTCTCTCTCCTCTCTCTCTTGTACTATTAACAGCCGCCCCTTTTTTTTTTAATGACCAAAGACAAAGAAACCCTAAAAGATGTTATATATGAGGGATACTAGAGTTTGTTATAAATGGAGGGTCTAGATTAACTCACTAAGATGGATAACTAAATCTGATTGGCTAAGAGGTTTTCACTAGGATTGAGCCACTAAAAAATCTAGTTCATATATAACCACTCAATTTAGGGTCACCAATGAGTCTAACCAACAAGATACTAAACAAACGCAAAAAGCCTTATTAAAAAATAACACACATGTGTTTTTTAAAGTCTTTGAAAAATTAAAATTTTCGACTCAAAAACATATTAACCAATTAAAAATTGAACCAATTAAATTTTTATCATAAAAAATATTCTTATGTTACCCTCAAATATATTTTTAAAATCATATTTCAATTAAATGAAAAATCATTTTAAATGATTAAAAAAATATTCAAATGAATTTCGTTTTCCAAAAATATTTGAAGCAACAACACCACCATAAAAAATATTCACACATAATAAACATGTATGCAGTGTATGTGTCCTAATTGTGGTTCAAGAGACATACTTACCTTTTTGTGTCACATTGGAGATCTTGGACTGGGATGGTTCTGATGAAGCTTGATGCCTTTTTGAGATAGAGTAACTCGGAAAAATCTAATCCTATTTTGTCTCGATATCCAAACTAGTTGGAACTCCTATATGGCACAGACTCAAGTAAGTCAACCATATAGTGTGTTCTCAAATAGACATTTTTATGACATGGAAAAGGGTAATAAAAAGTTATTTATGACGATTTTTTGAAGCTTTAAAAACCGTTGTAAAGTTGTGTCATAATAAAATTAGTGTTGGAAAAACTGTCATAACAACCCATCTTATTACGACGCTTTTTCGTATAACCTGTCATTAACGATAATATCATGTTCATTGAACCGTCGTTATAAACTTATTTAAATGACTAATGCTAATAAAATAGTCATAAAAGGTACCTACTATGACAGTTACTTTGTTTATTATAATGACAATGTACATAAAACAGTCATAAAAATTACCTATTTTTTGTTCATTATAATGATTGTGTACTGAAAATCATCATAAAAGTTGTCATTTTTCCTTTCTTTTTTATGCTAATTTCGATTATACTATTCCAATATTCCAAACATGTTAAGCATAAAACTAAGATTTCTGAATTCAAAGCACAAATTTCCATACTCAAAGTATCAAATTCCAAGTACCAATATAACTTGAATAATAAGTATAAAAAATATCATTAATATTTGAAATTACAGAAAATGAGTATGAACCAATGGTCTACCCACTGACTTCTGGACAACTCACAAACAAAAAGATATCTAAAATTACCTATACTATAGACATAAAAACTAGCAAATTGAACCACAACATTAGCTCCACTCATGTAGCATGAAAACGCACAATAGCAATAGCTACATCAGATACACAATAGGCACCAACGGGATCAATATCTGAATAAAAAGAGGAAACAAATAGCAGTTAATAACTAAAACATATTAACTACACAGAGAATATAGCTCAAACAATAATGATATTCTAATATAATAATGAGCATCAAAAATTAAGCGTTTGTTAATCTCAAAGTTAATTTTTAGTTTTTTTTTAACTTTAATGTATTTTTAGACTTTAATATAACTTTATATATTTATGAGACTTTAATACATATTTTCTCCCTAAATGTGAAAATTTCACCACTAAAAGTGTTCATTAGTTATATTTAGCGACAAAAAAGTTATTTAGTGATGAAAAATCAAATCAAGTTTAATAAATTGATAAAGTTGTATTAAAGTCAAAAAAACCCTAACTTTTACTCCATTCTTTATTAAGGCGGGGGAGAGATAAATGGGGAAGTTGTATGAAAATTTCAGCAGAGTTTTCTCTGTTGTTTAATAATCCAATATAATATATCATATTTAACCAATAACAATATAAAGCCCAATCCAGGCATTCACTATCAACAATAATATAAGGCCCATCTTGGGCATTCAACACCATCAACAACAATAATATAAATCCCACACCATGTATTAACTATCAATAATAACAATATAAATACCACCCTCCGCATTCGTTATCAATAATAACAAAATAAAGACTACCCTGGACATTCACAATTAACAAGAATATAAAGGCCACCATCGGCATCACTATTAAATATTTGCATAATCTCAAAGTTAATTTAGACTTTATTCTTTATTAAGGCAGGGGAGAGATAAATGGGGAAGGTTTTTTAAAAAATTTAGCAAAGTTTTTATTTTTTTTAAATAATCCAAAATTAAACATGACATGTTTAACCAACAACAATAATATAAATCCCAACCCGGGTATTCACCACCAATAGTAATATAAAGCCCGTCTCGAGCATTCAACAGCATCAACAACAATATAAATCCCAACCCGACTGTTCACTAACAACATCATATTTTTAAATTATTTTGATAATATTAGTTATAGTTTTTGTTATATTTCCATATATAGTATTTTGATTCTCTATATTCAACGTTCTTAACGTCGACACAAAGTAATTAATTAGATTGAAGAAAATAAAGTTACCTACCTTTCTTCATTGCCCTCTCGTACTCCAACACCTTTGCCAATAATACTTGCATCCGTTCATCTTTTTCTTTGCCTATTTCTCTTTCCGCATGCAGCTTAGACTCCAACTGAATAATATGTTTATTTGATCCCTTCTTAGTGAGGTTGAAAAAGGTTGTGGGGTGACTCCCTGCCCTTTTCCACTAACATAAACGGGATGATCATGTATCTCTAATGCCAAAGTTAGGATGTCTGAGGTTCCTTCGGTGACCAAGCTCCCAGCTTTAACAACTCTCAATTTTATCCGCTACTTCTTTAATAGCCTCATCACCAAATCACTCATTTTTATCTTGACGACCTTTTTTCACATATAAGCCCTATCTTACTCATCAAACTTATCACCTGCCTCTTCTTGTTAACATATTAAATATAAAAATTGGGTGAACTCAGAACGTTTAGTTTAATTCATAAATATCGATTTCTGTCAACTAAGAAAAATAAGTACAGAAAATATCTTCGATAAGTCACAATTTCCTTTCTTACTCATCTGATGGTTATATATATCCTTCCCTTGACTTTCAGCTTGTATTGTGCTTAGCACCTTATAAATACATAACGAGTTTCATAAGCATGAACAACTTATATAAATAATTTAGAATAATTGTAACACCCCAAGACTTTTGAGACTGAGAAATTAAATTTTTGGGAAAATAAAATTTAATTTAATTGGAGAATTCTAAAAATTGGGAATTTAAGTCCAAAAATAGAGGACATTTTAAAGTATTCCGGATGATGATTTTGAGGGTACCATTGATCCCGGAAGGGTCGAGATAGTCAAAATGACTGTCATTGAGTTTTATTTCGGCTCCGGAATATTTTAAGTTAGATTGACTCAAATTGGTGTAAACGAGTCATTTAAAGTGTGTATTAACATTTAAATTGGGACTTATGTTTTAAAGGAATTAAAGGCTTACGGATTAAGCTCTCAATTAGAGAAAGAGAGAAAGAAAGAGGAAGAAGAAAAGAAGAGAGAGAGGAGAAAAAGCTTGGGATTTCCGACCCAAACGCGACAACGAGAACGATCCAACCTCTACAAAATCGAGGCAAGTGTTTAATCTTGCTAAATAAGTTATTTGTGTATTTTATTTCATAATTTGTGGGTTAAAGAAATGGTTTTTGGGTATAAAGATCAAAACCTAAATTTTGGTTTAAATCTTGAAATTGAAGATTGTAATTGAGTTTAAAGGATATAAATGGATTAGATTAGATATAGGATGAATTTTGATGTCTAAAAACATGTTGGGGTTGAACATTAAGGGTTGGAAGTGGTATAAATCGAATTTTGGAAATTTTGGGTTGTAAAAAATCAGCCATTTTCGTGACGTTCTGAACTGGCCGAATCGATTTGCCCCTACCGAATCGATTCGCCATGTTGCAGAAGCCTCAGGTCTTTAGGACCGAATCGATTCGCCCCTAGCGAATCGATTCGGAGGGTTGCAGAATCTCAGGTCCCTTGGATCGAATTGATTCGGATGGGCCGAATCGATTCGCTGTTGGGCCGAATCTATTCGGAAACAGAGCATTTTGAGAAATTTTCTCTTTAGTGAATTAAAACCCTTTTTGGTTGGGTTTATTGATTTGGGGGTCTTCTCTTATGATGTAAGAGGAATGTTTTTGGAAGACACATAAGGGGTTTCTCACATATTATGATTTTGGGACTCCTTGGTATAATTGGGGAGAAATATGTCCATGTATGTATTACAGTTGTGTATAGAGATTTTGGAGATACCTCGATAGGGTTTATAATCCTAATTATAAATCCAAAGTAAATTATAGAGACGATAAGGGGTTTAGAGCTCCTAGAGGGAGAGTTGAGAAGGTATGTTGGGAAATTATAGGCCGATATTCATATTGAATCCTTATAGCGATAGAATTCTATTAAGTTATAATTAGGTACTAACGAGAGAGAGGGGTCGCGAATCCTTAGAAATGTTTAAATTAAGGAACAATTGGTAATGCGATAGGAGTAAGGGTTCGCAAGAACAATGGAACCTTAGGCAAAATTTGGGAACGATTGGATCGTACTACCAACTAGAATATGAGGTTTGTAGACTTTTGGTTAGGTGTATACCTTTAGTCAAAATTTGTATTGGAGGTTTTGATTTGCTCTCGGATACAGATGGAATGTGTAGTGATGGTTTCCTACTTAAAATTTTGGGTGATAACCCTAATGTTGAATATATATGTATAGATATATACATATGGTTTTGGGAGACTATGCATCATAGGAAAAATGATCGAATATGTTTCAAGTGAGGGATTGTATTCGCATATCGAGGTAAATTTAATGGAAATTGTGGTGACGGCTTTTATATTGAAGATTATGTATATTTATAGCCGAGTTTATATATCTTATACATATGAACGGGAATTACTCTGTATATATAATGATACAGCGATATGTGAATATATGTTTATATATCTATATAGATATGAAAATATGGATATATTTATGTTGCGGACATATGTGGTATGGATACTTAAACCGTATATGATGGTTTAATATTTGATCATATGATTGGATCATATGGATGTATATATATTATGCATGTGAATGGTATATATACTTATTTGGTTAATCATACCCAGCTCATGCTATCATTGGGAAGTTGCGCGCGTAGAGGGTGAGCATCCTGGCTAGAAAAGCAGGGTGTGGATATTCCCCAGGTCATAGTCGTCCCGTGTGTTATTATGTGATTTACATTTTATTTTTGGGATGAGACGTGGTGGGTATGTTTCGTCTCATTGCCGGTTTGGAGCTATGACCGCTTCCCGAGACGTCGTGTGCGTGAGTTTACCACGAGATGGGTGTCGTTTAGTCCCACCATGGTGGCCCCAGTATTGCTACGTGAGCCGGGCACTGGGAAGATGATAGCATTGATGCAGTTTATCGGCGATATATATAGCCGGGTATATTATGTGCATGGCCTTGTACATCAGATGTAGTATGTACACTTGGCTATTGGATTGATGATGGTATATATATACGGTTATAAATAAATACCTATATATATATATATATATATATATATCCTTTAGATGAGAGGATATGGACTTTTATGGAGTACATCTTGGATGATTATGATGTATTAGATGATTGGGGGATTGATGCATCGCGTTTAAGGAATATTTCGGTTACATCATCCCAAGGATATTATTGGAGATTGTAGATGTTTTCAAAGTAGTAGTAGTAGTAGTAGTAGTAGTAGTAGTAGTAGTAGTAGTAGTAGTAGTAGTAGTATATGGTATGTATGGCATTATGGATCTCTAGGACCGACATTGTCAAGGAGTAGTGTAACGGGGCGGTTCCTTGTTTGGATTTCGCTTTGCGAGACACCCCACGCACGAAACGTAGTGCATTGTTGAGATTAGAGAGAAGTTCTGTCAATAATTTATGTATGGCATAATGGATCTCCAGGATCGACGTTGACAAGGAGTAGTGTAACGGGGTGGTTCCTTGTTTGGATTTCGCTCTGCGAGACACCTCATGCACGAAACGCAGCGCAGCGTTGAAATTGGAGAGAAGTTTTGTCAGTAATAATTCTGTATGCATGTTAATTTGAAATTAAATCATATGTTTCAACCCAATTATAAATGGGTAACATATTAAGAATTATAATTAATTAAATTATAAACCGGAATCCACTAAGCCTAATACGGCATATATGTGTGTAAAAATAATTAAGTGTATATAAAAAGGGGTGGATTCTTGGGGTATGATGGGAAGGTAAATCTCGTGGGTATAGGCTAGGCCTATGTTAAGTTAGGTTGTCCTAATAAAAAATTGGGGGTAATTTAACTAATGAAATTGAGGACGCGAATAGGTGCGCGCCTTTAGATGAGAGGTGAGTTGGGGTTCCACGAGAGTGCGGTTCCACTTTAATTATGAAATAAGTGCACCGATATTTATTATGCACGGTTAACACACTTGCTAAATATTTTCACAACTCGGGCTCTGACCCGTTTACTTTTCTCTCCTGCATGTATATATATATATTATTACAGGTATCCTACCGCATGGATGCCGGATGACCTTCTATCCAGAGTCTTGGGAGCCGTGACAGGTGCGGACTGTTGCGGGATGTATCTGGTAGTCGCTTCCTACTTTTAAAAATCTAGGTAGGATTCATTGTATATCGGGTTTGTACCCAAGGGATATTTATAGATGTTTATATTTATTCCATTTCAGTTATTGTATTGGCTGTGACCCGACAGCTTATTCGGGTCTACTTTTGTACATTCAGTTGTAGTTATTTATTTCATTTTATTCTAGCGATTCTTTTCTCATAGTTTTTTTTTCCTTTATTCATTGTGTTGGGTTGTGTTATGTTGCATGTTTTAATTTATTTTAACATCTCGCTTATATGTTATCGGGTAGTTAGTCCTATATTATATAGTACCGGCAGTTGATGTTGAGACTGGACCATCTGAAATTCCTGATTTAATATAGTATAGGGCTGGCCACCCGTTATTATTTTAAGCGGGGTGTTACAATAATATATAATTTTAACCCTTTGCTATATACCTCAAACTCCTTTGAGATTCTCACTCTTACGAATTCATCCCAATCCTCTTGTTCAATACATGTTTTATACATCTTTGGCCAATGCTTAAGTTGATTAGGTTCATCTCTGAATGGTATGAGTTGAACTCTAATCAAATATACTTTAAAATTCTTCCACTGAGCGGACATATTAGATAGCACTTGTTTCTTTATTTTCGAATCCATATCAAAGTTAGACTGTGAATTAAAGATGAAAATAAATTAAAAAATACAAGATAAAAGTATTTTCTATATGAGACACATGGGAAAAATTAAATACTTACTTGGAAAGTTGTCCATAACTTTTCTTTCAAATGAACAAACACTTTTTTCCAAGATCCAAAATGTATTGGAATCATCGTTTTAACTATGTCATGTTCCTCTATTTCCTCCATGTCTATAATGTAATATTAGAATCAAATCAATAGCTAAAAATAATACATATGGAAAAGAGTGAAAAGAACACATATTTTAGCTTATTTAATAACACAAAGTGGCATTTGAATGCTAAAACAAAAAATATAAAGCACTTGATGCATGATTCTGAAATATAAATAAACAATAATACTTATATTGTATATATTCATTGTGCAACAACTAACTAATCTCTGTTGGGGCTGATTCTGAAATTTTATTATCTAAAATTGATGAAGTCAGTACTTAATTTCCTTTTGTATTAATATGTTAATTAACTTATACCATGTTTAAGTCCTTAACAGAAAAAACATTCAAGCTGGGATATATATCTACTATTTCATTCATCCTAATTTTGTTGGTTTACACCATTTTGGTTGTTCGTAAGGCTATGTTTAGACGGGATGATTATATTCTCTTCACTGCAACTAGTGCAATTATCAATATGATTTTGGCAGAAAAATAATCTAAAAGGGATGGGACATATTATGTTCAAGAATCATTAAGCCAAGACAGTAGCAGCTAGCAAGATGAAGTTCCATATAGCATGCGACGTAGTCTTTTCCAAGAGCTAAATGGCATCAACCTCAGGACAAATTGCATATAGGTCTGAACAGAGAATTTTGTTAGAAAAAAAAACTATGCATCTTTGTAAAAAAAATATTAAGTCAAAAAAATTAGTTAAAACATTAAGGTTCTTACATATGTTCCTATCACCATGTATCAAACACAGTTAGACAAAAAAAAACATGTATGTTACATGACTGCTAGAGAAGGAAACGAAAAAAACTCAAGTGTGTGTGTTGTCACTCTAATAATCACATAAAACACACTCCAGTTAATCGTTGTTCTTCAATAATTTCTAATCATATAGAGGATGTACTTTTAGTTGCCTTTAGTCCTGATGGACAATAATTGGAGAGTGGTTCAGGTGACATAACTGTTCGATTATGGAACTTAGGTACCCAGAAACCACTGTTCACTTGTAAAGGGCAAAAGAATTGGGTTCTTTGTATTTCATGGTCACCAAATGGTAAGCATCTTGTTAACTGAAGTAAGGCTAGAGAACTTCAGTGCTGGGATCCATAAACTGGAAAGCCGTCAATCCATGCATTTGTGTTCACACGAAATGGATTACTTATTTATCTTGGAAGCCAGTGCACCTCATCACTCCTTGTCATCGCTTTGTTACTTCTAGTAAAGATAGTGATGCATGTATATGGGACATTAAATTAAAAAGGTGTTATTTATCTTAGCGGCTACACACTTGCAATAACTTGTTTGAAGTGGAGAGTTCGAGTGATATATACAGTTACTCGGGATTGTGTAATAAAACGAAAGGAACTGCACCTAAAATATTGGTTTTGGGGTCTAATGATTTCACCATTCTCCTCTGGGAACCTATTGTAAACAGACAACTCAAAACTCATATGACAAGTCATCAATAGCTTGTAAACCATGTTTACTTTTCTCCTGATGGGCAATGGATTGCAAATGCCTCATTTGATAATGTTTTGCTACTTTTAGGGGCCATGTTTGTCCTGTTTATCAGATAAGCTGGTCCGCGGACGATTGGCTTATTTTAAGTGGTGGCAAGGTCTAAACACTAAAAGTTTGGGATATCCGAACATATAAGTTAAAACAAGACCTTCCAGACCACGCAGATGAGGTATTTGCAATTGATTAGAGTCTTGATGGTGAGAAGGTAGCATTTGGTGGTCGGGATAGAGTTCTCAAGCTATGGATGAGCTAGAACATTATCATCTAGTAAGAAAAATGTAATTTATACGATAGGCGAAATTGCAATTTGCACACGGGATTATAAAGAGCAGTTTTATAAGTGGAAAGTGGAGAACATATTTCCCCTTAGATAATTTTTTTTTGATAAGTAAATGATTATAGATCCATCGCTAAGGGAGCGAACCCGTATACAGGAAGTATACAAAGACAGAAGTACAGAAACAAGAGAACAAAGCAAATCTCCCGGACAACAATAAGCCCATACTACCAAATCGGGTGAAGCTCCTCAACGAACTCAAGAAACTCCTGAGTCGTGACAGTGAGTCTCTCCTTGTACCAACAAAGCAGGGTGCTCAAAAACAGATACCGTAGCCTCGATGGCGCCGTCTCGATGTCCTGAAAACATCTCGCATTCCTCTCCTTCCACACAGTCCAAAAAATGCAATGAGGCACTAAAGGCCACACCCTCATGTTGCCCATCCACCCCCACGGGGGTCTCCACCCCTCTAAGAGAACCCTCACCAAGGCGGGCATCACCCAAGCGGTCCTAGTGAGAGCAAATAAAATATCCCACAGGCCTCTTGTCACCTTGCAATGAAGAAGAAAGTGATTAGTCTTCTCCTCCTTCTCCTTACATAACCAACATCGACTCGCTAGACGAATACCTCTCTTCTGAAGCCCCTCGAGAGTCAGAATAGCCTGTCTAGCCGCAGTCCACACAAAGAATCTGACTTTCGGCGGCGCTTTAACCTTCCAAATATTCTTCCAAAGGAAGCAAGAACTGGTCAACCCACTCCCACTCAATATCGAATAGTAGCTCCTAACCGAGAAAACCTCAGTCCCCTCCCCCGTCCACCACAAGGCATCCTCACTAGCCGTAGGTCGGGGGGCCGCCGCCAACCACTTATAAAGCATATCTGCCTCCTCCCGTCTTCTTCTGAACTGAGGACTCCAAACCACCCCCTCCGCGCTAATAGTCACATGCCTAGCCACCAACCCATCCTGGTCCCTTCCAAGGTTATACATTCCTGGGAAAAGCTCCTGCAAGGTCCCTTGGACTCCCCACTTATCCTTCCAAAACTTGATCCTGTCACCCTTCCCCAACTTAAAATCCATGTGCCTGGAGAAATCACCCCACCCCCTCGCAATATGCTTCCACAAACCCCTTCCATGTGCTAAATTACCTTCCATCGGTCCCCACCCCTGCTGAGAGATTCCCCCCCTTGCCCCTACAACTCTCCTCCATAGCCTAAACTCCTCCCGAGAAAACCTCCACAACCACTTCCCTAATAATGCTTTATTAAAGAGTGCCAGATTTCCCACTCCCCCCCCCCCTTCCTCAATTGGATTGCACACCTTCTCCCATCCCACCAGACAGTACTTAAAGCTAACCTCAGCTCCTCTCCACAGGAAATCTCTCATAAGATTCTCCATCTTCAGACGGATCGCACATGGCAAAGGAAGGATGGACATGAAGTAAGTTGGCAGGCTAGACAAAGTGATCTTGATGAGAGCCAATCTCCCCCCTTTCGATAGATAACCACTCTTCCAACCCGCCAGATATTATTGGTACGTAATTTTTTGCATATTATAAGGATAAATAATTTATCAACTGCATTATTACAAAAAAAAACTTTAACATCAAGATGAAAAGTATCCCGAATAACACTAACCTCTTCAAGTAAATAAATAATATGAAATTCCAAACTTCGAACCAAGTTCCCTTCTGTAACAAACCACTGCCAAAAAATAATCCCATGGTCAATAAAGTGAATTATATGGCCATACTTATAGAATTCGATGAGTCATGGCTTTAACTTCAGATGGAAAGAATCATTAATATTTTGACAAAATGAGAAGTTTTATCAAGCAATCAGTCCAATACCTAGGAAATAAAGTGAACGTTCATTCTAATAATAATAGCGAGCATTAATCATAATGTGACACCCCGCCTAATAAAATATCGAGCGATCAATCCTGTATCAAATTAAAACAAGAATCGCATATGGTTCATTCTCAGCATGACTATTGAAAACCAAATTAATTACTAATAACCTATTAGGCTAGGGTCAAAATTTTATTTAACTAATCTTTTAAACAATTAAATCAATTAAAACATTCACACAGTTTATGAGAATGAAACTGAAAAGAAATAAAAATAACCGAACACTCGGTTTAATATAATACAACCAAATCAAATGCCACACCGAAAGGCGGTAAAAGAATAAATAAATACAATTGGGTTATCGGACCGGATGTTTCTACAATCCTTCCTATCTAGATCACAAAAATAGAAGCGTCTAAAAATAAACATGCATGCATCCACAGCTGCTGCAGCAACGTCTGACTCGAAAGAATCATCATCCAGGCGTCCATGTGTCTAGACACCTATATATATAATATATATAGTAAGAGAGAGGGAAAATAGAGAAACGTGTCATAGCCCAAGTTGTGAAAATATTTTGCAAGTGCATAATTGCTTTATTTATGAAAAATAAGCTTTATCACATATTTAAATTGGTATCGCACTCCCATGAGATACCCCTCACTCCTCTACTAATAGTGCACAGCTATCGCGTTCCTATTAAATAACCTAGTCCAATACCCTGCCTAACTAATCTGTTCCAACCATTCTCAAATCCTAATTAACCCGATTACTAAGGGCTAAACTTCTCCCCATTCTCAACACTGAGCCATGTTCGTGCGTGGGGTGTCTCGCGAAGCGAAATCCAAACAAGAAACCCCCCGATACACTACTACTTGGCAATGTCGATCGTCGATATCCATTAAGCCCTCAATACATAACGTATATATATACATACCCATATAAATACATATACATCACATACTCATTTACTATATATATCACAATTTATGTCTAGATGAAATCTCCCGGCATGAGAATAAATCCTTATTCATTTTATCTTTTTACTCTCGTTATATATATATATATATATATATATATATATATATATATATATATATTCCTGTTCTCATACACAGGTAATATACTATACACACAAGTATAATAACCATACCATCGAGCTATAACTCGAGGATGCAGTCTCATAGTGCCTATCCAAAATTCGGGTCTACTCACTAAACCACGGTACCAAGCCAGACTCTCTCATGGTCATGGTATACCAATACACAATGGTGGAGGCGATCATTTTCCCCCTGCGAGTGGAGTACACACATCGCACTCGAACGCGGGACGAGATGACCTGAGGATATACTCACTCTGCTCCTCAAGCTAGGGGATTCACCCATATCGCGCAACCTCCTTGGATCGCACTAGAGAAAATATATATCTGGTTGTTCTAACCCTACGCCAAAGGAAAGCCCGTGGAATCAGCCTCTAAATACACATATACCAAGCACACATAGATATATATGTATTCGTATCATATAATATATACTATATTCACATTGTATATATATATGTGTCTGTGCATTTATCACTTCTCAACTGTATACATGGCCATAATTGCCAATCTGATAATGATATTTAAGTATTCCCTTTCATAAATATACCTCACACCTTGATCGCTGTTAAGGATTTATATACTCTCCAAATATCCCGATTCATAACCATTTAATAAGTATACTTTTAACTTATCTTTAACCTATAACCCAAATCCCATCCTAATCGCCCCATAGGATTAACTCACTAATTCCACATATAATTCCTTTTTCTACGAACGCAATTATTTATATATATTCACTCGCTAAAATACTCCCTCGGGTGTTATTCGTCCCGAACATCCATAATTAAATAAGTCATGGAGTCTATTTTCCATGAACTCATAGCTTACATACCACTCAAAAATTAATTTAGTAGTGCCCACTCAAATTTAGGAACCCTAAACCTCTAATTCCTCAAAATCTTTATTTTCTCCGAAAATATACTTTTAGTGCCACATCCTTTTAGCACCCTCCTAGCCCCTATAAATATTCTCCAAAGGCTAGTTGTTAATTACCTAATTGAATCTTTATATCCTCAATTAAATAAACTAGAATTAATTTAATTCGGGATTAATTCCATCTAATTAACCCTAACCAAAATTGCCAAAAATCCTGGATCATCGATCGATCGATCGCCCCGGACAACTTCTTCTCCGGGAAGCTATTTCGGCCATTAAAGATTCCTCCAAGATTTTATCTCCTCTCCTAACCTCCTCCGACCTCAATCAATTACATATACACATATAAAAAGGGTTCTAAACATCCTAGAACCCATAACCAACAATCGATTTCAATAAATTTCTAAGTTTCTCGAATTAGAAATTATTCAGGGTTTGCTCGTTTAACTTCTGAAAACCCGTTTTGATTCATAAAAACCCATCCCGAAAATCTTTGTGGTTCATCACTACCAACTACGATATGAGAAATATGCTTAAAATAAAGAAAGCAAGTAAACACTTGCCTCATGGATAAAATCCGACGACCTCGAGTCGAATCCCGCAGAGTTTTTTCGGAATCTCCCTTTTCCTCTCCCTCTCTTCCTTCCTCTCCTCTCTTCTCTATTTTCCCTTTCTTCTTTCCCTCTCCCTTGCCTTATATAGGGAGAAATAAGGATTTATCCCTTTAAACTAAAAAATGACTCATTTACTCAATTGCGAGTCCCTTTTAATCCAAAAATTCCCGGAATTCAAACACTACTCTCGGATACTCTATTCTGACTATCTCGTCCATTCTGAAATTAACCGCACACTCGAAATCTCCATCTGATGTACTTGACCGCAATCCACTAATTAAACCCAATGCATCTCAATGCGGGTTTTCCAATTAAAATATTAGCCTTTGTCGCTTTACCCAGTGGCGACATGTAATTAAAATAGTCCGACATATTTACTTAATCCCAAAAGTAAATGAAACACACCTCTAAAATCATCTAACCCTCATAAATTCCAAAAATTATTATTCAGAGAAATTCCTCAAATTTCCAAATTACACCCATTTATGAAATTTAATTATCTCTAAAAATGCGAGGATTTACACATAACTTCTAAATTTAAAGTTTCAGTTAGTACTTAATTTCCTTTTTCTATTAATATGTTAATTAACTAGAAACCACGTTTGAGTACTTAACAAAAAAAGCATTGAAGCTAAGATATATATCATGCAACGGGTATTGTTTCCAAGAGAGAAAGTAGAACTGACTTCCATAAATATCAACATTGTCCTAAAATAATTTAAGATGCTCAATTCATTTTAAAATGTTTGAAAGAAAGCACGCTAAGAGGGAAACATTTCCAAACTATCTTAACTCTTAACAGTCCTAAAATCTTACATGACTTCATCCTAATAATTAAATGTGAACAAAGATAATGATGTCAATAAGCACGTGCACAAGTTAAATGTTAAATATAAAATGAGGCCACACGCCCTCACCTAAACCATTGAATTTGCGAAGCTATGTTCTTTTTAGCCAAAGAGAGAAAAGAATAAGGCATAAAAAAAATTCCCTTTTAGTGAAATATAATATTAATGGTCTTGGTTACATACTAAGAGAACTTCATTTCATCTTGTGTAAAATTTCATGCACTCTTCATTAACTTCATTAATACATAACAGTATGAATAAGAACTAAAGTGAAGATTCAGCAGCTCTTCAAAGGACAACAGAGATGAACTGTAGAATATCTTTTGGCGTAAAGATTGTATATATCTATTTAGGCTTAAATACCAACTCATGCACAAGCAACCACAAAATGCTATTATTTCATCACCAAACTGGGCCTGGCCACAAACCAGCCTTCATTTACCTTGTGTGTCACTAAAAATGTACACATTAAACATAAATATGATAGTTTATATTTAAGTCATAAAAACCAAAATCCTATCATATGAATCCCCAAATCATACAAGAAAATGATGTATATAAGACTTGCCATACCTGGGTTTCCAACTGCGATATTCTCCAAGCTATAAATGTTTATGTGAGTGAGGGGCTAGTAAGAATTCGATGAATGAGAGGTTGAGAAATCATATGGGGAACCCAGAGTGTGAAAGATTGAGTGCTCATTTGATTTGAGCTTTTGTGCTAATGGTAATTCATAATAGATAAAGTAAAATAAGAAAAGAAGTTTATAAATTCATGTCAAGAGGGTAAAAGCAAAATGTCAATTAATTTCCTAAAACTCAAACTTTACGTGCCAATTTACCAATTTAGAATTATAAAAATGCAATCATATGAGCATCGATGCAAAAAAATGCAATCATATGAGCACCGCGATATTATAGAGTAAGGGATTGATAGAGGTTTTGCCAACTGCATAAAAAATGAGTGAGATGAGTTAAGAAATTGGCAACTAATTATAATCTCCCTTGGCTAGTGGGTGGGAACTTCAACATTGCCCTTCGTGATTATGAAAAAATTAGTATAAATGAGGTTGACGGAGGTGGTGTGATGGACTTAAAAGACATTCTCACTAATTTTAGTTTAATTAATGTTGGATTTCAAGGGCAATACTTTTTCGTGGACTAATGGATCTACCTGGTGCAGATTTGATAAAACATGTATATCTTTATACACACACAACTTTATATATATATATACACACGAGAGAGAGAGAGAGAGAGAGAGAGAGAGAGAGAGGGGGGGGGAGAGAGAGAGAGAGAGAATACATACATATATATGTCTGAGTGTGCCCATTTCTCATACATTTATATCTCATATTTCTAACGAGAAATTTTCAAATTGGAGACTTGCAGAACCATCCCGGTAGTCTAATGGTTCACAAAGAATTTAGCTCTCAATTAGTATAGAGATTAATTAGAAATATAAAATGGATTGGGATGGTAAGACTGAAATTGAGTAGAGAGATTTGGAGAGGGGTACCTTTAAGCCAAACTAAATATCTCTAGTTTTGGGGTGAGAAAAAAGTTAAAATTGTAAACAGAGGGGAAAAGTTTTAGCACCGCCAAAAGTTCTTTCTATATTTTTTGAAAACCTAATTATTTTCACGACACCTATTGTTAGTCGTGAATATAGTTTCCACGACTAATTATAAAAGTATGTCGTTGATAGAAAGAACTTTTCGGTATATTTCGTCGTTGCTTGAAATTCGTCTAATCAAAACCTCAAATTACCTACAAATATAACAAATTCAAGTGTAGAGGTAAGTAAGTGTATCAATCCACATCAAGGGGGTAAGTTAGAGACAAACTCAATTGTAATTCAATTTTATTTTCTTTTTGGGCTTTTGCCTTTTCTATTTTTTTTTTAGCTTTTTCAAATATTAAAACAAGTATGTGAGGTGAGGATGTGAAATAACACTAAACTAAAATGAAAGATCAAATTACAAACTAAAAAGTGACTAAAATGAAAAATAAGGTCTAAAATTAAAATATGAGATAAATGAGGTAAATAAATTTGAGAACAATCAAGGAGTGGGATTACACCACAAATTTTAGCTATTCTAACTAATTAATTTAATTAATTGAATTCTCCCAAATTAATATCAAAATTATAAATCAACCCTCGTTGCAAATGTAATTTTAATAGCAACTTTTTAGAATATTAAGTTTAACACCCCACAACTCTAGAAAAATAGATTTGCACTCCTTTTAATTAATTACCCGCTAGGATCGATCGTTTAAAATTTATGTAAATCTAGAAATTGAATTTTAGAGTTTAAATTCAAGGAATAATACCACACTTAAGAAGCCCCTATCTCTAGTTCGAATCTAAAATGGGTATTATAACTTAGAATTTCGATTTTCTCTCGAAAATCATTTACCCTCTCTCGAGGCGTAAATTTAAGGGTGATGGATCAAAATTAATATTCAAAGGGAATTTTCAAGTAATCAAACTAATTAAATTAAAATAACATCAAATAAAGGTTCACCCCACCCCTTGAAAGGGGAGTTAGCCTAACATGGTATGAAATTTGACAAATTAATAATCAAAGGCATAAAATAAATGAGAAGAGAAGAGAACAATCAAACCCAATCTCTTAATGTGAAATTGAACTCTTATTTCCTTAAAATCAAGCATCATCCATCCATTATGAGCATCCAACAATAATCAACTTAATATAATACTCAATTGAATTACTCACAATTTATCACTCAATAATCTCTAAAAAGGAAAATAAAAACTATTTACAAAAATAATTTCCTAATTTATTTTCTAATCTAACCTATCTCTCTCTAGAATTCTCTCTACAAATTGATAAGGGCCTGTTTGGTTTGCAACTATAATTATGCTTTTGTGTTTAAATACAATTCTGATAAGAATCTGCGTTTGGCAACCTGTTTTTAAACACAGAATTATAATATTTATGTGTTAAAATCAAGTTTTTCAGAAAACAGGTTTAGGATGTTTTATAACTTCTGTTTTTTATTTTTCAACTCAAAATTATCCATTCTTAATATTTTAATGTAGTTATACCTTAATATATAATATACATACATAATACATTAATATGTGTGTAATTCTTATGAATAAAAAATATATATGTACATGTATACAAAATTACGTATGGAATAATATAAAGTTAAATAATATTATCCATAGATACATGATACTTATATATAGTTTTATACATGTATTATTAATGTATGGAATAATATAAAATATACATATAGTACATATGTATTAAAAAAATATTATCAATTCATGTATGTGTATAATTTTATAGTGAATTATAAATGCAATATATATATATATATATATATAGTTAAACTCCCCAACATACTTCATTAAATATACATAAAAATACATAATAATAAATGTACAAGTATATAATTTATGATGTATGTATGTATGTATACATTCATGTATCATCTATGTATAAAAGTACACACACACACATATATATATATGTATATATATTTACAATATAAATATACATGATTGCCAATTTTATCAAATTTTCAAAAAATTGTATTTAAAAATAAGTTTACCAAACGCACACCAATAATTATAAACACAAAAAACTGAATTTTAAAACTGTATTTAAAAACATCGTTTAAATCGAGTTTTCTGAGTAGCGAACCAAACGGGCCCTAAGTCTTCAAATGGGGTCTTCCATCCTTAAATAGTAGGCATGGAGCATGGGGGTAATTTGGGTAGGGATTAAATGGACATGAGGGGTGTGAGGATAAGTTGGGGTTAAAATAGGAAAATGCACAAATGTGCATGGGTTGTGTGAGGTCATGTGGGAAGTGGGGTGAGGGAATAAAATCAGACTATAGGGATGAGAGGTGTGAGGGTTATTTGGGAAGTCGGATTAAAATGTTGTAGTTGGGGGTATATTGGGAAAAAGGAGGGTAAATGGTTTAAATGGGTTTAACACATGTGGGGGTTTATTATTTTGGTTTGGCATTTGGTAACAGGTAGAAATCGTTTAAGATAAATGGGTGAAATTGGGTATAGGGGTTTCGGGTTTAAGGGTGAGGCTGTGTACGGGTTCGGTTTGAAGGATGGGAAGGAGATTCGGATCGAGGCGGTATTGGGGCGATGGGTGAAATGGATGGAACATGCGGGTAAGTGGGTCGGGTTTAAAGGTTTGGTGTAAGGAGGATAAAGGTCGGGTTGGCCGGAGATGGGCGAGAGGGTTAGGTCGGCGCAGGGCTGGGTTTTTTCGGCAGGTTGGAGGTCGAGACAGGAAGGATTCCGGCGGGTTGGACGTCACCGGCCTGCTGGGGTTAGGAGGTGGTTACCGCCGGGTTCGCAGGTGGGACGGATTGGTGGTGGGTTTCTTTTCAATTATGGTGGGTATGAGAGAGAGTGTGGTGAGAGGAAGGAGATGAGGAAGAGGGTTTGTGTGTGTGAGGGTGTAGGGTAGGAAGTGTGGGTGCGAGTGTATTTGGTTGGTAGGTGTGAGTGTGTTAGGTGTAGGTTAGATGGGTGTGAGGGGTTGTGTGTGTGTTTAACTTATGACCCCTAAAAAAATAAACTAAAAATAAAAATAAAATCAAACAAAATAAAATTTTAACTGAACAAAAAAAATAAAAATCAACTAAAATAAAAATGACACGACACGATACACTATACAAACTCTAAAAAAAACTAAACACGACTTAAAAAAAACTATAAAAATAAAAACTAATAAACTAACTAAAAATAAGAAAATAAAAGAAAATATAATAACTAATACACGACGCGCTAAAAAAATATAAAAATCCTAAAAATATATACATGACTCAATAAAATAAAATAATAAAATAAACCCTAAAAATAAAATGACACAAATAAAATAAAATAAAATGGGACAAACTAAACACACACGGTTCGAGACAGGTTTAGGGTAGGCTAGGATACGGGACAAGGGTAATTAGCTCCATAATCTGCACAATTGCCTTGAAATACGCGTCTGAACACCGCAACGTGCATTCGACCTACAAAATAGACAATAAAGCGCATAAGACCCAAATTGTTGAGAATTAGCAACTAAAATACGTCTATTCGGGGTATAAAATGTACACTTTTGGGTGCTTATTGATAGAAAACACTTTTCCACATCCCCGGCAACGGCGCCATTTGATAGAAATGACTTTTGCATGTATAATTCGTCGTTGCTTGAAAAATCCTTTTAATCAAAACCTCAATTCCCTACCAAATATATGAAACTCTAGTGTAGAGGTAAGTAAGGGTATCAATCCACATCAAGGGGGTAAGCTAGAGACAAACTCAATTGTAATTCACTTTTTATTTTCTTTTTGTGCTTTTTCACTTTTTTACTTTTTTTTTTGCTTTTTCAAATATTAAAATAATAGGGTGAGGTGAGGTTTTAAACTAAACTAAACTAAACTAAGATGAAAATAACTAACTAGAAAGTGACTAAAATGAAAAATAAAGTCTTACACTAAAATAAGAGATAAAGTGAGGTAAATAATTGTGAGAACAATCATGAGTGGGATTACACCACTACTTTTAGTTATTCTAACTAATTAATTTAATTATTTGAATTCTCCAAAATTAATATCACAATTACAAAAAACTCTCGTTGCAAGTGTAATTATATTAGTAATATTTTAGAAAATTAAGTTTAACACCCCACAACTCTAGAAAAATAGATCTACACTCCATTTAAGTAATCACCCGCTAGGATCAATCAATTAAAATTTATGTAAATCTTAGAAAATAAATTTAGAGTTGAAATTCAAATTATAATACCCCACTTAAGAAACTCCTATCTCTAGTTCGAATCTAAAATGGGCATTATAACTAGAATTTCGATTTTCTCTCGAAAATCATTTACCCTCTCTCGAGGCGTAAATTTAAGGGTGAGGGATCAAAATTAACATTCAAAGGGAAATTTCAAGTAATCAAACTAATTAAACTAAATAACACCAAATAAGGGTTTCCCCCCACCCCTTGAAAGGGGATTTAGCATAGCATGGTATAAGATTGACAAATTAATAATCAAAGGCATAAAATAAATGAGAAGAGAAGAGAACAATCAAACCTAATCTCTTGAAGTGAAATTGAACTTTGATTTCCTTGAAATCAAGCACAATCCATCCAATATGAGCATCCAACAATAATCAACTCAATTGAATTTCACACATTTATCACTCACAAATATCTTAAAAAATGAAAATAAAACTATTTACAAATATTTCTACCTAATTTATTCTAACCTAACTATCTACTTTTCTCTCTCTATTTGATGATATGTCTCTTCTCAAATGGGGTCTTGAGTCTTCTTTTATAGTTGATGCATGGCACACATGGAGCTAAGTGGTATTTTTGGAAGGTTCATGGTGTAGGATAAAATGGGGAGAGGTTTTGGAATATAGGTGGGGGTAATTTAGGAATTAGATGGGAGCATGTGGTTATGGTGAGGTCATGTGGGAAGGTGGGGGAAATGAGGTAATGGTGATAAAAAAAAATAGATTTGGTTTATGAGGGTAATTTGGGTAAAGGTTAAAAGAAGTTAGTTGGGGTTATTATGGGAAAAAGGGAATAAAGGGGTAAATGGGTTTAATTGGCATGTGGGTATTTGGTTTTGACTTGGTTTGGGATTTATGTAGGTGGACAAAAACGATTTTGGTTTTGTGGGAAATGGGTTTGGGTTTGAAGAAGGGGTGAGGCTAGCTTTGGTTGAATCGGGTTTGAGAAATTCGGGTTGCGGATTGGTCTGGGCTGGCCGAATTTTGAACGGCGTCGGCAGGTGGCTGGCGCTCCGGCGAGTGGGAGTTCAAGGGTCGATGCCGGCCTGCTGTGCCGGGTTTGGGGTGAGAAATGGGTCACGTGGACAGGGGGAAGGGGTGGGATCGCGCAGGTTCCGAAGTGGGGCACCGCGGGTTGAATGGGATCGGGGCAGCACCGCCATGGGTTAGGTGGCGGTTTGGATTTAGGTCAGAGGTGATCGCCGACAGGTTATGTTTTGTAATGGTAATGGGTTATGGAGGGTTAGGGAGGAGTATGGTTGTGGTGGAGTTTTGTTTTTAAGGTTTGATGGGTTTTTTATTAATGGTGGATGAGAAGAGAGAGAAATGGTGTTTCATGATGGGGGAAGAATATGAATAGTAGGATGAGGGGTGTTATGGTGTGTGAGGGTGTATGGGTAGTAGGATGTGTGTGATATGTTGTTTAGGTGTGGTGTAGGTATATGGTATTGTGGTGTGAGGGGTTTGGTTGTAGTGTGTGTGTGTTTAATTTGTGACCCCTAAAATAATAAAGACTCAACTACCAAAAAAAATAAAAAAAAATCAAACAAAATCTAACTAACTAAAAAAATATAAAAATATTAAAACTTAAGAAAATAAAAACCTAAGCTATTAAAAACTAAAATAATAAAACAAAAAAAATAAAAAATGAAAAATCTAATAAAATAAGAAAACAAAAGTCCTAAAAATAAACTCCTAAAATTAATCCTAATAAAACTAATAAAAATCAAAATAAAATAAAACTACACTAATAAAATAAAAATAGAAAATAAAACCTAAAAATTCTAAATAAATTCTAAAAGTAAAATAACTCAAACTAAAAATCTAAAAATCAATAAAAAAAAACTATAAAATCAACACACACACACGGGTGAGGGGATAGGATGGGCTAGGTTAGGGGCAGGGAGAGGGAATTAGCTCCATTTTACTGCAAGTTGTCTCGAATTATAGCTTTTGGCACTGGAACTGTAATTAAGCCTAGAAAATAAACATTTAAGGAGATAAGACCCAAATTGTCGAGAATTAGCAACTAAAGTACGTCTATTCGGGGTATAAATTGTACAGTTTGGGGTGCTTATCACACCACCCCCAAACAGAGCATTGCTAGTCCTCGAGCAATAAGATAGAGAGAAAGAGAAAGATAAGTAACCAAAAGTGTACCACTTTCGCGGGCACTTGTGATTGCACTTAGCATTTGCAACAAGCGTTTAAACCTATAGGTTGCCCTACAGGACGAGTTGTGTCTTGTGAGGGTTGACATGGAATATACCCACAAAATTCTTATTTGCAAAAATTTATTGAAAGGCATTCAATCTCTTATTAGACGTAGAATAATCTCACAATCCATCATGAAGGAAATATTTTGAGAAATACAAGCTAGAATGTGTAAAAAAATTTAGCTAAGTAGATACTCAAGGCACATCCTTCCTAGAACTCAACGTGTGTAGTGTGAATCAGTCAAAACGGGTCGAGTATCACAAGAGTAATTCCTAGATTGCCTTTTCGGAATCAACGCTTCAACTTCAAATCTCACGGATAAATCTCTCTCAAACGAACTCTCGAGATTAGGGTTAGTGTATCGCTCTTATGTGTGATGAGGTGAGTAAATGTAAGCAAGTTCAAACGTCTCACACAAGTGTAAGAAAGAACGAACAATAAGAAAGAAATTTTATCTCATGAAAGAAAGCTAATCACTATAGTGAGAACGTAGAGTTATTCACCACGTAGACTTTCATTTGCCCGAACACCTAGGGTAACATGGATGATAATGGGTGAGGGGAAAATGAGATGGGAAGGATATGATGATATGAGGTAGGATGGTGATATGATGGATGGATGGTGTATGATGGATATGCGATAAGATTGAGAAGAGTGTACAATGAAGAACAAATGTCTTTATTACATAAGAATTAACTACAACTCTCTTTTTCTTTTCTTTTCTCACTCTTTTTTTTTCTATATTCTTTTTTTCTTCTATTTTTGCTATTTTTCTGTTTTTCTCTTCTTTTTTTTCTTTTTTTTTTTTCTCTCACTTTTCAAACCAACAATGAAGACATTTAACATTTGGAATTTACACTCTTTTATTTTAAAATGAAAGACGATATGGAGATGGTAGGTGATGGTGTGGGGAATATATGATCTGGGGAATATGAAAAAGCATGGGAATGTGATGGGAATATGATATGGGGAAAAGTGGTAGGTGTATGGATGAAAATCCTAGTGATCGGGACAAATTTCAAGACACGCGTTTCTTACAACTCGAAAAAGATGTCATTCTCAGTGATCGTGCCAAAATTTGAAGAATAATGAGATCATACAACAATTAAAATGCGGACCCAAAAAAAGTTGAATCAACTTGTGACTCGGAGATTGCGTAAAACTCTCAAAAAGGGTGAAAGGCGCAAATCTCACAAGCTAAAGTCTCTACTAGTGATCCTTAAGGTTCTCTTTAGAATTGTAGTACTCCTCAACTATAAACCGTAGTGATGTGATAAGTGCGCAAATTTTGTTGAGTATAGAAATTCATGGTACAAAATGCCTTGTTATGTATTACATAAGATATTAGAAAAAATATTCTCTAGCTTGATTCCTAGACTTTGAAAGATGGATGATTGAAAATTCACATCAACGAGTGAGATGAAAAAATCAGGTTTAAAAATCAAAAAATTTCAAAAGAGGTACGATTTTGATAAAATTCCCCACCCCTAAACAAAAAGGAACATCGTCCTCGATGTTAAGTAAAATGGTTTTTAAAATTGAGAGCATAAGGTAGGAAAGAGATTACCAGAATGAACCGCTAATGAACAGATATAGCCAAGAATAAACCTGAATAAATGATAAGAGAAAAATATATACAAGTCTATAAGCATGGTAAAACATAGGGTGATGTGAAACACCACCCCCAAACAGGATGAGACTAGTACAAGAAACACGGGTTGCCTCCCGATAGCGCTAGGTTTAATGTCTTCAACCAAACCGATGAAATTTCACCCTAAAGATAAGATCTATGAAAGCGTGGGGTGGCAGAAAAATTGGGGGATGAGAATTACCCCCAAATAAGACTGAAGCGTCAGTCTTGCTGGAAACAGGCTAAAGTGGTCAATGCACTTGTATAGCAAAATGCATCACGCGATGCAAAGCATCGGTGGACCAAGGGCGGGTGGGAATTAGGGTAAGGGTGAGGGTGAAAAGGGTGAAAAGGTATCGGCCACGGGCCTTATTGAGACGGAAGGTGAGGGAAACAAGGGCCCTATAAGAATGGTGCTCAAGCTGGTAAGGGAGGCAAAATGGTGTGGACATGCGAATGGGGTGGGCCTCATAAAAATCACATGACCATTCTATAAATGGGCTATGATAATGGTCGCACCATGATGCGCCAGGGAGTAGTTGATGGGAAAAATCAACACCACAAGAGAGTGGTGTGCATAGAATAACAAGCTCGGTGTCACGGTAGTGGAGAGTAGCACCACATATACTCGCGTAGATGGTGGATGGCTTCAGGTGAGGATAAAAAATGTAGATGGAAACATGAACTGTGTAAAATCAAGATCCAAACCAAGTGGAGGAGTGGAAAGGACAATGGGTGGGTTGTGTGGGATAAATGGTGTATCGGGTGGGATAAATAGTGGAGGAAGATGATCCAACTCAAGCGTGGGAGACAGACACTCATTGGGAGAAGTAAAGGAATACTCACAAGGGAGTGTGGTTTCTAAAGATGGAGTTGTAAACTTTTCCACAAGAGTAGCACCAGTAAATGTGGTGGATGGGTAAGATGAGGCACGAAGATCGGAGATAGAGGAATCACTAGAAATATCAGGCTCAACGGGAGCCATGCATGGTGGAATAGGATCCAAATACTGAGAGTTAGGAACTATCACGGATTCTATCTCGGGAAAATGGTGAACACTCGTAGCCGGAGCTAACCTAGGATAAATTGGTTCCTCGGGAACACAAGGGTGAATCTCGATAGGTGTAGACTCGGGCTTTATTTTGGATTCAGCAGGAGTGTGAACTGCTATGATGGGTTCATTTGGACATGGTGGGATTGGATCAGGCTCACTAATGGAAGGTAAGTCAACAAAACTGTCAACTTGAGACCCGGATCATGAAATGGTCTCAACTTCGAGATTCTCAAGAGGATAGCGTTGGTCACACTCAAAATCCGTATCAGAGGAGGACACAACATCATCACACTCGATTGCAACGATGGGTTGATCCATAGGAATGTCCGACTCTCGCTCACACTCAATTTCATTTAATCTTTGTTCAATCCTTTGGAGGGCTTCATTTTGGATTTGAGTGTCTTGCTCTTTCTCGAGTATGAACTTTTGTAAGAGGCTTTCGAGAGCGGATGTGGATGGTGGTGGTGGAGTGATGGGTGGTAGTGGTGGTGGTGGTGGTGGTGGTTGAGGTGGACACAACTAGCTATGTTCATGAAAATATGGAGAATACTCAAATGAAGTGGATGGAGTTGGGCCAAGTTCATCATACACGAAAGGATCGCTTTCGTGATGGACAAAGGGTTGATACTCATGAGGTGCGTAGTGAGGGGAATGATCGTGAACGGGTGCACAAGGTTGCCATGACAACTGTGGAAACGTGTGAGGATCCACAACATCGGGTTGGGATTCGTATTGCGTGGAAGGGTGATCAGGCCTCCACGAATTGCTCGAGTACTCACACAACTCGGGATTGGGTATATCGAGATAATAGGCCGAAGTGGGTTCCAAAACAGTGTCATAAGGATACACATGGTCCATGGTGGGTTCAGATGAATATGGAATGTAAGGGAACTCATGGGACATGTGATCGGCATAATAACAATGGGTGCACGACAAAGGATGAGACACATCGACACTTGACACCGAGGGTGATGGAATAGGAGGTGCATGCATAGATGGGTCAAGAGTATCAAGGGCACTCGTGAGAGAGGTGAAACCACTAAAAATATCATAAAGAGACGGCTCAGGATCACTCGTACACGTGTCACGTGCCAATGGAAAATGACCAAAGTAGTCCCGTAAAGGACGTTCTTCGGCCATGAGGAGAGAAATATTTTTTGGGAGTTTTTTAAATTTTTTCAACAGGAAAGAAAATATTTTTGGATTTTTTTGGAAAATAAAGGAAGAAAATATTTTTGGATTTTTTGAAAATGAAAGAAAGAAAATATTTTTGGATTTTTCGAAAATGAAAGAAATAAAATATTTTTGGATTTTTTATAAAATTAATAGAAGAAAATATTTTTGGAGTTTTTTGGGGGAAGAAAAGGTGGGAAAAAATATGGACTCTTTGAATTTGCACGAACTCACTAAAACTGACTACCGAAAAATGAATTGGACACACCCACAAGTCAAGAAAATTTCCTAACTAGCACATAGCCAATTTTTATCTTTAAATTTAGTGAAAGGGTAGTCAAATTTTAATTAAGTCCGCGGGAGATAAAAAATCACGAAAATATATGAGTGATCGCCTTTGCAAAATTTTCTCCTAGTGAGCTACCTAGTTGATTGATTTTAAATTTAATGATGGCTAGGGTAGCACACAATTGGTAAGCGAGTGAGTCGGGTGATAAAATCCCTTCTCGTGAGTGACCGGGTGTAGGTCTTAGTCAATTAATTCATCACACCATTCACAAAATAAATGCGAGAATAAAATCACACAAGAGCACACAAGTACACACAATAATTGAATCGCTAACAGGAGAGACGTGAGGGTTTAATAAATGTACCTCCCACGGTTTTTAGGCCGTGAGGTATCGAAAAATTTGAGTCGACCAGGGGGAGATCACGCCTATCTCAGTCATGCCCGGGAGTCCGACCGACCCAAGGTAGAGAGGCTTCTAAATCCTCGCCTTGGACGCCCTCTCTCTACCTTATTCGGTTTCCCTATCACGCTTGTCTTCAATTATTACAATTTTAAATGGAAAATAAATGGTGTCTCTAAGCACCACAATACAAGCCAAATAATAAAGTCCTAATACAATCTTTCTAATAAAATGCAAAAATGGTAATAAAAACAACAAAGTATAGGAAATAAATGAACTACAAGTTGAAATCCGCTCCGAGTGTTTCACGCTCCCAAGAATGGCAACGGCGCCATTTGATAAAAATGACTTTTCATATCCCTGGCAACGGCGCCATTTGATAACGTGACTTTTGCGTATGTCGTTGTTGTTGAAAGACATGTTAGTCAAAATCACAAATACCTACAAAATATAATAATCTCAAGTGTAGAAGTAAGTAAGGGTATAAATCCACATCCAAGGAGGTAAAGCAAAGGGAACACACTCAATTGTAATTCACTTTTTATTTTATTTTTGTGCTTTTTCACTTTTCTACTTTTTTTTAGCATTTTCAAATATTAAAACAATAGGGTGAGATGAGGTTTTAAACTAAACTAAACTAAGATGAAAATAACTAACTAGAAAGTGACAAAAATGAAAAATAAAGTCTAACACTAAAATAAGAGATAAAGTGAGGTAAATAATTGTGAGAATAATCAAGGAGTGGGATTACACCACTAATTTTAGTTATTCTAATTAATTAATTTAATTATTTAAATTCTCCCAAATTAATATCACAACTACAAACCAACTCTCGTTGCAAGTGTAATTATAATAGTAATATTTTAGAAAATTAAGTTTAACACCCCACAACTCTAGAAAAATAGAACTACACTCCTTTTAATTAATCACCCGCTAGGATCAATCAATATATATTTATGTAAATCTTAAAAAATAAATTTAGAGTTGAAATTGAAGTTATAATACCCCACTTAAGAAATATCTATCTCTAGTTCGAATCTAAAATGGACATTATAACTAGAATTTCGATTTTCTCTCGAAAATCATTTATCCTCTCTCGAAGCGTAAATTCAAGGGTGAGGGATCAAAATTAACATTCAAATGGAAATTTCAAGTAATCAAACTAATTAAACTAAAATAACATCAAATAAGGGTTCCCCCCCAACCCCTTGAAAGGGGATTTAGCCTAGCATGGTATAAGATTTGACAAATTAATAATCAAAGGAATAAAATAAATGAGAAGAGAAGAGAACAATCAAAACCAATCTCTTGAAGTGAAATTGAACTCTTATTTTCTTGAAATCAAGCACAATCCATCCAATATGAGCATCCAACAATAATCAACTCAATTGAATTTCACACATTTATCACTCACAAATATCTAAAAAAAAATGAAAATAAAACTATTTACAAATATTTCTACCTAATTTATTCGAACCTAAGTCTCTACTTTTCTCTCTCTGTTTGATGATATGTCTCTTCTCAAAAGGGGTCTTAAGTCTTCTGTTATAGTAGATGCATGGCACACATGGAGCTAAGGGGTATTTTTGGAAGGTTCATGGTGTAGGATAAAATGGGGAGAGGTTTTGGAATATAGGTGGGGGTAATTTAAGAATTAGATGGGAGCATGTGGTTATGGTGAGGTCATGTGGGAAGGTGGGGGAAATGAGGTAATGGTGATAAAAAAAATAGATTTGGTTTATGAGGGTAATTTGGGTCAAGGTTAAAAGAGGTTAGTTGGGGTTATTATGGTAAAAAGGGAATAAAGGGGTAAATGGGTTTAATTGGCATGTGGGTATTTGGTTTTGACTTGGTTTGGGATTTATGCAGGTGGACAAAAATGATTTTGGTTTTGTGGGAAATGGGTTTGGGTTTGAAGAAGGGGTGAGGCTAGTTTTGGTTGAACCGGGTTTGAGAAATTCGGGTTGCGGATTGGTCTGGGCTGGCCGAATTTTGAACGGCGTCGGCAGGTGGCTGGCGCTCCGGCGAGTGGGAGTTCAAGGGTCGATGCCGGCCTGGTGCGCCGGGTTTGGGGTGAGAAATGGGTCGCGTGGACAGGGGGAAGGGGTTGGATCGCGCATGTTTCGAAGTGGGGCGTCGCGGGTTGGATGGGATCGGGGCAGCACCGCCATGGGTTGGGGGGCGATTTGGATTCCGGTCGGAGGTGATCGCTGACGGGTTCTGTTTTGTGGTGGTAATGGGTTATGGAGGGTTAGGGAGGAGTATGGTTGTGGTGGAGTTTTGTTTTTAAGGTTTGATGGGTTTGTTATTAATATTGGAAGAGAAGAGAGAGAAATGGTGTTTCATGATGGGGGAAGAAGATGAATAGTAGGATGAGGGGTGTTATCGTGTGTGAGGGTGTATGGGTAGTAGGTTGTGTGTGATATGTTGTTTAGGTGTGGTGTAGGTATATGGTATTGGGGTGTGAGGGGTTTGGTTGTAGTGTGTGTGTGTTTAATTTGTGACCCCTAAAATAATAAAGACTCAACTACCAAAAATAATCAAACAAAATCTAACTAACTAAAAAAATATTAAAATATTAAAACTTAAGAAAATAATATCCTAAGCTATTAAAAACTAAAATAATATAACAAAAGAAATAAAAAAAATGAAAAATCTAATAAAATAAGAAAACAAAAGTCCTAAAAATAAACTCCTAAAATTAATCCTAATAAAAACTAATAAAAATCAAAATAAAATAAAATTACACTAATAAAATAAAAATAGAAAATAAAACCTAAAAATTCTAAATAAATCCTAAAAATAAAATAACACAAACTAAAAATCTAAAAATTAATAAAAAGTACAAAATCAATACACACACACGGGTCGGGGAAGGCTAAGGCTAGGATGGGCTAGGTGTAACAACCCTCACTTTCGAGAGCCTAGTTTATAATCATTTACTATGTGTAGTAATTAATTATAAAATGTCGGAATGCGGAGTAGATATTAATTTAATGTGAAAAGGTTAATATTAACTAAAATGTTGTGTAGTTACCTTGTGAGTAGGTAAAAGTATCCATGTGGTGATTTATGATGTCATAAGATATAAAATGACATTTTGGCTTAATGTGAAACCGGAAGTAAAATGAGTATAAGATTTCCAAATGATAATTTGGAGGGTGTAGTCAGTCCCGGTAGGTACGAGACGGTCAAAATAAGTGCCATATTGCATTTTGGTATTTCGGGAACTTTTGACTGGTTATAGCTTAATAGTGTAGTCGCGTATTATTTTATCGCGTATTAGTCATGTAAGTGGACTTTTTAGACTTAAGCCCCGTTTTATATTTTCCAACCCATTTCTATTCTTCCATTTCACATTTGAGCCCTAGAGAGAGTAGAGAGAGGAAGAGAACTTTGGGAGAAAAAGAGAAATTTGAATCATGGCCTACACCAAATCAAATATGCATTTGCAAGATCAAGGCAAGTTATCTACTTGCTATTGTATGATTTAAGGAGAATAATTAGTATTGATATTTGTGAATTGTTATGAATTGTCATTTTAGGGTTTTGTTAGATTATTTGGGTATTAACCCTTGGAAATGAATTTGGATGATACTTATGGTAATTGATGGTATTTAGATGCATTTAGGGTGTATTAGTTCCATTAAATGATCTTGGTTGGGTTGGTTTTGAGTTTGGAAGAAATTTGGAGTTTAGAACTCCATAGCCAAAACTTGGCAAATTTGCAGAACCGAATCGATTCGGCCTGGTCGAATCAATTCGCCTTGAGGCAGATTCCAGGTCTGAGTCGACCGAATCGATTCGTCTCATCCGAATCGATTCGGCAATTATGCCGAATCCCATATTTCCTGGCCGAATCGATTCGGAAATCCTGCATTTCAATATATTTATTTATTTATTTTAACCCTCTTTTTCCTTAAGATTAGGATCTAGGAACCTTCTCGTAAGAAGTAAACCTAGAGTCCTAGAGTATTAGTTGAGTTTGGTCGCCTCCCTAGATTAGAATTGGGTCATCTGGGGTTTATTTCCCGGGGTGTTTAAATAAATTTTAAGGCATTTCTTCTTTTATTCAAACTTTTTTTGAAGTTAGGAAGTTAAATGCCCATGTTTGGAGACTTAGGGGCTTATCGGAATTATCAAAATTCTGGGAATTGTAGATCATAATGATCATTTGGAGATTTAGTCAGGACTTATAATTTGAAGAATATTAATGACGATATTCGATGAGTATAGGTTCAACTAAAATGAACCCAAACTGTGTTAAAGACGAATGGTTCAAATAAAATGAACCCAGTTGTTTACTGATGATAGGTTAGAATAATAAGAACCAAACACATGGATAATGGATATGGAATTTTGGTATGGAAATTGAAAATGAAAATGAGATTTAAAATATTAAATGTTAATTTACTTAAACACACCTCTCTAAATGACATCATAAGGGAAGTTCGCGCGCTTGGTGATGCCCCCTGGCTAATGAATGCAGGGTGGATATAGTCCTAGGCCATATGCGGGGGTTTTATATGTTTTTTGCGCTGGTGAGGGGATTCTGGGTGTGGTCCTGACTCTCCCGCAGGCATATGGCCGTTTCCCGATGTATCGCGATAGGTGCCCAGGTTGCCTTGTATAGATAGGCCCTAGAAGATGATGGTCATTTAGGGGCGCGCCTAGTGGGGAAACTCGGAGGGGCAGTCTTAGAATCGTTATATGTATATGAATATAACTTTTCTGCATCAAGTGGGACTTGATGGATATATGCCATAAAGAACATGGATACGTGCCATAAAGAGCACGGGAATGAGATATGTGCCATAAAGAGCACTTGATATAACTTGTATTCCTATTAAGGAATGGAGAAGATAAAAATGGAAATTGAATTTATGAGATAAGGGTTTTAAATTAAAGTTATTTACTTTTACTCTATTATGTGAATGACATTTAATTTCATACTTAGTTAAATTGTCTAATTGAAATGTAGGCCTAACATGCTAGTTAACATGTCGTTTTATCATCCTTATCATTCATGCATAATTGTTCATATCTATCATGCTTTTTATTTCTTCTGGTGATCATATAAAACCCGGCCCTGACCAGTTTATTTTCCTTGTTGTGCATATGATTTTATCCGCACAGGTGCTCCGTCGCAAGGACGCCTATTTTGATATTCCCATTCCTTTGCTTTTGACGAGCTGTAAGATTTTGCGGGTGATTGCAGGATGTTGTATTAGACGTCTTCATCTTTGTATTCTAAATATTATCGGGTCTTATACTCGGGCGTGTGGCCCAAACTTTTGTATTTGATTAATGGATGTAATATGTAAAATATTTAAATTATTGTACTCCGTTGTGTGTTGATGTGGACCGATATCCTATTCGGTCTTCCTGTGTACATTTGTTTTAGATGTAATATTATATATACTCTTTTGGAATTCCACTTGCTCGTCAGATTTGGGTTGTTTAAATTTTATTTTCTTAACTTGTTCAAATTTTAAAATTTAACTTTTGGCAACCCGTTTTCTGATTTATTGGGTGGTTTTCTCGTATACTCAGTTTATTGTTGTGATGCTGAGAATGATATCCGTCCATGATTCCTATTACATTTGAGTATCGGGTTAGCCACCCCTTATCTCGGATCGCGGGTTGTCACAGATAGTATCAGAGCATCTGGTTCTAGAGTACTAGGATCTGTGTGAACTTGTCACGTTCTACCGTAACGTTCTTTAATATAGAGCCTAATGTTAGGACTTATTTGTTGCCTATATTTGCGATCTTCTACAAGATAGATTGTTTTAAATAGTATTTTAACTCTACTGTCTCTTCATCTCTGATGTCACCTAAGAGAGGTCGCCCAGTGAGACGTAATAGGGTTGTAGAAGAGGAGGTAGGTCCTCCATCGCCGCCATAAGGGACCATTAACGTTGCGGATGTAGCTAACATAGTGGCTCAAGCGGTTAATGCCGCCATGACCGAAGTGGTCCAACAATTTTAATGGGCTCAAAATGTTCAAGCTCCTACGAGACTTACTCCGTGGGAAAGGGTTAAGGAGTCTTTTCTAAAGGGCAATCCCCCGGAATTCGAGGGAGGCACGAATGTTATTGGAGCCAATCAAATGGAAAAAGGACATGCAACGCCACCTTCGAATGATTGAATGTAGCGAGGAGAAGAAATAAGTCCTTGCCACTTTTAAGCTTGTCGGATCTGCATTACCCATTACCCTGGTGGGAGACGATGACCACACCAGAGCAGAGAGAGACAATGACGATCACTGAGTTCTGGACTTTATTTGATCGTAAGTATTTCCATCCCGCAGTTCAGAGGGAGATGAAGAGGAAGTTGCAAGATGTAGTGCATGGGGAGAGATCTGTGGCGGAGTATGAAGCGGAGTTGACCCGGTTGGCAAGTTTTGTACCGGATGAGGTGACTCCGGAAGATAGGAAGATCTCTAGGTTCATGGGAGGTTTGAACTGGAGAATTCGGCAACATTTGCTGGGTAATCCGACTTTATAAACTCTTGGTGAGGCTCTGAATGCAGCCTTACTCCATTTCCAGGAGCATCGGTTATATATTCAGTGTAGCAAGAAAGCAACTGTTAGGGATCAGGCAGGAAATCCTAGGGGGCATGGGATTAGAGGAGGAGCATTTCCCTCATCCCCATCTCCGGGTAGTAAGCAGAAAGAGATGGACCCTCAGCAAGGGGATTCGTCTAAGAGACAATGCTTTGGAGGGTTTATTACGGGTGGCAGTAATAATAGGCACGGACAAGGTGCTTCGCGTTATGTAGGTCGAGGTGGTCTTGGAGGTAGAGGTCATCCGGGCCAAGGCATTACCCAGTTTAGAAATAACAAGGGTCGAGGTCAGGAGGATATGAAGGGACGGTGCTTTTATTGTGGGGAAGCAGGTCATTACAAGCAGGAGTGTCCTCAGTTGATAGGGGGACAGTTTCCTTATGGTTGTTCCTCCGCAGCAGGGACAACTACAGTATGGATGTGTTTGTCAGAATCGGGAGGCTATGCTTCCTCCAGCTCTGCCGGCACCGCCCGTTATTGAGGGTAAGTTTTTACTCAGGAGTACTTGAGTTGCGTGTTATTCGATACGGGTGTTACGCACTCATTCATTTTATGAGCTTGGCTCAGACTACATATTTGATAAAATCTGGTGAGGATATTTTTACTAGCATTGAGTTTCTCTGGGTGATGGTTCTCTCATTTTCTTTGTTTATAAACTTATATGAATTTCTCTTAGTAATTTTTGCTTTGAGGCCGATTTACTCATCCTTGACATGGTCGGGTATGATGTGATTGGTATGCCTTGTCTCCACGACCGACAAAGTTGAGTAGTAATGCATAGGAGGGGTTCCTTGTTTGTATTCCTCTTTTGCGGGACGCTCCACGCGTGAACCTCGACGATGTTGGAAGTGGAGGGATGCTGTTCTTTCTTTTCTTTCTTTTAGTTAATTCCATTTTATTTTATTTTATTTCATTTTGTTGGTTAAAAGGTTGGTTGAAAGGTTTAGCCGAGAATCACGTAGAAGAGTGATTAAGGGCTATTAAAGTGCGAAATAGAAGCACTGCATGTAGTTCTCTCCTCTGATCGATGTGAGGGAGACTGGGATACGAAGTCAGATTGAGACTTCGGGTTATTCCTTGATAAGAAGGCTATTGAATAAGATGTATATATATGTTGTGGGGTATATAATTATAAGGCTTTATGGAAAGTAAATGTTTGATTAGTTGAATCTTCAATTATTTAAGTGGTAATGTATATAAGTAGAATCTTTTTGATCCCGAACATGTGTCTTAGACCTTTATATCTCGATGAACGACAACGCGAGGTAGTAGTGTAATGGGAGGGTTCCTTGTTTGGATTTCGCTTCGACGAGACGTCCCACGCATGAAACCGAACAAATGTCGAAAGTTGAGATAGGTCTTAGGCACTAGGGATATCCTTAGTATTATGTATATATGACTTAGATAGGATATAGGTAGGTAGACCTTAGGATCGTTTGGTCATAAGGCCTTTAGTTTATGTGACGTTAGTTTAGGAGGGCTGTCGGGAGTTGACCACGAGCAGATTGTGTGTTAACTCTAATAGGAATTGGTTCCCTAGTAACGAGAAGTGTGAGATTTCGAGAGATTTGGTAGATAAGGCCGAAGGAGATAAGGCCTCTCGTAGTTAGGGTGTTACGGAGGTAACTTGGCTTTTGGGGAGCTAAAAAGGATTAATTAACTCTCACTCCCGGGCCCATGTCGTTAAGCTCGAGGGTGGATTTAATTAATAAGTGTCTGCCAGGATGGGGAGTAATAATGCTGGAGCGTAGACCTATTGTTTATGCGCCTCATGAGCTTAAACTTGTGGGAATTATTATCCCATATTTGAATTAAAGTTCATCGTGGGGATGATTGTCATATAGGAAGGGAGATACTACTTCCTGGGCAGAAATTTGGTCTTTCATGCGAGAAACAGATCATTGTAAGATGTTGTTGGAGGGACAAGGGTTGTTAAGACCTTATATACAAGTTGTTGACTAAGGGAACATAATCCTACTCTAGTGGTTTTGAGGGTGGGGTGCATTTCCACGAGAGACTTATTATCCCGGATAAAAAGGACAGTAATGGCGGAATTTCGCGGTTCTAAGTTTGCGGTGCATCTGGGTAATGACTTATGTGTCAAGATATGCGCCGCCAGTATTGGTGGTCGGTCATGAAGAGGTTGTTAGATTTCATGGGGTGCCTTTGATTACACTTTCCAAACGAAATAAGATTTTGTTTCCACTTTTGGAAAATTTTCCAAGAGATTATGGGAATCAAATTGAGGATTAGCACTTCTTACCATCCTCAAACAGATGGCCAGACCGAAAGGGTAAACCACATGTTGGAGAATATGCTCCTTATGTGTGTACTTGACTTTAAGAATAGTCGGGAACGGTGTCTCCCACTAGTCGAATATGCTTATTATGATTCGTATCAATTCACTGTTAGGATGGCGCCTTATGAACCCTTGTAGGGTAGGCCTTGTGGATCTCCCGCATGTGGGTTTGAGGTGGGAGATGATAAGTTTCTCGGACCTGAGATGATCCGGGATACTTTTTCAAGAATCAAGCTCTTTCGGAATCGCATTCGTATAGCCCAAGATCGACAAAAGAGCTATGTCAATGCGGGGAGAAGGCATATGTAGATGAGGTCGGGGACCAAGTGTTGGTGCGAGTGTTGCCTATGAAAGACATTCAGCGTTTTAGGAAGAAGAGGAAACTTGCACCGCGTTACGTTGGACTTTTCCTATTAGTTCTAAGGTGGGTCCGGTAGCCTATTAATTTGCTTTGCCGAAACATTTGTAGAAAGTTCATGAAGTGTTCCATATCTCCTTTGTAAAGAAGTACAAGAGATGTGGTGGTGCCTTTTTGGCACCTTCCTTTGAGGAGATTAAGCGACATTTCTTATGAGAAGCATGCTGGTCGCTATTATAAGATATGATGTGTGGCGATTGAGATCGCGGGAAACACCTTTGGTTAGAATGCAATGTAATCACCATAGCGTCGAGGATCGACATGGGAGTGCGAGGATGATATGCGGGAAAGTATTTGCATCTCTTCTTGCAAGGTACGCTTGAATTTTGGGGGAAAATTTTCCTCATAAGGGGGGGAGTATGTAACAACCCTCATTTTCGAGAGCCTATTTTATAATCATTTACTATGTGTAGTAATTAATTCTAAAATGTCAGAATGCGGAGTAGATATTAATTTAATGTGAAAAGGTTAATATTTACTAAAATATTGTGTAGTTACCTTGTGAGTAGGTAAAAGTATCCATGTGGTGATTTATGATGTCATAAGATATAAAATGACATTTTGGCTTAATGTGAAACCGGAAGTAAAATGAGTATAAGATTTCCAAATGATAATTTGGAGGGTGTAGTCAGTACCGGTAGGTACGAGACGGTCAAAATAAATGTCATACTGCATTTTGGTATTTCGGGCACTTTTGATTGGTTGTAGCTTAAAAGTGTAGTCGCGTATTATTTTATCGCGTATTAGTCATGTAAGTGGACTTTTTAAACTTAAGCCCCGTTTTATATTTTCCAACCCATTTCACATTTGAGCCCTAGAGAGAGTAGAGAGAGGAAGAGAACTTTGGGAGAAAAAGAGAAATTTGGATCATGGCCTACACCAAATCAAATATGCATTTGCAAGATCAAGGCAAGTTATCTACTTGCTATTGTATGATTTAAGGAGAATAATTAGTATTGATATTTGTGAATTGTTATGAATTGTCATTTTAGGGTTTTGTTAGATTATTTGGGTATTAACCCTTGGAAATGAATTTGGATGATACTTATGGTAATTGATGGTAGTTAGATGCATTTAGGGTGTATTAGTTCCATTAAATGATCTTGGTTGGGTTGGTTTTGAGTTTGGAAGAAATTGGGAGTTTAGAACTCCATAGCCAAAACTTGGCAAATTTGCAGAACCGAATCGATTCGGCCTGGTCGAATCAATTCGCCTTGAGGCAGATTCCAGGTCTGAGTCAACCGAATCGATTCGGCAATTATGTAGAATCCCATATTTCCTGGCCGAATCGATTCGGAAATCCTGCATTTCAATATATTTATTTATTTATTTTAACCCTCTTTTCCCTTAAGATTAGGATCTAGGAACCTTCTCGTAAGAAGTAAACCTAGAGTCCTAGAGTATTAGTTGAGTTTGGTCGCCTCCCTATATTAGAATTGGGTCATCTGGGGTTTATTTCCCGGGGTGTTTAAAGAAATGTTAAGGCATTTCTTCTTTTATTCAAACTTTTTTTGAAGTTAGGAAGTTAAATGCCCATGTTTGGAGACTTAGGGACTTATCGGAATTATCTAAATTTTGGGAATTGTAGATCATAATGATCATTTGGAGATTTAGTCAGGACTTATAATTTGAAGAATATTAATGACGATATTCGATGAGTATAGGTTCAACTAAAATGAACCCAAATTGTGTTAAAGACGAATGGTTCAAATAAAATGAACCCAGTTGTTTACTGATGATAGGTTCGAATAATAAGAACCAAACACATGGATAATGGATATGGAATTTTGGTATGGAAATTGAAAATGAAAATGAGATTTAAAATGGTAAATGTTAATTTACTTAAACATACCTCTCTAAATGACATCATAAGGGAAGTTCGCGCGCTTGGTGATGCCCCCTGGCTAATGAATGCAGGGTGGATATAGTCCTAGGCCATATGCGGGGGTTTTATATGTTTTTTGCGCTGGTGAGGGGATTATGGGTGTGGTCCTAACTCTCCCGCAGGCATATGGCCACTTCCCGACGTATCGCGATAGGTGCCCAGGTTGCCTTGTATAGATAGGCCCTGGAAGATGATGGTCATTTAGGGGCGCGCCCAGTGGGGAAACTCAGAGGGGAGGTCTTAGAATCGTTATATGTATATGAATATAACTTTTCTGCATCAAGTGGGACTTGATGGATATATGCCATAAAGAACATGGATACGTGCCCTAAAGAGCACGAGAATGAGATATGTGCCACAAAGAGCACTTGATATAACTTGTATTCCTATTAAGGAATGGAGAAGATAAAAATGGAAATTGAATTTATGAGATAAGGGTTTTAAATTAAAGTTATTTACTTTTACTCTATTATGTGAATGACATTTAATTTCATACTTAGTTAAATTGTCTAATTGAAATGTAGGCCTAACATGCTAGTTAACATGCCGTTTTATCATCCTTATCATTCATGCATAACTGTTCATATCAATTGTGGGTACCCAAAATTTAGAACCATGGGCCTGGACGAGTAGCCCAGTCCTGGCGGCTCAAAGTTCGTGCCCCTCATCTCTTATATTGATCCGGTCTCCCCCACGTTCCCATAATTGGAAGTTATAAGGGAAATGGAAAATGTGGAGAAACCCATCACCTCCACTTACCTACATGTACATGTATATATTAAACCCTAGGTCCAGGGCAAAAGGACAAGTTGTATTCTCTGTAATTACTCTCCAGAGTATATAGAAATAATATCGACTGAACCACCGTGGACGTAGGCACATCTTTGTTGAACCACGTACATCCTTTGTTGTGTGATTGGCATCTTATATTCCTTGTTCTTCCTTGATAATAGCTTCTCTCGTATTTATTTGTGTTGCATAATAATCGTCACCACAATTGGCGCCGTCTGTGGGAAACGTTCGTCTTTCCCTGAGAAGAGCCCACGTCAAGAAAGGAGTTTAAGATGTCTAGTCACAGCAGCAATGCCCCTCAAGCAGGAGATATTCAAGAGCCATCTGTTCCTCGCAGGATTAGGTCTGAAGTCCGACGTTCAGATCAGAGAGCTCGCCTGGAAAGACTAGCCTCAGAAGAAAGTTAGAGACCAACGAGGTCCACGTAGATATCCAGATTGATTGATGCGTATGAGGCAAGGCTCCACGAGCAGAGGGAGTCTTCTCGCAGATACGAGGCTGAGAATGCTCGCTTGAAAAGAAGACTGGAAAGACTAGAGAGGGAGCTTCGTCCTGATAACAGGAGATGCCCATATCGTACTCCTAGCCCTCAGGCGAGCAAATCTCGCAGCCTAGGAAGGAGCCCTAGGCGAGAATCTTAAAAGTATGAAAGAGGCGAGTCAGACGATGACCTCCGCGAACAGCTGCGAAGAGCTCGCCGCTACCAGAGCCCTGCTCGCAGCGACGAGAACATACGAAACATGGTCCGCAGGGAGATGGACTAGCATCCCGCTCACCACGGAACAAGATCAACCAGAGAACTCGCGAGGCGAGCTCTCAAAAACCAGATGAAGTCACCCTTCATAAGGGAAATCGAAGAGGATGAAGCTCCCAAGAAATTTGCCATTCCAAGGTTTAAGATTTACGACGGAAAAACTGATCCCATCGATCAAGTCAGGCAATACCGACAAGCCATGACCCTCTAGAATCACCAAGATGCCCTGATGTGCCGCATTTTTCCCTCGAGCCTTCATGATGTATCACAGAAGTGGTTCGAAAGGCTCCCCCACCGGTCAATCAAGAATTTCAAATCCCTAGCCAAACTTTTTACGGCCCGATTCATTACCAGTAGCTCTCATCCCAAAAGGATGGATGCTCTCCTAACAATGAAGAAAACGCCTCAAGAGACCCTCTGAGATTACGCGAAGAGGTACTGGGAGTTATTCAATGAGATCAAGGACTGCGCGGAGGAAGTGGCAGTGGCCTCCTTCAAAATTGGGCTCCCTAGTTCTTCCCTCCTCTACCAGTCCCTGACGAAGAAGGAAGCTATGAGTATCGACGACCTAATGGCCCGAATCGAGAAATACTCAAAGGTGGAAGATGTCACCCGCCCTAATACAGGAGAAAACGGTCAAGCTAAGCTCACTACCAAGGGAGGTGAGAAAATAGAAAACCAGAAGAAAGGAGGAAAGAACGGAGGCAAAAATGGCTCCAAGAGCAGAGGGAACCATGACGCGTCGAAAGTATTCCAGGCGGTCAACTCCGTCTTCAAAGAACCAATTTACAAAATTCTCACGAAGATCAAAGATGAGCCATTCATCAAGTGGCCCAGGAAAATGGGAGGAGATCCCTCGAAGAGGAACAATGCGTTAAGATGCGCTTTTCACAAAGAGGGAGGACATAAGACCGAGCACTGCAAAGCTCTTAAGTCTCACCTCGAGGAGTTGGCCCAGTCCGAGCATTTGAACGACTTTGTGGAAAAGAGGGCAGAGAAAGTGGTTGCCAACAGAGAGGCGAGACCCAACAACGTGCTGGATGATGATGCTGGACATGAGTTCGTCGTAATCCACAGAGTATCTGACGTCAAGCAGATACAAGGGAACTCAGCTCGAATGGAAATGAAAAAACTTACAGCGGTAATGCAGGCTTTTCAAATCGATCCAGCAAAATCACAGTCAAGAAAGCGTCAACGAGCAGAGGACGTCAACTATAACAAGCATATTATTTTCACGGATGAAGATTTGGTGGGAGTAAGGACCCCACATCATGATGCACTGGTCATTACACTTCGGATAGCCAACTTTGATATCGACAAGCTGCTCGTCGATCAAGGAAGTTCATCCGAAGTAATGTACCTCGACCTATTTAGGAAATTGAAGTTGAGCGTCGCCGACCTAAAGGAAGCTATTGTTCCTTTGGTCGACTTCGCTGGAAAAATAGCCATGCCCCTGGGCAAGATAGTGCTGCCAGTTCGTGCTAAGAACGTCTCCAAGATGATTAAGTTTTTGGTAGTTGACATCGAATCACCGTACCAGGCCATCCTCGGCAGAGGATGGCTTCATACGATGAAGGCGGTCTCCTCGACCTACCATCAGATACTCAAGTATGTAATTGAGCAAGGAGTAATGGAGATCCACGGTGACCAAGCGATGGCGAGGAAGTGCTTCATAGCAGCCATCCGACCAAAGCCAGAGAAGAAGGTCGGTCAACCCAGCGAGAAAGTTGAAGAGGGTGTGATACCTTCCAAGTAGCAATTAAAGTATGGAAGACCTGGAGTAGAGGAGACCAGGATCCTCCCCTCCGAGCGTGTCATCGCGGACCTGGTAGAAGTTATAGCTGAAGTTGGTGACAGTAGCAGAGTCTTCTTGATTGGAGCATCTCTCACTGACCAAGAACAGAAGGAGTTGACGACCTTGCTGAGACACAACATAGATTTTTTCGTAAAGGAACCATACGAGCTGACTGGAATCGATCCTAGTATGGTCTGTCATCAGCTACACGTCGACCCCACATTCAAGCCAGTCACGCAGAAGGCATGGAGAACTGCACCCAAGAAGGCTAAAGCAGTCGAAAAGGAAGTCAAAAAACTGCTGGATGCAGGATCCATACGGGAAGTGTAATTCCCCAAGTGGTTGTCCAACCCAGTAGTAGTTCCGAAGAATAATGGGAAGTGGAGAGTTTGCATCGACTTCACTGACCTCAACAAAGCATGCCCTAAGGATAGTTTCTCCCTACTGAAGATATACCAACTAGTAGATGTCACTGCAGCTCACGAGCGAATGAGTTTCTTGGACGCATACTCAGGATATCACCAGATCCCCTTGTATGCCCTAGACCAGGACAAAACGGCGTTCATCACGACAGTTGGGTTATATTGCTACAAGGTCATGCCATTTGGGCTCAAGAATGCAGGGGCAACCATTCAGCGGCTGGTCACCAAAATGTACAAGGATCAAATGGTAGACACAATGGAGGTCTACATCGATGACATGCTCGTTAAGAGCAAGAAGAAGGAAAATCACCTCTCAGACCTGTCAAAGACCTTCGAAATCCTCAGGAAGTACTAAATAAAACTTAATGCGAGCAAATGTTCCTTCGGTGTCCAGTCAGGAAAATTTCTTGAGTACTTGGTCAGTAAGAGAGGCATAGAAGCTAATCCAGACCAGATCGATGCAATCAACAGGTTACAACCCCCTTGAACAATCCGGGACGTGCCGAAGCTCACTGGAATGCTCGCCACCTTAAATCGTTTCATCTCCAAATCCTTCGAGAAGTGCAAACCTTTTTTCCAGCTTCTAAAGGGGAGTAAACTGATAGAGTGGAGCCCAGACTGCTCACGAGCTTTAGACGAGCTTAAGTCCTACTTAAGCTCTCCACCGCTGCTTGTCATACCCTAGCAAATGGATTCTGTGTACCTGTACATCTCGGTATCCAATCACACTGTCAGCTATGCGTTAATATGCGAGGTTGCAGGAATCCAACACCCCATTTACTACGCGAGCAAGACCTTATTATACGCCGAGCAAAGGTACCTACCATTGGAGAAGCTCGCCTTTGCACTTGTAATAGCCTCGAGGAAGCTGAAGCATTATTTCGAAGCTCATACTATCATCGTCCTTACATCGCATCCTCTTAAGGCGGTCCTAAGGAAAGCGGACTTGTCGGGTAGACTGTCTAAGTGGACAGTCGAGCTCAGCCGGTTTGACATCCAATTTCAACCAAGGACAGCTATCAAGGGTCAGATCCTTACTGATTTCATAGCCGAATTCACGGGCGAGGAACTCTCCGACCAACCTCAACCAACAAGGCAAAAGAAGAACCAAGCAACAGAGAGAACCTGGAGACTCTTTGTTGATGGAGCCTCCAACTCAAAGGGGGCAGGGGTAGGCATTGTCCTCATCACTCTAGAAAATACAATCCTCGAACAAGGAATCAGGCTTAGATTTGCAGCCTCCAACAATGAAGCAGAGTACGAAGCCCTAATAGTCGGTCTCCAAAAGGCAAAAACTCTAGGAGCAAAATATTTACAGGTGTTCGGCGACTCTCAACTAGTCTCCAATCAGATAAGTGGAGATTATAATGGAAAGGATGAAATAATGGCAACCTACCTCGCCTTAGTGAGAGAATTAATGTCAAGCTTTGAAGAGATCAACATCCAGCAGTTTCCCAGGGGGCAAAACAGTCATGCTAATGCCTTAGCAACCTTAAGTTCGGTAGTTGACTCTGACCTTAAGAGGGTCATCCCCATCGATTTCCTCATTTGTTCGAGCATTAACCACAATAGCAAGTTACCAAACGTGGAACAAGTACTCCAGGTGGGTTCAGCCCCCAGCTGGATGGACCCCTTAAGCGGCTATTTAAAGGATGGCACGCTCCCAAATGATAAGAAAACTGCCCACCAGATAAGAGTCAAAGCTGCTCGCTTTCACTTATCCACAGGAGGCGACTTGTATAAGAAATCCTTATCTGGTCCATACCTTAGATGCGTCCACCTAGGTGATGTCGAGCAAGTGCTACACGAGTTTCACGAAGGAATATGTGGAATTCATATCGGAGGAAGGTCTCTAGCCTTTCGAGCAATGAAGGAAGGTTATTGATGGCCATACATGCAAAAGGACTCCGCAGTATATGTTCGCAAATGCCTGAAATGCCAATTCCACGCTCCTATGGCCCACCAACCCACCAGCGATCTGAAGTCCCTGTCCAGCCCATGGCCCTTCGCTCAATGGGGAATGAACATCATGGGACCGCTTCCTATCGCCGTCGGCAATCACAAATACCTGTTGGTTGCGACTGACTACTTCACCAAATGGATCGAGGCTGAATCCTTGGCGAACATCCGAGATGCTAATATGATAAGGTTCATATGGAGAAATATAATCACTCGGTTTGGAATCCCCAGAACCATCATCACCGACAATGGAACATAGTTCGAAAGGGGCCCCTTTCAGAACTTTTGTAACGAACACGGGATCAGACACCACTTCAGCTCGGTGGCCTACCCTCAGAGCAATGTCCAAGTTGAAGCTTCCAATAGAACTGTGATCGATGGATTAAAGAAGCGATTAGAGCGAGCCAAAGGCGCATGGGTAACAGATCTACCCCATGTTCTATGGGCGTACCGAACCACTCCTCGACGAGCAACAGGAGAAACCCCATTTTCGTTGACATATGGCATGGAAGCAGTCATCCCACTAGAAGCAGGTTTGCCAACAATGAGATCCAACCTTATCGACCAAGGCCTGAATGATGAAGCATTGCTCGTCGAACTCGACCTAGCCGACGAGCATAGAGAGCTGGCCCTGGTGAAGCTAGCAAACTATTAGCAACAGCTCACGAATCATTACAACAAAAGGGTTAGCCCGAGGACGTTCTAAGTTGGGGACTATGTTCTAAGGAAGGTCCTGGGAAGCACAGTGAAGTCGTCAGATGGCAATCTAGGCCCAAACTGGGAAAGACCCTTTAAAGTAACTAAAGACGATCTGTAAGGTGCCTATCACTTGGAAACGATGGAGGGCAGAGAAATACCACGAGCATGGAACGCAGCTAATCTCAAGAAATTCTATTTTTAGATCTTTTTCTTGTATTTCTTTTGTTATGAAAACAGAAGTTCATTTTCCTTATTACTAATGAAAGTTACTTAGTTGGTTACACTCTGATTGGTGACAGTTGCATTCATCGCACATCTTTTCCAAATAACAAGCACCTTGATCACTACAGCAGGGGAATACCCCTCCTCAGGTCATCGTCATAAAACACGAGAGACCTCTTAGCGTTTCCCCTAGAAATATATAAAGCCCTATAGAGGATTCTTAGGCAATACGACCAAATCTTATACTGGTCATCAAACCTACTTCGGTTGAACAAAATCCTGATCGGATGAAGATATCCAACACCAGGTGTGTCCTCGCCAATTGCCCTACTTAGGCCTAAGGGAGTGTGATGACACAACCTAAAAGGTAAGGTGGGGCACAATGGTACTTTGATATTATACTGGACTGGGGGGACACTTGCATGACAAAACAGAAGAGATCATAAATCAGCAAGGATATGAAAAGTAGGATATACACGTTTAGTTGGCAAAATTTCCCAAAAACATAAACTTTTCATTAATCCATTTTACTTACAGCAATGATAATACATGTTTAGTCGGAGAGCTCGCCCAAAGCATTTACATTATCAAAAATAAAAAAAATAGCGACTGGCAAAATCTCAAGGGGGTGGAAGCCTCCGAGCAAGATAATCAGCCACTCGAGCTCTTCGTTCGTCATCACGAGTAGGAGCAAACTCTTCCACAATATCATTCGCATCCGACTCCAATAATTATCGAGGAATAGCATCGATGGGGATCCATCGCTCGTCCCTCCTAAATGGGTTGGGCACCAGAGTGGAGGAAGACATCTCATGACGATACCATAGCACCGAGTTCCTTGGGACTTGCAGCTCCTTCAAGGCACTTAGCCATCCCCTGATGAAAGAAAGATCCTCGAACTCAGATAGCCTTGTTGGAGCATCCGACCAACCTTGATCATAGCCGTCAGCCCACGCTACTACCAGCTCGTGGAGGGGGAGGGCGAGTTGAGCCTCGCAGCATAGGACCAGATCTTGCTCGCGACGACGAGGAGCCTTGCAGAACTGTCGGAACAGTGCTCGGTGCATGATCCCTAAGTTGTAAGACTTCCCTCCTCAAGTCTTTATTCTCCTGATGAAGGAACTCCCCAACTTGGTTGACCTCGGTGCCCTCTAGGAGTCTTGTTCTCGGCACATTGACTTCCTCTTGCACTGAGGCACCAATGTCCTCTATCTCCCAGAGCCTGTCTTTCAGCTTAGACACTAGCTCAGATTTCTCCTTATACTTCTGATTTCTAGACTTGAGGGACTTGCAAATCTTAATAAAAGCCTGGCAAACTTCGGGGCTCGCATTAGGACCAAGGAGAAATCATCCACATCAACTAACTACATCAACTAACTACAAGCGAAAGAAAGATAACGGAGAGAAAGAGATCAGCAGAAGCAGAAATGAAGCTTTTTCATTAATAAAAATTGAAGTTACATCAGACTGAAGAAAGAAAATTTACAGACTAGAAAATGCAAAAATACAAAAACCCTATCAATTAGCAACTCAGGAGGCCCAGAGGTGGATGGACCCTTCTCCTTATCAGCATCAGCAGGAGCACTATCCTTGCCAAGGCTGACCTTTATCCCCTCAACAAGAGAAACATCAGCAGGAGTCGCCTGAGGGACAAAATCAGGGCCTTCAACAGCTGGGGCAGGATCCTCGTCTACGATTGGCCTCGGCCCTGGGTCGTGCTCATCGAAGAGTGGGGATGCAACATCCACCCCAGCAGCTACGAGAGCCTTGTTCCATCCTTTCTTGAAGTTCAGACGGCTGATATAGTCTATCTGAACTTCAGCATCTTCGTATGCCGCAGCCCAGCCGAAATTATAAGAGTCTTCCTTGGCAGTGACAGCCTCGGACTCCTTCTTCTTCAGCTCTTCAGAAAGCACCCTTTTTCTCCTCCAGCACAGCAAGTTTTCTCGAGCAAACTAGGTCGTAGGCCTGCCTCAGCTCCCTTAGATATGTGATCACCGCATCCTTCTCCTTGCTCGCAGTGGCAAGAGCCAAGTCGGATGAGATCCGAGCAGCGTCAACAGCCTTAAAATTGGCCTCGAGCTCCTTACCCTTCAGCTTCAAGGCAGAGTTTTCTTGCTCCAGTTCACTGTTCTTCTTCACCAGCTCGTCGCGTGAACGATACAGCACGGCAAAGTCAGTAACAAACTGTGAAAAAGAGAAGATATTAGAATAGGAAAATGAGGGAAGTCAGAAAAATGCAAGAGAAAAAGAAACCTTACCAGAGCAAGCCTCTGACTAGCATGAAGGGCCAGGTGCTCTGAACCTACTGTCCTTTGGCGATCAGTCGGGAGGACAGCTCTCTCGAGCAGAGCCGGGGATAGCTGAGGAGAAATTGCCACGGCGTCCCCTTCAGGCAGAGTAGATACTGGGACTAAGGCCTGCCCAGCCTTCGTCCTCGCCTCAGCCCTCCTTTTCTCCTCCTCCTTCTCGCTCTCCCTCTTCTTCCTCTCCTCCGCTCTCCTCTTTTCTTCCAACTTCTTTCTCTCTTCTTCCTTTTTCTTCTCACTCTCTCTCACCTGCTCCTCTTTCTTCCTTCTCCTCTCCTGCTCCTGAGCGGAGGATCAGGAACCAGTAGCCACGGCCCCAAATGTGGCTTTTTATTTCTTTAACCTCTATGCAAGGAGCACGTGGTCCTCATCATCATCATCCCTAATCAAGTTCTTCCTCAAAGGGAACCATACCTTCACTTGAACTGCTAGAAGTGCTCGACGAACTGCTACTATCAAAGCTCCCTCCACCCAAATTACTCACGGCTCTTGCAAAGTCACTTTCAGAGCTGCTCTCCTCCTCGTCGAGCTAGATAGGCTCTGCAGCAGTATCTTCGAAGGAGTCAAACTCTGGTATACTATCCACAGGCCTCGCTATGAAGCTAAAGCCAACGTTCTTGTACTCGAGCAGGAAGGCAGCAGATCTGGGGTTCTCATCGTCACCTAAGGGCTCCCTGATTTTCCAAGCCATTACCAATTCTGAAAGACGGACCTCGTTGAGTGCAAGTTCCAAGTTCTTTGACTTCGCTGCGCAAGAAAAAGCAAAGAAGAGTTAGAAAGGTCACAAATCAGCAAAAGTTGAAACAATAGTACAATGTCTACCTATATATTCCTCCCCGTAAAAAGGAACAGAGAACCTCTCAGACCTCGACCCTTCAAATTGGGGAGGGAACTGCCAATTCCTAACAAGGAAACCTTCTTGCCAGTAGTCCTTATGGGAATCAGGTAGATTTACTACCAATACCCTGTCAGGGCTCCTAACTTTGAGGTATAGGACACCTGAGCTAGTTCGAGAGAAGGAGTAACAAAAACAGACCTCGGCAAGTCCTAACCTAGTACCATACAATTGATTTATCCTATGGACGCCATTTACTATTTTCCACATATTGGGCGAGCATTGTGCAGGAACAATATTGAAATAGCCAAAGAAATGCAGGAACAAATCATTGGGAGGAAAAGTGAGTCCCCCTGGGAAAGCAACAGAACATGGATCCAGTGAGCATCATCTATACCCCTAACATTCCTAGGAGGGGAGGCACAACACTCAATAACTACCCACTCAGGAATGTTATAAAACTTCCTAAATTCAGAGATTAACCTATTCCCAATCTTCGCCATCGGAAGACCCAAGAAAAGCTACAAACCAAAGAGAAAGTACAAGGAAAGGGCATAAGAAACTTACAAAATAGACAATCAGCCCAAGTGATGAAGAAGCACAAGCTTAGACAATCAGTCCAAGTGATGAAGAAGCACGAGCTCAGACAACTAAGAAACTATAGGAATGGAAATTGAGAGAAGAAGGTACGAGGCGCTAGAGTTCTCAGAAGATAGAAGAGTACTAGAAAGGCTGGAGCGACAGGAGAGAAAGTGGATATTCCAACAAGCCTTCAAATTCTAATCATAGCACACAATAAGCGAAGCGGGTGCCACCAAATCAACTTCACAGCTTTCGAGGAATCGCAAATCAGCCATAATGGCTGATCATTTAAATCCATTGAGCCCATAAACATGGCCCAACAAATTTAGGGGAAATTGTGGGTACCCGAAATTTAGAAACATGGGCCTGGACGAGTAGCCTAGTCCTGGCGGCACAAAGTTCGGGCCCCTCATCTCTTATATTGATTCGGTCTCCCGCCCGTTCCCACAATTGGAAGTTATAGGGGAGATGGAAAATGTGGAGAAACCCATCACCTCCACTTACCTACATGTACATGTATATATTAAACCCTAGGTCCGGGACAAAAGGACAATTTGTATTCTCTGTAATTACTCTCCGGAGTACATAGAAATAATATCGACTGCACCACCGTGGACGTAGGCACATCTTTGCTGAACCACGTACATCATTTGTTGTGTGATTGGAATCTTATATTCCTTGTTCTTCCTTGATAATAGCTTCTCTCGTATTTATTTGTGTTGCATAATAATCGTCACCACATCTATCATGATTTTTATTTCTTTTGGTGATCATATAAAACCCGGCCCTGACCGGTTTATTTTCCTTGTTGTGCATATGATTTTATCCGCACAGGTGCTCCGCCGCAAGGATACCTGTTTTGATATTCCCATTCCTATGCTTTTGACGAGCTGTAAGATTTTGCGAGTGATTACAGGATGTTGTATTAGACGTCTTCATCTTTGTATTCTAGATATGATCGGGTCTTATACTTGGGCGTGTGGCCCAAACTTTTGTATTTGATTAATGGATGTAATATGTAAAATATTTAAATTGTTGTACTCCGTTGTGTGTTGCTGTGGACCGACAGCCTATTCGGTCTTCTTGTGTACATTTATTTTAGATGTAATATTATATATACTCTTTTGGAATTCCACTTGCTTGTCAGATTTGGGTTGTTTAAATTTTATTTTCTTAACTTGTTCAAATTTTAAAATTTAACTTTTGGCAACCCGTTTTTTGATTTATTGGGTGGTTTTCCCGTATACTCAGTTTATTGTTGTGATGCTGAGAATGATATCCATCCATGATTCCTGTTACATTTGAGTATCGGGCTGGCCACCCCTTATCTCAGATCGCGGGTTGTCACACTAGGTTGGGGGCAGGGAGAGGGAATTAGCTCCATTTTACTGCAAGTTACCTCGAATTATAGATTTTGGCACTGCAACTGTAATTAAGCCTACAAAATAAACATTTAATCAGATAAGACCCAAATTGTCGAGAATTAGCAACTAAAGTACGTCTATTCGGGGTATAAATTGTACAGTTTTGGGTGCTTATCACTTATCAGTCGTCAAAAAATTTACAACGGCTATTTAAGTGTCATTTTAAAAGTTTTTCACAACTTCTCATTTTTCGTATGTCGTGATATGTACTAGGAGGGATTTATCTATGGTATATGTCAACAATGTGTCGTCCTAATATATTTTGGATGAAAACTATCTACTAAGCCTCATAAACAAGGTGTTGTAAATGTGACTTATTCTTGTAGTGCAACCACCAAAAAAACACAAAGAAATTTGCATTAAATTTTGATATGCACATTCCATGTTCCATACCCAATCACATCGTTAACGCACTCCAGGAAATTTTAATATTTTCAAGTTACCAGATCAATTAATAACATTAGGTTTTTAATAATGGCTGATAGAGTTTATTCGCGTCAAATGCAGGGTAGAATTTATGCCAATAATATCAAAATTCACTATAACTCTCTAAAAGAAACTCACTTTTCTTAACATCCCCAAAACTGAACACACCAAAAACAGAATGCTAAATTACTTTGGGACCATGGCTATGTTGTAATTGGAAATGATAATTAGTCGGTGCACACACGATGCCTGTACGTCGTGTATTTGACACATATATGAAACAATATTTGTTATAGAAAATAAATGAAATAAATGTAAACAATTCATGCATTGAAATTAATATGTATTAAATATTTCCATGCAAAACAAGATATTACTACACAAAATCATTTGAATTATATGAAAATTTGTGAAGTAGTCGAAGATTAACGTGAAACAACTAAATTGAACCATGATTGCTTTTGTCAACAACACAAACAATACATTCGGTTGAAAGAAAAATGCCCTAATATTACTAAAATTCATTAAATATTCACCAGAAGTACAACAAAAAACTACAAACTACAACTGAAAATGTTAGATATGAAACAGTAAAATTAAAGTGAATTTAGATATAATGTTACATATCTAATATCAAGCTCTAAATTATTGTTACATATATATATAGACACATATTATTTGTTAACCAAAAACATGTAATTAGGTTGGATTGAGTTTCTTCACCTAAAACCATACGAATTTATTTATCAACCTAGCCTCCTTTGAACCCAATTTTTAATTATCATATTCTTCTCTTTATCAAAAATTATTTATATCATATTTTTAGCGTGTGAATTTTTTTTCATATCATTTCTTCATATTTATTTTTTTACATCATATTATTTTAATATCACTTTTTATATTAGATTTTTATTTCATATTTATTGTTGTCTAATTTTTTTTATATCGAGATTTTTTTATGTACATTTGATTTTTTTATCAGATTTTTCTTCATATCAGATTTTCTTATATCAGAATTTTATTATATATTAGACTCTTCTATTAAGTCCTTCACCATACAAAACACTTATAAGCACTTTTTTACTTATCCTAATCCCTAAAATAATATGTCAAGAAATAATATTTGACACCTCAAAAATTAATGCTATTAAACCCTATGTGTTTTTTATTTGTTTTTATTGAATACTACTCTACCAACGCACAAATTTAAATCTTTTTGTTAAACAAAAATGAATTTAATCCATTAATTAATATTTAATTATCCTAATTGTAATTAGTGTACATTTTAATTCAATATAATTTATTGATTTTGATGATTCCAAACAAACTTTTATTATGTGACTTTGTAAATACTTCTTAAAATTGCTATGTGATATTTATAATATAATTTTATTTGTATATATATAAATATTATCTATATTATGTAATTATATAATAGTTCATTATTTATATATACTCTTTACATATTTTTAGATTATTATATATATATATATATATATATATATATATATATATATATATATAATGGATAACATCTTATACACGTTTTCTTTTATACATACATATTTATAATAAGTTATTACAATTTGTATAACAGATTTTAGTAATTACTTTCTTTTGTTTTGCCACCTATGCTTTATTCTATACTATATACCCATATACCTTTGTGATGTCCATAAAGGCAGTAGGAATTCTTTTTATTTTCTTATATGAGTACACTTTTTATTTTACATATCTGTTAAGATAACCCATAGTGCTTTTCTTGGTAGTAGCATAGTGCTTTTATGGATTTGTATTTGGAGTATGGGGTGATAATTATTTTGGTGTGGGTTCAATGGGGGCTCGAGATGTGATTGATGGAATTGGGAGTAGTACATCTCACACGGGGGGTCTTAGTGTGATTGATGAGGATTCGGAGTTTGGTGCTTGGTATAATCAATCAGTCAATGTTAATTCTTTTCAAAAAACTGAGGTGGATCAATACTTGGAAGAAACTGTTTAACAAAGAAAAGAACATTTTCACATTTTGACGTGGTGGCAAATGTGTAGTGGTAAGCTTCCTACCTTGGCACAAATTGCACGTGATATTTTAGTTGTCCCGATAACTACAGTTGCCTCCGAGTCTGCCTTTAGTATTGAAGGTAGAGTTATTAATGAGACACGTGCATCTTTGCTTTCCAAGATTATTGAAGCTTTAGTTACCACTGCGGATTGGATAGAATCACAAAAAATGTCAAGTAAGTAGTTATTTAATTTGTCATTATTTTTATGTTTTTTCTTTTCTTCAAATATCTAAATCTTTATAATATTTGTTTCAGCTGTTCAAGAATCATAAGGTTTGTTTCAGCGGTAGCATAGAAGAAGATAATCACTAAGTAAGTTCATTATTTTCTTTTATTTTTTAACATACGTTATCTTACAATATTTGTATTTATGTTTGAAGGATAAATGTCCATTTTTTTTTTTTGTTTCAAGGTGGCTTTGAAGGAGAAAGTTGAAGTGAAGATGTGGTTTTTCATTTTGATTTTGAACTTTTATCCAAGTCATGTTTGTAATTTTTGGATTTTGAATGTTGTTGGATTTGATCTTGGGTTTATTTGTGATGGATGGTGTGTTTAATATTTGAATGGTGGACTTTTATCTTGGTGCTAGGTTGATTTTGAATGATGGACTTCTATCTTGGTGCAAATTAAATTTATGAAATAAGAGATGAAAATAAAAATCGAATTTGGAAATTTCATTATTTGGATTTGAAACTATCATTATGAAATAAGACATGATCTAAAAAATGTTGCAAATTAAGTGGTTAAAAATGTAATTTTAACTTAAAATTACATTTTTTTAATGAAAATCATAATTAAAAAATAAATAAATAATCGGATCGGATCGGATAAACGGATCAGATTACCGGATTCTTAAAAAAAGAATTCGAAACCCTAACAGATAATCCGTCGGATAATTGGATCGGATTCGAATCCGTTTAACTTAAACGGATTCGAATTTGGATTTTCCTGATCCGGTCCGAACCAGATATGTTTACAGGCATACCTCGCATAGTGTTATTTTTTAAAAAGGCTTTTTGTCCTGATTTTGACAGCCTTAGTTGTTCACTTGTCTTTATATGTATTTATAATTTAATCTAATCAGTTCCTAGAGCCACAAGCCTATACTCGTTCATCACTTCTTCTGCTCCAGATCTTAGGTAGGCCTTGGGCCCCACATGCACTGACTATATCAGTTACATGATATATTAAAACCTGCCTTGGAATTTTACATGACATTAGTTAATAGCAGTTGTCTTTTAGACAGAGTTATATTTCTTTTTTATATAATCCGTTCTTTGTGCTTTGGTTTGGTGCTCACGCGTGTACTATTTTTTATTGGGTATTAATGCTTGTATCCTTATCCCACCTTTTGTCTTGAACCACAACTGTTAGCCATGTCGATTACTATGTCATAATATTTTAATTAGTAAAAGATGCATGATACATTTTCATCAGTTGAACTTTCTTATTTTGAGAAGAAAAATATTATATCTAATATACAATATGTATATTTTTACACGCTATCGGTTGGATCTCTAAAGTGTTTTAGAGACATTCACTGCCTCGTTGTTTTTTAACTGTCTACTACTTTAACTGATAAACAAATATTATATATGAACATAGATGTTATCTCTTATGCTTTGGTCATTGTATCTTTCACATGATTTGGTCCTGATAATAAATTTGTTGTGATTTGAAAAAAAGACTCATTACTATTTTATTCATTCTATATTTCAGAATATTGTATTTCTCTCTCTCTCTCTCTCTCTCTCTCTCTCTCTCGGACTAACATTTTTGCAGAACCTATAAATGGTTATCTACAAGATCTACTTTCAGTCAAATATTTTTAGAATTCTAATATCATGTCTCAATGGCCATATTTTTATTAAGAAGCAAAATGAGAAATCACTAGATCAAAAATTCAGATCACTTCATCTCAGCGAAATCAGGAGAATTTAATCCTCACAAGTATTGTGCCTAATAGCTAGTTTTGAAGAGATATTTAAGTATTTAAGTGTTTCATTGAAGACACGTACAAGAATGAGACAATGAGCAAGAGCTAGAGAATTTATTGAGAGCATTTGAATTTATTACTCAGCTACTACATTCAAAGAGAGCAATTAATTTTACATTATGCCCAATTATTGAAGAAGAATACTTGAGCCTACATCCATATCATTTATTGAAGTCTCATTGAAGATAAATGTTAATGAAAAAAACTAGATTAGGCCTAATTAATTGATCACAGATAAATAATTAGAACAAATAAGATAAATGAGATTTTTAAAGTAGTTCGACTCAATAGAAAAGCCTACATCCTCTGTTATGTATTGCTTGACTGCCTTGATTTATTTTTTTTGGTCCCCCTGCAATGAGGGTGTTACAATGTATTTATATACCAAGAGAGGTGTCAAGAATCGTCATGTCTAAGGATGGAATGCGTTCATTTGTTAGGCATTTTCATCAATACGTAATGAGAATAAAACATAAAACTGCTGGCACTTCATTGGCCATACTAGTTGAACTCCCTGCAGTTGGTCGGTCTTCCAAGTTGGTTGGGCTCCCTCATTGGTTTGTCTTCTCTGTTGGTCGCGATTCCTCATTGATCAGGCCTTTGCATCATGGTGACTTGGATTTGAGCCACTTTGGATGACATATGTTGGTTTATAATTGGTCCACATAAGGTGGTGAATTTTGGTATCGACAGAAGCCCCTTGGAGATGATGCGAAAGTGTGGGACATTATGATTTAACAGTAGTTTGGGCTACTTGGTCAGCTATAGGCCTTCCAGACTTGTGAAATTTATCCAGTTAATTGACAATTTTGAGCGCGAATGGCAAATTTGTAAATATTTCAAATTTTAGCGAGCATTTCTGGGGTCTCTTCGTCTTTTCTCTTGTTAGTGACGGTAAACTCAATCGTTGTTCTTTTTAATCATTACTATTCCCAGTTTCTAAGGCCACCTATAAAAAGGCGGTAAAACTTCGATCATCTTCTATCTTCCATTTCTGATTTTGGTGCTGTATTTTTTTAACTTTCGTGCGATCGTTTTTCTTTCTGTCCTCTGTTCTTGTTGAATCCTTAAATCCTTGTAAGAACTTTTCACTCTTCTTCTTTGTTTCTTCATCATGATTTATTCTATTGAATCTCTTGATAAGTTCAGGAATGATTTTGACATTATGTCTTGGGTTGTAGTGGAACATTCCACTTTTCCTTTCAATTTTTTCTCTCTTGCTGAGGGCCATTAATTCCCTTCCATCTTTATTGTTGAATGTGGGTTCATATTTCCTCCCAATCCCCTGTGTCCAGAGTTTTTTTAGTATTTTGACGTTGTACCTACTAGAGTAGTTCCCAACACATGGAGGGTGGTGAACGGAGTATATAGGTTAAATCGCATTCATGGAACCCATCTAGGGATTCCATAAACAATGTTTTGTTATAAATGGGTAACTAGTGACACCACTTTTTATTTAAAAACTATGGCAGTTAGTAAGGCTTTAGTAGTTAACCTCCCTAATTCCAATATGGATTATTTTGATCACATGGAGGTTGTAAAAAATTGGCAACATGATCCCTTAAATGGAGATGCTAAAGATCAAGGACCAAGATGTCCTCTCTTTGGCAACGGGATAGGTTGTTATGTGTCTAATAATTTTGCTCAGTTTATATATAATAAAATTTTATACTGATTGTTGCTTCGTAAATTTGATTGCAGTCGATCGGAAGAGAAAGTCCCACAAAGAGAGCGACGTGAACTTAGAAAAATTGCAGTTCATTCGGGGACTTCATAAAAAGGTTGTCGAGGATCACGTTAGGTCTGATTCTTATTTGCTTCAATACAAAAATATCATTTCTTCCTACATTACCAGACCTGCATCTCCTCCTGCTCTGGTGATTGATCTTGATCAAGAAGCTATTGTTGATTTTGACACTCTTATTTCTGATATCATGAAGAAGAGAAAGTTCCCTGACCTTCTTAGTGACAGCACTTCTGGCTCCTGAAAACCTGCTGAAGGGGCCAAGAAGAAGACAGGTGAGTCCATAAAAGAGCCCCCAGCCCCCAAAGATGATAAACTTCATTTTAAAAGACTTAAGAGAGGGACTGCAGAGAAGCAGGTCGAACAGGTTGAAACAACCTAACGGTTACTAGAAAGAACCAAAGGGTACTTGGTAATGCGAATTATGATATTTTAAAAACTCGTTGAAAAAAAATCTATTATAAATTATAAGTTAGAAAATACTCACGCACACTAGTAAGTAAAAGTGGTGATGCTAGATATAAAAATAATTTCCTTTAAGAATGAGATGAGGAAAAGTAGAAGGTGACATAATATTTGTTCTCGAGGAATCCACCGTGGTAGTAAATCCCTTGTCCCTAGCCCCAGGACAACTCTCGCAGCCAAGTCCACTATTACCAATTACAAGTTACAAATTACAGTCTCCAAGTACACAATGAATTAAACTAAGCAAATACACACCCATGTAACCACCCTAGTCTAAAATAACCCAACTTCACTGAAAATCAGTCAACCCAATAATACCCAGGTAATAGTTGTGACACCACGCCTAATTAAATATCGGGTGATCAGTTCTTTATTAAATTAAAATCAAGGTGAACGGTTGGTTCATTCTTAGCATCACTGTCGCAAAATAAAATTTCTAACTTAAACACCCTAAATAATTAAGCTAAGTGTCAAAATAATTTAAAGTCTTATTTACATTTTATTTAAATTCCAATATGAAAACCTTTTTAATAACAACAGTTTAAGAGTCACATAAATACTAAGGATGACAATTACCAAACAAGAATTAAACCATCTAGATAAACTAAACCATGTTATAAACTATAAATGAAATCATCCAGACAAGAGTTAACTCCCAAAGAGTACCAAATACTGGAAATAACATAAATATAAATCTCTGACAAATCCAAACTGAATAGGGAAACGGGCGACACATGCCCTAACTAAGCAGAAATAAAATAAGAGCAGAATCAACGAAGAGGTCATCTAAGCAAGAGCCTACAACTTCCACAGAAGCTCAGCACGTCCAATCCAAAGAACCTAAGCATGACGCCCCTGTGGTTGGGCACCAGTAATACATACATATATATACAAGAGAGAGAAGATGACAGAAAACGGGTCAGGGACCGAGTGTAAAACAGTTTAAAATAGTTTAGCGAGTATTTAAAATTCTTACCGGCTAATGTAACAACCATGTTGGTATGCGACACTCTCTTGAAAATTCTCGCCTCTCATCAAGTGTGCACGCCTACCGTACTATGATACTCATAAGTTTATCTAACTTATTTTTCCATAAAGTTTTATCCCGAGAAGTAGAAAGTTTACGATACTTAGTTTTAGAAAATAATTATCTTCAAGATGTATTACGTTACTTAGAGTAATACCGTACCATTACAAAGTTCCCGAACACTAGTTATAAAGTTGGAGCATTTATTCATTATTTAACTACTTATACGCACAGTATAAAGTTTCCATATATAAGTATATATATATATATATATATATATATATATATATATATATATATATATATATATATATATATATATTAGTCACTCATATATTATATATACGATCGGCACCCCACATAAATTCTATGGTGTTGGCATACTCTGCTATCAAGTCCACGTATCACTTGTACTAAGAGAAATACTAGTTCGGAACCACTCTCGAAATGTATGAACACGATACACACAATGGAGGCGAAGCATAGTTCCAAGTCACTAAAAGGTCAGCACATACCCCTCACGTCTCTTATGATCGTTTGGCTATCATTCTCAGATAGCCTGTACCAAGGAATCCTATGTTCTAGGGTACAAGTCAATATCCCCCATAAAGGTCCCATCGAGATAAGACTGTCCCGGCGCGGCAACCCCCGTGATAGAAAGTAGCGCGGGTATGATTATTCACAATTAAAGTATTTAATATATGTTCACAGTCACACAGCCATATATAGATACACAATTTCTAATAAGGTTCGCCCATGGCCCATAATTATTATTAATTGTATTTAGTACAATTTTACCCAATTATCTCGTATAAGGGATTCATCTCTTTTTATTCCCATTTATTATTTATTTCATACCTACTTCTCATCTTTCGAAGTATTCTCTCTTACTAAATACAATTTCAGTAGGTATATCCTCTATAACCTTCTGGTCTAAGTCTTTCACGAGTCCCTCAATTCATTAACGAACTTACGTACAATCTCTTATGTGTACCGAAGTTCCCCGTTAACCCACAATTTCATCCCATATTAAATTTCATTCAACAGAGTCTATTTAGACCCTATTGGTCCTCCTCACGACCCATTATACTTTATAAATAATAATCAAGGGTTCCTACGTATTTAACCCGGATTAAACAAAAAGGGGGAAAATATTCAGTTTTTCAGGGGGGGTCGATCGATCGATGTTCTTGGGTCGATCGATCGATCAAGCAATTCTTGCCCATAAACTCTCATTTTAACCTATGGGTTTCACCTACCAAATTACTCCAAAACGCCATTAACGATTTCCAAACACCCAAACAACATTACTACTGGTTACATATACCTAGATACATGATTTCCTACGTGAAACATGTCAAATTCATCAAATGTATTGAATTTATGGGATAAATCATCATATTTAACAAGAACCCTAATTTTCCTAAAACTTTCATCCTTTTAATTCTTTTCCATATTTCTTGGTCCCAAACTCATACAAATTCGTGGGTTATTCTCTACATATGATTGGGATGTCTAGAATATATTTATTTCCATTAAGACATGTGATTAAATCCTCAAATTCCTCAAATTCTTTTATGAAACATGTGTATAAAAATCCTAATCTAACATGGATGAAATAATAATTAAAAGAAAAGAAACATAGATAGTTGCCTGGAAATTCAAGGGTCTGATTTGTGGATGAAAAAGGTATGGTTGCGTTCCTCTTCGTGCGATCTACGTTTTGGTCGTAGTGGCGGTGTAAACGGATGTGTTCTTCGCCTTGGCTTGTTTGGAAAGTTTCCTACCTTCTTCTCTAATGGTCGTTCTTAACTTTTATGATTGTTAACCCTAAAATCCTAACTCTAATGGCTGATATACCTTAGGGAAATTCGTTGGTTTAATTACCCAAAAATACAAAATGTCTAAAATACCATCCCAGAATGCCAATTAGGCCTAAAAACGCCCCGAGGCCCAAACTAAACTCCCGGGTATGCTTTTCTGACTATTTATCCCCTTCCGGACACGTTGACGCACTCGAAATGACAAAACGGGAGACTTATAATTTATTCACTTTTAATGAATATAATTTCCTCCCGACGCGACACAGGCGCGTCCCGACTTAAATTTTCATAATTTCCATTTTATTCACTCGTGATAATTTTTAATAAAATCAATATTATATATTACTTTACTCATCTAGTAATATTCAACAAATTCTCACTTATTACTAAATCTCATCAAGCTAGTAAATATTTAAAATAATTTTCGGATTAATCTTAAATTAATATCTCAATTTAAATCTAATAAACCCCCAAATTAAAAGCCATAAAAATATGAGGTATTACATACTTCCCCCCTAATAACAGAATTTCATCCCGAAATTCAGAAAATAAGGCATACCTGGTAAGAATAGATCTGGATATGTTTCCCGCATATCTGCCTCGCGCTCCCAAGTGGGACTACCTTCGAACTCAATTTCCTCTCGCTATGGTCTAGGATAGCCACTGGTCTCTCCTCGTAAGAGCTGTCGGGCTATAAGTCAATCTCCTCTATCGCGATGTGGGTGTGGGCCATATCATCCCGAAGATATCGTCTCAATGACGAGATGTGTAATACATCATGAATGGGGTGCAAGTGCTTTGGAAGCCCCAATATGTATGCCACTGGACCAATCCTATAGATAATGGAAAATGGTCCCACGTATCTCGGAGCCAACTTCCCTTTCTTCCCAAACCTCACCACTCCTCTCATAGGAGACACACGCAGTAATACTTGGTCCCCCACGCTAAACTCTAGGAAAAACTTCTTTGCATCGGCGTAGCTTTTCTGTCGGTCATGGTCTACCCAGATACGACTCCTGATAAGCTCAATCCTAACTGAAGTATCCTGAATCACCTCTGGCCCTAGTAACTTATTGTCCCCCACCTCTAGCCAACAAGTGGGAGAACGACAAGGCCATCTATACAACGCCTCAAATGGGGCCATGCCGATCATGAACTGATAAGAGTTATTATAAGCAAACTCCACCAGTGGAAGATACGGCTCCCAACCTCCTCCAAAATCAAGGACACACATGCATAGCATATCCTCCAACATCTGATTGGTACGCTCTATCTGTCCATCCACCTGTGGGTGATAAGCTGAACTCAATCTCAACTCTGTACCCATGGCCTCCTGAAAGCTCTCCCAGAAGCACGACACAAAAATCTTGTCTCTATCAGACTCCATATCCAAGGGCACCCCATGTAGCCTAACGATATCGACAATGAACAACTGTGCATACTGGCACGTGGTGTAGTCTGTCCGTACCGACAGAAAGTGAGCTACCTTGGTCAACAGATCCACAATCACCCATATGGAATCGTGACCCTGCAGTGATGTAGGCAACCCAGTAATAAAGTCCATGGAAATAATTTCCCATTTCCACGTAGGTATCTCCAACGGTTGAAGTAATCCTAGCGGTCTCTGGTGGTCCACCTTTACCATCTGACAGGTAGGACATTTGGACACAAACTCTGCAATGTCCTTCTTCATCCCACTTCACCAGTACTTTCGCCTCATATCTTGGTACATCTTATCCCCTCCGGGATATACCACAAATCGGTATCCGTGAGACTGTGTCATAAATGCATGACGTAAGTTTTCTCCCTTCGGGACCACTAATCTCCCATTAAATCTCAAACCCCCCTCAGAACTCATGGAATAGGACTCAGCACTTTCAGCTAAGATCCGTACAATCTTTTCCTGGCAAAAAGTATCCGTCGCTTGTGCCTTTATCACCCTCGTAACAATCTCGGGTGTGACTAACATAATAGATATAAAGGAATGGGCTACTACATCCTGGTGTCCCAACTCTTTCCACTTCGCTCTTCACACTTCTGCTACGTCTCCTTCCGGTCTACGACTTAACGCATCAGCAACAACGTTAGCCTTCCCCGGATTATATTGTATCTCGAACTGGTAGTCTTTCACAAACTCCAACCATCTACGCTGACGCATGTTCAACTCTCACTGAGTGAACAAGTATTGCAGTGACTTATGGTCTTTGAACAAGCGAAACTTCTCCCCTAACAAGTAATGTCTCCAAATCCTTAGTGCAAAACGATCGCTGCTAGCTCTAGGTCGTGGGTGGGTTAATTCCTCTCGTGAGGCTTAAGCTTGTGGGAGGCAAAAGCTATATCCTTCTTCTCCTGCTAAAGTACTCCCCCGAGTCTTCGTAAATAGGCATCAGTGTACACCAGGTACTCCACTCCCGTCTTGGGCAAAGAAAGAACTAGCACCGAAGTCAACTTATCTTTCAGCTCATCAAAATCCAATTGACAAGCATCATCCCAAACATACGGAATTCTCTTGCGAGTCAGATTCATCAACGGACCCTCTATCTTCAAAAAGCCTCGGATGAACCTCCTGTAGTACCCGGCTAACCCCAAGAAACTATGTACCTCAGTCGGTGTTTTGGGCTGTCCCCACTCCCTCACTTCCGATACCTTGCTCGGGTCAACCGATATCCCTAAGTCCGACACAACATGCCCCAAAAACTGTACCTTCTGTAACCAGAATCCTCACTTCTCATACTTAGCATACAGTTGATGCTCTCGTAGAGCCTGAAGAACCTGCCTCAAATACTCGCCATGCTCCTCCTCGGTGTGTGAATAAGTCAGGATGTCATCTATGAAGACAATGACAAACTGATCCAAGAACTCTCTAAACACTCGGTTCATCAGGTCCATGAATACGGATGGAGCATTTGTCAGCCCAAACGGCATGACTCAAAACTCATAAGGCCCATATCTCGTCAAGAAAGCAGTCTTCGACACATCCTGCTCCCTAATCCATAGCTGATGATATCTCAATATCAAATATATCTTCGAAAAGAAGGTTGTTCCTCTCAGTTGGTCGAACAGGTCATCGATTCGAGGCAACGGATATTTATTTCGTATCGTGACCTTATTCATCTCTCGGTAATCCACACATAACCTCAGTGAACCGTACCTTTTCTTCATAAATAACACCGGAGTTCCCCAAGGTGAGGTGCTCCTATGAATAAAGCCCCGACCTAACAGTTGCTCTATCTGATCCCGTAACTCCCTTATCTCTGTTGGACCCATACGGTACGGTACACGTGCTATCGACCGAGTGCCCGACATCAAGTCTATAACGAAATCTGTCTCTAGACTGGGGGGTAGGCCCAGTATCTCCTAAAATACATCTAAAAAATCACGAACGACTGGAATCGAATCCAGGGGAATCACAATCTCCTTAGAGATATCCTCCTCTATGTAATATAAATGGGTGGAAGATCCTCCCTCTGGGCGAGGTATTGCCACCAAAAACATCTCCTGCCCCAGAATAGCGAAGATAATATTCCTACCAAAACAATCAATCATGGCTCTGTATGTGCCGAGCCAATCCATGCCAATGATGACATCGTGCTCATGCATCTCTAAGACTAGCATGTCTGCAGGTAAAATCAAGCTATCAATCTCTATCCCTACACCCCAGCATATAAAGAAAATCAAAGACCCATTCCCCAGTGGTGATTCTACGCATGTCACGGTGCTCTCTACCATGTTTAATAATCCTAAGGACCGTGCAAAATGGGTAGATATAAAACAGTGCGATGCCCCAGTATCAAATAAAACCCAACCCATAGTGCCATGGATAGGAAACGCACCCTCAATCGCGGGTGGTGCATGAGGTGTTGCTGCCTGGTGGACGTTATAGACACGTCCGTACTGTAATTGCCCCTACTAAACTGGAGCTGCTGGGATGGCTAGTAGGGCTAGAACCTGAGCATGCGTTGGGAGGGCAGCTAGAAAGACTAGTCTCTGCGGCTCATTACAGGCACCCTGCTTCTGGGGGGCCTATCCCCCTCTAGGAAATCCTGGCGCCTATGGACATTCTTTCCACATCCAAAACATCTTCCCCTGAAGTTACCTCCCCTCTGCCCCTGTTGACCACAACCTTGTTGGCCGTTACCACCCTGTCACTAGCCCTGCTGAAAACGTTGTTGGCCCTGATGGCCATGTTGCTAACAGTGTTGGCCCTGCTGGCCCTGCTAACTAGACTGACCCTATTGACCCTGCCTAAATCCTCCAAATCCCTGTCTGGAATCACCTTATATGAATCGTTTGGCAGGGTCCCCCTGATGGGAACCCTACTCACTATGACGGGTCTGTCCTTGGGTTGTTGGTGCCCCACCAGTACTACTACCCCATGTCCTGCCCTACTGTCTGGACTTCCCTGCTCGTTTGCTCCCCTACTGATGGAAGCGGTGATCCTGGCAGTACAACAAAGCAGCGTTGAGTACGTTAGTGTAAGTACTCAATGATAGATTGCCTATGAGGTGTTGACGGATCCTCCAGGTTAATCCATCTATAAACAATAGTATCTTCTTATCCTCAGTGGGTGCCTCATTCGGCACTATAGTGCGAAGTCTGGTGAAATCCTCCTCATACTCAGCAATGGTCATACTCTCCTGCTTAAGATTCAATAACCTCCGCCTCATATCAGTTTGCATGGCGGATGGGAAGTACTTGTGGTCAAACCACACCTAAAATGACTGAATCGTGATGATGTCCCTCTCATCCAAGGTGGTGGTGGACTCCCACCACTGCAAAGCGACCCCCACTAGCTTGAAGGAAGCCAACAACTATTTATGCACGTTGGTGCACTCATATATGCGCAGATGCCTTTGGATATCCTTCTTTCATTGGCTGGTGACTACTATGTCTGAGCTACCCTAGAACTCCGGAGGATGCGCCTTCTGAAAGGCATCCCTAACCCGCTCCCATGCAGTGGGAAGCTGTACCGGTACTGGCACTACAGCCTGAACCTGGGGTGGAGCCTACTTCACCACCGCTAATGCGACATTTATCACCTGAGCAACAATGGCATCTACCTTAGTTGCGTTCATCATTCCCTGAGCCGGAGCTGCTGGCTGCTCCGACTGGGCATTCCTGTCTTGGGGTGCGCATCTCGGAGGCATCTGAAATGACAAGGAAGTTTATTAGTCTACAGTTATTATCAAATCTCAAATAGTTGAAGACGTAAGCGTAAGTACAATAATACAACAGTCCTAAAAAAGGGCTCTAAATCAAAGACGTTAAGATGAAAGCGAAATAAGCCGTACAGATCCTAAAGGACACTAGAACCTGATGCTCTGATACCACCAGTGACACCCCGCCTAATTAAATATCGGGTGATCAGTCCTTTATTAAATTAAAATCAAGGTGAACGGTTGGTTCATTCTTAGCATCACTGTCACAAATAAAATTTCCAATTTAAATACCCTAAATAAATAAGCTAAGTGTCAAAATAATTTAAAGTCTTATTTAAATTTTATTTAAATTCCAATATGAAAACCTTTTTAATAACAACAGTTTAAGAGTCACATAAATACTAAGGATGACAATTACGACATAGGAATTAAACCATCTAGATAAACCAAACCAAGTAATGAACTATAAATGAAATCATCCTGACAAGAGTTAACTCCCAAAGAGTACCAAATACTGGAAATAACATAAACATAAATCTCTGACAAATCCAAACTGAATAAGAAAACGGGCGACACATGCCCTAACTAAGCAGAACAAAAATAAGAGCAGAATCAACGAAGAGGTCTTCTAAGCAAGATCCTGTAACTTCCACATACGCTGCAACGCGTCCAATCTAAAGAACCTAAGCATGAATCCCCTGTGGTTGGGCACCTATAATACATACATATATATACAAGAGAGAGAGAAGATGACAGAAAACGGGTCAGAGCCCGAGTGTAAAATAGTTTAAAATAGTTTAGCAAGTATTTGAAATGTTTACCAGCTAATGTAACAACCATGTTGATATGCGACACTCTCTTGAGAATTCTCGCCTCTCATCTAATGTGCACGCCTACCGTACTACAATACTCATAAGTTTATCTAACTTATTTTTCCGTAAAGTATTATCCCGAGAAGTAGAAAGGTTATGATATTTAGTTTTAGAAAATCATTCTCTTCAAGATTTATTACGTTACTTAGAGTAACACCATACCGTTATAAAGCTCCGGAACACTTGTTATAAAGTTGGAGCATTTTTTCGTTATTTAACTACTTATACGCACAGTAGAAAGTTCCCATATATAAGTATATATATATATATACCAGTCACTCATATATTATATATACTATCGGCACCCCACATAAATTCTATGGTGCTGGTATACTCTGATATCAAGTCCCCATATCACTCGTACTAAGGGAAATACTAGTTCGGAATCAATCTCGAACTGTATTAACACATTACACACAATGGAGGCGAAGCATAGTTCCAAGTCACTAAGAGGTCAACACATACCCCTCACGTCTCTTAGGACCGTCTGACTATCATTCTCAGATAGCCTGTACCAAGGAATCCTATGTTCTAGGGTACAAGTCAATATCCCCCAAAAAGGTTCCATCTAGATAAGACTGTCTCGGCGCGACAACCCCCGTGATAGCAAGTAGCGCGGGTTTGATTATTCACAATTAAAGTATTTAATATATGTACACAATCACACGGTCATATATAGATACACAATTTCCAATAAGGTTCGCCCACGACCCATAATTATTATTAACCGTATTTAGTACAATTTTACCCAATTATCTCATATAAGGGATTCATCTATTTTTATTCCCACTTATAATTTATTTCATACCTACTTCTCATGTCTCGAATTATTGTCTCTTACTAAATACAATTTCAGTAGGTATACCCTCTCTAACCTTCTGGTCTAAGTCTTTTACGAGTCCCTCAATTCATTAACGAACTTACGCATAATCTCTAGTGTGTACCGAAATTCCCCGTTATCCCACAATTTCATCCCATATTAAATTTCATTCAACGGAGTCCATTAACACCCTACTGGTTCTCCTCACGACCCATTATACTTTATAAATAAAAATCAAGGGTTCCTACGTATTTAAACCAGATTAAACAAAAAGGGGAAAAATATTCAGTTTTTCAGGAGGGGTCGATCGATCGAGGAAAGGGGGTCGATCGATCGATGTTCTTGGGTCGATCGATCGATCAAGCAATTCTTGCCCAGAAACTAAAATTTCAACCTACGATTTTCACCTACCAAATTACTCCAAAACGCCATTAACGATTTCCAAACACTCAAACAACATTACTACTTGTTACATATACCTATATACATGATTTCCTAAGTGAAACATGTCCAAATTCATCAAAGGTATTGAATTTATGGGATAAATCATCATATTTAACAAGAACCCTAATTTTCATAAAACTTTCAATCTTTTAATTATTTTTCAGATTTCTTGCTTCTAAACTCATACAATTCGTGGGTTATTCTATACATCTGATTGGGATGTCTATAATATATTTATTTCCACCAAGACATGTGATTAAATCCATAAATTCCTCAAATTCTTTTATGAAACATATTTATAAAAATCTTAATCTAACATGGATGAAATAATAACTAAAAGAAAAGAAAGATAGATACTTGCCTGGAAATTCAAGGGTCTGATTTGTGGATGAAAAAGGTATGGTCGCATTCCTCTTCGTACGATCTACGTTTTGGTGGTAGTGGCGGTGTAAACGGATGAGTTCTTGGCCTTGGATTGTTTGGAAAGCTTCCTACCTTCTTCTCTAATGGTTGTTCTTAACTTTTGTGATTGTTAACCCTAAAACCCTAACTCTAATGGCTGATATACCTTAGGGAAATTCGTTGGTTTAATTACCCAAAAATACAAAATGTCTAAAATACCATCCCAGAATGCCAATTAGCCCTAAAAATGCCCCGAGGCCCAAACTAAACTCCCGGGTATACTTTTCTGACTATTTAGCCCCTTCCGGACACGTTGACGCACTCGAAATGACCATACGGGCAACTTATAATTTATTCACTTTTAATAATAATAATTTAGTCCCGACGCGACACAGGCGCGTCCCGACTTAAATTTTCATAATTGTCACTTTATTCACTCGTGACAATTTTAATAAAATCAATCTTATATATTATTTTACTCATCTAGTAATATTCAACAAATTCTCAATAATTACTAACTCTCGTCACGCTAGTAAATATTTAAAATAATTTTTGAATTAATATTAAATTAATATCTCAATTTAAATTTAATGAATCCCCAAATTAAAAGCCATAAAAATACGGGGTATTACAATGGTGACTACAACACACACAACACACCCAAGAACACTAATACCAAAGTTTAGAAAAAGAATTCAGTAACACCAGTGTAAATGAAATAGTGGGGCTAATACAATTCTAGTACACTCAGGGACAAACTAAACAACCCCACAATACTGAATCTAACTAAATAATTGAGATAGTGAAAACTTAAGACGCACGCACCCTGAACACTCAACACCTGAGAATCCGTGTAGATGTACACAACTTAAGTAAACAATCATAATAATATGATATTGAATTAATCGGTACTAAAAGAATGATGAAATATTAAGTCACAAGCCAGGTCTTCCTTAATAATTAATATTCAAGTAAAGATTAATCCTAAAACAATTTAGTTAGGGCAAATGACCACAAATAGAATGGGAAAAAAATTCCAACAATTGTGTCGCGCAACTAAAAATAAAAAATTAACTTAGCACCAAATAGAAAATGAATCAATTTAAACCGGTGTTATGTTAAAATATTAAGTCCAAGTAAATTGAGCAAAAGATAAATATGTGTAGCACTCAGCTCATACAAATTAGGACTTAAATAAAGTTACAACAAGATATATACTAATATATTAGTTAAGTCCAAATTTCAAATTTGTAACAAAAAAATAATCACAAAGAATAAATTCCAAATTTTAGATTAAGCCACTACTTTGACTAGGTTTGGATCAAAAACTCATACACACATAAACACTACCCAAGTATAAAAGAATACAACTAAAAGTATTCAACTTAGGCAATAAAAAGTGTAGGAGTCAATTGATACAATCCAAGTTAAATTGAGTACGAGATAAAGAGTGTAGCACGAAGACTCAATAAAATAGGATGGGCTTAACTAAAATTAATTTAAATAACTAAATATGTGATTTAAAGTCCACACTCTAATTACACCCAACTAAATAAAGTGAACACAAAAGGTTAACTTAGAGGATGTAACTAATTAGAGGTAAAAATCAAATTAACTTTAAAACCAAATAAATTAAAATTTAAATCATATTTAAAATAAAAGTTATTTTAATACAAAGTATGTGACACAAAAAAACTTAAGTTTTGATTTTAAGTTTTAAAAGTTAAGTCCAATTTAACAAGTGCACACACACACACTAAGTTGGCTGTAAAGAAAGTCTCAACGATAAACACCCAAATTTCAGGCCAAGTCCCAAAGATTTTAAATCACACAAAAAAAATTTACAGATCTAAATAATCAACAACTCAACAAACATGGACTAAGTCTAACAAAATAGTTTCGGTAAACAAACAAACTCCGAACATCTATATCAATACAACCACAAAAAAAAAGTGAACAAAGAATATATATATATATATATATATATATATATATATATAGAGAGAGAGAGAGAGAGAGAGAGACATGTAAAAAGGGTTAAGAAAGAAGTTACCCCAAAACTTGAAGCTTCTAAGCTCCAAAAATGGCAACAAGAAAAGAATCAGCTCTAACAGAAACACAAACCTGATCAGATAGGACAAGTCCAAAGTTTCGAACACAAGACCACCGAAAAACAATCGAGGACGAAACAATTAGTCACCAGAAAAGCTAACAGCCATCGGAACCAGCAAACCCGAAACTCGACGGACAAAAAAAACGAGCCTGAAAACTGTTGCTCCTCCAAAAACAATGTTGGTCCGGAAGCTCCAAAATCGAGTTCAAACTGGAACCAAATTTGTAGCTCCAAACGAGTAACCAAAAACTGGACCACCTGCAAACCCACTGGAATCTCAACACCGTAAAAATCAGCAAGTCGGAAATCTAAACTGGAAAATTGCCAAAACACGATTCATGAAAACAAAAATAAGATCCGACCACAAGTCTGAAATACCGAATAGATTCTAATCAAAACAAACACGTATATGTGAAATCGGGCAAACGAAAGGTGTAGGAAATCTCTCAAAACCGAATGTATATCATTAGTATAGAGAGAGAGAAAGAGAAATGGAAAATGTTGTTGGCAACTTAAGTTCTCTTTAGATAGAGAGAGCAAAAATTAATAAATGAGAGAGACAGAAAAAATGAGGTTTGAACCGTACACCAAATTAGAGAGAGAAAGTAAAAGTCCCTTTTCTCCCTTAACCCCAAACGGCTCTAATTACCAACAAACCTTGAGACGCACAAAACCTCGAAACCATAAATGGTTTTGAAACAAGCCAACGACACAAAAACTAAAACAATGGGCTGCCTTTTAATTTAGTGTTAAATGTTATTTAACTAAACAAAGGTTATGTTTAATAAATGGAGTTTATTTAGCACAAAAAATTAAAAAACAATGCTTCAAAAAAAATATATTACAAAAAAAGTAAAGTAGACACACTAAGTGACACTACAAGATTTATGTGACACAAAAAAATATATTCCGAATGTATTCTGTAAAAAATATTTCAACCATCAAGTCAAACTAGGATAAAACAAACGATATAGATACCCAAAAAAAATTAAACTCAAATATGAGAGAATAAAAAAAACTCTTAACATAAAAAAATAAAAAATGAAATTGTATTTTGATCAAAACAAATTGTACACTATACAAAAAAAAATAATCAAAAAATTAATTTATATATTAAATCAATTTAGGAAAATATGATTTAAGGTATAAAAAATACATTTTAATAAAAAATAAATTTGGGAGCGATGCAGGAGCATAAAAAATATTTGTCTCAAAATTGAGCCAACACGAAAAAATGATATTTTCAATTCCCCCCTTTGTCCAATTTTGAGACAAACAAAATCGAGACTCAAAAATAAGAAACGGCACAATTACATAACTCAACTATACACATGAGTCCTAAACAAAATAGAAGAGTACATAACTCAACTAAAAACAAGGATTCCTAAAGGAAATAGAAGAGTACATAACTCAACTAACAACAAGAAATCCTAGACGAGTCAAGGAAATTGTAAAATACAATACTAAAAGAGTCTCAAATTCTCCCCCTGTTTGTCTCAAAGGGACAAAGGGTAGGGAATAATCCTACTAAATAAAGTTAGTACACCATGAATATGCACAATAAAAGGTACTAACAAATAAACAAGCTAAAATAAAATTAGTTAAAAACATTGGAACAATCATTTTGAAAACCTATGTCATCTTTCTTAATCCACTTAGATTTAGCATTAGGAAGCATGGTCTTAAATGGGGCAGGACCAAATTTAAGTGGGGGACGATTCGCCACAAAGTCAGTTTTCAAAAGGAACCTGGGCACATTATTAACAATACTTTGTTATTTACCTAAACGCATATGATAAAAATCGTCCTAAATGACCCATTTTAAGACAAAAGTTACACCGATAAACATGCCACGTATTGAATTTCGAATTAATAGGAATATGATGCAGTTTGGCATTTTCAGATTTCATAATCAAATTTAAACGCTTAAAGCAAAATTGCTCTAGATGGACAGATTTTGAACAAAAGTTGCACCAAATAGTCTTGTTATCACAAATTTTAACATTATTACAAGACTCGGTGGGCTGTTTTACATTAACAGAATTTTTGTTTTCATTTAAATTTAATCTTTTATAACAAAACTACCCTAAATGGCCCTTTTTAGAACAAAACCACAATGAAAAACTGGTTTAACAGTTTGACTATTTCCAACAGAATGCCTATTTTTACCTAAAACAGATTGCTTCTGCATAATTTTTTTAAAACAGAATTTCTCTATGTGTCCAGTTTTAGAACAAAACTTGCATTTAAGAGTAGGTTTGACAGTTTTAACATTTCTCACAATTTTCAATTTTTATAAAATTGCCAATATTAGCCTCATTTTGTCCTATTTACTTATAGCAAAATTTGCCTAAATGTCCAGTTTTAGAACATAAATCACATTTAAGGGTAGACTTAGCATTTTAGAAATTCTCAACATGTTGAATTTGCCTTAATTTGCCTAAATCATATTTGTTTTGTCCTAATTTCTTGAAACAAAATTCTTCTAAATGACCTTTCTTAGAGGAAAAAGTACACTTAAATGCAGGTTTAGTATATTGAACATTCCTAACAATTTAATTTTGCCTAAATTTGCTTAAGTCAAAATTATTTTGTCCCAACTTTTTAAAACAAAAAATTTCAAGATGTCCAGATTTATGGCAAAAACTGCATACAAATACCGGCTTAACAAATGCGGTAACACAACCCTCAAATTCAGCATGTTTATTGCTTAGTTTAATTTCAGTCGAATCAAGACATTGTTCGCTACAACTAACAAAATTAGTTTCATCAAATGTTCCACCTTTAAAACAAATCCCTTTTAAAGGAAAAAATTCATTAACATACTTATTCTGGGATTTGACAATTAAATGAGAATTAGAAAAACCATCAACTTTTTTTATGCAATCTTAAGTTCTCTTTGGCATTCATCATACTTATCTAAAATAGCCTTAAGTTTAACTTGAGACTCATCAAATTTAAATAAAAATTCCTTATTTTTAGTTTCAAGAGAATGGTTAAGCTTCGTTAACATAATAATTATTTTCTCTAAAAAAAATTTCAAGTTCATCAATATGAAATTTGGATTCTTCGGACATTAACTTGATTTGATTGTTTAACACGTCATTTTTAGCCATCAAACTAGAATTAATTTGAACTGAATCAGTACAGTCCTCAAAAGTATTATCGATGGAAATATTATCTACATAACCTTCTAAATTCATACTCACGCACCCTTCTAAAATGGTTGAATCATCGACATTTTTAGATTCATCAGCATCATAAAAAATATTATCAATATTAGATAAAGAAGTTGAATGTAGGGTGATATTGAGCAGGAGAGGTATGAGATAATTTTAAAATATCTAACCCACACTTATCTACATCTAAATCAAAATCATCAGAACAAGTAGATAAGTTGTCGAAAATATTCTCGGACAAAAATACACAACAAAAAGTAAAAGCAACTAAATTATCACAACTAGTATCGCTATCACGAATAGTCATATCATCGCATACAATAGATATTTGATTAGGAGATTGTGAAATGTCCCAAGCATCTAAAGATGTGGTGCAAGCTGAAATAACTTTAACTTCAGTTGCACCATCGCTTGGTAAAAGGCATTATCGCTTTTGATGTCATTTTGTGAATAAATCTTTGCATCTTTAAAACATTCATAAATAGATTTTCTAGAATAAAAATCAGCATCACCATATAAGTTTCCCATATTTAAAAAATAGATTTTAAAAAATATAAAATACAGATTTTAAAAAGGAGCTCAGGATCTTTGCGAAATAAAAACTTTTATAAAGTGAATCCGAAGGCTCTGATACCAATTGAAACAACCTAACGGTTACTAGAAAGGACCAAAGGGTACTTGCTAATGCGAATTAGGTTATTTTAAAAACTCTTTGATATAAAATCTATTATAAATTATAAGTTAGAAAATACTCACGCACACTAGTAAGTAAAGGTGGTGATGCTAGATATAAAAATAATTTCCTTTAAGAATGAGATGAGGAAAAGTAGAAGGTGACACAATATTTGTTCTCAAGGAACCCACCGCGGTGGCAAACCCCGTGTCCCTAGTCTCAGGACAACTCACTCACCTAAGTTCACTATTACCAATTACAAATTACAGATTACAGTCCCCAAGTACACAATGAATTAAACTAAGCAAATACACACCCCTATAATAACCCTAGTCTAAAACAACCCAACTTGACTGAAAATCAGTCAACCCAATAATACCTAGGTAATAGTGACTACAACACACACAATAAACCCAAGAACACTAAGACCAAAGTTTAGAAAAAGAATTCAGCAACACCAGTGTAAATGAAATAGTTAGGCTAATACAATACCAGTACACTTCACAAACAAAACAACCCCACAATACTGAATCTAACAAAACAACTGAGATAGTGAAAACTTGAGACACACGCACACTCAACACCCGAGAATCCGTGTAGATGTACACAACACAAGTAAACAACGATAATAAGATGATATTAAATTAATCGGTACTAAAAGAAAGATTAAATATTAAGTCACAAGACACAAGCCAGCTCTTCCATAATAATTAACATTCAAGTATAGATTAATCCTAAAACAATTTAGTTAGCGTAAATGACCACAAATAGAATGGGAAAAAAATTCCATCAATTGTGTCGCGCAACTAAAAATAAAAAATTAACTTAGCACCAAATAGAAAATGAATCGATTTAAACCGGTGTTATGTTAAAATATTAAGTCCAAGTAAATTGAGCAAAAGATAAATATGTGTAGCACTCAGCTCATACAAATTAGGACTTAAATAAAGTTACCACAAGATATATACTAATATATTAGTTAAGTCCAAATTTCAAATTTGTAACAAAAAAATAATCACAAAGAATAAATTCCAAATTTTAGATTAAGCCAGTACTATGACTAGGTTTGGATCAAAAACTCATGCACACATAAACACTACCCAAGTATAAAAGAATACAACAAAAAGTATTCAACTTAAGCAATAAAACGTGTAAGAGTCAATTGATACAATTCAAGTTAAATTGAGTACGAGATAAAGAGTGTAGCACGAAGACTCAATAAAATAGGATGGCCTTAACTAAAATTAATTTAAATAATTAAATATGTTATTTAAAGTCCACACACTAATTACACCCAACTAAATAAAGTGAACACAAAAGTTCAACTTAGAGGATGTAACTAATTAGAGGTAAAAATCAAATTAACTTTAAACCCAAATAAATTAAATTTTAAATCAGATTTAAAATAAAAGTTATTTTAATACAAAGTATGTGACATAAAAAACACTTAAGTTTTGATTTTAAGTTTTAAAAGTTAAGTCCAATTTAACAAGTGCACACACACACACACTAAGTTGGGTGTAAATAAAGTCTCAACGATAAACACCCAAATTTTAGGCCAAGTCCCAAAGATTTTATATCACACAAAAAAAATTTACAGATCTAAATAATCAACAACTCAACAAACATAGACTAAGTCTAACAAAACAGTTTATGTAAACAAACAAACTCCTAACATCTATATCAATACAACCACAAAATAAAGGGAACAAAGAATATATATATATATATAGAGAGAGAGAGAGAGATGTAAAAAGGGTCAAGAAAGAAGTTACCCCAAAACTTAAAGCTTTTAAGCTCCAAAAATGGCAGCAAGAAAAGAATCAGCTCTAACAGAAAAACAAACCTGATCAGATAGGACAATTCCAAAGCTCCGAACACTGGACCACCGAAAAACAATAGAGGCCGAAACAATTTGTCACCAGAAAAGCTAACAGCCACTGGAACTAGCAAACCCGAAACTCGCTGGACAAAAAAAACGAGCCTGAAAACCGTTGCTCCACCAAAAACAATGTTGGTCCGGAAGCTCCAAAATTGAGTTCAAAGCAGAACCAAATCTGTAGCTCCAAACGAGTAATCAAAAACTGGACCACCTGCAAACCCACTGGAATCTCAACACCGAAAAAATCAGCAAGCCGAAAATCTAAACTGGAAAATTGCCAAAACACGATCCGTGAAAACACAACTAAGATCCGACCACAAGTCCGAAATACCCCATAGATTCTTCTCAAACCAAACACATATATGTGAAATTGGGCAAACGAAAGGTGTAGGAAATCTCTCAAAACTGAATGTATATCAGTAGTATATAGAGAGAGAAAGAGAAATGGAAAATGATGTTGGCAACTTAAGCTCTCTTTAGATAGAGAGAGCAAAAATAAATAAATGAGAGAGAGAAAGAATGAGGTCTGAACCGTACACCAAATTAGAGAGAGAAAGTAAAAGTCCCTTTTCTCCTTTAACCCCAAACGACTCTAAACACCAACGGACCTTGAGCTGCACAAAACTTTGAAACCATAAATGAATTTGAAACAAGCCAACGACACAAAAACAAAATCAATAGGCTGCCTTTTAATTTAGTGTTAAATGTTATTTAACTAAACAAAGGTTATGTTTAATTAATGGAGTTTATTTAACACAAAAAATTAAAAAACAATGCTTCAAAAAAAATATATTACAAAAAAAGTAAAGTAGACACACTAAGTGACACTACAAAATTTATGTAACACAAAAAAATATATTCCGAATGTATTCCGCAAAAAATATTTCATCCATCAAGTCAAACTAGGATAAAAAAAAAATGATATAGATACCCAAAAAAAAAATTAAACTCAAATATGAGAGAATAAAAAAAAACTCTTAACATAAAAAAATACAAAATAAAATTGTATTTTGATCAAAACAAATTGTACACTACACAAAAATTATTTTTATCAAAAAATAAATTTATATATTAAATTAATTTTGGAAAATATGATTTAAGGTATAAAAAATAGATTTTAATAAAAAATAAATCTGGGAGCAATGCAGGAGCATAAAAAATATTTGCCTCAAAATTGAGCCAACACGAAGAAATGAGATTTTCAATCTCCCCCTTTGACCAATTTTGAGACAAACAAAATCGAGACTCAAAAATAAGAAACGACACAAATTAAATAACTCAACTATACACATGAGTCCTAAAGAAAATAGAAGAGTACATAGCTCAACTAACAACAATGATTCCTAAAGGAAATAGAAGAGTACATAAATCAACTAACAACAAGAAATCCTAAACGAATCAAGGATCCCACCCTAAGTAAAAGTTAGAAAATACTCACGCACACTAGTAAGTAAAAAGGGTGGTGCTAAAATCTATTATAAATTATAAGTTAGAAAATACTCATAAACACTAGTAAGTAAAAGTGGTGATGTTAGATATAAAAATAATTTCATTTAAGAATGAGATGAGGAAAAGTAGAAGGTGACACAATATTTATTTTCTAGGAACCCACCGTGGTGGTAAACCCCGTGTCCATGGTCCCAGGAAAACTCACGCACCCAAGTCCACTATTACCAATTACAAGTTACAGATTACAGTCCTCAAGTACACAATGAATTAAACTAAGCAAATGCACTCCCCTATAACCACCCTAGTCTAAAACAACCCAACTTGACTGAAAATCAATCAACCCAATAATACCTAGGTAATAGTGACTACAACACACACAATACAATCAAGAATACTAATACCAAAGTTTAGAAAAAGAATTCAGCAACACGAGTGTAAATGAAATAGTTGGGCTAATACAATACCAGTACACTCAGGCACAAACTAAACAACCCCACAATATTGAATGTAACAAAACAACTGACATAGTGAAAACTTGAGACACACGCACACTGCACACTCAACACCCGAGAATCCGTGTAGATGTACACAACACAAGTAAACAATGATAATAAGATTATATCAAATTAATCGGTACTAAAAGAAAGATTAAATATTAAGTCACAAGATACAAGTCAGGTCTTCCATAATAATTAATATTCAAGTAAAGATTAATTCTAAAATAATTTAGTTAGCGTAAATTACCACAAATAGAATAGGAAATAAAATTCCAACAATTGTGTCGCGCAACTAAAAATAAAAAATTAACTTGACACCAAATAGAAAATAAATCAATTTAAACCGGTGTTATGTTAAAATATTAAGTCCATGTAAAATGAGCAAAAGATAAATATTTGTAGCGCTCAGTTCATACAAATTATGAATTAAATAAAGTTACCACAAGATAGATACTTATATATTAGTTAACTCCAAATTTCAAATTTGTAACAAAAAAATAATCACAAACATTAAATTCTAAATTTTAGATTAAGCCAATACTATATCTAGGTTTGGATCAAAAACTCATACATACATAAACACTACCCAAGTATAAAAGAATACAACAAAAAGTATTCAACTTAGGCAATAAAAAGTGTAGGAGTCAATTGATACAATTCAAGTCAAATTGAGTACGAGATAAAGAGTGTAGCACGAAGACTCAATAAAATAGGATGGGCTTAACTAAAATTAATTTAAATAACTAAATATGTGATTTGAAGTCCACATACTAATTACACCCAACTAAATAAAGTGAACACAAAAGTTCAACTTAGGGGATGTAACTAATTAGAGGTAAAAATCAAATTAACTTTAAACCCAAACAAATTAAATTTTAAATCGGATTTAAAATAAATGTTATTTTAATACAAAGTGTGTGACACAAAAAAAAACTTAAGTTTTGATTTTAAGTTTTAAAATTTAAATCCAATTTAACAAGTGCACACACACAAACACACTAAGTTGGGTGTAAATAAAGTATCAACAATAAACAACCAAATTTCAGGCCAAGTCCCAAAGATTTTAAATCTCACAAAAAAAAATTACAGATCTAAATAATCAACAACACAACAAACATGGACTAAGTCTAACAAAACAGTTTATGTAAACAAACAAACTCCTAACAGCTATATCATTACAACCACAAAAAAAAGTGAACAAAGAATAGATATAAATAAGTACATATATACGAATATGTGTAAATCACTATATGTGTATATATAATAGCAATTCTATAAGTATATATACCGATATATATATATATATATATATAATGTATACAGATGTATATATATACACGTATACATATAGATATATATATACATCTGTATACGTTATATATATATATACAGAAAGTCTCCTGTAAGGACTCCTTATGGTGCAGACTCCGGTACATACCATTTTTTTAAAAAAGTAAAAAAATGAATTTTTTTATGAAACTTCATGGATATGTTGTCCGCGGTTAGAAGATCATCTCCAATTTTTTTCATCAAAAAAAACCGTTGAGATGAGATGATATGTAAAAAAAGGGTATAAATATTCATTTTCAACCATTGAAATGTTGGGTCGACGCCAGCCACTCTATTGATTGCATTTTTTTATGAAACTTCATTGATATGATCTTCTAATTATTGGGATCATATCCATGAAGTTTTATCAAAAAATTCAATCAAAAAGTGGGTGAGATGATCGCCAACATTCAACGGTCAAAAATGCATATTTATACCATTTTTTACATATCACCTCATCTCAACGGTTTTTTTATTGAATTTTTTGATGAAAAAAATTGGAGATGATCTTCTCACTGGGAAGATCATATCCGCAAAGTTTCATCAAAAAAATCATTTTTTTACTATTTAAAAAAAATAGTATGTATAGGGGTCTGGACTATAAGGAGTCCTTACAGGTGGGGGCCTCATATATATATATATATATATATATATATATATATAGAGAGAGAGAGAGAGAGAGAGATGTAAAAAGGGTCAAGAAAGAAAATTAGCTTGTGTACATATTGTGATACACACACATATTCCAATCATAAAGTTAATTCATTGTGTACATATTGTGATACACACACATATTTTTCAGATTTGGGTCCATATAAAATAGAAAAGAGAAAATTAGCTTGGGTTCCTGAAGGAACTAAGATGTATACTAACCCTTATGGACCTAACACATTTTGGGTACCAAAAGAGAAAATCTTCAAAGTTGTGTAGGTTGCTTGTTGAAGCGGGATGTGGATTTTCAAGGCATACAATTTGGTATCATTACAGATTTCAAGTATCATTGCCTAATGTTGGAAATTCCACACTGTGACAACCCGTGATCCGAGATAAGGGATGGCCAGCTCGATATCCAAATGTAACAGGAATCATGGATGAATATCATTCTCAGCATCACAAAATATAAACTGAGTATACGGGAAAACCGCCCAATACATCAGAAAATGGGTTGCCAAAAAGTTTAGAAATTTAAAAATGCAGTTGAGAAATTTAAATTAAAACAACCCCATCTGATAAGCAAGTGGAATTCCACACGAATATACATAATACAACTAAGATGAAAGTAAACAACAGGGCCGAAAAGGCTGTCGATCCCCAGCAACATACAATAAAGTACAACAAATTAAATATCTTACATAATACATCCATTAATCAAATACAAAAGTTTGGGCCACACGCCCGAATAAAAAGACCCGATCATATCTAGAACACAAAGATGGGAGCGTCTAATTCAAGATCCTGTAATAACCCGCAAAATCTTACAGCTCGTCGAAAGCAATGGAATGGGAACATCAAGACTGGCGTCCTTGCGGGGGAGCACCTGAGCGGATACAATCATATACACGACAAGGAAAGTAAACCGGTCAGGGCCGGGTTCTATATAATCACCAGAAGAAATAAAAAGCATGATAGAAATGAACAGTTATGCACGAATGATAAGGATGATAGATTTTACATTACAATTTAACTAAATGATGAAATGTCATTACATAAAAGAAAGAAAAGAAATAACTTAAATTTAAAACCTTTCCTCATTTATCAAATTTCCATTACCTTGTGTATTCCTTAATAGGAATAAAACCATTTATTAACTTCCATAGTTAATTATCTTACCATTTCATCTTTCCATTCCTTAATAGGAATACCATTAATATCAAGTGCACTTTATGGCACATATTTCATTAATCTCCTTCCCGTGCTCTTTATGGCACATATCTATGCTCTTTGTGGCATTTATCATACGCTCTTTGTGGCGTTTAACAACCATCAAGTCCCACTTGATAAAAATATAGTTATATTCATATACATATAACGATTCTAAGACCGTCCGTCCGGGTTTTCCCACTGTGCGCGCCCCTAAATGACCATCATCTTCCAGGGCCTACCATAAGACAACCTGGGATCCTACAACGCAAGACGTCGAGAAGCGGCCATGTGCCTGCGAGATAGTCAAGACCACACCCGGAATCTCCTACCCATCGCAGAAAATATATATATAACAAACGCTCACATGGTCTAGGACTATATCCACCCTGCATTCATTAGGCAGGGGGCATCACCATGCGCGAGAACTTCCCTTATGATGTCATTTAGAGAGGTGTGTAACAGTAAATTAACATTTACATCTTTAAATCTCATTATCATATTCAATATTCATTACCAATTTCCATTTCCATTACCCATGTGATTAGTTCTTTTTATTTGAACCTATCATTATTAAACAACTGGGTTCCTTCTTATTGAACCAATCATCATTAACACAATTTGGGTCCATTTTAGTTGAACCTATCATCTTTAAGCATTTGGGTTCATTATACGAACCTAGTTCCCCTTGAATATCGTCATTAATATTCCTCAATTTACAAGTCCCGACTAAATCTCCAAATGATCATTATGATCCTACAAGTCCCCAAAGTTCATAAAATCTTGATAAGCCCTTAAGTCTCCAAACATGGGCCTACAACCCCTATCCTCCTATTAGGAAGTAACAAAAAGAGTGATGATTAAACATCACTTGGGAACACCCCCTCCTCTGGACTTAACCCCAAGTGAAATACGTTCCACTCTAGGGTGACAACCGGACTCAACTAGGACTCTAAAAGCCAAAGTTTACTTCATTCAAGAAGGTTCCTAAAACCCTATGAAAAGAAAAGATTTAAAAGCAAAAGTAAAATCTTGGGAAGAAAACAGGGGATCGGTCGACCGGTCCCAAGACCGCGGTCAACCGCACCTCACTTTTATGCCTTAGAAGAAAAGCAGAAAGCTCACTTAGGCAAGGCCGGTCGACCGGTAAGGGGACCGCGGTCGACCGCACCTCAAATTTTATGCCTTCGAAAGAAAGCAGTGTGCCCTCTCCCGAAGGCCCGGTCGACCGGTCTGAGAAATGCGGTCGACCGGTCATTGCAGACCTAGACCCAAAACTCTCCATTCTTCTTCCAACAACCAAATCCCATATCATTTAATGGAACTAATACATCACAAACATGTCTAATTACCATCATTTACAATATTAATCATCCAAATCAATTTCCAAGGGTTAATACCCACAAATCCAACAAAACCCTAAAATGATTAAACACAACAAATTCATAACTATCACAACTAATTATTCTCCTTAAATCATATAATAGCAAGTAGATAACTTGCCTTGATGTAGAAAATCAGATTTGAGGAAGATGCAAGCAAAATCCAAGCGCCAATCTCTCTTTTCTCCAAAGCTCTCTTCTTTCTCCTTTCTCTCTCTAGGTTAACAATTGTGTGTTAAGAGAAAATAAGAAAATAATGAGGTTAGCAAGACTAAATCGGACCACTAGTCTAAAATGTCCAAATTTAATGACTAATACGCGATATAATAAGTCGCAACTACACATTTAAGCTATAACCAGTCAAAAGTGTCCGAAATGCCAAAATACAATATGACACTTATTTTGACTGTCTCGCACCTACCAGGACTAACTACACTATCCAAATTATCATTTGGAAATTTATAACTCATTTTAAGTTCCGGTTTCATATTAAACCAAAATGTCATTTTATATCTTATGACACCATAATTCACCACATTGATATTTTTACCTACTCATCAGGGAAACATACAACATTTCAGTAAATATTAACCTTTTCCATATTAAATTAATATTTACTCAACATCCATCATTTTATAATTAATTATTATACATAGTAAATAAATATAAAATATGCTATCAAACGTGAGGGTTGTTACACACACTTGGAGAATTTTATGAAAATATCATTGGTATTGGTAATGTGGTAAGAAAAAACATTCTTGAATTTCATATCTTGTGTTTCTTGATGATTAATTTTGTGATCTTAATTGATATTTTTCCATGCATATAATATTTGTTAAAGCATGTGAGTTTATTGTTGACAATTTAGTCTTCACGTGTAAATTTGTATATTTATTATTCTTGATGATTTTAGGTTGTATGACACATACACTTGATTTTAATGATAAAATTTTGAGATGGATATTCATAATTTCTTTGTGTGTTATATCTTGACATATATTTGTTATTAATAATATTGAATTATTTTTTGGCTTTACCATATGATAATATTGAAACGAAAATGTCATTTGTAATTTTTTTTTCATAGGTGCTACATGTTAATATTATGATACGCAGTCATTAATTTTGATGATATAAACATATTAATCTTAGTGGGGTAGATTTATGAAATGCTACTTGATTAGTGCCATTATTTGAATATTTGTGACATTCATCATAAATATTTTTTTAAATGGTACCTCTCATGATAAGTGTGCTTGAATTGAAAATCATATGATTATTAAAATTGATTTGTGAATTGTTTTTAAAACTTATTGAAAATATTTTATCTCTTGAAAAAGATGCACCTTATTTGTTATATGCATATATGTCATCATTGGTATCCCTTAGGGAGAGATAAATGTTTATTAAACATCATTTGTAGAAAACTACTTGATCGTGATTTTTTTTATGTTATATGATTGATAATTCCAAGAATTTCAACTCATATATTGAAAAAGGAAAAGCATGACTGTCGTTATATTTTAACTCTTGTTGTGTGCTTAATTCAAATGATTTGAAATCATTGAGTTGTGATATGTTAACCATTATGTGCTTGATATTTATTGATTTTATCATCTTGGTGACTTGTGCGTAATTTGATTATATTCATATATACCCTAAATTCATCTACACGCTTTGAGAAAATTTATGATAATACATGTATGTGTGTATTGAAAATTTTATGCCTATATGACTTATGGTCGAATACCATGCACGAATTATTTTTTATACGGGGAGCTTCGCATTTTTACCCTTGACACTCGATTTATTTGAAATATCTTTTTGATAATGTCAAAGGGGAAGAAATATGTATGATTCACTAATTGTACTTAATTTATATATTTTATGAATCATTGTGAATCATTGTTTGTCATCATCAAAAAGGGGGAGATTGTTAAACGAAAATGTATTTAACCCCTTAATTAATTCTAATTATCCTAATTGTAATTAGTGTGCATTTTAGTTTAATATAATTTATTGATTTTGATGATTCCAAACAAACTGTTATTAAGTGACTTTGTAAATACTTCTTAAAATTGCTATATGATATTTATAATATAATTTTATTTGTATATATATATAAATATTATCTATATTATGTAATTATATAATAGTTCATTATTTATATATACTCTTTACATATTTTCATATTACTGTTTTATATACTTTATTTATATATATATATATATATATATATATATATATATATATATATATATATATATGTATGTATGTATGTATGTATGTATGTATATATAATTGATAACATCTTATATAAGTTTTCTTTTATACATACATATTTATAATAAGCTATTACGATTTGTATAATAGATTTTAGTAATTACTTCCTTTTGTTTTGCCACCTATGTTTTATTCTATACTATATACCCATATACCTTTGTGATGTCCATAAAGGCAATGGGTATTCTTTTTTACTTTCTTCTATGAGTACACTTTTTATCTTACATATATGTTTAGATAACCCATTGCGTTTTTACTTGGGCTTCATGGTCGAATTCTTCATTTTATATTTTTTTACTGTCCGATTATGATAAGAAAGATCCCATCACTCCTTTTATTTACATCAATGTTGTGTCCACTCAATTATTTTTAAATCAAATCCAAAGCCTATATGTACTTTGATAGACCTGTGGTCCCATTCTACTACTTCGATCAACGCACCTGCCTTGAGCCTCATGTCCTTTTAGTTGGTCTAACACGCATAGTCATATTTGTAATATGTTGTCAGCTACTGTTTTACTTGAGCTCCTATTCAATCAGCCAAACGTAAGATACCACGCATGCTTTTAACAACTACCTCGCACAGTGTTATGTTTTAAAAAGGCTTTTTGGCCTGATTTTGACAGCTTTAGTTGTTCACTTGTCTTTATATATATTTTTAATTTAATCTAATCAATTCCTAAAGCCACAAGCCTATACTCATTCATCACTTCTTTATGCTCCAGATCTTAGGTAGGCCTTGGGCCCCGTGTGCACTGACTATATCAGTTACATGACATATTAAAACCTGCCTTGGAATTTTACACGACATTAGTTAATAGCAATTGTCTTTTAGACAGAGTTATATTTTTTTTTTATATAATTCGTTCTTTGTGCTTTGGTTTGGTGCATACGCGTGTACTATTTTTTTATTGGGTTTTAATGCTTGTATCATTATCCCACCTTTTGTCTTGAACCACAACTATTAGCCATGTCGATTACTATGTCATAATATTTTAACCAGTAAAAGATGCATGATACATTTTTATCAGTTGAACTTTCTTATTTTGAGAAGCAAAATATTATATCTAATATACTCTATATATATTTTTATATGCTATTAGTTGGATCTATAAAGTGTTTTAGAGACATTAACTGCTTGGTTATTTTTTAACTGTCTACTACTTTAACTGATAAACAAATAGTATATATGAACATAAATGTTATCTCTTATGCTTTGGTCATTATATCTTTCACACGATTTGGTCCTGATAATATATTTGTTGTGATTTGACAAAAGACTCATTAATATTTTATTCATTATATATTTCAGAATATTGTATTTCTCTCTCTCTCTCTCTCTCTCTCTCTCTTGGACTAACATTTTTGCAGAACCTATATGGGGTTATCTACAAGAGCTTCTTTTAGTCAAATATTTTTAGAATGCTAATATCATGTCTCAACAGCCATATTTTTATTAAGAAGCAAAATGAGAAATCACTAGATCAAAAATTCAGATCACTTCATCTCAGCGAAATCAGGAGAATTTAATCCTCACAAGTATTGTGCCTAACAGCTAGTTTTGAAGACATATCTAAGTATTTAATTGTTGCATTGAAGACACGTACAAGAATGAGACTATGAGCAAGAGCTAGAGAATTTATTGAGAGCATTTGAATTTATAACTCAGCTACTACATTCAAAGAGAGCGATTAATTTTACATTATGCTCAATCATTGAAGAAGAAAACTTGAGCCTACATCCATATCATTTATTAAAGTTTCAATGAAGATGATGTTGATGTAAAAAATTAGACTAGGCCTAATTAATTGATCACAGATAAATAATTAAAACAAATAAGATAAATGAGATTTTTATAGTGGTTCGACTCAATGGAAAAGCCTACGTCCACTGTTATGTATTGCTTGACTGCCTTGATTTATTTTTTTGGTCCCCCTTTAATGAGGGTGTTACAATGTATTTATAGCCCAAGAAGGGTGTCGAGAATCGTCATGTGAATGGATGGAATGCCCTCATTTGTTAGGCATTTTCGTCAATACATAATGAGAGTTAAACATAAGAATGTTGGCGCTTCATTGGCCATACTGGTTGGACTCCCTGTTGTTTGTCGGCCTTTCCAGCTGGTTGGGCTCCCTCTTTGGTCTATCTTCTCTGTTGGTTGGGCTCTCTTGTTGGTCGGGGATTTGTATCATGCTGACTTGGACTTGTGCCACATTATATGACACGTGATGGATTATAATTGGCCCACGTAAGGTGGTGAATTTTGGTATCAACAATGAAACAACTCATATTCAATTTGTATTTTAAAGAGTTTCATTATTTAATATTGTACTGCTAAAATCAAATTTGTTTGAAGCTTTATTGACGCACTCGTTTATAGAGGTGATTGGTTCCTACTTGAAAAATTAGACCACGGGGTTTGAAGCTCGATTTTATCTTGCAAACTATTATACATGGTGGTTTGATCCTACCATCAAGTGGATCGGGATAGTGAAGCGCAAAGGAGTCACAAGCTCTAAGCGCGTGGACGTACGCCAGGATTTAGCCGAACCACATTAAATTTCGGTGTCATTATTTTTCGTACTTTATTTGCTTATTTATTTGTGCTTGCTTAATTTATATTTTCATCACTTAAATTTGCAAATATATTAATTTTGAAATTTAACAAAATTATTTTTAAGGTTAAAATAATTATTTTTGAATTAATTAATATTTCAAAATATTATTTTTTATTAAATACGAAAATTAATTTAAATATTTATTAGGTTTTAAAGTCTACATTTTAACTTGTTTAAATTAATTGGTTGTATATATTTGATATTCTTGGTCATAATCATTTAAGATTTATTATTATAAAATTTGAATTAAGTGTATTAAATTAAATATTATCTGAAATTTTATTTTGACCTAAAAAGTTTGCAAAACTCAATTCACTTATATGAGTACTATTAGTACTCTACTCTCCCCATATATTCAAAGACCGTAGACTATAGGACGTAGGTTACATTACAACACAATAACAGTAAAGATAGAAGAAACAACTTTAACTACAACCATAAGTTATAAGTTAAAAAAAAATATAATTTTCATATGTAAACTAATGGGTCGGATAAAAATGGGATATAAATACTAATAGATACAAGCAAGAAATTTGGCAAAATCATAATTTAACTCCATACAACCAATAAAATAGTACTTTCTCCGTCCTATTTTAATAGTCTGTCATTGGAAAAAAATATAAACTGTTTTTATTTTCCAAATTTATCCAATTAAAAACGATGAATGTCAATGAGTGAAATGTACACTCACTTGAATCATTCTTCTCTTACGTGTATTTTTCTTATCAATAGCTTTGTAAACTCACGTGATTTTATACACTATTTTTTAAAAATGGGACTATTAATTTACGATAAATATAAAAGAAAATCACGACTATTCATTTAGTGGATTAAAAAGGAGAAACACGAGATTATTAATTTGGGATGAGTAATTAAATAACAAACATAAAAGTATGCATATAAATTCTAAGGTTATGATTTCTTGCTTAATGTAATACTCAAAATATATATATATATATATATATATATATATATATATATATATATATATATATATATATATATATAGAGAGAGAGAGAGAGAGAGAGAGAGAGAGAGAGAGAGACTATGTGCATTTTCTTCTTATCATTTAATAATAGATAATAGAAAAGGAACCGAAATAGGAATAATATAATTGATGATTACCTTAAGATATTTTACTTTTTCTTGCGTGATTACAAATAAGATTTGAAATAATAGAAAGAAGTTAATGGGTAGAAATGTTTATATTGTTTTCACACCAGCTGCAATTATAGATGAGTTGTTTACGTTAATTATAAATATGGTTTCCTCATTTATATACTCCCAAATGATAAGTATTAGAAGCATGACTTTCTTTAGGCTTTCGTTAAGGAGGTCTAAGGTAGTCTGAGTTCTTTGTAATGGGCATAAAACCTCTAGGTAGTAACTAAATGAACTTTTTAGGCGTTTATGACTCACTTAGGACTCACGAGACTGAATAATCTCTATGGTACACTGGTTTGGTGCTGAAAACATAATGTAAGGGGAGGAAGTGATAATTTTCCTTTACAAAAGTTGAATATAAATGCTCTCATTTCTTATTTTCTCTAGGATAACTTTAGTTCGATCCCCTACAACCTTACCAAGTCTACTTTAAAATAGGAAACTCCTTGGAACTGGTGAAAAATGACTTGGGTGGCATGAGCAGAAGTATCAAAGGTCTGCCTAGGGTTACAGGTCATATGTGTTGGTTGGTGTTAGAATTAATTGGAATTTAATGCATTAGTCAGTCAGAGGTGAGTTTAGTAGGTAGGTTAAATAGTGAGTGTACTTTTTCACCTACTCATCAGATTAATAGAGTGTTGCCTCTTTGGTGACTTGCTAGCATTCATGAGCTGGCGGTATCAAAATTGGGTACTGAAGTTACTTCGATCATGGGGGCATGGGACCCTACCCTATTGAGGATTGTGGAGTCTAACTGAGGTGGTTTTCCAAATGGAAAAGCTTAGTTGAGGCTCTATAGAGGTGTTCTGAAGTCTTGCAACATTTATAGAGTCACCGGTAATAATTGGCAAGCTTATAATGGCCCTTTAGTAGACTAGATGTACTCCTTGTGAGGGGGATATCTTAGTAAGGCCTTTGCATGAGTGGTATGCTTTAGTTAAGGATTGTTGTGGGCTCTCCGAGGCCAATATTCCTTCACTAAACAAAAATTGTTAAATTAACGTGCCTAGAGAGTTTTCATCTGGTTCAGTTTTTAATAATCCTAAATTTTGCCATAATTTTATACTACACACGTGGTCTAAAAATGAGTTAGAATTACCACAGTCTTAAGACCGTGTCAAAAGTGTGTTGGTTATATTTTTAGTTTCCTTCCCTGTATTACTCGTATTGACAAGTTTTGATATCTCGTACGTTAATCCCATTTCTTGTTTTCTCTCTCTCTCAAATGTTGTATTTCATCACCTCCCTGAATGACACCCTCACAATCATATTATCTCCTTTATTGCTCATCAAATACTACCACCCTGGGTACCATTATCTATGTTCAACATCCTCGCCGCTTTTATTTAACATCCTTTATGTTCAACATCCCTGTTGGCTACAATTATCTGTGTTCAATAAAACCCTCCTGGTCTTCTTTTTATTTTTAAAAAAAATTAGATTTTGTATAATTTTGGGAACAAATAGATGAACTAATTCAAAACATATTATAAGTGAGAAAATTTATATATGGGATATTTTAATAGCCATATGGGATAAAATCGTGTTAAGGATATTAGATGGTGCATGTAGGGTACAATTTTGGAGATAGGAATGACAATGGAGTCTATCTTAAATTTTGCGATAACTTATGATCTTATATTAGTAAATATATATTTTAAAAATGGCTTGGGCACTTGATAACTTATAAAAGTGGAACGAATAAGAGCCAAATAGACTTTTTCATTACTAGGAAAGGAGATCGATTAATATGTAAAAACTCTAAGGTTATCCCTAAAGAGAGCCTATCCTCGCAACATAGAATAAATTCATTGGATATAAATATTAAAAATTAATCACGAGCGTAAAAAGAGAATATTAACACACAAACTAGGTGGTGAAACTTATATGGAGAGAAATTATAACCATTTAAAGATAAAATATTAAATGAAGTATCATGGAATACCTAAGGTGAGACTAATATAATGTGTGATAAGATGGCTACATGCATTAGAAGAATATCTAAAAAAAATCTTAGAAAATAAAAGGTAGGGGGCCACAATCTAAATAAACTTGGTTGTGGAATGAAGAAGTACAAAATAGAGTACAAATCAAAAGGCAGTGCTTTAAAACATGATAAATAACTAGAAACGAAAAACAAATTGAGAAATACAAATGGACTAAGAAAGAAGTTAAGAAAATGGTAATATATGCTAAGTTAAAGGCATGTGATGATATTTTTATAAAATCAGGAACTCAAAAAGGGGGGAAAAGTATTTACAAGATTACTAAACTTGGGGACATAAAAAAGGATTTTAATAACGTTGAGTGTATTAAAAGTGATGATCCGATCATCAAGGATGAAGAGATTAAGAAATTATGGAAAAATTACTAGAAGAGGTTATTGAATGAAGATAATGGGACTAGATTAGATATAGAAGAACTTAGGGAGACTCGAAAAAATATTTTTTTTACAGAATTAGGATAATAAAGGTTAGTGAGAGTGTGTGTCTCGGCAATAGTGTCACACCTAGCTTAATTCTAGCGTCGGGTGCGAGTTAATAAATGTCATTCTCAGCATGTGACAGATATGAGACATTATAAAATCAATTCACGAGATAAAGATTTGAATCAATCCCAAATGATATGAACAGCTAAGCTAAAAAGATCCATCACATGCTAAAACTCCAAATAATAACTAATCTCCAATAATATAAAACTGAATAAACTCCAACTGAATCCAGTGAAATAACTTAATAAAACCTAAACAACTTTGGAATCGAATGGCCCAATAAAACCCAAAAGAAGTCTCATAATGAATTACGACTGAAAAGAAAGTCTAACTAAATAAAGCAATAAAATGAATAAACTCCAGCTACACCTCCAAACGATAAACTCCGATAATTCTATGCACCTTCTCTAAAAATTATCCTGAAAAAGTTAGTCAACGCACGAGGTCAGAGCCCCGAGCATGGATACACACTACTCCAATCAAATAGGGTCCTTAAACCCAGACAGTAACATTATACGCAATAAATATCACAATAAAGTATTTTAATTACGAATATAATTAAACGCGGATAAATTACTAACCACCCTCAAAGATTCTGATAAAGACACACCAATATCATTTTAATTATCCCACAGCCCCAAAACGTTAATTTAATTAAATTACCATATGTATGATTCTTCTCACTTTATTATTAGGTATGGCGGTCCTCCTGCCTCCGGTGGTTCTCCCACCAAAATATAGTATTATATCGGTCCTCCCGACACGGGTGATTTCTCCACCAAAATACACATCCCCTCGCCAATACGTCAACTGGTCCGTTTAAACTATCGACCCCTGCTACATGACGAGGTTCCACACACGACATGACATAAAACACCGGCTGACCCGTTTAAACTATCGACCCTCGCTGATTATGTCGCCAATATATTTTAATATCCGTTTTATTATCTTAGGCATTAAATTCTCAATTTCTCAATTTCATAATTAACCACTTACCCCACCCTTTTAATCGATGTGAGATCCTCAAAATACCGCTTAGTCCCATACCAAAGGGTTCCCAAAGTACATATACGTCCTATCCTACGTATAAGATGAATTTCCAACATTTACTCGTCCTGGTCTCATGCCAAAGCTAGCGTGACGACGAGAAAATATCAAAAAATCATCCCACCCCCGACATAATAAAGTCACAATAATCTACCCTCACTAGTTCCATACCTAGAAGCCGTAAATCATCAAAAGGCATACCCTCTAGTCCCATACCTAGAAGGCAACCAAAAATATAGGGAGCAAAATACCCAACAACTCGTCGTCGCAAAAGCAATTTAATAATACCAACAGGCCATGCAAACAAGCATAAATAAATCAACATATAAAACTACGCATAATATTACAATTCAATTAAATTATAATTTAATTATCACATCATCATAAACACCCAATTAATCACATTTAATTAATTTAAATTAAATACACCGAGCTTTCACCATTAGTACACCATATTTCCAATCTCATTATCTCTACACAATTTACATGAGTTATACGCCCCCAAATTCATTTAAATCAAAACTAAGGTTTTTCTACATGCAACCTACACCAATAAAACTCAAAATCCACTAATAAATCCTACGTACCCAAGGGTTATGAATATTATTCATATTAAAATATTTTATAAAAACAATCCCAAAAATTGTTATCATTATCCCTAATTAAGTCACTAATTTCTTTTAAGAAAAAAACATGATTAAGGGTTTAGGCGACACTTAAAATGCATAATACTAAATGAAAGGAATAGAGTATTCATGCCTATGATTTATGTGAAGAAAATCTGGTAGCATGGTTGGATTCCTCTCAAAAAATTAATAAAGAAGTGTTCTTGGACAAACTTGATTAAACCCCAATTAAGCCTTCAAAACTTGTGACCAAAACTTGATTATGTTGGAGGTTGATGATTATGGAGGATAGGAAAAACTTTTGGAAGAGCTCTCTGGTGAAAAACTTGGGAAAAGTGATTATGAGAAGTCCTCCCACGAATTAGAATAGTTAAATACCAATTAAGAATCCTAAACCAACTCAAACTCTACACATAAAATCACCGAACCGCCTCAAATCTGGGGATAGTCTATCGATCGATTCTCTAGGTCGATCGATCGATCGATCAGGTACACCGCCTCTGCCAGAGCCCCTGGTTTCATTGTATTTAACTAAAAAAAAAATATTTCCCATTAGTCACGGCCTAAATCCGTGACAAACGCCTTTTTTTTAATTATTATTATTATTTTTTTTAAATCCCATTATGACTTCGATTTTAATTTTGATTGGAATCCGATTGAAAATCCAATTTTCAAATATAAAACTCAACATATTTATTTATAAAAAAATAATTAAATCCCAAAAATTTATTTTCCTTGAATTTTTCAAAATTAATTTAAAAATACCCATTTAAAAATCCGGGTTGTTACAAATAGCTACCCAAATTAATTCCTCTAATTCGAAAAAAAAAGGTTTGTTAATTTATTATTACAAAAGGTTTAACAATCCCAAAGTATATATGACAAAACATTTTACTAAGTTTTAGAATCTTAGAAGTTATATCTTCTTAATTAAGATGATGATTCCAAGAGACGCGTAAAGAGTTAAATAAGCATAAGACTGGATATAAGAGGTAAAAACCCACTAATAGGAAATCCTCGGTCCGATAAGAATGACAAATTCACTATGGTATAGTTTTATAACTAAAATAAATAAACTTACAACCTCATGACGCTACAACTGATTAAACACTCTTTCCTACAATATTCTTCATAGAAAGTGCCAACATATGGAGTATACTTCACAACCGTGATCAATTTTGGTCCGCAACCAATGCCTTCATATCCTCTGGCCAAAAACTTATTCTTTAAAATAGCAGCAACTTATGTTATTCTGACGGAACCTTCATTAAGGGAATCAAATTGATACGCCTAAATCTTTGAGGGATTCCTATTTATGTGTGTTGGGCAAGGGTGAAAACTTTAGGAACGAAACAATAACACGACACGAAGCGAAACGAAATTGACACGGTCTTTCATGTTCAGGTCATGTTCAAGTCTGGGTTTTTGGACCCTCATTGGGTCGTGTCTTGTTCGTGTCCAATTTCTGTCACGAAATTGACCCAATAGTGACGCATTTAAGTACACGATATAGACCCTATGTAGAACCACTATTGACCCCATTTAGACCCATTATCAACCCACTACTTAGAACCACTATTTTTTTTAATTCCACTAACTGGTCTAATCGTGTCCAATCGTCTCGTGTTGGGTCGGGTCTAATCATGTCCAATCGAATCATATTTACTTATCGTGTCGTGTCGTGTTAGTGTTAAATAAAAAATACGCTATCGTGTCGTGTCGTATTCGGGTCCAATGGTTTCTTATCGTGTCGTGTGAAAACACGAATCGTTGACCTGTTTTGTCACCCCTAGTGTTGGGGTGTTTGTAAAGGCTATGGTGCTTTAAATCTCAAAACGAGTTTTTTCAAGCAAAGGAAGAGAAAATATTTACACACCAACATATATTAGATTTTGAATACAAGATGTGTATATATACCTCTATTAAAAATACTGGTTTGAAAGAACTCAAAGAAGATGAGTGAAAAAATGTGATCTCAAATCTAAAAAATGTTTTGATCACCCAAAGTATTTTTTTCAAAGCTATCACTCTTGTTTTGGAAGAGTAGACAATACACTAACTTATGGCCCTTTGATTTAAAAATGTTTAAAGTCTCAAATACTAGGTGTCACATATTTGGGGTGTCAAATAGTCACATCAGGGTCTAAGTCACCCCAAAATTTATACTTGACACACTAGCCAAAAAGATCTTAAAGAAAGATCTTGTACAAAAGTAACTGTCGACACTGTCAAGCGTGTTTTGCCACAATGTCGCTGCATCGAGCTATTGCGTCACTGCGGCGAACCTGAAGTGAACCAAGTCACATCTATGTCTAAATATTTTGCATGGGGACATAAATAACCAACGAGGAAGTGTCTCTATAGCGATAAAGACCATCGCTGCGATGAAACTGCTACAAAGCAAGTCACACATTTGTTTAGAGATTTTGATCATGGATAAGAAAATGCCAGCAACAAGATCGCGCATGTTTACAGGAAATTTTGTCAAGTTTCCCTTAGAATATTTTTCAAAATATATTTTGAAGCAAATTCCAAGTATGTTTGTTTCTCGCATGAACACACATATTTAAAATACATAAAAGGATGCAATTATTTATAAAATAGATGTTTTGTATGAAAAGTATATTTGCATGTGTATTTGACAAAATTATAAAACTAAGTTTAATTTAAAAAGATTTTCACTTATAAGAACTCATTAACCAAGCTAAATCTAAGTCCGCTAAACCTTATATATATTTTTTAAGTAGTGTACTTAAGGTTTGATTTTGAGTGAATCTGGTTCATTGATGAAGCTTTCTGGCTACCTCTTGGACAATGACTCAAACATGTTTTGGCACGAAATTTAGAAAAATTATTCTATCGAGCACGTCAAGTATACTATACTCTTATAATCTCCTCATTTGTTAAATTTCGATAAAAAAACATAAAAAATGATGAATTACTAGCAAATAAAAGAAATCTACAGTGGTGACAATTAAACTCGACACAAAATAATAGGCAAATGCGATCACCAGAATAGATAACGAACTTGAAATGATTGAAATCACACACAACACAAGATATACGTGGTTAGGCAAGAAGGCCTACGTCTACGGTGGTGCTTTCTGTATTTTATTTCTATTTTCTCCAGAGGAGTGTTTACAATTACATGCCCTTTGCCCCGGGCTGAGGGTTTAATATATAGATGTTATTTCTCGGAGAGTGGGAATGTGGGACTCCTCCATGTTAGCCCATAATACCTAGAATATCTCTTGAGAGATTTTAGGAATTGAATGCGTCATAACTCAATCAGTTAAAGTGTGAGGCCTCTAGACTTCAGGCCAGGCTTAATTGGGATACTCGTATAGGCCAGAATGACTAATCGAGGTACCCGCAATTGCCCCTAAAAAATTTCGGTCACAATTTGGGCTTAATAATTTTAAATGATTGCCTTAATGGCATTTTCGTGAATCATACAGCACCTTGGGATTGAAGCGCCTTTCTCGAATCAATTTAGGGGACAGATTGCTTCGTTTCTTGTGCGTCATGATTGAAAGGGTTTAAACCGGTCTTGGAGAGGTCATTTCCTGACGTCGCTTCAAATTTCTTTACGTTCTCTAGATTTCTTCAATCTCTCACTAGTGCTATCTCCCTTCCAAGTCTCGTCTTTCATCTTCAAGCTTCTTCCTTATTCTTTCATCTTCCCTGTTTGAGGCTTTGCATTGTCTCAAGTTGATTTTTACTTCGTAAGTTCTTCACACTTCTTTTTTTTCTGTTGGAATTTCTTCATATTCAATACTAGGGTTTCTCCTTTCTGATGACGAAAATAGGCAATAGGTCGATAACTGAGTTTAGGAAGTTCTACAATATTCTAAACTGGGTAGACATCGAATGTGCCCCTGTTCCTCATAATGTCAGGGACATTGAGGACAGTCACTGGATACATGCTCTTTTGTTATCCCAGGGGGGTCTTACTTTCCCCCCAAATCGCTTGTTTTTGCACTTTTTTAGTTATTTCTATATAGTTCCTGCACAGTACTCGCCAAATATTTGGAAAATTGTCAATGGCGTGCATAGAATTAATCAGCTTTATGGCACCAATCTAGGGATTGTTGAAATCTTCTATTGTTACCTTTTTTCTCGAACAAGCTCTGGTCTTCTTTACCTCAAAGCTAGGAGTCCTGACAGGGTGTTGGTAGTAAATTTACCTGATTCCCAGAAGGACTACTGGCATGAGGGGTTTATTGCCAGAAATTGGTTGTTTCCTCCCCAAGCTAAAGGGAAGAGGTACTTCAGTAAGAGAACGATGCTCTAAGAAGAGAAGTATCACGACTCAGGGAGAATGCACCGAGCATTGCTCCTCAAGTTCTACGTGGTTCCTCTTCATCAACTGGATCGCGAGCTGGTACTGATGACAGAGGGTCAGTTAGGGAGATTATCGAGCTTTGAGGTGATATTCGTCGGGCGTATGTGATAGCTATCGGTCTTCAAAGAGATGTTACCTTACTGAGGCATCTGTTCAAGAAAGGTCCTCGGTAATTATGGGATGATGGTTATGATCAAGGTTGGACCGATGCTCCGACGAAGTTATGAGAGGTTATAGAGTTATCCTTTTTAGGGGATGGTTGAGTGCTCTTAGGGAGTTGCGGGTACCTAGGAACTCTGTCCTCTGGTATCGTCATGAGATATCCCCCTCGACTTTGTAGTCATATCCATTCAGGAAGGATGATCAGTGGGTCCCCATAGATGTTATCCCAAGGCAGCTATTGGAACCAGATTCAAATAAAGTCGAGGAGGGATTAGCTCCTCACCCAGATGACGGACGAAGAGCGCAAGTAGCTGACTATCTTGTTCGAAGGCCCAATCCTCATTAGGATTTTTTTTATTCAATATATGTAACGCTTTGTATATGTAATGATGTAATAAAATATTTATGTTTTGATCTATTCGTCGACTAAACATGTGTTGTGTATTTTTCACTTCATTGATTTCCTGCTCGACTATCTTGGGCTCTTCTTAGCCGACTAGATTTGATATAGGCAGAGTTGTTTTGTTGAGTGAGTATCCCCCCTGTCCAGTATGCTTATAAGATACCATTCTGCCTCACTTTACCTTTTAGGTTGCGTCGTCACACTCCCATAAGCTTAAGTGTGGCAATGGCGAGGACACACCTGGTGTTGGGTGATCTATCCGAGCAGGTTTTTTAAGCCAAACATTATTTGAAGACCAATCTGGGTTGGCCGAGCTGCCTAAGGGTCCCCTGTAGATCTTCATATATTACTAGGGGTAATGCTAGGAGCTTATTCGTGTTTGATGACGAAAACCTGAGGAGGGTAACACCCTGCTTTTATATGTTGAGAGGGGAGCCTGTAACTTAGAAAAGGTGCATGAATTATAAAGTATTTCAGAAAAAGTCAACACTTCATAGAATGCTACTGTCAAATGATACTGCCAAATAATTTTTATTAATTAGAAATGAATCCTAAATTTTAACATTTGGTTAAAAAACATAGAAAACTAGAAGTAGAATTTCTTCAAATTAGTTGTGTTCCAAGCTCGAGGTATCTCCCTACCCTCTAGTGTCTCTAAGTGATAGGCTCCTTGTAGGTTATCTCGTATCACCTTGAAGGGTCCCTCCTAGTTTAGACCTAGCTTACCATCTGATGGTTTTACTGCGCTGCCAAGAACTTTCCTTAGGACGTAGTCCCCAACTTGGAATGCTCTTGGATCGACCTTCTTATTGTAATGCTTTGCTAGTTGTTGCTGATAACCTAATAGTTTCACTAGAGCCATCTCTCTTCGTTCCTCAGCTAGGTCAAGTTCAGTGAGCAATATTGCATCGTTCTGCCCTTGGTCGACCAGGGTGGACCTCATGGTGGGGAGGCCAGCTTCCAAGGGGATGATTGCCTTCATACCATATATCAGTGCAAATAGTATTTTCCCGATTGCTCGTCGTGGGATAGTGCGGTAAGCCCATAGGATATGGGGTAGTTCTCTCATCCATGCCCCTTTGGCTCGCTCCAATCGCTTCTTCAATCCATCTATCACTATTTTGTTGGAAGCTTCAGCTTTTCCATTGCTCTAAGGGTATGCCACCGAGCTGAAATGATGCCTGATCCTATGGTTGTTATATAAATTCTGGAAGAGGCCTCTTTCGAACTGAGTTCCGTTGTTAGTGATGGTGTTCTTGGGGATACCAAAATGAGTGATAATGTTCCTCCATATGAATCTCATCATTTCCGTATCTCAAATGTTTGCTAGTGGCTCTGCCTCTATCCATTTGGTAAAGTAGTCTGTTGCGACTAACAGATACTTACGATTACCAGCTACAGTAGGAAGAGGGCCTACGATTTCAATAACCCATTGGGCGAAAGGCCATGATCTGGTGAGTGACTTCAGGTCTCTGGTTGGCTAGTGAACCATAGGAGCATGAAGTTGGCATTTTTTGCATTTGTGAGCATAAACTGCAGCGTATTTCTGCATGTATGGCCACCAGTAGCCTTCTTTCATTGCTCGGAAAGCTAGCGACCTGCCCCAATGTGACTTTTGCAGATTCCCTCATGGAGTTCATGAAGGACTTACTCAATGTCCTTCGGGTGAACACATTAGAGGTAAGGACCAGTGAAAGATCTCTTATACAATTTGCCCTCAGGAGATAAGTAAAAGCAAGCAGCTTTGACTCTTATCTGATGAGCAGTCTTTTTATCATCTGGTAGTGCACCGTCCTTCAAATAATCCTTTAAGGGGTCAATCCAACTGGGGGTTATCTCAATTTGGAGAACATGTCCCACATATGGCAGTTCGTCGATCTAGTTGATGCTTGGCTGGGCGAGGAAGTCAATCAGAATTATTCTCTTCAAGTCAGAATTGATCGCTGAGCTCAAGGTCGCTAAGGCATTAGCATGGTTGTTCTGTCCTCTGGGAAACTGTTGGATGTCAACATGTTTTAAGTTAGCCATTAATATCTTCGTTGTGGTGAGGTAGGTCGCCATCCTCTCATCCCTAGCATTGAAGTCACCATTTATCTGGTTGGAGACCAGTTGTGAGTCACCGAACACTATGAGTTATTTTTCCCCCAACGCGTATGCCTTCTGTAGGCCATTTATCAGTGCTTCATTGTTGGAGGCTTCAAATCCAAGCCTAATTCCTTGCTCGAGTATTGCATCTTCAGGGGAAATCATCACGATGCCTACTCCTACCCCTTAGACTTGGAGGCACCGTCAACGAACAGCTTTCAGATACATGATGCCGAGGGAACTTCCTGCTTATGAATAGTTTGAGGTTGATCGCAAGGATATTCTCCTATAAATTTTGAGATGAAGTCGGCAAGGACTTGTCCTTTGATAGCATTCCCTGGCTCGAACTGAATGTCGAATCACCCGAGCTCGACTGACCATTTTGATGATCTGCCTGACAGGTCTGCCTTTCGTAGTACTGCTCTGAGAGGGTAGGACATAAGTACAATGATGAAGTGGCCTTCGAAATAATGTTTTAATTTTCTTGAGGCTACTACTAGTGCAAAGGCGAGCTTTTCCAATGGTAGGTATCGTTGTTCGGCATCCAAGAGAGTCTTGATCGCGTACTAGACTGGGTATTAGATCATCGTTCTTTCGCATACCAGTGCAGAATTGACAACGTGGCTAGAAACTGTAAGGTATAGGTACAGGGAATCATTCTCTTAAGGTATTACGAGCAAGGGTGGTGTGCTGAGGTAAGCTTTGAGCTCCTCTAATGCCTTCGAACAGTCCTCGTTCCACTCCATATTTTTGGTTTTCTTCAATAATTAGAAGAATGGCTAACACCTTTCGGATGACTTCGAGATGAACCAATTTAGGGCAGCGAGCATCCCCGTGAGCTTCTGTACATCTCTTACTGTACGGGGGGCTGCACCCTATTGATGGCATCAATCTGATCTGGGTTGGCTTCAATTCCTCTCTTGCTTACCAAGTACCCGATAAATTTTCTTGACTGGACACCGAAGGAACACTTACTTGCGTTAAGCTTCATTCGATATTTCCTCAAGATTTCAAAGGTCCTTGATAAGTTAGAGAGGTGGTCTTCCTTATACCTGCTCTTGACGAGCATATCATCGATGTAGACCTCCATGGTGCTTCCCATTTGGTCTTTGAATATTTTAGTGACCAACTGCTGGTAGATTGCTCCTACATTTTTTAGCCCAAAGGGCATAACCTTGTAGAAATACAACCTGACGGTGGTGATAAATGTTATCTTATCTTGATCTGGCTCGTTTAGAGGGCTTTGGTGATACTCGGAGTATGCATCTTGGAAACTCATTCTTTCATGAGCTGTTATGGTGTCCACCAACTGGTCAATCTTTGGGAGAGGAAAACTATCTTTAGGGCAAGCTCTGTTAAGGTTAATGAAGTCAATGCAGACTCTCCATTTTCTATTGCTTTTCGGGACCACAACTAGGTTGGATAGCCACTTAGGGAATTAAACTTTTCGTATGGATCCTACATCTAGTAGCTTTTCCACTTCGCTCTCCATAACCTTGGACTTCTTGAGTGCAGTTCATCGTGCCTTTTGTGCGATTGGCTTGAAAGCCGACTCAACATGCAGCTAATGACAAACCACATTGGGATCAATCCCAGGCAGCTCGTAGGGTTCCCATGCAAAAACGTCTAAGTTATTCCGTAAAAGTACTGTCAGTTCCTCATTCTCTCGATTTATGAGAGAGGCTCCGATCAAGAACATCCTATCTTTCTTGTTGTCATTGGCTGCAACTTCCTCTAAGTTCTCAACGACCCTCTCATAGGGGAGGAGCCTGATCTCCTCCACTCCAGGTCTTCCATATTTTAGCTACTATTTGGAAGGCATCAAACCTTCCTGTTCTTCAACCTTCTCCTTGGCTTTTTTGACCTTCTTCTCCGGTTTGGGGCAGATGACTGCTATAAAGCACTTTTTTGCCATTGCCTGATCTCCGTCGATCTCCATTACTCCTCGCTCAGTTAAATATTTGAGTTTTTGGTGGTAGGTAGAGGGGACGGCCTTCATCGCATGTATCCACCCTCTGCCAAGGATCGCCTGGTAAGGTGAGTCGATGTCGACCACCAGAAATTTGATCATCTTGGAGATACTTCTTACCCTCAATGCAGTACAATCTTTCGCAAATGGATGGTTACTTTACCAGCGAAGCCAACTAAAGGAACGGTGGCTTTCTTTAAGTCGGCGACGCTCAACTTTAACTTTCTAAATAGGTCGAGATACATTACTTCGGATGAGCTACCCTGGTCGACGAGCAACTTGTCGACGTTATAGTTAGCTATCCTGAGTGTAATTATCAACGCATCATGATGTGGGGTCCTTACTCCCACTAGGTCTTCATCCGTGAACACGATATGCTTGTTGTAGTCGATGTCGTTTGTTCGTCGATGCTTTCCTACTTGCATTTTAGCTGGATCGATTTGAAAAGCTTGCATTATTACCTTAAGCTTTTTGACTTCCATCCGAGATGAGTTTTCTTAAATCTACTTTAGATCGGATGCCCCATGAATCACTGCGAACTCATGGACGACATCCTCCTCGAGCACGTTGTCAAGCCTTGGGTCTCCATTGGCAGCAACCTTCTCTGCCTTTTTTTCCATAAATTCCTTAAAGTGTCCAGTTTAAGCTAACTCTTCAAGGTGAAACTTGAGGGCCTTACAATGCTCGGTTTTGTGCCCACCCTCTTTATGGAAAGCACATATCAGTGTGTTGTTCCTCTTTTAGGGGTCTCCTCCCATCTTTTTGGGCCACTTAACAAATGGCTCGTCATTGATCTTTGCTTGAATCTTATAGATTGGTTCTTTAAAAGCTATGTTTACTGCCTGAAATACTTTTGAAGCATCATTTTTGTTCCCTCTCTTGGGGCTACTCTTGACCCCATTTTTTCTTCCTTTCTTTTGGTTCTGATCTTTATCGCTGCCTTTGCCAGCGAACTTGGCGCGACCATTCTCCCCTGTACTGAGGCGGGTCATATTTTTAACTTTGGTGTAGTTTTAAATACAAGACATTAGGTCATCAATGGTCGTGGCCTCCTTCTAATATCTTTTTGCATAGTCTCTGAGGCTCTCCTGGGGCCTTTTTTTCATTGTCAATAAGGCATCCATCCTCTTAGGATGGTAGATGCTGGTAATGAAGAGAGATATTAAGAGCTTTACCAGGGACTCGAAGCTCTTGATGGATCTGTGAAGGAGTTTCTCGAACCACTTTTGGGCCACGTCGTGCAAGCTCAAAGGAAAGATCCGGCACATCAATGTGTCCTTATGGTTCTAGAGGGTCATGTCTTGCATGTACTGCCTAACATGGTCGATAGGATCAGTCTTTTTATCGTAGATCTTGAATCTGAGCATCGCAAACTTCTTGGGGGCTTATTCTTATTCTTCTTCTATCTCTCTTGAGAAAGGGGATTTCATCTGAGTCCTGGAGACCTGTGTGGACCTGGCTGGTCCTTGGCTTTCCTCCAAGGCTTGCGATTTTGGGCGAGCCCTAGGATTTGAACGTTGAACTTTAGATCTAATCCTGCGAGGGGTAGGTTATTCTTGAATATCCCCTGCTTGAGGGGCATTGCTGCTGTGACCAGACATTCCAAATTCTTATTGGTGAAGGCTTTATTAAAGGAAAACAAACGGTTCCCACAGAAGGCGCCAATTTTCGTGACAATTAAACTCAACACAAAATATTAAGCAAAGGCGATCACCAGAACAGATAAAGAACTTAAAATTATTACAATCACACACAACACATGATATACGTGGTTCGACAAGAAGGCCTACGTCCACGGTGGTGCTCTCTGTATTTTATTTCTCTTTTCTCCATAAGAGTGTTTACAATTGCATGCCCTTTGCCCCGGGCTGAGGGTTTAATATATTCATGTTATTTTTCGAAGAGTGGGGATGTAGGACTCCTCCACGTTAGCCCATAATCCCTATAATATCTCTTGAGAGATTTTAGGAATTGAATGGGTCATAACTGAATCAGTTAAAGCTCAATGCCTCTAGACTTTGGGTCGGGCTTAATTGGGCTAGTCGTCTGGGCCGGAATGACTAATCGAGGTACTCGTTTGGGCCAACAGCGACCTCTTCTGTGATATTTAGCTGAGGAATGCTATCCACAGGTCGTGCGATAAAACTGGACCCGGTGTTCTTATATGCCAGGAGAAAAGCCATTGATCGAGGATGCTCACCGTCTGCTAAGAGTTCCTGATCCTCCAAGCCTTAACCAGCTCAGCATCTCGAATCTCGTGAAGAGCAGGTTCTGAGTTTTTTATCTTCGCTAAAAAAAGAAAGCGAGAAAGATATGAGAAAGACCATACACTAACAGAAAAGTCAATGAGCAGAGCAAAGAGATATGTCTACTTATGTACTCCTCCCCATAAAACAGAATCACGGGTCCCCTGTACCTCTCCCCTTAAGCTTAAGGAGGGAACTGCCAGTTTCTGGAAATAAACCCCTCATGCCAGTAGTCCTTGTGGGAATCAGGTAGATTTACTACCAACGCCCTGTCAGGATTCCTAGCTTTGAGGTAAAGAAGACCAGAGCTTTTTTGAGAAAAAGAGTAACAATAGCAGATTTCATCAAGCCCTAGATTGGTTCCATAGAGATGATTAATTCTATGCACATCATTGATAATTTTCTATACATTTTGTGAGCATTGTGCAAGAACTATATAGAAGTAACTAAAAAAGTGCAAAAACAAGCGATTTGGGGGGAAAGTAAGACCCCACTGGGGTAACAAAAGAGCATGTATCCAGTGACCGTCCTCAATGTCCCTGACATTATGAGGATCAGGGGCATATTTGATGTCTACCCAGTTTGAAGTATTGTAGAACTTCCTAAACTCAGTTATCGACCTATTGCCTATTTTCGTCATCAGAAAGGAGAAACCCTGGTATCGAATACGAAGAAATTCCAACAGAAAAAGAAAAAAGGAGAAGTGTGAAGAACTTACGAAGTAAGAATCAGCTTGAGACAATGCAAAGCCGCAAACAGGGAAGATGAGAGAATAAGGAAGAAGCTTGAAGATGGAAGACGAGACCTGGAAGAGAGATATCAACAGTGAGAGCTTGGAAAAATCTAGAGAACGCAAAGAAATTTGAAGCGACGTCAGGAAATAACCTCGCCAAGACGGGTTTAAACCCTTTCAATCATGACGCACGAGAAATGAAATAATCTGCCGCCTAAATGATTCGAGAAAGGCGGTTCAATCCCAAGGTGTCGCTCGATTCACAAAAATGCCATTAGGCAATCGTTTAAAATTATTGAGCCCAAATTGTGACCCAAAAATTTTAGGGGCAATTGTGGGTACCTCAACTAGTCATTCCAGCCCAGACGAGTATCCCAATTAAGCCCGACCCAAAGTCTAAATACCTCGCGCTTTAACTGATTCAGTTATGACCCATTCAATTCCTAAAATCTCTCAAGAGATATTCTAGGGATTATGGGCTAACGTGGAGTTCCACATCCCCATTCTTCGAGAAACAACATGTATATATTAAACCCTTAGCCCACGACAAAGGGCATGCAATTGTAAACATTCCTGTGGATAAAAGAGAAATAAAATACAGAGAGCACTACCGTGGACGTAGGCTTTTTTCCCGAACCACGTATATCTTGTGTTGTGTGTGCTTGCAATCATTTCAAGTTCTTTATCTATTCTGGTGATCGTCTCTGCTTATTATTTTGTGTTGAGTTTAATTGTCACCACATCTACCATTTTACAACTCACCTAGCCAAGGGAAAATACAAATAGAAAATTACATTTTCTGTAAGTTAGTAATCACTACAAGAGATTCAACCATCTTTATGGATAAAATAGATGTTATTGTTTAAACTTTCCCTTCACACACTAGCAGATTCATCAAAGTACTAATGTGAAGAAATATGATAAATATGAACATGTGAATATAACATTGTGAACATGAGCTTCATATTGTGACACCCCGCTCAATTAAATACCGGGTGATCAGTCCTTTATTAAATTAAATCATAATATCCAATTGGCTCCTTCTTAGCATCACTGTCGAAAACTTTTTATTTCGTTAATCACCTAATAAATAATTAAGTTAGTGTCAAAACATTTAACCATTTTATTATTATCCAATAATTTAAAACAATAATCATTTTCACCAACAAATAAATAAAACAATAATAAATGGGAAACTAACTAAGTGAATCAATAAGACCGGAATAAACGCCCCAGTTAAAATCTAAAATCCAACAAACCATAATAATATTAAATCTAATCAGGCTGAAATAAAAGAGTACAAAATCACTCTGAAAAAAATGGTCACTGAGAATGGGCAACATGCCTAAACTAAAATACTACTACTAGGAACTGAATGAATAAGAGTGAAGGCGTCTAATCACGAGGACCAGCAACTCCCATAATAGCTGCAGCATGTCAAATGGTTCGATGGTCTATGCTTGGCGTCCTTATGGCTGGACACCTAAAATATTTGCAAAAGAGAAAGTAGATTTGCAAGAGACGGGTAAGAGCCCGAGTGTAAAATATTTTAAAACAGTTTCGCAAGTATTTAAAATGCGATAAAGAAAATACTATATACATGTTAGCTTTTCGAGCTTTCACTTGAGATTCTCACCTCTCAACTATTGTGCACGCCTAACGTACCTCTAGACCATTCTAGTTATCGTTTTCACACCTAACTAGATCGTAGTCATAAACCTTCTAAACTATCACTCATAGTAATGTCCCATATTTCCCACATTATATATTATTAAACGTTTTCGCATTTACTATCCCGAGTAAGAGTTTTCAAAATAAGGTTAAGTGTTCACATACTTAAGTTATTTAAGATTTCATTATCTTTATTATCTACAAATTTCACACCGTGGATAATATATATATATATATACAGCACCCTTAGGCTCAACTACGGTGCATGCATACTCTCCTATCAATTTCTGGTACATCTCATACTAAATAAGGACAATCGGTTCGGTATCTCCCTAGAACCATAAATACAAATCACATATATTAGAGGCGAACATAGTTCCAAGCCTATGGACTACGCATATACCTATTCACCCATATGACCGTCATCACTATCATTATCACAGATAGCCCGTACCTAGGTTCCATGTTCTGAGGTATCAAATCTAAAATCCCCCAATTGGGGTCATTAGGATAAGACTGTCCCTTTTCAAAAACCTTCTGCGATAGCAAGCAGTGTAGGTATGTCATACATGTAATAAATACTACTATAGGTATTCACACAACCTATCAAGATCACCAGGTATACACACAACCCAAATATTATAATACATATGTAGTATTATTTTTTTCTCACTAACACTACCGATATATTTATTAACTTACAAATATTCTCCCCGTCATATTTTCCCCAAGGATGATTCACTACCCAAGAATCTTTTAACGTAATTAACCAATTTTTCCCACTATTAATTTACCCTAGTAATCATCGTGGGTTATTCCCGTTCTCTCGAATTAATGACGTCGAAAGGTTTTAACTCAAATGGAATAATTTTCTTAATTATCCCAATATTTATTCATCTCACTTTATGTAAACCTAATCTCCACTTTAGGGCTAATTTTGGTATTATAGAACAACAATCACAATCAATCAATCTAGGCATCCTCTCCTCTTTCTCATATGGCCTCTATGTTGCTTCCTCTTTTTCCTCACGTAACTAGCCCTAACCCCCCCCTCCTTTTCTAATCAGATATAATAACTTAGAAAATTCGTAGGTTTAATTACTCTGAAAATACAAATCACCAAATTACCTTCCCGGGATGTCGGTTTAGTCCAAAATTGACCTGGGACCCAAATTAAACCATTGAGTACACTTTTTTGACTATCTCGACCCTTTCGGATACTTTTGTGCACTCGAAATAACCATTTGGATGACTTAAAAACAATTCGCTTTTTTTATTTCATTAAATTAAGTCCCGACACGATTGACACGCGCGTCCCGACTTAATTACCGTAACTGTCGTATTTTTCACTCGCAATAATTTTAATAAATTCATAATTACATATTACTTTATTCCCTGAGAAATAGTCAATACAATTCACATCAATAAATACTAACTCTCGTCTCGCTAGTTAATATTTATTTCAATCCGGATTAATTATAAATTAATTTCTCATTTTTAATTTAATTAATCCTATATTTAAAAATCATTAAAAATACTGGGTGTTACACATATCTATATAAAGTAACTCACCTTAAAATATACAATCCCCATTAATAAACATGTTATAGCAACGAAAAACTGTAAGCAACCTAATATGCTTTAATAACTATAATCCCTTTATCTACAAACTTCTCCCCATTTTGTCACGAAAGCGGCAAAGAAAATAACTAAGCACAAGATGGCATCAAGTTCTCAAAGTATTTTAAGAGAGTAAAACAAGTTAATCAAACCAACGAATAGAGAAGAATCATATAGTGAGTGAATAATCAGCATATTATTTCTAGGCAAGATATAAGCATGAGAGTAATAGGCCTAAGATCAACAAGTTAAACTAGACATGTGAATATAAAATATATCACACAAAGATATATGGAATGCTAAAATATGGAACGAATTCAAAAGTTTAAGAGTTTATAAGGATTACAATGAATATGATTAATTTGAACCAAAATCTAAATAACTCTAAACAAAACAAATAAATTACACCATTTCTATTTCTTCCTTTGCTAAAAAATAAATAAGATCATTTTTAGCATCATGAAAGGCATCCTTAATATTCTGTGCATAGTATCAAAATGGTGTTGGAAATCGTCATAGAAAGAAGAGTTCATCGAACCAAATGATGGAAGCAAACTATAACCCAGTTGAGTAAATATCCATGAGACGGTAGAATCCAACTCATTTTCAGTTAGAGGGTATGAGCTATATATTTGTGATGTAGGGGAAAGACGAGGAGGTGGTGGATAAGAGAAATGTGGTGGTATAGTGGGATCATCAAGGCTGTTAAGTTGAGAAATATACTTGAAATATGAATCCATATTTAACATGGATTACGGCTTTTCCTCTTCTTCATTTGAAAGAATAGGAACTCCAAACTCCATAAGCAAACGCACGATCAAACGACCATAGGGAAAAGTGTGATCTTTAAAACGTCCTTATTGTGATAAAAATCGTGTCCTGAATAAGATCACACAAACACATACCAACACCTGTGATAATGGCGTAGAACAATATTATACATTTAAGAGTTATATCGTGCGGGTGTTATATGGGTCAAATGCAAGAACAAACAACCATATTTAGGATGTATAAGTCTTTAGCAAGACAAATATGTGAAAAAAGTCCTACCATTCCATTCCTGGAAATAGTTATTTCTCAAAAGAGTGATAGCATCCCGATAGTTAGGTCCACTCAAAAACAACTCGTGAGGATATTTTGGGTATTTTTCTTATGAAACATGATAAGCACCCAAAAGTGTACATTTTATACCCCGAATAGACGTATTTTAGTTACTAATTCTCGGTAATTTGGATCTCATGCGCGTAAATGTTTAATGTGTAGGCGTGATTGCAGTTGCGGTGTCAAAAGTTTATTGCAGTTGCGGTGTCAAAAGTGTTATTTCAAGGCAAATTGCATCAAGAATGGAGCTAATACCCTGTCCCGTAACCTTACCCGAGCTTAAACCTACCCTGAACCCCATATGTGCTTAGTTTATGCCTTTTTAATTTTTTTAGATTTTTAGTTTGAGTCGTTTTTATTTTTAGGATTTATTTTAGATTTATTTAGAATTTTCTAGATTTTATTTTCTATTTTTTATTTCTTTTTAATTAGTGTGGTTTTATTTTTATTTTGATTTTTATTAGTTTTTAGTTCTTAGTCTTATTTTACTAGGATTAGTTTTTTTAGCAATTCATTTATTTTTAGTTTTATTAGATTTTACATTTTTTTAGGATTTTAATTTTAATTTTAATAGAATTTTAGTTTTAGTTTTATTTTCAGTTCTTTTTAGTTTCATTTTTAATTGAGTCTTTATTTTATTTTTAGAGTAGGATTTTATTTTTAGATTTTTAATTTTATTAGTTTTATTATTTTAGTTTTATTTTATTTTTTTATGGTCACAAACTAACACACACTCGCACCCAATTATCAATCATAGCACACACATCTAAACAACACTCCCCCATACCATTTACCCTACACCCTCACCCATACTAACTACTCCCAACATGTCTTCTTCCTCAAACCCACAACTTCTTTCTCTTCTACCTCCATAACCACACAACGTCTAAAACCTCCATTAAAACACCCACCTCCTAACCATCCTCATCCACCATAGCCAACACCCACCAACATCATCACTCTCTCTCAACCCCCATAGCCATTAACCGGAGAAAACCGCAGCTACACCCGCCGGAACCTATAACCCGAGCGCCCATCTACGGCGGCCCAAAATCCATAACCCATCTCCAACCCGGTTCGGACCTCCTCATACCCGAACCCATCCAGCCCCATTTCCTTCAACCCGAACCACCAGCAAAACCCGAGACCAACAAAAATCCCACCTGCTTCGGCCAAAAAAAAAATCGACGAATCACCCCTGAACCCGATTCGACCAGCCCATAAATCGAGAACCTCCATACCCATTTACCCCATGCCTAACCTATATCCAACCACCTTTAACCTACCAGCCCCATAGCCGGAACCTGCCATGGCAGCCACCGCCCCTATTTGTGAACCAACCCAGCGAAACCACCACCCACCATAGCCCAAATTAGGGGTTATCCAGACCCGAACCCGAGACGCCCCCTGCCCTGGTAGGAGCTCCCAAAACCGAGACCTCCCAAAAGCCTCATACGATTTCTCACCAAAAAAAATAAAAACTCAAAAACAAAGACCAGGTCAACTTATACCACATGTCTTTTAACTCCTTTCTATCCCTTATTTCCCAATTTACCCTCATATCAAACCACACTCCAATTACAACTTTCAAAACCCACAAGTCTACATCCCTGCAAAAATCGTACCTGACAGCCTTTCCCAACTTCTGCAAAAATCAGCTCAACAGTGCCCCAAGCTTCCAGTCTAAAAAAAAGACCATCTCTTCAAGTTAAATAAGGGGGAATAGCAAGAAAAATTCGAAGAGGGACAACACAGTGAACACGGAGAGAAACATTTTTAGCTTGGGAGCTCCATTTTTTGGAGCTCATTTTTGGTGTAGTATTGTACAAAAAATTTATTTCTTCTTTTATAATTTTTTTAGTGTCTTGAGTGAGCCAGAATATATTGTGAGACACAAATTTTGGAGTTTTGCCATTTTTTGAAGTGTTGTAATATTTCAGATTTGTGGGTGAAATTAATTGTTCATGTTTGGGAAGATAATATTAAACTCAAGGAGACTTGGTTTATTTATTTTCCTTCTCACTCTATTTTATTTTTGTATGTCTCATATTGTGTCATTATTACATTTTATATGTAATAATACCATAATGAGAGGCTAAATACCCCATTCAAGGGTATGGAATCCTTAACTTAGTTATTTTTATTTTTGGTTTGTTTATTTATTATGCCCCTTTGAATATGAATATTAAAATTTTATAATTTTTATTTACACCTCGAGAGAGGGTGAATTATTTTCGAGATAAAATTGCAAATTCAGATTATAATGTTTATTCACTAATTAAACTAGAGATAGGCAATTTTTGAATGATATTGTAGTTTGAATTTATCAACTCTAAAACTTATTTTTTTTATAATTTAAATACTTTTAGTAAATTTTCCCTAGCGGGTGATTTATTAGAAAATGTTTAAATCTAATTTTTGTGAGTATGTGAAATTTAAATATTAATCTTCTAAAAAGGTTATATGTAAATTTACATTTGCAACGAGAGTTGATTTGTGAATTTATATATGTTTTGGGGTATTTCAAATAGATAAACTAATTAATAAAAATAAATAAGTTAAGTGGTGAAGTTTAATCCCTTGAATTATATCATAATTATTTTCTCCTCATATTTAGCCCACTTTATCATTTTCTTTATTTATTAGTGTAGTTTTAATTTTAGTTCATAATTAGTAGTATAAATATCCCTTCAAAATTATTTTAAAAATCACACATTGTATTCAATTTGCTCTTGTCCGCATTAGAGAGCGCGGATTGACCCCTTACTCGCTAATATACATTTTTAGTTTGTTTGTAGGTACCAAAAGGGATTTTTGACTGACCGTCTTTACTCTCAACGATATATACACAAAAGTATTAGTTATCAAAGGCGTAATATCAAATGGCACCGTTGTCGGGGTGATAAGCACCCAAAAGTGTACATTTTATACCCCGAATAGAAGTATTTTAGTTGATAATTCTTGACAATTTGGGTCTTATGCACGTAAATGTTCATTGTGCAGACTTGATTGCAATTGCGGTGTTAAAAGCATTATTTTGAGGCAATTTGCAGTCATTTAGAGCTAATTACCCTGTCCCAAAACCCTAGCCAAGCCTAACTGAGTCTCTAAACCTACCCCGAAGCCCGAGTGTTTAGTTTGTGCCTTTTTAATTTTCTCAGATTTTTAGTTTGAGTAGTTTTATTTTTAGGATTTTATTTTAGATTTATTTAGAATTTTTAGGATTTATATTCTATTTCTTTTTATTTAGTACAATTTTATTTAGATTTTTATTAGTTTTTAGTTTTTATTAAGATTAGTTTTTTTTAGGATTTCATTTATTTTTTTTAGTTTTATTAGATTTTACTTTTTAGGATTTTAGTTTTAATAGACTTTTATTTTTATTTCTTTTTTTAGTTTTATTTTTAATTTGTGTCTTTTAATTTTTAGAGTAGGATTTTATTTTTAGATTTTATTTTAGATTTATTTATAATTTATATTTTTAGGATTTAGTTAGTGTTATTTTTAGGGTCAGAACAAACACACACACACCCTATACCCACACACACTTATCCTAAACCCAACTGACCCATCCTACACCCTAAGCCACACACGCCATCCCCTACACCTTACCACGCTACATACCCCCAACCTCTTCTTCTTCCCCACACCCTCACCTCTCTCCTACCATAACCACACAATCCACAAAAACCCACCACACCTCTATCTCTCTCACCTCCATTAACAACCAAAACCACCATCTCCATTACCAAACCAACCCAACACATATTTTCTCTCTCATCTAACCTCCAATCTCATGTCCAACCCATCACCGTGGCTCCAACCCGTCATAACCCAGCAGTCCCTCCGACGAAAGTCGTCGGTGAACCATCTGCGCCCAGTTCGGCAACAAATCCAACCCGCCGACCTGCTCCGGCCTAAACCCTCTATTCAAATCGGATAAGAAGTTTTTAATTATTTAAAGATTTAAGAAAAAAAAATTCACTCTATATGCAATGAGTATATGTAATTGTAATATAACATACTTGTATAAAAAGAATCGAAAACTCCTTTGTAGACAACGCTTTTGGTCTTATTGTTCTATTCTGACTGTTCAAAAACATTCAAAAACTTCAAACCAGCGCGTGACGTAACTCTAGATGCAACAGCGTAAAGTTGTCCATGGATAAACAGTGGGCGAGGTAAGTATACGACAACGTTTTGTAGAGTTTAACCTTGTCTTTTGTTTATTGTCAGGAAAAATGTTGGACGCGGGGGAAGCTGTCTTCGTTCCAAAATAAAAGGCTATTTTGGTTCTGTTGCAAACTTTATGATTCGGGGGATGATAACCTTTGCGACAATGTTGGAACACGTAATGATTCTCCCTTCAACCGCCAATAGAGCTAGATAAGCTATGATCAATCTTGTTTCATTGCAAAGTCTTCCACTTTGATTTATATTTCATAATAAAATTATCGGTGTGCCAATTTTCAACTTCAATTGATGATTTAGGAGACCTGGGAAGGTAAGAGTGTTCAAAAACTCCACTGGGAAGAGAATGTCTTGCTCTCCAAAAGTATTGATAGCTTTGGAAAGTGAATCAGAACTGAGATAGGTTTTGGCTTCTTCGGGAATGAGTTCCATAATATAGGAATTGATTTCGTCGACTGTTTCATTAGTTGGTGTTATAATCCCTCTAGTAGTTAAATAGTTCACATCGGTATACTTTTGACATAAATTAGGATATGTTGATTGAATTATACTACCAATGGGATCATTTGTTGTTGGAATGAGCTTATCATTAGGTATGTTTATCCAATATGGTTCGCTTTCATCCTCGCTATAGGAAGTAAGCAATTTACCATCTCCTAGAGCCAGAATCCCATTACTAAATCCATTTAAATCTTGAATGCGCATGTTCTTAGTTAAGTGGAACACATTACAAAAATCCCAAATGTACGAATTATTAATCAAAGATTTGACAATATCCTTTATGGTTCCTCTTGGTACAACCGATAGAGTTTGTTTAAAATCACCACCCAACAAAAATGTTTTCCCATCAAAAACTTTGTCATTCGAATAAGGATTATTGAAACGAAGAATATCTCTGAGTGTAAGGACATTGTCCGTCACATTTAGTTATGTCGTATACCACTACAAGTCAATAAAGAATCGAGGATCCTAACATCTACAAACTCCGGATCCGAATTACAAGTGCACTTCAACATTCAAGCTCTAACGAGATAATTTTGGTAAAAATATGTTTAAGTCCCATTTGCATCTCATATTTAAAGTATTGAGATTATTTTTAAAAAAAGGTTAGAAATTTTTTTAATATAAAATTTCTTTTGAATAAAAGAAGTTTTATTTAAAAAAAGGGGAGGGGGGAAACAAAAGTTTTTGCGAGTTAAAAAGAGGAGGTGGTTTCGGTCAAAATAAAAGGAACCAAAATCCAAAGTTTGCTTGTAAATATAGTAGGCGTCATTTTTTATTTGTGCCAATGATTGGCATAAAGCCAATGATTGGCATATGGCAATAGGATCATGAAAGTTTTTGAAACAAAAGGAACAAGGTGCTTTCGTACAGTTAGTGAAATAAAAAAAGGGGGGGCAAACCTTCTTATCCTTTTTAAAGGCCAACTCGCCTAATGATTGGCAGATCCTGTTTTCAAAACAAAAGAAAAAGAAAAAGTCAACTCTTAAATACCTCACGTATCATCTTCATGCCGTCTTTTTTTGCCAATGATTGGCAAGTGTGTAACCCACCTAATGATCCAAGTTTTTTTATTAAAAAAAAGGTACGTAACTCCTTATCTTTTAAAGCCTTACGCCTCTGCCTCTATCTTTTTAAAAGTAACACGCATGTGAATGAAAAATAGTAGCGTGCCAATGTTTATCTATTTTAACAAATCTCTTCTATATAAGGGCCAGCTCATACACTTTGTCAAGAAGAGAAGAAAAGTTTTTTTTGGCAGAACATTTTTCGAAAAGAAAAATTCTTTGTGTTCAATAATTTTTTCAAAATGTCTTCTTCTAACTTTTAAGGATCCAAAACCTTTTATCCATTTAATTCATAATCCCTTCTGCTTTTTATGAATTGTTTTGTGGAATCCAAGACATATTTTTCTGAAATCTTATGGTGTTGATTTTGGTACCGTTCATGGTGTTAATCAAAGTCTGAGGATATTAAGGTCTGTTGAGTATGGATTTTTACTGAAATAGAAATGACTGTTCTTGTGGGGCTGCTGAGGTTGTTCCATTGCTGACGACACCGATCAATGCCTGTAGGTATTCGTGTGTCAAATTATTTCATTGTAATCCATGTAAGTTGTGATTTACAAAATTATAGTGAAATAAATGGTTTTGCCCTTCGGGGATTTTTTCCTCATTTGTGACTGTCTTGCATGCTTAGATTAATTTTTTAATCAATCGTTTATTTGCAAGAGTTAAAAAAATTGTTGGGTCTGAAATTGGAATTTAATTAAATAATTAATTCATTTGAATGCACGCACACTCTCAAATTAGTATCAGAGCCAATTACATAATTATACCGGATAATTTTCCCCAAATTTTTTTTTAGATATCAATTTTTGAAAAAGGGCGTGTTCAAAATGGAGAAATTATATAATAAAATGTCAGTTTTTTACGGGATAAATTATGCTTACTGGAAAGCCCGTATGAAATCTGCTCTGAAAGCCATTGACAAAGTGACAAATTATGCCAGTTTGGATTTTGGTTGAAAGAGGGTGGACACCTCCCTCCATTACCATTGACAACGTGACAAATTTAAAATTTGTGATTGCATGGACTGAAGATGAATTTAAATGCTCATCTTTTAAACCTAAGGGTCTTAATGTTATTTCTGGATCCGTCACACCTAACGAGTTCCGGCGGATAATGACGTGTACCACGTCAAAAGAGGCATGGGATGTTTTGCAGCTTACCCATGAAGGAACTAATGTTGTCAAAGAGTCTAAACTGCAAAATTTAACAACTCAATTTGAGAATATCACCATGCTTGAGTCTGAATGTTTTGATGAATTCTATGCTAGATTATCTGATATTGTAAACACTAGCTTTAATATTGGTGAACACATTCCCAATGCTAGAGTTGTTAAAAAGATTCTAAGATCTCCACCTAAGCGTTTTATCCCTAAAGTAACTGGGTTAAATTCTATGGGTAATTTAAACACGCTTAAATTAGAGGAATTGGTTGGAGATTTACAAACCTTGGAAATTGATATGTTTCCTAAATCAGTCAATCCTAAGGATAAAGGGATTGCACTTAGAACCCATGCTAGGCAAGGTGACAAAAGTGAGAAGAAAAAGAAAGAGCATGTTTGTGAGTTCGACTCTGAGGGTGATTTTAATTTCGATGACATGGCCTTATTTGCGAAATTTTTTAAAAAGTTTCTAAAAATTTCTAAAGAAAATTCTTCCAATAAAAAAAGATGTATTGAGAAAAATAAAAAGATAGGAAAGGCCAAAGAAAGCGGTGAGAAGGAAAAAGAGAATGTCTCATATGAGGACTGTGAGGAGGATTTTGAGGACGTGACTTGTTTTGAATGTGGAGGTAAGGGGCATAAGTCGTTTGAGTGTCCTACGTGGCTTAGAAAGAAAGGGAAGAAAGTAGCCATGCCCGTCACACTTAGTGATAGTAGTGAAGGTGAGGGTGATGTGACTAGTGGTAAGATGTTTGTTGCATTTTTAGCAAGTCGTGTGAGCACACCCACTTTGTCCCACAATAGTGCACACGAATGCGACGGTGATGATTTGATCACTTCAAGTGAGGGAGAAAGCGAGTGTGAAAGTGGAGATGAAAGTGAGCTCCAAAAAGCCTTTAGAGATTTGTACACCGAGACCTTAAAAAAAAGTATAATAGGGATTTAGGCCGTCGAGTGTTAGATTTGGAGAGTGAAAAGGAGGTTTTAAGAAAGGAAAAATGTTATTAGACCGACATGGTGTCTAGTCTGGCGACACGTGTATCCCAACTCGAGAGTGATCTCGAACGTGCCAGGGAGGTCAAAGTCAATTTTGAGAACGCACCTAAGAAAGTTGAAAAGGTGGATCTTAATACCGATAAGGGTAGAGTTGACGGGTTAGGAAAAGGTCATGACGGTGCTTCCACCTCTTTTGTCACACCCGAGACGGTTCCCACTTTAGTGACAGATTCACATGTCCCAAAAATTAACCCACCTAGGCATTTGTTTCCCGTTAGGAGAGCACGTCCTAGAGTTTTTGAGAGGGGTGTTCCTAGGCCTATTTATGTTTATTCCCATTGCAAAAGGAGAGGACACCTTAGGGAAGTTTGCTTTAAGTTGGGTAATGTGCCACGTTTTACTACTACACGTGTTTCTGCCACACATGCACCCACACATGATACTGTACATGCTCCTGGAGACCCTACAACAGGCCGATCCCATCAACTGAGGCCGGACGACCATGCGACAGGCTGACCCCATCAACTAAGGCCGGATGACCATACGATAGGCTGACCCTATCCATCGAGGTCGGGCGACCCTGCGACCGGGTGAGGCTAACTGACAGCTCGACCGGACGACCCTATGAGGGGATGACAGTACGAGGCTTGCATCCAGCAGCCAAGACCCAGTGTTAGCATGAACCTTAGCCTCGTCCTAACATCATAAGCCTAGGGTAACATCACCATGGCGCATGATTTGGGAGACATGTGGCACAGTGCACGCGGGACTCATATAGCACGTGGACCAGACCGTTATAACAATATCATCCCCTCACGTGAGGAAATATTATGTCATCATTAACCATAAGTGGCACAGCCAGGTCTCAACAGGGAATTGGCTAGATCATCATTCATATGCACAACTCATGCTTGGGGAGTACACTACCCCCCCAGGCCCTATATATACTTGTCATATACAACCTTGTAAGGGGATCGATCATAAAACCCTAGTAAAAACCCTGCTTGTACACATAGAAAAGAGAGAGTGAGATTATGAGCATTGTATCCAAGTCCATTAGTGCCCATATTTAGCGGATCACACACTCACAGTGGATGTAGGCCTAATTTGCTGAACCACTATACATCAATCTTCATTCCTCTTATCCCCGTCCCATTCTATATACTTATACACATACATAGCTCTGTTGCTGCCATTGTTATTACTGTTTGAGCTCATCACCTCTTATCTGGTGGAGCTAAACCTTAGCATCATCAATTTGGCGTCGTCTGTGGGAACGAAAAGCTATCTCTTCCTTTATACAGCTTGACCTCATCGAAAACTCTGGTGGTGAACCAGTTCTCCCCCTTCGTGTGAGGCTGTTTCACTATTGAAAGAGATCCATTAAGGTTCTCAAGCTCTTTTGATCATCACAGCTCAAACATATGGCACCGGAGTTACCACCACCACCTCCTCCACCAGCTAGTGGGGTAGGACCTTCTTCCAGTCATATGCCACCTCAGTCTGAGATGGCTGATGTGGCTGCTGCCCTGAAGTTCTTAGCAGCAAGCCAACAGATTATGCAGTAGCAATTCGCACTCTTAGCGAAAACATTGCCCGGAGGATATATACGATGATGTGGAGGTAGAAGAGGCCCCCATAGATTGCTGGGAGCCTTATGAGGTCTCCAATAATAGTGTACGACCTATCTAGGAAAGCAGAGGGAAGCATGGGAGGTAAAATCCCGATGATCGCCCGAGAGGCTCAACTTTTGATATTCTGAGCAGGGGGTCAGCCTTTGACAGACTGGCCCCAATAAATGACTTGAAGGAAAGATTGTCCAGATCGAGAAGTATTGCAAGGTCCAGAAGAAAGGCAGTGGATGACCGACCCCACGAAGGCCAACCCTACGGACGGGATAACGGTCAGGGGGAAGTGAACAGTAGACATAGACCGACCGCAACGGAACCCTCAGTTCACCCCAAAGAAGCGGCAGAGGATAACATCGGCCAAGCCAACCCTACGTGGCCATGGAACGATTCGATCCAAAGGCTGGAGGATAAAATTGGTGATATCTTGAAAGGCCGGGACCCTTTTCAAAGAGGATACTCCATAGGTTCACCCTTTGTGGCGAAGATAGTTAACTTTCCAATGACATCCAAGTTTAAGTCACATGTGGTCACCCCAAGGTATGACGGGAGTACGAACCCTGTCTATCATATTGAGATGTACCAATCAGCGACAGATATATACTCCATCTCATACGAGATGAGGTGTCGTGTTTTTTCCAGTATTTTGACAGGGGCTGCACATGTCTGGTATACTTCTCTCCCAAAGAACTCCATTGAAAGCTTTAAGCAGCTGGCAGACCGGTTCATTCACAACTTTTGCTTCGGGGTGAGGCCATAGAAGAAGACCACACACCTGTTATATGTTAAGCAGGGGAAGAACAAGAGCTTGAGAGACTACATAGCCAGGTTTAACAAAGAGAAGTTAGAGGTCGAAGACTATGAGGAAAGTATAGCCATGACATCCCTCATCGGAGGACTCTAAAAGGGAAAGCTTTTATGGAAGCTTGCTGAAGACCCCCTGAAGATGATGGCTGAATTGCTGGCAACAGCGGGAAAGGTGATGAATGCCGAAGAGGCGATGGCCGCCAAATATGAAGATGAAAAAGGAAGCACTAGTGGGGGTAAGTACCAGAAAAAGAATAAGGAGGGGAAGAAGAGGCTAGCAGATGACAAATTCGTTGATTACATCCCTCTGACGGTCAGCTACGAACATATTCTAAATGAGATAAAGGGTGACCGATCCTTGAAATGGCCTGAGAAGTTGAGGGCACCTCCTTACAAAATGAACAAAAAGCAGTGGTGCGAATTTCACCAAGACCATGGCCATCTGACCGATGAGCGTTTTGCCTTAGAAGATGAAATTGAAAAAATGCTAAAAGAAGGGAAGTTAAGAAAATACATGGATAAAGGCGCCCTCAAGAGGGGCCGAAGGGACGACCCTAGGAAGAAGAGAAGCGATGCATGTAGAGAAGATCCCCCCAACAGAAGAGACGACCTTTCAGAGGACGATGATGATCCTGACCTCCCACCAAGAGATGACCATGACCCTGTGAAAAGACTCAATATGATCTCGTTCGGTGTTGGAATGATCTCTGGGGGCCTGGCAGGAGGAGATCAGAAGTCGTAGACAGGAAGGACCATGTAGTTGAAGCCAAAGCAGTGATAAAAGTTGTGCATTCAACCTCTATCTAAGTAAAGCCAGAAAAGAGAAAGAAAGTTGATATGGATACCCTGATAGTGGGTTTCTCAAGAATGGACTTCAAGGGCCTCTTAGCCGCGCATGATGACCCTCTTATCATCACCACCAGGGTACATGGATATGAGGTGCCAAGGATCTTGGTGGATGGAGGTAGTTCCGCAGATGTAATGTTTTGGTCGTATTTTAAAGCTCTGGGACTCAACCGTGCTAGACTGGTCCCATACCATCATCCCTTGATCGGGTTCAGTGGGGAAAGAGTTCATCCCCTAGGAGTGTATAAGGCTGGTGTAAGAATGGAAGACGAGTCAAGATGGCTTATCAAGAGGGTTAACTTTTTTATGATGGACGAATACGTCCTCTCAGTCTACAATATCATACTGGGACGAGTAACTCTCAAGGAATTTGAGGTTGTACCCTCCACAGTCCACCAGATGATAAAATTCCTGACCCCGTATGGGGTAGGGGAAGTTCAGGGAGACTATGAGACGGCAAGGGAATGCTACTTCAACTCTGTTAAGGAAAGAGAGGCACACAAGAAGGCAACTACTACTTATAATATTGATACCTTAGACCCCATGGATGAAATAAAGTTGAAGAAATGGGAGGCCGCGAAAGAGGTAGAATCCATCATCCTCAATAAGGATGAGCTGAAAAAAACGTTCAAGTTGGCAAAGCTCTGAAGACAGATATTAAAAAAAACTCATCAAGCTGCTAAGAAGAAGGCATAACATCTTTGCATGGAGTCATGCAGACATGCCAGGAATTGACCCTGAGATCATGTTACAAGCTCAACGTGGTGGAGGACGCGAAACCCATAAAGCAGAAGAGGAGAATTTATTCTCGAGAAAAATATGAGGTCATAAGGGACGAGGTCAAGAAGCTGGAAGAGGCTGAGTTTATTAGGGAGGTCATCTATCCTGAATGGCTGTCTAATGCGGTCATAGTCCCTAAAGCTAATGGGAAGTGGAGGATGTGCGTAGACTTCACTGACCTTAACAAACATTGCCCCAAAGACATTTTCCCTCTCCCCCGCATTGATCAGATGGTGTACGCTAGTGCAAGCCATAAGCTAATGAGCTTCATGGATGCGTATTCAGGCTACAACCAGATATTCATGAACCCTAAGGACTCAGAAAAAATGGCTTTCATTATCGACAATGGGACATACTATTACAGGGTCATACCCTTTGGCCTAAAAAATGCGAGGGTAACGTATCAGTGCCTTGTGAATAAAATATTCGAAGACCAAATAGGGAAGTCTATGGAAGTCTATGTGGATGACATATTGACCAAGAGTTTGAAGGCCAAGGATCATGTGGCCGACCTGGAAAAGACCTTTGACACGATGGACAGGATTCGGATGAAGCTCAACCCAGCCAAGTATGTCTTTGGGATAGGAGCAGGAAAGTTCTTGGGGTTCATCGTCAATCAAAGAGGCATCGAGGCCAATCCTGAGAAAATAAAAGCTCTGTTAGAAATAAAGACCCCTAAGACCATCAAAGATGTTCAGAGGCTCACAGGACGAGTGGTTGCTTTGAATAGGTTCGTATCCAGAGCCACGGACAAGTGTCTACCGTTCTTTAAAGTTCTAAGAAAGGTTTTGAATGGAGGGAAGAGTGTGACCAGGATTTCCAAGAGCTAAAGTCCTACCTGGGGTCCCCCTTAATCTTATTACGTCCAGTGCAAGGCGAAAGATTATATGTGTACTTAATCGTCTCGGAGTCAGCCATCATCGATGTTATTGTGAGAGAAGAAGATAGGGTGCAGAAGCCGGTGTATTTCAATAGTAAGGCACTCCAAGGGACGGAGCAAAGGTACCCTAGGATGAAGAAGTTGGCCTATGCTTTGATTCACGCCTCAAGAAAGATGAAACCGTACTTCCAGTCCCATACAATGGTTATCCTCACCGATTCCCCTCTTAGGCAGGTCATACACAAGACAGAAAAATTAAAAGGCTAATGGCCTGGGCTATAGAGCTGGGAGAGTTCGATATTGTGCATCGATCTAGGGTGGCCATCAAGGGTCAAGATTAGCAGATTTCGTGGCTGAATTTACTTGGGAAGAGGAAGATGCTGAAAATGAGAACCTCGAGAAGGATATCCAGCAAGGTAAAATTACTGACCCGTCCAAAGATAAGGCTGAGACAAGCACCACTAGAGGAAAAGTTGTCAAGAAGAGGAGGGAAGATACCTCTTTATACAAGGATCACTCACCCAGGGAAATTTTTTAGAGGAACACACCGGGTGGAATATCTTCGTCGATGGATCCTCTTGAGAGAGAGAAAGTGGAGCTGGACTAATAGTTTCAGCACTTGATGGCACGAACATTAAGTACGCTCTGAGGTTCAACTTTAAAGCCTCCAACAACGAGTCTAAATATGAGGCCTTAATAGCAGGTCTCTCCTTGGCTAGGTATCTTAGTGTTGGCCAGATCTTGATCCATAGTGATTCAAGACTGGTGGTGAATCAGATACTAGGAGTATACGAGGCTAAAGATGAGAGAATCGCCAAATATCTTTAAAAAATAAAGTTACTATTGAAGATCTTCAGAGAGGTAAAGTTGAAAAAAGTACCTAGGTTGGATAATGGACGAGCCGATGCACTTGCTAGGTTAGCCTCAACAACTAGGACAAATATCAGGAAAACAGTTTCAGTGGAAATTTTGCTTCGACCGACGATTGAAGATGCAGATGGAACACTCGGATGGATGGACCCCCTAGTCAGATACACTAAAGAGGGGGAGATGCCAAAAGTAAAATGAGAAAGAAAAAAGTTGAGGTACAGAGCTGCAAAATTCACCGTCATCGGAGACACTTTATACAAAAATGGATTCTTACTCCCTTTGCTCCGATGTGTGCACCCGTTGGAGGTCTCATGTATCTTGCAGGATGTGCATGAAGGGTCTTGATCAAGCCATATTGAAGGTCAGTCGTTAGTTAGAGTATAGTCATCCAAGGATACTGGTGGACGACCTTGGCAAAAGATGCTACGGCATACATGAACAAGTGTGATAAATATCAGAGGTTTGCCACCATCCCTCATCAGCCCCATCAGCCTCTTACCTCCATCACATCCCCATGGCCATTTAGTGTATGGGTAATCGATTACAATTACCGAGAAGAAGACCTTCTAATTCATCTGGAAGAACATCATATGCATGTATGGTCTCCCCAACACCCTCATCTCAGATTACGGGACTCAGTTCAAGAATACCTCCCTGGAGAAATACTGCGAACGAGTGGGGGTTAAATAATTCTTCTCTACCCCAGGGCGACCTCAGGTTAATGGGAAAACTGAGGTTACAAACAGAACAATCCTAGATGGGATCAAGAAAAAACTTGAGGAGGCAAAAGAAAGGTGGGTTGAAGAAGTGCACGCCGTGCTATGGGCCTACAGGACAACAGTAAAAAGCCCTACTGGAGAAACCCCCTTTATGTTGGCATACGACTCAGAAGCCTTCATCTCCACCGAAATTGGGTTTCCTCCTACTCACAGAGTCCAAATGTATGGCCCCTAGAGAAATATGGAAGAAAGGAGGCTTGATCTAGACTTGATCGAGGAGAGAAGAGAAGACACTGAGATAAGATAAGCAGCCTACCAGCAGAGGACTGCCAGGTTTTACAATCAGAGGATAAAGCAAAGGCTAATAGCTGTAGGGGACCTGGTCCTCAAAAAGACATGGCGAAAACCTAACAAACTCCACCCAAATTGGCATAGCCCATATAGGGTCATTGATGAAGTTATCCCTGAAACCTATAGACTAGAGAACCTAGAAGGGAAACCCTTTACGAACCCCTAGAGCGCATATCGTTTGAAGAAAAACTATTAATAGGGTTATAGTTAACGTCCTATCGAATCACAGTTGTAATGAATGTGTTGCTTCAATAGAACACTTGAATGTTAATGAGAATACTATATTGGCCCCTCATCTTATATTTGTTAATTTAGATATGTTGGGGTAATTCATGCTAAACCACCCTCGGCTATGATGAGGGTGAATGGCAAGGACGACCCTCAATTAACTCTTAATAAAGACGATGAAGGACTTAAAATTGAAAAACATCATTAGTTTGGTGGATAGCCACCCTCGGCTATGATAAGGGTGAATGGCAGGGAGTCAGGGGCGACCCTCCATTCACTCTCAAGAAAGATGAGGGAGGACTTAAAATTGAAAAATATCATTAGTTTGGTAGATAGCCACCCTCGGCTATGATGAGGGTGAATGGTAGGGATGACCCTCTATTCACTCTCAAGAAAGACGAGAGAGGACTTAAAATTGAAACACATCATTAGTTTGGTGGGTAGCCACCCTCGGCTATGATGAGGGTGAATGGTAGGGACGACCCTCCATTCACTCTCAAGAAAGACGAAGGAGGACTTAAAATGGAAAAACATCATTAGTTTGGTGCTAAACTACCCTCGGCTATGATGAGGGCAAATGATAGGGACGACCCTCCATTCACTCTCAAGAAAGATGAGGGAGGACTTAAAATGGAAAAACATCATTAGTTTGGTGGATAGCCACCCTCGGCTATGATGAGGGTGAATGGTAGGGACGACCCTCCACTCATTCTCAAAAAAGACGAGGGAGGACTTAAAATTGAAAAACATCATTAGTTTGGTGCTAAACTACCCTCGGTTGTGATGAGGTTGAACAGTAGGTACGACCCTCCATTCACTCTCAAGAAAGATGAGGGAGGACTTAAAATGGAAAAACATCATTAGTTGGGTGCTAAACTACCCTCGGCTATGATAAGGGCGAATGGTAGGGACGAACCTCCATTCACTCTCAAGAAAGACGAAAGATGACTTAAAATGGAAAAACATCATTAGTTTGGTGCTAAACTGCCCTCGGCTATGATGAGGTTGAATGGTAGGAACGACCCTCGATTCACTCTCAAGAAAGACGAGAGAGGACTTAAAATGGAAAAACATAATTATTTTGGTTTTAAACTACCCTCGGCTATGATGAGGGCGAATGGGAGGGACGACCCCCCATTCACTCTTAAGAAAGATGAGGGAGGACTTGCTATTTAAATAAAACATCATAGCCAAGGCACATCAGCACAAATCATAAAAGAGGCAAATATAAAAGACAAAGAAGAGGAGAGCAATTCCATTTCAAAAATTTAATGTTACAATATACGTCCAAAAGAAAGTGAAAGACAAAAGCTTTCAAAGCAGAGGGTATAGGCCACAAACGGCTACCCTATTGAGCAATATCAGAAGGCCGAGGCCTAGCATCACTAGGAAGAGTCCCTTCGACAACCATGATAGAAGGCCGATCCTCAGACGTGTTGGTGCCTTCGATATGTACTTGAGACTCAACATGGGCTAGGGCCTCAGATATCAAGGGGTCGTCCAGCTCCACTGCTTTAAGAGAGGGGCGAATAGAGGACATAGCGTCAACAAATTTCAAGACGACCCACATACAGGCCTTATTGATTCCCCTCTTTAAGTATTCAATACTGAAGCCTTGGAATTCATCGGAGAGTTTACAAGCCTCCATAGCATCAGCCTCAGCCATCTGAACAGCCACAGCAAGCTCGCTCTTTAATTGGGTACCTTGGTTGGTCAGAGCCTCATCCTTGGATAAAATGAGGTAATCCTTTAGCCTCAGTTGAGCAGTATGCTCCTGTGTAAGCTCTCCCAGAACCCTCACATGCTCAGCCTTTATATGCTCCAACTCAGCCTTGACAGTTTCCAACTCAGTCTTCAAGTCGGCCTCATGTTGAATAGCTCTCTCGGCCTCATAAAACTTGCGTTGGTTCTCAGCCATCCACTTGGTGGCAGAGGTAAAGGCATAGACAGACTCTAATAAATAAAAGGAAAGGTCATAATCAAATGGCCGAGGAAACAGTTTGTAAGATATTGATGAATCGAAATTAAAAGGATGAATGAAATACCTGAGCCAGAGTATGAAGCCCGTAGTCATAAACCTTGGCCGGGAGCATTTTAGCTAAAAATTCATAGTCGACAGTCGATGGTGACGAGAACATGGAGGCTTTGGCGGCTCTCAAGTTGGATATCAAAGAGGAAGAGTTGGCCTTCAAGAAGGTCAGATTAGATGACCAGTAGGAGCCCATACACGAAGAAGAGATAGTCCCCTCAGTGTTCATCTGTGGAACCTCTACCCTTGCCCTCGTACATGAATCAGGCCGAGGGCCAACAGGGACTTCTGTCTCCTTATGCTTATGGGTATCAACCATCGACTCTACTTGGGTCAGCCCCACGACCTTTATCTTCTTATAGGTCTACTGGGGCTCCTTGCCTTTCTTCTTATTTAGGCCTAAAATCAAGCTGGGGGAAGTCATTTCCCAAAGATGATCAGATATATTGGGAGGCCGACCTGAAAAATGAGACAACATTAGAAATAAGTAGCAATAACGAGGAAACACTTGGAAAAAAATGAAACAAAAAGCAACTCACATAATTTTGTCAATGGGATGACCCTCAAACCAGCTTCTTTAAGAAAATGAGGGGTCATTAAATCTTCAAAATTGACAAGACCACCCTCTTTCCCTTGTTCCCTCAAGTAGTCGACTATATCCCTTTCATCCAAGCTAAGTTTAGGGTCTGACCTTGCCTTTATGGATAGGTTAGACCATCCCCTCGGGACCCTCAGACTGTCTTCTAGAGGCTCAACCCCGGTGGGAAATTCCCAGTCCCCAGAGACGAAGAAGAACCTCTTCTTCCAATCATGGTTGGAAGTTTGTGCTACATGGAGAAGTTTTTTATCGGACTTCCTAGCCCCTAGATGGAAATATCCGGGTTGCTTGGACGAGGAGGTTATGTTGTAGCAGGCCAAGAACAAGTCAGCCGAGGGTTTATCAGTAAACGTATTCTTTCAGAAGGAGATATAGTCGAGGATAGTCCTCCAGGAGTTAGGAGGGAGTTGGGAAGGATCAACCCCAGGGGAAGAAAGTATGTCAATAATCACAGAGTGAAGAGGTAACCTAACGCCAACCCTAAGCATCTGCTCATAAACATCAACTTCTCCTTTTCCCCCTGAAAGACCCTCTCATCTTCATTCGGGACCCTCATATCTACATTAGGGTGTATACCAAAGAGGTGCCTCCATAGTAAGAGGTCACAATCCTTAACAGACGATACGTAAGCCGAGGCCCCTGAGGTATTAACCTGATCATTGTTAGAATCCTCACTATCGTCCTCGACCCCTTTGTCCCCAGACCTCTCGACCTCGTAGCCTATTGGAGGGTCATCAGGAAAAGCGACTTAAAATGCAAGAGGAGACAGGGCTGTCACAAGGACAGCCTCAGAATGAACTGCTCCCTCAGGCTGTCGATTTGGGCAAAGTGTTAGTGAGTCTTTTCTCCCATAAGTTCTAATACCCACAGAAGATGACGCTCTGGCATTCATCCCTCCCTTTTGCCTCTGACACTCGGCTAAATGATGGGAAGGCCCAAAGGGCTCAGAGGGTAAAATTGTGGCTAATGGAATGGGGAGAATGGGTCGTACCCAAACAGGGTCAGCCGTACGTCTACACTCGTTCTCTTCCTCTATTCGCCTAATCTCTGTAAAGAACCTCTCTCTCAAAGTTGGAAACTCCTCGCCTAAATCATAAAGCCTTTTTAGTATTAAGAGGGAGACCCTACACTTAAGGAATTTGCCCAAACTACCTACAAACAAATTAAACAGTTGACCAGGTTGACTTTTGGATTAAACCTAGAGAAATGAAAGGTTTACGTGAATGAACGACTAAGAACAAGAAGAACAAGAAGAACAAGGTTCACCAAAGAAAAACGCCGGAGAGCCGCCAAAAAACCTAAGAAGTGTCACGAATAGGAGCTAAACCACCAAGAAAAGGTGAAGGAAGAACCTAGGGAGGCCTATCGCTCAAATTTTAGCCCTATAACCACCCAAAAAAGGGTAGAAACACGCCGAAAAGAAGGACAAACCGGCCAGAGGGATTTTCACAGAAAGTACTTGAGAAATAAAAAAAAAACTTAAAGAAAGACAGAAAAAATGAAGAGATTGATGAAGAAGTTACCTAAAAGAAAAGACTGAAGCAGGAAGAGAACTGGGAACTTTTACGAAGATGCAAAAATGGAGGTTTAATTGCCAAGGCTAGAGAGAGAGCGTGCGCGTGAAGAAGAAAGAACAAAAAAAAGAGAATTGCTTAAAAAAGGATTTAAATACTTTGTCATTAGTGGGCCCACTAACCAAAGCAGTGAACAACCCACGAGGAGAATCATTATTTGGGCACAAAGTCCCAAGCATAGTATGCGGCCGTCACATCTGGGAAACACAAATGATGATTGACATTTGACAAGACGTCAATCAACTTGACAAATGCCACTCATCAACTTGACCACCCATTTGGCATTCAAAGGCAACATTACCCCTCAGCCATCTCAACAACATTGATGACTAAGGGCTAGGGGTGATTGATATACCAAAATATACGCTCGGCCAGGCCAAAGGTATCCTCATTCAGGATGAGGACCCAACCCTATAACAGGCCGACCCCATCAACTGAGGCCAGATGACCATGCGGCAGGCCGACCCCATCAACTGAGGCTGGACGACCATACGGCAGGCCGACCCTATCAACCGAGGTCGGGTGACCCTGCGACCGGATGAGGCTAACTGATAACTCGATCGGACAACCCTATAAGGGGACGATAGTACGAGGCTTGCATCCAGCAGCCAAGACCCAGTGTCAGCATGAACCTTAGCCTCAGCCTAACATCATAAGACAAGGGTGGCAACACCATAGCGCATGATTTGGGAGACGCGTGGCACAGTGCGCGTGGGACTCATATAGCACGTGGACCAGACCATTATAATAATATCATCCCCTTACGTGAGGGAATATTATGTCATCATTAACCACATGTGGCACAACTAGGTGTCAACAGGGAATTGGTTAGATCATCATTCACATGCACAACTCATGCTTGGGGGTACACTACTCCCCCAAGCCCTATATATACTTATCATCTACAACTTTGTAAGGGGATCGATCATAAAACCCTAGTAAAAACCCTGCTTGTACACATAGAAAAGAGAGAGTGAGCTTATGAGCATTGTATCCAAGTCCATTAGTGCTCATATTTAGCGGATCACACACTCACAGTGGATGTAGGCCTAATTTGCTGAACCACTATACATCAGTCTTCATTCCTCTTATCCTCGTCCCATTCTATATACTTATACACATACATAGCTCTATTGTTGCCATTGTTATTACTGTTTGAGATCATCACCTCTTATCTGGTGGAGCTAAACCTTGACATCATTAAAGATGATGTCATCTAAATTCAATAATTTTACACCAAAGGACTATTTTTTATGTTCATTCGTTAGGAGTACACTTATGCATCTTGCACATATGATATGATTGAGTTGATTTTCCAATCAAATTTGTTCACACCCATTCATTATGTTTCCATGATTTGGTCGTCTTAGTATAAATTCATGGTGTGTGAGTTTTGTAACAACATTCTTTTGTATACAAAATTGAAAAATAAAAAAATAGTTGGTTTGTTATGTTTTCCGTGACACCCCGATTTGCTTTATGTGATTTATTCTTTTCCTTATCTATTTCGGACAAATAAAATGGGGGAGAACGAATTATGATATTATGGGGGAGTTTTAGTATGGGGGTGATTTGATTGTGGTAACATTCATTATGTTTATATCATTTCAAACTCAATATGTCACGAGATTTTTGCTTTATTCATGTGTGTAGGTACGAAGATTTAAGATCAAATTGTTGCACACCCTGATGAGAAAAGCTTGGAGTAAGCAAAGTTTGAAAGTTTGTAGACTTGTCATCTTATCTTTTCGGGAGGGTAGATTTGTATAGGTCATTCTTGTGATTAATAATTTGGATTTTTTATTTTGTACCGGCATAGACATAGGGGAGATTTGTAAGGACATTGTCCGTCACATTTAATTATGTCGTATACCGCTACAAGTCAACAAAGAATCGAGGATGCTAACATCTACAAACTCTAGATTCGAATTACAAGTGCACTTCAACATTCAAGCTCCAACGAGATAATTTTGGTAAAAATATGTTTAAGTTCCATTTGCATTTCATATTTAAAGTATTGGGATTATTTAAAAAAAAAGTTAGAATTTTTTTTAATATAAAATTTCTTTTGAATAAAAGAAGTTTTTTTTTTTAAAAAAAAAGGGGGAAAGCAAAAGTTTTCACGTGTTAAAAAGAGGAGGTGGTTTCGGTAAAAATAAAAGGAACAAAAATCCAAAGCTTGCTTGTAAATATAGTAGGCGTCATTTTTTATTTGTGCCAGTAATTGGCATAAAGCCAATGATTGGCATATGGCAATAGGTTCATGAAAGTTTTTGAAACAAAAGGAAGAAGGTGCTTACAGTTAGTGAAAAAAAAAGGGGGGGGGGGGCAAACCTTCTTATCTTTTTTAAACGCTAACTCGCCTAATGATTGGCAGATCCTGTTTTCAAAACAAGAGAAAAAGAAAAAGGCAACTCTTCAATACCTCCTCAGGTATCATCTTCACGCCGTCTTTTTTTGCCAATGATTGGCAAGTGTGTAACACGCCTAATAATACAAGTTTTTTTATATAAAAAAAGTGGACGTAACTCCTTATCTTTTAAAGCCTTACGCCTCTGCCTCTATCTTTTTAAAAGTAATAGGCATGTGAATGAAAAACAGTAGCGTGCCAATGTTTATATGTTTTAACAAATCTCTTTTATATAAGGGCCAGCTCGTACACTTTGTCAAGAAGAGAAGAAATGTTTTTTTTAGCAAAACACTTTTCGAAAAGAAAAATTCTTTGTGTTCTTTTTCAGAATATCTTCTTCTCACTTTTAAGGGTCTAAAATATTTTATCCATTTAATTCATAATCCCTTCTACTTTTTATGAATTGTTTTGTGGAATCCAAGACATATTTTTCTGAAATCTTATGGTGCTGATTTTGGTACCGTTCATGGTGCTAATCAAAGTATGAGGATATTAAGGTCTCCTGCGTATAGATCTTTGCTGAAATAGAACTGAGTGTTCTTGTGGGGCTGCTGAGGTTGTTCCATTGCTGACGACATCGATCGATACCTGCGGGTATTCGTGTGTCAAATTATTTCATTGTAATCCGTGTAAGTTGTGATTTACAAAATTATAGTGAAATAAATGATTTTGCCCTTCTCATCCCAAATTACCAGATTAGTCTTCTTTATTAGCTCCGCTAGTTGTGTACCTTGGCGAATATCACAGGTTGAGTTCTTCGCCAAATTGATTGGAATTGCAAATCTTAAATGTGTCGTTCTTCCACCAGGTAATAATAGGGAGGCAATAGCGGATGATGCTACTGTAAGCATAACTTTTCCCTATAATCTCAATCTTGGAATGATTGTCTTGTATAAGTATGTTTTCCCAATACCTCTTGGACCGTACACAAAATATACCCCCCTATCTTCGTTACAGGACTGAATAACAGAATTATAAACTTTATGTTGTTCATTATTCATTCCTTTATGTAGAACCGTATGTTAATGTAGTAATTGATCAACGTCATATGATAGCTCTTCAGTAATAAGCCTATTGTTCAAATCATAAATAAGGGAACGATATGGTAATGGCAAAGGGGGTAAATCCTTAAGAGACTTGTTCATATTCAACAAAAGTTGGTTAATTTCATATAGTCTATAGACCGTAGTTATTAACTTTGTCATCTGTAAGGTTAGATTGTTGAAAATGAGGATCTTCCGTTGACGATATAAAAGATCATCAGACATTACTTCCCAGTGTTGCTCCCAAAGCTCTAAAGGATCAGAAACTCACAGAAGAGAAGAAGTGTGACAAATAGATCCCTTGACTGGGCTCCTGTCGACCATTAAGATGCTTGTTGTATTACGTCATGCCATTCTTTGTCTCCATCTATCAAACCTAGTGAGTAATATACTACCTTAAATGTTGGATACGTGACTCCATTGATTGTTCTCATTTCTTCAAAGTTTCTTGCACCTTTTATGATGTTAGATAACATTAGAAGATAGAACATATCACCCGTAGTTGGGTGAATGTATGTCACTCGTCCAATACATAACCCGGATTCACGTCTCTTCCATTCCTTGTATTCGGGTTTCCATGTCCATTTATTTGGAAAATCTATATATGTTAGCTCCCTTGCATATTCATGAAGTGTATTAGTTCTCATCCATTATGTAAGCATTGTCTTATTAACATCGATTCTATTCAGAAATATTATTTAAATTGTCAGAATCTCTGAAAGTGACAACTTGTTCATCAGGAAGATACAAAGTAAGACGTTCAACACCTACACTTCGATATTGGATATCGAACTCAAAAATTCTCCAACACGCTTCACATGCAGACAGGTAACGACAATCTGCGTATTTCATAAATTTCCCTTATTTGTTCTGATCCATTTTATTAGTTTCGTGAAATGTTTTCTTCCAAAACCATAGTTACTCTATCCGGTCCCTTATTGATGTACTTGAAAAGATATTTTATAGATCTTGATCTATTGCACCATTCAACATTGATATGAGCTTGGTATTTTACGACCAAATCAATGTTGTGTGGCACAACAAATCTATTATTCAGTCTCACACCGTTCTTCTCAACATACTTTGAGTTATTACACCTCCTATACACTGGAAATCCTTTATTAACTATTGTTGTTTCCGTGAAATAAGAATGTGGGAAGTGTTTTGAGCACCTAAATTTGGTCATATGTGGAGAATTCGGATTTGCTGCCCCACATGGACCGTGTATCATAAATTGACCAACCGATGCGAACCCAACAGGATCGAGTGTACAATCAGGTAACTCTGTCCAAATGGTGTCATCAATTTCAGTTGGGGTTTTGTTATTGAAGATAGATTGGAGAAAAAGTAATATATGTACATCTCTTATGAAATTCTATTATGTAGATAGCTGGTAAAATTTTTAATGCATTAATAATTAATAGCATATACCTTACAAAGAAATAAATAAATAAGTGTTTATAAGTGGTGAACAATATAAGATTAAAAAGTAAATTTACCAGTTAAAACAGGGCCGAAATGTTGTCCTTTTGTCAAATCTCGCATTAGTTTATCTAATTTTATTTTGAATACTCTTGTAATAATATCAGGCCTGTTATCAGGTTTTTGACCAGGGATTACGTCGAGAAAAGATTGTATTTCGAGCCATTTGGGATTTGCAGTAAAGGTAATGAAGAGATTGGAGTTTCCAGCCTACTTGTAAATGGCCATAGCATCCTGAAAGTTCTAGGCTATATACCTTGGTCCTCGTGTGAAGCTTTAAGGTAGAACGATGCGTTTTCCTACAGATGCAGGCGTTGTATCTCCCCTTATAACTGCATCTTTTAAACCTTTATAAAGCTCAAATTGTAATTGAGTTTGATTCGATCGAACCCAACGTAATCTCTCTGATTCAATACAAGTATATGCATCAACTATATATTTTTTGAATAATCTTCGTGAAAGTTGAAGTGTTTGTGATTCATTTAACCTTTGCTACAGTCTATAAGCATAAAACTCGCGCATCGTAACATAATTTCATTTTGTATTCAGTCTCCCTTGATTATTCGAATATGTAATATTAACATGGAAACCATCCTCTCCATATGGGAGGAGTAAAGGATATTGTAGCACCATAAATGATGGAAGAATCTCGTTAATACGTTGCAAGCCGTTTGATCTATGTTCTACAATAACATCTCTCCTTGCACCAATGTCATTTAGGTCTCCAACAATGAGAGCAGCTAACTCTGGAGTTATATGTAAATTGTAGACATATGAAGCTCTAAAACGATCTCTAATTAATCTTATACGAACGGATGTGAAATCTTCATCTTTGAAGTGATCACGTGCCATTCTAAACACCTTCGCTAAAACATTGTGGGTATCAAAATTTTGTATCAAAACTTTAATAACCTCAAGGTTTAAATTCGACGAGCGATCATCTCCACACAGTGCTCGTACCCTATTAGTGACTTCATTATCAGTGTCATAAATATATAGTTGAGCAAATTTGGGTGGTTCCCCATTTAACGACATAAGTGACCTAATTTTGTGGTAATTTTGGCTGCAAATACGATAAACATATGGTCCAAAACCATTGTTAATGTTTTTATCAATTTTTTCAGGCATCGATGTGAAGGAAAACATAGAGTTATATGCACGGATATTCTCCCGAAACATAGTTTCCTCCTTGTTAACATAAAAGGTTAATAGGTTATGTAGATATGAATGAGGCTGTTGTAGTGGAGCTAAATTTATCTTTTCCTCTCTACAGCACATGGACAACTTCACGTTTTTGCGCCGCCTATGTTTCTCATTACGCTCTTCATAGCACATAAGGGAACCACATTTGCCACAATTATAAGTCGGCGCACCGAAATTTCATGCCTCTTTAAATTTTCCTATCAAATAATAAATCGATAATTAATGGATTACATTAAGTAATATTTTTCCAAAAAAATAATATTGACTATATGATATTCTTACTCGGTCGTGGTACATGAGTACGATGGCCCACTTTTGTTGTTCTAGTATGGTGTTGATGTCCTTCATAAACTGATAAAAAAATGTAAATTCGAGAAAATATGAAATTTATACTTAAGATTGTGTAATGGATTTATTTAATAAGTAATTAAAGTGTAAATTCATTAATTTAACATTTTAAATATTGATAAAGAACTTGTATGAATCACATTCATAACTCGCGCAAGTGAATCTCTACATTGTCAATGGTGTATCCATTGTAATTGCTGAAGGAAGTATGAGACTTTGGAGTAGCGATATTGGTGGTTAAAGTAACACTGCCGTCTTTATTGACAAATGAGCGAGAAATGATGGTTGATGTAAAATTTAAATTATAAACGACAGTATTTGGAGTTACTTGTAAGTGTCTAATGGGTGGACGCTGAAAGGTGTGGTTTAAGATTATTGTTTTTGTAGGGGACATCACAGCAGTCGACAATCTGCAACGTTTATTAAGTCTAATGGTATGCCTTCTCAATCTAGCAAACCTTGCATAATCTGGGTTCTCCATCTACTTGATAAAAGAATGTAAGCATTTTTTAATTATAACATATGTATGTAAACTACTAATTTTGAAAAGTATCATAACATTTGACGAAATAAGGTAGCTTGAAATGATATAATTTCGGGAAAAAAAATTGGGATTTACTATTATATAGATTAAGTACATTTCTCAATAAAGATAATAGCAGTCATATTAATGTTTACTATATTCGCCGGGGGGAATACCTGGAGATGCAGAGAATATATTCTCCCAAAATTCAATGAATATTTGAAAGTACCTACAACACACACAAAATTGTTAAATTAAAAATCCTATAGACTATTGATGCTCTTAACCAGAAAATGATTAAAGTAAATATGCAAGAACATAATTGAAGACAAAAAAAAAACATATTGAAATTTAAAAGAAATCGACATTATAGATTCACTTGTAAATGGATAGTCATAGCGCAATAAACATTCAGATAATGGAAATAGAGTACATTGAAAATAATATGAAATGTTATTTATATTTATTCCATCACATATTCATGTTGAAATTGTAAAGAAGTGGTATTTTTTTATTTTTTTTTATGACTTCACTTGAGAGAACATCTTTTTCGGTGGATAAAATAAATCTATATTGTAAGAGTACACTTTGCATTCACTAATTAGCGGACTTTGATGAAGTAATAAAATAAAATTTATTCATTCAATAAGTGTGAAATAATTGCAATTTTATGATAATCAATTTTTAGAGAAACTATAACAATAATGAGCAGCTTTAATACAACGACTTTATTTAAAAAAACTACATTAACAAAGTTCTAGGAAACATGAAAAATGAAAATAAAGTGGCATTAGTTGTTACTTATTTGCCACTATTTCATAGTTTCTTTATTCATTAAATACATAACTGCAACTTTTGGGTGAAATGTCATTCATCTTCAGAATAAACATAGTACTCATCAATAAAAGGGTCTTCATTGACTTCCGCAGTTTCACCCTCGCTCTCTTCCTCAGATACAATATCTAGATCGATAAAAGAAACATCTTTTTGTTCATTTGCACTAGGATCTATAGTTGTTTCAAATTTCGATGATAAAATTATAGTTTTCTTTATTTTCTCACTATTTTCAGACTTCCCTATATTGCCATTTCCATCATAGGTCTCAACGAACGGAACATTGTGCAACACTTTCATGACGGAATAAATTTCCTCTAATCGGGTTTTCTTCGATTTGTTCTGAGAGTTATTCACATGTTCGTTGACTTTACGGGTGCGACGCCTTGATTGGTAGCGTAACTCACGGGGGATGGATTGTCTAGATTAATGAAATCTTTGCGAGCATAGATTTTGTTTGCCTTATTGAGTATTGCACACTCTCTTCGACCCATTTTTACCCTAACAACAAATTAATTTGTATTTTGTTCCCATTTAAAGATAAAACAAATAAATAACATTTATTAATTCAAAGAAAATATATAGGGAAAAATACTTTGATGAAAAACATTTATAAAATTACTAAAAATCCTAAGAAAACTTTTTACAACGTTTTCAGGGTTAAACTTTGACATCTTTAAATATTTTGACATCATTAGCGAAAAAGAGAACGCGTATTTTAGGCGGAACACTAGGAGAGAGGATTATCGGTTGTAAAATCCCATTACATTTAATCAATCATATATGTAATCTCTGAAAGACTATTTTTTTTCTTTTTTTTACAAATGCTTGTTGGAGACAACATACATCTGTAAAGATTCCTTCATTCGTGCATTTAATAATGAAATTGAATAATAAAAGATGAAGATTAAAATGGAAAATTCCCTAATGAAATACAAAGATAGGGCCAATAACATAATGAGGTAGGAATAAAAGGATAATATTTTATAGTAAAATAAATTATAGTTTATTTTTAAACAAGGAACTAACGTGTGAAATATGAGTGTTAACGCAAAAATTATCCATCTACGAGGACCAATCAGAAAAGGACACATGTCATCCTACGTGACAATATTCGACACCCGAGGAGAGTTGGTCGACATCCGAGGAGAGTTGGTCGGCACCCGAGGAGAGTTAATCGGCACCCGAGGAGAGTTGGTCGGCATACCAACCAGGAAGATCAAAAGATAACTATGCATTTAATGTGAATTAATGAAGATGACAGCGCATTTAATGAGCCTTAATGTACATTCATACTATATTAATAGATGACAACACATAGCATACCAAACAATTCAACAATTAGATTCGTTGAATGTAGACATAATGTATAAATGTCTACATACAATGAATCTCTTTATCTCCCATCACTATAAATACATGTATTCCCTTAGCCAAGAGAGAGAGGAGAGAGAGATCCAAGAGAACCTAGAAACCCCATACACAAGATACACATCCTTTCTCTCTCTACACCCTATGGTGCTATTGTAAACCCATGGGAATAAATTAACAGTGGACGTAGGCTTTATTCTTAGCCGAACCACTTTAAAAATCTTTGTCTCTTATGTGCTTGATTGGATTGCTTTCATCTATTTATCTGTGATCATAAAAATGGGATTCGGTCCAGTTTTTTTGCATCAACAGATTGGCGTCGTCTGTGGGAATGTGTTACAAACATTGTTCTCCATCAAAAGCTAAGTTTTTATTTTCTATATGTATAATAAATTATATATTATACATACATATATTGATTCAATCATGATTTTTATGTTTATATACATAAATTAATTGTCCAATTTTTATTTGCAAAATACTGCATATCATGATTTCAAAATCATAACTGTTAGATTAATTCTTATTTAGAAATCTGAAAAATAGTGGATTTCATAAATCATAACTTTTTGCTTGATTCTCAAGTTTCAATTTTATATCATGGAATAAATATTTTAAATGATTAAATATACCAATATATACGATGATGCTAAGATTTGATAATTTTCTTTGTTGATTTTGAAATAATTTGTGAAAGATCTTTGATGACTATTCAAATTCCCATTATATTTTTGTTCAAATCATGATTCTCATATGTTTATATCCATAAACTTAGAGATCAAATCAATTATATATTTTGCATACATCTTTTAATTCAATCATGATTTTATATTCACAAATTGTTGAATCTAATTTTACAAATCTGCATAAATGTACATTTCATAATCACAAAGTTTGAGAAATTTGTGTACATATTATATTATTTCTTCTTTAAGGAGATAAAATAATTTCTTTATATTCATAAATCTCTTTTATATGAGTATATACAAATTTGATTCATTTGGAAATCTTTTAATTTAGTCATAATTTTTATATGCACTAACTGTGTGATCGATTTCAATTTGGGGATCTAGTGAATTTTAGACTCATAAATATTATACAAATCCTTGCATCTATGGATCCACTTGAAGATTTTCTGAACAAATATGTTAGGATATGGATAAGCATTAAGAACGATTATGTATTTTCCATTCCGATATTAACATGAATTGAATCAGACCCATTTTCTCTCTCTTCAAGAAAACTATGTTCTCTGCACAAATAATCATATTATGTAATTGTGTTGATACGATCAATTTTATCAATATATGAATAATCAATTATATGTTGTACATACATACATACATATTTTGATTCAGTCATGCTTTTTATGATTATAAACTTAAATTAGTTGTCCAATTTTTCATTTATCAAATCTGCAAAATATTGCAAATTATGATTTTATTAAATTAGTGGATCGGCTTTTATTTCAAATATGAATAAACGAAAATTTCATAATCACAAGTCCGTTAAATATTTTTATGGAGACACATTTATGTACATCATATTTTTATGAGAACACAATATATTTTGATTGTTATCTCTCATATTATTATCTGGAAATTTAAATTGTCCAATATTGAAGCCAAAGCACACTATATATTGGTCGGCTGAATAATTATTCTAATCGTAATTTTTATATGATTCAGCCTCAACAGGTGCTCAGGAAAAATTATCTGCCCAGTACAATTCTTGGATGCTCATCAACAGCACATAAAGACTTTAAAAGGTCAATACCGAACAAAAACAACGCAGCTAGACTGCACACAACACAACAGCAAGACTGCAAACAATAATTCAATTGGCACCATCAGATTCATTTCATACATGCCCCAATCCTGGTCATAGAGCTTCATACTTGACTTAATCGAGTTAAGAGTAGGATTGAAGAAGTTCGAGGCAGTGCCATCTACTGTACATCAGTGCCTAAAATTTCCAATAAATTTTGGAGTAGGAGTTGTGAAAGGTGATCAAAAAGTAGCTCGGGAATGTTATTATTCATCTGCCGAGCAAGAGGAGCTGGAGGAGTCGAGGAAAAAGACTACTACTTATCAAGTGGATGAAGGTGCAAAAATTGAAACATTGGATCCTAGAGAGGAGTCGCAACTCGTGAAGGATCAAGTAGTGGAAGCTACTGAAAATATCATTCTGGACAACGAGCACACCCTGAACGAACTACTCAAATAGGTTCGTCGTTGGATACCTCATTAAAACAGGAATTGATAACTTTCCTAAGAAGAAGAAAGAAAACTTTAGCATGGAGTCATGAAGATATGCCCAGAATAGACCCAAATTTCTTATGTCACGAGCTCAACGTGAATAAGGAGATCAAACCAGTGAAGCAGAGAAGAAGAGTATTCAGCCCTGAGAAGAATCAAGCTATACAGGAGGAGGTCGAGAAGCTCCAGAAAGCTTGCTTTATCGAAGACGTTAAATATCCAGACTGGTTAGCAAATGTGGTGATGGTAAAAAAGAAGAATAACAAGTGGAGGATGTGTGTAGACTTCACCGACCTTAATAAAGCATGCCCAAAGGATCACTTTTCGCTGCCCCGAATTGATCAACTAGTCGATGCTACCTCGGGAAACGAGTTGTTGAGCTTCATGGATGCTTATTCTGGTTACAACCAGATTAAAATGAAACCTGAAGACAGGGAGAGTACTTCTTTCATTACCCCTAGGGGAACTTATTGTTATAATGTTATGCCTTTTGGTTTGAAAAATGCAGGTGCGACATATCAGCGACTGATGAACAAGGTCTTTGCTAAATAAATCAGTTGCAATATGGAAGTCTATGTTGACGATATGCTAACAAAGAGCAAGAAAGCTGTCGATCATCTAGTTGACTTAGGCCAGACCTTTGATCAACTGGATAAATATCAAATGAAGCTGAACCCGATGAAGTGCATATTTGGAGTTCGAGAAGGCATGTTTCTCGGGTACATTGTCAATCAATGAGGCATTGAAGCAAATCCTGAAAAGATCAAAGCCCTATTAGGGCTGCGATCTCTAACGATGAAGAAAGAAGTACAGAGTCTCACAGGACGAGTAACAGCACTCAACAGATTTGTATCGCGAGCAACTGATAGATGTCTCCCATTCTTCACAACGCTCCGAAAGACTTTTGAATGGAATGATGAATGTGAGAAGGCCTTTCAAGACTTGAAGAAATATCTGGGAGCACCTCCACTGTTGTCCAGACCGGTGATAGGAAAAAATTGTACTTGTATCTAGCAGTATCGGAGAATGCAGTTAGCTCGGCGTTGATCAGAGTGGAGAATGGAGTGTAAAAACCAATTTATTACATGAGTAAGGCCTTTCGAGGAGCAAAAATCAGATATCCGAGGCTGGAAAAATTGGCACTGGCGTTGATTGAGGCAAGTAGGAGAATGAGGCCATACTTCCAGGCTCGTACCATAGTAGTATATACTGATATGCCGTTGAGGCAAGCCCTTCATAAACCAGAAAAATTAGGGAGATTGATGTATTGGGCAATAGAGCTCGGTGAATATGATATAGTTTATGAACCCAGGTCATCGCTAAAAGGGCAGGATGTAGCAGATTTTATAACAGAGTTCACCTATCCTGATACCCCCGAGGAGCAAAAGTTGCTCGCTGATCAACCTGTGGATGTTACAGAATCAACAGACACAAGCTCAGACCAATTTCGGTTGGTAAAATGTCGAGTGGATGTTACAGGATAATCAATTTCGAGCTCAGACCAACTCCGATTGGTAAAAGGGCAAGAAAAGATGATCGACGAGGAGTAAGAAATATCAGGGGAAGATTAAAGGAAGCAACAAATATTTCACCGAGGAACTCTGTCAGATCAGAAATTTGAAGACGAGTTACCTATATGGAGGCTATATGTATATGGCTCATCTTGCACAACAGGCTGTGGGGCAGGGATCATTTTGAACAGCCCGGACGAGGTTGACATGGAATACGCCTTACGATTCAAATTCAAAGCTTCTAATAATGAGGTTGAGTATGAGTCTATGATTGCAGGTCTTAATTTGGCAAAAATTATGGAGGCGCAACAGGTTATTATCTTCAATGATTCTCAATTGATCGTAAATCAAATGTTGGGAATATATGCAGCCAAAGGAGAATCAATGATTAGGTATCATGCAAAGGTGATGGAGTTGGTATCAGAATTTATTGCTATTCAACTGGTCAGAATACCAAGAATGGAGAATGCGAGAGTAGACGCCTTAGCTCGATTAGCATCAGTTACTCGTACCGAGCTACGAAGAACAATCCCAATTGAAGTTTTAGTTGGTCGGAGTATAGATGAAGATCTAACGATGAATTTTATTACCCTTGATTTAGGACCATCTTGGATGGATCCCATCAGGGCATATATTGAGGAGGGAAAATTACCAATTGACAAGCTCGCAGCCAAGAAATTGAAGTTTAAAGCTGCTCGGTATGTATTAATTAACGGTATTTTATATAGACGAGGAATTATGGCAGGTTTGCAAAGATGTGTGCATCCCACCGAGGTGAAAGATTTGATTGAAGAGGTTCATGAAGGGTCTTGTGGAGCCCATGTAGCAGGTCGGACGCTTTTGCAAAGGATGATGACGCAGGGATACTACTGGCCAACGATGAGAGCTGATTGTATAGCCTATGCTAAGAAATGTGACAAGTGCCAGCGCTTTTCCTCCATCCGAAGAACTCCACAAGCATTGTTGACACCCATCACTTCCCCTTGGCCATTTGCCATGTGGGGAGTAGATCTGGTTGGGCCAGTGCCAACGACCAAGGGAAGGTTCAAATACCTCGTCGTCGCAGTGGATTATTTTACTAAGTGGGTAGAAGCGAAGCCTCTCATTGATATGACGTACGATAAGGTGTACCAATTTATCTGGAAGAATATCATCTGTCGATATGGTCTTCCTCAAGCCTTCATCACAGACTATGGAACACAATTTGACAATGAGGAGTTCGCTGCCTATTGCCATCAGTCCAATATCTTAAAGATCCACTCGGCACCAGGACATCCTCAAAGCAACGGACAGACTAAAGTGACGAACAGAACACTGCTAAATGGATTGAAGAAAAGACTAAGTGACACAAAAGCAAACTGGATCAACGAGTTACAATCAGTACTGTGGGCTTATCGTATTACTCCCCGAGCAGCAACTGGAGAATCACCATAGATGCTGCCGTTTGGAAGTGAAGCTGTTATACCTGCTCCTTTTATTGAAAATTTTTTGGGGAATACTAGTGCTACACACTACTTGTCAAAACTCGACAAAGCTCAGATTACTCAGCAAAAATATTCCTAAAATTGCCAACCTGTTTGGCTAGGAAACAAAATATTCCTAAAAATGCCAACCTCGGTTGGTTAGGAAACAAAATATTCCTAAAAATGCCAACCTGTTTGGCTAGGAAACAAAATATTCCTAAAAATGCCAACCTGTTTGGCTAGGAAACAAAATATTCCTAAAAATGCCAACCTGTTTGGTTAGGAAACAAAATATTCCTAAAAATGCCAACCTGTTTGGTTAGGAAACAAAATATTCCTAAAAATGCCAACTTATGTTGGTTAGGAAGTACATATATTCTCGAAAATGCCAACTTATGTTGGTTGGGAGGTAAATATATTCTCGAAAATGCTAACTTATGTTGGTCGGGAGGTAAGATTATTCCAGAAAGCTCCAAAGTTGCTCGTAGAGGAAAAATCCACTAACTATGGCTGGTCGGGGATAAAAAGCCACTAACTGTAATTGGTCGAAAAGGAAAATTTACCGACCTTGGTTGGTCGAAAACATTTTATGAAAACGAGAAAGTGATCGAGCAACATTTTTTATACTTGTAACTTTTTTACTAAGTTGGTCGATAAACAAAACATCATTTTTTATCAAATGGTTACCACAAATTCAAACTAGTCGACAATAAGTTGATCGACAAACAACACAATATTGTTATCTTTTTAACAGATACATATGCACAGATGTAAAGTATTTTACAAGACAATAGCAATTAAGATTGCGAACAAAAATGAAAGTCTTCCATTAAAATCAAAAACAAAATACATCAGGAATGAAATACAAATTTATTACATCAATATTCCCATTTTATTGGTTTCTTCCCCTCTGCTTTTGAAACAGGCTCCTCGCCAGCAGGTGGATCATTTAAAGCAAGAGGAGAATTTATGAAGTTAATATCTTTAAACATCCTGATATTCATCACGGATGGTCAATCTAAGAGGTGCTCGATAAAGTATTTGTTCATTTGGGGGCTTCTATTACAGATATATTTGTTTATTTGGTGGCACATTCTTATAACATCATGCAGTCGAGCACCAAATTCAACTTCACAAACTCACACGGAGGCGTATTCAGAAGTTCAGGAGGTACATTGAGAAGTTCAGGAGGCATATTCAGGAGTTATTATGCACATACTATTGAAGTTCAGAAGTCAAATTTAACATCTACAACACTAGATCTTTACTACTACTATCCCGACCAATATTGAAGAAGAAGTTGTATGAAAATGTTTCGAAGTCCACCACTAGCTTGGTACTAATCAGATTGAAGAGTTGGGTTCAAAAGCTAGTATGTTACTCGACAAAGTATTCAGAGGATCATAAATCAGAAGAATCAAGCACGTGAAGTTAGCACTCAGTTGCTCGGCACAGGAGGCAGTTGGTCGGCTAGCAAACTAATCAACATACTTGAAGATTATGACAAGTTACAAGCTGCATACTATGGCATGGCTGCATCCAAATTCCCAGGGGTGATACATAGCACACGGAGTTCCTCAAAAGAAAGATTAGCAACCATCGATCAGCTTGCATCATATGTCGTCCAGGAGATAATGCACTTTATGTTGAACAAATCAAGAAGGTAGATCAAGAATTTCACGAGCACCGAGCAACACTGCAAAATAAATACTCTATCCTTTCAAGTAAACCATCAATTATGGAGCATTGGAGGCTTCTGTTACCGCAAAAATTCTCCATCTACGAGGACCAATCAGAAAATGACACATGTCATCCTACGTGGCAATATTCGACACGCGAGGAGAGTTGGTCGACATCCGAGGAGAGTTGGTTGGCACCCGAGGAGAGTTGGTCGGCACCCGAGGAGAATTAGTCGGCACCCGAGGAGAGTTAGTCGGCACCCGAGGAGAGTTGGTCAGCATACCAACCAGGAAGATCAAAAGATAACTATGCATTTAATGTGCATTAATGAAGATGACAACGCATTTAATGAGCCTTAATGTACATTCATACTATATTAATAGATGACAACACATAGCATACCAAACAATTCAACAATTAGATTCGTTGAATGTAGACATAATATATAAATGTCTACATACAATGAATCTCTTTATCTCCCATCACTATAAATACGTGTATTCCCTTAGCTAAGAGGGAGAGGAGAGAGAGATCCAAGAGAACCTAGAAACCCCATACACAAGATACACGTCCTTTCTCTCTCTACACCCTATGGTGCTATTGTAAACCCCTGGGAATAAAATAACAGTGGACGTAGGCTTTATTCATAGCCGAACCACTTTAAAAATCTTTGTCTCTTATGTGCTTGATTGGATTGCTTTCATCTATTTATCTGTGATCATAAAAATGGGATTCGGTCCAGTTTTTTTGCATCAACAATGAGTAACACTTGTATGATTGAAATTACTCCTTCTTTCAACTCATTCTTGCAATCATATATGTGTTACTGTATATGGTTATAACAATGATGAGGTAAATATAAAACATAAATAATTTCGGTGGGACTAAACAAAATATATGATTACACAGATAAAAAAACATGAATAAACTTATGTGTACCCTCATTTGGTACCCTCACTGGTACCTTCTAATAAGACAAGACAACAAGAAGTTGTACTTATTATTGTGGGTCCCGTTAGGGCAACAAGTACAATCTCTTGTTGCCTTGTTTTATTAGAGGGTACCAAATGAGAATACATGTAGCATTACTCAAAAAACATTCATAAATTTATACAAATATACGATTTAAACAAATCTCCTGGAACTATCAGTAACACTTGTATGATTGAAATTACTCTTTTTTGCAAATCATTCTTGCAATCATATATGTGTGTACCGTAGATGGTTAGTGTTGATGTAAAAAATTAGATTATATCTAATTATTTAATCACAGATAAAATAAAATGAGACAATTTTTTTTAAAGTGGTTCAGCCTTATAAGAATGGCCTACGTCCACTGTTTCTATTATTGCTGACTGTTTGGGAATTCTTGATTACTAGTTTAGTCAAGAAATTACCGGTCCTCTTACAATGAGGATGATATAATGTATTTATAGCCCTCAGGTTGTACATGTGAAAGGGTAATACATAGCTATCCATTAGGCGTATACATCTGTATGATAATAATAAGCATTTAATGCGCAGTTAATCTGTTGATTATCCTGCTATTAATGCTCTGTTCGAGGTGCAGCTCGGACCGCCTAAGCTGCTCGGACCGCCTAAGTAGCTCGATACTCATAAGTTGCTCGGTGTATTAAAGTTCCTCGAAGAACTCTTGTTGGTTGGAGCATCTGAGTTGATTGGGGAAGCAGAGTTCCTCGTTGCAGTATGGTTCCTTGGAGAGCATCTATTGCTCGGAGTATCTGAGTGGGTCAAGGTGTTGTTCGGAAGTGTTTGTTATTGCCACGCAGATTACCACGTGTCTTCACTCAATTGAGCCATGTCAGCAGATTAAATTTGGTATCAACAGAAGCCCCCAATGTTTCACAGTTCGAAATTTGAGGAGTGTGGAACATTCTTTCTCAAAATATGGCGATTTTAAATGGTCATCCTGAAATTTAGGAGTATTTTCTTTTGTATTTATTTCTCCTTCCAAATTCGTAGAATCGAACTTTTTAAAATTTTATAACCGCTTCGATTCCCGCGCCCTTTTTATCTTTTTAGCCGCTGGTAACGTAATCGTCTCTTTTTGTAATCATTATCTTTACCCATTCCCAAGACAGGGTATTTAAGCGTTGCAGAAAATCCCCTCGTCTTCTACTTTTTCAAATTTGTCTATTTGAGTTTTCCATTGTCTCTCTCTCCTGTGCGTTCATCCCTTTCATCATTCGTTGTCAACAGACTCATCCTTTTTCCTGTAAGATCTTCTTCTTTCTCTTTGATTTCCTTTACTCATCATAGTTTACCCTGTAGAGTCGCTTGATAAGTTTCGTTCAGATTTCTCTATCCCTTCATGGGTTATTTTGGAGGAACTTTCTGAGCCTTCAGATTACTTTTGTTTGGCTGAGGGACATTGGTTCCCTAGTCTCTTTGTCGCTGAATGTGGCTTTTCTTTTCCCCCAAACCCTTTATGTCTGGAATTCTGTCAATATTTTGACGTGGTTCCTGCAAGAATAGCCCCCAATACGTGGAGAATAGTTAACGGAGTTCATAGATTAAATCAAATTCATAGAACTCGTATAGGAATTCCAGAAATTATGTTATGTTATAGATGGACTGTTGGTGACATTTCTTTTTATTTAAAAACTAGGTTTTTAAATAGGGCTTTAGTGGTCAATCTCCCAGATGTCAATAGGGACTACTTCGAGCACGGGGTTGTTATGAAAAATTGGCAACACCCTCCACTGACTGGAAATGATGTGTACCAGGGTCCTAGATGTCCTCCCTATGGCAATGGGATAGGTTGTTTTTATTTTATTTTTGAAATTATGCTTCCTTTGTGTTTGATAAAATGTGTCACTGATATTTTAATTTTCATTTATTTGCAGTTGACAGCAAAAGAAGGTCTCCAAAAGAGACAGAAGTTAATTTAAAACATCCAAAACTTATCTGGGGTTTGCATCAGACTGTTGCTGACGATCATATCAGGTCAGCTTCATATTTGTTGCAGTCTAAGAGTTACACCTCATCTTTTACTGCTCGTCCGGTGATAAGTGAGGTAGAACCAGTACCTGCTTCTGCAAGTTCTTCACCTGAGTCTCATATCCCTCTAAGTAAAAGAATGAAGAAAAGAAGAGCTCCTGCCATCTTCGAGAAATCTGCCTCTGTTGCTGGAGAGGCAAAGAGAAGTAAACATGATGTTCCAGAAGAAGGGACAAAGAAGATTGATGCACCCCCTACGGCTACTACTGTGAAGGATGCCAAGAAGCCCCTAGTGGCTCCGAGCAAGCCGTTGTTCCAAGCGAGGTGATTGTTATCTCTCCGACTAAGACTACATCGTTAGTCGAGACCATTCTTGTTCCCCCGAGGAAGCTGAAGAAGAGCACCTCGGTCAATTTGGCTGAATCCATCTCTAAGCCCCCGATTACTGGAAGTGGTGTTCCCACTTTTGTTGCCGCGAGCTCTGCCATGAGCTCAGTGAAGTCTTGGATCATTCTCGAGATCTAAGATATGGAAGAAAATCTTTCTCAGGATATGGTTACCTCATTAGTTGCTCGTCATATAGCTTCTGTAAGTATCATTGTTCTCAACTTTCATTTTTCCCTTGTTACATCTGTGTACTGACTTGATATCATTTTCTTTTCCCAGTTGGTGACCTGTTTTAATACCATTTTCAAGAAAGATGAAGCTATTAAAGCTTCAAGCTCCTCGTCTGGTGTAGAGGAAGCTTTGGTGGGCCTGACGCAGTCTTTGAAAGATTCTCGTCAGAAGTATGATGATGATAAGGCTGCTTGGGAGGAGAAACTTGATTCCACCGAGCAGGAGAGAAACCAAGTGGTTGAAGTCTCCAAAGGTTTGGAGAAAAAAATAAAAAACTTGGAAGAGAAGAATAAAGAGCTCGATGAGAAGCTCAAAAATGCTAAGGAGCTTGAAAGTAAGCTCAAAAATGCTGAAGAAGAGTTGGGCCGACTTCATGAAGTAGGGCGTTAAAAGGAAGAAATAGAGAATAAGCTGAAGGCTGCCGAGGATCTTCTTTCCGAGAAGCTTTCCTTGGATAAAGCTAAAAGGAAGTTGGCTATAAAAAAGTCTTTCAGCACTGGTTGGGATAAGGGGTGGAATAAAGGTATGGCTGCCATGATGTCGCAGGTAGAATATGGTAGCCACAAATACTTTAGGGATGGTTGGGTCGCTGCTCTGCAAAAGATGAAGGTCGATGAAAATTCTGATCTGTTTCAGCGACATATCCCGGGCCCCCTCCAACTCCTAAAGAAGAATAAGAGGACGAAGCCGCCTCTGAGGAATCCTCCATGGTGATGGGAGATCAAATTCCTCATTCCCCAGCTATCCAGTCCACCAGCGAGCAACTTCAACCATCCATTGTTTCAAACGAGCAACTTCCAGCACTCCCTGAGCAACCATTTGTACCATCCGAGCAACCTACCTCCTCGTCCCAGCCTCCTGAGAAAGTTTTGGGAGACAAGGAAAAGTTGTAGAGTTGTTCGAATTTTTCTCTCTGTTTATTTTTCTTTATCAAATGTAACTCTGAATTTTGTACTTCTCCTTTATGATGTAATAAAGTTTGAAGTTTCGCCTATTCATACTGTTGTTTCTCTTCTTCATGCTCTATTTGAACTCTTATTGATTCTTGCTTTCTCTTCCTTTACTAGTTTATGGCCAGGATGGAGTTATTGTCTGCTCATGATACAAAATTGTTGAGGCAATGCAATGAGTATTTCAAAGCTGGTCATACAGATATGAGTGCAGCACAAATCGTTGACATCCTCGGTCAAGGTGCTTCAGAGCAAGTAATTTTAGCCTATCAGTATTTGAAGTGCCTGCTTGACCGTGCAGTGGATAATAATGTAGCATATTATGAAATGATTGAAGATCTCCATGGAACTCTTGAAGAGCTTCAACAACAATATAAGGAATATACAGCCCTTTTGCACGAAGGATACGAGAAGAAGTATCAGCAACTCAGTACTGATAAGGGATACGATAAACTGTTTGCTGCTTACGATGTGAGGGAGAGAACTTTGAAGGCTGAGGTCGAAGAGCACTGACAGATAACTGAGTTGTTAGATCAGGAAAACAATAACCTGCAAAGAGAGTTGTCTCAGTTGAAGTCTGCAGCTTCCACCTCAAACGCTTTGGTCCCTGTGAACGACGAGGGATTCACTTTCTTAGAGGTCGAAAATGCCAACCTGAGGGATGAATTAGAAACCTTGAAGAGCGCTGGCCCTTTTACATCTACTCGTGGACGAGCAAGAGCTCCTCGGGGACGAGTAAGAGCTGCTCGAATTACTGTCGAGGAACAAAGAACTCAATCTGCTCTGGAGAACCAAGCCTTCCAACTGATGGCAAAGAACCAGGCATTGATTGAGATGTCTAAGAAGATCAGGAATCTGGACGAGCAGCTTTCTGCACAGAAGTCTGTAGATTTTGGCTCTCCTATTTTTTCAGTTTTGGTTTATTTACAAATTTGCCATTTTGGCTCAAATCTATAAATACAAGTGTCATTTCTAGGTTTTGAGGGAGGACAAGTTTGAGAGCTATTTTGTGAGTTATTAAAGCTAAAGAGAGATAGAGCTCCCATTTGAGGGGTGAGTTCTTGTGAGGTTGTGAGTGACTTTCTAAGAGAGATAAATTGTGTGTGTGTATAACCTTTGGGTTCCTCCATTTATCTATAGAAAGAAGAAATCCTCCTTGGTGGATGTAGCCCAAATTTGGGTGAACCACGGTATATCGTTGTTGTTTTGCTTTGATGATTGCTTGTATGTTCTTATTGTCTCTTCATTGATGTTTGGTTGATTCGATTGGGAGTTTGCACACTAGTTCATTTTGGGAACAAGGTCTTGGGTGTTTTCCGCACACCAAGTGTTTGATAAAATTCCCGAGTGAGTTTTATCGTCTTGGTCGCTAGAGATAGTCTTGCTTTAGCGCAACAAGTGGTATCAGAGCTTTGGTTGCATTGTTTGCCCGGTATTTTGGTTCGAGGTTGAATTAATTTTGGCAATTTTGGCATAGCTTTTGTTTTTGTTCCAAATGACGGAAAATGTGGAGAGTACTCGAGAATCAACCTCTACGAGCGGAGTCTCTAAGAGATGGGATACGAGTTATGGATCAAGTGGCTCAATGAAGACGGACATGAAGGCTTTTGATGAGAAGATCAATTTCGGGTTATGGCAAAGACGAATGCGAGGCGTTCTTGTCCAACAGAGGTTGCAATTAGCATTGTTGGAGGTAGAGGGACGACCGGTAGGCATGACCGATGCCGAGTGGATTGACATTGATCAAAGAGCGGCTTCGTGTATTGAGATGCTTATCACAGATGATGTGTTGAATAACGTGATAGCGGAGACCACGGCTAAAGGCATGTGGGATAAGCTTGAAGAGATTTATTTGGGAAAGTCGTTGTCAAATAAATTATTCCTCAAGAAGAAACTCTTCAAGCTTGAGATGAAGGAGGGTGAGGATATGATGAAGCATATCAACGTTTTTAATGCCTTGATAAATGACTTGAACCGGATAGACGTTCAATTCATTGAGGAGGATCGAGCATTGTTGTTGCTTGCATCATTACCCGATTCATACGAGCATTTTGTGACCACGCTCATGTTTGGGAAGTCTACGCTCCGGTGCAACGAGGTTGTGCAAGATATTCAATCTCATGTCACGATGAGAAAGAAGGAAGGTGGAGGTGACGGGTATTCCCATAATGAAGGCCTTATGGCGAGAGATGGAGGTGGGCAAAATGGCGGGAGAAACTCCAACCGGGGATTTAATGACGGTAGTAGGTCTAGATCGAGGGGTGTTGGTGGTAAAGGGCCGAAATGCTACAAGTGTCGGGAATGGGGTTATATGATCCGAGAATGTCCTTTGTGGAACGACAAGGTTAAGGGCAAGGTTGATTCCGAGAGGGCAACGGTAGCGAGTGCGAATTATGAAGATGAACTTGGAGAACTTCTCACAATCTCCAAGGTTAACTCTCTTTCCTAAGATGATTGGATATTAGATTCGGGATCGTCGGATCACGTTTGCTCCAAGAGGGAATATTTTGAGACTTTCACAGAAAATGGAAAAGGTTCCATGTCTTTGGCTAACGGAGAGAAGGTTTCCGTTGAGGGTGTCGGGACGGTGAAACTCAAGATGTTCGATGGGGTGGAACGCACTTTGGGTGGTGTGGCCTATGTCCCAAAGTTGCGAAAGAATTTGATATCCATTAGCCGTTTGGATTCCAAGGGTTGCCGGGTGTCGGTGGCGGGTAGAGTCTTGAAAGTCACACGCGGTTGTATGGTCCTAGCGAGGGGAGATGAGAGAGAGGGGTTGTATCGTCTAAATCAAACTTCGAGGAAGATTGGGAAGCGGTGTGCACAAGTGATCGAACATTCGAGGCATGTCTCGTTTGTGAACAAAGTGGAGACATTGGGTGCTAGCTTTCCAAGAGTAGACGGTAGTGATGGGAGAATACCTACTAGTGGAGGGGATGGATCGAAGTCCCCCTCTAGGGCCAACGGGTGATGTTGACCCGGTTTAGTTGCACACATGCATTGGCCGATTCGAATCGAGGAGGTGTAGGACTGTGATGGATTCGAGGTGTGTGTAGCTAGTTCAAGGAAGGCCGATGAGTTATTATTTGCGAGCATTGGCAAACGGGAGTTTTTCGTGACAAAGACTTGGTATATCTTTCGAGGGTGAGATTTGGAGGGTATGAGAGGTGAGGAATTTTCCCTCTCATCCGTGGTTATTTCTCAAGGTGGAAGATGGTGTTGATGTGTTTGAATGTTTCGTGTAAAGAAGGTGTATGCTATATGTATTGTGTGGGGGTGTACTCACGGGGTTACATGAGGAGCGAGTTTCACCGTATGGTTACATGTGAAGCATTCAGGGGAGTTCTTAGTTTAGAACTTAGTTCCTCGGCGGGTGGAGTCGTTTGGAGTCTTGGAGTGAAGACTTGCGGTATCTCACTTCATGGTTGAAGTTTGAGGTGGCTTAGCGTCGGGTGGAGCGTATTGGCTTGTTAGATGTCGGGATGATCTTAGAGCGGATTTGATGTTTGCATTCCGAGTTCGGTTGGATCGTGAGGATCGCCTGGGGGAATCGCATTAGCTTGGTAGATGGTGGGACAGTCTTCAAGCGGGTTCAATTTCAGCATTCTAGAGATTGGTTGGATCGTCAGGATCGCCAAGGTGGAGTTTGTTGATTTTGGCTCTCCTATTTTTTCAGTTTTGGTTTATTTACAAATTTGCCATTTTGGCTCAAATCTATAAATACAAGTGTCATTTCTAGGTTTTGAGGGAGGACAAGTTTGAGAGCTATTTTGTGAGTTATCAAAGCTAAAGAGAGATATAGCTCCCATTTGAGGGGTGAGTTCTTGTGAGGTTGTGAGTGACTTTCTAAGAGAGATAAATTGTGTGTGTGTATAACCTTTGGGTTCCTCCATTTATCTATAGAAAGAAGAAATCCTCCTTGGTGGATGTAGCCCAAATTTGGGTGAACCACGGTATATCGTTGTTGTTTTGCTTTGATGATTGCTTGTATGTTCTTATTGTCTCTTCATTGATGTTTGGTTGATTCGATTGGGAGTTTGCACACTAGTTCATTTTGGGAACAAGGTCTTGGGTGTTTTCCGCACACCAAGTGTTTGATAAAATTCCCGAGTGAGTTTTATCGTCTTGGTCGCTAGAGATAGTCTTGCTTTAGCGCAACAAAGTCTGCCTTGGAGAATAAAGAACTCTTTATATAAAAAGTTTTCACGAGTAGTTAGAAAGGTTGACTTATCAGTTCCACAAGCAACCCAGAGAATTTTGGATGGCTGGCTACAATGAGGCTTTTTACCATTTGGATGATAGGATCCAAAATGCGAATAATGAAGGTTACAAACAAGGGTGGTTGAATGCCCCGGGTGTACTGCAATTGGAACAAGGTCACTACTTGTGGGATTATCATAATCCTGGGTTGCTCGAATTGCCAGTGCCACCCTTCAAACTCGACATGAGCTGGATCCCTTCCCGGGCAATCCCTCGGTGTTTGATTTCCAAATACCTTAGCGATTATAGTCTCCATTCCAATGCTGAAATATCTCGCCCCGAGCACCTACTCGATCGACCATCAGTGATGAACATCAGGATGCTTAAAGATCTTAATTTCATAAACTCCCCTTATTCTTTAGACGATCCTCTTGCTGGCGAGGAACCTGTTTCAAAAGCAGAGGGGAAGAAACCAATAGAATAGGAATCTTGATGTAATCATTAATTTGTATTTCATTCTCAATGTATTCTGTTTTTGGATTTAATGAAAGACTTTTATTTTTGTTCACAATCTTGATTGTCGTTGCCTTGTGGTTGTAAAACACTTTATATATGTATATCTGTTAAAAAGATAACAACATTGTGTTATTTGTCGATCAACTTAGAGTTGATTAAAACTTATTGTCGACTAGTTTGAATTTGTGGTAATCATTTGACAACTAACCAAACTTAATGATGTTTTGTTTCTCGACCAACTTGGTAGTAATTTAAAAAGTTACGAGTATCAAAAATTTTGCTCGATCACTTTCTCGTACTCATAAAATGTTTCAGACCAACCAAGGTCGATAAATTTTCCTTCTCGACCAACTGCAGTTAGTGGATTTTTATTCCCGATCAACCATAGTTAGTGGATTTTTTCTTACCGACCAACTTTGGCACTTTTAGGAATAGTTTTTCTTCCTAACCAACCTTAGTTGGCATTTTTAGGAATAGTTTTTCTTCCTAACCAACCTTAGTTGGCATTTTTAGGAATAGTTTTACTTCCTAACCAACCTTAGTTGACATTTTTAGGAATAGTTTTACTTCCTAACCAACCTTAGTTGGCATTTTTAGGAATAGTTTTTCTTCCTAACCAACCTTAGTTGGCATTTTTAGGAATAGTTTTTCCTCCTAACCAACCTTAGTTGGCATTTTTAGGAATAGTTTTAAGTAGTCTGAGTTTTGCTGAGTAGTGTGTAGCACTAGTATTCTGCAAAAAATTTCCAACAAAAGGAGAGAACTGGGCAAAACATTGTCACTTTATTCATACTAACGAAAATGTATTTCATGAGAGTTTACATTGCTGATAATACTTACGCAAGTGTTCTGCATTCCATGTATTCTTAAACTCCTGCCCTTCTAAAGTTGCTATTCTGTAGGTTCCTGGTCGAACAACTTCTGTAACTCGGTAAGGTCCATGCCAGTTTGCTTCCAATTTATTGTGCTTTTGAATCACTTTTCGTTAGCACATAGTATCCTTCTTTCAGGTCGCACTTCTTTACTCTCTTGTTGTAGAACAAAGTTGTTCGTTGTTGGTAAGCAGCGTTCCTGATGGCTGCTTCTTCTATAACTTCCTCGAGCATGTCTAAATCCAATCTTCTTATTAAGTCGTTGACAGGGGAATTGAAATTCAGTACTCTGGGTGTCGGGAGACCCAACTCGACAGGTATAACGGCTTCACTTTCAAATGCCAGCATATATGGAGATTCCCCTGTTGCTACTCGGGGAGTAGTTCGGTAAGCCCATAGTACTGATTGTAGCTCGTTGATCCAATTTGCTTTCGCATCATTCAGTCTTTTCTTCAAGCCATTCAGTAGTGTTCTGTTTGTTACTTCAGTTTGTCCATTGCTTTGGGGATGGCCTGGTGCCGAGTGGATCTTTAAGATATTTGACTGATGACAATAGGCAGCGAACTCCTCGTTGTCAAATTGTGTTCCATGGTCGACAATGAATGCATGGGGAAGACCATATCTACAGATGATATTTTTCTAAATAAATTGATACATCTTCTCGTACGTCATATCGACAAGAGGCTCAGCTTCTACCCACTTAGTAAAATAATCCACTGCGACGACGAGATATTTAAATCTTCCTCTAGTCGTTGGAAGTGGTCCGACCAAGTCAATTCCCCATATAGCAAATGGCCAAGGGATGTAATGGGTGTCAACAACGCTTGGGGATTTCTCCGGATGGAGGAGAAGCGCTGACACTTGTCATATTTCTTAGTATAGGCTATACAATCAGCCCTCATCGTTGGCCAGTAGTATCCTTGCGTCATAACCCTTTGCAAAAGCGTCTGACCTGCTACATGGGCTCTACAGGACCCTTCATGGATCTCTTCAATCAAGTCTTTCACCTCGGTGGGATGCACACATCTTTGCAAACCTGTTATAATTCATCGTCTGTACAGAATACAATTATTCAGTAGATAACGAGCAGCTTTAAACTTTAATTTTTTGGCCGCAAGTTTATCAGTTGGTAATTCCCCCTCCTCAATATATGCCCTGATGGAATCCATCCAAGATGGTCCTAAATTAAGGGTAATAAAATTCATCGCCAAATCTTCATCTATACTCCAACCAACTAAAACTTCAATTGGGATTATTCTTTGTAGCTCGGTACGAGTAGCTGATGCTAATCGAGCTAAGGCGTCTGTCCTCGCATTCTCCATTCTTGGTATTTTGACCAGCTGAATAACAGCAAATTCTAATACCAATTCCCTTGCCTTTGCATGATACCTGATCATTAATTCTCCTTTGGCTGCATATACTCCCATCATTTGATTTATGATCAATTGCGAGTCACTGAAGACAATAACATGCTCTGCCCCCATGGTTTTTGCCAAACTAAGACCTACAATCATGGCTTCATATTCAGCCTCATTATTCGAAGCTTTGAATTGGAAGCGTAGGGCATATTCCATGTCGACCTCGTCTGGACTATTAAGAACAATCCCTGCCCCACAGCCTGTTATGCAAGATGAGCCATCCACATATAAACTCCATATAGGTAACTCGTCTTCAAATTTCTGATCTGACAGAGTTCCTCGGTGGAAAATTTGTTGCTTCCTTTCACCCTTTCCCAATATTTCTTGTTATTCGTCGATCATCACTTCTTACCCTTTTACCAACCTAAGTTGGTCTGGGCTTGAGTTTGATGATTCTGTAACATCTACTTGCCCTTTTACCAACCTAAGTTGTTCTGGGCTTGGGTTTGATGATTCTGTAACATCCACAGGTTGATCAATGAGCAACTTTTGCTCCTCGGTGGTATCAGGATAGGTGAACTCTGCTATAAAATCTGCTACTACTTGCCCTTTAAGCGATGATCTGGGTTCATAAATTATGTCATATTCACCGAGCTCTATTGCCCAATACATCAATCTTCCTGATTTTTCTGGTTTATGAAGAGCTTGCCTCAATGGCATATCGGTATATACGACTATAGTATGAGCCTGGAAGTATGGCTTCATTCTTCTACTTGCCTCAATCAATGCTAGTGCCAATTTTTCCAGCTTTGGATATTTGATCTCTGCTCCTCGGAAGGCTTTTCTAATGTAATAAATTGGTTTTTTCACTCCATTCTCCACTCTTATTAATGCCGAGCTAACTGCATTCTCTGACACTGCCAGATACAAGTACAATTTTTCTCCCATCACTGGCTTGGACAATAGTGGAGGTGCTCCCAGATATTTCTTCAAGTCTTGAAAAGCCTTCTCACATTCATCATTCCACTCAAAAGTCTTTCGGAGCGTTTTGAAGAATGGAAGACATCTATCAGTTGCTCGCGATACAAATCTGTTGAGTGCTGCCACTCGTCCTGTAAGACTTTGCACTTCTTTCTTCGTCGTTGGAGATCGCAGCTCTAACAGAGCTTTCATCTTTTCAGGGTTTGCTTCAATGCCTCGTTGATTGACAATGTACCCGAGAAACATGCCTTCTCGTACTCCAAATATGCACTTCGTCGGGTTCAGCTTCATTTGATATTTATCTAGTTGATCAAAGGTCTAGCCTAAGTCAACTAGACGATCATCAACTTTCTTGCTCTTTATCAGCATATCATCAACATAGACTTCCATATTGCAACTAATTTGTTCTGCAAACACCTTGTTCATCAGCCGCTGATATGTTGCACCTGCATTTTTCAAACCAAAAGGCATAACAATATAACAGTAAGTACCCCTAGGGGTAATGAAAGAAGTACTCTCCCTGTCTTCAGGTTTCATCTTAATCTGGTTGTATCCAGAATAAGCGTCTATGAAGCTCAACAACTCGTGTCCCGAGGTAGCGTCTACTAATTGATCAATTCGGGGCAAGGGAAAGTGGTCCTTTGGGCATGCTTTGTTGAGGTCGGTGAAATCTACACACATCCTCCATTTGTTGTTCTTTTTCTTTACCATCACCACATTTGCTAACCAGTCTGGATATTTAACATCTTCAATAAAGTAAGCTTTCTGGAGCTTCTCGACCTCTTCCTGTATAGCTTGATTCTTCTCGGGACTGAATACTCTTCTTCTCTACTTTACTGGCTTGATCTCCTTATTCACGTTGAGTTCGTGACATAAGAAATTTGGGTTTATTCCGGGCATATCCTCATGACTCCATGCAAAAGTTTGCTTTCTGCTTCTTAAGAAAGTTATCAATTTATGTTTTAGTGAGGCCTCCAACGACGAACCTATTTGAGTTGTTAGTTCAGGGTGCTCGTCGTCCAGAATGATATTTTCGGTAGCTTCCACCACCTGGCCTTTCACGAGTTGGGACTCATCTTTAGGATCTAATGTTTTAATTTCTGCACCTTCCTCCATTTGATAGGTAGTAGTCTTTTTCCTTGATTCCTCCAGTTCCTTTTTCTCGGTAGATAAATAGTAACATTCCCGAGCTACTTTTTAATCACCCTTCATAACTCCTACTCTAAAATTTGTTAGAAATTTTAGGCATTGATGTACCGTAGATGGCACTGCCTCGAACTTCTTCAATCCTACCCTTCCCATGATGATATTGTAGACTGATTGAACATCTCTATCCATCATGAAGAAGCGTATTCTTTCTGTTCGACAAGCTGACCGTGTACCAATGAATATATCTAATTTGATCGTCCCAAGTGGAAAAACTTTCTCGTCAGCAAAACCGAGGAGGGGTCTATGATAAGGCTCCAGTTGAGATAACTTTAGATTTAAACTGTCGAAGCACGAGTAGAGCATGATGTCTGTCAAGCTACCATTGTCTACCAGTACTCTTGAAATCATTACTTCCTTTATCCTCATTTTGATCACCAATGGGTCATCATGAGGATATATACACTTGCGAGGCCGTTCTTTGAGAAATCAATGACCAATTTCTCTTTGTTTACCTTTCTCGCGCGATCCTCCTCAGCTAGATTTATTCATTGAATGTATGAGCAAGCTTGAGCCTCACAGAGGTAAGCTTTTCTCTCTGCAGTAAGGTCTCCTCCTCCTGCATATCCACCTGTAATAACATTACAATCAAATGACCCAAAGCGTATTGAAAATACCTCACGTTCTGGCTGCCTTGGTCTCTTGGGAAGGTCGGGGTCGTCTTCTGGATCATCTTCATGGTCTCTTTTCTTGTTCTCCTCTGCTCGACGAGGAGATCTAGACCTCTCTCTTGTTCGGTCGCTGTTTCTTCTTTTATTTCTACGATCAACATACTTTGCTAATTTTCCTCGTCTAATAAGTGTTTCAATCTCATTCTGAAGAGCTATGCAAATTTTGGTCATATGGCCATGATCTTTGTGAAAATCGCAATATTTTGCCTTATTCCTCCTGTCAGGGTCTGTCTTCAATTTCTCTGGCCAGTTTAATTCCTCGTTGTTCTTGATTTCTTCTAGAACATGGTTGATGTCTATCTTCAAAGGAGTGTAATTATCAAATTTCTTCAATACCTCCCATGACGACCTTGTTTTTGATTGTTTATCACCACCATTGTTCTTATGCTATTTCTTCTTAACTTTATCACCTTCCACCTTGGTTTCTTTGGTGTCCATATTCTTCTTCGCAGCCATAGCCTCCTCGGCATTCATGATCTTAGCCTCTTTTGCCATCAGTTCTGATATGGTTTTGGGTGGATCTTTGGCCAAAGTGTAGTACAACTTGTTGGGCAGCAGCCCACTCATCAAGGCGGTAATCGCTGTCTTTTCTTCATAATCAATGACTTCGAGTTTCTCGTTATCAAAACGAGTTATATAATCTCTGGTACTTTCACCAGCTTTCTGTCTAACACTTAACAAATGCGCTACTCGTTTAACTGGCTTTGCCCCAAAACAGAAATTTCCAATGAATAACTCGGCCAGTTGAACGAAAGTTGAGATCTTACCCCGAGGAAGATTATCATGCCATATTTGAGCAGATTCGGTAAGAGTTCCTGAGAATGCTCTGCATCTCATCTCATCTGGAACAGCATAGATGTCAGCTGCAGCTTGGTATTGTTCTACATGAAGAACAGGGTTGGTCTTTCCATCATATTTGGGAGTCACAACAGATGCTTTGAACTTTGACGGTGTGGGAAAATCCACAATGGCCTGGACAAAGGGTGTCCCTTGAACAAAAGTTCGTTGTAGGGGGTCTTGGCCTTAGCTATTTCTCCTAGTCTGTCTTCCAGCCTTTGAATAGAGCCTTTCCACGCATCATTTCCTTCCTCGGGCTGTTGGTTCGAGCAACTGATCGCGTTGAGGTGGCTTCCTATGATTTATCTTGACGAACAGCTGGTCGCAACTGGGCAGATCCTTCCCTTAAGTCTAATGATCGTCGAAAGCTCCTCGACGCAGCCTTAGGAGGACTTTTGTTCCTCCTAGGACCTAATCGATCAAAAGGAGATACCCTGCTTAACTTTTTTAGCTCACTAGTCCTTTCTGGAGATAGAGTGATACGTTGTTCAGTATCTGTGGCTCGTACTGACGAAGTTCGTCCAGGTTGATAAGAAAAATCTTCAGACTCCTCAGTACAATATGAATCGGTACGCCTAGTACGTGAAGAAAGTAAACGGGTATTTCTTTGAACACTTCGATGTCCTGAATGGGTCGGTACTCCGCCATGAAGGGTTTGTATGAGTTGTCGCATAGTTTCTTGCATGACTGTCTGACCCTGGACCAGATTTGTCATTATTCCAGCCAGATCTGGAACGTTTGGCAGAGCAGATGGATTTGGAGGGCTTCCAGCGTTTCGATTGCTGGGTTCTGGATTATCAGTCATTCGTAATGAATTGTTTTTGATGAAAAACGATATTACCAGTCGTTTCCCACAGACGGCGCCAATCTGTTGATGTAAAAAATTAGATTATATCTAATTATTTAATCACAAATAAAATAAAATGAGACAAAGAAATTTTAAAGTGGTTCAACCTTATAAGAATGGCCTACGTCCACTGTTTCTATTATGGCTGACTGTTTGGGAATTCTTGATTACCAATTTAGTCAAGAAATTCCCGGTCCTCTTACAATGAGGATGATACAATGTATTTATAGCCCTCAGGCTGTACATGTGAAAGGGTAATACATAGCTGTCCATTAGGCGTATACATCTGTATGATAATAATAATAAGCATTTAATGCGCAGTTAATCTGTTGGTTATCCTGCTATTAATGCTTTGTTCGAGGTGCAGCTCGGACCGCCTAAGTAGCTCGGTACTCATAAGTTGCTCGGTGTATTAAAGTTCCTCGGAGAACTCTTGTTGGTCGGAGCGTCTGAGTTGATCGGGGAAGCAGAGTTCCTCGTTCCAGTATGGTTCCTCGGAGAGCATCTATTGCTCGGAGTATCTGAGTGGGTCAAGGTGTTGTTCGAAAGTGTTTGTTATTGCCACGCAGATTGCCACGTGTCTTCACTCAATTGAGCCATGTCAGCAGACTAAATTTGGTATCAACAGTTAGAAGAATAAGGAGGTAAATTTAAAACATAAAAAGTTTCGGTCGAACTAAACAAAATGTATGATTACACACATCCAAAAATAGGACCTATTTACAAAAACTCCAAAATAATAAGGTCAAATTCCAAATATTTATAGATTTAAGACTCTCCAGCAACTGTTAAGAAACGTTCTCCTCGACCCTGTGAAGAGTTTTCCAGAACAAAAACAACCCCTTGTACCTCTCTCTCTCTCTCTTGCCATCCATGGCCATGTCTCAACACCAATTTCAACAATACCTTCAACAACAACAACAACAACAACAACAAACGCCAAAGACTTTCAGGTAAACTAAATCTTCATCATTTTCAAACCCTAATTTCTTCGCCCAATCTTTAAAACAACTTTTTCTTTGTTTTTTCAGAGACGTATACAACATCGACGGTCAGGTTTCACTTTTCAACGCTCCAAATCTACCCGATCAGTCCCATCATCCACCATACATCCCTCCCTGTATCAAATCTCTCTCCTTTTACTTTCAAAACCTATTTTTTTTTTCTTTTTTAAAATTTATTTACGTTTGTGTGTTTTACAGTCCACGTGGCCGGGCTGGCACCTGTTCCGGTGGACGGCAGTGACGGTGGGCTGGATTTGCAGTGGAATTACGGCCTGGAACCGAAGAAAAGGAGGCCGAAAGAACAAGATTTCTTGGAGAATAATAACTCACAGATATCTTCTGTTGATATCTTGCAGCCTCGCTCGGTTTCGACAGGGCTAGGGTTGTCTCTCGATAATGGCCGTTTAGCGTCGTCCGGTGACTCGCCTTTTCTTGCGCTTATTAGCGACAATATTGAACGGGAGTTACAGAGACAGGATGCTGACATTGATAGATACATCAAAATTCAGGTCTATTTAAACATTCTGCCATAATACTATTTGTGAATTTTCTTCAAGTAGGGAAGCTGTTGCAATTCATTGATGAATGTATGCCGGAATTATTCATTGATGAATCTGTTAACGAATGTATGTTTTTTCCCCCTAAAGGGTGACCGGATGAGGCAAGCAGTCCTAGAGAAGGTTCAGGCAAACCAACTCCAGACGATCTCATATGTTGAAGAAAAGTTTGTTCAAAAACTTCGTGAGAAAGAAGCAGAGGTGGAAACTATCAATAAGAAGAATATGGAACTTGAATTGCAAATGGAACAGTTGGCTTTGGAGGTTGGTGCTTGGCAACAGCGGGCCAAATACAATGAAAATATTATCAACACTCTTAACTTCAACATTCAGCAGGTTTATGCACAGAGCAGAGATAGTAAAGAAGGGTGTGGTGACAGTGAGGTAGATGATACCGCCTCTTGCTGCAATGGTCGGGCAATCGATTTTCACCTCCTTTGCAAGGATGACAACGGAATGAAGGAATTGATGACCTGTAAGGTTTGTAGAGTCAATGAGGTGTGCATGCTCTTGTTGCCCTGTAAGCATCTCTGCCTGTGTAAAGAATGTGAAAGTAAGCTTAGTCTTTGTCCTCTATGCCAGTCATCTAAGTATATTGGCATGGAGGTCTATATGTAAGGGGATTATGTGAATCTAATGTTCATGCTAATGTTAGGAACATTGTTCTTGTTGTTCTGACAACTGATTATATGTTGTTGGCTTGTTGTTTGCTTTTTTGGCACCGTAATATCTTTTTTTTTTGTAACCCTGTTAATATATATTGCTTTGCTTTTGTCTCATCTTTGTTTCAATGACATGAGACCTAATTTAACAACATTTTTTTGTGAGTTATTGTAAATTATAACTATACTTAATGTGTTATGCATTTAAACTTTGCTTTATGTAACAAAACATTACAGATTATCCCTTTAAAAACAGATCTTGCTATTAATGATTATTTTAAAATGATGAAAGCACCCATTTTAAGTAAACACCCCTGTAGTGACAATGGACTGTATTTGTTTAATTTTTTTTTTTGATAACTCTGAACCTTCACACGAACGAGCCCTTTGGACTCCCCCGTGCAAGCTAAAACAGGGGGGGTGCAGCTCAATTAAAGTCCCAATTAAAGTCTGGTATCCTTTGGGGGAATCGAACTCGAGACCTTACAAGGGACGAGTTCAGATTGTGTGGGTTAGGCGCACTGTCTCGAGTTCGATTCCCCCGAAGGATACCAGACTTTAATTGGGGTGTGTGTTAGGGTGGCTCTGGCACTAGCACCCCCCTGTTTAGCTTGAATAGCCTTAATTCACGAATCAAAACCCACAAACAATGCCTAACAAGTACCACCAAACCTCACCTGCACTATGGCCACTAGAGCCAGTCCTCACCTTCACAGCTGATTGAAAGTTTTGACTACCAGCCATCATTAAGCCTCCTCACAAGACACCAACTAGCCAAAGCACCATCACTATCACCTCACCGTCTTGAAGAACACCACTTCTACCAACCCACTCTAGCACAACCAGAGAAAACCATTGTATTCGCTATTCACACCAGATAACCCCTGCAACTATATTTTAAGCTGTTTAGTGTTATATTTTGTTGAACATAAGTACTACTCTGAAGTACCTTTTGAAGGGAAATCCAATTATCTGAAAGATCCCATTTCTGATAATTGACCTTTTCTTTTTATAAACTTAAAGCAACATTTTTTTTTTTTTGAAAACTTATAGCAACTAATTGTGATTTACTTTTATCATATAATGTTATTGAAATAGCAATTTAGTAATGTGTGGTATTCCACAAATCTTAGAACTACTTAATAAAGAAGTAAATACAAGAGTTATTATGGAAGAACTTAAGATGGGCCAAAGAGGTAAACGTAGTATAGGGAAGAATAAATATCTATCTTCTCTATGGCATCAGTATTGAAGTTTTCCTTGCAATTGTAACATCTACTCGACTATGTTTAATTGTACAGGGGTGATTTCGTAAAGCCTATAAGGTGAACTTTTTCCTTTCTGTGTTTTGCATACCCTTTCTTGTCATTAATAAAACCTGTTTCTTACATGCGCGCGCGCGCACATGCACACACACATAATTGTTCACATACAAAATAGAAGCTACACCTAAAACTGGAAGGCTAAAGTTAGTGTCAAGAGCGAAGACACGGAAGCTTAGATTGTTGAGCAAGCACATGCTGCAAGTGTCTTCACTCGACACTAATTTTAGCCTTCCAGTTTTTAGGTGTAGCCTCAATTTTGTATGTGAATAATTGTTTACGTGTGCATGTGCGCGCGAGCGCGTGTTCAACAATCTAAAATTTCGTATCTTCACTATTGACACTACTTTTAGCCTTACAGCTTTTTAGGTGTAGCTTCCATTTTCATGTATAGTATCAGGTTAACGATCGCACAAATTTTAAAAGTACTCATGACTGTCAATTACTTCGTTGTATGTCATCTCTTAATATGACTGCTTGGTTGATTATTTTCATAGCAGCACTCCCAAAAAATCTACTAACGCCATGTTCTACTTTAACAGCCAATAAGTGATGGTCAAATGGTGTTTGTAACCATAAATTTTCATTTCAGGCAGTTCTCTCTCCTCTTTCTCCCTCTTAACTTTTCCTTCTCTGTAACCCTAACCCCAAACCATCCCCATCCACCTCCATCGCTGCCCCACGCCACCACCGTTCCTCCAGTCCCTCCCACCTCTGCTAAACCCATGGTCAACCATTGCCACTGCTCTACTGCCGCCACCGTTCCTCCTGCGATTTTTTTTTTTTGGTTATATATATATACTAACATGTATATAGGGTTTTGTATATATGTTCGTATATATATAGATCAGTCTATAGAGGAGATAAGAGAGTTTTCTGGGTGGTTGTGGACTGAGAAGGGGAGGCGGGGTTTGGCGGGCTTATCTTTTGTGTGTGGTGATGGTTGTGGCGGTGTCTAGTAAAGGGTTGTTTTAGGGTTAAATTAGTGATGGTGGGGTTAGGGTCAAGTCAGGTGGGTTTGAAAAAATAATTGTGTATTGTGTCTTAACTTTTAGTTTTGTCTCCAAGTAAAAAACATAATTTTTAAATATAATTTTAGTGAAGTTTTTTGGGGTGCCTTTAATCTCACCCATTTTCATTATTCTTGAAACATCTTAAATACTTTTCACCTTCTTTGTGGTTATAATTTGTTTGTATATTTGTTGAATTGTATTTGCAATTTTGTATATATAATTTACGAAGTCAGGTATGTTGGATCCTTATGTGAGTTAAGCATAAAATAGGTGAAAATAGGTGCATAAATTTATGAAACCTATTTTCTTCCCCCTTTCCCTTTTTCATCTGGTTAGCATTATATTTTTCCTTATCATGGATGTAAGATGTAATGAAATATTATAAAAAAGGATGCAAGATAAAATTTTGCTGTGCAATATTTTCTTAAAGGATTTTCATTGCTTATTTGCTGCAGCAGGCACGCTGTTTAAGAAGATGATACTACAAATGTTTAGGCATAGATTAGAACATATGCTTTTGTATTGTGGTTCGGACGAGAAAAAATCTGCTGGGGCCATTCGTATGTACATATTTGATTGATTGATAAAATTAGTGGATTTGATTGGTAGCTGATAACTAAATCAAGGAAGGTTTTATATGTAGGGCAGTGATTAGTGGCATCCTTTATCTTATAATTACTTAGTATGCCATAAATCTTGAACCAAGGTTACTACAGGTCTCGTCTGTGATTTTGCTATATGTAGACCTGGTAAAATGCTTTAAACATCAATATAGCTAACAAGTTTAGACTTTTGGTTACTGGAAGTTCATTAATGTAGCAAGAGATTCTTATAGCTTCCATATAGGCAATCTTCTAATCGAGGAAAGAGCCATATTTCATGTAATTGTAAATGTGGCTTGTGAACTCTGCTAGCATTAGTGAAATCATAACTTTTCAAACAAGGCTTGTAGTGGTAATTGACGTAAATGAGCGCCAAATGAAAAGTAAGAAGATTTAACTCTCGTCTCATCTCTCTCTTAAAATCTCAAAATGATAGAATGCCTCAAATGAGGCTACAAGAGAGGTATTTATAGGGGAAGTAGAAGGTTCTAACTTGGGCTACAAGAAAAGGACCGAATTACAATTATGCCTTTACTAACTTTTAATACTTCCACTTATAATACTAATTGAAACAACTAATAAAAGAAAGTACTTCAAAATAAAGAAAATAATCAAAATGCCACTAGGTACTAAAAATACTAAAAATAAGCCTCTTGATTCACATCATTCCCCTCCACTAGAAAGAGCTCGTCCCAAGCGTAGGAGATGAACGACAAGAAAGTAAGGCAACCATCAAAGAACTTTCCCACTAGAAAGAAGAGCCGTCCTCTGAAACGTCCCTCGTATCGGCTTCTGAAAGGTCCACAAAAAATACGCATACAAACCAACCACGACCGGTCCACAATAACTCGATCCCAGAGTCCCGTAATGAACCTCCTCAATGCTAAGCCGCGAAAAATTTCCTCCGAGTGCATATCAAAAGCTACCAAAAATTGATACACATACCCACCACCTATCACATCACCTCCTATCACATCACCCCCAATCACTACCTCAGCTCCAAGAGAGATAACGGCCGATCCAACCCCAAGAAAATAATCATCCCCATTCCCAAAGATTGGGAAGCAATCTCCCAAATCAAACGTTTCCGGCTCGCGAAAGTGCGTACGAGTCCCCCAACCATCCTCGACAAAAATGTCAAAAAAATCCCCAATACACAAACAAATTTCGTCTTTTCTATTTTTTTTGCAACAACCAGCTTGGGTGGGGATCTTTTATTGTTGATTTGACCCGATTGGGTGCGTGAGTGAGTGAGAATGAATGAGTGGACAACCAATTTTGGATTTGCTGCCAAGGTTTTAAAAGGCGCGAGGCGTAGTTGAGGTGTTTCGCCTCTGTGAGGTGAGGCGTAAGCCTCAACTTTTTTTCACAAAAGTCGCTAAAAATTGATATAAAAATAGTAATTAAACGAGGAACAAATTATGTATCACATCTATCATGAAAACAAACGATGTAAACTTGATTCCACAACACAATACAGATAATAACACCATCCTGTCATCATCACAATACATATTATACTGTCAAGACAAAAGAAATCCATAATTAAAACCATAATCACCATCACCATCACCAAACCATAACAAAATATAATGCATCATCAAACCATAACCCAAAACAAAACAATGTATCATCACTATATATTAAGTAGTGGATCATCGGTGTCCAATGGCCGGGAAATAGAATTGTAATACTTAAATTAGAAATAAAATCATGGCAAATATATTAAGAAAATGATATAAAAAATGCTAATGTATTACCTTTTTTGCTTTAATCAAGGCATTCTTGTGCTGAGGCAAATTTCCAAGCTTCTCTAACATTAAATCTATGCAATGTGCGACACACGACGTCCACCAAAGCCGTTTTCTCTTCTCCATTAACTTACTTTCTGTTGCCTTATAGTTCGACGCATTGTCTGTCGCAACTTGGATAACAATATCCTCCCCAACTTCCTCCACAACATCATCAAGTAGCTTAAACAATAAATTAGCATCTTTGATGGCATCAGATACATCCACATATTTTAAAAAAACAGTCCCGTATGGATTGTTGACAAGAAAATTTATCAAACTTCTCCCTCGAATATTTTTCCACCCGTCACATAATCTGGAAATCCCGGTGTGTGCCCATGTCTTTTTCACCTCACTAACAATTTCATTTGCCGTCTCCTCTTCCTTCTTCAAAATCCACGTGCTAAGTTCATGTGGTGTAGGAGGCTTGAAACCACGACCAAATTTCCCAATTGGCTGACACATGTTCACAAAAGGACTACTTGCTACATTGAAAGGAATCCCATTTTGAAAAAAGAACCTTCCAACATCTAAACATGTTTGATTGCGAAGATCTTTTTTGTTTCCCTTGTCTATGGTAGTTGCTTCACTATCATCATCAACATTGACAATAAAATGATCCATTGGTCCTCGAACTCTCCTCGTAGAATCATTACCTGTGTTTGACCCTCCAAATGATTGATTATAGTAATAAGATGCTTTATTAATCCTTTCCTCATCTTCTCTTCTTTTTGTTTGCTTAACATCAACACCCCTCATCAAATAATCTTTCATCTCTTAGCTAACCTCCGGAGGTACCTTCACACATTTAGCCACATTTTGTTTGGTACCCGCAAGATGGTCCTTCATTCGCTTAGCCCCACCTTTAATAATTTTTCCGCAAAAGCCACATTCAATATATTTGCAACTCTTATCCGGCAATTCCACCTCCTTCTCGTATTTCCAAGCGGGATCCTTCCTATTTGACATAGTGACAACTCACTACAATAATACATATTTTGTGTTGGCAAAAAAGCCATATATATATAACAAAAAAAATATACACCGGCAAAAAATGTACATACAACAGAATATATGTACATTCACATATATGTATATAGCCAAAAAAAACGGGCAAAAAATGTACATACAACAGAATATATGTACATTCACATATATGTATATAGCCAAAAAAACACAACATATATATATATATATATATATATATAGGGAGAGGTTCTCTAGTGAACCAAAAGAATGGACTTTTTAATGGATCTTAACAAAAAACACATAATTTTAATTCCTCTAGTGTAATTGGTCCGCGCCAGCGGCACCAAACACGCGTGTCGATCGACCCCCACCCCCATGGCAGCCCTACTATCATAAGGGCTGCTATGGTGATGGTGGTGGTTGGTTGGGGGTGTGGGGGGGGGGGAGGGTGGGGGGGCGGAGGTAGTGGGGTCTCGAGTGCCGCTGGCGCGGACCAATTACACTATAGGAATTAAAATTAATGTGTTATTATGTGTTTTTTGTTAAGGTCCATTAAAAAGTCCATTCTTTTGGTCCACTAGAGAACCTCTCCCTATATATATATATATATATATATATATATATATATATCGATATACATAGACACATATACATAGACACATATATATCTGTTGTGTGAAAGTAATGTGACAACAAATAATGGTGTGATTTTGATTACACAAAAAGCAACCACAAAAAATAAACAACTAGATGGACAAAATTGAACACTAAATTTAATGTGGTTCGATAAAAGACCTAATCCATATGCCACAAAAGATATTTTATTAAGGGCGCATTTGGTAACCCCAATTCTATGTCTTTGAATTGGATTTTCTTAACTGAAAATGTTTGAATTCCAATTCCAAAGGCATGGAATTGGGTTTTCCAATTATACCCAAATATTCACAAAAGCATCCTCAAATATTTCAAGCTTTTTGCTTCAAAATCCTTACTTCATATTGACTTGTAAAACAAGTCTCCAAATTTTCACACAAGGGGTACAACCCAAATATTCCAGAAAACCCCTCTATATTTTTTTCTTAAACTAAACCCACCGGTTCAGAGAAAACAAAAAAAAAGGGGATATCAGCAAAAACTTAAAAAACCTGAAAATTACCTGATGGAGAAGAGGATTGGAGGTCGGTTTCTGCTAGAGAAGACGATCGGTGGTCTTTCGTTGTGAAAGTGGTTCGGCTGCTAGGGTTTTTGAATTGTAATTGATTTTGAGCAACATACGACTTTTTGTTTGAGAAGAGGATTGCATATGACTTTTTTTTAATCAGCAGCTAAAAAACTCACGTGACTTTTTTTCCAGCAACTAAAAAAGAGGCGGACTCCTCATACTCCTCAATCCACACGCCTCTCCCATTCAAGGCGTAAGCCGCCATAAGGTCCTCTAGAGGCGTAAGCCTCAGGACTCTTACCCTTAGCCTCGCCTCGAGGCGTTTCGCCTTTTAAAACCTTGCTTGCCGCCGGTAATCTTGAATTGAACCTCAGGAGTTAATCGGGGCGGAAACGTAATTTTTTTCAAGTTTGGGGGCTGAATGATTGTCAAAAGTGACGGATTGGAGGATACGTGGTGGTGGAAGGTGCGGTGATGGTGGTCACTGAATAAGTTTGGATCGGGTGGTGGTGGTGGTGGAGGAGGAACTTTGTAGGGTGGGAGGTTAGGGTTTACAAATTGTGAATTTGATGGGAAAATGGATGGTGAAACCTTAGAATTAGTTTGATTTGGATCTTGGAGGGAAGATTTATGAAATTGGGTTGGATTGTGGGGTAAAAGGGACAAATTAGGGTTCAAGAATTGGGTCGGATTGATCGGGGATGGGGGAGGAGGAGCCATGCACCGCGGGAGGTGGCGGCGCTGCCGAGAGCCGGGGGGTGGGAGGTTTGAGAGCCAATAGGGTTGTTTCGGGTTGGTTAGGTGGGTTTGGGAGGAATTCCGTTGGTGGATATGGTGGTGGAATTTTGCAGAAAATGAGTGTGGCGGAGATGCGAATGCTAAGATGGATTTGTGGTAAAACTAAAAATGAACAAATTCGTGAAACGGTAAAAGTAGCTCATATTGAAGATAAATTGAGAGAAAATCGACTTAGATGGTTTGGGCACGTCAAGCGTAAACCAATGGATGCTCTTGTAAGGAAGAGTGATTTAGTCAAGGTTCTAAAAGGCGCGAGGCGTGGTCGAGGCGTAGAGGTCAAGCCTCAAGCCTTAGGAGCGTAGGCGCGCCTAGGCGAAGCCTAGGCGTCAAAAGGCGTTTTTCCTTTTTTTATTATTTTAATTATTCCAAGGCTAGTCATATAATAAAATAGTACATACCTTGAATTTTGAAAATATATCCATATGTTTGGTAGCCATCTTTCTCATATTCATGCTTCATAACCAATATTTGTCTACTAATCTTTTGTTTTTTTAAAAAAAAGTGTGCCTTAAGGATTTTACCAATAATAAGGCGTAATAAGGCGTAGGCGATGCGTTTCTCTCAAGCCTCAAGCCTAGGCGGGCCTAGGCGGGCCTTTTAGAACAGAGGATTTAGTTAGTAGTGATGGTAACACAAGGGGTAGAGGTAGGCCTAAATTGACTTGGTGGGATATTATAAAAAATGACATGATGTCATGTGGTTTAACCGAAGATATTGCACTGGACAAAATGGAATGGAAAAATAGGATTCATGTAGCCGACCCCAAATAATTGGGAAAAGGCTTTGTTGAGTTTGAGTTGAGTTTTTTTTTTGTGGGTAAAGAGGTGGAATGAGCGGTATTGGTGTTAGTGAGATCAGGGTTTTGTGTGGGGGCGGGGGAGGAATGAGGGCGGTTCGTGGATGCGTCCGGTGGAGGAAGGCGCGCGTCGAGAGCATCAAACCATGCCACGAGGCGGTTTAAAACCTCCTCAAGCCGATCTGTGTGTGAATCAATGGGGACAAACCTCTTCTTAGGTCCCATTTGTCATCGTCTACGATTTTTGTTATACAACAACAACAGCAACGTGTGGAGCCAACGAGGCTCTGATACCGATTGACGTAAATGAGCGTCAAATGGAAAGTAAGAAAAAGATTTAACTCTCGTCTCAACTCTCTTAAAATTTCAAAATGATAGAATGCCTCAAATGAGGCTACAAGAGGAAATATTTATAGGAAAAGTAGAAGGTTCTAACGTGTGCAACAAGAAAAGGACCTAATTACAATTATGTCCTTACTAACCTTTAGTACTTCCACCTATAATACTAATCAAAATAACTAATAAAAGAAAGTACATCAAATTAGAGAAAATAACCAAAATGCCCCTATGTACTAAAAATACTAAAAATAAGCCTCTTGATTTACATCAGTAATATCTCAGAATCCAGCTACTAATCTAGTGATGTATATGGAGGTCATGGTTATTCTGCATGATGATGATTTGTAATTAATGTGTGGTTTTGTAAATATATATGTGGGATTTGATTAGGTAGTAGTCTAGTAGATAATTGTTTAGGACTTTATATAAATGTTAATTATCTTTCATTATATCAGTTTCCTATTCGATATCAGTTTCCTATTCGGTTTATGTTTAACTGTCAGTCAAGGATTATGGTTTAGTATTTATCTTAAATAATAGTTGAAGCTTCCTTTTATAATCAGTCAATGGTATTATGAATGAGTTTATGAGATTGAGAGAACCTTGGTTTTATTGCAAGTATGTGTCACATGTGAGGTTTTTCGCTATTCATCTCAGAGTGGTATCAGTGCGAATTGTGCGTGTTGTTAGTCGTAGTGGTATTCTGTGTAGTTTCGCCCTTGTTGATTTCGAGTCAGAGCCAGTACACTGGCTGGTATGAGGAAGTTACTGACATCTATTGGTGTAATGTAGAGTCTATCAATAAGGAAATCGAAAAATGGAGAGATGGGGATCTTTTTCGTACAGCGATGCGAAAGGTTACTGGTTCGGTTTCATCATGCTTGTTCCATATGAGGAATACCGCTTGCATGTTGACGGGTGTAACATACAAATCTAGTTATTTAAAAAGGTGTACAAATATGGTTTGCGTGAGAGCGATGAATGTTTTTTCAAATTCAGTGTGCACAAACTATTGCCCCCCACTAGCAGTCGAGATGGAATCCGAGGAGTTCATTAGCGAGTTTTATTATGATAATGAGGAAGAAATCAGTGACTGCGTTGTGGGCACAGTGGGTTCCGATTGTGAGCCCGATTCCGAGCTAAAAGTGCGGGGTTCAAGCCTAGTGGTCAGATGTGCGTTTAGGCGCACCCATAGCCCCTTGCCCAGGCTGGGTGAGGCGACTTCAAAGAGGATCACACCTAGGGGCTCGAGGTGCAAGGTGCACGCCTTGATTATTTCTAGTATTTTTTTGATTTCTTTCTCTTTTTTTTTTTCCTTTCTTTTCTTCATTGTCCTCTTTTTGTCTATTTATTTTCACCTTTTTTGTTATTTTCCTGCCTTTTTTTTTCCTTTTTCCAATTTTATACTCTATTTTGTGTGTTGTATAACTAAACAAAATTTCCAAATATTTCACCCTTTTTTCATCAACTTCCGTGCCTCATTTTTGTTCTTAGAGTAGAAACAAGTACAAAATGACGTCATATATTTTCTTGATAATTGAATTAATTGACCGATTTTTTACACTCATTTTTTGATTATGGTTACTGTTTTAGTTTTGTTTTCAGGCTCATACTTATTAGAGTGGTTGTCTTTTTTATTTATTTTAAGAGTTGCACTTGTTGGATATTCTCAAGTAATTATGTTAATTTATATGTTATATTTTGAATCTAAACTTTTTTATATAATTTATTTTGACTATAAATCATCTTATTAAGTTTTTTATTTTAATATACGAGCGATTATCCTTTGGCACCTCGGTGCGCCGTGTTCCGTAATCAATTACAATTTTCATCTTGGATTATGCCTTAAATCAAAGATGTATATCTAATATAATTTTTTATTGATGTTGTGATATAGTCACACACACACACACACACACACATATATATATATATATAAATAAAGGTCGTACCTAGTGCATAAGGCTCCCTCTTAACTGCAGGTCTGGGAGAGGTGGATGTCGGCTAGTCTTACTCCCATATGTTTTAGTTTTATATATGGAGAGGTTGCTCCCATGTCTCGAACCCGAGCCCAACCGTAGCTTGGACGAGGGCACTTGCCATCGCTCCAAGGTACGACCTCTCTCTCTCTCTCTCTCTCTCTCTATATATATATATATATATATATGAAGAAAAAATGTTTTTTTTTTTGTAAAACCGTGCCTCGCTTTGATCAGGTGTGCGCCTCGCCTTGCGCCTAGGCTCTAGGGACACCTTTGCACCGTGCTCCTTAAACAAACTATTTACAAGCCTCAGATGATCAATGATGGAAGCCAGGAAAGGGTACAATGACGATGAGATAGGCCGTGCCTCGTGGAGACCTTGGTTGGGGTTCATGATTTTGCATTGATGATGTTGCTGACTAAGGGACTAAAATCTTCAGACCATCGACTTCGGGGACAAAATTACGGTCCTGGTCCTGGCTTTTACCTTGGAGATGGAGAATAGTGGGGAGTCAGGGGGCAATGGTAGCTGAGCCTCATCAGTACTGATCACGAATTGAGGTGACGATAGGTCATGCACAAGAGCAGATCATATAGTAGGTGGTTAGCCTGGTGATAATTATTGGCACTCTTTACTTTTGAAAGTCTTTTGTATGGGAAAGCGCATGCGGAGAAATCGGTCAAATTAAAACTTGGCTTCTAATATTTTTGGAAAATAATGAATAGGCTTGATTTATGGAATTTAGGATTTATTTGTGGGTTATTTGGACCCTCGCCCTTCATTAGTTATTGTCGTTTGGGGATTGACACCCCCCCCTCCCCCCCAAAAAAAAAATCTAATTGACACCCAATTTCAAACGGCTCCATTTGGATTTGGTGCATCAATTTTTATGCTAAATGACTAAAACACCCCATTCTGAAACGCTCTTAGCAACAAAAAAATAAAAATAAAAGAACACAGGAAATTCCAGATCTTCCCTCTCTATACCATTTTTTTCTCTCATCCTGACATCCCTCTCTTTCTATCTCTCTCTCTCTCTCATCGTCGCATCCCTCTCTTGGGGTTGAGAGAGAGAGAGAGAGAGAGAGAGAGATGCTGATGATGGTGGTGGAGGTGAGCACACAAATGGTGCCGGAGGTTGTTGGTGGTGAAGGATCTCATCCTAGTGGTGGGAGGGCTATGGGATTAAATTTAAATTAGGGCTGTGATTTTTCTGATTTTTTTTTCCGTGGAATTTTATATTGTGTGCACGGTGTGGGTGGTGGGAGTATGCCTCGATTTGGAAATTGGATGGGGGTGGGGTGGTGTTGGTGGACGAAGAGGGTTGTAGGTGAGGTAATGGTGGAAATATGGGGGACCTGGATTCTTTTCTTTCTTTTTTAATTTCTTTGAATTTGCAAAAGTTTTCAGAGCAAACGACAATAATTAACCCTTTATTTATAAGTATATTGTTGGTGCTTATTTTTAGGATTACCCAGATTAATCTCCTGTTTTCCACATTGTTATTTCCTCCGTTGATATTTAATTTCTCTTCCCCCTTTATTTATTTAGGTATATTGTTAGTGCTTACTTTTAGGCTTACCCCAATTAATAGGATTTGATTTTGTTTCTACTTGGATTTTGGTATTGGCCTATATATTGGTGGATTATGCAAGAAAATAATGGGATTTGAATGATTTATATGGGGTTTTATGATTTTGCGTTGGTGATGTCACTGACTCAAGTGATGAAAACCTTCCGGCCATAGACTTTGGGGAGAATTGGGCGATGGAAATAGTTGGTTGTCAGGGGGCCATGGTTGCAGACCCTCACCAGTCGAAATAACTGATCACGAATTGAGAAGATGACGAGGGAAAGCCCGAAGTCAAAGCGAACCAGATCGCATACTAGGTGGTGTGCCTGGTGATAATTATTGGCACTCTTTTTTTTGTCAAGGTCTATCGTATGGATAAGCTCATGCGGAGAAATTGGGGAAATCAATACTTGGCATCTAATGTGTGCGAAAAGTAATTAATAGGCTTGATTTATGTAATTTATGATTTAGGTATTTTCTTAATTGGTGCTTATTTGAAGGATGACACCAATTCATAGGATATTTGCCTCCGTTTCTCTTCTCCTCAGATTCTTTTGTTCTCTATTCTGCATCAAGTGGTAACGAGCCCACATTTGTTCTCCTAAACCTGCTTAGTCTTGAAGCCCAGTTACTGTTAAAAGCCCAATTCTTTTTTATCTCCACATAACATGGTAGCTCAAGCGAGTCTTAGCCGATTGTCGTCCTTCTAAGCCTGTTTATTATTATGCCCAACATATTGAAGATTTTGTATGCTAATATCAGACACAAGTTTTGCTTCAAGTAAAGAAAATTAGAAACTTACTGCTGATGTAGTTCATGTATGTCCTGAACGTTATCCTAAAATCTAGTGTGCCTGCTCCGTTGCTCCATTCCACTAAAGTTGGGTCTTAACACTTTTTGTACGACTTGCCCGAAGAAATGAATATTAGTACATTTTTCAATGTGGAGTACATATTTCCTTAAAAGACAGGAATCTGACTGTGATGGTTAGTTAGATATAGTGCATGAACTGGGGACGTGTGTGCAAATGCATGAAACACTGATTTTCATAGAGCTTAGAAAATTATATAATGGGAATTTGGCTGATTTATGCTTTTCACTATTGTTGGATTTGATTATCAGAAACATCAATCTATTTTCACTATACTTTGGTATTAGACTAGAACCAGTTGACGATTCTGTAAGCATTTTACCCAAGGAAGTAATTATTTACAATTGATTGAGACTTATATTTGTTACTGTTGTTATAGAAAGGTAAACTTGATGTTCATGAGCAGAATGAGACCTTTGGGTTATTTTCGGATGTGAACTATATATGTCAATAATATTGAGACATGAGTGTATTAGTTTCAAGTAATAAAGATGGTGAATCGGCTGAATTCCGAAGTTGTAAAGATTTTAGGCTTGCAAAATTTGTTCCAGCCTCGCTGTTCTTGACAAGCAACACATTGAAGACTCATGGCGTAATAGGTATAGAGTAATTAGATAATTTAATATTTTTCATTGTTAATTTAATCTGGGCAATTGCAGGAATTAGCAATTGGTTGGTTGTGTTATTGAGTTATTTGTGAATAAGTTTGACGGGAAAGCAATGGCCATGAAGGGATGTAGATAGAATATAAATATTGGTGCAAGGTCAGAAATAAGTAATTAAAAATCTTTGTATATGCCAAGTGAAGAACATTTTATGGATTAGATGTTTGTAAAGGAATGAAAAATACGAGGTCATTTGAACGTGCAAACAGGGAAGTGAAAATGAAGAGAAGAATCTAAAGATATGGAAAAGCCCAATGGCCTTAAGTGATTGTGTCTAGATGACAATGTAGGATGATAAATTTGTTGGGGGACTAGTTTCTAGCACGTAGTAGCAACACGACCTCAGCATGGCTCTAGAAGAAAATAATGAGTTTGTTCTTCAGCTTTGTCCAAGTTTGGAGTATGCTGATGAGATTTAATTTTGTGCATCTAGTTAGTTTGAGGATTACATGCATTATTTTGTCTGACAGGAGGAAAAGAAATGTAAATAATGGTAGTTATGAGCTTCGGTTGATGGCCTTCGACCCCTCAATCTGATTCTTACACATCGGAAGATACCACCCGAGTACAAGGGGGAGAGGTTTCTGTTAAATTCGAGCTGGTTTTAATCTAATTTGGGAGCTGAGGCTTTTCCATTAGATTGAGGGTTCTCACATAAACTTATACCCACTGTTCTAAAAAATCCGCCTAGGCTTAAGGCTTGGAAGAAACATCTCGCCTTACGCTTTCCACGCCTTATTCTTGGTAAAACTCTTAAGGTGCACTTTTTTCTAAAAACAACAATGCTTTAGTGAAATGATGTCTCCTTTTAAAGAATTTCTTTACAAAGCGGACCATTATCTCATCCAAAATAATCAAATAGTACTTTAATTTGCATATATTCAAACATATTTTTATGATATGTGAAATTTTTGTATTTTAATAGCCTTGTTATGGTTAAAAAATATTAAAATATATTAAAAAGGCCTAAACGCCTTTTCACGCCTTTTTACGCTTAGGCCCGCCTAGGCTTCTAAGGCTTAAGGCTTGGCCTCCACGCCTCAATCACGCCCCGCGTTTTTTAGAACCTTGCTTATACCATTTATGAACTATTTTTTGTGCTAACAGCACTACCCCCACCCCCGCCGGCGGTGAAAGGTTCAATCGAAGGGGGGAGGGATGGGTTGGTGAGAGGATTTTTGTTAAATAAATAATGAGTGGTTTAATTGCTTGATAAATAATATCGTATGGACTTTTTGTCGAGTGCCCTTTGAAAGGACTTTGCCCACTTCTCATTACTAGAGTGGTAATATTAATTGTCATGTGTCAATTTAAAAAAAACAAAATAATTAAAATGAATTTAAAATATCAAAACCCTCTTAAAATTAACCAAAAAAAGGAGGGTCATTCGACGAAAAGTCTTTCAACATCTTTTTAAATCACATAGCGACAAAAAAAATAAAGAAACTAAACAAAAACGGGAAAAAAAATCTAAAAAAACTATTAAACCAAACCGAACAACTTTATTGGAAAGCCCCGGGGGTTAGGGTATTACGAAAGGAAGTCGATCATGGATTACCAAATGGATTCTTCCAGGGGCTGAGCATACTATGTGTAATGAATAAATCATTTACGAAAAAAAAGAAAGGGGCATTACATTGACCAAAGACCCACCCCCAGTTCCATAACTTTTGGTCCGTAATTTCGATCATGATTTTCCTACCCCTAGAGGGAAAGGTCATTGTACTAGAATTTGTATGAAAGTCTTTCATTTGCTTCGTTTCGATACATTGTTGAGAAAAATATGATTTTTCCCGGATGAAATGAAAATTGGATTTCACATTCCTTAGCCGGAAAGATATGTGGCCATGAAAGAGGGAAGATGGACCATGATTGGGAATTGATTGATAGTTTTTTGAGGTATAGTCCCATACTTTTAGGCTCTTCTCTCATGTATTTTTTCAAATTGTATTAAGTCCCATAACTACTTAAAACCTCCCTCAACCGCCTTGTAACCGCCTCTCTTTCTCTCCGTAGAGAATGACACGTGTCCTACAGTCGTTACAATAGGGTCAACGACTAAAAAAAATATGGGAGTGGATACAAATAATTTTTTAAAAGTGGAACTAAATACTTATGATCCCATTGTTTGATCGTCTTTCTCTGAGGAAGAGGCGAAATATAATCAACTTGAATTCGGGACCGCTATTCGAATTCTTATTGTAACACTGATTTTGTTATCTCATGTATGCTTTTCGTGAAAAAAGACTGTTTGGATTGGGTAGGGTATTAGTATATCTAATACATAATTTAAACGTGAAAATTTGTCTTCTAAAAAGGAAATCTTGAATGAATTGATTGTAATTTATGAGATTTTACTATTCCTTTCCTTTTGAGGGAAGATATTAATCGTAGAAAAAATGGAATTTTTAATCGATTAACAACAAACTGCTCTATTACTGAGCTACTGAGGAACAACGAGAGATTAGATCTCAGAGTTTAATTCCTGTTCTCAACCCATGGCCAATATGAGCGCTACGCTTCCTTCGTAACTCCTGAAAATTCTTCATAGTGGCTCCCTTCCATGCGTCATTTCATAAAGAACCTCAAAGAGCCGAAGAAAATATTTTGTTGCGAATGAACAAGATATTGAAGAATTGTCCATATGTAAAATCATAATTATTGATACAACTCTTTTCCACATTGGACGCAATTTTTTTCCACATATTCTTTTAGGTTTCGATATCAAGAAAGACATTTTGTATGATTTGAATCCGAGGTGTTTAATTACCCCTTTTATTGATTTTTTTGATAAAATCAAAGTGATCAATTTATTTATGCTTGTGCCTGAAAAATAAAACGCTCCAGCTGTTCCTGAATAGAACATCACATGTGGATTGGTTAATTTCTCATAGTTAGGGCTGCTGCGCATGCAACCATTTCATGGTAAGAGACTATGATCCAACTACTCGATATAACGATCTATTTGATTGTGTCCTATCATAGTTTTGGTTTGTATATTCATAACGCTCCCATGATCTTTTTTTTATTTTTTTTAAAATTTTTTATAGTGGAGATAGTCACATGTAATGACATATCACGTCCATATTATTAAAAGTTTGTGGTAAGAATGAGTTTCGTTACCCCCACACCCTGTCCTACACCATCGTCGCTCCCCTTCCTCTCTCAAACAACCCTCCCCATTCCTTACCGCAACAAAAGATTTGGTTTTTCGAATTTTGATTTTGATTTAGGATATGTAGGATTCGTATTTGGATTTTGGATTAGTAGGTTTCGATCTTGGTTTTGCAGGTTTGGAATTTGGTGGGGGAAAATGGGTGGATGTGTGATGCGATGGTGGTTGAGGGGGACGGGGGTGGTGGTGATGGGTGTGGGTGGGTTACCGGGGCGAAAGAACGACTTTTTTCTTTTTCATTTTTTGGGGTTTTTGAAATATATTTAGTAAAATGTATTTTTTTTTCTTATTTGTTTATAAAGAAGGGCTCATTACATTTTCTTTTTGGGTCTTATTTTTGTTTGGATTATGTACTTTTTTATTTTCATTTTGTGAACATAGGTACATTTTATTTTTAATTTTTTTATTATAATTTTTAAATTCCTTTTAATTTACAATGCCACGTGGCACTTAAAGTCAACAAATTTTCCAACGATTTTGGGCAAAATTTAACTTTTGAATTAAAATATATTTAAGTTTACTTGTGAGAATTAGTAATGTATTAAATTAAAAAAACCCTTGATAGAATCATTGGATTAAATATTATTTTTCATAGTTTCTTAAATTCTTAATAGATTATTGGGTTAGTTGTGTATATGACAGATACCAGACTTGTTTATTATTCATTTGATGCTGGTTAGGTCATAATTGTGTTCATGTCAAGTAATGATCAACCCTAATTTGTTAATTTTGGGTACAATGCGAGTTGTATATGAAATTAACACACGTAGACGGAGCCACTTGAAATCGCATGGCTTAACAAAAAGGATGATAAGTAATTAGGTCCATAAGACAATCCCCAACAATAAGGACATATGTATCATGTTAAGCAAAAAACGATTTTGTTGAAATAGATTTGGTTATAGTCGCGTGACAATTGCATTACCGTTTGTCTATTTACTACTACATATTATACAATACATTTAATATTTTTTTCATACTTTTAAAACTTAGATTATTTATGAAAAGTATATATAAGTTTTCTTCTAAAAAATACAATCTGGAAGTAGGGGACATCATCATAATAAAAATAGATCCCTACATAATTGTTATACATATATTAGGATTTACAAGTGGCATTATTGGATGCTTTTGTTATGGCTCGAAGTAAAAATTGGAAGTCCAATTAGATGCTTTTTACTAAGCTTAACTATTGTGTACATATGGAGAAATAGTATTATGTGTGGAGGGCACTATGAATCCGTGTTCAACAAAAATAAGATCACGACAGGTATGAGATACGTATCCCATATATTTCCTACTATACAAACAAGAATTTAATTTTGCATAAGTTTTGTGTCCTTGTTTGTGTTGCATAGTTTTTTTTTGCGCATAGATATATGGCGCCCTCCACACATCGGACTATATCTCCTACATATTGGAAGGTTTGGACGGTAAATGGGATCGGAAGTCAACAAATGATTTACGTCGAGCACTTAATTTGCCTTTTTAAAGAGGTGCGACTTCTTTTCAATTTTTTTTGCTGGAGATACATATACCCATCATGGACTTACAAAATGTTAATAAGAATTTTGCCCTTAATCTTGAATATAATGTTAATATTGTACTCTCTTACCTATGTCAAGGAATTATGATTTCTTCCCTGCTCAAGTTGTGCTTGATTTGGAAGGTTCAAAATCAATTTGCGATTGGTTCAAATCAATTTCTTTTGGGGCTGGTTAATGAAGAGTGTTTGATTTAAACCCCAACTTTTGTAAATAGCCCCCATTTTTATTAAGCCACAATTATAGGCTAAAATACTATTATTAAACCCCATATCACGGTGTACGTTGGATATAAATGTAAATTTGGATTTAAGACTACAACCCATTTCCGAAGCACATAGAGGCCATCGACGATGGAAAACCATTTTGAGATACAAACACAGACCATCTCTGACCATCCTCACATAACCTTCATACACCCTCCTTGACCATCTTCACACAAATCAAGCATTTTTGTTTCATTGCTGAGCTTCCCCATCTACAGTTCCATCAATGACTTTGTCCCTTTGTTGCCGACTTTCTTGGGGGGTGGGGGTGGGGATGGGGTGGGGGGTGGGGGGGGGGGGGGGGGGGGTGTGTACATACTGTATTCTTTGAAACTGTTTTGCCAAACCGAAAGTATTTTAATTTTGTGGACCTTCCTCTGTCTACCGTTTCAATTATGCCGAACTGAAACTATTTTCTTCGATTTGAAGTACCAGTCTGAATGTATTCCTAGTTAGTGCCCTATTTTTCGCATGATACAAATACACCCATTGAAGCCCATTATCCGTGCCGAGAATCTTCGTCACTGTGCAACATTCTATATCGGTGGTACTAAAAGAGGTCTTAAGTAAGGTTTTGTTACAGTTATACCTAAATACACGAGGTTTCACCATAGGAAAATGATATACTCGTCCTATTTAAATTCCCACTTTCGATGGGCTTAAGCATGATTGAGATATAAAAGTCAGCTATAAACTCTTTTTGAAAATACAGTAAATCTCTTTGTACAATTTCAAATTTTCGGTTCTTAAGCATGATTGAACTTTTTTCCGGACCAATATACCCCTATAGTATTGATCTGTTTCATTTTCGGCATAAATTTGTTAATGGAACTCACATAACTAATGAAAAAGACAAAAATACCATTATAATATTCAAAATTGAGTCCATATATACCCTAATTCTAATGGTGTATAACACATTCCAAACAAATGCACTTTTACCTTTGTTGTCCAAACATTGACTAAACAAGACCAGCTACCTTAAAATAATGTAAGAAACATAAAAAAATAGTGTTTTTATACCCACCAAATATTTTGACACATCCCTTGAAAGCTTTTAAAGTTAAAAATGGGTGGTTATAGAAAGAATGGTGGAGTTTTAAATAAAAACACCAAAAAAGAAGCTAATATACTTAAGGTAAAAAAAAACACGATGTGCTTCTCTCTCATTATACTCGTCACTGCAAACCACCACCCATCACTAACACCATTTCTAAGACCGTCACCCCCGAACATGATCACTCAAGTTTCTCATCTCTCATACTCTTCTGTAATCCCTGATGGATAAACATAGAACCTCAACTGCACTTCGATTTTGACAATTAGGCCTTTATTTTGATGTGATTTACGCTTGATTCGGTTTGGTTGATTTGGTTTTCGTTTTCGTTTTCGTTTTCGTTTTCATTTTCATTTTTTTTCTTTCTGATTTGGGGTTTCTGTTTTGTTGGATTTTTCATTCTCGTATGGTTTAATTACTATTACGATTTTTTGATGCAGTGATGATTTGTGGTTGTGGTTTGGGGGTTCGGTTTGGGTGGTAGAGGTGGTGGCGGTGGAGGAGCTTATCAAAGGAGGTGGATGAGCAAACAATTTATTAGTTAAACCACTATTAACACTAATTGTTAATTTAATTTGTTAAATCGTGTGTTAATTAAGGTTAAGGCCTATTTGGTTTGCAACTATAATTCTCTTTTTTGTGTTTCGATACAATTCTGATAAAAATTTGCGTTTGACAACCTGTTTTTAAATGCTGAATTATAATATTTCTGTGTTATAATCAAGTTTTTCAGAAAACAGGTTGAGGGTGTTTTATAACTTCTATTTTTTATTTTTCAACTCAGAATTATTCATTCTTAATATTTTAATGCATTTATACCTTAATATATAATATACATACATAATACATTAATATGTGAGTAATTCTTATAAATAAAAAATATATATGTACATGTACACAACATTACATATGGAATAATATAAAGTTAAATAATATTATTAATAGATACATGATACTTATATATAGTTTTATACATGTATTATTAATATATGGAATAACATAAAATATACATATGATATAGTAATATGTATTAAAAAATATTATCAATTTATGTATGCATATAATTTTATAGTGAATTATATATATATATAGAGGCAGGCTCCTGTGCACACTAAGTTTGCACACTAAGTTTGCACATTACCTTTTAAAAGAGGGCAAACTTAGTGCTGGCGCACACCAATTTTTTTATGTGATATTTTAACATTTCAACGGACTCACATAAAAAAAATAGCTTAAAAAAACTTTTTTTGCTATTTTTAAAAAATCGGTCAAACTTTCGCAGTTTTTAAAGGGCTTAAAAACTGCGAAAGTTTGACCGATTTTTTAAAAATAGCAAAAAAAGTTTTTTTGAGCTGATTTTTTTTATATGGGTTCCTTGAAATGTTTAAATATCACACAAAAAAAATCAACTCAAAAATATTTTTTTTACTATATATAAAAGGTAATGTGCAAACTTAGTGTGCAAACTTAGTGTGCACAGGACCCTGCCTCTCTCTCTCTCTCTCTATATATATATATATATATATATATATATATATATAGAGAGAGAGAGAGAGAGAGAGAGAGAGAGAGAGAGAGAGAGAGAGAGAGACTCCTGTGCACACTAAGTTTAAACATGTGTGGCACACCTATTTTTTAAAATATTAAAAAAAAATATTTTTGAGTTTATTTTTTTGTGTGATATTTAAACATTTCAACGGACCCATATAAAAAAAATCAGCTCAAAAAAAGTTTTTTTGCTATTTTAAAAAAATCGGTCAAACTTTTGCAGCTTTAAGTGCTTTAAAAACTGTGCTTTAAAAACTGTGAAAGTTTGATCGATTTTTTTAAAATAGTATAAAAACGTTTTTTGAGTTGTTTGATTTTTTTATACGAGTTTCTTGAAATGTTTAAATATAACAAAAAAAAAACTAGCTCAATTTTTTTTTACTATTTAAAAAAAATAATGTACAAACTTAGTGTGCATAAGAGCGTCTCTCTCTCTCTCTCTCTATATATATATATATATATATATATAGTTAAACTCCCCACATATCTCATTAAATTTACATAAAAATACATGATATTAAATGTAACTCCAGAACATATCTCATTAAATTTACATAAAAATACATGATATTAAATGTACATATATATAATTTATATAATGTATGTATATATGAATGCATGCATGTAAATATATATACATTCATGTATCATATATGTGTTTACACACACACACACACACACACATATGTATAATATAAATATACATGTTTATCAATTTTGTAAAAAAATTTAAAAAACTGTATTTAAAAACAAATTTATCAAATGCACACCAATAATTATAAACATAAAAAATTGAATTTGAAAACTGTATTTAAAAATAATATTTAAATCAAATTTTCTGAATATAGAATCAAATGCCACCCTTAATTATTAAAATGACTTGAAAACAAATTGAAGCCATGTACATGTCACATGACTCAGTTATGTTGTTTTTGATGGAATTCTAATCGAATTGACCCAAAATAAACTGGTCAATACTATAGGCAGTAGATTGCCGGGTAAAAAAGTTTAGAGCAGTGATCCGAAATAGTATAGGGGTTTACTATAGTTTATCAAAAAGTAAAATTCCACTCGCTTTTGTCATTTTTATATTATAGCAATCTACTTTGTAGCATTGTAGAAGCCTTGGGATGCAAGTGGATAAATGTAATTTTGAACAAAAGCAAGGGGGGTGAAGATTGATAAACTTTTATCTCATCATGCCTTAGAAAGTGATGACAAAGAGGAAAGTGAACATGTTTCCTCTATCATTATTACTGCCATCTACATCCTATTATTACTATTAGCATTATTATTCCACCTCCACTTCCACCTCCACCTCCCACCGCATATCCTAGCCGATAAAAGTCCTGTCAATGCTTTGTCAACCTAAAGTACACATCTATAACCTTAATGTATATAAACACATCTATAACCTTCATGGATATAAACACATTGTATATAATTAGTAAATAAATGGATTTGTTAAGCACATTGATGGAGACGATTTCCATGGTTCAACCATTTAGACATACTTTAACCTTATGGGGAAAATAGTACAAAGCTAATTTGCCCAAACAAAATTAATCCAGACCTAAGTTCAAATTAGTTAAAATTCCAGAATTTTATCCAAAATTGAACTAGTAAAATTGCTATGGGGCACGAGGTTGCCGCTCTAAGCCTTTTAATATTATAAAAAATACGTATTATTTATGGTTTGAATTATTATTAATATAAAGATGTCATTGCAGTTCGAAGTGAATAGGGCACATGACTTGTCGCTCGGACAATTTATATGCCAAGTCCTATGACAAGTTGTTAAAAACTCCGTATGCAGGGGCGGACCTATAGAGTCCCGAGGGTGGACGACCACCTTGCCTGACTTTTAGGGAACTTTTATGCTATATATGCTAATTGTTTTGAACTAAAGTATAATTTTCTGAAGTTAAACGCATTAATTTTATGGTGTTTTAAGAGCTCGGGGACGAAAGCGTAATCTTAAGCAACTGACTAAAACAGGTCTGTTGTGTTTAAAAAACCCTCTAACTTTACTGTTTACTCCCTCTTTTCACTCAGAGTCGAGTCTTCTTTCTCTCATTCTCTCTGTCTCTCAAGCTCCCATCTCTTCTAGGTTCGCCTCTGTCTCCGGCTCTCCCTCCGTCCGGCCCCCACTCCGACAATTTGAACTCCGCCCGCTTCAAGTCCATCTCCAACACAATAGGGCACCCTCCCTCTCCTTTTGCCGTCCTCCATTCCTCCCCCCCCCCCCCCCCCCCTTAACAAGCTACTATTGTTCTATTGTTTTCATTTTTATTATCAATTTCTTTCAGTTTCTCATTTAGTATAATAGTTAAATGTTTAGACGTTTAAATAATTAAATGTTATATTTTTATTTTAAGAAATTTATTGGAAAATGTTTAAAACTTTAAATTAGATATTTCGATTAAATTGCAAATGTGTAAAACTTTAAATATTAAAATTTTAGTTTAAAAGTATAAATATTATAAATGTAATTTCTAAAAATCATTTTTAAATTAGTTTAAATTTTAACAATTAAATTTCTGAAATATATTTATTTGTTTGGTTGTTAAAAAATGTTGATTTGTTTGTTCGTTAAAAATTGTTAGTTTATTTGGTGAATGTATTTATTTGCTCAATATTTGTCATTTTTTAATCACTACCATTTAATTATTAAAATATAATTTGGAATATTTTTTCAAATTTAGGGCAACTACGTAGCAGCCAAAATTTGGTTAATATTAACCTTAAGTTTTTTAGGGTTGGAAAATTAAAAAAAAAGTAAACTAACCCCAAAAAATTCTCCTCGGGGACTTCTACCCCCGAACCTCTAGTATTTATTAAATTTTTTTGCACCCCTTGACAAAAAAATTCTGGAACCGTCACTGTCCGCATGTGATGAAAAAAAAATGCCCAAACATCTTAAAGAGTGCAACTCAAGTGGAATGTATAATACATTTTCAACCATTGAATTTTTTTTATCATAACAAAAACCACTAGATGGTTGAATCTTTTGATGAAATTTGATCGAGATGGTCTCCATTAGGAGGAGATTATCTTTACCAAATTTAATTTATAAAAACATTTCTAATATATCTCCAAAGGTAAGAAAGTATGTTAAATAAAATGTGTTACGGACCCGACTCTTCTGCTCGCTCTCTCTCCATTTAATAATAAATAAATATAGAACAGTTGAAAAGAACAGCAAATAAAGGAAGAATGTTTTTGAATTCAGTTCAATCATCCTAAAAAATACCCTCCTTATTCCCTATAAAGCTGTTTTTCTTCTTCTTTCTTTTCTTCAACTTTGTTTCGTGGGTCTCTGGCCTTCTCTACTAAGGCTAACTTCCACTTTGTATAACTTTTTACAAGGGGATTATGTACATCTTGTGGATTTTGTTCTGGAATCCAAATGTGCATTTTATGGAGCTGTCAAAGTTACTTCCTTTTGGTAGGCCGACTGCTCAAATATGTATGCTGTCATGCATTGGGGATTATAAACCAAAAGGCTGCATTTATATTCCAAGAATTTTCAGGATTTATCAAGATATACCAAAACTTTGACTACCCAATAATGTTCCACGCTACTTTTTTACTTTTTAAAAGTACTTAGAAATTAATTCGTTTAGCAACTAGGGAAGCAATAAAACTTGGACATATTATGGATAACATTTAAGCAACGAATGGTTCCATTGCTCACCCGTTAACTAGGGTGGTTCATGCGTCGGATTTGGACCCAGCTGACACGTCATAATAATTCTTCTTACTAAGATTCAAGTTCGGCATAGTTCGACCTTGGGCCAATATTGTTTAGCCCCAATCTGATCCTTACAAAATTAATTAGGTTCGAACCCAACCTGGCCCGGCCTAATTCGTCCACCACATCAAAATCATTTTTTAAGGGTCAAGTATTATGATTTTTTCAGTAAAATAATAAAAATATCCTTTAAGTAACATATTGCCTAAACTTATCAATATTTTCACAAAAAGCACGAGTTTTTTTTTTTTGGCTAAAATGTAATTTAATTAAACTAAAGATCAAAGCCCAAGAGAAGATACAAGCATTAGCCCAAAACAAATAAAACTCACAACTCAAACAAAAAACAACACAAGGCACGCAGGCCTTAACAACTAAAACCACAACCTACAACAAGAATAAACCCAAGTTCAACCCAAACCGAAAAAACCAACAATCTGCCAAACCACTAAACCCGACCCAAAATATAATACCAGCAACAAATAAACCATCAACAACAAAGCCCAAATAACCCACATGCGTCAGCTGCCTCTTTAATTCCAAAAACACGCGTCAACGACTCCTTTCAAGCTAATCACAATTCATGCAATGGGATCCAACATATCACTTTGACTGATAAACACAAACAAACCAAATTAACACAAACAAAACACAAAAATGCTCAAACATCTCTGCACCTCATCATCTTCATTCTCACGAAACTACCCAGAACCAAAGATCCAAACCAGAAACAACCAACAAATACAAACATGTAAAAATAGATGTGATACCAATTTGTGAATGCACAATATTTCAATGGATTTAACTTATTTAACTAGATGTCAATCCCATAAACAAGTTTCAATTTTAATTAAACCCTAAACATGCATCTATGTGATTTAGAATAAGCATGTAAAGAAATCACAGATTCAAGAAAAATTCCTGCAGGGCAAAACCTTAATTTCACTAAAGTTTGGAAATCGCAACTTACAACACTTTAGATAAATACTACAATGAATTTCCGCAAGAACCCACAATGACCGCAACCTTGAACCAACAATGACTCTCCCGAGAATCACAAGAATCGCAGTTCCTCCTTCAACAGTGATTACCCTCAAGTATCCACAAGATCAGCAGTGAAGAAAGCTCTCCAAAAGAATAACTTTGTTACAGAAGTTTTTGAGTTCCAAAGATGATTCACAAAAGTATTTGGGATATGTTTGTTGAATTAATAATAAGTTTTGCCCTAAAGTGAAGACTATTTTACAACTGTTCTACAGTTTGTGTAAATAAAAAGTCTTCTTGAAAATCTTCACGAAAATAAATTTTTATATGCAAACAAAATATTTGAGGTGGCGAAATGTCTTTTAAATGATATCCTCAGGTCGTTTGAGCAACAGTGTGATCTCGTTAAAAATGCCTTCAAACGACCTGTCAAATGACTTTGAAAAAACAAAACAGTACACATTCGTTTGACCCATATGAAATCCTAGGCTTTAAACGAGGTATCTAACAACACGTCAATGTAGTTTGAACGACATGATAAAGTCTTTTGAATGACTAAAGCGATTTTTAAAAGTTTCGCCTACAAGAAAACCAGAAAACATTTTAAGTTTGAAAAATGCCTCATTTTAAAAAACAGTTTAGAAAATATATCCCAATACTTAGTAAAAAATCTAAGTAACATAAATCCATACCAAATTTTCTATAAGTCATAGAACTTTATTGAAGATACTTGATATTCAGATCTTTCTTCTTTAACGTGTGAACTTGAATTCCTTGACGGTTGGAACGGGATACGCCATATACGATGTAAACTAGGAACTAGGGACAATGATGAAAAATATGTCCTTATAAATCTCCCCCTTTGGCTATTCTAGTACAAAATAAAAACATCCAAATCATCAACAAATATCCTATGCAAATATAATACCCTTGTAGAGACCCAAAAGTGAAAAGATACTAAATATATAAGTTATTAAAATCTTCAACTTCAAATCTTCAAATCTCCTTGCTTTCTCCTGTCCTTATTTTGTGCGCATTTCAAATGCTCATTAAAGTCCTACACACAATAAATAAAGAAAATACCTTCGTGACGTGTCGAGTTTGAAATAAGATAAAACATAAATCAAATATAAAATCAAATCAAGTCTCCCCCATAAATCAAACTCTCACTCCCTCATAATTCATAATTCATAATTCATTCTCCCCTTTTGTATTTGTCCAAAATAGATAAGGAAAAGAATAAACAACAATAAATTGAAGTGGGTCACAACAAGCATATTAAATCATCGCAAACATATATCAATTAAGCTCATGCAAGGAAACACTCCAAAGGTTCACAAACTATTTTTGATTTTTCAAAATTTTCAAGCAAAAATAATTTTACGAAAACAACATACACCTTGAACGAACACTAAGATAATCAAATCGTGGAAACGAAATGAATAGGTGTGAATAAATTTGATAAGAAAATCAACTCAAATAATCATAACATATGTGCACGATGAATTTTGGATACTCCTAACGAATGAAATCAAAATCATCATGAGGTGTAAAAAGTGTTGAATTCATATGATATCGACTCAATCTAATCAATAAATCAAAGTCTAAATTAATTTTCACTCTAATAACGTCTAAAACTATGTAATTATTTTTTAAGACTTTGTCATGACGTGCAAACCTGTTGATTTCAAACCAAACTCCCTCAAAAGATAAACATGATATTATTTTCTATTTTTCCTTTTGAAAGATCAATCAAACTAAACTATTTGACCCCTTTTTGGCACATATTCTTTTATTGTCTTAATTTTTTCTTTGGTCTCTTTCAAACGATGGATTTCACGACTTCACTTGCCTCTCACAGCCCTTTCTCGTGTTCACTCATATTTTTTTCAATATTAAACAAACTCTCACGGACAATGGTTCTTACATGCATTACTTTCATTTTCTCGTTTTATCGCATTTGGTTCGTTTTAAAAACATAATTGAGATGCAAACACTTTGACCAACACGTGATAGACAAGTACAAAAATTAGATAAATCTGTGCAAGTGTGTATTAAAGGAAATCATTATTCAAACATGTAGAAAGTAATCGCTAATCACATCTCAATGACTCCAAACATTATAAAGCACATGGACGAAATGATGTTGCATCTCAAAACACTATCAAAAAGTCACGTGAATAATGGAGTAATGTTGTGACTTGGACATCCTAAATGTCCATCAATAAATGGTGTAAAAAGAAATACAAAAATCTTTTTGTGTTTTTCAAAAATTTTTAAAATCATTTTAGCTTTTTCACTTTTTCTAGAAAATAGAAAATCTTTTTTGTATTTTTTCAAAAATTGTTCAAGAAAAACAAAACTCTTTTTGGATTTTTCGAAAAATATATAAAAATGGAAAAAACTAAATACAATGGTAGTACACACTAGCAATAAGCATTAAAATACGAACATAAAAATCAACCTATGCTAGCAAACGAGTCTAAACCTTAATCATTAGGTCCGGAGGAATTTTCCAAAGGTGGCGACATCCTATGAAAAAATCCATCAAATAATGTGAAGTTTTGACCAAATACTCAACTTGCTCTAAAAAAATGCTAAAAATATCTCATGTGATGTGCGGGAGCATGTGGAGTAACATGTGTGGGTATGCGTGTAGGAACACATGAAGTAGCATAACGAGATGAATACCTATGTGACACACTACCTAAATTAAAGCAAAATCCCATATGATGTCCTCTTTTCTTTCAATGGAAGAAAACATAAACGAGCCTAGGAACACCTCTCTCAAAACGTCTAGGACGAGCTCTCCTATGGGAAACGATTTCCCTAGGTGGGTTAGGTTGAGAGCATAAGTATCTATAACAAACTCGAGAACCGGCTCGGGTGAAACATGGAAAGTGGATGCACCATCATATCCTATTCATAGTCTCTAAACATTACTTAAAGCGGGATCAAGGAGTATCTTTTCAACCTTCTTAGATGTGTCCTCTAAAGTAACTTTGAACTCCAGGGCACGTTCGAGATCTCTCTCGAGTTGGGATACACGGGCTTTAAGTTTCTCATGAGTCTCCAATAAAGAGTGAAGATCTCCCGTAAGACTAGCCATAGTGTTGGTCAAATCACTCTTTTCTCGACCTAAGACGATCAACTGCTCACATGAAGAAACTCTCACCTTCTCGAGTTAACTCGTCGACGCCTCACACACCCTTAAAACTTCTATCTCTCTCTCCAAATCTTACACCTTAAGACCTAACTCTTTATTCAACTTTTTAATTTTCAACGTCTCAGCGTACAAATCTTTAAACACCTTTTGGAGATCCCCTTATCCCTCACTTGTGGTCTCATCCTCATACTCGATATCTCCCTAGTGGCTCAAAATATCATCGAGACTCTCACGTTTACAAGTGTCCTCATCATCGTAGGACAAACTAGATGTGCTCACGTGACTAGTCATGAAAGCAATGCACTTTTCATGTGGTGATTCATTTCAGGAATCATCCAATTCGATGTCACTATCACTAAGAGTTGTCGTGTTAGCAATCTTCTTTACCTTTCTCTATAGCACAGTGGGACACTCAAAAGCCTTATGCCCTTTTCCCTCGCACTCATAACATCTCACCTTTTCCTCTTTCTCACCGTTATCCTTGACCTCATATTTCTTTTTGTTTTTCTCAAAATTATTTTTATTAGAAGAATTATCTTTGGAGAATTTGGGAAACTTTTTAAAATTTTTAGCAAACAAGGGTAAGCCATCTAAATCAACCTCACCCTCAGAATCAGACTCACAAACTCTTTTTTTTTCTTTACTTGAGTCTTTAAAGCTATCCCTCTATACTTAAGCTTAATGGTTTTAGGAAACATGTCGATCTCATAAGTTTGAAGGTCTCCTACTAGTTCTTCTAACTTATGTGAAACTAATACACCTAAAGAATTAAAAACAGTGACCTTATAAATAAACTGGGATGGGAGTGACCTCAAAATATTTTTAATAACTCTTGAATCATCATTTTTCTCACCCAAATTAAAATTCGTGTTGACAATGTACGACACCCTAGCATAAAACTCATCAAAACACTCAAACTTTAACATAGTGATAGTCTCAAACTGGGTGCTCAAATTTTACAATTTTGACGCCTTAATTGTGTTAATACCCTCATGTAACACCTCTAATCTATGGTTCTGTGACACCCCGCCTAATTAAATACCGGGCGATCACTCCTTTATTAAATTAAATCAAGGTATACAGTTGGTTCATTCTCAGCATCACCGTCGATAAAAAAATAATTTTTCCAATTTAACACCCTAACTAATTAAGCTAAGTGTCAAAACCATTTTCATATATAACTTTCCAAATTTTATTTAAAGAAAAACATTTAATTTATTTATTAACAACATTTCAACAATTAAGAATCACCCACAATAAACCTGGAACACAATCCAATTAATTTAAAACATTCGTCAATCGAATGTCAACATGCGAAATATAAAGTACACAATCAAACTGAATAAAACCCATAGTAACAATACTGGAAATAACTGAAATACAAATGTCCCAATAATAATGGAATAATGGAAAGAGCTACACATGCTCAACTAAATGAAAATACTAAGAGTGGATCCAATGAACGAAGTCGTCTAATCAAGAGACCTGCAACTCCCACCTAAGCTGCAGCGCGTTCCTTCCAAGAGATCCTAAGCAAGATGCCCCTGTGGCTGGGCACCTGTAATACATACATATATATACAAGAGAGAGAGAGAGAGAAAAACGGGTCAGAGCCCGAAAGTGTGTTTGATTTAAAATACGTTTAGCAAGTATTTAAATTGATACATGCCAATGCAACAACATATTAGAACGACACTCTCTTGAGAAATTCTCACCTCTCTTCTAATGTGCACGCCTATCGTACTAACCTTCCTAACGGGTTATCTTATTATTTTATTATACTACCTTCCCAATAATTGAGCTTATCTTAGATTACTCGTAAGATTCAATATTAACGATTCCATTTCAAAAAGGGGTATTTCAATTAGTAATCAAAGTTCTCCATTTTAACTTTATAAAATTAATAAAGTTTTTCAGTGTCATATTATACTTTCTCAAAACAAGTATTTACCATTTGAGTCATCAACCATGTCCTACTTATCAAATCACAGTAGGCCGTTTCAAATTCCAAATCTCATATATATATTAACTACTCGAATAATATATATAAAATAACAACACCCCGAATAAAACTATGGTGCGTGCATACTCTACTATCCAAAACCCCATATCACTCATATTAAGGGGAATACAATCGGAATCACTCTAGAATTGTATTAACAGAATACACAACAAAATTGAGGCGAAGAATAGATTCCAAGTCTCTAAGAGGATGGCACATGCCTGCGTCTCTTAGGACTGTCTGAACTATCACGTCGATAGCCTGTACCAAGGACATCTATCTTCTAGGGTACAAGTCAATATCCCCCATAAAGGTCCCATCGAGATAAGACTGTCCCAGCGCGGTAACCTTAGGGATAGCAAGTAGCGTGGTCATGATTTTCACATGTATATAATATATGCACACACAATCATATAAATATACCACCTTTATCATATTAATTGTAGGTTCTCTCATCACCCATAATTACAACATTTATCCTTAATTTCACATTATTAGTATTACGTATAAGGTTTCATCTCTAACCTTAACTCGAAGGGTTTTCTCACTTATTTCGTGATACTCGTGGACTTTATCCTTCCAAGTAGAAAATTCAGTAGGTATACCTCTATTCACTATCGTAACTATTCGCCGTAATCTCTCACTTGGAATACGTAGTTTCATCGTTTATTATATAATTATCCCGAAAGCCAAATTCTCATCTCATAATAAAGTTCCCAACACTTATTCATATGTTCTACTGGTCTTTCCTATCTCCCAAAACATTTTATGAAGAACACCCAAGAATTATATCACGACAATTCAATTTTTAAATCATTTACAAAGGGAAATAGTAGTCTGCCAGGAGGGGTCGATCGATCGAGGTTTGGGGCTCGATCGATCGAACCTTCGATCGATCGAAGCTCTAGGCTCGATCGATCGATCAAGCAGGTCTGCGAAAATCTGCAGAATTGCAGTTACGGGTTCTACCAATTTTCTTCATCCAAAACCATGTTTTTCCATTCTAAACGTCCCAAAAATCCTACTACTAACATTATATCAATATACCAGATGTTTTCAACGTAAAGCATGTGTATATCTAACATTAAACATGGATAATTAACCCAAAATCTCATCTAATCATCAAGAACCCTAGAGTTTTTCTTAATCACGGTTCTAATCTGTTTTTACCAGAATTTCCTTCTAATATATCATTAAAATTTCGTGGGTTATATTCCTCTACATGGCAAGGATTCCAGAATTTTCATATAAATCAATACTACATGCATTTTCCTAACACAAATTGGGTTTTCTTCTACATAATTCATCCCTAATCATTCCTAAACTAATATGAAGATTGCACCAACGAAAATAGCAAGTTAAACACTTGCCTGGGATTTTTGGTATTCTGATTTTCGGCTGATTTTGGTATGGTTGCGTTCCTCTTCTCGCGATCTACGCGTTGGTGGTGGCGGCGGTGCAAGCCGGTGACTTTTTGGCCTTGAATTGCCTTGAGAGCTTTCCCTCTCTTCTCCAATGGCCGTACTAGGGTTTTCTGAATATTCTAACCCTAAATGACTAACCTAGATGGCTGATATAGGTTGCTGAAATTCGTGGGTTTAATTACCCAAGAATGTAAAATGACTAAAATGCCCTCCCGGGGTACTAATTAGGCCTAAAAACGCCCCGAGACCCAAACTATACCCCCGGGTACACTTTTCTGACTAACTCGACCCTTCCGGATGCGTTGGCGCACTCAAAATGACCATACGAATAACTTATAAAATATTCACTTTTTATTTAACAAAATTTAGTCCCGACGCGACACGGGCGCGTCCCGATTCAAATTTCCAAAATTGTCATTTTATTCACTCATGACATTCAATATAATCAATAACATATATTACTTTGCTCATTAGTAATATTCAACAAATTTCCCATAATTACTAACTCTCGTCACGTTAATAATTATAACATAATTAATTTCCAGATTTTTATTAAATAATTCACTCACATTAAATTTAATAAATCCCCAAATTAATATAGCATAAAAATACGGGGTATTACAGGTTGGAACTCACAAATCTCAAGGGCCAAAGTATATATAAAAAGAAGAGGAATATAAAATATATTTGCTGCCAAAATTTGTGTCAAAAGGCTTGCCCACGACTTCCTTTTATAATGCAAAGAAATGAAGAGTTAGAATCCAAAAGACTCCTTTAAATCAGGCAAAGAAATGAAGAGTTGGAAGTCAAAACAACTCCAAGAGTTAAGAATATTTAAAAATCATTTTAAAATCCGTTTTAACTCTGTTTTCGAAACCGTTTGAAATTCTCGCCTTTAAAAATAATAACCAACATATTTGAGCAATAAAAATAATTTTATCAAAAACTTTATTTTCCTCCATTTTCCAGAAATTAATTAAAATAGCCCAAAATTACGCAGGTTGTGCATGTCATGATACGTAGAAAATCGCCCGGGGGTGACGGCTCCAGAAATAGCACTAAGGCCTCTGGAGTTATCGGTAATCCATTTAAACTCATCATCAGTCCAATCAGACACGAGTTTGGGATTAATCACATTATTAATGGTGACAGTGGAGGGAGTCCACCCTCTTTCACAAATGAGCCATACTCTTTCATTAATTTCTTTTAAACAAGATCTCATGCGGGATTTCCAATAGGCACAATTTGTGCCGTCAAAGATGGGTATCCGATTATATAAGTTATCCATAAGAAAAATTGTGTTTTTCAAAAATCAAATTTCAAAACGATTAATATCACAAAAAAAATTACGGAGAAAGGATCTCATGATAATTTGGTAAAGCCTGCTCTGATACCAATTAGTAAAAGGGGATCTGATACCAATTTGTGAATGCACAATATTTCAATGGATTTAACTTATTTAACTAGATATCAATCCCACAAACAATTTTCAATTTTAATTAAACCCTAAACATGCATCTATGTGATTCAGAATAAGCATGTAAAGAAATCACAGGTCCAGGAAAAATCCCCGCGGGGTAAAACATTTTCACTAAAGTTTGGAAATCACAACTTATATCACTTTAGATAAATACTACAATAAATTCCCGCACGAACCCACAATAACTTTAGCCTTGAACCAACAATGACTCCCTCGAATATCACAAGAACCATATTTCCTCCTTCGGCAGTGAATACCCTCGAGTATCCCCAAGATCAGCAGTGAAGAAAGTTCTCTACAAGAATAACTTCGTTACAGAAGTGTTTGGGTTCCAAAGATGATTCAAAAAATTAATTGGGATATATTTGTGTGAATTAATTCGTCTTTTCCCGTCGTCACAACTTCGTTGTCCTTTTTCCCTGAGGATCGATACCCGACTTGTTCGATTATTACTTGAGCGACAGGCTTGCACTTGAGCCTAGAGTGAACGCATTTCTGAGGCACATTTTCAGCCGCGTCAAGTTTTTGGCGCCGTTGCCGGGGATTTAGGTAGACTTAGGATTAGATCAAGTCAATCTAAAAGTTTGACAAAAAATTTTCAAAAAAATCCCAAAACATAAAAAAATTCGAAAAGCGCAAAAAGATTCACCACCATCTCTCACAACTTTTTAATGCAAAATTTTACTCCCACGCCCCATAATACTCCAACCAGCATTCACGAAAATCCAATAGTTGAGTATAACCCCGATAGCCCCCACACTCCAAATGCCCCACAGTTCTGGATCCCACCTCCCACACCGTCACACTCAATCTCCAATAACACTCCGTTTTCCTTCTTAGGACACACCTGCGAACACACTTCGAGCACACCAAGTGATAGCAACGAGTCGTTAAGTGAGAGAGAGACATCGAAGTACGACAGTGCAGCCGCCGGTGAGGAAGAGCCCCCATACAACCCGCTGAGAGAATTCTTATATCTCGAGCGCACTGTCACTCCGGGATGCATTATACTCCCTTATAATGCCGGGAAATTCCGTTTCAAAAATGGGATGATCCAGATGTTACCTTATTACCATGGTATGGATTCTGAAAAGCCATATCTTCACATTAGGGAATTTGAGGATGTGTGCGATACTCTAAATGATCAAACTTGCACACAAGAGGTGATCCGCCTCAAACTCTTACCCTTCTTGCTTAAAGATAAAGCTAAGACCTGGCTATGGTCTTTACCTCCAATATCGATTCCATCTTGGAACGAGTTGCAATCGAGATTTCTCAAGAAATTCTTCCCAACACATCGAACAATCTCCATAAAGGCTCAAATTCAAGCGTTCAGACAATCTGAAAATGAGCCATTTCATCGATGTTATGAGCGTTTCAATGAGTTAGTTACTTCATGCCCTCATCATGGATTTGATTCAACGTAAATCATCTCTTTTATCTATAATGGGCTGAATCTTAACTCCAAGCAACTTGTTGAGACTATGGGAAGTGGTCCTTTTGTCGACTTAGACGCCCACGATGCTGAGCTTCAACTGAGGTATGTCGCTGAGACTACCCAATCCTGGGATACATCTGACCCTAATGCTCAAAATCGAAATCGACAAGTGACCACCACTCCATCGGTGTCCGACCTATTTCACGTAGATAAGAATTCTATGACGGACAGTCGATTGGATACCCTTGAGAAAGGATTTTGAGACCTATGTGAGATATATGGAAAAGGACCAGCTGGATCCATACCAAACTCCATCGAGAAGGTGTGTGCGATTTGTGAGGCGGGTCATTCAACTGAGGAATGCCCGACTATACCCGCCTACAAAGTAATGCTTCAGGAGCAAGTTAGTGGTATAGGAGGATTTAAGGGTAATTTTGATGCACTGCACGGGAATTCATACAACCCTTCGTGGAAAAACCATCCCGGTTTTAGCTATGGGCAACAACATGCCGCAATGAACCCTCCTTCACATGTTGTCCCTCCTCCACGACAACACTTTCAACAAACTCCACACATGCAAGGACATGTGAAAGCACCACCAACTCAAGGAGCTTATATCCTGCCACCGCGGAGAACTATCGAGGATACCATGAATCAATTCATCGCAAGCCAGACCGCAACCAACGCCAAATATGATCGTCTGATTAGCGATATAAATGCGAGTCTGTAAAAGATACCATCCTCATTGAGTGTTCAAGAGAATGGCAAGTTTCCTGCCCAAGGACAAAGACCTCCCCAAGGTCAAACTATTGTTAGATCCACCTCCACTGAACATCAGGAGAAATGTCAAGCTGTGACCACTCTTCGCAGTGGGAGAGTCGTTGATTTATCACCTCCCCCACACGACACAACGAAAGACAAGGAGATTTCACCCAGCACAAAAGAGGCCGAAGATGTCCCCTTGAACGAGAGTGACAAAGAAGACGCTAGTGAGACAGAGGTAGTAGTGAAACCACCCTCCGTGGCACCGTTTACTCAAAGGTTGATTCCCTCCCATAAAGGAAACCCACGTGAAGATGTGCTAGAAGTGCTAAAGCAAGTAAAGCTGAATTTACCTTTTCTTGATGCCATTAAGAAAATTCCATCTTATGCAAAAGTCATCAAAGACTTGTTGACGGTAAAGAGAAAGATGAAGGTAAAGAAGAATGTCTTTCTAGCACAAAACGTGAGCTCCATTCTACTAAATGATCTCCCGCCTAAATTCAAAGATCCCGATGCACCCTCCATTTCCTGCATCATTGGAGAAAACAAAATCGAAAAAGCCTTACTTGACTTGGGAGCAAGTGTCAATATCCTCCCTTACTCCATCTATAGGAAACTTGACTTGGGCGACCTCAATCCCACAAAGGTCACTCTCCAATTAGCGGATCGAACCGTGAAGATCCCAAGAGGCATAGTCGAGGACGTGATCGTCCAAGTTGACACTTTCTACTTCCCGGTAGACTTTGTCATTTGGGACACGGAGCCCTCCTTCCACTCAAGCAACCATGTTCCCATCATCCTTGGGCGCACATTCTTAGCTATGGCTAACGCAATCATCAATACTCGGAATGGGCGAATGCAACTAACTTTTGGGAACATGACCTTAGAAACCAACATCTTCCACATAGCCCAACATACGGGGGAGGAAGATGATCTTCACGCGGTGAGCTTCATAGATGAGATAGTAGAGGAGTACTTTGAGGAGAATTATTGTAGAGATGCCTTAGGGTCCTTTCTAGTGTCGATCCATGAGAGTGTGGGGACTTACATCGACTTCGAGAGAGAGGTTAAAGAGTTGAGAGAATTACTTGATGAGAGAGCGTCGGACGAGGACGCAAGAGATGTTAATTGGGTTTCTAGATTCGAGGAGTTGCCTCCGAGGTATACACGCATGGTTCCCTCCAGTGACAAATTTCTAACCCTTGAATTAAAGAAAATCCCCTCCCATATTAAATATGCATACCTAGGAGAGGATGAGACATTTCCTGTTGTTGTCTCCTCTAGCCTAGACGACGAGCAGGAGGGTAGACTGTTAAAAATTTTGAGGAAGCACTAAAGTGCTTTCGGTTGGTGCATTGCTGATTTGAAAGGGACAATTCCTTTGATTTTCACTCACAAGATCCATCTGGAAGAGGATGTCAAGCCCTCAAGAGAAATGCAAAGAAGGCTTAATCCTAACAAGAAAGAAGTAGTGAGAACCGAGATTATCAAGTTATTGGATGCCGAGATTATCTACCCAATCTCGGATAGCAAGTGGGTGAGCCCCATTCAAGTTGTCCCGAAGAAGTCGGGCATGACACTGATTGAGAATGCTAAGGGAGAACTAGTTCCCCAACGTACCACCACCGGGTGACGCGCTTGCATTGATTACCGGAAACTCAATGTGGGAACTAGGAAATATCATTTCCCCTTACCATTTATCGATCAAATGCTTGAGAGAGTAGCGGGCCACCCTTACTATTATTTCCTGGATGGTTATTCCGGATATAACCAAATTCAGGTAGATGTACTTGACCAGGAGAAAACAACTTTCACTTGCCCTTTTGGTACGTTTGCTTATAAACGTATGCCATTCGGCTTGTGTAATGCACCCGCGACCTTCCAAAGGTGCATGTTGAGCTTATTTAGCGACATGGTCGAGAGAGGACTCGAAGTGTTCATGTACGATTTCAGCATTTTTGGCACCTCTTTCGATCATTGTCTAGAGAAACTGGAAAAAGTACTTGTCCGGTGTGTGGAAAAGAACTTAGTGCTGAATTGGGAGAAATGCCATTTCATGGTCACCGAGGGAATAGTTCTTGGCCACATAGTATCATCCAAGGGGATAGAAGTCGATAGGGCCAAAATCGATGTCATAGCTGATCTTCCCCCACCAAAATCGCTTAAGGACGTGCACTCTTTCTTAGGCCACGCGGGGTTTTATCGAAGGTTCATTAAGGACTTTAGCACCATCGCTAGACCCTTAAGCAACCTACTCATGAAGGACACCCCATTCGAGTGGACGGAAGCATGCCAAAGCTCTTTTAAAAAATTGAAAACCATGCTTGTGTTCGCTCCCATCATGCAAGTTCCGGATTGGTCTTTGCCATTCGAACTTATGTGTGATGCTAACGATTATGCGATAGGGGCTGTTTTGGGCCAAAGAAAAGATAAGCAAGCTCATGTCATCTACTACGCTAGCCGAACTCTTATCGGACCACAACTCAACTACTCTACCACGGAGAAAGAATTGCTAGCGGTAGTCTTTGCCCTTGATAAATTTCGGTCATATCTTATTGGTTCTCCCATTACTTGATTCACCGACCATGTGACTTTAAAATACTTGCTCGCAAAGAAAGATGCAAACCCGCGCCTCATAAGGTGGATCCTACTCCTACAAGAGTTCAATCTCTCCATTAAAGATAAGAAAGGAGTAAAAAACGTCGTTACCGACCACTTGTCGTTACTTTCGCCCGACGTACCAAGTGATCCCATACCCTTAGACGAATACTTCCCAGATGAGAAACTTTTTGCTGCCTCTTATTTGTCCTGGTTTGCGGACATAGTGAACAACCTTGTCACGGGAGCCGTCCCTCCCGACTGGACACCGCAAGATAAGAAGAGATTTCTTACTTGGTCGCGCATGTTTTTCTATGACAATCCATTCCTTTTTAAATATTGCGCCGACCAAATCATCCAACGATATGTACCGAATGACAAGATCCCGAAAGTCATCCAGTTTTGTCATTCGGAAGCTTGTGGAGGCCACTTTTAAACGAAAAAGACGGCCGCTAAAATTCTGCAATGCGACCTCAATTGGCCCACAATATTACGGGATGTGAACGATGCTTGAAAATCTTGCAATAGGTGCCAACGGATGGGTGCCATTACCCGATGAGACATGATGCCTCTTATCCCCATACTCATCATTGAGATCTTCGACTGTTGGGGTATTGACTTCATGGGTCCCTTCCCCCCGTCTTTTGGTTTCCTATACATCCTTATCGCGGTAGACTACGTTTCTAAATGGGTGGAAGCTATAGCTACCAAAACAAATGACAACAAAGTGGTGATAAAATTCCTGCAAGAACACATACTTTCCCGCTTCGGTGCTCTGAAAGCGATAATCAGTGATAATGGCATGCACTTTTGCAATAGGCCATTCGCGAAGCTCATGAGGAAGTATGGTGTCGTTCACAAGGTTGGAAATACTTATCACCCGCAAATGAATGGGCAGGCCGAACTAGCAAATCGATAAATCAAGAACATTTTTGAAAAGATCGTCAATCCTACCTGGAAAGATTGGTCACTTAGATTGAACGATTCGCTATGGGCCTATCGTACCGCATATAAGAATCAACTCAACATGTCCCCTTTTCGCTTTCTGTATGGAAAACCTTGCCATCTTCCCATAGAGCTAGAACACAAAGCGTATTGGGCGATTAAGCAATTGAATTATGCCATGGATAAGGCCGGTGAAGCCCGCAAGCTTCAATTAAATGAGTTAGAAGAACTACGCAATGATGCGTATGAGAATGCTAAAATTTCCAAAGAAAGGATGAAACTCGCTCACGATAACATCATTTGACGCAAAGAGTTTCTTCCCGGGCAAAAATTTCTTCTCTATAACTCTCGGCTCCATCTATTTCCGGGCAAGTTACGGTTACGATGGTCTGACCCGTTCGTCGTGAAGAATGTTTTCCCCAATGGAGCTGTTGAATTAGATGATTTAAAAGGGGGAAATACATTCAAAGTGAACGGACAACGCCTAAAGCCATATCTATAGGCATGTGCAGAAAAAGTCGACACCGTCTGATTGTCGGACCCCGTTTACGGGGTAGAGTGAGCTGTTACAGCGAGGTCGTCGCACCCTCGACGCGTATGGGGTGAGAGTCGTGTGTGTTGTGAGAGTCATGTATGTAATGAGCGTCGATATGACTAGGTTTCATTCGGGAAAAGCATTCATGTTTCGGGAATATTGAGTCAAAGGGCGTTGATCAGCGGAATCGAGATGGTTTAATCCAGATTGATAGGGAGTATGTTGTGGAAGTAAAAATTTTGGGAGATGAGAGATCAAAATTAAGTTCGGAAAAAATCCAGCCCAAAAACCCTGGGCCGGATCGGTTCCTTTAATTTAAGGCCAAACCGGTCCGCCCCCGGACCGGTTCCTTTAATTTTAAGGTGGACCGGTCCGCTAGTCGTATTTTCTGAATATTAAAGGGTCGGACCGGTCCGCCCCTACCCCGGACCGGTCCGCCTTCTGCAGTCTTATTTTTAACCCTTCCCAAGATTCACCCCCACTCCCCAATCCCACTTCTTCCCTCCAATTAGTCTTCCCAACTCCCAACCCACCCCTTTCCCTCCCAAATTCACCCCCTTTTCCCTCCAAATCTAACCCCTACCCACACCCCTTCACCTATAAATACACCCTCATACCCTCCCTTCCTCTCCACACCTTCAACCAAACTCCTCTCTTCTCCCTCCCTAGTTTTCAAAGCCAAAATCTCTCTTGTCCTCATGGCCCAACGCGCTGCCCCCACCAAGTATGACTCCACCGACATCCACCCCTTCGGCCATGGAGAATTCTGCTCCCACCAAGAGGAGCGATGGTGCCATCATTTTTTTGGTTTGGACCGCAAACTCCATATGGAGCGCGCTGTCCAATGGACCGGATTGCCCAACTCCGTCACTGCCCTCTTCATGGCTCGGGGGTGGTGCCGATTCCTCAACGAACCCAATGAAGCGGGTTGGGCAACCGAAGTCCGATCCTTTTATGGTACCCTAGTTTGGACGGGCCAATTTGAGGCCGAAGCTTACGTGGATGGGAATGTCATCCCATTTTCTTTGGCTCTTCTCAAGGCCAAGTTGGTCGAGTACGATGTTTCGAACGTTAAAAAATTCACCTATCCACGCAACGTCCCCCCCGGTCGACAAGGATGTTATCATGGCTCGCATTGCACCAAATGTGGCTTGGACGGGGCAAACCGTCGCCGTTGGACGCCTTAACGAGAAGGCGCGCCTCACTTTTCAGATAGTTTACGCCAACATATTGCAAACGTCTAACGATTTTTCCATGTGGCCCCGGCAAGCCACTTTAACGTATCACCTCTTTGACCCCCACACTTCCATCCACCTGGCCCGCACCTTGTACGCCGATATCATCAACGCGTCCTTGGATGAGAAAGGTGCTTCCCCATTACCCTATGCCCGTTTGATCACTTCTATTCTCAAGGATGCTGGCATAGCGGCACCGCTCGATCATACTCGTATTCCCGATCCTTTTGGACAAGGAACCCGCACAAAGAGCGCAAAACAGCTAGTTTTCCTATGAGCACGGCGAGGAGGTGATAGTGAAGAAGAGGCTGCCTCGAGCGAAAGCGACGAGGAAGAAGAGGCAGCCGGTGCGGATGTCGAAATGGGCGACGTTGGTCCGGATGAAGAGTCGGCGAATGAGGAGGACGACCCAAATTTTGAGTGGGCGGGTAGCGACCTCTCAAACAGAATGGCGGCGCTTGAGACGAACTTCGGCAACTTTTTGACCGATTATCGTCGCGATACGAACTTGATACTCCGCTTCCAATCGGACATTTATCGCCGCCAAGGGGATCCTAATGAGCCACTGCCACCCTATTTCTATTACCCCTATGGTCCCGATGCGCCCGGTTCTTCCCATCCCCCACCCTAGTGAAGCTTGATGTGGTTCTACAGTTTTTACTTATTTTTCCCCTGTTCACATGTTTGTATACTTTTCCTGTAGTTGTACCACAGTCTTGTTTGTTATAAAATCTGCATTTTCATCATTTGTTTGTTTTATTTATCGCACTTATTATTTTTCCTTGTTTAGATTTTAGTTCTTTTTGCTCGAGGACAATGAAAAAGTCTAAGTTAGGGGGGGGGTCACAAGTACGTATTTCTAAAACTCCACAAATTTTCAAAAATTCCCAGAAATTTCAAAAAAATCATAAACTTTTGAAAAACCCAAAAATATTTCTGTTCAAAATAAATAAAAATTGGAATTCAAATTTTTCAAAAATATCATTAAAAGTCGGTTTAAAGTCTCAAATAGTAAAAAATCAACATACACAAAGCCAAAATTGACTAAAGATGGAAATTGAGCGAAAATTGACGACTTAAAGAATAAGTGTGGAGTTAACAAACCCGGTGAGATTCAAGCCTACCACTTTTTGTGAGTTTTTAAATCAATCCGAGTGAATTGTTAACTCAAAGTTCTTTTCAGCGCCTAAAAAGTCGTCGAGGATCTCAATCCTTTTATTTTGATCGGTTATGAAAAACGTGTGTGATTTTGTTTTGAAAACGTGCCAAAAGTGATCTCTAAACGTAAATTCATCTTGAAACGCATATGGTAACGCAATTGGTATTTTGGACAATGAAGTAGGCCCTCGTTTGTCACCCAAAAATATTTGCCAGAAAAAGTAGCGAAAAATCACCCCTTTTGCAACCCAAATTGAGTCGAATAATTTTTCCCTTTCGTTTTGACAACCCAAAAAAACCAAATAGCCCGGAATTGCGAAAAATGAAAATTCAGAATTTAAGTTCGAAAAGTGCATATAAAGGGGCAAGAAAAAAAAATAGTTATGCTCAACAAAAATAGCAAGAAAAGAAAAGAAGTGAAAAACAGAAAAAATAGAGAAAAAGAAGAAAAAAATGAGCAATAGCCCGGAAAAAGCACAAATGGACATCATAAATGACTTTTTCAGTTACAACCTTCCCTACCTCTTTCATTTTACCCAATATACCTTAAACCCCGAAAAAGTCCTAGTCGAGTCTAAATTGCGAAATTGGTTACCGCGTGGAGAGCTAATACACCAAAAGATAATAAAAGAGATTGAATGCGCTAATAAGAGGCAATGTTCCTGTTTTGAAAAACTGTAATCCGTTGATGAGATCCTATCACTATAAAATTTTCGTCTTTCTACTTGTATGCGTGACTTTGCGTCCATTATATTTACTCTTTATATCACGCATACCTAGAGAATAGCCATAATCCGAGAGATTCGTTTGGGAGAGTATTCCGTGAGAATTTGAAATCAAAATAAATTTTCGGATAAGTAACGTAATGATCAATCAGTGGAAATTGGCGGTTATATTTTCGGCTTCGCACACACACACACACACACACACACACACTACGGTTTGAGACCTGTAAATATGACTTGATGATGACTATTTTCTGGAAAAGTTTGAATTATTTAATTTTTAGGCGTTTTGATTTTTCTTTGAGTCGAATTTTGTGGGTATATTCACTGCAAACCCTCACGAGACACAACTCGTCCTACTAGGGTAACCTAGGGTTTTAAAGGCTTGTTGCATACGCTAAATGCAATCACTTGCCCACGAAAAAGGTATTCTATCCCAATATTTTTTTTTTCAAGAATTAAGCCGTGCTAGGATTCTTTTACACTGCTCGGGACGCGTAAAGTTCTAAGTTAGGGGGTTTGATTTGACATAAATTCTTCCTAATTTATCCCTTAATTTAGTTACTTTTAGCACCTCGAACAACGTAATAGATTTGAATTTATCTCATAATCTTGCTACTGACTTATCCTAACAAGTACACCGAGTTTCTAGTATTTCATATGAGTTTTGCAGGTATTTGATGTCAAGAAACGAAAGAAGGAAACCGGAAGAATCAAGAAAGATAAAAAGGAAAGTCAAGAGGGCAAAAGCGTAATTTTTATCCAGAATTCGGATGAGGTAACTAAATAGAAGTTGAAGAGATCTCATTCATGAGCACCTAGGAAGAAACGACACCTCAATCGGAGTCCCGAAACAAAAGATATGAGCAGTCAAAGATAAGGAAAAAAGTCAAACAGGCAGACCGGTCCGCCCCTACCCCGGACCGGTCCGCTGTGCAAACCTCCAGAAGACCCCGGATCAAAAGCAAACCGAAGGAGGGTGAAAAATAAAAGAACCAGTCCACCTAGAAATATAAAGAACCTATCCGCTTGGGAGGCAGACCGGTCCGCCTAAGGCCCGGACCGGTCCGGCTATCAAGATTTCCAAATCTTATCTTCTCCGAAAAAGAATCCTTGTGTAGCTGAAACTCTTGAATTGTTGTAGGGTATAAAAACCCATTTTATTATTATGATTTGGAAGGAGATTTTAGGGAGAATAATAGATTTTTCTTTTCTTTTCCAGCAAACCCTAGTTTAGATACAATTTCCAGTTTTAATTCTAATTAGTGAAGATTATTCAGAAGTTCTTTGATTATAAGTTTTATTAATTGCTGCTGTTACTGCTTTGGTGAGATTAGTGAGTTATTTCTTCTTTTCAATTCTGTTCTACATCAATTTACAAGTTTTCATTAGTTTAATCATGTTTTTCTGCAAATCCAATACTGTTTTCATCACTTTCAACATGCTAGGCTAGATTTTCTAAGGCCGGGATACATGAACCCAGCCTGATGTGTTAATTGCATGTGGATAAAATTAGTCCAATGAATTTAGTGATTGATTACGACCGTATTTCGTAGTTAAACAAAAATTTTAGATCTTTATATCTCGTTTGCCTCTGGGTAACCGGGATGATTTAGAATGCAATTCGAGTGTCACTATCGCGATACCGATTTACTAGTCCTCAGATTAAGTATGACGTGGGCTTGAACCTCGTATACGTAATGCTTGGGAGTACTAAATTCCGGGTCAAATTAATCAGTTAAATTTACGATTAGTATTATAACTGCAATACACTAGGGTTGAGGGATTCTATTCCCGTCCTGTTTTTCTCATCACTTAGTTCAAAAGTTTCAATTCATCTTTCAATCATATTTTAGGTAATTTAGTGTAGTTGCACTTTTCATAATTTCAAATTTGCGTTTAGTTTAATCATTCCCAAAACCAAAATCATTTTCTCTTTTTTCTTTTTAGAGTCAAAGTTAGGATTCATTCGTCTTTTCTTGTCGTCACAACTTCGTTGTCCTTTTTCCCTGAGGATTGATACCCGACTTGTCCGATTATTACTTGAGCGACAAGCTTGCACTTGAGCCTAGAGTGAACGCATTTCTGAGACACATTTGCAGTCGCGTCACTAGCCTTTTCCTTTATTTTTTTCCTAACTTGGCCCAATAGTATTATCCAGAATCTGAATTTGTCTCACAGTTAGATTTGTTGCATCCCTTTTGCTGATCATACAACCACCAAATTAATTAATAGCCTTGTGATTCACAACAATAGGAATCTTGAATTTATCCACTTTCTCATTTTGAATTTTTTCTTCCATTGAATAGGTCTTCAAAGGATCTGCCTCTAACTACCTTCAAACTCTTCAGCAAAATAATCAGAAGGATGATTCCTAACCCTAACTGATATTCTCATGAGATGATCAATTAAGATTAGATATGAATTGATTAAAAAGAAATGATAAACAGATGAAAGATTATGAAGTGTATAATGTTAGTTAGAGTTTGCTGGAGAAAAAATTTGGAGAGAGAAAGTTAGAGAGAGAAAGTGTAATGGGATAAAAAAAATTAAAGCATGTGACAAAGACTAAAACTTACGAACTTCTATCATATTTCAATATACTAAAATAATACTATAAAAAAATTCAAACAATATATTATGCACATAAACAAAATTAACACATGAACAATAAATTAACAATATATTATGCACATAAACAAAAATTCAAACAAAATTAAAGCATGACGCGAGTCGAGTGATTTCACCCTCCATTTATATTATGCACATAAACAAACACATCACAGAGTTCTATAGGAGAAGATTAACACATGCCCATGAGAGATCGAAAGGGCGGGATGGATGCCTAAGACCTTCTTAATCCGTAACTTAGTTGAACTACTTAGTTTTGCAAGTATCAGTATTGTCCTTGGTGTCGTTCTCTCGAGGCAGAACATTTCTTTTGCATGTTTTGAGCAAAATAGGCTAGTGACTCTATCTCTACATATCACCCCACATCGATGCGGTCTATCACCCTAATATAGAATGCAATCCTTTAGGCACGCAAAAAAAAAAGGTAAGGAAGGAGGGATCCACCTCCGGAGGCCCGAACCCACTCGGGATGACCACATGAGGTTTGTCTTTAGTTGTGATCAATTATTGCTGAGGTTATGGTGATAGATTAGCCAAGTATTAAAGGTTGAGATCTAAGACACGTTTATAAAACTGGTGAGCTAGGAGTAAAAGATTAATAGAGATTTAAGAAGACGCATCGAGTCATATATTAGTGGATAGCAAGTTTTGAGGGTCGTGGCTCTCAAGTCAAAGTCAAAGATGAGATGGAGATTGATAGAAGTAATACTGCGTAAGTTGAGGTTCATAACAACAAGGGTTTTGTGGTTGCTAGCAATTTTAGGGGGATCTTATAATTTGTATACTTGAAAAAATTATTGATTCCTTAGAATTATTTAGAAACACCACTATTGTGTTCATCCTTATAACCGTTCCTTGTCCTTTAGCCATTTTTTTTCCTAATGTTCATTCTTTTTAGTACTAGTTGTGGTGCTTTTTATGTGCCAAAACATTGTATATTCTAAGAAGGAGTTATTCACTTTGAAGTATTTTTTAATTTGTGATATTAAGTGGTTTAACGAGCGTGCTAACCCCAATTTCAAAACATGAGGTGGACGTTATCACATATAGAAATTGGCATTATAAAAAAATTAACTATCATTGGAATTTTTTTGAAACAATTTTAAAAGTTCACTATGTAATAATGGATAAATTACACCATGGTCCCGAGTCCATAAATATCTCAGAGTTTAAAATAAAATACTGAATCAATATCCAATGACTAAAACTTCGTAATATTGACAAACTTGGACATAAAAATAAAATAAGAACTTAAAGTACAACTGTTAACATCTAAAATTAGTATACGGATTTAGTCTTAGCAAGTGTATACTAAATATAAACAATAAATTATAAAGAGATATAATCAACAAAATGCTAATCTACACCAACAATAAAGAAAAATGAGAGATATAGAATGAAACCAGACTTCATAGTTTGGCCCAAAGAGGTGTCTATGTCCACAGGTTCAGGTGTTTAATGTACTGATTCGGAGTGCAAAATCCATTGATCAATGGCGGTTATAAAATCTCAAGTTCACTTTAGACTTGGATAACATAATAGTGTGAAAATAATATCTTGATCCCTTTACAATGAGGGGTATATTGCTATCTATAGGCTTTTAGAAGAGAGAGAATAGAGAAGGACACATGTCGTACCTTTATAGGTTAAGCAGGTACACCTTTACATATAAGTGGGAGAATAACCATGAAGTTTATTACAAATAATATGGGGAATATTTTCATATCTCCTCCACATAGGGTGTGATACTGATGTAATCAATCACATAGTACATGATTACTTTAATGGAGTTATATAATGGTGTTAGACTACTTACTGTGAGCCGGCTGGGCTATACTCACTATTTGTGATACTGGGGCTGATTATAATTGCCCTAGACGACCAGGTGGATGGCTGAGCCAACCTTAATTTGGGGACAAATGAATCCACATGTCGTCTTATAATTGGTCCATGATCCATACCATATTCATAGTATAAAATGATCCCTTAAAACTTTTCTCACGATTGAGGATTGCAGCGAATTCTCTGAAGCATTATGTGTTTTGAGTACTTGTTGATCAAATTGAGTGAGTGAAACGTAAACTGAGGAATGTTGTTGGCCTCCATGGTTCTGGTTGTCCTTGAAGCTCCTCTGCATGCGCAAATCATATTAACTTGTGAAATTTTTTCCTTATATTTGAGCTTGAGACATGTCAAACAATGGGAATGGCATCTGGTGCAATTATGACGTGTGTGCCTGAGGCATCTTGTGTCAGTTTAGGAATCCTTAGTCCCCTTTCCCAGATATTACGTCATGCCCTAATTTAATATGGGTAATTATTATTGCCTAAAAAGTATAAATTTGGATTTCAAATCATTTTAACTTTTTTCAAATGCTTTCCATCAGCGGTAACTTTCTTGAGAGAGAAAATATTTCCTGTCTATTAATCTTTTATTCTTCGGCTAACCTTTGCTTATTTTTGCCATTTTTGGATTGCTCCAACTATGAAAAATATTTCCAGCAGATTTGTCACCTTGTTGAGCATTCATTGTTAGGTTTTGAGTGATTCTGAGTTGTCTTTTGTGATTTAACTATTCCAGGTATGCCGTTTTCCCTTCTGTAGCTTTTTTGGGATTTTCCGTTGACATTTACGTGATTTACTCACGATTTCTTATTGTTGTTGATGGTTGTTGTTGAATTTAACCTTTGATTGGAGTTAAAATGTCTTGAGTGGCCATTGAATTGGTTGGCCTAGGGTTTTCCAATTTGAGTTCTTTTAGGTGTTCTACTGCTTTTTTTGGCCCATATTCTTTTTTTATGATACTAAATAGCCCCCAAACCTTTGTTTACCCCTAAATTCTATCCTTTTTGCCACTAATAAAACTCCCAAATCCATTTTAACCTTTATAAGAGAACAAAATGGGTCAACAGGTGGTTTGATCACGTTAAGAGGTTGGATATGATTTTCCCTAGGGTTATTACTGAGTGGTTTTATTTTCCTACAAGTGTACTCCGACCTGAGGATAGTCCTTCTCATCCTCGATATACCCCCAAGCTCAATCTTCCACTGGGTCTTAACCACAACCTCTGAATGTGGAGTATCACAATATTGAATTCTTAGAGCCATACATACTTGATGAGGCTAAGCACCAAACAACGAGGTTGAGAACCAAACTGGTGGTTAGAATTTTTTAAACACAGCGTTATATATATCAATTTCGGGGGGCTTAGAGTTTTCAGCTGAAATAATCATGTCTGACAGACATGCACCTTGCATCTCTTCTACTGATGTATCTTCTATGGAGGAGCGCACTTATGGAAGTTTCAATGACTCCTACTAAACTGTGAACACTGAAGCCAGATAGCATACTTGTGATGTCCTTGAGGATGAGTTGGATGATTTGAGAGATGTGTACGACATCCCCATTAGTATTATGATAAGTATGCTTGACTCTGATGAGAGGGTTTACGAACGTTCGAATGCATATAAGATTCACTTTACCCTTTAGTCACTTCAAGTTGGGGTTCATCTTCCTTTACACCCTATTATAAGTTCCATTCAAAAGGGTTATGGGGTTGCTCCTACCCAACTTCCCACAATGTCTATACGCAATTCCATGTCTCCTGGGTATTTTACTTTTCTCTCTGGAAGTCACATTTGAGAACGATGAAGGTTGTTCAGATAAGCAAACATAGTTGGAAAAATTATTTTACATTTTTTATAGGTGAATCGGAGTTCTGAACACATGAGAAGAGTTGATCTTATAGTGTTCCTCGGGAGTTGTGTGGCCTGAATAAAATTGGTAAACCTTTTCTATTTATTTTCCTTTTGATTTATTTTGTGTTATACCTTTGTTCAACCTTGTCAGTGAGTAAATATCTCATCCTTCCCTCTTCATTGTGGGATGTGGTTGAAAGCTTTGGCATGCCCGACCCCCTAAAATTTGAGGATGCCATGTCTGTATCCAAGTTCATAAGCCTTAAGTACCACACTCCTCTTAGTGGAACTCCTCCTCAGGACACATTGATTCCCCTGGTAGCATAAGGCCTTGTTAAATTCGACCAGAGGGTTGAAAACAAAGTTAAATAAGGTGAGAAGATTTTGTTGTATCATGTTGTCTTTGATTTATGCACTGTAAGATGAGTAACTATAGAGGTTTCTCATCGTAATAAACTTGAGATGGAGGTGAAAAAGAAATCCAAAGTTGATACTAAGGCTAAAAATAAGGATGACGCTCAAAATAAGGCTAAGGCGAGGATAGAAAGCAAGCCGAGAATAATGCTTGAAGTAGGGTCGAAGTCGATGCTGCAACCAGCCTTTTGATCCTCCAACAACTGGTGACAAAAGGAATCTTGAGTCCCCCACTGCCCAAGGTTATCTATTATTCAAAGGATAAGTGAGGTGAGGCCAACTGAGTTTATTGCGGTGAGGGAGAAGATTGGAGGACACCCTTCTCATTGACTTATTCGTGGACCAAAGTCGTCCTCCCGTTGTGATAATGTAGATGATTTCAAGTTTAATCCTAGCAACCCCATTACGTTTGAGGACCTAAAGAATAACCCGTAATCCTTCTTCCACTATATGAATAATGCTACATGCTTGCTCGACTACCACGGGCATAGTAAAGGCTTAGAGGTTATGAGCGACTTTGACCCTAATGCTCTATGGAGATTAGTTCATCATCGTCTATCAGTGGTAAGTTCTCCAAATCTGTGCTCATCTACCTTTGCCAAATACTTTGTTATTATTTGATCCTTCTGTCTTTCAGGGTTCAATGGGTGCCATTATCCTTAGAGAGATACCTATGACCAACCATCATGCCTACGAGCAGAAGTTAGGGACTACTATAGCACCAACTTACAAAACACCAAGCTAAAGGAGGATCTAAAATAGTACGCAGTTGAGTTAGAGAAAACTTACGACAAGCTTCAAGATATAGATAACTAGGTGGTTGCAAAATTACTGGATCTTAGTAAGGCAAAAGAGGAGAGTAAAAAGTCAAAGGAATAGACTGGCATTAAGGCCATTAAGTTTCAGAGTTTTAAAGAGGTAATCAAGAAGGCAAACGAAGAGTTGACCAAGTCTAATTAGGAGCTTGATACGGGTATTTAGAATATTATTAGTCAATAAATAGCTCATTTAGGCTAATGAGCCTTTGATTAAGGATGAGGAGACTGGGGTTACCTACTTTAAAACTTTTGACAGTTATAACATTGAGACCTTGACAACTATGAGGAACTCAAAAAGAAAGTTATTCAACAGATGGAGGTAGATGAGTCTGCTACGGAAGATGATGATATTGGGGAAGCCAATCAAACCATTACTGTGGAGATTACTCTTCCCATAGCTCCATAAGTTTCTTATGACACTATTATGGCTGATGCCCCTAATGCCCTTGCTTTTTAAATTAATCCAAAGATTTTCCAAACTTTTTAAGTCACCCTAAGCACTGAAAATGCTCTTGTGGCTAAGGACTCCTGAATGTAAGCCCTTGTAAAGATTTTTGTATTCTTTATTCAGTATATTATAATGAACATTTATAGTTATGCTTGCTTAAATTTGACATCAAGTATCATTCAACTTCTTATCTGCATACTTGCATATATTTTGGCTTTCTACCAATTATTTTTCTCGGCTATGTTTTTAGCCACCACTTGTAGTTAAGTGTTTCTGAAAAAATATTTTTGACAAGTAAATGTGGTCGGATCTTGTCGAACTCCCAGTTAATTCTAGTCTTATGGATTCACAGTGGGATCTTGTCCATCTTCCTTGTCAACTTACTAATTGTTTAGTGTTATGATATGCCTAATAATTGTTTAGTCTTAACATTGTGTGGTAGAATCTTGTCGATTTGATCTGCCTTACTAGCTACCAGTTTTAGTTGACTTTGAGTTATCCTGACTTAGGATCAACCAATACTTGTGCCAGCCTGGTCGTATGAACGAAGATTATCGTCCTAACCATGTGGCAGTATTGGTTTCCAGAGTCGACCAAATCCCGCCGTTAGTTAGTTATGGTTGGATCTTTTTGTTTATATGACTGAACCAAATTTCTCAGATTTGCCTAACTTCTTGATAGTGATCTATCCAATGATGAGGCTATACATGTAGTATATCTTTAATAGTGTATTTTGATATGCTTGTCTCTGAGATGTCTTCATTTGGGACTTCTTGCACATCTCTCACATTGATAATATAGTCATTGATTAATATAAAAAAGCTTGAAATGACAACATATGTAAAGGAGGAAATTATATTTATCATTCATCTTTGAAGATTGATTATAGGGAAATATAAAATGTTTACATTGTATTTTAGTCTTCCAAATTGTAATCAACTCTTCATCATCGATAATACTTCCTTAGGTGCTCTGCATTTCGTAGATTCTTGAACTATTCACCATATATGGTTTTAATTAGATAATTCCCCGATCGCAAGACAACATAAATTATGTACGGGTCATGCTAATTTGGTTCCAACTTATTCCATTTTTGGATAACCTTCTTGATCATGTCATCCCCTTCTTTCAAGGTGCATTATTTTACCCATTTGGATTAAAATCGGGCAGTCCACTATTGGTAAGCTACTACCAGAAGTGTCATATGCTCCCTGACTTCCTCTACTAAATCTAGATTGAGTCTTATGATTAAGTCACTATTTAGTGACTGGAAGTTGAGTACTCAATGACCGCGAATTTCGATCTTCATTGGCACCAATGCCTTTGTGCCAAATGCCAACATAAATATGGTCTCACCTATCGCAGTCCCTGGAGTGGTTTGGTAGGCCCGAACTATTCTATAAAGTTCATTGATCTAGTTGCCTTTGGCATCATCAAGTCTCTTCTTCATTTTGCTTAAAAGGGTCTTGTGAGCGACCTATATCTTTCAATTGCTCTATAGGTGACCAAATGTCAAGTGAAGCTTCTGGATGTAGGTATATAATAATCCTCAAATTATCCATTATTAAACTGTGTATCGTGGTCTGTGATGAAGGAATACGATATGCCATACTGACAAATGATGTTCTTCCATATAAAATGGAATACTTTATAGTACGACATATTTACCAATGACTCATCTTCCACCCATTTAGTGAAATAATCCACCGCAATGACCAGATACCTAAATATACCCCTTATCTTTAGCAGGGGGTTGACTAGATAAATTCCCCACATGGAAAAAGGCCAAGGGGATGTTATCGGCGCCACTGCAGGCCCCACTCCCTTATGTATCATGACATACATATTGCAATTATCACATTTCTTTGTGTAGTTGGCTCAATCTTCTTTCATTATCATCTAGTAATATCCTTATATGGCAACCCGCTTCACCAATAAACTGTCTGCTAAATGGGCTCCATATGAGCCCTCATGGAATTTTTTTAACTAATTATGGAATTTCATAGGATGAAAACATCTGAGCAGTGACATAACAAATTCTCATATGAACAATTTTCCTTCTTTAAGCACGTATCTTATCGCTTTGTATCAGAGTCTTCTTGCCTCTTTTGGATATTTCAAGATAACACTGGTTTCTAAGTACGCATGGATAGTATCCATCCAATATGGATCCATGTTTAACTCTATTACCATCACACATTCTTCTTCAATACTGTGTTGGGTCAAGATCTTAATTGGTACTTTTCTTTGAAGTTCAATTCGAGGAATTGCATCTGCTCGATTGTTCTTAGCTCTTGGGATTCTGAACATTTGTATGGCTGAGAACCTTGTCAATAGTGTTTTTAACTTTGCCATATAATTCACCATAGAGTCATCTCTATCTTCATAAATGCTCAGGACTTGATTCGCTATCAATTGAGAGTTATTGTTTGCCAAAAAATGCTCTGCTTCCAGTGATAGTGTTAATCTTAATCCCGTGACAAAGGGCTTCATTCTCGACCTCATTGTTAGAGGCCTCAAAGTTGAACCCAAGGGCATACTAAACATCTACCCAATCAGGTTTATTGATGATTAGTATTGTTCCACTATTTTTGGCACATGATAAACCGTCTACAAATAGTCACTATACGGGAGGTTCATTTTTAAAATTGCCTTCGACTAAATATCCATCTTTGAACAACTTTTGCATCTTCTCCAAATCACGAGTCCTTTCTTCCTATAAAGTTGATGTTTCTAGTTTGTTGTTGCTCTGATTAACCGACTTTGTTGTTAATCTCTATTTCATAGAAGCTTACTCGATTGTTTTTACTACTGATATCTCTCCCGTAGAAGTCTGCTTAGTAGTTTTCTCCTCGTAGGTAAATTTTGCTATAAAGTCAGCCATTGCTTGGCCTTTATTTTCTATTTTGGGTTTATTCAGTATGTCATTCTCTCTTAGTTCTACAACCCAAGCCATTATTTTACCTGGTTTATCAAGTTTATGAATAGCTTTTCGTAGAGGAAGATCTGTGTAAATGATAGTTGTATGTGCTTGAAAATATGGCTTCATTCTCTTAGAAGCTTCAATCAAAGCCAACATAAATTTTTCTAGGCTAGGGTAATAGATTTCAGCTCCACGGTATGCCTTGCTAGTACTAGACAGACTTCTTCACTCCACCATCTTATTAGACCAACACTAAACTAAATGCTAACTCTGATACCACCAAGTATAAGTAGATCTTTTCACATAGGACGGACTTAACAAAAAAGGCATAGATCCTAATTATTTCTTCAATTCTAGGAAGGCTTATTCACACACATCATTCCACTCAAAGGTATTTTTGAGCACGTTAAAGAATGGAAGACATATATATCTGGATCTTAAAATAAAATGGTTCAGCACTGCTAATTGTCCGGTTAACCTTTAGATTTCCTTTTTGTTCTTGGAAGGGTGCTTATTGATCAACGCTTGGATCTTTTCAGGGTTGGCCTCTCTTCCCCTCTGATTAATAATGAAGCATACGAACTTTATTTCGTGAACTCCAAAGACACTTTTTTGGATTCAACTTCATTATGTACTTATCCATCTGGTCAAACATTTAGCCGAGGTCATTAATGTGAGCAACTGCCTTCTTACTCTTTGTTCGCATATCATCAACATATACTTCTATGGTCTTTTTGATCTTCTCTTCAAAGTATTTGTTCACAGACATCTGATACATTTCTCTAGCATTCTTGTGCCCAAAGGTCATATTCTTGTAGTAGTATGTACCTCTGATGGTGATGAATGAGGTATTTTCTCTGTCTTCAAGTTTCATCCATAAAATTGAGAAGCTCATGCCCAGTAGTGGCATTGACCAGATGATCAATCCTATGCAAAAAAATAATGGTCCTTAGGGAAAGATTTATTAAGGTCAGTAAATTCGATGCACATGCACCACTTATTCTTCTTCTTTGGAACCATAACAAATTTTGCCAGTCATTTTGGGTGCTTAACAATTTCTATGAATTTTTCCTTGACTGAACACACAATGTTTCTATTTGACAATCTTCGCGAATTTCACTATAATGATCTCATGGAAAAGGAACACTGGATATATCCTCGACATATCCTCATGGCTCCATGCAAATACGCTAATCCTATACCTCAGAAAACCATCTAGTTCCTTATTTAAGGTAGGCTCTAACAATGAGCCAATATGAATCATCTTCTCTGGGTGCTCGTCGTTCAAAAAAACTAATTCAACCTACTTCACAACCTCTCATGTGACTATCTTATCTTCATCTCGAGGATTTGATGTCTCGACCTGATAAGTAGTGGTCATCTTCTTCTGCTCTTGCTGCTTTACAAAGGTATACTAGCATCCACATGCTTAAACTTAGTTACCTTTGACCACCCCAGCTCCAAAGTGTGTAGGATAGATAGTGGAAGGCACAACTTCAAATTTTTTCAGACTGACCCTGTCGAAAATAATATTATAGTCTGAATGAACATTATCGTCTAGGATGAAGAAATATATTATCTCTGTTAGAAAAGTAGGCCATGTATCTACGATAACCTCAACCTCGATTATTCCCAAGGGGAACACCTTCTCCGGTGAAAAACCGATGAGAGATCTATGGTTTGCCTCCAAATTCCTATCCTTTAACCTCAACTTCTTAAAATAGCTATAGAATAGAACATCTGTAGAACTTCCATTGTCTACCAGATGCCTCGCTACCTGCTTCCATCAACCATTATGGTGATGACTAGAGAGTCATCAGAGGGATAAAGTGGACCTAATAAGTCATCTTTTGAAAAACTAAAAAGGAGACGATCTTTGTTTGCCTTCCGAGGATGAGACTCCACAACATCGTCCAAATTGACCTCCCTTACATGAGCACACACCTTTTCCTTGTTGAAGTAGGATTTTCTCTCGGTTGGTCCGTCTCCACCACCGATGTCACCTCCAACTATAAAGTGACAATCAAAATTAATCATGCCCACATCAGTTACGTCTCTTTTGTTTTTTTGGACATATCTGGATCATCCTCTGAGTCCTCATATTAACCCCTTTTCTTTCTATCTGCCTTTTTACAAGGGGACTTTGATCATCTCCTTTATTTTTTCCCGTTCTGTCTACCTGATTGTCCAATTTAATCAACATACTTCGTTTGTTTGCCTCGTATGATCAAATTTTCAATCTCATTCTTCAAGACCGGGTAACTTTTAGTGTTGTGGATGTAATCCTTAGGAATTCAGAGTATTTACACTTATACCTTCGATCTGGTGGGGATTTCAATTTGCCTAGCCATTTCAGGTCATTACTTCTTCGAATATAACTGAGGATGTAATGCACACCTACGATAAATGGGGTGTACTCGTCATACTTTTTCAATGTATCTGCCTCCTTATTATCCTTAGAATTTTTCTTCTTTTTTGAGCTCTTGCGAGTGTCGAACTTAGAGTGGCTTAACTCTTTTGCTTCCATCACTTCTATAACATTCTTAATTTGTCCAGCCTTGACCAAAAGCTTTGCCATTATGCTTGGTGGTTCCTTATCAAATGTCCAATATAATTTTTTAGGCAATAAACTGCTCATAATCGTCTTCTCATCATAGTCAACTACTTCAATATTCTCAGTATTAAAGCGTGCGATAAACTCCCTAGTCGTTTCATCAATTTTCTGATGGATGGTTAATAAATGAGCCACCCTCTTACATGGATTTGTACCGAAATAAAAATTGCTGTTGAAGAGATTGGCTAGCTACTGGAAAGTTGAGATCTTCCCCTTTGGGAAATAATTATAAAAAATTTGAGCGGACCTGGTGATGATACTAGAGAATTCCCTACAACACATATCAATTAGGATGGAATCAACGCACAACATAAGATCTGACTTACCATTGTATTTTAGAGTGATGAAAGGTGGTTTGAATTTTGCATGTGTTGGATAATTGACAACTACTATTGTGAATGGTGATCCTCAAATGAAATCCATCATAACATTCAAGGGTTATTTGTCTTTATAATCTCGCCTAGACGATCCTATAAGCATTGAATAGACCCATTTAAGGAGTGTTTCTCCTTTTCATCCTTAACTGTCACTATATTTGTTGCTCAGCCTCGGCTTTCAGTCAGGATCTCTTTCTGAGAATTCTGCTCGGCTTTATCCCTCCCTTATATGCTTGGTCTTGATCCGATTGTGAATTTATCATGACATATTTTCCATACTGTCCTTAATTCCTAGTTTACATCGTATATGGAGGATCCCATTATAACCTTCATGGCATTAAAGTTCACAAGTTCAAGAAGATGGATCCGAATATCTTGCATCTTTAATATCTACGCAACATGGTATATACTTTGGTATGGATTTTGTTTTGTATTAATAAGATTTTTTACTAAGTATTGGGATACTTTTCTAAAATGTTTAATTTCAACATGAGGCATTTTTAAAAAATCATTTTTGTCGTTCAAATGACATGGCTATGTTGTTCAAATGACATTAACATCTCGTTAGATAGGTTGTTTGATGCGTAGGATCTCATATAACTCAATTGAGAGTGTACCATTTTGTTTTTTCATAGTTGTTTGATAGGTCATTCGAAGCCACTTTAAACGATATCACAGTGTCGTTCTAATGACCTTAAGATCTCATTCAAACGAGATTTTTCCACCTCAATTTTTTTGTTGCCTATAAAAACCTGTTTCATGATGCTTTTTGATTAATACTTTTATTTTACACAAACTTTAAAACATATGCAAAATAACCTTCACTTTTTAGGGAAAAATTTGTTTTTGATTCACACAAATCAATCCAATTACTTTTGTGAATCATCTTTGGAGCCCAAACATTTCTGTAATGAATATTCTTGTGGAGTGCTATCTCTACTGCTGATCTTAGGTATACTTGAGGGTATTCACTGCCGAAGGAGGAACTGTGGTTCTCATGATTCTCGAGGGAATCATTACTAGTTTAAGACTACGGTCTTTGTGGGTTCTTACGGGAATTCATTGTAGTATTTATCTAAAGTGTTGTAAGTTAAGATTTTCAAACTTAGTGAAATTAAAGTTTTGCTCTGCGGGGATTTTTCCCGAATCAATGATTTCATGATTTATTTCTTATTGAATCACATGGATGCATGTTTAGGATTATATTAAAATTTGGAATTTTTGGTATTGACATATGGTTAAATAAGTTAACTATATTGAAATATTGCGAACTCCCAAATTGAATTGCACAATCCGCTTTTACAAATTGGTATCAAAGTTTTTAGCTGGAATTTTAACTCTATAAATTGGTATCAGATCTTCCCTGTATCCTCAGCATTTAAACTTTCTAGTCTCAGTTTCTTGGACTCTTTCATGTACTCTCTCGAATAGGTTGGATCTCTATACTAGTGAGACCTCGCAGATCTTGATCCTAATTGATCAGAGGCAGACCCTCTTCTAATCCTTTATAAAATTCTTAGACATTCTAGGGAATACGTTTATTCATCGTCAGATCAACTTTATCTGATGGTGGAAGTTTCCCTTGGGTGATAAAATCTGTCATCGTGTTCTGATTTATAATATTTGAACCTACTACCTTCACTTTTGGAACCTAAATCCAATCGCATAAGATTTTTCACAGCTCTTTCACAGTGAGCCTGCCTCCTATCCCTGTATGGGGCTGGAGGATGCATCTTTTTCCTTCTACCATAGCTTTCACCCATTATCAGGGTAACTAGGTTTCCTTTGGGACTATTTTTCCTTCCAAAATGCTTTGCATCAGCTGCTTGATGTTGTCCTACATATCCCTTTGGCCTCTAGCAAAGATCTATAATATTCCCTGTAGGTCTCCCATACCCACAAGTGTGGATGGAAAAATTTCCTATGTAGCACAACTAAATTTTGGTATTTCTCTCATGTTTATATAATTTGCAAAAAAATAGAGTACAAAATTTGCGATAGCAGAAGTTACAGAAAGAGCATATTTAGAGAAGGAAAAACTAAATTCGATGGTGGATTCAAGGAATCAAAGAGAATTTAAAGGGATTTGAAGATTAGTAGACTCTAACCCAACAAAATACAGATGAATTGGATTGCAATTCACTATTTTCTCAGATCTAAATATCCTCAAGTTGTAGAAATCAATAAATGTGGAAAATAACAAATCTCTTGTTGATTACCACTGATGGTGCCAATCTGTTTACGTTCAAAACTAGTATACATATTTAGTCCTATAAAGTGTATATTATCTATAAATAATAACATATGAAGAGATATAATCACAAAAATGCTAATCTAGGGCAAATTGTAGAGAGAGATGAGAGATAAGGAATGAAACTAGATTTGTGTGGTTGGGCCTAAAGAGATGGCTATGCCCACAGGTGTTGGTGTCTAATGCACTGATTTAGAGAGTAAACGCCATGGATGAATGGAGGTTACAATATCCGAAGTTCACTCTAGACTTAGACAACATAACGGTATGAAAATAATATCTCGATCCCTTTACAATAAGGTATAGAATAATATTAATAGGCTATCAGAAGAGAGAGAATAGGGAGGGACATGTGTCGTGCCTGTATAGGTTAGACATATACTCCTTTACATACATTTGGGAGAATAATTATTAAATTTGTTGTAAAATACATGGGGGAATATTTTCATATCTCCCCCATGTGGGGTGTGTTGATAACATAATCTAATCACACAGTACATGCTTACTTTGACAAAGTTATATAACGGTGTTAAACTGCTGTGAGGTGGATGGACTAAACTCACTGTCTGTGTACGGGGACCAACTAAAATTTCCCTAGCCAATCTCCTTTTAGGACAAACGAATCCAACTCTCATCTTCTAATTGGTCCATGATCTAAACATTTTTGTAAATATCATTACAAATATTTTTAAATAATTTAAAAAAGTCCACTATATAATAAGGGATACACCACACCACAGTCCTGAGCCCATAGATATCACAATGTTCAAAATGAAATATTGAATCAATATCCAATGACTATAATTTTGTAATATTCACAAACATGGATGCACAATTAAAATAAGAACTAAAAGTACAATTAACTACACTAACTAAATAAACATGAATTAAAATTGAACTTTACAGAATGCACCACTATTAGGGTCAATTCGCTAGCGATGGGAGATAAATATGATCTAAAAGAGGTTATTATTGACATTTGTGGGAAGATTATAACAAGAACTATTTTACACGATCCGAAATGGTAATATGATAAAATTCTACCCATCGAATATCATTTAGTTAACTAACAATAACATGCTTGCAAAAATGTAACTAACGAGGTGATACATTTCTCATTATCTGTATAGTGTTATTAATATCAATGTCATTCATTACCACCATTACTAACAAAATGTTAATCTTAAAATCACTATACACACCCACTCTAAAAACCTCGACCATCACTCATACTCATGAGTACTAACAGAAAAGAAAAATAAAGTGACTATAAAGAATTGATGAGGGGGATTCTCGACTTATGAATTGAACATTTCATATTATGATTGCCCCCCGTTCGGTAGAACGGGGAGTATAAAAAATTCTCGTAAAACCATCAAACTCTTACAATGAAACCGATTGACATTGAATGAATACTTTAACACCCCGTAATTTTGAGGATTTAGTATTTAATCATTTTTGTGAGAAATAAAAATATTTAAATTGGAGAAACTTAAATTTATGAGTTGGAAAATTTATTTGAGTGGGAAGAATTATTTATAATTGGCGACTTTAAGTTAAATTGTTCGAATTAATGTGTCACATTTTGAGGTCGAAATTTGGAAATGTTATAAAGTATTTCGGATGATAATTCTGAGTGCGCGGTTGATTCCGGATGGATCGAGATAGTCCGAAAAGAGTACCCGGGGGTAGTAATCGGGTCTCAGAGCATTTTTGGGCATAGCCGGGCCCACAAGGGGTGATTCGGGCCATTTTAATTAGGCATATGTGGCCAAAAACTGGATTAAGGGTTTTTAACCTAATTGGGGAAGTGTTGAACGACAGTTAACACAACTCTAAACCTAGGGTTTGAGAGGAAATTTGGGGAAGCAAATCAAGAGCCAATTGGGGATATTTTGGAATCAAATTGAGGACAAAAGTGAGTGTTCGTCGCCAACCGTTCTCTACACCAACGGATAAGACTCTACGAACAATTTCAGGCAAGTGGTTAATTGTTGTGATTCTTAAATTGATGATAACCAATTCATATTATGGGAGGTGTAAGCCTAAATTCATTTTTGGGTGGGCTATTGCATGGAATGAGTTTTTATAAATTTAATCGGTTGAGTGATTTGACAGTCCAATCAATGTTATAGAAGTATTAAATATTGATTGACATTAGAACCATAATAGAACACCAGTGTTAGAGATGAATTTATTGAAATTGTGAGATCAAATTTGTGAGTGATAATTAGGATTTTACCATGGAAATTTGTGTTCTTGAGTGGGTGAAGATTTGTGAAAATCATTGATGCTAAAAGGTTTAAACGATGATTAGAGTTCGTAATAAATGTAAAAAGATGATGGATATGATGTATTGGGACTGGAATTTGAGATAAGAAAGCTTGAATTTTCGTTAATGGCTGAAACAGAAAGTCGGAGAAGAAGAATACATGTTCGATCGACCCAGGGGATCGATTGATCGATGGTCCCAGATTTTTGGCAGTTCGACCAGTTTTAGATATAAAGGGAAATTAATTTAAGATTTAATTTCCATGCATTGTTTAATGATAAATAATTATGAAGCACATATTCCTAACAATTATAGGGGAAAGTAATTGAGATTAGGAAGGATTTACGTGAGGTACTTTATGGATAAATTTGGGGAATTAGATTTCAAATTAATTATATACGGATTGAGTGAGCAAGTCCAGGCATATTGGTTGAGCGACGCCAAAGTATTAAATTAATTATTGAGATAAACAAATTAATTTGGAGTCGGAATATAGACTCGGGAAATATTAAGTTATGGGCCAAGTGAGCGAGTCTGGGTATGTTGGTTGAGTGACACAAGGTAATAAATTGATTAATGTGTAAATTAATTAAATTAGAGTCGAATCATAGACTCGAGCAAATATTATATTAATTAATGTGTAAAGTATTTATATTAGAGTCAGACCATAGACTCGGGGGAAATATTCTATTCATTGATGTGTGAATTAAATAAATTAGAGTCGGACCTTAGACTTGGGATGATGATAAATTAAAAAGTGAAAAAATTAATTAAGTTGAGTCGAGCCAGAGACTCGGGAAATTCCAGGCTAGTGTTATGGGTTTTTGAGTACACGATAAAGCCGAGGTTTATATTATATATATACGGTGTGGTGATAGTATATATATATATATATATATGTGTGTGTGTGTGTGTGTGTGTGTGTGTGTATTGTGTGTGCTATTAAATATCAGTGACTAGATATTTATTTAATTTATACACTCTAGTGCTATCAAGAGAGGTTGCGTGATGTGGGTGAATCCCCTAGCTTGAGGAGTAGGGTGAGTAAATGCCCAAGTCATAGCGTACGATATATGGGTGAGGGGCTTATCTCACTTTCAGGGAAGGAATATGACCGCTTCCACTACGCTTATATTTTTGGGCCAGGTTGGTGAGCGATTCCAACTTGGGTCACTAGGTCATGTGAGCACACCTAGTGAGATAGCACTTCAGAGGGAATCATCCGGCGAGGGTATACTCGGAGGGATGGATATATATATATGAATTATGTGTGGATGTTTTAGTAAAGGTACGTATATAATGAGATGTAATATTATATGTGGGTCATAATACAGTGTGGGATATACTTACTTTATATAACTTGTGTCACAGTTATGTGATATTATTTAAAAGGAATTAATTAAGATTATTGGTGAGATAACTTATAACCCATGAATTATAATACTCAGTTTAGAGTAGAATGGCAAGGGGAGATTATACCAGGACTAGTTGGACGGGGTAGTACAACTAGGTGGGTTTAAAGTAACCGTTAGGTGTGTACATTAGTGAAGGGGTGAGTATGTCCTCAAGGGAGTGCGACACTAACTTAAATATAAAGCGCATTCATATATTTTATTAATTACTACAGTTAATTCACTTGTTAAATATTTTCAAAATATTTTGGGTTCTAACCCTTGCTATAAAATTATTTTCAAAACCTTTTAGGTATCCACCCACAGAGATGCCAGACTTGATATTCTATCACAGGGACGCGGAGCTGTGGCACATGTGGATGCTAGCAGGAGTTTGGTTTAGACGCATAGTTCATTCCTTCCTAGAGTAGGAATCATTTATCAGTTTCAGTTTTACTTAGGGCTTGTTGCCCAGACTCTCAGTACAGTTTTCAGTTTTATTTATTCAGGTGTTGAATATTTGTATTGTACTATTTACTTTGGTGACCGATGGTTTATTCGGCATGTAGTTTATTATTTATTCAGTTGTGTGGATGGCTTACATTTATTTTCGCATGTACTGTTTTGTTTAATTAACAAGTTAAAATTTGGCACCAAATTTTTGGAATACTAGGTGGTTAGTAAGTTTTAAAAAGTTTTTCGACAGTGATGCTAAGGATGAACTGACTGGGATTCCTGTTTTAATTTGGTATATGACTGATCACCCGGTATTTTATTAGGCGGGGTGTCATAAATACTCTTGGGGGTATTGATTAAATTGAGCAATCCTCCCACTTAATATATTATTTCCTCGATCTTCCTTGATAATAGTGACTATGCTGGTTGGGTCTCCCAATTCAACCGTTATATTTATGATTATCTGATGCCCAAAGTTTAAACTTCTAAGGATGGACACCTTTAACGGATGTTCTATTCTCACAGACACAATGATAATTATGACGAGTACATGGATTTCATGGTAAATTTTGACCAAATTAGGTGCAGAGCATTCACCGTTACACTCAAAGGGTCAATAAGGACATGGTTAGATCAATTGCTGTAAAATTCCATTACCTGTTTCGAAGAACTCATATAACTCTTTTTCTGGAACCTCACCAGAAGTCAGGTAAATAAGAAGAAAATTGACTATCTTTTCAATGTCATGTACACTAAAGGGGAAACATTAAGGGAGTTTGTCAGTTTGAAAGACTCCCACGACCTAATCACACCCTATTATGATCCTCTCATCATAGATAAGATCATTTTAAATTAGGTTACTGGATGAATCATGATAGACACTGAGATTTATGAAGATATCATTTATTAAAATTATTTTGAAAAGATAAAGCTAAGTGACACTCATCTACAGCTGTTCAAGGGACTCTTACTAAGTTTCGTTAGAGAAGAAGTGTACCTTGAGGGAGAAATCGAGTTAACCCTCACCGTGGGAAAGGTCCCAAGATGAGTCACTTTCTAGGTGGAGTTTTTGATCCTTAGATCTCCATCATTTTACCATGTTTTTGTAGGACGGATGACACTCAGTTATCTAGATGGATATTTGTCAATTAATTCCCAAACCTTTTGGTTCCCAATGCTAAATAGAACGGGCACCGTACGAGGAAGTCAATCTCGTGCTAAAAGTTGTTACTTCACCTCCTTGAATAAAAAGAAAAAAACCTTTAATGTTAATGGTTTCGATACCAAGAATGAGATAAAAGGATGATTACCAGTTAAAGACATTACTCCAATTCCACCGTCCGAAGAAAAAATAGGAAATATGGTGTATGTGGTCTCGTCTTTGACACCTCCATGCATGAATAGATTGTGACATTTATTCAAACCTATAATAACAAGTTATCCTTAAGTCTCGAGGACATTCCAAGTATTGAAAGCTAAGTGGAAACCCATCGGCTAAATAATGATCATACATTCCAACCAGTGAAGTAAAAGAAGAGAACCTTTTCCCCTGAACGTGACCAGGCGACACGTGTTGAGGTAGGAAAGCTACTTAAAGCCTACTTTGTGTTGGAATTAAAAGTATCCTGAATGCATCCTTAACGTGGTCATTGTAAGGAAGACGAATGGAAAATGGAGATTGTGTGTGTTCTATTCAGACCTGAACAAAGCATGATTTAAAGAATTCTACCCTCTCCTAATAATCGATGCACTGGTAAATGCGATAAAGGGCAATAAAATGCTATCCTTCATTTATGACTTTTTAGGGTACAATAAGATCCAAATGGACCCTAGAAATAAAGAGAATACCTCATTTATAACTAACAAAAGAACCTACTACTATCAGGTAATGCCCTTTAGATTGAAAAATGATGGGCCCACTTATCAGATACTAGTCAACTCAATCTTTGATTTCATATTAGCAAGATGATGGAAGTATATATATATATATATATATATGACATGAGAGTAAAGAACCTCAGATAATATGATCAAATTGAAGACATAGAGGAATTCTAGAAACCCTAGATTAGTATGGTATGAAGAGGTACTTTGCTAAGTATGCCTTCGACATTTTGTCCCCAAAGTTACTAGGATTAATTAAAGAGACGGGTAATCGAAGAAAATATAAAAATATCAAAGAAGTCTTGGATATGAGGAGTCCCGAAAATATCAAGGATGTACAATCATTAATTGGGTGAATTTCTATTGTAAACAGATTTATCAATAGGGTGTGTGCCTGATATTCTTTAAAAAGATAAAGGAGGCCTTTGTGTTGACATAAGAATGTGAACATGAGTTCTAATACATGAAGACACATCTATTAGAATACCCAATCTTATCAAAACTAGTTTGAAAAAGGGGCTTACTTTTATTTAGCAGTCTTGTCCTCAACGATTAGTTCATCGTAAATTTGGGATGTAAATAACATCCAAAGGCTAATGTGTTATGTGATTCGATCATTCAAAGGGGATGGAAACTCAAAATCCAAAGATTCAAGAGTTGGACTTTGTACTTATAATCTCATCCCATAAACTGAGACTGTATTTATAGGCGCATAATATCATCATACTAACTGATCACCCCATCAGATAAGTTCTACACAAGTAAGAGGTTCCCAAATAACTTATTCAATGGTCCATTGATCTAGGAGAATATCACCTCCAATACAAACCAAGGGTGATGATCAAAGGTCACGGGTCATCGACTTCCTAGATGAATTCATAGGGACAAACGAGTATAGACCATCGCAAGAGGTGGGTGAATGGCAACCTATATGGACAGTTGACATGTATAAATCCTCTAATAAATCTGGAACTGGGGCTCGCCTTATCATTAAATGGCCGAAGCCTCTAGTACTCTCTTAAGTTTGACCTCAAGGTATTAAAAAATAAAGCAGAATATAAGACTTTGATCACATGTGTTTGATTATCCTTATTAATCAACACTGACCAAATTAATTTCTTTAGTGATTCATAGGTCATCGTGGACTTGGTTCTGGGAAAATATAATACAATGGAAAGAAGATGACGACATACCTAAATCAATTCTGTGAACTTTCCCAACGCTTACAAGATTTCATAGTTATCTATAATTGGTAAGAAAAGAATTCTAAAGCCGATTGCTTAGCCAGATCAACCTTATTAAACAAAGGGAACCCCTTTATGCAGTTTCATCACTAACCCAACATTTAGTTAGAAAGTGTTTAGAAGTTTATGTAAAGGACCTTGGGTACATTTGGATGGATATGATCGTTCGATAAATTAGATTTAAAACTCCTTAAAGATCAGTTAGAAATAAGGAATGTCAAAGAAAAATTAACTAAGTACGTTCTCTTGGAAAGAATTTTGTACTAGAGAGGGTACACATGACTGATATTGATACGCGTTTACCTTTTGAAGGCTAAGATCATCTTAAAAGGAAATCCAAAATGATATGTAACGGGCATCCTGGCACAACGAACTCTGAACTAAGGGTACATCTGGACAATTATGGCCAAGATTGCAGACAATTACATTCAACATTATGACAAATTCCAACGGATGTCTGATTTCATCAACCTACCGATGAAAGAACTCTCACCCATAGATGATCCTTGGATATTTTCCTTGTGGGTAATGGATATTGATGATGTCATAAATTATGTCGGTTAGAATAAATCGTGCCATCAAAGATATTCTCGACCATCACAAAGTATATAAAGAAAAATAAGGTAAAAATCAAGAGATAAAAACAAGGGATATAGTGGTTAAAATGAACCTACGTCTACTTTGGTGCATCATCATCATTATTCACAAGTATTAGTACAAGTGTTGGTTGCCTTAAGAGGCGAACAAGAGAGAGGGAGGGCTAAATGCATGAACATACGGGCTCTGTACTGAGTGGGGTATGACCTGTTAAGCAAGGCTATAGAGGGGCTATGGACCATAGTAGTTCAGGTGATCGGAGTGGACTTTAGTGAGCTCTCAGATAATGATAGAGAATGTGAGTGGAGAGTTTGACAGATCTTCATTGCCAAAGATGTCATAATAAATGAGGAGGTGAAAACTTCTATTTATAGAAGTCAATAGAAGGGTCACATGCATATAACATGTGACATATGGATAAGTGATGTCAAGATGGAATATTTTTAAAAGGTGGAAAGATAGATACTGACATCATGATGTGGTGAAGTCTGCAATAGATCTGCACTGCTGGTAAAGTAGAAGACCGTGGCCTGCTAGAGGCAAGGTCGTGGCCCCTTAAAGTGATGAATGGAGAAGGCTGCTGCAACTTATCTGAAATCCATGCATCGAGATAATGTAGAGACCTACGTGGCCTCTCTGCTTATACAGCTACGAAGGGTGGCTCCTAGTCCACATGTCATGTGCTCATAAGCTAACCAATATTGGGCATATAAATTAGTCCCTAAGCTTCAGTGCTAAGAGGTTTAGAGAATTGGTGTTGGGGCCTTATTTATGCAATGGTACCATGATAATGATTTATGTTGGCTAATATCTTCTTCTGTTGGGGCGGACATCTACCGTGACGTTTCAACTTCTATCGCCCTCTTATATAAATGGAAATGTTTCGTGGCCTCATTACCTTTACCAAATCATTGAGAGTAGTTGACAGACAATTTTAGGCAATTCAGGACTTCTTGTTTCAGGCAATTTTAGGCAAGATATCATCTATCTTTAGGCATCTTTCAGTCCTAAGGCAACCGTCATTCATTCTAGGTTATTTTTTTCTTTCTTATTTGTTTCAACCCATATTTTTATATAACTGTCAGACCTCGTGTGTACTTAGGGTTTCTGCTTTGTCTTTCCCAAGAATAAAAGCATATAGTTAGTTTTTTTTTTTTATGTTTATAAGGATTTTGGAATGCATTTTTGATTTTATAATGACTATTTTGCTCTATGTATATATGCCTTACTTTAATTTTATATGAATTGGATGGTAGTTAATGTTTGGTATTTTTGGGATAAAATGGGTAGAAACGTAGGCTGCTTGCTTTGATTCATGGTTGGGCTTATTTGGCTCACATTTTGATGTTTATAGGAAATTAAAAGGTTTTTTATATAAGAAGATTTTTTAGGTTTAGGTTTTGGGTCTTGAAACCACTTGCACTATTATTTGTCCAAGAACAAGAGCTAGATGTTTAAAGTGTTCTTGGAAAAAAAGCTTGGGTTTTGGGGTTTTGATCTTTGAGAATCAAGAATACGAAGTCGTACCCATTTTTACCCTTACGCCACAGCCTATTCTAAACATTGAATAGCTGGTTGTGGCCTATAATCATACCTTCTTCTTTTTGTGTCTGCGGCCTTGACGTCACCCTTTGCAAATTTTTGTTTTTTTAGTTTTTTGATTGCTTTGTATAATGCCACAAATTCTTTTATGAGGAAGTTGCTTCCCTTTTTCTTGTATTTTGATCATACTCACTACAACATTCTAACTATGGGTCCCATCTCCTTTACAGGTCCTTTCCGCGACCTTATGCATTGGTATACTTGGAAGGCTTTTAAACGATCCACTTTGGTGTTCCTCCTCCCACTATGTTATATATAAAGCCTTTGAAAACTAGTGGGCTCTGTAGGCTGAAGGATTTCCTAAACTGTGTGCAAGTTAATTTTGACTCCTTGACATCTTCTGAATGTAGGGAACCAAGGGAGGCTGCAGAGGGTGCATAGAGGGCGGAAGGCACTTGTTTAATAAATAATCAAGACCTCACCGAGAGGGATTCCGCGACTTTGGTAGCGGTCCAATCCGTAGAAAATAGAAACATTGAGACTGGGATGTTTGGCCGTGGGGAGTCAACAAGGGAGCTCGTAAAACTTCATTATCCTTACACAATGAGTGAGGAGTGGCTAGACCAATTGGCTGAAGCTTATCAGTTCTTTGAGGGAACTGTCTTCACCCTACCATCCGTAGAGCAGAGGTTATGCACTGCCATTCCAATAATGGAGTTTGCTTCTCACTCCTTGCCTTCCTCTTAGGGTTGCGACTGCCTATCCTAGTGCCTGTGAGGAAGATCCTTAAGGTCATGAACTTGGCCCCATCCTAATTTGATCCTAATGGATGGAGGTCCATTCTTGCCTCACTGGTGCCGTGAAATAAATTTTTTTAGGAGAGACATCACTACCACAAAGTTCTTTTCATTCTATTGGTTAAAGGAAAATCCTGTAGAAAACCCATGGTACTACTACATGGGATGTGGAATGGTGACAGGTACTTGATGAGGGTTAGGCCTTCCAATTTCAAGAACTAAAAGGGAAAATATTTTATTTTATTTTTGGGGATAACTAGGAGGTGCACTTAGATGAGTCTAAAAAGGAGGAGGCACACAAGATATCACAGACATGGGTCATTCTCCCAAAGAAGGTATCTAATTATCGCGGTACTTAGTTGACTTATCAATTTTAATCATAAATTTTTCTCTACCACAACCTTTATTTGTCCTCATATAATGTTTTCGTAGCCTTTTCCGATACCCTAATAGTTTGTGCAGGGATGATGCCTTCTTCAAGACAAAGGGAGAGAATTGAGACCACGGTCTTAATTTATGATAGAAAGAAATAATTTCCATAGATAGTGAATTTGCAGTCATTATTCAAACTTCGTTATTACACCTCTCATAAAAAACCCATGAAGGTTGCGAAAGGTATTTCTATCTTCAATTGATTTTGCAACTATTACTTTAACTTGTGAAATGCTAACCTTGCATCTGATGTCTTTTTTCAAATACTATCGTAGAGCGCCAGCCTATCATGGAGATTGATATATATCTTCTTCTTTCCCAATTGGAGGAGTTAAAAGATACCATCCAAGGATTGAACTAGGCACCGTGGAAGGAAGGCAAGAAACGAAAGAGGGAATACATGGATATTGGCCTTTTAAGGTGAGAAGGAGGCTATTATTGAGGGTGCTGTGACCTTTGGCTCATATGTGGAGGGTGTTGCTTCAGACCCTCCATTGGTTGATGATGGTATTATAGCAAACCTAGATGAAAATAGTCTTTCTTCCTTTATGTGAAGGATGACCATGGTCCTTCAAGACTAGTTAATAATACTATTTCTGCATCCTCTCTGCGGATGACTGTGGCAGTGAATGCCAACTTGCCTACCTACCAAAGTAGTGCTCAAATGGCAATTGACGGGCGCCCATAGCCACTTATGAGGCAATCATACCCAAAGTATCTATAAGACACAACTAATACCGCAGTCCCAAGGATGAGGATGGATGTAGACTCTACTGATCTGAAGAGTCTATTGATGAGGACGCAAAGGACTTGGAAGAATACATTCTGTACTGCCTTCCAAGGGTAAGCTCTTATTTCGTTCTTTGCTTTTTGCATATTTTTATACAAAAACTTTGAAATTTCTTCTTCCAGTCCATAAAGGTCACAATGGCCCAAAAGGCCAAGGATAAAGGCCTATATAAACTGTATAAGGCCACCGAGGATGATCATCAAACTCAGGTGGAGGGTTCCATGCCATTGTCCTTTTCAAGATATCAAGAAGTCTACGAAGGCTGCTTTGCAAGCCCATAAAATGGATGCTGATGCTAGGGTGGAGGCTGCAGTAAAGGCCAAGAATAAAGTAGAACTGAACTTTATATTTGCCTCGAATGCCTTAAAGGTTGCTGAAGCCAAATGTCTGGAGGCTGCCATGGAGGCTGTAACCTTTAAGGAGAAATTCAGCTAACATGAAACAAAAACCCAAAGCATGTTCCAATGCCATATTGAGGAGATAAAAGGATAAATGAAGATCATACCTCAACCCTCTAGCAGATGAATATTGATCACGTCTCATCTTTGAAAAAGGCAACTCAGGATGTTGTGGCCTACTTTGGGACTTCCCAAGAATTCTTCATTCTCCAAAATAAGGCATACATCTGTGGATACAAAGATATGCAACACAAGGTGGATAAAAATTACCCTAATGCCAAAGAGAACATATATGACCGACGGTTTAACGATCCCGAGCCTATTATTTACGTGGAGGAGCTCCAGACAGCAGAGGAGTTTCCAAAGAAATAGAGGGAGGAGGTTTCAGTTTCTATTCGGCACTAATAAAGAATAATATTGTATTGGGTGTTCATCAATTCTAGTCCAAATATCTATAGAAAATGTTTCTAAAATAGATTAGGGTCGTGGCTGCTGAAGCTAATGGTGAGATAAAGACAACTGTGGAGTGCAATGAAGACTCCGAAGAAGAGGATGCGCAGTCTTGAATCTTGGTAACTTCTTTTCTTCATTTTTGTAATCACATGAACAATTGCATCTTTTAATTTGAATAACATAGTCCCTCCGTGGCCTTTTATATTTGTATTAAACACTGTAGTTTTTAATACAATTTTGCAGCTTTATTATTTTATCCTATTGAATGCCCGTTCCATTTAGCTTTAGGCCGCATAATATAAGTATCATGGAAACTTTAGAATACCCTTATGCGGACTTTATGACCAATGAATTGAAATTTTCTTGGAATTAAAGAATGCTTTCCATGGTAATAAACTGCTATGATTAGGAATCGAATTCCCTTGCCGTGGACACTAAGTCCATAACCCACTCCTTTTTTCTTAACCTGGCCGCGACCTTTAAGCTTGAGTTGGACTTTTCCTTTGCACCTTGATTACCCGCTTTGGGGTATTTTCAAGCGCCTCTGGATGGGTATTTTCCAGTGATCCAAGACCGTTGAGTATTTTCATGCCACCCATGGCTGGGTATTTTCAAGTCACCCACGGTTGTTGGGTATTTTCATGCCACCCATGGCTAGGTATTTTCAAGCCACCCACGGCTGTCTTGGGACATTGGGATATTATAAGCCACTCGAGATAGGCATGTAATTATTTTAGTTAGGGACTACATCCCCTTTTAACTGCTAGAGCATTTCCTGCCTGATAAGACTCTCAATATCATTCTTTAAAAAGAAACATGCTTTAGTTGTGTGGCCATGATCTTGAAGAAACTCACACCATTTGCTCCTATCCCTCTTATGAGTCGAGGATTTCAACTTCTCTGGCCACTTGAGGAGGTCCTTCTACCTGATGCTTACAAGGACATCATAAAAACTATAGTTCAGCAATGTGAAGTGCCTATAGGTCCTTTATATTTTTGGATCTTCCTGCTTCCTCTTCTTCACTGCCTTGGTTGTTGCCTTATCCTTTGGGGCCACGACCTTCTGCATGGTAATGAAGGTTGTAGACTCAAGAATCAAAATTCTCTGTCTGAGGAGGTTAATCTGGTCCTAGAGGAAGCTTTGGCCTTTATATAGGTGGTTGATGCTTCTCAACAAGTGTGCTACGTCTTCAGTCTACTTGGGATCTGATCTAAAACTTCTCCCCATGACTTTTAGACTGTTAGTCTTTAGAAAAATATTCTCTGAGATGAATAGAACCGTGGAGAGAAAAACCTGGACTTACAGAGCAATCAAGATCAAAAGATCAAGTATGAAGAGAGGAATACAACCTTTAATTACAGGATGCATCCTGTCTGAATAAAAGCAGACTGCTATGGCTAATCAAGGAAAATGGAATGAGGCTGCAACGTCTTTAGCCAATAAGAATGTAGCCATGGCCTGTCTTTAGAATAATTATCTACCAGGAGTGATATGAGCATGAACATTTTTTATCCCGAGATGGTTTCATCGGGCTGGATAGTTAGTCAGACACTCTCCTTTGGATGAAAAAGTAACTAAAGAGTTGGAAAAACTACCTTAACCTATCTTGGACATTTTATCCATCCTTGTAATTACCTAGCTGGATTTTATCCGTGGAATCATTGTTTTCTAATCACGTGATCTAGCCTTTTACAAGTAAACATGGCTTATAAGCCATAAAGTTTGTCGTGGGGGTTTCTAAGCATTTTACGATAATTTTATTCTAGAATAACGGGATTTTCTAATCTAAAAATGATAACATGCCAATAATGCAAAGATTGGCTAAACTATTGCATAGGGGATGTAGCCTATTGGAAGACAACATGCTAGGCCGCATCTAGTTAGGTGCATAAATGTGGTTTCCCCAAAAATTAGTCCAAAATTGAGATTTCGCCACTAAGATTAGGAATAAAAAGTTCTTTCAGGAGTTAATCTAAGACATCAAAGGTTCTTACTTGCAAAATAACATAAGTTTGGTAACAAAACCCATACCACATGGAAATAAAATGGCATAAGATGCCTAAAAGTGTAGAGAAAGATGAATGGGTATGCATCCTTAGGCTTAGTTACCTACCTTTGTGAGGCCATGCCCCGTTGAGTTTTTCAGCATAATCTAGGTGTGTTAACATCATTGGTGTAAATGGATATGTTCAAAACCATAGAAAATAACCTTAAAATACAGATCTAGAAAGAAAAATCCCCTTAGAGGGTTTATATGCAAAATATGGGTCTCATAATCGAAATCTCACCCATGGGATAATGACTCGGAGATCCTCATGGATGAAGTAAGGTATTACGGACCTGATCTAAAAGGAACTTCGTAGAACACCTCAGTTCCCATAGACGACGCCAAAATGATGATGTTAAAAATTATGTCAATAAGGATAAACCATGCCATTAAAGATATTCTCGACCATCACAAAGTGTACAAAGCATAATAAAGTAAAAGTACAGAGACAGAACACAAGATATAGAGTGGTTCGGCTATAAAATAATCCTATACCCCATTGCAATTAGAAGGGGGAAATAAAAGTTACTCTTGGTGGAAATTGACTACTTCACTAAGAGGGTGGAGATCGAACTACTCTCTCAAATTACCGATCAGAAAGTATATGCCTTTATGTAAAAACTCATCATTTCTAGATACGGGGTGCCTTATAAGGTCATCACTGAGAATGAGAAACAATTTGAGAATGTGAAGATCAACCAACTTTGGGGGCAATTTATAATCAAACACTTTTTCTTTGCACCCAAGCACCCCCAATGCAACAACCGTGTGGAGGTTACTAATCGAACAATCTTGCATGGATTTAAAGCATAAATGAATAATCTAAGGGACTTTGGGTAGACCACTTGATCTTGGTGATATGGGACTACGGAAAAACTACACGAGGGCTAATGAAAGATACTTATTTCTTCCTAACATACCCTACAACATAATGTCTCATTGGTGACAAAAAAAATGTGGACAAAAGTATTTTTGTCACTAAAAGTTGCCTTTATGTGAGGAAAATCAATTTCGTCACGAATTAAGTAGGAGGATGTTAAATTGGTGACGAATTCAAAATATTTGTCACCAAATAGTCAAAGAAATTTTGCGCCACACTTCTCGCTCGAACAAATGTTCCACTTATCTATTTGTGACAAAATAAATGTACATTTAGTGACAAATATATTTATCACAAAAAAAAATTAATTGGTGACAAAAAAATTTCCTCACCTATTACTAAAAAATATATTAAAAAAATAACCAACCCACTCGTTCTCATTACTCTCTCTCCCCTTCAAACCCAATCTATTCCCGATTCTCTCTAAACCCTACCCCAAATCACCCCAACGCTCTTAGGAGCCACGTTTTGGAGGTTCGCAGCGGCAACGATGAAGAAGGTGAATTGAAGATTTGTTTTGGAGATTGGATGATTAGAAAAATTAGGGCTTGTGTATAAACAGACGTGTCTTATTATTATACATCAACCCACGCTATCTCCCAACAGCAGCTCATAAGGTATGTTAGGGCTTGTGTTTTCATTTCATTTAGACCTCAGATTATTATACATCTATATTCATTTCTTTACACGTCATTGATGTAGATTTAACTTATGTCAAATTATTAATTCTCGATTTCAATTAGTTATTCTTGGTATTCTACTTTGAAATTGTCAACTTGTGGTTGTTTTATATGTTTGACCCATCTCTCTCTCTCTCTCTTTCTCTCTCTCTCTCTCTCTCTCTCTCTCTCTCTCTCTATATATATATATATATATATATATATATATATATATATATATATATATATATATATATATATATATATATATATATATATATATATATATATATATCTCAGGATGAACTTCAAAGCTTCCCAACAATGGAGACAAGTGTTCGATTTGATTTTTTGAGCAAATGGTTTGTTCTTTTGATTTGGGGCTGTTTGTTTTTGCTTACAAGATGTGAGTTTCTTTGATTAATATTTAATGATATGTTTCAGATCTTCAATTTCGATTTGCTCTAGATATTCTATTTGCTTTTCTATTTAGGATTTTAATTTTGATTTAAGTGAATTCATTATTAAAACTAAACAGTGGTGTTTATTGGGTGTGATTTGGTGTTGGTTAGTTGTTAGTAGACATGGCAATGGGTTCTACATGTTAAGCTTGCGTGCTTGACTGTATTATTTTGGTTATTGATGGAAAGTTTCCATCATTTATATTGTATTTGAGTCACTCTTTTAAGTGTATTAAACATCTCAATTAATTAATCATATAAATATGATCAAAATAAACTTGAACTAGTAAAAAATTATCATGTTGGATTCGTATCGTATATAGGAGTTGTTAAGATTAATTTTTAATCTTCTTACAAAAAATAACTTAGCTTAGAATCCTTCATCAATATTGTCTCAAGAAAAACTCACAGTGTTTGCATGATGGACTTATGACTTATTTTTTTATTTTTCAATTAATTGGAGCAACATGAGGTACTTCAAAACTAAACCTCAATATTGAAAAGGTGAAATTCGAATTCTAAGTATTAATTATCACATAAATTTACTGACAGGTACTCCAAAATCTTAGCATTGAGACCCTATTTTTCACTATTTTGTTGTATAAGTTGAGTTTCGTGCATTCTCAGAAGATTGTTCACAGAGATATTAAGACAAAGAATGAGCTTTTTGATAAGAACCGAATAATAAAGATTACTGACCTTAGGGCTTCTTAATAGAGACATATTCCATATATGTGTATATTGAGGTATGTTTATATATCTAATCCATAATCATTGGGATCACTGCACCCATTCATTTATGTATACATACCTTCCTTATTTTTTATGCGGATTACTTTTGGTTTGGATTCTCATTCTTTTATGTTAGCATGTATATCTTAAAACTTGGGTATTTTTGTTGAAAATTTGTCTACTCCTTAAGTTATCCTGTGGCACGGACTTGGGAAATCAAAGCTTCCGTTGCCCCTCTCCCTCAAGCGGATCTTCATTCTCTGCTCCATTGGGGACTAGAATAGTGTGCTTTTACTTTTAGAATTCACCCATCCTATGCCTTATTGTACCGCATGTGAAATCGACGAGGAAAAGGTGTCCGTACGATCAGGTGCCCTTAATGTCATTGAAGTACCCTTACGATTTCTAAGTGTTAGTGTTTGAAGTAGTCTTCAACCTTCAAAGCATAATGTGTCTCTTGTTGTAGGGATGAAATTGCTATAGACTACATTTGGATTGATAGTGCAATTGTAACCCATGTAAGTAATGCTCTATCGTTTCCTTGGTGTTTTCATTCAATTTGACTTGAGTGCATATAAATTTTAATTGTATAAGATGATGAAAATTTCTTTCAAATTTTATTTTCATAGTTTCAGTAAGCTAAATTTAATCTAGAGATTGATTTATGCATCATGCACCTCCGGGTTATGGTAAAACATTAATTGCAAAGGCTGCTGTGAGTGAAGAAGGAGTAAATTTCATACACATTAAGGTTTTTCACTCTGTTTTCTTTTTTCAGTAGTTTGTTTCAGTGATTCTTTAAATTGATATAGTATAATTAATACATATTTTCTAGGTACATGCTTCCACCTTCTTTGGCAACTAATGACTAGATATATGTGGAATCACTTTTTTGAGTCCATTCAATCTTTGGTGCAAAGTGATATATGTGGTGCCTCGTAATATAGATGCAAGAATGTGTGATTGCCCCACTTATCAACTTAAGCAGATGAATTATAATACCTTATGTATTTTAATGATGCTTCAGCACACGATTGAGAGGACTAACTCATGTCCTTTTGTGATTCCATGCTTAATAGATGTATTCATGTTTTAGATTTCATGCTTGATAGATGTATTCATGTTTCTAGAACATAAAAAACCACTTTTACTATTTTTTTTTCATCTTGTGACGACTGTGGTGCCAAGTTCTATAGGTACAATACTCATTCAAAGATTTTAGTTTTTTTTAGCCATCACTATAAGGCCTTAGGATTACTTTTCATAATTATTTTCATTAATTAATAACTTTGAGGATTGATGTTTACTTTAGCATTTCAATTTCGATTTTAAAAAAAAAGTTGAATAGAGACAAACTTTTGTACTTCCACCTTGATAAATCTGAAATTTAGCACATAATTATTGAGATCGGATCGAAAGATTTTGATTTCTTAATTCTTTCAGTTTCCTTGCATTCCCTCGAAATTTCAAATTGCTGGAGGAACTTTGAGCTATGGAATAGATGACGGTGATGACATTTACATGCGATCTTGGACAGGAACCATAATGTAATCCTCTCTCTTTTTAATTGCATTTTTAGATCTTTCATTGACTCTTTTTCTGTTATATATTTTAAAAGTAGAATAATAAGTTTTCATATTTCAGTTCGTACATGAAAGTATTATTTATTAGTTGAAGATTTTCTATGACAAAGACTACCCTAAGAAGCCTCCGACTATTCGCTTTCACTCTTGGATCAACACGACTTGCATCAACCATGAGATCGTAGTGGTCGATGAAAGTCCTTCTTACTTTTTTACTAGTACGTTACACCTGATTCCGATTTTACTAAAAACTTTCTGATGAACATCTATTTTTTTTAGTTCACAAGGAACAAAGTGAAGTTCATTTTTTCGCTGTGAGATGGGCAATCTCCTTATTTGACTTGCAGCATTTCCCCAACCAATTTATCTGTATGCCTGGATTTACAGATACTAAATTGGATATAAGGTAAATTAAATTTAATGCTCTATATCCACTAGTCTTTATATTTATGCATTATTATTATGTAGTGAATTTTGTACTTGGATGATATTGTTTACCCATTTAAATTAATTTATAATTGCACGCCTTTTCTTGGTGAACTCTTGATATATTCTTACCATCATTTGCCCACGTTTGATGTAAATTGTTCCTTCAACAAGATATCTATCACAATTGTGATATCATCCAAGGTAAATCATCGTTAAGAAACACAATGATTCATGCTGCACACAACAGTAAACACACAAGCATTTGAATATCAAAAGATTGAACTGAATATGCACAAGGAGATAAGTAGAAGAACAAGTACCCTAATGCTATAAATGCATAATAAAATCAGACAAAAAGACGATGATGATAATGATAATTCAACCGGAGTTGTGAATATTGGGCCTAGTGTTAAAACAACAGATCTCTCACTGATAGAGCCTTCTATTGAAGCATTATCACGTGATTTGAGTAAACTTAGAACCAAAAGGGCATTTATATGTATAGTTTTACGTTTAGTTGTTTTTAGAGATTGAGTGAATTTGCAGGAATGCTTGACCATATTATTGTTGAAACTAGTGGTGTGAAGATGCCTAGTGTTGAATTTGTAATGTTTGAGTTGAATAAACAGTAAATATTACCTCTTAATGATGCAGCATTAAGAGGTAAATAAAAACACCCCTTTTAAGAATGCTTATATGCATTAAGTTTCCCTAGTTTTACACATATAGGCAGGGAGATAAATCATATAGGCAGCGTGCAACACGAAGTCCAAGATAACTTTTTTTTGCTGTTGGTTACTTTGGCAAACAACTTACTAGTTTGATACTTCAACACTACATTCATTTGTTAAGGAGTGTATGTTATTCGTAAATAGTTGAAATGTTACTTAATATTTTGTTGAGAATTTTTTATATTTATATACTATTTAAATCAGTGACGCTAAAATTTATAAATTGGTATAATATTTAGGTTTATGAAAAATATATAGCTACAACCAAATGTTTTGGTTAATGTAAAATATTTAGCTGTTTGGGAATTTGGGTTTACTTTGTTTGGTGTTTAATACTTGGATTTTGGTTTAGATTTTTTGCTTCTTCATAGTCCATTTCGCCTAGAGGTGTCAAGTCAAGTATGTTATGTTATGTTTTAGTCTTGTTATACTCAGGCTCATTTTGAGTATTAGTCAACTTTAACCTACTAATTCGTTTATCGTTGAAGTCGTGTAGAATTTTTCACCATTATATATCCTCCCCTCTAGACTTAATAACATGGATCCGCCACTGGTAGAAGTGCTTAGGCTACCTATTAGCAGGTTACGTAATGTTTATATGAGTTTGAGTACCTTTAAGGGGTCTCAATCTTATTTCGAATTGCACATCAGTTTGACCTATTTAGCTTTACAAGATCACTATACTCCTACCACGATATGTTCTCTTATGACATGATCACTTGTGGTTGATTGGATGAGAAGAGAGTAATATATTCCTTCCCTAAATGTTATTTTGTTAAATCTCTTGGGGAAAACAAGAAGGAGAAGAAAGAATGAAATAAAAAGTAGCCCTTCCTGTCTCTATATTTGTATTTGTTAATCAACCTACTATTATTCTCTTTCTTTCTTATGTATTGCTTTGTAATGTTGAAGTTGGAAGCTGGGCAGGTTAAATTACAGTCAAGATTAGAAGAGGAGGAACAAGCCAAAGCAGCTCTGATGGGTAGGATCCAAAGATTGACCAAACTAATTTTAGTCTCCACTGAAGATATATTACCACCAAGTATCCGTGAAATGCCTGGTCATTGGCGGAGGCATTCTTTTGGGGAAGATTAGGTACCTGCCCCCCACGCGTTGGGGATGCGTGGGGGCTATCAGAGGACCTCGTGTTGTACGCTGCCCCTGTTTGAAGAAACTCGTGTTGTACGCCGCCCCTGTTTCCTGCAGCAGAGGACCTCCCGTGATGCGCACCGCCGATGTCTCTCCACTCGTGCACTGCCCTTGGTAGAGGTAAACTTTATGGCATTCCTTTCTGGTGTAGTTCAGTTTCTTAATTATTATAAACATTCCAACTCAAATTAAGAGTCACTATGTTTCTTGATTTTTCGTTTCCCTTTTCGTTCAACTTTTCTTCTATGCTTCCAAGTATAACTTTTATTGTTAAAGTCTTATCTAAACTACTATATTCAACTGCATACTTTTGTTATGTGGCTCGACCTAGTGACTTACTTACATCACCACGCTTATGAAGAGAAAGTTCCTTGGTATCGTGGAAAGGTATCATATTGGTTTCCTTTGGTTTATCTTCTAAAAATTCACATCGAGTATCATGTTCAATGAATTTCCAAGCGAAACATCTGCTATTGATGTATCTATACACATTAAGTGCTCTTCTCTCTTCTGTAGTTCATCCCACCATGCCTTTTCTAATTGATGATGTAAACTAAATTGAGTTTTTTTAGTAACATATATATCTATCTTGATATCTATCTTGATATATAGATTGATTTTTTTTTAATATAGATGACCTTGATTTATCTTATGATATTTTCATTGAAGATTTTATTCTAATTAAACTTTTACAAACTTAAACCAATCTGTCATTCCATCACTTCATATTATTAAGTACACGTAAGACAATAGTTAATACCAAACAAAATTCGAGTGTAATTTTAGTTTGATCAATAACGGACTTCGATTTGAGTTGGAAAAGAGCCATTGAAATTGCAATTGTTATTAGATGCAGCGCATTGGAAGTAGAGAGAAGAGATATTTTTTTTTATATTTATAATGGGTCAAATAAACTAAAAATTGCACGAACATCCATTGTACATTCTTTTAGATCTTTGAATTAAGCTTTTGTCATTGGTAAGTGATTGAGAGAAAACATAAATTGTAGCCAAACATTGGAATACGAGGCCAAGAAAATGTCTGAGCCACAGCTCGTTATCCTCGAGGGAAAAAGCAGTGATTGATCCGTCCCTATTCTATTCACTTGTCCTCACTTGTCCGCTCGCTCCGCCCCTGTTCTTCTCTCCCTCCTCACATGATCACCTCCCCTCCCCTTTTCGCAGGCTCTTAGCTTCTCTCCCGCTTCAAACGCAGCCCCCTCCCTGCCGTCGAAGCAGAGCAGTGAAGCAGTCCCCTTCCCTTTGCTAGTATGATAATTAGTTTTTCAATAGTTTATTGACAATAGATCTCATTAGTTGATTATTTTTTAGTTGTGAATTAATTTTTAGTCGTTAGTATGCTGAAATTTTTAGTTATCATTGTTAGTATGCTAAAATTTTAGGAGTATGTTAGTATATGCTGAAATTTTTGGTTCGCCTTTGAATTTTGATTCCAAGGAGTTCTCTTTCTGTACTTTACACTCAATTTGCGGATTGTGTTTGACGTTTCTATTCGTGTGAGTTTATCTGATTGTTTAAGTTTACAGCTTCAAAGTAAGAATTCCCTTTTATGGTAATTTCTTAGAACAAACAGTGCTTGGAAATAACATCTTTAACTTACATACCTGATTTACATTATTACATTCAATATGTATCTTATACGGTAAGATATATTATGGCTATTTGGATTTTTAAGCTTTATTATGTAAATTCATATATGTATCTATGATGGTATGTTGTATTATTGCTATTTAGATCTTCTTGCTTTATTATATATTCTAATGATATATACTAATTTGTTTTACAGATTAAGATGAAATAGTTGCAAGCTAAACCTACTTCCGAGGATAGTGAACCTTTGACTCCCGATGAGATAGTTGATCGAGTACTTGGCACTAAATCGGGATATATCATAGGTCTTGGGCATGGTCCGAAATCTACCAAATAAAAAACATAACGATGAGACGCAGAGTTGGAGGAAGCCCTTAGGGAAGCTCATAGAGCGAATCGTTTGTTAAAGGAACAACTACAGGCTCGTGATGAGCGTCTGGAATGCTTAAAAGCTCGTCAATTTGGATTCAACAAGTTGTGCGATGCTTTAAAATAATTAGGTTCCTTTCCTCCCACATTTACTATATGGTAAGTTTTAATAATTTCAATGTTGAATTTATCGAAATTACATTGTTGGATTCACATCCTTTGAGTTATTTAATAGCTTTATTGGTGATGCTATTACCTTATTTGCTGAATCGGTGGACGGGATATTTTGGTGGATTGTTATTGGGTTTATTGACTTTTTTATTTTTTAATTTAACACAGTGGTTTTAGTCTATAAACAAAGGAAACTCTGTCGATTTTTTTTAAAATGTTGGCGACGCTATTACCTCATCTTTTGAATCGATGGAAGGGGTATTTTGGTGGATTGTCGTTGGGCTTCTTTATTTTTTAATTTTTTTTATTTAACAGGATTGTTTTAGTCTATAAACAAAGGAAATTCCGTCTATTTTTTTTAAAATATTAAAAATAAAATTGAATTTCGTAATTTTTTTAGTGTTTAGCTCAATGTGTTATTTTTTAGTTGAGGTTATTCTATTTATCAATTGTTAATAGATTTGTAAAGTTAGAAACTAATGTCTTGGAACTTTTTGAATTGCAGATTGGGACGTTGTGAGAACGTTTTTTTGGAAATTATTTTTGGGATGATGAAGATGCAAGGAGAATTAGCAAACTTGTTGGGAATTGTTTTTTGGAGGCTACTTTGTAATTGATTAGAAATAGCATTAGGAAATATAGAGTTAGAAACTAATGCCTTACGAATTGTTTTTGGAGTCTACTTTGTAGTTGATGTGTTGTAACAAACGATGTAGGTTACTTTGTAATTAACCAATGGTTTTGAGATATTTGTATGAATGCTTTCGTATCAATTATATAATCTTTTGAACCTTAATTTTGAGTATGCATATGATGTTAGTTGATTACTTATATAATGTTGATGAAATTTACTTAATTTTTATATTTAAAAAAAATTAGTTGATTTTATAATTAATATCTTTATGATTTAATAACTATATGAGAAATGCAAAAAAATATGAGTTCTAAATTAATAATTTTTTGACAATAAAATTCATTTCATGACAAAAATATTTTGTCCCCTAAGCATATTAATTTTGTCACCAAATGGTAATCATTTTGCATATTATCATATACATTAGGTGACAAAATTGGCCTTTTGGTGACAAAAAATAAGATCTTTGGCTATAAATAATTTTGTCACTAAAACCCTGTTATTACGTGACAAAGCATATTTTGTTACCAAATGATGTACTATTTGGTGACGAAATTTGTATTTCGGCATCAAAACCTTTAGCGATGGGGCTTTCGTGACGGACAATTGACGAAAAAAATTTCGTCACCAAATGTCTTTGGTGACGAATTTTTTTGTCACTAATTATCTGTTTTGCTGTGGTGATACAACACCAAAGTAGTGGTCTCAATTAAACTGGAAGTATCAAGATTACAGGTATGGAGATTTGAATGAAAAATAATGAGGATTTTAATAAAAATCCTAGAAAATATTGAAGAGAGAAGGGATAAATTAGCACTATGAATGGCGACCACTACACAAAATATGGACCACTATTACAACCGAAGGGTAAGGTATCGAAGTTTCAAAGTCGATGATACCGTGATTAGGAAGGTGACTCAATACACTAAGAATCCTAATCATTGAAAACTGACAGACAATTGGGTAAGAGCTTATGTCATCATTCGAATAGTGTGTCGAGTGACTTATGACCTGAAGGATCATGAAGGCCGCATGCTTCCCTAGACTTGGAACATAGAAAACCTCAAAATCTATTTTCACTAATAGACATAAAAAACCTACGCACAAAAGTTTTAATTCCAATTTTAAGTTCAGTTAATTTCTTGTTATGTTAATTCCATTTTAATGGATGTGATCGTTACTCCTAAATAAAATTTATATTTCAACGAATCATATCAATTTATTTTTAGCAACTACATACACTTAAATTGTTTTGTAAAACATAATTAAATCCCTTTCAAAGCCTCTAGAAATTTAAAACCAACAAAAATGGTCAGATTAAAATTAGAATCGTATAAAGTCATGGAAATTCAACTTTGGACAAAAATATTTCACCCAATAAGTTTGGTTGATTACCGTACTCTTACATTGACATTGTACGAACTTGATCAGTTAGCTCTAAGTAATCCCCTGAAACAAATATTAAAACCTTGCACACCTTACCCCAAATAACTAAGGAAGGTGACCATACAACTGACCACTCACTGAATGTAATCGGGCACCCTAAAACCACAAGTTATTGGACTATTATATTCGGTTATCATATTTAAAGTGAAAACTCAAACGATTTACATAGCATCAAATCCTGTTGTACCCAAAATATGTCATTTAATGACCCTGAGACACGTGGCATGGAAGCCCCCACAAACATATGGAGATATACTCAAGGACGAATAAAAAGCATCGGCCTGTAAATAAGGTCGCAGACTGATACCTTACCAAGACACAGACTTTTCTCTACAACATGATATTAACAACACATGGTGCATTATTTACACCTCAGCCCATGGACTACCAACTGTCCACCTTCTAAAAAGATTCCATCTTATCCACACTTATCCACAAGTCATGTGGACATTTCACGTGAGGCTCCTAACCGTCTCCTATAAAAAGAGGTGCTCATCCTTCCTTTGGTGAGCAACAACAGAGTAACCAACCTCTACCCAAATGACTCCAGCTTTTCTCTACACCAGAGTTTTCACTCCGATCACCTGCTCCAGAAATGTCAACGTAACATAGCCACTGCCTTATAAAAGACTGCGTTACAAGGGCACAACCTCAACTACACAGTATCACATATATGTTCATGTACCTAACATATTTATTTCCTCTTATATGACCTAAGGCTTCAATCTTGTTCATATAACAATCATCTAATGAGAATGAGCTCCAAAGTGGATGTAGGCTTGTTTTAATGGTCGAACCATTCTAAATATGGCGTTTATATCCCTTTATCTTTCTTTTACATGAGCTTAGATGGCATGGTTTTCACCATTAATAATATTTTTAGATGATAACAGCTCGACACCGTCTGTGAAAAATGAGGTGTTCTATTGGGTTTCTTACAAATCGAGTCGAATATGCCTTATTTTATCCCCGGGGATCTCTGGATTTACATTTTATGGGTGAAATTCTGGTGTTTAGACCCAAATATTCATATAAACCCTAGCGAGGGTTTCTTTAACTTTTCAAAATTATTTTTCCAAGTCTAGTTTATGGTTTTCTAAGAAAATCCAAATTCTCCAAGTATGTTCTCATGTATAGATTTAACTAAGCCGTTTAACTGGCCATGACCTTACAAGGACTGAAAACTAAGGGTGAGAGCATTTTTTACTTTCTCCACATTTTATAGCAATTTAGGTATGTTATGACCTATATATTAGGTAATTACTGCTAAAATTAAGTTCATTTTTACAAAAGAACTAAATATGCCTAAAATTTACACACCAAAGGCTTTTTAGTCTAATTCTTAAGGGTAGAAAATAATATTTTGGAAAATCTGGGCTGTAATGCGTCCACAACTTTCTCCCTTATTATGGAATGCTTGCGGCCTCAATGTCACCCTAAACCCTTAGTTTTTTTAAACTCAACCTTTTGAATACAAATTTTCACTCCTTGTAGACCTAAGATGCCAAAAAGTGCTTTAACACCCCAAAAAATGTTTTTGTAACTTTTGGGAGAAATTAATCTGTAAAAGGTTGCATCGATTAATTGAGAAAATGGTGATTCTGTAGGTAAAATCCAAAAAGGACCTTAAAGGGTTTGGAAAACATCCATGTTAGGTAAGGATGATTTACAAACTTTTCTACTTATCGAATTACCATTATGTCCAAAGGCATATATTCAACAAGTTGTCTAGAAGACGAAATCACCCCATGGGAAAAGAATGCTCGATTAGGTAAATCATGGTGGAAAAGTCATTACGAAGGAAAATATCCACGACCTCAACACATTTGTCTTATTGTCTGCGATCTTAGTGGGAAAGGACTTTGTCCAATATTATGGGTATGATTTTTCTATGACTCTTGAATTTCTCATTTTGTTTAGTTTATCTAAAAAAAAGAACGATTTACTTAGAACTAACTACTTAAAGATAAGACCACATGGAAGGAAACTCAGGAAACCATGAAAATGAAGACATTATGCATCTCATGACGTGCGTCAACAACATCAACTAGGGGAAAATTATACTCTAGGGCCAAATTGATCTCCTTAGCTAGAGGATCTTGATGTTAGGTCCATGTCTTTTAACAATATAATGAGGGCCGATGACATTATATAGAGAGGCAGACGAAGGCCGAGGCTTTCAACAAGAAAATGATGTCAGAGGTGATAGAGTTAAAAAATAAAAGAAGGTATGAGGCACATTCATAAAGTCTGTACAGGAAATCAGTCCCCTAAACTTTATGTTAGAGATAATTTTACTCAACAATAAGGAGGAAAAATTCCTTAAGTGGCCTCTCAAGATGAAACCCCCCTACAATAGAAGAAATTCAGAAAAGTGGTGTGAATTCCACATTGACCTCGACCATGCCACCAATAACTGTCTTAGCCTGAAAAATGAGGTTGAGAGGCTAATAAGGCAATGGATGGTGAGAATATTCACACAGACTCCGACCCATAACTGATCGCGTAAATGTCTGTAGCCTAGAAGAAATTTTGGGGGAGATTTTTTTATTATGTACTTTTGTAATTATTACAAGGCCTTATTTGGGCCATAAAAACAAATGCTATACCATCTCAAATTAATATCAATGAAAAGTTAAAGTTTGACTCATTTACTTTGCATTTATGTTTAACATGTTTTCACTAAATCTTTCCAAACAACTACAAAGGCTGAGACCACCAGGTGAAAAGAAGAAGGTATGGATATCAAACTACCCCGATCATTAAATGTATAGGGTCATTTAAAAGCTGCGAAAGCATGTCTGGCCAGGACCAAAGAATTAATAGATGAAGCTAACTTCATCTCCAACAACAAAGTCTAAGTCGTAAGATTTAGACTTTGGTAAGAATTCTCAAACAAAGTCCGCACGGATATCCAAAGGATAAGAACTTTATGATAATGGGTATTGTTATAATATTTAGTGATTCATCCTCGATAGGAAGGGGTCTATTATGAAAGAGACTCGAAGTAGCTCCAAACATAACACATATTCACTCAAGAAAAAGTGGGACCTATGAACTGTTACATAGGGAATAAAAAACACATTGGAAGGTTTAGACTGAAAATAGTAACCTAAAGGTCCCTGTCCGGGGACGAAAGAGGTTATCATCCAAATTTCACTTAGAAGGCTATGATCATAAATGAAAGACCGCGAATATAAAGATTGCCATTAAATATCCACGGACTTGGATGGTGATATGCTATGCCTAAAGTCTTGGGGGGATTATAATACACAAAATTCCACGGAGTTTTATTTAAAAACCTATAAGCATGATAGGTTACCAGGGCCATTCCCCCAGTTAAGCATATTAACAAAAGTTATCATAAAGTTGTTACCAATGCAAAACAACAATTCAATTTGTATAAAGATGCGAAAAAGGAAATTAAACTCAAGAGTTAACAAGAAGTAATCACAAATAAAGTTGAGGAAATAGGAAATGCAAGGCAAGTAAATTCATTAATTGCAAGAAAGAAGCTGCAAAATCAAAAGTAGGGTAGTTCCATTCATTGTAAAAATTAGTTCATACAAAGACAAAGTTTATTGAAAATTAAGTATTACAAAAAGTTTAAGCAAAACAATAATGGTTGCAGATATGCCTTAAGAGGCCGCATTATCCCCCTCAACACCATCCGCTCCAATCTCCGTCTCTTCAGCTTTTCGAGCTACCGTGGCTATCTTCTTCTATAACTTCTTCTTAGTTTCTCTCAACTCAGCCTCACACTGATTGTGATCGACTTCAGTGAACCTCCAAGTAAATTTGATATCCTTGGCCTCATGAAAGTGTTTGGATATTCCCAAGAATATTTCATTGTAACCATGGATGTACTATTTATTTTGGCCCAGCCAAAAGTCCCGAGAAGTCTTAAAATTAGTCACGGATGGTTTAACGACCTTCTCCATAGCCATTTTATTTTTAATATTAACCTTCTTGATGGAATCACTATAGCTCCGAGTTAAGAAAGATACGTGGGACTCAAGGACTACCATCTTTTTCTAATCTGCCATAGCTTGCAGAGACTCTGCACCCTGATAAAATGTGGCTGCAGCTTTAAGTTTTATAACTTTAAAATAGGTAGTCTAGATTCAATGGAAGACTTCTTAGTAGAGTCAACCTCATCCTTAAGATCTGAGTCCGTGTCTTTAAGCCGTGAGTATATATCGTCACACTATGTCGTTTGGATTATTGAATCTTTAGCAACCTGAAGGAAAAATAAACAAAGATATTATTAAATAAAAAAAAATTAAAAGAGTGGTCGTAGAGATATATACTTACCCTAAGGAGATAATGGAATTGGTATCTCCCCAGTTCCTCAACATCTTCCTCCACAATACATTTAGGTTATGAAAAGTTGGGAATCCCTTTCATCATGGAGACCACTTAAGCTTTAGTGTCCCAAGGGGACCCTGAATCATTTTTTCTAATCTAGGGCCTTGGTCGAGCAAAAACACCCTACTCTGAGGTGTGGTAGCATTGGCATTAGCTAGAAAAGTAGTGTGTATAGGTGTATCACTCAAACAAATGTGCTCAGAATGCCTTGTCCTTTCATCTTTGTCCCCGAAAGCTGTGGAGGTCAGTTTCATATCAATGGTAGTGGCCGCAACATTGTCCGCCCCCGGCAAGCCTAAACCACATCCCTCTTCCTCTTCTTTCCCCTGGCCTTCTTTGGGGTAGACTTTAAACCTTGGGAATTCTCCTCCAATTCATCAAATCAGGTAAGTAACAACCCTTTATTTATTTCTATCAAGGGCTCGGTATCCGCAAAAGTACTTAGACGTCAAAAGTCAACATTAACAAAACAATGGAAAAAGCGGCGGATAGTTTAAGGGTAAAAAATGCAAACAAAATAGGACATGCCATATTAAACTAAAAGCCTTGATTTAATTGTTACCCTTGGGAGTCCTTATGGGTGCAATATGTGCTGGATAATAGCCAAGCCTGAATAAGGCTCTAAGTGTCACCATGTTCACAAAGTCTTTTTTCCTATGAGGAATATGCACTACACCAAAATGGAAGATTTGTGAGTGCTGCTAGCAGTCACAAATGACCTTTATAACTACTATTTACCGTCATAATTTAGGGGGTGACAAAAGAAAAATTATAACTCCTAACAGCAGTCATAAATTTTTATAACCCCTACGGGGGTTATGACTGGTGACCCCAATTTGTAACTGCTGTCAGCAGTTACGAATCTGATATTTATAACTGCTGTCAGCAGTTACGAATCGCGTATTTATAACTGCCAACAGCAGTTACGAATCTTATATTTGTGACTGCTGTTAGCAGTTACAAAATTGATAGTAATGACAAATTTGTGACTGCTATTAGCAGTTACAAAAGTTGAATTTATTAAATGTGGTAAGAGCTGTTACAAATATCTTTACATTTTCACAAAATGATGAAATAATGAAAGTAGAATAAATATCATGATAACAAGTCTAAAAAATTTAACAACATTTCATTTATATTTCTGATATTTCAAATATTCAGTACACATAAAACTTGTTTAAACTTATTTTAACATCAAACAACCCCTTCGTGGGCGCCAAGTACAAAATGAACATAGAATAAAAAATAAACTAAAAAATGGGCTTCGAGTGGGGGTATTGTTGCGGTGACATCCTCCCTCGTGTAATCGGAGTACGCCTTTTGATCAAGTTCAATGGACTCAAAGTTTTTGAATATGGCGCCTCGGTATCTATTGACTTGTACTTGTGTTGCTTGCCACGAAGTGTAAACACCTGGATTTAGGCCTTTGATACTATGTATGTCGGGTATGCCATGTGTATGCCTGCAAACAATAAAATATAATTGAATTCAAAATGAGATAACCAAATGAGATAATTAAGACTGTTATACTACATAATAAAGAAAACCAAATGAGATAATTAAGACAACGTGTGAGACAATTAAGACAAGAAAATTCTTTGAAAATAAGAAAATTCACAAATTGCAAATCTTGCACGTTGTTGATAAACTAATGTATATACAAACTTCAAAATATTACAAGTTTTTAGAAGTTTATAGACCAAAAAAAAATGGACGGAGTTTCCTCTATTTCCTGGACATTCTAAAACCTGCTAATATAAAACCAGCGTAATATAAAGCCCGCACGGCCACAAAATATAACAATAAACTTACAAAAGCTTGCACGGCCATAAAAGTTAACAATAAAACTACAAAAGCCCGCACGACCATAACACAAAAAAATGGAATCATGAATATTAACAACATTAAATAAATAATCCCCTTGTTGGAAACCATTGACTTTTCCATGTGTTCCACGTGAATAAATGCTAACGATAAAATGTTATCCTGTAAAAAAAATAGGATACAAAAAAGAGACGATATTAGTAACCAAGTAATTTATAAAAAAAAACTTACTCAAGCAAAAAAATTACATATAGGAGTTGCAATTAGTATCGCCATATTCTTAAATCGAGAGACCCGCGACTACGCGGTTGATTCCTACAAGTTACATTGATCCCGTGCGAGGTGTTTGTGCCTCTTACGGGGGCGTTTGGCGGTTGGTTTAGGTTTTCACCCACACACGACTTGTTTTTAAGCCTAATCTAAATATTTTCAAATTATCGTCATATTCTCAAATTATCGTTACATTGATCCCGTACGAGGTGTTCGTGCCTCTTACGAGACCGTTTGGAGGCTGGTTTGGGCTTTCACTTGGGCAAATTTGAAGATACATACTGTATATATCTTTAAATCCCTGTATATTTCTTTGGAACTTGTTTGTATGTTATTTGAGTGTGCATGGTTCATTTTTTATTGATGTTTATATATATATACAGAGCCCATTACCGAAAGGGACAACGCCGAATTTCGATGCCTCACAATGTGTAAGAAATAAAAATAAATGTCGTGTTCAAAGCCTTGACCACCAAACGAAAATTCCTAGAACAATGAATACTTTCAAGATATTGTGTCGGACAATTATCGCACATTGAAACTAACACTCGTCAACATGAGACTACACAATTGGGGAGTCCAATTATTGTATTTATACTAAAAATATTAAACTTCCAGAAGGTTCAAGAGACTACACAACTAAGGCCCAAAACAGGGAGCGCCCAATACAAGAGGAATTTTTTAGTGAAGTGTGTGTGTGTGTGTGGGGGGGGGGGGATCATGGTAGATATGAGGTTACTTTTATAAAATGAAAAATACAAACCTTTTTTTCATCATAACAAAAAATCCATGACCACCTTGGACTTGCATATTGATCAAGTGCTTTTTTGTTTACATGGCTGAATTGTTGCAGTTGCTTATTGCACTTATGAAACATTTTATACAATTCCTTTACGCTCTTCCTCTTATACCTGTTATTCAAATTGATTTAGAAAGGAATAATTAAGTGAAAAGAAATATGTACTGAATAAGCACCAATCTAATAAATACCATACGATTGACATGTGAAATATATTGACTCACAAATCATAGTACCCAATAAGCACCAAATAATATGTACACACATAACTTATGCGGTGTGATTTGTGAGCACTAGAAAAGGGTGTGAACATTAGTATCAGGAGCATGGTAGCAAAAGTGATCAGGACCTACATCAGTATCAGGAGCATGGCAACATAGCCCCCCCTCTCCCACCAACGCCCAATTTTTTAACCTAAAAATTGCAAATACATGTCATTTTTTGTAACCGAGAGTTCAATAAGGACAAAGTTTGCTCAAACACATTACAATCGTCCATCTCGAGGTGTTCTTGCCTCTTTCAGGTTATTTTGTTACTGTTTTGATATTTGACCTCCAATGCCTCTATTTTAACTAAAAACTTGCTTATAGTTGTGTTTTTATTAAATCCAAGGTCCGATAAGGACACAACAAGTTCATGCACATTGTAATGGTCCATATCGAGGTTCTTGTGCTTCTTTCCAGGCCATTTTCTTGTTGTTTTGCTATTTCAACGCCCAACGCCCCATTTTTTAAACCTAACACGTTACGATCAAATGCGTATAATTCAAACGCGTTACGATTGTCTAATTATCATTTTGTCTTGTGTATAATTATCATTTTGTTAAACCCTGGGTTCGATAAGGACATTGCTAATTCAAACGCGTTACGATCGTCTATCTCGACGTGTTCATGACTATTTTTGGGTTATTTGGTTGTTATTTTGATATTTCACCTCCAAAGCCCCATCGTTAAACTAAAGCTCGTCATACTTATGCTTTTGTTAAATCGAGATTTCAATAAGGAAATGGTTATTAGCATCGGGAATTGTTTTATGAATATACTGCAAAAACTCTAACTCCCCATTTATATGTGCATCGCTCTCAATGTTTTTTCCCTTATCCTGTCTTTATTGATCCTCGACGACATCCTTAAGAAGTTTAAAGAACATACTTCAATAAGTAAAGGAATAATTTACTCCTTATTTAGTAATGAAACCTTACCTTTCAGGGCGAGAATTTTGGAATTGGTATTCACAAAATCACCACGAGAATCATATTTCCCTTTGCATCTCTGAAGCGGTCTTGACAATCTATCCCGTACTTTAGCCTAAAACAAAACATGAGTTATTAATGAAAAGGCACTAATGAATATCAACAATATAAAGAAAAAAATATAGATAAATCTTATTTTCTCCTTTACCTAACTCTTGATTATTGATGCTTTTAGCACTTGTCACGGTAGCATCATGGGTGTCAAATGTGATAAATTCGAAATCCTTTCTCCTTGCAAGCATCATGTTGCGAACAAGCTTGTCCAACTCTATGGAAGATTCTAGAGGTTTAGATGTCACACTTGGAGAAAAAGTCACAGCGGACTCCGAGAATGGCCTGAACTCCTTTTCAGACTCGGAAAGACCCTTAGATCTTAGATCCGTCTCAAAATCAGAACCCATTTCTTCGTCCAATTCTTCAGTAGCAACTTTAAATGATGTTGAGACTGTTATAGGGTAAACATCTTCATGACAGGGTTTGCCTTCATGTTCTGAACTATCAACAGATACATAGTCTTGTAGAAGCCTGAAAGGGCTAGTTCCTTTGATAAGTTCACTAAACTGGCCCAAATCTTCATGTGGGAAGAGATAAGATTTCTCCAAATTGCTATCTTAAAGGCACTCAGCAGCTATAATTTTATTCATGACTAAACTCTCTGTCATGGGCAATGACTTTCCAGATGTGGACTGATCATGATCTATAGAGAGATTCAGCCCTGTCAATATATATACACATATACATAGTTGGGGTCATAATTTGTCAATATTGTGCAAAAAAAATTACAGGACATCCACCAGCATTGCCATGCAAATGAAATATGACAAATGAGAGATGTGTTGCAAAACAATATTTTGGAATAGGGTCTAAAAGAATGTCTATGCTATAAGGCAACTTTACAACCTGATACAGATTTTGAAGGGGAAAAAAGGATAAATTAGATCACATGGTGTTGAGCAGTGTACTATTCAAAGAAAATTTCTATAAATTTTGAGATGATAAGCCGACTACATTGCATAAACATTCGCTATATAGAAAGCTACATACACAAGAACAAAAAGGCCATGGCAATATGAATAGTACAAACAAGATTTCAGTAATACAAAAAAATTATTAATAGGAATTAAGGAGAGACAATGACGAATGAGGAACCATCCAAAAACCTAAAAGAACATAAAAACGTAACAAAACCATTAATGATGAACAAACCTTCAATCCTGATGAATATCATCAAGGGGACCTTTTTAAGGCACTGAAGCAGAAAGTTGAAAAAAAAGACTATCTCTATATTCTAGAGAAAAAGGAAAGGAAGACATTATCATGGATAATCTTATTAGCATTCTTTCCTATCCAAATGCTTCCAAAAACTTCAAAAATGCCTAATTTCCAAATAATCTTGCTATATATATACCCCAAAAAAATTCTGAAGAAATGACCACTCAATATTAGAAGGCCTAAGCTAGACTCCCCAAACACATCATAAAGTTTTAAGAAATATACTAGTTTGACCTATCTAATAAATATAAGGGAAAAAAATGTAACGTCACTTGAGGTGGATTTTCATTCATCTACAAAAAGACTTGCAAAAGAACTAGTTTATTCAAGGATCACTTCGCCACATCTAGATAAAGCCTTGCTCAAGTTCATCTATATAAAAAACTAATCAATACGAGCATGATATCAAGATTGGGGCTCGGTTACTAAGCTACCTGAGCCTAATCATACATAAAACTCATACTTTGTCACATTGTCTGATGTGTAGTTGTAGGAGGTTGATCCCCTTTTACATCAGGTCACCTGGCCAATCGGAGTCCTACACAATCTAGTAGTGCACCCTCCATGATGTAACAAATCGCTTTACTATGTCACGCCTCATGGATAGTTTATGAGCTCTGGCACTATTTACCACGACAGTCTAACAACTTTCGTGTACACGGATAACACAGTTTGTCAGTAATCAGTAGTAGTTAGCAAATATCGTCCTTTCCAACTGCGAGACAATCAACTTTAAGCATATTCATTTGCTTTTGCAGAGCTTGAGCACTTCAAGGCAGCTATGCTGGAATGTTTGCTAGATCCAATCTTGCCTGATATAAGCATTTGTCTTGATTTGTGCATGTTGTTTTCAGTTTGTGTGTAGAAAATGCTTTTATTAGTCAGGACGCTTATGTATGATAGCACCAACACCGTCCTCCAAATGTATTCTTCTCGGGTCTTGGGGAACTTTTAGGATGCTATGGTTCGGTGAGCTTACAAATAGGTACTAACTACTATTTACAGTGCAAAACATGTTGCGGTGTAGAGTTGCTTACACCGCAAACCCTTTTCAGAGTGTAGCTGCTCTCACCCGGAGTGTTATTCATTCAGCCCAAGATCGTTTATGCAGGCTTATTGTACCATGTGGGTACTCTATCTCACGCAGGTTATTTTCAGAATTTGTGCGACACTATCTAAATGTGATAATTTATGGAGCGGAATTTTTTTTCAAAAGGCATAAGCTCGATGGGTCGCTCTGGTACGTGGGATAGGCTTAGTTGGTTCCTTCAGATCATGGACATTTTAGAACTTTTGTTTGGGTTCTTTTAATTAGAAGTATAAAATCAAGAATACCTGTACTCAACCATCCCTATGAATGTACTATATTAAATTTTTAAACAACGTGAGGGATTTAGGACTCTTAGAGCACCTGCCTAATCCCCAGTGGTAAGTTTACACTCACCAACACCAAGGCCAATGGGATTCGAACCTACGTTATCACAATGCTTCACTAAACCACAAACATTATCAAGGATTTTTAGAAAAAGAACATTGAAATTGATCAGCTAACATATAACCATTGAAATTGATCCACCAATATTGAAATCTAGAGATCTAGACAGAGGTATTTTGTAAACCAAATTCATTATCAAAACTCACTACTTTATTAACATTAGCATATAGTTTGAGTATTTTCTAATGATACTAAGATGAAAAGTGGTGGTATACCCAATATAGGCATAGAGATAACTCACTGGGCATTTTATCAAACAACATGTTATCCTTCAACAGTAGTCCATATATTGCGAACCCACTTCTTATGCCAATGTTGCGCCTCCCTCGAAGTTATCCTTCAACAGTAGTCCAACTTCCTTACTTATAATCTGTATTTCTCATAAAAATTAAGTTAGCAATCTCATGAGTTCCCGTCATTACAAATATTCTCTCAAAGCAAATTCTGAAATAATGTTTCCAATTTTATATAAATGTTTCCACATTTGACTCCCTTTCTTTCTTCAGCTTATCTGCATGCTTTGTGACACTTTATAAACGAAGCATATGCTTAATTATTCGCTCCATCAGTGAATCAATATTAATGAAAAGGTATTAATATGTTTATATTCAAATGTCCTGTATACAGGAAGAATGTCTTCGACAAAAGAGCAAATTAAAAACTGCATTCCTCCACTATTCAAAAGAGCAAATGACCCGACCCCCCCCCATAACTTTTAGAGATTAATAAAGGAAGTGTGAAGTGAGAGATAGAAAGTTATCGTCATTTTATTGTAAACCACAGTTTTGCAATCAGGAAGGATGTTAATGGAAATGAAAACCTAAATATGAACTTCCATTTTCTTAATCAATTTATTAAAGTGACCAATTTTTTAGTCCACATCAAGTTGCCTCTTCCAGTGTTCAATGTTAGATTCATTGATGAAAATTACCAGCTTGTAGCCATTTGAAAAACTATTGATATTGTATTAATCATAAAATTAAAAATCTTAAATATGGCTTACAAAGTTATAAATTAACATGGAAATTGGTAGTCTATGATTCACGTGGTTTCAACAAAGTACATGTGTTTTGCATTCAACTCCAATATGATAATGGAATTAATATGTGTTGGTTTAAGATGAATGAGGCAACAAGAACTAATCAAGAATAGTGACGTGCCATATGAGCAAGGGTTACAAGACTTAACTAACAGAGTGGGTGTGTATACAAACTGCATACAAAATAGAGCTCGGATATCACAACTTGATATAATGAAATATTTCATGAAGTATAAACCAATGCGCATACATCACACGTTGATATAATGGAATGTTGAATTTATTTTTCTTTACGATTAAGACTTTGTAGTATATTTCTTAGACAATCATTGAATTACTTACAATTACGACTATACATATAAGTATTAATGTGTTGTAGTGTGTGTTCACTATAACATAAAAAATTTAACACATACATGTGTAGTTGTATTCTGATGACTAGATTTTGGATAATTTCAATTATCCGAGACAACACTAAAAGCACATAAATTTTCCACTTCAAGGGACAAATTAAAGTTATTTGTGACTATTGCCTTGTCGGATTTTCACACCAAGATACTTTCCATTGGCTTTCTAGTAATAATGGTCAGTGAGTGACCGTGAAGTTTTGAGTACTCATCCAGAATCCATGCCACAGACAATTTGCACATATTCAACAATATCATTTGCGATTCTTTTCTAAGAAATATGTTAGCTTGTAAACGGAGAAAATTTTAGAATGTAAGAAACAACAACAACAACAACAATAATAATAATAATAATAATAATAATAATAATAATAATAATAATAATAATAATAATAATAATAATAATAATAATTAAAATTTAACATAAAAAATTCTCAAGATTATTATACCTACAAATTAGTTCCCATATCTGGGGCTGGGACATCAGCATTAACTCCTATAAGATCATGTATCTTTTGAGAAAAACACGTTCGAGACTTTCCAACTCACTGTTACTTAAAACTCTAGGGGTGAAACCAATAAATTAAAAATCAGTACGTTTCAACCCTAATATTTTTCATTATTTCAGCCTTAATATTTCACTATTTCAGCACTAATATTTTTTGCAGATCAAACACTTACAACCCAAAATCTATTCGCAGATCAAACAACATTTAAGCCTTAATATTTTATCTAAAAAAAGCTCATTCGAAGGAGGAAGCTTAAAAAAACATACATAATGGCAGATGAAACAAAAGCTCCTTTGAAGGAGGAAGAATAAAATAAACATACGTAATGGCAGCTCAAAAAACATAGTAGCAGTGATAAAACTTACAGTGATAAAATTTACAAACAGCTTCAAAGGTTTTTAGTAGAGAGAGAAGGAGCGGGGGAATGAAAAAGGGGAGAGGAGGGAATGGGAGATTGAAGAGAACATAGGAGAGAGAAGAGGAAATGCCAAAATTTTTGTGACCCCTAGAGGCAGTGACAAATTAAGTTCCAGGCCAAATTTTGTGACTGCTACTAGCAGTTACAAATTTGTGACCGCTAATAGCGGTCACAAATTAAGTCTAAGATTAAAATTTGTGACTCCTCATAGCAGTTATAATTTCATGACTGCTCATAAGAGTCATAACTTATGCGTACTAATAAATTTGTGACTGCTTGTGACAATTATAAATTTGGGACTGCTTATAGGAGTCACAAATTAATTATATGATAACATTTGTGACTCCCATTAGGGGTGACAAACTAATTGACTTTATTTTTTTATTACCCATTGATTTTATCACCCCTAATGGGAGTTACAAATAATTTTGTGACTGCTCCCGGGAATGACAAGTTTGTCACCCCTATTGTCAGTCACAAAAAGGCAGTCACAAAATTAGCATTTTGGTGTAGTGATGGACCAAGTTAGCAAACATTAATTCAAACATACTTAAGAAAGATTGCGACTATATTAAGAAAACAAATTTATGTTCCTGAGGGGACACCAATAAGATCGCCGAAATTCATGTGACTTCTCATGATCAGTCTCCACGGAGTGTGTCTCTCATATGTCCTAGAGATAAATAAATAATTTACTTCCCAATTTTCGTTACTAAAAAAAATTCCCACCCATAAATACTTATTGGCACTCCGTGTTGCCATGTAATAATACTATGGGTTGATTATGGTATCTTCCTTAGGCCTATAGAAGTTAAAAACTACATGGGAGTTATATTCTTATTGCGCATCTTCTTCCAAACAAATAAGGAAGCCAAGATATCCCTATACCCATTGGTATCAACTTGGGTCAAGCCTAGGTTTATTACCGTAAGGATTTTCCTAATAGGGACTAGAGCTAGGAGCCTAAGTCCAAGGAGAAAGTCATGTAGGGGGTTAAAAACTCCATCGTTAGGAACCATGGAGCACGCATATTGATTCACATAAAGAACAATGCAAATGGTTCCCTTTAGAAACTCGCAAGTCGTGGCCAAATGGGACAACCATTTCCCATTCATATAAAAAGGATAATTCAAGGCCACATGAGTCTTGTCCCTCTCATTGCCACGACATGAAGGCCAAACTTCATTGTTCCTCACTTTCATGGTGGTTCGAACTTATCTTCTCGAGATTACGACCTTGTCTATTGGGTTTGAATTCACATGAATTTGATTATTGGTTGAGCTTATGTCTTCCTTATCCCTATGGCTAGCCTCAGTAGTCTCCAAGAGGTTCCTACAGTCAATTAAATGCATGGAACACTAATCAACACAACTAGTTGGGTACTTAAGTTATTTATAAGGCTTCATGGTTTGAAGGGGTTTGATGTTCTAAACTTTGGGAGGAGAGACCCCTAAATGTTTCTTCCATAAATTTTCCAAATACTCCCTAGTGTACCAACTCAAAAGGCAACCACTGTATCTGTGAAAGCAAAAAGTAGATCCACAGTTAGAGGACCACGACCATTATGAAGATAATCATGGAAAATACAGGGTATGACTACTATAAGTCTTCAAAAAACAAAGCCTTATGAATAAGGCCACGACATTATCTACAATAATCCTAGTGGTGAAGGGTAATTTTTTTTGGCAAAGACAATGACTTAATCTAAAAGGACGCGACCAAACTCAAATAGCAAAGACAACAGAGTTTTATATTCAAGACCATAGGCAATAACCAAAAGGCAAAACCTGCTAATTAAAGGCAACAACCAACTTAACAAACACCTTAATTCATTGCCCTAAGAGTTTTGGATGATTAACACGTAAAAATCGTAGGTTTTCTAACCAAGATCGCACGACGAACAACAACTCATGTTCTTGGTAAAAAACTGACCCTAAATCAATTCAAAACCTCCCATTTTCACACTACACTAAGTGCATTATTGATTTTTATAGTCCATTTCCAATAACAATGAACCCCAAAATCTCGTAAAATTCCAAACATTTGACTCCAAATAAACAAAAACTGAAAAACCTAAAAATATATAACTAAGATTAATTTTTGGGTTACAAATATAATATTTTTTGTCTTAATATTATTTATGTATTTAATATGGGTCGTTAGTTCAAGCTATGATGGGGATTCATCATTTTATAGTCAATACTAGGGAAATTAACTACAAAATCAAAACAACATCAAGAACAAAAAAACCCTAATATATGATCTCTACAGTCGCCAATGTGAATCCATGATGGTATGTTATGAATCAATGTACGAAATATGAGGAATCATAGAAACAAACTAAATCAAATAAGAAATTGAATAAATGATTTGAAACCAACCTCGAATTGAAAATATGAATATTTTCGAAATAAAGTTCAAAGGTCATTGAAAATTGCATAGCCTCGTCAAAAATACTAAGCTCCAATCTACTCTCAGAGTTGAAAATTATAAATTAGGCCTCGAAACCCAAGACCTTATATTAAAGGTCACGGATGGTGAAGCATCATAGAATTAGAATCGTCTCAAGCAAAGGCCTCGACATCAAGTTACAAGTCTATTGCTCCATTTAAGCCCCAATACTAAATCACTTCTCTCTTACCATTGAGGCTCATGGGGCTTATGTTGTACCCAAAAATATGTCATCCAATTCCCAAGAGAAACATGTCATGGAAGCCCACACAAACACACGAAGATATACTCAAGAACTAATAATAGGCTTAGGCCTATAAATAAGGCCATGAACTAATACTTTACTAGGCCGTATACTTTGCTCCATAACACCATATTGACAACACAGGCTGAAAACTTTACACCTCGGCTCATATACTTCCAATTGTGCACCTTATATAAAGATTCCATCTCATCCACACTTATCCATAGGTTACGTGGACATTTCACATGAGGCTTCCCTCCCAACCAAATCCTATAAATAAAGGTTCTCACTCCTAATTTGGTAAGAAACAACAGAGTATCCAAAATCTACCCAAATCACTCCAGATTCTCTATACACCAGAGTCCTGAATCCATCTACCTACTCTGAAAATGTCAACCTAACATATCCGCGGGCTCATAAAAGATTGCATTAAAAGTCCATGGCCTTAAATACACATTAACACGCACGTTCATGTATCTACCCAATTTTTTCCTCTTATATGCTTATGGGGCTCCAATATTGTACATACAATATAAATCTAATGAGAATTAGGATCCAAAGGGGATGTAAGCTTGTTTCAATGACTGAACCATTATAAATCTGGTGTTTATATCTCTTTTACATTCTTTTATACATTTAACTGTTGAGAATAACTTATATGGCATAGTTTTCACTAGTAGAACTATTTTTAGATGATAACAAATTTAATCAGTTAAATGGTTCTTCTTGAAGTCAAACACATATGTTCTTACATAATGAAATAAAGATCACATAAAGAAGTAAGTTCACATAGTCTCATAAGATAAATGTTTTCATGAATATGGGGAATAGGAGTAAACAAACTATTGAAGAGACATTTTGATCGTTACATATTTTTATCCATGAATAAGTCCTCACGACCTATGTAAACAACTATTTAGTGATAATTGATTATTAAGAAAAAGAAAACTACGATTCACTGCTAACGTTTGACTAGTATTAAGGGAAGGATTCGACTTAATTCTTTACTCATGACCACTTCTAAGTTCTCAAAATCAACAAGATCTGAATGGGGACATGATTCATGTATAATATTTTAATGTTCAGTCTGACCCTATGGATGTATAAACAAAGGTTCATACGTAGACTATTCTTTAACCACTTCGCAGCCGGTCCGGACACATTGATGTCAAGCTTGTCGACCTTCAGCCTTACTAGGAGTTTTCTATAGCAGTTGACAAAGGATTAATATTTGATCACCGTAGATATTCCGAACACAAGAAGGACCTTATATACTAGATTCAGATAAGTAGGGACATTGCCCTTTTGTCCAATAACACTATAAGAGTTTAGGTCCGTTTCTTTCGAAGATACTTTTTAGTTCAGGATTTTTGATCAATACTATAGAGGCCTCTTGTTTGGCATTCATATTTTCCTTTGCTATCATAACCTTGTTATTAGCCTATCTCTACATATCATCCTTGGATTATTATAGTGTCCAATATGGGGACTAATCGAGCTCTTTCTCATTCTCATTTTTATGGGGAGACTCTACGGATCCCTAAGTGTTACCCTCACCTATTTAGCAATATGATTAGTGAAAGTTCCAACCTGTAGAAAATAATCAAGTTTACTACAACAACAAGAATTATCATCCTGTGGAGAACAACAAGAAAAAAATTTCACCTTTGCCTTGAGATAGAAGATTTCTTTAACAGGTGATTATGCCACCTTCCATGCCATCCACTTATCCTTCCCCTGGACTGGCCATGATCGTCAGGTATGTTTCTTCGATATCCATGAGCTAAATTTAAGGAAAACGGTGAACTTATCTTAATCACTACTACCGATTAAATCATCCTACATGCATGCTTTCACCAGGTAAAAATGGGAGTAGTCTGGACCAAATGCCTCTTATCTTTTTTTCTCTAAAGGTCCTCATCGCCAATCTATTCTAAGGAGTTGGCCCAATCACCATCTAGTTAGAAATCAAGATCGATAAGTTGTTTAGTCCTGTATTATTGACTGATTGGACAAGGTTTTTGGGTTATCAATAATATTATCGGGGAAGTTGGCACTGATGGCTAAATATCCAGATCCAAACCTTGTGGAAGATTTGTGGCACCATTAGCCCTCCGTAGAGCATTCTTATAGGATCACCGAGGAGTTTCTCCTTCAATTGGATAAGAAATAATTAGTGATAGTAAAAATAAAAAGTGAATGGTATAGATAATCACTGAAATATGAAAACTACATAGTGAGGTAGGATCTCTATAATGCAAGAGAAATATGTCCATCCTCATATCTGCCTGAAGGTGAGCAACATCCCTTTGCAAGACTTCCTCTCCTATACTAATAAAACCTAATCTCTTTAATTGATTAAGATCGCACAATACTTGTATGATTGGTCCTTTGTCAAAGCCTCTTAGACCTTCGCCTGACAAGAAAAGGAGACCTTTGGCAAATCCTTAAAGATTTTAGAAAAATCAATATAAGTGTGTTTAGTTATTGACTATCAATAGTCATAGTTGAACTAATACCAAAAAGGATGAGTGTTCGCTGAGGTTAGGCTTATTCCACATGAGGGAAATGGTGAATAAATGATTAGTTAAATAATTACCCTCATTATATTCCCACCTTTCTCCACCGACAAAGAATAACAAATGTCTCTAGTTGTGATTTAAAGGTTGGAAATAAGTAACAAAGCTAAAATCCCTTCTTCGCTAGTAAATATGTACAAACTACCCAGAGTAGCGGCTGACTTGTATATGGTCATAAATTTAGAGACGATTATAAGGTTTTCAAAGCCTAACAGATTATAGAAATAAACCACGAGTCCTACCAAGATCCTTCAAGCATTCAGGATCAACTAAGAAGGAGCGACATTGATAAATGATAGGACATGCCAAATAGGTTTTGACAGTAGGATTCTAAGTCTAACATGAAGGTAGTGTTCATAAACACTCACTTCTCCATCACGAGGGGTGGATGCACGATCTGTCTCATATACATGATGAAGATATTAAGATTGAGAAAGAGCAATATGTTACCCCCATTAAGTGTCGATCGTATTGGACATGTAATTGACCACCTCTCAAGGACTAGATAGGGTTAAGCATGACCTCAGAGTTGAGAAGAAGGCATAATGGGATGGAAATATGGATAAATAGACATAGATGACAAACCGATCTTACTCCTAATATCATCTGCTGGTATAGCCTAACGCGAGCTCCTTTTCTTCTCATGCTCAAGATAAAAAGAATCCACAACTTCTAACACTAATTTTAGAGCTTATTTCCTTTAGTGATTTTCAATTAGGTCTCTTATTCTCTCCCTCTCTCAGTGTGGGGTTACCTAGTTATCTAACCACAGGGTTGAATCCAATTTATTTATCTAAAAAAATGGTAATCACTAGAGATGGAGTCTTGTAATGGAAGTTATGAGAAGCATACTGAAGAATTTTAAAAATTCAATATTGATGAAGAATGAAGAATGACGATGAAAAACCTAAAGGAATAATAATCAGAAGATACAACAGTGAAAATGGCTTAGATATTAGTTCTTGAGTTGTGTTTTTCAACCTCTCAAGGGTACTCTGATTTGAAAATATGGTGAAAAAATGGAGTAATTAAAGACAAGAAGCTTGTATAAGACCATAATTTTTCCCACACAAATTCCGTAATTGGGATTGACTTGATCCAATGGATAAATAAGTGATTGATTCAATACTCATGAGCACAAGCTATGGTAATAATTACTGGGCTCATGGAACCTAAGGAATTGTCACCCCATTTACTGTGAAAATTATTACACGAGAATTCCAAGCCTCGCCACATTAAAATAAAATGAAACAATTCTTGGAAAACCTTCAACTTTGAACAATCGCTTCGACCCTGATCTTTAGACTTAAAGATATTAGGGCAGCTGATGAGTGGGATTCTCGACTTATGAACCAAATTCTTTATATTGTGACTAGGTGCCCCCCATTTGGCTAAATAGAGAATCAAAAACCTTCTCTTAAAAGTATTAACCTCTTATAAAGGGACTGAATGGAACCAAATACATACTCTGAGGGGGATTTTAATTGAATTGATTGAGTCACCCACTTTCCCTATTATTCTGGAAGCACACTCATGCCAAGAAAGTCCTCTTACATCCATGATATGTATATGAACAAGCAATCGTCTTCACTTCCCCCACTCTATAAGACGACATTGGAGAATTATCCTTCATCAATAGCTGCCAACTTCGGACCATGTTCTCAACTAATGGATTGAAAGTTGTTAGGGTTGGGTGGAAACATTTGTTGTGTGGACAATATATAAGGCTACATGGGGATAACATTGCGGGCATTTGATCAATACATAACTCCTAATTTTTTCTCTAAGCCAATAATTAACCCCCTTCCCTTTGCCTCGTGGATGTAAGATGAAGAAAGGTTGAACCATATATATCTTGTGTTTTCACCCACATGCTACTTAACTTAATAATTATAAGTAATTGATGTGTTAGTCAATCACACCAACATAAAAAATTGCACATAATTCTCACATAACAAGTCACCACATGTAGTGCATACCTTTGTCCCAATAACATTGTTATGGCTCTAGACTCTGACAACACACATAATGCCACATATAATATAGACCATACACCGAACACTCATAACCCATATCTTCACTACTTATAAATAATAAATAATTAACACCCCTTAAAATAATCACTTCACCATTGATGTGCCCTATATGTACCCAACATCTCAAAGACATCAACCTCAGCCAGGGAGATGGTCGAGGTTAGAAGGGCCCCAGATTGGCGACCAGCGGTGTCGTCCTAAGCAAGGTCGGCCATGGCCGACATTACTAGTTGCCTCATAGCCAAGTAACAGCCGAGGTCCTCATGGTCCATGCAGATAGTAATCCATCAGGTCGGCTGGAGTCGACATCACACCTACATCATACATCAACCTTGGTTGGGTGTAAGCCAAGGAAGCAGAGACTACACAATCATCATAATCAGCCTTGACTGGGAATCAGCCGACGTTCCTGCTACTCCACCATTACCTCGGCCCAGGCCGACATTACAACTCCACCTGCCCTACCTCGGCTCTCCTACTGAGCCAAGATCATCGCGGATAACCTCTGATTGAGCAGTTTCTAGACTTCACTAACCTTGTACTCTTCCAGGCCGAGGTTGGTATCACATGAGGAAACCCGAGCTTCTACATGTTCTTGTATAACTTGGAATACGTGGACAAATCTGTTATAACCAAATTATTCCCTCCACGTGAGGGAATATTGAGGTCATCATTACTTCGTTGAGATCAGCCAGGTGTCCCTCTCATATTGGCTCGATGTTCATGCACATGCTCATTGTATGCTTGAGGGGCACATTACATCCCCCAAGCACTATATAAAGAGGTCATCTCCTACCCTGTAAGGGGATCCAAAAATTACAACCCTAGTTGAAACTCTGTCATTTTACACAGTAGAGAGAGAAAGTTTGAGAGATTGTATCTATGGCCAATAGTGCCTTCATTCAGTGATATTACTCACGTAGGCCAGATTGGTTGAACCACTTACATTAAAGTGTTCATCCTCTTCTCCTCATCTCAATCTCCTATATTTAGAATACACTTGTGCTGTCATTGCTATCACTAGTTTGAGCTTACAAACACCTTGACTGGTGGTACTATTTCCAGCATCATTATTTTGGCGCTGTCTGTGGGAACGAGAAGCTATCTCTTCCTAATTTTTTGCTTAACCTCACCGGAGACTCTGGTGGTGAACCAGGCCTCACCCCTTGTGTGGAGCTGCTTCACCATTGACAGAGGTCAATTAAGGTACAAAGCTCATTTACTCTTTAAGTTCTTTAGTGTTAACACATGACACTGGAATTACCACCACCTCTTCCACCGCCTGGTGCTGGAGGGCCTAGTTCCAGCCAGGCACCACCTCAGTCCGAAATGGCAGAAGTGATAGCAGCCTTGAGGTCTTTGGCTGCAACGCAACAAGTGATGGAGGAGAAATTTGCACAACTCAGTCAGAATATGATGAAACCACCTGGGGTCTCATCGGAGATGATCACTCCGGCGGCTGTTCAGCCTCATCCTGACGCCAGGGGACCACCCCAGGCACCGCAAAAAGACCAACCTATGCCTCATCGGAGGAGGGACGTTGCTAACCCTAGACATTTGTGTTTGGGGAGGCAAGGAAACCCTTGCCCTGAGGATTGGTATGATGATTTGGAGGCAAAAAATGCTCCAGAAGATTGTTGGGAGCCGTATGAGGTTTCAAATAACACAGTACGTCCTATCGAGCAGAGCCGAGGTTGTGGAGGCAGAAGAGATGAATAAGCCCAACAAAGAGGTCTAACTTTTGATCGATTAAGCAGAGGGTTAGCCTTTGAAAGGCTCGGCCTAATAAATGAACTATGTCAGAGGTTATCCAGGTCGAGAAGCGTATCCGTCTAACAAAGGGACGATGGCCAATGTAGGCCTCATCAAGGCCGACCTAACACGGGATGAGGTATGGACCAGGAATAGGTCAACAGTCGACATTGTGGTGCGGCTGGGGAACCTTCAGTCCACCCCTTGGAGGTGGATGGGGACAACCTCGGCCAGGCCGACGTTGTAAGACCATGGAATGACTCCATCCAATGTCTTGAGGACAATATAGGAGACATCATCAAAAGCTGGGACCCACTGCAAAGAGGTTTCTCAGAAGTCTCTCCATTCGTGGCTAAGATAGTGAGCTTCCTTACCCCTGATAAGTTCAAGACACCTACGGTGTCTCCCAAGTATGACATTAGCACCAACCTTGTACACCATATTGAGATGTACTAGTTTGCGACGAACATTTACTCAATACCAGATGAGATAAAATGCCGGACCTTCTCCGGGACCTTGATAGGAGCTGCACACATCTGGTTTACCTCTCTTCTGAAGAAGTCAATAGAGAACTTTAAGGTTTTGGCTGAACGGTTCATTCACAACTTCTTTTTTGGGGTAAGACCTCAAAAGAAGACTACCCATTTGTTGTATGCCAAGCAAGGCAAGAGTAAGAACCTAAGGGACTACATTGCTAGATTCAGTAAAGAAAAACTCGAGGTTGAAGACTACGAAGAGAATATAGCCATGACCGCCCTTATAGGAGGTCTACAGAAAGGGAAGTTATTGTGACAACTTGCGAAAGACCCTCCCAAGTCCATGACGGAACTATTGGCAACTGCGGGTAGGGTCATGAACGCTGAAGAGGCCATGACTGCAAAATACGACGATGAGAATGGCGGTAGCAGCGGGAAGTCCCAAAAAAATACGGATGAAAAGAAGAGATCAGCCAACGATAAGTTCGCACGCTATACCCGTCTAACTGTGAGCTGCGAACACATCTTGAATGAGATCAAGAATGACCGGTCACTGAGATGGCCAGAGAAGCTGAAGGCTTCTCCATATAAGAAGAGAAAGAAATTGTGGTGTGAGTTCCACCAAGACCATGGCCATATTACAGACAAGTGCTTCTCCTTGAAAGATGAGATCGAGAAGATGTTGAAATCATGAAAGTTGAGGAAGCATGTTGATGGCAAGGCTCCTAGAAGGGGAAGACAAGACCCTAAAAAGAAGAGAAACGACAGATGTCGTGATGATACTCCAGTAAGAAGAGATGATGACTCTAAAGGTGATGATGAGGACGATCCAGATCTCCCACCAAAAGATGACAACACCCCGGTTAAGAGGGTCGACATGATCTCCTTTGGTGTTAACACTATATGCGGAGGACTCGCAAGGGGAGGTTCTGAAGTGGCTGATCGAAAAGCTCATATGGAAGAAGCCAAGTCAGTGGCCAAGCCAGAAGTGGTAAATCTAACATCTTCTAAAACCAAGTAGAAGATAAAGAAGGTGGATATGGACAATCTTATAGTTGGGTTCTCCCGACTCGACTTCAAAGGCATCCTAGCTCCGCATAATGACCCTTTAGTAATCACAACAAGGGTGCATGGATGTGAGGTACAAAGAATCCTCATAGATGGAGGAAGTTCAACATATGTGATGTTCTAGCCCTGCTTCAAAAGCCTTGGCCTTAGTAGATCTAGGCTGGTACCCTATCATCATCCATTAATGGGCTTTAACGGTGAAAGGTCCACCCGTTGGGCATGTATGAGATGGACGTGCGAATGGGCGATCAGTGGCCTAAGAGGTTGACCCGAAAGATTAAGTTTTTTATTATGGATGAAAATGTCTTCTCGGCCTACAACCTCATCATAAGAAGAGTGGCCCTTAAGGAGTTTGAGGCCGTGCCATCGACGGTCCACCAGATGCTAAAATTCCCCACCCCCTATGGGGTAGGGGAAGTGCAGGGTGACCAGACCATAGCACGGGAATGCTATTTCAAATCAACCTCAGAGAGAGAGGCCCATAAGATAGAAACTACCACATATAACATTGATACACTTGACCCTAGAGATGAAACGAAGTTGAAGAAAGGAGAGGTCGCGGAAGAGGTAGAATCCATCGTCCTCAATGAGGACGAATCGGAAAAAAACGTCCAGGTCGACGAAGCCTTAAAAGTGGAAATCAAGGAAGAGCTGATAAGTTTCTTAAAGAAGAGGCATGGTGTCTTCGCTTAGAGCCATGCGAATATGCCTGGCATCGACCCTGAGGTTATGTGCCATAAACTCAACGTGACTAAGGATGCCAAGCCAATCAAACAAAGATAAAGAGTTTACTTTAGGGAAAAGTACGATGTCATCTAGGAGGAAGTAAGAAAGTTGGAAGAGGACGAGTTTATAAGGGAAGTCATATATCCAGAGTGATTATCAAACGCAATCATTGTGCCCAAAGCCAATGGAAAATGGAGGATGTGCGTAGACTTTACTGACCTGAACAAGTCTTACCCAAAAGATAGTTATCCCTTACCTCTGATCGACCAGATAGTAGATGCCACTGCAGGGCATGAGCTCATGAGCTTTATGGACGCGTATTCAGGCTACAACCAGATCTTCATGGATACTGAAGACTCAAAGAAGACAGCCTTCATCACGGACAAAGGGAAATATTGCTACAAGGTTATGCCCTTAGGATTGAAAAATACGGGGGCAATGTATCAACGTCTTGTGAATAAGATGTTTGAGGCTCAAACAGGCAAGACTATGGAGGTGTACATAGACAATACGTTGACGAAGAGCTTAAAGGCCTGCACTCACGTGGCAGACCTAGAAAAGACCTTTGATACCATGGACTTATACAAAATAAAACTCAACCATGCGAAGTGTGTCTTCGGGGTAGGAGCCGGGAAGTTCCTTGGATTAATTATCAATTAGAGAGGAATAGAGGCGAACCCTGAGAAAATTAAAGCTTTGCTCGACATGAAGACACCAAGAAGCATCAAGGACGTTCATAGGCTCACTGGAAGAGTAGTTGCACTCAACAGATTTGTTTCTAGAGTGATGAACAAGTGTCTCCCATTCTTTAAGGTGCTTATAAAGGCCTTTGAGCGGGATAAAGAGTGTGATGAGGCTTTTAATCAACTCAAGTCCTACGTCGAATCTCCCTTGCTCTTATCTCGACCATAGAGGGAGAGAAGTTGTATGTTTATCTAGCAGGCTCTGAATCAGCTATAAGTGCAGCCATAGTACGGAAAGACGTTGGGGTCCAAAGGCCTGTATACTTCAACAATAAGGCCCTTCAAGGGTCTGAACAGAATTATCCTCAGATGGAAAAGTTAGCCTACGCCTTAATACATGTTTCTAGGAACATGAAGCCCTACTTTCAAGCCCATTCTATGGTCATCCTCACTGACTCCCGACTAAGACAGGTCCTCCATAAACCCGAGAAGTCGGGTAGATTGATGACATGGGCCATTGAGTTGGGGGAGTATGACCTAATTTATTAACCTAGGGTGTCCATTAAAGGGCAAGCACTTGCATATTTTGTTGCTGAGTTCACATAGGAAGAGACCGAGGTTGAGAATAACCTAGAAGCTGTAGAGGGATCAAATAACAACGTCTTACGAGACCTGGAAGAGGTTGTATCCAAGAAATCCAGAAAAGGGAGTAGCCAAGAATGATGAAGAACGGTACCTCTTCAAGCAGGGAATCATGTTAGAAGGGGGCTTGTCATTAGATAAAGACATATGGAACCTCTTTGTTAATGGGTCTTCTTGCGAAAGTGGAAGCGGGGATGATGCTCTCAGCCCCGGATGGTACCAATATTGAATATTCCCTAAGGTTTAACTTCAAAGCATCAAATAACGAGTCAGAATATGAGGCCATGATAGCAGCCCTCTCCTTGGCAAAGACCCTTAGGGTAAGACGACTACTACTTCACAGTGACTCAAGGTTTGCTGTTAACCAAGTGTTGGGGGTTTATGAGGCTAAGGATGAAAGGATGGCCAAATACCTGAAGAGGGTAAGAGTGATATTAGAAGGTTTCGAAGAGGTAAAGATGAAAAGAATACCTCGACAAAAAAATAGCCACGTAGATGCGCTAGTAAGGTTGGCTTCAGCAACAAGGACAAACATCAGAAGGACACTTGCAGTCGAGATCCTTCCCAAGACGACCATTGAAGAAGAAGAGGTTATTAACCCTTGCCTCAATTTAAACTTGGGGGACTCATGGATGGATCCCCTTATCAGATATATCAGAGAGGGAGAGCTGCTAGAATCAAAGCTAGAGAGGAGGAAACTAAGGTACAAAGCTGTAAAGTTCTTAATAGTAGGAGACATCCTATATAAGAAAGGATTTCTATTACCTCTCCTCATATGTGTTTATCTCACAGAAGATCTCCGCGTCTTAAAGGAGGTGCATGAGGGTCCTTGATCTAGTCACATAGGAGGAAGACCTTTAGCCAAGAGAATTATCACGCAGGGATACTGGTGACCGACCTTGGCTAAGGATGATGCAACCTATGTGAAGAGCTGTGACAAATGCCAAAAATTCTCCACTATCCCTCACCAACCTCATCAGCCTATGACATTAATAATTTCTCCTTGGCCGTTCGCAGTATGGGGAATCGACTTGGTGGGTCCCCTACCAAGAGCGGCAGGTAGTTGCCATTGACTACTTCACCAAATGGGTAGAGGCATAGCCGATGATCTCAATTACAGAGCATAAGACCTTCTAATTTATCTGGAATAAAATCATATGCAGATATGGTCTCCCACACACCCTCATATTAGACAATGGCACCCAGTTCAAGAATTCTTCCTTCGAAACATACTGCGAAAGAGTTGGGATAAAGAAAATTTTCACTTTTCCTGACCGACCTCAGGCAAATGGTCAGACCGAAGTCACCAACATAACTATCCTCGACGGGATTAAGAAGAGATTAGAAGAATCTAAGGGAAGATGGAGTGAAGAGGTTTATGTTGTGTTATGGGCCTACAGAACAACGACTAGGACACCAACGGGGGGAACCCCATTTATGTTAGCACATGGCTCAGAGGCCGTTATACCAATAAAGATAGGGCTCCATAGTCACAGTATTCAGACCTACGACCCTAAGAAGAATGGGGAGGAGAGAAGATTTGACTTAGACCTGATTGAAGAGAGAAGGGATGGCACAGAGATCAGACAGGTAGCTTATCAGCGAAGAATAAAAAGTTCTACAATCAAAAAGTAAAATCAAGACCCATAGCCGTGGGAGACCTAGTGCTGAAGAAGACGTTACAGAAGGCAAACAAGCTCCACCCCAATTGGCATGACCCTTACAAAGTAACCGAGGAGGTTGTACCCAAGACCTACAGGCTAGAAAACCTTGAGGGGGAAACTTTTTCCAACCCTTGGAATGCTGATCATCTAAAAAAGTATTACATATGATGTTGCAAGAGTTTCTATGAAAATGTATCATCTTGTGAAGAGATTATTAATGAGAAGATGAGTTCCAGTATCAATTCTTGGTTCATTATGGTCTAGTGGGGAAAAATTAATCGGGATAACATCTTAGTTAATGACCTCAGACCTTAAACATCATAATTTGGTGAAAAATTAATGGGGGTAACATCTTAGTCGATGACCTTAGACTTTAAACATCATAATTTGATGACAAGGTCTGAGGTGAACATCATACTTGGATTACCTCAGACCTTAGACATCATAATTTGGTGAAAATTAATGGGGATAACATCTTAGTTGATGATCTCAGACCTTAAACATCATAATTTGGTGAAAAATTAATGGGGGTAACATCTTAGTCGATGACCTCAGACCTTAAACATCATAATTTGGTGACAAGGTCTGAGTTGAACATCATACTTAGATGACCTCAGACCTTAGACATCATAATTTGGTGAAAATTAATGAGGCCAACATCTTAGCTGATGACCTCAGACCTTAAACATCATAATTTGGTGACAAGGTCTGAGGTGAACGTCATACTTGGATGACCTCAGACCTTAGACATCATAATTTGGTGAAAAATTAATGTGGGTAACATCTTAGTTGATGACCTCAGACCTTAGACATCATTAATTTGGTGAAAAATTAATGGGGGTAACATCTTAGTTGATGACCTCAGACCTTAGACATCATTAATTTGGTGAATATTTTATGGGGGGTAACATCTTAGTCGATGACCTCAGACCTTAGAACATTATGATTGGGTGATAAGGTCTGAGGAGACATCATATTTATATGACCTCAGACCCTAGACATCATTAATTTGGTGAATATTTATGAGGGTAACATCTTAATTGATGACCTCACACCTTAAACATCATCATTTGGTGACAAGGTCTGAGGTAAGGCATCACACTTGGATAACCTCAAACCTTAGACATCATTAATTTGGTGAATATTTTATTTATGGGGCTTATGAAGACAACATTATATGGAAGCTTCAGGCCTTAGCACAAACACATTGCATGGCATATAACACCATTCAAAGAACATTCAGCAACTAAAGGAATAAATCCCTCTTCAGAGGTTGATGTAGCATAAAGATAAGAATCATAAGCCATAAGGTAACAGGATTTGTCATCAGAGGTTACAGATTGAATCAAAAATTAAAAATTACAAAAGCTTCACAGTGGATTCAAGTGTCTGCAGTCTCAGGGTTAGTTGCCATGGCCCCATCTCCCTGGCCGAGGTTAGTCACCTCCACCCCATCATCCTAAGGAGCAACGTCTTTAGTCCTGGTATCCTCTTGAGGAGCAGTCTCAGTAGGGGCGACGCCTCCTTCCTCCTCGACCTCTTATAAGGCCTGAGAAAATCGAGGATCAGCGTATCTTAGACCAATGAAGTCAGAGGCTGCCAGGCTCCCTGATTCTTTCTCCTTCATTACAACCCATTTTCCAGTGGCCTTAACGCCCCTTTCGAGGTACTCGAAGCCAAAGCTGACAAATTCATCAGAGACCTTATAGTCCTCCAAGATCTTCTCGGAGGCATCATCCAAGGCAACCTTCACAGCGACAATAACCTTGTGTTGAAGAGAGTCAGCTTGAGTCTTCAGGGCAGAGCTATGATCATTCTTCATCTTGTCCATCTCCTTTTCCATTCGCTTCACGCTAGTCTCAGACTTCTCCAAGGAAGCCTTCAGACGCTCCATTTTAGCATTTAGAACAACCTCGATCTTTTCGACCTCTTTTCCCTTCTCAATCAGAGGAAGTTTCCCTAGTGTCCAGTCAACAAAATGGTGCATAGTGAGGAGACCCTGTAGAATGCATACAGAGATGTCAGTTTAAGGTTTTGTATGATTTAAAGACGAGGTTACACTTATTCGAACAAAGGCAAAAAGTCTTACTTAGATAGATCGATGAAGGGCAAACTTGTCCAGTAGAGGCCTGTCCAGAGAGCGACATAAGTGTTTGTCAGAATCGGTCATGACTGAGCCGATAGCGTCCAAGGCCTTCAGAATCTGGCCGATAAGACTGTCACCAATCTTCAGTTGCTCCAGACAATCAATTAACGCATCCTCAGAGGAGATGGGGATGGCACGATCCCTTTATTGAGTTTTCTTCTTCTGCCTCTGATCTTCAGGGGCATGATCAGTAGATCTCCTCTTCTTGGAGGCCTCAACCCTTGAAGTTGTTGGAGGAGGAGGGGGTGCAGTTAAACCTTCTTTCTTTACGAGTTTGGTAAGATTAGGGGCTGCCATTTCTTAAAGGTCGTCAGAAATTCCTTTTGGACGTTCTGCAAATAGAAAGGTCTGAGTCAGAAAATCAGAGACATAACAAATTCATAGGTATAACTTATTGAAATAATAAAATAACTTATGGAGCTCGGTCACAGGACTCCCCCCAAGGCCAGTCTCAGAGAGGTAGTAGGGGGTCATCAAATGCTCGTATTGACCAGCAAACTATGCTCCCCCTGATCCTGAAGGTCTTTGACCTTCTGAAGGTTATTTTGGATTAGCCCAGGGTCAGCCCTAGCAACCATTATCACCTTTCCCCATCTCAGGGGTATTCTCGTCTCTAAGGATGAAGAGGGGGCACAGGGACCAAACTCCTATGGCCCTGACGTGAAGAAGTATCGTGGTTTCCAATTGTGGTTCGAGGTTTGGATAACTTGCAATATCTTCTTATTTGACTTCCGAGCTAAAAAATGGTAGTAACTCGGATGATTCCTGGCAGAGATGTAGCACCCTGTGAAGACCTGAACGGGAAGGTCTGAATGATGGACTGCCCTCCATAAGACTATAGCTCCAATTATCACCCTCCAGGCATTGGATGATAATTGGGAAGGAGCCAAGTTAATATAGGATAATATAGCCCTGATTATTGGATGAATAGGAAGACAAAATCCTAACTTCAACACCTACTTATATAGGCAGATCTCACCATCTCGGCCGCCAAAGGCCCTCTCATCCCTCAGAGGTCTCCTAAGTTTTATAGATGGACTTATGGAGTACAGATGTTTGAAGGCTATAAGGTCGATCTCGCTGACAGTGCTCTCTATCTCGTATGCCTCAGAGGTGTCAACATCGCTTTCACAACCGTCATCCTTATTCGGGTCAACGTCGACTTAAGCAGACGAGGGAACACCACCAGGGAACCTCTGAGCAAACTCAGCCCCTGTGGCGGCCGGCAGGGGAATAACGTCAAGGATTGGGGGAACAACCATGTTAGGCCCTATAATTTCAACATTGAAGGAAGAGTGAGAGGTTCTAGAACTTTTGTGAGATGAGGCACAGCTGGAAACCTCGGCGTGATCAGGGGCTTGGTCCATCTGAACGGAACAATCCATGGATTTTTTAAAAGAATCAAAAGACATAGGGTCTGAGGTTAACGACTCAGACTCAAACATAGGAATGGGTTCTACTGGGACCTCTGCAGGCATAGATGGCTCAGGATATACCACTTTCATAGGTGGTGGAAATATATTCCTAAGAGGGAATGCCTCTGCCCTACGAGCTTCCTCTTGGGCTCGTTCTATTTTCCTAATTTTATCTAAGGTTTTCTCCCTTAGAGAAGGGAATTCGTCTAAGAGTTGATAAAGGGGTCTGAGCATGTGGGGATGACCCTACACTTATGGACTCAAGCTAAAAACAAATAACTTGACCCAACCTAACTAAAGATCAAGCTGGGATTTTAAACAAGAATTATTTAGGGTAGTCAAGAATAAGGGCTACTGGAAAATTCATAACCCTACTGGAAAACTCATAAAACTCACCGAAAAACTCAAGTCGAGATCGAAAAATGTAACAAATAGGAAAACAAGGCTGAATAAATGGCAAAGAAGGGGTAATGGGCAGTACCTGATGAAGTATAAAGTGAAGAGTGGGAAGATTGGCAAGAAAATTCCACGAAATGCACCCTTGATCAAGCTCTAGAAGAGAGAGAATTCAAAGAAGGTTCAGGCGGGAGAATGAAAGAGAATGAAGAAGAAAGAGAGAGAAAAGGGTTAAAACCCTTACAAACCACTTGTACGCATCCCAAGGCCCATCATTGCCTTGGGAGCCCAAAAGACCACAATCATTGCACTTGCCAAGCACACAACCACCTTCAGAAGCTGACACTTGTAAAGAAAATATTGGCACCTAAAGAAATCCAACCTCGGACAAACATACCCCTTAGGCACCTGATCACACGGTTAACTAAGGGCTAGGGGTGATTGATGTGCCCTATATGTACCCAATAGCTCAGAGACACCAACCTCGGCCAGGGAGATGGACGAGGTTAGAAGGGCCCCAGATTGGCGACCAACGCTGTCGTCCTAAGCAAGGTCGGCCATGATCGACGTTACTAGTTTCCTCACAGCCAAGCAACAACTGAGGTCCTCATGGTCCATGCAGATAGTAATCCATCAGGTCGGCCGGAGCCGACATCACACCTACATCATTCATCAACCTCGACTGGGTGTAAGCCGAGGAAGCAGAGATTACACAATCATCATAATCAGCCTCGGTTGGGAATCAACCGACATTCCTGCTACTCCACCATTACCTCAGCCCAAGCCTCGATTGGGAAGCATAGATTACACAATCATCATAATCAGCCTCGGTTGGCATAAGGTATTTGACTTTTCGGGACCTTTTATCAACCTCATTCCTTTTTCCTCACTTATTTTAACATGAAAACCTTCTCATAACCGTTACTTGATCCCAAGTTACTACCACTTATCCCAAACAATACTAAAAATAAACATGATACAATTGACAACATCCCCGATGGGAACTAATATATTTTTTGGTTGGTTATTTTTGTCATTTCTATAATCTATGGATAATGTGATCTTTAAGGCATTTAATAGGTTACTTTTTATTCTTTAATCTATTAGTATTATTTAATTCTTATGTCATGAAAGAATGGGATCTATAATATACTTTTTTTATAACCGTTAGTGTCTTTTTCTCTCTTTAGAATTTCTCTAGGAACACATCCCTAGGCTATAAATATCTGTCATCCACATATTTGTGTATAATCATATATATATATATTTTCTTGGCGCTAATATTTTGTGCAATTTTTCATGTTATGTCAAATTAGTATAAAAGCAAGGCTCACCCAAGTTGTTGTAAAATCTTAATAACTTCACAATGTCTCCTAATAAATTCATCCAAGACAATATGGGCTTCCACGTGACCTCTTTTTAATATGTTCTCCAAGGGATATCCACTAATATCCAAAGAATCCCAAGACATATTTCCTCCTTATGTGCCTCTAACGCACCACTTTAGGACTTGTTGCCATCGCCGAGGCCTCCGTTCGCTTGCCCCAACCATTTCCGAACAAAACCCAATAGGGTTAATGAAACTAAAAGGTGTCAATGTAAAACTCCAACTATCATCCTAAGGGAAAATGCTCCATTAGAGGTTAAAACCCCTAATAGAGCCCGATTATGTACTCAATATATCCTTGAGGTTTGTCTCTCTAGAGTTGTGGTCACCCAAATCCTTTCTCTACCACCCTAGGCTAGAGGAAACACTCTAATTGTAAGATGTCTTACTCCTTAATACACATATAATTTCCTTTAGCATTCCCGAAGGCCTCCAACCATCTTCGTGAATCCGATGTGGTTTTGTGAAGGGAAATGTACTCGCCAAGCTTCTTTGAGTTCCCATTGGCACCCATTTGACCATTTCACCCCTCGTGAATCTATGACATGGACCAAGGGAAGATAAAAACAGAATAATTGGTGCAAAAAGTTCCACTAAGAAAGACTGAGTTTTGATATATTGTGGGTATTGATTATTGTGATGAGATCCAATCTCATTACGATGTAGTTTCATTGACATGTTGATTTATCCCTAAAGATATTAATAGGTTAAAATTGTAGGAATGTGGGATGAAGTGGTCTCCATATAATGATTTGAGTCATAATATACACCCATTTATTACCTTAGATCAACATATTTATTTTCTATGCCATGTCCCAAAACATTAGATGGGTGAGCGGGTGGTTTGTGTGACGCCCCGTTTCCGAGTGTTAACGCAAAAAACCTTTTTACACTTTGATTTCATTTAATAAAATCCTCATTTGAAATAACTACTTTTTTTTATGTTTGTGCCATAAAACTCATTTAATTTAATTGATGAAATGATGTCCAACTTTTGAAATTCATAGGAAAACTTGAAATAAAAGAGTTTTTCTCAACTTCATAGAGTAAATGACAATTAAGAAAGTCCATGACATCCCATCTCATTACACTGGGGTGGGAAAATGGGTTAATGGGTTAATGGGTCGTGTTTTGACATGACTTGACATGACACAATAAGAGTCCAGTAGACACAACCACGAAACGAATCGATATGACAATCCACTTAATTTTAATAATACTTTTTACAATTAGTGAAGAGTTAAAAAAATATTAGGTTGATAATGGGTCTAATTAGGGTCGATAATGGGTCTAAATAAGGTCTATATAGTTTCCTTAATTGGGTCTACATTGCGTCACTATTGTGTCTAATTCAGCTCAATTTCACGGTGGAAATTAGACGCAAACACGACACGACCCGATGGTAGTTCCAAAAATGATGACCGAAACACGAGCCGAACACTAAAAACCATATCAATTTCGTGTCAATTTCATTTCGTTTTGTGTCATTTTATCAATTCATTTTCAAAATTTCCACCCCTATTATTACAAATAATGTTTCAAGTATTTCCAAATAAAGTAGTCAAAAGTATAATTTGAATTACACATTTAAAGTGGTCGATGGTTAGGTATGAGTGTGTGCCCAGTAGGAGAAATACTAGCAAAATAATATGTACAAGGAGATATTTATACATATAAAGTGTATATTATATATTATGAAATCATCCTTCATTTGTTTAAGTGTTCTCATGCAAGATATATCATAACCATGTAACCCAGGGGATGAGTCTGCTCACACTTAATCTTTATTTTAATACTACTCATACCCCGTTAATTTAAATATTAATGTACTTTCTCATTTTTAAGTTATTTCGTAAACTTGACTTTACATAATTGAGCGTCGTGATCAAAATCATCTTTTTTACTTGATTAATCGAAGTACCAAACCAATAGTGTTAATAGCCTTTCACCGACTGTAACCATGCCACAATATGCTCCCGATCAGTGGTTTTGGGTCTAAACATTAAGCCTCACCCTAAAACTCCGGCCCCTCTTTAAATTTTTTGTTACCTATGAGTGTCTTTTACTTGTTACTTATTTATAACATTTTTTCTTTTCTTTCTTTATTATCCTCTTTAAAGCTTTTTTCCTTTATTCCCTTTCTATCGGCCGATGAGGCCATATACCCACGACGAAACTTGTCTTAACACTTAATTTCCAAGCTTCACACTTTATCCAAAGTCTGTTTTCATTTTTACCTTTGACTCGATATTTCACCATTGAAATTAATTTTATTTACCATATCTTGTGAAACTTAACTTGAGTTCAAAATATCCGTTTATACACTTTAATGCATTCTTCACTATTCACGCACACTTATAAACATGCATTTTATACACTTCGACAAACAATCTTCTTTTCATCTTTACTTTACAAAATATGAGATTTCACCACATAAAATCCAACTCTTTTAACTAGAGTCATTTAGTTTGAAAAATTTAAAAGCTCAACTTTTATATAAAATGATAATATGTAGTGACAATAAGCATAAGTAGTCATACATATATACATATATCTAGCATGCTTTGATTTCAAACTTGAAAATATTGTAGAAACCCTACCTCTTGAAAATAATAACTTTAATTAAGAGGTAAAAAAGAAAATCCACTAAGTTCCAAATATTAAGTTCTTTTAGAAATTCTCATACACACCCAAATTGATACCTCTATAACATTTAGAAACTCTTGATAATGGAAGAGTAATTATGTGGGATAATAAGCTTGTATTATAGAGAGAATAAACAAGCTTTTGATGAGTTAAAGTAATGGAGAGAATGAGTATTTTCGGATTGGACAAAATACACATTTTCATGCTCCATAAATGCAAGAAAATGAGGGTAGGTAACTTGTAATGACCCCACTTTTATATATAGTTTCTTTTTACACTCTTGTGTTACTTATTGTCTTCTAAATGTTGTATTATTAGATATGTGGTATTATTGGCTATCAATATAACAAACCCCATTTTAATTACGAAGAATCAACTGTAGATTGGATCAAATCGAAGTCTTATGACATATCTTAAGGCAAATAATAAGTTTTGGGGTAGAAAATATAATTTTATGAAACTTTAAAGACTAAAATAAAAATATAAAATGGGCCATTTTGTAAATATAATATTTTCACGGACCTCTAAGAAATATTCAAAATATATAGTGTGAAATTACCAAAATGCCCTTCATGTGTGAAATGACCCTTATACCCTTATCACCTTTCCACCACGTGATGGTTACTTCCACCTTCCACATGTCATCTGTAGAGAGAGAGCTAAAACACTTGTCATCATTTGGTGATATTAACACTGCAAGACCACTTCGCATCACGACACCTCGGTGTTGAATCACCAATCCAAAAAGACTAGTCATTAGACACGTGTCAACACCGTAATACTTTTGGAAACCTATAAATAGGGCCTTAGGGTTCATTTGAAACTCACACCAATTCTTTGAGAATTATAGTAAGAAAGAGTGATAGAAAGCTTGGGAAATATCTTAAGAAGGAGTTCTATAATTTCGAAGAAAGAATTAATTTCGTAGGTATGATTTTATTTAAATGTTATAATGTATTTTTATAGTTTTAATTTTAGTGTTTTATAGCTTTACTTAGTAGTTATGCTGGTAAAATACACTAAGGACTTCACTAATCAAAACTTAAAGTTTAGAAGAAATCCAAGTTGATTTTATTTTCATGTAAACTTGTTTGAAATTATATATACGCTTTTAAAAATGATTTTTTTAGAAGTAATTGCTCGTTATTATGGAATCCCATTTAAGTAATTCCAAAGTCAGGCTCGGTGAAATTCTGTCTAGACGAGATGGTATTTAAGTGGTTCCCCAGTGACCCTCCACCTCTACTGGGAATGAATCCGGAAATGTTCTGTCTAGAGGAGATGGTATTTAAGCGGTGCCCCTGTGACCCTCCATCTATACTGGGAACCGACTGATTAGGAAGAACTATGAATTGAATCCTTTACAATCAATAAGTTTTAAAAGTTAAGAAAATGGTTTTTAGTAATCCTTTGAAACAAGTTACTATTAAAATACAATATGTAGACTGGACCTTGTTTAGAACATATACTTAAACCTTTATCGTATTTGTTAGATTAACGTGCGATCGAAGACTCGTTATCTATAACTTCGTCCTCTATTTTAGGTGAGTACTCTATGCAATTTCTTGCACATTTTGACTATATTATATATTGCAAACTACGTATATTTTGTGAAATGCTTTTATTCTCAAAATGCATCTGATACCGATGATTTACGTCCTTTGTTATATGTTTATATCTCTCCATACAAACATCTGATTTGAATTCTGAAATTATTGATTCGGCCTATGGAAACTCTCTTTCTATATTTGCCTTGACTACCGGGTGGAAATATTTGGGTGGTACATTCCCAACTGGTTTATCGCTGGTGTGCCCTAAACAAGGCGTTGTTCCAGAAATTATGATTATCTGTCTGTGATGTTACCGGGTGGAAACATTTGGTAACACTATCTGTCTGGGTATTAGAGTGTACATGGCCAGTAAAATTGAATAAGTGACATATGCTCAATTTTTTTATTTGCTCTGTTCTGAACTGTTTATTCTGAATATTTATATTGTCATCTACTTTATATATATTACTTGAAATTCCTATCTTTATGTATATACTTTTTGTTCTAAATTGAATAGGTATCAATTTTCTGAAAAACCCTGGAATGTCTGGAGATTGAATCTCATTTGGCTTTTAGCTGATGTTGTATAAATAACCATTTTTCAGGAAATAATTAAGTTCGTGGATGGAACGAAAAAGGACTATGTTGAAGATTTAGCTTTTAAAGCTCTTTTTGTTACCTTAAGTAGAAGTTTGTTTAATTAGATAGAGCATGTTTAGCTCTTTGTGTCAAGTTGTAACTCGTTGATATTTTAATACAAATGAAGTTCCCTTTAGAAAGCTCTGATGATGTAATTCCTTCACTTTCAGTATTTTACGATTCATAACCATGTGATTATACTTCCGTTACATATATTTTAAAACAAAAATTTTAAGGCCAGAATATTGGATGCCTTGGTGGCATGTCAAGACACCCGTTCCCTACTATTTTCAGGTCGGGGTCGTGAAAGAGGTGGTATCAGAGCATAGGTTATGAACCCGTAGACTACTGAGCATAGGTTTCGAATGCTATAGATTCTATGTTTCCATCCTTAGGAGATAATATTAAAAATCTAATTTATGTGATAACCCTCCCTATGTGTTATATTGTTTATAAATGGTCTTTTAGTTTTCAATATTGATATAGTATATTAGATCTTACGTTTGGCCATGACTGTAGAAAATGACCAAGAGAAGATCATCAATGGGAATTAGTGATTCGAGTATAGAAGGACTGGAAGGTGCATACAAGGCAATTGAAAGTCTGGCAAAGATTATGGAGCAGCAGGTGCACAATGGAGTACCAAAGAATCTTGAATTAAGTAGATGTACTATTGAACAGTTCAAGAAGTTGAATCCTCCATATTTTAAAGGTACTCCTAACCCCACCGAAGCAGAAAGTTGGGTGATGGAGATGGAAAAGATACTCGATGTCCTTAAGTGTACTGATGAACAAAGGGTGTCATTTGCAACATTTATGTTAGAAGGGGAGGCCAAACATTGGTGGAGAATGACCAAGAGAATACACGGGGAAAGGAATACTTACATAGGTTGGAATGATTTCTTAGTAATCTTTTATGAGAAATATTTTTCGAAAACGGTGAAAGACGAAATGGCAGCAGACTTCATGAGTCTGGTGCAAGGGAATATGACGGTTAGTCAATATGAGGCAAAGTTTGATGAGTTATCCCGTTTTGCACGTCATGTTGTTGCAACTGATGTTTTAAGAGCGAAGAAGTTTGAGCATGGGTTAAGGTTGAATATTCGTAGTCGAATTTCCATCCTGAAATTAACATCATATATTGATGTCGTGACTAGGGCTACAATAGCTGAGAGGGGTGGTGAGGAGTACAATCGAATTATATATGGAAAGAGAAAGTTTGGGGAACAAGAAGGAAAGAACCCGAATAATAGAAATTTCTTTAGGAACACATCCAATGTTGGGGGATCTAGTGATAACAAACAGTATAATAACCAGATATGTCAGCAATGTGGAAAGATGCATGGAGGACGACCTTGTTATAAGGATTCAGGAGCTTATTTTAGATGTGGACAGAAAGGACATCAGATAAAAGACTGCCCAAACCCAGCAAGGGTTCCGATAAAGTCTTCAAGTGCAAAGATGGATCAAGACAGACATGGTAGAGTTTTCACACTTTCTGATACCCAAGCTTCTAATGCGGTAGTGTCAGGTACACTTTCTATATGTGCAAAACCTTTTAAAGCTTTGATAGATCCTGGTTCTACACATTCGTTCATATCTATACATGTATTAAATCGCTTTCATAAATTGCCTGAACCCTTGAATCATAACATATATGTTTCTACTCCTTCGGGTGAGTTATTGATGGGTAAATTAGTATACAAGGCTTGCCCCATAGATATTGATAGTCATAAACTATTTATTGATTTGATAGTTTTAGACATTAAAGATTTTGAAGTCATTTTGGGTATGGATTGGTTAGCATCACATCATGCTAAGGTAGACTGTTTTGAGAAGAGTGTTACTTTCCAAATTCCTCACCAACCAAAATTTAGTTTTGAAGGAACTGGCATCATATCTCCGATGTGTATTATTTCTGCAATGCAAGCCTATAGTTTTCTTAAGAAGGGATGCCAAGGATTTCTTCCAACTGTTACTAGTTTGGAGATGATAGATCCTAGATTAGAAGATATCCCTATTGCTAAGAAATTTATGGATGTTTTTCCTGATAATTTTCTCGGTCTCCCTCCTAATAGAGAAATAGAATTTACCATTGACCTTATTCTTGGAACTATACCAATCTCAAAACCACCATATCGTATGGAAACTTTAGAATTAAGAGATTTAAAAGTTCAATTAGAAGACCTTTTAGACAAGGGTTTTATCAGACTAAGTATATCGCTATGGGGTGCTCCAGTGTTATTTATGAAAAAGAAGGATGGGACGATGAGACTATGTATAGATTATCGTGAACTGAACAAGGTAACCATTAAGAATAAATACCCCTTACCTCGTATAGATGACTTGTTTGATCAATTAGAAGGTGCACAAGTATTCTATAAGATTGACCTTAGGTCAGGCTATCATCAATTGAAGATTAAGGATGATGATATTTCAAAATCAACTTTTCGTACTAGATATGGTCACTATAAATTTCTTGTAATGCCATTTGGACTAACTAATGCACCAGCCGCTTTTACGGATATGATGAATGGGGTGTTTAGGAAATATTTGGATCAGTGTGTGGTTATTTTCATTGATGACATCCTTATTTATTCCAAAAGTATTGAAGAACACGAAAAGCATTTAGAGACGGTATTACAAATCCTTAGAAAAGAGAAATTATATGCAAAATTAAAGAAGTGTGAGTTTTGGATGCCCAGTGTTTCTTTTTTAGGACATGTCATATCCAAAGAGGGAGTGTCAGTTGGCCCTCAAAAGATTGAGGCTATACTAGATTGGCCCAGACCAACTAATGTGAGTGAGATTCGTAGTTTCCTTGGATTAGCAGGTTATTACCGAAGATTTGTTGAAGGATTTTCTAGCATTGTCAAACCTCTATCTTGGTTAACACAAAAGAAGGTACAATATGAATGGTCTGAGGAAGCAGAGAAAAGTTTTCAAGAACTTAAGAATCGATTAGTAACTGCCCCAATTTTGACTATTCCTTCCGGGACAGGGGGATTTGTGATTTATAGTGATGCTTCTAAAAATGGTTTGGGATGTGTGCTAATGCAAAATGGAAAAGTAGTAGCTTACGCCTCGAGACAGTTGAAAACCCATGAGCAGAATTATCCAACCCATGACCTAGAATTAACAGCTGTAATTTTTGCTCTTAAGATTTGGAGGCACTATTTGTATGGTGAGACTTGTGAGATTTATACCGATCATAAGAGTTTGAAGTATATATTTACTCAGAAAGAGTTGAATATGAGACAAAGGAGGTGGTTAGAATTGATGAAGGATTATGATGTAAATATTCACTATCACCCGGGGAAAGCTAATGTAGTAGCCGATGCTTTAAGTAGGAAGTCTACACCAAATTTAGCATGTCTTATTACAAGCCAAGAAGCATTGTTAAGGGATTTGAGAAGTATGGAATTAGATGTACGTATCTATATCAAAGGAGGAATAATTGCAAACTTACAAGTAATACCTATGTTGATGGAGAGGATCAAAATTACACAAGTAAATGACCCACAACTGAAGAAGATTAGAGAAGAAGTCATCGAGGGTAAGAGAACTGAATTTTCGATGTGAGATGATATATTGAGGTTTGGAAATAGAGTGTGTGTGCCATGTGATGCCCAACTAAAGAGGCAAATTTTGGAGGAAAGTCATTACTCAAGATTCACATTTCATCCCGGATGTACAAAAATGTATAGGGATCTTCGAGAAGTATTTTGGTGGAATAACATGAAGAGGGAGATAGCAGAATTTATATCTCAGTGCATGGTTTGTCAACAAGTAAAGGAAGAACATAAAAAACCATCAGGATTACTACAACCCGTACCTATCCCTGGGTGGAAATGGGAACATATTACTATGGATTTTGTGACACGTTTACCAAGGAGTTCAAATGGTAATGACTCTATTTGGGAGGTATTGATAGGTTAACTAAATCTGCTCATTTTCTTGCCATTAAGATTACCCATTCTTTAGAGACATTAACTAAGTTGTATGTGCGGGAAATTATTGGGCTTCATGGAACCCCAATTTTAATTATTTCTGACCGTGACCCTAGATTTGTGTCTCGCTTATGGAAAATCCTACAAGAAGCCATGGGAACAAAATTGAATTTTAGCATTGCTTTTCATCCTCAAACGTATGGACAATCAGAGAGAACTATTCAAACCTTAGAGGATATTCTTAGGGCATGTGCACTTGATTTAAAAGGGAATTGGGATGATCATTTACTTTTAGTGGAATTCGCATATAATAATAGCTATCAAGCAAGTATTCAAATGGATCCGTATGAGGCACTCTATGGTAGAAGGTGTCGTTCCCCTACATGTTGGGTAGAAGTTGGGGAAAGAAAATTATTGGGACCTGAAATTATTCAGATCACAACAGAGAAGGTGAAATTAATACAAGATCGACTTCGATCCGCTCAAAGCCGTCAAAAGAGTTATGTTGAAAATTGACACCGACAGTTAGAATTCCAAAGAGTAGATTATGTGTTTTTGCGAGTATCGCCTGCAAAGGGAGTAATATGATTTGGGAAGAAAGGGAAGTTGAGCCCAAGATACATAGGACCTTTTGAAATCCTTGAAAGGATAGGAGCTGTTGTGTATAAAATAGCCTTACCACCGGAACTCTCTAGTGTACATAATGTGTTTCACGTATCAATGATAAAGAAATATGTCCCAGATCCAAAACATATCTTAAGTCATGAGCCTCTTCAAGTTAGAGAAGATTTGTCGTACATTGAGCATCTAGTGGAAATTTTGGAGCATAAAGATCAAATATTACGAACCAAGGTTATTCCACTACTTAAAGTGTTATGGAGGAATCATTATGTTGAAGAAGCAACGTGGGAGCGAGAAGATGAGATAAATGAGCGATATCCATACCTTTTTGAAAATTAATGTAAGCAAAGTTTGGGGACCAAACTTTTTATAAGGAGGGTAGGATGTTATGACCCCACTTTTATATATAGTTTCTTTTTACACTTTTGTGTTACTTATTATCTTATAAATCTTGTATTATTAGATATGTGGTATTATTGGCTATCAATATAACAAACCCCATTTTAATTACGAAGAATCAACTGTAGATTGGATCAAATCTAAGTCTTATGACATATCTTAAGGCAAATAATAAGTTTTGGGGTAGAAAATATAATTTTATGAAACTTTAAAGACTAAAATAAAAATATAAAATGGGACATTTTGTAAATAAAATATTTTCAAGGACCTCTAAGAAATATTCAAAATATATAGTGTGAAATTACCAAAATACCCTTCATGTGTGAAATGACCCTTATACCCTTATCACCTTTCCACCACGTACTGGTCACTTCCACCTTCCACATGTCATCTGTAAAGAGAGAGCTAAAACACTTGTCATCATTTGGTGATATTAACACTGCAAGACCAATCCGGATCGCGACACCTCGGTGTTGAATCACCAATCCAAAAAGCCTAGTCATTAGACATGTGTCAACACCGTAATACTTTTGGAAACCTATAAATAGGGCCTTAGGGTTCATTTGAAACTCACACCAATTCCTTGAGAATTATAGTAAGAAAGAGTGATAGAAAGCTTGGGAAATATCTTAAGAAGGAGTTCTATAATTTCGAAGAAAGAATTCATTTCGTAGGTATGATTTTATTTAAATGTTATAATGTATTTTTATAGTTTTAATTTTAGTGTTTTATAGTTTTACTTAGTAGTTATGCTGGTAAAATACACTAAGTACTTCACTAATAAAAACTTAAAGTTTAGAAGAAATCCAAGTTGATTTTATTTTCATGTAAACTTGTTTGAAATTGTATATACGCTTTTAGAAATAATTTTTTTTAAAAGTAATTGCTCGTTATTATAGAATCCCATTTAAGTAATTCCAAAGTCTGGCCAGGTGAAATTCTGTCTAGACGAGATGGTATTTAAGTGGTGCCCCAGTGACCCTCCATCTCTACTGGGAATGAATCCGGAAATGTTTTGTCTAAAGGAGATGGTATTTAAGCGGTGCCCCTGTGACCCTCCATCTATACTGAGAACCGACTGATTAGGAAGAACTATGAATTGAATCCTTTAATTACGATCAATAAGTTTTAAAAGTTAAGAAAATGGTTTTTAGTAATCCTTTGAAACAAGTTACTATTAAAATACAATATGTAGACTGGACCTTGTTTAGAACATATACTTAAACCTTTATCGTATTTGTTAGATTAACTTGCGATCGAAGACTCGTTATCTATAATTTTGACCTCTATTTTAGGTGAGTACTCTATGCAATTTCTTGCACATTTTGACTATATTATATAATGCAAACTATGTATATTTTGTGAAATGCTTTCATTCTCAAAATGCATCTGATACCGATGATTTACGTCCTTTCTTATACGTTTATATCTCTCCATATAAACATCTGATTTGAATTCTGAAATTATTGATTCGGCCTATGGAAACTCTCTTACTGTATTGGCCTTGACTACCGGGTGGAAATATTTGGGTGGTACCTTCCCAGCTGGTTTATCGCTGGTGTGCCCTAAATAAGGCGTTGTTCCAGAAATGATGATTATCTGTCTGTGATGTTACCGGGTGGAAACATTTGGTAACACTATCTGTCTGGGTATTAGAGTGTACATGGCCACTAAAATTGAATAATTGACATATGCTCAATTGTTTTATCTGCTCTGTTCTGAACTGTTTATTCTGAATATATATATATATATATATATATATATATATATATATATATATATATATATATATATATATATATTGTCATCTAATTTATATATATTACTTGAAATTCCTATCTTTATGTATATACTTTATGTTCTAAATTGAATAGGTATCAATTTTCTGAAAAACCCTAGAATGTCTGGAGATTGAATCTCATTTGGCTTTTAGCTGACGTTGTATAAATAACCATTTTTCAGGAAATAATTAAGTTCGTGGATGGAACGAAAAAGGACTATGTTGAAGATTTAGCTTTTAAAGCTCTTTTTGTTACCTTAAGTAGAAGTCTGTTTAATTAGATAGATCATGTTTAGCTCTTTGTGTCAAGTTGTAACTCGTTGATATTTTAATACAAATGAAGTTCCCTTTAGAAAGCTCTGATGATCTAATTCCTTCACTTTCAGTATTTTACGATTCATAACCATGTGATTATACTTCCGCTACATATATTTTAAAACAAAAATTTTAAGGCCAGAATATTGGATGCCTTGGTGGCATGTCAAGACACCCGTTCCCTACTATTTTCAGGTCGGGGTCGTGACATAACTCCCTATAAGTTAACCTATATAACCGATACCAATCTCATATAGGTCATAAACATGTAGTGACGATAGCTTATGCCAAATAGGGTAAAAAATAACGAATAAATGGATGAAAATCATTCAAAATTGGCATCCCACCCAACTTAAATTGTTCCATTTCTTTTTCTTTCTTTTTTACTAAACTCCGGACATAAAATACCCTTGGTATGGGTCTAAATGACTTTTTTTATGATGTCAAAGAAGATAAAGTTCCCCAGAATTCTATCGTACATTTCATGGATTTAAAAAAAAAATATTTCTAAGCATTTTATATTTTTGACGAAAAACCCTTTATTACATTATTATTATTATTAATATTATTATTATTATTATTATTATTATTATTATTATTATTATTATTATTATTATTATTATTATTATTATTATTATTAATTTTTTGAACTTCCTTCTTTTGTACTTATGATATTATAATACAAGAGTACAATATAATTTGTTATGTATAAATTTCTTAATTCAATTAAAAATGCGTAATTTAATTAACTTGCGTACGCTGTACAAGACAATTGAAAAGTTTTCTCCTTAACCTTAATTTAATTAAAAATAACCTATTTAAATTAATGCCATTAATTGCTCAGAAATTCAAGTCCATATAAATTGCGAATCAAGTGAGTTCAAAAATATAATGTGACTTTATTAATTCAACAAAATCAGGGAGTTACGACCTTTCCACCTTGGAAATTTTTGTCCCCAAAATCAAAATATTACTCAAGAATATTTAGTCTTCATCATTTAACTTTGAAGTTCATACTTAAGCTCACGAATCAAATGCCTATTTATATATTACCTTTAATTTCTCGAGCCTCATTGGCATGTTAACCTTGGCATACACTCTTCAATGCCTTAGATAATTTGTGCAAGTTTGCTTAGGCTCAACATTTTATTAAATCATACTTTATTGATTTTAAAACCTGTCACTTCACTTTATAAACTCGAATCAAAATTACATTATATGCAATAGTGCACAATATTCCTTTTTTATCATTTAGTCATCAAGAAAGCTTTCAAATCACAAACTGACTTCCACGACTTCCTTTAAAAATCCTAACTTATCGACTAACAAAAACCACCCTATAGACCCTAGGCTTCTTGTCTTGCCGAACAGGCTATCCTAGGTCTAGTCTTGACTTTAATGAGCATACATTAGTCAGAATCCTCAATTGTTCCTTTTTACCTTATTAGGTATTTTTTAACACTAAGTTATGCAATTTGATTTATTTTACTCAAGATTAATCGTCCATGCAGTTTTGTGCATATACAACCGTACCTATAGTTTCTCCAAAATGTGGAACTTATTCCTTACTAGGTAATATAATCAAACTGTTGATTCATAAGTATTTTCATTAACTATCAGCAATTTTTAATGCTTATTCTGTCGGTTCATGATGGCAAACCCTTTTTTAAGCATATGCCCAGAAATGCAACTCATCTGTATAATCATAAGATACTTTCTTAGTTCAATGTTTATCATTTAATTACTTTACTTTTAAACAAGTCTAATCTAACTTCCTCTCTTAGGAATCATAAACCTATACATTGATCCATAACATTCCACTTGCTTTCAATTCCTCAAAATTCCTTTACTTAATTTGTTTACACCGATAAATGTCATAGATCCCTAGGTTCTTATCACCAAAGTGTTATATAGTTAAAGCATCCTTGACTTTACCTGAATTTAAACTTAGTAAAATAATTGCCTACCTCATGATGGCATACAACCGTGTAATTACTATGTGAAAATAACACCCATGACAACTTCTTGTGATATTAAATAAATTAATCATTAAGGCCTATTAGTTTCCTCTTAAACTCAAAATATGAATCTACGTGATCATTATGTATATCCTAATTTTGAATTCATGATTATTCATTTGCCCCTTTAAGACAACAACATATAATTTAGTGCGAATATTAATTCTCAATCAATAAAACACTTTAATCTTTACGAGCAACTAATTATAGTCTCACCAACTCAAGTTAACTAATAAACCACATGTAATAAAAACTTTTCATCATTAATGCACTTTAAGCCTATAATTACCTCTATAACACATCATCCCGGGCTATCAATAATATTTTAATGTATATCTATTCACTAACCATTTTGTAATTATCACTAGACTAACATTGTCTTTACTACTATAGGCACTACAATAGTAATCGTTATTTGCAATCTCAATACAATACTTTGTACTATTTAAACATGTGATATGAATATGATGCACCCTAGTCTTAATCCATGGTGGGACCACATAATTATATTGTTACATAATTTTGATATCTAAATCCCTTACCTATAACCGAGTTATTTTCCTAATCAGACTCAGATCCTCAACCTAGATCATCGTTCTAATTCGAATGATGACATGAAAAACTTTAGAAGAAAAAGGATGTTATCACCAATCACTAGGAAGATTCCTTCCTTAGAGGTCATACCTACTCATTTATCTTTAATGGTCATGGTATGCTACAAAATAAATTGAACACTAGAACTAGCTCCCACGAGTATTGTATGCCTTAACTCTCTATTACCAAGAGTTCATACTTGAACTTACCATCATTGTCCTAATACGCCACTAATACTTTCCCATTGAGCACCATTGTTGACCTTTACTATATAGGATACACTTAAACTACTTAGGATACTATTTCCATAGGATTACTGCCATTGTTTCCTTAATAGGTCTCGTGAGAACTTGCACTAACCAATATTTACTACCTTGGGGAATCAGTATACCTAGATATCACCATAATATGTTTTTCTCCAGAAATCGCTACTAGCGCCAATCAATAGATTAATCAACCCCAAATATCTCAAAATCTATCAAAGAGGGTGAATCTATACTCGAGGTCCTACTTACCTAATGTGTACGTTGATTTGATATTTGTATCTTACTCGTGATGTTATGTTATCACAACCGTAACTATCCTATGGGTAGTAGATTCTAATGTGTACGTAAGAGATCTTGTTGAGTTTTTCCTCACTAAACCAAGGCACTAATGGAAACTTCAAATCATTATGTGTTGTTCACAGCTCTACCCGGTAACAAAGGGAAACTAGAAAATTAAACCTTATATGTATTTTGTCTTTGTATACTAAAATATTCTAAACAAACTTGATACTGATATAATACTCCCCACCACACGTTTTTTATTAAGAATGAACTCCTTAATTTGAAGAAGGACAAAACATCGAAAGTCCACTTTTAAACTCTAATTTAAATGCTATATTTTTTTTTTCACCAGACACCATTGAGTGATTTATTATATGTCTTCTACTAAACTCAATCATACCACCAAAGAAATAATACCAATATTACCTGATACTTACTACAAGAAAATTTAGTGTCTTCACGTCTCGACATACCTCGTGGCTCATATTGACTAGCGGCAACTTACATCCTTATTCTTATGTCATATACCTAACCTTATTCAAAGTATTAAAGATTTATTCGCTACCGTATACTTGCTTAACTATTAAAACTCATGTTCAGACTAACTCACTAACCGTGTTGGATCCCTATATTAACATTTTTATCTCCAAGGGTCCACCTAAATCGTTCAATTATGTCACGAGTCCTTGAAACTAAAATCTTTTAATACCATTATTAATCTCACGCACGACTACCATTGGCATGACATTCTATAACCTTAACTTATTTATACTTAACATGAGAAATCCGTTCATCCTAAGGCCTTGTGTACATAAATAATTATAAAATTCCAAATTCGCTTTTCAAAATATCTTTCAAATTAAAACAAAACATCAAATGATTAAATCCCATCATAATAACTAAGTGTTACACTTACCCTCGGTGTAACCAAAATGAACAAATACCTAAGCGAAGACAAAATATAGATAACTATTATTAAAATAAAAATGAAACGTAAGAGTACTCTCCGACACACACATATCCTATGCTCTGGTACCAAGTTGTGACGCCCCATTTTTGGGTGTCAATGAGGAAAACCTTGCTATACTTTGATTTCATTTAAGAAAATCCTCCTTTGAAATAATAACTTCCTTTTATATTTTCATCGTAAAACTCATTTAATTTAATTAATGAAATGATGTCCATCTCAGGAAATTCATAGGAAAAATTGAAATAAAAGAGTTTTTGTCATTTCATAGAATAAATAACAACTAAGAAAGTCCACGTCACCATGTCTTATTACAAGCCAAATTTAAAGTACTTTTAAATAGTTGCAAATAACGTTGTCAAAAGTTTCAATTATGTTCCACATTTAAAGTAAATAGTAAAACACGGCTCTAGTGAGGTGTAACTCCTTCCTTGCCTATCACAATTTCCTTACATTTATCTTTCCATGAAGTACGAGGAGGGGTGGGAGTTGGAAAATAGTGGGGTATGAGCATGCAGTCAGTAGGAGAAATACTAGTAGATTAATACGTACAAGGAGATATTTATACATTTAAAAAGTATTTTAGAAATTATAAAATCATCCTTTATTTGATTAAGTATTCTCATGCAAGATGTATCATGCAAGAAGTATTATAATCATGCAGCGTGCGTTATAACCATGCAACCCAAGTGATAAGCCCAGTCACACTGAATCTTTATTTTAATACTACATGTATCTCCTTAATTTAACCATTAACGTACATTCTCACTTTTAAGCTATTTCATAAACTTAACTTTACATTAATGAGCATCGTGCTTAAAATCATCTTTTCACTTGATTAATAGGAGTACCAAATCATGGTAATTATACGGACTTTCACCAACTGCCACCATATCTTAATGTGCTCCTGTTTAGTGGGTTTGGGGCTAAGCATTAAGCCGCACCCTGGGGCTCTAAGCATATCTTAAATTTCTCAGTTACCTCCGAGTGTCATTTACTAGTTACACCATTATAACCCTTTTTCCGTTCTTTCTTTATTATATGTTTTTAAGCCTTTTTCTATTATCCCGTTTATACCGACCGATGAAGTCGAATACTTGGGACGAGACTAGTTCCAACAGGTAAATTTCAAGTTTCACACTTTATCAAAACTCTATTTTCATTTTTACCTATAACTCAGTATTTCATCTTTTGAAAACAACTTTATTTACCATTTCTTGTGAAACATAACCTTTGAGTTAAAAATATCCATTTATATATTTTAATGCATTCTTCATAATTAACGTACATTTATAAACTCGTATTTTATACACTTTGCCAAACATCTTCTCATTTTTACTTTACAAAATATGAGTTTTCACCACATAAAATCTAACTCTTTTTAACTAAAGTCTTTTAGTTTGGAAAATTTACTCATAAGCCCAACTTTTACATGAAATGAGACTTTTGTCCTAAAACATTATTGTAGGCACCCCATCCTAGGACCCACTGAGCTGTGGTGGACACTGTCAAGGCCTCTTCTTTTGAAGTTGGGAAGGCATTTGTGAAAGCCTTTATTAAAGATAAAAAACTCCAAGTCGAGGCTGCTGACCAGGACAAAGATGATGCTCTCAAGGCCAAGAATGAGGCCGAGGATAATTTCAAATAGGTCATGGAATCTTTAAAGGTTGCTGAGGTAAAGTGTGTAGAGGCTATGAGATAGGCCATGAACAATGAAGAAAAGGTTGTCCAGATAGATTTGAAACTCTAATGCCTTGTCCAAGCACCTACTGTGGAGTTGAAGAAGATAGCTGGCGATCATGCTATGGCCTTGCAGCAGGCTAAAGAGAAGGATGTGGCCAACTTCAGGATTTTTAGATACTTCTTAATCCTATAAAATAAGTCGTATATCCATGGATACAAAGAGATGAGGCACATGGTTGCCAAAAGTTACCCTGAGGCCAAAGACAATATTTACTCTCGGAGGTTTACTGATGCTGAGCACATACTGTTCATGGAGGAATTGAAGGCCGCAGACGAGCTTGGTAGGAGGTGGAAGGAGGATTCTGGGCTACTACTTTGGAGACCGAGGAGACTTAAACGGTTGCAGATAGTGAAGATGATGATGAGGGGGGACGCGGAGTCTTGAGCTTATGACTTCTAACTTATCTTTTTTGAACAATGTAATGTGTACTTTAAAGAATTCTAGTAATATTCAACGATTGCCATTTTGTAGTAATGAATATTATATTTTCAGATCCTTTTATAATTTTGTTGCATGTTTTCGTAACCTTTTATAATCTGGCACACTTTTAAAACTCATAAGCTAGACTTGTTTGTAGTTGTATCTATACTTAACTGTGTCCGCATAGATATTTAATACATTGACCCCTTTAGAATATCATTTGTAGACTTGAGATGTAGTTTAATTTTTCTTACGACTACAACTTTTAGGAATGTGGAAAGGATTTAGATATATCTTCTACAGACTAGTCCAAGGATTTTGGTAGAACTTTCGTAGATATTAGGTTTATAGTTGCTCCCAAGGCTGGGTCATTTTTTAAGGTCGCGTCTATCAAGATAATATTAGATTTGCCAATTATTCAATCTTCTGAGGTAATATTAGAAGCACCCAAGGCTATATTGAGGTATTGAAAGCCACCCTAGGATATAGTGGGATATTATAAACCACCCAAGGCTATTTTGAAATATAAGCCACTCGAGGTAGTTTTGGGGTATTTAAAGTCACCCAAGGCTATCTTGAATTATAAGACAATCAAGATTATTTTGGTGTATTATAATCCATCCAAGACAATCTTGAATTATAAGCCACTCAAGTCCGTCTTGGGTTATTATAATCCACCCAAGGCTATCTTTGATTGTAAGCCAGTTAGGGATGTCTTGGGGGTAATATAAGCCACCTAATGCTGTCTCGGGGTATTATAAGCCACCTAAGGCTTTCTTGGATTATAAGAAACTCAATGATGTCTTGGGTTATTATAAGTCGCCCAATATTATCTTGAATTATAAGTCACTTAAGGCTATCTTGGGGTATTTTAATCCACTCAAGACTGTCTTAGGGCATTGTAAGCCACCTAAGACTTTCGTGGATTATAAGCCAATCAAGGATGTCTTGGTGTATTGTAATCCACCCAAGGCTATCCTAGAGTATTATTAGCCACCCAGGGATATCTTGGACTATAATCCACTCAAGGCTATCTTGGGATATTATAAGCCACCCAAGGATTTGTTGGGGGCATTATAATCCCTCAAGGCTATATTGGAGTTGAATTTGAAAGCCTAGGTTTTTTTAGACATCTTTGCCTCTGCGGACTTACCACCCTGGCTAGTGTCTCCTTGTTCTTGGGCTTTTATAGCACCTCTGCCTCCGTGAGGGTTAGCAGGGTTGACATTTCTGCCACTCTGGTCGCAATATCAGGTTAGGTTTCTCTTTGAACATGTTGAGAAAGAATTATTAAATACATTAAACTAAATTGTGAAATTTTCATTGATAAGTATATATGTATAAATGTGCACAGGGAATACAAAATTGAGATATAAGCTGTGGTTTTGAAATGGTTGTATGAATACAAAATGAACATTTTTTGAGCTCAAGATTCCCAAAAATCTGCGGCTACGACATTTTTTCAATTAAAGGCTACGACGTGTATGAACTACTACTGCATTCTTTTCCTAATGAGGCTCTCAACTTCATTTTTTAGAGGGAAACACTTATTAGTTATGTGACCATGATTTTGGTGGAACTTACACCACCTGCTCCCGTCCCTCTTATGAGCTGGAGATTTACATTTTCCTAGACATGTGAGGAGGTTTTCCCTTTTGATGCTTATTAAAATATCCTCTACGTTACAGTGTAGAGGAGATAACTCCTCATATGGATTTTTAGTGTAGTCATCATGCTTCCTCTTCTTTTCCACTGAAACTGTCATAACCTTCCCTTTAAGAGTTGTGGACATCATCTTTGACCTAGTGTCTTCAGCCTTTAGTGTGATGGGGAAAGTTGCGGGCTCAAGCTTCAAAATTCTCTATCCAAGGAGGTTAATTTGTCCATAGATACAAATAGTTAATGCATATTATCAAATAAGCTATATCTTCAGTTTTCTCGGGATCTGATCCCGAGCTACCTTCCATTAATCCTCTCTAGATCGTTATTTTTTAAAAAAATATTCTCTGAGATGAATTGAATAGAGTGAGAGATATAATAATCATAAACTAAGCAGAATATAATATTAAGCATATAATGACAAACGTGTGCAACCTTTATCTTTGGGGCCACGACCGCCCTGGTCAACAAGGGGTTAAACCGTGGCCTTTTTCTTTCACGGGGAGATTTTCCATTGTGATTGATATAATTGAACACCATTTTATTCCAGAATGGTTTTATCAGGCTGATAATTTGTCGAGTACTTACCCTCAAATAGAGAACTGAAAAGTTAGTGAAAGAGTCTTAAACTATTGTGGACGATTTATCAACCCTTAAGGCATTAGCCTTGTCAAATTTCTATCTTTGAATCATCATATTTCAATAGAATGACCTAGACTTATGTGATTTGGACTGATCCGTAAGTTAATTGACTGGTTGCGGGGAATTTTAAGCATTTTATGGCATCGTGGGTCTAAGATAAAATAATTTTTTAATTAGAAATGAAAAATATGCCGAAAAATAGAAGAATTTGGACAAGCTATTAATTGAAGGGCGCAGCCTTAGCATGACAACATGGAGAGGCCACAGACAATAAGGGACACCATGTACGTCCTAACTCAAATTTTTCCAAATATGATTTTACACCCTGAGAGTTTTACTAAAAAGTCTTTCGGGGTATTAATCCAATGCATAAAAAGTCCTTATGTGAAAAATATGATAATTTTAGCAGAAGAATCCTAATATATAGGCATAAAATGGCAGAAAATGCCTAAAAGTGTAGAGAAAATTGAATATATACACATCCCTCATTACCAGTCCTTATATGTCCATGGACTGTCAAGATTTTCAGCGATATTTAGACATGGAAACGTCATCGCAGTAAGCGGGTGTGCCCAAAAATCATAAGATTGGCTTGGGAAAATAAATCTGGAAAGACAATTTCTCTTAGTGAGTTTATATTAAAATATGGGTCTAATCACCAAAGTTTTCGCCATGGGATGTAGATCTGGAGATCCCCATGGATGAAATAAGGCATAACGAACCCAATTTATGAGGAACTTGGTAGAACACCTCATTCCCATAAATTGTGCCAAATTGTTGATGTCAAAAAACAGATCTACTAGAATATTCTGTGCCGTCGAGGCTATACTGTTTAGTCAAAGTATAAAAAATAGAATAAAATAGAGATGAAGAGTTATAACATTGGATTTAGAGTGGTTCGGGTTTAAAAATGAGCACACATCCACTTTAGTACCTTATTCTCATTATTTATATGTAGTTATACAAGATTAGGGGCCTTAGAGGCATATAAGAGATAGAAGAGAGGCTAAATACATGAACATATGAGTTCTGTGCTGAAGTCGATGTGGACTTATAGTGTAGGTTGAGGAGAAGCTGCGAACCCTTATAGTTTTGGTGATCAGAGCAGGTAACCGGAGTGTATTCTCAAGTCGAGAGAGAGGAAGAACATAATTAGGTATATCTTCTCTGCCTCATAGTCTCTTCAAATAAGGAGGCGAGGCTTCCTGTTTATAGAAGGTGGTAGGACTGTCACGTATATAGTGCACGTGACTTATGGACAAATATATTTGAAATGTAATCTTTCTAGAAGTTTGTACAGCTGGCAGGTAGTTGCTAATGTGTCAATGTTTCTGGAAGGTGCTGCCCTCATGTTAGGGAAGTGTGGCCGCGGCCTATTATTGTCATGGCCCTGGCTTATTTTTGATGGTGACTTCTTGTAGGTTCCATGGCCAATCTTCATCCTAGGCCGCGATCTTAATTATTATAGGGCTTAGCCTTCCACGTCCTTTCTCTTTATTTTACTTGCATGGGCTCTATCCCACGTGTCAGGGGTTTATATGTGCACATATTTTGGATATATCAATCACCATCGTCATCATTGATTGGATGGGGGGAGCTTGTATCCTTCTCCTTAAATAACTCAAAGTCCTCTAAGATGCTAAATTTGATAAGGGCCTTATCCTAGACATTCTTACAGAATACCTTTTAGAGGTATTCAATATGAAATTGAGATTTGGCTAAGGCCCTATCTCATTCGCAATTGAACACATCAGACTCATCCTAGACCACCTTGACCATGACCTTCTCAGCTTTGGTCTTTGACTCTTAAACTTTGGTTTTGGAATTCTGAGCCTCAACCTTCACCTTTTCGGAATCATCCCTGGCCTTCTTAGAAGTAGAAACCAGGTTAGAGGGCTCCTGGATTTTCTTATTGATGTCGGTGTTGGAAGTCTCTAACATCTGGACCTTCTAGTTAAGCTTCTTCGCCTTCAGGATCTTAGCTTTGCCGACTTCTAGATCAGTTGCTAAGGCTTTAGTCGCCTTATCCAAATATATATCCACATCACAAGAGGATTTCCTTAAGGCATCATCACTATCAAAAAAATAATTATAGTCGACCAAAAATTACAACGAACATAAAAAAGAAAAGTTAAGAGCCCACAATCATGATACGAAGAAGAACACATATATAAAACGCAAACTCACAAGGGAAAGAGTATGGGTGACACATTCCACCAACCAACCAGGAGTTAGACTAGCGATCACTATCATGTAAGAAGGGAGGTAGTCCGACCTAATTAGGTCACGGGCCAAATCAGGAAGCTGAACATTAGAGTCATCAATAACTTTTCTTTTGTGAGCAGTAGTCTTCCCCACAACAACGGGAGGGGGATGAGTAACCTTGTCCTTTTATTTTTCTTGGAAGGATGATCCAACACCTTAGTTGGGTAATCTCTAATCGCCAAAGGATTGGTGGGACCCCAAATTCATCTTTCTTATTTGCGAGTCGAGAAGGCTCTTCTTTGTTACTCGATGGGCGATCAGTGGGCGATCTAGGACCAAGAATGGCACATATCAGATTCACTATTTTCTCTTAGGTGCAATTTCACTAGGAGAAAGTTTAGCAACATGAATTAACAAGAAGTCTTACGACTCAATAGATTATGCTATCTCTTAGCCCGAGTTGTCAGAATAGAGGTCTCTAGATCGTTAAAATCGACGGTGATATCCATAATTTGGTTAACTGATCTCGAGAAAAATAACGTGGTTAGACTTGTGTAGCGGAGGAGAAAATCAACTGACCTTAGGTGATCACTGTCCCCAAGCCTATACTTTATTGACAAAACCTTTTGAAGATCAACAAGTTGTTGTCTCTATCATAAGGAAGCGTCTTCTTTACTTTGATTGTTAAGAAACAAAGACGAAACAATTACAATATGTAAAATATTACAAAAAAGGGGAAATACTAAGCAAAAACACAAGAACAACCAAACCTATCCCTTTCTCTTCAAGAGGCCACTCTGACCGTCTAATATTTTATGCCCTCAGGTAGTGGGGTATGTTTCCATTTCTTCACAATCATGCTATAATCACAATACTCCTTGTTAGAATTAAGTATCTTTACTACGCGGTCCCGATTAACTGCCCTTGTTTTCAAGTACAAAGCGATGTCATTGGTCGGGGCCCATTGGTAATAATAAATGACATCGGCGATGACAAGATTTGTCTCGTATAACTCGTTAATGCAGTGAATCCCATTAAGGATCCTTCAAATATTTGGAGTGGCCTTGGCCGAAACCACATTAAAGTATTGACATAATTCAAGAAAGAGCCTATTCAGGAGAAAAGTCACCCCACACTTAGTAATAAAGATTGAGGGAATCCAATGGCCCTCATCAAGCTTACAGAGTTGACAAGGACCATTAACCCATTCTACAGTAACCCAGTTGGGATAATAATCGAGTTTGAATTTATCAATGGTGTTTTCATTAATCATGTACAATTTTGTTGAGAAGTAAAGGATAAGACAAAGAAAGAACTAAAGAAAGAGATTAATAAATGCAGAAAAGTGAGAGAGATGAAGATAGACTGCTTACAAAGAAATGGAAAGAGTGAGAACTCTTCTTCAAATGCTCCGATTTTGAAATGAAAATGAAAGAGGGGGAACGACCTTTTGTGGTGAGAAACAACCATACGGTTTCCCAAAAGTGATCATTGCGTGCACAACCATCGAAAAGACAATTTGCGGCTATTGAATCGACGATTGCATCCCCCTAAGGCTAAAGTCGTAACACCAAATTACTAGGGTGCCCCTGAGACACTCAACCGACGAAGGCCATTCAGTTCATTGGAAAATTACAACATTTCCCCCGATCAATTTACAGAATTCATAAATGATTGTCGACCTCAAACCAATAAAGGAATCCTGTTATCCTTAAAGAACAAGAGGACTTGTCGAACATCAACGACCGACTAGGACACAAATCCCAATGACCTTAATGGGCCCTTGGACTTTGCGGGCAATTGTGGGCTCAACTATTTTACTAGAACAAACTCGGCCACGTGCCCCCATAATTAATGGAGTCTTCCGATCAAAGAAGAATTGTTCAACTCTATCACACTAACTATGATCAAGAGATAAGTTTGAACTCTTAGGGATAATTATTAAGTGGGTTTATGAAGTTATGACTCTCCTAAGCTACCTTATAATTGTAAACTCACCCCATGTGAACGGAGCATGTATGGATGTAATATCGAGCCATACTATAACTCTGCCGATCTGAATTCTTAATCAATAGAGAAGAAACGTTAATACTCCATGAACGTTGCCAAGTTGCTGAACTACGTACATCTTTTGTTGTGAGGTAAATTCACCCCCTGTGAACAGAGCATGTATGGATGTAACGTCGAGAAATACTAGAACTCTGTCGATCTCAATTCTTAATCAATAGAGAAGAAACGCTAGTACTCCATGAATGTGGACAAATTATCAAATCACGTACATCTTTTGTTATGTGTGCGCGATATCATTCTCTTTGCAATTATTATTATTCTTGGATTCGTGGGCATTAAATAAAAAACATGTGGGAAATTGCCACCTATAGTAATATATGTTTATTATATATATACACTCACAAAATGTATTTAAACACACACACACACACACACATATATATAAATATATATATATATTCTATCTTCTACATACATACCATATAAATAAAAAAGTACACATGTATAAAATATATACGTACATACATAAAAGCATAACACAGAGAGACACATTTGCTCTTTTGAGAAAATAGAAGTTTAAACACAAGATTTTTAAAACTCGTTTTAAAATCATGACTGTCAAGCATTTGAATCTCTCTTCTATTGCTCATAGCACATCCCGCCTTGAGAAATATATCATCTCGACTCATCTTTGTTGATCCGTGTTGACCAAGCCCCATGTAACTCAATCCTCTTTTTAAGGGTAAAAATATATTTTATATATATATATATATATATATATATATATATATATATATATATATATATATAGAGAGAGAGAGAGAGAGAGAGAGAGAGAGAGAGAGAGAGAGAGAGAGAGATATGTTCTTGTGCGGACCGTCCCGTATTGTAACAATGCGGATCAGACATGTGTCACCTGTCGGTTAATCTAAAAATTATCGCCTAAATTATAGGCGTTTTCTCTCTCTTTTCTGGACTCACCGTCAGGTGACACATGTCCAGTCCGCATTGTTAAAATACAAACCGATCCGTACAAGAACAGTACTGTGTATATATCTATATAATATGGGATAATTGTGTTATAAATAGTAACTCATGCATGATAAACATGCATGACATTTTATGTGTTGCATGCTTGCCAGCATACATACATTATTATTTTAGTTTATTTTTTATTAAAATATTTTAAAAAAATTATATATATATATATATATATATATATATATATATATATATATATTTTATTTTTTGTTAAAGTTTTTTAAAAGTTTTTATTTTTTTAAAAAGGCGAGTTAATATACACTAAATTTTATTACGAGGACAAATTTATCACCGTGACCTCTCGCACGAGCATTCGCAAGTGTGTATATATATATATATATATCGTTGAAATCTATGTATAATTATATAAGTTGCGAGAATTATGGCTATTTTGGCGGATGAAATGAGAAATATGTCTCGAGCTGGTCTTAAAGTTTGAATTTGGACATCAAATCAGTCAAGTCGTAAACCCGTCTCTAATGCATATGAAGATAATTGGGTTCGGTCTTCTTACAATAAATAAATACTTACCACCGCCACTTTGGCATAGTTACTACCCACAGGTTATAACCTCGTACAGGCCTAAAAGAGTACGATCACTGCACTGGTTTAACTTCCTAATTGAACTCGAGTCAAGCATTAGATTTTTTTCTTAATTTATTTCTTTTTTGGTGCGCTCTTGTGAGTTTTTTTTGAGCGTGTCTAATTACTTGTAATTCTTTTTTGACTTTAACCCTCCTGCATTTTAACATAAACTCCAATAAAAAAAAAAAAAATAGACATAAACACAAAAAATGAACGAACGTTGCTCTCTTAAAAAATCAATTAATGTATAATTTGACTCAAACCTCAATATTATTCGAATAAAAATATCCACTATTCCCCTTCTCATATTCTTTCCCAACTTAGACCTAATTTTAAAAACCTAAAAAGTAAGCTAAATTGCTACATCGGTGACAAACTCTTATTTTCTTTTTCTTTCCACCTTTATTTGTCCTTGAAGTTGCTACAAGTGCTGGAAACACACTGTGATGCATACCTGATCCAAATCTGAGAATACTAACTCTAAGTTGATGACTTCAATATCATACTTTGAATTTGCAATTTTTCTTTTCAGTTCATTTTTATTTCATTATTAATTGTTATAATTTTGTATTTTCAGAAGTTGAAGGTTTTAGGGAATTTCAAGGAGATGTGAGATTGAAGAATAATAATTTATTTATGAAATCTGTTTTAGATATTGTTCATTTGTTTTAGATATTATAAGTTGTTAAAATTAGGGTTAGGGTGAGGGTTATTATGTTGGGAAAGAAGATGAAGAAGAGAAGAATAAGGGAGCATTTTTGTCCAAATAATAATATCGATGGATTAAGTCAAATTACACATTAAGAGTAACGTCTGTCCATTTTTTGGGAGTTATGTATGTTAAAATACAACATTATTATAGGAGACTACGTCAAAAATCCCTTACTTGAATGACTTCAATTTATAATATCTAGTCAAATAGTGTAACGCATGGCTTAAATGTAACACTAAAGCAGAAAAACATGTAATGGATGCATTTGTAAGGACACAAAACGCACCCTAATTTTCATGAGTCACCTTTTAACTTGAGTTTCAATACAATGTAGATAAAAATGGTTTTTGGATATGACTCAGCCTGTTGGCTTCTTCCAACGCAAGTACTGTAGTAAATAATTGTACCATGTGATTCTGTCCTTTTATTTTGGCAAACAAATCAAAACAACTTTGGCAAAAAAGCAACCCAATATGTTGAACATGATATAATTTTGGGGTCACTGGTTTTACTCTTTCAAAGAATAAGTTCTCAGAAAACAAAACTAAGTTGTTCGTTTATGTTTGCATAAAATGACCAAGAATAAATAAATCTTGCGTTAGTATATGCATTTACCTAGGCATGCTAATTCTTCTACTTATTATTAATTATTCTAGCAAATTGTCTATTGCGTACATTGTAATTGTTTCACAGGTAATAATAAATAAAAATATAACTTAATTATTAGTAAAATACTTTATGAATATTGTTATTTAGTTTCTAAGAAAAATATCAGCCTTCCTTCATAAGGACAACTCGTGCATGAAAATTATAAGAATGTTATCTTTATGAGGAGTACTAAATTACACTTTAACCCTAGTTCCTGAATTGCTTCGTTTGTTGGTCTAACTATTTCTTACTAAATAATTAGCAAGTTTCACACTGGTAAGACATAGCTTGTTCAAACTATGCATATGAAGATGTGGACTTGTCATTGGTTTTGCACTACTTTCACCTGGACCGGCTCGAAGCAAAAAAGTATATTCTTGTTATGATTTGATCGACTGGCCTAAAGTTCTCTCTATCTGGACAATTAGGTGGCTATAATATTTATTAATATGAAAATATATTTAAAAAAAAAAAATCCCCGGATAAACTAGATAATCTGCACCGATGGAAATAATGCAAATGATTCAGTGATGATAACTTTTCTCCAAAACCGATGGTGATCAACGGCTGATAGATTTCACAATATCCCAGCATGATGAGTTATTCATTTCCCCAATCAAAATTGTAATTCATATCTTGCATTATTGGGTGTAATGAGTGAAGGCAAAAAACAAAAAAATGCTACTTTAAGCATGCTTTACAAGGTAATGGACGTGAGAGGTGGGTCTTCATATGAATATGTATATCATATATATATATATATATATATATATATATATATATATATGCACGAAATGATGGTGAAGATGATGGCGGGACCCTTAAAGGGTTTTGATCATCACACTAGAATCCCTTGGATTGAGGAGAGTAGCATTAGCATTAGTAAGCAGCAGCCTTGATGGGTAGTGTGGGACCCTTTTCCAATTACAACTTTTCTTTAAACGTTTATCAGCCACAGTATAAAAAGAAGAGAAGAGAAGAGAAGAAAAAGAAGGTGATATGCATGTGACCCAACAGCCTTTATGTTCCCCTCTATTTCCCTAATACACAAACCCACTATTCTATGTGTCTCTTTTGACATTCGGTGGACCTACTTTTTGGATTAATCATGTTTAGGTCGTATGTTAATATTATGGTTGTACTAACTTTGGCCCATCTTAGAGGAATTGAGGGGTCCAATCTCATCTAATCAAATAGGTTACGTGAGTCATCTTTTTTCGGTGCATGTAAGCTGAAAATGCCATCTTTATTACTATTATTCGGTCATACAAGTATACGTACATGCTTTCACGTAGAAGTATTACTCAAAGTTCAAAATAAGAGGAAGAAAAGAGAGAAAGGGTGGGAGAAAGATAAGGAAAGAAAGACAAGTCTTGTTGTTCTATCCTTTTAATGTATCTCTGAAGTGTGTTAAAATGGGCTTTCTTTATTTGACGGGAAAAAAGAATCAGCCATGCAAGTCTATATCTTTGGCATGGAAAACCTCTTTTGGACCTACACGAGAGATTTTCTCATGGAGGAACGTGCTTTTCAATGTATCTTAAAGGAACTTTTGCATGGAAATCAAAACCCCTTCTATTTATCTAATCAATATTCAATTGGTAGATTCCTTCACGTCTAACCAGTCAAAGAAATTTATATTTCTTTTCCTCATTTTTTTGGTTCTTTGTGGGGATCACAAGGAGTGAGACTCCAACCGTCAAAACTAGAAGGTAAAATGTCTTAGTACCTATGGACCAACCATTAATCTCATTAAATTTTAATTTAGCTTCGTTTGAATGTCCTCTGTTATACTTCGATATGGGAAATTCTTTATGTAAAGACGTTAAAAATCATTACTTTTATATAATACCACTTAAGTATAAAAATGGAATATAGTATTTAGGCCCCATTCAAATAAAAGTGACATTTATTAGGTCTATATAATTAAAAAACAACATTTGGCTCGTGGGAAACTAAGTATACCTGTAACATCTCATATTTTTAAACCATTTTAAATTATACGTGTGCACGTAATTTAATTAAATTGAGAAATAAAATGGCTTAAATATTAATTAGCGAATAAAAAGATCAATATTTATGTGTATATATATTTACTTGTGTGGTAAGTAGATTAAAACATGTTAAATCATATTACATCGTATGTGAGTAATAGGGCTGTGTTTTTTTTCCGAACATTCCGATTTTTTCGATATCCGATCCGATATTTTTCGATTTTGAAATGTATATAAGGTTTTCGATTTCCGATTTTTCCGAAAAAAATCGGATCGAAAATTGGAAATAATTCTGAATTTCCGATTTTCCGATTTTTTCGAATTATTTCCGATTTTTTCCAAAATATTTTCCGATTTCCATTTTTTCTAATTTTTTAAACATTCTCATGTGTCCCACATCGGCTAAGAGAGGAAGAGAGGCCCAAAAAAGTCCTCTATAAAAAGAGAATATCCCTCTATCCTCTACACAAATGAAAAAAATGGTTAAATCCTTACATATTTACATGTTGGGTTAAATCTTTTTTTTGATTTTTCTAAAATGAGAATTTCGAGTAATCGAAAATCCTATATTATTTTTTTTGAAATTTTGGAATTTACAAAATTTCTGAATTTTTAGCATATTTTTTGAATTTCCGAATTTTTCCGTTTTTTTTTTCCGATTTTCCGATTTTTTCGAATTCGGAAACTTTTTTGATTTTCCGAAAAATTTGTATAAGAAATTGGAACAAATATTTATTTCCGAAAAAATTAGAATTTTTTTCGAAAGGTCATTTTTCGATCCGATCCGGCCGAAACACAGCCCTAGTGAGTAACAATGACAGGTTTAACGGTATCTCATTCGGGACACGCATAGGGGGTTGTGTCGGGCACGAGATGAAAATTAATGTTAGAGAACTCATATGGTGTTTTTGAGAGCTTTAGTGGTCCGGAATGAGTCAAAATAATCAGAAATTGGTACCCGGGAGTTATAATTGGGTTCCAGGAGCTTTTGAGGCTAAACGGGAGCCGTAAAAGAGTATTCGAGTCATTTTAAATATAAAGGTTGACTTAATTTCGGGATTTGAAGTGCTTAGATTTTTATTGAGGTAAGGTGGATAGAAGGGAAAGCTATCCAACCATTCAAGAGGCTAGGGATTTTAGAGAGGAGAGAAAAGAGAAGAATAAAAGATAGAAAAGTGAAGAAAAAAGGGATCCGCGTTGGAGATAATGTTCATTTAGTTTCAAGAACATCACCGAGAGAGGAACTTAAGGAGAAAGTCTCATAAATTTACTAATCTCAAGGAAACTATTTAACTTGCTTTAATCTATTGTAGTTTCAATAATTCATGCGAAAATTGGTGTAGGAAGAACACAAATTTTGGGTTGGGAGAAACATGCAAAACGGTATTTTGATTAAAGAAATCATCGAAGAAGAATCTTATTATATTAATATGATAGACCTAATATGATTAGAATGATAAAAATGAATTTTTGAATGATTTAAGCAATAAAAGATTGAATCTTGAAATGGGGTTTGAAACTATGCATGAATCTTGATATAAATTGATGATCTTGTGAGTTAAATGTTTTTCGGGATGATTCATGCGTAGAAATTTGTCAATTTATGTTTAGGATTGGTAATCATATTAGGGGTTTATCTGAAGGTTAGAACTTCGAAGGTTGAAGGGAAAATGGAGAATCCCGTCCAACATTCATCATGGAAGCTCAAGAAACTTAACAGGTTCACTGGAGGGGGGGGGGGGGGGGGGGGGGGGAGGGACCAATTCGTTCCAGCCAGCGAACTGGTTCAGTTTGCTGTGTTGGTCTCCCATGCCTTTTATGATTTTTCGTGGGTCGTTTAGGGTTTGACATGGATTATGGGGTCTAGGAGAGGGAATATGACTTGTGAAAATATAAAGGGAAGGTTGGAAAGTACTTTAGGTGAAACGGGGATGAATTCCTGGTAAAAAGTTACGTGTATACTAGGATGAAAGTACTCAGGTAATAATAATAAAATCGGTGTGGGGATTTCGGGAAAGATTAGGCTAAGTTAGAGGCTGGCCAAAAATGTGAAGTTAAAGAATACTTATAAATAAGTGAATACTTAACAAAAATCAAGAGGTCGGGATAGACTCGAGATTGTGTGCTATTGCAACGAGAGACATTATGCACATTAGTCGATTCTCTGTCTATATACATACCAAGTGAAATAGTATATATATACACACACACACAAAAAAAAAACCAGACTCATGTACATAGCAAGTTTAGATACTGATTTTTTTAAAATAGTAAAAAAATTATTTTTTAGTTGAATTTTTTTATATGATATTTAAACATTTCAATGGACCCATATAAAAAAATCAACTCAAAATAATTTTTTTTGCTATTTTTAAAAAATTGGTCAAACGTTTACAGCTTTTAAAGCACTTAAAAGTTGTGAAAGTTTGACCGATTATTTAAAAATAGCAAAAAAAGTTATTTTGAGATGATGTTTTTTATATGGGTCCTCTGAAATGTTTAAATAGCACATAAAAAAATTCAACTTAAAATCATTTATAAAAATAGGTCCATGCTAGAGGTATTATGTAAACTTTGGTATGTATGAGAGCGTGACTATATATATATATATATATATATATAGAGAGAGAGAGAGATGCCCCCTCCTGTAAGGACTCCTTATGTTTTTAAAATAGTAAAAAAAGAATTTTTTGATGAAACTTCATGGATATGATCTCCACGGTGAGAAGACCATCTCAAATTTTTCCATAAAAAAATTCAATAAAAACCCCATTGAGATGAGGTGATATGTAAAAAAATGGTATAAATATGCATTTTCGACCGTTGAAATGTTGGCTATCATCTCATGAACTTTTTGATTGAATTTTTCGATGAAACTTCATGGATATGATCATGGAAGTGAGAAGATCATATTCATGAAGTTTCATCAAAACATTCAATCAATAAAGTGGCTGGCGCCGACTCAACATTTCAACGAATGAAAATGAATATTTATACAATTTTTTTTACATATCACCTCATCTTAACGGTATTTTTATTGAATTTATTGATGAAAAAAATTGGAGATGATCATCTAACCATGGACATCATATCCATGAAATTTTATCAAACAATTCATTTTTTAGTATTTTAAAAAAATGATATGTATCGGGATCTGCACCATAGCACCATAAGGAGTCCTTACAGGAGACTTTATATATATATATATATATATATCTTTGTGTGATTGATGCCTATATGAACATACCTACTCTAGTTATGCTCTCATTAGAGGCTGAGCGTAATGGGTGGTCCACCTTGACATTGACCAGTAGGGTTGGATCGTTTTTAGGTCATAGGACTTTTACATGACCACTGTAGGTGAGTTTCGAGTCCGATTGGGGTAATGTAGTATGGTTATGACCCACGGATACATGTTTATGACCACCTCCAGTATGTGTTTTCATTTTGGAATTCAGTTGTGAGATTCCGACCCTGTGTCCCAGGAGTGGTACATGACGTACCTGGAGCCTGATAGCATGTTGGGGAATGCATTTGGGAGGACAACTCGGGGATGCTGTGTATATATGTAAAAAGGAGTGTTATGTGTATTTGTGTACTCAAATAAATGTGTGAATACTAAATTAAGACTAGTGTACAGTTACATGGATTTTATAATGCTACGAGTATAATTGAGAAATACTATGCTATAGCTTATGTGATAAATAAAGTAAAATAAAATACATGTAGCACAATTGGGTTAGAGATTTAGTGTATTAGACGATGTTAAGAATGACTAGACTAGTTAGGAGGGATAACATAACTAGAAAGTTAAAATACAGGCGTAAGGTGTGCACTATAGATGAAGGGCGAGGATAATCTCATATAAGTGCGACACCGCATGAACATGAATAATTTTACTACATATTCATATATGCATTTAAATTCTTGCAAATATTTTCAAAACCTTTTAAGTGACGCCAGTGTTAGCTTGTTCTTCCAGTCTAATGATATTGCAGTAGCTGTGGATACATCCTGGATTTGCTTAGATGCCTCTATCCATTCTAGGATGTTATTTCATTATATTATTTTAGGAATGTCATCCATAGTTGGATTGCATTTATTATCAAACTTTGTTATATTTTTTTATTTACACTACACCAAAATTGCTAATCTGGCACGATGAGGAAAGAAGATTTTGGCACGGTTTAAAACCGTGCCAGAATCTGGCGCGGTTTAATCATAAACTGGCACGGTTTAAAATAGCTTCAGATTCTGGAACTGTTCTAAAACGTGCCAAATATGAGTACACTTCACTAAAAAAATAACACCCCAAAATTTGAGGGGGGAACCAAAATTTCAAGAGACTAAATGGTTATTTTTTTCAAGAGACTAAATCTCCCTCTCTCTCTCTCTCTCTCTCTCTCTCTCTCTCTCTCTCTCTCTCTCTCTCTATACTCGGCGACTCTCGTTCCACACTACCCGGCGACCCCGATCGAAGCTACCCGCCGCCGCCTGTTCATTGTAGCCTCCTGCCGCCACCTCTTCATCGCAGCCTCCTGCCGCCTCCATACTCCTCGATCCACACTACCCGGCGCTCATCCTCACTGTCGCCTCCATCATCCACAATATTTATGAAATCAAACCAACACAAGTATTTCAATTGTCAGGATGCGTACATTTGTGTATGTGTATATATATATGTGTGTGTGTGTGATTATAGATTTTCTTTTTAACTCCTTTGTGACTTGTTGATGAATTGATTGTTCATATATGTGGAGTTGGTAGGGAAGAAATGAAATACATATAGCATTTTTTTCATTGAAGCTTGAGGAAAAATCAGAATATTAATTGCCAAAACACAGTGTGTGTTGTTATGTTTTCCTTTTTACAGCCTTGTGTCTCGTTGATGAGTTGATTGTCTGTGTGTAGATTTGGAGTTGGAAGGGTGGAAATGAAATAAAAATGAGATTATTTCACTAAAACTTTAGGGAAAAAAATGACAAATAAAGGTCTATAGAGAAATTTATAATTAGAATTAGAATTAATTGCCAAAACGCGTATGTGTGTGTGTATATATGTTTGTATATTGTCATTTTAACACCTTAGTGTCTCATCAATGAATTGATTGTTTTTGTATATATGTGTGCGTGCACATAGTGTGTGTACTTGAAGGTGGAAGGGAAGAAACACACTAAGATCAGCTTTTGATTGGTATGAATATGTATATTGCACATGTATGTATATACATGTAATTATACACTTTAAATTTATTAGCTCTATGTTTGGTTGATGAAATAGTGCCCAACTTTGTTGCAAAACGTGGCCGGAATGTTGTTGTGAGAAATCACCGGGGGCTTGGGGCATATCAATAACTGTAAGTAAGTATTCACTATATGGAATTTTTCTGTATTTTTTCCATTCTTTATTTGTTTTTCTTTTTATTGTCCAGTAAGAAACCATTCAATAAATTTCTGTAATTGAATTATATATAATGATGTAGTAGATACTTGATTCTTCTGGATTATACTTATTTCTCACTTTTTTTTTCATTTTTTCTTATCTGTCAGTTTGTGTGTTGGACAATTATGTTTCAGAAATAGAGAGAAGGCATGTTGTTCCAACACAAGTGCAATGAAATATTTTGGGTGGGTTCGCCTCTATTGTGGGTTGATTGAGTGCACCATGTGAAAAGTCTTCTAACATGCATGAAAGGGCGTTTGTAAATTTTCTTTTGGCAGTTGGTTGTCATCCATTTGGACTGTTCACTTGTGCAAAGGATCTAGTTAGCATGGATACAAAGGTATCGTTCATACCCTTTGGACTTGAATTCTTTCTAGTTTATTCTCTAGTTAATTTTGATCACATTAACGTATTGTAGGTCAGGATGTTAGGAGTTTATATGTAAAACCCAAACCATCCCCCAAATGGCCCTGTACGAGGTATGAATACCTCGTACGGGACAAATATAACTCGTAGGAACTAACAGCATAGTCAAGGGACTTCTGGTTTGACAATATGCCGATAAATTGGAAACATCTAGACTAAACATAAAAACAAGCCGTTAAAGGGTGACAACACAATCCAGCTTCCAAACGACCCCGTAAGAGGCACTAACACCTCGTACGGGACCAATATAACTCGTAGAAACTGATCGTGTACTCTCTGGTCTCCGGGTTTAAGAATATGATGATAATTCGTAAATATCAACACTTAAACTTAAAAACTAGCCACTAAAAAGTGAAAACCTAAACTAGCCACCAAACGGTCCCGTAAGAGGCATGAACACCTCGTACGGGACCAACGTAACTTGTAGGAACTGACAGCGTAGTCCCGGGTCTCCCGATTTGAGAATATGATGATAATTTGCAAAAATAAAACTTAAGACTTAAAAATAGGCCGTTAAAGGGTGAAAACCCAAACGGGTCCCCAAACAACCCTGTAAGAGGCACGAACACCTCACACGGGATCAATGTAACTTGTAGGAACTGATCGCGTAGTCCCGGGTCTCTCGGTTTGAGAATATGACGATAATTTGTAAAAATAACAGTTAAGACTTAAAAAAAGACCGTTAAAGGGTGAAAACCCAAACGGGTCCCCAAACGACCCCGTAGGAGGCACGAACACCTCCCGCAGAACAAATATAACTTGTAGGAACTGACCACATAGTCCCGGGTCTCTCGATTTGAGAGTATGACGATAATTTGCAAAAATCACACTTAGACTTGAAAACAGACCATTAAAGGGTGAAAACCCAAACGGGCCACCAAACGACCCCGTAGGAGGCACGAACACCTCGCACGGGACCAATGTAAGTTATATGAATTGACCGCGTAGTCCCGGGTCTCTCGGTTTGAGAGTATGATGATAATTTGTAAAAATCAACCCTTAGACTTGAAAACAGGCCATTAAAGGGTAAAAACTCAAACCAACCTCCAAACGACCCCGTAGGAGGCACGAACACCTCGCACGGGACCATTGTAACTTGTAGGAACTGACCGCGTGGTCCCTGGTCTCTCGCTTTGAGAGTATGACGATAATTTGTAAAAATCAACACAAACTTGAAAACAGGCCGTTAAAGGGTAGAAACTCAAACCAGCCCCCAAACGACCCCGTAGGAGGCACGAACACCTCGCGCGGGGCCAATGTAACTTATAGGAACTGACCGCGCAGTCCCGGGTCTCCCGGTTTGAGAGTATGAAGATAATTTGCAAAAATCACACTTAGACTTAAAAACAGGCTGTTAAAGGCAGAAAACTCAAACCAGCCACCAAACGACCCCGTAGGAGGCACGAACACCTCGTACGGGACCAATGAAACTTGCAGGAACTGACCGTGTAGTCCCGGGTCTCCCGGTTTGAGAGTATGACGATAATTTGCAAAAATCACACCTAGACTTGAAAACATACCGTTAAAGGGTGAAAACCTGAACCAGCCCCCAAACGACCCCGTAGGAGGCACAAACACCTCGCACGGGACCGATGTAACTAGTAGGAACTGATCGCGTAGTCCCGGGTCTCCCAATTTGAGAGTATGCTGATAATTTTCAAAAATCACACTTAGACTAGAAAACATGCCGTTAAAGGGTGAAAACCCAAACCAGCCCCCAAACGACCTCGTAGGAGGCACGAACACCTCGTACGGGACCAATGTAACTTGGAGGAACTGACCGCGTAGTCTCGGGTCTCCCGGTTTGAGAGTATGATGATAATTTGCAAAAATCACACTTAGACTTGTAAACAGGCCGTTAAAGGGTGAAAACCCAAACCAGCCCCCAAACGACCCCGTAGGAGGCACGAACACCTCACACGGGACCAATGAAACTTGTAGGAACTGACCGCGTAGTCCCGGGTCTCCCGATTTGAGAGTCTGATGATAATTTGGAAAAATCACACTTAGACTTGAAAGCAGGCCGTAAAAGGATGAAAACTCAAACCAGCCCCAAAACGACCCCGTAGGAGGCACGAACACCTCGCACGGGACCAATGTAACTTGTTGGAACTGGCCGCATAGTCTCGGGTCTCCCGGTTTGAGAGTATGACGATAATTTGTAAAAATCACATTTAGACTTGTAAATAGGCCGTTAAAGGGTGAAAACTCAAACCAGCCCCCAAACAACCCCGTAGGAGGCACGGACACCTCGCACGGGACTAATGTAACTAGTAGGAACTGACCACGTAGTCCCGGGTCTCCCGATTTGAGAGTATGCAGATAATTTACAAAAATCACACTTAGACTTGAAAACATGCCGTTAAAGGGTGAAAACCCAAACCAGCCCCCAAACGACCCCGTAGGAGGCATGAACACCTCGTACGGGACCAATGTAACTTATAGGAACTAACCGCGTAGTCCCGGGTCTCCCGGTTTGAGAGTTTGACGATAATTTGCAAAAAATACACTTAGACTTGAAAACAGGCCGTTAAAGGGTGAAAACCCAAACCAGCCCCCGAACTACCCCGTAGGAAGCACGAACACCTCGCACGGGACCAATGTAACTTGTAGGAACTGACCGCGTAGTCCCGGATCTCCCGGTTTGAGAGTATGATGATAATTTTCTAAAATCACACTTAGACTTGAAAACACGCCATTAAAGGGTGAAAACTCAAACCAGCCCTCAAACGACCACGTAGGAGGCACGAACACCTCGCACGGGACCAATGTAACTTGTAGGAACTGACCGTGCAGTCCCGGGTCTCCAGATTTGTGAGTATGATGATAATTTGTAAAAATCACACTAACACTTGAAAACGATCCGTTAAACGGTGAAAACGCAAACTAGCCCCCAAACGACCCCGTTGGAGGCACGAACACCTCGTACGGGACCAATGTAACTTTTAGGAACTGACCGCATAGTCCCGGGTCTTCCGGTTTGAGAGTATGATGATAATTTGCAAAAATCACACTTGGACTTGAAAACAGGCCGTTAAAGGGTGAAAACCCGAACCAGCCCCCAAACGACCCCGTAGGAGGCACGAACCTCGCACGGGATCCATGTAACTTGTAGGAACTTTTCACGTAATCCCGGAGGTCCCGATTTGAGAGTATGATGATATTTTGCAAAAATCACACTGACTTCAAAACTGGCTGTTAAAGGGTAAAAACCCGAACCAGCCCCCAAACGACCCCGTAGGAGGTAAGAACACCTCGTACGGGACCAATGTAACTTGTAGGAACTGACAACGTAGTCCCGGATCTCCCGATTTGAGAGTATGACGATAATTTGCAAAAATCAGACTTAGACTTGAAAATAGGCCGTTAAAAGGTGAAAACCCAAACCAGCCCCCAAACTACCCCGTAGGAGGCACGGGACCAATGTAACTTGTAGGAACTGATCGCGTAGTTTTGGTTCTCCCGATTTGAGAGTATGACGATAATTTGCCAAAATCGCACTTTTACTTGAAAACAGGCCGTTAAATGGTGAAAACTCAAATCAGCCCCCAAACGACCCCGTAGGAGGCACGAACACCTCGCACGGGACCAATCTAATTTATAGGAACTTTATGCGTAGTCCCGGGTCTCCCGGTTTGAGAGTATGACAATAATTTGCAAAAATCACACTTAGACTTGAAAACAAGCCGTTAAAGCATGAAAACCTGAACCAGCCCACAAACGACCCCGTAGGAGGCATGAACACCTCGTACGAGACCAAAGTAACTTGTAGGAACTCACCGCGTAGTCCTGGGTCTCCCGGTTTAAAAGTATGACGATAATTTGCAAAAATCTCTTAGACTTAAAAACAGGCCATTAAAGGGTGAAAACCCGAACCAGCCCCAAACGACACCGTAGGAGGCACGAACACCTCGCACGGGACCAATGTAACTTGTAGGAACTGACCGCGCAGTCCCGGGCCTCCCGATTTGAGAGTTTGATGATAATTTGCAAAAATCACACTTAGACTTAAAAATTGGCCGTTAAATGGTGAAAACTCAAATCAGCCCCCAAACGACCCCGTGTGAGGCATGAACACCTCGCACGGGACTAATGTAACTTATAAGAACTGATCGCGTAGTCCCGGGTCTCTCTGTTTGAGAGTATGACGATAATTTGCAAAAATAACTCTTAGACTTGAAAACAGGTTATTAAAGAGTGAAAATTCAAACGGGCAACCAAACGACCCCGTAGGGGGTACGAGCACCTCGCACTGGACCAATGTAACTTGTAGGAACTGATCGCGTGGTCCCGGGTCTCTCGATTTGAGAGTATGACGATAATTTGTAAAAATCAACACTTAGATTTGAAAACAAGCCGTTAAAGGGTAAAAACTCAAACCAACCCCCAAACGACCCCGTAGGAGGCACGAACACCTCGTGCGGGACCAATGTAACTTGTAGGAACTGACTGCGTAGTCTTGGGTCTCCCGATTTGAGAGTATGACGATAATTTGTAAAAATCACACTTAGACTTGAAAACAGGCCGTTGAAGGGTGAAAACTCAAACCAGCCCCCAAACGACCCCGGAGGAGGCACGAACACCTCGTACGGGACCAATGTAACTTGTAGGAACTGACCGCGTAGTCCCGGGTCTTCCGGTTTGAGAGTATGATGATAATTTGCAAAAATTATACTTAGACTTAAAAACATACCGTTAAAGGGTGAAAACCTCAACCAGCCCCCAAACGACCCCGTAGGAGGCACGAACACCTCGCACGGGACTGATGTAACTAGTAGGAACTGACCGCGTACTATCGGATCGCCCGGTTTGAGAGTATGCCGATAATTTGCAAAAATCACACTTAGACTTGAAAACATGTCGTTAAAGGGTGAAAACCCAAACCAGCCCCCAAGCGACCCCGTAGGAGGCACGAACACCTCGTACGGGACCAATGTAACTTGTAGGAACTGACCGCGTAGTCCCGGGTCTCCCGGTTTGAGAGTAAGACGATAATTTGCAAAAATCACACTTAGACTTGAAAATAGGCCGTTAAAGGGTGAAAATCCAAACCAGCCACCAAACTACCCCATAGGAGGCAAGAACGCTTCGCACAGGACCAGTGTAACTTATAGGAACTGACCGCGTAGTCCCGGGTCTCCCGATTTGAGAGTATGACGATAATTTGCAAAAATCACACTTAGACTTGAAAATAAGTCGATAAAGGGTGAAAACCCGAACCAGCCGCCAAACGACCCCGTAGGAGGCACGAACACCTCGCACGGGACCAATGAAACTTGTAGGAACTGACCGCGTAGTCCCGGGTCTCCCGATTTGAGAGTCTGACGATAATTTGGAAAAATCACACTTAGACTTGAAAACCGGCCGTAAAAGGATGAAAACTCAAACCAGCCCCAAAACGACCCCGTAGGAGGCACGAACACCTCGCACGGGACCAATGTAACTTGTTGGAACTGGCCGCATAGTCTCGGGTCTCCCGGTTTGAGAGTATGACGATAATTTGTAAAAATCACACTTAGACTTGTAAACAGGCCGTTAAAGGGTGAAAACTCAAACCAGCCCCCAAACAACCCCGTAGAAGGCACGAACACCTCGTACGGGACCAATGTAACTAGTAGGAACTGACCGCGTAGTCCCGGGTCTCCCGGTTTGAGAGTATGCAGATAATTTACAAAAATCACACTTAGACTTGAAAACATGCCGTTAAAGGGTGAAAACCCAAACCAGCCCCCAAACGACCCCGTAAGAGGCACGAACACCTCGTACGGGACCAATGTAACTTATAGGAACTAACCGCGTAGTCCCGGGTCTCTCGGTTTGAGAGTTTGACGATAATTTGCAAAAAATACACTTAGACTTGAAAACAGGCCATTAAAGGGTGAAAACCCAAACCAGCCCCCGAACTACCCCGTAGGAAGCACGAACACCTCGCACGGGACCAATGTAACTTGTAGGAACTGACCGCGTAGTCCCGGATCTCCCGGTTTGAGAGTATGATGATAATTTTCTAAAATCACACTTAGACTTGAAAACATGCCGTTAAATGGTGAAAACTCAAACCAGCCCTCAAACGACCACGTAGGAGGCACGAACACCTTGCACGGGACCAATGTAACTTGTAGGAACTGACCGTGCAGTCCCGGGTCTCCAGATTTGTGAGTATGATGATAATTTGTAAAAATCACACTAACACTTGAAAACGATCCGTTAAAGGGTGAAAACGCAAACTAGCCCCCAAACGACTCCGTTGGAGGCACGAACACCTCGTACGGGACCAATGTAACTTTTAGGAACTGACCGCATAGTCCCGGGTCTCCCGGTTTGAGAGTATGATGATAATTTGCAAAAATCACACTTGGACTTGAAAACAGGCCGTTAAAGGGTGAAAACCCGAACCAGCCCCCAAACGACCCCGTAGGAGGCACGAACCTCGCACGGGACCCATGTAACTTGTAAGAACTTTTCACGTAATCCCGGAGCTCCCGATTTGAGAGTATGATGATATTTTGCAAAAATCACACTGACTTCAAAACTGGCCGTTAAAGGGTAAAAACCCGAACCAGCCCCCAAACGACCCCGTAGGAGGTAAGAACACCTCGTACGGGACCAATGTAACTTGTAGGAACTGACTGCGTAGTCCCGGATCTCCCAATTTGAGAGTATGACGATAATTTGCTAAAATCACACTTAGACTTGAAAACAAGCCGTTAAAGGATGAAAACCTGAACCAGCCCCCAAACGACCCCGTAGGAGGCACGAACACCTCGTACGAGACCAAAGTAACTTGTAGGAACTCACCGCGTAGTCCTGGGTCTCCCGGTTTAAGAGTATGACGATAATTTGCAAAAATCTCTTAGACTTGAAAACAGGCCATTAAAGGGTGAAAACCCGAACCAGCCCCAAACGACACCGTAGGAGGCACGAACACCTCGCACGGGACCAATGTAACTTGTAGGAACTGACCGCGCAGTCCCGGGCCTCCTGATTTGAGAGTTTGATGATAATTTGCAAAAATCACACTTAGACTTAAAAATCGGCCGTTAAATGGTGAAAATTCAAATCAGCCCCCAAACGACCCCGTGTGAGGCACGAACACCTCGCACGGGACAATTGTAACTTGTAAGAACTGACCGCGTAGTCCCGGGTCTCTCTGTTTGAGAGTATGATGATAATTTGCAAAAATAACTCTTAGACTTGAAAACAGGTTATTAAAGAGTGAAAATCCAAATGGGCAACCAAACGACCCCGTAGGGGGTACGAACACCTCGCACGGGACCAATGTAACTTGTAGGAATTGATCGCGTGGTCCCGGGTCTCTCGATTTGAGAGTATGACGATAATTTGTAAAAATCAACACTTAGACTTGAAAACAAGCCGTTAAAGGGTAAAAACTCAAACCAGCCCCCAAACGACCCCGTAGGAGGCACGAACACCTCGTGCGGGACCAATGTAACTTGTAGGAACTGACTGCGTAGTCCTGGGTCTCTCGATTTGAGAGTATGACGATAATTTGTAAAAATCACAATTAGACTTGAAAACAGGCCGTTGAAGGGTGAAAACTCAAACCAGCCCCCAAACGACCCCGGAGGAGGCACGAACACCTCGTACGGGACCAATGTAACTTGTAGGAACTGACCGCGTAGTCCCGGGTCTTCCGGTTTGAGAGTATGATGATAATTTGCAAAAATCATACTTAGACTTAAAAACATACCGTTAAAGGGTGAAAACCTGAACCAGCCCCCAAACGACCCTGTAGGAGGCACGAACACCTCGTACGGGACTGATGTAACTAGTAGGAACTGACCGCGTAGTCTCGGGTCGCCCGATTTGAGAGTATGCCGATAATTTGCAAAAATCACACTTAGGCTTGAAAACATGTCGTTAAAGGGTGAAAACCCAAACCAGCCCCCAAGCGACCCCGTAGGAGGCACGAACACCTCGTACGGGACCAATGTAACTTGTAGGAACTGACCGCGTAGTCCCGGGTCTCCCGGTTTGAGAGTAAGATGATAATTTGCAAAAATCACACTTAGACTTGAAAATAGGCCGTTAAAGGGTGAAAATCCAAACCAGCCACCAAACTACCCAGTAGGAGGCACGAACGCTTCGCACAGGACCAGTGTAACTTGTAGGAACTGACCGCGTAGTCCCGGGTCTCCCGATTTGAGAGTATGACGATAATTTGCCAAAATCACACTTAGACTTGAAAATAAGTTGATAAAGGGTGAAAACCCAAACCAACCCCCAAACGACCCCGTAGGAGGCACGAACACCTCGCACGGGACCAATGTAACTTATAGGAACTTTCCGCGTAGTCCCGGGTCTCCCGGTTTGAGCGTATGACGATAATTTGCAAAAATCACACTTAGACTTGAAAACAAGCCGTTAAAGGGTGAAAATCCAAACCAGCCACCAAACTACCCTATAGGAGGCACGAACGCTTCGCATAGGACCAATGTAACTTGTAAGAGCTTTTTGTACAGTCCCGAGTCTCCCGGTTTGAGAGTATGACGATAATTTGCAAAAATCACACTTAGACTTGAAAACAGGCCGTTAAAGGGTGCAAACCCGAACCGTCCCCCAAACGACCCCGTAGGAGGCACGAACACCTCGTACGGGACCAATGTAATTTGTAGGAACTGACCGCGTAGTCCCGGGTCTCCCGATTTTTGAGTATGACGATAATTTGTAAAAAATCACACTTAGACTTGAAAAAAGGCCGTTAAAGGGTGAAAACCCAAACAGCCCCCAAACAACCCCATAGGAGGCACGAACACCTCGCACGGGACCAATGTAACTTGTACGAACTGATCGCGTAGTCCCGAGTCTCCCGGTTTGAGAGTATAACGATAATTTGCAAAAATCACACTTAGACTTAAAAATAGGTCGTTAAAGGGTGAAAACCCGAACCAACCCCCAAACGACCCTGTAGGAGACACGAACACCTCGTACGGGACCAATGTAACTTGTAGGAACTGATCACGTAGTCCCGGGTCTCCCGGTTTGAGAGTATGACGATAATTTGCAAAAATCATACTTAGACTTGAAAACAGGCCGTTAAAGGGTGAAAACCCAAAACAGCCCCCAAGCGACCCCGTAGGAGGCACGAACACCTCGCACGGGACCAATGTAACTTATAGGAACTTTCCGCGTAGTCCCGGGTCTCCCGGTTTGAGCGTATGACGATAATTTGCAAAAATCACACTTAGACTTGAAAACAGGCCGTTAAAGGGTGAAAATCCAAACCAGCCACCAAACTACCCTATAGGAGGCACGAACGCTTCGCACAGGACCAATGTAACTTGTAAGAGCTTTTTGTACAGTCCCGAGTCTCCCGGTTTGAGAGTATGACGATAATTTGCAAAAATCACACTTAGACTTGAAAACAGGCAGTTAAAGGGTGCAAACCCGAACCGTCCCCCAAACGACCCCGTAGGAGGCACGAACACCTCGTACGGGACCAATGTAACTTGTAGAACTGACCGCGTAGTCCCGGGTCTCCCGATTTTTGAGTATGACGATAATTTGTAAAAAATCACACTTAGACTTGAAAACAGGCCGTTAAAGGGTGAAAACCCAAACAGCCCCCAAACAACCCCATAGGAGGCACGAGCACCTCGCACGGGACCAATGTAACTTGTACGAACTGATCGCGTAGTCCCGAGTCTCCCGGTTTGAGAGTATAACGATAATTTGCAAAAATCACATTTAGACTTAAAAACAGGTCGTTAAAGGGTGAAAACCCGAACCAACCCCCAAACGACCCTGTAGGAGACACGAACACCTCGTACGGGACCAATGTAACTTGTAGGAACTGATCACGTAGTCCCGGGTCTCCCGGTTTGAGAGTATGACGATAATTTGCAAAAATCATACTTAGACTTGAAAACAGGCCGTTAAAGGGTGAAAACCCAAAACAGCCCCCAAACGATCCCGTAGAAGGCACGGACACCTCGCACGGGACCAATTTAACTTGTAGGAACTGACCGCGTAGTCCCGGGTCTCCCGGTTTGAGAGTATGATAATAATTTACCAAAATCACACTTGGACTTGAAAACAGACCGTTTAAGGGTGAAAACCCGAACCAGGACCCAAACGACCCCGTAGGAGGCAAGAACACCTCGCACGGGACCAATGTAACTTGTAGGAACTTTTCGCGTAGTCCCGGGTCTCCCGATTTGAGAGTATGACGATAATTTACAAAAATCACACTTAGACTTAAAAACAGGTCGTTAAAGGGTGAAAATCCGAACCAGCCCCAAAATGACCCCGTAGGAGGTACGAACACCTCGCACGGGACCCATGTAACTTGTAGGAACTTTCCTCGTAGTCCCGGGTCTCCCGGTTTGAGAGTATGATGATAATTTACAAAAATCACAATTAGACTTGAAAACAGGTCATTAAAGGGTGAAACCTGAACAAGCCCCCAAACGACCCCGTAGTAGGCACGAACACCTCGCACGGGACCAATGTAACTGGTAGGAACTGACCGCATAGTACCGGGTGTCCCGATTTGAGAGTATAACGATAATTTGCAAAAATCACACTTAGACTTGAACACTGGTCGTTAAAGTGTGAAAACCCGAACTAGCCCCTAAACGACACCATAGGAGGCACGAACACCTCGCACGGGGCCAATGTAACTTGTAGGAACTTTTCGCATAGTCCTAGGTCTCCCGGTTTGAGAGTATACCGATAATTTGCAAAAATCACACTTAGACTTAAAAACAGGACGTTAAAGGGTGAAAACCGGAGCGAGTCCCCAAACGACCCCGTAGGAGGCACGAACACCTCATACGGGACCAATATAACTTTTAGGAACTGACCGCGTAGTCCCGGATCTCCCGGTTTGAGAGTATGACGATAATTTGCAAAAATCACACTTAGACTTGAAAATAGGCCGAACTAACCGCGTAGTCCTTGGTCTCTCGGTTTGAGAGTATGCCGATAATTTGCAAAAATCACACTTAGACTTGAAAACAGGCCGTTAAAGAGTGAAAATCCAAACCAGCCCCCAAACGACCCCGTAGGAGGCACGAACACTTCGGACGGGACCAATGTAACTTGTAGGAACTGGTCGCATAGTCCCGGGTCTCTCGATTTGGGAGTATGACGATAATTTGCAAAAATCACACTTTGACTTGAAAACAGGTCGTTAAAGGGTGAAAACCCAAACAGCCCCCAAACGACCCCGTAGGAGGCACGAACACCTCGCACGGGACCAATGTAACTTGTAAGAACTGACCGCGTAGTCCCGGGTCTCCCGATTTGAGAGTATGACGATAATTTGCAAAAATCACACTTTGACTTACGTAGTCGTATATCCCATTTTTCTGCTTGAATGCGATTTTTTTAAAAATGACTTTGTTACTAATATTGTATCTTTTTTGTGTCTTATTTTTTTTTAGGATGACATTCAATCGCTAGCTTTTATCCACTTAGAATGCACGAAGAAGTCAATGCTTTACAACAGGGGGATTGTTTATTTAGTGTCGTTAATATTCAGGATTCTATTTTTTGTGGTATGGCCGAGCAGGCTTCAGTAGTTTTATGGTTTATTTTTATGGCCGTGCTCGCTGTAGTAGTTTTATTGTTGACATTTATGGCCGTGCGGGCGTTATATGGGTAGATTTTATGTTTAGCAGGTTTTGGAATGCTAAAAAAATAGAGGAAACTCTGCCCAATTTTTTTTTTGATATAGGCACTATTAACTCTTGTAATTTTTTGAAGTTATTGTCGACTTTTATGGTCATGTGCAGCTTTATATTGGTATTAACTCTTGTAATTTTTTGAAGTTTGTATGCGCATTAGTTTATCAACAACCTGCGATATTCATAATTTGTGAATTTTCTTGATTTTTTTTTGCAAATAATAAATATTTTTCCTACCGGATTTGGAATTTGCAAATTTTCCAAATTTGTTTCCTATTATTATTTTTTTTAATCAACCGAAAAATCTGGCACAGTTTTAAATCGTGCTAAAATCGTTCCAATGTATAAAAATGAGAACGTTTATAAAACATTATGGCACGCTTTAAAACCGTGCCAAAAGCGTGCCAGATTTAACATCTAACACGGTTTAAAAGCGTGCCAGATAAAAAACTGGCACAGTTTAAAAGCATGCCAGTTTGGGCAATCTGGCACGGTTTTAAACCGCGCCAGAAAATATGGCACACCTGATTCTGGCACGGTTTTGAACCGTGCCAGATTGCATCTGGCGCTGTTTTAAACCGTGCCAGTTTCCTATTTTTGGTGTAGTGTTATCAGTTGGATGATTGTGCTTAGGATTTACTAAGAGTTATGCAGTTATTTTATTATTTAGGATATCATTACTCATTATATTCCGTTGTGTTGAATGCTTATCTTATATGTTTGGATGTTCAACTAAAGCATAATTATAAGGTTTAAATATTTGACATCGGGCTTAAAAGGTTATTAGTAATTAATTGGTTTTCGACAGTGATGTTAACAATGGATAAAATTGAGATTCATATTTTATTTTAGTAGAGGATTGGCCACCGATTATTAGAATAGGCAAGGTGTTACAGATGGTATCACAACATCGGGTTCTAGTGTCCTTAGGATCTGTGAGACTTCTTTATGTTTTCAACGTAGCATCCTTTGATATAGAGCCATATGATTAGGAATGTTGCATTCACATTTGCACATTTACGTTCTTCTACTATTTTGATATATTTTACTTGTGTTTACAAACAAATTCGGTTTGGTTTCAAATGCTAAACAGGCGAGGACGATCATCTCGGGCCACCAGGAGGGCCCCAGGAGGAGATGCTCAGCAGGAGCCACAAGTAGCTTAGGGGACGGTGATAGCTATTGAGATTGCCACCATAGTTGCACAGGATGTTAATGCTGTAATATTTACCATGTTGTTACATTTTCCCCAGGTCCAGCCACAACAGCTAATGGCACTAGTTGTCTAGGACCACCTAGTGCTGTCGGTGTGGGAAAGCGTTAGAGAGGCCTTCCAGAAAGGCCATCCGCCAGAAGTTAAGGGGAGTGCATATGTTTTTGCTGCCAGTCAGTGGATGAAAGACATCCAGTGACATCTACGTATGGTTGAGTGCTGTGAGACTCCAAAATAAATTTTGGTTACTTTTAAGCTTGTGGGAGCAGCATTGCAATAGTGGGAGTTAGTCACCACATTTGAGGATAAGGATACCATGTCTGTCAGGGAGTTTTGGGTGATGTTCGACCACAAGTTCTTTCCATCTTCTATTTAGATAGAAATGTAGAGGAAATTTCTAAACCTATCCCAGGAGGGCTGAACAGTTGTCGAATATGAGGAGGAATTCACTCGTTTGGTAAAATTCGTGCTCGAGCAGGTGAATACCGAGGAGAAAAAAGATATCGAAGTTCAGTGATGGATTCACATGGAGGATCTGGTAACATCTGTTGGGTAATATGACATTGTAAACTTATCCTGATGTCGTTTATGTCCCACTTTTACACTGCTAGGATCACTGCTTCCATCTGAAGGGAGCGAAGAGAGTTGGGGAGTCTAGCCAACAGGGTAAGACTGGAGGTAATAGTATTAGTGGGGCACCATAGTAGGAACAAGGTAGGAAACATAAGTGGGATAGCCAACACAGGGATCCGACTAAGAGATTCAGATCAGGGGGATTCTGACCAGGAGATGGTGGATTCAGTCAGGGCCAGCAATGTGTTCCTCAGGGATAACAAGGACAAGAAAATAATGGGGTTGGCCATTAGGGCCGAGGCCACCAGAACTAGAGATCAGGGCAGCTCCGATATGGAAAATAGGTCAGAGACTATGGGATTTCACGGGCAGGTGCTTTATATGTGGAGAGAATGTCCACATACGGAGAGCTTGCTCGCAGCGAGCCAGAGGACAAAAATAAGGTCCCCAATAAGGATTAAAGGTGCCACTACTACCTGCAACACCACTAGTTCCAGCGGTCCCACTTCAGTAGGGAGATTTATAGTATATGCATGTCTACATAATGCTATGATTGCATAGGCACTGCGCCATCAACTATAGAAGGTATGTTTCCTATCCATGAGCACATAGGTCGGGTTTTATTTGACATAAGGGAATCAAATTGATTTATTGCTACTAAATTTTCATGAGCAGTTGGTTTATTAAATACAATCCATAGTATTATTATGCGTGTTGATTCACCATTGGGTAGTGGGGCCATTATCCATTTCTATTTGTATAGGAGTGGGTATATATGTAAGGAGACTATACTTGGCCACCGATTTACTTGTGTTGGATATGATAGAGTATGATGTCATTTTCGGCATGGACTGGTTGGAAGGCCATATAACTATGGTGGACTGTTTTAGTAAGACTGTCCTATTTACCATTCCAGGGAAAGATATTTTTTAGTCATGATGGCTCTTCCCAAAGAAGGGTTGAGCACGAACTTTTATTATATTGAGGAGGAGACCTGGTAGGGAGTGGTCATCTCATTAAATTCGATCCCAGTGGTAAGGGAGTTTATGAATGCTTTTCAAGAGATATCAATTTTACTGCCAAGTCGAGAGATTAAGTCTGTTATTGATTTAGCATCGAGGACCAGGCCGATAGCATGAGGGCCTTATCGCATGGCTCCAGTGGAGATTCGAGAGTTGAGGGATCAGATTCATCAACCCTTGGAGTAGAGCTTTATCTGCCAAAGTACATCACCATGGGGTGAGCCAATTTTGTTTGTAATGAAGATGTATAGATCACTGAGATTATGTGATGACTACAAATAGATAAATGATGCCACGATCCAAAATAAATATCCATTGCCTCATATCGATGACCTGTTCGACCAATTGGGAGGAGAAGCCTACTTCTTGAATATTAACTTGAGGTCGGGGTACCATCAACTACGTATCAGGGATCAGGATGTCCATAAGACCACATTTCTGACTAGGTATAGGTCGTATGAGTTTAGGGTTATGCCATTTTAGTTAACCAACGCATGACTTATATTCATGTATCTTATGAATAGGGTATTCAGATAATTCTTAGATCAATTCGTTATTATTTTCATATATGACACTTTGGTTTATTCTCAGACAGAGTGTGAACACATAGAGCACTTGTGTATGGCTCTCCACACTTTACGGGACCATCAGTTGTATGAAAAGTTTGAGAAATATGAGTTCTAGTTACAAGAGGTGCAGTTCTTGGGTCACATTATGTCAGACGGGCTGTTTCCCTAGAACTCCGTAAGGTAGAAGCGGTAAAGGAGTGGGGTCAACCCATGACATCGATGGAGATTCGTACCTTTATGGGGTTGGCTGGTTACTATCACCCCTTAATAAATGGGTTTTTAAAGATTGCAGGTCCACTGATGAATCTGACTCATAAGGGGGTTCCATTTGTTTGGGATAATCAGTGTCAGTTAGCCTTTGATGAGCTAAAGGAAAAATTGACTTTAGCTCCAGTGCTCACACTTCCTAGAGGAGGAGTGAAATACTTTTTTTTACAGATGTGTCCTTAGAAGGACTTGGGGGTGTATGACGGCAGGAGGATTGACTTTAGCTTATGATTATTGTAAGCTTAAGCCCCATAAGAGCAACTATGCCATGCACGATCTGGATCTTGCAGCGGTAGTTTTGGCCTTGAGGGTATAGAGGCACTATCTCCTAGGGAAGAAATTCTCTTTATTAGTAAATCACAAGTTGCTATAGTATCTATTCATATATATAGATGTTAACATAAGGCAGCGTCGGTAGCTCGAGTTCATTAAGGACTATTAATTCGACATTTAATATCACCAGGGGAAGGCTAACATGGTAGCAGACGCGTTGAGTCGAAGGTATATGGGGGAGTTAACATCGGTATAAAAAATGAAGTGGAGTGAACTTCAACATGATGATGTAGTGGCCCGGGCTTGTATGATAGTCTTGACTATCACACTCGAGATCATCATGATGGTTGCGAAGGCGTAGGTGATTAGGTATAAATTCTTCACATTTGCCCCCTTAATTTCGGTATTTTTATATTACCTTGCATTGTAATTTATATGGATTTATCTCATATTTTGCTACTAACCCTTTCTGGAAAGTATTTCATATTTTGTGTATCTCTTATTTGTTTTACAGGTATGTCATGCAAGAAAGTGCGAAAGATAACTCGAAAGAGTGAAGAAAACCAAGAAATGGGGAGTTCAAGGGCATTTTCATAATTTTACATTCATAGTCTAGAGGTGGAGACAACTAGAAAGTTGAAGATCTCGAAATTACAATAACACTTGAAAAAATGACACCCTAATCCGAGCTATGGTGAGGAAGTTATGCCCATTTGAAGTTAAGAAACAAATCCAAGGCAAAACTATTAAGGCCGAACTGAACCGATGGACCAAAACCGAACCGGTCACGCTTTAAATCCGTTACAAAATTAGTCACACTTTTAAAGTGTGATAAATTTTCAGAATCAAAATTTTTATTTTGGCCCTATTTTTTTAGCCAAAAGAGTTTGAGCTTTTAGGGACTCTTCTAAACGACTCAAGACTTATATATACTCATATTTGATTCTTTTAAGGGGGATTTCATTCATGTAAATGCTCCTAATCAAGGATGAACATCTAGGAGTAGAATTTACATATTTTTCACCTTTAATTCAAGAGCTTTTTCAGTTTTTCTTCAAGATTTGATTTCTTTTTGTATGTTCTTATTCTTTATTCTTGGTAACTTTTATTTCCAGCACTTTTATTATTATTTCTCATGTTTTATCCCACTTTTAGTGTAAGAATGATGGAATGCTACATAGATTTCTTGATTAATCATAGTTACATCATGTCTAGCTAGATTTCTAAAGGTTGGGATGCATGAAACCCATCTGATGTGGTTTGCATGGAAATAAAAGTAATTCTCTGAATTAAATAAATGATTGAATTGTGTTAAGTAGTTGTTACAACCGTCGTAGGACTTTTAACCTCATTTACCCTAGGTAACCGAGGAGTTTAAGTGTGAGACGCGGGTGTCAGCTATGTAGACACCGATTTGTTTCTATTCTTGATTATCTATGAACTGGGCTTGTACCCTCATATATGTAATGCTTAAAATTAATAAAGTCTGGGTTTGATTAAATATTTAATTTATAATTGCTTTAATATCTGGTAAACATACTAGGGTTCGGGAGATTATAGTCCAACCTATTTTTCTCATTCATATTTAGTCACTCATAATTAGTTTACTCTTGCATACGTAGTTTAATTAATTTGAAATGGAGTTCAAACGTCGATTTATTACACTAGCAAATCTTTTCGAGGAGCAGAAGTGTTGGAAGGATAAACCCCAATTTTAAAATTCTTATACTTAATTTCCCTTTAGGAATAGATATGCGGAAGCGTAGGATGATGGTTCAAATATAAAAACAACGTACAAATTTTGATTTCTTTTTCAAATTAAAATTAAACAAAGTGAAATTAGATTAAACACACACTTATTTCAATTTCACTTAAACACAATTAATATAAGTCCTAGAAAATTTGCCTAAGTCATATTTCTCAATACAAGCAAACTAGGCCAAACCAATTTTTAACACATTAAATTAATGACTTGTATTAATTACACATTACCCAATATTTAATTTAGCACCAAATTAAACATGTAGTGATTAAAACCAAATTTTACCTTGAATTACCTAAGCATGATTTCTAGGTGAGTATAGCAAGATAAAATAAATAATGAAACCACTACGCCGTGATGTACGAGGAAAAACTCACAATGGGAAAAAACCTCGGACGACCCTAGCCTTAAGTCCACTAAGTATGGAGTTACAATTACAAGACAATAAGACTTATAACACTCGACTCGATCCCTCTCAATCCCCGACGCTTCTTCTTATAAACACCTCCGCCTAGTAGACAACCCCGGAGCTCCACTGGAATCTTGGAATCACCAATGAGACATAGGCGCACCGTCAACCACACATGGTGCCTTTCACCATGTGAGAATGCCGCAGCAAAACAAGCTCTTCTTCTTTATGGGATTTAGAAGCAAACCCAAACTTCTCTTTAAATGAATGTAGAGATAAACCTGTGCCAAAAAAAAAAAACTCCAGGCAAAGTATATATACATGGAACTTGGATTAAACAAAAATTGGGTGTCAACAAGTGTTTAAAAGATTTTTCTTGAAATATTAAACACTCAAAACAATGAACTTTTTCCCTATTGATTTCTCTCTCAAAATAAACTTTTAGAGGTTGTAGGATATGAAAAAGTTAAGTTAGAAAAGTTCATTTCCACACTTAAGAAGTTATGTCAAAATATAGTGGGAAAAACAAGTGGGAAAGTGTAACACCCCGTACTTTTGACTATATTTATTTTTGGGATTAATTAATTAAATGCGTATTAATTGGAAATTAATCCGGGTTATAAATACTAATGAGATGCGAATTGGTATTTGATTATGTGCGTATATGATTATATATGTATTTGGTACTATGAAAATTTGTCGTGTGATTTATATACGGCATTTTAGAAATTTTGTTGAGACGCGTGGGACCGCCGCGTCACGGTATAATATTTTGTTAATAAAAGTGAATTTAAAATCTATAATCCGTATGGTCGTTTTGAGTGCGCCAACGCGTCCGGAACGGTCGAGATAGTCAGAAAACACTAGCCGGGGGTATAGTTTGGGTCCCGGGGTATTTTTAGGCCTTGCTGGTAACTTAAAGGGTATTTTGGTAATTTTACATTTTTAGGAATTAAAAGTGACGAAAATTAGAGATGTAAATCTGATGTGGATTAAACCCATTAAGCCCATTAACCAACCCATATTAACCTAGAAGGCTACGTAGGTTGTCATTTAGGTTTTCTAAGTTTCCCCAAATCAAACCCTAGCCACCTTAAGCCACCATTAGAGATGAAGCTTGGAGAGAAGAAATTCTGCAGAAATTCTTCATCAAATCAACACCAAATCCGGAATCAAACCAAGGCAAGTGATTTAAATTACATTCCTTATGCAGTGAATGCTTTTTCCATGTTAGAAACATTGTTAATCAATCTTATATAAGAGTTAAAAGAAAACCCATGAAATTGGAAGATTGTTGTTTAACTTTGGGATAGGTTTGCATGTAGAAACATTGTTTGAAGATTTAATTCAGAGATTTCATATCTATGTGATGTATAAACGGATTAAAATCTGGGAAATTTTGATGAGAAGAACCTAGGGTTTATGTTCTTGAAGAAAATTGGGAATTTATGTAGAAATTTTGTGATTTAATGATGTTTAGAAGGTATTAAACCCCGTTAATGATGTTAGTATAGCACCTTGGCATGTTTGAGGATGATTAGAGAACTCAATATATTTTAGGAACTAATTTTAGAAGAGGTTTGAGGAGTAAAAATGGATGGAAAACGAATTGGGAAAATTCTGGGCCGAAACTGGTCAGTCGTTACAAGCAGCCCCAGGTCGTTCGAACGAACTCGTTCGAACGAGCTTCTAACGAGTTGACCAGTCATTACTAACGAGTAGGGATTTCATTCGATATCTCGTTCGAACGAGATATCGTTAGAAGGGACAGTTCGTTCGAACGAACTGGGATCTCGTTCGAACATCCTCGTTCGAACGAGACTTCTAACGAGATGACAGTCCAAACTCGTTCGAACGAGACTTCTAACGAGCTGGCAGTTTGGGCCATTTTGGACTGTTTTGACTTTTGGAGTTCCGTAAACTGATTTGAGGATATAGATATCATTCCGTAGATGTAGTAATGATAGGATTGGGACATTTGGGTATTTATGAGGAGAAATTTACATACGAGAGTTGTATTACATGGACGGTTTGGGTCGAGACGTGAGTGTCCACTACGACGTGAGAATTAATTATGGCACGTATGATTATAAACCGGCATAGCATATATAGTGATAATTACGAGTTAGTACGAGAATGAGAATAGTACTACGATTAAAATATGGTATTACTAAGATGTGTGTTTACTTAGTATTGGTATATGGATTGTGTGTATGACATACCTACCATACTTGATATCACGGGAGGTTTGCGTTCGCTTAGGACCCTCCAATCCTTGTGTGCCTACGGGGGGGATATAGACTGGTACCTTGATGAACATAGGTCATAGAAAGACTTATTGTGATATTAATAAGTCCGCTGACCGTGGGAGCGTAGGTATGTGCGTAACCCACGTGATGGTGACTGTGTTCGCCTCCACTATTTGTGATTTGTGTTATCTGAACTATTCCTGAGAGATTCGGAATGTGTGATCCCTATGTACGTGATGTACCGGGATGGATAGCAGAGTATGTGTGCACTATAGCTTAGATTGCGGGGTGCTTGTATCGTATATTTATGATGTGAATAATATACATTTAATTAATGGAAATCCTCCTGTTAATATTGTGAACATATTACGGTATTGCTTCGAGTTATATAAGGAGTTAACTGATACTTATATATATGGCATATTTAGTAACTGAGTTTACGTTAAACCCCTATTTAATTACAAGCTTTGTTATGTTAAATGGAACCGAGTAATATGGGTAGAACCTTTGGCAGTCTAGCTAGTTATGTTATCACTTAGCTAGTAGTATGGGTCGTTATAGATGGGTACTTACGTTAGGAGTGCACAGTTAGACGAGAGGTGAGAATATCATGCGAGTGTACGTCCTAACATGTACTTTGCATTTAATGTTTTAAATGTTTTTAAAGCACTTGCAGGTTTTTAAAAATATAACTCCACATTCGGGCTCTGACCCGTTTGCTTTTCAAATCTTTTTCTTGTAAAACCATTTTTAGGTGCCCAGCCACAAGGACACCAAGCATAGGATACTCATTCAGGTGACGAGCTGTAGCTGCTTGTGGAAGCTACATGGATTTGCATGTAGACGCTTCTATCTTTTGGATTCCAGAATCACCATCTATCAGTTGTAGGGCATGTTGCCCATTTCTTTAGAGACATCTTTTACATTTCAGTTTTCAGACTTTAGCATGTATTGTTTCAGTTTATTTATTTCAGTTATGGGATTGTAGTGAGGAGTTTTCCTCCAGACTTTATTTACTCTATTGTGATGGTTATTCATTTTACTTCAGTATGGTGAATGGTGTTATTTATTTCTTCATTACATTTGTTGCATGTTAATCAGACTTAAATTAAAATTTGGCAACTTGCTTTTTAAATACTAGGTGGTTAGTAATATTAAAATGTTTTCGACAGTGATGCTATTAACTGAGCCAACTTGGCATTTTGAATAAATTTAATAAAGGAGTAGCTACCCGGTATTTAATTAGTCGGGGTGTCACAGGTGGTATCAGAGCATCAGGTTCTAGTGTCCTTTAGGATCTGTACGGCTATTATGTTTCCGCTACATTTTCTTTGATATAGAGCCCTATATTTTAGGACTGTTGTACTCTTTTTGTGTATGCTTCGTTCTTCAGCTATATTAAGTTTATAACCGTGAACTTATAAACTTTGTTCTTATTTCAGATGCCTCCACGACGTGCACGACGAGTTCCCAGGAATGCAATGCCCGAACCCCAGCCTGCTCCAGTTCAGGGCATGATGAACGCCGCTGAGGTTGCTGCTATAGTAGCCCAAGCGGTAAATGCCGCGATTGCCGTGATTAAGCAGGCACCGCCTCAGGCGCCGGTTGCCGCGCCAGCACAGGTTAATGCATTCCCGTCTGCTTGGGAGCGTGTACGAGACGCTTTTTAGAAAGCGCATCCGCCAGAGTTTGCAGGTAGCTCAGACGTGGTAGTCTCGAGCCAATGGAGGAAGGACATACAGAGGCATTTGAGGATGCATGAGTGCACTGATATTCAGAAACAGGTGCTAGCTACTTTCAAGCTAGTGGGATCTGCACTACAGTGGTGGGAGTCTATTACCACCGCGGAGGAGAGGGATACCCTCACGATTCAGGAGTTCTGGGTGCGGTTCGACCGCAAGTACTTTCCGTCCGCAGTTCATACAGAGATGAGGAGGAAGCTGATGAGTTTGAAGCAGGAGGGAAAGACAGTGGCCGAGTATGAGTCCGAGTTCACTAACCTGTTGAATATCGTTCGAGACGAGATTCCAACAGAGAAGAAGAAGATAGAGAAGTTCACCGACGGGTTGAATTGGAGGATCCGTCAGCATCTGCTAGGGAACCTATCGTTGGCCACGTATTCTGATGTGGTTAACGCTGCATTATTGCACTGCCAGGACCACCGTTTTCATATGGCCGAGGGCAAGCGGTCGGGGGAGTCTAGCCATCAGGGCAGGACTGGAGGACATGGTGCCAGCGGGGCACAAACCGGTCAGGGGCAGAGACAGAATGAGCAGGGTACCCAGCAGGGGGATAATAAGAGGTTCCGGTTAGGGAACTACCGGAAGGGCCAGGGAGGTTTCCGTCAGGGCCATCAGGGCCCAAACGGCCATCAGGGCCAAAAGGGGCAGAATGGGCAGCAGTTTCACCAGGGCCAGCAGGGCCAAGGGAGGAACCGTAACGGCCACCAGGGCCGGGGACAGCAGGGGCAGAGGGGAGGGAACTTCCCAGGGAAGTGCTTTACTTATGGCAAGACTGGCCATAAGAAGCAGGATTGTCCTGATAGGGGCAGGGCCCCACAGCAGCAGCAGCAGGGTGCTCGCCAGGAGCCACAGAGACCTATGTTTCCCGCCGCTCTTCCCGCACCGCAATAGATGGAAGCACTGCCACCTATTCCTGCAGTCCCAGCTCAGCAGGGGCAGCTACAGTATGGAGGTGTCTACAACGTTCACCAGGCTGCAGTTCCACAGGCACCGCCCGCGATCGAGGGTACATTTCCTATCCATGGCACTATGGGTCGGGTGTTATTTGATACGGGTGCTACACACTGTTTTATAGCTACACACTTCGCGAAAGCTTTAGGATTGTTAGCTACGGCAGAGAGCACAGTGACGTGTGTCGACTCACCATTAGGGAGTGGGTCACTTATTTTCTTTATATGCCGGGGAGTGGGGGTAGAGATTGGTGGTTTGGTATTGCCTGCAGACATGTTAGTGTTAGATATGCATGTTCACGATGTGATCATCGGTATGGATTGGCTCGTAGCATATAGGGCCATGATTGATTGCTTCAGCGGGAGCATTGCTTTTGCCATTCCGGGGCAAGAGATATTTATAGTGGCGATGCCTCGCCCAGAGGGAGGATCGACCGCTCATCTGTATTACATAGAGGAGGATACCTCTAAGGAGGTTGTGATTCCTTTGGATTCGATCCCGGTTGTCAGGGAGTATTCAGATGTGTTTCAGGAGATACCAGGCTTACCACCCAGTCGAGAGATAGACTTCGTTATAGATTTGCTACCGGGCACGAGACCTATAGCACGCGCACCGTACCGTATGGCTCCAGCTGAGATGAGAGAGCTACGGGATCAGATAGAGCAGCTGTTGGGACAAGGCTTTATTCGCAGGAGTACCTCACCTTGGGGCGCTCCGGTTTTGTTTGTGAAGAAGAGGGACGGTTCACTGAGGTTGTGTGTGGACTACCGAGAGTTGAATAAGGTCACAATATGTAATAAGTATCCGTTGCCTCGAATCGATGACTTATTCGACCAGTTGAGGGGAGCTTCTTTCTTCTCGAAGATTGACTTGAGGTCGGGATACCATCAGTTGCGTATCAGGGAGGAGGATGTCTCGAAGACTGCATTCTTGTAGAGATATGGTTCTTATGAGTTTCGGGTTATGCCTTTCGGCTTGACCAACGCTCCAGCAGTGTTTATGGACTTGATGAACAGAGTGTTCAGGGATTTCCTAGATCAGTTTGTCATTGTCTTCATTGATGACATTCTGGTTTACTCTCAGACAGAGGAGGAGCACGCCGAGCATTTGAGGCAGGTTTTGCAGACACTTCGTCAGAACGAGCTGTATGCAAAATATGAGAAGTGCGGGTTTTGGTTGAAGGAAGTCCAGTTCTTGTGTCACATTATTTCCGACCAGGGAATATCAGTTGATCCGGGAAAGGTATCAGCGGTGAGGGAGTGGGGACAGCCCACGACACCAACGGAGATTCGTAGTTTCTTGGGTCTAGCTGGATACTACAGGAGGTTTATTCGGGGTTTCTCGGAGATAGCAGGTCCTTTGACACATCTTACTCGTAAAGGTGTGCCGTTCATTTGGAGTGATGCCTGTCAGTTGGCATTCGATGAATTGAAGGACAAGTTGACCTCAGCACCTGTGTTAGCATTACCGAGGCCGGGAGTTGAGTATTTGGTTTACACCGATGCGTCGTTGCAAGGACTGGGAGGTGTATTGCAGCAGGAGAGACAGGCCATAGCTTATGCTTCCCGTAAGCTTAAGCCTCATGAGATGAATTACCCCACGCATGATTTGGAGTTGGCAGCGGTGGTATTTGCCCTACGGATTTGGAGGCACTATCTTTTGAGGGAGAAGTTTCAGCTGTTCACGGACCACAAGTCACTACAGTATCTGTTCACGCAGAAGGAATTGAATATGCGGCAGCGTAGGTGGCTTGAGTTTGTGAAGGACTACCAGTTCGACATCCAGTACCACCCGGGTAAGGCTAACGTGGTAGCAGACGCGTTGGGCCGTAGGCCAGCAGACGAGGTGGCAGAGGTGTGGAAAGCTAAGTGGAAGGAATTGGGACACCAGGATGCAGTGGCCCGATCTTTCATGTCTGAGATGACCGTTACACCACAGATTGTCACGAAGGTAGTACGGGCACAGGCTAATGACTCGTTCTGTCAGGAGCAGATAGTTCGATTACTAGCAGAGGGAGCCGAGTCCTATACCGTTAGCTCAGACGGGGGATTACGCTTCAATGGGAGATTTGTAGTTCCGGAAGGGGATAAGTTGCGACACGATGTGATGGCAGAGTCGCATGGCTCACGGTTCGCGGTACATCCCGGAGGGGACAAAATGTACCAAGACATGAGACGACAATATTGGTGGAGCGGTATGAAGAAAGATATCGCTGAGTTTGTCTCGAAATGCGCCACTTGTCAGCTTATAAAAGTGGATCATCAGAGACCAGCATGATTGCTACAGCCGTTGGAGGTTCCGGTGTGGATGTGGGAGAGCATATCCATGGATTTTGTCACGGGGTTGCCTATATCGCAGAGGGGTCACGACTCCGTTTGGGTAATTGTGGACAGGTTGTCCAAGGTCGCTCACTTCTTACCCGTAAGGACTGACTACACTACGGGACAGTATGCCCAGCTCTTCATTTCAGAGATTGTGAGACTTCACGGTGTGCCCCTAAATATCGTGTCTGACAGAGACAAGATATTTGTTTCGAGGTTTTGGGAGAGTTTCCAGGAGGCCATGGGCACGGAATTGCGGTTGAGTACGGCTTATCATCCGCAGACTGATGGGCAGACAGAGCGCACCAATCAGATGTTGGAGGACATGCTACGCATGTGCATTATTGACTTCGGGGGTGGATGGGAGCAGTACCTTCCACTGGTGGATTTTGCTTACAACAAATCCTATCAGTTCACGATTGGTATGGCTCCGTTCGAGGCATTGTACGGTAGGCCTTGTCGTTCCCCAGCATGTTGGTTGGAGGTAGGGGACAACAAACTGCTTGGGCCGGAAGTGATTCAGGATACTTCTGCAAGGATTGAGTTGATTCGGAGTCGTATTCGAGTAGCTCAAGACAGACAGAAGAGTTATGCTGATGCGAAGAGGTTTTTCAGGGAGTTCCAAGTGGGAGACCAGGTTTTGCTCAGGGTATCTCCGATGAAGGGGATTATGCGTTTCGGGAAGAAGGGGAAGTTGGCACCGAGGTATGTGGGGCCGTTTCCTATTATTGAGCGGATCAGACCGGTTGCGTATAGACTTGGACTACCGGAGCACTTGCATCGGATTCACGACGTGTTCCATATTTCCTCGCTGAGGAAATACCTTAGAGATAATTTGGCTCATTCTCACATTGCTGTGGAGGACATCGATCTCCAGCCGGATAGCTCCTACGAGGAGGGGCCAATTGCTATTTTGAACCGAAGCGAGAGGAAACTGCGGTCAAAGATAGTCCCGTTAGTGCGTGTTCAGTGGCAACATCACAATGTCGAGGAGTCCACATGGGAGCGCGAGGATGAGATGCGCGAACGTTATCCAGAGCTATTTTTAGCAAGTACTTTCTAGTTTCAAATTTCGGGACGAAATTCAGTTATTAGGGGGGAAGTATGTAATACCCCGTACTTTTGACTATATTTATTTTTGGGATTAATTAATTAAATGCGTATTAATTGGAAATTAATCCGGGTTATAAATACTAATGAGATGCGAATTGGTATTTGATTATGTGCATATATGATTATATATGTATTTGGTACTATGAAAATTTGTCGTGTGATTTATATACGGCATTTTAGAAATTTTGTTGAGACGCGTGGGACCGCCGCGTCACGGTATAATATTTTGTTAATAAAAGTGAATTTAAAATCTATAATCCGTATGGTCGTTTTGAGTGCGCCAACGCGTCCGGAAGGGTCGAGATAGTCAGAAAACACTAGCCGGGGGTATAGTTTGGGTCCCGGGGTATTTTTAGGCCTTGCCGATAACTTAAAGGGTATTTTGGTAATTTTACATTTTTAGGAATTAAAAGTGACGAAAATTAGAGATGTAAATCTGATGTGGATTAAACCCATTAAGCCCATTAACCAACCCATATTAACCTAGAAGGCTACGTAGGTTGTCATTTAGGTTTTCTAAGTTTCCCCAAATCAAACCCTAGCCACCTTAAGCCACCATTAGAGAGGATGCTTGGAGAGAAGAAATTCTGCAGAAATTCTTCATCAAATCAACACCAAATCCGGAATCAAACCAAGTCAAGTGATTTAAATTACATTCCTTATGCAGTGAATGCTTTTTCCATGTTAGAAACATTGTTATTCAATCTTATATAAGAGTTAAAAGAAAACCCATGAAATTGGAAGATTGTTGTTTAACTTTGGGATAGGTTTGCATGTAGAAACGTTGTTTGAAGATTTAATTCAGAGATTTCATATCTATGTGATGTATAAACGGATTAAAATCTGGGAAATTTTGATGAGAAGAACCTAGGGTTTATGTTCTTGAAGAAAATTGGGAATTTATGTAGAAATTTTGTGATTTAATGATGTTTAGAAGGTATTAAACCCCTTTAATGATGTTAGTATAGCACCTTGGCATGTTTGAGGATGATTAGAGAACTCAATATATTGTAGGAACGAATTTTAGAAGAGGTTTGAGGAGTAAAAATGGATGGAAAACGAATTGGGAAAATTCTGGGCCGAAACTGGTCAGTCGTTACAAGCAGCCCCAGGTCGTTCGAACGAACTCGTTCGAACGAGCTTCTAACGAGTTGACCAGTCATTACTAACGAGTAGGGATTTCATTCGATATCTCGTTCGAACGAGATATCGTTAGAAGGGACAGTTCGTTCGAACGAACTGGGATCTCGTTCGAACATCCTCGTTCGAACGAGACTTCTAACGAGATGACAGTCCAAACTCGTTCGAACACTCGTTCGAACGAGACTTCTAACGAGCTGGCAGTTTGGGCCATTTTGGACTGTTTTGACTTTTGGAGTTCCGTAAACTGATTTGAGGATATAGATATCATTCCGTAGATGTAGTAATGATAGGATTGGGACATTTGGGTATTTATGAGGAGAAATTTACATACGAGAGTTGTATTACATGGACGGTTTGGGTCGAGACGTGAGTGTCCACTACGACGTGAGAATTAATTATGGCACGTATGATTATAAACCGGCATAGCATATATAGTGATAATTACGAGTTAGTACGAGAATGAGAATAGTACTACGATTAAAATATGGTATTACTAAGATGTGTGTTTACTTAGTATTGGTATATGGATTGTGTGTATGACATACCTACCATACTTGATATCACGGGAGGTTTGCGTTCGCTTAGGACCCTCTAATCCTTGTGTGCCTACGGGGGGATATAGACTGGTACCTTGATGAACATAGGTCATAGAAAGACTTATTGTGATATTAATAAGTCCGCTGACCGTGGGAGCGTAGGTATGTGCGTAACCCACGTGATGGTGACTGTGTTCGCCTCCACTATTTGTGATTTGTGTTATCTGAACTATTCCTGAGAGATTCGGAATGTGTGATCCCCATGTACGTGATGTACCGGGATGGATAGCAGAGTATGTGTGCACTATAGCTTAGATTGCGGGGTGCTTGTATCGTATATTTATGATGTGAATAATATACATTTAATTAATTTAAATCCTCCTGTTAATATTGTGAACATATTACGGTATTGCTTCGAGTTATATAAGGAGTTAACTGATACTTATATATATGGCATATTTAGTAACCGAGTTTACGTTAAACCCCTATTTAATTACAAGCTTTGTTATGTTAAATGGAACCGAGTAATATGGGTAGAACCTTTGGCAGTCTAGCTAGTTATGTTATCACTTAGCTAGTAGTATGGGTCGTTATAGATGGGTACTTACGTTAGGAGTGCACAGTTAGACGAGAGGTGAGAATATCATGCGAGTGTACGTCCTAACATGTACTTTGCATTTAATGTTTTAAATGTTTTTAAAGCACTTGCAGGTTTTTAAAAATATAACTCCACATTCGGGCTCTGACCCGTTTGCTTTTCAAATCTTTTTCTTGTAAAACCATTTTTAGGTGCCCAGCCACAAGGACACCAAGCATAGGATACTCATTCAGGTGACGAGCTGTAGCTGCTTGTGGAAGCTACATGGATTTGCATGTAGACGCTTCTATCTTTTGGATTCCAGAATCACCATCTATCAGTTGTAGGGCATGTTGCCCATTTCTTTAGAGACATCTTTTACATTTCAATTTTCAGACTTTAGCATCTATTGTTTCAGTTTATTTATTTCAGTTATGGGATTGTAGTGAGGAGTTTTCCTCCAGACTTTATTTACTCTATTGTGATGGTTATTCATTTTACTTCAGTATGGTGAATGGTGTTGTTTATTTCTTCATTACATTTGTTGCATGTTAATCAGACTTAAATTAAAATTTGGCAACTTGATTTTTAAATACTAGGTGGTTAGTAATATTAAAATGTTTTCGACAGTGATGCTATTAACTGAGCCAACTTGGCATTTTGAATAAATTTAATAAAGGAGTAGCTACCCGGTATTTAATTAGTCGGGGTGTCACAGGTGGTATCAGAGCATCAGGTTCTAGTGTCCTTTAGGATCTGTACGGCTATTATGTTTCCGCTACGTTTTCTTTGATATAGAGCCCTATATTTTAGGACTGTTGTACTCTTTTTGTGTATGCTTCGTTCTTCAGCTATATTAAGTTTATAACCGTGAACTTATAAACTTTGTTCTTATTTCAGATGCCTCCACGACGAGTTCCCAGGAATGCAATGCCCGAACCCCAGCCCGCTCCAGTTCAGGGCATGATGAACGCCGCTGAGGTTGCTGCTATATTAGCCCAAGCGGTAAATGCCGCGATTGCCGTGATTAAGCAGGCACCGCCTCAGGCGCCGGTTGCCGCGCCAGCACAGGTTAATGCATTCCCGTCTGCTTGGGAGCGTGTACGAGACGCTTTTTAGAAAGCGCATCCGCCAGAGTTTGCAGGTAGCTCAGACGTGGTAGTCTCGAGCCAATGAAGGAAGGACATACAGAGGCATTTGAGGATGCATGAGTGCACTGATATTCAGAAACAGGTGCTAGCTACTTTCGAGCTAGTGGGATCTGCACTACAGTGGTGGGAGTCTATTACCACCGCGGAGGAGAGGGATACCCTCACGATTCAGGAGTTCTGGGTGCGGTTCGACCGCAAGTACTTTCCGTCCGCAGTTCATACAGAGATGAGGAGGAAGCTGATGAGTTTGAAGCAGGAGGGCAAGACAGTGGCCGAGTATGAGTCCGAGTTCACTAACCTGTTGAATATCGTTCCAGACGAGATTCCAACAGAGAAGAAGAAGATAGAGAAGTTCACCGACGGGTTGAATTGGAGGATCCGTCAGCATCTGCTAGGGAACCTATCGTTGGCCACGTATTCTGATGTGGTTAACGCTGCATTATTGCACTGCCAGGACCACCGTTTTCATATGGCCGAGGGCAAGCGGTCGGGGGAGTCTAGCCATCAGGGCAGGACTGGAGGACATGGTGCCAGCGGGGCACAAACCGGTCAGGGGCAGAGACAGAATGAGCAGGGTACCCAGCAGGGGGATAATAAGAGGTTCCGGTTAGGGAACTACCGGAAGGGCCAGGGAGGTTTCCGTCAGGGCCATCAGGGCCCAAACGGCCATCAGGGCCAACAGGGGCAGAATGGGCAGCAGTTTCACCAGGGCCAGCAGGGCCAAGGGAGGAACCGTAACGGCCACCAGGACCGGGGACAGCAGGGGCAGAGGGGAGGGAACTTCCCAGGGAAGTGCTTTACTTGTGGCAAGACTGGCCATAAGAAGCAGGATTGTCCTGATAGGGGCAGGGCCCCACAGCAGCAGCAGCAGGGTGCTCGCCAGGAGCCACAGAGACCTATGTTTCCCACCGCTCTTCCCGCATCGCAATAGATGGAAGCACTTCCACCTATTCCTGCAGTCCCAGCTCAGCAGGGGCAGCTACAGTATGGAGGTGTCTACAACGTTCACCAGGCTGCAGTTCCACAGGCACCGCCCGCGATCGAGGGTACATTTCCTATCCATGGCACTATGGGTCGGGTGTTATTTGATACGGGTGCTACACACTATTTTATAGCTACACACTTCGCGAAAGCTTTAGGATTGTTAGCTACGGCAGAGAGCACAGTGACGTGTGTCGACTCACCATTAGGGAGTGGGTCACTTATTTTCTTTATATGCCGGGGAGTGGGGGTAGAGATTGGTGGTTTGGTATTGCCTGCAGACATGTTAGTGTTAGATATGCATGTTCACGATGTGATCATCGGTATGGATTGGCTCGTAGCATATAGGTCCATGATTGATTGCTTCAGCGGGAGCATTGCTTTTGCCATTCCGGGGCAAGAGATATTTATAGTGGCGATGCCTCGCCCAGAGGGAGGATCGACCGCTCATCTGTATTACATGGAGGAGGATACCTCTAAGGAGGTTGTGATTCCTTTGGATTCGATCCCGGTTGTCAGGGAGTATTCAGATGTGTTTCAGGAGATACCAGGCTTACCACCCAGTCGAGAGATAGACTTCGTTATAGATTTGCTACCGGGCACGAGACCTATAGCACGCGCACCGTACCGTATGGCTCCAGCTGAGATGAGAGAGCTACGGGATCAGATAGAGCATCTGTTGGGACAAAGCTTTATTCGCAGGAGTACCTCACCTTGGGGCGCTCCGGTTTTGTTTGTGAAGAAGAGGGACGGTTCACTGAGGTTGTGTGTGGACTACCGAGAGTTGAATAAGGTCACAATACGGAATAAGTATCCGTTGCCTCAAATCGATGACTTATTCGACCAGTTGAGGGGAGCTTCTTTCTTCTCGAAGATTGACTTGAGGTCGGGATACCATCAGTTGCGTATCAGGGAGGAGGATGTCTCGAAGACTGCATTCTTGTAGAGATATGGTTCTTATGAGTTTCGGGTTATGCCTTTCGGCTTGACCAACGCTCCAGCAGTGTTTATGGACTTGATGAACAGAGTGTTCAGGGATTTCCTAGATCAGTTTGTCATTGTCTTCATTGATGACATTCTGGTTTACTCTCAGACAGAGGAGGAGCACGCCGAGCATTTGAGGCAGGTTTTGCAGACACTTCGTCAGAACGAGCTGTATGCAAAATATGAGAAGTGCGGGTTTTGGTTGAAGGAAGTCCAGTTCTTGGGTCACATTATTTCCGACCAGGGAATATCAGTTGATCCGGGAAAGGTATCAGCGGTGAGGGAGTGGGGACAGCCCACGACACCAACGGAGATTCGTAGTTTCTTGGGTCTAGCAGGATACTACAGGAGGTTTATTCGGGGTTTCTCGGAGATAGCAGGTCCTTTGACACATCTTACTCGTAAAGGTGTGCCGTTCATTTGGAGTGATGCCTGTCAGTTGGCATTCGATGAATTGAAGGACAAGTTGACCTCAGCACCTGTGTTAGCATTACCGAGGCCGGGAGTTGAGTATTTGGTTTACATCGATGCATCGTTGCAAGGACTGGGAGGTGTATTGCAGCAGGAGAGACAGGCCATAGCTTATGCTTCCCGTAAGCTTAAGCCTCATGAGATGAATTACCCCACGCATGATTTGGAGTTGGCAGCGGTGGTATTTGCCCTACGGATTTGGAGGCACTATCTTTTGGGGGAGAAGTTTCAGCTGTTCACGGACCACAAGTCACTACAGTATCTGTTCACGCAGAAGGAATTGAATATGCGGCAGCGTAGGTGGCTTGAGTTTGTGAAGGACTACCAGTTCGACATCCAGTACCACCCGGGTAAGGCTAACGTGGTAGCAGACGCGTTGAGCCGTAGGCCAGCAGATGAGGTGACAGAGGTGTGGAAAGCTAAGTGGAAGGAATTGGGACACCAGGATGCAGTGGCCCGATCTTTCATGTCTGTGATGACCGTTACACCACAGATTGTCACGAAGGTAGTACGGGCACAGGCTAATGACTCGTTCTGTCAGGAGCAGATAGTTCGATTACTAGCAGAGGGAGCCGAGTCCTATATCGTTAGCTCAGACGGGGGATTACGCTTCAATGGGAGATTGGTAGTTCCGGAAGGGGATAAGTTGCGACACGATGTGATGGCAGAGTCGCATGGCTCACGGTTCGCGGTACATCCCGGAGGGGACAAAATGTACCAAGACATGAGACGACAATATTGGTGGAGCGGTATGAAGAAAGATATCGCTGAGTTTGTCTCGAAATGCGCCACTTGTCAGCTTGTAAAAGTGGATCATCAGAGACCAGCAGGATTGCTACAGCCGTTGGAGGTTCCGGTGTGGATGTGGGAGAGCATATCCATGAATTTTGTCATGGGGTTGCCTATATCGCAGAGGGGTCACGACTCCGTTTGGGTAATTGTGGACAGGTTGTCCAAGGTCGCTCACTTCTTACCCGTAAGGACTGACTACACTACAGGACAGTATGCCCAGGTCTTCATTTTAGAGATTGTGAGACTTCACGGTGTGCCCCTAAATATCGTGTCTGACAGAGACAAGATATTTGTTTCGAGGTTTTGGGAGAGTTTCCAGGAGGCCATGGGCACGGAATTGCGGTTGAGTACGGCTTATCATCCGCAGACTGATGGGCAGACAGAGCGCACCAATCAGATGTTGGAGGACATGCTACGCATGTGCATTATTGACTTCGGGGGTGGATGGGAGCAGTACCTTCCACTGGTGGAGTTTGCTTACAACAACTCCTATCAGTTCACGATTGGTATGGCTCCGTTCGAGGCATTGTACGGTAGGCCTTGTCGTTCCCCAGCATGTTGGTTGGAGGTAGGGGACAACAAACTGCTTGGGCCGGAAGTGATTCAGGATACTTCTGCAAGGATTGAGTTGATTCGGAGTCGTATTCGAGTAGCTCAAGACAGACAGAAGAGTTATGCTGATGCGAAGAGGTTTTTCAGGGAGTTCCAAGTGGGAGACCAGGTTTTGCTCAGGGTATCTCCAATGAAGGGGATTATGCGTTTCGGGAAGAAGGGGAAGTTGGCACCGAGGTATGTGGGGCCGTTTCCTATTATTGAGCGGATCGGACCGGTTGCGTATAGACTTGGACTACCGGAGCACTTGCATCGGATTCACGACGTGTTCCATATTTCCTCGCTGAGGAAATACCTTAGAGATAATTTGGCTCATTCTCACATTGCTGTGGAGGACATCGATCTCCAGCCGGATAGCTCCTACGAGGAGGGGCCAATTGCTATTTTGGACCGAAGCGAGAGGAAACTGCGGTCAAAGATAGTCCCGTTAGTGCGTGTTCAGTGGCAACATCACAATGTCGAGGAGTCCACATGGGAGCGCGAGGATGAGATGCGCGAACGTTATCCAGAGCTATTTTTAGCAAGTACTTTCTAGTTTCGAATTTCGGGACGAAATTCAGTTATTAGGGGGGAAGTATGTAATACCCCGTACTTTTGACTATATTTATTTTTGGGATTAATTAATTAAATGCGTATTAATTGGAAATTAATCCGGGTTATAAATACTAATGAGATGCGAATTGGTATTTGATTATGTGCATATATGATTATATATGTATTTGGTACTATGAAAATTTGTCGTGTGATTTATATACGGCATTTTAGAAATTTTGTTAAGACGCGTGGGACCGCCGCGTCACGGTATAATATTTTGTTAATAAAAGTGAATTTAAAATCTATAATCTGTATGGTCGTTTTGAGTGCACCAACGCGTCCGGAAGGGTCGAGATAGTCAGAAAACACTAGCCGGGGGTATAGTTTGGGTCCCGGGGTATTTTTAGGCCTTGCCGATAACTTAAAGGGTATTTTGGTAATTTTACATTTTTAGGAATTAAAAGTGACGAAAATTAGAGATGTAAATCTGATGTGGATTAAACCCATTAAGCCCATTAACCAACCCATATTAACCTAGAAGGCTACGTAGGTTGTCATTTAGGTTTTCTAAGTTTCCCCAAATCAAACCCTAGCCACCTTAAGCCACCATTAGAGAGGAAGCTTGGAGAGAAGAAATTCTGCAGAAATTCTTCATCAAATCAACACCAAATCCGGAATCAAACCAAGTCAAGTGATTTAAATTACATTCCTTATGCAGTGAATGCTTTTTCCATGTTAGAAACATTGTTAATCAATCTTATATAAGAGTTAAAAGAAAACCCATGAAATTGGAAGATTGTTGTTTAACTTTGGGATAGGTTTGCATGTAGAAACATTGTTTGAAGATTTAATTCAGAGATTTCATATCTATGTGATGTATAAACGGATTAAAATCTGGGAAATTTTGATGAGAAGAACCTAGGGTTTATGTTCTTGAAGAAAATTGGGAATTTATGTAGAAATTTTGTGATTTAATGATGTTTAGAAGGTATTAAACCCCTTTAATGATGTTAGTATAGCACCTTGGCATGTTTGAGGATGATTAGAGAACTCAATATATTGTAGGAACGAATTTTAGAAGAGGTTTGAGGAGTAAAAATGGATGGAAAACGAATTGGGAAAATTCTGGGCCGAAACTGGTCAGTCGTTACAAGCAGCCCCAGGTCGTTCGAACGAACTCGTTCGAACGAGTTGACCAGTCATTACTAACGAGTAGGGATTTCGTTCGATATCTCGTTCGAACGAGATATCGTTAGAAGGGACAGTTCGTTCGAACGAACTGGGATCTCGTTCGAACATCCTCGTTCGAACGAGACTTCTAACGAGATGATAGTCCAAACTCGTTCGAACACTCGTTCGAACGAGACTTCTAACGAGCTGGCAGTTTGGGCCATTTTGGACTGTTTTGACTTTTGGAGTTCCGTAAACTGATTTGAGGATATAGATATCATTCCGTAGATGTAGTAATGATAGGATTGGGACATTTGGGTATTTATGAGGAGAAATTTACATACGAGAGTTGTATTACATGGACGGTTTGGGTCGAGACGTGAGTGTCCACTACGACGTGAGAATTAATTATGGCACGTATAATTTTAAACCGGCATAGCATATATATTGATAATTACGAGTTAGTACGAGAATGAGAATAGTACTACGATTAAAATATGGTATTACTAAGATGTGTGTTTACTTAGTATTGGTATATGGATTGTGTGTATGACATACCTACCATACTTGATATCACGGGAGGTTTGCGTTCGCTTAGGACCCTCTAATCCTTGTGTGCCTACGGGGGGGATATAGACTGGTACCTTGATGAACATAGGTCATAGAAAGACTTATTGTGATATTAATAAGTCCGCTGACCGTGGGAGCGTAGGTATGTGCGTAACCCACGTGATGGTGATTGTGTTCGCCTCCACTATTTGTGATTTGTGTTATCTGAACTATTCCTGAGAGATTCGGAATGTGTGATCCCTATTTACGTGATATACCGGGATGGATAGTAGAGTATGTGTGCACTATAACTTAGATTGCGGGGTGCTTGTATCGTATATTTATGATGTGAATAATATACATTTAATTAATGGAAATCCTCCTGTTAATATTGTGAACATATTACGGTATTGCTTCGAGTTATATAAGGAGTTAACTGATACTTATATATATATGGCATATTTAGTAACCGAGTTTACGTTAAACCCCTATTTAATTACAAGCTTTGTTATGTTAAATGGAACCGAGTAATATGGGTAGAACCTTTGGCAGTCTAGCTAGTTATGTTATCACTTAGCTAGTAGTATGGGTCGTTATAGATGGGTACTTACGTTAGGAGTGCACAGTTAGACGAGAGGTGAGAATATCATGCGAGTGTACGTCCTAACATGTACTTTGCATTTAATGTTTTAAATGTTTTTAAAGCACTTGCAGGTTTTTAAAAATATAACTCCACATTCGGGCTCTGACCCGTTTGCTTTTCAAATCTTTTTCTTGTAAAACCATTTTTAGGTGCCCAGCCACAAGGACACCAAGCATAGGATACTCATTCAGGTGACGAGCTGTAGCTGCTTGTGGAAGCTACATGGATTTGCATGTAGACGCTTCTATCTTTTGGATTCCAGAATCACCATCTATCAGTTGTAGGGCATGTTGCCCATTTCTTTAGAGACATCTTTTACATTTCAGTTTTCAGACTTTAGCATGTATTGTTTCAGTTTATTTATTTCAGTTATGGGATTGTAGTGAGGAGTTTTCCTCCAGACTTTATTTACTCTATTGTGATGGTTATTCATTTTACTTCAGTATGGTGAATGGTGTTATTTATTTCTTCATTACATTTGTTGCATGTTAATCAGACTTAAATTAAAATTTGGCAACTTGCTTTTTAAATACTAGGTGGTTAGTAATATTAAAATGTTTTCGACAGTGATGCTATTAACTGAGCCAACTTGGCATTTTGAATTAATTTAAAAAAGGAGTAGCTACCCGGTATTTAATTAGTCGGGGTGTCACAGAAAGTGGGTCAAAACTGCTTAAAACTGCCAAATACCTGTTCTCGCCAAATCTCGTTCGAACGACATTTTCGTTCGAACGAAATCTCGTTCTAACGAGGCTTCTAACAAAGTTCCAGTGTGAACTCGTTAGAAATCTCGTTGGAAATCTCGTTCGAACATCCATCTCGTTCGATTGAAGTTCCTGTGCCCAGTATGGGAACTCATTGGCAAACTCGTCCGAATGACAATGTGGTTCGAACGATAAACTCGTTCAAACGACACTTGGAACGGACTTCCAGAAAGTTTGAAATATTCTATTTTTGCCCATAAACTTTATAAACTTATTTTAAAGTTTTATTAAAATCTTTCTGAAAATAAACAACAGTTTTAAATAAACGTGCACCCATTATAAAATGTTCCAAGCTCCTATATATAAATATATTAAAATTCATTCATACCTTAGGATCAATGTAACCATGTTGATGATATAGAAATGAGACACTTTAAACTCGACAATATGATGAGGTTTTATACTCTTGGCCGCTACGTCTTCAACAAACTCGTCATAGGCTTGAAATAGGATCAATTAACTCTATCCTATGACTCAAACGTTTTTGTTCGGAATTGAACCAAAAATACAAAGGACTCATTTGGAAATTTGTGTCCTTACAAATATCCCCCTTTGGCTATTCCGGGACAAAAACCAAACAAAACTCCTAAAGGACCGTCAAGCTCTACTAGACTGACAAAAATATCCCACCCCAAATAAAAATGCAATGCTTGACTCAGACAACCCAAAGGATCACAATTTTTGCCGGATCAAGTTGCCACTTATAATATAATTCCTGCACACTTAAGCAAACACATTACACGCATTGGGAATATCAAATCAAAATATTTAATGCAAGTAAAGTAAGTACTCCCCCTAAATTAATTCTCTCCCTTTATCAACAATGATAAACTTAGAAAGACATCTCCCCCTAAGATAAATCTCCCTCAACTAAGATATGATAACAATAGGATTAGATACCATTTCTCCCCCTATCATTATCTCCTTTTTTTACAAGAATAGACAAAGGCTAAAGAATAAAAAATTAACCTATCTCCCCCATATAAAGCATATACACCCAAATAACTTATCTAAAATAATCAAGGAATACATAGAAGGGGATAACAAGCTAAAACATGTAATAGTGCATAAAGTGATGAGAATGTTAAAGCACACGGGCAAAAAAAATCATAACTAATCCAACAAATAAGAATGGATACCAACTAAGATGCAAGAAACAGATACCAATATGATACATAAGTATTAACCATGTGATATCAACAAAGAATGCAATAAGATGGATACCAATTATGAATTAAAGCATATATGGACTAGAAATCAAGGAAAAGACTAAACAAAAATATCAAATATATGTATACGTAATATATACCTAATAGACTCAAGTACACATATATAGATATAAACCCACAAATGACATACAATAAGGTAATTTTCACACTCGTATGGAAAAAATGTGTCATATGGAAACGAAAGTATTGGGGTGTGAACTAGTAACAATTAAATTTTGATCCCATCACTTAAAACATGTTCACGGAGTTCTCAATTGATTGCAAACTTCATCACATTTGAATATAACCTCATGTGACAATATAGATTGAACTCAATGAACAAACATACACAATGCATACAAGCCTAACATGTTGATGATTCTACAAACCAATAGAGTCATGACATTGAAAACGCAACTAGGATAAACGGACATTGTGCAAACCGTTGATATACCATCCAATCTCCTTCAATAAGCATTTATATTAATTTTGAATGAATATATCAATCAAACATAGGCCTTGGCAAACATTTTTCTTTTTAATGCCATATTTTTTTTATGCCTTTGGACCACATATTTCTTTTAGGTCCAAACAAACGGTGGCTTACTATTCGCAAAGGACAATAAATCCTTTTGGAGCCCTTCCCCGTGCACATTTATATTTATCATTTTTTTATTTCTCACAAATCTCACGTGCAACGAATTTTGACATGCACTAGTCCTCCTAGGTCACAGATATGTAGATGATAAGATTGGTAGGAGAACACCTCACAAAGCTCAAATATACATGTGAAGTTAAATTTCAAAAGAGCTCGTGCATGTGTGAGTAGAGGCATATAAAAATAGAATCCATTTTATCAACACAAAATCCAACTACTCCATGTAAGCATGGTAAAGAACATAATAAGGATTGACAATCTAAACCGAAAGTTCTAGCCACATGGGAGTGTAAAAGATGGGATTCAAACACAAGTATATGCCACATAAAGTGTGTCAAACTAAAATACACAAAAAAATCTTTCTGAGTTTTTGAAATTTTTAACCAAAAATAAAAATATATACTCAAGAGACAAACAAAAATCATTTGAATTTTTTTATTAAGCTTAAATTATCAAGAGATAAAAACCAAATGATAAACAAAAATCTTTTTGTATTTTTCATTTAATGCAAATAAAAATGAAAGAAATATAATACAAAAGATAAACAAGAATCATAATTCTAGCATGTGATTAAGCATGGAGCATAGACTAGAAAATGATTAAATAAGCATACATTTAGCATGAGAATTTAGCATGAAGAACAAAAGCTAAAGTATGAAAATAAAACTAACACATTCAACCTTTAGATTTTGCAAGTGAGGAAGCATGTGAAAGTAAATGAGAATCAAATACCCTATCTTGTAAAGCTACCAAGTCGGATCTCCTAACCCAAACTAATGACGAATGACGATCTCGGGGTGTAGAAATCTTGGCTACCTCGATTGCCTTACTTTGGGATTTTCTAGAAAATCTTTTAAGATCAAAATAATATTTCTTAAGATGACCTTTTCGACCACAATGTGAACACTTGAACTCACGACAAAAAGATTTACCTAAGGAGTGATCTCTAAAGGCTTTCCTAGGCGATTCTCCTAAAACGTTGGTTTTGGCTTTATGTGTTGATTCACTACATGTATCGAAGCCTAAACCACACAAGTTATTTTTGATTTTGACCGTTCCTAAGATCTTATCTAGTTTTTTGGACCTTCACTCCAAATCAAATTTGTCTTTGCTAGAGTCTTTTAGTATAATTTCGAATTCTACAATTTTAGACTCTAACAACACATTTCTCTCTTCAAAATCGAGAAGCTACTTTTTCAAGGATTCCATTAAACCTCTAAGGCTATCTCTCTCGCCTTCTATATTTTGTATCTTCTCTCGAAGAGTTCTCTCTCGTGTCCTAAGGTCTTCCACTAATACATTATCATTAATGACCTTGACTCGCTATTTTAAACACGCTTCTATCTTCAAATTATCTCTTTTCAATTTAATAGATTTTTCATAAAGTTCTTGAAAAGCATTTTGAAGTTCACTCACATCAACATCATAATTTTTATTCTCTCTTTTTCTTCATTCTCACTATCATAAAAAATAAGGGAATCGTAAATAATAACCTTGGAAGTATCATGTGATAAATTTTCATCCATAGATGAGTTCTCATTATCAATCACATGACTTGCCATAAAAGCCACAAAATTGGGCTTAGTGGGGGAATCGGGTCCCTCTTCCTTATCACTATCACTAAGGGTCGCATATATGAAATGGGTCACTTACCCTCTCTCCTTAGTTTAGTGGGGCACTCAGAAGCCCTATGGCCATAACCCTCACAACCAAAACATCTATTTAACTCGTCCCTATTTAAATTTTCATTAATAGTTTTAGGGATCCTCTTGGCTTTGTCATGCTTAAAAGTTTCAAATTTCTTAAAGTCATTTTTAAATTTATCTTTGTTAATTTTAAGGAACTTTCGAAATTTCCTAGCAAACATAGCCATGTCTTCCGAGTCACTATCACTTTCACACTCTACTACTTGTTTTTCCTCTTTTCGAGCTTTTAAAGCAACGCCCTTTTCTATTTTCTTTTCAGTTTTAGAGGGAAACATGTCCAGTTCATAGGTTTGTAAATCTTCTACAAGCTCTTCTAATTTCGTAGAGGCTAAAGTTGGTAAATAATTTAAAATGGTCACCTTCGGAATAAATCTATCGGGTAGGGACCTCAAAATTTTCTTTACTACTCGGTTGTCGGGTATTTTCTCTCCCAAATTAAAAGATGAATTAACAATATCAGAAAGTCTAGCATAAAATTCATCAAAAGTTTCTTTATCGTTCATTTTGATAGTTTCAAATTGAGTGGTGAGGTTTTGGAGTTTCGAAGCTTTAACGACACTTGTACCTTCATGAGTGAGTTGTAAAATATCCCAAGCTTCTTTAGGGGTCTCACACGTCATAATGAGTCGGAATTCATCCGGTGTGACAACGCTAAACAAGGCATTTAAACCACGGGAATTAAAATTTGAAAGTTTAAACTCATTCTCACTCCATCTATCGGCCGGTTTGGGAACAAGTTCATTATCTACAAAATGAGTTGGTGGAGACCATCCATTAACAACCGATAACAAAACCCTCTCGTCGATAGATTTAAGTGCCGATTTCATTCGCGCTTTCCAGTACGCGTAATTAAAACCATCGAAAATAGGAAATTTTGAAAATGGGGAAAATTCCATTTTTGCCAAAAATAGTTAAAGGATCTTTAACGAAATAATTTATCATTTTGGCTCTGATACCACTTGTTGGAAGGATAGGCCCCAATTTTAAAATTCGTATACTTAATTTCCCTTTAGCAATATATATGCGGAAGCGTAGGATGATGGTTCAAATATAAAAACAACTTACAAATTTTAATTTCCTTTTCAAATTAAAATTAAACAAAGTGAAATTAGATTAAACACAAACTTATTTCAATTTCACTTAAACACAATTAATATTAGTCCTAGAAAATTTTCCTAAGTCATATTTCTCAATATTAGCAAACTAGGCCAAACCAATTTTTAACACATTAAATTAATGACTTGAATTTATTACACATTACCCAATATTTAATTTAGCACCAAATTAAACATGTAGTGATTAAAACCAAATTTTATCTTGAATTACCTAAGCTTGAGTTCTAGGTGAGTATAGCAAGATAAAATAAACAATGAAACCACTACACTGTGATGTACGAGGAAAAATCCACAACGGGAACAAACCTCGGACAGCCCTAGCCTTAAGTCCACTAAGTATGGAATTACAATTACAAGATAGTAAGACTTACAACACTCGACTCGATCCCTCTCAAGCCCCGATGCTTCTTCTTGTAAACACCTCTACCTAGTAGACAACCCCAGATCTCCACCGGAATATTGGAATAACCAATGAGACATAGGCACACCGTCAGCCACACATAGTGCCTTTCACCATGTGAGAATGCCGCAGTAAAACACGCTCTTCTTCTTTATGGGATTTAGAAGCAAACCCACACTTCTCTTTAAATGAATGTAGAGATAATCCAGTGCCAAAAAAAAAAACTCCACGCAAAGTATATATATATGGAACTTGGATTAAACAACAATTGGGTGTAAACACGTGTTTAAATGATTTTTCTTGAACAATTAAACACTCAAAACAATAAACTTTTTCCCTATTAATTTCTCTCTCAAAATACCCTTTTAGAGGTTGTAGGATATGACAAAGTTAAGTTAGAAAAGTTCATTTCCACACTTAAGAAGTTATGTCAAAATATAGTGGGAAAAACAAGTGGGAAAGTGGGTCAAATTGCTTAAAACTGCCAAATACCTATTCCAGCCAAATCTCGTTCGAACAACATTTTCGTTCAAACGAAATCTCATTCGAACGAGGCTTCTAACGAAGTTCCAGTGTGAACTCGTTAGAAATCTCATTCGAACATCCATCTCGTTCGAACGACATTTCGAACGAAGTTCCAGTGGCTAATATGGGAACTCGTTCGAACGACACTTGGAACGAACTTCCCGAAAGTTTAAAATATTCTATTTTTTGCCCAGAAACTTTATAAACTTATTTTAAAGTTTTATTAAAATCTTTCTAAAAATAAACAACAGTTTTAAATAAACGTACACCCATTATAAAATGTTCCAATCTCCTATATATTTATTAAAATGCATTCATACCTTAGGAGAAATGGAACCATGTTGATGACGTAGAAACGAGGCACTTTAAACTCGACAATATGATAAAGCTTTATACTCATGGCCGCTACGTCTTCAACAAACTTGTCATAGGCTTGAAATAGGATCAATTAATTTTATCATATGACTCAAACGTTTTTCTTCGAAATTGAGCCAAAACTACAAAGGACTCAATTGGAAATTTGTGTCCTTACAAATCTCCCCCTTTGGCTATTCCGGACAAAAACCAAACAAAACTCCTAAAGGACCGTCAAGCTCTACTAGACTGACAAAAATGTCCTACCCAAAATAAAAATACAATTCTTGACTCAAATAACCCAAAGGATCCAAAGGATCACAATCCTTGTCGAGCTAGGCTTACCTACTCATAGAGTTCTTAATTTTAATACCCCTATCAGTGATTTAATGAGAAGGCTGGACTTAGAAATGCTGGAAGAGGTACATGAAGATGCATATTTAAGGAATGCAACCTATCAACAATGGACTGCACATTTCTACAACAAAAAGGTGAAGCCGATCAACTTAAAATATGATGATTATGTTTTGAAGAAGGTGATTTTGAAGAACATGAAACTTGAAAGCCATTGGCATGGTCCTTATCGCATTACAACAGTTATCCGACCAGGCACATATCGAATTAAGACTTTAGAGGGTGAAGAATCCAAGAACCCCTAGAATGCAGAACACTTGAGAAAATATTATCAGTGATGTAATCATGCTGTACTAAGTTCATTTCAATATCAATGAAAATGTGATTTCCTCGACAAAAAATTCAGAGTACTAATGCAATGCACTACACTGCAATTGCATCAACAAAAACACCAACAATGTTGGTCGGCATCAATAAAGGCACCAACAATGTTTGTTGTCAATCAAAACCACCAATAAAATGGTGGTTGGTATCAACAGAAACACAAACAATGTTGGTTGGCATCAACAAAGGAACTAACAATGCTGGTTGTAAATACAAACCACCAACGAAATGTTGGTTGGTATCAACAAAAACACCAACAATGTTGGTTGGCATCAACAAAGGCACCAATAATGTTGGTTGTCAATACATACCACTAATGAAATGTTGGTCGGTATCAACAAAACACCAACAATGTTGGTTGGCATCAACAAAGGCACCAACAAGGTTGGTTGTCAACACAAACCACCAACGAACTATTAGTTGGTATCAATAAAGGCACTAACAATGTTGGTTATCAAAATATAAAAACCATGCAAGGCAAAATTATAAGTCCCAAATGTTTAGTTAACGAAGACCCGAATGAATATTTTTCATCTAAACTAGGCTAAAAGATGGAAAAATATTCCAATCACGCCTGGGAACCAAGTTGACTAATGCAATTATTTAAAACTTTAGGTATATTAGTAGAACCATGGTGATGCATTGGTAATTGGTATCATACTTACGAAAATCCTAAGGGTATCAATAGAAGAGGTGAAAAACTACAGATTGATAAATCTTCGATCCAAAATTAGAGATTGACTAAAAGTTAATCCATTCACAGTCAAAGACTAAGAAGTAATTCATATACAGAGATTGGCTAAAATTTGATCCATTCACCATCAAAGATTGATAAAATAAGCTTTTCATTAATTCAATTAAATGATTACATATTGTTGCTTAACATGCAGAAATAAAATACAAAGTCACATACAAAGATTGACTAAAATTTGATCCATTCACCATCAAAGATTGATAAAATAAGCTTTTCATTAACTCAATTAAATGATTACATATTGCTGCTTAACATGCAGAAATAGAATACAAAGCTTTATTCTACAGGGCATTTTCCTTCAGCCTTAGAGACAAGATCTATGCCAGCTGGAGGATCACCCAAAGTATAAGGAGAGTTAATGAAGATAAAATTATGAAGCATCCTGGTATTGCTTCTACTAGGATGATCCCCATTTATAACCCTCATTCTAAGCTTGCTGAAGCCTATCATCAAGATGCCCCAAAGCTTCATTATACCCGTCCATACAGACTTCCCTAGGTTGTTTATGGAATTGAAAGGTTAATTTATCAACCCGAGAATGCATCTTCTTCAGCACTCCATCCTTAGCTCGTAATTGGGAAGATTGGGTGGATAGTTGTTCGAACAAAGTCTGCAACTTATGGGACACCTCAACAATAGCTCGATCTTTAGCTTTTAACTGCGCAACTTGATTCGCAAGGGCCAGTTGGGTCCTAATTTCCTCTATAATCCCTCGGCCAGGATTATTTCTTGCTCGGAAAGAGAATGCATGCTTAATATTTTTAAGGCTTCCAGCTCATTTTCAACTTCCAAAAAGGAGTACCCCTCATTAGTAGTAGAAACAATAGCTCTAGAGGCAGACTTCAAAAGGTTTATTCCATCTCTTAAATTATTATTCTCCTCTTCCAGAAGTTTGGCAACAGTGCTAGTTTCTTTAACTTCAAGCTTAAGTAAAGCTTCCTTATTACTATAAATAGAAACAAAGTTATCAAAACCCCGACCTATACTTAGACTTCGATATTTCTGCTCATAGCTTTGGGCAACAACGCAGTGGATTCTTTATGTTGTTCTTGAAGTTATTCTATTATCTTATAGTAGGCAACATTGTTTGCTACCGCCCTATCGAGTAAGTATTTCAAATATTTGTAGGCTTCTTTAGCCTGCTCTGATTCATAATCACCAAGTAACTTAATAATTTCTTCCTCGAATAAGTCTGTATGGCATGCTTTAAAAAACATTGCACTTCCTCAGTAGCTCGGTATCATTGGAAGACAGTTGTTACGTCTTCACTATAAACTAGCAAGAAGAAATGACCACCAATCAACAATAAGAATGAAGAACATGCATAACCAACAAGAGATAAAGAGGAACAAAAGGTTTATTTTATTGATAATTAAGAGTTCAGGTACAATAAAAAAAGAAAAAAAAAGAAAAATGGCAAATGCCAAACAACTTTACACCTTCTCCCTATCATTCTCAACCTTCTTATCCTGCTAAGAAGAAGGGTTTACAAACTGGAGTTGCTCGGTTTGATCGATTGGAGGAAGAGAAGACTCAGTGATTTTAGGTTGGTCGATAACATATTCAACCACTAGAGAAGTGTCTCCAGAACCAACTTCATCTTCAATATCATCCTCAATGATAAGAGGAGTACTATGAGTATATCTCTAAAAAAGTTCAGAGTCTTCAACTGTGTTTAAATCTTGAAGAGAAGGAACCCAACCATCTCTGAAATATTTTTGTTTTGCATACTCAATCTGAGCAGAGGCAACATAAATGGATTTGTTCCATCCCTTTTCCCAACCAGCACTAAAGGATGCCTTTATAGTAGACTTTATCTTAGACCTTTCATAGGTCACAAGCTCCTCAACAGTCTTAGCCTTGCGCTTAGATTCCTTTGCCATGCGCTCAACTTTCTTTAACCTACGTTAAGCTTCAAGGGAATTTTCCTCAGACGCCTGTCGAGAAGTTTTAGCTATCTACAGTTTATCCTCCCAAGTAATCTTATCAGTCTCTAAGGCTTACTAAGAATCGATCAAATACTTATTCAAGCTATCCAAAGCTTTCTCTACATTATTTGAAGAAGAAGCCTAAATTTCATCATCCTTCTCCAGCATATTATTGAAATGCACCAAGAACTGTAAGAGAAGAAGATAAAGTTAGTATATGAGAAATATAAAAGACAACAGAACCAGGAAGATGGAAATCACTTACTGATGCAAGGCTCTGAGTAGCTAATTCAAAAACCTTTACTGAGGGCAGTATGATATCCACTCCCCTATGGTCTAGAAGAGTACCAGATTTGATCAACTTCTTGGCCAAACCCGGAGTACTAACTGCTAAAGGACCTTCATCAAAAGTAGGTAATTAGACTAAGGTCTGTTTGTTAGTCACCTGGTCGACCTTCTTCTCTGCAAGCCCTGTCCTAAGTCTTCTCAAAGGAAGTTCATCATCTTTAAGAGCTAGGTATTTGGGAGCTGTGTCTTTGGGGGCCGGGGGATCTTTCATGACACCCCTTGTCTTCTTCTTGGTCCCTTCCATAGGTTTTTGAGAGACATAAGTTATACCACTAAAAAGATCAGGAAATGTTCTCTTCTTCATGATATCGAAAAAAGTAGTATCTGAAATAATAATAACTTCCTGATCAAGATCAATCACCAGAGAAGGAGGATCAGCAGGTCGGGCAATGAAGGAAGAAACGGTATTTCTATATTGAAGCAAATAAGAAGAAGACCTAATGTGCTCCTCGGCATACATCTTGTGAAGTCCCCAAATGAACTTAAATTCTTTTAAATTTACATCACTCTCTTTAGGGGATGTTCTCTTTCGATCAACTGTAATCAAATTTACAAAGCAACAGTCAGTATGACATTTTATCAAATATAAATAGAGAAAAATTATTTAAACATAGAACAACTATCTCGTTGCCAAATAGAGGAACTTGATATTTAGCACCTCCATCTAAGGGAGCATGTTGCCCATATTTTTAACTACCCTGTGATCAAAATAATCCCTATTAGAATCAGGGAGGTTAACTACTAAAGCTTTACTAACTGCCCTAGTTTTCAAATAATAAGTGGTATCACTAGTTACCCATTTATAACAAAACATTATTTCTATAATCCCTAAATAGGTTCCATGGATTTGATTTAACCTATATACTCCATTCACTACTCTCCATATGTTATGAGCTACTCTTTCCGGTTCAACATCAAAATACTGACAAAACTCCAAAACAGGGGATTGGAAGGAGATGTGAACACACACTCAGCAATAAAGATGGAAGGGAACCAATGTCCCTTAGCAAGAGATAAAAAATCAGAAGGAAAAATGGGATGTTCGAGTTTCACCCAAGACGGAATGTTAAAGTCACTCTTGAACTTATCAAGTGACTTAATAGAATAAATCACGATGAAGAAGAGATAAGAGTTCTAACAAGGGTTTAAGGATTCAGCAAGAACTGAAGACATAAAAGAAAATGATCTCATGAAATTTCAAAAACCACAGCAGTAGAATCAGAAATAAAAGATAGAAGATGATCAAAGTTTTAGCGCTCTTTTTATAAATCGCCTCGAAAACTGGGAAAAGTAATGATTAAAGAGAATGATGGTTGAGTTTATGATAGCTAAATAAGAGAAAAGATGAAGATACCCCAAAAATGCTCGCTATAATTTAAAATATTTACAAAACTGCCATTTGCGCTCAAAATTGTTAACCAACTGGATAAATTTCACAAGTCTGGAAGGTCTGCAGCCAATCTAGCAGCCCGAATTACTGCTAAAGCATAATATTCCAGACTTTCGCATCAACTCCAAGTATGAAACATTGGGGGCTTCTGTTGATACCAAAATTCACCACCTTACGTGGACTAATTACAAGTCAGCACTTGTCATCCAATGTGTCACAAGTTTAAGTCAGCATAATACATATCCCCAATCAACAAGGCAGCCCGACCAACGGAGGATACCAACCAACTGGGAAGACCGACCAACGGTTAAAAATCCTACCAGTATTACCAATAAAGCGACATCAGTATTATGTTTAATTCTCATTATGTATTGATGTAAATGCTTAACAAATGAAGGCATTCTATCCTTTCACATGACGACTCTCAATATCCCTTTTGGGATATAAATGCATTGTAACACCGTCATTTTGAGAGGATCGAAAACAAATCAAGGTAGTCAAGCAATACATAACAATGGACGTAGGCTATTCCATTAAGCCGAACCACTTTGAAAATATCTTTGCCTTATTTATTTTTACTTATTTATCTGTGATCAATTAATTAGGCTCAGTCTAGTTTTTTACATCAACAATAAGAAAGTCCTTAAAACCTATATGAACTGTCCATCCACCTACAACAACTTAAGCCTATCAATTCCATACGTAAACATAAATGCTTATGATCGTACATACCTTGTAACAATAAAAACCCATAGACTCTCTTCCACTTCCAGAAATCCATACCTTATTATCACTATCATCGTCGCTATTTCACAAAGGACCAAAAAATCCCAATATTTAAGGCACCTCCTTTTGCTCTTCATGTGGCGATAAGACTTGATAATCTTTAATGAAATCATAGTTCCTTACTCCTTAGTTCTAAACATCAATGGCCACCTCTTCCCAATCTCCTCAATATAGACCTTCGTAACCACATTACCCCTTAACCACCTCAAAATTACCTCAGGCTCCCCAGCAGATTAGGACGGATGGGCAGACGGATGGAGACGCTGCCACAAAGGTCCCAAGGTTATCCTCAGTGATTCAGTTAAATTATCCATAGAAAAGAAGTTGGTTATACATGAAGGGACAATCTTCTCCCCACCCACTTGACGCAGAAATTGCCAAGGGAAGTAGAAAAAAGTTGGATGAAGACTTACCAGTTAAATGTAACGATAGTCATCCAATTGAAAGACAAGATGAAACTCACCCCACCATTATATATACCAATGAAGGTGTCTAGGCCAATGCTCCACGAGTAAGTTAACCCAATTCTCCACATAATGACTAAAGCTCTCAAAATGTCTTGCAAATGATACTCGAGAGGTGCCATCAAATAAAGTATCTTTGCTAACCAAATGAATAACATTATAAGGATGTCGCATAAGAAGTTACCCCAACCTTACCTCTAGACATCAAGCCCCTTCAGCATCTTCGCCTGTATAGTATCAGTAGGGTGATGGTGATAAGACATCCACAACACAATGGTGGAAACTTGGGGATCAATGGTCATATCGCCTATCACAAAGAATATCCTAGCTTTGAATCCCAAAGTTACGGCGCCAGTAAATTATTTATCACTATACCCTATCTAATGCATATAATTAACCACCACAGAAAGGTTGATACTTTATCCATTCACTAGGGGTCAGATAGCAGAAGGAGAGACATGCATAAATTTGGCTAACAACACCCGAGAAGAAGGTGATAAGTTGGGCATAGTTGGAGAAACGCTAGGGCTGAGACCAAGAATGGCATAAAATTCTTCGTAGGTGTGACACACGTCATCCAAGCCAAAGAGGAACATATGAGCATGAGGGTACCAGAATTTCCAAGATGTCTCCAAAAGATTCCTGTCAATTGGATGGTTACGCCAAAGAGTATCCAGCCCAAGTTTAATACCTCGTAGTTGACATTATGTGGACATATTGCCTCCAACCCCTCAAGGTAAGCGGAAAAAGCTTCAGCCACGGTAATATACATTTTAGATGAAAAAACCTTAGTGAAACAAAGAAAGAAGGAAAGAAGTTGAAGTTTTGTTTGAAACTCCACCCAAAAGGCCCCTTTTATACTTGAAATTGTGCATAAAATATGATGTAATTAATCAGTTGTTGCAACAACAGTTCCCATGAAGTGGAAAAGTATGAAGATTATGTCTTAAAAGCAACCATAATTGTAGGTGTATGCTAATAGTAGGGCCAAAGGGTATGTCGATCGGAACCCCTCATTTTGGGAAGTTTCCATTCTCCTTTTCCACCTCCTTCATTTTCAAACAAGCCCCTATTTAAATTAACCTCTTGCAATAAGGGTTTCTCAGGCATTTCTTTTTAGAAAATTTAAATACTTATCGTAATTATAGTTTCTTAATTTTCATTGCAAAATAAAATTCCAAGTGCAAAAATAAAAAGTGCATGCAGGATAGGTCATTAATTCAAGATAATCTACTAATAAAAAAAATGCATTATTATATATATAATCAAGAGCCAACTCTTGAGTATATCGATGCACACATTTCCCATGATTGCGAGTAGTGGACCCCTTCTTCTAAAACTAGAGCTCTCCTCACGACCCTCAGTCATCACCATACATGACCGAGTTGTCTGCCTCACGTGATCGGTCACAAAAGTAATCCAATCTATGATATCAAACAATCATGATGAAGGCATACGCACAGTCTATAAAAGAGCAATCCAGAAAAATAAGAAAGTTAATAGTAAGGGAAAAGATCAAAATTCAAGTGCGGGAATAAAAAACTAAGGCGATACCTACCTCTAAAGAACCTCCTCAAAGAATGGAGGAAAACCATTTATCGTTGTCTGAGGATGATGAGGCATTGACACAATGGAACCTCCACCTAGATAGATGTGATAAAAAGAAATAAAGAATTGCTAAATGGTAATTTCCTTCGTCATCATTGAGCTACTCCTTAACTCATATGCTGAAGGACCTGGCAAACTGCTACCACCCCTAGTCCCCACCGAAGGTGGAAGTTCACCTTCTATGTCATAAATGAATGGAGGCATCATCCAACTAGTTAAAAAATCTGGATAGTTGTACCACATCATCATATTAGTGTAGAATATATAGGTCTCACCCTCCATCAATGCCACCCTCTCTTCATCCTGCAACGCTCCCACTTTCCTCATAAAAGTAGGAGGTGTGGATGGTGGGACCTCCACCTCACCCTCCATCACCTATCTCCCCACGCTCTTTCCTAGGTACCAGAGGCACCCAAACTCGTTCGCCAAAAACCTTCGCATCTCAGCATGAACAATCATAGCCCCCGCTAACCTTGAGGCTAGATGGTAAGGATAGAGCATTACATATCCCAAAATAAAAATCAATCATTAAAAAAATTCACAAAACATCAAATAAATACAAAAAATAAATAAATTAATGTCTAAACGTGATAGCTCGTAAGGGAATTAAGAACCAACCTCACATCCTTTAAGGAAAAAAACTCCTTTGATACCCTGTTCGATTTCCTCCACCGATGCGTCCTCGGGAACTCCCTTGATTCACTCATCGAAAAACACACCAACCCTCTGTTGTGCCGAATCACCTCATAAAACCACGTCTACCCAAGTGGACAAAGACGTCAACCCTATAAAAGTCTATCGATGACACCGACTGAAAGCATCCAGAGAACCATAGAGAGATGCTAACATGAATATCCCCCATCATACATGTGAATATCATAGATGACCCCTTAGGAAGGGCAATAACCACATGTGAAAATCACCACTCGAAGCCACCATGAAGCCTCCCGATAAAATCAAAATAAACATGTGGGCTTCCTACTGTACCTACCAATCATCCATGACTTCTTTCTGACGTGCCAGCAAGGTGTCCTTCAACACCCATATCCTCACGGATTCTTTAGAAATGATCCTCCTAAAGTCCTCTAGGGCAGCCCAGATTACAGTCTCAGAAATGCACGATGTCTAATCCACCACAATCTGCTGACTTGCACACTCAAACCCAATTAGTTGATTCATGTTTGTCATGGTGACTGTCGTCTCACCCATGCCTAAATTGAACGTGTGGGCAGAGTATCATCAATGCTCTCTTAAACTAAATAGAACCTCTGATGATATTGGTGTGCAATCCAAAGTCCCCGTAAGATGTCCAAATCCCATAACCTCCAATAACCTTTGCACTTACCTAGGGAGCTTCTCCCATACCTTCTTAATCGTTGTTGATCCCCGAGAGTGTATGCCTGATTAAGTAAATTCCACCTTCATAAGAGAAATAATCATTAATTCCCACCACAAAATAAATCCGAAAGTAAGAATTAAAAAATAAAATAAAAATGAACACTCATATAAATTCTTGGGTTCTTTACCCTCACAAAGCGGCGAATAATGGGCTCTCTAAACCAAATTCTTTCACCATCCATGCCTTTGACATCATGTTATGCATTCTCATTGACAATCTCTAGTGCATCTGTAAGGCGCTAATCATTTCTAGTCTAATCGTAGGTATTCCCAAAAGGGTTGTTTGCCATGTCTTCCATGAATACTTTAAGGGAAAAGCGCCTAAAATTGACTTTATGAAAGGAAGAGAGGACGATTTTTTTGTATTTTTGAGGTTATTGTCCATGACTTCCATGCCCATCGGTAGGGTCCCTCGATATACTCAAAAGTCCGTAGAATTTCATGTCACTGCCAAAAAATCCATAAAAATTCACAAAAAAATCTTTGAATATCTCCAAAAAGTCGAAAATCCCAAAATCCCTAAAAAAAAACAACTTTTCAAAAAAATCATCAATTTTCAAAAAATGCAGGATGCTATCAAATTTTCATCAAAGATACGAAAAATTCCATAAAACTCAAAAAATCAAGAATCAAAACAAACAAGGGTTAACAATTCATTAAATATCTCAAAATTCATCGCGCATCCATCTCAATAATTTTTAGGTCCGCATAATTGACCTGGATCCATATAATGGGCCTCAATCCTATAAATCAGGCCGCTTTCACTGTTGAAGTCTACGAAATTGAACTAGGCCAAAAATATTGGCCCTGACCCTATAAATTAGGCCGCTTTCACCTTTTAGGTATGTAGAATTGACCTAGGCTCACAAAATTGGCATCGACCCTATCAATCAGTTCGTTTTCACTCTTTAGGTTCACAAAATTGAATGAGGCCTACAGAATCGGCCTTGACCATGTGAATCAAGTTGTTTTCACCCGTTAGGTCCGTAAAATTAACCTAGGGAGAGAGAATTGACTATGACCCTTTGAATCGGGTCACTCTCACTCTTTAGGCCCTCTAAATTGACCTAGTCCCACAAAATTAACCTCGGCTCTCAAAGTTAGGATGCTTTTACTCTTTAGGCCCTCAAAATTGACATAGGTTACAGAATTTGCCTCGACCCTTTGAATTAGGTTTCTTTCACTCTTTAGGTTTGCATAATTAACCTAGGCTCACTCAATTGACTTCGATACTCAAAATCAGGTTTCTTTCACTTCTTAGGTCCTCAAATTGACCTACGCCAGAAAATTTTCTTCGATTAGGTCTCTTTCACTCTTTTGGTTCGCAAAACTAACCTAGGCTTGTAGAATTGGCCTTGACCCTCTAAATCAGGTTGCTTTCACCCTTTAGGTCTATAAAAGATTAACCTAGACCTAAAGAATTTGCCTCGCTCCTCTGAACTAAATTCATTTCACTCTTTTGGTTTATAGAATTGACCTAGGCCCACAGAATTGGCCTCAACCCTCTAAATCAAGTCCCTTACCCTCCCTAGGTCCTTAACCAACTAAATCAAGTCAATTCCATTTATTCGAAGCACATAAGTAGAACTGATCCTCTAAATTATGTGGCTTCCACTCCTTATACTGATAGAATTCTTGTCGACCCTCTAAATTAGGTCGCTTACCCTCCTTAGTCCTTAGAATCAAATCTTTATCCCCATCACTCTCCCTTTTTAGTGTTTTAACTTTTTGATGACCTTCTCTTAACCTAAACTTTGTATTTGAGGGTCTCTGTAGACATCTAATTCTATTACCCCCATTCTAGTATCCTCTATTCACCTTTATAGGTCCCAAACACAAATCCTTCAACCATAGGACCCTGGTCTTTACCTTTAAAGATGATTTCGGGATCAGATTGAGTTCAATCAACTCTCAAAATTGATATTATCTCAATGCACTTTCACAGAGATCTGAATATCCTTTCCAACGGTCCATACTGTGTACAAATCTACCTTACAGTTCATATTTACTTGACGTTTTACTTTGAAACCCTACAATAGAGGTCACTTGATGCTTTTGGTCTCCGTTTACTTAAGTAACTCTTGGAATTCAGATTATATCAATTCTCTTTCATAGGGCTCTGAATACCTTTTTCCAACAGTATATACCATGCATGAATCTGCCTTATGATTCTGTAAGGAAATAAATTTCCAATTGAGTCCCTCTATTGTTTTGACTTTATTTCGTGAACAAAACTGTGTTTGTAATATGTCATAGGGAGATTTTATTTTTATCACGATCCCACTTGATCTATGGCATATTGAAAAAATTGAAGACGTTGCGGCAAAGCTTCAAAGAATTAATCATGCCGAAGTTTAAATTGGTGCAAGTTTATTCGTCTTCAAGTTAATTGCATTCCAGGATCACACAGGTATGAATGCATATTGTTAATGAGATTCGAAATTGTTTTTGTAAAAGCTAAGGATGTAATTTTATAAGGAAAAATATTTTAAAATGTTTTAAAAGTGTTTTAAATGTTTTAAACTACGTTTCATTCTGATAAGCTCGAAAAATAGTTTGACTTAATTGATTCTCTTTTGGAAGAGACGTTTTAAAGAAAAACTCAAAATGACACGCGCATCGTTCAAATGACATCTTTTCTCGTTCGAGCGAGATAGCCATGTCATGCGAACGACTAGCCAATCTCGTTCGAGCGACACATTTTTCGAGGTGGTGAATTTTTCCTATTTAAAGTGTGGTTTCTTTAGAATTAACGAGTAGTGCAATCTGGAAAACAATTTTCAATCCAGTACGAGTTTTGCACATATTTTTCTAAGGTTTCAAAGCTTAAACACATCCTTAGAGTTTACAAAGATCTGAGTTATCATTACTATATGTTTATGTGATCTTGCTTCACCAAGAAGGTTTGTTCTATACTTGAACATTTGGGTTTTGCGGTGAAGAAAATATAAGGACTTCTTGTTCGACATCGTAGACGTATCAAAGCCATTCGGTGGACACCAAGACATATGTGGACGCGTGTGTTGTGGACAAGTATCATGGAAGAAGGACTTTCTGTGCGGGCACTATGAGAGGAGTGGTTGAAGATCAGAAGAGTGTTAAGACCCGTAGGGATTGAGTAGTTGAGTGAGTCTTTTATCTGTTCGTTATAATTCCATATTCATAGTGATTGTCTGGCTTGGGCCGTCCGAGGTTTTTTCCCATCTGGGTTTTTCCTCCTACATCCAGCATTGTGAGTATTCTTTACTTTACTTTACTTGCTTTAATCACTAGATGCATGTTTAGGATTAATCAAGATAAAATTGGTTTGAAGTAAAAATTGGTTTAAAGTAAAAATGTTTTTTCACAACATGGTTTGGTGCTAATTAAAAGTTGGATAATTTTTGGTGAAAATTGGTTTGATTTGAAACACACTTGTGTAGGACCACTCTTACAAATTGGTGTCAGAGCTAGAGAACATAATTTATTTGTTATGTGATCTCGTGTGTTTTCAAAGATGAATTTTAGAAATAACGAACTTTTTCGAACTCCTATTTTTGATGGCACTAATTACACCTATTGGAATATGAGAATGAAAAGTACATTAAAATATATTGATGAGCGTGTGTGGCTAGCAGTTGAGAAAGTTTAGTCATCCCATGTCACTATTTTAGGCGAGGTCAGTAATTTAAACCCTGTCGAGTCATGGACCGAAACTGAACATAGACTTTCACAATATAATTACAAGGGTTTGCACGTTATTTCTTCACATGTCACACCGAAAGAATATAATAGAATTATGAATTGTGAAACATCAAAAGAGGCTTGGTATATTTTGGCACTCACTCACGAGGGCACTAGCACGGTTAGGGCATCGAAACTTCAAAATCTTACTACACAGTTTGAGACCATTAGAATGTTAGAGAGTGAGACTTTTGATGAATTTTATGCTAGGTTGTCCAATATTGTCAACTAGCCGTTTAACCCAGGTGAGAAAATTGTTGACAACCGTGTCATTAAGAAAATGCTTAGGTCATTGCCTAGTAGGTTTGATGCGAAAGTGACTATTTTAAACTCCTTGGGTAAGTTAGATTCGAAGAAACTTGAAGATATTGTAGATGACTTACAAACCTATGAAATCGACATGATTACCTACAATCAAGTGTATAAGAAAAAAAGGGTATTGCTTTGAAAACCCAGAAGGAGGAAACTAAAGTTTAGGATTTCGATTCCGATTTTGAGGATGTTGCTTTGTTGGCAAAGAGATTTAAAAAATTTATTAAGTTTCAAAAGCAATCGAAAGATGCCAAGAAGTTTGAAAAATTCCAAAACAACTAAGTAGATCCCACCTCTAAGGATAAGTTTGAGAATCCTAAGAGAGATGAGTCGGATAAGTGTTTTGGGGGTGAGGGGTACGGTTACAAAGTTAAGGAGTGTCCCACTAGACTTAAGAAAGTGGGCAAGCAACCCATTGTATATAGTGACACCTTAAGTGATAGTGATCCGGAAGAGGGAGAGACTTCCCCTATTGATCGTAACTTTGTTGCGTTTATGGCATGTCATGTGAGCGACGACGATTCTCATGTGAATGACACTTTCGAGGAGGTTTTGAGTGAATCCCATGTTAGTGAGGGTGAATAGAGTGACGACGAGGAGGTAGATGTGAAAGAATTGCATGTTTCATTTGATGAGTTGTATGCCGAGACAATTAAGGTGGAATAGGCAAATGCAAAATTTCAAGCTAAGTGCGTGTCATAGAAAATATTGATAGTTTGATTGGGAATCTTAAGGCACGAGAGAAGATTCTTAGGGAGAAATTAGAGTATGTTGAGGGTGAGAGAGATATTCTCCGTGGTTTGATGGGGTCTTTGAAAAAGTAAATTCTAGAGTTTGAGGAGTCTAGGAGTTTGCTCGAGTCTAGGATTCATGAGTTGGAGGAGAGATTGGGAGACTCGTCTAAAGTTAAGTTTGATTTGGAGGCTAGATCGGAGAAGTTAGATAAGATCTTAGGCACCATCCAAATTAAGGTAGATAGGGGTGGTATAGATTTTGATGAGAGAATTGTTCCCATTCCCCCCGCACGTGTGAGAAACACTAGGCAAGTTTGAAAAGGTCCACATATAGGAAATCATTCCCACCATCGCTACACTTGCACGTTTTGTGGTAGGAAAGGTCACCTTAGGCGTTATTGTTACGACCTTAGATAAGCTCCTAGGAAGTTTAGGATTAAAGTTTCCCCGGTTACCCAAGCCCCGTGCGTTGTTTTACATCTACTTGGTTTAGGAAATCGGATTTAGTGGCTTTAGTAATTAAACTTAATGATTCTCATTTTGGTGCACTTGATTCTTCCCATGCTAAATCTTAAGGGTGATAGTGTTGCCTTATTTGTCATATGCTAGCTTGCTTCATGATATATTCATTGCTAGTATAGTGACATGTGCATCATTTTGTATTGTAGTTTTTCATTTGTTTGAGTCCTATTGAAAAACCAAAAATATTTTGCCTTTATTTGAGGAAAAATATGTTTGAAAAGACAAAAAGATTTTCAATTTTTGTTTTTGAGTTTACATGTTTGATGTGGCATTTTGGTGTGCTTGGATCCCCCATCGTTTCATATCCTTGTGGCTAGGACATTTGGTCATTATCATCGATGCTTAGAATGATGTTAAACATTGTTTATATGGGGTTGTTTCGAAGTTGATATGCATATTGATTCGACTTTGTATACATGCCATCATTGAACACATGCACGAGTTTATATGGAAGTTTAAGTTCTTTTGCATATTTGAATTTGGTGAGGCGTTCTTATCTCAATCTTTTCATCTACGTGTAAGTAGACTTAAGGAGAAGTGTGCATGTAAGAATCATTTACCGTGAGAATTTGAATTGGTACCTAATTGAAAAAATGATGAGTGATTCACGGGAAAGGGCTGTGAGAGTTCAAAATTGACTCGTCGTGAAAGTCATCATTTAAAAGAGCCCAAAAGAAAAAGTCAAAATACTAATAAAAAGGTCTAATAAGATTTTCTCTAAGTTGAGAATGCTAGAAACCTCAAAAGAACTTGAAAAAGTATGTTTATGAGGGACTTTGGTTGGAGAAAATTTAAATGGGTTTGCATAACTAATCCTAATGTTGAAATATTTCAATTTGACGCTATTGTTTGTAGAATCGAAAAAATTCTTGATTTGTGTGCATGTAGTATGTTTAGTTCATTAAGCTCACACTTTAATTGTCACATGGATCTGATAAAGTTTGATGATTTATTGCTATCAATTAGAGCTTCTTTATCTTTTCGATGTGTTAGAATTGTGACTCATTTGTTGTGGTTTCACGCCCATATATTCCATGTCCATGTTTGAGCATGTCGGTTCTATGTTTACATGTAACTCGCATTTGTTAGTTTTTATGCGTTTTTGCATTTTGGGTAAAAAACTTACTATATTAGCACTGTTTTGCTATTGTCAGGCCCTTCCAGTGTGATTTTTCAGGAAATTTTTTCACTGGAAAAAAATTTATGTTATTTCTGAGAAACTGGAAAAATTTGGCCTGTCCCGAGAAGTCGTTCAAATGACATCTCCATGTCGCGAGAAGTCTCGTTTGAGCGACGTCCTTATCTCGTTTGAGCGACGTCCCTGGCTCGTTTGAACAAAAGTTTGGGATTTTTTTTTGTTTCGTTCTTGTTTGCAGCACCCTGCTTATTGTGATATATTTTTTTGGTACTGCTGGAAGCTTTCTGGACTAACTAGTTTATATGCACATTATATTATCTCATATTGGTATTTTGCATATAATTTTGTTTATCACACCTGATTAGATTGCTATATTCCTTGTGTGATTCATTTGTTTACTAGCTACTGATTTGTTATTACTTGATCATATTTAGCTGGTTGTTTCATGATTATTTAGAGATTTTTAGTTGGTATATCTTCATACTATATACTTATTGATTGGTTTATCTTTTCATCGGATTGTCTATTCGAGATAAAAACGGGGAGAGTTGTATGTGATGTAGGAGGAGATTTGTTGAGATTTGTTGAGCATGTTTTTGATTACATATTTTACAAACTGGTATTACACATTGGTATCATTTTGTTGCTCAATTGTTTAACAAATGATTTTTCAGAATTTATTCATATTGGTATCTATTGTAAAATTTGTATTATTTGGATATATATATATTGGTTTCGTTTGTTCTATAAGGACACAAATTTCCAATTGAGTCCTTTGTTGTTTTGGCTCAATTCCGAACAAAAACGTTTGAGTCATAGGATATAGTTCTTGACCATCCTTCAAGCCTATGACATACTAAAGTTGAAGAAGTAGTGGCCAAGAGTATAAAGCTTCTTCAAATGCCGAGTTTATTGTGCCTCATTTCTAAGTCAACAACATTTGTTCTGTTTACTCCTAAGGTATGAATGCATTACATATTTATATAGGAGCTTGCAACAATTCGTATTGGGTGTAAGTTTTGTTCAAACTATTGTTTATTTTCAGAAAGTTATTTTAAAACTTTCAAATAAAGTTTCTGGGAAAAAATCAATTTTTTAGGCTTTCTGGATTTTCGTTCGAACGAGGTTTGCCAATGAATTGCCTCTAGAACTTCGTTTGATATTCTCGTTCGAATAAGTTAGTTTGTTTAAACGTGAATGCCGTTCGAACGAGTTTGGCAACGAGATTTCCCATTAGGCCACTGGAACTTCGTTAGAAGTATCATTCGAACGAGCCTTGGTTCGAATGAGATTTCTGGCGGGAAATTAAATTGGCAGTTTTTGACGGTTTTTCCACTTTTTCCACTACTCTTCCCCACTAACTTTTGATAGAATTATGAAGTGAGGGAGCCAACTTGGAAAGACAACTTTTTCACTATACTACATCACCTAGAGAGAGTTTTGAGAGTTCAAGTTTTCATGAAAAAGTTCATGTTTTTGAGTGTCTATTTTTCAAGAAAAAAATTCATAAAACACCCTTGTTTTCACCCATATTATTATTCCAAGTTTCAATATATATATCATTGGTTGGAGTGTTTGGCACCAAGTTTTAATATACCGCTTGAAGAGTTCGTTTGGGTTTCCTTCTACATCCTATAAAGAAGAAGTTCGGGTTTTGCTACGGCATTCTCACATGGTGAAAGGAACCATGTGTGGTTGACGGTGTACCTAAAGTCTCATTGGTGAAGTCCACGGTTTCGGTGGAGCTCCGGGGTTGTCGACTAGGCGGAGGTGTTTACGAGAAGACGCATCAAGGATTGAAAGGGATCTAGTCGAGGAAGTAAGTCATCTGTCTTGTAATTGTAAAACCATACTTAGTGGGCTTAAGGCTAGGGCCGTCCGAGTTTTTTTTCCCATTCTGGGGTTTTCCTCGTACATCGCGGCGTAGTGGTTATTTGTTTATTTTATCTTTTGCAAATCTCCCCTTAGATGCATGCTTAGGTAAAAAGATAAAATTGGTTTAAATCATTACTCTTGTTTAATTTGGTACTTATACATATTTTGGGTAAAATTGATATTAATTTAATTCAAGTCATCATTTATTTTGTTATAATCGGTTTGGCCTAATTTGGTAATATTGAAAATGTGACTTAGGAAAATTTCTAGGACTTGGATTGAATTAAGTTGGTTCAAGTGAAATTAAAATTTGTGTCGATTTAAACTTATTTCACTTGGTTTTATTTTAATTTAAAAGAAATTAAAATTTGTTGTTTGTGCTTGTTTTAATTGAACCATCTTTCGCTTCTGCATCGTTAAAAGGAAATTGAAAATTAGTTTTTGTAGTAAAGATTTTAAGATTGGGGTCGCGTGTTCCAACATGTTCCTCTATACTTCACTGGGTAATTATTTGTCTATTTCATTAGTGTAGGTAAGCTTTAGAGATTCGAGATTTCTATTCTACATCACATTCACACAACTCATGCTTGCCGGTTCTACATATACTAGTTCGTGACCTGTAATTTTTAACTTTGGGTTTATGGGATGGGATTTAGGCGTCATACGGATTGACGACCCGACTTAGGCATTTCACTGATTTAGTTTTGTCCCGAAATAGTCAAAGGGGGAGATTTATAAGGACATAAATTTCCAATTGAGTCCCTGTATTGTTTTGACATAATTTCATGAACAAAACTGTGTTTGTATTATGTCATAGGGAGATTTTATTTTTATCACGATCCCACTTAGTCTATGACGTATTGAATAAATTGAAGACGTTGCGGCAAAGTTTCAAAGAATTAATGATGCCGAAGTTTAAATTGGTGCAAGTTTATTTCTCTTCAAGTTAATTGCATTCCAAGATCACACAGGTATGAATGCATATTGTTAATGAGATTCAGAATTGTTTTTATAAAATCTAAGGATGTAATTTTATAAGAAAAAATATTTTAAAATATTTTAAAAGTATTTTAAATGTTTTAAACTACGTTTTATTCAGATAAGATCGAAAAAGCATTTGACTTAATTGATTCTCTTTTGGAAGAAACGTTTTAAAGAAAAAGTCATAATGACACGGGCATCGTTCAAATGACATCTCTGTTCGTTCGAGCGAGATAGACATGTTGCACGAATGACTGACCAATCTTGTTCGAGCGACGCAATTTTTTTTGAGCGACACAGCTTTTGAGGTGGTGAATTTTTCCTATTTAATGCGTGGTTTCGTCAGAATTAACGAGTAGTGCAATTTGGAAAATAGTTTTCAATCTAGTACAAGTTTTGCACATGTTTTTGTAAGGTTTCAAATATTAAACATATCCTTAGAGTTTGTAAAGATTCGAGTTATCATTATTATATGTTTATGTGATCTTCTTGCACCAAGAAGATTTATTCTATACTTGAACATATGGGTTTTGTGGTGATGAAAAGAGAAGGTCTTCTTGTTCGACATCGTAGACGTATCAAAGCCATTCGGTGGACACCGAGACATACGTGAACGTGGGTGTTGTGGACAGGTATCGTGGAAGAAGGACTTTCTGCGTGGGCACTGTGAGAGGAGTGGTTGAAGATTAGAAGAGCGTCAAGACCCATGTGGATCAATTCGTTGAGTGATTCTTTTGTCTGTTCGTTGTAATTCCACATTCATAGTGATTGTCTGGCTTGAGCCGTCCGAGGTTTTTTTCCGTCTTGGGTTTACTTGCATAGTAACTCTAAAACCCAAATGGAGTGGCCACCAGGCTCTTTCGAGCTCCATTTGAATTTAGTAAACTCTTAGACCCAAGAATTTCTTAATTCTCGTTTGTATATCTCTAAATCCTCTTTCCAACGGTCACATTCGAATCAAATAAAATTTTCATTTTATGCCCTTTTTAAAAAAACCATCCATTTCGAACTGCTTATAGACACCGCTGCCCTTTGCCTATCAGCATCGGGGTCCTTTACTTAGCCTTCAAGTCAGGGAGTATGCACATAGACAATACTAGGACCTTGCCAATCGAAAGACTCCTTATTCCCAAAAAAAATCCTATTTAAGGAAGTTATGAAATCATTGTCAAGGACCATTTTTGGCCATATCCCAAGACCTTGATTCCTCGAAATTAGTGCGCAGCCTTTTACAAATTACTTCCAAAACATTCCCCAAACATTCTTTCGAAATTAGTGCGCAGCCTATAGTCAATGATAGAGGTTGAGGGTTAGGGTGTTGTAACTAATCACTGATGATTGGTGATTAAAATTTATATAGACCCTAGGTGTGGTGCTTATGGGTAGTTAATGCCAGTGATGTGATTAGGTGAATTCGATCTGTAGGGTGATAACACGACTGATGGCAGGTCGGTGAACATATGAATTTGTGTAGGCTAATTGTATAAACACCATGATCCTTTGCGTGGGATGTATTATGTGGAAACTTTGATGATGAGAGTAGCCTTGGTATTGGCAACATTTAGTAGTGGTCATTATGACCTAACTCTAAAGATTGTATTTTCCATATATGGAGTTTAGATGATGGAGTGGCATTCATTAATCTCAATTTTATGGTGAGAACGTACTGGGTCCCTCTATTGAGGACTTGGGTTTAATTTATCCTGATTATAATGTGGTATTGAGGAATAGAATCCTTCGTGGAGTTTATGGTGTAGGCCTTGGTATTTATAGGAAATACTTGACGTTCCATATCCTGCCAAGATCTATATAACCATGATAACTTGTAGATTAGCACATGGTATGATGCTTACATAGTGGGGAAATTTAGTTGTCAGAGTTGATCATTCATTGGGGATTAGATGAGCCAGAACTTGAGGTTCATAAGTTAAAGGCGATGTCCTACACCTTGCTACAATCCTTAATAGCGTTAGTTGCGATTTGTACGTGACGTATGGTCATAGTCGTTTGGAGGAAAGATAAGATTATTATCTAAGTATAGACACTCATTTTAGCCACAGAAATAATGGCTAAGCGCGAGGTGATCCTAGTGTGAGAGTAGTTATAGGAATTATTGGGGTTCCCATATGACTAATTATGTGTGGCATCATTGGGGACAAAAATTAACCTATTATGATGCCTTGAGGTATTTTATGGTTAGAATGAGCCATGTGTAGAATCTCGTGAACCAGTGTCATTGAAAGGACCTAGTAATCACGATAAGGGTGTTGAAGGGTTTGTGGAGGGCACCTATAATGATTAAGGTATGGATGATGAAATCTTGTCGGCTTTAGAGGACGGTTACATCGAATATGTTTGGTGTCCTTAGGAGACTAGTTAAGTCCGGTATGAAGGAACATTAGAACCCTAGTTATGATTGTGTTAAGGGTAACGTAACGATACCAGATTGTTGATCGGGGTTTAAAGGAATTGAATAGTGTGTCCTCTTGAATGAGCATAGAAGGGTGGTGTATGCTATAAGGAGGAGTTAAAATATTTTATCGTTCATGTAGCGTAATTCTCGGGTGTCATGGGATGAAGAGTATTGGTGTTATGATGGTCGTTTTTGAGGTGTACTAGGAAATGTATTTGAGACTTAGTTTGATGACTCCATATGGGGATTTTAAATGGCATCCAAGATGGAGTGATATCGAAGCATGATAGAATGTTGTCATGTGTTGACAGTATAAGGTAACTTGAGAAAAATAAAAACTAGTTCTTGGCACATCCTTCCAAGACGATGAGGATTAGAAGATGCAACCCTGTGCGATTGTTACTACCCTTAAAGTGCCAATGGCGCTCGGTGAAGTTGCCACATAAATTCTTTGTGGGTAGATCCCGGGAGTAAGCATTGTGGCAATCTCGTAAGATCAAAGGAAAGGGTAAGGTGAATGCTTCACTTGAACTATGTAATGCCTATGGTAATTTAGGATTAAGATCATGATGTGATAAGGATAACAGTAACCTAGGCATATTAGGTTAGTAACATCATCACCAGTAAGTGGACTAGGTTAGTGTGAATAGGGGTGTTAGGCATTGTCCAAAAGGAGTATTTCACATATGCTAAGGATGCTAGAAGTAGGGCCTTACTCCCAAGGAGGGAATTTGGCATTGACTTCCTAGAGGACTACATGATCGTGTGCTACCTTCTTGTTATGAGAGTGAATGGTTATGATTCAATTCATCACGGTTGGTGACCTAAGCCAACGTATGTAGCTAGGATTAGTACTGGGTGAGAACATCGAGAATGAATGATGTGACTTATAGCCTATGGGATAGGTTCATTTTCTCAAATCATGTTCGGACGCTTATGGACGGAATTTCTCGAGACAGTTGCTTGTTCCTTCAGCCTTTTATGTGTCCCTTTCATAAATCATTTTCACAAATCATTTGGCTTGGAAAATTAAATGGAGCATATTTGGAGCATTTGAAGGATGCATTTGGTAACCCCTTGAAGCAATATTTTAATGTGGGGGTTGCACTTCCTACACCAACGTTCTTATCACCATTTAGAGCCTTTAGAGGTGGGAAATCTTACGCTTAGTATTAAGACTCTATTTCTGTATTTGTAGTCTTGTTGTTAGATAATATGAGTAGGGTGCATTTGGTTAAACAATGGAATTCATGTGTAAGAAATTACAAACATTTTTATTGAATAAAAATGTTATTTTTATAAAAATAAAGTGATGAGTAAATATTTCAAAGTTTAAAATATTTGAGTTGGTATTTTATGAAAATGATGCATTTTCTAGAATATTGATGTTAAACATTTTATGATTTGAAAATGATAATTGATTTGCTAAAACATTGATAATATAATGTTATCAAGTTTCTTACAAAAATGTAGACTCTATAAAGATGGATATTTATTGAGTTTGGAAGAAGTAAATGTATACTTTGTGACTTAAAAATGCATATTTCAAAGTATTATGAATTTATAGACCGAAAAATATGTTTAATCCATTTAATAGGATTTTGGGATTTATAATCCATCTTCTCATGTATATAAAATTGTAGCATTTTGATGATAAATATGTAAATAATTTTAAAGACGTTTTTAATGGGTTTAATAAAGAAATAAGACAAGTCTAAATTCTAGTCTTCAAAGTGTATGAAAAAGGGGTTAAAGGTGTGGTGAATGTAAGGGTGTAAATGTATTGATAAAAAGGAAATGGTGTTTTCTTATGAAATTAGTCTTTAAGTGTAAATTAGATTTCTTGAATAAATAAAGTAAAGAAATGTCTAATTTGAAAAGATTATTAGTAAAGTTGTTCAATAAGTGTTATTGGTTAAACATTAGAAAGTTGGTGTGTATAACTTAATAATGTTGTAAAAGATTAACACTTAAGAAATTAGAAAGAAAAGAACGAAATAAATATATTTCCATTAAGAAGAATATTACTCCACAGTTAAAAATGTTTTAAGGTATTAAAAACAATTAAGAAGTAAGTAGGGATAACTTAATAGTGTTTTGGGAAAATTAACACTTGTGGAAATGGAATTAAATATGAGTTTGGAAACAAATGGGTAAAATGGTAATTTTACTTAAAGTGGAACATTTTTATAAAATAGAGATATTAAAAAAGGTGTTACACATAGCGTTCCTAAATGAACATGATATTTAAAATGAAAATCAAAGTTGATGTGTAAAACACATGAAATGATAATCTAAACAGTAACATGACTTGGGGTGGAATCCCGGGTTTGGCTTTGATCGAGTAAAAGAGAAAGAAAGAATAACGTGGACATTTGTAATATGTTAAAAGAGAAAAAAAGAATCGAATGACGACGGGATAATTAAGGAGAGCCCACAGCCCTAGGGCTCGCTCCTTCGTTTCTATGCTATAATTTTATATTTCCTAGTGCGCATTTGGCTCACTCCCTCACTTTGTTAAGGCGGGTTGGGTGCGATTTCGTTATACAGGTAAGTATTCCCTTTTATTTATGTTAGTAGATCTGCAAGCTTGGACTTAGAGGTGCCAACCCACGGTCCCTCACGTAGTTACTTGAAATTGGATTGGCATTCTAAATATGTAAAACGTTAATTAAAAATAAAACTCGATTAGAAACATTATATAGGTTGTTTCATTGCACTTTAAACCTAACGTTATGGTCGGATCGTTTTGATATGGGTAACTAATAAATTCGAGTCGGGGCGTTACATTAAGTTGGTAAAGACTTCGTGATGTGAGAGGCTGATGATTCGATCCATTAGTTGAGTTTTGGTATGGGACATCTGGTTGTGTAATTGTGTATTGAGCCTTCATTATCATATTTGTCTATTATTATGTTTTGAGTCCTTTAGGTGAGGGACTCCTACGAATTTACCGATAAAGTCATGATAGTTTCCCCAAAGCTTGTTACCTTCGTGAGATTATATTGTGAATATATAAAATATATGCTTTAGTCTAGTGATGGAATTTTTTTTGATGAACCCATGTCATGTTAAATACATTGTTGTGATATGTGTGTACTCTTTTACGAGGGTTGGTATTTGCATTGTTTTCTCACACATAGAGTTAGTTTCATCCATATTATATTTTGGTTGATAAAATTTACTCATTGTTCAAGGATTACAGGCTTTTTAGCATAGTTATTCCATGGGTTGGGACATTCTTATAACATATCACTTAGTTGAGGGGTGAGATACTGATTGCATGTGAGAGCCGACGAGGTGGCATGTTTATTGTAAATGAGTCACATTATTTACACCGTTGATATTGAAGATATTTCTTTCAACTTTTAGGCCTTGACCCAAATTATATAAAATTGTTTTCTAGGCATTTTTATACAGGATTGATAGGGTTGAGGATATGCAGACTTGCGGCTCCACATGTTTACATCTTTATGTTCTTTGATTCTAGCATAATTGCTGCTTTATTCCTTTCAGTCGAGTTTTATTTCAAAGACTTTTATGGAACTTGAGTCCCATTTATTTATTCATTCAGTCATTTTTCAAAAGAGTTGTTCAAGCTATTTTATTACTAGATGGTTTTGAGATCCTATGTATTCAGAGTTATTAATAATTTTTGTTATCGTATGTTTTGAATGCTTTTAGATTCACTCCTATTTACTTATTGTTTGATGCTAATAAGGATATACATTTTTTGACAAGACATAACATTGGTATATTAGCTTGGTCGAATCTTATGTGAAAAATAGGGATTGTTACAGTTTATATCAGAGCATCCAGGTTTTAGTGTCCTTCGGATTTGTGTTGCTCTCGTTACATTCTACATTGCATTCTTTGATATATATATATATACCTATGAGTTGGATTCATTGTATTCCTCTTCAAATATCTTACTGATATGGACTTCTTTCTTTCAGATGGCAACACCTAATGTACTTGAGCATGGCAGGTTGCAAAGAGAGACGCTCAGTATGAGCAACATCCACAGTTGAATCAGGCACTGATGTTAGCATTCGTTGTATATATAGATGTCATTTTTACCTAAGAAGCCATCACAATGATGGTTTCCAGGTTACATCACTTCTATCCACTAGCACAGTCGTAGCCATAGCAGCAGGTGGGAATACCAGTTCAGTAGCAGTGTATGGTGTGGGAGAGAAGTCATGGGGTCGTTACACAGGGCCACATACTAGAGTTCACTGGGAGAATGAACATTATTATTTTATGTCAATGGAAGAAAGAAATATAGAGACACTTGAGAATGGTGGAGTGCTCCTAGGTCCATAATCACATGTTGTCCGCATTTAGGTTAGTTGGAGAGGCCTTATAATAGTGGGAGTCGACCACGATAATTTAGAAGATGAACATGATGACCATTATATATTTTTGGTTTAAGTTTGATAATAAGTAATTCCCACTAGAATTTATGGGTGAGAAGAAGAGGAAATTTCTAATCCTCAAGAAGGAGCATTGCACTATGGAAGAGTATGACCTAAAGTTTACCATTATATCCTTATCTGCGCTAGAAGAGGTAGACACTGAGGAGAAGCATATGGAGAAATTCATCTTTAGGTTGACATGGCACAATAGGTAGTATATTTTGTGAAACTCGGCTTTGAACATATATACATAGGTGTTGAATGCAGATTTACATCACCGCGAGGACCGCAAGGAGTTTTAAAAGAGCAAGGATGAAAAGAGGCTTAATATGGATTCATTTAGCTATCAGGGCAAGACAAATATAGGTAGTACTCAGGGGGGAAACAGTCTAAGGGATATAAATAAGGAAAGGAGAACCATAAGAAGTGCAAGGGGTTTGATGATCATAGAAACCACCAGGGACAAGGGAGTAGTCTTAGTAGGTCTATAAAGGATAGAAATATCAATATAAGGGATAATAATGTAAAGGACAGTAGGGCCAGCATGGATAATAGTAGGAGAAGAATGATTTTAACAACACCTATTTCACTTATGGAGAGGGTAGCCATATAACTAGGAGGTTACCTAAAGGCAATCAGGGCGTGCAGGATCAGGGAGATCACCATATGCACTAGGCACACCAATGGAAGCATCACTAGTTTCTAGCCCCACCAGTTACTACAATGCAAGTAGTACTAACACCACCAGTCCAGCCTCATGGGAAACATTCACTTTGGTACGAGTGTGTGTACCAAGTCGGGCCTATGGAGGCACCAGCCCAGGCAATTAGGGGTATGTTTTCTATCTTTGATCATGTAGCATGTATTTTATTTAATAGTTATTCATCTTATTATTTCTTGAGTAGTAGTTTTCCTTGGTCATCAGGGATGGTAGACTTAGAAACTGATATAGTATTATATGTTAATTTACCCATGGGTTGAGGGGCCCCTATTTGTTCTGTGTGTAGAGGTATAGGGGTGGACATTGGTAGACCTTATTTTACAGTAATGTTTTAGTGTTTGATATGTTTAAGTTCAAATTTATCCTAGAGATGGATTAGTTATCAATATATTATTCTTATGTAGGTTATTTTTAGAGGTCCATCATCTTTGTCATTCTAGGACAGGAGATGTACTTGGTCCTGATGCCACACAAGGAGGTACGATTGAGTACACTTTTATATTACATTGATTAAAACACATTTTAGGTATTCAAAGTGTCTTTGGATTCCATTACATGGTTAGGGAGTTTTCAGGCATGGTTCAAGATATTCTTGAACTGTTATTGAGTAAGGAAATTATGTTTGTAATTGACTTGGAATCCAGCATGAGACCTATTTCCAGAGCACCTTATCATATGGATGCTTTGGAGATGAGAGAGCTGAGACAGTTGATTGAAGTTTTATTGGGCCACGGATTTATTTGGAGGATTACTTCACCTTCGAGAGCTTCGGTCCTATTCATGATGAAGAAGAATGATAGATCACTAAGGTTGTGTATTGATTATCGATAGTTGAATAAGGTCATAATATGGAACAATATCCATTACCTCGTATTAATGATTTATGCAACCAATTAAGGGTTGCTTCATACTTTTCAAGGATTGATTTAAAATTAAGGTACCATTAGTTGAGTATTTAGGAATAAGATGGTTTGAATATGGTTTTTATGAGATAAGGGTCATACGAGTTTACGATAATGCCATTTGATCTAACCAATGCATCAATAGTGTTTATGGACTTGATGAAAAGGGTATGTTTAGAGAATTTCTAAATCAATTGGTCATCATGTTCATTGATGACATCTTGATGTAATCTCAGACTGCAGATGAGTAAGCTCAGCATTTGTGGGTGATCTAATAGACATTGTGGGATCATCATCTCTATGTGAAGTTTGAGATGTATGGATTTTGGTTGAGAGAGGTGCAGTTCTTGGGTAATTTTTTTATTTGAAATGGGTATTTAGGTGGATCTAAGTAAGGTTTCGACAATGATGGAGTGGGGATAACATATAATGCCTATGGAGGTGCACAATTTTTGGGGGTTGGCGGGATTTTATTGCCGGATCTTTCAGGGGATCTCGGAGATAGTTAGGCGTTTGAAAAACTTTACAAAAAAGGGTTTGTCATTTGGTCGAACTAAGTTTTTATAGTAGACATTCGATGAGTTGAAGGTCAAGTTGACGTCATCTTTGCAATGTATTCTTATAGGGCTTGGTGGTATATTGATGCAGGAGGAAAGGCTGACAGCTTATACTTCTCGCAAGATTTATTTTCACGAAGGCAACTACCATACCCATGATTTGGAGTTGTCTGGAGGGGTTTGTGCTCTTCAAATTTGGAAGATTATATTTTGGGGGAGAGAAACCTTCTTTTGATAAACCATAAGAGTTTTCAGTACTTTTTCATGAAAAGGGAGTTGAACATGAGGCTGCATAGGTGGATTGAATTTATGAAGGATTATCAGTTTGATATTCATTATCACCTGGGAAAGGTGAATGTAGTGGAAAACGCCTTGAGTCTCATGCCGACAGTGACACTTACGAAGATTTGAAAGGAGAAGTGGGGATAACTCATCATAGAGGATGAGTTATATCATGCTTTCATGCAAGTTTTGACCATCACACCCAAGATCATCATTTGATTTATGAAGTCACAGACAGGGGATCCTTCTTATTTGGAGAAGATTTAGCAGTTGTTGATAGAGGGGGCAGAGTTGTACTCCATCAAATTTGACAGGGGTTTCTAGTTCCATGATAGAATTGTGCTTCCTGAGGATGAGGAGTTTTGTCAAGTAGTTATGATTAAGGTGCAAAGGATACATTTTACGTTTCATTCCTACGGGGATAATATTTACTAGGACATGGGGTGCATGTATTGATGGGTAGGCATAAAGAAGGTCATCACAGTATTCGTGTCTAAGTGTGCCTCTTGCCAAGTGGTAAAGGTAGATCATCAGAAATCAGTGGGTATTCTATAGCTTTTTTATATTTCATTGTAAAATGGGAGATTATTTCCATGGATTTAGTTATAGGGTTGCCTATGTTAAGCAAATACATAATCCCATCTAGGTGATCGTGGACCGTTTGACTAAGTGGGATCACTTTTTGTTAGTTCAGACAAATTTCATTTTGGACCAGTGGGCCAAGCTTTTCATTGTGGAAATTATGAAGTTGCATGATATACCGCTCAATATCATATCATATAGGTACAAGACATTTATGTCCCACTTTTTGAGGAGTTTCCAGTAGATATTGGAGATATATTGACATTGATTACCTCCTATCACCTACAGACGGATGGGCAGATGGAGAGGGTGAATCAGATTTTAGAGGATGTGTTATGAATGTACATTTTAGACTTTTTAATTTAGTTAAGAGAAATGCCTATCATTGATAGAGTTTGCTTATAACAATAACTACCAGTTCACAATTGGCATGGCTCCATTTGAGGCTTTATATGGGAGGTTATGTTTTCACCCGCATAATGGTTAGATGTGGCGAAGAACAAGGTTCTCGGACCCTTGTTTGTTCAGGACACCTAGGAGAAGGGGTAGATGATTAGAGATAGGATTCGAATAGCCCACAATCGGTTGAAGATTCATGCAGTTGTATATAGGAGGCAACTAGAGTTTATTGTTAGAGATCAAATGTAACTTAAGGTTTCTCCCATGAAGGGAATTATTTAGTTCAGGAAGAAGTGAAAGTTGGCTCTCGAATACGAGGGGCTATTCACCATCATTGATCGGATAGGACAAGTTTTGTATCGTTTAGAGTTGTCAAATCACTTGTAGAGGGTGCATGATTTCTTTCATATCCCGATGTTATGGAGGTTACTTAGAGACATGTTAGCATAATAGTATATTGATATCGATGAGATATAGCTTCAACCCGATGTGAGTTATGAGGAAAATCTAGTTGCCATTTTGGATCGAAGGAAGAAAGAACTTTGCTCCGAGGTTATTCCTTTATTGTGTGTCCAATAGGGGCATCACAACGAGGATGAATCGACGTGGGAGAGGGAGGATGACATGAAAGATACTTATTCAGAACTCTTTTAGTCATGTACGTGTCAAATTCTGAGGACGAAATTCCTTTATTAAGGGCAATACTATAATACCATATATTTTTTGTATTATTTAAAAGATTGTTAATTGCAAGAATAAATTAATAACTGGAATTAATTATTACTTGAGAAAATTGGTAATAAGTTAATGCATAATTAGATGATGATTAAATTTTCGTGTATGTAATTTATTTGTCCCGCATATTTTATTCAATTAATCGGTGTAATTATTTAATGCAGATTATATGAAGTTACATGTAAAATAATATGTATGTGTTTTACTTTACGCTCTGATGTATTACCATGAGTTATGTGGTACTACCATTTAGAGAAGACTCCAGAGTCATCCCGAGACCACAATATGCATTTTTTATCTTCTTAAATTGGGCCCAAGGGTAGATATACCCTTAGGCTAAGTTTTGGACTATTTTTGGTGGCGTTTTGGAATCATTTAGGGGCCCGAGAATAGGCCTAATATAGACCAGTGGGAATAAGTAATATTTAAGGGAGATTAACCTTAATTATTTATTACTTTACACATAAGAAATAAATCCTAGTAACCTTAAAGTTTGGAATCATCTTAAGGAGACTTTGGGAAAAGGTGAACAAAGAAGAAAAGAACATAAGATTGATTGTTCATCAAATCAGGAAATAAATCTCCTGTTATATAACTTATTAATTTGTAACTTGTATATAATTCGGTGTTACATAGATAAATATAGGATTTTAGAATGCAGGTTTAGGGTTGAATATGATTATCTTAATCATCATTGTTTATTGGGTTAATTAGGATTGGTATTAATTAACTATGCATTAATGACTTGAACTTTTGGAGATAAATCAGAAATTGAATGGTTTCTGTAATGAGAACTCATGATTTAGGATTTAAATTAGTTTATAAGTTAAATTCTCATGTTAGTTTTATATTTAGACCTAAAAATATAAAGTAACTAGACTTCATGCTTCTTGAGGACAAGCTAGGCTTAAATGTGTAAAGTTTGAAGATTGAGGCCTTAATTGGTGTTATAAATCTTAAATAATTATTGTGAAATTTTTAGGATCATAAATCCGCACTTAATTTAAATTTTTATGTTGTTTGAGTGGCTGGATTGAGGCTTGAATGCCGTTAGTGGAGGTTTTGGTTCGAAAATAAATTTTCTCGGATGAAGGAGGCGATTGGCTCCATTCTCATTCGAATAATATTGTTGTCTCATTACGACAAGATGATTGTTTTGGTTCGAATGAGTTTATTGTCTCGTTGAACGAGATTTAGATTTTCATTCAAATGAGGTTAGGCAGTCATTTAAATGACTTTGGTGAATGGCGATAGTTTGGCTTATGTGGTTGGGTTCAGGATTTTAGTGGTATAATTATTCATGGGAATTTTATTCACTTAACTTATAATTTAATATGATATTCAATCTAATTATTACAGTAAGGCACTTTAATATTAGTTTCGAGTAGAATAAACCCTAGTTATGTCCGTTCAACCCGATGTTGGAGATTGGGTTGATTTGGGTAGACGCTTGAGGGAAGAGATACATATGGACGTGTACATGTAGTGGGTGTTGTATATATATATGTATTACTTATTTTGATGAACATACCATATGATGTGGTGAATCCATAAGCGGGATTGCTTTGGAGGTTGTGACGGTGTTTCACATGCCTAGCTGTTGACACAGTATGTGTGGAGGTTGATATTGCACGTTCAGTCGGTTGTCATTTCATGGGGAGAATTTGATGAACAGATCCATTAGGCAAGTTGTGTTATGGTAGGGTGTGTAGGATTAGATGATGATATATTTATATCTAATGTTCAATAGATCAAGACTTCGTAATGAGAGAGGTTGATGATTCGATCAATTGATTGAGTTTTGGTATGGAACTACCGAGTGGTGTCATTTGAAATTGATCCCCCATTATTATATATGTGTATAGTTATGTTTTAAATCCTCTGGGTGAGAGACTCTTATGGATTTACCAATAGAGGCATGGGAGTGTCCCCGATGAAAAATTTATTAATAAACCCTATGTTCCGTTAAATACATTGTTGTGAAATGTGTGTAATCTTTTGCGGTTGTTATTATGAAAGATGGTATTTGAGCTGTATTCACACACGTATAGATAGTTTCATCCCTAGTGCATTATGATTAATATCATTTACGCATTGTTCTATAAATATAGACTTGTTAACATAGTTATGCCATACATTGGGACGTGTTCATAATCAACTTAGTTGAGGGGTGAGGTTCTTATTACATGTGAGATTCGACGGGGTGACATATCTATTGTAAATTAATCGCATGATTTACGTCGTTGATATTAAAGATATTTCATGCAACTTTTTTGCTCTAACCTAAATTATATAAAACTATTTCTTAGGCATTCTTAGGCAGGTTTAGTAGGGCAGAGGAGATTCAGACTTACGATTACACTCATTTACCCCATTCCATTCTTTAATTCTAGAATTGGTTGATACTTTATTACTTTCATCTAGTTTCATTTTAGAGATTCGTATGTACCTTGAGTACCAGTTATTTATTTAGTCAGTTGGTTTTAAGTATTTAGTCAATTGGTTTTAAGTAGAGTTGTTCAGACTATTTTACCGATGGATGGTTTTGAGATATTATTTATTTAGAGTTATTTATGATTTTGATTATTGCATTATAATAATGGTTTTAAATTCACTCTTACTTATTTAATATTTGATGTTGAGATTAATATAAATTATTTGACGAGCCCTATCTTTTGTACATTAACGTAGCCCACTGTTGTGCGAAAAATAGGGGTTATTACAATATAATAGACTTAGAGAATCCATTTATATTTATATAAAGTTTTTCTCATTGTCCTATCGAAGATAGATCTGGAAGTTAGTTTTGAATATTATTATTATTATTAGGAGAGGATGGATAGGATTGTTAATACGTATATGAGGATGCTAGAAGAGAAAGAGATTCTTTATGGTGTGGAAGAATATAAGAGGAACATTATTTGTTCGACCTTCTTTTAAACTAACCTCTAAAAATTTTCATAACATATCAGGGTTTAAGTGATAATTTTCAAGATTCTTTTCCAGGATTTTGGGCTTTTTTTAATTACGCATTTGAGGGGATAACATAAAATTTTAGTTTCAAGGAGTAAATTGTAATTAAATCTAGAGTGAATGTCAAAAATAAAATAACCAATAAATGGTTGTGCATCGAATGATAGGCACTATGGTATGTTTTCACCAAACAAAATAATTATTTATTAATATAATGGGAAAAAAGAAGTTCTCCAATGAGTCACAAGTGTAAGAGAATAATTATCATAAAAGTAAAAAACTCTACGAGGGTAGGATTTTGACATAATGTTTCAATGATATTCGCTTTCAACGGAGATTTTCTCCTTTTTTTAATAATGTCCGAAAATTATGAGAATAGTTAGGACTTCAAATTCTATGCAAATTATTCGCGAGGCCTTTTAATTAATGAGAATTAAAGTATATAGGTATGCATTATACTAAAGTGCCCCAATAATACTATATTGTCTTATTTCGATAATTATATATACTTTGAGTCTTGCCCTTGAGGTCGTTCCATTAAAGCTTCATGCTAATAATTCAAATGAACATCCTTATCTTTCATGTGTATCCTTTTATACCACGATTATGAAGGTAAAATGAATACTTAACCTCACGCATATTTTATCACACTAGTTTTTCTTTATTAAAATCTTTTTGGTCTGTGTTTGTGTGCTTGATATGGGTATTTGGACTTTATATCAAATGCAAATAAAATTCTTTATGTAAAGCTTATACCTTTCATTTTGTATGGATGATGTGTCTGTCACAATACCTTCACCACAACAAGGATTTCCTTTCCTGCACTGATAACTTCTCACTTGCGCGCCAAGTTCCAGAGATTTCTCTTCCATGTTTCCTTTTATTATCACAAAAGGTTTTCCCTAGCTAAGAAGATTCTCGTTGCAGTGATCCACCAGCGCGACATGTTAGTTTGGTGAAAAAAGCTACTTTTTACCATAAATTGTGCACATGTTCCTCGATACTCATGCAACACTAAAGATTTGACCGTATCTTTTCTACCTTTTGCAAATTGTCACTTAATGTAAGTCTACAATATATCCACTTGTCCACCTAATCTTCTCTTTCAAGCTTTTGTGTATATGTAAGTGGGTTGGAACTTCATTTTACAAGTGGAGGTTCATTTAATGACTCTTATGTTATATGCCACATTTAATGACTCTTATGTTATGCGCCTTTAACATGAAGCCTTTGTGTATATGTAAGTGGGTTAAAACATAAGACTCCACTTTACTATAAAATGCGCCTTTAATAAAGCACCTATAATTCTCTAATACAACACCTATTACAACCTCATTTCTATCTAGAAGCCTATCAATTTTAAGCATATTACATCTTTGAATGGGAGGAGACCATATCATCTCAGTTACTTTTGGAGATTATTGAATCTTCATTTGATATCTAAGTGATGAATAATTTCTAAATCCTCCATTGCGTTCTTCATATAGCCATTTCCTAGCTATATTCTGGATTGACATACACAACCCCTTATTTTACTATAGCTATATTCTTAATTTATCTTTGTACGATCCATGTATGTTATGTATCCCTTGACTATTAGAGTGTTTTGATGTTTTTGTGGAAGCATATTCTTTTATATGCTTATTATCCTTAGTGTTGCCCATTTTTGGTTTAGATCTTTTATGCTCTTGTCGTCTACACCTTTGTGATTTATCTATATTTTACGTCATTAGTTAATTTTGGGGTTAATAAAGTAAATGGGTAATGAACTTTACCAATTTTTCCACTATAGTAATTTTACCTTATTCAAACGATTTAGCCATTATACTCGCGTTTTCTTCTATTTATCTCTTTGTCCAAAACTATTAACTCTGTCTAAAACTATTAAAAGAATGCTGATGTGGTAGTTAGAATTTTCGTTTATATATTTTCTGAAGTTAAAAAAGTGAAAATTATAATTTATACCCCCAAATCATTAAATCTATTTCAAAACCCATGACACAAAATTATAATTCAACCCCCAAATTCCATTAACCAAATTGAAAACCCATTACAGAAAATCGACCTCCATCGACCTCCATCGGCCTCAACCTTTGGAAAATGAAACCAAAAACCCATTAACGTTAATTTAATTAGAATCGGCAACCAACTACACAAAATAAATTTGAAAAGATTTTGTGAAACGAAGTTAACTAAAATAATGGAAATTGTATATTGAAGTATATCGTTAAAAATTAATTCATATCTAATGGGTTTTTATTTGTATAATGGGTTGTAGAATGAATTTTCTCTAATGAGATGGTTGTTATTTGGATTTATCTCTCTAATCAGTTTTGCAGAATCATTTGAACTAGATTGGTTGCAATTTGCAGTTTTAATTCTGATTTGTGTAATTGATTTGCAATTTCAATATTTATTTTTGTAATGGATTTGAGATTTCGATTTGATTTATATAATGAGTTAGTTATGATTTATGATTATGATATATGTTGTAGTTTGTGCTTGAGGATATGGGAGGATTGGGAGTTGTGACAGAGGTGGAGAATGGGTGGTGGTGGGTTGGAAAGAGAATGGATACTTTCCTTTTGTTAATTATGAGTTTGAATCCTAAACTATTCTTTTGGGGGTTGAAGTCCAATTTTCACTATGTTTGGATTTAACATATTAAATGAAAGTTTAAGAGCCACCTTAGGATTTTATTAAATGTTTTGGATAGGAAGCTAAGGTTACAATGGTTAAATCATTAAAAAAAGTACACTAACCAAACTGGAGAAATTTGTTAAGTTCGTTACCTGTAGAAGGGTGTCTACCTATAAAAAAGTAAAAATATTATTAAGAAATACTGAGAAGAAACCCAGGGTCCCGGCAGAAACTCATATTGAGTAGGAACCCCCCCGGGGTCCCGACAGAAACTCATATTGGGCAGGAACCCCCCAGGGTCCCGACAGAAACTCTTATTGAGGAGGAGCCACCTCAGGGTCCCGACAAAAACTCATATTGAGCAGGAACCCCCAGGGTCCCGACATAAACTCGTATTAAGAAGGAACCCACCCAGGGTCCCGACAAAAATACATAATTGAGATGGAACCACCCCAAGGCCCCGACAGAAACTCATATTCAGCAGGAACCCCCCGCGCCACTGCAAGTATCAGCGCCGATGTAAGTGTCAGCGCCGCTGCAAGGGGCAGCGCCGCTGCAAGTGCCAACGCTGCTTCAAGTGCCAGCGCCGCTGCAAGTGTCTACGCCACTGCAAGTATCAGCGCCCCTGCAAGTATCAGTGCCACTGTAAGTGTCTATGCCACTGCAAGTGTCAGCGCCGCTGCAAGAGTCAACGCTGCTGCAAGTATTAGCGCCACTGCAAGTGTCTACGCCACTGCAAGTGTCAGCGCCGCTGCAAGGGTCAGCGCCGCTGCAAGTATCAGTGCCACTGCAAGTATCAGCGTCGCTGCAAGTGTCAGCACCAATGAAAGTGTCAGTGCCGCTACAAGGGTCAGCGCCCCTGAAAGTATCAACGCCGCTGCAAGTGCCAGCGCCGCTGTAAGGGTCAGCGCCGCTTCAAGTTCCAGCGCCGCTGCAAGTGACAGCTCCGCTGCAAGTATCAACGCCGCTACAAGCGTCAGCGCTACTGCAGCAATAACATTCGAGAGGTACCCGCGAGGGTCACCCAGAAGTCTAAAAGCCATCGTAAGGGTCACCGCCGTCGCAAGTGTCGGCGCCACTTCAAATGCCAGCGCCGCTGCAAGTGTCAACGTCGCTGCAAGTGTCTACGCTGCTGCAAGTGTTAGCGCCACTTCAAGTGCCAGCGCCGCTTCAAGTGTCTGCACCGCTGCAAGTGTCAGCGCCGCTGCAAGTGTCTCCGCCGCTGCAAGGGTCAGCGCCGCTTCAAGTGCCAGCGTCGCTGCAAGTGTCAGCGCCGCCGCAATCTTCCTCGCTACTGCAAGTGTCGGCACTGTTTCAAGTACCAGCGCCGCTGCAAGTGTCCGCACCGTCGCAAGGGTCGGCGCCGCTGCAAGTGCCTGTGCCGCTGCAAGTGTCAGTGCCGCTGCAAGTGTCTACGCCGCTGCAAGGGTCAGCGCCACTTCAAATGCCAGCGCCGCTGTAAGTGTCAACATCGCTGTAAGTGTAGGTGTCACTTCAAGTGCCAGCGCCGCTTCAAGTGTCTACGCCGCTGCAAGTGTCAGCGCCGCTGCAAGTGTCTCTACCGCTGCAAGGGTCAGCGCCGCTTCAAATGCCAGCGCCGCTGCAAGTGTCAGCGCCATCGCAATCTTTCGCGCTACTGTAAGTGTCGGCACGGTTTCAAGTACCAGCGCCACTGCAAGTGTCCGCACCGCCGCAAGGGTCGACGTCGCTTCAAGTGCCTGCGCCGCTGCAAGTGTCAGCGCCGCTGCAAGGGTCAGCGCCGCTTCAAATGCCAGCGCCGCTGCAAGTGTCGGTGCCACTTCAAGTGCCATCGCCGCTTCAAGTGTCTGCGCCACTGCAAGTGTCAGAGCCACTGCAAGTGTATTCGCCATTGCAAGGGTCAGCGCTGCTTCAAGTGCCAGCGCCGCCGCAATCTTCCGCGCTGCTGCAAGTGTCGGCGCCGTTTCAAGTACCAGCACCGCTGCAAGTGTCCTCACCGTCGCAAGGGTCGGCACCGCGTCAAGTGCCAACGCCGCTGTAAGTGTCTACACCGATGCAAGGGTCAGTGCCGCTTCAAGTGCCGGCGCTGCTGCAAGTGTCAGCGCCGCTTCAAGTGCCAGCGCCGCTGCAAGTGTCAGCGCCGCCTCAAGGGTCAGCACCGCCGCAAGTATCGGCGCAGCTTCAAGCATCAGCGCCACTATAATTAAGAACACTACAGCAATAACGTTCGAGAGGTGCCCGCGAGGGTCACCACAGAAATCCAAAATTAAGAAGTACCACTGCAAGGGTCACCGCCGCTGCAAGGGTCACTGCAGTAATGACAATCGAGAAACATCAGTCTCTAAATGAACAACATCACTAACACTTTACTTTCTTGTACAAGTTGCCTAGTCGAGCAAGCAGGGCTCGTACAGGCGCGTTGGGACCTCCTGGGAGTTTTGGCTTGGCAGCTTAGGGACAAGGTATGTTGAGAAAGCTCAACCACTTAGCACTATAGGATTGAGAGAATACTAGTAGGAAGACTCAGAAGTCACTCGAGACTACACACACTGCACATTTGGTCACAAGTGAAGTGAGCAGCCAAAGAGCTGGCTACTCACAAGAAATAAACTCTTTACAAGAAAATGACTTTTCCAGAAGAGGGGGTCCTCAAGGTCCCTCTCAAGAAAAACAACATTTTTTTTGGAGGAAAGGAGTCCTTAAGGTCTCCTCTCTCAAGATTTGCAAAATTGCACCATAAGTTACCGTTTCAAAAGATAATTACCGAATATGATATTTTGTCTCCGTTAGGGGACATCTGTGCTTTTTGATCTTTGGTCGGTGCCAGGTGGCGCCTACAGAGGGGACAAGAAGGCTGCCACAGGTAAGGACAAATGGTACACTTCTGACATTGCTCCCCACCAACTCTCTCAATTTTGGCGCCCAAAAATGCCATTCACCCCTAACGCCCCAGTATAAATAGACCTCTGGGAAAGGTCAAGAAAAAGACAATAGAAATGGCACTGTTACTCTGCCAAAAATATCACCAGACCTACCTAGTATTCTCTCCCTGCTCATTCTCTTAGTGCTGAGTGCCTTGTTCCTTCACTCCCCACTGACAGCCATCACTCTTAGGTGTTTCCCTTGAGAAAATTACTATTTTTGCTGTGAAAGTTCATCTTCTTGCAGGGAGTAAGTTGAAGCTTGAGTTCCATTGTTACGAGAAGGAGAAGTTTTCTTCAGAAAGTTGCACCGGGGGACCTTGAAGACCTTGCAGGCAGCGTCTATTGGAGTGGGTCACGCTTGACCCTTTCCAGTTATTCATAGACCCCAGTCTCACTACCCTCCTACATTACCCATCAACTTAATTAACTATTATTTTCATGACTGATTTGTCTTGTGATAACAAGCCCAGGATTTTGTGTTTCATACATATCTCTTTATCCCCTAACATTATTTTTGTTTTGATTGTAGATATCGTTAATTTGAAAAATCTAAAATAATTTAGATACAGTCGTTTGCATTTCTTTTAAAAGATATTATTCGTTGTACTTTTTCCGTATATCAAACTAGTTTGTTTATTATTTTATTTTTTTCTTATGAATAAGATATGTGCTTAATGAGTTTTATTTTAGTTTTTAATATTTATAAACATTGAGAGAAATATATTAATAATGAATTCTCATATCTAGTTCATCTTACACCACACTATATATTAATTAGATTTCACTTTTTAAGGAGTCAAATAGTTTTATGTTCTTCGTCAAAGTGTTTGAAGCTTCAAGAGACATACGATAGTGTCTCTAATTCCTTAAATGTATGTGTCAGATTTTTGTTTCATGATTTGAAAAAGTTGAAAACAAATATGTTATATCTTAAAAAATTACGAGTGGATATGATGAGGTTTGTAACATGGGGTAGTGTTATGGATACCATTCATGGAGAATGCTACCTACTTTGTTCAAGTGAATTCCTCCATATGAAAAAGATATTTCTTCAAACAAAATCGACGTTTCATAGATTTATGTCGATCCAAAATTTATTAACATCAAGGGCATGAAACAAAAGGTTTTAATTAAAAATAACTTATTCAAGGAGAAAAATACGATAGAAGAAAAATTTTAAGTCATTTATTTTATTATTCATAATATCATTATATTCAATTTTGGTTTTATCTATCAAGGGTGTTTATTTCTTTTTCTTTGCACAAACGAGATAGGATCTTATGTCTTTTGTTAATTATCACATTATGTTGTTATTATTATTATTATTATTATTATTATTATTATTATTATTATTATTATTATTATTATTATTATTATTATTATTATTATTATTATTATTATTATTATTATTATTATTATTATTATTATTATTATTATTATTATTACTATTATTATTATTATTGTTATTATTATTATTATTATTATTAGATAATATTTTCTTGATAATGAACTATTGACATAATTGGTAAAGAGTTATTTTCTTATTACATATATATGAATGTATATCCTTGTAAAGTCATTTATAATGACACGTTATTTAAAATGTTCTCATTAAATGTTTCACATCTAATTCTCTTAAATTGTAACTAATGAGTATTTGTTGGTCACCTCTACTTATGTTCGTTATATGGTATATCTTACATGTTACTTTGTATTTGACAAATTGATCATGTTTGTTCACTTATACTTCTTACTACACACTTGGAGTTTAATGCCTACAGTGAAATTTGTGTGTGATTGGTAAATATCGCTTATTTGTGTGTTATTTTTATTGTTGTTTCCTTGCTCAATTGAAGTCTTAATTAAGTTTAGTCTTGATGTTTTTACATACCCAGGTCTTTAAAGTATGTTGTATGACCTTTGTCTTTAATATTGAGGTACATTATCTACATATGTTGATATTATTATTTTTACATTTGAAATAATATACTTTTGGTCTTTAATTACTTATGTACTATTGTTGCATGTTCTTCCAGTGTAGTTGTAGACACCCCATTCTGTTACCCCTAACTCTCCTTAGGTCCCTAGTACCTCCCTCATCACTGTAAACCCATGTCACATCCCGAGTACCGACCTGGAAGCCATCGGGCACTCCCTGGCTCAGTTTGACCCAAAAGTCAAACTCTTCATCTCGACCAAGACTCATTGAATCTTTAAAGGGCATCGAATACCCTTTCCAATGGTCCTCCCCGTGTGCGATTCTGACTTACCATGCGGACGAACGATCCGTTTGCGTCCGAAACTTGACCTAACCTAGAGGCCACCGGGGGCTCCCGGGCTCTATTTGACCTAAGTTAACTCTTCAGATCGACTGAGGCTATATTAATCTTCGAAGGACACTAAATACCCTTTCCAACGGTCCATCCCGTGCGCGATTCCGACTTCCCATGCGGACGAATGATCCGTTTGACTTCGGGAGTCCACCGAGCGGTTCTCGGTCCCGGTTGACCAAAGTCAACTCTCCAAACCGGGTCAAACTCTTTGGAATGTTGAAATACATCTCCTAACCTTTCCAACGATATGCCCCGTGCGCGATTCGGACTTACCATGCGGACAAATGATTCGTTTGCGTTCGAATGATTCCCCGTTCAATGGACCGACAAACGCTTTTGAGCCATATTTGACCCAAAGTCAACTCCCGAACCTGGGAGTGGTTGAAGGTACTTTCGAAGGTCTCTGAATTACCTTTCCAACAGTTTGCCCTCGGCGGCCGATTTTCCGAAAAAGCCTGAACCACACTGCCAAATGGCAGGTTCCAGACCCTGCCTATCGACACCTGCCGATAGGCAGGAACATGTCTATGCTGATAGACACTCACCTGGGCCTATAAAAGGAGGCCTTCACCTCATTTACAAGGGGAGCCCAGATCTGATAAAAATCTCTCTCAACGAATCCCAGAAACCTCTCTCGAAGGCAGCGTGATTTCAACTCCCAAATCCCTTTTTTACTTCCTCTTTTCATCATCCTTTTCATCAAACTTGGTGAATTAACCACTCTACGTCATCATCCAAGCTCAAGGGCTGCTATTCAACACTTAAGATAAAGCTCAAGATCTTCAAGAAGGTCCAACTTTCTCACCTTTCTCTTCAAATTCTCTTGAGTTTTCAATAACTTGCTTTATTACTTAGCACTCTTTATTATCTCATCTCACACATCCTAATATACTTTTTTATTTATTATTATTGCACAGCTCCTATTTTCATATAAATAAAAAACCCAAAAAATAAGAAAAAGAGTGTTTGCTCCTAAATTCCAAATAGGGATTCTCACACTTTTCCCACACTTTTCTCCCAACTAAAACACTTTTCTACACACACACACACACTTACAAATAAGAGATCCCCCATTTGGATTTATGGGATAAACCCCACCCCTCATCTTGTATGCGAACTACGTGGACTTTGATGCCTTTATAGGCTACGTAGGCGTCTTGGGGTAAAAGCCAAGACTCGAGTCCTTTTTCTTACCTTTCCTCTCATTTTCTATTTTCTCTAAATCCATTTTTCTTATATATATATATATATATATATACTTGCGCTTAGTGACACATTACTCCATATGCGTTATCGTTACCTTATAACGATGAACACAGGGGTAATCGCGTAAATCTTATTTTTCTAATATTACTTTTATATCTTCCTACGGATGACTCGCTTTATCTTTTCCATGATACAAGTCAAGGATTCCTACCTCCATTTTATATATACACATGCACACATATCACGGGGGAAACATAAAGAAAAATAACAAATATTCATGAGAGACCGAAAGGGCGGAATGGGTGCCTAACACCTTCCCATTTCGCAACTAAGCCTCCGAACCCTTCTCGTATCATCTTGGTTTCACACGCAACAGTATGTCTTTGGAAGCCATCCTTTGGGGTGGATTCCCCTTTTTCTTTTGTCTGTTTTGAGTAAAATAGAATGGCGACTCTGAATCTCTCTACATTTTTACACCACATCACAAACGACACCGGCCGAAGCGCTACGGAGAGGGACGCGCGGGACCCGAAGGATCCTTCTCCTCCGCGGTGGGGATCGGGGATGGCCACAGTAGTTGTTGCACGTTTGTTGTTCATCCTATTACTTATGTTTCACTATTAGTTGTTAGGCATTCATATTTAGTGTGATTTAATAGTTCTTCATGGGAAACAAGTCCAAGATTTTCAAATGGTTGAAAAATCTCTTTTGATCCAATTATGTTGTTTTATATTTACGCCTTTGGTATGGAAATGTCATGTTATAGGTGCCAGATCCAATTTATTTATTTGTGATAATTTTATTTGTGTGTTTTGTCTTGAAATATTATAAGGGAGATTATAAGAGTATTTGTGTACAAATGCACAGTGACACCCCACCTAAAAAAATACTGGGTGATCAATCCAGTACCAAATTAAAACAGGAGTCTCATATGGTTCATTCTTCGCATCACTATCGAAAACCATTTTAATTACTAAGAACTTATTCCGATGGCGTTACAATTTCATTTAACTAATCTTTTTAATCTAACCATTCAAATAAAACATTCACATAGTTTATATATGTATGAAACTCAAATGAAATAAAATATCCGAACACTCGGCTCAACATAATACAACCAAATCGAATGCCGCACTAAAAGGCGGTAAAATTATAAATAAATACAATTGGGCTTCCGGCCCGAATGTTACAACAATGCTTCCTATCTGGATCACAAGAAGATAAGCATCTAAATATAAACTTGCATGCATCCACAGCTGCTGCAACAACATCTCACTCGAAAGGATCATCATCCATGCGTCCCTGTGTCTAGACTCCTATATATATAATATATATAGCAAGAGAGGAGAAAATAGAGAAATGGGTCAGAGCCCGAGTTTGAAAATATTTTGCAAGTGCATAAATACCATATTTTTAAAATATGATTTTATCTCATATTTAAATTGGTATCGCACTCCCATGAGATACCCCCACCCCTCTTCTAATAGTTCACACCTATCACATACCTTTTAAATAAACTTGTTAAGCGACCCTGCCTTACTAATCCGTTTCACCCAATCTCTAAAAAAATTCCTATAAACTCGAGTACTAAGGGCTAAACTTCTCCCCATTCCCAAAACTGCGCTACGTTCATGCGTGGGGTGTCTCGGGAAGCGAAATCCAAACATGGAACCCACCCGATACACTACTACCTGGCAATGTTGATCGTCAATATTCATTAGGCCCTCAGCACATAACGTGGATATACATATGTAGCTCGTATATATATATATATATATATATATATATATATATATATATATATATATAAAGCACTTACTAGAACTTATAATTCATTTTCATATAAATCCGGATATGAATCTACCGAAAAGGAAATCACTCTTATTAAATCTTTTCACTTTACACAAGTTTACTTTATATAATTATTCATCTTCATATACAAAAAATAAATTATACACAATAAGTATAATAATACCTATCACAATCATAAGTACAATAACCATCCCTCCGAGTTATAACTCTAGGATGCAGTCTCATAGTGCCTATCCGAATCCGGGTTTACTCACTCAACCATGGTACCAAGCCAGACTCACTCATGGCAATGGTAAAAATATACACAATGGTGGAGGCGGTCATGATCCCTCTGCAAGTGGAGTACACACATCTCACTCGAACGCGGGACGATATGACCTGGGGATATACTCTCCTTGCTCCTCAAGCCAGGGGATTCACCCACACTGCGCAACCTCCCCGGATCGCACTAGAGAAAATATATAATCTGGCTGTTCCAACCCTACGCCAAAGGAAAGCCTGTGGAACCAACGTCTAAGATACAAATATACCAATCACACACAGATATATATGTATTCGTATCATATTATATATACTGTAAAAACGTCGTATATATAATCTATATCACTTATCAGTACATATGGCTATAATTTACAAACTCTCATAGCGATAGCCAACAACCTTGAATGTTCCCATTCGTAATAGTATCTAAGTATTCACACACTTACAATACTAAATTTATAAGTATTATCTTACTTAATATATAACTCATACCTTAAATAACTTTTAAGGATATATATATACTCTACGAATATACCAATTCATAATAATTAAATAAGTATACTCTCAACTTATTTAAGTCCCATAGGTATCGCATTACCTAACATTAGTCGTCAACCAACACCGAATAAGCACTCAAACATCTCTAGCCCTATCCTTAATTCCATTCTACTCACCTCCTAGGATTAAATCACCCTCAATTGCATCTTCTAGGATTCCTAATGTCATATCTAGAATCCCCAAAAATATAACCTCCAGATTTATGATTAACTTCCCCTAAACTTAAAGGAAGAAAATTTCCAATATTTTTAAGGCGAATCGATGCCCCATCTGCGAATCGATTTGGACTAGAGAATCGATTCGATCTAAATCCGAATCAATTCGGCCTGAGACTGTTTGATCGGTCTTCCTATACGAATCGATTCGGTCCAAATCGGAATCGATTCAGTCTGTCCGGAGTTGACAGTTTGGCCATTTCACTTAAATCTCCAAACCCAAAAAATCATCCCAATATCTATTTAAATTATAACTCGGATTTATTTCTACGAACCCAAAGTATTTATATATCCTTAAGTACTTTATAGGTCCTAACACTCTATTTGGGAACCCCTAATATTTATCTCCAAATAATTCAAGCCTTAATTTCTAACTAACGATTTCGATATCGGAAAACCTTCCATAGAAAAATCATTATAAATTAATAAATATCAGAAAAATACGCGGTTGGTGCCCAAATGACCGTATCGAAAAGATCTACAAATTTTATTTTTGACCAAGAGTTGAATCGATTCGCTATCGAGTCGAATCAATTCAGAAAGAATAAAGTAACTGTTCACCTTCTTCTCCCAAATACCAAACCTCCATTAATACACCTCCAAGATTTTTATGTTCTCTCCCATCATCATGTAACCTAAAAAAGGCATATATACTCAAAGAAAATAGGTTCTAATCATCCTAGAACCAAGAATCAACAACAAATATCAATAAATTTCTAAGTTTCTAAAATCGATTATTATCCAGGGTTTACTCGTTAATATTTTGAAAAATCCGCTTTGATTCACAAAAGCCCCACCCAAAAATCTTTATAGTTTTATACACCGACTACAATATGATATGTTATGCTTAAAGGAATAAAGAGTGTAAACACTAACCTCATGGATAAAATCTGACAACCTCGAGTTGAATCCTGCGAAGTTTGGCCGGAATCTCCTTTTCTTTCTTCCTTTCTTCTCTTCCTCTCCTCTCTTATTCTTTTCTCTCTTTTCCTTCCTTTCTCCCACTCTCTCGTGCTTTATATAGAGAGAAATAAGGGTTTATCCCTTATAAACCCAAAAATGACTCGTTTACTCAATTGTGAGTCCCTATTAGTCCAAAAATCCTCGGAACCTAAACACTAGCCCCGGATACTCTATTCTGACTATCTCGACCATTCCGAAACTAACTGCGCACTCGAAATCTCCATCCGAGTCATTTAACTACAATTCACTAATTAAACCCAACACATGTTAATACTGATTTTCTAATTAAAATATTATCGTTTATCGCTTTACCCAACCGCGACATGTAATTAAAATAATCCGACTTATTTACTTAGTCCTAAAAGTAAATGTAACACACGTTGTTAAACATCTAACAATCTTAAAATCAAAAAAATATTATTGACAAAAATTCCTCAAATCTCCAAATTACACCCATTTATGTAATTTACATATCCAAGAAAGTGTGGGGTATTACATTCCCCCCTTACATCGAAATTTCATCCCCAAAATTCGGATACGATTGGTACTACCAACCTCGGGTTTCTACTCACACTTCAACATGTGGACACAAGTCGAAGGTACTAATCCAAATGGTACCCTACCATATAGTTGTTCTCGGTACCCACCTGTCTCAAGGCATATATTCTAACACACTAGCTTAACAACAAGTTTTACTGTATCTATATATGCTAAGACACTGCCTCGATCGTAAGGTTGACTCTCTCGTCACATCGCACCTAGTCCTTTTATAATTGCACATAACGAGCCCATAACATCGGCTCTATCTTATTGATCCTATCGGAGATTCGCTACTGTAGGCGTCCACTCATCTACATCAGGACATCTAACTCCTTCCAAAAAGAATTTACCTTAACGTTAGAATAATCCCGTCATCTGATTGCATATCTTAGGTGTACTAACTCTCGTTTCGCCTACATAATTGGGTTATCGCGTGCATCCTACGACATTCAATCCATTAAACTCAAAATGAAAATCCATTATAACTACTCCACAACATATTCTTCAACTTTATATACTACACCCCTTCTATTTCAGACGGTGTATAAAAACCTTTTAATCCGTGCCTATCTGCATAACCATTGTAAATGTCACACACATAACACTCTCTCTAAAAATGGGCCTCACTTTCTTGGCCTGGTGCTAGGACCTGGGTATTCCTAACTCGAATACTTCAAAATCCAATCTTTCCTATACCTGGAAATGCAATCCTTCATAAAGTTAACCCACCAATCTTCTTGTGGTTAACTCACAAATATCTCCTTACATTGGGGCCACTAGTCCTTCTGACCTTACTTCCCAATAAATCTAATATCGATGACTTTTCTACACACGTAAGAAGAATACTATACTAACTATATCCCTAGTGCCCAAGACATCTCTCGAATTCTGACATTTGTTCGGTTTCATGCGTGGGACGTCTCACAAAGCGAAGTCTAGGTAAGGAACCCTCCCGTTACAATACTTCCTCGCATCGTCGGTCATCAAGCGATAATGGCCTAAGGCACACCATCGGGACGCCCTAAAATCCTAGCTCACTAACCTACTAATTCTCTTCTACCACCATGTCCTTCCATATTGATAAAATGGAAAGTCTAACTAATCGGGGCGCCTATTGTCTACAAAAGTGTTACGAATATCATACCCAAAACATATTACCTCCAAAATTTGCCTTTTCATCAAGGCCTAGCTACAAGACTTAGATCATTTTTCTTCACCTTGCCTTACCCACATATTGGCAGTGAGAGAAACATTTACAGTGCTTTTCCACAGCACATCTACTTTTTATTAGCCCCTAGTCATCACATGGGTCTCGGGTAATTTCACCAAAACCAACATCCTAGCATATAATAACATTTCTCCACTCCCAACGTCGTTAAAGTTTGTGTGTAGAGTGTTTCGCAGGCAAAATCCAAACAAGAAACCCCTCCGATACACTACTACTTAACTTTATCGGTCGTGGAGGTATGTCAACATAAAACATGATATTTTTTATAAATCCTATATATCCCCATGCAGTTAAATAATGTTAGTGAAACATCTGCTCACCGAAGTTCCATCTAAACATATAATAAATGCGAGCTCAACCCATACCTAGGTGAGATATTTCAATAACAACTAGTTCCACCCTGGAATCGCGGATATGATAGTCTTGCAATCAATAGCTTGCTATCTCTCTAATAATCCATAAATATATTACTCTTACAATAGTACTATACTAATATAACACACACAAAACGAGCAGTGCAAACTAAATATAAACTCGAAATGCCAACACTCATTTCCATAACGAATGAAGAAAATAGAACCCCGCTACCATGAAAAATATATAGGCATACACTATATAATATTACCGATACTACCAGTAAACTCGAATCACACACGAATCTAGGGCTAATAAGATACTGTGACTCAATCTTTCCACAAAAAGTATGTCTCCTTTATCTGAGGTGAAACTCATAACAATATTCTTGCCAATCATCCTGGCCATTCCAAATGGTTCCCGAACATGGTACACTAGCCCTAACTGAACAAAAAAAATGCCTTAATCAATTCCCTATTAAGGCACCCTGCACTTGTCCCTTAACTCTTACTGGGCAAGGACTAATCGCGTGGTTCTACACTCCACATTGCAACATCCCCCATCTCTGGTTACCCTGACCATGTTAAGGTCATTGTATCTTGGAATCTATAGCCTCGATCCTGACAATCACCTTTGTAATTACCTTAACTTCTTTGTCCAAAGGAAATTCCAATATCAGCCTGAACAACCCTGTTTCAAAGAATTCCTCGGGTGGATGTCCACCAATGGCGTTCCACGAACACAAAGTCTCCATAAGTGTTAGGAACACTTTCTAGTGAGCCTATCATTATTTTGAAGGACTCTCTCTTCATAGTACCTACCTTACTTCGATACAAGGTTCACTTCTCCATGTATCTCTTTATTCACTGTCGGCCCCTGATCAATCCTTATGTGAATAATTGAGAAACTGCATTCCTCTTTATTTTTGATAAATTAAAGGAACTCGCTGTTAAAATCATCAATAAGATCCCTCTATGAGCAAAACATCCTGATCCCTTAAACATGGTGACTATCATGTCCACCATTTCAATATTGCTCCCACGAGTGAAAATTTTTCCCCAAATTTTCACATCTGGTCATTTTTATACCCTACTCTAAGCTGAAGCTTTTGAGCCCAATACTTCCACTGAATATAGATACACTACCTTCGTATAACTTAACTTCAACGTACGGTCCTTATCAAAGACCTTTCAAACTTTTTTCCTAATTTAACTTCATTGGGTAATTCAACTTTATCACGACTCTCTACTACAATGGTACTTGAATAATTATAACTACTATACTTTAGTATTTGTTTCAGCAATCCATAAAAAATTGCCATAAAGGGAGTGGCCTCAACTGCGACCCTCATTCCCAACTTCAACTTATATCTTCTGCTAAGCCCCGTCTCCTGCTACCCTCATAATAGCCTTACCTGGTCGCCCTTCATCGATCAATACACGAATCTCTAACGATCGTGCAATAGATTTACTATAATCTTATATAATAGTGGGAGAACGAAATTTCACAAGTTGAATTCAACAATCCTAATCATAAGGCTCTATGTCAAATCAAAAGCAACGCTGAAAGCGCAGTACGTCCGCACAGATTCCTAAGGACACTAGAACCTTATGCTCTGATACCATGTGTGACACCTCGCCTAATAAAATACCGGGCAATCAATCCTATACCAAATTAAAATAGGAGTCTCATATGGTTCATTCTTAGCATCACTGTCAAAACTAATTTAATTACTAATAACCAATTAATCTGGCGTTAAAATTTCATTTAACTAATCTTTTTAATCTAACCATTCAAATAAAACATTCACATAGTTTATATGTGTATGAAACTGAAATGAAATAAAGTAACTGAACACTCGTCTCAACATAATACAACCAAATTGAATGCCGCACTAAAAGGCGGTAAGAGTATAAATGAATACAATTGGGCTTCCGCCCCGACTGTTACGACAATGCTTCCTATCTAGATCACAAGAAGAGAAGCGTATAAAAATAAACCTGGATGCATCCACAGCTGCTGCAACAACGTCTACCTCAAAAGGATCATCATCCAAGCGCCCCTGTGTCTGGACACACACACACACACACACATATATAATTTATATAGCAAGAGAGGAGAAAATAGAGAAATGGGTCAGATCCCGAGTTTGAAAATATTTTGCAAGTGCATAAATGCCATATTTTTTAAAATATAATTTTATCTCATATTTAAATTGGTATTGCACTCCCATGAGATACCCCTCACCCCACTTCTAATAGTGCACACCTATCGCATACCTTCTTAATAACCTAGTTAAGCTACCCTGCCTAACTAATCTGTTTCACCCAATGTCTAAACAAAATCCCTATAAACCCGACTACTAAGGGCTAAACTTCTCCCCATTCCCAACACTGCGCTACGTTCGTGCGTGGGATGTCTCGCGAAGTGAAATCTAAACAAAGAACCCCCCTAATACACTACTACCAGTCAATGTCGATCATCGGGATTCATTAGGCCCTCATCACATAACGTAGATATATATATATATATATATATATATATATATATATATGTGTGTGTGTGTGTGTGTGTGTGTGTGTGTATTCATATCATATTAGATATACTGTAAAAATGTTGTATATATAATCTATATCACTTCTCAGTACATATGGATATAATTGCCAAACACTCATAGCGATAGCCAACAACCTTGAATGTTCCCATTCGTAATAGTATCTAAGTATTCGCACACTTACAATACTAAATTTATAAGTATTCTCTTACTTAATATATAACTCGTACCTTAAATCACTTTTAAGGATCTATATATACTCTCCGAATATACCAATTCATAATAATTAAATAAGTATACTCTCAACTTATTTAAGTCCCATAGGTATCACATTACCTAACAATAGTCGTCAACCAACACCGGATAGGCACTCAAACATATCTAGCCCTATCCTTAATTCCATACTACTAACCTCCTAGGATTTACTCACCCTCAATTCCATCATCTAGGAGTCCTATTGTCATATCTAGAATCCCCAAAAATTTAACCTCCAGATTTATAATTAGCTTCCCCTAAACTTAGAGGAAGAAAATTTCTAATATTTTTAAGGCGAATCGATTTGCCCCATATGAGAATCGATTATGACCAGCGAATCGATTTCGTCTAAATCCGAATCAATTTGGCTTGAGACAGTTTGACATGTCTTCCTATGCGAATCGATTCGATCCAAATTCGAATCAATTCGGTCTGTCCGAAGTTGACAGTTTGGCCATTTCGCTTAAATCTCCAAAATCCAAAAATCATTCCAATCTCTATTTGAATTATAACTCGGATTTATTTCTGCGAACCCAAAGTTTTTATATCTCCTAAAGTCAATTATAGGTCCTAACACTCTATTTGGGAACCCCGAATATTTATCTCAAAATAATTCTAGCCTTAATTTTTGACTAACGATTTCGATCTCGGACAACCTTCCCTATAAAAATTATTATAAATTAAAAAAAATCAAAAATACGCGATTGGTGCCCAAGCGATCGTATCGAAAAGATCTATAAATTTTATTTTTTGACCAAGAGCCGAATCATTCGCTTACTAGTTGAATCAATTCGGAAAGGACAGAGTTGCTATTCACATTCTTCTCCAAAATCCCAAACCTTCATTATTACATCTCTAAGATTTTTATCTTCTCTCCCATCATCATACAACCTCAAACAACCATATATACTCAAAGAAAATTGGTTCTAATCATCCTAGAACCAAGAATCAACAACAAATACCAAGTAATTTCTAAGTTTCTTAAATCAATTATTATCCGGGATTTACTCGTTAATCTTCCAAAAAACCCGCTTTGATTCACAAAAACTCAACTAAAAAATCTTTATAGTTTTATACACCAACTACAATATGAGATTTTATGCTTAAAGGAATAAATCAAGTAAAAACTTACCTCGTGGATAAAATCCGACGACCTCGAGTCGAATTCCGTGAAGTTTGGCTGGAATCTCCTTTTCTTTCTTCCTTTCTTCTCTTCCTTTTCTCTCTTATTATTTTCTCTATTTTCCTTCCTCTCTCCCACTTTTTCGTTCTATAAATAGAGAGAAATAAAGGTTTATCCTTTATAAATCCAAAAATGACTCGTTTACTCAATTGCGACTACCTATTAGTTCAAGAATCCCCGGAACCTAAACACTACCTCCGGATACTCTATTCTAACTATCTCAGTCATTATGAAACTACCCACGCACTCGAAATCTCCATCCGAGTCACTTAACTACAATTCAGTAATTAAACCCAACATATCTTAATACGAGATTTCCAATTAAAATATTATCCCTTGTCGCTTTACCCAATTGCGACATGTAATTAAAACAATCCAACTTATTTACTTAGTCCCAAAAGTAAATGTAAAACACATTGGTAAACATCTAACAATCTTAAACTCCAAAAATTATTACTCATAAAAATTTCTCGAATCTCCAAATACTGAGAAGTGATTTATGTAATTTAAATATCCAAGAAAGTGCGGGTGTTACATGTACCTCTGATTTGTTAATTGTATTTGTCCTTTGATCAAAACACACTTTCTGTCATAGATTGAGTTGATTTGGAAAGCTCCATGTTTCAAGATTGTAAGACCGAGATTATTTATTATCATTTGAAAGTTATCTCACGTAATGACCAATGATAAGGATTCTCCATGATAAAGCTAAATGCCTTATATGAGTTAGAATCCTTGGATTAACATAAAAATCTAAATTTTATCAAATTCAAAAAATATATGTTTACCTTGTGTTTGTATGCTCTTTAAAGATTTGTTATATACATAAGACACGCACCTTTTACAAGCATATATTTTGAAAATTCGTATAATTTATATTTAGATGATTTGGTTTTCGTTTCTAGAACTTCTTAATTTTTCACCACTTCTCGTTGTAGTGAAGGAAGGCTTTGCTGTTAGATAACCATCTTCCAAAATGGGCAAAACAAATTACCATGTTTAGCTACCTTGTTATTGTGTGTCTTTAGAAAGATCACATATTTTCTATAATGAAGAATTTATTTGTGTTCTGCATAAGCCTTATGGTATCTTTGAGAACTTTATTTTTATTTGATCATGACCTTCTCGTTGATGCATCATTGTAGTTAAGCATGTCTTTGCTACATCAAAATTGTTTATAGTAAAATGAGATCAAATAAAATCTTTTGAGATCTTGTTAATGAATTGGTTAGTGACTTTCTAGAGTGACTTCGGCGAATCTAGTGGTCTGTGAAATCTTGTCCTTCAATCATGAGGTTAATTAGGTCATACTTATGCCTTATTAGCAAATAGAGGTCGAGAGATTATTTTGGAAAGAGAAATATTTACTCAAATTGACTCTTTATCAAACTTTTTCTTCAAGCCTCTTTGATAATTATTTTAAATATCTTTGTACCATTTTCAGTTTTTAGTCAACTGAACTTTGATTACTTCTTCTCAAAGCCTGAACAAATATTATCCAATATTATTTTTCTGAGACTAACTGTTTGAAATTTGGAAAATACTTTGTGAATTAATTATTGATTAAGAAAAATATTTTGTCACTTCCTTCGACTTTTATGACATCACACATCCTAGGATGTAGAAATACACTTAAAGGATTCTCTTAACTATGGTTTTATTGGAGAAAAAGTTTGGTTCTTAAACTAAAATGTGATTTTATTATAAAGTTCGTCGAAAAAATCAGTTGTAGGGCAAAATGCATCATGGTTCTAAATCATTTTCCAAAGGTTAGCACTTTCCTTATCGTTAGATATTGTGTTAAAGAGTAGGATGTGAAAGTTGTGCAAAAGTGCATGTAAATCTCTTATTCCTCGTCTAACTCTCTATAGTAGTTCATTTATGGTTTGTTGGGATCGAGGTTTTCCCATTGTGGATATTTTCTCATACATTCTTGTGTGGTTTATCTTTTTCATATTTTGATTTATCAATTTAATCTAAGAAAATAAAATTGAATTGAACATTTTTGGTAAACATTATCACATATAATTATTAATACACTCTTAAAATGAACAAAAAGAAAATATTACATCGATCTCGAAGGATAATGACTTCATTCAAATACAATAAACACATAGTAACATGCATAAATCCATGAAAACTTGTAACAAACTACATTTATAACAACGTGTATTGACATATAAATTGAGATGGAGGACCCTCTTGAGGGAATATTTTGATTATTATTATAATATACTTGTAGAACAACTCATTATCAGAAAATAATCATTTAAAACCACTCAACAGTGTGAAAGACCTTGGCCCTGGCCAAACAAATGTCATAGGGGGACTTGGCTCAGCAAAGAGCTCAGCCTCTTATCCCCCTAAGCAGACTGGGTGGACCCAAACAAAGCCAAACGATAACTTCTAACGTCGGTGACTGGACAACAACATATGCGCGACACGTCCAATAGTTAGCATGCATAGAACTTTACCCTAATGGGTAAAACATTAAAGTATTTATGAGTGCTCTATTAGCCAGATACTCCTGCCTAGCCCATGTTGTCCAACAAACATTTTATTAATAGGAATTACTATAAAAGGCCAAATCCACAGTAGGGATTGGGCCAAGAAAATATCGATCTTACCCATTTATTAGAAGTGATATTCCCAATATTCCTATTGTTTGTACGAAGATACTACACCATTATCAGAATCTAATACTTGTATAATAAAGCAACCCATGGACGTAGGCTCATTCTTGAGGGTTGAACCACGTATCTCTTGGCTTTAATTTTCTTATCCTCTTCTCCTTCTACATTCATTTACATACACTTTTTATTTATTATTTGTTATCTCTAGTTAGATATCATCTAGCTAAGAGAAACTTGAATCCAATTTTAGATGATAACAAAATGGCATCATCTATTCGAAAGATTAAAGCCTAGTTATTTCTCACCCAATTCCAATTTTCTAATTACAAAAAGTCTAGATTTTTTAGTAAAATCCCACAAATTTCGCTAACAGTTAACTTGTTGAATTGATAAGTAAATTCACTGGATTTCTTACCTGAAATCTTTGATTTACTATTCCATTAACAAATTCCATGTAAACGGCACCTAAACAATTTCATTTCTAGCCTAAAACATATTCCCTCTGTCAAATCCTAAAGAATTCAATCATACTCTATTTTCCTTCGTCTATACTCTAATTTCCTAATGAATTTTAGTAATAATGGCAGAATACCTAGAAAATAGTACGAAAAAAGAGGTTGCACCACCATCCACCCCTAAATGAATGATGGATTTACCAGGATCTATGAGTATCTTGTTAAAAAGATAAGAAACTATGCAAAAAAATATGGGATAGCTCACCCAAAGTGTTCTGGCCTCACAAAGTCAACAAGAACTATCTCCAATAACCCCAGCATTGAAAAAAAGTGTGGGTAATTGAAGGCAATCACCTCCTCCCACCCCCTATATAGATAGAAGTCAAGATAGCCAAGTAAGAGCTTTTGAAACTCCTAAGAGACTAAATCTAGGATCTGAGACGAGCAAATTTGCTCAAAAACATGGGTTAGAGCCTGAGGAATCCTCCTACTAACCAGGTAGAACCTCCATTGTGAGGTAAACTGGGGATGATAATGACTAAGTAAGTGCCTTTAAAAGTATTTTTCTGTAAATGTATTCATACAAATAAGTAAGTGCCATTAAAAGCCTCAGTAAAGCACTAGTCTTTGTTAGGATAGGAAAGAGAGGAGCGTGAGCACATCCGCACCCTAAAGAAGGCACAAGACGAGTAAAATATAGAAGGCGGGATTTGAGAAGATAGAATAGTTTAAGATGCAATACCAGGGCACCAACATAAGTATGAGAAGGCGGGATAAAAATAAGATTGCTTGGTTGAGAGTCATGAATGAGAAAATAAAGTAGATGAGGAAGCTCAACCATGGACCTGATCCATCCAAAACATAGAGGATGGTTTGGGAAATCTCATCAAAACAAAAAACCACTACAAAAGGGTTTTTGTTCAGGGACTCCTGAAAAGCTGTTATTTAAGTCTCTGTTATAGTTCATAGAGGCTTGATTCTCTTCTCGAGTGAATTCACTTAATACTTTCTTAATCCTCTCATTGCTTCCTTCAGTGGCTGGTTTTTTAGGATAAGTATATCCATTTTCAACAATGTCCAAGATATCATCTCATAAGGTTCCTTGTATGATGGAAACCATCCTTACTTTCCAGTAAGGAAAGTTGTTTCCATCAAAGAGAGGGGGTCTAGACAAGTTACCAAATCTTTCATATTTATCGTCCATTGTTTGATTTTATGAAAACAATTTTAGAAACCCAAGATCTATAAAGAAAGTTTCCAAAGCTCTGATACCAATTGAAAAGATGTTACTTAAGTCGTTTAATTCAAGATTAAACTGTCTAAGTAACTCCGAACTGTTTTTTGGAGAAAGTCTTTCTTTAAATAAAATTGATTAACCACAAGACGTGTTTAATTAAAATATGTACGAGATATGTTCTATATTATGTAACTAGTTTTGAAAAATAAAACTAAAACAGTTTAAATCAGTCAAATCAGTACACCAACAAGAATGAGATGAGGTGGTGAATAAAGATTAAGTACACATAGTTTTTAACGTGGTAAAAGATCATCCAACCGAGGAAACATCCACGGTGAATTATAAGTCACAAACCAAAAATCCACTAAAATAGAATATACAAGTTACAAACGATTTAACACACATGCAAGCAAATCAGACCTATACAAGTTTAGAATATTTACCCACTGGTTTGATTCAAAATACTCTGCAGTTAAGATGTTGATGTGGCTTTCTCAGCTTGCTAACTTCTCAACACTTTGTTCCAGCTTTACGTTGACTCTTGACATTTCAAGATCTTATAGCCAACATTTCTTATGTAGTTGTGTTATAAGTGCTTGTGACAGTGTTCTAACACATGCATGCACACACGTACACTTATTTATACAAACAAGTCCTATCAAATTACAGAAAGATTTAAATGATTAAGGTTTTCATTTTCTCTCTTCTTTACAAACAATAGACTTTCTTGATCTTTCAACTTAACCCAGAATCCAAGGTTACCTTGATCGGAAGACGGTCAAGGTCTTGAACAATTTCAGATGGTTTTGAAAATGTTTTTGAAATAGTAAACCACCAATTGCGATTCCAACTAGATCAGAAGTCTTGTTTCATAAGAACTAGAAACAGAAAAAGAATTTGTTGATTCTTGAGTTGTGAAAAACATTTACAGAAAAATAATCAACAAATATGATTTCTCAAGATGAGAAACTAGATAATGCATATCTAAGTGTAATATGATATAAAAAAGCCAGATCTATAGTTTCTATGAAAAGAAATAGAGATCAAACCGAAATGTCTAAGTTGGTTAAAAGATCTTAAACTCAGAGGATTCAAACCACGAACAAGATTCACATCCCTACCAAAATAACTCTCAAACACTCAGGTTTGGTGTTTGGTTGTAAACTGATTTTGGAAAAGGAATTTAAGGTTTGAAACGAGATTAGGTTTTGGACGATTTTGGGGTTTTCTCTCTCTGGTTTCTCTCTCTCTCTTCTCTCTCTCTCTCTATCTCTCTCTCTTTTCTCTCTCTCTCTCTCTCTCTCTCTCTCTCTCTCAGTTAGACGAACTGGCAAAATTTTTTTGAAATGCAGAGGCTCAGCATCCTTTTATACTAAGAATGTAAGGATCCAGAACATCAGCTCAAATCAAATGGCTGAGATTTGGTCATAGGCAATTGACTTTCATCCAACGGTTTAACATCAGTGGTGGATTAAACGTAAGATGATTGGTCTAAAGGGGGTTCACAGGGATCGGGATAAAACTCATGCAGAACTTTGATAAACTAGATCCAAGGGCTGAGATTACGAGCTAAGTCCGAGTCTAACAACAAACACAAATCAGGCCGTTGTAACATTGACAGTTGTAAGGCTCAGATGCAACTAAAACACGTGTTTTAAACTTAATTACACATGCACCCTGTAGTCTCAAGCGCTTTCGAATTCTACCCAACCAAAAATTCACGCAAGTTAAGATAAAACAAATAATCACAAAATGACCCCAAATGTTTTATAACCCAACTTTCAATTTTTTAAAAATCATTTAAAAATTCCTAAAATTATTAAAAACTTATTTAATAGGGAATTAACTCACACACAAACAAATAATAAAGGATATAGTATGTATGAAATCCTAGTGTGTGTGTGGTTGAGAAATTACCTTTAAATGAATCAATTGAGGGATCATGAGAAGAATCTGAGGTTCTTTGGTATCTAGGGGATGGGACTCAAATTTTGTCAAAATTTCCAAACTAGATGAGCACTTATACAAAGTAGACTCAAGTAAGTCAAGATTATAAGGTGCTTCAATCTCCCCTTTTGGAAATATGAGAAAAAATTTCCTTTGAGTCATCTAGGACTCGTAGGGATACGAAAAAATAAGAAAAACCTATTCCCATACAAAATTCTATCTACCCATTTCCTAGAAAAAGAAAATTACATAACTCAACTAATTACAAACCAATACCCTTATAACATTTGTTGAAGACAACGATACAGATTCCTACAAATAAGACTAAGATCAAGATTTTTATTCATATGTACCAGAAAAAATGAACTCATAAGACTCAAATTTCTCCCCCATTTTGTCTCAAATGGACAAAGGAAAACAAATACTAAAGTCACACGAGTTTATTCAGCACAAACTATTCCTATCGATTTTTGTAAAGGATAAAATCTATTGTAATCCAAAGGTTTTGTAAACATATCTGCGAGCTGCAAATCAGTAGGAAGATAATTAATTTCTAATTCCTTAGTTTCAACTAATTCGCGTATAAAATGATGTCTCATTTTTATATATTTTGTTTGCGATTGTTGAACAGGATTTTTAGAGATATTGATCGAGCTTTGATATCACAATAGAGATATAGTTGGTCTACTTGAATGCCATAATCATTTAGAATTTTCTTTAGCCAAAGTAATTGAGCACAACAACTACCAAGAACAATGTATTCAGATTCAGCTGTAGATAATGAAGTGCAGTTTTGTTTCTTACTACTCCATCCTACCAAATTGTTATCGATATAGTAACATGCTCCTAATGTGCTCTTACTATCATAAGTACACCCTGCCCAATCGGCACAAGTGTACCCTATTATACTAGGAGTGTCATTGGTGTACCAAAGACCCAAATTTAGAGTGCCTTTAATGTATTTAATGATTCTTTTTACACATATTAAGTGGCTCTCTTTAGGATTATTTTGATAATGGGCGCACACGCAAACTGCATACATGATATCAGGTGCGAGGTAGTAACGTATAGTAAGGTTCCTATCATACTACGATATAGAGTAGGATCTATGGATTTTCCACTCTCATCTTTAGATAATTTGACCGTAGTACTCATGGGAGTTCTAGCTTATTTGGCACTTTCAAGACCGAATTTTTTGACAATCTCTAAAGCATATTTCGATTGTGAAACAAATAAACCTTCTGAATTCTGTTTGACTTGAAGACCCAAGAAAAATTACAACTCCCCCATAAGAGACATTTGAAATTCTTTATGCATACTTTCAGAGAATGATTTAACATCTGAAGGGGAAGTTGATCCAAAAATGATATCTTAACATACACTTGAGCTATAATAATATATTTGTCAAAATGTTTGAAAAATAGAGTTTTATCATTTTCGCCTCGCTTAAAAACTTTATCTAAGAGAAAGTTGGAAAGATGCTCATACCAAGCTCTTGGCGCTTATTTCAGACCATACAATGCCTTTTTAAGACGATAAACATGATTAGGATAATGAGGGTCAATAAACCCTTTAGGTTTTTCAACATAGGTCTCTTCAGTTAAGATTCCATTAAGAAAGGCTGATTTTACATCCATTTGGAAAAGTGTAAAGTGAAAGTAATAGGCTATGGCAAAGAGAAGAAGAAAAAATATTAAGTGAGTAACAGGAGCAAACATCTCATTAAAATCTATTCCTTCAATTTGAGAATATCCTTAAGCCACGAATCTGGCTTTGTTTCTAATGATTTTCCCACTTTCATCAGTTTTATTTTTAAATAGACAATGTGTGCCAATAACCTTTTTATGATCAGGCCTAGGTACAGGATACCGAACATCATGAATGACAAATTGAAGAAGTTCTTCCTGCATGGCAGCAATCCATTGAGGGTCATTCAATGCCTCATTTACATTATTTGGTTCCACAAGGGAAACAAAACATGCATAATGAGCATAGTTTCTTAATTGAGATCTTGTACGTACAGGCTCACAAGGTTTACCAACAACGTTATCCATGGGATGATCTTTAGAAACCCAGTTAGGTACTTCAAGTTTCTCAATTGGTAAAGAATCGTCTATTTCTGGAGTCTTTCTCTAAAACAGTTTTGAACTCTTCCACAATAGTTGGTTCTCCAGTCTTACTCTCAACACTAGTGTCACTTACAATAACGTTTATAGATTCTATTAACGTCTTTATGCGAAGATTATAGAAATGGTATGCTCTACTATCAGGAGAATATCCTAGGAAGATAACATTATCTCCAGGAGTCTCAAATTTGGATAAGTGTTCTCTGTCTTTACACAAGTAACACGTACTACCAAAAGTTCTAAGGTATTTAAGATTGGGATTCTTCCCATACCATAGTTCATAAGGATTTTGTTTAGAAATCTTCCTAAGATAGACCCTATTAATAATGTGACACACAGTAGAAATTGATTCTACCAAAAAATATTTAGGTAAACACTTGGGATGAATCTTAATACGTCCCATCTCTTGAAGGGTATGATTCTTGCGCTCAATAATTCCATTTTTTTTGGAGTCTTAGGAGCACTAATTTCATGTTTGTAACCATTATAGTCACAATACTCGATAACACCTGTATCTATGAATTCTCCTCCTCTATCACTACGAATTCTATTTACTTGAGCGTCCTTCTCATTTTCAATACGAAGTAAGATTTTCAAAAAAGTTCTGAAAGTGTCTGACTTTTGCTTTAAGAAGGCCACCTAAGTAAACCTGGTGAAGTCATCTACCATAACTAGAATGTAACTGTCTCCACATAGACTAACAATAAGGGAAGGACCCATTAGGTCCATATGGATGAGCTCCATGGGTTTAGAGGTAAGTATATCTTTAACTTTCTTATGAGGTCCTTAACAATTTTTCCTTCCTGACATGATCTACGGACTATGTTAGAGATAGGTTTGATCTTTGGAATTCCTTTAACTATTTCTTGTGAAGACAATCTACTAAGTCTATCGTAATTTATGTGACCCATCCTATTATGCCAAATTTCATTGTCATCCATTCTGGCAATGTTATAGACTTCAGTACTGTTTTGGACAGTATAACAATTGTCTGGAGTCAAGAGTCCAGTAATTATGAACTCACCTTTTTCATTTAAAAATCTTACAATTATTCTTTGAAAAGGTGACAGTATGATTTGAGTCACAAAATTGCGAGATACTAAGTAGATTAGCCTTTAGACCTTTTACTAGAAGAACATTTTCAAGAAAATCATTCCTTCTTCTTGGAGTGTTCATTAACCAATGATTTGAGATGATACACTATCACCTAAAATAACTTTCCCTCCAACAAAGTTGGTTTTGTTTAAAAGTTTTGTATTATCCTCAGTCATATGTTTTGAACACCTAGAGTCTAAATACCATCCAAAAGGAGTGTGTTCATCGTTTAAAGCAGTAATCACAATGTTACACTTCATGTGGGGCAATAACTCATCTTTTCCAACCCAAATAGATCTTGTTTTTGTTTTGTGCAAATTTGCTCTCACTTGATAAAACTTGCGAGCATTAGATTTTTGTTGAAAAATATTTCGTACATGCATTTGAGTTTTATGGAGGATATGAGCATTTGGTTTAGAAAAGTGCCTAGTAATTCCTCTTGTAAAGGATCTTTTAGATCTGGTCTTTCTCTTTCTATAGTTAGAGTTTTTGTCTGGTTGTCCAGGCAAAACATAATTGCTACGGCTTCTCCTAGAGTACTTAAAGTTTTGGTATAAAGGATTATTACAGACATGATTGATTAAACGTCTAGAGTAGCATCCTTCGAAAGAATGTTCGTATATGTCACAATAAGAGCAATACGGATTGCTTAAAGAGGGTCTCTCCTTACAAAAGTCTCAAATATAGGTTTCATGGGATTTTGAAGTTAAACCTTATTCTTAGGGAGTACAGTTTGAAATGCAGAATCACTCTTCCTAATCGGAGGAAGAGTGACTTGATTCCCCAATATCAAACTTTTGTTGTTTTTTATCAAACAGATCACTTAGGGATTGAAAATCTGGACATGTTTTCGTAGGTCTTTTGCCACCTGATACAAACTTGATTGGTTCAAACTTTTTAATTTGTGTCTTTGAATTTGGGAAAAATCCTATTCCAGTTCGATCATCAAAATTGGTTTGTGAATCAGTAACAAAATCATAAAAATAATTGGAATTAATTTCAAACTTATCAAAGTTTTTGAAAACAGTTGCTGTCTTTTGTTTAGCTTGTTCCAATTCTAATAATGTCCCTTTATACTTTTTATCCAGAGTTTCATTTATTTCAATCAAATTTTTTAATTTTTGATCACAAATTTTGACTTCATTTTCATGAGTAAGACATTGGGTAGTATACTCTTCAGCATTAAGTTTAACCATTAGACTTAGGTCTTCTAGTTTCTTAGTGTGGTTTTTCACTATCTTCTCTAGTCTAGAGCTTTTCTTGAGGGTTTTGGCATAAATTATGTGAACATCAGGGAGATCTTCAGTGTCTGAATCACTAAGTGTAGTGTGTGTAGTGACCCCTAAGGATTCAGTTCTAGAACTCACACACACATTGACATCGTCATTATCGCTTTCCCTTTAACTCACACACCCCGCTATAAAACTAGCAATGTTCTTAGAAATTAAAGCATCTAAACCAGCAACATCATGATTCCTAACAAGAGAAGTAGATATACTAACATCATTCTCATACTTAGGCACAAATATATTATCATTATAGACTATCTTGGGAAAGAAATACATGCAAGGATCAAAAACATCAGATGACTCAGGTTCATCAATTTCAGAATCACTTGAATCATCCGATGTCTTGCAAATGTTGGCCCTAGTATGTTTATTGGCCGTGCTCAAGTTAAGTCTACAATCTTGTGCTATATGACCCAATTTTCCACATCTAAAACATTCAATATTCTTAAAGTCTTTGTTAGGTCTCGTATGAATGTCCTTGTGATGTTTGTCTTGACCTTTCTCATGAGGTTTGTGATTAGACTAAGTTGGATAATTTGGCTTGCCTTGTCTGGTTGCCATTTTATTTCTAAATTTCACAATCTTCTTAAACTTCTTTGACATCAACTCAATCTGAATATCAAAACTATCTATATCACATTCCTCATTAGAATCATTATTGGGAATACTAAGCTTAAGTTTTATTATCTTAGAAGAAAAACTCAGGTTGGAACTAGTACGTTTCCTATGGGACTGGGTTAATTATTTCTTAAATTCTAGTTCCATTTCCACAGTTCTCAGTTTACTATTGAGTAATTCAGGAGTGAGATTTTAATCACTCATTTACCCAATAACATATCTTTTGTTATCAAATTTCTGTGGCAATGACCTTAGAATTTTTTAGACAATTTCATTTCTATCATAGGTTATCCCATTAGAATGTAACTTGGTCACAATGTCAGTAAAATTCATGTAAAAGTCATCAAATGATTCAGAGTCTGACATGATTAAAGAGTGTTTTAACAACCTTAACTCTAGTGTCACCTTCATGTGCAATAACTAGTGTAATCCCAACTTCCTTAGAAGTGGTACAAGATGAGATCCTTTTGAACTCATGTTCATTTATAGACATAAAAATTGGCATTCTTGCCTTTGTTATTGTTCAGAGAGGCTTGATTCTCCTCTTGAGTGAATTCACTTAATACTTTATTAATTCTCTCATTGCTTTCTTCAGTGGCTAGTTTTTTTAGGATAAGTATATCCATTTTCAACAATGTCCCATACATCATCTCCCAAGGTTACTTGTATGAAAGAAACCATCCTTACTTTCCAGTAAGGAAAGTTGTTTCCATCAAAGAGAGGGGGTCTGGACAAGTTACCAAATCTTTCATATTTCTCGTCCATTGTTTGATTTTAAGAAAACAATTTTAGAAACACAAGATCTATCAAGAAAATTTCCAAAGCTCTGATACCAATTGAAAAGATGTTAATTAAGTCGTTTAATTCAAGATTAAACTGTCTAAGTAACTCCGAACTCTTTTTTAGAGAAAGTCTTTCTTTAAATCAAACAGATTAACCACAAGATGTGTTTAATTAAAATATGTACGAGATATGTTCAAGATTATGTAACTAGTTTTGAAAAATAAAACTAAAACAGTTTAAATCAGTCAAATCAGCACACCAACAAGAATGAGATGAGGAGATGTATAAATATTAAGTACACACAGTTTTTAATGTGGTAAAGCCTCACCCAACTGAGGAAACATCCACGATGACTTCAAAGTCACAAACCCAAAATCCACTAAAATAAAATATACAAGTTACAAACTATTTAACACACATGAAAATAAATCAGACCTATACAAGTTTAGAATATGTACCCACTGGTTTGATTCTAACTTCTCTGAAGTTATGTTGTTGATGTGGTTTTTTCAGCTTGCTAACTTCTCAACACTTTGTTCCAGCTTTACGTCAACTCTTGATGTTTCAAGATCTTATTGCCAACACTTCTTGTGTTGTAGTGTTTTAAGTGTTTGTGACAGTGTTCTAACACATGCGTGCACACACGCACATTTATTTATACAAACAAGTCCTATCAAATTACAGAAAGATCTAAATGATTAAGGTTTTCATTTTCTCTCTTATTTACAAACAATAGACTTTCTTGATCTTTCAACTTAACCCAAAATCCAAGGTTACCTTGATCGGAAGACGGTCAAGGTCTTGAACAATTTCAGAGGGTTTTGAAAATATTTTTGAAATTGTAAACCACCAATTGCGATTCCAACTAAATCAGAAGTCTTGTTTCATAAGAACTAGAAACAGAAAAAGAATTTGTTGATTCTTGAGTTGTGAAAAATATATACAGAAAAATAATCAACAAATATGATTTCTCAAGATGAGAAACGAAATAATGCATATCTAAGTGTAATATGATATAAAAAAAGCAAGATCTACAGTTTCTATGAAAAGACATAGAGATCAAATCGAAATGTCTAAGTTGGTTAAAAGATCTCAAACTCAGAGGATTCAAACCATGAACAAGCTTCACACCACTACTAAAATAACTCTCAAACACTCAGGTTTGGTGTTTGGTTGTAAACTTATTTTGGAAAAGGAATTTAAGGTTTGAAATGAGATTAGATTTTGGAGTATTTTAGGGTTTTCTCTCTCTCTCTCTCTTCTCTCTCTCTCAATTAGATGAATAGGCCATAGTTTTTTGAAATGCAGAGGCTCAGTATCCTTTTATACTATGCATGGAAGGATCTAGAACATCAACTCAAATATAATGGTGAGATTTGGTCATAGTCAATTTCCTTTCATCCAGCGGTTGAACATTAACGGTGGATTAAACGTAAGATGATTGGTCTAAAGGGAGTTCACAGGGATCGGGATAAAACGCATACAAAACGTTGATAAACTAGATCCAAGGGATGAGATTACGAGCTAAGTCCGTGTCTAACAACAAACACAAATCAGGCCGTTGTAACATTGACAGGTGTAAGGCTCAGATGCAACCAAAATGCATGTTTCAAACTTAATTACACACGCACCCTGAAGTCTCAAGCGCTTTCGAATTCTACCCAACCAAACATTCACGCAAGTTAAGATAAAACAAATAATCATAAATTGACCCCAAATGTTTTATAACCCAACTTTTAATTTTTTAAAAATCATTTAAAAATTCCTTAAAAATTCCTAAAATTTTTAAAAACTTATTTAAAAGCGAATTAACCCACACCCAAGCATATAATGCAAGATATAATATGTATGCAATCCTAGTGTGTGTGTGGTTGAGAAATTAGCTTTAAATGAATCATTTGAGGCATCATGAGAAGAATCTAAGTTTCTTTGGTATCTAGGGGATGGGACTCAAATTTTGTCATAATTTCCAAACTAGATGAGCACTTATACAATATAGGCACAAGTAAGTCAAGAGTATAAGGTGATTCAACTCCCACGTATGAAGGAAAATCATATTTTTTTTTATGTTGAGTAATACCAAGAGGCATGAGACATATTCTCTATAGCCAATGAGATGCATTGCAGGGATTTTTTAGGCACTCTAACTAGGCTTGCTCAATTTTGGTATAAGGGGTTACCAATAGGGGAAATCTTGGAGTTTAAATAACTCTTTGGAATCTTTGTTAAAAAAAATTTCTTCTAAGCAAAACCTGGAAAAAGGTAGCTCACTTGCTAAGTATCCATCAACGTGAGGATGAAACGACAAGAGAGTACAATACTAGGTTCAATGCCAAAAAATTGAAGTGGTGGACTATAATGAGAAAATAGCCATTATGGAAATCATGAGCAGGTTGTGGCCTGGAAAGTTGTACTAGTTATTGGGCAAGGAACCTCCAAACCATATGGATGATCTTTTGGCCAAGGCAGGAAATATCGCGAACACAACGGAATCTATGGCTGCAATAGAGCTTATCCATAAAAATTTATAAGAAAATAACAGCTCGAGAAGAATAAAAAAACCAAAGATGGACCCAAGACAAAGAGTAAGAGGAGTCCATACCAAACGTTTGAAGAATATACTCCCTTAATAGTGGAAGTACACCACATCCTCAATGAGATCCAAGGAGATGGTGAATTAAAATGGTAGGAAAAGTTAAGAACTCATGGGGGAAGAAGAGACAAGAGCAAGTTTTTTAAATTCCACAGAGATCACGATCACAAAGCAAAAGACTGTCTGGACTTGAAGGATATAATTAAGTACGTCATCAAAAAAGGGAATCTTCATAAGTGTGTGGAGAATAATGGAATACCAACACAAGGCCATGAAACTGAAAGCCTAGGAGGAGATCAAGATCAGCTCGGATAGGGAATAAAGACCAAAAAAGGGCTCGAAAGAATAAAGACGAGGAGGATCCCGATCTCCCTTCCATGCCTAAGGAGACCATAGTAGAGATGAATATGATCTCTTTCAGTTGCAACTTCATAGAAGGAGGAGACGCTGGTGGAGGTGATGAACAAGCTGAAAGAAAAGAGTATCTCAACTAGGCAAAAGCTTGTGCCGGTAGAAAAAATATTAACATGGTAGAAGTTATAGATATATGACCTCACAAGGTCGTTAAAGACAGATTGTTTGTAGTCTTTTCTAGGGATGACCACTAAGGATTATTGCATTCTCATAATGATCCACTAGTGACAACCATGATGATCTGCGAAACAAACGTGAAGAGAATTCAGATGGACAATGGGATCTCGACAGATGTACAATTCTATGATTGATTACAAAGGTTAAAACTATCCAATAGAAAATTAGAGGCATACAATCGTCCTCTAATTGGATTCTCAAGTGAAAAAGTGTACCCCCTACGTAAAATTGAGCTGGAAGTGGTTATTAAAACTTGAATAACCTTCAAAATTGAGACGATGAGATTTGTTGTTCTTGACAAAAATGTCTCATCGATCTATAATATCATATTTGGAAGAGTGGGTCTGAAGAAATACGAGGATGTAGCCTAAAAAAATCACTAATGTCTTAAATTCCCCACCAGCTTTGGTGTAGGTGTGGTGAAAACAAACTATGTAGAAGCACACGAATGCTACTACACCTCAAACGACGATTACGAGAGTAATAAACTAGTTCAAACCTATGAAATCGAGATGTTAGATCCCTAAGATGAAGATAAGTTTATAATTAGAGAAGCCAATGAAGAAACAAATCTAGTAACACTGGAGAACGAGCATCGTGAGAGGATAGTCCAAATTAGCACGTCTCTAGATCCTATTCTCGAGAAGCAGTTGGCATAATTCCTACTAGCTAAGAAAAATATATTCGCTTGAAGCCATGAAGACATGCCTAAAATTGATCCAAACATTATCATCCATGAGCCCAACATAGTTTAGGAAGCTAAATTAGTCAAACTTAAATGACGGGGATTCTCAAAAGCGACAAATATGGCGACAAGAGGAAATGCCCAAATTAAATATAGTTGAATTTATTGATGACAAGGTATACCCCAACTGGTTGGAAAACGTGGTGATGGTACCAAAAAAATGACAAGTGGAGGATGCGCATGGAGTACACTGATCTAAATAAGGTATGTCCCAAGGATAATTATCCTTTACCTCGAATAGACGAATTAATGGATGAAATAGTTGGATATGAGCTAATGAGCTTTATGGATGCATATTTTGGTTATAACCAGATTAAAATGAAGCCAGGAGATAAATATAAGACTTCATTCATCACTAGCCGAGGTAGTTTTTTCTATAATGTTATGCCTTTCGAACTAAAAAATACAGGTTCCACTTATCAAAGGCCAGTGAAAAATGTATTTGAAAGTAAACAGGGAAGAACATGGAGGTTTATATGGATGGCATGATGACCAAGAGCATAAAAGAAAACAATCACATCAACGACCTCGTCCAAACCTTTAATGAACTGGAATAATATTAGATGATGCTATATCCATCCAATTGTGTGTTCAGAGTTTAGTATGGAAATTTTTTGGTCTTTATCGTGAATCAAACGGGCATGGTGACTAACCATAACAAGATCCAGGCGTTGATCAATATGCAGCCTCACAAAAGCAAGAAGAAAATCCAAAACCTAACAGGCCGAGTAGTAGCTCGAAATATAGTTGTATCCAGAGCCACAGGTAAATGCCTCCCATTCTTCAAAGTGATCAAAATATCTTTCGAATGGAAAGAGGAATTCCAATCTACTTTTCTGGATCTAAAAAGGACAACCCTAGGGGGAAACAAATATATGTATTTAGCGGTGTCGGAGTCAGTAGTTAGTTCGACTGTGGTGAGAAGTGATGAAGGGGTGCAAAAGACGGTGTACTAAACGAGCAAAGATTTTATCGATGCAAAAATCAGACATTCTAGAATGGAGAAGTTGGACCTAGATTTAACACTGGTATCTAGGAAGATCTTCCAAGCCCACCCTATAATGGTCTACACTGACCTCCCATTTCGAACAACCATCCACAAACCTAAGAAATATGGCAGGTTAATGGCACAAGCAATAAAGTTAGGTGAATATGAAACTTCATATGATCCAAGTACTTCATACAAAGTCCAAGTGGTAGAAGATTTCATTAAATAATTCACCTACGAGGAGGAAAGATAGATTGAAATTATAATATTTTCCCCATCTAAGCAGACCCAACATCAAACTGAGCACCCTATTGTAGTTCCATCTGAGTAGATCGAGAGCCCAACTGAATTCTCACCTGAAGAAAACCAACCTAGTTATTATAGAACCTCTACTACAATATTATTTAAATATGGGTTTATGGTACAAGGAAACTTTCTACATGATATGCCAGTATGGAAAGTATTTATGGATTGATCATTATATGCAAGTGATAGTGAAGATGGTATGATAGTAAACACACTAGTGGATCTGATATAGAATATGCTTTGTGTTTTAAATCAAAAGAATCCAATAATAAAGCTGAATACAAGGATTTTATTATTGGATTAGAGTTAGTCGTATCACTTAGAGCCAAGAAAATAATAGCCCATAGTGACTCATAGCTAGTGCTGAACCAGGTGTTGTGAAAATATGAAATAAGCGAGGGAAATGTGTTAAAATATCTTACAAGGGTGGAATTTCTAAATCCAAAGCTAAAAGTACTCGAGATGATCAAAATACCCATAATTGAAATACCAGAGCATATGCATTAGCTCATATAGCATTAGCTCATTTGGCATTAGTTACCTGGGCCGATTTGTGGATAACTATACCTATAGAAATATTATTGCAAAGGATCATTGACGTAGAGGAAGTAAATATCCTGTAACTTACTAGGGTCCCATATTGGATGGACCCAATTGTCACATACTTAGAAGAAGGCATCCTGTCGGTTGGCCAATCGAAAGGAGGCAAGGAGACTTTGTTACAAACCTACCAAGTACGTCATGGATAAGGGAGTGATATACAAAAATAGGTTTTACAGTCTCAATGATGAGATGCGTCCACCCCATGGAAGCACAAAACATGTTCAAGGAAACACATGAAGGGTCATATGGAGCACATGAATCAGGTCAGATGTTGGTGAAGAGAATATACATAAAGGGATATTATTGGCCAACAATGAGGAAGAACTTTGAAGAATACATGCAGAAGTGTGACAAATGACAAATATTCGAAGTGATACACAAAATACCAGGAGCTGAGCTGGTGTCAATCACATCACCTTAGGCTTTAGCCATCTGGGGTGAAATCTGGTCAGCCCACTACCAAAAACCCAAGGAAGGTTCAGATATTTAGTGGTGGCAGTAGATTACTTTACAAAATAGCTAGAGGCTGAACCTTTCATAGAGATAGCATATGCAAAAGTCTCCTAGTTCATATAGAAGAATGTGATTAGCAGGTATGTAATCCATCACACTTTCATTTCTGACCACAATACCCAATTTAATAATAATGAGTTTTAAGAGTATTATGATAAGGATAAGATCAAAAAATTACATTCATGACCATCTCATCCATAATGCAATAGCCACACAAAGGTCACGAACTAAACTTTACTGAATATGATGAAGAAAAGTCTAGAAGCAGCCAAGATAAATCGGATAAATGAACTATAATGTGTGTTGTGTGCCTACAAGACAACATCGTGAACAACAAAAGGAGAAACAATTTACATGTTATCTTTTAGTAGCGAAGACATGGTCCCAGTTGAGGTCAGCCTCCCAAGCCACAAGGTTCTAAACTTTCATCCTCCTAAAAGAGATTTTGTGAGAAGACTGGATCTAGTCCTGATTGACGTAGTCAGGGAGATGAAAACGCTCAAGTAGTAGTCTACCAAAAATGCACAACAAAATGTTACAATAAAAGAGTCAGGCTGAGATCTCTCAAAGAAGGAGAACACATCTTGAAGAAGGTTACACAAAATTCCAAAAAGTTAGAAGGAAATTAGCATGGTCACTACCATGTGGCTAAAGTCATACAACCTAATACATATCGGATTGAAACTCTCAAAAGGGAACCATTCAAAAATCTTTGGAAGAGGTACTGATAGATGGAGGAAAACTGGGCGTTCGTGTTACCTATGCCAATTATTATTTTTAGGTCCCAGCTTTATACAAAAAATATGTACTATTACTACACTCTTTATGGGAGTATAACGACTAGTCTGGGTATCGAAATCATGGGGAATAGTTATTAGAAGTTACTTGACTTATTGCTTCGCAATAAAAGTGTAAAAGATGAAAAGGTTAACAAAAGTTTAATCTAGGAACGTATTGAAACTAAGATTAACAAAAGGCATAAAAACTATAGATTGACAATAATATCCCCCACATCGAGTTAATTAGTATAAATGGTTAAATGGGATGAAAAGCTTACCAAAATTTAATCTCATTTTCATATTAATAAATTTAGATTTTTCACCCACTAAATAGTCATCAAAGCTTAACTGATTTTGGCATCAACAAATATCCCGGAGATTACACACGTAAGGTCGTAAATATGACGCACGTATGATATACACCTTTAATTCTCCTAGGCATAAAATTAAGAACAACCTAACATATTTAAGCTCATCTAAACTATCACCAAAGCAAAGAAACCATTCAATCCAAGGTGAGTTCAATCATCTCAAACTAAACTAATTTAGCTACAAAGCATTATAAATGGCATGAATTAAAGAAGAGAAAATAAATCTAATTAAAAATTCTTGTAAACTATTTAAAAAAGAAATAAATGGCAAAAGAAAGCTTGATTCAAAGGAAAAAGACAATGAATAGTGGATTACATACTCAAATGGCCAAATCCTAGGAGAGAGAAGGAGAATCTCCCAAAATCCTCTCAAACCCTAACAAAATACTAAAAACCAGATACTTTCTAATAAAACCCAACTTACATATATATAGTAAGCGATTAAAAGAAAAGAAAAAAGAAAAGAGAACAAAATATCTTGAACTGGTCGAAATGTGGGTTCATCGATTGATCGATGGAGGATGAAATGAGTTGTCTATCAATTGATGAAGTTTCATCGATCGACCTATGAATGTTAAAATTTGGTACTATTTTCAAATCAAGGAAAACTCTGTTTCGTAGATCGATGAAGGCTAAATTGAGCCAATTATACTTCATCACAAACGCGATTCTTCCCATAATTTTTTTTATAACTTCTTCGTTATAGATCGGAGGCTATGCAAATCTAGCTCAGAGTTCTACACTTTTATAAAGACTTTGGACCAGAAACCCAAATGTTAAAATGACTATAGTGCCCTTGAATATGTACTTTAGGAAAAACCATTCTCGAAATGCAATCAAACTTCACGCTTAGCACTTTAATACCTACAAAAGCTCAAGCATACCTTGCAATGCATATAAACAGGCTTAAAAGAGGTTGTCTTCTTAACGAGCATATGTGAAGGAATTAAGGTACCCGAGGGGGATAAAATACATAAGTATAAAAGGTAAATAAATTCAATATTCGATACGAATCTGGTACTATCATTGAAAAGTCTTTTGGTTATTGTGGAAGAGGAAGGCAGTTGGAGATTATAAAATTTGTATAAGTAGAAGTTAATATGTGAAGATACTTTTACCTCTAATCTCATTTCAATAATTTCCAATTTCTTATGAGCATAAAAAATTATTGACCAGGTCGGACTTAACCAACCCAATTGACCCGTCCACGTCCTTGACTGCACAAAACACTTGGAAGAGGGTCTATAGATAAGATTCAATCACATACCATTCCTAAGTTGGATAATGCACATATTTGATTGCACTAAAAATTATAGATCAGGTAGGCCTAAGCCAACCCAATTGATCCATGCGCGTCTTTTACTACACAAAACACTTGGAAGAGGTTGTATCAATAAGACCCAATCATATACCATTCCTAAGTTGGATAATGGACACCTTTGATTGCATTAAAAATTACAGATCAGGTCATCCTTAGCCAATCCACTTGATCCATACATGTCTTTGGCAACACAAAACACTTGAATTAGGGTGTATCGACAAGATCTTATCACATACCATTCCTAAGGGAACTAAGAATCCAAGGGTAAAAAATAGTAGCAAGACTCAAAATAAAATCGGGATTAAAATACAAAGTTAACTAGATCCGATCATGCAAATCCAGAATAAAGAAATATTAGAATAGGAAAAATAGTAAACAAAGAATGATATAAATGAAAGATCATTTGTATTAATTCATAAATTTTTAAAAATATTCCTTGATTGGTACATTCTTCACAGATGGAAGATTGAAAAAAAATAAAAACTGCACAAAAAGGAAGCAAGCTAAGAAGTGACATCTTTAGAAGCCAATTCTAGGTTCCTAGCAACAAAAGTGTTCTCTTTAGTAACCTTCTTCCCCCTAATTACCTGAAGCTCATCGTCAGAACATGACCCTATCTCAGCTCAGTGAGTAGCCCCTCCTCCTCATCTAAGGCCTTCGCTTCTTCATCATCTCCCTCCTAGGACATGATGACTTTAGCAATGTTAGGATAGTTTTAGCTACCCTTTTTTAGCTCATTATAACCTTTGAATAAGGACATGGTGTTGTCAATAACATACTCCTCAGACTCTTTAAAGGATTTCATAGCCTGATCTCCATCTATAGAAGCAGTAATTAGTGCTTTAGAGAGTATAACCTCATTCAGCCGGTCATGTGAATCCCCTTTGATCTTGCTAAGATCTTACACCTTATGCACCATTTGATAATAACTTTACAATAACTTATTATGTGCCTTGGTGTGATAAGCCTCTAAGGATTTAATCTTTTTGTCAATATTTTCTTTGGTAGTATTAAGTTCATCACATGTATTTTTAGCTACTTAGCTTTCTCCTTCATAATGGTGGTAGACATGTTACTTTGCGAAAGAATAAATGAAATACATTAGCAAAAGGAAAATAAATCGAATAGTAAAAGAAAAATGAGATATTAAATTATTTAGCTTATAGTGAAAACCTTAAGGGAAGTAAAGTTCCACAAATTGTCAACATCCAGGATCTGTATGAACCTGAAGTTGGGGTTATAACCCATATAGCCCAGGACCTAGGGAGTATTGGAATCATTAAGAAGTATAGAATTTGGGTGTGGACAATAGTTCATCTTTGGTCATTGGAGGATCAAGCTCAAAGAGCTCAACAGGACCATACGAGGATGAAGATTTCCCTCCCCTAGATAGCCACTGAGCAGTATGCTTAAGAAACCTTAGATTCTTAGATATTGGGACATCCAAAGATCTTTTTTTTCCACCTTTCCTCTCCTCAAAGAACTTTCCTTTGCCTTTATCAATAATAACGCTTGTAAAAATATCTAACCATCTTCGACCTCCTGGTTAGCCTCATCACGGTTACCTCCTACCTTATCGGCCTCCACCTTATTTACCTTCGCTTCTTTAGAACTCTCTTCATCATTAACAAGAGGCTTGGGTAGACTATATATGTCAAGATTGATAGTTTTGATACTCACATGGTTTGTCATCCTCTTAAACCTCTTAGGGTGTTTAAAGCCTCATAGTATATAGGATCCGAAGTGGAAACTCATCTAATCAACCTCACCGTTCTCTTGTCTAGTGAGGGGGCCTTTTGGCGTTTAGGTCAAAAGGAATCCAGTCCTTAGGAATGATAATCCCTCTTTCTGGGTCATTGGGAAAGAACACCCATGAACAAAAAATATAAATAAACTTCTTCTTCCAATTATGGTTATGATTTGAGAAACTTACACCATTTTGGTGTTGGACCTCGTGGGAGAAAAATAGTAGTAATTGGGTTATCCTTTAGACCATACATAAGCCTGAATGTATCTCCATCTATATAAAACCCCCCATACTTTTTTGAGTAGATCATTGCTCCAATAATGGAGCAATAGACATTCGGAGGAAGTTGAGTAAGGGTCGGACCATACCCCCTTAAGATGGACATTAGTAAGGTATGGAGTGGAAAACAAACTTAAACTTGAAGAGGCTAAAGAGATAAATAGACCTCATCAACATTTGTCCTATCATAAGCCCTCTCCTCGGGGTCAGGAATCCTGATGGTTACATCATCAGGAATGGAATACAAGACTCTCAAGTCATCCAAGTCTTTATCTATAATAAAACTTTTGTACCACCTATCATCAAAGGTGGTTAGGTCATAACAAGTGGTGGGAACCTCTCCTAAGTTCATTTATTTATCTGTGAGAGGGATCTATACTAGATTGGTGGAAGGAGATTGTTCATTCATCAAGGCTTTCTCTTTAGAATTCAGTTGGACAAAAGAAGTGGTATCATTGGTGTCAGCATAATTTCCCCCCAACTCTTATGTTTACACTATCAAGGCTCTGTAAGATACAAAAATTTGATGTGTTATATTAAAAATTGGGAGCTTGGGAGCTAATGCATCAGAAGAAGCTAATTTGGGGTTAAAATTAGATTTTCGGGTCGTCTTTAGGATTGAGAACTGGGAGAAGAGTAAAAAATATCTCAGAAAAATCACCAAGGTAAAGGTTATTCAAGTCATAAATGTGTTTCAAAATTTTTGATAACTCGCTCATACAGGGCTCTCAGTACAACCCTAGGTAAACTCCAAAAATGAGATAAAACCCAGATTGAGAACCCTTAAAACCCAATACAAAAAATAGAAATGAAGGAACAATAAAGAAAGAAGAAGAATTAGGCTAAGTATTCCTAGAGATATTCAAAAGAAAGTCTATTTGGAAAATATTTGTCTTTCTCGCTCTCTCTCTGAAGACGACAATGATTGACTTTGTATTTCTCTCTCTCAAAATATGGAGTGTTTGGTTTGGAGTTTATTAAAAAAAATTATCTCATTTTTATAAATGACAAAAGCATTTGAGTTAGATTCCCTTGGAAATATAGACCCATCGGATTGATAACACGTGGAGAACTTAAGTTTGAAATTCTTCCAAAAAATATACATGCAATAAACTCAGCCAACTAAGTAGAACAACTCGACACCTGTGGACTAGAAGATATTAATCGAAGACTATTTATGATAAACTTCACTCACTTCTTGACAGTCGTGAGAAAATTCTTGGGTTTTTTATACCATATTTGTTGAACAACTCATGATTCGAAAGCATCATACTAAACCACTTAACAATGTGAAAAACCTTGACCACAACGAAATTGATGTCGTGGAAGGACCTCCGCTCAGGGAAGAGCATGGATTCTTTTCCATTTGGGCAGAATCGATGGACTCCAGTTAGGCTGAGCGACAACCTATAACGTTACTGACTTGCCAACAATATGTGGGTGGTATGTTAGACAGTCAGCATATCTAAAACCTTCCCCTCATGTGTGAAACATTAAAGTATTTAGGATGGCACCATTATATAGAGGTTCCCACCTGATCCATGCTAGCTAAAATGCATTCCCTCAAATGGAATCACTATAAAAGGTTGGATCCCCCCATAGGAATCGGGGCAAGAAATCGTCGTTCTTACTCATTGATTAGCAGAGATATTACCAACATTTCTATTATCTGGACTAAGATACTACACCATTGTACTATTCTAATGCTTGTATAATAAATCAACCTGTGTATGTAGGCTCATTCTTGAGGGCTGAACCATGTATCTCTTGGTTTTAATTTTTTATCCTCATCTTAATCTCTATTCATTTACATACACTTCTTATTTATTGTTCATTATCTTTGATTGGATCTCATCTAGCTTAGACAAACATGAATCCACTTTTAGACAATAAGACTTATTATACTAAACATCCATCTATATGTACTCCCATGCTTCACATTAATAAGAAATGAAGTACACTGGTGGATGTCGTATCACATATATCAATGTCTTGTATTTAATTGACACTTGTTTATTATGAAATTAATTTTTGAGTGACATATTATTAGTTTCTGATTTCTTTTGATGTACATCATATAAGATCTAGTCCCTAAGAGAGTATATAAAGGTGCATATGTTACATAATTCATAAAGTATCTTAAATTACCATTAATAATTTGCACATGTCATATAATTCTTTAAATGTCGTAAATTACCATTTGAACAATAACTTAAATTTTGGTGACAAAAACAAAATGTCGCTAAAACAGGTTTTAGAAATTAAAAGCCGCTAGATTTATTTTTGTTACTTCATATTTTTTAGGTCACTAATGTGGTTGCAAGTTATGATTTTGATGCTAAAATTAACTTCTCTATTGGAATTCACCGCGTCAATTACTACCATAGCCACCCCGTAAGGTCACTGGCCGTAAGTGATGATATAGATAATCATCACTCAAATATGTTAGGAACCCAAGCTCTAGCTAAGTCATCAATGGAGATTTAATCACATGAATTTAAGTATGGAAAGAATGAGATGAGAAAGATAGAGAACACATAAATATATGTGGTTCGACAGGATCATACTCCACTGCGCAAGAGGGTATAAGTGTTTCATTACTACGAGGTAATAAAGTCCATGAATTACAGTCACTCGAGCTTTCTCTCTCTATGTTTACAAATGGATAGAGTCTTAGCAAGGTAAATAACTATTCAATCCTTAGTAAAGAAGATGAAGTTCATATATATAGGCTTGGGGTGCACAGTGTACCACCCAAGCAAGCACCTGGTGTGTATGAGGTGAGCTATCCACTAGGAAAATACCATATATCCTCTACATAAGCATATCATAATGATTCAATATTCCCTCACGTGGGGAGGAAATTTGTTGTAACGATATCTCCACGTGGCCTAATGATGCACAAGTCACGTGTCCCCCATGAAATACTAAAATCAACTTTGTTAGACTCGGTCGAGTCAAGACTACAGAGATGGGATTCTAGGTAGATAAATCTGAGTCCATAAAGATCATCTTGGGAAAATCATGGTGCTCTCGGCCTGTCAGTGTGGTACGAGGCCGACACTTGGCAAAGGCGGAGACATGGAGTCAATTTAGACTGTTGGGTGAACCTTCATATGTTGACTGCAACTTTTATGGCGATGATGTCTCAAAGGCCAAGACTAGTAAATGTGGCCCCCTGTGCTATGGGCCCATATGCAAATGAGTCAGACTAAAACTAGGAGAGGTCATGGTACTAGGTTGAGTCTCGTCTAGGAGAAGGTTACACTTATGCATATCAATCACTCCTTAGACCTTAGTCTTTATTAAGAATGGAATGTTGAGGGGTATAGTCATTTTACCCCCCTATGATTATGTGACCCTCTAGTGTCAGATGCTAACTTGGAGATATGAATAGGACTTGCTGAGGTCAAGGTTGCATTTTCAGCATCCCAAAGAGAAATGTCATTTAAGTGTCCTTGGTGGTACATGTATCAGCAAAGGGGCAGTTGGGCGCATGTAATCATTACCATATTTAAATACCCAAAAATACTAAACTTTCTCTTTCTTATCCAATTTCCATTCCCGCTCTCATGCTTTTCTGCAACCTTAAACCCTCATTTTCTCTCTCTCTAAACCAGCTTATCACTGGTGAGTTTTAGAAATTTCTTTTTCGCTCCCAAGTCTTTCTTATCGTTCCAGTACATCCTTCCCTTTGTCTCTTCCTTATTTATTCTTTATTCTATATTTTATCTGCATTATTGAGTTTATCGACGATTTTTGAACCTTTTGGTGACTTACTGCGATAGTTTTTACAGATTTATCAATGGCTTTATAGGAGTTTGAGGTTATAGAGAGTTAGGTCAGGTAGATTTTTTGGATAAGTTTATTTTCATTATTGATTTGATTTCTAGGCGACCCTCTGATCATCTTCTCCAGTGATCTTCATCATTATTCTTGACAAAAACTTTTGAAAACAATTTCGGTTCTCATTTTTATCTTTTAGTCAAACTAGGTCAACCATATTCTTAATTGGATTTACATAAGACTACATGAACTAGGTGAGAAATTCCCTCACTTGAGAGAACGTATTCTAAGGGAGATTTGTAGGGCTGAGGCCGAGGTAAAATAAAAGATCCAAGGCTGAGTCAAGACCTCCTATAAGCCCAACCCCCTTAGATTTAGTTCGTCATCCTCCACTTCTCACATATCCATTACCAGTCGAGATCGGTGTTATTGATATCAATAGTGACACTATGTTTAATACCGTTTCACAGGGGTCACAGGTTGAGTCCTCATCCTCAGGTTATAGCCCTTTCGTATTTAGGGAGTCTAAGAGTGAAGATTCCTTTGATGGGGTTATGCAAGTTCCACAATCTCATCTAGATAATATTGATGCCGCTGAATTCAGCAATAGAAAAAACCCCCAAGAATCCTTAGATAAAGATGAATCGAGAGTGGAAGTTATTTAGTCACAACCCCCAATGGCTATTCCTCTATCGACTATGAATGGTGCCGAATACTCCTCAAGATTCTAAAGTGGTGCCCCAGCTGTTGATGTAGAAGACTAGGAAGACGATTCAGACGAAGAACCATTTGACACATCTTATGCTTCAACCTTTCGCAACACTATTAGAAATACATACCTTTTGATATGGAGACATCTTTATGGGATCAAATATTCCGTTACTATGAGAATACCGAACAATGATAAGAGAGCTTACGACAGACGATATGATGAGGTGGTTTTGTACGAACAAATGTTTAAGGTTGGCTTCAGGTTTCTAATCCACCCCAGTATCAGAACTATCCTTGATAGTTTATGGCTCTCCCTATCTCAGTTTTTCCTGAATGCATGGAGGATCATCATCGGTCTAATCCAATTATGTCGATTGTGCTATAATACTGACCTACTGTCAGCATCCTCCAAGCATGTTATACTGTGTACCCAACGAAAGCTTAACCTACTTATTATCACCTCGTAGCCAGGAAATCTATGACAAAGGTCTTCATTATGATCCAGACCTCCAACAATCACTGGAAGCACTGATACTTCTTTATGTTAAGGGCTTGAGAGTTTTATACCGATGCTCCTTACAGTGCCTCAGAGGCAAGGGTTCCCCAAAAATGGGGAAATACGTCAATGTCGGCCAAACTTGACGTTGGCCTAAGTATTGACAGCTAAGAAAAATTAATCATATTTGGTCTCAAGGCAAGGAGGGCGGCGTGGTTGAGGTTGAGAAATTGATGATTCCTTAATTTTTAGAATAGATGGGTATAGAGGTTGATCCCCTATTTGATATGTGTAAGTTATAAACTTTTACAACTGTAGTGACGTCTCTTATTTATGTACATATACTAACCATCGTATTTTGTTTATAGGTCGTCCAGCCCAGAGGAAATTTAAAAATGGTTGCCTCGAGCTTGGAAAACATATTGAACAAGTTTCCTAGTAAGAAGACCACTCCCATACCCCCCGGCCAAAAAAGATAACAACTGGAAGGCCCGATCAGGATGAGGGTACCAAGAAAAAGAAGGAGTAGGTTAAGAGTGTCCACACTGGTCCCCATCCCTCAAAGAAGCATAATACGGACAACTCATCTCAGGTCATCACCGATAAAAGTCATCCCCATATCCACTGATGTCATCCTCACTATTAGGTTGGAGTAGATGATCATTTTTGCAGAGTCCATGATCGACGCCAAGAAAGTTGTTTGGTCTATACTAGGCGAGTCTGACAGGAGATTTCTCATATCCATGTACCATCCTTGGCAAGGGGAATTTTCCATCCACAAGGCCACTCAAGTTTAAATGTTTTAGATTACAATTGTTTCAAATTGCCTAATTATTATCTTGTATTGTTCTAATTTTGCCTTCCTTTGCTTTGTAGTCTATGCTCTCCCTCAATCAAATGAACCAGTGGATCCAAGAGAACCTCCCTATGGTTCAGTAGACAACTGAGACCATTCATGCCAATAAGACTTTGATGAAAGATTTGAAAGATGTTGAGTTGAGACATAAGTAGGTAATAAAAAATGTGGAGAAAAAGTGAGTTGATGAATTGGCAGTTCAGAAGAAGGGACATGATGCACAATTTAAATATGTTTAAATCCATCACAAGGCTGAGATTAATGAGCCTGTGAGTAAGACTATTAAAACATTCAAAGCTTCTGATGAATTCGGCAATTATAGTCTGTTATACCTGGAAAGGGGGGCTAAGATGGCTTACAGTTGGGCCCTTATTAAATACCCTAACCTTAGTAAAGTCGAGGCAAAGTTGGCTGAGGATTTGAAGGCTTTTGATTTAATAGACCTGATAGCTGTGACGACTTTGGGTGAAGTAAATGTTGAGTCTCTTGCTGCCAAGAACACTGTGGTCGAGACTGCAGTCTAGGATAGCACAGAGGCGAATGATGGTGGAAGCGTATAGGAAGAGGTGAAAAAGAAATCAACTGCTCTTTATTTCATCCATGAGGAGGTTGATAAGAAAAAAGAAACCTAGGTTTGTGTATTTTATAAGGTGGTCGTATGTGGCCTTATACCCTTTTCTGATATAACCCTATTTAAACACTTCATCTCTTCCTCTTATTTGAATAATAGTCTATAATACATAATATTCTTTTTGGTATTGTTGATCTTTTGATAATACAATCAACATGTTATCCTTTTTTGATCAAGATTAGTTCTTATATATTCTTATCTTATAACCATTGAATGGTTCATGGTTACACTCTGAGCTTAATACATTACCTCCATCATAATAAAATGGCGTTGAAACAACCATAAAAATGATTTTTAACTTTTATTTTTCATCACTTAAGTGATGCTATGCACTGTTTCCCCCTCTTGGCATTATTGGGAGGGTATGGGGGAGATGAGACTCCTCATACACTCACATATCGTCGAGAGAGTTATGAACTTTAATTTACTATAGTCTCGTGTTAAAGCAACCATAAAAATTATTTTTAAATTATGTTTTTAACCACTTGAGTGATGTTATGCACCGATTCCCCCTCTCATCATTATTGGGAGGATATGTGGGAGACAAGACTCCTTGTACACTCTCATATCGCTGAGAGATTTATGACCTTTAATTCACCATAGTCTGGTGTTGAAGCAACCATAAAAATGATTTTTAACTTGTGTTTTTCACCACTTAAGCGATGTTATTGTACTAATTCCCCCTCTCAATATAATTGGGAGGGTATGGAGGATAAGATACTCCCCATGTACTCTTTTATCACCGAGAATGATTTATAAACCAAATCACCATGGAAATGATGTTACTTAATTTAATACAATTAAAACCAAGCAGTAATTGACCACAGTAAGAAGGTTAAATATGAGCTAACACATTGATTTTTCATTGATTAGTCATATTGTTGTATAAATGAAAGTGACACTGAAATACATTAATTTAAGAGGCTACACCTGGTAAAAACAACTACTGATAATATATTTTCAAATGGTCAGCATTCTAGGGGTTGGATAAGGTCTCACCTTCTAAGTTTTCTAACCTATAAGTACCCGACATGAACTCTTCAGTCACCATCTATGGCCCGACCAACTAGGTTGGAGTGTGTTAGGTTTCTACCAAACCTTATTCAAAACCATATCACCTATAACTATCGTCTAGCCTTTACCCTCTTGTTATGAAATTTGGCAGCTCTCTGTTGGTATGCTGACTATTGGACTTTTGTATCCTCTAGTCTCTCTTTAATTAATTATAGATGAATCCTCCTCTCTTTAACATTGGCCTTTGGGTCATAGGTCTAATCTCTATGACTAGGGATTTCGATCTCAGTAGGAATGACTACCTTCGACCCGTATGCAAGCATGGATGATGTTTTACCTATCGACATCCTTTCAGTCATCCTGTAAGCCCACCAGAATGCATTCAACTCTTCCATCCACATAACTTTAACATCCTACAACTTTTTTTTTATTCCACCAAGTATTATCTAATTGGTGACCTCTGTTTGACCATTGGACTAGAGTCAGCCTGGTGTTGACCATCCTACAGTAGGCTTCCAATGACTGTTTACCATAATTCGATATCAAGGTATAGGGCAAGCGATATTGGCAGATGATATTACTCTAAATTAACTTGAATGTGTAAACTTTGATTATGGAAATCATAGATTCAACTTCTAAACATTTTGAAATATAGTCGATAACCACTATCAGTATTTAGTAGTTACATGCTGACTTAGGAAGAGCACCCACCAAGTCAATCCCTAAAACTTCAAATGTCCATATTGGAGTAATAGATAAGAGAAGTTGATGAGGCTGGTGAGGGATACTAGCAAATCTCTAACACTTATAACACTTTTTTACATAATCAGTTGCATCTTTGACGATGGTCGACCACCAAAAACTTTGGGTAATAATCCTTTTAGCAAGAGACTATCCATCAATATAACTTGTGCATGAACCTGCGCGGACATATCATAGGGCATAATCTACCTCGGTAGGGTGAACACATCTGAGTAGTGGCAGCAAGAACCCTCTCTTGTATAGTATGTCACCAATGATGGTGAACTTTGTAGCCCTAGAATTTGGGAGCTGGCCATCCTGAATGTATTTGATCAACGGTTCCATCCATGACTCCCCTAAATTCAAATTCAAGCAAAATATAGGTCCATTGTTATTTTCGTCGATGGTTGTCTTGTGTAGGATATCAACCGTAACTGATCACCTAATTTTGGTTCTCATAACTGAGGCTAGTCAAGCTAGAGAGTGAGATCGTCTATTTTTAAGTCTATGAACCCTCTTGATTTTAAACTTCTTTAAAGTTTGTCATCATCTTCTTTACTCTAAATAATTATTTGACCATCTTCCCATCCCTGGCCTCATAGATGCTCAATATCTGGTTGACAACCAACTGTGAATCACTATGAGCAATCATATAGTCAACGTTCTATTCTTTGGCAATATAAACATGATAATAGGTCCTCATACTTCGATTCATTATTTGATATGTTGAAACTTAATCTCAAGGTATACTCAATATTTTTTCCATCCGGGGATGACAATATCAGCCCCATGCCACTACTCTTCTCACAAGATGATTCGCCTACAAAGAGACTCAAGGTTGGTCCTTCCCCTGAGAAAGGTCCTTTACACAAAATTCTATCGCTAAATAATAATGTTTTCTCTACATCATTGGCTTTCTTAACATCGGCTGGTGTAGGATGTGCCAGAACATTCTTTAGCACTACCGCTGGTGTCTTTGTTTCTTAAACTTCATTTTTAGCATTGGCCCATGTAAAATCGGTCACAAAGTCTGCCAAAGTTTTCCCTTTAATTTCATTCCTTGGTTGTTAAATTATCTCAAACTCACCGAGCTCAATTGACTATACCATTAACCTACCCAATTTCTTAAGTTTATGAATGGCCTGCTTCAAACGAGTGTCAGTGAGCACCATCATCATATGGGCTTGAAAGTATGTCTTCATCTTCCTAGAAGCATGTATTAGTGCGGAGGCCAATTTTTCCATCTATGGATATATGAGCTTGATCCCCTAGAAGGCCTTGCTATTAATGTAAGTGACTTTTGAATCCATTCTTCATCTCGGACGATTGCCGCACTGATTGTAGATTTTGAGACTGCTAGGTACATAAAAAAGCTCCCCCTAGATAGGTCGAAATAGTAACATAAGAGACCCCGAAAGGTTTTGCAGCTCTTAAAAATTTCTCTCACATTCTTCGTTCTAGATGAAGGCTTTTCTCAGTATCTTAAAAAATGGCTGACACTTATCCGTTGTTCGAGAGATAAAAAATTGACGGTTGTGACCTGTCCCATTAGTCTCTAAATATCTTGGATAATTTTGGGGGTCTGCATGCCAATAAGTTATTCAATCTTAGTGAGGTTGGCCTTTATCCCCCTCTGATTCACGATGAAGACGAGAAACTTTCAAGCACCGGCACCGAAAATGAACTTGACTGGATTCAATTTCTTCTTATATTTATCCATTGTGTCAAAAGTTTGTTCAAGATCGACCGCATGATCCTCAGCCTTATACTCTTAGTTAACATGTTTTCCACCTAGACTTCCATTGTCTTCCTGATTCGGTCTTTTAATATCTTGTTTACTTTCCTCTGGTAGGTTGCCCCTTCAGTCTTTAGGCCGAATAACATTACCTTATAACAATACGTTCTTTTATCCGTGATAAAGGAAGTTTTCTCGGCATTGGCTTCATGAATAAAAATATGATTATAACTCGAATATGCATCCATAAAACTCATCAATTCATGCAATGCCATATCATCGACCATCTAATCAATTTCGGGTAGGGGAAGATTTCTTTGGGACAAGACTTATTTAGGTCGGTGAAGTCGACACATATCATTCACTTTCCATTGGCTTTTCGCACTATAAAAAATTTGGACAACCAGTTTGGATATTGAACTTCTCGAATGAACTCGGCTTCCTGGAGCTTCTTGAATGATTTCATATCGATTCCTTGCATAATTTCTTCTCCTTTATTTTATAGGCTTCATTTTTTCCACAATATTCAGTTAATGGAAGATAATATTCGGGTCAATCCTAGGAATGTATCCTTGGATGCAAATGAAGATACTCTATCTTTTTCTTAGCAGCATCTCAAATTTTTCTTTAATTTTAGCTTTAAGGGACCAATCGACGTGGATGGGTTTTTTCGGCTCGTCCTCGTTGAGGATGATTGTATCTGCCTCTTCAATTGGTTCACCATTTTTTAGCTTTTTCTTATCTCTCGAGTTGAGAGTATCAATGTTGTATGAGGTTATGTCTTCTTTTATGGGCCTCCTTCTCCTTGGCCGAGGTGAAGTATTATTCGTGAGACTCCACTTTGTCACCTTGTACTTCCCCTACTCCATAGGGAGTAAAAAATTTAACCATTTGGTTAATCATGGAAATCACGACCTTAAACTCGTTAAGGACTACCCTTCCTAGAATTATATTATAAGTCGAGAATACGTGTTTATCTAAAATAAAAAAGATAACCTAATTGGTGAGGCACAATGTCCAGTGCCCATGCACAGGTATATATCAAATACAACAAAGGGGTGAACTTTCTCTTCGCTAAAGTCGAACAACGGTTGGTGATAAAGGACAAGTCTTTTCTTTCTTTACTTAAATCCTTTAAAATAATTCCATAACATAACGTCTTTTGAATTCCCACCATTAACAAGAATTAACATCACACCCTTTCAATCTCATACTGATAACCAAAGGTCATCGCGGGGAGCCAGTTTTCCCTTAAAATCAAGTCTTGAAAAGCCAACAACTAGAATGACCATATCCACTTTCTTTAGCGTCCCTGGTTTTGGCTTGGTCCCGACTGAATTACCATTCATCCATTTTAGCGATGTTTTGGCTTCTACCACATGTGCTTTTTGATTGACCGACTCTATTATTCTACTTGCTATGTCTCCACAGAACATCTTCACATCGACGAACATCATATACAGATTACTCTTTGCATCAGGGATCTTTGCTAGGCGGTCGGGGTCATCCCCCCACTATCAGACTCATCCTCATTCTTATCAGTTGAGGCCTCTCATCTTGTCTTATCATCTTTCCTCCCATTGTTCTTATTTCTAGAGTCGTCCTTACTTCCACTCATGTCTGCAAATTTTTGGAGTTTACCCTGTTTAAGCAATTTCTCTATCTCATCCTTCAGGAGAAAGCATTTGTCGGTTGTATGCCCTTGGTCCTGGTGAGACTCACACCATTTGCTCTTGCCTCTCTTGTGAGGAGGGGACTTGAGCTTTTCTGTCCATCGAAGTTCTTTATCGTCCTTAATCTCATTAAGAATAGTATATTTGACAAATATATCTTCATCCGACCTCTTCTTTCCTTTCTTATCCTTTGATTTATTGGACTTGTTTCCACTGGACTCCTTTGTGTCTCCACTCTTATCCAGCTTGGCCTTCTCCACGTTTATGATCCTCTCGACTGAGGTTAGGAGTCCAGTCATGGTCTTTGGAGGATCTTTAGTGAGTTTTCAATGGAATTTTCCCGACTACAACCCACCAATAAGGTCTAATACTACGATGTTCTCCTCATAATCCTCCACCTCCAATTTTTCGTTGTTAAACCGAGAAATGTAATCCCCCTTTGTCTATTCACATTTTTGAGGTGAGTTACCTTCTTCGCAGGCTTCATGTCGAAGCATAAATTCTGTATAAATTTCTCATCCAGTTGTTTAAAATTATCAATGGAGTTTTTAGGCTAGTTTGTATACCACATATAAGTAACACCTATGAGAGTACTAGAAAACACCCTGCACATCATCTCATTATGAGTGGGGTAGATATCGACCACTGATTGGTACATCTCTATGTAATGAATAGGATTTAAACTACCATCACACTTTGGGCTTACGATAGGAGTGGGATAACTTACGATCCTCACGAAGAAGGGTTACCCCTCCAGGTAGCCTCACTGGCCGAGGTCTCAAATTTTGAGTCGAGTGTCAATCTTGTTTCCTAGCCTATGAATGGAGCTATTTTAAGGCTTACCTTCAGCAACAACATTATCGTCGCCTTCTTTCAGGACAACTGTGAATGGTGGTGGCTCTCGTTCCATGGTTTTTTGTCAAGTATTGACTTCTCTTTGTTCCTCCCTGTCTCGGATATACCTGGTCCGGTCATCACAACATCTACCATTTCCTCTGGATGCAGTGATGCTGCGAGAGCTATAGATAATATCTCACTCATCTCCTCTGGGGTCTAGAGGGTCAAAGGTAGATCCCCTACACAATATATTGAAAGCTGAGGTCCTTGGTCAGCCATTAGGGGTTGGCCAAGCATAGTTTCATTGGTAGGTTAGGCTTGGGCGAATCTTGTCATTGGAAACTTCATATGGCTCCCAATACTTCTCTTCATCACAGGCTTAGTCATCTGGACAATCCTCGACTTCCTTTTGTGGGGTCGGGGGTGATTCCCTTGTCTTTGGATCCATCATCGCTTTGGTGATCGGAGTAATGATCTCCACTGTCGGATCGTCGAGAGACTTTACCAAAACACTTTATCTGAATGCCATGAACTAATCATGTATCTTTTATTGGATAGCCACTAAGTATCACAGTGCCCCCACTGCATTAGCCATTTCTAACTAAGGTGGTGGTTAACTGGAGCTTGGACCAGTGTCGGGAGTCAAGTCAGATGCCATATCTCTAGTGAGAAAAAGTAACAAGAGATAGATGAGCTGTGAGTGAATGGGAAGATTGAATAACACCCACCCAAGCTCTTTCAATGGTGTGCAAGCCTAAGCTGATAAATGAAGAGAAAGAAGAAACACTCTTTCCACAGACGGTGCCAAAATTATGATGTAGATAATCACCACTCAAATATGCTAGAAACTCGAGTTCAATATATTTCATCAATGGAGATATAATCACATAAATGTAAGTATGCAATTAATGACGTCAGAGAAATAGAGAACACATAAGTATAAGTGGTTCAGCCGGAGACTACTCAACTTTACAAGAGGGAATGGGTGATTTATTACTGAGAGGCACTAAAGGCCATGAATTACAGTCACTCAACCTTTCTCTCTCTAGGTATACAAATGGACAAAGTTTTAGCTAGGTAAACAATCATTCGATCCTTAGTGAAGAAGATGAAGTTGGTATATATGGGCTTAGGGGTGCATAATGTACCCGCCAAACATGAACCTAGTGTGCAGGAGGTGAGCTATCCTCTATCAGAATACCATATATCCTCTACACAAGAATAACATGATGACGAAATATTCGTTCACATGGGAAGGAGATATGTTGTAACAATATGTCCACGTGGCCTGATAATGCACAAGTCGCATGTCCCCCATGAAATACTAAAGTCGGCTTTGTTGGCCTTGGTCGGTTTTAGACTATGGAGATGGGATTCCAGGTAGATAATTCTGAGACTATAAAGATCGTCTTGGGAAACTCATGTTGGTCTCGGTATATCAGTGTGGTATGAGGACAACACACGGCAAGGGCTGAGACATGGAGTCAGTTTGTACTGTAAAGTGGACCTTCCTATGTTAACCGCAACTATTATGGTGATGAGGTCTCGAAGATCGAGACTAGTAGACATAGTCCCCCTGTGGTATGGGACCATATGCAGATGCGTCTGATGGATACTGGGCAGAGGTCATGGTAAGGGGTCGAGTCTTGTCTAGGACAAGGATACACTTATGCATATCAATAAGTATAGGGGCCGACATCCGTTATACACTCTTTTTTCATATAAGGTTATTGTGATATTGTAATACCTTGCCTATTATAATAACGGGTGGTCAATCCTCTACTAAAATTGAAAAAGAATCTCAGTTTGGTTCATTCTTAGCATCACTATTGAAAACCAATTAATTACTAATAACCTATTAAGCCCGACGTCAAATATTAAAAACTTATAATTATGCTTTAGATTAACATCCAAGCATATAAGATAAGCATTCACCACAGTGGAATATAATGAGTATCGATAGCATAAAAATTAAAAATATCCAAATAACTCTCAGTAAATTCTAAGTACAATCATCCAACTAATAAACGAAATAATATAACAAAGTCTGATAATAAAAACTGGCCAACTGTGGGTGACATGCCCAAAATGAAGTAGTGGAATAACATCTTAACCCTATAAAATGGATAGAGGCGTATAAGGAAATCCTACATGAATCCACAATTTTTGCAACATCTTCAACTAGAGGACAAGTTAACCCTAACATCCCAGTGGCTGAGCACCTAAAAGGATTTGAAAATAATTTTGATATGGGTCAGTGCCCAAAACAATTTAAAAACAATTGCAAGTATTTACATGCATTAATGAATATGCAACATAATTATTCATGTTCATCTAGTGTGGCACTCAAATGAGATTATCCTCACCCCTCATTTATAGTGCGGACCTAACACATGTATTTTAATTTCCTAGTTATACTATCCCACCTAACTAGTCTAGTCATTCTTAACATAGTCCAATATGCTAAACCCCTAACCTAATTGTGGTACATGTGTTTTATTTTACTTTTCTTATCACATAAGCTATAACATAGTATTTCTCAATTATACTCGTAGCATTATAAAATCCACGTAATTGTACACCAGTAATAATTTAATGTTCACACATTCATTTGAGTACTTAAATTGTTTTATTTCATTTTTTTTTTGGGGGGGGGGGGGGAGGCCTAAGCCCCCCTATTTATTAAGCATAAGGATAAATAGCATCTCCCAATGGTTTTACTGCTAAATGAAATCTTCTAAAGAAAACAAACAACTTCCTAACATACTCTAAAATTTGGAAAGGAAAACCTATCCATATTGAACATGCATTTAACAGTGAAAGGGAGCTCATTGAAACAACTAATAGTTCTTGAAATTATTGTTCTGGAAGCTTGAATAGCTAGAGCATCTTCCACATAATTGTTTTCTCTCCATGTATAATGAATATGTATGGGATGAGAATCAATAAAGAATGAAATTTCTTGAATTTTTGACTTGAGAAACCAAGGCACTTCCCATTGTCTTCTAATCATTTTAACTACAGTAAGGAAATCAGATTCAACGTGAAGCTCCACAAAACCAATCTTCAAACACTCCTAGATACCTCTAAATAAATCCTCTATCTTAGCCTACAAACTTGAAGCTTGATCAACAAATTCTAGGAAAGTAAATTTGAATTCTCCTTTGTTACCTCTAATAATACCTCCAATGCCACTATCTCCAAGATTTACCCTACTATATCTATCCACATTTATCTTAATAGATGAATTAGGATATCTAATCCACCTTGTGATTATGAATGCAGGCCTATAAGGAATAATATTAAGCTTGAAAGAAGAAATAAGTGGTTGATGTAGAGAGGCAGGATAGTTGATGAACTTCATTGAACTTGCTTTAGAAGAAAGCAAGTTGATGACATTATTAATAATTCTTGAAACATCCATTGGAATGCCTTAAAAAACATGAAAATTGATCTTTAAATAACTTCCAGAGAATAGACAAAGGCAACAGTCTATGAATAAATTTTAGATAGTCTTTATTGGTTTTGAAAAACCACCAAGACATAATAGTCACATGAATAGCAGAGAAGCATGGATTGGCTTCCAATAGATTAGAAAAATAAATCCAATATTTGCTTTACAGGCCCTCACAAAAACAAATGCTTTGAAGATTCTACCTGCTTGTGACAACAAAGACATCAAGATGCTATTTTAATTCCTAATTCGGTAAAAAAACAATCCAGAGGTATAACTTTCATGAGGAATTTTCAAAAATTTATTTTAGTACACAAATACATATAACACTCTTTTATTCGTATATATATATAGCATCACGAGTTGTCCTCTCAGATGCATTCCTTAGTATGCTATCAGGCTCCAGGTACATCACGTACCCCTCCTGGGCTATCAGATTGGAATCTCACCACCGAATCACTATACAAAACATATACTGGAGGTTGTCATAGACATACATCCATGGGTCATAACCATAAAACATTACCCTAATCGAACTCAAAACTCACCTATAGTGGTCATGCAACAGTCCTAAGACCTGGAAAAATGGCCCAACCCTGCTGGTCGATGCTTGGCTGGACCGCCCATTACGCGCATCCTCTAATGATGTCATAACTAGAGTAGGTATGATTATATAGTCATTAATCACACATTCACACATACACACACACACATATATAGAGAGAGAGAGACACCACATTTTTCTTAGGTCCCTAGCACCTCCTTATTTCACTATAAACCATAGGTCGTACTCCAAGTACCGATGTAAAGGCCAGCGGTCACTCCCAACCCCTATTTCACTCTGATCAACTCTATTGTTAAAGTGAAAGGTCTTTCAAACTCCTTTCTAATGGTCTGCCCTATTCACGAATTGGTACAAAGGTTCAGACGAACGAACCATTTTACTACCAAAAATAGATATGGAGGCCACTGGATGCTCTCAGGCCCCGATTGACCAAGGTCAACATTCCGAACTGAGATAAGATCTTTGTAATATCTAAGTACATCACCTAACCTTTCCAACAGTACCCCCCATCCTGTGCGCAATTCTGACTTACCATTGGGACGAACGATTCATTTTCGTCTGCCGATCTCCCTTCTAAAGGACCAACGTACACCTTTGAGCCACATTTGACCTAAATTCATCTCGTGGACCTAGAAGAGGTCCAATTAATCTTAAAGGTATCTTAATTACCTTTTTAACAGTATGCCATATGTGCAATTTGGGTCAATGGATTGCGTTTTATGATCATTTTTTCGAAAATATCTACACTAGACTACCAATTGGCATGTCCATTTCACTGCCAATCGACAATGTGTCTAGGGATACCTTCCGGTTGGAAGGGCTGGGACCATGATGATCATCACTATTGATATGCCCCAAGTGTAACCTCTACCAAGAGACACCAACCTCGGTCGAGGTGAAGGCCGAGGTATTGATCGACCCTTGATAAGCCATGGGCCCACGATATCAGCCCTCGGCCTTAGTAAGGTCAGCCCAGGCCGACACTTCCACCTATATTTCTAATGAGACTACACGCATTACAGGCATCAACAACATTCTCATATACCTGGGTATGGAAACCTCGGCCGAGTGTAGGCCGAGGTGACAAGAAGCCTTAGTAACCTTCAACATGGAACCGGACCAACCTCGGCTGGGGCCGACCCCAGCATAATGTCTCGGCTGAGATCAAGCCGAGACTCCCTATGGCACATCTCGGAAGACGTTTATCAAGCCTTTACAGCTCGGCCTCTCCCAGGCCGAGGTCATGCACCAATTTGGCAGCCGAGCATCTGTTGACATTTGGATAAGGACACATGGGCACAAATCAGTTGTAACAGGATTATTCCCCACACGTGGGGAGGATATTTCATCATCATTCCTTACATGTGACAGTGACAGATGGCACTCCCACATTGGTGAGGCTACCACACATATGCTCATTACATGCATGGGGGGAACATTACACCCCCTAGGTACTATATATAGGGGTCATCCCCTACCTTGCAAAAGGATCCCATATATTCAACCCTACCTAAAACTTTGTCTAGATATACAGTAGAGAGAGAAATCTTGAGAGGTTGTATCCATGGCTATTAGTGCTTTCATTTAGTGATATTACTCACACACACTCACAGTGGACGTAGGCCAATTTAGGCTGAACCACTTATATACCGGTGTCATCTCCTCTTATCCTCATCTCATTCTCTTATATCTTTATATAACTGTGCATCCATTATTATTCTTACATTGAGCTTGAAAACACCTTACACGGTGGTGCTGATTCTGGCATCATCATTTTGGCATCGTCTATGGGAACGAGAATCTATCTCTTCCTCTTCTTCAACTTAACCTCATCGGAGGCTCTGGTGGTGAACCAGGAACCACCCCTTGCGTGGAACTGTTTCACTATTGAAAGAGGTCCTTTAAGGTATTAAGCTCACTTGTTGCTCAAGCTCTTTATTGTTAACACATGGCACCAGAGTTACCACCGCCTCTTCCGCCGCCCGGAGGTGGAGGGCCTAGTTCAAGTCAGGCTCCCCCCAGTCCGAAATGGCGGAGGTAGCAGCAGCCTTGAAATCTTTGGCTACAACACAACAAGCCATGAAGGAGAAATTTGCTCAGCTCAGTCAAACTATGATGAGGCCACCTGGAGTCTCACCGGATATGATCACTCCGACAGTAATTCAGCCTCATCCTGATGCCAGGAGACCACCCCAGGGGCCAATAAAGGACCATCCTGCACCCCAGCGGAGAAGGGACGTTACTGACCCTAGGCGCTTGCGCCTGGGGAGGTAGGGAAACCCTTGCCCAGAGGACATGTATGATGACCTAGAAGATGAAGAAGCCCCAGAAGACTGCTGGGAGCCGTATGAGGTGTCAAATGGCCCTATACGACCTCTTAGGAAGAGTCAAGGATGTGTCGGCTAAAGAAGAGAAGAGGCCCAACAAAGAGGGTCGGCCTTTGATAGGTTGAGCATAGGGTCGGCCTTCGAGAGACTGGGCTCGGTGAATGACCTAAGACAGAGGCTATCGAGGTCGAGGAGCGCAGTAAGCTCTCAGAGAGGGGGTAGGAAGGGTCGGCCAGACCAAGGCCGACCCTGTAAAAGAAGAGTCCGAGAGCAGGAAGAGGTCAACAACCAAAGTGTCGCGGTTGGGGAACCCTCTATCCATCGCAGGGAGGTGGCAGGGGATAACCTCGGCCAAGTTGATGATAGAAGACCCTGGAATGATTCTATCCAACGCCTTGAGGAGAAGATAGGAGATATCATTAAAAGAAGGGACCCATTACAAAGGGGTTACTCAAAGGGATCCCCATTTGTGGCTAGGATAGTGGGGTTCCCAACCCCAGCCAAGTTCAAACCTCCAACAGTGACTCCCAAGTATGATGGCAGCACTAACCCTGTACACCATATCGAGATGTATCAGTCGGCAACAGACATTTACTCGATACCCGATGAGATGAGGTGTAGGGCCTTCTCAGGGACCTTGACAGGGGCAGCTCATAGTTGGTTCCCCTCCCTTCCGAAGAACTCAATTGAGAACTTCAAAGGCTTGGCTGAGCAGTTCATCCACAACTTCTGCTTTGGGGTAAGACCTCAAAAGAAGACTACCCACCTGCTGTATGTCAAACAGGCCAAGGGTGAGAGCCTAAGATACTACATAGCAAGATTCAACAAAGAGAAGTTGGAGGTGGAAGATTATGAAGAGAGCATAGCCATGACCGCCCTTATAGGAGGCCTCCAGAAGGGGAAGCTATTGTGGAAACTGGCGGAGGACCCCCTAGGTCCATGGCTGAGCTGCTGGCAACCGTAGGGAAAGTGATGAATGCGAAAGAGGCAATGGCCGCCAAGTATGAGGAGGAGAACTATGGTAGCACGGGAAAGTCCCAAGGTAAGAAAGAGGGGAAGAAGAGGTCAGGAGATGAAAAGTTCTCTCATTACACTCCTCTGACTGTGAGCTGTGAGAACATCCTCAATGAGATTAAGACTGATCGAACTCTGAGGTGGCCAGAGAAACTGAAGGCCCCGCCACATATGAGGAACAAAAACCTATGGTGTGAGTTCCATCAGGATCATGGCCATGTCACAGATAGATGCTTCGCTTTAAAGGATGAGATTGAGAAGATGCTGAAATCTGGAAAGATGAGGAAGTATGTGGATGGTAAGACTCCAAAGGGTGGAAGAGATGACCCTAAGAAAAGAAGAGATGACAGATGCCGTGGCAATGTCCCAGCCAGAAGGGACGATGATTCAGAAGGAGATGATGAAGACGACCCAGATCTTCCGCCAAAGGATGACAACACCCCGGTGAAGAGGGTCGGTATGATCTCGTTTGGTGTTAGCACCATATGTGGGGGATTTGCAGGAGGTGGCACTGAGGTAGCCGACAGGAAGGCTCATGTAATAGAGGCCAGGTCATTGGCCAAGATCGAAGTTGTGAATCTAATGTCTTCTGATGCAGTGCAGAAGAGGAAGAAAGTAGACATGGACACCCTCGTAGTGGGGTTCTCCAGACTCGAGTTCAAGGGTATCTTAGCCCCCCATGATGACCCTTTGGTCGTAACAACAAGGGTGCATGGGTGCGAGGTACGGAGGATCCTCATAGACGGGGGAAGCTCAGTAGACGTGATGTTCTAGCCTTGCTTCAAGAGCCTGGGTCTTAGCAGGGCAAGGCTGGTGCCCTATCATCACCCATTGATAGGCTTCAGTGGCGAAAAGGTCCACCCATTGGGAATGTATGAGATGGAAGTACGGTTGGGGGATGAGTGGACTAGGAGGATGATCAAGAAGATAAACTTTTTCGTTATGGACGAGAATGTCTTCTCGGCCTACAACCTCATCATAGGAAGGGTGGCCCTCAAAGAGTTTGAAGTTGTGCCGTCGACGGTCCATCAGATGCTAAAATTCTTGACTCCTTATGGAGTAGGGGAAGTTCAAGGGGACAAGACCACGGTGCGAGAGTGTTACTTCAACTCGGCCTAAGAGAGAGAAGCCCATAAGAGAGCAACCACCACTTACAGCATTGACACTCTTGACCCAAGGGATGAAACAAAATTGAAAAGGGTGAGGCCACGGAAGAGGTAGAATCCATCGTCCTCAATGAGGACGAGCCGGAAAAAACCGTCCAGGTCGGTAAGGCCCTAGAACCAGGAATCAAGGAAGAGCTGATAAACTTCCTCAGGAGGAGACATACTGTCTTCGCATGGAGTCACGCAGACATGCCTGGCATCGACCCTGAGGTCATGAGCCACAAGCTCAACGTGGACAGAGATGCCAAGCCAATAAAGAAGAGATGAAGAGTCTACTCCAGGGAGAAGTACGACGTCATCCGGGAAGAGGTAAAAAAGTTGGAAATGGACGAGTTCATAAGAGAGGTTACCTATCCGGAGTGGCTCTCAAATGCAGTCATCGTGCCTAAGGCCAATGGGAAGTGGCGAATGTGTGTATATTTCACTGACCTGAACAAGTCTTGCCCGAAAGACAGCTATCCCTTACCTAGGATAGACCAGATGGTGGATGCAATGGTAGGGCACGAGCTCATGAGCTTTATGGACGCTTATTCAGGCTACAACCAAATCTTTATGGATGCTGAAGACTCTGAGAAGACAGCCTTCATTACTGACAAAGGGACGTACTGCTACAAGGTGATGCCCTTCGACTTGAAAAACGCGGGGGCAACGTATCAACGTCTTGTCAATAAGATGTTCGAAGAACAAATAGGTAAGACCATGTAGGTATACGTAGACGATATGCTAACAAAGAGCCTGAAATCATGTACTCACGTAGCGGACCTTGAGAAGACCTTCGATGTCATGGACTCATACAGAATGAAGCTCAACCTGGCAAAGTGTGTCTTCGAAGTAGGAGCTGGGAAGTTTCGGGGATTTATCATTAATCAGAGGGGGATTGAAGCGAACCCTGAGAAAATTAAGGCATTGCTCGACATGAAGACTCCTAGGAGTATCAAGGATGTCTAGAGACTCACGGGAAGAGTGGCTGCCAGGGCAACGGACAAGTGTCTTCCATTCTTTAAAGTTCTAAAAAAGACCTTCCAATGGGACGAAGAGTGTGAAAAATCCTTCAACCAACTCAAGTCCTACTTGGAGTCTCCCTTATTGCTATCTCGGCCCATCACGGGGGAAACGTTGTTTGTGTATATGTGGCAGTCTCTGAATCAGCCATCAGCGCGACCATCATACGGGAAGAGGAAGGGGGTCCAGAGGCCTGTGTACTTCAACAGTAAGGCCCTTCAAGGGTCTGAACAAAATTATCCCCGAATGGAGAAGTTGGATTATGCCCTGATACATGCCTCAAGGAAGATGAAGCCTTACTTCCAAGCTCACTCCATGGTAGTCCTCACTGACTCCCCACTAAGGCAGTTCTGCACAAACCTGAAAAGTCCAGAAGATTGATGACCTGGGCCATCAAACTAGGAGAATGTGATCTTACATACCAGCCTAGGACAGCCATAAAGGGGCAGGCCCTCGCAGACTTTGTCGCAGAATTCACATGGGAAGAGGCCGAGACAGTGAAGGGCTTAGATGACGATGAAGAGACGAACCGTAGTGTCTTCCGAGATTCGGAAGAGACGGCACACAACATCTTTCAAGATCGGGAAGAGGTCATCTCAGGTAAAACTCGAAGCGGAATACAAGAGAATGAAGAGGATCTATACCTCTTCAAGAAGGTGGTTATGAGAGAAGGGGTCTTCTCATCAGATACAAACATATGGGGCCTCTTCATTGATGGCTCTTCCTGTGATAGTGGAAGCGGGGCGGGACTAATACTCTCGGCTCCAGATGGCACCAACATCGAATACGCCTTGAGATTCAACTTCCAGGCCTCAAACAACGAGTCCGAGTATGAGGCCATGATATCAGGTCTCTTATTGGCAACAACTCTTCGAGTAAAGCGACTCCTACTCCATAGCGACTCAAGGTTGGTTGTCAATCAAGTATTGGGGGTATACGAGGCTAAAGACGAAAGGATGGCCAAGTACTTGAAGAAGATAAGGAGGTTGTTAGAATATTTTGAAGAGGCAAAACTGAAGAGAGTGCCTCGACTGAGCAACAATCACGCTGATGCATTGGCAAGGTTGGCCTCAGCAGTAAAGATGGATAGGGGAAGGACCATTACAATCGAGGTCTTAGGAAAGGCAACCATCGAGGAGGACGAGGTGTGTAGCCCTTGTCACAATGTGAACCTAGGAGACTCATGGATCGACCTGCTCGTCAGATACCTAAGAGAGGGAGAGCTGCCTGAGTCCAAGCTAGAAAGGAGAAAGTTGAGGTACAGGGCTGCCAAGTTCTCAATGATAGGAGACGTCTTATACAAAAATGGGTTTCTATTGCCTCTCCTAAAATGTGTGCATCCCATGGAAGTACCCCGGGTTTTACAGGAGGTTCATGAGGGTTCTTGCTCTAGCCACATAGGGGGAAGGCTCTTAGCCAAGAGGATCATCACTCAGGGATACTGGTGGCCTACCTTGTCTAAGGACGCTGCAGACTATGTGAAGAGGTGCGACAAATGTCAAAGGTTTGCCACTATCCCTCATCAACCCCATCAGCCTATGATGTCAATCTCTTCTCCATGGCTATTTACGGTATGGGGAATTGACTTGGTAGGACCTTTTCCAAGAGCTGTCAACAACTATAGATTCTTGATAGTTGCTATTGACTACTTTTCAAAGTGGGTGGAGGCAGAACCGATGATAACAATTACAGAGCAGAAGACCTTCCAGTTCATTTGGAAGAACATCATATACAGATATGTCCTCCCAAACACTCTCATCTCGGATAATGGGACCCAGTTCAAAAACTCCTCCTTAGAAAAGTATTGCCTAAGAGTGGGGATTAAACAGTTCTTCTCATCTCCTGGTAGACCTCAGGAAAATGGCGAGACCGAGGTCACAAATAGGACCATCTTGGACGGAATCAAGAAGAGGTTAGAAGATGCGAAGGGGAGATGGACAGAAGAGGTCTACGCTGTGTTATGGGCCTACAGAACCACGGTAAGGACACCAACAGGAGAAACCCCATTCATGTTGGCACAAGGCTCAAAGGCCATCATACCAACGAAAGTAGGACTACCAACTCATCGGATTCAGACCTACGACCCAGACAGTAATGGGAAAGAGAGGAGGCTAGACTTGGATCTTATTAAAGAAAGAAGAGAAGACGCAGAGGTCAGAAAAGTAGCCTACCAGCAGCGAGCAGCGAAATTCTACAACCAAAGGGTGAAGTCAAGACCCATTGTAGTAGGAGACCTAGTGCTAAAGAAGACCCTACAAAAGGTAAATAAGCTACACCCAAACTGGCATGGCCCCTACAAAGTAACAGAAAAGGTTGTGTCTGGCACTTACAGGCTAGAAAACCTAGAAAGAGAACCTTTCACCAACCCATGGAACGCTGACCACCTGAAGAGATATTACATATGATGTTGCGTAGAATTTTATGTAAATGTACTATCTTACCAAGAAGATGTTATTAATAAAGATCAGTTTCCATAACACTTATCGCTTCATTCTTAGACCCTTAACATCATTAATTTGGTGAGATGAATTATGGGGATAACATCTTAGGTTATGACCTCAGACTTTCATAACATCACTCGGTGGTGAAGAGGTCTGAGCTCAGACACCGTAGCAGATGACCTCAGACTCTTAACATCATTAATTTGGTGAGATTAATTATGGGGATATCATCTTAGGTGATGACCTCAGACCTTCATAAAATCACTCGGTGGTGAAGAGGTCTGAGCTCAGACACCTTAGCAGATGACCTCAGACTCTTAACATCATTAATTTGGTGAAATTAATTATGGGGATAACATCTTAGGTGATGACCTCAGACCTTCGTAAGATCACTCGGTGGTGAAGGGGTATGAGCTCAGACACCTTAGCAGATGACCTCAGACGCTTAACATCATTAATTTGGTGAGATTAATTATGGGGATAACATCTTAGGTGATGACCTCAGACCTTCATAACATCACTCGGTGGTGAAGAGGTCTGAGCTCAGACACCTTAGCAGATGACCTCAGACGCTTAACATCATTAATTTAGTGAGATTAATTATGGGAATAACATCTTAGGTGATTCCTCAGACCTTCATAACATCACTCGGTGGTGAAGAGGTCTGAGCTCAGACACCTTAGTAGATGACCTCAGACTCTTAACATCATTAATTTGGTGAGATTAATTGTGAGGATAACGTCTTAGGTGACGACCTCAAAGCCTAATTACAATTCAGTGGTGAAGAGACCCGAGGTCAGAATTATTGACTGAGTATAAACAAGACATCACTACAACAAAATAATAGAAGAGATTACGTGACATTCAATAAAGGGAAGAGATATAGCATTCAGAGGCATTGTTACAAATATTCCTTGAATACAAAATACCACGGTGTTACAAGTTATGAGTTACAAATTACAAATTATTTGTTACAAGTTACAAAATCCTAAAGGTTTTGGGGGGGAACATTAACAGCCTCGGCCTCATTGGCTTGATCAGAATTAGTAACCTCGGCCGCATCATCAGTATGGTCTGCCCCTCCGACCTCGGTTCCTCCCAGAGTTGCAGTCTCGGCAGGAGAAGCAGCCTCGTCCTCCACCTCTTGAAGCGCCTGAGCAAACTAAGGGTCAGCAAAGCCGAGACCCACAAAGTCAGAGGCCTTTAGAGTACCGACCTCCTTCTCTCTGACTTCAGCCCATTTGGTAGTGGCCTTGATACCTCTTTCAAGATATTCAAAGCCAAAACCCATGAATTCGTCTGAGCCTTTATAGTCAGAAATTATTTTGTTCTAAGGCATCTTCAAGGGCAGCCCTGACAACCGAGCTGACCTTCTGCTGCAAAACGTCATCTTTGGCGTGGTCTTTGACGAGCAGCGAAATGTCTTTCTCCAACCCCTTAACCTTATTTTTAGAGTTCTGCAGCTCTGATTTCAGACGGTCGACCTCAGCATTAAGGGCACTCTGAACCTTCTCGGCCTCTTGCCCCTTCTGGATGAGGGGCAATTTCCTCAGAGCCCAGTTTGATAGGTGGTGCATAGCACTCACTCCCTGCACATTTAATGAAGAGGTTAAGCTAGAGAAAATTCAGATATTGCATTTATAAAACTTTGACGAGGGGATAAGTCATACCTAGATGGCTCTGTCAAGGCAGAACTGAACCTGCAGAGGGGTGTCCATAGCCCTGTAAAAGCACTTGTTAGCCTCGGTCATTATAGAGCCGATGGCATCCACGGCCTGCATGCTGTGGCCGACCACACTATCGGTCAACTTCAGCTGATTCAGACGTGCCGTCAGGATGTCGGCCAAGGAGATTGGAATTACAGCATCAGAGGCATTCTTCTACCTCAAGGTCGGCCTCTGATCCTCAGAGGCATGGGCTTCTGGGGCCCTCTTCTTTGAGGCCTGAGATTTGGATGTAGAGGGAGCTGGGAGAGGAGCGTTCAGACCAGCTTTTTTAGCAAGTCTCGCTAGGCTCGGTGCATCCATCTCCCACACTTTGTCTGTAAAATGATGGGAAATAGAGAGATCAAGATCAAGATCCAATTATTCAAAGAAGGTCCAAATCCTTCCCCCTCTCTTTAAATTTCTTATTTTTGCATTAATTACATTAAATTCATAATCTAGTTTTTCTTTAGTTCATACGCATTAACTTATCACATTTTTATTAGCTATATTGCGCATACTTTATTTTCTATAAAAAAATAAAAAGCAAAAAGAGGGTTGCACCCATAAATTCCAAACGGGATTATCCATCACATTTTTCCAAAACTAAAACACATTTTCTACACAAACCCCTATAAGAAAATTCCGTCCGAATCTATGGGATAAACCCCACCCCTATGTCGCATGCGAACTACGTGGACCTTGATGCCATTATAGGCTACGTAGGTTTCCCGAGTTAAAACCCTAGACCCGAGTCCAATTTTCCTAATTTTTTAATTTTCCAATTTTTAATTTTTCTAAATTCTTCATTTTCGCTTTTATTATTGTAATACATATTATATTTGTGACCCTTAGTAGCGTTTTATCCAACATATATTATCTTTTCATCATAACGGTCAATATCATGATAAACACATAGATTGTATTTTTTATATATTATTTTGGGAACACTCCTACGGATGACCTCACTCTACCGCTTTCCAAATATGAGTTGGGCGATTCCAATCTCCATTATATATACACGCACACAAACTTCACGGAGAAATAAAGAAAACAATAACACAAGCCCATGAGAGATCGAAAGGGCGGGATGGGTGCCTAACACCTTCCCATTCCGTAACTTATCGCCCAAACCCTTCAAACTATTGATTTCATAAGCATAATTTTGTCTTTGATGCCGCACTCTCGAGGCGACGACATGTTCTTTTTCCTGTTTTGTGCAAAATAGGATAGAGACTCATTCTCTTTACATTCACCCCCACCGATGATGACTGAAGCTCTTCAAGAGAATGACAGCTCGATACCTTTCTCCTTTCCCTTTTCCCCCGCCCTCACGGGAGGAGGTGGATGGAAATCGGGGATGGACACAATATAAATAATCGATTAACGTGGATACTGCCTCTCATTACAATAGTCCACAATCCTGAGTCTACCCCGTTTCACAATTTTTGTCAAGTATTCACTTACTTATAATTTATTCCCTAACTTCACGTTTCTAGCCAACCTGCTATTCTACCTAAGTACTTAGCCTAATCCTTCCCGAAATCCCCACTCTAATTTCATAATTATTACCTAAGAACCTTCACCCTACTCTACCCATAGTTTCTTACCTGAAATTCATCCCCGTTTCACCTAAGGTACCTTTTAACCTTCCCTCTATATTTCCAAAAGTCGTATTCCCTCTCCCGAACTACATAATCCATGTCAAACCCTAAACTATCCGTGAAAACCATAAAAGGCAAGGGAGACCAGCACACCAAACTAAACTAATTCACTGGCTTGCCCGAATCGGTTCGGTTTGCTAAGCTGCCATAATGAACTTTGGACGAGATTATACCATTTCCATTAAACCTTAGGAGTTCTAACCTTCAGATAAACCCCTAATACGATTGCCAAATCAATCCCAAACACAAATTAACATATTTCCATGCACGAATCATCCCGAAAACATCTAACTCATGAGATCATCAATTCATATCAAGATTCATGTATAGTTTGAAACCCTAATTCAAGATTCGATATTTTATTGCTTAAATCATTCAAGAACTCACATTTATCATTCTAATAATAGATGATTTATTGTATTAACATAATATGATTTCTCTTCGATTAATTCTTTAATCAAAATCCCATTTTACATGTTTCTCCCAACCCAAAATTTGTGTTCTTCGTACACTAATTTTTGCATGAATTATTAAAACTACAATAATAAAATCAAGTTAAATACTTGCCTAGAAAGTGATGAATTTCATATATTCTCTTCTTGAGTTACTCTCCTAGTGATGTTCTTGAACCCCGATTAGCATGATCTCCAACCGGACTCCTTTTTTCTTCACTTTTCTCTATTTTATTATTTTATTTTCTTTCTTCTTTTTCAAAGCCCTAGCCTCTTGAATGGTTGAATAGTTTCCCATTCTATCCACATTACCTAAATATAAACCTAAATACTCCAAATCCCTAAATCTATTCACCCATTTATGTGTAAAATTACCCGAATACCCTTTAATGGTTTTCGTTTAGCCTAAAAAGCCACTAGAACCCAACGATGACCCCCAGGTACCCATTTCTGATTATTTCGGCCCATTCCGAGTCGTTGGTGTACTCAAAAACACCATTCGAGTTCTTTAACTTTAATTTTCCATCTCATTCCCAATACAACTCCCTCTACATGTGCCGAATGAGATATCGTTACACCCGTCGCTTTTACTCACTTACGACGTAATATGATTTAACATGTTTTCATTTACATATCACAAAAGTAAATATAGATACATATAAATATTAATCCTTTTATTATCTCATTAATATTTATTTAAGTCACTCTATTTCTCAATTTAATTAAATTATATGTACACGCGCAATTTAAAATGCCTTAAAAATACGGCATGCTACATAGGTTCCCCCTAACAACAAAATTTTGTCCCCAAAATTCGAACATAATAAAGATATGTGAATAATTTTTCTGCATGCCATCCTCATGGTTGCATGTCAACTCATCGGTATTGTGACACCCCCACTGCACTTGAACGAATGATACCACCTTCGATCGAAGCTTACGCTCACTACGATTCATGATGACAATCGATCTCTCCTCAAACGAGATGTCTGGCTATAAATTAATATCCTCCAATTGAATATTCCATTAGGAGATGTCACTCCTCTGGTACTTCTTCAGTGTTAACGCATGAAGCATGTCATGAATCCTCTATAAATGCTCTAGCAAGGCGAGCCTATACGCAAGTAGTCCTATCCTCTCAATAATTAGGAAAGCCCCATATATCAATGGACCAAGAATCCATTCTTTCCAAAATGCACAACTCCTTTCATGGGAGACACCTGTAATAACACCTTGTCACCCATATCAAGCTCCAAGTGTCTTCGATCAACATTTTCATAAGTCTCCTGCCTATCCTGAGCTATTCGTATATGGCCTCGAATCATCTCGATCAATACCGAAGTGTCCTAGATCACCTCTGATCCAAGAAGCTTATTGTCCCCCACCACTAGCCAACAAGCGGGCGAATGATAAGGTCGGCCACACAATGTCTTATAAGGCACCATGCCTATCATGAAATGATATAAGTTATTAATGGCGAACTCTACCATTATGGACATCCTCAACATGTCCTCCAAAAACTTATTAACTCTGTCAGTCTGGCTATTTATCAATGGATGGAAAGTTGTATTTCACTTCAACTCGGTCCCCATAGCCTCCTGGAAACTCTATTAAAAATGGGACACAAAGATCTTATCCCAGTCGGACATAATATTAATCGGCATACCATGCAACTTCATTATGTCAATTATGAAAAGATTGACATATTTCTTTGTCGTATAATTTGTCTCAACTGTTAAGAAGTGGGCCACCTTGATCAACCAATCTACAATGACACATAGGGAATCGTGATGCCTCTACGATGTCTGTAGCCCTGTGATGAATTCCATTGAAATGCTCTCCTATTTCCATACTGTAATCTTCAATGGATGCAAAATCCCAGTTGGTCTCTAATGGTCTATTTTCACCAACTGACAAGTGGTTCACTTCGAGATAAACTCAGAAATGTAACACTTTATCCCAACCCACCAATATTATCTCCTCATGTTTTGGTACATCTTATCCCCTTCAATATATATAAAAAAATGCGACACATGAGACTTTATCATCAATGCATATCGCAAGTCTCCATCCTCTAGGACTATTAGTCTCCTATTAAGGCGTAAACCTCCCTCTGAACTAATCGAGTAAGACTCTGTTCCCTCTGCTAACAACTAGCACACCTTTTACTAACAAAATGGATCCCCCGCCTGTTGATGCAACTCAAAATGTTTCTCTAGTACATGCTAATTTCAGTTCAAGTGCAAACCGATCACGTAAGTAAAAAGCCCGGTAAGACAGGGTCGAATCCTCCGGGAAATAGGACATAAAATGTGACAACGATAGGTAAGATGATTAATCCTAAACTGACTTAGAAAAAGGAAAGGAAAAGGTGATGAATTTTTGGAATTTTATATCTACTAACTAAATGCACCTCCCTGATCAAGGTAGATCTAACAGGTGATTCAGAAACTGCCAAATACAAATACAAATTTTCTCCCAACATTAGTCAGGAGAGTAGTATGGGTGCTCCCAGGAAAATTTTCAATTATAGTAAGGGCTTTTCACATTCATCATTCCATTCAAAGGTTTTTCTGAGTACCTTAAAGAATGGTAAACATATGTCTATAGCTTGAGACACAAATTTGTCGAGTGCTTCTACATGCCCTATTAGCCTTTGAACATCCTTTTTACTGGTCGGGGATTGCATTTCTATCAAGGCCTTGATCTTATCTAGATTAGCTTCAATTCCCCTTTGGATTACTATATACCCGAGTAACATTATCTCCTAAACTCCGAAGACACATTTGGTCGGGTTTAACTTCATTTGGTTCTTTTTCAATTGATCAAACGTCTGGCTGAGGTCGACAATATGATCAATAGCTTTTTTACACTTTGTTAGCATATCATTAACATACACCTCTATGTTCTTGCCTATCTGCAACTCAAATACTTTGTTCACCAGTCTTTGATAAGTGGTACCTGCATTTTTAGACCAAACGGCATAACATTATTGTAATAAGTTCCTCGGGGAGTAATAAAAGAAGGACTTTCTCTGTCTTCCGCTTCATTTTGATCTGGTTATAACAAAAAATGTATCTATAAAACTCAGCACCTCGTGCCCCTAAGTACATCCACCAGTTGATCAATTCGTGGCACGGGAAAATGATCCTTTGGGAATGCCTTCTTCAAGTTAGTAAAATCTACACGCATCCTCCACTTATTATTTTTGTTTTTGACCATAACTACATTGGCTAAAAGTCCGTGTACATCACATCTTCAATAAAGGAAACTTTTTGAAGCTTCTCCACTTATCCTTGTATAGACTGGTTCTTCTCCGGGCTAAAAAATATTCTTCACTGCTTTACAAGTTTAACCTCCTTATTAATATTAACCTCGTGGCACAAAAAATTTAGGTCTATGCCAGAAATATCTTCGTGGCTCCATGAGAACACCTACTTTCTTTGTCTCAAGAAATCCATAAACTCATGTTTAAGAACTGGGAAGATATTAATTGTGAGAATTGTATAAATTTAGTAGTGAAACTAAATGAGAAGTTTTGAAACATAACATAGGTGAAATGTTACTTGAGAATTAATTAACCTTCGCGAGATGTTAATGAAATGGATGTACGGTATGGGCGGTACGAGAACTTAGGTGTAGATAAGTTCAAATGGTGACCTTAGTCCTAGTTAGCTTGGGAGATATGCCTAGGCAGGCTAAGTGTAGAACGTTAGGTGTGCACAATAGATAAGGAGTGAGTAAACTCAAGAGAGTGTAAGAGAACCTAACATGTGTAATTAATAACCAGATTTTATATTGTGTTAAACGCTTGCTAAATATTTTCAAAATGTTTTGAGTACTAACTCTTGCTATAAAATATTTTCAAAACCTTTTAGGTGTCCATCCACAGGGACGCCATGTATGCTGATTTCATTCCAGGGACTCGAAGCTATAGCACCATGGATGCTTATAGGATTTTGATTAGACGATATCTCTCTTTGAGATCTAGTGCAAGATCTCACACTATTCTATGTATGGACTTGTGGTCCAGTATCAGTCTCAGATGTTTAGTTTCAGACTAGTGGTGGTTCTATTATTGTTTTGGGATTTTTAGCCGATGGATATTCGGTAATACTCTTGTTCTCTTGTACTTATATTTTGCTGATTGGATTGTAGTACATGGTGATTGTTATACTTTATTCTGCATGGTTGATTTATCTGTTTTAAGAAAGATAAAATTTGGCACCGATCTAATTTTCACGTAGGTGATTAGTAATTAAAAGGTTTTTGAAAATGATGATAAGAATAAATCATTTGAGAAACTTGTTTTGATTTAATAAAGGCTTGTTCACCCGATGTTTAATTAGGCGGTGTGTCACAGATGGTATCAGAGCATCAGGTTCTAGTATCGATAGGATCTGTACGTCTTACTACGTTTTCAACGTATCATTTGATTGATATAGAGCCATATCTTAGGATTTTTGTACTCCTCTACCTGCGTGGTTTACGATCTCATTCTATTCAATAGATGAAGTTATATTTGTACGAGTTTGATTGAGTATAGTATGTCGAATATGGCAGTAGGACCATCGTAGGCATTGGAAGCACTGCAGGAGGAAGGGAATCGGTATGAAGCATGGAGTGTTCGAGGATGGTAATCGTGGAAGAGATGACCATTGTTGAGGTCACTCCTAGTGTGTAATAGAAGTAGATGCTGCAAGGACTATTGAGGCATCGCAGGCATTTTTCCAAGCACCGCGATGACAAAGGGTGATACAAATCTTGACTGCCCAACGCAGTTATAATGGGAGGAGGTCTGAAGGACCTTTGAAGAAAATGAACCGTGAAAGATTTGATAAAACAACGACTATGCATGTTAACCAATGGATGTAGAATGTTCAGAGGTATTGGCATTAAGGATAAAGTAGAAGTACTCATAAGTGAAAATTTAGGTAAATTTTTATAGAGGCAACGTGGTGGGGATACCAGTCACCACATCCGGACCAAGGGTCAGTATACAAAGAGAGGGATCGTAGGTATAATTTAATCGAAAATTCCTCCAATGATGATTCAGAAGCGAAGTAAATGGAAATTTCTGAATCCATCACATGAAAGCCTGGTAGAGGCTAATTGTAAGAAATAAATTTATCTGTTTAAGTGAACTTGTACCCAATGAGACAGGTACAAGGGAAGAAGATCCCTTGAGAGAATGGACTCACGACTTGTTATCGCTCACAATTTTGGGAAAAATCTTCTTGAATGACTTATGTGTATGATGGCAGTACGATGCTTCTTACAAGGTTGATGAAAATGCTCCTAGGTGAGCGGAGCTAAAAGAGTTTAAGGAATTAGTCAAAGAGTAAGACTGAATGTAAAGGGTCTAGTGCAAGCCATAAGTGGAAACCCACTAAGGGAATTTATTGAATTGATTCTAAGTTGGGACTGTTAAGTTCAATAGTGCGTTTCTCTTGGTCAGTGAAACTAAGGGAAACATGATGATAGTGTTCATAATCGAGGCTGGCAAGTCCGAGAGGAGGAATACCCTAAACTGGTCTTTGTGGCATGGAATAAGGGGATTTATGAAAAGATGTCTTATGTGGGATGTGAGACCATGCATTTTGATCTTGCCCAAAGTTATTTAAGGGAATAATAACTCCGATAAGTTTTGCATTCCGAGAAGGATAAACGTGCAATGTTCGAAAACCATTTGAACCACCAGTGCGATGGGCAAAAAGGTATATGAGTTTTTACCTCGAGTGAATGAGGTATATGATGATACCTCACCTAAAAGAGGGCCGAGCTCGCATTATTCATCAATATGTTGGAGACTTCAGAGATTATGGATGTCTCATAGTGATTGATCCTGGTGTGTAGGGACCTTAATGACGTGATTCAAGGTATGTCATATGACTGCTGAGCTGAGAGATCAAGCTCGTTATTGTGATTAGTGCTAAGGACTTAGTGATAGTATAGTCGCAGTTCCACTTGATTCCTTTAGAGATGTTGGAGTATGGTCTTACCTATTATCGAGGGATGGAATTTGAGTATCTCGACTATGTGTTGTTCCGACAATGCTTGGTAAGAATGCATTGGGAGAAGTCCCTTGTTTAAGTTCGGTTGCGAAAGGGAATACGACTGAATTTGTATGTACATCAGGAGAAGAGACAATATTAGATGCTAGGGCATCAGTGGAGCCGGTAGTGTTGTGGGAAAACACTGAAAAACTTATCTCACAACGAAGGGATAAGTGGGACTTTGTGGGAAAGAATTTGATTTTTAGTCTATAGAAGATTGAGAATACCCCCCAATTTTGTAGTCACGCCGTGAAAACAAGGCGAGAGTTAAGGAAAAGCTGGTTACGAGTGCGACGGTTGCAATGTTTTGCAAATGTGCACGAAGAAAAGGGTGTATGGGAGCCCTAGTCAATTGGCCTTCTTAGTCATCCGAGATAGAGGGATGCGGAAGATTATATTTGATAAGTACGATGGTGGGTAAGTTATAAGGCAAGTCGTAGTGATGAAATGGATTGAACGTTATGGGAGAAAGACGATAATCCAAGATTATATGTGCTGAGAGAGCCAGCGCACACTATGGAATAAGAGTCAGTGGGAAGACGTTCTCTTGATATGTGAGACCTAACTGTTATGAAGAAGTAACACAAGGTACTACTTGACTAAGTCTTGAGAGTGACTTACATGTTACTAAAATGTTAATTCTTATAAAGTGACCAAACCTAAAAGTATGCCAATTACAAAGAGCACACGGATTGTAAAGTACAAAATACCCATAGGGAAAGGGGAATAGAGTACCACTTGAGTAAAGATGAAGTAAGTGGGAAGCGATGTTGAGGAAGAGACATAGTGAGATTGTATCCAGATGCACCACTAGTTGATAGATAAAGATGGACTCGAAATGAGCAACCGAAATTGGGTAGTGAAACTACGTGTCTAGTGATGAAATGAGTTGGTAGAATTATAATTTATGGATGGGTTGTGAACATCATAACGAAGTCAACATTCCGTTGGGGTAGCGGAATGGGTTGACCGGGATGGACTAGTATGTCGTTGAAAAGGAAGAGTGCAAAAGTGCAAGGTGTTGCCCTTTGTTGTTGGGAATCAGGATGAAATCCAAAAATCCCACCCTGTGAGAGATGGTCAGGGAGGAATGGAAATGAAGTTTTATTTTGGGTATGATGTGTCACCTATGACTCCATGGTTGTGAGAAAGGAAGATACTATGCTCTAACTATAGTCTAATTTTGGTAGAACCCACTGATCAATTCATAGGTTAAATGTACACCTATATGAGAATATTTATAGGTAGTGTGACTGTACCTATATGGACTGTAAATAAGGATTTGGTTCGTGGGTACCTATTATGAACTTATATGTACTTTGAGGTGTTGTTCGAGGAGACATTCTGAACTCTTATCCCTTAATGCGTGATATGAGGACATTCTATTGGATTATGACATTTTAGAATATATGAAGTGTGAAATATATAGCTCCTAAAATGTCTACTCATGTGCGATGAGATATATAAAGATATATTTGTTTGGTGCTCGAGGTGTGATTTCGAGACAATATAACAAATCACTATTGGTGATCGAGGTGGGATTCCGAGCCAATAACCCCAAAATTGTTATATAAGGGGGGGGGGATTATAAAATAAGTGTTGGTAGTATATGTTATGTGCAAGAAATATATACCTTATGATTTTCCTACTTATGTGCGATAATAAGTATGCTTAATTTTGTATTGGGGTCGATGATGTTCCGTACCAATACATGAAAGATCGATTTGGGGTCGCTGATTTTCCGAACCAAATCGATGATGAATAATAAACATTGGTATCGACGGAAGGTCTGAACCAACATATGCATTACATTTACCTTGGGTCGAGGGATTTCCGGACCAATGTAAATGAGAGGATGATTGGGGTCGATGATTTTGCCGGACCAATTTTCCTTTTAGTATATATCGTGTGTGAAATATATACCTTAAAATATTCTACTTATGGGTGATAGTAGACACATAGATGCTATAGATAGAGATATACATCAAAAGGGTAAATTAAGTAAGGAGAAACTTAATTTCAAGAGTTAACGTTAGATTGGGAAAAATCTATGGAGATATTAAGTAGTGAGACTAAATTATAATATATGAGGAATGGATAAAATGAGATAAGGGTTTATAATGAAGCAAGACATTGTGACACCCCTCCCAATTAAATATCGGGTGATGAGTCCTTTATAAAATTTAAAACAGAATGTTCTGTTGGTTCATTCTTAGCATCACTGTCGAAAATATAATAACCTTATTAACCACCTAATAATTAATTAAGCTAATGTCAAAATATTTTTCTTTCCTTTTTTTAAATAATCTTTCAATTTTTAATCCGAGAATATAAACATCAATCATTCACCACAACTAACTAATGTAAATACTAAATATGAATCACAAACTGAAATAGATAGGACTGGGTAAAGCGTTCCCGATTTAAAATTCTAAATCAAGTACCATAGGAAGAATAAATCCAATTGAAATGAAAAGAAAATAAACCAAATACAATCTCAAATAATTGTCTAAGGAATGGGCGCCACATGCCCTAAATAGAAAGTCTAAACTGAACGGAAATGAAAAATGGAGGCGTCTAATGCGAGCACCTACAGCTTCCACAACAGTTGCAGCACGCCAAACAATCCGAATCTCTAAGGCTAGTGTCCCTGTGGCTGAGCACCTGATATAATACATATATATAGCAAGAGAGAAAAGAGATGCAAGAAACGGGTCAGAGCCCGATGTGTAAAAATATTTGTTTTAGCAAGTATTTAAAATTTACCGTAAAGCAAGTGTCAAATGCATGTTAGTTCGAACTCTCACATGAGATTCTCACCTCTCGTCTATTGTGCACGCCTAACGTACATCTATTTTCACCTATCCATTCGTAACGCTTCTAACTAGATGACTATTTATACTTCTTGTTATACCTCGTGGTAGTAACCCATAATACCCAGTTTTTCACCTTTGTAATACCATCATTTATTAATTCAATTAAGTGTTATCACACTAAGTTAAATATTCGCAGCTTATGTCACTTAAGACTATACTATCCCAATAACCTACAATTATCTCACAGTAGGAATATCACAAGTATATATGTATACATTCACTGATGTAATATACATATACTAATAGAACACTCTAAGGCTAAACCTGTAGTGCATTGTGTACTCTGCTATCATGTCCCGGTACATCTCGTACTCTAATAAGGACTATCGGTTTAGAAGTCTCCCACGAACCATTTACACAAAACACACATAATGGCGGCGAACATAGTTCACATACCTATGGGTCACCCACATACCTACGCTCCCATAGTCAACTGACTCATCCACTCACAAATAAGTCTTCACAGTACTATGTTCTGAGATACGAGTCAAATATCCCCCCGAAGGTCACCCAGGATAAGACCGTCTCTACAAAACTCCCCGTGATAGCAAGTACCTAGGTATGTCATAAACATATTATTAAGCAAGTAATAGACACTCACATATCATATTAATACTATTAGGCATTCTTCCCAATCTTATTGTATATGTCCCATACGTATTCCATTCTCATCATTACGCGTTTAATAATAATACTAAATTTCCACAATTCTTTAGTAATTTCCAAAGTAACTCTTCTTTCTGGATTAATTAAAATATAAAACTCACCTACTTCTTCGTAGACCTACCTCGTTTCAAATCCCTTATTTGGTAATTTCCCTCACTTGTAAAGACTGGACAAATCCCAAAACTGCCCCTAAGAAATTATCCAGAAATTCAACCTGTCGCTCGAACCAGATGGCATGTCGTTCGAACGACTACCACATGTCGCTCGAGCGACTTCGCGCGAGATGAAATCTCGCTCGAACCACTTCGAGCGACTTTGCGCGAGATTTCACTGTTCGTCTCCTGCCAAGAATTTTAGCATTTTCCACCATTTTTAACCCTAAAATCTCTAAATCAACACCCCAAACTCCAAACAAACATTTCCAATTCGAATCCTATCAATTATACATGAATTCTAACACCCTAGAATCATTAATTCATTACGAATCATTAATAAAACATGGAATCCCCAAATTAGTTTACCAAAACCCTAGTTCTTGAAATTCTTATTCAAGAACACAAAATTTCCAGATTCTTTCTTCACATAAATTCATCAAAACGTGATTTCTAGTGTACATACATGGAGGGTTTCAATTTAACAAATCTCAGATTTGATTTATATATCCTAATTCCCCAATTTTCATCACTTTTATGAACTAAAACATGTTTATCACAACCATATACTAAAATGAGTATGATAAATGCTAAGATACAACAAGTTATAAACACTTTCCTCGAATTAGTCATATGATTTCTTGACATTGTTGGTATGGGTGTGTTCCCCTTGGCCCGATCTACCCGGTGGTGGTGGCGATTGTGAAAGGTGGTGTAAACTTGGGCCTTTCCTCTTGGAATTTGCTCTCCCTCACACCTTTTATAGCCGTTCTTAACTTTCTGTAACTTTTAACCCTAATGGACTTTCTTTGGATTATAATCTAACTCCTAATTTTCGTCCATTAATTAATCCCAAAAATACAATTTACCATAATGCCCTCTTGGGGTGCCGGTTAGGCCTAAAATTGCCCCGGGATCCAAACTAAACACCCGGGTATACTATTTCAACTATCTCGACCCTTCTGGACTCAACGACGCTCTCAAAAAGACCATACGATCTGCACAAAAATAATTAATCTTTTATTCCATTAAATTAGTCCCGACACGACTCACACGCGCGTCTGACTTAATTTACTAAACTGTCGTATTTCTTATTCTTGACAATTTACCGAAGTGTATAATTTCGTATGACATATTACACAGTAATATTCAATCAATAAGTATTAACCCCTGTCACACTATTTAATATTTATTTTAAATCCGGATTAATGAATAATTAAATTCTCACATTTTAATTCAATTAATCCCATAATAATAATTACTCTCATAATTATTTAAATCATGAAAATATGAGGTATTCCATACTTCCCCCCTAACAATGGAATTTTATCCCGAAATTCAAAAAGGATTAAGGTATACTCGTGTGAATACGTCTGGATATTTCTCTCGCATATCCGCCTCCTGCTACCAAGTAGAATCCTCTACATTGTGATGCTGCCACTGCACCCAAACAAGTGGAACTACCTTGGACCCCAGTCTCCTCTCACTATTATCTAGGATAGCCACCAGTCTCTTCAATTGGGCTGTAACTCAATCTCTTTAATTGCGATGTGAGTGTGTGCCAACTCATCTCGAAGATATCGCCTCAGTGAAGAAATGTGGAACATGTCATGGATACAATTCAAGTGTTCTGGCAACCCAAGCCTATATGCCATTGGTCCGATCCTCTCGATAATTGGAAATAGTCATATATATCTCGGAGCCAATTTTCCTTTTTTCCCAAATCTCATTACCCCCTTCATCTGAGATACCCTCAACAAAACCTGGTCCCCTATGGGGAACTGTCTAAAGGACCGCTTATCATCGGCATAGATTTTCTGCCTGACCTGTGCTACCCGTATGCGACCCCGAATCATCTTGATTCTTCCCGATGTGTCCTGAATCACATCTGGCCGGAGTAGTTTGTTATCCCCCGCCTCTAGCCAACAAGCCGGAGAACGACAAGGTCTACAGTACAATACCTCGAATGGGGCCATGCCAATCGTAAACTGATAGGAGTTGTTATAAGAAAACTCCACTAGTGGAAGGTACTGTTCCCATCATCCACCAAAATCAAGGACACACATGCGCAATATATCTTTGAGCATCTGATTAGTACGCTCAGTATGCCCATCGGTCTGCGGGTGATACGCCGTACTCAATCGAAACTCTGTACCCATAGCCTCTTAGAAGCTCTCCCAAAAGTGAGATACAAACGTTTTGTCTATATTCGACACGATATTAAGAGGCACACCATGCAACCTCACTATCTATGCAATAAATAGTTGAGCTTACTGTCCTGCTGTGTAGTCTGTCCTGACGGGCAAAAATGGTGCTACTTTTGTCAACTAATCCACAATAACCCATATAGAATCGTGCCCCCTCTGCGAATTGGGCAACGCAGTAATAAAATCCATGGAAATGGCTTCCAATTTCCACGTAGGAATCTCCAACGACTGAAGCAAAACTGGTGGTCTCTGGAGGTCCACTTTCACTAATTGGTAAGTGGTACACTTATATACGAACTCCGCGATATCCTTTTTCATTCTGCTCCACCAATACTACCACCTCATATCCTGGTACATTTTGTCCCTATCGGGATGTACCGCAAATCGGGACCCATGTGACCCCGTCATCACTGCATGTCGAAGGTCATTCTTTGGGACAATGAGTCTCCCATAAAAGCACAAACCGCCCTCGGAGATCACCGAATATGACTCAGCCCCACCGGCTAAAATCTATCTAATCCTTTTCGGGTTAAAAGGATCTGTCTCCTGTGCCTGAACCACCCTTATCACTATTTGCGGTGTGACGGTCATTACTGACATGAAGGACCTAGCAACTGCATCCTGGTTCCCCAATTCCTTCCATTTCGCTTTCCACACCTCGGCTGTCTCATCTACCGGCCTACGGCTCAATGCATCTGCAACTACATTAGCCTTCCCTAGGTGATAGTGTATCTCGAACTGATAATCTTTTACAAACTCAAGCCACCTGCATTGGTGCATATTAAACTCTTTCTGCGTGAACAAGTACTGCAGTGAATTGTGGTATGTAAATAAGTGAAACTGTTCCCCCAATAAATAATGCCTCCAATTTGAAGTACAAACACGACTGCTGCTAGCTCTAAGTCGGGTGGGGAAATTCTTCTCATGAGCCTTAAGCTTCCGGGAAGCAAAAGCTATAGCCTACTCCTCCTACTGGAGTACTCCCCCAAGCCCCTGTAAGGAGGCGTCCGTATTAACTTGGTACTCAACCCCTACCTTGGGTAGTGCTAGTACCGGTGCTGGAGTCAGCTTATTCTTCAGCTCATCGAACGCCAACTGACATGCATCATCCTAGATAAACAACACACCCTTACAAGTCAGATTCATTATAGGACTCGCAATTTTTGAGAATTCCTGAATAAATCATTTGTAGTACCCGGCTAATCCCAGAATACTCTGCACCTCCGTCAGTGTCATAGGTTGTCCCCACTCCCTCACCGCAGACACCTTACTAGGATCCACATATATCCCTCTCTTTGATACAATGTGTCCCCAAAACTCTACCTCCCGCTACCAAAATTCACACTTCTCATACTTGGCGTACAACTAGTGCTGGCGCAGTGTGTGTAAAACCCGTCTTAAATGTTCAACCTGCTCCTCCTCAGTCTGGGAGTAAATCAGTATGTCATCTATGAAGATAATGAAAAATTGATCCAGGAACTCTCTGAATACTCTGTTCATCAAGTCCATAAACACGACTGGGCATTAGTTAGCCCAAAAAGCATAACCTTAAGATCATAGGGACCATATCTCAACAAGAAAGCAGTCTTCGACACATCCTGCTCCCCGATCCTTAACTGATGGGATCCCGACCTCAAGTTCATCTTTGATAAGAAGGTAGCTCCTCTCTACTAGTTGAATGGGTCATAGATTTGGGCAACGGATACTTATTCCATGTCGTGACCTTATTCAACTCTCGAAAATCAATACACAGGTAACGATCCATTTTTTTTAATGAACAATACAGGGGCACCGCAAGGTGAAGTACTCGTATGAATAAACCCCTGGAATAATAGCTGCTCTACCTGATCTTGTAACTTTAAAGGTTTGATAGGGTTAGGCTCAATTAGTCTAATAATTGTAGCCATACTAGCCCATTGTCGCTCCGATTTATGTACGAGGTAAGATGTTTGACAATGCTTAAGTTATCATTCCCTTGATGGATGACAATTAGGGTACCAATCCGTGTACTAAAATCCAAATGCTCCCAGATCCCGACGTTCGCTAGGTTTCATGCGTGGGATGTCTCGCAAAGCTAAATCCAATAAGGAACCCCCCTAATACACTACTATCTAACATCGCCAGTCAAGGAGATTTAGGGCCATCGGTATCTGATTTGTACCCCGTATCCTTACTTCTTTCTAGAAATTAACTTACCTATTCCCATGATACGTGAGGCAACACATAGTACATCCCTCCTACTAACTTGGCATCAGACTCTAGTATACACTATGGGTAATCCCCATGCTCAAAAAACATTTCATCAAATCTTGAATTTCTTTAATAGACATCCCAACCTACCGGGATGAAATAAAACTATATGACGTACTTTACGAAGTCTTTATATATATATATATATATACCCCTGCCTCTTCTCAAGTGACACTTAGTGCAGTTTCTAACAAAAATAAAGATACTACTGTAATGGTCTATTATCACTCAAACCGTCATTAGCTAATTCAAAAATTAGTATAATACTACATTCTACGCCAATGTTTCTCAGAGCATTAGTACGACTGTAACACATCTAAGTTATTCGAGATTTCCCTTTTCACCTTAAAAGACACTATAATTAATGAAGTATCATACCTCTAAAAGCAGGTGATGGTTGCGGTATCAATGGCAAAACCGCATATCGTGCATTATAGATACATCCATACCGTACTCCTTCATGATATGGTGGTGCATATGATGTTTGGGTAACTATCCAGGCTTCCTTATGTGGGGCATCCTGTCCTATTACGTTATCTTATTGCAGACAATCCTTACACCGGTGACCCTACTTTTCGCAATTATGACACTGACCCTGAAACCCTTCCCTTTTTATGCCTTGTTGTCCTTGTCGATTGGGACGAGGTTCCTCACTAGCCGAATCTGTCCAGTCTCGATCGGTATGGCTAATTTTCCCACATTTAAAACACCTCTTGATGGTAGCCCTCCTCTCCTAGCTTTGTTGGCTCTGGCGGGTTTGGCTCTTCCCGCCCTTTTTACTATCCTCCCATCCTTGACGACTCTGAGGCACTTGTCGATGCTGTGACGATATTTTCCCTTTGTTGTTAACTTCAACAATGTCATATTGATCAACTTCTCTCGTTATTTTGCCCTTGCAAGCTGTAACCTGCTATTTTAGTACAGTAATATTACTGTAGTCACTACTTATGACATGATATGTGCTATCTCGACGATTTCCTCTCTCCCTTGGTGTACCTGAGGTACTTGTTGGTCTTGTCCCTCATTTTCTCCTTCAGCAGGTTCAGTTTGTATCTTCCTCATGAGTGACATTTAAAATTCAAATGAATTACATAAGTCCATCGACCATACACATCATTGTAGTAGAAGAACGTAGTCTACAATACATAACCAAGGAGTGCAACATTCCTAATAATAGGGCTCTATATCAAAGAATGCTAAGCTGAAAGGATGATAAACCGTACAGATCCTAAAGGACTCTAAAACCTGATGCTATGATACCACCTGAGACATCCCACCCAATTAAATATTGGGTGATCAGTCCTTTATAAAATTTAAAACGGAATGTTCAGTTGGTTCATTCTTAGCATCACTGTCGAAAACATAATAACCTTATTAACCACCTAATAATAAATTAAGCTAGTGTCAAAATACTTTTTTTCCTTTTTTTAAATAATCTTTCAATTTTTAATCCGAGAATATAAACATCAATCATTCACCATAACTAGTTAATGTAAATACTAAATCTGAATCACAAACTGAAATAGATAAGATTGGGTAAAGCATTCCCAATTTAAAACTCTAAATCAAGTACCATAGGAACAATAAATCCAACTGAAATGAAAAGAAAAGAAACCAAATACAATCTCAAATAATTGTCTAAGGAATGGGCGACACATGCCCTAAATAGAAAGTCTAAATAGAAGGAAAATGAAATGATGGAGGCGTTTAACGCAAAGACCTACAGCTTCCACAACAGCTGCAGTACGCCAAACAATCTGAATCTCTAAGGCTGGTGTCCTTGTGGCTGAGCAACTGATATAATACATGTATATAGCAAGAGAGAAAAGAGATGCAAGAAACGGGTCAGAGCCCGATGTGTAAAAATATTTGTTTTAGCAAGTATTTAAAATTTGCAGTAAAGCAAGTGTCAAATGCATGTTAGTTCGAACTCTAACATGAGATTCTCACCTCTCGTCTATTGTGCACGCCTAACGTACATCTATTTTCACCTAGCCATTCGTAACGCTTCTAACTAGATGACTATTTATACTTCTTGTTATACCTCGTGGTAGTAACCCATAATCCCCAGTTTTTCACCTTTTTAATCCCATAATTTATTAATCCGATTAAGTGTTATCACACTAAGTTAAATATTCACAGCTTATGTCACTTAATACTATACTATCCCAATAACCTACAATTATCTCACAGTAGGAATATCATAAGTATATATATATATATATATATATATACATTCACCGCTATAATATACATATACTAATACAGCACTCCAAGGCTAAACCTGTAGTGCATTACGTACTCTGCTATCATGTCCTGGTACATCTCGTACTCTAATAAGGACTGTCGATTTAGAAGTCTCCCACGAACCATATACACAAAGCACATATAGTGGCGGGGAACATAGTTCACTTACCTATGGGTCATCCACATACATACGCTCCCATAGTCAGCTGACTCATCCACTCATAAATAGGTCTTCACAGTACTATGTTATGAGATACGAGTCAAATATACCCCCGAAGGTCACCTAGGATAAGACTGTCTCTCGACAACCCTACGTGATAGCAAGTAGCTAGGTATGTTATACAAATAATATTAAGCAAGTAATAGGCATTCACATATCCTATTAATGCTATTAGGCATTCTTCCCAACCTTCTTGTATATGGCCCATACGTATTCCATTCTCATCATTACGCGTTTTATAATAATACTAAATTTCCACAATTCTTTAGTAATTTCCAAAGTAACTCTTCTTTCCGGATTAATTGAAATATAAAACTCACCTACTTCCTCATAGACCTACCTCATTTCAAATGCCTTAACTAGTAATTTCCCTCACGTGTAAAGACTGGACAAATCCAAACACTACCACTAAGAAAATCCCAGAAATTCACCCTGTCGCTCGAACCAGATGACATGTCGTTCGAACGATTGCCACGTGTCGCACGAGCGACTTCGTGCGAGATGCAATATCGCTCGAACGACTTCATGTGAGATTGCATTGTTCGGCTCCTACCCAGAATTTTAGCGTTTTCCACCATTTTTAACCCTAAAACCTCTAAATCAACATCCCAAACTCCTAACAAACAGTTCCAATTCGAATCCTATCAATTATACATCAATTCTAACATCCTAGAATCATCAATTCATTACGAATCATTAATAAAACATGGAATCCCTAAATTAATTTACCAAAACCCTAGTTCTTAAAATTCTTATTCAATAACACTAAATTTCCAGATTCTTCCTTCACATAAATTCATCAAAACGTGATTTCTAGTCTACATACATGGAGGGTTTCAATTTAAAAAAATCTTAGATTCGATTTATATATCCTAATTCCCTAATTTTCATCACTTTTATGAACTAAAGCATGTTTATCACAACCCTATACTAACATGAGTATGATAAATGCTAAGGTACAACAAGTTATAAAAAATTACCTCAAATTAGTCGTCTGATTTCTTGACGTTGTTGGTATAGGTTTGTTCCCCTTGTCCCGATCTACTCGGTGGTGGTGGCGGTTGTGCATGGTGGTGTAAACTTGGGCCTTTCCTCTTGGAATTTTCTCTCCCTCACACCTTCTATGGCCGTTCTTGACACTATGTAACTTTAAACCCTAATGGACTTTCCTTGGATGACAATATAACTCCTAATTTTCTTCCATTAATTAATCCCCAAAATACAATTTACCATAATGCCCTCTCGGGGTGCCAGTTAGGCCTAAAATTGCCCCGAGACCCAAACTAAACACCCGAGTATTCTATTTCGACTATCTCGACCCTTCCAGACTCAACGGCGCATTCAAAAAGACAATACGAACTACCCAAAAATAATTAATCTTTTATTCCATTAAATTAGTCCCGACATGACTCACACGCGCGTCTGACTTAATTTACTAAAATGTCGTAGTTCTTATTCTTGATAATTTACTGAAGTGTATTGTTCCATATTACATATTACACAGTAATATTCAGTCAATAAGTATTAACGCTTGTCACACTAGTTAATATTTATTTTTTAATCTGGATTAATGAACAATTAAATTCTCACATTTTAATTTAATTAATCTCAATTTATCCCACAATAATAATTACTCTCATAATTATTTAAATCATAAAAATATGGGGTATTACAGGCATGTACTTGGGGAGACCCTTAGGATGATATGATTTGATTTTTCGATAGTAGTGGAGGTAGTGATGTTTAAGGTCCTTAGTCTTAATACCAGTCTTATCCTAATTTCGAGGATGACATTCCTGTGTGTGTGTGTGTGGGGGGGGGGGGGGGGGGGGGGTGTACGTAATACCCCTTATTTATGAGTATTTCTATTTAATTAAATTTAAGAATTAAATGAGAAAATATGATTTGATTTAAATTACGCAAGAAAAGTAATTTAGTGATATTTATTAATAATTGTGAATATGAAGTATTAATCGAGAGATAAATACTGATTAATATTGCCTCTTTCTATTTACTTAGCGCGAGTAGTAAATATTTACGTAGCACGTATAGACCATTTTTGGTTGAGAACGATTAGTATAGTTTTAAGGTACTCAAACGATAATTTAGAGGTCGCAGATGAGTTCGGAAGGCTCAAATGAGTCAAAATAGTATACCCGGGGGTACTAGTTGAGTCTCGGGGTAATTTTAGACTAAATCGAGACCATTTGGGGGTGTTTTGGTCTTTTAACATCTGAGGGTATTGAGACCTACGAATTTGAGAGTATCTTATCAGCCGTATGAAAAAGGGGTTAGCGTTAGAACACCCATGTAAACACCAAGACCATTAGAGAGAGGGAGAAAATCATTCTCAAGGCTTAGAAGATGCTTTTGAAGAGGTTGGATTTGGATCTTGCATCCTAGGAGACAAAGGAGGAAGGATTGAAGAAGAGAATCACCAATCCATCATCAACTCCATGAAATCAGAACCCCTCTGTCAAGGAACGTTGTTTACTATAAAAATTATAAAGTTATAATACCCATGTGTAGGGTTTTTGAATAGTTTTGTTAAATCACTATCTTGATAAGAAAGGAATGATATTTATGCATGTTGGGATATGAATCGCTTGTAGAATGATTTAACATATATAGAGGAATACTATTCAGAGTTAACTTGATAATTATTTTCAAAGTAAAATCTAAGTTTTGAATGAATATATGGGAAGAATACCATAACTAGGGTTTTAAGAAATTCTGGGTTTAATCCACTATTTCTTTAAATGAATTGAGGTTTCGATGTATTTGAAGCGTTAGAAATATTCCTTGTATATGTGCGAACACGTTAGGATAATTGGGTCGAAGTTTGGAGGTTTGTTAATGGAAGAAGAAATTAAAGAAGAAGACGAACTGCAGCTGCCCCAGATCGATCGATCGATCGATCGATCTTGAGTATCGATCGATCGACTAGGTCGATCGATCGAATTAAGGTGTTTTTCTTGAATTTTTCCTTGGTTAACGGTTTTTTGATTTTCGGGAATGAATGGGAATCCTAGGATTTATATTATACTTATATGGGAGTTAGAATAAGACCAGCAGGTATATTGTTGAAGTCTGGTAAGGCCATTGGGTGTAGGACTTGAATCATGGACCGACGAGAATAAACCGATTGAGTAGAGCATAGGGGAATTTGGAATTGAGCTACGAGGAGAGGAAAAGTCAATTCAAGTGATAGACTAGTAGGGTAAGTAATAACTACTGAAATTATATGTGAGGGGTAACTAGGGCCCTTAGAGTTGAGTGAATACTAAAATAAATGCGATAGTGAGAAATCATAATTTGACGAATATGGTTAACATAAGAGGATACTATATTACCTACAAGTATGATTGATAGGTCGGGTGTGTACCTACTAAATTGTATTAACTATTAGGTTGAGAGATGTATACCTAAATTCACTACGTTAGGGTCGATGAAGTATTCCGAACTAACGTGGGGTTATTATATGTTAGGGTTGACGAAGTATTCCAAACTAACATTGGTTTAGCATATGTTTTGGGTCGATGTAAAATGCCGAACCAAACCTTCGAACATGGTAACGTGATGAAAGAGTCCGAGCCAGAATATGTGTATATAAATAAATGTGGTCGACGTATCATTCCGAACCAATCCTCCCCTTAGTTGGGGTCGATGAATCATTCCAAACCAAGAGTCCTTTACGTGTGTCAAACGGACATAATAGTAATGATTGATATTTAGTATATTGTGTGTGAAATATATACTTAATGATATTCTACTTATGTGTATTAGTAGATTGATATATGACATTTTTAACGATACATATCAAAATGGTAAGTTAAGTAGTGAAACTTAATTACGAAACGTAATGTTGGATAGAGAATATCTAATTAGTAATTTAACCAATGAAACTTAATTAAAAAAGTGGGAAGATATTAATTGTGATAATTGTAGAAATATAGTAGTGAAACTAAATGAGAAGTTTTGAAAAATAACATAGGGGAAATGTTACTTGAGAATTAATTAGCCTTCGCGAGATGTTAATGAAATGGATGTACGGTATGGGCAGTACGAGAACTTAGTTATATATAAGTTCAGATGATGACTTTAGTCTTAGTTATCTTGGGAGATATGGCTAGGCAGGCTAAGTGTAGAACGTTAGGTGTGCATAATAGATGAGGAGTGAGTAAACTCAGGAGAGTGTAGGAGAACCTAATGTATATAATTAATAACCGCATTTTATATTGTGATAAACGCTTGCTTAATATTTTCAAAATGTTTTGAGTACTAACTCTTGCTATAAAATATTTTCAAAACCTTTTAGGTGTCGATCCACAGGGACGCCATGTATGCTGATTTCATTATTGGGAGTCGAAGCTGTAGCACAGTGGATGCTTATAGGATTTTGATTAGACGATCTCTCTCTTTCAGATCTAGTGCAAGATCTCACACTATTCAATGTATGGACTCGTTTTCCGGTATTAGTCTCAGATATTTAGTTTCATACTAGTGGTGGTTCTATTGTTGTTTTGGGATTTTTAGCCGATGGTTATTCGATAATACTCTTGTTCTCTTGTACTTATATTTTTCTGATTGGTTGTAGTAATGGTGATTGTTATACTTTGTTCCTCATGGTTGATTTATCTGTTTTAAGAAAGATAAAATTTGGCACCGGTCTAATTTTCACATAGGTGATTAGTAATTGGAAGGTTTTCGACAGTGATGCTAAGAATGAACCATTTGAGAAACCTATTTTAATTTAATAAAGGCTTGATCACCCAATGTTTAATTAGGCGGGTTGTCACCCGAACTTCTTTCTATGTTCGAGGGTGTGGAATTTTGAGGATGTATTTGAGTTTAGTAGAATTTACTTCAGTTCCTCTTTCACTAACCATGCAGCCAATGAGCATACTCTTGTGATAGCGAAGATACATTTTTATGGATTAAGATGCATCTGGAATTGCCGTAGTTGTTTAAAGAATTTTGTTAGGGCATGGATGTGACCTTCCTGAGTTTTAGACTTGACAACATGTCATCGATATAGACCTCAACCTCTTTGTGGATAATATTATGCAAAATGGTTATATATGCTCTTTGGTAGGTATCACCGTCATTTTTAAGACCAAAAGTCATAACGGTGTTGCAAAACGTACCCTAAGGGGTAGTGAAAGCAGTCTTCTCATGGTGATTCAGTTGCATCTTGATCTTATTATACCTAGTGAAACCATCGACGAATGTCTTGAGAGCATGATTGGAAGTGTTATCAATGATCATGTCAATGTTAGGCAAATGTTAATCTTCCTTTGGAGAATCTTTGCTCCAATTGAAATAGTCGACACATATTCATAATTTTCCACTTGACTTTGGTATGGGGACTATATTGGCGAACCATGTCAGATATTCGACTACATGAATAAAGCCCATGTTTAACATCTTTTATTACTTCATCATGGCATAACTTTTTCAATTTTTATTTGGCTGTCTTACACTTTAGGTAAGTAGGGATATCATGTTTCACAATCTCTGAGTCGATTCCGGGAATATCATTGTAGGACCTTATGAAAATGTCCACGAATTCCATCAGGACTTCCTTAAACTACGACTGCTCATTTTTTTAGCATTCTACAAAAACCAAGATCATTGACGATAGTCATATCATTATTATTTTGAACATGGTTATGTTGTTTATTTTTTCCTTATTGATGTCAGTTAAGAATTGTTCATTCATTAGATGAACTTTATCAATTATTTCATTAGAATCAATGCAATTAATATAAGGCACAATAAGATATTCAAAATATTCACTCATTTTATTAGAAATATTTTTGAAAATACAACAGTGATAAGCTCATCAGAGAAGGTCTTGTTTACATTCATATCGGGAACATAAAAATAAAGGACAAGCACTAGTTCAATTTTTAAGAGGTAAACAACATGGTTATGTTGGTTATGACTAGGATGGAATGTGCACTATGATAATTGAGAAGTAGTTTATCAGCAGGTACGATCTTTGTAGACGGGTCAGACGGCTCAACCTTGGTGTGGATCATATAGATATTCAACCTTAGTGTGCGAAAGATAAAAAATTCATCCTTGTTACTGTTCTTAATTCTTTCTGTGTTGATGTCATGGTGCTCTCATTCTCTGAGGAACTGGTGTTTGGGAACTTGATGGTTAACGGATTCTCCTCGTTCTTCGGCTATTTCGTTCGAGTGATCTTATCTTTAAGGAAGATTTCAAATCTCGATTTCAACTTCTTCTCATCAAATTCATACCATGGTTCTAGGAGGCCACAATAAAGGAAGTCTTTGCCTTATTTAATATGGAATTACAAAGAATTAATTATTTTCTTTTCAACTTTCTCTTTCGGCATGGCTGGATAATAGCCATGAGTTTATCCGAGGATGGTTGATATCCTAAACCATTCGAAGGAAAGGATTATTTTAGGACTATTGGTTCAAGGATCCCTTCTTATCGGTGACCCAACCCATTCCGGGCTTGAAATGCATATTCCTTAACATCTGGATCACATTGACGCTGATATGTGGACTGCACTCTGGATATACTCCGTCCTTGAATCTATCCCCATGCAATGACTGGAAGTGTCTCAATCTTAAAATCTGAGAGTAACATGTCACTTGCACCGTGCTGAATTTCTAAAATTGGGTTACCTCTTTTGATTCCTTTAGATTTGTCGTCATCTTCGATGATGGTTATGACTTGGTTATTTGCAATGAACTTTATAACTTTTGATGGAGGGTAGAGGCCATTCTTCTGGTTATATAAAGAGATTGGTGACCCATGAGCAAGTTGAAAGATGTTGTCATGTCAATGTCTACGAACTCGATTTAGGGTCATATAGGACCAACCCTAGTGCATGTTTTATTGAGCCATTACTTCTTGGTAGGTGGTATCATTGGCACGAACAACAGATGAAATGGATTTGAGATAATTAAATTTTATCCAAAGATAATTGAGATTTCTCAATAGGAAAACATTCAAAGTATATATACAATTAATAAGTACTAATTGAGTCATCTTCCCTATGACCTCCATTGAGATATTAAGGGCATATTGTGATAATGACCCATTATAGGGATTTATTCCTCATCAAAAGATATGAGCCTCATCACGATCAAATTCTCGACCATGTGGACTGCTTCTTCATTGGTAGTAGGAAGAGGAACAGTGGGTTCGATGTGGATCTTGATAAAAAAATTTCTATGCAACTAAAAAGACATGAAAATCCCCCATAAAGTAATGTGGGCTTTGGTCTTCTTAAGTTGTTTAAGGATTTTACTCTCTTCAATTAACAGCTCTAGCATCGAGAGTTATTCAAAAACTCCCTTTCCTTTTCCTAAATGCCTATTTACTTATGAAAGAACAGGATCTATGTAGTATCGTAACAATTGGGTCATATGATTTACGAACATAAAGAAGAAAAAAACCACATGCCTTTGTCCACTTCTAGAATGTTGGGTATTTTATTGATTCCTTATAGTATTTACTTAAAATAATTCCCATAAAAAGGTGGCAATCTTGTCGGTAGTCCCAGTATCAAGTTTATCATTTGATTGAAGTGAGGGGTCTGAATCATCCCCGTACCCGGTGTCATCAACATTGTATTTCCATGAGAAAGTTTTGCATTCTATGACTTTAACTTCTTCGTCATACAAATCTTCCCACTCAATGGATAAGTTCTAGAAGGGAACCATAAATACCTTGAGTCCCAGGATGGTGAGCAGTCTAGAAGTTGTACACATCTCTTTATTCTTGAGGAACTCATCTAACATGATTTGCACAATACTTTATCTGAATTCATCTACTGACACAAACCAATCATTCAACTCTCGGTCCCACTATTGGGCTTCCATGTATACATGTTTTATTATTTCAATTTTTTTTTATCAATGGTCATTCCAAACAGTAACTTCAGCCTAAAATATCTGAGTACATCCAAAATAGGTGGTGGCTCCATGCTCCCATTTTCTAAGCGGGTTCAGACGGTGATACAAGTCCTTATCATGAGGGATTAGGCTTTGTGTGGAGAATTTTTAGGATTCATAAGTAAATAAGGAATTTTTTAAAGGGTTAGGAGGAACTAGTAGATGGGACAGTTGCATTGATTGGTCAGATTTCAGTCTAAGGATTGAAGTTTGGGTCTTCATCACTGAGGATGGAATTTACACTGGTATGGTTTGCTGGCAAAGGGTTTATATTATGATTGGGTTTAGGATTGGATAGAGGATAGATGACCCCTTATCTATGAGGCCATGAATGACATTATTTAGGTGGAGACACTAGTCAGTGGTATGATCGATGATCTGATGGAAATCACAAAGGAAGTCATGCTTAAATTTCCTTGGAAGTGGGCTTAGAAATGGATAAGTGTCCAAAGGCTTGATGAGGTTCCTAAATAATATGGATTAGTATAATTTTAATAGAAAATTATAGATTTCAATTTATTTATTTCTAATTGTAGTGGGATGATCTTCTGCAGCCCATGATATAGCAGGTTGATAAATGATGTTGATGGTTGAGACAATGATATCAGCTGGTTTGTGAGAAGTGAACTGCCCTCCTGACTTCTTTGAATCAGACTTAACTTTTTGATTATTAACACTTTCTTTGATCTTAATCATCCCCTCTTATAGGTATATGAAGTGCGGATAGTATTGGATTCCCATTGAGGTTCGGATATGTGGCAGGAAATTCTTCTTCACAATACTTACATGTTCCTCCTCAAAAGGTCAGTTTGTCATCACAATAGGTTTTTTATAAACCTCCTAATTAAGTGACTGACTAACTCTTTAGGGTTCTGATTAAGTAGTTTGAGGTCTCAGCGAGTGACTTCCAACACCTCATTATATTTGTATTGGGCCATTAATTCCCTAGCTACATTTCTCCAACTAGAGATTTGGGATTTTTCTAATGACAAGAACCATCCAAGGACTCTTTCTTTAAATTTTTTTAGTAAGAATATGAATAATTACTTAACCTTGTTCAATTATTATTCTTTGGGACTAGTAGGAATAGGCATGGACAAGTTCTCCCCTAAATAGGCAAGGTTCGATATCAATAATTGAGGTGGTGGTAACCCATTAACTAGTGGGATACGCGGGGCATGAGGAACTTATTGATACTTGCGAAACCATAGCATGAGGTAATACAACATTAAGTTGAGTTACTTCAGGCATCTAATCCTTATTCCACTGTATCTTTTGGATGTCTATCTGTAGGTTGTCTATCTTGATGCTGAGCAATGCAAGTAGAATTATCAAGTCATCTTGAACATTGTTGTTTTGATGTGGGTTCTCCATGAGATATGTGGGTAGAATTTTTCAATTTTGGATCAAGATAATGAGTGCATGGAACAATGGTGTGGCCTCGCAGCAGATTTGAGCCAAGAGGGAGCCATGACAAACTAGGGAATGGGATCTCACTTGCGCAGGAAAGAAACTTTTATTTTTGTTGGGTGTTTTTGAAAAAAGAACAAAAATATTTTTGTATTTTTGAGAGAGAGAAGGAGGGAAAATCCCCAAGTGTTATTATTATTATTAGGTGTCACTTGTATTATGTTCCACTTAGGGCGCAAGTGAAATGTTGGACGGTACCCGAGTTCAGGAAAGAACATGGTGCATGATGTAAGACACATTTGTACTTTGTTCTAGACTCACAGACAGGGTCTTGTTTTGAAAATGAGTGAAACAATAAAAAATTTGGGCAGTGAGATGAATTGAAATTTTAACAAAGTTTCATGTCGAAATTGGAAATCTTGGTATGAGTGTCCTAAGGTAGATTATGCCTATATGGGGTTTATAAATTAGAGGTTAATGTTAGAGTTTCCCCCTTTGGCATGACTTCCAAAATATATGTCTTGCTTCTAAGAGAAATCATTCATCGGTACGTGAGGAAAAGCCATTTGGTATACATGTGTGTTTGGGAGTGGCCTTATAATATACCTCATAGTGACGGTACACGTGAGAGCGAATTTAATATACTCAACATATTTGAATTAGTTCCTTACTATATACCTCATGTCATGAGTTACGTCAAGAAGTATGATATGAGGGAATTGTTCAATATATGTTGAAGGTAATAGGTCAATGGAAGGTGGTAATCATATCTCGTAGGTTAACTATGCACTAAAAAATTCACAACGAATCATGAGGAGATCCCTACTACGGGATAAAAGTTTGGTCAAGATGTAAAGCTCTTGTGAAGTAGTGAGGAAAAATTCATAAGTCTTAATTAGATTTTGTATGCAATGTTTTATGTCTGCTAAGGGGGTAGGTACTACTACTATGCATGAATTAAAGCATGGCAATATACATGGATGACATGCTATAAAGAGTTAAGTATACAAGGAATGTAAAGCCGACGACTATGTACAAGTAACATGATCATATACAAAGAATGATAATATATACAAGTTGTGAGACATTTGAATATACATAAGTGAGAGATATATATGTGCAATGTGAGAGTGAAATGAAAGCATGTATCATGGATGTATGTGCATTTGAGAATAATGTGAAGTGTGTGCAAGTGGGAGTAAGGTGGATATATACACATGTGGTATATGAAGCATGTGATTAAGCATGTGAATATATACAAGTGGAAACAAGTAGGGATATTTACAATTGACATGGAGAATGTGTAAATTTGAATAGGTGGAGTGTAACATGATGAGTACATACGAGTGAGAATGAAATGTGTGAATAGAGTATGAGTATACAAAAGTGAATAAAGAATTAAGCGTGTGATAGAAAAAGATGTATATCCATGTGGTGAATAAAAAGGTGCATGATGGAGAGAACAATATACATGGATAACATGATATGAGCAAAGAATATATACAACATGTGATCATGAGAGTTAGAATAGTATACAAGTTAGTATATATACACACATATAGAGAAATAGAAAAAACGATAAAGAAGAAAGAAAAGCCGATATAAAATAAATTCTAGTCCTATAAAAATAATACTCCCCAATGGAGTCACCAGCGTAATCATCTAGGAATTGACAGGTTAACCTAGAGAGAAAATATGGCGTGAAGGGATCAAGGAAGAAAATACTCTTTCTGCCACTCACGTACTATTCTCAGGCTCTCATGGACATAATCGATCATTGCCAAGGGGTGTAAAATAAAAAGAATGGAATCACAAACTATTTTACTCAAAATAGGCAAAAGTTGTTGCCGTCCCCAAAGAAACGGCATCATAAGAAAAATTGATGCATAAGAAATCAAATAAATCATGCGTCTGGGTCTATATTACGGAATGGGAAAGTGTTACACACCCATTCCACAATTTCGATCTCTCATGGGCTTTGATAATATTCTCCTTTTTATAAAAAGTGAAATTATGTGTGTATAATCTGTATAGAGTGATATAGGTGAAAAAGAAATCGCCATGCTCACATCATAGAGAAGACGGGGATAAGTCATTCTATGGAATATTAACAGAAAGTGATGGAAATAATCTAAACGGTTGCCAAAATTTTAGCATAACATAGAATCACAATCCATGGAAAAGTATGGAATACATATGTCGGACAGGGCCACTAAAAATATAATAAAGAAAAAAGGCTACACTATATGAAATACACTGGATCGTAACCCACTATGAGGAAGTGGATATACATGTCTCACATGATTGTGAATCAAAAGAGAATAAAAATATGAAATTATAATATAATGTGAGCAACACATGGTATCACGATTCACTATAAATAATTGAATATGCATGTATAACGGGGTTATTGAGAACATGTTGTAGAGTGGGGTTAAATGAATTAACCACCAACACTCTAATAAATTACCTCGCAGATTTAATCAAATATTGATTAATGATTATCAAGTTTTTACTACAATTCAATCCCTACACGGACTAAAATTATTATGCGCAATTCCGTATAATACGTATACTCCGTATTTGATGAAATACACTAGTAGTGATTTAATTAATTATTTGATATGCCACCACATATATTGTGACAAGTGGCACCATAAATACTGGACACTTGGTTCCATAGAGAACATGACATGTGTCAAGCCCACTTAGGGAACTTTTGCTATAAAAGAGGGTCTCCCCCCTTACTTGTAGGATGGTGGTCATGGGGGCAAAGTAAGGAGAGGAAATATAACTCTCCTCCCCCACGAACCTTTAGAGATCCGTCATGGGTTTGTTAGTGACGAACGGATTTTTATAGTTTCATTATACGATATATGGGCATTTGAGAGGCGGACAACCCGATTTGGCACTCCGTGCACCAAAATTACCAAAACTGCTCGTTCGAGAGGCGGCTCGCCGAATTTGGCACCCCTATGCACTAACACTACCAAAACTAGGTGTTCGAGAGGTGGCTTACCGGATTAGAAACCCCCACGCACACCAAAACCACCATAAATCGAGCTCTCTTCGGCATATCGCACGAACCCACAAACTATGCAGACTTTGATTCTGCGAAGATGGATACGTAAGATCAACCACATTGCTCAAGTAAAAAACACGCTAGATGCGGTGCTTCCTTAAATCTTCACTCATATCTTACATTTAGCGACTCCGCTCGGGAGGTATTCATGATTTTGGTTGCGTAACGCCTCGTGCACACACACATAGAACTCGGCAAATGGTGGAGAAAAGACCCCATTTGAGATAAGTATTCTGATATATTTCATTATTTTATCATTTGTTCTTACATGAAATGGCATGGGATCATGATTCACTATGAAGAATTGAATATGCATATCTAACGGGGTTCCTAAGAACATGTAAGGTAATATATAAACATATATATGTTACTAATAAAAGTAAGAATGGAGAAAGTGAAAAAAATACAAAAGAGGATTCGAATCTTGAGGAAAACTCGAGATGCCTACATAGAGAAACATGGCATCAAAGTCCACGTAGTTCGAAAAGACATAAGGGTGGTATTTAACCCATGAAATCAAAACTAGAATTTCCTTATTTGGTTTGCTAAAAAATGTGCACAAGGAAAGTGTAGTAGAAATGGAAGGAAAGTTATAGTTTGGGGTTTCGGGATCAAATCCACTTTTATGTTTTTTCAGTTTATAAAACTAAATTTGGTGAATATATAAATAGTAAAAAGGTGAATAAATAACAACCAAATGTGAACAATATACAAGTAAGTAAAAAAAGTCAGTGTGGCCATCATGAATCAAGATGCATGCCACTTCCTCTCTCATTTTCTTCCTAAGGGGAATGGGGGAAGGAAGGGGGATTGAAAGGTGGGTAAATGTAAAGAGATGGATTCGTCAACCTATTTTTCACAAAACAGGCAAAAGAACATGTCGCAGCCTCGAGAGAGCGGCATCAAAGACAGAGTGATGCATAAGAAACCAATAGTTCAGAGGTTTAGGGGCTAAGTTACCGAATGGGAAGGTGTTAGGCACCCATCATGCCCTTTTAGTCTCTCACGTGCTTATGCTATTGTTTTGCTTTATTTCTCCGTGAAGTGTGTGTGCATGTATATAAAATGGAGATCGAAATCTTTCAACTCATACCATGGAAAAGATGGAGTGAAGTCATCCATAGGAATGTTTCCAAAATAATATATAGAAAGTATGATTTATGCGTTTATTACGATATAGATCGTTATGGAGAAATGGTAGTATGTGTTGGATGAAATGCTAACAAGAATTACAAACATAATATGTATACTAATGCAAGAATATGATAAATGTGGAAATTGGGGATTTAGAAAAATGAAGGATTTAGAAAAATTGGAAATTTTGGAAATAGTTAAAAATTAGGAAGTTGGAAAATTAGAAAATTTGAACATTTGACTCGAGCCTTGGGTTTTAATCCAAAATGCCTATGTAGCCTACAAAGGCATCAAAGTCCACGTAGTTCGAATGCGTCACGGGTGTGGGGTTTACCCCATAGATTCGAACAAAATTTATTATAGGTGTGTGTAGAAAAATGTATTTTTTCTTTGAAAAAGTGTGATAGATAATCCTGTTCAAAATTTATAGGTGTAACCCTATTTTCTTTTGTTTTGAGTTTTTTTATCGAAAATAAAGTATGTGAAATATACTAATAAAAATGTAGATATTAATGTGTATGAACTAACGTAAGAACTACATTATGAATCTAAATGTAATTTATGTAAACAATAAATTCAAAGAGAGGGGGATAGATTTGGACCCTCTTTGAAGCTTGATAATTGATCTTGGATGAACACTTTTGAATGAGAAATGAAGATTGATGAGAGGGAATGTGATTTTTCTAAATTGGGTATGGAAAAGATTTTAATGTCAGCTTGAATGGAACTTCACATGGAGGAACTTTTCTGATTTTGAGATAATATTACTGAGATCATTCATGCTGATGGATCTGAGGTGTGCTAGAAATTTGGTCATGCCCTCTATTTATAGAGCGAGGGTATGCTTTTCGGCATAGACCTAGCCCTGCTCATCGGTGGGGGACCCTTGACACTACCGATAGGCAAGGGAATGGACCTGCCAATTGGCAGTCTCGTGCAGATGTTTTTGAATAAATGGTCGTAGAATGTAATCCGCTGATCCAAATCGTGCATGGGGTATAAGGTAATTCAGATACCTTCAAGTTTACTTGGGACTATTTTCGGGTTTGAAGGTTGACTTTGGGTCAAAGGTGGCTCGAAAGCACACGTCATTCCTTTGGACAGGAGATTGTCGAATGAAAATGGATCATTCGTCTGCATGGTAGGTCAGAATTGCGCATGAGGTGGATTATTGGAAATGTTAGGAGATGTATATAAACATTCTAAAGATTTTCAATCGGTTTAGAAAGTTGACCTTGGTCAATCGGGGCGCGAATGCGCCCGGTGACCTCTTGGAGTAAAACGGATCATTCGTCCATACCTTAAGTCAGAATTGTTCATGGGGTGGACTGTTGGAAAGGTTATTCACTGACCTTAGGTGATTCATTTAGTCTTATTCAAGATGAAGACATTGGTCAAACGGTGCCCGGGAGCACCCAGTGGCCTCCAGATCAATTTTTAGGGGAAAATGCATTGTTCGTCCAAACAGTTATGTCGTTTCACATACAAGGTGGACCATTAGAAAGGGGTTATTTTGACCTTATAAGTTTCAAAGAGAATTCACTTTGATAATGAAGTTGATTAGGGTCAAATCGGGGACAGAGAGCACTCGGTGGCCTCCGATTGATTTTCGATAGAAAAATGGTTCGTTCATCGAAACCATTATGCCAATTCGTACGCGGGATGGACCGTTGGAAAGTGATTTTAGAGCCCTTCAAATATTCGAAGATCTTTTGCTCTAATGATAGAGTTAAATGAATTCAAACGGGGCCCAGGAGATCCCGATGGCCTCTTGATCGATACTCGAAGTACAACCTAGGATTTGTAGTGAAATGGGGAGGTGCTAGGGATATATGGAGAGACTTAGTGGGTTATAGAATGTGGTGTCTAGAGAGTCTCTCAGTGGGGATCTTGCAACAAGTGAAAGTTGTCAAATATACACCATGTGATGTTTTGAAAAGAGGTCGATTCTACGGACCTAAGGGACGAGGATGACAGGTTCAGAGGGTAGAGGTCAATTCTGAGTACCTAAGGTGATGTTTGGGATGTCAGATTCTAAGGACCTAAAGGAGGTGATGCATGAGCTCAAATGTAGGAGCGACCAATTCTGAGGACCTAAGTTGTAGTGAACAATTCAGTGGGTCGAAACCAATTATGAGGTATTAAGTAGAAACGACCAATTCTATGGGTCAAAGAAAATTTTGAGGTCTTAAGTAGAGATGACCAATTATGCGGGTCAAAACCAATTTTGCAGGCTTAAGATAGAGGTGACCAATTTTGAGGATAAAAGTCAATTCTGTGAGATTAAGTAGAGATGACCAATTCTATGGGTCAAATCCAATCCCAAGGGCTTAAGTAGAAGCTACCAATTCTGAGGATCGTAGACAATTCTGGGGTTTCTTGGTGAAAAAGGTTCTAAAATTCATTTAGTATATTTAGGAATTTTCGAGATTTTCTGTCATTTTTTGAGAATTATTGTAAGAAATTTTAGAGAGGGTGTCGATCGGTGTGGTTTGAAGGGTGCCAAACGTTAGTGGCATGAGTTTTTGGTGTACCTCGAGCAGATGGAGGGACAGGGTCGATTGACATGCCCATTAGCCTTCTATAAAAATGGGGCAAGTTCTCTTAATTTTTAACATATTTCTAACTTCACTACACCAAATCCAGCGAATGGTCACGCCCAGTGGATCACGGTCCAAGTCCGCGACCGGTTGGTCACGAACTTGGGGCGTGACCCACTCAATATTTGGCGTGACCATATTTATTATCACACTAAATTATCGATGCTCTAGAAGTGGTCACGGCCCAAGTCCGTCACCACTGTGGTCGCGAACTTGGGCTGTGACCAGGTCGTGACCATCTTAGCGCCAAACTTGCGCTAAAATTCCCTCCAATCTTGGTCGCGGATTCGTCACGGCCCAAGTTCGTGACCCATGGCATGACGAAGAAGAGAGTACACACATTTAGGGTCACGGCTTAGGTCCGTGACCATTTCTTTGTGTGGGACATGGCTATGGGCCATGACCATCCCTCAATCAACAACTAGGTTTGGTGTAGAAGGGTCGCGCATCACAGATTGAGGGTCACAACTATGGGTCGTGACCATTTCTTGGTATGGGGCACGGCTATGGGTCGTGACCATACCTCAATCATACATGGAAAAGGGTCTCGTATTGTGGATCACCGCTCTAGGCCGTGACCAGATCTGGAGAACCTAACTCTGCCTTACGTTATTTTTAAGGGTCGTGCGTATTGGGTCACGGCTCTTGGCCATGACTAGTTCCAGGTCTTAAAAAAAAAGTGCCCGCCGCTTCTTTCATTTATTTCATTTGGAGGTTGAGTTTGCTGCTGCTTTCATTTATTTCATTTGGCGATTTTGACGGTATGTATTGATTCATTTGGATTCTTTTATTTCTATCTAAAGCCCTAATTTATGTGTATGTATGTGTAGATTTATGTTTTATGTGTGTATGTGTGTGTATAAATTTATGTTTATATGTGTGTGTGTGTGTATAGATTTATATGTATATTTATGTTTATGTCAATAAACCCTATATTGTATGTGTGTGTATGTATAGATTGCATGTGTGTAAACCCTAAATAGTATGTGTGTGTATGTATAGATTGTATGTGTTTAAACTCTAAATAATATTAGGGTTTAGTAAACCCTAAATAGTATGTGTGTGTATGTATATATTATGTCAATAAACCCTAGATTGCATGTGTGTGTTTGTATAGATTACGCCAATAAACCTAGATTGTATGTGTGTGTATTTTTTTTGACAAAATATAATTAAATAAATTTTTAATGAGTAAAAAAATTTACATCCACCTTGTCGTGATTATATTGGGGGTTATATGCGTGCCATCATATTATATTATGGGTTATATGCATGTCGTGATTTTTTGTACTACAATATATGTGTAAGTAGTACAATATGTGTGTAAGTAGTACAATATGTGTTATAAACAATTACGGCGGGTTGTTGTTGGGATTTCACATATACTTTTAAACTTTCATAACTTGCAAACCCAAACCTTAATAGTAGGACTCGTATTCATGCCCTGGTATACTTTTCTCAAGAAAAATGAGGCACGGTGATAATTATTGTCAACAAGAGTGGGAGAGGTTGCAATTAGACCACACACATAACTCTTTTATTAGCGTGCACCATATAGAGGGTACTCCTATTTATAGGTACGGAAATAAAAATATCGAACAATTTAACTACCTTGTAAATCGTGGATTTGATATCTAGCAAGATTGCTTGTTCGATCGTATTCTATTTTCTCTACCAGAAAATTGGGATAACATTATACAAAATATATTTCACGCACATAATCCCGACATAGCCCTGACCTTGGTTACGTGTTTAGAGAAGGCGGAAAAAAAACCCACCCGTTATGGATACAACTGCGTACAGAGAGCATTGGCATAGACTGTGATGTCTCGCGCCACATGCATGTAAAATTGAATCTTGCCAACAAGTTGAGAAATAGTGGAATCCGAGTTCATGTCACTGTCATCTACACATCAATCATAGATACCCTTCCTCCTAGTTGACCACGTGCAAAAAATCATAGGTTCTTAAAAACTAATACCGAATGGATGGAGATCAGACACATTGAACTTATTCTAAAGCCTTACTTTGAAAAGGTATCTATCTATCTATCTATCTATCTATCTATCTATCTATCTATCTATCTATCTATCTATCTATCTATCTATCTATCTATCTATCTATCTGTATATATAAATAATTAAGACATGTAATATTTTTAAGTTTGTATATATATTTTTTTATTAACAACGTTCTCGATTTGCAATTTGTTATTTTTTTTAATATTTTTCCAATAATAAATATTTGTAACACCTCGTACGCGTCAAACGTTACACGTAGCAACCGACGGTGCACTCACAGGACCCCCAATTTTAGGATTGGACCAAAAAAATACATTTTTTTAAAATTATAGTTAAATATGGTCATGGAGTTTGTTCATGATAATTTTTATTTTTTTCGTCACGCATAAAAATGGTCGCGGCCAAAGTCCGCGACCATTTTTTTCATCATGGTTGTGGGTCACGGACTTGGTCCACGACCATTTTATTTTTATTTTTTTTGTCATGGTTGTGGGTCATGGACTTGGGCCGCGATCATTTTTATTTTATTTTTTTGTCACGGTTGTCGGTCACGGATGAGGGCCGCGACCAGTTTTTATTTTATTTTTTTGTCACAGTCGTGGGTCGCGGAATTTGGCCGTGACCAATTTGTCACTGTTGTGGGTCACGAATGAGGGCCGCGACCAATTTTTTTTTGTCACGGTCGTGGGTCACGGACTTTGGCCGCGACCAATTTGTCACGGTTATGGGTCAAGGATGAAGGCCGCGACCCGTCACGACCCAATTCCGCGACCATTTGCCGTGACCCCTCTAGGCCATGACCATTTTTTGGTGACGAACATGGGCCGCGACCCACGAAAATGGTCACACCCGAAATGGTCATGACCTAAGTTCGCGACCCACAACTTTGATCAGGGATTTTGGCCGTGACCAATCGCCAGTTTTGGTGTAGTGCTTGCCTTCTTTTGCCATTACTTTATGTAAAGCATTCTAATGTTCCAAAATCAAGAGATGGCTGATTTCTGAAGTAGTGCAACACACATGGAATGGCTCAATGTCGATTATTGGGCCAATTTGGAATGGAGGTCTAGGGCGACCCTTGCACTAGGCAGCGATAATTCCTTCGACTTAATCGAGCATGTTGCGGATGAGCGAACCCTCCTACGCAATTGCATCATCGTTCTTCTAGGGTGGTGAACCTTAGGGGCTATGTAAGTATTGAAGACCTTTGGTATTCTTTTATTTTTTCCTGATGGTATTTCCTTATTTTCTGAATTTTGACAAGGGTTTTTTCTTTTTTACTTTTGACATTTTGATGTCTCTATGTCGACTCTGCATGCTCAAGGGATGACGGGGCTTAAGGACATTTAGGAGAACCTTCCTCTGGTGGTGTCATCGGCCAATTTGGGAAGATTAGCATCTGCACAGGATACGATGCCTCGTTCTATGACTATTCTTTGTGCTTTGGGGGAGAGGTGGAGGGACACCACGCACACCTTTCACTTTGGCTTTAGGTAGATGACAATTACTCCGATAGATGTGCAGTAGCTACTCAGGCTGGACTGCGCTGGGATGTAGATTGAGGTGGATAGGACTTTGAGGGTGATGCTAACGGTGGTCACGACGACGTTAGGTGATATGGAGAGTGTAGTCTTTGGTGAGTCTCTTCGTTTTCCTCTTATGAGGGAGTTATTTCTGAGTAGGAGGATTGATGAGAAGGATGGGCTGCAGGTGTGCTAGATGGCCCATTTTTTTATTCTGCTTGTTTTTTTTTTTGTGGCGACGAGTCCACTTATGGTATTTCCCTTTTTGTGGGTGTTTTCGAACATCCCTCTTTATGACTGGGGGAGTATGACCTTGGCAAGCCTTTATTCTTCTTTGGATATATTCTGCATATAATCTTTTACTGGAGCCACATATCTTCTGGAGGTATTCTATATTTTGAGCATTTTCCATTATGCATTCGCATTTTTTCTTTTGACGTTTTATTTTTGATTTTTTGATTGCCAACCTTTTTCCCTTTGCAAACATGGTTCTATGAGGTGATTGGGTTTAAAACCCAATTGATATATTTGAAGGATGAGTGTTTTGGGGACATCTGTAGGATGTACCGATGGCAGAAGTATAATTGACTATCGAAGAAGTGTCTCTCTTAGGAGGCGGTGCGCCAGGTCTTGATCGACCTGACGTGTAAGAGGGTAAATCTTCTTTATTCTTGTGAGATCATTTTTCATATATGTTCTTTTCTAATATTGATCTTTATGTACTGTGGATTTTATAGGTGACCTACCGTTTGTGGGGGGCGGCGATTCAGCACACCGGGGGGAACGCACAGATGCAGTATTTGTTGGTGCATGAGTTTGGCTACTCTTGGTACCTCGAGGAAAGAGTATTCTGGAAGGTTATGGTGGATGAGGTTGCGGTACCACTGATGAGTCCACCCCTGATGTATGTGAGGGGAGTGCGGGAGATGGAAGATAATACGTGGGTAGCGGCAATGATGGGTGAGCCTTACTCGTCCTATACTGACATGGTGTCAACGTATGATTATTTAGGATTTGTGTCAATCTGGTTGATGTCAAGCAGCATATATGACATGATGCCTCTCCCCTAGGAGGGTTTGAGTCAGCCAGTGGGGTCCTCCCGTAATGCAAGTGGTGTGTCGACATTGGCGGCGGTAATGACCTCGGAGGTTCCTTTTGTGCTGATGGACTCGTTGTTCTTATAATATCTGAAGGTCTGATGGAAGGTCGGTGTATTTACTGCACCATCCTAATGCGATGGACTCGTAGGAGCTAGGTTTAACTGAGGAAGTCCTTCAACCACCGGTATACCTTTTATCTCTTTGAGTTTTGATTTTCTGATTTCCTCTTTTACTTCAGATTGACTGATTTGCTATTTTATGTTTCTCTTTGCAACATATCCGGATCTCCACCTCCTGCCTGATGGATGTTATGGATTGGATATTTTCAGTGACTGCCCATATTCATGACGCAATTCAATTTCCTTCTTTTCTGGTGTCGTCTGCCTCGTCTGAGGAAGGGTCTTCTCAGGGAGTGGTGGTACGTCGTCTCGTCATCGGGGTAAGAGAGTACGCCGCAGGGAAGGAGGTTCCTAAAGAGAGAAAGAAAGAGAATAGAGATAAAGAGAGAGATGTAGTTGGTGAAGAGAGAGATAAAGAGAAAAAAATTGGGTTTGGGTCGAGTCCCATTGTATTTTTCTTTTCTTCCAGCAAAATCGATGTAACACAACAAATATTCAGCCAAATAAAATGAAGTTTTTGTTGAGTTTTTTTAATGAATTAATGCACATGCTCTTTTTACTTTGTTGTTGAGAACGTAAAAAGGAGTAAATGATTTGGGAGAGAATTTATTTTAAAAAAACATAAAGAGATGAAAACTCGAAATTCTTTGGGAATATAAATTATTTTTATTGAGTTTTTTGGTTTTGACAAAAAAGGAAAAAGGGAAATTTCCAAAAATAGGGGGTTGCCGATCGGCATGACCCCTATCCTTCCTATCGGCATGTTAGTCAAGTCTAATAAATCTATGGCTTTGATTTCACTTCCTTCAATTGCTTGGAACTTGGTGGGTTCAATCTTTCTCCGATTTCTTTAGGGTTCCTTGTCTTTGTTTGAGGGTTTTCAAGTATAAATAGGGGTGTGGGTGGAGCATTTTCCTTCACACCTCCACATTCTTTTCATTTTGCATTCTTCATTGCTTATTTTGTGAAATGTCTCTCCCTCGTAGTGTTGAGTTTTCTAACTAACTTGAAACCATGGAAGTAATGTGCTCATACAATGTGGACTACGATGCTTGCAACATGTGTCGGGTTTCCTTATGGCGTAATTGGCCTATAGAGTGGAACATGATGATGGCAGGGGTAGATTTCTGGTACCCCTGAAGACCATGTAAATCTCTTTGGGTTAGACGAGGTATGTTCAACATATGACGAGTTCTTTTCCATGTTGTGGACAAATCCCAGTGTTCTGATAGCTATGACCGAATTGTATCGGTCTCCTCGGGAGATGTTAGCAAAACTCCTCCATATCTCGCCCCCGGTGGTTAGGCACTTATTAAGGGAGGAATGATCATTCTTCCTATTGTTCTTCATTTTTTGCATTTGTAGGATGTTAGTCATGTTGTCTATGCTGGAGCCGTCATTCTAGGCTTGGTTTCAAAACTGCTATTGGTGAGTGGGAAACTGCTGGCGAATCCACATCTTACAACCATTACTTCTTGGATGTTGTACCGTCGCAATACCTAGATGGTGATATTGGTGGGGACTTTGAATGGTTTGGATGCCTAGCGGGAAGGTTGTTATGGCTTCCTGAGGGTTAGCCTTGTAATGCTATTCATGTGTCTATCGAAGAGGTTCCGTATGGAGGTCCCACCCGAGTATCCTTTGTCGGTTGTGCCAAACTTCTTTTCATGCTACTTTATCATGAAGCTTGAGTCTTGAATTGGTCTGTGCCTTGGTTATGGGGAGCTATTGCCCATTTTGTAATAGGGGAATACTAGTATCTTCGGTTGGTTGGCTTCAGGAAGGTCTCTTTCTACTTTCCCTGGCGACTTCTGTGCTAATTTTGCTGGGAACAAATTATGCCTTCTCGGACATTAGACTTATTTCTAGTGGAGAATTTGACAGAGTGTATGTGTATGTGGCTTGGCTCTTTAAGGGAGAATCGTCAACCGTCGAGCCGTCCATTCCAATATATTGGTAAAGTCTGGCATATATCGGGTTACTACATGAAATGGTTACGGAGGAGAGTAGTTACCAATGTGCTCGCTATGAAGACTGGATAAAGGTGGTTCTCCATATCTGATACTATGGACGGAGGTGTTGTGTTTTTCCTTAGGTTAGTTCGGGATTATTGTTCTATGGAGCGTCTGCGACACTCTATTCAGGTATGGGAAGTTTGGGGACCCCAGGTTATAGGTGATAATGGTGTTGGTTCCTATGGCAGTTGTGGGTAAGACCCCTGGAAAGTTTATTTGTGAATCTTTTGTAATGGGTGTTTAGGAATAATTTGAGGGTTATTTTGGTTGTAGTGGGGCTTGTTTTATTTTTTTGTTTTAAGAAAGGTAGTAGTAGGCTGACAAGGGAAGTCGTTGACTCCCTATGCTGATGTAATTGTACTAGAATTTTCAAATAGTGGAATATAAAAGTTTTTGATCATCTAGTTGTGCCTCTTGATGAGTTTTTTGCATTTAGATTATCTATACCGATTGCTAAGGAATACATAATCCTTTTGCCCATGTATATAATAAAATGAACTGTTGTTATTGGGGATAAGAAGATAATACAATTTTGTGAAAAAGAAGGGGGCCATGCTCATGTAAGAGGTATAAGTTGCCTACGTACCTCTAGGTGTTTTGGAAATTTTTTGAAATTTATCTTTGAAATCAAAAAGTTTTTTTAGAGGATTAGGTTCCATATAGTTTTCAGTAGAGGGAAATGAAGATTTATTTTTATTTTCATTTTTATTAAACAGAAGGAAGATGAGAAGAGTTGTAGCGCGTCGGGAATTCGGACTAAGGGAAAATTTCTTGAGACGATCCAGGTTGATTGGACGTGCCATCTCTTCTCTATTAAGGTCAATGAGCATAACAACGCTGCTTGACATGATCTTCTTTTTGATGTAGTGGCCACTCTAACTGGGTTTGAATTTCCCTCTCGGGGGTCCCAGATGGGGTGTACAATTTCTTTAAGGGATAAGTTCCCTTCTCGGACACCAAGGTACTTAAATCTCTTATTTAATGATTGCTCTATCCGTAGATGGTAACCTTGTATGTGATATAGAGCCTTCAGTCTCCTTTCATCGAAAGCTGAAAACTCGTTAAGACGGATCTGATGCTAGTCTTCCTCGCTGACTTTGCTTTCAAGCATGACGCGTAGTGAAGGAATATCTAACTCCATGAGTAGGAATTCTTCCATGATGTAAAATAGAGAGTTAGGGGTAGCCCCAGAGGGCGTAAGGTATTCAGTCGGCCCAATCTGGAAAACTCTTTGTCATCTTGATGATGATGACTTTTAGATTCTTATTATTATCTTCAAATGCTCCATTAGTTTGAGGTCAGTAGGGAGAAGATTTGTGTCTCTGAATCCCATACTCGTCGATCACCTCTGTGACTTCTTCCTCAAAATTTAACCCATTATTTGATACCAGTCCATATAGGACCCCATATTGGCAGTTGATGTTTTTCTTGATGAACTTGGCCACCTTTTTACGATTTAGAGTTATGTATGACTCAACTTCGACCCATTTAGTTAATTAGTCAATGGAAACTATAATGAACTCATGCCCATTGGATTCTTTGGGTGTAACCTTCCTTATGATACCAATGTCCCATGTAGACAATGGATAGGGAGAGGTCATGTTGTATAATTCCCGTAGAGGCAAGTTGTGAAATGATGTGTGCAATATCAATCGAGTTCTCAATTCTCTAATGTATTCAAACACACTTATTTAATTAGTTGTGTAAATTTGAATAAACCAAATTCAATTTTATTCAGGGCCTATGCATGCATCTAAGTGTTCAATCAAATCACGCATGTAAAATAAAGACGATAGATTCAGGAAAAAAACCCTTTCGGGTAAAAAACTTTTAACACTTTGAAAAGTTTACAAGACCATTGATTTACATACAACCTGATAATCCCCCACAAGTGTAACGCATGGTGTCTTCATCAAACCTTCAAAGCTATGCCTCAGTCCGTAGTCCAATTAGTCCACACGCAGAGATCTACGCTAGCTATCCAACGATCAATAGTGACTTCCCTCCAGAAATCACAAGGTATGGAGATGCATTCTCCACCGAGGTTGAATAATATCATGGTTGCTCTTCGGGTTCCAAAAAAATTCACATAAAGATATCGGGATTTTGTGAATTGGAAAAACAAAAAGGGTTTTAACCATAAATAAAGAAGCCAGAGTATTATGCTGATATGCAGTGTTTGCAAAATGAAAAAAGTGAACGACATAGTGAGAACAACGGAGTTGGAAAGTAAAATTTATATAAGACTTAAGGTGGTGGTGTCGTTTGAACGAGAGACGATGTCATTTGATGTATCGCGCGACATCAGGTCTCGTTTGAGTGACAAATGATGTCGTTCGAACAACTTCTGTTTTTTAATAATTTTTTCTTTTTATTTTTCTCGATAAACATGATACCTCAAAATACTCCGAAAATTATATTTCTTGAAAAAATATTTAATGCTCTGGTCCAACACTTAGAAATTTTTTTGTGAAAAATATCCCAATACTCTAAGTGTATTATTAAGGTACTCTAAAACAAAACTTTGCCAAAGTTAATCCCGCAGAGACTATTTGTTCAAGAACCTTGATTATTCGGATCCGTCTTGATGTGAATGTGATTTTAAACTTCTTCGACGGTGTAATGGTATACAACATACAAATTGATAACAGAAACAAATGTCCTTACAAATCTCCCCCTATGTCTATGTCGGTACAAAATAAAAAATATCCGAATTATCAAATATCAAATAAACTATGCAGATATACCTTCCCATGAACCCAAAACTGAGAAGGTAAATGACAAGTCTTCAAACTTTTTAAATCTTCAACAAACATTAAACAATCTCTGTCATCATTAGGGTGTGAAAAAATGATCTTCAAATGTACCTACTCACATGAGACAAACCAAATGCCTCGTGGCGTATCGATTTGAAATGATAAACATAAAACATGTAAGCATAATACATTCTAACCTATATATAAACTCCTCCATAAAATTATATTTCTTTTCCTCCTTTTTATTTGTTCGAAATAGACAAGGAAAAGAATAAATCACACAAAACAAATCAGGTTGTCACGGTAAACCAAGGCAAACAAACTATTTTTGATTTTTCATACAAAAAATGCAAAAATGATGTTACAAAAATCACAGACCATGAATTTATACTAAGATAACCAAATCTTGGAAACGAAATGAATGGGTGTGAACAAATTCAATAGGCAAATCGACCCAATCATGACATGTGTGCATGATGCATACATTACTCCTAACGAATGAACATCAAAATAGTCCTTAGGAGTAAGACTTGTTGAATCTAGATGATATCATCTTAATCATATCAACAAATCAAAGTAAAAATGATTTCCACACCAATAACGTTCAAAACTATGCAATGATTTATTATGGATTTTAAGGACATGCAAACTGTTATAAATTCCATCCAAACACCCTCATTGAAAGATAATGCTTTTTATTTTTCTCATGAGGTGATGAAAATAAAATCTTTTGTCCCATTTTCGGCATAATTTACTTTTTACTGCTTTTGAATTTTTTCGGGCTCTTTTAGACCTCATTGGACCCCAAATAATTTTCAATTCCTCACTTTTTTAGGTCCGATTCAAATGGTGGATTTATCGTAAAGGAAAAAAATGAAATACCTTTCGCAGCCCTTTTCGTTTTTTCAAAAAGAATTACACAAACGGTTTATAACATGCACTGCTTTTTGCCAAGTTTTATCGCATTTGGTTCGTTGTATAGACATAATTGAGATTGAAACACTCAACCAACATGTGATAGACAAGCACAAACGTCAAATAAATCCGTGCATGTGTGCAATAAAGGACAAAGTAAGTCAAACATATATTTAGTACCACTATATCATCTCAAAGACTCCAAACTTTGTAAAGCACACGAATAACACAATATATTATCTCAAAACACTATCAATTGGTCACATGGATATGGCATGAAGTCGTGACTTGGCCATCCTAAATTTCAATGTGTCACCCCGCCTAATTAAATACCGGGTGATCAGTCCTTTATTAAAATTAAAACAGAATGTTCGGTGGGGTCTTTCTTACCTTCACTGTCGAAAACATTTAATATTATTAATAACCTAATAATTAATTAAGCTAAGTGTCAAAATATTTTCCCGTTTAATTCTACCCAATTTATTCACTAATAAATTTCCATTTATTAAAATATAAGCGGCTCACATTCCACAATAATAAAATAAATACTTGACATGAATCAAATACAGAAATAAATCAGACTAGATAAAATATTCCAGTTCTAAGTCTAAAACAACAACCCATAAAATCCTCAAGTGAAATAGAAATAAAATACTAAAATGAACTCGGTACAATCTCTAATAAATGACTGAAAAGGGGGAGAAACATGCCCTAAATGGAATATCTGAATAAAGTGGAAAGAAATGATTGAAGGGTGTAAGTGCAAAGGCCTTCTACTCTCACAACTACTTCAACTCGCTAAATTATCCGCGCGTCTAAGTTTGGTAACCCTCTGGCTGGGCACCTGATAAATACTATATATAGAAAAAGAGAAAAGAATAGCAAGAAATGGGTTAGAGCCCGATTGTAAAAATGTTTGTTTTAACAAGTATTTAAAAATGCATTAATGCAATTATTACATACATGTTAGTTTCGAAATCTCACATGAGATTCTCTCCTCTCCACTATTGTGCACGCCTAACGGACGTCTATTCTAACCTAGTTATCCATAATGTTCCCAACTAGATCATAGACATATACTTCTGAATGTATCTCAAAGGAGTAACCCGTATTGCCCATACCATACGCTATTAAGGTCATTTATTCCAATTAACCGTATATTACATTCACGTCCTAATAGTATTTATTTTACCCCTAAAATATTTTGGTTACCAACATTTATAAGTTTTCTAATTTCACACATTATAATCATTCACAAATATATATACATATAGTCACTTCATCCCTATACATATATATACAAATCCTGCACCCCTTGATTAGGACCACCTGGTGCAGTGCATACTCTTCTATCGTGTCCCGATGCATCGCTCACTGCGTAAAGGATAATTGGTTCGACGTCTCTCATGAACCATAAATCTCCTAGCACTATTATTGGAGGCGAGCATACTCACCAGCCAAATGGGTCACGCACATACCTACACTCTTTTTCAACCGTCGAAACTATCCTACGTCTCAGATAACACGTATCCAAGTTCATATGCTCTAGGTACAAGTCAAATATCCCCCCATTGGGTCACCCAAGATAAGACTGTACACTATGTGAAAACCTCCTCCCAATAGCAAGTAACGTAGGTATGCTATGCACATAATAAAAATAATAATAAAATAATAGGCACTCCCACGTCCTATTAAAATCTGGGTATTCACCCAACCCATACATACATTTCTACACGTAGTGTTCTTCCCATTATTACTTATAATGTAATTAATTCGATTATTCGTTATCTCAAAATTTCCAAAGTTAATTCACATATCCAAGCCTTAAGGTATCATCCTAGGAATGCTTCCCAAATAATTTGAACTAAGATAACATTAGTAAATGGAAGTTTTCCACACTCAACTAACTGTTTCACACGATTTTTTTTTTTTTGGGGGGGGGGGGGGGGAATAGAAAATTTTATATTTTTTGGGACATGTCATTCAAACCGGAACTGGTTTTATTCGAACGAATCAGCAGGTCGGTAGAATGACACTGGGTCTCATTCAAACGAGACATCATCGTCTCCATTCTTCTTTCTGCTTCATTTTCTAACCTTTTTCTAACCTAAAACCTCTATAGATTTCTTCCCAACTCCTAGTAATCAATTCCAAACATTAATCTAACATGTAGGGATGGTTTCTAACATCCTAGAATCATTAAATCATGCATAAAGTGTGGTAAATTCTGGAAATTCCCAAATTAACAAAATAAACCCTAGTTCTTCAAATTTCTATACAAGAACATGAAAACCATATTCGTCCATCACAATTACTCATCAATTCTTGATCTCTAACCTACATACATGAGGGATTTATTTGATGTCAATAATTCCCCAATTTCATCAAAGTTTATGAGCCATAAATAAGCATTATATATCTATACTAACACGATCATGATTGTTGCTACAATTTTGTAAGGATTAAACACTTGCCCCAATTTCGAAGGTCTGATCTCCTGGTGATGTTGGTATAGGTGTGCTCTTTGTCTCACGATCTACATTTTGGTGAGATTTTCAGTGTGTGTTCTTGAGTTATGTACCATGAACCCCTATTTCTTCTTCTGCCTTCCTCAATGCCTTTTTCTTTTCTCTCTCGCAAGTTTAGAACTGATAACTCCCCTCTAACCCACGTACCTCTATATTTAATTTCCTAATTTTCGTCCATAATTTTTCCCCAAATATTCAAAGGACAAAAATACCCCTACGGGGTGCCGGTTAGGTCTAAAAACATCCCGGAGTCAAAATAATATACCCGGGTAGAGTTTTCTGACTAATGTCTTCTCTTCCAAACTCAATGGTGCGCTCAAAATTACCATACGAGTTACTTAAATATAATTTACTTCTTTAACCCATTAAATTAGTCCAGACACGAATCACATGAGCGTCCTGGCTTAATGTACCCAACGGTCATATTTTTCTACTCTCGATAATTTACAAAATTTCATAATTACGTATTACGTATTCACACAATAATATTGCATAATTCTCAATAATAATTATTAACCCTTGGCATGCTAGTTAATATTTATTTTTAATCTGAATTAATTAATAATCAATTTTCTCACATTTTTAATTTAATTAATCCAACAATAATAATTAATCCCATAATTATTTAACATAATAAAAATACAGGGTATTACACTCAATTCATATAAGGTGCAAACAAAATACAAAACTCTTTTTGAATTTTTCAAAAAATTTATCAAAATAAAATCTTTTTAAATTTTTCAAAATTTTTCATACAAAAATCCAATACAAAAAGTACATGTCAACACACTAGCAAATATATATCATTAAACCATAACTAACATATGACAAAAATCGTGCAAGCAATTAATAACATGAAATAACAAGTGACTAATCATGTGCAATCATGTGAGAATCAACACATCTAAAATCTAGCGTATTCAAGAGTGATTTCCTAACCCAAACAGATGTGACACGTCGACGCGGGATTTTGGGAACCAACAAAATACTAGACTTAGACTTATAGGACCTCTTCGAAGATCATAAAAGAAATGCTTAAGGTGCCCTTTCCTACCACAATGTAAACATGTGTTGATTCAAGCAACGCTCGTAGGTATGGTTGACCCTCTAGGTTGACTTTTTCTAACGTCCTTAGGAATGGTTGACCCTATAAAACAAATAATGGTTTTGGCTTAAGCAATGGAAGAACTAGAACATGATGCACCATTACCATCACTACCAAACCTACTTGAATCCTTTAAATCAGTTTTCAACTTCAAAATATTTGATTCAAGAAACGAATTAGACTCTTCCAAAGATAGGGATTTCTTTTCAATTTATCAATTAAACTTAACAGTTTATCACGCTCACCCTCAATTAAAATAAATTTGTCCCTAAGAGTCTTTTCATGTGCCGTAAAATCATCGATTAATTTTTTATCCTCAATGACACAAATGGGAACCCTAGAATTTTTAAAGTCCTCCAACTCTTTTTCTAAAATGGGGACTCTATCATCACTAATCTTTTTGGATAATTTTAAAGCATTAAAGTCCTCCAAAGAAACAAATTTTTCATGATAAAAATCTCTTTGATTTTGAACAATTTGCAAAATATCCATCGCGGATTTAAAACGAGATTTTTTTTCCAACACTTCAATTCTTTTTGCAAACGTCAAACTCAAAATATTTAAATCATTAAAACTTTGACTTGTGTCAATTGGAGGAGGCATACAATTACATAAGCGTTCCATTGGAAAATTCCAATTTTTCACAAAATAGTTTTTATCAAAAAAATCTATATCATACAATTTTGCGAAAAATTGGAATACGCGATAAAGTAGCTTAACATGCTCTGATACCAATTTGTAAAATGATGTGTGCAATATCAATCGAATTCACAATTCTCTAATGGATTGAAGCACACTTATTTAATTAGGTGCCTAAATTTGAACAAACCAAATTCAATTTTATTCAGGCCCTATGCATGCATCTAAGTTCTCAATCAAATCATGCATGTAAAATAAAGACGACTGATGCAGGAAAAAAACCCTTTTGGGTAAAAACCTTTTAACACTTTAAAAAGTTTAAAAGACCATTGACTTACATACATCCTGATAATCGCCCATAAGTGTAACGCACTGTGTCTTCGTCAAACCTTTAAAGCTATGCCTCAACCTGCAGTCCAAGTCGTCCACACACAGTAATGACTTCCCTCCAGAAATCATAAGGTATGGAGATGCCTTCTCCACAGAGGTTGAACAATAGCAGGGTTGTTCTTCAAGTTCCAAAATAGTTCACATAAATATATCACAATTTTGTGAATTGAAAAAACAAAAAGGGTTTTAAGCCTTAAGTGAAGAAGCCAAAGTATTCTGTCGATATGCAGTGTTTGCAAAATGAAAAATGTGAAAGACTTATTGAGAAAATGGAGTTGGAAGGTCAAATTTATAGAAGACTAAAGGCAGTGGTGTCGTTTGAACAAGAGACGATGTCGTTTGAAGTAACGCACGACATCAGGTCCCGTTTGAGCGACAAATGATATGTCGTTCGAACGACATCTATTTTGAAATAATTTTTTCTTTTTATTTTTATCGATAAATGAGCCACCTCAAAAACTTTGAAAATTATATTTCTTGAAAAAAATATTTAAAGCTCCGCTTCAACACTTAGAAAATATTTTGTGAAAAAATCCCAAATACTCTAAGTGTACTATTAATGTACTCTAAAATAAAACTTTACCAAAGATAATCCCGCGGAGACTATTTATTGAAGAACATTGATTATTCGAATTTGTCTTGATGTGAATGTGATCTTGAACTTCTTCGACGGTGTAACGGTATACGACATACAAATTGATAATGGACACAAATGTCCTTACACAAGTGTTTATGGTTGGCAAACTTTTAGCATTTGAGACATCTTCGAATAGAGGCGGTGCATTCCTGAACCATGGTAGTCAAATAGTAACAATGTCAAATGATTTTCTTAGCAAGTATATGTCCATTCATGCGGGGTCCATACTCTCTGCTATGGATTTTTAGCATCATCTCTTCAATGTCAGCCCTTGCGATGTAGTGCAAATGGGTTCCATCAAAGTTTTCCTTGAAAAATGGTTTATCGCAGACAACGTATTAGGCAATGAATCTGGGGAGGGATGCTCGATATTTCTTATCAGAACCTAGAGGATACCTACCATATTGAGGAGGCACCAACTATCATAGTACCAGTAGTCGGCTATATTAGGATCTTCTTTTGTAATGAGCTCAATGTGATAGTAGTGGGTTGGTTTATCTTGCTTCTAGACTAGGAGAGGGGCCATTTTTATTACTTTGGGTATGCCAATCATGGAGGCTAAATTAGCAAGGGCATCAGCTAAGTTGTTCTTCGCTCGGGGCAGATAGTGGAAAGTGACATCTTGGAATTAGGAGGTCAGTTCTTCTAAGTGGTCATGGAAGGGTAAGAGTTATTTATCCTTGACTTTCCATCTTCTGAGTACTTGACCAATGATGAGGTTTGAATCCTCATAGACATCTAAGTGTCAGATTCCTTTCTTCAGAGAAACTTTGAGGCCTATCGTGCATGCCTCGTATTCAGTCATGTTGTTGATGCAGGGAAAATGCAACTTAATGGCAATGGGAGTGCGAGAGTCATCAAAGGCAATTAGGAGTATCCCGATGCCATATCCTTTCTTCTTGGTGGCGCAGTAAAAAAACATTTACCCATGGAGATCTTCCTGGGAGGTACAAAGGATATTCTCATTCAGGAATTCAAAAATCCGAACATCGGTTCCTTCCATAGGGTAGTCAGCTTGGTAGTTAGAGATGGATCCTCCTTTCATAGCTTTCTGCGTAACATACACAATATCAAACTCGAATAAAAACATCAACTCTCAGGACATTCGACTGGATAAGGAACTTTTTTCGAGTAGGTACTTGATGGGATCCATTTGGGACACGAGTTTGATGGAAAAAGCGAGGATATAGTGTCATAATTTTTTACCCAGATAAGGGTGAAACATGCTTTTTCCAAGGCTATATAGTTTACTTCATGTCCAACCAACTTGCGAGTGACATAGTATATGACTCTCTCTTTACATGATTATTCAAGGTGTTGGGCTATCAAAGCCCCAGCTATGGTATTAGTCACAGTTAGGTAAAGGAGTAGGGGAAGAGCAGGTTGTGGTAGCATGAGTACCAGAGGTCAGGTTAGGTATTTCTTGATTAGGTAAAAGCCTTCTTGGCAAGCTTCATTCCAAACCTTGGTGGAATCCTTTTGGAGGAGTTTAAATATGCGTTCACATATAGAAGTCAACTGGTTGATGAACGAGTTGATACACTATAATTTTTTGAGGTATACCCGGATGTCCTTCTCCGTTTGGGGTGTGGCATATCGAGTATGGATTTTTTCTTGGCATGATCTTCTTCTATCCATTTCTCACTAACCATGAATCCCAATATCTTCTCTTTGGTAATGTCGAACACACATTTTTATGGGTTAAGTCGCATCTGATATTGTCGTAGTCGCTCGAAGAACTTTCGAAGAGTGGGAACATGACCCTCTCTAGTCTTAGACTCGATAATATTATCATCCACATATAACTCAACTTCTTTGTATATTATATCATTCAAGATGGTTATGGCAGCCCTCTGGTAGGTAGCCCCAGTGTTTTTTTAGACCAAATGGCATAACAATTTAGCAAAAGGTTCCCCAAGAGGTGCTGAAAGCGATTTTCTCTTGATGATTTGTGTGCATCTTGATCTGATTATATCCGAAAAACCCATCAAAGAATGACTTAAGAGCATGACTAGCTGTGTTATCTATAATCATGCCGATATTGGGTTACGAGTAATCATCCTTTAGAGAAGCTTTGTTCAAGTCTCGATAGTCGACACACATGAGAACCTTCCCTCATAATTTTGGTACGAGTATGATTTTGGCTAGGCATGTGGGATATTCGATCACACGAATTAAATCCATATCCAACTACTTAGCCACTTCTTCCTTAACCTTGAGCGACCATTCGGTGTGGAGATTTCACAATTTTTATTTGATAGGTTTTCATTCTGGGAGAGTCGGAATCTCATCTTGATCTATCTCAGGATCAATGTCGAGCATATCATCGTAGGACCATGGGAAGACGTCCATAAATTCCTTCAGTAGTTCCTAAAGTTGTACGTGCTCATGCTCATCAAGGGTGGCCCCTATCCTAATATCGTGCAGTTGGATATTTGGACCGAGATTAAAAATAATAATTTATCTTCATTAACTTGAATGCGGTTATGTTTTTTATTTAGTTAAGAATTATTAATTTGTAAAATAACCATCATCAAGATTTTGATTAGAATCAAGAAAATTAATGTAGTGCATAACGAGATACTCAAAATCTTCATTTATTTCATTAATAGGAAAAATAACATTGAGAACCTCCTGAAAGAAGGTCTCAATTACATTAGAGTAAGGGGGAACAACAATAGAATGGGAAGTGGGATAAACATCAGGGTTAGGTTTAATAACAATAGGTGGAATAGGTGAAGTATGATAGTTGAGGAGAGGTGTATCTGCAACATTTATTAGACGAGATGGATTCAATGTTGCAGCCCCTGAGTGGATAATGCAATGTTCCATCCCCAATGTCTCCAAGTTAAAAGAATCCTCAGAGTCACTTCCCTCAGAATCTCCAATATCGGCTATGGTCTTTTCGATTAGTGGTTGCACGTGATACTGGGAACATTCGATCTATGAGTATCTATCTTGAAAAAATATCTCCATTCTAGGTTTCATATTCTTATCCACATGATCATACCATGATTCAAAAAATCCATAGAAGGGGGCATACTCACCTTCTCTGATGAATTTTTCGTTTAAGGAATCTCTAGAGATAGACTTGGCACTTTCTAGCCTTCTCTTCAGTGAAGGCTGATGGATGATTATAAGTTTTTTTGATGGTTGATAGCCCAAACCCCAAGGAGGAAATGTTTTATTCAATATAATGGGTTCAAGTTTCCCCTGCTGTCATCTTCCTTGCCCCAGTTCGGGCAAGAAGTGCATGTTCTTAAACATCTGGATCACATTAACGTTTCTATGGGAGCTATACTCCGAACGAACCGTATCATTGAAATCATCCCCTAATGGGAGTAGAAGTGGTTCAAATCGGAAGCCTGATAGAATCATATCATTCACCACGTGTTGTATCTCAAGTACTAGATTACTGGTGCTTGCATTTTTGGCATTATCTTCGTTGCCCAAGATGGTGATGACCTGCCATTGGTGAAGAACTTCAATTTCTGATGGATGGAAGAAGAACCCTTAATGCTATGGATCCATGGTCATCCAAGTAACATATTATAATAAGATGGTATATTAATGATTTTGAATTCAATTGGAGGATTTATAGGGATGACCTCTATTATGAGTTTTATGGATGCTATTACTTCTTGATGAGTATTATCATAAGTGCGTACATTGATAGAGCTATGAGCAAGGTCACTGACTTTCAGTCCTAAATAATTAAGGGTCCTTAACGGGCAAACATTTAAAGTTGATCCATTATTGATAAGAGAGAGAGGGATAATCTTTCCCATGACTTCGATGGAGATATTGAGAGCATAGTTATTGTTTGAGCCAATCTTGGGGATTTATTCTTTGGAGAAGGAAAGGTTTCTAGTAGAGGTTAGATATTCGACTAGATTTACTACTTCTTCTGACGTAGTGGAAGGAACGACCGTGGGTCATGTGAGTAGCTTGATTAAGTCATTTCTGTGTTGTTGGGAAAACATAAAGAGTCTCCATAGAGTGATGTTGCCTTGGGTCTTTTTTAATTGATCTAGGATCTTGCTCTCCTCGAGGGTCATTTCAGGCATAGGAAGATTCTCAACACCTTTTCCTTTGTAATTTTTTGATGGTGGCAGTTTTAAGACTTGGTAATGCCTCCCTAACCTGGTCATATGGTTCACAGAAGAGGGGGAAAATAGAAACCCCGTTTCCTTATCGATCTCTAGTTATTCATCCACCTTAGTAAATTCTCCTAGCATCTCCTCAAATTATATCATCCTGCATATGTTGACTATCGCGTTATTCTTTTTTAGACTTTGGTCTACATTTGAATAACATTCGGTGGCAACGACATTATCTTTCCATAAAAAGTTAATACCCTCCATAACCTTAATAACTTCATCGTGTAGATCCCCCCATTTGACGAGCATGTGTAGAAGTGAAGGGACTAGGCACCCTTAGAGTTTCAAAGCATTAACTATCTCGAACATACTGTAAATATCACCGATTTGTCAAAATAAATCTGCCATGGTCTGGACCATATCTTTATCGGCACTACCCAATTGTCTGACTCTTAGGATAATTTTTTAGCTTCAAATAATAATACACTGAATCTTTGACAGTCAATGGTCATCTGAGAGGGAAATTTTAGCCCAAAATCTAGGATTTGGTTCAATACTTCTGATAATTGCACATCATTACCTATGTAATGGGTTCAAATAACAATTCATGATCTGGTGAGGAGTGTCAGGGCCTGATTGGCAAAGCTGGTAGGGTGTAAGAGAAAATATGGACAAGCTCGGAGGTGTTTAGGAGAGTATATGAGTATGGTTGATTATTTTTCTTTGTATGATTTGGGTATATGGGTGAACCTCTGAGTCTTCTTCTAGAAATATGGTATTTCTATGATTCGGGAGTGGATTATGGGTAGTGTTTGGTTTAGGAATGGCTAGTGGGGCGATGACACCCCGATCAATCAAACCTTGGATTATATATCGAATGTGGAAACATTGATCAATGGTATGACCTAAAGTTGGATGAAATTCACAATGGGCATCTGGTTTGAAATTTTTGGGAAGTGGGTTTGGTAACGGACGAAGGTCTAATGGCTTGGTGAGGTTCGTCTTAAAAGGGTTTGGTAAACTTTGGAGAGAGGAGCATGAAGCTCGGTGTATTTCTTTCAGACAAGGTTATGGAGAATTTTTTGTGACTATGAAGTGGTAGGATGAGAGATTTTATTGATGGTTGAGACTGCGGTACTAGCAGGCTTTTCAAACTTTATGGGAGCGAACAGTCCAGATACTTTCTTCGGTTCGACTTCTGTCTTGACAACACTTTCTTTTATCTCTACTCCTTCTCCTCAGAGGCTTTAGAAAGAAGAGTAGTACTTTCCTCACATCATCGCTCGAATATGGGGTTAGAAGTTCTCCTTCATAATGATGACTTGCTCCTCTTCAAAAGGCTGATTGGTCATATTGGCTGCTTTCTCTCTCTATCGTGCTACAATGTTAATGACTGATTCCCCAAGATTATATTTGAGAAGAAGATCTAAATCATGATGGGAAACCTCTAACCCTTCGTTGTTCTTTTACCATGACATGAATTCGCATAAAACATCCTCCCAATTTTTGATTTTGGACTCGTCAAGAGATAAAAAACATCGAAGAGAGTTGTCTTTCAAAGTTTGTTAAAATATTTGGGTCATTATTTCCTCAAAGGATCCTAGGAGAGTCATGGCTCGGTGATAAGTGTGGAGATGAACAATTGGAGGTCAACTACCTTTGAACTTCTCTATATTGGGGATTTTGATCTTTTATGAAATCCTTGCTTTAGGATAAGGAGACATGTGGGTGTAGTCCATGTTGTTCTTAGAGATTCTGACTTGGTCAAACTTCTTGGTGAACATACTAATGTCCTCCTTGACCTTGTTCAACTCTTCCTCATTCAGATCAACGATCACGGGTAAGTTATCCCCTAGCTAGGAAAGATTCGGTATAGGGAGCTGGGCTAGTCCATTAACAGAAGGGGCACATGGAGTGTACTAATAGTGTGCGGACCCATAGTGCAAGGGAAGCAAACCTCGGGCTCTTCGGGAATAGTGACCCGATTTCGCTGCATCTCATGAACCTCGATTTGAAGGTTGTCAATCTTAGTAGTGAGTTGGGCTAGAACCATCATCAAATCCAACTGCACATTTAGTACTGGATCAATATTCTCCACAAAAGGCAGATGAATTTTGGACTCAAAGGAAGTAGCGAGGGGACTGATAGAACTTCGGGGAGGTTTGACGTAAGATCGAAACCAATAGGGAGCCAGACCAAGGGTATGTGATCGACCTTGAGAAGGAAAAAAATATGAATTTATTTTCGAAAGAGAGGGAAAACTGTTATTGTTTTGAAAAGAAAAGAAAATGCTTTTGACATTTTTTAGTAAAGAGGGGGAACAAAATGATTTTGGGTAAAGGGGGAAGAAAAATATTTTTGGTATAAGGAAAGGAAAAATATTTTGGAATTTTTGATAAAAGAAGGAAAATATTTTTAACACTTTTTGGAAAAGAAGAAAGATGAGAGACAAGTCTCAGCATAATTATTATTATTATTATTATTATTATTATTATTATTATTATTACTATTATTATTATTATTATTATTATTATTATTATTATTATTATTACTACTACTACTACTATTATTATTATTATTATTATTATTATTATTATTATTATTATTATTATTATTATTATTATTATTATTATTATTATTATTATTATTATTATTATGTTCTCACTTGTATTGGGTTTACCTAAATGCAAAAAAATTGTCGGACGGAACCCGAGCCTAGGAAAATTGGGTTTGGAAAATATGAAAAAACTAGGGTTGGACATATTACCAGGATCATGGCTAGGGTCCCATTTTAAAAAATGTGTGAAAATTTGGGTGGCATGCCGAACCGTCATTTCGGTAGAGTTTCGGGTAGAAACTGGAAAACTAAATAGGAGTGCCCTAGGTTTGACACCTATATGTGGGTATTCAGTTGTTGGGTTAATTGTAATGGTTCCCCCCTTTGTCATAACTTCCACGATATACGTATTGCTTTTAAGGGCAATCGGTATGTGTTGTCAAGCCATTTGATATACATGAGTGTACGTGAATTGCCTCACTATATACTTCGTGGGGACAACACATGTGAGAGCGAATTTGATATACTCGACGTACGTAAATGAATTCCCTATGATATACCTTCCGTATTGACTTCGGTCAAGTGGTATGATGCGAGGGGAATCGCTCAATATACATTGAATGTACTTGGCCAATGGAAGGTGAGAGTCATATCTGTTAGGCTAACTACGACCTATCGGATCAGCACCCATCACAAAGTGACCCCCCAATTAAGGGACAAAATTTGGTCAATAGCAATGCTCTTTGGTGATGTAATGTGAAAAATGCATGATTCTTGATTAGTATATTATGCAGAGAGTAGCTTTATTTATCATGCTAAGCAAGGAATAATGTACACGTATAAAAAGTTAATCTATACTAAGAATGGATACGTGAGGGGGGGGGGGGATGTGTAGCGATCTTTGAGTCACTGTGTGGTAGTGAACCTACGAATGGATCAACTACAAGTGGTGTGTGATAAGTGTGAGTGAGCATGGATATATACAATTGTGAAACGTGGAGGTATGTGTTCCTGACACCTAAGCATAGATATTCTAAGTGGTGTGTGCAACATGTGGATATAAGTGATCCTATGTGCACTTGGTGTGAAGTGTATGTGGATAATATGTATAAGTGTGTGAGTGAGTAGTGATATAAGCATGAGGTATATATGTAAAAAAAATAATAAAGGAGAAAAATATTACATATAGATAGGTGCACATGCACACAAGCAAAAAAAAAAACACCCATGCAAACAGAGTCTAGCCCCCTTATGAACAAATTCCCCAGCAGAGCCGCCACTGTGGCCATCCCGAATCAAGATGTGCGCCGCTTATTCATTCCTTTGCTTCCCAAGGGGAATGGGGAAGGAAGGGGGATTAAAAGGTCACACGCCCTACTTAAGAACGCTTCGACCATCGCCAACGTGGGGTAAATATAAAGAGATCGATCCGCTAACCTATTTTTCACAAAACAGGCAAAAGAACATGTCGTTGCCTTGAGAGAGAGGAATCGAAGACAAAATGATGCATATGAAACCAATAGTCGAAGGTTTTGGGGCTAAGTTAGGGAATGGGAAGGTGTTAGAAACCCATCACACCCTTTCAGTCTCTTATGGGCTTATGCTATCATTTTCCTTTATTTCTCTATGAAGTGTGTGCGCATGCATATATAATGGTGATCAGAATCGTTCAACTCATACATGGAAAAGATAGAGTGAATTCATCCATAGGAATGCTCCCAAAATAATATATAGAAAATATGATTTATGTGTTTATCGCGATATAGATCGTCATAATGAAATAGTAATATGTGTTGGATGAAATGCTAATAAGAATTACAAACATAATATGTATACTAAATCAAGAATATGATAATTGTAGAAATGGGGGATTTAGAAAAATTGGAGGATTTAGAAAAATTGGAAATTTTGGAAAAAGTTGAAAATTAGAAAATTAAAAAATTGGACTCGAGTCTCGGGTTTTAATTCGAAAAGCCTACATAGCGTACAGAGGCATAAAAGTCCACATAGTTTGAATGCGACTTGGGGGTGGGGTTTATTCCATATATTCAAACAGGATTTTATTATAGCTGTGTGTGTAGAAAAATGTGTTTTAGTTTTGAAAAGGTGTGATGGACAATCCCATTTGGAATTTTTATGTGTAAACCTCTTTTTGTTCGTTTTGGATTTTTTTTTTATAGAAAATGAAGTACGTGGAATATACTAATAAAAATGTAGATATCAATGTGTATGAACAAAAGTAAGAACTACATTATGAATCTAATGTAATTTTATACAAACATGAAATTTAAAGAGATGGGGGAGGGTTTGGACCTTCTTTGAAGCTTGATGTTTGATGTTGGATGAACTCCCTTGAATATGAAATGAAGATTGGATGAGAGAGAATGTGATTTTGCCAAATTGGGCATGAAAATGATGGGAATGTAAGCTTCAATGGAACTTCACATGGAAGAACTTCACTGATTTCAAGGGAATATTATTGAGATCACTAATGCTGATTGATTTGAGGCATGTTGGAAGTGATGTAATGCCCTCTATTTATAGGGTGAAGGAATGCCGATCATCTTGTCCCTAGCCCTGCCCATCGGTAGGTGACCCTTGACACACTACCGATTGGTAGGGGAATGGACCTGCATATTGATAGTCTCATGCAGATTTTTCTGAAAAATGATTGTATTACAGAATTCGTTGATCCAAGTTAAACACGGAGCATACCGTTGGAAAGGTAATTAATTGACCTTAGAGATTACTTGGGACCAGTTTTGGTTTCGAGGTTTGACTTTGGGTCAAATATATCTCAGATGAGAACGTTGATCCTTTGGACAGGAGATTGTCAGAAAAAAATGGATCATTTATTGGCATGGTAGGTTAGAATTGCGTACGTGATAGATTATTGAAAAGGATATTCAATTCCCTTTAAAGATTCATTCATTATGAGCTGAAGAGTTAACCTTGGTTAAACGGAGCTCGGGAGCGCCCAGTGGCCTCCGAATCAATTTTCAGGGAAAACATATAGTTTGTCCGAATGGTTATTCTGTGTCGTGCATGGGGAGGACCATCATAAAGGGGTTTTACTGCCCTTAGAGGTTTCAAAGAGCTTTCTCTATGACAATGATGTTTATTAGGATCAAATTGAGGCTTGGGAACGCCCGATGGCCTCCAAATTGATTTTTAGTTGTAAAATGGTTCGTTCGTCCGAACTGGTATGCTGATTCATGCATGAGACGTACTGTTAGAAAGGGGGGTTTTAGAAACCTTCAAAGATTCAAAGAGATTTTTCTCTGACAATAGAGTTCATCATAGTCAAACGAGGCTTAGGAGCTCCCGATGGCCTCTAGATGACCTTGGGTTTGTAGTGAAATGGGGGAGGTGTTAGGGACCTAAGGAGAGGGTTAAAGGGTCCTATAATGTGGTGTCTGCAGTCAATAATAAAACTAAACTATCATATTTTAATTAATAAGAATTGGATATTATAGGAAGCTTGAATTCGAACTTTAATGGTGTTGTATGGTGATTTCGGGCATGTTTTAATGGTTATGAATCGGGTATAAAAGGTGAAGTGTGTGGATGTTATAATCGAATGTTGGATAAATATTATGAAAGGGATGTGTAAAAGGACATGCACTCATTTTGAGGAAATGAGGTCTTGGAATCTGGTATAAGAAGGTCCTTGACAATGAGGTCACGGCTTCCATGAATAGGAAATGTTTAGTTATTGGGGTTCTGATGATCGGTATAGTCCTCGGCCTAGCTATTCGCTTACCCCTGACTTATAGGCAATGTAAAGTACCCCTATACTTTTAGGTAGAGGGCCAAGGGTGCCTATAGGTAGTCTGAAATGGACTTTTTCAAAAAAAGGGCATAAAATAAAAACCGTAAGTTCGATTAAAACACATATGAGACCCTTCTAAAGAGGATTCAGAGCTATAAAAAAAGAGTTGAGAAACTCTCAGGTCCAAGAGTTGACTAAATTCAAATGGATCTCGAAAGCACACGGTCACCTCTTGATTATGGTTTTGGGCTTAAAAGCCTTGTAAATTGGAACCGTAAGGCAATTCACATAGGGTATGGAAAGTTAAAAAGAGTAATCAAATCCTTGTAAAATTTCATTAATGTAATCTCGATTCCAAGAGTTGACCGGAGTCAAATTCAGTGGGCTCTGATATATGATTTCAAAGTAAAAAGGCAAGTAAATACAAATCGTAAGGCAGATTTGTACACGATATGGACCGTTGAAAAAGGGTATTTTAAGGCTTATGAAAGTGAATTGTACTAGTCTTGATTTTGGGAGTTAATGAAGTCAAATGGATCCCAAAAATGTCAGGTAGCCTCTAGTTTAGGGCCTAAAAGGAAAGACCAAGGATTGATGGTTGAAGGAATTATGTTTGGGTCCTATAAAGGTGCATGAGAGGTACTAGGATGGGGGTAATAGAATTAAGTGTCTACATGGAGTATAATATTTTTCTTGAGTCTAGGATTGAGGAGTTTGAAGAGAGATTAAGAGAAGCGAGTTGTGTGCAATTTGGTTTGGAATCCAGGTCGAAGAAGCTTGATAAGATTTTTGGCACCGTCCAAATAAAAAATAAAAATTTTAGAATTATATTTGATGATAACTATGCTTTTGTTAAACCCAATACTAATATTTTGAGAGGGTCAATTATAGGCAAGGGCATTAGAAAGGGTTATCCCAGGGGTTAAATTTCCCATCGTGTCGACATTTACACATATTGCGATCGAAAAGGTCACTTGAGAAAGTTTTGTTATGAAATTCGGAAAGGTCTTTGGAAGTCTAAGTCCAGAGTTACCAGGGTTCTCCATGCCCAAGATCATCATATTATGCCTATGTGGGTTAGGAAATTAGATATGAAGGTGTTAAATGCTAGCCTTGTTGATTATCGTATGATTCCATATTTTCCATGTATCTAGGACATTTGATTATAGTTTACAGTGCTTTAGATTGTTCTTAATCACGCTTGCATGGAGTTGTTCAAAATTCATTTGGTTAATGGATTCACTTGGCATATGCCTCTACACACACTTGCAGGAGATCTTTTAGATTATAACTGCCTTTTTTACATGACCTAAGTGTGGTGTTCTCCTATTAATATTACCGTATACATTTTTTGTTTGATTGTGGGATTTTTTTCATGTAAGAATCATAACTCGAGAGTTTGTTTTGTTTGAAAATATGAGTGAGAAATGGAAAAGGTCTACGAATGGAGTAAATCAACTTTGTATGAAAGACTACCATTGGCAAGAGACTAAAAGAAATAAGAGTTAAAGAAAAGAAAATAATTCCCAAGGCCATGTTTTCTATTGATGCTTCAAAATAGGTATCTAAAAAAGAGAGAAAAAAATTTGAATAACTATATTTTTAGGGTGTTAAAGTCGAAGATCAATGGGTTTGTATAATAAGTCCTAATTAATCTAATTTTTTGACTATTTGTTTGAGAGTCATCAATATTTCGAGGCTAGCTTGCATCGTGTATGTTTGTCGATTTTGAGTTCTTTATTTGTCAATTGGGTCTAACTCGAAGTTTCATAAATAAATATGGTGAAATTGAACTCCTTGTACATATCTTCAGTGATTGGGACATATTTCTTTTATTTTCTAGTTCAAGCCCCTTCACCCCGTACCACATTTTGTTTAGAAACATTGTTGCCTAACGAGTGTGGAAAACTTATATATTTTGTGTCTTTCTTGGTGTTTATGCCTATATATTCTTGTACCTTATATATATACTAGGATGTACCCATGCCGATAGCGTGGTGATAAGTGTGCTCTCGAATATTTGTGGTTATAGGACACTCACACTTCTGCAAGTCAATTTTTTCTCAACATGATATATTTAAAATTGATGACAAAGTAACTAAGCGTGACATTTTAACATCTAAAAAAATGATGATTTTCTTCCATTCCACCCCCCCCCCCCCCCCCCAAAAAAAAGGCCATAATTCAAAATCCAAAACCAACATGTTTAATATTGAATTACAAAATCCAAACCAAGATGTTTAGAGTCCGTCCAAACCAAAATTTTCCAAAAAAATATTTCTTGTTTGTGCTGTGTTTATTCTGGTCGGGCTCGTGTAAAAAAATTATATTCCATTTTACGTCGTATTGTGACGTGTCATGTTTACTCTAGTTGAGATCATTTTTGGTTAAAAAAAATATTTTTTGTTGTGCCACTTATACTTGAGTCGTGTTCGAGATAAGCAAACACTAATTTCATGTTGTCATGTTTATTTTAGTCGGGTTACTTTTCATTGACAAAATATTGTGTTGTGCCACTTTTATTTGGGAATTGTTTGCCATTGGAAAAATAAATTATTTCATAGTGTGTTGTGTCGTATTATGTCATAATTATTTTGGTCGATTTCGTTTTAGGTTAAAATATATTTTGGATTTTTTTTAAAATATCTTATTTAGGGCCACTTTCACTTAGATAATGTTCGTGATTGATAAAGAATATTATTCCATGTCGTGTTGTAATATTCCATGTCTTGTTAATTTTAATCAAATTCAATAAACATTGTGTTGTGTCACTTATACTCCCAAGACAATATTGTGATGTTATATTGCACCACTACGTTAGACATTTAATTAGTTTGTACATTGGTTTTTGGTATGAGTAGGCAAGTAGAGTCATTATTTCTATTTTGTATGTAGGTTGATTTTTGTTATAAGTAGGCATTTGAATTGATGTTGTTCACAATTGTAGAGAGAATAAAAGGTGGCGTGGGAACTGTAATAACCCGCACTTTTATGGCAAATTAAATTTAATAATTAAGTGCACTTTGGGAATTTAAAAAATTATCGTAAATAGTAATTTTTGGAGATTTCAAGGATTAAATGATTTTCGATGTGTATTATATTTACTTTTGGAATTAAGTAAATAAGTCGAAGTATTTTAATTATATGTCACAGCTGGGTAAAGCGACAGAGGAAAATATTTTAATGGGAATACCGCATTTATTTGTGTTGATTTGAACTAGTGAATTGCGCTCAAGTGCCTCGGATGGAGATTTCGAGTGCGTAGTGAGTCTCGGAATGGACGAGATAGTCAGAATTGAGTATCTGGGTGTCGAAATTGAGTTTTGGGAATTTTTGATTAATAGGGACTCGCAATTGAGTAAACGAGTCATTTTTGGGATAATAAGGGATAAACCCTTATTTTCTCTCTTATAAGTCACGAGAGAGAAATAAATAGAAAGAAAGAAAAGAAAGAAAATAAAGAGAGAAAGAAGGAAGAGGAGAAAAGAAGATAGAAATGGGGGATTTCATCCAAACTCCGTCGGATTCGACTCGAGGTCGTCGGATTTCATCCTCCAGGCAAGTGTGTACTTGCTTTATTTCATTTTGTGCATTTATTTCATATTATAGTTGGTAAACTATATGATTTTGGTTTAGAACCCTTAAAATAAATTTGGTAAAATTTGAATATGAGTTTACATATTAATGTAATGTAAACTCTGAATGATTTCTAGTGTTAAATCCATGTAAATGGAGTGAAGAAATGGATTGAAATGGGTTAAAATGATAAGTTGGGGTTTTTATGGTATTAGGGTTTAAATCTAATAAAAATGGTTTAATAACCCAAATAAATTGATGTGCTAGTTGTAAAACATAGATTAGATGTTTATTGAGTTGTTGGATGAGTTTTGAGACAACAAAAATGGAGAATTATGGAGGCTTGGCTTTTTTTAGAAGAAAGTGAATAGTGATCTACGTCTTATCCAAATCAATTCGGCCAAGGCGAATCGATTCGTCTCTTGGTCAAAAAATAAAATTTATAGATCTTTTTGATACGGTCGCGTGGGCGCCGACCGTGTATTTTTATGATTTTTTTTGGATTTATAGTGTTTTTTCTACGAAAATCTGTCCGAGATTGAAATGGTTAGTCAGAAAATAAGGTTAGAGTTAATTGGAGATAAATATTAGGGGTTCTTGAATAGAGAGTTAGGACCTCTAAAGGAATTGAGGAGATATGAAAAATTTTGGTTTGTAGGAATAAATCCGAGTTATAATTTAAATGGAGATTGGATTGAATTTTGGGTTTTTGGGTTATATAAAAAACCTAAGTAGATTTGGGGATTTCGGACCAGCCGAATTGATTTGGACAAGCCGAATCGATTCGGTATGAGACAGTAAGAAATTAGAACCACTTCGAATCGATTCGGACAAGACGAATCGATTCGGTGGCCAGCGAATCAATTCGGACAGGCTGAATTGATTAGGTTCTGGGAGATTTTTTAAGGTTTTCTCCTTTAAGTTTAGGGAGATTGAAACTATGGTTTTGGAGGTTATTATCGGGGATTGTAGATATGATATTAGGACTCCTAGATAATGGTATTGAGGGTGAGTAATCCCCGAAAAGAAATAAGGAACCTCATATTAATTTAGTGTACAATCTGGGGTATTTGTTTAATGAATGCTTGGGAATACTTTTGGGTTTAGTATCGTGAGAGTGAGAATACTCGAATATTATTAATTATGAGAATATTTGGTTTTTATTGGTCATCGCTATGTGTGATTGGCAATTATGGCCATTTATATATGTTTAAGGAACTATGTGGATTATATATATACTATGTGAGTAAAGCATATATATTATATGGTACGGATATGTATATATATATATATATATATATATATATATATATATATATGTGTGTGTGTGTGTGTGTGTGTGAAGCATACCCCCTCTAATGCTATCATTGGGAAGTTGCGCGAAGAGGGTGAGCACCCTGGCTCGAGGAGCAGGGTGTGGATATTCCCCAGGTCATAGCGTCCATTCTTATATTATGTGATTTTTATTAGGGGTGAGACGTGGTGGGTATATTTTGTCTCCTTGTCGAGGAGGAACTATGATCTCTTCCAAGACGTTGTAATTTGGTTACCGGTGGTCCCTAGGATGATATATGAGTGATACCCTGGAAGATGATAGCATTGAGAGACCGCATCCTCGAGTTATAGCTCGTTGGGATGGTTATTGTACTTGTGTGATAGTACATTACTTGTGTATGAGAACAAGATATAATATCTCTGTGAGAATAAGGAGATAAAATGAATATGAAATGTAAAGAAATGAATTCTCATTCAGGGAGATTATATCCGGATGTGTAATATGATATATATATAAAAAAATTGAATATGAAAAATAAAATATGAGTATGGAAATGGATATAATTATATGAGTATATATGTATAAATTGAGTACTGAGGGTCTAATGGATCTCGACGATCAACCTTGCCAAGTAGTAGTGTATCGGGGTTTTTTTTTGTTTGGATTTTTCATTGCGAGACACCCCACGCACGAACATGGCTTAGTGTTGAGACTTGGGAGAAGTTTAACCCTTAGTGCTCTAATATTGGTATTTCTTATATGGTGTGTGCGTGTGTGTGTATATATATATATATATATATATATATATATATATCTTTCATGTACTGAGGGTCTAATGGATCTCTACGATCGACCTTGCCAAGTAGTAGTGTATCGGGGGGTTCCTTGTTTGGATTTCACTTTGCGAGACACCCCACGCACGAATGTGGCATAGCGTTGAGATTAGAGAGAAATTGAGCCCTTAGTACTTGGCTTATTTAGGATTTCTATAGCTTGGGGGTGATGAATTAGTTAGTCAGTGTGGTTTTACTAGGATGTTTAGAGGGATGCACTAGGTATGCACTATTAAAAGAGAGGTGAGGGGTATCTCATGGGAGTGCGATACCAATTTAAATATGAGATAAAACATATTTTTAAAATTAAAGCATTTATGCACTTGCTAAATATTTTCACAACTCGGGCTCTGACCCATTTCCATATTTTTCCTCTCTTGCTATATATTATATATATATAGGTGTCCAGACACAGGGACGCCTGGATGATTATCCTTTCGAGTCAGACGTCTGCTATAGCAGCTGTGGATGCATGCAAGTTTGATTTAGACGATTTAATTCTTGCAATCTAGATAGGAAGCATTGTAGTTACTCTCGGGCCGAAAGCCTAATTGTATTTATTTATTCTTTTATCGCCTTTTAGTGTGGCATTCGATTTGATTGTATCATATTTGAACCGAGTGTTCGATTATTTTACCTCTTTCCAATTTCATTTATATAAACTGTGTGAATGTTTATATTGTATAGTTGTTGACAAAGATTAGTTAAGTAAAATTTTGACGCCAGCTTAATAGGTTATTAGTAATTAAATTGGTATCAGAGCATCAGGTTCTAGTGTCCTTAGGAATCTGTACGGACGTACTATGCTTTCAGCGTCGCTCTCGATTTGTTATAGAGCCTTGTGATTAGGATTGTTGATTCCTTTTGTGAGATTTCGTTCTCCTTCCATATTATGAAATTATAGTAAATCTTTTGCATGCTCGTTCGAGGTTCGTGTGTTTATCGAGGATGAGTGACAAAGGAAGGCCGTGATGAGGTCAGTAGGAGGCAGGGAGTGGTGGAGTTTCCTTTTCATGAAGAAGTTAAGGGTAACTAGTAAAGGGATTGTCAAGATCGCGGCTATGGAGTCCAAGATACTGATAACCTTAAAAGGTTCAGGGTGACCCGAGATGAGGTATGTTGTAATGTGGAGTGTAGAACCTCAGAGTTATTCATTACCCAGTGGGAGTTAAGGGGCAAGTGTAGGGTGCCCATATGGGGCGTTGATTAAAGAATTTTTTGGTTTAGTTATAGCAAGTGTATTAAGTTCGAGAACCTTTTGGAGTCGCTAGGGTGATAGGCGAAGTGGTTCTTATGAGTTTCACCTCAGTTGAAGGAGGCTTGTTCTGTGTGACGAGATTGAGTCGCAGTGTTTTATTAGCCCCAGATTCGTGTGTGATGTGAGTTTATAAATAGTATCGATAAAGTTATACAGTATATATTTATGTGCTTTCCCGTGATAGCGGGAATCTATTTTCTTTCATTCGCTCAGAAGAGCGGGTGTTAGTATTTTATGTTTATATTAGATCGGTAGTACTCGTTTTGTGTGTATACGAGTATTGTGTTATTTTCATTAGAATATGATATTCGTTGTTCAGAGAGACAGCAGGCTAATGATGGAAAGACTATCGTGTTCGCGGTTCTAGGTTGGAACGGGTTGTTATTGCGATATCTCACCTGGATACAGGCTGAGTTCGCCTTTATTATGTACATAGATGGAACTTCGATGAGAAGATGTTTTATTTTTGTTATTCGAGTGTGTGGCGACCTTATAGATGTGATTTAAGGTATGCAGGGTTAATGGTTGTACTGTGAGTTTAAGATCATTATTGATTGCACAAGGACTGAGTGTTAGTACGAGCGCTTAGTGGTATGGCCCTTGAATGGAGATGGGAGTTTAGACCACATTTTGTTGAGAGTATGGATAGGGTTATCCCGGTTGCATATTTGGAGGTAACGGACCTCCACGACCGACAAAGTTGAGTAGTAGTGTAATGGAGGGGTTCCTTATTTGGATTTTGCTTGCGAGATGCTCCACGCATGAACCTTAATGACGTCGGGAGTGGAGAGATGTTACAGGATGCAAGGAAGTTGGTTTTGTGGATAAGTCATATAATGTGGAGGAAACACTATAGAGTGTGAGCCGTACAATGATGGTATGCTTATGGAAATATTGTGCTATGGAAAAGCACTAAAGTGATACTGTCACTACAAGTGGGTGGGTGAAGTAGGACTTAGAGAAATTGATTTGAGGACTATAGCCAGGCCTTAATGAAAAGGCAAATGTTTGAAGAAGCATGCTTTGGGGATAATGTTTGTAACGCTTTTGCAGAGAGTGGGTGCCTTGATTAGTTAGACTTTCCTGTTATCCTAGGTGGAAGGATAGAAGAGTGGAAATGCGTTAATAGGTTAGTGAGGTAAGATTTAGGATGTCCCACTAGTGTGCCTTAGGCCGTTATATCTCGGTGACCGACGATGCAAGGGAGTATTGTAACGGGAGGGTTCCTTATCTGGATTTCATTTTGCGAGACGTCCCACACATGAAACTGAGCAAATGTCGGGAGTTGAGAAAGGTCTTGGGCACTAGGGACACAATTTAGGATAATACTATTTCACGTAGTTCGGAACACTTATATCTTAGAATTTTTGGGCAGTGAAGCCAGTGGAGTTAGTGGCACCGATATAAAAAGATAGGTTGGTTAATCTTGAGAAGAATTGAATTTTGCGGGATGGGAAGATCCATGTATGAGTATTACACCGAGGAAATATGGTCCATTGTTTAGAAAGTGTGTATGTGTCGGACGTTTGTATTTGAAATGCAGAGAAGGTGTATGGGCACCTTAGTAAGTTAGTTTTATATACCGCTTGAGATGGAAGGAATGTAGTATATAGAGTTGAAGAGTATGCCGAGATGGTAGTATAGTATAGTATAAACCTTGTTAGAGGTGAGTGCTTATTGAGCACGGTTAAGAGTTATTGGGTAGTACCATTTCACTTTGAGGTATTAGGATGTGGAGTGATTCACGATCCTAGGTTAGTGTTGGTAGTATTGGTTATATCTAAATTTCGAGGATGAAATTCCATTGTAAGGGGGGAAGTATGTAATAACCCGCACTTTTATGGAAAATTAAATTTAATAATTAAGTGTAATTTGGGAATTTAACAAATTATCGTGAATACTAATTTTTGGAGCTTTCAAGAATTAAATGATTTTCGATGGGTATTATATTTACTTTTGGGATTAAGTAAATAAGTTGGAGTATTTTAATTATATGTCGCAGCTGGGTAAAGCAATAGCAGAAAATATTTTAATGGAAATACCGCATTTATTTGTGTTGGGTTGAAATAGTGAATTGCGGTCAAGTGCCTCATATGGAGATTTTGAGTACGCGGTGAGTCTCGGAATGGCCGAGATAGTCAGAATTGAGTATCCGGGTGCCGAAATTGAGTTTCGCGAATTTTTGGATTATTAGGGACTCGCAATTGAGTAAACGAGTAATTTTTGGGGTAATAAGGGATAAACCCTTATTTTCTCTCTTATAAGTCACGAGAGTGAGAAAGAGAAAGAAGGAAAAGAAAGAGAGAAAGAAGAAATTGGAGAAAAGAAGAGAGAAATGTGGGATTTCATCCAAACTCCGTCAGATTCGACTCGAGGTTGTCGGATTTCATCCTCTAGGCAAGTGTGTACTTGCTTTATTTCATTTTGTGCATTTATTTATTATTATAGTTGGTAAACTATATGATTTTGGTTTAGAACCCTTAAAATAAATTTGGTAAAATTTGAATATGAGTTTACATATTAATGTAATGTAAACTCTTAATGATTTCTAGTGTTAAATCAAAGTAAATGGAGTGAAGAAATGGATTGAAATGGGTTAAAATGATAAGTTGGGGTTTTTATGGTTTTAGGGATTAAATCTAATAGAAATGGTTTAATACCCCGAATTAATTGATGAGTTAGTTGTAAAACATAGATTAAATGTTTATTGAGTTGTTGGATGTGTTTAGAGACAACAAAAATGGAGAATAATGGAGGTTTGAATTTTTGGAGAAGAAGGTGAATAGTGACCTATGCCTTATTCGAATCAATTCGGCCAGGGTGAATCGATTTGGCTCTTGGTTAAAAAAATGAAATTTACAGATCTTTTCGATACGGTCGTGTGGGCACCGACCGCGTATTTTTCTAATTTTTTTTTGGATTTATAGTGATTTTTCTACGAAAAGCTGTCCGAGATTGAAATTGTTAGTCAGAAATTAAGGTTATAATTAATTGGAGATAAATATTAGGGGTTCTCAAATAGAGTGTTAGGACCTTTAAAGGACTTGAGGAGATATGAAAACTTTGGGTTTGTATGAATAAATCCGAGTTATAATTTAAATCGAGATTGGGTTAAATTTTGGGGTTTTGGGTTATATATAAAACCTAAGCAGATTTGGGGATTTCGGACAAGCCGAATGGATTGGGACAAGACGAGTCGATTCGGTATGAGACAGTAAGAAAGTAGAACCATTTCGAATCGATTCGGACAGGACGAATCGATTCGGTTCTGGGAGATTTTTTGAGGTTTTCTCCTTTATGTTTAGGGAGATTTAAACTATGGTTTTGGAGATTATTATCGGGGATTCTAGATATGATATTAGGACTCCTAGATAATGGTACTGAGGGTGAGTAAATCCCGGGATGAAAGAAGGAACCTCGGATTAATTTAGTGTACAATCTGGGGTATGGATTTAATGAATTCTTGGGAATAATTTTGGTTTTAGTATCGTGAGAGTGCGAATACTCGATTATGATTAATTATGAGAATCTTTGGGATTATTGATCAGCGCTATGTGTGATTGGAAATTATGGCCATTTATATTTGTTTAAGGAACTATGTGGATTATATATATACTATGTGAGTAAAGCATATATATTACATGGTATGGATATATATATATATATATATATATATATATATATATAACTATGTGTGGATGGTATATATATATATGTGAAGCATACCCCCTCTAATGCTATCATTGGGAAGTTGCGCGATGAGGGTGAGCACCCTCGCTCGAGGAGCAGGGTGTGGATATTCCCCAGGTCATAGCGTTCATTCTTATATTATGTGATTTTTATTAGGGGTGAGACGTGGTGGGTATGTTTCGTCTCCTTGTCGGGGAGGAACTATCATCGCTTCCAAGACGTTGTAATTTGGCTTTGACCACGAAGTAGGTGACATTTAGTCCTACCGGTGGTCCCCATGATGATATATGAGTGATTCCCTGGAAGATGATAGCATTGAGACACCGCATCCTCGAGTTATAGCTCGTTGGGATGGTTATTGTACTTGTGTGATAGTACATTACTTGTGTATGAGAACAAGATATAATATCTCTATGAGAATAAGGAGATAAAATGAATATGAAATGTAAAGAAATTAATTCTCATTCAGGGAGATTATATCCGGAAGTGTAATATGATATGTATATAAAAAAATTGAGTATGAAAAATAAAATATGAGTATGAAAATGGATCTAATTATATGAGTATATACGTATAAATTAAGTACTAAGGGTCTAATGGATCTCGACGATCGACCTTGCCAAGTAGTAGTGTATCGGGGGGGTTCCTTATTTGGATTTCGCTTTACGAGACACCCCACACACGAGCATGGCTTATTGTTGAGACTGGGGAGAAGTTTAATGCTTAGTGCTCTAATATTGGTATTTCTTATATGGTGTATATATATATATATATCTTTCGTATACTGAGGGTATAATGGATATCAACGATCGACCTTGCCAAGTAGTAGTGTATCGGGGGGGTTCCTTGTTTGGATTTCGCTTTGCAAGACACCCCACGCACGAATGTGGCATAGCGCTGAGAAAAGAGTGAAGTTGAGCCCTTAGTACTTGGGTAGTTTAGGTTTTCTATAGCTTGGGGGTGATGGATTAGTTAGTCAGTGTGGTTTGACTAGGTTGTTTAGAGGGATGCTCTAGGTGTGCACTATTAGAATAGAGGTGAGGGGTATCTCATGGGAGTGCGATACCAATTTAAATATGAGATAAAACATATTTTTAAAAATAAAGCATTTATGCACTTGCTAAATATTTTCACAACTCGGGCTCTGATCCGTTTCCATATTTTTCCTTTCTTGCTATATATTATAAATATATAGGTGTCGAGACATAAGGACGCCTGGATGATGATCCTTTCGAGTCAGAAGTCTGCTGTAGCAGTTGTGGATGCATGCAGGTTTGATTTAGACGATTCGATTCTTGCAATCTAGATAGGAAGCATTGTTGTTACTCTCGGGCTGAAAGCCCAATTGTATTTATTTATTCTTTTACCACCTTTTAGTGCGGAATTCGATTTGGTTGTATCATATTTAAACCGAGTGTTCGATTATTTTACCTCCTTCCAGTTTCATTTACATAAACTGTGTGAATGTTTATATTGTATAGTTGTTGACAAAAATTAGTTAAGTAAAATTTTGACACCATCCTAATAGGTTATTAATTATTAAATTGGTTTTCGACAATGATGCTAAGAATGATCCATATGCGACTCCGGTTTTAATTTGGTACACGAGTGATCGCTCGGTATTTTATTAGGCGGGTTGTCACAGGAACTTTGATTACTTTTTATCCTTATGTCCGTAATTTTTTATGGTAACCTCCCTCACCCATATTGTACCCGTACCGATGGCACGATTGTTAAAAGGTTATAGATATTTTGAACCCTTAATAAGTTAATGTATGGATATTAGATATAGCTTCTCCATATCCAATTTGAACCCTTGGATAGGAAAGTCCAAAAATCCTAGTAGGCAATGAATACAAATATGATACTTTAATGAATTAAACAATTCTCTATTTTTATAATATGTACATTTTTACACGTTCATCATTATTCCAAAAAAATAGTTCAAGTCACCTGTAAGCTTAAAAATAAAAAATAACATTTATATTTTCACAAGATATTTTTTTTTATTTTTCTATGTTAATGGTAAACATCAATTAAAATAACTATGTTAAAGGTCAAGCACAAAAGAACTCTTACTAGTGCCACCCACTCTTTGAGGTTCATTCCTCTCAAGTAAAACATCTGTTTTGGAAATTTAGATAAACAAATCTTAGTTTTGAATATTTCGTAATAATTACTAGGTTTGGAAAAATAAGACACACACCATAACACAATATGAACTGACACAAAATTATAAATTAATGTGTGGACCCTTAATAATTTCATATCATATCAACACCTAACTAATAAAATATGATTTCAGACCATATTGACACCTAACTAATAAAATATGATTTGGTTGGGAATTAGTTTCTTTTATATATATATATATATATATAATGATCTAAATTGGTTTGATAAAGTAATAATCAGTAAATGGAATTAGTTTCTTATATGGAAAAAATGTCGTAAATATTAAGACGAATTTGAATTAGTTTGAAAACGTAAAAACAATTTTCACTATTTTTTAAAAATAAATAATATATTTTAATTAACTTATCTATGTGTTACTTTTAGGTCTACCATTCATATATACAAATCACAATGCAGACATATTAGTTAGAATCTACATGTCCAAATACAATAATTGTTGTACATAAAACTTTGAGTAAAATGTTTTTATTATTCCAAGTACATTCAATTACTCTAAATGTATGTTTAATGCTAAACTGCATTTCATAATTCCATTTTTGTTCATTATGGGTATCAAATTCAAATAACTTTTTTTGGTACAATGTGAAAGTGGATTATTAAAATATATTAACACTTGTTCTAAGTTCTGTTAATAAAAAAAAAATGGAATTTAAATAATTTTGAGAAATGTTTCGTTTATTGTTTGATGAAATAAACTGTGCGTATAGGCTTTTTGATATTGTTTACCCATATGTATGTTCATGTAAATGTTAGAATAATGCATTTGTTTCCAAGTGCTTTAGTAAAACTTAGGAGACCTGAATTTTAGATTTCGAACAATTAATTGAAGATTGCTTTCAATCACCCCTTGTCTTGTCTTGTCATTCTTACTATCCATTGAAGATACTTTTGAAAATTTTTGTGAGGCTCGAGGATGGTAAATATGGTTTTATAGTTGATGACATATTTCTTCCTTTTGATAAATCCTTGCACCTAAAATTAAAGGGACATCAATTCATAGGCCACAAAAATCTCCAATATAAAATTTAAAAATTTCTAGCACTTAACATCAATTCAGAGTATTAGCAGGACCCCTTGTCCCATCCATCATTCTATCTCTTTATCGCATCTAAGTATATCCACTCTTTGATCCATACACATACTGGCTTGGGCAGTCCCATCGTCGAAGAGTTCTATTGGTAGATTTTTTGTGTAATAAATCTCCTTAGGCTCCGCGCAATAGAAATGTGGTGTTGGTAACTTCTCAATTTTTGAGATTTTAACTTCCTTTTCTTGACCCACAAATTTGCCTTCGGTAGATAGCATTTTTTGTCGATGTTTATATTATTTTTATTTGGTCCAATCACCCATCGATTGTCCCTTGCAAATTACAATTGAAGAAACATTAGAAACAATCATATTTTTTTTTCTTTTTTATTAAGAAATAAATGCAAACATTGGTATAAAAATAATTTTTATTTTAGATTTGAAATATTAATTAAAACACAAAATATTTAGAAATGATATTAATAATAATAAAAATGCAGTTCATATTAAAAATCTCTACAGAAAAAAATCTCTAAAATTCAAGTAAAGGTGCTCAAAATTTAATCTCTATGTGAATGCAAAAATAGTACTTCCATTATGTGAAAAAGTTGTGTAATTTAACACCAATAAAAATACTTCATAAAAATTTACTTTCAAAGATAATTAGCCTTAAAAAGAAACACGACCTATATTTAGATGTAAATATAGAAAACAACAACTCCCAATACAAACTTGCTATTAATTTTAAATTAGAACTATTTTAAGAACTTACGATATTATGTAAATACATATGAACTTATACAAAATACATTGGATCTATGCAACGTTATTATTACAAAGTAGAGGTATGGCTCAAGAAGACACTTCCATATTTTAAGTCATGGTAGTGGTATCACTTTTCTTCACACCTATATACATTTAAATTTACAATACATCAACCACTAATTTAAATAATCATTCAATACTTGTTATAGTTAAAAGACAAATAGTTATTGATGATAATTTTCTTTTTTGGCACTTGAAAGAGAATATATATATAAATTACATATAATGGTGATGAACAATACAAATGACCAAAATTAGAACTCAACACTATAAAACTACATAAAACCAAAATTTGAAAGAATTATTATCATTATGAAAATACAGAAGAAAACTATAATAAACTGATAACAACCTATGAAGATCAACATTGTCTAATGTGATAGAAAAAAACTTTCGGTATATATTTTGTCATTGCTTGAAAAGGGATTCTAATCAAAATTCTCAAATTACTTACAAAATATAACAATCTAAAGTGTAGAGGTAAGTAAGGGTATCAATCCACATCAACCATTGAAACAGTGCAATGTGAGAGAACCTTATCTTTCTTATTTAATATTTTCTGGCAGAATGAAAAATGTTGTCCATCTGTCCCCTTTAATACCAGCTAAGAAAAAATGTAAGTACTAAAAAATAAGTAGCCAACTTGAGATTCACATTCCACAAAAAATTAACATTAGATTCACATGGATCATGATTTACGTATATTGAGAACATAAAAATATATAGTGAATAAACTTAGTTGCAAAATATATAGATAGACCATAAAAGCCCCAAAAAATTCATGATCTGAAAATCCAAAATCTGAAAAATTCAAGATCTGAAAACGAAAACTAATTTTAAAAAAATGAAAATACTAGCACATAAGAGATTAAGAGAAATCCAAAAAAGAGAGAGAGCGAGAGAAACTAAACAATCCTAAAACTTTCTTTAAGCTAAATACTTGTACATTAGAGATTTCAAAAACTAAGAGATTTCCAAAAATCTTGCTCGAGTACCTGTACATAAGAAATTTCAAAAACAAAAATCTAAAATCGAAAAGAGAAAGAGTGAAAGATACGTCCATCAAACAAGAGATGAAGAGTAGACATCGAATGTATAAAGACATCGAGGCCTACGGTAGTATCTACTTTTTCGGCGACTTAGATGAAGAGTAGGCCACAACGGTGGTGGTGGTGGTCGAAGAGGTTTAAGTTTAGTGCGAGGGCTGAACCTAGGGCTTGTGGATGAGGGAGAGTGAGGGAGTTTCATGTGGTTTGATTCTTTTATTAAATTTATTATCACGGGTATGTCAGATTTTCAGACTTCAAAGGGTTGATGGGACACATTTTTTGATTGACACATGGCATAACGTAAAATCATTAGATTCAAACCCTTAAGAATTAATCTTCTCCATCAGTTGACAAAGAGAAAAAGTCCCCCCTTCTTTATTACACACACAAACACACACTCACTCAATGTTGTTTGAAGGTTGTTCCAATAAGTTTAGTACTTTCATTCAAATGAGAATGTCCAGTTCATTGGAACGATCCCTATGATTTTTCTCGAATGAATTTTCTTGGAATGCTTTCTAACTTTAATTTGCAAAAATCTATAAATACTAGGTTTGAAGACAACTTTCTTTTTAAGGCTTTCAAAATCAGTTTTTCAAGAATTATCTAAGATCCTCCTAACCCTAGTTTACAGCAAACTATTTGACATCTTACTTTCATTCAAATATGCTAGTTTGAGATCTCATGTTTGAGCACCAACATTTGATCATTCTTCATCATTGTTCCGTACAATTTGACGTGGTGGCTCCGTATTGTAGTGATGATTTGCAAGCTAAGATCGGTGGATACTGAGACGTGTGCGGAGCATGCATTGTGGCCCATTGTGGATGGATTTCGGTGTGTCACTATGAAGAAGGTTCAACGAGAAAATATGTCATCAGGGCTTGAAGGAGCTGATTTGGTTATGTAAGTCCTATGTCATCAGGGCTTGAAGGAGCTGATTTGGTTATGTAAGTCCTATGTCATCCTTATTTAATTCCTAAATCACAATAAATTTTCATGGTTTGGCCGTTCAAGGTTTTTCTCGTTGTGGGGTTTCCCCGTACATCGACGTGTTGTGTGATTGCTTTATTTTACTTTTATTGAACTCACTTATATTATTGCTTAGGGAAACATAAAATTAGGTAAATTATTTACACAACAATCGGTTTAAATTGGTGCATGATTAACTGGGTTAGTCATTTAATTTATATTGAAAAACTTAAAATTTGCGTTTATTTGGCAATCCGTATAAACACTTAGGGCAGTAGAACTTTCATTTCAAAATCAAACAAGGGTCTTTTATTATATTTATTAACATAATTCAAAATACATCAATTTAAACCATCTTATAAGATCAAACCATAGGATTTGTCACCAACCTATCCTAGTTTATTAATATGAGATTAAGGTTTAATTTAACAATTAAATAAATTTTGAAAATTTGTTTTAGATGATTAATATTAGATTAAAAATATAGTAAATCAGAATCCAATGAACTTACGATCTGAACACAATCTGAATTAGAGTTTAATTGGTGTAAACTTCCATATGGACTTATTGACAAATCAAAGCAATGAAACCTCCTAAGTTCCCTCCATCCTTGTGTGCCTCTTATTTACTTAGCCTTCTAAGGTTTATCCCATGCCTGTAATGTGTTTTAGGTTTTTTTTTTTTTTTTTTTTTTTTTTTTTTTTTTTTTTTTTTTAAAACTATCCAATATATAGGAGTGAAAACGCCTCACTCGTGGCAACTACAAAATTTAGGACATGATTAAAAGGAACTGAGAACTTACAAGCCTCCAAAAGGAGGAGATACCCCAAAGGCATCTAGCCCTGTCTGATTGATGGTAAACCCCACCTATCCACTCTAACAAATCCTACCAGGTGTTTAGGAAAGTCAGACGTATGGAAAGAAAACATATTAAAAGATTCTTTGCTACCCAATTTGGCCAAATAATCAGCCACATAGTTCGCTTCTCTATATATGTGTCGCAATGAGAAGGTATAGTCAGTCAACATAGATGTTATCTTATCAATATGCCATCTAACCCTCCACGGGCATCTCACTCTACCTTTAAGAATATCAACCACAATCTTAGAATCACTTTCAATCTCCACAACATAGTCTTTCAAGTCTCTGTAATATGAGATGCCTTTGTACAATGCCAAAACTTCAGCTTCAATATTAGATACCTGTCCCAGATTGCTAGAAAAAGCCCACACAATTTCACCTTTACAATTTCTAAGAATACCCCCTGCTCCTCCCATACCAGGATTTCCCACTGAGCTCCCATCAACATTTAGTTTTAAAACCCCAGAAGGAGGAACCATCCATTTAACCAGCATAGGCTTGACAACTTTACTCATAGAAGGGATGTGATATAACTGCAGAAGGTACTTGACATTATGAAATACAGATGAAGTACTTCCTTTTTTCCCTTCATATTTGCATTTATTTCTATGAATCCACAAACTCCAACATATAAAGACAGGGATGGATTTATGCATTGATATACTCCTGCTGCACTTGAGCCACCAGTTCATAAGTTGACCTCTCACTCCATTTTGAACTCTAGAAATCCCATATTCTTTGCAGTAGAAATCCCATACTTTGGATGCAATATCACCATGAGCAAAAACATGATCAATTGATTCCTCTTGATGAAGAGGGCAACAATGACAAATAGAAGGACCACAAATACCTAGACACCTAATGCTATCATCTGTGGGAAGAAGGTGATATAAGAGTTTCCATACAAGAATAGACATTTTAGAAGGTATGGCTTTATCCCAAAGAAATGAAGAGCTCCATTGTTTTGCATAAGGTTTCCTACATAGATTCCATGCAGATTTTAGAGAGAATTCTCCAGAACATGTTAGGTCCCATACTGCAACATCAGAGTCATAGGCATATAGAAGAGTATATTTAATCTGATTACAAATTGAGATAGGGAAAAAATGCTGCAATTTAGCATTATCCCACATATGGTACTCATTCCAAAACCAATTAACCCTAACATCATCCTGCACTAGAGTATCTTTAACTGGCCCAACACACCAATTGTCATAATACATACTACAAGTACCCGTACTGACATGCCATAAAATGTGATCCTCAGCAACATCTCTCACTGCAGAGATTCTTTTCCATGAAGAGGAGGCAGCTCTATTTGAAGATATAACTGGGTGACTATTTCTACAATACTTAGAAATCATATATGATGCCCACATAGAATTTGAGGTCCTAAGCTTCCACCATAATTTTATATCCATAGCCTTAGATACATCAGTGATTGATCTAATCCCCAAACCCCCTTCCTCCACAGGTCTAGTAATACGCTCCCATTTGCACCAATGATGCCTAGCAACCCCATGAGATGTATTCCAGAAAAACTGAGCAAATAAAGATTCAACTCTTCTTAGAACTGCTTTAGGAGGAGAAATCGAGGTCAACAAGAACATAGGCATAGAGGATAAAACTGATTTGAGAAGAGTTAACTTTCCTCCGGAGCTTAGAAGCTTAGCTTTCCATCCCAACAACTTCTTTTTAATCTTCTGGATGAGAGGTTCAAAGAATATAATCTTCTTCCTACCAGAGAAGATGGGGCACCCAAGATAGGTAATACATCCAGCTCTCAATTGCATACCAGTTTGTCTTCCAATAGCAGCTACTCTGGAGACAGGAATCTTATTGGATAGCATCAAAGTACTTTTGCCTTTGTTAATCAACTGTCCAGAACATGCTTCATATTGTGATAGAATTTTGAGAAGAGTGGATAATTCCCTCTTGGAACCTGAACAAAATATAATTAGATCATCAGCAAAAGCCAAGTGATTAAATTTTATACTCCCAATAGGATGCTTGTATCCCACATAAGAAGGAGAAGAAGTCAGGTGATTTAACTGTCTGGATAGAGCATCTGCCATCAACACAAACAAAGAGGGAGAGAGCGGGTAGTCTAATTAACCTAATAAATAAGATTGCCACAAAATTACCCTTACTTCTAAAAAGCCTCAACCCAATGAGTCTTAATAATGATCTAAATGACCTGAAACTGTACATATGACATATACCAACCCAATAAACTTGAAAACCACTATTTTAAGTTAAAAACAAAATTTCTAAGAATCCCAAAAGTCAACACAACAAGAGAACATAATATAATGATTTGATTATCTTATTAAATTAAATTATAACTCAATATGAGTCAATTAAGTTAAAACTGAATTATTTATTAGTTACGTGTGGCTAGGAATTATAAGAAACAACTTCGTTATCAGGGGTACCCGATACCAAGCTAATAATACAAATAAGGAAAGCCACGACAGGTAGTCCTTGACCATTCTATAGTCGCCTATAATACTAGCCACTAAAATATTTAATTAATGAATTACCCTGTATTGTGCCAATTTTCAAAAAAATTCAATTCGCGTAACACATATACGACCACATATATAATCACATAACAACATATATAAAATATCTTAAGTGAAATACCACATGTCACATGAAAATAATAAATCATCCCAAATAAATAATCAATTTAATACTTAATTGAATATTCTAAAAAAATATGAGGTATTACTGGTGAGTTGGGTTTGGCCTTATCATAGGAGGTCGGAATTCGAGTTTTAGTATAAGTTAATTATTGAAAACCAAGATAGGGAGTTGACGTCCTATCGTTATATATGGTTCGAGAATATTTTTAATACTTAAAAGAGGATTGTGACTGATACATTCCAGAATGTATTGAATAGGACCACGGGCTAGATTCAAGTCCAGGTTCTTACTAGATTAGACATGAACAATCTAACAAGTTTGAAAAGGGTGCATAGGTTCTTAATCCCATAGGTTATAAGGATTGAAATTCTAGAAAAATTATTTCTTGGATTATTATTACTGCGATTTAATTTTAGATTGGATCAATATATCTCTATAAGTTGGGTAGTTTTTATGTAAGTAGGTATGCAATCATATTTTGAATGAATACACATCCAAGAAAGATATTGGCTTGTGATACCCCTTAATATACTTATAAGTATTATTTTAACCAGTAAACCTTATTAGTGGACTATTTTCCAATCCCTTGGAGTAAAAAATATGTTAAGTTTGAGAATCAAGGAATAAATGGCGATTTGATTTGACCAAGAGGGTATTGCATGTTTAATATGGGGAAGCATGTTATATACCATATCAACTTTGAAAATAAGACCTCATTACTCCGAGCGATTATGAGATAACCAAATTGGAGTCTAGTCATAATTATTTAGTGAAATTAATTATGATTAAATAAATAAAGAAACTAAATTATAGGGTTTTAATTTGGCATTTTCGAGTATTTATTTGGAAGCCAATTTAGTTATTTAGTCTTGGGTATCTAGTATAGTCCATATGCCCAAGTAGAAGGTGCAGACTCCCTGGAAACCTTATTTATCCTAAGTCCATGGCTTATATTATATATACCAATGTAACCTACAGTTTTAAGTTGGATATTCATTATTAACGATTAGAGAAGGAGAGAAAAAATACTATTCCCATTTTTGTAGAGATTCTTAGAGAGAGAGGTCAATTTCTCACTCAAAACCTAAGGTATACATCTCTAAGTGTGATCACACACATAACCTGCTTTGGAAGGATCATTTATTAGAAGATCTGAGGCCTTCGACATGTTCTAGTAAGCTTTTGTAGTACAATAAAAGGGCAACCCCTTTATATTATTCAAAGTATATTTCTCCTCATTCAGATCACCAATAAGATCTACAATGGTACGGTGATTCGTAACCCCGGGTTTTGGATTGAAATGTAGTTTTTGTTTTTACTTTTTATAGCATGATTGATTAAAGTTTTTGGGTTGAAATTTCCCCGCATATATTGATGCCCAATAAGAGCACTATTATTTCATGAATCATATTGTGTGTGTGTGTGTGTGTGTGTATATATATATATATATATCATCTTGAATGAATAATTACTTCATAATTAGATACATAACGTGAACAAAGGAGAGAATGGATAAGAGATACAAATAATGATGAGGAGTATCAACCCTAATCTAGGTCATAACAGGAATAAAATTCAATCTTTAGGTTGATTTTCTTCGATCAATGCTTAAATTCAATTATAAATATTATTTTCATGATGCATACATATATTTTGAAGTTTTACCTTAGATATTAAATTATATTCAAATTTGTATACCACTATTTACGATCCAAAAAAAAATCAAATTCATAGTTTAAATAGTTTAGCCTAGAGTCTTGCAACATGATGGGATATATCCATAAGGAAAAAAAATATAGTTTTAATTATTATAATATCATTAATAAGTTACAATTAGTTATCCATTATCAGTACATAATATATATATATATATATCTTCATGTTCACCATATCTAGGCGATGCGTACAGGAAAATTTAACTTAGATGATTAGCTATGAAGTTATTGTCGTGGAAGGAAAATATTAAATACAAGAAAATTAAAGGACAAGTCTTTTAACTACAATTAATTATGAAGATTATAAAATTAATAAATGGTTTTGAAATAAATTTATCTTGTAAATAAAAATTATAATAAGACACCAAAAGTTTTAGCTTTATAAGTAAGGATATGCCAATGGTTTTAAAATATTTAATTAAGTAAAGTTATATTTGGTTAAATAAAGAGCTTGTTAAAATTCTATGGTTTTATTTAACTTATGTATTCTCAAATATACTCCTATTATTTTTGAAGGATTTTGTCTTTAATTGTTTATACCATGTCAAATTGGTTAACCAAACCAATATAAGTGGAGGATATACAGAATACCAAAACATTAAATTATCTAATTAACTCTCGACACACTTGTTAAGTTAGGACAATAGACTAAAATCATGAATTTTGTAATATTTTTAGTTTGGTGTTTATTATTTAATAAAAAAATATTTTTTTCATTTAAATGAGAACCATGTATGGGCATAGTTTTGCATTAGTTTATATATTGCCCCTGTCTTTTATTCTTCATAATAGGTAGTTAACTGTGTAGATTATGATCAACACATAGAGGATTTGATCATATTTTTGTGGAATATAAGTCTTGTTCACAGCTCTACATGGAACTAGACACACCATTGGTAGGGCTATAGCATAATATTTTAGTACGTTTATTTTGATTTCGAAAAATATTCTAATTTTAACTTATTGTTCCATTACGCAATATATACTGTACTGTGTAACCTTAAGGTCATTGTCTTTGTTCCAATTTTTATAAGTCAATGTAAACCTCATAATTATTAGGTTTACTTAAGCTTCTAACCCTATTATAATTCATGGACACATGCCCACATTATTTTTTATTATAAAGGAGATCGAAATATTGTTTTCAGTTCAAGTGTGGATTTTCAATTATAAATATTCAATGGAATTAAGTACAATTAATGGAGTAGGATTAGTTACTGGGTAGATTTTCCTAGGCTCATTGGGAGGCACATTATTATCTCTCCTTAGGGTCTGTGTCGTAGCCTATACATGTGGACCTAAATCTTTCTTGTTCTCATTGTTTTTTCACTCTCAGAGATCTTAAACCGTAATTTGGAATTGAGAGACAGAGATAGATGATGGTAATCACGAAGGATGATCCCACACTTTGTTTGTTATTGGTCATATTATGAATACCATAGAATATTGTGATGAATATAGAGCTTGTGTTATCGATTAGTATGCATCAAATACTATTCGTGTCGAGACGAGATACAAATATTGATATCTCAACGGTAAAATCGTGTTCCAACTTGTAGGGATTTACGTTCTGGTTGTAAATATCTTTATAGTTTCGTTTATACGTGTGATCAACATATCCTAGGGAAGCCGTTGCAATCTGTTAAACCTTCAACCCATATGGGAAAGTTATTTGAAATTATACACATATAAATAAAATTTTCAAGAAAATTAAATATCTAAAGGCAAATGTAATCCATGTAAAATCTCAAACCCTTACCTTTAAACATAATTTGAACACAAATTTCATAATCTATAAATGATGATTCTCTATGAACTAAAGACTTGAAAAAAATTTGAAGAAGTTGTTTAATACATGGAATTATTCAACTATTTTCAATTATTTTTTTTCGTTGTGCTTAACAGATTATTAGTCGTATTTAAAAGTAATTTATCACCTTCAACAACCTTTAAAGTTTTTAATGTTAGGTTGTATCTTCTGTTAGTGTAAATTAAATTATCTAGCATTTCATTTCAAGTTATTTTAATTTTTTTTCTTTATTTCCATTTACTTTGTATTCTAATTTTATTTCTTCATATTTTCACCTTAATTTAGTTTGTATTGTCTTAGTTATATGACCTCCCTCATCTTTGTATATCTAAACTTTCAATTTTCACAAATACTAGTAGCCTTCTTAGTTGAGTCATGTGAACTGAATACATGTTGGAATTTTTTGTGAGAAATTAATCCATTTTTATAATTACTAATTAATCTCGAACGTTCAAAATTATTTACAAAATTGAAATAAATGTGCCCAAACATAAATTACGTCTTGCCCAATAGGAACCAATATCGAAATGACTAATAAAAGTAATAAGGATAAAATAGTTGGAGATAATGATTAAGTAGAACATAACAAAAAGTTATTGGATAAATTAGTCAAAGACCAGAGGCAAAGAAAAATAGGATAATCAAGTGAAAAACCCCATTCAAGGTTCTCAATATACAAAAAAATTTAGTTGGACATATAAAGTAAGTGTTTGATCACTTAGGAAAATAAATTGAAATTTTACATACTATGATCACCTTACTTTCATAGAGAGAGAATAGTTTTTTTGTAAGTACAAGGTAGTGTATCCTATAAGAATGATTATTGCATCATTGTTTATCATGTAACTTATGTTTCCAAGAATGGTAGTAGATACTATACCATCCCTGAACTAGGGTTATGATATAAATTTTGACCGAATGCATATTTGTAACACCCCCAATTTTTCACGTATAAAGTGGCTAGTCTTATACGTCAAGAATGTGGAGTGTTGGAATAATTTTTATCATTCTAAGCATCAACGATAGAAATGAAACTTAATACATCCCAAAAATTAAATATAATTGTTGATGCCACTAAAATGGCAACAACAATGATGCCAATAAAAAATATAACAATAATAATTGCAAAAGAATGGGACAAATGAAATAGAATAATCTCCATAGGACAATGCCTCACATGGTAAAAACTAATAACTCACGCAAATAAAATTAAAACCCACACGAGCCCATAACAAAATAGAATAACCTCTAATGTCTCCACCCAAATGGTTCACAACAACACACAAAATTTGGGAAATCCCTATGCCGACACAAAATCGTGCAACCGCGTACCACATTATAAGAATGATATAGACTCCCATGTCTCCCTGACACTAAATATTTGACCCACAACATATATGATTTAGTTATATACCTATATGCAGCCTGCATCATTAGTCACGTGCGTACTCCATGGTTATGGGAGTAATTTAAGCAAATACACACTGATAGATTCCTTGCGAGTCTACTCACACACCCCGATACATCCACAAACACAACATACAAAGCATACAATACCTAAAACACACAAAATATTATAGTTTAATATTCTAACCATATAAGTGTAACAATCCAGACTTTTGAGTGACTATTTTATATTATTTCTACCTGATGGGCTAATTTTATAACATAGAGGAAGTTAGGGTAAATATTATTTCTCGTGATATTAAGGGATAGTATTTACTATGGTTTGTCTATTAACCGTTATGAGGAGCTAAATAACATTATATTGTGTTTTATTGCGTCGTTATATGTAAAACGACGGTTATGATTCATATTTAAATTGGAGCTTAATTAATAAAATAAAATGGAATTGGAACACAAAAATAGTTCACGTTATTCCGAATACCAAAAAGGGGGTGCGGTTGGTTTTAGAATAGTCGAGATAGTCAAAATATGTGCCAAGTTGTATTTTTGAGTTTCGGGCACTTTTGACACGTTATGACTCATTTATGTAGTTACGAGTCATTTTAATGGTGTATTAGCAACTAAAAGAGGGGAATTTATGTTAAGACCCGAATAAGTCTCCCAAACCCTTTTAATTCCCTTATCTTATGTTAGAAGCAAAGAGAGAGAGAGAGAGAGAGAGAGAGAGAAAAGAGAGCTTGGGAGAAATGGGAGAATTGAGTTGGAATCCGTTGCTACCAGAGGAGAATCTAAGATTAAAAACTCGAGGCAAGTTTCTTAATTGCTAGATATTGATTTAATGTGATAAATTTGATAGATGGTTATATTTGTGGAGATTTAAACCATTTATGGGTTTTGGAAATTTTTGGTGTTTAACCCTTAATCTTGTATTTTTAGTTGATTTGAGTTGACAAAATTAATTAGATGATGAGTAGGGATGATTGGGAAGAAATTGTTATTGTTGATGTTGATGAAAATGAAGGATTTGAGATTTTGGAGTTTTAGGGTTCATACAACCCGTAGCCCAAATTGGGCAAATTCGCAGGGCCGAATCGATTCGGCTCCCAGGGGAATCGATTCGGTTAGGGGGCAGGATACAAGTCTGGGAGACCGAATCGATTCGGGCTAAGGCCAAATCTATTTGAATAGATGCAGAATGTTGGTCTTACTCATCGAATCGAGTCATTTTTGGCCGAGTCGATTCACAACCAGGGGAGAATCGATTCGGCCCTAGGGCAAATCGATTCGGATGCCCAGTTTTGTGAGATTTTCCTAGTTTTGTTTTAGCCCTTTTCTTTTAGGTTTGAGGTTTAGGAACCTTCCTTTGATAAGTAACAAGAAGTCCTAGAGGGTTGTTTTGGGTAAATGAATATCCTAGGATAACATGTGGTTAATTGGTCTTACCCCGAGGGCTAGTTTCTGTGGGTCAATGTCCGAATGATATAGGAAGTTAAACTAAACATTAATGGGAGAAAAATTGTTAATGTTGAGACCTTTGGGATAAATTGTTGAGGGAGACTCTCTTTGATGATTTAGGGTATTGTGTTGGACTCTTGGAGACTAGTTGAAGGATAATTTCACTTCGGGTCTTAGGTCATTAAGATGATATGACTCTAAGAATAAGAAATGCACATTCTAAAATTGGTATTTCTTCATTGAAAATAAATGGCTTTGATAATGTAAAAGTGAATGATTTCAAAATAGAAAAATGATTTTCATAAATGCTAATTTATATATACACACCTCTCTAAATTGCTATCATAAGCGAAGTTGCGCACGCGTGGTGAAGCCCCCTAGCTAATGAATGCAGGGTGGATATATCCCTAGGCCATATGAGCGTTTATTGTATGTTTTCTGCGACGGTGAGATAATTCTAGGTGTGGTTATGACTCTCCCACATGCATATGTCCGCTTCCCGATGGTTGCGTTAGGATCCCAGGTTTTCTTGATGATAGGCCCTGGAAGATGATATCCATTTAGGGGAGCGCACAGTGGGGAAACCCGGAAACATTATATAATATGATATATAACTCTATACAATAATTTGGGACATTATTGGTTATTAAAGCATTTTATGATAATAAAATGGCTTTAAATACATTTCCTGGATGGAAGAAGGGAAATGGGAAGCTAAATACATTTTCCAGATGGAAGAAGGATAATGGGAAGATATAAGATGAAAAAGCATTTTTATGTTAATAAAACTTGCTTTAAAAATATATGTATTTTTTCTGGATGGAAGAAAGGAAATAAAATTGGTAAAGAAAGTTTTGAAATGAAAGTGATTTTGTAAACATTTGTTAAAATGAATTTACCATTTATATATTTTCTTAAAGAAAGAAATAGGAACTGTGCATGTAGAATTGTGAATGGAGTTATTTATGTCTCCTTGCGTAATTGTAGATGAATTATCCCCTTTCATATATGATCATTGAGTATTAGCATTGTTATTGCGCTAGGTTGTGCTTTTATATTGATAGGTGAGAAACTTTATTATGTTAATTGTGAGAGAATTACGCACTTAACTGTCATGCATTTTAGTCACATGGCAATCATATGAAATCGGGCCCTGGCCCATCTGTGTTTCTTTGTTTTGCATGAAAATCTTTGTCCGTTCAGGTGCTCTACCGCAAGGACACCCGTATTGACTTTCCATTCTGGTTGTCATGGAGCTATAGAATTTTGCGGATGTTGTAGGATATTTGTATAGACGCTTCTTTCTTTTGTACTATAGTTATGTTCAGTACATTTATTCGGGCGTGTTGCCCAAGTGGTGTAATCATTTATTATACTGTGATATTTAAATTGTAATACTCGCTGTAACTATTTTTATTGGTCTGTTAACCGACAGCTTATTCGGTTATTATTTATTATATTTTCTTTCCTTTACCCGTTGATTTTTGGTATCTACTATTTTTGCAAATAGGATTGTCTAAGTGTTTTTCTTATACTTACAAAATTTTAATTTGACATTCCGTTTTCTAAAATGATTGGTGGTTATCTCGTACTGTTATTTTAATCGACAGTGATTCTGAGAATGGACCATCTATGATTCCTGTGATTATTAGAGTATTGGGATGGCCACCTATTATTTTAGTACGCGGGTTGTCACGATAAGTTAGGCTAACAACCCCCTTGCTATCCTTGAATCAACATATTAATATCCGCTCATACATTTAAATACATAATATCCACTCTTTCTTTTATAATAGTTATGAATGATTCTTCAAAATGACCAACTCACTTAAGTGAAAAGATATATGGGCTCAGAGCACAATTATAAATATCATCATCTGGCTATAAACGTAAATAGTAAATGTAGAAAGAAGGCGAGAAAAGATATGTAGCAAAGATATTTAAGTGGTTCAGGAAATAAGGCCTACATACACTGAGAATGAAGCTTATTTTTCACTATAGTATGATGGTAAATCACCATTGTTATAGTTTTCCAAGATTTTATTCACTTTTTCTCTCTCTAACACATTTTGGCTAAACAATAGTTCAATTTATAATGACTTGGGTTTTAAGTTTCAACTTAATTCCCATTTATATATGGTTTGGGGTCTAATGTGCACCACAAGTCACACATACCATGATGATTCTCTATAATACTGACATATGTCATTCTACAAGGCCTGATTAAATATGTGATTATTCCCTTACATGCTATCCTAGTTAGTGATCGTATTCATAGGAGTTGAAAATGTCCAAAATGCCTTTTTTTTAGAAAATTTCACTTTTCTAGCTATTTGTCATGAAGTGGCATACCTTTTTATGGACGACCCTAAGAAGCTAAGGGTCCTATAATCAAGAGGGAAATATTAGAGGCATATTTCAACTCTATTACCATATGAGGCTATTTCTAGGATCACCAGTTATATTAATAATATCTTTGAACCCATAAGTTTTACTAAGCAAACCTCCATAAAAACATACCTAAAAAAATTACTAGGCTTTCTGCACAACTCAAGTCGATCCATACTAATCTTGAATCGATAAAACCCCCCCAAAATAGTGTTGTATAATAATAAACATAGATCAATCTAGTTTGGACTAGGAACGATCTGGTCCCTCTAAAATGATGAAGTTTTGTTTATTTCAAACTAGAAACTATATTAATGCATTTTATCCATCCCAGACCTCCATAAGAGGGTTCAATAACTTCCAATCTATTAAGAAACATCCCAAAATGATTTCTAAGGGATTATAAAAAGATTTAAAATCATAAGTTTCTTAAACGGAGTGATCCTAACCGCTTTCAATGAATATTCATTAATATAACCATGTTATTCTATTTGGTTCATTATAAATCCAATTTTTACTATGTAAATTTCAGATATATACAATAATCCATTGTTTAAGGATGTGAAACACATATTCACCTAATTTCTCCAATAGTTGTATATATTCAAACATGAGTTAACGCATGAAATTAAACATGCACTAGAAACATAATGATGTGACACCCCACTTAAAATAATAACAGGTGGCCAGCCCTATACTAAAATAATCAGGAATCTCAAGTGGATCATTCTCAGCATCTACTGACGATTCTAAAATAAATACGACTGACAACTCATTACCACAAAAAGAGGGTATCAAATTTTTTTTAAAATATTTTATTTATATCTCTTAAAACAAAACCATGCAACAACATAACCAACGACATAACAAAAGTATATGATAAGACACACACACATGCTCAAATGATATAAAGGAGACCAATAAAAGAGTACAACACAATGTACAAAATAAAATACCCGAATATGCTGTCGGGTCACAAACAAAACAATAAATTAAGAAAGAAAATATAAAAGTGCTACGCTACAACACTTGGGTATAAACCCGATATACAAACTGAATCCTAATATAGATACACAAGAGATAGTAATCGGTTATATCAAAATGCCGCAGCAGTCCGCTACTGCCATGGATACACGAATAAACTGGATGCATATCACTAATGGCGTCCTTGTGGAGGAACACCTAAAAGAATACAATATATTCATAGGGCAAGAGAAAATATAAACGGGTCAGAGCTCGAGGTGTGAAAAACATTTTTATAGAAATTGCATTAAAATGAAAAATAATTATAAATGCATTATGACATGATTAAAGTGGAATCGCACTCTCCATAAAATTCAACTCACCTCTCAACTAAAGCACGCAACTATACGAATGCATATGATTTCCAAATAATTACCCAAATATATCTAGGGGAAAAGTAATCTAACTTACTCCCAATTCTTTTAATCAATTAAAATCTATCTAAATTATCTCTCAACTTCACATATTACCACTCACATCAATTTGCCCACTTTCTAAACATATAAAGTATAGATAAACATTCTCTTTTGCCAGAATTTCTCATATTCTAGCTATATATATCTCTCTCTCTCTCTATATATATATATATTAGCAATTAAGTACTAAGGAATAAACTTCTCCCAATTCTCAATATTGCACTGCGTTTCGTGTGTGGGGCGTCTCGCAAGCGAAATCCAAACAAGGAACCCCCTGATACACTACTCCTGGCAGTATTTATTATCAAGATTCATTATGCCCTCAATGCATGACGCGTATTACCCCAATTCTTATTTAATGAAATTAATTAATTATTCTCAATTCTCAACAGTGCACGGAGTTTTGTGCGTGGGACATCTCGCAAGCAAAATCCAAACAAGGAACCCCCCGATACACTACTCCTTGGCACTATCGATTGTCGAGATATACGAATATATAAATATGAGCACTAAAGACTAACTTCTCCTCACTCCCAACATTGCACTGCGTTTCGTGCCTGGGACGTCTTGCAAGAAAAATCCAAATAAGGAACCCCCCGATACACTACCCATTGGCAATGTTGGTCGTTGAGGTCCATTATGCCCTCGATACCCAAAGTACTATATATATACTCATATAATTATCTACTCTTCATTTCTCATAATTGATTCATCATAGTTTATGTCTGATTAAAATCTCCCGGATTGAGATTCAAGCAATCTTCTTATGTCTCTTTACTCTAGAGACAAATATGATATCACATAATAATATACAATTAATATACTATTCACACAAGTATAATAATAACCATCCCTATGAGCTATAACTCAAGGATGCAGGTTTTCAATGCCACCATCTACCAGGAAATCACTCACATATCATCCTGGGTACCAACGGTCGGAATCTCACACCGCCTTGGCAAAAACCATATCACAACGTACATGAATCGGTCATTGTTCCTCCTTGGAAATGAGACGAAACATACCCACCACTTCACATCCCTAATAAAAACAATCACACAATAATAATGGACGCTAAGACCTGGGGCTATACACGCCCTTCTCCTCAAGCCGGGGGCCTCACCCACATCGCGCAACTTCCCATGATAGCATAGAGGGGGTATGCTTCACACACACACACACACACACACACACACACATATATATATGTATGTGTGTGTGTGTGTGTGTGTGTATGTGAAGCATACCCCCTCTATGCTATCATGGGAAGTTGGGGCCTCACCCACATCGCTCAACTTCCCATGATAGCATAGAGGGGGTATGCTTCACACACACACACACACACACACACACACACACACACATATATATATATATATATATATATATATATATCATCCACACAAGATATTCATACATCATCACATCATATAAATGTATACCATCACACAAGGTATATGTATCACATATTTACATACTCTTATTACGCTCTTAGGCATAAATGAAATAATACTATTTCTTAGTATATTTTACTCTCGATATACTATTCATCAATAGCTCACATAACTTCCCCACTTTGTATACACTATACAATTTCTCACTTGAAATTCACCCATCACTTCTATTTTGATCAATCTCCCAATTTAATTTACTTTAAGGATATTCTCTATATCCGTATGCAAATCGATCAACAGTTATTACGCCTCAATTATTAACCTCGACACTAAGAGGATTTTCCATTAAATCAATACGATAACTTAAATTCACACTCTCTCTAAATCAATCACTAAAACCCCAACATTTACATCCAATGATCTATAAATTTTGCTCTCATGTGCATAATGAGAGAGAAATACGCACTCAATTTCATTATGATATAATCCCCAAACATCTTCTCACTTTATAAGATCCTTAATCCCCTTAATTAATTTATTAATCCTCTATGATATAATAATTAGGAAGGTCCTTAATTATAAACCCAAAGGAAAGGGGATACACTTAAATTCCAAACCTTGAGACAAAAACAGAGGACCGATCGATCGGTCCCCCAACCGCGGTTGACTGAGCTTTATTATTATGCATAACCTCGAAAACAGTATGCCCCTCCCTTGAGGCTCGGTCGACCGGCCCCCAGTCCGTGGTCGACCAGCATCCAGGCCACAGTCGACCAGACTTACAAGTAATTTTGGCCAAACTCCATTTTTACCAACTTTCAACTTCTCAAAAACTCCACAATACCTATTTCAAACCCCAAATCTTCAATCCAAACGTACTCACAACATTAAAACTCATCAATTGTATAAACCCAACAATTTTATAACGTCCAATTCATAATATATACATCAAAGGTAAGATTTAACACAAAATTTAGGTTTTAACATATTTATCCCAAATTTTAGAAATTTTACCACCATTCATGAAATAAATGATACACAATAATTATTTAGCAAGTTTAATCACTTGACTCAAATTTTTAGAGTCTAATTCGTCCTCGAAATCGCGGATTTTCCGGAGATCCCAAGCTTTCTTTCTCTTTCTCTTTTTCCTTTCATCTTCTCTCTCTTTCTCTCTTTCTTTGGAGGGATTTCTCTTTTCTCCTAAGTGAGAATGACTTCTCATGTAGACTTTTAAGCCTTATCTCCCAAGATACACAACTTTAAATGATAATACACACTTTAAATGACTCGATCACTCTAATTCGAGCCAAACGAACTTAAAATATTTCGGAACCCAAATAAGCCCCAAGTACAGTCATTTCGACTATCTCGACCCTTCCGGAAATAACCGTACCCTCATAATTGTCATCCGAATCACTTTCTAACATCTGTAAATTTTTGACCTCAAATGCCAATTTAATTAATCTCCAATTAAAATAATATTTATTTCTCCCAAAATAAATAAATTATTGTCCCAAAAATCCCGGGGTATTACATACTTCCCCACTTATAAGAATTTCTCCCTCGAAATGACGCTAAGCCGAATACTCCAAAGCTCAACTAGTTTCTACGACACTTAACCTCGCTAACACTATACCCCATCCTCCCATTTCCCACGAGGAATTATTTTAATTTTATAAAATCAATTATAATAACTAGGGCCCCCATACACCCTTAATTCGAGCTCTACTCGTATAAATAAAATTAGGCTTCTCTTGCCTCAAATAGTACCATGACCCTAATTATATATAAATAATACTAAAATACTAATATTATAACTATTTTAAGAGGTCCAAAGATTTAACTCGTCTCAATTCCTGACATTCGCTACTTTCATGCGGGGGAGGTCTCGCAAGCGAAATCCAAACAAGGTACCCTCCCAATACACTACTATGTAGGGACGTCAGTGATTGAGAGTTTGTTAGATCGGGACTAGAGTTTAAAAAAAATATTTTGTGTAAATCATTTTTGGTATTGCCCAAAGGCCTATAAAAGTTTATTTTAAAAACAGTTTATTAAAAACGGTTTATGTCTTTTGATATTTAATTAAAATGCCGTATGCTCAAGGCACAAGGTTTTAACAATTCTCATACTCATAATAATATATAGTTCTCGAAATTAACATAAATATGAGCTAGAATCTCTCGCTCAACAATAATCCACTAAAATCCGAATCATTTTAGTTATAATCTCTTACATCATATTAATATATTCCCATTCACTCGGCTCATCCATAACTGGAATACAATAATTTTGTAACTCTAGCACGACTATAAAGAAATAACTTTACCATTACTGCTTAACTCATTACAACAATTCTTACATTCACAACAAAGTTATAGCTCTCTATGAGCTCATTACAAAATAATATATTCTCTCAAAAGATAATCATATTAAAGCCTTACTTACTGAATACTCCCTTTCGGGTCATTCCATACATAATAGGGCTATATCACTACCCTGACATAACTATCTTACATATGATATTCCCAAAGCTTCATATAGCATAATCCTATTCACATAGGAAAATAGCTGACATCATACCTCTCTAATTTGATTGCCTCTGTTCATCAATGGGTTCCCACACAAAGTCCCTTGGCCTAAAATGACCTCGAATCTGCTGTAGGGGCTGCACATCCAAAAATTCCTCAAAACTTGGTCCTTTACCTCTTTTAGGACAATCTCTCTTCCTATGACCACATTCTTTACAAAAGAAATATCTACCCACAAATCCTCTCTGCCCATCTTGAGGAACATAACGCTGTTGCGACCCTCAAAAATCCTTCCTATACCTTCTGGTATTACTGGTATTCTCACTACCAGACCTACTTGATGAACCCTCATCTCTAAAGTTCTTACCCCCTTGCGAACGAAGACGATATTCATTACACTGTAATAGTGCCGCATTAACTACCTCGACGAAAGTCACTAACACTGGGTTCCCTAACAATTGTTGTCGATTTCTCCAATCTAAACCTCTTATAAACTTCGATGTTCATTTCTCTTATGTATTCACCTCCTCCAGTATTAAACCCACCAATCAGGTAAATTCTTCTTCGTACTCGGCCACCGTTATATTACCTTGAAACCCATCCATCAATTTTCTCCTCATTTCCTTCTGAATCGCGGAAGGAAAATACCTTTGATTAAAGAGTTTCCAAAAATCTATTATACGTAATGTATCCCTTTGTTCAGATGCGGCGACAGACTCCCACCACTGGAGGGCTGCACCCTTCAACTTAAAGGTGGCTAGAAATTACTTCTGCACCTCACTACACTCAACCATACAGAGGCGGGTTTGTATACTATTCTTCCATCGACTTATAACAATCGCATCAACTCCCCCCTGAAAACTCCGGAGGATGCCCTTACTAAAATCTTCCTGCACTCTTTCCCACAAAGACGGTCCTGAATGGGTTTGGGCCGCTGGAACTACAAGTTGATGCGCCATCGCCGAAATGGCATGTGACACCCAGACTAATTAAATACTGGGTAGCTACTCCTTTATTCAAATTAAAACAAAATATCAAGTTGGTTCAATTCATAGCATTACTGTCGAAAACATTTATTTAAACAATTTCTAGCCACCTAATATTTAAAAAGTGAGTTGTCCAATTTTATTAAATTAAATTAACATGCAATCCATCGAATATTTATTTCCTAATGATAACACAATAACATCACAATCACAAAATAATATAAATGGAATAATAAATGAGTCTGGAGTAACACTCCCCTGGATAATCCCAAATATTGAATAAAACCAAATACAATGTTTGAATAATAAATGAATTAACTCCAAAATTGAAATGAAACTAAGTATGATAAGACTATCTCTAAAAGAAATGGGAGACACGCCCTACAGATGAATAAATCTGAAATGGAGTCAATGTAGAAAGTGGAGGCGTCTACTATCGAGGTCCTGTAACTTCCACAACTTCTACAGCACATCACTGGAATGGAACTCCTAAGCTTGGCATCCCTGTGGCTGGGCACCTAAAAGGTTCTTACAAGAAAAATAGATTTGAAAGAAAACGGGTCAGATCCCGATGTGAAAAAAGTTTAAAATATAGCAAGTGTTTAATAACATTAAACAGTGAATATAAAATACATGTTAGTTACGTGCACTCACATGAGCTCCTCACCTCTCAACTAATTGTGCACTCCTAACGTATCAGTAACCCATCCTAGTTATGCCACTAACTAACTAGTCTAACTCAGCACCTAACTTTACTATATAATATAAGGGTCGATACCAGACATTTAAATATAAATTGTGAGTCTTCCTTTTTATTTCTCAGATTTACCTAATATAATTATTATGTGAATTTCCCATTTTTAACCCTACTAAAAATGTCCCTAGTATTCACATTTATAGTTTAATAAAAAGTCCATTTCAATTACCAGTATATTAATCTCATCATAAATATACAATAAGGGCACCCCTAGGCTAAGCTGCGGTGCACACATACTCTGCTATCGAATCCCGATACATCACGTACACAAGGACTACGTATTCTGAATCTCTCAGGAACCGTTTCAATAAGGACTATTCACACATAATGGAGGCGAACATAATTCACATACCCATGGGTCACGAACATACCTACGCTCCCATGGTCAGCTGACTTATCAACTCACAAATAAGTCATTCACATCCTCATGTACTTAAGGTACCAATCTAGATCACACAAAGATTAGATGGCCCTGTTCGAAAGCCGACCTCCCGTGATAGCAAGTATTGTAGGTATGTTATACACATATAAGTCCATATACTAAGCATTCACACATCTTAGATTCATATAATTTTAATGGAGGTATATTCTACATCCCTATACCGTTATTCCAATTTGTACATTTTTAAGTCTCGGATTAATATACAATATAGACCGCCGACATATCTCACATCGTAATTCCAAGTACTTAAAACCTAACCCATAAAGTTTACCAAGTCTCTTATTATCCCCATATTTAAATCCACTATTCTTAAGGTCCTCATTTCTACCACTAACCTTATATTATCCACTATACAAAATTTAATCATTTAATCTCAACTCTATTAGCATATCACTCGACGAGCCTTATTAGGTTTTATATAATTTCAAAAATTGAATCCTAATTATACTCCGGTTTCACAAACATACCTACTGGTCTGCCTCAAGTCTAGGAGTGTTCACAAAGTTCCCAACAATAATTCTTTAGGGTTGAAATTATTAAAATTCCCCAAAGGGAAAAATATAACCAATTCTGGGAAGGTCGATCGATTGATTGTGTTCGATGGATCGACCTATGGATGTCGATCGATCGATCTTACCAGATGGGCTACGGACTGCTTCATTCTTTTAGTCCAAAATTCATCCCAAAACTTCATTACAAGGTATGAAATTATAATATAATGTTATAGGATCATCATACAACCAAAATACATCATTGTTAACGTTCCAAAACCTTTTAATCATCAATCATTGGCCTTATATGGATTAACACTTCAACAAAATCCTAGTTTTCTATTGTCTTCAAGAAAAATGATAAGTCTCCTATTTAATCCATTTTTAAATCATCAAAAGTTATGTTTTGGGTACTGAATTCGTCCAGAAAAATTCTACATGTAATTCCTAACCATGGTTTAGGGTTGTACATCAAATTCATTAGATTTTCATCAACTCTTTCTAGACAATTATTAATTTCTACACTAAACATGGAGGAAATATTCATTGAAACTAATGAAACGAAATCACTTGCCTTAAGTTTGATGTTATGATTTGTTGTTGATGTTCAAGGGCTGATTCTCTCTTCGTTCCGGTCACAATTTTCGTCCAAAATGGTGGTGGTGGGTGGTGGTTTTGGTTTGGAAACCCTTTTTCAACTTCCCTCTAACTCACATAGCTCAGTCTCTTGCTTTTGGCTGATAATGGCCCTAATGTCTTTTCTAATAATATATAAATAAACTATAAAATTCACGGATCTTAATTCTTATATTTTTAAAATTACCAAAATACCCTTCTAGGTTGCCGGTTTGGCCTAAAAATTCCCCGGAACCCAAACTAAACCCCCGGCTAGTGTTTTCTGACTATCTCGACCCTTTCGGACACATTGGCGCACTGGAAATGACCATACGGTTGATAAAATTATAATTTAATTTTTCAATCTAATTAAATTGATTTCTAACGCGACTGACACGCGCGTCCCAACTTAATTTCCCAAATTATCGTATTTATAACTCTTGACATTTTTGATACTTTCAATACTCATATATTACCATATATACTCAGTAATATATAATATCATCATCATAATCAAATACCAAATCACGTCTCGCTAGTATTTAAATCCGAATTAATTTCCAATTAATAATTCTCATATAATTCAATTAATCCATTAAATAAAATCAATAAAATTACGGGGTATTACATACTTCCCCCCTAATAACAGAATTTCATCCCGAAATTCAGAATTAAAGTATACCTGGAAAAAAAACTCTAGATAACATTCGCACATCTCATCCTAGCGCTCCCATGTGGACTCCTCGATGTTATGATATTTCCACTGAACACGTACTAATGGTACTATCTTCGACATTAATTTCCTCTCGTTGTGGTCCAGAATAGCAATCGGTCCCTCCTTGTAGGAAGTATGAGGCTGTATGTTGATGTTATCTAAAGAAATGTGGGTATGGGCCAAATCATCCCCAAGATATCTCCTTATCGAGGAAATATGGAACACGTCAGGAATCCTATGCAAGTGTTCCGGTATCCAAGTCTATACGCAACTGGCCCAATTCACTCGATGATAGGGAATGGCCCCACATATCTAGGTGCCGGTTTCCCCTTCTTCTCGAAATGCATAATCCCCTTCATAGGAGACACTCTGAGTAGCACTTGGTCCCCCACCTTGAACTCTCTAAAGAACCTCTTGGCATCGGCATAACTCTTTTGTCGATCCTGAGCTACCCAAATACGGCTCCGTATCATCTCTATTCTTCCCGAATTATCCTGGATCACTTCCGTCCCAAGGAGTTTGTTATCTTCCACCTCTAACCAACATGCCGGGGAATGACAAGGTCTACCGTATAACGTCTCGAATGGAGCCATGCCAATGGTGAACTGGTAGGAGTTATTATAAGCAAAATCCACCAGTGGAAGGTACTGCTCCCAACCACCTCCAAAGTCTAGTATGAACATATGCAACCTGTCCTCCAACATCTGATTCGTTCGCTCGGTTTGCCCATATGTTTGCGGGTGATATGCCGTACACAACCGTAACTCCATACCCATGGCTTCCTGAAAACTCTCAGAAAATAGCAAAACAAACATCTTGTCTCTATCAGACACGATATTTAGGGGCACCCTATGGAGTCTTACTATCTCCGCTATGAAAATTTGGGCATACTGTCCCGTAGTGTAGTCTGTCCGGGCTGGTAGAAAATGAGTAACTTTGGTCAACCTATCCACGATTACCCATATGGAGTTGTGACCCCTCTGCGAAGTAGGTAACCCCATGATAAAGTCCATGGAAATGCTCTCCCATTTCCATATAGGAACCTCTAATGGATGAAGAAGTCCTGCCAGTCTCTGATGGTCCACCTTTACCAGTTGACAAGTGGCACATTTAGAAATAAACTCGGTAATATCTCTCTTCATCCTGCTCTACCAGTACTATCGCCTCATATCCTGGTACATCTTATCCCCACTAGGATGTACCGCGAACCGTGTGACTCTGTAATTACCTCGTGTCTTAAGTCTTCCCCTTTCTAAACTACCAGTCTCCCATTGAAGCGTAAGCCCCCGTCTGCAATAATGGTATAGGACTCGACTCCCTATGCTAGCAATTAAACTATATGCTCTTGACAAAACGAGTCTTTTTCCTGGGCCTGTATCACTTTCGTAACGATATGGGGTGTAACATTCATCACAGACATGAATGATCGAGCCAATGCATCCTGGTGTCCCAACTCCATCCAATTTGCTCTCCACACTTTGTCCACCTCACCTACAGGCCTACGGCTCAACGCGTCTGCTACCACGTTACCTTTCGTGGGTGATGTTAGATATCAAACTGATAATCCTTCATGAACTCGAGCCACCTAAGTTGACGCATATTTAGTTCCTTCTGCATGAAGAGGTGCTGTAGGGACTTGTGGTCCATGAATAAATGGAATTTCTCCCCCAAGAGATAATATCTCCAAATCCTAAGAGCAAATACGACTGAAGCTAACTCCAAGTCGTGGTTGGGGTAATTCTTCTCGTGAGTCTTTAGCTTATTGGAAGCATAAGCTATAGCCTGACTCTCCTATTATAGTACACCTCTAAGTCCTTGTAAGTACGCATCGGTGTAGACTAGATACTCAACTCACGGCCTGGGTAATGCTAACATTGGCGCTGAGGTCAACTTGTCCTTCAAATCATTGAATGCCAACTGACAAGCATCGCTCCAGATGAATGGCACACCTTTGCGAGTCAGATGTGTCAAGGGACCCGCTATCTTTGAGAAAGCTCAAATAAACCTCTTGTAGTATCCCGCTAGGCCCAAGAAACTACGTATCTCAGTCAATGTCGTGGGCTGTCCCCACTCCCTCACCACTAATACCTTTCTCGAATCAACAGATATCCACTTGTCTAAAATGATATGCCCCAAAACTGAACCTTCTTTAGCCAAAACTCACACTTCTCATACTTTGCATATAACTCGTTCTGACTCAGCGTCTGCAGAACCTGCCTCAAGTGCTCGGTGTGTTCCTCCTCTGTCTGGGAGTAAACCAGGATATCATCAATGAAGATGATTATGAACTAGTCTAGGAATTTTCTGAATACCCTATTCATGAAGTCCGTAAACACGGCTGGAGCATTCGTTAGGCCAAAAGGCATAACCCGAAGCTCATAGGAACCATATCTCGTTAAGAAAGAAGTCTTCGTGATGTCTTGTTCCCTGATACGCAACTGATGGTAACCCGATCTTAAGTCGATCTTTGTGAAGAAAGCCGCTCCTCTCAAATGGTCTAACAAGTCATCGATTCGGGGCAACAAATACTTGTTCCGTATTGTGACTTTATTGAACTCCTGGTAATCTACACACAACCTCAAAGATCCGTCCCTCTTCTTCACGAACAGTACAGGGGCACGCCATGGCGAAGTACTCCTACGGATAAACCCCTGACCCAACAGCTGCTCTATCTAATCACGTAGCTCTCTCATCTCCGCTGGAGCCATACAGTAAGGTACACGTGCTATAGGTCGAGTGCCCGATGTCAAATCGATAACAAAGTCTATCTCCCTACTAAGAGGTAATCCTTCAATATCCTGGAATACATCAACAAACTCCCTAACAACTGGAATCGAATCAAGTGGTATCACCACTTCCTTATAGGTCTCCTCCTCTATAAAGTACAAGTGAGTTGACGATCCTCCCTCAGGACGAGGCATCGCCACGAAGAACATCTCATGTCCGGGTATGGCAAAAATAATAATCCTACCAAAACAATCAATCATGGCTCGATACGCAACTAGACAATCCGTACCAACGATCACATCGTACTTAGTCATATCTAATACTAGCATATCAGCAGGTAAAGTAAACCTCCCAATCTCTATACCCACACCGCTGCATATAAGGGAAATCACAGAACCCCTACTCAACGGTGAATCTACGCAAGTAACCGTACTCTCCGCAGTGTCTAACAACCCTATAGTGCGCATAAATCTCGTGGCAATGAAACAGTGTGTGGATCCCATATCAAATAAAATATGCCCCATAGTCCCCTGAATAGAAAACATACCCTCAAGAGTGGGTGGATACTATGGGATTGTGGCCTGTTGGAGTTGATAAACTCGCCCATACTGAAGCTGTCCCTGCTGGACTGGGACTGTTTGGATGGGTGGTAAGGCTGGCATCTGCGGTGGTGCTGGGAGGGCGACGCGAAACATAGGTCTCTCGGGTTCGTATCGAACACCCTGCTGCTGCTGTTGTGGGGCCCTGCCCTTTCAGTACACTCCTGGCATTTGTGGTCAATCTTGCCACAAATAAAACATTTCCCCGTAAATTTTCCCCCTCTCTGACCCTGTTTCCCACGCCCCTGATGACCATTGCCATTCCTACCCTGACCATGCTGGCCCTGCTGAAACTCCTACTGTTGGCCATGCTGGCCCTAATGGCCGTGCTGAGCCTACTGGCCATGAAGAAAACCTCCCTGACCATTTCTGAAATCTCTAGATCGAAATCTCTTAGAATCCCCCTACTGGGAACTCTGATCACCCTGCCTGTGATGACCTAGAGTTGATTGTGCCCCGCTGGCATCATTTCCCCCTGTCCTTCCCTGATGGTTGGACTCTACTGATCACTTACCATTTGACAAGTGGAAGTGGTGGTCCTAGCAGTGAAGCAGTGCTACGTTAACCACATCAGAATAAATGGCTAATGAGAGATTTCCTAGAAACTGCCGACGGATCCTCCAAGTTAACCCATCCATGAATTTATGTATCTTCTTCTCTTCAGTCAGAATCTCTTCAGGAATGATGTTCAGAAGATTGGTGAACTCAGACTCATACTCTGCCAGTGTCTTCCGCTCCTGCTTGAGGTTCATTAACTTCCTCCTCATCTCGTTATGAACTGCTGAGGGAAAGTACTTGCGGTCAAACCGTACCCAGAACTCCTGAATAGTAAGAATATCTCTCTCCTCCGCAGTGGTAATGGACTCCCACCACTGCAACGCTGACCCTACCAGCTAAAAAATAGCCAATATCTGTCTCTGTACATCCGTACACTCATACATCCTCAAGTGTCTTTAGATGTCCTTCTTCCACTAACTAGACATAACGACGTTGGGGATACCTTCAAACTTCGGAGGGTGTGGCTTCTGAAAGGCATCACGAACACGTTCCCAAGAAGATGTAAATGCATGAGATTGGACTAGGGCTACCAGTGGCGCCTGAGATGGTGCCTGCTGCACAACTACTTAAGCGGCATTTACCGCCTGGGCTACAATGGCAGCAACCTCTACAGCGTTCATGGAACCCTGAACTGGTGCAGGCTGTTGCTCGGGATGATCATCCCTGGGAACTCTCTCTGTAGGTCGTGGATGCATCGAAAATGAGAGAAAAATATTATAAGTTCACAGTTATTATCACAAAATAGCTGAAGAGTGAAAGATACACAAAAGAGTACAACAATCCTAAAATATAGGGCTCTATATCAAAGAACGCTACGCGGAAACTTAACAAGCCGTAAAGATCCTAAGGACACTATAACCTAATGCTCTGATGCCACCAGTGACACCCTGACTAATTAAATATCGGGTAGCTACTTCTTTATTCAAATTAATACAAAATGTCAAGTTGGTTTAGTTCATAGCATCACTGTCGAAAACATTTATTTAAGCAATTTCTAGCCACCTAATATTTAAAAAGTGAGTTGTCCAATTTTATTAAATTAAATTAACATGCAATCCATCGAATATTTAGTTCCTAATGATAAAAAAATAACATCACAGTCACAACAGAATATAAATGGAATAATAAATGAGTCTGGAGTAACACTCCCCTAGATAATCCCAAATACTGAATAAAACCAAATACAACGTCTGAATAATAAATGAATTAAATCCAAAACTGAAATGAAACTAAGTATAATAAGATTGTCTCTAAAAGAAATGGGTGACATGCCCTACAGATGAATAAATATGAAATGGAGTCAATGTAGAAAGTGGAGGCGTCTACTATCGAGGTCCAATAACTTCCATAGCCACTACAACACGTCAATGGAATGGAACTCCCAAGGTTGGCGTCCTTGTGGCTGGGAACCTAAAAGGTTTTTACAAGAAAAATAGATTTGAAAGAAAATGGGTCAGAACCCGATGTGAAAAAAGTTTAAAATATAGCAAGTGTTTAATAACACTAAATAGTGAATCTAAAATACATGTTAGTTACGTGCACTCACATGAGTTCCTCACCTCTCAACTAATTGTGCTCTCCTAACGTATTAGTAACTCGTCCTAGTTATGCCACTAGCTAACTAGTCTAACTCACCACCTAACTTCACTATATAATATAAGGGTCGATACCAAACATTTAAATATAAACTGTGAGTCTTCCTTTTTATTTCTCAGATTTACCAAATATAATTATTAGGTGAATTTCCCATTTTTAACCCTACTAAAAATGTCCCAAGTATTTAGATTTACACTTTCATATAAAGTCCATTTCAATTACCAGTATATTAATCTCATCATAAATATACAATAAGGGCACCCCTAGGCTAAGTTGCGGTGCACACATACTCTGTTATCGAATCCCGGTACATCACGTACATTAGGACGATGTATTATGAATCTCTCAGGAACCGTTTCAATAAGCAACATTAACACATAATGGAGGCGAACATAGTTCACATACCCATGGGTCATGCACATACCTACGCTCCCATGGTCAGCTGACTTATCAACTCACAAAAAAGACATTCACACCCCTATATCCTTAAGGTACTAATCTAGATCCCCCCGTAGGGACACAAAGATTAGATGGCCCTGTTCAAAAGCCGACCTCCCGTGATAGCAAGTATGGTAGGTATGTTATACACATATAAGTTCATATACTTAGCATTCACACATCTTAGATATCTTATTATATTAATAGAGGTATATTCTACATCCCTATACCGTTATTCCAATTTGTACATTTTTAAGTCTCCGATTAATATACAATATAGACCGCCGACACATCTCACATCATAATTACAAGGACTTAAAACCTAACCCTTACAGGTTACCAAGTCTCTTATTATTCCCACATTTAAATCCACTGTTCTTAAGGTCCTCATTTCTGCCACTAACCTTATATTATCCACTATACAAAATTTAATCATTTAATCTCAACTCTAATAGTATCTCACTGAACGAGCCTTATTAGGTTTTATATAATTTCCAAAATTGAATCCTAATTATACTTCGGTCTCACAAACATACCTACTGGTATTCCTCAACTCTAAGAGTGTTCACAAAGTTCCCAACAATAATTCTCTGGGTTCAAAATTATTAAAATTCCCAAAGGGAAAAATATAACCAATCCTGGAAAGGTCGATCAATCGACCTTGAATGTCGATCGATCGATGGTGGTCGATCGATCGACCAATGAATGTCGATCGATCGATCGCACCAGATGGGCTACGAAATGCTTCATTCTTTTAGTCTCAAAATTAGTCCCAAAACTTCATTACAAGGTATGAAATTCTAATATAATGTTATAAGATCATCATACAACTAAAATACATCATTTTTAATGTTCCAAAACCTTTTAATCATCAATCATTGGCCATATATGGATCAAAACTTCAATAAAAACCCTAGTTTTCCATTGTCTTCAAGAACAATGATAATTCTCCTCTTTAATCCGTTTTAAAATCATCAAAAGTTATGTTTTGGGTACTGAATTCGTCCAGAATAATTCTACATGTAATTCCTAACCAAGGTTTAGGGTTGCATATCAAATTCATTGGGTTTTCATCAAATCTTTCAAGACAATTATTAATTTCTACTGTAAACATGGAGGAAATATTCATTGAAACTAATGAAACCAAATCACTTGCCTTAAGTTTGATGTTATGATTCGTTTTTGGTGTTCCAGGGCTATCAGAGCATCAGGTTCTAGTGTCTTTAGGATAAGCATTCTTGATGTAGATCCCTATTATTAGGACTATTGTGTTCATACGTCCATATTTTCTTTTGTGATGAGAAAACAATTGAAAGGCGTTCGAATACAATTGTTCTTATTTCAGATGCTATCGAAGAGAAGTCGTTCAGGTATGGCAAATAGAGAGGCTGAGACTGTGGGACCCCAAATGCCTCAACTGACTATGATTACAGATGAAGTTGTCAGTATTGTAGCACAAGCAGTAACCGCTACCATCTAATACTCCGTAATTTTATTGATTTTTATTTAATGGATTAATGGAATTATATCAGAATTATTAATGGGAAATTAATCTGGATTTAAATAATAGCGAGACGTGAGTTGGTATTTGATTATGATGATGATATTATATATTACTGAGTATATATGGTAATATATGAGTATTTAAAGTATAAAAAATGTCAAGAGTTATAAATACGACAATTTGGGAAATTAAGTTGGGACGCGTGTGTCAGGTTCGTCAGAAATCAATTTAATTAGATTGAAAAAGTAAATTATAATTTTATCAAATGTATGATCATTTTGAGTGCGCCAACGTGTCCATAAGGGTCGAGATAGTCATAAATACTAGTCGGGGGCTTAGTCTGGGTCCCGGGGCATTTTTAGGCCAAACCGGCAACCCAGAAGGGTATTTTGGTAATTTTAAAAATTTAGGAATTAAGACCCACGAATTTCAGAGTTTATTTATATATTATTAAAAAATCCATTAGGGCCATTTTCAACCAAAAGCAAGAGAGTGGGCTACGTGAGTTAGAGGGAAGTTGAAAAAGGGTTTCCAAACCAAAACCACCACCTACCACCATAATTTTGGACGGAAATTGTGACCGAAAAGAAGAGAGAATCAACACCTGTGACACCCCGCTTAAAATAATAACGGGTGGGCATCCCGATAGTAAAATAATCAGGAATCTCAAGTGGATCATTCTCAGCATCTACTGACGATTCTAAAATAAATACGACTGACAACCCATTACCACAAAAAGAGGGTATCAATTTTTTTGAAAACATTTTATTTATATCACTTAAAACAAAACCATGCAACAACATAACCAACGACATAACAAAAGTATATGGTAAGAGACACACACATGCTCAAATGATATAAAGGAGACCAATAAAAGAGTACAACACAATGTACAAAATAAAATACCCGAATATGCTGTTGGGTCACAGACAAAATAATAAACTCAGAAAGAAAATATAAAAGTGCTACGCTACAACACTTGGGTATAAAACCGATATAAAAGCTGAATCCTAACCTAGATACACAAGATATAGGAATTGGCTACATCAAAATGACGCAACATTCCACTACATCCACAGCTCCGTGAATAAACTGGATGGATATCAACAATGGCGTCCTTGCGGAGGAACACCTAAAAGAATACAATATATACACAGGGCAAGAGAAAATATAAACGGGTCAGAGCCCGAGGTGTGAAAAACATTTTTATAGCAAGTGCATTAAAATGCATAATAATTATAAATGCATTATGACATTATTAAAGTGGAGTCGCACTCTCCATAAAATTCAACTCACCTCTCAACTAAAGCACGCAACTAAACGAATGTATATGATCTCCAAATAATTGCCCAAATCTATCTAGGGAGCAAAGTAATCTAACTTACTCCTAATTCATACACTCAATTAAAATCTATCTAAATTATCTCTCAACTTCAAATATTACCACTCACAACTGTTCGCCCACTTTCTAAACATATAAAGTATACATAAAAATTCTCTTTTGCTAGAATTTCTCATATTCTAGCTATTGACATATATATATATATATATATATATATATATATATATATGAGTTATTAGCATCTAAGTGCTAAGGACTAAAATTCTCCTAATTCTAAATAATGAACTGCGTTTCGTGCGTGGGACGTCTCGTAAGCAAAATCCAAACAAGGAACCCCCCAATGCACTAATCCTGGCAGTATTGATTATCAATATTCATTATGCCCTCAATGCATGACGCGTATGTGACAACCGACATTCTGAAATAAGGGGTGGCCAGCCCGATACCTCGACGTGACGGAATCATGAATGGATATCATCCTCAGCATCATAAAAATAAAATAGGTATACGGGAAAACCACCCAATAAATCAGAAAGCGGGTTGTCAAAAATTTGGTTTGATTATGAGTTAAAAAATAAATTAAACAACCCAATTCTGATGAAAGTGGAATTTCATGAACATATATTTAAATACTGAAACGACATACAATAAAAGGACCGAATAATCTGTCGATCCACAGTTACATTCAAAGTGTTTTCACGATTCAATATTTTACATACTACATTCATTAACAAGTACAAAAGATGGGCCACTCGCCCGAATAGAAGACCTGATCATATCTAGAATTCAAGAGATGAAGCGTCTAATAAAATATCCCATGATAATCTGCAAAGTCTCATAGCTCCTCGAAAGTATAGGAATAGGAATATCACAACGGGTGCCCTTGCGGAGGAGCACCTGAGCGGATACAATAACATGCACAACATGGAGAAATGAACGGGTCAGGGCCCGATTTATATATGACTCCCAGAAGAGTAAGAAACATGATAGATATGGACGATAAATCATGAATGATGTGAATGAAAATCTAACAACCTAATCATCAAATGTGCTAATGCAATTAAAATGTTTCTAACAATTATTAATTTAGCAAGATGCTTTAAAATTAGGTCTCATTTCTTCTCATATCTTATCATTTTTCCTTCCTTAGTAGGAATATAATTACCATCTCATATCTTATGGTAATTTATATATCTCAAGTCCCACTTCAGTTAGAAAGGTTATATTCTTATACATATAATGTTTCTAAGATCGCCCCTCTGAGTTTCCCCACTGGGCGCACCCGTAAATGACTATCATCTTCTAGGGTCTATATATACAAGACAACCCGGGCACCTAACGCACGTTGGGAAGTGGCCATATGCCTGAGAGTGAGTCATAACCACACCCAGAATTACCTCAGTAGCGCAGAAAAACATATATAATTCCCGCATATGGCCGAGGACTATAGTCAGCCTGCATTCAATAGTGAGGGGACATCACCTCATGCGCGAGCTTCCCTTATGATAGCATTTAGAGATTTGTGTTTAAGTAAATTAGAATTTACCCAATTTAGATCTCATTTTCATTTCCGTTAGTCACATATGTTTCATTTTATGTGAAACCATCATCTTTGAATATTTCTTATTCAATTTCACCATGTAATTAGGCCCCGAAGTATTTTCTAAACAATTTCCCAAAATATCATAAGCCCCAAGGTTTTGTATACCTCGCAAAAGGGATCCTAAAATCTCCACATAAGGTCTTAGAACTCTATTTTCCAATCAATTTACCAAACGAGAAGTGATGCCTAAACATCACTTTAAGTACCCTTGAATTAACCCCACGTGATCCCACTCAACTATAGGGTAACGACCAAACTCAACTAAAAGTCCAGGATCCTATATTTACTTCATTAAAGAAGGTTACTGTGACACCCCGCCTAATTAAATACCGGGCGATCACTCCTTTATTAAATTAAATCAAGGTAAACAGTTGGTTCATTCTCAGCATCACTATCGATAAAAATAAATTTTCCAATTTAACACCCTAAATAATTAAGCTAAGTGTCAAAACCATTTTCATACATACTTTCCAAATCTTATTTAAAGAAAATCACTTATTTTATTAAAAACATTCAATAAGAAAGAATCACACCACATTAAATATCTGCAACATCGTCCAATTAATTTATAACATTCATCAATCGAATGTCAACATGCGAAATATAAAGTAACACAATCAAACTGAATAAAACCCATAGTAACAATACTGGAAATAACTGAAATACAAATGTCTAATAACAACGGAATAATGGAAAGAGCTACAGATGCTCAACTAAATGAAAGTACTAAGAGTGGATACGAATGAACGAAGTCGTCTAATCAAGAGACCTGCAACTCCCACCTAAGCTGCAGCGTGTTCCTTCCAAGAGATCCTAAGCAAGAAGCCCCTGTGGTTGGGCACCTGTAATACATACATATATACACAAGAGAGAGAGAGAGATAGATAGAGAGAGAGAGAGAAACGGGTCAGGGCCCGAAAGTGTGTTTGATTTAAAATACGTTTAACAAGTATTTAAATTGATACAGGCCAATACAACAACATATTAGAGCGACACTCTCTTGAGAAATTCTCACCTCTCTTCTAATGTGCACGCCTATCGTACTAACCTTCCCAACGGGTTATCTTATCATTTTATCATACTAACCTTCCCAATAATATAGCTTATCTTAACTTACTCATAAGATTTCAAAACCGAATAATATCATTGTTTAAAAAGAATACTTCCAATTAGCAACACCACTCTCGTTTTAGCTTTATTAATTTATACGTTTCCCAGTGTCATATTATACTTTCACAAAACAAGCATTTACTATTTGAGTCATCAACCATGTCCTACTTATCAATTCACAGTAGGTAGTTCCAAATTTCAGAATTTCATATATATATATATATTAACTACTCGTATAATATATATATTATAACAACACCCCAAATAAACTATGGTGCGGGCATACTCTACTATCCAAAACCCCATATCACTCATATTAAGGGGAATACAATCGGAATCACTCTCGAATTGTATTAACACATACACAAAAAAAATTGAGGCGAATAATAGATTCCAAGTCTCTAAGAGGATGGCACATGCCTGCGTCTCTTAGGACCGTCTGAACTATCACGTCGGTAGCCTGTACCAAGGACATCTATCTTCTAGGGTACAAGTCAATATCCCCCATAAAGGTCCCATCGAGATAAGACTGTCCCAGCACGGTAACCTCAGGGATAGCAAGTAGCGTGGGCATGATTTTCACATGTATATAATATATGTACACACAATCATATAAATATACCACTTTTATCATATTAATGTAGGTTCCTCTCGTCACCCATAATTACAACATTTATCCTTAATTTCACATTATTAGTATTACGTATAAGGTTTCATATCTAACCTTAACTCGAAGGGTTCTCTCACTTATTACGTGACACTCGTGGACTCTATCCTTCCAAGTAGAAAATTCAGTAGGTATAACTCTATTCACTATCATAGATATTCGCAGTAATCTCTCACTTGAAATACGTAGTTTCATAGTTCATTATGTAATTATCCCAGAAGCAAAGTTCTTGTCTTATAATAAAGTTCCCAACACTTATTCATAAGTCCTACTGGTCTTTCCTATCTCCCAAAACATTCTATTAAGAATCCCCAAGAATTATTTCACGATAAATTTAATTTAACTAATTAAACAAGGGAAATATGAGTCTACCAGGAGGGGTCGATCGATCGAGGTCTAGGGCTCGATCGATCGAACCTTCCATCGATCGAAACTCTATGCTCGATCGATCGATCAAGCAGGTATTTTGATTTCTGCAGAATTGCATTTACGGGTTCTACTACTTTTCTTCATCCAAATCCATATTTTTCCAAACCCAAACGTCCCAAAATGCTACTACTAACATTATAACAATATATCAGATGTTTCCAATGTAAGGCATGGGTATTTCCATCATTTAATCAAGGATTAACAGCCCCAAAAATTAATTAATTATCAAGAACACTAAAATTATCTTAAACAGGTTTCTAACCAATTTTCTCCAGAAATCCCTTCTTATAATTATCAAAATTTCGTGGTTACATTTCTCTACATTGCAAGGTTTCCAGAATTTCCATATAAATCAATACTATATGGGTTTTCCTATCACAAATTGAGTTTTCTTCCATATTTTTCATCTCTAATCATTCCTAAACTAATATGAAAATTGCACCAACGAAATACGCAAGATAAATACTTTCCTGGGATTTTCAGAAGTCTGGATTGCGGCTGATTTTGGTGTGGTTGCGTTCCCCTTCTCGCGATCTACGCGTTGGTGGTGGCGGCGGTGCAAACCGGTGACTTTTTGGCCTTGAATTGCCTTGAGGGCTCTCTCCTCTCTTCTCCAATGGCCGTTCTAGGGTTCTGAATATTCTAACCCTAAATGACTAACCTAAATGGCTGATATAGGTTGCTGAATTTCGTGGGTTTAATTACCCAAATATGTAAAATGACTAAAATGCCCTCCCGGGGTACTAATTAGGCCTAAAAATGCCCCGAGACCCAAACTACACCCCCGGGTACACTTTTTTGACTATCTCGACCCTTTCGGACGCGTTGGCGTGCTCAAAATGACAATACGGGTAACTTATAAAATATTCACTTTTTATTTATCAAAATTTAGTCCCGACGCGACACGAGCATGTTCCGACTTAAAATTTCGAAATTGTCATTTAACTCACTCAAGACATTCAATATAACCAATATAATATATTACTTTGCTCATTAGTAATATTCAGCAAATTTCCCATAATTGCTAACTCTCGTCACGTTAATAATTATAACATAATTAATTTTCAGATATTTATTAAATAATTCATTCACATTAACTTTAATAAATCCCCAAATTGATATAGCATAAAAATACGGGGTATTACATACATCCCCCCTAATAACGGAATTTCATCCCGAAATTCAGAAAATAAGGCATACCTGGTAAAAACAACTCTGGATATCTCTCGCGTATATCTGTCTCGCGCTCCCAAGTGGATTCCTCCACATTATGATGCTCCCACTGGACCCGCATAAGTGAAACTATCTTCGACCTCAATCTCCTCTCACTATTGTCTAGGATAGACATCGGTCTCTCCTTGTAAGAGCTATCAGGCTGTAAGTCGATCTCATCTATCGCAATGTGAGTATGGTCCATATCATCCCGAAGATATCGTCTCAATGACGAGATGTGGAATACATCATGGATGCTATGTAAATGCTTTGGTAGTCCCAACCTGTATGCAACCGGCCCAATTCTCTCGATGATGGGAAATGGTCCCACATGCCTCGGAGCCAAGTTCCCCTTCTTCCCGAACCTCATCACTCCCTTCATAGGAGATACACACAATAACACTTGGTCCCCCACACTAAACTCCCGGAAGAACCGTTTCGCATCGGCGTAGCTCTTTTACCTGTTTTGGCCTACCCGAATGCGACTCCTGATCATCTCAATCCTCGCGGAGATCTCCTGAATCACCTCTAGTCCTAGTAACTTGTTATCCCCCACTTCGAGCCAACAAGTTGGTGAACGATAAGGCCTGCCGTACAAAGCCTCAAATGGAGCCATACTAATCGTAAACTGATAAGAGTTATTATAGGCAAACTATACCAGTAGAAGATGTGGCTTCGAACTTCCTCCAAAACCGAGAACACACATGCGTAGCATATCCTCTAACATCTGATTAGTATGCTCTGTCTGTCCATCTGTCTGTGGGTGGTAAGCTGAACTCAACCTCAACTCAGTACCCATAGCCTACTGAAAGCTTTCCCAAAAACGTGACACAACAATCTTGTCCCTATCTGACACAATATTCAGGGGCATCCCATGTAGTCTGACAATCTCAGTGATGAACAACTGAGCATACTGACCCGTGGTGTAATCTGTCCGCACCGACAGAAAATGAGCCACCTTGGTCAAACGGTCTACAATCACCCAGATAGAATCGTGGCCCCGCTGTGATGTAGGCAACCCTGTAATAAAATCCATGGAAATACTCTCCCACTTCCACGCGGGTACTTCCAATGGCTGAAGCAATCCTGACGGTTTCTGATAGTCCACCTTCACCAGCTGGCAGGTAGAACACTTGGACATGAACTCAACAATGTTCTTCTTTATCCCACTACACCAGTATTGCATCCTCATATCTTGGTACATCTTATCGCCTCCCGGATGTACTGAAAATCAGGACCCATGAGAATGAGTCATCACTGCATGACGTAATTATGCTTCTTCTGGAACCACCAATCTCCCATTAAACCGCAGACCTCCATCAGAACTAACAGAATAGGACTCAGTACCCTCGGCTAGAAGTTGCACAATTTGCTCCTGGCAAAACGGATCTGTGGTCTGTGCATGTATCACCCTCGTAACAATCTCGGGAGTGACTAACATCACGAATATGAAAGAACGAGCTACTGCGTCTTGGTGGCCTAACTCCTTCAACTTTGCTTTCCAGACGTCTACTACTTCATCTACCGGTCTACGACTCAATGCATCAGCAACTACGTTGGCCTTTCCCGAATGATACTGTATGTCGAACTGGTAGTCCTTCACAAACTCTAGCCATCTGTGCTGAGGCATATTCAGCTCTCGCTGAGTGAACAGGTACTGCAACGACTTGTGGTCTGTGAATAAACGGAATTTCTCTCCCAACAAATAGTGCCTCCATATCCTCAATGCAAAGACGGCCGCTGCTAACTCCAGGTCCTGGGTGGGGTAATTCTTCTCATGCAGCTTAAGCTTGCGGGAGGCAAAAGCTATAGCCTTCTCTTCCTACTGAAGTACTCCCCCAAGTCCCCGTAAGGACGCATCAGTGTAAACCAGGTACTCCATACCCGACTGCGGTAACGCAAGGACTGTTGCTGAAGTAAGCTTGCCTTTCAGCTCGTCAAAATCCAACTGTCAAGCGTCATCCCAAACATATGGTACTCCCTTGCAAGTCAGATTGGTCACTGGATCCGCTATTTTGGAGAATCCCCAAATGAATCTCCTGTAGTAACCAACAAACCCCAAGAAACTACACACTTCCATCGGTGTCGTGGGCTGTCCCCACTCCCTCACTGCTGACACTTTACTCGGGTCAACTTCTATCCCCTGTTCAGAAACAACATGCCCCAAGAACTGTACCTCTAGCAACTAGAATCCGCACTTCTCGTACTTAGCATACAACTGATGCTCTTGTAGAGTCTGAAGAACCTGCCTCAAGTGCTCGGCATGCTCCTCCTCGGAGTGTGAATATATCAAAATGTCATCTATGAAAACGATGACAAACTGATCCAAGAACTCTCTGAATACTCGGTTCATCAAGTCCATGAAAACGACTGAAGCATTTGTGAGTCCGAACGGCATCCCCCGGAACTCATAAGACCCATATCTCGTCAAGAAAGCAGTCTTCAAAACATCTTGCTTCCTAATACGTAGCAGATGGTACCCCGACCTTAGGTCTATCTTCAAAAAGAAAGTTTCTCCCCTCAGCTGGTCGAACAGATCATCGATTCGAGGCAACGGATATTTATTCCGTATCGTGACCTTGTTCAGCTCCCGTTAGTCCACACACAATCTCAGTGAACCATCTCTCTTCTTTACAAACAAAACTGGAGCACCCCAAGGTGAGGTACTCCTGCGAATGAAGCCATGACCTAACATCTGCTCTATCTGATCTCGTTGCTCTCGTATCTTTACCGGAGCCATACGGTGCGATGCGCGTGCTATAGGTCTCGTATCTGACAATAAATCTATAACAAAGTCTATCTCTCGACTGGGGGTAGGCCTGGTATTTCCTGAAACACATCAGAATACTCCCTGACAACTGGGATCGAGTCTAAGGGAATCACAACCTCCTTAGAGGTATCCTCCTCTATGTAATACAAATGAGCGGTCGAGCCTCCCTCTGGGCGAGGCATCGCCACCACAAACATCTCTTGCCCCGGAATGGCAAAAACAATGCTCCCACCGAAGCAATCAATCATGGCTCTATAAGATGCGAGCCAATCCATACCAATAATCACATCATGCTCGTGCATGTCTAAGACTAACATGTCTGCAGGTAATACCAAGCTACCAATCTCTACCCCCACTCCTCGGCATATAAAGAAAATAAGTGACCCACTCCCTAGTGGTGAGTCCACACACGTCACTGTGCTCTCAGCTATGGCTAACATCCCTAAGGCCTTCACAAAATGCGTAGCTATAAAACAATGTGTTTCCCCCGTATCAAACAAAACCCGACCCATAGTACCATGGATAGTAAACATACCCTCAATCGCGGGTGGTGCCTGTGGAGTTGCTGCCTTGTGGACGTTATAGACACGTCCGTACTGTAATTGCCCCTGCTGCACTGGAGCTGCTGGAATGGCTGGTAGGGCTGGCACCTGGGCTGGAGCTGGGAGGGCAGGTTGAAATAGTGGCCTATGTGGCTCATTACGGGCTCCCTGCTGCTGTGGGGCCCTATCGCCCTCTAGGCAATCCTGACGCCTATGGCCATGTTTACTGCACCTAAAACATCGGCCTTTGAAGTTTACTCCCCTCTGTCCCTGTTGACCATGGCCCTGCTGGCCGTTACCTTCCCGCCATTCGCCCTGTTGGCCCTGATTAGCACGCTGCTGGCCCTGCTGATTAGGCTGGCCCTGCCTAAAACTCCCGAATTCCTGCCTAGAATCACCTGAATGGAATCGCTTAGCAGGGTCCCCCTGCTAGGAACTCTGCTCGTGCTGACGAGTCTGTCCATGAGATGGTTCCCCACTGGCACTATTACCCCCGGTCCTGCCCTGCTGGCTGTTTTCTCCTGCTCTCTTGCTTCCCTGCAGATGGAAGCGGTGATCCTGGCAATATAGCAATGCGACATTGAGTACATCAGTGAAAGTACTCCGGGATAAATTCCCAATAAGGTACTGACGGATCCTCCAAGCTAACCCGTCGACAAACAGTATAATGTTCTTGCTCTCAGTAGGTGCCTCATTTGGCACAATAGTGAGAAGTCTCGTGAACCCCTCCTCATACTCTGCTACGGTAAGACACTACTGCTTCAGATTCAGTAATATCCGCCTCATCTCAGTCTGTACGGCGTTTGGAAAATACTTGCGGTCAAATCGTTCCCAAAATGACTGAATAGGGATCGTGTCCCTCTCTTCCAAAGTGGTAGTGGACTCCCACCACTGCAAAGCGGCTCCCACCAGCTTAAAGGAAGACAATAACTGCTTTTGCACGTCAGTACACTCATACATACGGAGATGCCGCTGGATGTCTTTCTTCCATTGGCTAACTGTGACAATATCGGAGCTACCAGAGAACTCTGGGTGATGCGCTTTCTAAAAGCATCCCGAACCCTCTCCCATGCAGATGGAAGCTGTGCTGGTACTGGCGCCACTGCCTGAACCTGGGGTGGAGCCTTCTGAACCACCGCTAGTGTGACATTCACCGCCTGAGCAACAATGGCGTCTACTTCATTTTCATTCATCGTGCCTTGTGTCGGAACTACTGGCTGTTCGGCCTGGGCACGCCTATCTGTTGGAGCACGTCTTGGAGGCATCTGAAATGTGAAGAATTTTGTTAGTCTACAGTTATCATCAAATCTCAAATAGCTGAAGACTTAAACGTAAGACAAGAGTACAACAATCCTAAAAGTAGGGCTCTATAGCAATAACATTAAGCTGAAAGCGAAAATAAGCCGTACAGATCCTATCGACAATAGAACCTGATGCTCTGATACCACCTGTGACACCCCGCCTAATTAAATACCGAGCGATCACTCCTTTATTAAATTAAATCAAGGTAAACAGTTGGTTCATTCTCAGCATCACTGTCGATAAAAATAAATTTTCCAATTTAACACCCTAAATAATTAAGCTAAGTGTCAAAACCATTTTCATACATACTTTCCAAATCTTATTTAAAGAAAATCATTTATTTTATTAACAACATTCAATAAGTAAGAATCACACCACATTAAATATCTGTAACATGGTCCAATTAATTTAAAACATTCATCAATCGAATGTCAACATGCGAAATATAAAGTAACACAATCAAACTGAATAAAACCCATAGTAACAATACTGGAAATAACTGAAATACAAATGTCCAACAACAACGGAATAATGGAAAGATCTACAAATGCTCAACTAAATGAAAGTACTAAGAGTGGATCCGAATGAACGAAGTCGTCTAATCAAGAGACCTGCAACTCCCACCTAAGCTGCAGCGTGTTCCTTCCAAGAGATCCTAAGCAAGAAGCCCCTGTGGTTGGGCACCTGTAATACATACATATATACACAAGAGAGAGAGAGAGAGAAAGAGAGAGAGAAACGGGTCAGAACCTGAAAGTGTGTTTGATTTAAAATACGTTTAGCAAGTATTTAAATTGATACAAGCCAATGCAACAACATATTAGAGCGACACTCTTTTGAGAAATTCTCACCTATCTTCTAATGTGCACGCCTATCGTACTAACCTTCCCAACGGGTTATCTTATCATTTTATCATACTAACCTTCCCAATAATATAGCTTATCTTAACTTACTCATAAGATTTCAAAACCGAACAATATCATTGTTTAAAAAGAATACTTCCAATTAGCAACACCACTCTCGTTTTAGCTTTATTAATTTATACGTTTCCCAGTGTCATATTATAATTTCACAAAACAAGCATTTACTATTTAAGTCATCAACCATGTCCTACTTATCAATTCACAGTAGGTAGTTCGAAATTTCAGAATTTCATATACATATATATATATATATATATATATATGTATGTATATATTAACTACTTGTATAATATATATATATTATAACAGCACCCCAAATAAACTATGTTGCGGGCATACTCTACTATCCACAACCCCATATCACTCATATTAAGGGGAATACAATCGGAATCACTCTCGAATTGTATTAACACATACACAAACAAAATTGAGGCGAAGAATAGATTCCAAGTCTCTAAGAGGATGGCACATGCCTGCGTCTCTTAGGACCGTCTGAACTATCACATCGATAGCCTGTAACAAGGACATCTATCTTCAAGGGTACAAGTCAATATCCCCAATAAAGGTCCCATCGAGATAAGACTGTCCCAGCGCGGTAACCTCAGGGATAGCAAGTAGCATGGGCATGATTTTCACATGTATATAATATATGTACACACAATCATATAAATATACCACTTTTATCATATTAATGTAGGTTCCTCTCGTCACCCATAATTACAACATTTATCCTTAATTTCACATTATTAGTATTACGTATAAGGTTTCATCTCTAACCTTAACTCGAAGGGTTTTCTCACTTATTACGTGACACTCGTGGACTCTAGCCTTCAAAGTAGAAAATTCAGTAGGTATACCTCTATTCACTATCATAGATATTTGCCGTAATCTCTCACTTGAAATACGTAGTTTCATCATTCATTATATAATTATCCCAGAAGAAAAATTCTCGTCTTATAATAAAGTTCCCAACACTTATTCATAAGTCCTACTGGTCTTTCCTATCTCCCAAAACATTCTATTAAGAATCCCCAAGAATTATTTCACGATAAATTTAATTTAACTAATTAAACAAGGGAAATAGGAGTCTACCAGGAGGGGTCGATCGATGGAGGTCTGGGGCTCGATCGATCGAACCTTCGACTCATCGAAACTCTATGCTCGATCGTTCGGTCAAGCAGGTATTTTGATTTATGCAGAATTGCAGTTACGGGTTCTACCATTTTTCTTCATCCAAATCCATATTTTTCCAAACCCAAATGTCCCAAAATTCTACTACTAACATTATAACAATATATCAGATGTTTCCAACGTAAGGCATGGGTATTTCCATCATTTAATCAAGGATTAACAGCGCCAAAAGTTAATTAATTATCAAGAACACTAAAATTCTCTTAAACTGGTTTCTAACCAATTTTCTCCAGAAATCCCTTCTTATAATTATCAAAATTTCGTGGTTACCTCTACATGGCAAGGTTTCCAGAATTTCCATATAAATCAATACTACATGGGTTTTCCTATCACAAATTGAGTTTTCTTCCATATTTTTCATCTCTAATCATTCCTAAACTAATACGAAAATTGCGCCAACGAAAATACGCAAGATAAATACTTGCCTGGGATTTTCAGAAGTCTGGATTACGACTGATTTTGGTGTGGTTGCGTTCCCCTTCTCGCGATCTACGCGTTGGTGGTGGCGGCGGTGCAAACCGGTGACTTTTTGGCCTTGAATTGCCTTGAGGGCTCTCAGCTCTCTTCTCCAATGGCCGTTCTAGGGTTCTGAATATTCTAACCCTAAATGACTAACCTAAATGGCTGATATAGGTTGCTGAATTTCGTGGGTTTAATTACCCAAATATGTAAAATGACTAAAATGCCCTCCCGGGGTACTAACTAGGCCTAAAAACGCCCCGAGACCCAAACTACACCCCCGGGTACACTTTTCTGACTATCTCGACCCTTCCGGACGCGTTAGCGCTCTCAACATGACCATACGGGCAACTTATAAAATATTCACTTTTTATTTATCAAAATTTAGTCCCGACGCGACACGAGCACGTTCCGACTTAAATTTTCGAAGTCGTCATTTAACTCACTCACGACATTAAATATAACCAATATAATATATTACTTTGCTCATTAGTAATATTCAACAAATTTCCCATAATTAGTAACTCTCGTCACGTTAATAATTATAACATAATTAATTTCCATATTTTTATTAAATAATTCATTCACATTAACTTTAATAAATCCCCAAATTAATATAGCATAAAAATATGGGGTATTACATAGTTACTAGGTTCTAATCCTAAGGGAAGGGTCAAAATTTGAAGAGAAAAACAAAAGGAAAAATGCAGGATTTTCGAATCGATTCGGACTAGCTGAATCGATTCGGTCAGGAAAACCAGCATTCTGCATAATAGCCGATTCGATTCGAGAATAACCGAATCGATTCGGTTCGATCAGACCTAGACACTGCCTCTATGTGAATCGATTCGGCTAGGGCCGAATCGAATCGCCCCTGCGAATTTTGCCAATTTTGGCTATGGAGTCTTGGACTCCAAATCTCTTCCAAACTCAACCAAGCCAAACCCTTGTCATTTATTGCTACTAATTGAGTATAAATGCACCCAACAACCATAATTTCATCTTCAATAACCATTCAAATCAATCTCCAAACATTCCAAGCCCATAAATCAATTAAAACCCCTAGCTTTCTTAAACCATACATAACCACAACTATCAATGTTAATTACTCTACTTAAATCATAAAATATCAAGTAGATAACTTGTCTCAAGCTTGTAAGTTCAGATTTTCATGAAATTGTATGCAAGAACAATCACCAAATCTTCAGTCTCTCACTTTCTCCAAAAGTTCTCTTCCTCCCTTTCTTTCTCTAGGTTTAGCAATTCAATTTAGGGAATAGTGACTTAGTTCAAGACATAAATCACGGCTTAGGCTTAAAATTCCAACCTAAGTGATCAATGCGTGATAAAATAATACTCACTACTCATTTAAGCTACAACCAGTCAAAAGTGCCCAAAACCTCAAAATACCATATGGCACACAATTTGACTATCTCGCACCTCCCAAAACTAACTATACCCTCCAAATTATCATTTGGTAATTTTATAATTCATTTTAGGTTCCGATCTCATTTTAAGCCAAATGTCATTTTTAAATCATATGACATTACAAAACATATCATAGCAACACTCACCTATACTTACGGTAAATATGCAACATCATAGTAGATATTAACGTTTCTTCCTTAAATTATTACCTGCTCCACATATAAACATTTTTATATCTAATTACTATACCTAGCAACTTAAATATAAAATAGGACCTCAAAAGCGAGGGTTGTTACATACTCCCCCCTTATGAGGGAATTTTGTCCCCAAAATTCAGGCGTACCTTGAATAAAGAGATGCAGATACTTTTCCTGCATGTCATCCTCACGCTCCCATGTCGATTCCTTGGCATTATGGTGACTCCATTGAACTCGCACCAAGGGCAACACTCGCGATATTAATCTACGTTCCCCATGTTCTAGAATAGCAACCGGTTGTTCTTCATATGAAACGTCGGGTTGCAAATCAATATCCTCGAAAGGGATGTGCCAAAGCGCACCTTCGCACCTCCTATACTTCTTTAGAGAGGAAATATGGAATACATCATGAATTTGTTGCAATGGTTCTAGTAAAGCAAGTTGGTATGCCACTGGACCCACTCTCACAATGACTGGAAATGGTCCAATAAAATGTGGTGCAAGCTTCCCCTTCTTACCGAAGCGCTTGATGCCTTTCATAGGTGACACTCGAACCAAAACTTGGTCCCCAATCTCCAATTCCATGTGTCATCGACCCGCATCGGCATAGCTCTTTTGAAGGTCTTGGGAAATCCGAATGCGATTATGAATGAGTTCTATTTTTGATGAAGTATCTTGGATCATTTCAGGTCCAAGAAATTTATTATCACCCACCTCCATCCAATAAGCGGGCGATCTACATAGTCTCCCATACAAAGCTTCAAAAGGTGCCATTCCAATCATGAATTGGTAAGAGTTGTTATAAGCAAACTCAACCAATGGGAGATATTGTTCCCAACCACCTTTGAAGTCAACCATACACATGCGAAGCATATCTTCCAACATTAGGTTTACTCTTTCAGTTTGGCCATTTGTTTGAAGATGATACAAAGTGCTTAACCTCAATTCGGTCCCCATCACTTCTTGGAAACTTCTCCAAAAGTGGGAAACAAAATTTTTGTCTCGGTCAAAAACTAAATTCAAAAGCACCCCATGGAGTCTCACCACCTCCTCGATGAATAAGCGGGAATACCGAGAAGTGTCAAAATCTGTCAACACGGGTAGGAAGTGTGTCGACTTTATCAAGCGATCGACAATCACCCATATAGAATCACATCCACTTTGTGATCTTGGCAAGCCAGTGATAAAATCCATCGATATACTTTCCCATTTCCACACCGGGATCTTTAACGGTTGCAACAGTCCTATCGGTCATTGATGATTTATCTTGACCAACTGATAAGTAGTGCATTGGGACACGAACTCAGAAATATCCCTATTCACACCAGGCCACCAGTATTGACGGCGCATGTCCTGATACATTTTATCCCCAATAGGATGAACCGTAAATTTAGACCCGTGAGATTCGACCATCACCGACCGTCTCAAATCTCCTTCCTCCAGAACAATGAGTCTTCCATGGAAGCGTAATCCACCCTCAGAACTAATTGAGTACGACTTCTCTCCCTCGAACAGTAATCGGCGAATATGGTCTTGACACCCCTTATCCCTTCCTTGGGCTTCTACCACCCTTGACACAATGGTAGGAGTAACGGTCATCACCGACATGAATGCTCTTACCATCGCATCCTCTTGACTGAGTTCCTTCCACTTAGCTTTCCAAACATCAGCTAACCCTCCCTCGGGCTTCCTACTCAAGGCGTCTGCTACAACGTTTGCCTTACCCGGATGATAACGAATAACAAATTGATAATCTTTCACGAACTCCAACCATCGGTGCTGTCACATATTCATATCCTTTTGTGAAAATAAATATTACAGCGATTTGTGGTCCGTGAAAATACTAAACTTCTCTCCTAATAGATAATGCCTCCATATTTTCAAGGCAAAGACAACTGCGGCTAGTTCTAAGTCATGCACCAGATAGTTTCTTCCATGGGGCTTCAACTTGCGAGAAGCATAAGCGATAGCCCGTCTCTCTTACTGAAGTACACCTGCTAATCCTTGAAGAGATGCATCGGTGAAGACTAGATATTCTAATCCCAGTTTTGGCAATGCAAGGACCGGAGCCGAAGTTAATATATCTTTAAGCTCATCAAATTCAGTCTGACAAGAACTATCCCAAACCAATCTCACTCCCTTCCGGGTCAAATTTGTCAAAGGGCTAGCGATCTTAGAGAAACCCTTAACGAACTGACGGTAATAACCCGCCAAACCCAGAAAACTGCGAACCTCGGTAGGTGTTGTGGGCTGACCCCACTCCCTCACCGCAACTACCTTTCTCGGATCCACGGATACACCCTGGGATGGCACCACATGACCCAAAAACTGTACCTCCTGCAACCAAAAGCCACACTTCTCGAACTTAGCATATAGTTGGTGATCCCTCAATCTTTGTAGGACCAACCTCAAATGCATAGCATGATCAGATTCTGTTCGAGAATAGACTAAGATGTCATCGATGAACACAATAACAAATTGGTCCAGGAAATCTCGAAATACTCTAGTCATAAAATCCATAAATAAGTGGGGGCATTGGTTAGTCCAAAGGGCATAACTAAAAATTCGTAGGACCCGTACCTCATCAGAAAAGAAGTCTTGGATACATCCTCCTCCCGCATCCTCAATTGATGATACCCAGTCCTCAAATCGATTTTTGAGAAATACGACGCTCCTCGAAGTTGATCAAATAAGTCATCGATACGAGGCAAATGATATTTATTCCGGATGGTGACCTTATTCAATTCCCGATAGTCAACACATAACCGGAGAGAACCATCTATTTTCTTGAGAAACAACACTGGAGCACCCCATGGCGATGTGCTACGCCTAATGAATCCCTGCTCCAATAGCTTCTGAATTTGATCTCTTAGCTCCCTCATTTCAATCGGAGCCATTTGATAAGGAGCCCTCGCAATAGTCCTCATCCCCAGTGCCAAATCAATCACAAACTCAATCTCAAGACTAGGAGGCAAACTCGGTATTTCCCGAAAAACATCCTCAAACTCTTTCACACTTGGAATAGAATCCAATGGAACAACTACATCCATATAAGTCTCCTCGTCAATACAATATAAATAAGTACTAGTACTCCCCTCTAAACGAGGTAAAACTACCAGAAACATTTCCTATCCCAGAACGGTGAAGACTATACTCTTCCCGTAACAATTTACTATAGCATGATACTTCATAAGCCAATCCATGCCCAAAATCACATCATACCCGACCATGTCCAGGACGAGTAAATCGGCCTCAAAGCATAAATTACCAAGAGAGATTTCTATATTTTTACAAACAAAGAAGATGAGTGAACAATCACCTATAGAGGAGTCCACACTAGTAAAAGTTCTTTCAGCAGATCTAATCAACTCGGTGGTCTGAGCAAAGCTCCTAGAAATGAATGAATGTGTTGCCCCAGTATCAAATAAAACACGACCCATATGTCCCTGAATAAGGAACTTACCCTCAATGGCTGGCGGTGCAGGCAGAGCTGGTGGAAGCATATCATCCTGAATATGGTAGACCCTACCATAGTGTAACTGACCTTGCTGTGGAGGAACAACTGGGTTAGGCACCTGCGGAGGGAACTGAACATACGACTGCTATGGAGCTCGAGGAAACTGTCCCCCAATCAACTGAGGACATTCCTTCTAATAGTGACCCACTTCACCGCGTTGGAAACACCGACCTATCATATTTTTGGCATTTCGACCACGATTATTTCTGAATTGATTCACACCTTGGCCCTGTTGGCCTCTACCTCCCTGACCACCACGGCCTGCTTGTTGTTGTGAGGCACCCTGTCCTTGCCTATTGTTATGGTTCCCCGAATTAAACCCACTAAAACTTTGCCTCTTGGACAAGTCCCCATACTGGGGATCCCTTTCTTTCTATTTACTGCCCAAAGATTGGGATGAGGGAAAGACTCCTCCTCCAATCCCACTACTTCCCGGCCTTCCCGCTTGCCCCACTACGGAGGCCTTCTTACCACTTTGCACAAATAGTATATGCTTTTGGCAATGTAGAAGAGATGCATTCATTACTTCCCCAAAGGTCTGTAAATCCGAATTACCCGGCAAGTGTTGCCGGATTCTCCAGTTCAACCCTCTCATAAACTTCAAAACTTTCTTTTCTTCGGGAGTCACTTCATCCGGTACAAAACTTGCCAACCGGGTGAATTCCTCCTCATATTCCTCTACCGACCTCTCCCCTTGCACAAGGTCCTGCAACCTCCTTATCATCTCCCCCTGAATTGCGGGAGGAAAGTACTTATGATCGAACAAAACCCATAATTCAGATATCGACATTGTATCCCTCTGTTCTGGCGTAATCACAGACTCCCACCAGTGTAATGCGGCTCCAACAAGTTTAAAAGTAGCATGGACTTGCTTCCTGTCCTCACCACATTCCACCATACGTAGATGGCATTTTATATCTCTCTTCCATTGATTCGCTTTTATAACGTCTGAGCTCCCGTCGAATTCCGGGGCTGTCCGTTTGGAAAAGATTCCCTAGCTCTCGTCCACAGGGAAGGTCCCGTAGGAACTTGGGCATCAGGCGCTCTTCGTTGAGCATGTGGCAATTGTTGAGACACTTCTTTCATTGCCGCATTAACCGCCTAGGCCACTATATTGGCCACATCCGCTGCATTAAATGTTCCTTGTGGCAGCGGGGGAGGACCAACTTCTTCTTCTACAATCCTGTTTCGCCTCGCCGGGCGACCTCTTTTAGGCAGCATCTGAAATGGAGGAACATTAGAGTTAGAATACAATCTAAAACAATATATCTTGCAGAAGATCGTTAATATGAGCCACAACACAGTCCTAACATTAGGCTCTATAACAAAGAACGCTACGGTAGAACATGACAAGTCCACATAGATCCTAAAGACTCTAGAACCTGATGCTCTGATACTTTCTGTGACAACCCGCATTCTGAAATAAGGGGTGTCCAGCCCGATACCTCGACGTGGCGGAATCATAGATGGATATCATCCTCAGCATCATAAAAATAAAATAGGTATATGGGAAAACCACCCAATAAATCAGAAAGCAGGTTGTCAAAAATTTCGTTTGATTATGAGTTAAGAAATAAATTAAACAACCCAATTCTGATGAAAGTGGAATTTGATGAACATATATTTAAATACTAAAATGACATACAATAAAAGGACCGAATAATCTGTCGATCCACAGTTACATTCAAAGTGTTTCCACGATTCAATATTTTACATACTACATTCATTAACAAGTACAAAAGATGGACCACTCGCCCGAATAGAAGACCTGATCATATCTAGAATTCAAGAGATGAAGCATCAAACAAAACATCCCATGATAATTCATAAAGGCTCACATCTCCTCGAAAGTATAGGAATAGGAATATCACAACGGGTGCCCTTGCGGAGGAGCACCTGAGCGGATACAATAACATGAACAACATGAAAAAATGAACGGGTCAGGGCCCGATTTATATATGGTTCCTAGAAGAGTAAGAAACATGATAGATATGGACGATAAATCATGAATGATGTGAATGAGAATCTAACAACCTAATCATCAAATGTGCTAATGCAATTAAAATGTTTCTAACAGTTATTAATTTAGCAAGATGCTTTAAAATTAGGTCTCATTTCTTCTCATATCTTATCATTTTTCCTTCCTTAGCAGGAATATAATTACCATATCATATCTTATGATAATTTATATATCTCAAGTCCCACTTCAGTTAGAAAGGTTATATTCTTATACATATAATGTTTTCAAGATCGCCCCTCTGAGTTTCCCCACTGGGCGCACCCGTAAATGACTATCATCTTCTAGGGTCTATATATACAAGACAACCTGGGCACCTAACGCATGTTTGGAAGTGGCCATATGCCTGCGAGTGAGTCATAACCACACCCAGAATTACCTCAGTAGCGCAGAAAAATATATACAATTCCCGCATATGACCGAGGACTATAGTCAGCCTGCATTCAATAGTGAGGGGACATCACCTTATGCGCGAGCTTCCCTTATGATAGCATTTAGAGATTTGTGTTTAAGTAAATTAGCATTTACCCAATTTAGATCTCATTTTCATTTCCATTAGTCACATATGTTTCATTTTATGTGAAACCATCATCTTTGAATATTTCTTATTCAATTTCACCATGTAATTAGGCCCCGGAGTATTTTCTAAACAATTTCCCAAAATATCATAAGCCCCAAGGTTTTGTATACCTCGCAAAAGGGATCCTAAAATCTCCACATATGGTATTAGCACTCTATTTTCCAATCAATTTACCAAACGAGAAGTGATGCCTAAACATCACTTTAAGTACGCTTGAATTAACCCCACGTGATCCCGTTCAACTATAGGGTAACGACCAAACTCAACTAAAACTGTAGGATCCTATATTTACTTCATTTAAGAAGGTTCCTAGGTTCTAATCCTAAGGGAAGGGTAAAAATTTGAAAAGAAAAAAAAAGAAAAATACAGGATCTTTGAATAGATTCAGACTAGGGCGAATCAATTCAGCAAGACAAGCGAATCGACATGGACTAGACGAATCGATTCAGTCTGGAAAATAAGCATTCTTCATAACAGCCGAATCGATTCGGTAATAACCGAATCGATTCGGTAATAACCGAATCGATTCGGTTCGCCCAGACCTGGACACTACCTCTATGCGAATCGATTCGGCCAGGGCCGAATCGATTCGCCCCTGCGAATTTTGCCAATTTTAGCTATGGAGCCTTGGACTCCTAATCTCTTCCAAACTCAACTAACCCAAACCCTTGTCACTTATTGCTACTAATTGAGTATAAATGCACCCAACAACCATAATTTCATCTTCAATAACCATTCAAATCAATCTTTAAAAATTCCAAGCCCATAAATCAATTAAAAACCCTAGCTTTCTTAAAACATACATAACCACAACTATCAATGTTAATTACTCTACTTAAATCATAAAATAGCAAGTAGATAACTTGCCTCAAACTTGTAAGTTCAGATTTTGATGAAGTTATAATCAAGAACAATCACCAAAGCTTCAATCTCTCACATTCTCCACAAGTTCTCTTCCTCCCTTTCTTTCTCTAGGTTTAGCAATTCAATTTAAGGAATAGTGACTTAGTTGAAGACATAAATCGTGGCTTAGGCTTAAAATTCCAGCTTAAGTGATCAATACGCGATAAAATAATACGCACTACTCATTTAAGCTGCAACCAGTCAAAAGTGCCCAAAACCTCAAAATACAATATGGCACACAATTTGACTATCTCACACCTCCCGGAAGTAACTATACCCTCCAAATTATCATTTGGGAATTTTATAATTCATTTTAGGTTCCGGTCTCATTTTAAGCCAAATGTCATTTTTAAATCATATGACATTACAAAACATATCATAACAAAACTCACCTATACTTACTGTAAATATGCAACATCATAGTAGATATTAACTTTTCTTCCTTAAATTAATACTTGCTCCACATACCAACATTTTTATATCAAATTACTATACCTAGCAACTTAAATATAAAATAGGACCTCAAAAGGGAGGGTTGTTACAGCGTATAACCCAAATTCTTATGTAATGTAATTAATTAATTATTCTCAATTCTCAACAGTGCACATCGTTTCGTGCGTGGGAGGTCTCGCAAGTGAAATCCAAACAAGGAACCCCCCGATACACTACTCCTTGTCACTGTCGATTGTCGAGCTATAATAATATATAAATATGAGCACTAAGGACTAACTTCTCATCACTCCCAACATTGCACTGTGTTTCATGCGTGGGACGTCTCACAAGCGAAATCCAAAGAAGGAACCCCCCGATACACTACTCGTCGGCAATGTTGGTCGTTGAGGTCCATTATGCCCTCGATAACCCAAGTACTATATATATACACTCATATAATTATCTATTCTTCATTTCTCATAATTGATTCATCATAATTTAAGTCTGGTTCAAATCTCTTGGAATCAGATTCAAGCAATCTTCTCATGTCTCTTTACTCTTGAGACAAATATGATATCACATAATCATATACAAGTAATATAGTATTCACATAGGTATAATAATAACCATCCCTACGAGCTATAACCCGAGGATGCAGGTTCTCAATGCTATCATCTACCAGGGAATCACTCACATATCATCCTAGTTACCAATGGTCGGAATCTCACACCGCCTTGACAAAAATCATATCACAACGTACAGGAAGCAGCCATAGTTCCTCCCTGGAAATGAGACGAAACGTACCCACCACATCTCACCCCTCATAAAAAAAATCACATAATAATAATGGACGCTATGACCTGGGGTCTATACGCGCCCTGCTCCTCAAGCCTGGGGCATCACCCACATCTTGCCACTTCCCATGATAGCATAAAGGGGGTATGCTTCACCCACACACACACCCACCCACCCACACACACATACATATATATATATATATATATATATATATATATATATATATGAAATAATACCATTTATTAGTATATTTTACTCTCGATATACTATTTGTCAATAACTCACATAACTTCCCCACTTTGTATACACTATACGATTTCTGACTTGAAATTCACCCATCACTTCTTTTTTAATTAATCTCCCAATTTAATTTACGTTAAGGATATTCTCTATATCCGTATGCAAATTGATTAACATTTATTGCTCCTCAATTATTAACCTCGACACTAAGAGGATTTTCCACTAAATCAATACGATAACTTAAATTCGCACTCTCTCAAAATCAATCACTAAAACCCCAACATTTACATCCAATCATCTATAAATTTTGCTCTCATGTGCTGAGAGAGGAAATAGGCACTCAATTTCATTATGATATAATCCCCAAACATCTTCTCACTTTCTAAAATCCTTAATCCCCTTAAATGATCACTTAATCCTCTATGATATAATAATTAGGAAGGTACATAAATATAAACCGAAAGGAAAGGGGATAAACTTAAATTCCCAAACTTGAGCCAAAAATAGAGGCCCAATCGACAGGTACCCCAACCACGATCGATCGCGCTTTACAATTATGCCTAACCTCAAAGACAATATTCTCCTCCCCTGAGGGGCGGTCGACTGGACTTACCAGTAGTTTCGGCCAAAATCCATTTTTACCAACTTTCAACTTCTCAAAAACTCCACAGTACCTACTTCAAACCCTAAATCTTCAACCCAAACATACTCACAACACTAAAACTCATCAGTTGTATAAATCCAACAAATTTACAACCTCCAATTCAGCATATATATATCAAATGTAAGATTTAACACAAAATCTAGGTTTTAACATATTTATCCCAAATTTGAAAAAAATTTCCACCAATCATGAAATAAATGATACACAAAAATTATTTAGCAAGTTTAATCACTTGCCTCGAATTTGTAGAGTCTGATTCGTCCTCGAAATCACAGATTTGCCGAAGATCCCATGCTTTCTTTCTCTTTCTCTTTTTCTTTTCTTCTTCTGTCTCTTTCTCTCTTTCTTTCTAGGGCTTTCTCTTTTCTCTTAAGTGATAATGACTTCTCACGTAGGCTTTTAAGCCTTATCTACCAAGATACACAACTTTAAATGATAATACACACTTTAAAGGACTCGATCACTGTAATTCGAGCCAAACGAACTTAAAATATTTTGGAACCCAAATAAGCCCCAAGTACAGTCATTTCGACTATCTCAATCCTTTCGAAAACAACCGTACCCTCAGAATTGTCATCCGAATCACTTTCTAACATCTTTAATTTTTTACCTCAAATGACAATTTAATTAATCTCTAATTAAAATAATATTTGTTTCTCCCAAAATAAATAAATTATTGTGCCAAAAATCTCGGGGTATTACAAATGACTCAACCCTAATCACAAGATTCAACCTAACTAGTGTTTATAATTATACCACTTAACACAAAATCTAGGTATTTCTTGCCCATATTCTTTGTCGGTTCTCTAATGAATTCATTGTTCCCGAATTCCTCGCCAATGCATTTAGGGTTTTGGTTCTCTTTGTATTATGCTAATTATAAAAGTTAATAACCTGATTTAATTTCACATTTTCTTACATCCTCGAAGGGACTAAATTAGATCCCCTAAATAAAGCCCATAATAGTAACTTCTTGATCCTAAGACTTATCCCATAGGGTTATCCAACTATAAGGCCAAACTTAGCATAACTAAATAAACTATTTTTGGTTTCTATATTCATTAGATCTTCGTCAAACGATAGAAATTTACAATACAAAATAATTATCACCAGTAATATTAGATTTTGAGGCGTTCTCTTATAATTGAAATTTTTCATTTTAAATTTATTTATAACGTGCAACCGATTTTTTATTAAATCAAAAAATTACCATGAACAAAAAAGTAAATTAGTATTAAATCATAAAGTTAAAAAGAATTACATTCTCCCCCTAATAATGAAATTCAATCTTTTAAATTCGATACATACCTTCCTTAAGGAGTTTTGAATACTTCTCTCCCATGTCACTCCACCGCTCCCACGTATACTCGTCATTATTATGGTAACCCCACTGAAAATGCACTAACTTAAAGCCTTTGGAACGTAGAATCAGGTTCATACAATCTAGAATGCCGAATGATATTTTCTCTGGTATTTCATTAGTATAAATTTCTATCTCACCCACATCTATGTTTTGGTACAACATGTCGTCTCTAAACAACCTCCCCAACATAAAGAAGAGTAACACAGTATGTACCTTATACATATGATTCAGTAAGGCCAAACATTGAGATATTAGTACCGCTCGATCAATTATAGTGAGTGGCCCTATATATCGGGGTGCCAACTTTCCTTTCCCTCTAAATTGCATTACACCATTCATAGGGGAAACCTTGAGAATACTTCGTCCACTACACCAAATTAGGCGAATTGTCATGGACTTTGCCCATGAACAGGCCTATGGGTCGTATCCCAAAGACGTGACCATTTTGGGCATGACTATTTTTATGGGTTGCGGACTAAATACCTGACCAAACAGGTGGTCATAAACCTTCTTCATCATGGAGGATGGTCGCGAACAAGGGTCGTGATTGAGCTGTACTACTAGTGATAGATACAGGATATGACCGGGGGGATAAAGCGACAGATGGTCACGACTTTGGGATGTGACCCCTACTACGATCAAAAGTTACGGGTCAGGATTTTAGGCCGCGATCAAGGTGGGGTAAAGAAACCAATGGTCATGCCTATGGGTTGTGACCCCAACCGTATTAAAAAACTATAAGTCACAAATATAGGCCTTGAATTGGGGGGGGGGGAAGAAATGCAAAATATGGTTAGGGCTCCAGGCCGTCACCCATTTTTAACCATGATAAAATAATTGTCTTGGACTTTGGCTATGACGCTATATAATTGCGATGAAAAAAATTAAAGATGTTCACAACCCACAACCATGACCATATTTAAATGTAATAAAATGGGGGTTGTTTGGATCCTATCCTCAAATCGTGAGTCCCATGGCTGCGCGACTAGTTGCTACATGTTACATTGGATGTGCACTAGGTATTCATGCCACTCGCGGTGCTATTTGAGTGTCACTGGGGGTGACTTCCCTCCCCACACGGGATATTTTCAAGCCTAATTGTGCCTGTTTTTTAATTCATGTTTGGGTATAATCCTCAAACTGGTAGTCCTATTGCTAAGATACCTATTGCTATGCGTTACGTTGGATGGACATGAGGTGTTCGTGCCACCCGCGGTTCCATTTCGGTGTCGCTAGGGGCCCACCCCTTGAAGCCAAATTTTAGGCCTAAGTGTGCCTGTTTTCGAATTCGTGTTTGGTTCCTATCCTCAAATAGGGAGTCTTGCAGTGGAGTGATCGGTTGTTATTTGTTATGTTGGATGCACATGAGGTGTTCATTCCACTCGCAATAATGTTTGGGTGCCGCTGGGAGCGCCCGCCCTCGGTGGCACGTTTTCAAGATTAAGTGTGTCTAATTTTGAATGCGTCTTTGGGATCTATCCTCAAAGTGGGAGACCCTTAACCGTGCATCCATTTGGTACGTGTTATTTGGATGCTCACTAGGTGTTTCCAGTCGCTTTACTGTTTGGGTTCCTCCAGTGGTCCCCCCACCCCGCGATAAGTTTTAAAGATTAAGTGTGCATGTTTTCATATTCGAGTCCTATCCTAAAACTAGGAGTCCCGCGAGTGTACGAATATTTGCTACGTGCTACGTTTGATGTGAATGAAGTGTTCATGCCACTTGTGGTGCCGTTCGGGTGTCGCTGGGAATGTGTGCACCCTCGCGACACGTTTTCAAGCCTAAGTGTTCCTATTTTTGAATTCCGATTCTATCTTCAAACTGGGAGTCCCGTGGATGTGTTGCCAACAGATACATGTTACATTTAATGTGAATGAGACTTTTGTTCCATTTGGGCATCACCGAGGATGCTTGCCCTCATCTCGCGGCATGTTTTCACGCCTAAGTGTGCTTGTTTCTAAATTCATGTGTAGGTCATATCCTCAAACTGAGAGCCCCGTGGTTGTGTGCCCTATTGCTACGTGTTACATTGGATGTTTACGAGGTGTGTGTCCCACTTGTAATGCCGTTTGGGTGCCACTGGGGGGTGCCCACCCATTGCGACACGTTTTCAAGCCTAAGTATGCCTATTCTCGAATTGTGTTTAGGTCCTATTCACAAATCGACAATCCCTCGGTTGTGTGGTCAATTAATAAGTGTTATGTTGGATGCGCACAAGGTGTTCGTGCCATTTACAATGTTGTTTGAGTGTCGCAGGGAGTGCCCACATCCTACGATGCGTTTTTAACCCTTAATGTTCATGTTTTTGAATTTTTGTTTGGGCCATATCCTTAAACCAAGAGTCGCGTGGTTGTGCTGTAAGTTGATATGTATTACATTAGACATGCATGATGTGTTTGTGCATCTCGTGGGTCTGTTTGCGTGCTTCTAGGGTGCCCATCCCATCGTGGCACATTTTCAACCTTAAGTGAGCCTATTTTCGAATTCGTGTCCTATTCTCAAATCGAGAGTCTCGCAACTGTGCGGACGGTTGGTAAGTGTCATATTTGATGCACACGAGGTATTATTGCTACTCATGGTGCCATTTAGGTGCCTCTAGGGATGCCCACCTCCACGATATGTGTAACCGGTTCCTAGAGTCTCGTTGCTATGTAAATGGTTGCTATGCATTATGTTGCATGCACATGAGGTGTTCGTGCCACTCGTGGTGAAGTTTGGGAGCTATTGGGGGCGCTCACCCCCCCCCCCCCCCCCCCGAAGTATGTTTGTAAGACTAAGTGTGCCCATTTTTGAATTCAGGACCTATCCTTAAAATACGAGTCCAGCAGCTGATCAAACTAGTTTTACGTGTTATGTTTGATTCGTACAAGGATTTTGTGCCACTTGCGATGTCGTTTGGGTGATGTTGGGTGTGACTACATTCCTAACAAATTTTCAAGCCTAAGTGTGCCTATTTTTTATTTTGTGTCTTGTTCCTATCCTTTAACTGAGAGTTGTGTGGCTTCTCTTTCGGTTGCTAAGTGTTATGTTGGATGTACATGAGGTGTTCATGACACTCGTGGAGCCGTTTCGAAGTCACAAGTGTGTCGGCCACTCCACGACACATTTTCAAGTTTAAGTGTGGCTATTTTCGAATTCGTGTTTGGGTCCTATCTTCAAATCGAGAGTCCTAAAACTATGTAAATGGTTTCTACGTGTTACGTTGGATACTCATGAGGTGTTCATGCCACTCGAAGTGCCGTTTGGGTTTCGTTGGGGGTGTTCGCCCCCTCGCGACACGTTTTTAAGACCAATTATGCATGTTTTCAAATTCGAGTTCTATCCTCAAATTGGGAGTTCCACGACAGTGTAGATGGTTGTTCTGTGTTACGTTGGATGAACACGTGCCACTCGTGGTGCTGTTTAGGAGCTCGCTGATCATGGGAATTTTTCATGGCTAAGTGTGACTGTTATCGAATTCGTGTTTGGGTCCTATCCTCAAATCGATAGTCCTATAGTTGTGCATCAAGTTGTTGCATGTTACGTGAGACGCACACGAGGTATTCGTGCTAGTCACATTGCTGTTTGGGTGCCGCTGAATTCCCCTATGCGTCACGTGTTCAAGCTTAAGTGTGTCTGTTATTAAATTCGAGTTAGGGTCGTATCCTCAAACTAGGAGTCTCGCGGCTACGCTTCCAGTCGATTCATGTTCCATTGGATGCGCACGAGTTGTTTGTTCCACTAACAATGTCATTTAGGTTACTCTAGGGGTGCCTGCCCCCCGCGACACATTTTCAAGTCTAAGTGTTCTATTTTTGAATTTGGGTCCTATGATCAAACCGATAGTAATGTGGATATGTGGTTGATTCCTACATGTGACGTTGGATGCACAAGAGGAGTTCATGTCATTCACGGTACTATTTGGATAACACTAGGGGTGACCGCTCTGTGCATCACATTTTGATGCCTAAGTATGTCCATTTTTAAATTCATGTCATATCCTCAAATCGGTAGTCCTATGGAAATGTGACCAGTTGATACGTATTACGCTGGACGTGCATGAGGAGGTCGTGTCACTCGTGGTGCCACTGGGGATGCCCTCCCCCCATGCCATGTTTTTAAGTCTATGTTTGCATGTTTTTGAATATGGGTCCTATCCTGTAATTGAGAACATCGCGATGGCATGAACGGTTGATGTGTGTTACGTTGGATGCGCATGAGGTTTTCATGCTACTCTTGGTGCCGCTGGGGCTGTTCGCCCCCTCGCGGCACATTTTCAAGCCTAAGTGTGTCTATTTTAAAATTCGTATCCTATCCTCAAATCTATAGTTTCAAATCTATGCAAACGGTTTCTACGTGTTACACTGGATGTGGACGAGGTGTTCGTGCCATTTACGAAGACATTTGGGGGTCACTGGTGGTGCCCGCCCACCAACGACATATTTATAGTCCCAAGTGCGTCTATTTTGAATTAATGTTTGGGTCCTATCCTCAAATAGGAGTCCAACACCAACATGCCCATTTGCTATGCATTATATTGAACGCACAGAAGGTGTTAGTGCCACTCGCGATGCCTTTTTGGTGCCGCTTGTGGTGCCCGCCAAACCACAACATGTTTTCAATCCTAAGTGTACCTGTTTATGTATTTGTGTCCTATCCTCAAACCAGGCATCCAACGGCTATGCGAACAGTTGTTGTCTGTTATGTTGGACATGCATGGGGTGTTCATGTCACTTGTGGTGATGTTGGGTGTCGCTGGGGTGCCCCCCATCAATGACACATTTCCTGCCTAAGTGAGCCTATTTTCAATTTTTTTTTGGGTCCAATCCTCAAACTACAAGTTTTGCAACTGCGTGGCTGATGATTACATGTTATGTTAGATGGACACGAGGTGTGCGTGCCACTTGAAGTGCCCTTTGTGTGCCACTCGTGTGTCCTCCCTCCCACGACAAATTTTTAAGCCAAAGTGTCCCTGTTTTTGTATACCCCGCGCAAAATATAAGGGGCTATTATGATTTAAAATTAACTAAATCATCAATAATTAGCCCCTTATAATACTCCAAACATCATGCCCTAAAATACTCCAAAAATCCGTAGCATCAAAATACACACTAACCTGCCACTAAAAGAAAATTACAAGGAAGTACAAAATATGATAAGAATAGATGTTCAGAACAATAATGGTGAATAAATGCAACAATACGAATTTGAATTCAAGTCCAATGCGACATCCGAGCTTTATACTGATTTAATTTCTCAATAACACATCAATAGGCCACCAAGCCTCACTTGACATCACCTAAGATTTGTAATTCCTGAACCTGGCCATTAGACTATTAGATTAATGGAGGGTGACTATTATCCATGCCATATAAAAATTTTATGACACCATGCCCATCAACAAATACAATATCTCAATCGAATCAATATTTTAGATTCCAATAAACGTCATGATATCAACAACATGAGAAAAAATAAATGAGGAACAAACGAATAATCTCGAGGAATTTAAGGAGAATATTATGTAAACCCCATATATTAAAATCATCACAAGAAACTCATAAGATTCTACCTCAAAATTCTGATCATACCACTGCATTCCTCTCGCGAAAATAATAAATGCTCGTTCTAGCCCAAACTCGAGAAAATACCAAATAAGCTTACAAATCATGGGTCAAATCTTAGTTTAAATTGGGATAGGGTTTTGTACATGGAATAGAGGAGGCTACTAATTTTTGAGAAAGCTAAAATGTGTGTTAAAAGTCCTACACTCGTCAATTTATATTTATATACCAAAAAGAATTAGAGTCTTAATCTGATACAAATGCTAAATAAATTTTTTTGGATAATCGGACTACTATTATTAAATAAAATTCGGAGGCCTAGTAGATGAAGGCGATAGGAATCTACATAAAAAAATTTATCTCGATTGGACATTCAATTATTTTTATCTTTTTATCCTCCTCAGGTCGGATCCTCCCCCGATTTTTAAACAAAAAGTTATAATTTCCAAATTTAATCCCAATGTAAATTCCACTTAAAGCCTTTTTTTAATATAAAAACCAACATTTTTACATACCAAAATTAAATAGATAAAAAAAAAATATTTTTTTCGAATTTCGAGTTAATTTAATTAAAATCGGTTCAAAAATCATGGGTTATTGCAACTTTCAAATTCGTGTTTGGGTCCTATCCTCAAACCAGGAGTCTTGCGGTTGTGATAGAAGTTTCTAAGTGTAACATTGGACACGTACAAAGTTATTGTGCAACTCGCAGTTCTGTTTGGGGGACACTAAGGCTGCTCGCCCTCCCGCGACACATTTTTAAGCCTAAGTGAGCTTATTATTGAATTCCTATCCTATCCTTAAATTGGGAGTCCCTCCGCTACATGACCGTTTGCTAACTGTTATCTTGTATGTACACGAGGTGTTCATTCCACTCGTGGTTCCGTTTGGGTGCCGTTGGGGTGCCCGCCCCCATGGCATGTTTTCAAGCCTAAGTGTTCCGATTTTTGAATTCGGGTCCTATCATCATACCGCGAGTCTCGTGACTGTGCCACCTTTTACTACGTGGTACGTTGAATTCCTATGAGATGTTCGTTCCACTCACATTGTTGTTTTGCTGTCGGTGGTGGTGCCCTCCCCCGACACATTTTTAAGCCTAAGTGTACCTATCCTCGAATTCTTGTTTGTGTCCTATCCTCAAACCGGGAGTCCCATGACTATGTGGACATTTTGCTATGTGTTACGTTGGATGATCACAAGGTTTTTGTGCCACTCGAAGTGCCCTTCGATACTAGTGGGGGTGCTCACCACCTCGCGACACGTTTTTAAGCCTAAGTGTTACTATCTTTGAATTAGTGTTTAGGTCCTATCTTCAAATCGAGAGTCCCGAGGCTTCACGATCGATTGTTACATGTTATGTTGGATGTGCATGAGGTGTTCATGCCACTCATGGTGCTATTTGGGTGACCACCCCCCTGCGATAGGTTTTCAAGACTAAGTGTGCTTGTTTTTAAATTTTGATCTCATATATAAATTGGGATTCTCGTGGCTGCATTGATGATTTCTACACATTAAGTTGGATATGCACTAGGTTTTCGTGCCACTTGCAGTGCCGTTTGGGTGCTATTGGGGGTGCCTACGCCCCTGACAGCACGTTATTAAGCCAAAGTGTGTATGTTTCTGAATTTATGTCTTGATCATATCCTCAAACTGAGAATCATATGACTATGTGACTAGTCGCTACATGTGACGTTGGATGCACACGAGGTGTTTGTGCCACTTGTACTACCGTTGGGGGTGCCCGACCATCGTAGCACATTTTCAGAACTAGTGTGCCTATTTTTGAATTCCTGTTTGGGTCTTATCCTCAAACTGGGAGTCCCATGGTTGCACAACCACGGAACTCCCAATTGGTATGTTGGTGCCGCTAGGAGTACCCGCCCCCTACAACACGTTTTTAAGCCTAAGTGTGGCTATTTTTGAATTCGTGTTTGGGTACTATCCTCAAACCAGGAGTCACACGGATGAGCTTCCAGTTGATACGTTTTGCATTGGATATGCACAAGGTGTTTGTTCCACTCGCAATGCCATTTGGGTGTCACTTGGGGTGTCCGCCCCCTCTCGCAACACGTTTTAAAGCCTAAGTGAGACTGTTTTGAATTTGTGTCCTATCCTCAAATCGGGAGATCCCTGGTTGTGTATCATATTACTAAATGTTACATTGGATGCAGATGAGGTGTTCGTGCTACTCATAGTGCCATTTGGCTGCCGCTGGGGTGTCCAACCCTCACTAAACGTTTTCAAGCCTAAGTGTGCCTATATTCAAATTCGTGTCCCATACTAAAATTGGGAGCCCAACGGCTTCACAACCGGTTGCTATGTATTATATTAGACATGTACAAGGTGTTTGCATCACTCGTGGTGCTGTTTGGTGGCCGCTGGGAATGCTCGTCCCCCCGTGACATATTTTTGAATCTAAGTGTGCCTATTTTCGAATTCGGGTCATATCCTTAAACAATGAGACTGACGAAAACATTACCGATTGCTACACATTATGTTGGATCCACACGAGGTGTTTATGCCACTCATGGTGCCATTGGATGTATCTTCCCCCAGCACATTTTCAAGCCAAACTATGCTTGTTTTCGAATTCATTCCTGGGTCCTATCATCAAACTAAGAGTCCCACGGCTGCGTAGTATGTTGCTACGTGTTATGTTGGACACACATAAGGTATTCTTTCCACTCGCAGTGCCATTTGGGTGCCGCTGTGGGTGACCGCCCCCCACGACACGTTTTCAAGCCTAATTGTGCCCATTATCAAATTCGTGTTTGGGTCCTATCCTCAAACGGGGAGTCCCTCAGCTATGAGAACAATCTATACATAATACATTGGTAGCATAAAAGGTGTTCGTACCACTCGTGGTGTCATTTGGGTGTTGTTGGGTGCCTTCCCCCCCCACCCCCGACATGTTTTCAAGACTAAGTGTGCTTGTTTTTGAATTCGTGTTTGGGTCCTATCATCAAAGCGAGATTCTTGTGGTTGTGAGGATGGTTGCTACGTGTTACGCTGGACTTACATGGGGGTTTTTGTGCCACTTGTGGAGCCGTTTGGGTGCCGCTGGGGTGGCCGCTCACCGACGACATATTTTCTAGCCTAAGTGTGCCTATTTTCGAAATTGTGTTTGGGTTATATCCTCAAATTTGAAATCCTGTGAGTGAGCGACCAATTTCAATGTGTTATACTGGATGAACACATGGTGCTCGTGCCACTTGCGGTGTCGTTTGGGTGCCCCTAGGGGTTCTCGCCCCTCAATGACAAGTTTTTTATCCTAAGTGTTCCTGTTTTTGAATTCGTGTCCTATCCTAAAACTAAGATCCCTGAGACAACTAATTGCTAAGTGTTACATGGGACGTGAACGAGGCATTCGTTCCATGTGCGGTGCCATTTAGGTGCCGTTGGGGGTTCCCATCCACCAGCGGCACATTTTCAAGCCTAAGTGAGCCTACTTTCGAATTTGTGTTTGGATCCTATCCTAAAACTAGGTGTCCGGCGACTGGGCGGACAATTGTTACATGTTACATTGGATGTGCACGAGGTGTCCATGCCACTGGCAACGCTGTTTGGGTGTCGCAGGTTGTGTCCGCCCCGATGCGGCATATTTTCAAGCCAAAGTATGCCTATTTTTTAATTTATATTTAGGTCCTATCCTCAAACCAGGAGTCTCCTGGATACATGGTCAGTTTCTACGTGTTACATTGGATGCACATGAGGTCTTTGTTCCACTCACGGTGCCGTTTGGGAACCGGTGGGGGTGCTTGCCCACCGCAACACGTTTTCAAACCTAAGTGAGCTTATTTTCGAATTTGTGTCCTATCTTGTAATCGGGAGTCTCGTAGCTGCGTGACCAGTTGGTATGTGTTATGATGGATGTTTACGAGGTTTTCATGGCACCCGCGGTGCCATTTTGGTGCCGTAGGGGGTTCCCGCCCCCACGGCATGTCTTCAAGACTAAGTGTGCTTGCTTTTGGTTTCGTTTCCTATCCTCAAACCAGTTGATACGTGCTACGTTGGATGTGAACGAGGTGTTCCTGCACTCTTGGTTCCAATTGGGTGCCATTAGGGGTTCCCGCATCGTCGCGACAAATTTTCAAGCCTAAGTGTGCCTATTTTCAAATTTGGGTCCTATCTTTGAATCAGGAGTTCTATGGCTATGTGTTACGGTGGATGCACACGAGGTTTTTGTACGACTAGTGGTGCCATTTAGGTGCCGCTGAGGTGATCACTCCCCCTTAGCACGTTTTCAAGATTAAGTATGCCTATTTTCGAATTCCTGTATGGGTATTATCCTCAAACCGAGAGTCCCATGGTTGAGTGGTAGGTTGCTAGGTGTTTTGTTGGACACGCATGATGTGTTCATGCCACTCACAATTTTGTTTGGGTTCCGTTAGGGGCTCCCGCTCCCCCACGAAACGTTTTCAAGCCTAAGTGTACCTATTTTTTAATTTGTGTCTAGCTCCTAACCTCAAATCTAGAGTCCCATGGTTGTGCGTACGGTCGTTATGTGTTAGTTTGGATGTGTACAAGGTGTTCGTTCCACTTGTAATGCCATTTGGGTGTCACTAAGGGTGCCCTCCCCCAACGAAACGTTTTCAAGCCCAAGTGTGCCTGCTTTTGAATTCTTATTTGGGTCCTAAACTCAACGTCGAGAGTACCTCATCTTCACAATAGATGGTTATGTGTTACGTTGGAAATGCATGAGGTGTTCATGACACTCGCAGTGCCGTTTAGGTGGCACTTGGGGTGCCCACCCCCCCGCGACACGTTTTCAATCCTAAGTGTGCCTATTTTCGAATTCATGTCTGGGTCTTAACCTTAAACCGAGAGTCCTGCGGCTATGTGTTCGGTCTCTATGTGTTACATTGGATGCACAAGACGTGTACGTGCCACTTGCAGTGTTGTTTGTGTGTCTATATAGGTGCCTTCCCCCATAACACATTTTGAAGCCCAAGTGTGCCGATTTTCAAATTCGTGTCTACATGATATCCTTAAACTGAGAGTCCCGTGGCTAGGATGCCGGTGGCTACGTGTTATGTTGGAACAAGGTGTTAGTTCCACTCGCGGTGCCCTTTGGGTGTTGCTGGGGTGCTTGCTCACCCCCTGGAGGAACATCTTCAAGCCTAAGTGTGCCTTTTTTCAAATTCGTGTTTGTGTCATATCCTCTAATTGGGTGTCCCGCGGCTGCGTGATCAATCGTTACGTGTTACATTGGATGTCCACGTGGTGTTCGTGCCACTCACGGGGCCGCTGGGGTACCCCCCCCCCCCCCCAAGTGCAGCACATTTTCAACCATAAGTGTGCATGTTTTTGAATTCATGTCTTATCCTCAAACCAGGAGTCCCTCTAGCTGTGCGACTGATTTCCACATGTTACGATGGAAGTGCACAAGGTGTTAGTGCCGCTCGCCGTGACGTTCGGGTGCCTCTGGGGATGCCCTCTCACCATCGGCTCATTTTGAAGCCGAAGTGTGCCTATTTTCCAATTCGTGTTTAGGTCCTACCCACAAACTGAGAGTCCAGGGGCTGCGCGAATATTTACAACGTGTTACGTTGGATGTGTATGAGGTGTTTTCGGCAGTCGTGGGGCCATTTGGGTGCCTTTGGGGGTGCCCTCCCCCTACGACATATTTTCCAGCCTAAATGTGCCTATTTTTAAATTTGTGTCCTATTATCAAAATAAGAGTTTTGTGGCTATGCAGACGGTTACTACGTGTTATGTTGGTCTCCCACAAGGAGTTCGTTCCACTCGTGGTTCCGTTTGGGAACCGGTGGGGGCGCCTCTCCCCCTCTTGTCACGTTTTCAAGACTAACTGTGCTTATTTTTGAATTCTTTTTTGGGTCCTATCATCAAAGAGGTAGTAACGCGGATGTGCGGTAGGTTGTTACGTCTTTTATCGGATGCACATGAGGCTTTAGTTCCACTTGTGGTGCCGTTTAGGTGCCGCTGGGGTGCCTGCCCCTAGAGCATATTTTTAAGCCTAAGTTTGTATCTTTTGAAACTCCCGTGCTATTGTTAAATAGGGAGTCCTGCGGCTACGCGGTCGGTTGCAACATGTTATAATGAACGTGCACAAGGTGTTCGTACCACTCGCAGTATCGTTTGGGTGCCGTTGGGAGTGCCCGCCCACCATCGACACATTTTCAAGCCTAAGTGTGCCTATTTTCAAATTCAGGTTTGGGTCCTACCCACAAAATAGTAATCCCTAGGCTTCTAAACCGATTGATACGTGTTATTTTTTATAAACACGAGGTGTTAGTGCCACTCCCGGTGCCATTTAGGTGCCGCTTGCCCCCCCCCCCACCCCCCCCCCCCCCGGGCGCGGCACGTTTTCAAGCCTAAGTGTGGATGTTTTCAAATTCATGCCTTATCCTCAAATCAAGAGTACCGTGGTTGTGCAAATGGTTGATATGTGTTATGTAGGATGTCCATGAGGTGTTCATGCGACCCACAGTTCCAGCTGGGGCCCACTGGGGGGTTCCTACCCCCCATCCCCCTCCCCCCCCCCCCCCCCCCCCCCGCCCCCCCCGCACATCATGGTTTGAAGCCTAAGTGTTCTTATTTTTAAAATCTTGTTTGGGTCCTATCCTTTAAGAGGGAGTCCCGTGGTTGTGTGGCTAGGTGCTATGTGTTACATTGGATGCGCACAAGGAGTTCATCCAACTCGTGGTGACCTTTGGGTGTCGCTAGGGTGCCCGCCCCCCGCGGTTAATTTCCAAGCCTAAGTTTGTGTGTTTTCAAATTCGTGTCTTATCCTCAAACTGGTAGTCTCACATATACATAGACAATTATTACGTGTTATGTTGGACACCTACGAGATATTCGTGTCCCTCACGGTGCCGTTTATGTGTCGCTCTGGTTTCCCCCATCACGTATTATAGCCTAAGTGTGCCTATTCTTGAATTCATGTCCTATCCTTAAATTGTACATATCGGGGTTGTGCACACGGTTGCTATGTGTTACGTTGGATGCCCATGAGTTGTCACGGTGCCGTTTAGTTTCTTTTGGGGGTGCCCATCGCAGCACATTTTGAAGCCTAACTGTGCGTGTTTTGGAATTCGTCTTTGGGTCCTAACGTCTGCGTGGCCGGTTGTTAATTGTTACGTTGGACGCACACGAGGTGTTCGTTCCACTCGAAGTGCCGTTTGGGTGACCACCCCCCGCAGCACATTTTCAAGCCTAAGTAGGCATGCTTTCGAATTAAAGTCTGGGTCATGTCCTCAAATTGGGAGCACTGCAGCTTCGCGGCTAGTTGTTATGTGTTACGTTGGATGCACACGAGGTGTTAATGATACTCGCAGTGCTGTTTGGGTGCCGCGGGGGTGACCTCCCCCACTACAGATTTTCAATCGTAAGTGTGCATGTTTTCGAATTTGTTTTCTATCCTCAAATTTAGAGTCCCGTGGCTGCACGATCATTTGCTACGTGTTGCGTTGGATGCACGCGAGGTGCTCGTTCCACTCATGGTGCGGTTTATATGTTGCTAGGGTACCCTCCTCCACGCGATGCATTTTAAAGCCTAAGTTTGCATATTTTCGAACTCGTGTCCTACCCTCAAATTGTGATTCCCATGCCTGCGCGACCAGTTACTATGTGTTATATTGGACACGTACGAGGTAATCGTTCCAATCGCGATTTCGTTTGGGTGCTGGTGGGGTGCTTGTCCCCTCATGGCATGCTTTCAATCTTGAGTGTTCCATTTTTGAATTTGTTTCCTATCCTCAAACCGGAAGTCCCGTGGCTCTGCGAATGGTTGCTACATGTTACATTGAATGCTCACTAGGTGCTCGTTCCACTCGCAATCCTATTTTGTTACCGCTGCGGATGACCTCCACCTATCCTCCCGTAGTACATTTTTAAGCCTAAGTGTGCGTATTTTTAATTCATTTCCTATCCTCGAACCAAGAGTCTCGCAGCTATGTGCTCGGTTGCTACATGTTACGTTGGAACACGTCGTGACAACAATTTATATGTTTAACATTGCCAACAATTGCACCAACAATATTCCTTAAAAAACGTCATATCCAGTTCACTAATGTATTTATTCATTATTTTTTGTAAAGTTCAGGGGCTTTAGTGCTAATACATAAACTTTATTTTGGTTCAAACCTCAAATTTTCTCCTTCACAATCCAATCCCTGAACTACACACAACTCACTCACACACACACACACACACACACACAAACACACACATACACACACATACGATATACACACAATATATACACAATACACACACATACACATAAAAATATACATACATAGATTGAAATACACATACACATAGAAATACACGCAATATACACACACATTTACACATATTAACAAAAATACACATATATACAGAAATATATACAAAATACTAGGGTTTTGTATTACCTTCTTGTGCCATGGTGGGTTTAAAGGTTTATTGGAGTATACAAGAAAATACAAGTAAAATATGAACAACACGATGACAAGACACGATAAGCCGACTGGTGCGAGTCTTAATTTCCACACGAACAAAACACGGTAGGAGTTAATGTTAAAAAAATTGCGACATACATGTGACATAGCGTGTTAATTTCGAAACAATTTCATATCATAATATTCTGTAATATTTAAAACAGTCACACTTACTTAGTTATGAACAAAACTCTTTAAAAGAACCTTGATGGATGAAATAAAAGAATCTTATCGACAAAACTATTGACTTTCTGTATAAAATTAATCAAGTATGCATAGTTTTAAAATGTTATAGAGATGTTATTTCTTGAATGATCGAATTGTAAATAAAAATTTAATCAACTCAAAACATGGAAAATCCTCCATCCTCCATCCCACTTTCAGATTTTTCTTAGCGAAGCGTCTTATTGTAATTTGTTTAAATTATTAAAAATCCATTTAATTATGTATGAACATAAGTTTTGAATAATATTTTGTCAAAAAAAAATATCCCCCAATACAATGTCTAGGGTTTATTGACATATAATGCAATATCTTCATAGTTACACACACATACAGCCGTATACCCACATATAAATAGAAATACACATATACATAGGATTATATATAAATAATTAGTGTTTTGTAATGCCTTTAGGCCGAAATCAAAATCAAACAGAGAAGAAATCGAACAAAGAAGAAATAGAACCGAAATCGCCAAGAAATCCCACAAAAAATTACACTGTGTGTCTGGGCACCAAAATCGATCGAGGGAAAAAAGAAACTAGGGCCGTTGATTTTTAATTTAAGAAACATGGCCATGGAATTGAGCCGTGCCCCACTGTGAAAGTAGGAGTTCAAATGGGTTGCATTTGAATCAATCACATAATATCATAATTCCAATTATAGTTTGTGCTTCTATCCCAACCCCCATCGACAGTGAAAGCTCCTCATGCGCTGGCGATGGCTTTTCCACGTACACTTGATACAGGATAAAAGGATATAAATGCTCGGGGTCGGCGATACGAGGTATGAGAATTTGTAGATATCATAGTTGACAAGCCATTTTACTCAAAATAGGCAAAAGAAGTATCCAACTACAAAGAGATAGTATGACAGATAATTAGTGCATGAAAAACCAAATGAGGTATGTGCTCGGAGACTATGTTATAAAGGGGGAAGGTGTTAGGAACCCAATACACCATATTGGTCTCTCACGATCTATAAAATATGTTTTCCTTCTGGTAAATCCATTAATATGTGTATATATGTAAAATGTGTCACATGTACAAAATGAACAACATGAATATGTGCATGAAGGTGCAAGTGTGTGCATCTGAGGAGTGGAATCATCATATCCACATCATGGCAAATATAACAATGAATCCTCCTAAGGTATTAAACTAAAGAAACATGAATATAATGATTAGAGAAATGTATAAATATATAAAAACATACGAGTGACACCTCAAAATCGTAATATGACTATAGAATAAGGAATATGCATATATGGAACTGCTAAGGAAATAATAAATTCAGGAAAACTAACAATACGAATAAACACGCTAACGATATGAATAAAATGATAACGTATAAATGACGAATAAAATAAAATATGTGAGGAAGTACTTGAATCCCAAAATGACTTTGAGATGCCGAACTAGCCAAATATGGCTTCAAAATCCAAGTACTTTGCACTATGTACAAGATTAAGGTCTATCCCTTTATCTGAGTATAGAGTGTCTCTTTTGATTTGTTAAATGTAAGTGAAATGTAGTAAAAGCGTAGAAAAATATGTAAAAACTCTAAATTGGGAAGTATGGTATAAACCCCCTTTTTTTGGTGGTGGTGGGGGGAGGGGGTGGGGTTTATAAAAATAAACATGAATATATATATATATATATATATATATATATATATATATATATATATATATATATATATATATATAGAGAGAGAGAGAGAGAGAGAGAGAGAGAGAGAGAGAGGCAGGCTCCCGTGCACACTAAGTTTGCACAGTGCTGGCGCACACCTATTTTTTTTAAAGCATTAAAGAAAATATTTTTGATTTGTCTTTTTTAATGTGATAATTAAACATTTCAACGGACCCATCTAAAAAAAATCAGCTCAAAAAACGTTTTTTGCTATTTTTAAAAAATCAGTCAAACTTTCGCAACTTTTAAAGTGCTTAAAAGCAATGAAAATTTGACCAATTTTTTAACAATAGTAAAAAAAAATTGAGATCATTTTTTTAATGAGTTCGTTGAAATGTTTAAATATCACACCAAAACAATCAATTCAAAAATATTTCTTTTACTATTTTAAACAAATGATGTGCAAACTTAGTGTGCACATGAGCCTGACTCTTTCTCTCTCTCTCTTTCTCTCTCTCTCTCTCTCTCTCTCTCTCTCTCTATATATATATATATATATATATATATATATATATATATATATATATATATATATATACATATTTACACACACACACACAAGTAAAAAATAAAGGTTAATATTAGTGATTAAAATATAATGCAAGAACTAGAAATGAATTAAAAGTGGTAAATATGGAAGATAACATTTATGGAGCTAGTAAAGCAAAAAGGCTTTTGAACCTTAAGGACATTTGAAATATGTCTTGATCACTTTGTGGGACGACTATCAATGTATGGATGATGGTCATGATGCCGTGGTTGAAGGCGGTGAAATGTGATTTAAGATAATGTATGAAAGAATGAGGTGAAAGTGACGTATGTTATGTTCAAAATGGTAAACACACTGAAGTTATAGTCAAAGGACAATTCTATCCCTTGGCATCTTCTGTATGGAAGGGTCTAAGTCCTGGATGCCAACTAGGTTTCTTGACTTGCTGGTGAAATAATAACATCATGCTTATTGGCATGTGAGGTGTCCAACCTATATGCACACTTATATAGTTTTTTGGCCATAATTTGCAAAATGTAAGTTCGATTCATGCACGATGGGACTTTTAGAATAAGGATTCAAAGATCTATGATTTTGTAATGTAGGACTTTTGGGTTTTAGACTTTACCAAAGTCAAACAGTTTGGGGGGAGAATGTTGTTATTCTTCGATTAGCGTTTGGCGGAGGGCTGGGGGTCTAGGATAAAAGGGACTTTATTTGGAATCTATGGAGGAGTGCAGGGGGTGATAAAATGGGGTGGCTATGTATCCCCTTGACATGAAATCTTTAGATAAGAAAAATATCATAGAAAGATAGACATCCAATGGAGGTTATGAGAATTAAGTCCATATGTGTTGGAAATCTTAGGCTGATTAGTTGTTGGAAAGAGGATTGAGGTTTTAGTGAGAGACTAAAGTGAGTTACAATAATGCTAAGGGTTAAGGCGTGATTATAAGAAACGAGGTCCGATTTTTAGTACCTTAGGCATATGTTAGGGTTATTGCATGATTTTGGGGATTTAGAGTGTGTATGAGCATTGTGACAAGTACTTTTTGAGAAAGCGTGCTAACAAGGAATGGTGTAGACAAAAGACGATTTTTAAATTTTTTCAAATTAAATATTAAACTTAAACAATTTATCCTAAAGTATAACGTTGCATCAATTTTAAACAATTTGTGATTAAATTGATTAACCAACTTTATCTTGACCTAAACATGCATATAAGTAAGTACATCATAAAATAATGTAAATGAATCCACATCACCTGATGTACGAGAAAAATCCACAATGGGAAAACCTTAGATGGCTTATCCATGCAAATTCACTATGATAAGGTTTCACAAAAGCCCACATATGACTTACTCAATGGCTCGATACCCTCGTAAACCTTGAAGGTTCTTCTATCTTCAACCGCTCCTGCACATCAACAACGCAAAAATCCATGCATGAAAGTGACACAATGAGTGAGTCCACACATGCCTCGGTATCCACCGAATATCTCAGCAACCATCAATGGATAGGAACATGAAATCCAATGCTACTTCACCATAATACCTCACCACGGAGTCCACTATGTGTTAAAAGAAGGTACGTAGTCCACCACAATGAAAAAATTCTCACAAAGACGAGGATAATAAACATGGTGTCAAAATAGGATCATCAAAGCATATATATATATATATATGATAAGATAAACAGATGTTTGAATAGTGCCTACGATTTAACGGTTGGGATCAAAGTTTTTGGGGTGATCTAAAGGTGTGAGAGAGTGCCATGTCACCACTTAGCATTATGATATGGCGAATGAAGCCAACTTTAAGGATCTATGACAATCCGGAGCACAAGGCTCGAGATGGGTGTCCAACCAAACAAAACAAAAAAAAATCATTACAGATCTTCCTAAAGTCACTTTAATTCAAAACCCACTCTTATCATAGACACATCTCTCTCTCTCTCTCTCTCTCTCTCTATCCAAACCCTACCCATCCCATTATCATTCTCTCCCTCTCACTAATTTATTGCCTCCCTCCCTCCCTCATTCTCTCTCACTTCTTCGTCCGCAACCCATCCTCCTCCCCCCTCTGCCTCAATCTTTTCCTCAGCCCCTATGTCTCAGATGCACACACAGGTTCTCCCATAAAGCAAACCCGCTCTCACCTCCACGTTACGACCACCCTCATCTCCATGTTGTCTCCCTCCTTATATCCACATTGTTTTCCTCTCCCGAACAAGCAGGTATGAAACTAATGGGTTTCAATGTTGGCTTTCTAATTGAGGGTTTTAATGTTAGAGGTTATTAAGATGTTTTTTCTTTCATTTTTTTTTATTTTAGGATATGTTTTGCAGATCGACCCTCAACAAATTAGGTATATTATTTTCGTAATTTAGGGTTTTCATGTGATTTTGTTCGCTTTCTATCTAACATCGTGTGTTTTTTTCACCTAATTTTTCTCATATAAGTTAGGGCTTTGCTGACATATATTTTTTTTGGTTTAGTATAATTTCTTTATTTGTGTTCCTATTTGTTTTCCTGTTGTATAGTGGATCCCGCTATAATTTATATTTGTTCTTATGCGTGTGTTAGGGATCTATAGGGCATTGTTTGTATCGGGGAAATGTTTTTGGCCCTTTCTCTTTTGAGCCTCCCCTATCTCAGGTTCTCAATATATTTCTTAGGTATACTATGGGGCATTTTCCAGGTCTTAAATGTTTTGGGTTTTTCCATTCATATTTTTTTACAAATTTCTTCCTTCCAAATTTTCATGGAGAATTTCGGTTGTAATCAGGGTTTATTAGAAGACCAAATGAATGGTCTTTCAATCTCTAAGAGCACATGCTTTGCAAGAGGACGAGGAATCTCGCGGAGCATTACATTTCATTGTGATGAAGTTTCTTTCGTTTTATTTTTTAAATATAGAATTCAATTCTCCATACACTTCGTATTTTTTATTTTTTAAATGTCTTAAATATTGTGATGAAGTTGGCTTTCATTAAATTTTTATTGCAATTCTTACATCCCACACCTTTAAGACTTAAGGTATTGAGAAGAGGAAGACAAAAAGGTGCTGTAGTTAAGAGTATTTGGGCATCATATTTTGTTGAATAGATAGTGCAGAATCCTTTTGGATTCCATTGACAATAATGAATTCTATTTCTCTTCTTCAATAATTTAAATTTAGTTCTTTATATCTTCATTAAGAAAAAACCTCTATTTTATTATTTATACATCACTAATGGTCGTTCAACTGCATATGGGAAACTGGAACATCTCATAATGTTTATCCAACCCTCCGTGAAAACTATAATTCCCAAACCTATTCGATTTATGTTTTAACAGCCCTATCTGTAGATTTTTGTCGTTTCAGATTTTGGGCAGAAGAAATTTCGATTTCAATTTATGATTCACCCAAAAAATATCTGTAATATTTTAGGCCTTCCATTTAACATGTCATTTTTATCATCCATTTCTCATTATAATGAACTGCTCTTAAGTTTCAATGCCTCCAGGATCCCTTTTATTCAAGGATGGAAATAAGAACATTTGTATTGTGTGCAGGTGAAGGTATGCAAAATTTAAAGTATTCCCATTTCTAATTATATGAAATATTACATGCTAACCAGAGATAAAAATTGAGAGTGCTATGCATATCCATGTTAATTACAGTTTTGACTTTCTTTATAACCGTTCATGCTGAGTTTATTTGTGGAATTTTATTTTACTTTCTTATCGAAGATTATACATATATATGTGTGTGCCTTTATATAAAGCACGTCTTTTCAATGAAAATTTGAATTTGAATGCTTTATTTGTGGAGATATACATATTTTTTTTATGTTTAGATTGCCTTTAGCCAATTCCGATCTCATTTCGAGGTCTGTAGTGTTGAGTCTCACCATGGCTCTTCTTCTTGGTTCTCCTTCGGTGAGTTTGGGTGTTTTGGGTTTTTTGGTAATGTGATCTTTTTTAAAGGTTACTTCATTTTTAATTAAACTCACCATTGCCTTTTTAGTTTCAAATGGATGGTCATATCTAAAGAAGAATCCACCTCAATGGCCAAGTCTACCAGATGTAGACCTACATTTATTGGATAAATATATGTTGTGACATAAATTCAAGTCTACCACATGTAGTATTTGTGTTGTATAATGTGTTGATATTGGTTATATTGAGGTTCTGTATCGTGTTGAGTTTCATTTTTTTATTCGAGGCACATATGAAATTGATGTGAGTTTATTATCATAGCTCCATGGGTGTTGTTTGATTGTGTCAAAGTGTGAGTACACAAGTTAGTTATGAACTATCTGATATTTTGATGAATTAATCCTATGTTCATAGGTACAAATTATCATTTTTATCCTATATAATGGATGAATTTATCCTATATGATATTGTAATTTTTATCATATGTTCTAATGGATGAATTTAGAAATATCTCATCTGATATGAGTTTTTAATGGGTGAATTTATCTAATATGAGTTTTGAATGAATTTATCCTATGTTCATAGGTGGAAATTAGAAATAAGCATGAAGTATACAAATCGCTCGACTTGAAATGGGTAATACTCCATTTGTTATGGTTTAAGGAAATGGTGTTGAGTCAATTATTTAAACTTCAGGTAAGATTCACAAAGGTGTTGGTCACAACATCCTGTAAGAACTTGCACTTGGAATAGAATGAGGTAGCAGCCCATTCGATTTTATTTTGGTGTTTAGTCTTTATTCATGTGGACTGTTTTCCCCCTCTCTGTTTTTTTGTGTTTACTCCTTATTCTTTGTTAGTTTATTATTTATTTTGAAAGATTGGATCACATTTTTTGCCTACTAACTAATTCTTACTCTATTTTTTCCACTCGTGCTAACAACTATAGAATTTAAATCATGACTACCTTGGGCAAAGTTTAACTCATATCAGCGCTAATTATCTAATTTTTTTTATTGGTTTTTGCATCATGCTATGTTTATTCTAAAAAATTTGCAAGACTGGTGATTAGGTGTACATGGTTGATTTCGAAAACCCTCTCATGATGTCCATGTTAGACCTATCACCGTATCATCGATGCCAGTTTGTTGATGATGTAATTTTTGGTAGTGTTTAGTTATGTCCACTGTTTTTACTACAATTGTATGGCTTATTTATTTTTTATTTTTAATTTTGTATCTCTCATTTTTTAATTATGTCCACCGTTATTTGCTATCGTGATTTGTCTTAGTTTTAATGAGTTGATTTTAGTTTTAATGAGTTGATTTGTTTATTCGATAATGGAAATACCTTGAATAATATTAATGGAATTGGGTTACATAATGTATAGTTTTTGTTCTTATTCTCTTTTACTTTAGTTCACACTTTAGAGTTTAATTCTTTACAATGTATATCTCTCTGATGCTTCAATATATGGGCATGTGATTTGACATGGATTGGAACAAATGTATTTTTTTAGGCATTTATATTCACTTTAGTTTATATGTTAACGTTCCAAATTTTAATTTTTCATTTTCATATTTTTATTTTCTATTTAAAGTGAGGTAATATATTAATGGTTTAGTATTCTTCCAGTTAGCAGTTCTTATCCATTTATAGGGTGATGGAAGCAATTAAACTGTGAACACGTTCAAATGGATCATACTATAATGCATGGTACAAAAGAAGAACCGTTAGTTTGTATTTGGTTGGTACTCACTTTGTTTTTAGTTATGAATTTTTTCACAAATTGATTTTCATAAAGAGTAAGTTTTGGATTATTTGGGATTTATACGGCCGTAGGGAATTCAATAAAATGTCTTCCAACTAATTTTGTTGCAGGAAAGGTTGGATTTGATTAGCATTGGACATCATTATTTCATTGATACAATTGAAAATATAGTAGATGATGTAAGTAGTGGCAAAAAAATTGGACAAGGTATGAGATATCTTTGTTGATCTACACCCAACCCCTCCCCCAACCCCCACACCCTCATCCACTCTTTCACACTTCTATGTTCAAACAACCACTGCTGCTACACTACCTAACTTTGAAACCATCTCTAGTACCTGCTATCCACACCTGATGCCATCCACTATCACATTGGTAGTCTTTTATATTCTCATTTACTAGGTTGCTATATACTCATTTACTGACTCAATTTGATTCATCTTGGCTTCAATATAATCATGTGTTCCTCATCCTAACAATAATCCCATTTAAGTTGATATATTTTCACTAATATGATTCTTTCACATTGTAATACAGTTTGGTTGCATTACATTATTATATTTGACCACATTGTAATATATTCACATTGTAATATAGTTTCATCATTATTATATTGGGTTTGGGGTTGTGACTTGTAATTTTGATAATGCAAAAATAAGTTAATGCCTTTTTTGTTCTTTACCTTTAAGTACAAATCAATCGTGAAATATATGTATTACAGCTTTAGGCATGCTCACAAAGATGGGAGCTACTAAGTGCATGGACTTTGCGAGAGGATAACATCTTTTAATTGTGAAGGTGGAGGAAGAAATTAAAATAACAATTCTTTTTACAAATGTCGCCTTGGTCTCTTTTCTCTATGTATTCTCTATCATTCAGATATCAGACACATATGTTGATTTGTTTTGATAGCTCAATTTCTCATGATCTTTGAGTATATTGTTGGATTGGGAGTGAAATGTTTGCCTCATTTCCCTTTGAACTCATATGTTGTATTTCTATTTAATTTTGTTTTCTATTAAATATAAGTAATAGCATTTTCATATCAATTGTAGAGTGGATTGGGGAATCCATTAATGTGTGGTTATATTAGTATTATTGTTGTATGTATGTACAAACCCATAAAAAATTTTTGTATGGTCAAATCAATGATATATAATTTTGAAAGTTTGCGCCGTGCCTTTAGGCACGGGCAGACCCTAGTATATATATAACTTCAGTATAAATTAGGGTTTCAGAGTGATTTTTGAAGGAGTTTGGGAACTCAAAAGTAATGAAAAAGTCTCAGAGGAAAAATATTTCTCCATACTCCTATTTATAGGAGATTTGTTAAAAATGAAAAGAAATTTGGAAAATCTCTAATTTATCAAAATTCATGTACTTGTTCGAATGACTTTGTATCTCATTCGAACGAAGTATAACATCGTATTCAGACATTATTCAAACGAAATTTGCAATGAGATTCTAATAAAGGGTAAAAAATCTTGTTCGAAGTTTTTGTTTGAACAGGGATCTAATAAGGTACCTATACTCGTTCAAATGACTTACCAAGTTCTTTCTAACAAAGTCACAAAATAATATTTTTCTTAAAAAAAAAATAAAATGCTTAAAAATATTTTTAAAATATATTATAAAACCAATACCCAATATTATGTTCCACAGATCAAAATATATCCATTCTTACATGAGAGATCCTTGAAACCTGGAGAAGTAATTTAAGACATGAACATGATATCATTATCGCTACGTCTTCAATAAAAACATTACAGGCTTCGAAGGAAACACAAAACCTAACCTATGACATAATGTGTTATGTCCGTAAGTAATTCAATACATACAAATTCACTATATTAGAAATTTTCCCTTACAAATCTCCCCCTTTTACCATTTCAAGACAAAACCCAGAAACAAAAACTCCTATGGGTTGTCAAGATCTTATAAGACTCACTCCCTAAAAGGAAAAATTATAACTCGACTAACTCATAAATCTTGAGATATTGTCTCGCTTCCAAAATTTTATCATATGTTGCAAACTTGCACACTTAAACACACCTTCAAATGCAAAGGCAATACATAAACAACATAAAATTGCATAAGAATAAACTCGCCTCTGTATAATGATCTCCACCTAGATAAGACATCTCTCCCTAAGATAAAGATCTCTTTTTAACACTAAAGTGAAAAATATCATTCCCCCTTTTGTTTAGAAATAGACAAAGGGAGAATGCATAAAAATCATAAACCCCCATAAACCACATCTCCCTTAACATGTGAGAACATGTGATGTAAATTGGAAATATAGAGGAAAGAATAATCTTATGCAATGTTGTATAGTGAAACAAACACAACATCGCAATACAAGCATAAATAATTGAAACGATGATCCATCAATACTAATATTGATGCAATAAATGATACCAACTTGAATACATAATGAAGCATGAGGCACCAATGTAAACAAGCGACAAGATATAACAATTTGATCATATAGCATGCCAATTTGATTCAAAGATAAGGCACAAACATGGATTAAATCCAAATACAATGACTCAAAATTTTATATTATATGTATAAATATGGAAGATACACTAATAACACACATGCATATATATGAAAACATGACATAAAACACATAAGATTTATACACTAGCATAATATCGATGTGTCAAAACATGTGGAATGGAATGAAGAGGTGTGTACTAGAAACAAATAAAAAATGAACCAATCACTCAAAAATGTCCAAGTAATTCTATATTTCTGCATTAACTTTATCAAACAAAGATTTAGCCTTATACTTGTAGATAAAGCGAACTGATATTGGACAAACAAACACTATGCACACTACTAATTGTGCAAACCCATTGATCTTCAACTTATAACACCTTTAAAATTATAGATATATCATTTTCACTCTCATTTTGAATATTTTAATTCAATTTAAAAATCAAAGAAACAAAACATTATCCTTGGAAATATAATCTTTTCTTTTGCCTCTCAATTTTTAGGCTTTTGCCAACGATGGCCTTTCGTGCAAGGAAGATTTCTCCCTTTGTAGCCCTTTCTTGTACGCACTCAAATTTTTCAATAAAAATAGCAAAAAATTTCGGACAATGGTTTTTACACCCACGAATCACCTAATAAAATATATATTTATAATGGCAAGATTGTCAGGAGAACATTTCACTTAGATCATCTAACATATGAAGTTCAAATTCAAAGGACCTCGGGCATGTGTGTGAGAAGGCATATGCAAAATGAAAATATTAAGCAAGTCATTCTTAAACTGCTCCATACAAGCATAACTAAGAACAATATAAGCATTGCCAATCATAATCAAACGCCAATCCACACAAAAACATGGAAGGAAGTGGATTCAACCACACCAATATGTCACAAAAATGAGTAGAACTAAACTACACATAAACTAAAAATATTTTTGAGTTCTTAAACGTTTTTAAAAATTATACCAGTTTAGAAAAAATAACTCAAAAGAAAAATAAAATCATTTGGTTTTTTCTCAATAAGACAAAATAAAAGAAAAATCAAAATACAAAACATAAACATCATAATACTAGAAAGGAAATACAACATGGAATACAAAAACTAGTGTATGAAAAAAATGTAAGTAATCTTCCATAAGATATGACATGTGAAGAGTCATGTAGAAGCATGCGAGAATCAAGCAATCTAACATTTAACGCCTCAAAATGTATTAACTCACCCAAATAGAAGAATACCTAACGCATCAGGTTTTAGGAACCATAAGGACACTAGAATTCAACTACTCGGGGTATTTTCAAAGATCATATCAAATATGCGTAATGTGGCCTTTCCTACCGTAATGTGAGTACATGTAGACGTGGTTAGGAATGGGATTATTGGGTTGATCATTTCTAACACCCTGGGTTGTGGTTGACCCTGTAAAAAAATCAAGAATCTTGGATTTAGAAATAAAAGAATTCACATTATTGAAGCTAGTACCATCACTACGTGTGTCTCTTAGATTATCTTCTAACTTCAAAATTCTAGACTTCAGAAAAAACTTAGACTCCTCAAATGTTAGGGATTCCTTATTCAAATATTTAATCATTCCTAGAAGGTTATCTCGCTCCCCATCAATGTAAGAGAACTTATCCCTAAGAATCTTGTAACGTTCCCTTAAAACATTTATCGATTTATCAATATCCTCAATGACACTTTAATTAACCCTAGAAATTTTAGAGTCAGCTAATTCATTCTCTAAAAATTGGACTCTATCCTCACTCCCTCTCTTGGACACCTCTAAAATTTTCAAATCACGATTCATGTCCATGAGCTTCTCACTTAGGATATCTCTTTGAGGTTGAACAGTTTGCAAAAAAATCAATTTCAATTTTAAACGAAAATTTTATTTTTTAATAAATTTAATTCTTTATGCAAACTTCAAATCGAAAAGACCTAATTTTTTTCATTGCGGTTATGAAGCTCTTGAAACTCATCTCAATATCAAGATCGTCGTCATCTCTAAATGCATCGGATAATTTATCACTACGATGGCCCATCGAGAGAAACAAACAAAACTAGAGCGAGATATATAAACACCTAAAAAATCCTAAACCGACACGAAAGCCAGATCTACAGAAGAACTTAGAGTTCTACCTCTGATTTCGATTTGATAAGTCGAGTTAATAGGTAATGGTCAGAAAACAAAGGAAAACTTTTAATTTTTTCAAATTAAATATTAAAATTAAACAATTTTCCCCAAAGTAAAACATTCCACTAATTTTAAAAAAGTTATGATTAAACCGATTAACTAATTTTTCCACGACCTAAACATGTATCTATGTGAGTGCAAGATAAAATAAAGTAAATCAATCCACAACAACCGATGTACGAGAAAAACCCACAATGGAAAAAATCTCGACCGACCCAGCTATTCAAATTCACTATGATAAGGTTTCACAAAAGTCGACAAATGACTTACTCAACGACTCGATGCCCTCACAAGCCTTGATGCAACTTTGATATTCGACCTTTCTTACACACTGAAAACATAAGAATCTACCCACATAAGTGCCACAAAATGTGAGTCAACACATACCTGGATATTCATCGAACAACTTAGTAACCGTCAATAAATAGGAATAATAGAATCCACCTCTTCTTCATTGTAACACCACACCACAGAGTACAACATAAGTAAATGGTAAATATGTAGTCCACCGCAATGAAATAATTCTCACAAAGATGTGGAGAATAAAATTAGTGCCCAAACAGGATCTTCAAAGCGAATATATATCGAAACTTAGATCATAAGCAATTTGGGTATAAACTAGAGCTTAAGAGAGATTTTTAAAAGACTTTGGAAACTCATAAGTTATGAAAAATTCTCAAAGAAATTTTTTTCTCACCAAGTAATGCCATGGTAGTCTTTTACTCGAACATGCTGACACTTCAACCTCAGTAGGGCACTCTTGACATCCACTAGAGCGCGTGGAATGGGGAATGTGTGGGAGAGTTTACGTGGGATACAAGACCCATATGAGCCAAATCGTCCTAACAAAATCATCCACACACATGGAGAATATCTTTTAATCGCTACTTACATGCTCAAAGGACATATAACATCGTAACATTGGGCGCTGGGTATGGGTCATGAATACTGCATGCCTGGGGTGCGTATGACACCACCCCAACCATATAAATAGTTATCTTCTACCTCATTGTAAATGATAGTTTATGTAAACCCTAGCTAAAACTCTGTCAAAAGACTCAGAAGAGAGATAAAATCTTAAGTGTTGTATTTGTAGGCCATTAGTGCCCTTATCATAGTGAAAACCACCATTCACACTGCACAATGGATGTAGGATCTAATCGAACCACTTATATATGGTGTCATTTCCACCTTTGCCTCATCTATTTCTATATTTTTATACCTATTCATACTCCATTTTTGTGCTGATTTGAGATTACTTATCATACAAACTTGGTGGTACCAATTTTGGTATCATTAGTCTAGCGTCGTCTGTGGGAACGAGATATCCATCTTTTCCCCTTAATTTATATGAACCCCATCGAATTTTCCATTGGTAATACAATCTCATCCTAGGTTGATCTTGAACCACCACTGAAAGAGCTTTGGTTTGAGTTTTAACTCATCTTTCGCTTTTTCACCTCACTTCAGCTCATCGCTTGGTTATTTCGATCGTCAAAAGTATTAAATGGAATCACATCCTCCTACTATACATCGACCCAGTACCAGTGAATCCCCGCCTCAGTAAAAATGCCTGAGATGGTGGTGACTCTACGCTCCTTAGTAGACATCCAGCAACAGATCCATGAAACTCTTGTTAAAACATAGTGGCTAGACCTATTGGTGTTGGAGAGGAGATTTTAACTCTAACCTACATATAATATGGCCCAGAACCAACGGCTAGGGGAGCACCCCAAGCCCCACACAAGGATCTTCCTCCTTAACAAAGAATAAGCGACCTGGCCGACCCTAGGTGTTTAAGCCTGGGGAGGTAGGGTCATGAATGCCCTAATGATGAGGATGAGCAGTATGATAAAGATGATAATAGGAGATTTTTGGAGACTTATAAGATTTCTAGAGGCACTTTGCGACCAATTTATCCTAACTATGGATGTAGTGGAAGCCGATATGAGAGTGTAGGCCAAGGGAATCAACTCTAGTTAGATTAAGTAGGGGCGACCTTTTATAGGCTTGGCCCAGTAGTAGACGACCTGAGAAACTGACTCTCGAGATCCCAAAGTCTCACTGGCTCTCATAGAAATGATAGAGGTGCTGGCAATCCGCCTGAGTGAGGTCGAGGTGATGAACAGCGAGAAGTGAATAGACGACAGAAAATAAACAAGGTGGAAAAACAACCCTAGATCGATGAGGAAATGGGATTCATGTTTTTCCCTTCTTTAGTAAATCACATAACCAGATCAGGGAGGCATTACCACATCCCAAACTCACTACAAGCCAATGACAAGGGGGAGGGCATGGAACACCTTCCTATGCCAGAGATGACCCTCGAGGAGGGCAATATCCTCGATCAACTAAAGAAACCTCAACCTAACATCACTCTACGGGGGCTTTCATGTCTTCTCAGCTGCACATAAATGCTTTAATCAAGTTGCTCACTGAACCCACAGTTCCTCCTTCTACCACACCAGAAGAAGCAGTAAATTTGGTTGGATCCTTGACCTCTACCCGAATTCTATCCTTTTCTGAAGAAGAAATCCCTAAGATTGGGTCAAACCACAATCATGCACTCAACATATCCGTCGACGTTATGGGGAAGGTCGTGCCACTCTTTTTTGTTGATAATGGATCTGCCTTGAATGTCTGTCCACTAAGAACCTTCAAATGTTTAGGACTGAAAGAAATCGACCTCGCTCCAACCTCCGCTGTTGTGCATGCCTACGATAATACCCGTTGGGAGGTGATGGGATCCATAAAGATTGTAATAGGGGCTGAACCTATAAATCATGTCGTTAAATTATAAGTTATTGACATCCCATCTTATTTCAATCTGTTGCTAGGATGCCCTTGGCTCCACAGTATCAAGGGTGTGTCTTCCTTACTCCATCAGAAATTGAATTCTTCGTCGACGAACGAGTCATCACTATTTTGGGCGACGACGATAATGCCGAGGGTGCAAGTAACAGCATTCCCATTCTTTAGATACATTATGGGTCAAATGATATCCTCCCATCAGGATTTTGAGTTGAACCACTCCTACTCCCGGCAGGGGACGACTTCAAAGAAAGGGTTTGTCCAGAATACGACCCTCATGCTAACATCAATGTGATTCAGAGGTTCAGAAACATTCACTTCATGCTCGGACTGGGGCTAGGACAAAGCCAACAAGGGATACTCAAGCCGATAGAACTGAAGAACGCTTTCCCTCCTTATGGTTTAAGGTATCAACCGTCTGAACAACATCTCATAACGATCTGCGAGTCTTGACCAAATAGAGGAATAGACTACATCAACACTATCCCATATGACTCCTTAAATGGACGATTCATCAAAGAGGGCAAATACTTCCCCTTTTATGGATTTCCTGAACCATGGTATGACCATACAGACAAGAAGATGAAGCCCGGAATGGAGATCTTCTTCCAAGACAGCTACCCATGGGCCGAGAGTTTCCAACACCATATACAACCACTCATCAAAGATACTGAAGAGACTGAGGAAAGTGACTCTGAAGATCCCTTCAACTTATAGACACTAGGGCTAACACTCTCCATGGTTTATTTAGTCACTACCTCACTACATCCATTCAACTGATTAAAGTTGCTGATACACCTCTCCTCAACTGGCATGCTGTGCCAGCTCTACCTGCTAAAATCTCCCATAATCCTAATGTTTACCCCGTTTCTCTCAATGTTGTTTTTCCTATTAATGAAATAAACAAAAATTTTGAGTATCTTGTTGTGCCTTACATTAACTGTTTGGATTCTAATAAAACTTTTGATGATAATGATTTTGCAAATGAACAATTCTTAACTGATCTAAATAAGATTAATAATAAACAACATAACCGCATTCAAATTAATGAAGAAGAGACTATTGTTGTTAACCTCGATTCAAGTAGCCAACTGTGCGAGATTAGGATAGGGGCAACCCTTGACGAGCATGAGCGTGCACAACTCGAAGAATTACTAAAAGAATTAGTGGATGTCTTCTCATGGGCCTACGATGATATGCCTGGCATTGATCCTGAAATAGCTCAGCTGTAGATTCCATCTCTCCCAGATTACAAGTCGGTCAAACAAAAGTTGAGAAAGCTCCGCACCGAATGGTTGCTCAAGGTAAAAGAAGAGTTGGTCAAACAGTTGAACGTAGGTGTGACACCCCGTCTAATTATAAATCGGGCAGCTACTCCTTTATTCAAATTAATACAAAATGTCAAGTTGGTTCAGTTCATAACATCACTGTCGAAAACATTTTAAAACAATTACTAGCCACCTAATATTTAAAAGAGAGTTGTCAAATTTTATTTAAATAAGGTTAACATGCAACCAATTAAATTATTAACTAATGATACCACAATCACATCATAGTCACAACAGAATATAAATGGAATAATAAATGAGTCTGGAGTAACACTCCTCTGAACAATCCAAATACTGAATAAAACCAAATATAAAACCTGAATAATTAATTAATTAACTCCAAAATTGAAATGAAACTGAGTATGATAAAGCTGTCTCTAAAAGAAAAGGGGCGACATGGCCTAACAGATGAAAGAATCTGAAATAGAATCAATGTATAATGTGGAGGCGTCTATTATCGAGATCATGTAACTTCCACAGCACCTACAACACGTCACTGAAATAGAACACCTAAGCTTGGCGTCCCTGTGGTTGGGCACTTAAAAGGTTTAAAAAATAGATTTGGAAGCAAATGGGTCAGAGCCCGATGTGAAAATAGTTTAAAAATATAGAAAGTGTTTAATTGCATTAAACAATGAATATTAAATAAATGTTAGTCACGTGCTCTCACATGAGTTTCTCACCTCTCAACTAATGTGCATGCCTAACGTATATCCATAGCCTGTCCTAGATATGCCGTTAATAACAAGTCTATATCGCAACCTGTACTCACATTATAATATAGGGGTTTGTTCAAGACATTCTAATCTAACTTGTGTGTATCTTCCTTTTTATTTCTCGGATTAATTTATTTTAAATCTTATAGGAAATTCTCATTTTTAACTCTACTAAAAATGTTAGAAGTATTCACATTCACACATTAGCAATGCGTCTGCTATAATCACCAGTATATTAAACTCAACATAAATATATAATAAGGGCACCTAAGCTAAGCTGCGGTGCACACATACTCTGCTATCAAATCCCGGTACATCACGTCCATAAGGACCACGTATTCCAAATCTCTCACGAATAGTTTCAATAAGCCAAATCACACATATTGGAGGCGAACATAGTTCACATATCCCTGGGTCACGCACATTCCTACGCTCCCATGGTCAGCTGACTTATTAACTCAAAAATAAATCATTCATAACCCTATGTCATTAAGGTACCAATCTAAATCTCGTCGTAGGCAAACAAAGATTAGATGTCCCTGTTCTAAAAGTCGACCTCCCGTCATAGCAATTATGGTAGGTATGTCATACACATAAATCCATATACTAAGTATTCAAACAACTTAGATAATTTATAATATTATTAAAGGTATGTTCTCAATCCATATACCGTTACTCCAATTAGTACATTTTTATACTTTCGGATAATTATATAATATAGTCCACCGACACATCTCACTTCGTAGTTTCAGGTACATAAAACCTAACCCAAAAAGGTTACTAAGTCTCCTCTTATTCCCCACACTTTAATCAAATACTCTTAAGGTCCATATTTCTGCCACTTTATATTATCAACTATATAGATTTAACTCATTAAATTGCGGTCTTTAATATTACCTCACTCGTCGAACCTTATTAGGTTTAAATTAAATACCAATTTTTTTATAACAATCCGGGTCTCATATACGCGCCTACTAGTGTTCCTTAAATCCAAAAGTGTTCACAAGAAATTGTTAAAATTCAACAAGGGGAAAACATAACAATTTATGGTGAGGTCGATCGATCGACCTTGAATGTCGATCGATCGATGGGTGGTTGATCAATCGACTTATGAATGTCGATCGATCGATCGCACCAGGTGAGGCTATGAACTACTTCATTTTTCAGTCCCAGATTTGTCCGAAAACTTAATTACAAGGTATGAAATTCTAAACTAAGGATATAGGATCATTACACAACCTAAATACATTATTTTTAACGTCCCAAAACTATTAAATCATCAACAATTAGCCTTATATGGATAAAATATTCATAAAAACTCTAGTTTCCTATTTTCTTCGAGAACCATGATATTTCTATTCTTTAATCCATTTTTAATTCATCAAGGGTTTTGTTTTAATTACTGAATTTTGTCCAGAACTGACCTACATGCAATTCCTATCCAAGATTTTGAGTTCTACACCAACATTCACGTGTTTTCATCATCTTTCAAGGCTATTAACAATTCCTACACTAACATGGAAGAAGTATTCGCTGAAAATTAATGGAATCAAATCACTTGCCTTAAGATTGATGTTCAAATCCGTTGATGATGTCCAAGGGCTGGTTCTTTCCTTCTTTCCGGTCAAAATTCTGTCGAAAGTGGTGGTGGTTGGTAGTTGGTGGTAGTTGTTGTTTGAAGACCTTCTGTAACTTCTCCTCTATCTCACATAGCCCACTATTTTCTTTTTGGCTGATAATGGCCCTAATGGCCTTCCCAATAATAATTAAATAAACCGTAAAATGCGTGGGTCTTATTTATTTACATTTTAAAGTGACTAAAATACCCTCCCGATTTGCCGGTTTGGCCTAAAAATGCCCCAGGACCCAAACTAAACTCCAGACTATTATTTTCTGACTATCCCGACCCCTCCGAATGCGTTGGCGCACTCAAAATGACCGTGCGGTTCTTAAAATTATAATTTACTTTTTGTTCTAATTGAATTGATTTCTGACGCGATTGACACACGTGTCCCAACTTTTTTTTCCACTGTCGTATTTATAACTCGCGGAAATTTTTAATAATTTGCATAGTAATATATTGCCATATATACTCAGTAATACTCTATATCATCATCATAATCAAATACCAACTCACGTCTTGCTAGTATTTAAATCTTGATTAATTTCTATTTAATTCCCATTATATTTAATTAACCCCATTAAATAAAAATCAATAAAATTACGGGTGTTACATACTTCCCCCCTTATAACAAAATTTCATCCCGAAATTCAGAAATAAAGTATACCTGGAAAAAATAACCCTGGATAATGCTCGCGCATCTCGTCCTCGTGCTCCCAGGTGGACTCCTCGGCATTATGATGCCGCCACTGAACACGTACTAATGGTATTATCTTCGACCTTAGTTTCCTCTCGCTGTGGTACAAAATAGCAACCGGCCCCTCCTCATAGGAACTAACAGGTTGTAGATCGATCTCCTCTAAATCAATGTGGGTATGGGCCAAATAATCCCTAAGATATCTCCTTAGTGAGGAAATTGGGAATACGTCATGGATCCTATGCAAGTGTTCCGGTAACCCAAGTCTATACGCAACAGGCCCAATTTGTTCGATGATAGGAAATGCCCCCGCATATCTAGGTGCTAATTTCCCTTTCTTCCCGAAACACATAATCCCCTTCATAGGAGAAACTATGAGCAGCACCTGGTCCCCCACCTTAAATTCTTTGAAGAACCACTTGGCCTCGTCATAACTCCTCCGTCGGTCCTGAGCAACCCGAATTTGGCTTCGTATCATCTCTATCCTCGTTGAAGTATCTTGAATCACGTCCGACCCAAGGAGTTTGTTATCCCCCACCTCTAGCCAACATGCTAGGGAACGATAAGGCCGACCGTACAACACCTCAAATGGATCCATGCCAACAGTGAACTGTTAGGAGTTATTATAGGCAAACTCCACCAGTGGAAGATACTACTCCCAAGCCCCTCCAAAGTCTAGGATGTACATATGCAACATATCTTCAAACATCTGATTCGTCCGCTCGATCTTCCCATCTGTCTTCGGGTGATATGTTGTACTCAGTCGCAACTCCGTACCCATTGCTTCCTGGAAGCTCTCCAAAAATTGTGAAATAAATATCTTGTCTCTGTCAGACACGATATCGAGAGGCACGCCATGGAGTCTCACTATCTCCGCTCTGAAAATATGGGCATACTGTCCCGTAGTGTAGTCTTTCCGGGCTGGCAAACAATGAGCAACTTTGGTCAATTGATCCATGATTACCCATATGGAGTCGTAACCCCTCTACGAAGTAGATAACCCCGTGATGAATTCCATGGAAATGCTCTCCCATTTCCACATAGGAACCTCTAATGGCTGTAGTAGTCCTGCCGGCCTCTGATGGTCCACTTTTACTAGCTGACAAGTGGCACATTTAGAAATGAACTCGGAGATGTCTCTCTTCATCCGGCTCCACCAGTATTGTAGCCTCATATCCTGGTACATCTTATCCCCACCAGGATATACCGCAAACCGCAAACCGCGAACCGTGCGACTCTGTCATTTCCTCGTGTCGCAAGTCTTCCCCCCAGGAACAACCAGTCTTCTATTGAAGCCTAAGCCCCCATCTGAACTAACGGTATAAGACTCGGTCCCCTCTTCTAGTAATCGTACTATCTTCTCTTGACAGAACGAGTCTTCTGCCTGGGCTCGTATCACTCTCATAACGATCTGGGGCGTAACTGTCATCACCGACATGAATGATCGGGCCACTGCCTCCTGGTGTCCCAACTCCTTCCACTTTGCTTTCCACACTTCATCCACCTCACCTACTGGCCTACGGCTCAACACGTCTGCTACCACGTTAGCCTTCCCTGGATGGTATTGGATATCGAAATGATAATCCTTCACAAAATCAAGCCACCTACATTGACGCATATTTAGTTCCTTCTGTGTGAAGAGGTATTGCAAGGACTTGTGGTCCATGAATAAACGAAATTTCTCCCCCAGGAGATAATGTGTGCAGATTCGAAGAGAAAATACGACTGCCTCTAACTCCAAGTCATGGGTGGGGTAATTCTTCTCTTGAGGCTTAAGATTACGGGAAGCATAAGCTATAGCCTGACTCTCCTATTGTAATACACCCCCAATTCCTAGTAAGGACGCATCGGTGTAGACTAGATACTCAACTCCCTATATGGGAAATGCTAACACTGGTTCTGAGGTCAACTTGTCCTTCCACTCATCAAATGCTAACTGGCAGGCATCGCTCCAGATAAATGGCACACCCTTACGAGTCAGATGTGTCAAAGGACCCGCTATCTTTGATAACCTCGGAATAAACCTCCTGTAGTATCCTGCTAGGCCCAAGAAACTACGTATCTCAGTCGGTGTCATGGGTTGTCCCCACTCCCTCACCGAGGATACCTTCCTCGGATCAACAGATATTCCCCTATCAAAAATGATACGCCCCAAAAACTGAACCTCCTTCAGCCAGAATCCACGCTTCTCATACTTTGCATACAACTCATTCTGACGCAGCGTATGTAAAACCTGCCTCAAATGCTCGACATGTTCCTTCTCTATCTCAGAGTAAACCAAAATGTCATCAATGAAGACGATGAAGAAATAGTCTAAGAACTCTCTACACACACTATTTATCAAGTCCATAAACACGGCTGGGGCATATGTTAGGCCAAAAGTTATAACCCTGAACTCGTAGGAACCATATCTCGTTAAGAAGGCAGTCTTCGAGACATCTTTCTGCCTAATTTGTAACTGATGGTATCCTGATCTCAAGTTAATCTTTGAGAATAAGTAATATCCTCTCAATTGGTCGAATAAGTCATCGATTCGGGGTAGTGGATACTTATTCCGTATCGTGAATTTATTCAACTCCCGATAATCTACACACAACCTCAAAGATGCTTCCCTCTTCTTAACGAACATCACAGGAGACCCCCATGGCAAAGTACTCCTACGGATAAACCCCCGAACCAATAGCTACTCTATCTAATCACGTAGCTCCCTCATCTCTGCTGAAGCCATATGGTAAGGTGAACAGTCTATCGGTCGAGTGTCCGACGTCAAATAGATAACAAATTCTATCTCTCTCGTAGGAGGTAATCCCGAAATATCCTGGAATACGTCAGCAAACTCCCTCATAACTGGAATTGAATAAAGTGGTATCAACACTTCCCTAGAGGTATCCTCCTCTATATAGTACAAGTGAGTGGATAACCCTCCCTCAGGATGAGGCCTTGCCACTAGGAACATCTCCTATCCGGGTATGGCAAAATAATAATCCTACTGAAATAATCAATCATGGCTAATTATGCAACTAGCCAATCCATACCGATAATCATATCATACGTGGTCATATCTAACACTAACATATCAACAGGTAAGTTAAACCTTCCGATCTCTACACCCACACCTCTACATATACGGGAAATCACAGAACCCCTACTCAACGAAGAATCTACGCAAGTAGCAGTGCTCTCAGTGGTATCTAACAACCCCATAGTGCGTGCAAATCTCATGGCAATAAATTAGTGTGTGGAACCCGTGTCAAAAAAAATATTCCCCATAGTCCCCTGAATAGAAAACATACCCTCAATAGCGGGTAGATCATGTGGGACTGCGACCTGCTGGAGCTGATAAACCCGCCTGTACTGAAGTTGTCCCTATTGAACTGGGACTACTGGGATGGGTGGAAAAGCTGGCATCTGTAGTGGTGCTGGGATGACGGTGGGAAACATAGGTCTCTGAGGCTCGTGTCGAGCACCCTATAGCTACTGCTATGGGACCCTGCCCCTTTCAGGACACTTTTGGCATTTGAGTCCAATCTTGCCATAAATAAACATTTCCCCACAAAGTTTCCCCTTCTATGACCCAGCTTCCCATGGCCCTGATGGACGTTACCATTCTTACCCTGACTATGTTGGTCCTGTTGAAACTGCTGTTATTGGTTGTGCTAGCCCTGACCATTTCTGAAACCTCCAGATCTAAATCTCTTAGAATCCCCCTGTTGGGAACTCTGATCACCCTCCCCGTGCTGACCTTGAGCTGATTATGCCACGCTGGCACCATTCCCCCTGTCCTGCCTCATGGCTGGACTTTCCTACTCGCTTACCTTCTAACAAGTGAAAGCGGTGGTCCTGGAAATGAAGCAATGTTGAGTTACCACATCAGAATAAGTGGTCGACGAGAGATTACCTAGTAAGTGCTGATGAATCCTCTATGTCCACCCATCCATGAACTTCTGGATCTTCTTCTCTTCAGTCAAAATTTCATCAGGAACGATGTTCAAAAGATTTGTGAACTCGGTCTTATACTCAGCCACTGTCTTCCCCTCCTGCTTAAGGTTCATCAGTTTTGTCCTCATCTCGGTATGAACTGATGAGGGAAAATACTGGCGGTCGAACCGCACCCAGAACTCCTAAATAGTAAGAACACCTCTCTCCTTCGCGGTGGTAATAGACTCTCACCACTGTAATGCTGCTCCTACTAGCTTAAACGTAGCTAGTATCTGCCTCTGTACATCCGTACACTCGTACATCCTCAAGTGTCTTTGGATGTCCTTCTTCCACTGACTAGACACAATGACGTCAGAGCTACCTGTAAACTCTGAAGGGTGTGCCTATTAAAAGGCATCTCGAACCCGTTCCTAAGAAGATGGGAATGCATGAGCCTGAACTGGGGCTGCCACGAGTGCCTGAGGTGGCGTCTGCTTCACAACTACTAAAGGGGCATTTACTGCCTGGGCTACAATGGCGAAAACTTCTACAGCATTCATAGAACCCTGAACTAGTGCAGGCTGTGGTTTAGGATGGGCAACCCTGGGAACTTTCTGTGCACGTCATGGAGGCATCTAAAATGAGAAAGAAGTCTTATAAGTCCACAGTTAATATCTCAAAATAGTTGAAGAACGCAAGATAAACAAAAGAGTAAAACAATCCTAAAATATAGGGCTCTATATCAAAGGACGCTATGCGAAAACATAACAAGCCGTATAGATCCTAAGGAAACTAGAACCTGATGCTATGATACCACCCATGACACCCCACCTAATTAAATACCGAGTAGATACTCCTTTATTCAAATTAATACAAAATGTCAAGTTAGTTCAGTTCATAGCATCACCGTCAAAAACATCTTTAAACAATTACTAGCCACCTAATATTTAAAAGAGAGTTGTCATATTTTATTTAAATAAGGTTAGCATGCAACCAATTAAATTATTAACTAATGATACCACAATCACATCATAGTCACAACAGAATATAAATGGAATAATAAATGAGTCTGGAGTAACACTCCTCTGAATAATCCAAATACTGAATAAAACCAAATATAAAACCTGAATAATTAATTAATGAACTCCAAAATTGAAATGAAACTTAGTATGATAAAACTGTCTCTAAAAGAAAATGGGTGACATGCCCTAACAGATGAATGAATCTGAAATAGAATCAATGTAGAATGTGGAGGCATTTATTATCGAGATCCTGTAACTTCCACAGCAGCTATGTCACGTCACTGAAATGGAACTCCTAAGCTTGGCGTCCCTGTTGCTGGGCCCCTAAAAGGTTTAAAAAAAAATTTGGAAGGAAACGGGTCAGAGCCCGATGTGAAAACACTTTAAAAATATAAAAAGTGTTTAATTGCATTAAATAATGAATATTAAATACATATTAGTCGCGTGCTCTCACATTAGTTTCTCATCTCTCAACTAATGTGCACGCCGAACGTATATCCATAACCCATCCTAGATATGTCGTTATTAACTAGTCTATATCGCAACCTATACTCACATTATAATATAGGGGTTTGTTCAATACATTCTAATCTAACTTGTGTGTATCTACCTTTTTATTTCTCAGATTAATTTATTTTAAATCTTCTAGGAAATTCTCATTTTTAACTCTACTAAAACTGTCAGAAGTATTCACATTCACACATTAGCAATGCGTCTGTTATAATCACCAGTATATTAATCTTAACTTAAATATACAATAAGGGCACCCCTAGGCTAAGGTGCGGTGCACACATACTATTCTATCAAATCTAGGTACATCACGTCCATAAGGACCACGTATTTCGAATCTCTCAAGAATCGTTTCAATAAGCCAAATCACACATATTGGAGGAGAACATATTTCACATATCCATGGGTCACGCACATACCAACGCTCTCATGGTCAGCGGACTTATTAACTCACAAATAAATCATTCACAACCCTATGTCCTTAAGGTACCATTCTAAATCCCCCCGTAGGCACACAAAGATTAGATGGTCCTGTTCCGAAAGCCGACCTCCCGTGATAGCAAGTATGGTAGGTATGTCATACACATATAAATATATATATTAAGGATTCACACAAATTAGATAATTTATAATTTTATTAAAGGTATGTTCTCAATCCCTATACCGTTACTCCAATTAGTACATTTTATACTTCTGAATAGTTATAAAATATAGTCCACCGACACATCTCATGTCGTAGTATCAAGTACTGAAAACCTAACCCAAAAAGGTTACTAAGTCTCCTATTATTCCCCACACTTTAATCCAATACTCTTAAGGTCCATATTTTTTCCACTAACCTTATATTTTCAAATATATAGATTTAACTCATTGAATTGCGATCTTTAATAGTACCTCACTCGTCGAACCTTATTAGGTTTAACTTAAATCCCAAATTTAATTTTTTTATAATAATTAGGGTCTCATATACACGCCTACTGGTTTTCCTCAAATCCAAAAGTGTTCACAAATTCCTTACCAATCACTCTCTAGAACCGAAATTGTTAAAATTCAGCAAGGGAAAAAGCATAACAATTTCTGGGGAGGTCGATCGATCGACCTTGAATGTCGATCGATCGACCTATGAATGTCGATCGATCGATCGCACCAGGTGAGGCTATGGACTGTTTCGTTTTTTAGTCCCAGATTTGTCCCAAAACTTCATTACATGGTGTGAAATTCTAAACTAAGGATATAGGATCATTATTCAACCTAAATACATTATTTTTAACGTTCCAAAACTATAAAATCATCAACAATTGGCCTTATATGGATAAAATCTTCATAAAAACCCTAGTTTCCTATTTTCTTCATGAACCATGATATTTCTCTTCTTTAATCCATTTTTAATTCATCAAGGGTTATGTTTTGATTACTTAATTTCGTCCAGAAGTAACCTACATGCAATTCCTATCCAAGATTTAGAGTTTTACACCAAAATTCATGAGTTTTCATCATCTTTTAGGGATATTAATAATTCCTACACTAACATGGAAGAAGTATTCGCTGAAAATTAATGGAATCAAATAACTTGCCATAAGATTGATGTTCAGATCCGTTGATGATGTCCAAGGGATGGTTCTTTCTTTCTTTCCGATCACAATTCAGTCAAAAGTGGTGGTGGGTGGTGGTGGTTATGGTTTGAAGACCTTCTGTAACTTCTCCTCTATCTCACGTAGCCCACTATTTACTTTTTGGCTGATAATGGCCCTAATGGCCTTCCCAATAATAATTAAATAAACCCTAAAATTCGTGTGTCTTACTTCCTTACATTTAAAGTGGCTAAAATACCCTCATGGTTTGCCAGTTTGGACTTAAAATGCCCTGGGACCCAAACTAAACCCCCAGCTAGTTTTTTTTACTATCTCGACCCTTACGGACACGTTGACACACTCAAAATGAGCATGCTGTTGATAAAATTATACTTTACTTTTTGATCTAATTAAATTAATCTCTTACGCGACTGACACGCACGTCCCAACTTCATTTTTTTTCCTCTGTCGTATTGATAACTCACAACAATTTGTAATAATTTCCATAGTCATATATTACGATATATACTCAGTAATACTCAATATTATCATCATAATCAAATACCAACTCACATCTTTCTAGTATTTAAATCCGAATTAATTTGCAATTAATTCCCATTATATTTAATTAATCCCATTAAATAAAAATCAATAAAATTACGGGGTATTACAGTAGGCTTCATTCGTGTGATCAAATATCCCACGTGGCTAGCCAACATAATGCCTGTGCCGAAATCAAGGGGGAAAGTTAGGATGTGTGTAGGCTATCGGGACTTGAACAAAGCCTCTCCAAAGGATGATTATCCGTTATCCAATATCGACATGATCGTGAAAAACACAGCCAGTCATGCTCTCAAGTCATTCATTGACGGGTTTGGCGGATACAACCAAATCAAAATGCACTCAGATCACCAAGAAAAAATCATGTTCATCACCCCATGGGGAACCTGTTATTACACTGCCATGCCATTTGGTCTCAAGAATGCTGGGGCTACCTTCCAGAGGGCTTCTACAACTATCCTGTACGATCTGATTCATAAATAAGTTGAGGTCTACGTGGATGATATGATTATCAAATACAAAACTAGAGAAGCTCATGTTGCCTCTCTCCAAAAGTTCTTTGAATGACTGCGACAGTTTCAGATGAGATCCAATCCGTAGAAATGCATCTTCGGCGTTACAAAGGGTAAACTGTAGGGATTCATGGTTAGTGAGAGAAGCTGAAAGACATACTTGAGATGCCACCTCCCCGAACAGAGAAAGAAGTCTGAGGTTTCCTTGGGAAATTGTAATACATCAGCCAGTTAACCTCCATCTGTTAACCTATCATCAAACTCCTCCGAAAGGATTCAACTAAGTTTTGGAATGAGGCCTGCCAAGAATCCTTTAACCGAATCAAACCATATCTGACCGAACCTCCGATACTCATGACACAATACCCTGGTATCCTTTTGCTCCTATACCTAACCATAATCGACACTGTAGTTGGGGATTTTCTAGCCCAATACCTTAAAGATTCTTATAAATAAAGAGCCATCTATTATGCCATACGCAAATTGGCCAAGTACATGGTCAACTATACTGCTTTGTAAAAGGCATGTGTCACGCTTGTCTAGGTCACCCAAAAGCTGCGACATTACATGCTCACCCTCCCTATCAAACTTGTATCACGAATGGACGCCATCAAATACCTCCTTGAGAAACTTTCCTTGTCCAGTCGAATGGCCCAATTGTTGATGCTCCTACCCGAGTTCGATATCGTGTATGTCACACAAAAAGCCATGAAAGGAAGAACCATCTCTGACTACCTCGCTGATTATGCCATGGATGAGGCCGATGTCTAGATCTCAGAATTCTCGGATAAAAACATCCTCTACACTGCTCAAGAAAATCTCCGATGGCAAATGTTATTTGATGGGGCTTCCAACAAAAAGGGATATGGCATTGGGATACTTCTGATCGCACTAAATGACTCCCACACTCCCATCGCCATCAAATTGGATTTCCCTTACACCAACAACATGGTTGAATACGAGGCATGCACGGTAGGCCTCAAAGCTGATCTCAAGAAAGGTATTCGATGCCTAGACGTTTATGGGGATTCCTCCATCATGATCGATCAAGTGCTTAGAAAATGGAGAGTTAAGGACGAGAAGATCCAACCCTTTCATGCCCACTTAGAAGAACTAGCCTCCTAATTACAAGACATCACTTTCCATTACCTACCTCGAGAAAAAAATAACCTAGTTGATGCCCTTGCGAACTTGGCCTCCATAGTCGACATGCCCGGAGGAATAACTATGACCCCCTTCCTAGTTCAAAAGCAAAACAAACCAACCCACTGCTACCACATTGAGCTCGGCACTACAGAAGATCCCAACCTAGCCAATTGTTGGTACTATGATATCTGGCGCCTCCTCAAGCATGGTAGGTATCAAAGGGTTCCAATAAGAATGATCGAACAACCCTTTAAAGACTCGTCGCCCAGTACATCATCTGTTACAAAGCGCTGCTCAAAAGGAACTTCGATGGAACTCATCTGTACTGTATCGCAGGGGCTGACATTGAAAAGATAATGGAGAAGATACACAGTGGGGAATGCGAATCCCACATGAACGGTCACATGCTTGCAAAAAGATCATCCGACAAGGCTGCTACTGGACTGCCATGACCCAGTATTGCACCGCCTATGTATGGAGATGCCTTAAATACCAACAATTCTCTATCCTTCAACATTTGCCTCCACGTGAATTATACAACTTGACCTCTCCCTAGCCATTCTCCACCTGGGACATCGACATCATAGGGAAGATTACAAAGAAGGCTTCCAATGGGCATGAGTTCATCCTAGTTTCCATTGATTACTTCATTAAATGGATCGAAGCGGAGTCATATGCAGTGATGAACACTAAGAAAGTGGCCAAATTCATCAAGAAAGACATTATCTTTCGGTATGGGGTCCCACACGAGCTAGTATCAGATAACGGGTTGCATTTTGAGGCAAAAGTCATAGAGGTGGTCCATGAGTATGGGATTCAGAGACACAAATCTTCTCCCTACAGACCTCAGACCAACGGTGCAGTTGAAGCTGCCACAAGAACCTCAAGGCCATCATCAGTAAAATGACCGAAAGCTATCGAGATTGGGCCGACCGGATCCCGTACGCCCTCTGGGGCTATCGAACCTCAATTCAAACCTCTATTGGGGCTACCCCTTACTCTCTAGTTTACGGTATGGAAGAATTCCTACCCGTGGAGCTGGAAATACCCTCATTGCTCATCATGCTTAAAAGCAAGGCCAGCGAAGAAGACTTGTGCCAAAGTCATCTTGACGAGATGACTCTCCTAGATGAAAGGAGATTAAAAGCACTATAACACATAAAAGGGTACTATCATCGAATAACGCGTTCATTCAACAAGAGAGTCAAGGACCACAGTGTTCGAGAAGGGGACCTAGCCCTCAATGAAATCATAGAACCCATCTGGGACCCCAGAGGGAAACTCAAGCCCAATTGGAGAGGCCCTACATTATCAAGAAGATTTTGTCTGGCGGTGCCTCCATGCTTATCGACTTAGATGGGGAAGAGATGGCTCGTACAGTCAACCTGGATCGTATCAAGAAGTTCTACCCCTAGTCCGAAATCTTGACGCGCTATGACTCTTCTCATCTCCCTTCTTTTTAAAAAAAAAATCTCTTCATTCCCCCTACCCAGAACTACGTGGGCCTGATCCTCTACAAATAACCATTTCAAACAACGTATAAAATTTCAAAACCCCAGAGGTACGTAGGCAGATCATAAACCTTACATGAGCACAACCCTTTCTTTTTCACAAAATACTATTCTTTTCTTACCTCCAAGAACGACAATTCATTCTAACATATATTTGAACAACAGGATCATGTATGCCTTAGCGATCGGTATAGATAAAATACAAAACTCATCAAAAGGCATAGCTAGATGATCAAAAACTTGTTTATTTCATTAATAAGAAATTATAGGGCAATGACATAAAGGAACGGATAACTCCCTCCCCCCTACCTTCCTAAAAAAGCCAAAATAAAACCCCCCACATTTATTCCCCATTACAAAATAAACTCTACAGGAGTCCTATCCACAACTACCAAAGGAGCCTGATTCGTTATCATCATCTACATCCTGGGGTCCCCAAGTTTCCCCTTCCTGAACAGAGTGTAGCAGACACTCCATGGACCAATAAGCTCGAATCAGGTTCGAAAAAACCACAACACCTCCTTCCATGGTGTTAAAAGAGACAAGCCACTTTTATCCAGTATCCACTGCCAACATATGTCTAACTACTCCCCTCCACAACTACTTCATATAATCCCCAAGGATATGACAAACTCTCCCAATAGACTGAGAAGGACGGGTCGACGTACATCGACTCTCCTATAGAGAGCCAAGACCTAGGAGCAGATGCTCGGTCAAATCCTCTACCGGAAAGAAATTTAGTGTCCAAGGTGGCACGACCTGTGCCCAACTAAATTAACATAGAATACACCAAGGGAAATAAAAAGAGGTCTAGCTGAGACCAACAAGTCGCACATACGGTTATTCTCCTAACTTCAGAAAAGGCAGCAAATGTCCCCACCAAGGCACTGACCAATATAGATGCCAATCCCCATGCTCCACTAGCCAATTCTCCCAGCTTTCAATATCCAGGCCAACACTGAAGAAGTAACGCGAAAAGAAGTTGGGTAAAACTGATAAAGGATATTCTGGAAAAGTCACCAGGCAAAGTCTTTCAGACAGCCACATGAGCAGCATCACAGGGCTACCCCGCAGGAAGTCAAAACGACCTTATCGCCAGGAATCCATACCGTTCAGGGTCTCTTCCAGTATCACCACCGTAGGATTAAAATGGTATGACATCCATGCAGTAATGGTTGCAAGTTGCGGATCCACCAATAGTTCCCCAGTCACCAGCAGCAATTTTGAAAGCAGGCCCAGAGCAACGGCTCCAGCATAGCCAGCATCACCTACTTCCCGCAAGTTCACGTACTGCAACACCATCGGGAGGGAGATCATTCCCCCAGCAACCAGTGATCTAGTCTCTAAAAGAGAAATACAAAGAAGCCCGGCTAGTAAATCCTTGGGAGAACGGGAAAATTTGGGGAAATCCATAGTAACACTGGGATTTATCCCCAGCATGGCATAAAATTCCTCGTAGTTCGGACAAACTTCATCCAACCCAAAGAGGAATACATGGTCTTCGGGGTACCAAAATTATACCGCCGCCATCAGCATGTTCCACTCAATCGACCAATTGCACCACAAAGAGACTAGATGCATGTTGAAAGAATCATAGTCGACATTATAAGCGAACATCACTTCCAAGGCTTGGAGGTAGTTAGCAAACTCAATGCTACCAGGGACAACCATCTTGAAGGACTAAGAGATAGTAGGCAAGTAAGTAAGAATGTGAAGGTGTGATGAAAACACTCCACCCCTATCCCTTTTTATACTTGAGAACCCTCACAAAAGACATAACCCGTGCAGAAATCGGAGGGAATTCTACCCCAAAAGGTACAAGAAGCTGAAGAGGGAACTAATCAAAAGTTTTGAATTGATGGGACTAGACTTGACTACCGATAGGAAGGATAAGGGTCTTGCCGATCGGCAACCCCCTATTTTTGAAAATTTTCCTTTTTCCTCTTGTGTCAAAACCAGAAGCTCAATAAAAAATAAATTGATGTTCTCAACAAAATTTGAAAAATCCTTTTCCACCTCTATATAATTTCTCATTTCTAAAACTTTGCTTTAAAATCCCAAAAATATCTCTTTTTACGGTCTGAACAGCAATGTAAAAAGCGTATGTGCATGCATTCAATAGCCATTAACAAAAGATAATAAAAAAACCATTGCATTGCATACATATATATATATATATATATATATATATATATATATATATATATATATATATATATATTCTTCTCTGTTACATTAAATTTTGCAGGAAATAAAAGAAAAGGAAAAAAACAAACGGGGCTCAGCCCGAACCCACATTTTCTCTCTCTCTCACCTACCCTTCACCCCACTATCTAAGAGCTTCCACCCTTACGACACGCTGTCTTTCCCCCACGACAAGATGACTCACTATCGCTACCTAAGCTAGAGTCCTCCTCGGATGAAGCAGACGGCACCAAGCAAGAAGGAATCGGGATCTCATACTAAATATGGGAAGTCACCTAAGATATCCATTCTCTGGTGTCCCTCATCCAAGTGGTCGACACACGGATTTGTTACAAGTAAAAGGCAAAATCGGCATCAAAGAGGTATCAAAACAGAAAAGTAACCAAAAAGAGGAATAAGGTATACCGCAGGATGAAGAACCTCCTCTGTCAAACCCAACTCCTTCGGATCCATTGCATGAGGACGATGAAACATGGGGACCATCCCTCTATCAGCTCGTCGGATGTTGTATGAAGGGGTATGCAATTGAACAAAGGGAACCGCTGAAGTCACGACAGCCGCAGATGCCGATGGACCACCGCCACTGTAGGAAGACCCCACCGCCTTACTCGAATCCCCAGGAGGGAAAGGCAAGGCATCATATATGTTGGGCGCCATCAACCAGCTCATCACAAAGTCCATATAGTCATACGGTATAGTCATATCAATGTACAACAAGTAGGACTCACCGATAATAGCCGTGATCCTCGCATCCTCCGGCAGCAGCCGCTCCCGCCTCATAAACATATGAGACTGCATAGGTGGAACCACCATCTCCTCCTTCACAATCTGTCGAACCACCTGCTCCCCCAGATACCAGGAATGGCTGAACTCATGCGCCATGAAATGCCTCATCTGCGCATTCACCCTGGTCGCCCCCGTATCCTGAATGGCTATCCCCCAAGGGTAAAAAGTCACCTAAAAATCCCCAGCAAGCATAAGTCAATACAAAATCAGAATATGCCAAAAACCAAGGCTGAAAATAGAAAGAGTCTTACCCTACCACTGGTCATGACATTCAAGACCTGATGCATCGCCTCCAGAGGGAGAGATCCCTTCGACTGTCGATTGGCCTTCCGCCATCGATACAATCGGTAAAAGTCCCCAACAGTCTCTTCCTTCAAGTAAATCAACTGGGTATTGCAACCAATCACCTCATAGAACCACATCTGCCACAGATAGGAATTCACAATAAAAAAGAGACGCATAAGGAAAATGCGAATGCATGAAAGGAAAATGCACAAAATTAAAGGATACCTCGAGGAAATACGTGGCTCTAGTAAAAGTTTGTGCCAGCATCGACTGAATGGATCTAAAGAAAAATAGAGGGTCGCCAAAGTCAAACTCCCCCAATCATAGAGAGGGATGTTCAAAAACAACCTCAAATACGACAAGAACCAAAAATGGACGATATCGCCACTCGACGCCACCATGAAACCTCCCAGCACCCGCAAAATGAACAACCGAGCCATTTGCCTCACTTGCAGCCCGTCCTCCACATCAACCACCCTACTCAGTAAGACATCCTTTATCAAGGACAACCGAATGGAATCCCCAAAAACTATCCCGCCTACATCACCGAGCACCGCCCTCACCGCCTCCGGCCTCACCAGCAGAGAAGGATCCACCTTTATCTTCTACCCATCACAATTTATCCCCAGCATTTGCTGCACATCTATGGGAGATATGGTAATCTCCCTAAAACCGAAATGGAAGGTGTGGGTTGTATCCCACCATCTCTCCCCAAAAGCACAGAAGGCCGCTATCGACCGAGGCGTCTCATCCATCGCAAACACCAACCTTTCAAAACCCCCTGATGATACCACCCAATCCAATAGGGGTGGAAGATGCTCCCAGATGTCCTTAAGCCTTGTCGTCCCACAGGCACGCATGTTCTTCAAAGAGATATTAGACTTTCAAAAGAAGAAACCTTGTCAAAATTCAAGAAGGAAGGAAAAATCACCAAAAAGAGAAGAATGCTACAAGTTAGATTGCTTACATAACCACCGAGACTCACCACCTTAGAAGATCGATAATGCGACGACTCCCATAGAAAAGTTCGCTCATCCATAACTGGCTTGAATGCATCAAAGGAATTCTCACTCGCCAAAGCAAGAGGCGCCCTAACCCTCCATTCCACGTTCACCCAGTCATCAATAGTCAACCATTCCCTATGGGCTCCAGTTCTCATAAAAGCAGCCATTTCTTAGAGATCAGAATGCTAGAACGATTCGTAGAGAAAAATTGCAGAAAGAGAGTAAGCAATAAGCTATAAAAAATGAAGAGAATTCGTACCTTTAAATAGGATGCTGAGGGTCATACCGATCGGCACTTACTTCAACCCTACTGATCGGCACTGCTTATTTACCTACCCAAGGAAGTCCAAAAGTTCGTGACACTGCGGAATGGCACCCTCTGAACCAGATCGGCACCCCCTTTAAATTTCGTACAAAAATTCCCAAAAAATACCAGACATCCCTAAAAAATACTCAGAAAATTCCTAAAAATCCCAAGAAGTATTTAGAACATTTTCCCAAGAAAATTTCGCACTCCCTCAAGCGGAACCCCTATTTGCCCTACTGAACTCTCAAAAACCAAGTAAAACTCCTCCCGATAACATCCCCGTAGGATCTCTAAAGATCACCCCCTATGCCCCAAAGGCCTCAATTTTCCCCAAGCAATACATCCAAACCCTGGGCCACCTAAATCTCCCTAGTGGAATTTTGGCTATTCCTTCAGAGGATGCAAAAGATTTCCCCAGCAGCCAGCTCCCCAGCCCAAAATAAAACCACAAGATAAATCTCCCCAGTAGAGTTCCCCAAGAACATCTCAACATAAGCCCGTAGAATTGGCTTCGACCCACAGAATTGGTCGCCCCCACCTTAAGCCCATAGAATTGGCTTAGACCCGCATAATTGGTCATCACTACATAAGCCCGCAGAATTGGCTTTGACCCACAGAGTTGGACATCCCTACATAAGCCCACAAAATGGGCTTCGACCCGCAGAATTTGTAATCTCAACTTAAGCCCGCAGAATTGGCTTCGACTCGCAGAATTGGTCTTCCCATCTTAAGCCCTCAGAATTGGCTTCGACCCATAAAATTGGTCATCTCATACTTAAGCCCACAGAATTGGCTTCGACACGCCGAATTGGTCATCGCAGAATGGGCTTTGACCCACAAAATTGTTCATCCCTATATAAGACCGCATAATTGGCATCGACATGTAGAATTGGTCATCTCAACTTAAACCAACAGAATTGGCTTCGACTCGCAGAATTGGGCATCCCACATTAAGCCCTCAAAATTGGCTTCTCCCCACCGAATTGGTTATCTCATACTTAGGCCCGCAAAATTGGCTTCGACCCAGAGAATTATTCAACTCTACTTAAGCCCACAGAATTGGTTACGACCCGCAGAATTGGTCATCTCAACTTAAGCTCGCAGAATCAGCTTCTACCCACATAATTAGTTAGCCCTAGCACACTCTGCAGGTCCTCAGAATTGGCCTTAACCCTCTAAATTAGTCATCCTTACTCCCTTAGGTCCTCAGAATCGACCTCAAACCTCTAAATTGGTCATCCTCCCTCAAAAGTATCATGTAGTGTCTATTCGACGGCTATGGTTTGTTCCAAACTCACCCATCCAGGGGCTCTGTAAACACCCCATTCTGTTACTCCCTAAACTCTTCTTAGGTCCTTAGCACCTCCCTTCATCACTACAAACCCAGGTCATACCCCGAGTACTGACCTAGAAGCCATCGAGCACTCCCAGGCTCCGTTTGACCAAAATTCAAAGTCTTTAACTCGATCGAGACTAAATAAATCTTTGAAGGGAACTGAGACCCCTTTCCAATGGTCCATAACGTGCGTGATTCCAACTTACCATGCGGACAAACGACCTGTTTTCCCCCAAAACTCAATCAAGAGGCCACCAGGCGCTCCTGGGCTTTGTTTGACCTAATTTAAATCTTCAACTCGATCGAGACTGAATGAATCTTTGAAGGGAACTAAAACCCTTTCCAACGCTCCGTCCCGTGTGCGATTTCGACTTATGGTATGAACGAACGATCCCTTTTACTCTAAAAGGTCACCAAATGCTTCCACATCTCGGTTAACTGAAGTAAACTCCCTGAACCGGATCAAACTCTTTGGATTGTCGAAGTACATCTCCTAACCTTTTCAATGGTCTACCCCATGCACGATTCAGACTTACCATGCAGACGAACGATCCGTTTGCGTTCAATGATTCCCCGTCTAATAGACCGATGAATGCTTTCGAGCCACATTTGACCCAAAGTCAACTCCCGAGCCAGGGACAAGTCCAAGGACTTTAGAATTTCTCTTAATTACCTTTCCAAAAATCCACCCCGTGTGCAATTCTGATCAACGATTTGCGTTCTACGGTCGATTTTCTAAAAATCCCTGAAAGACATTGCTAAACGACAGGTCCTAGACCCTGCCTATCGTCAGTGTTCCTAAACACACCAATTGATTGGTAGGAATAGGTCTATGTCGATTGGTGATTGCCTGGGCTATAAAAAGGTGGCCTGACCTCACTTGCAAGAGGAGCCCAGATCTGAGAGATATCACTCTCAGCAAATCCAGAAAACCTCTCTCGAAGTCAGTGTGATTTCCACACCCAAATCCCTTTCCAACCTTTACTTTTCATCATCCTTTTCATCAAACTTGGTGAATTCACTATCCTCCATCATCATCCAAGTCTAAGGGTTTCTCTCCAACATTCAAGATCAAGCTCAAGATCTTCAAGAAGATCCAATTTTCTCAACTCTCTCCTTAAATTCTCATAAATTCGCAATAACTTTTTTTTATTACTTAGCACTTTCATTTTCTCATCTCACACATCCTAATATACTTTTTATTTAGTATTATTGCACATATCTTATTTTTAAATAAATAAAAACCCAAAAAATAAGAAAAAGAGGGTTTGCTCATAAATTCCAAATGGGAATTCTCGTACTTTTTCTTACACTTTTCTCACAACTAAAACACTTTTTCTACACACACACACACACACACACAAATAAGAGAATCCCCAGATTGGATTTATGGGATAAACCCCGCCCCTCATTTTGCAAGCGAACTACATGGACTTTGATGCCTCTATAGGCTACGTAGGTGTCTCGGGGTAAAACCCGAGACTCAAGTCCTATTTTTACTTTTTCTGTCATTTTCTTTTTTCTCTAAACTCCACTCTCTTATATTATATATATACATATATTTGTTCTTAGTGGCGTATTATTCCATTTGCGTTATCCTTCCATCATAACGGTCAACGTAAGGATAATCGTGTAAATCCTATTTTCTAATATTTTTATACCTTCCTACGGATGACTCGCTTTACCTCTTCCATGGTGAAAGTAGATGGTTCCTATCTCCACTATATATACACATTCACACATATCACGGGGAAAATAACAAAAACCCATGAGAGACCAAAACGGTGGAATGGGTGCCTAACACCTTCCCAGTTCGTAACCTAGCCTCTGGACCCTTTTCGAATCATTTTGGTTTCATATCCATCAGTATGTCTTTAGATGCTGTCCTTGGGGATGGCTCCCTTTCTTTTATTTGTTTTGAGTAAAATAGACAGGCGAATCTAGCTCTCTACATTTTTCACCTCACTCCAAATGACGCCGGCCGAAGCACTCCCGAGAGGGACGTGCGAGATCTAGGATCCTCCATCACGCCGCACGCCGTGAGGATCAGGGATGGACACAAGTAGTAAGGTTGGGTATCAGGAGAAAAAATCGTATAACACCGTCTAAAAATGCTAACTAGAAGGTCAGTATGATGAACCACCTTCCATAGGATCACAAACACAATAATTACTCTCAATGCGTTCGGTGATAACTAGGTAGGGACAAGACCAAGACTGCTTAAAATTGCTCGTATGGCCAGGTGTACGGGCAGCTTGAGACTAACCTTAAAAATTTGCTCGTACACAAAAATTTCACCCGCTCGACCTTTAAATTCTCTCTCATCAACCAAGGGAGCTCTCATATGTAACACCCTGTGTTTTTATTAATTAATTAGTTAATTAATTCAATAATCGGAGAAAAGTTTGGATTTATTTATTTAATATATGTATATATGATGGGAGATATTTATAGAGGGATATATTGAGGATTAAAAGATAAAGGTTTATTAATTTGAGGAAGAAGATTCGGGGAATGTGGCTGAGACCTGCTCGATCGATCGATGAGCCCAGATGTTCGGCAGTTAGGCTATTATTATTAGAGTTGTATTATATTAGTATTCCTAATCATCTACCCGGAGGTGAGTTAGAGCTGGAAGGCCCTCGTCCCTCGGATTAGTAAAGTGTTCAGGGGCCCCAACGGGTAATCGATATGCTATGGAAAGTTCAAAGACCCTTTTCAAAGACAAAGGAAACTTAAAGAGGTTAGAACGCATCTTAGCAATGGTTAAGCTATACCCCCTTATCAGATATTTTATGAATCGTTATCGAGAGATAAAAATGGGCATATAAATCCTTTAGCTCATAAAACTGCAAGAGATCAGATATAGTACTGTCTTGACTGTTTACAGTTGTTACTGATATGAGTACTGTTATAAGGTAGTCCCTTATTCCATTCCTTCCTCAAGTCAGGAATGGCGGGACGAAAAACAAGAAACACAGACAGATAGTAAGGAAGTAAATGAAGTACCGTTCGGGCTCCCCCTCTTCAGGAGGTGGATCCCTTCACTCACTGTTTCACTTTCCATTCATCAAATTCCTTACTCGTAAATATCCTATCCGACTTCTTATTTATAGCAGTTATTGCACGTGCAATCAATAAATGGAAAGAGAGATTAGCTCTATAAAAGAACAAGAATTGATTCCTCGGGAAGTATCTGACGCTACCGCTGATCCTTCCCTCAGCTGTTAGTGAATTAATCCCCATCTGTTAATAAAAAAATAGGAAAGAGATTCTCCGATCGGAGAAAAAAACAGTTGATATTACCGGGGGGGATTACAAAATAAACAGTTGAAAGTGAATCAGAAATAAGAAACTGTAGATATTTATTCCCGGGTTGTTATTCATAAACTGTTTCAAGTGCAATTGACTACCAACTTACAAGTGCAATTGACTACCAACTTACTTGAGTTGAAGAAGGACCTTTACAGACGGTTTTCAATTACTTAAGTGGTGTTCGAAATCGCTCGAACTGTTCGGGACCTGCTATTTGTCTTTTGAAAGGAGCTGCTGTGCTTTTCCTGGATACCGGGAGAGTTGTCCCTAGATTGTCTAACTCAAATAGAGGCTAGGGCGGATTCCAAAATACAGTGACCTTCAAGCTTGTCTTGTAAACAAAAAGGAAATAAGACAAGCGAAGAACAGGGTTGAATGAGTACAAGAAGGCGGACACTGGCAGATGTATAAGGCCGGACGACGATCTGGTACTGCTACCTGCCGTAGAAAAGGGGAGTGGTGACCCCTTTTCTACATGCCAAACGTCTGTATTCGGCTACAAAATTTATTTTGTACACGGCGGGAGGTTCCGTTTTTCACTTAATGGGAGTTCTGGGTGTCGGTTTATATGGTTCTAATGAACCAACATTAAATTTTGAAACATCAGTTAATCAGTCGTATCCTTTGGCCTTGGAAATACTATTCTATATTGGATTTTTTATTGCTTTTGCTGTCAAATCGCCGATTATACCCCTACATACATGGTTACCAGATACCCATGGAGAAGCGCATTACAGTACTTGTATGCTTCTAGCCGGAATCTTATTAAAAATGGGAGCGTATGGATTGGTTCGGATTAATATGGAATTATTACCCCATGCTCATTCTATATTTTCTCCTTGGTTGATGATAGTAGGCACAATACAAATAATTTATGCAGCTTCAACATCTCCCGACCAACGTAATTTAAAAAAAAGAATATAAAATTTCTAATTCGTGGGGAACTTATCATAATCACTTTTTCAAAAGTTTTTCACCAGACAACTCTTCTAAAATATTTTCCTCTCAACCAAAAACCTTAACCTCCAACTTAATCAAAGTTTTATCCCAAGATTTGAAGCCTTAATTGGGGTTTAATCAAGATTGTTCCAGAACAACTCTTCTATTATAGAATGCTTACTTGGTATGGGACTAGTGGGTACGCTTTGATTATAATTTATGGTTGCTAGGTATGGGATTAGTTAGTGTAGATTCGTGTGAATTTTGTATTCCGGGGTGGGGTAGATTTTCATGCTTTATTTGTCATTACGTTAGTCTAGGTATGATACTAGGACGAGGTAATGTTGGAAATTCATTCTATACGTAGGATAGGACGTATGTATACTTTGGGGACCCTTAGGTATGGGGCTAAAGGGTATTTTTAGGATCTCACATCGTTACTAAGGGTGGGGTAAAATGATTAAGTAAACTAATGAGAACTAATGCCTAAGATAAAAACGGGTATTAAAATCTGGGCGATATAATGTGCGGGACCGACAGTTTAAACGGGTCGTCTAGTATTTTATGTCATGTCATGTGTATAACCTTGTCAAATTACGGGATCAACAGTTTAAACGGATCAACTAGCATTTTGATAAGGGGAGGTGTAAAACTTTTGTGGGAATACCACCCGAGGCGGGAGGACCGCTATAATAACTGAGAAGAATGATAAATTCAGGTTAATTTAATTAAATTAACAAGATGGCACTTAGTTATTTAAAATCATATTGCTGTGCTTTGTGAATAACAATTTTGAGGGTAGTTAGTGATTTGTGCTATCACGTTTAAATATTATCTCGTAATTAAAATATTATATTTTTATATTTATCATGTATAATGATATTGTATGGGTTCACATACCCTATTTGCGGGGATTTGTGTGTATTCATGCCCGGGGCTTTGACATCGTTCAGTGACTAACCTTTTAGGATAAGTTTTGGAGAAGTTGCATAGGACTTTTTAGAGATTATCGTGTGGAGGTACAACTGGAGCTAATTTATTTTACTGCTTGATTTAATTTAGACTTTCCTTTCCATCGGATTTCATTATGAGACTTCATTTGGGTTTTATTGGGTTATTTGGTTCCAAAGTTGTTTAAGGATTTCAGTTGGAGCATTTGCAGTTAGTTTATTACTCATATTTGAATTATTTCATTATTGGATATTGGGTTTATTTGGAATTTTAGCATGTGATGGATTTCTTTTATCGCATTTTTGGTCACTATCATATGGGATTGATTGTCATTTATCTTGTGGATTGAGTTTTTATATGTCTCATATCTATCACATGCTGAGAATGGTATTTATTTAGTAGCGCCCGACATAGTCTGGCGGCGGTGGCTGGCTACCCCGTTGTCTAGAATACGCGGGGTGTTAGAGATGGTATCAGAGCATATTCTTAGGTCTCGTAGGTTGTGAGTATGTTTTAGCTTCTGCGTTGCTTATCTTTGATTCCTTTTGATTATTTTTACTCTTATCCATTCTGAGTCTGATGTTATTTTGTTCCTATCTCTTCAGATGTCGAACACTAGGAGGGTTGGGCATAGGAGAGAAGAGTCTGATTCTGGTACCGCGGCTTAGGAGAGGAAGCAACAATTTCTTTTGGATGTCGAGAAGTTAGCGGCTATCATGTGTGAGGCCACGACGGCCAATATGGATATGGAAAGGCAGTGATGGGTGAGTTTAGAGGCGCAGGATCAGGGTACACCCCTTTCGTCTTGGGATAGCTTGACAACCAACTTCTTTAAGGGAAATCCTCCTTCGCATGGAGATCTGACCCAACGGTTGGCTCACCAGTGGTTGAGAGATATAGAGAGACACTTGAGGATGATGGACTGCATAGACGAGCAGAAATAGATATTGGCTACTTTTAAGCTGACTGGAGGGGTGCTATAGTGGTGGGAGAGTGTCACCACATCCGAGGATAGGGATCGTTTGAACAATGGAGACTTTATGATTAAGTTTAACAGTAAGTACTTTCCATATTCTATTAGGAGTGCAAATAAGAGGGACTTTTCGGACTTGGAATAGGGTTCGAAGTCAATTGTTGAGTATGAACAAGAGTTCACAATTTATCTATCTTCGTGACAAAAGTGGTTAGTACTGAAGCAAAGAAGATATAGTGCTTCATTAAGGGACTGTATTGGTGGATTAGGCAGATGGTGTCGGAGAATCCAACATACACTACCTATGGTCACGTGGCGGATGTCATAATGTTACTACAGCAAGAGAATGCCAATTATCAAAAGAAGTTTGGAAAGATAAAAGAGTTCAATGGACAAGGAGCAGAGAACAAAGGTCGTAATGATTCATTATAGAGGAAACGAAGAACCAATCAAGAACAACGAAGTCAAGGGGAAGAGCGAGCAATTACTAGACACATTGAACCTTTTAAAGGTGAATGCTTTGTCTGTGGGAAAATTAACATCAAAAGGCAAGGTGTTACAAGAGAGATGGACAATAAGGACAAGCGATACAGGACCAACATGGTCAAGTCAAACAAGGGCAACAAAATAAAGGAGTATAAGGGTAACAAGGATTGAGACATCCGTTCTAGTAGCGGCAGGTGTTCAGGGAGCACCAATAGCATCAGGTGCACAGGGAGTGGCCACAACACCAAACTAGACCGAGTATGGTAGGTGATATTTTATTCAGCCTCGTGATGAGTAGGTTCCACAGGATCAATGACATTGCTAATGGATTGTGATGACATGTAATAATTCTTTTTCTAGATAATTATATATGTAGGTGATATATATTGTATTTTTATCGAGGAATTACATTCGGGTAAGATTGGGTGTATGGGCGCCTAACCATAGTACTCTACGGGTCAACATATATGAGCCTTATTTTTATTTTTCGTATTTACATATTTGTCAAATTTTGAGGATGAAAGTTTGTTGCTAGCAGGGAAGTATGTAACAATCCGTGTTTTTACTAATTAAGTAGTTAATTAATTCAAAAATTGGAGAAAACTTTGGATTTAATTATTATTTTTATATGTATATACAATGGGAGAGATTTATCGAAGGTTGTATTGAGGATTAAAATCTTGAGGTTTAGAAATTTGAGGAAATAAATTCGGGGAATGTGTTTCAGACCTGCTTGATCGATCGACTGATGAGACCAGATGTTCGGCAGTTCGGCTAAGATTTTTAGAATTGTATTTGATTAGGATTCCTAATCACAATATAACACTTCTAATTCGCGGGGGGACTTATCATAATCAATTTTCACAAGTTTTTCACCAGAGAACTCTTTCAAAATAGTTTCCTCTCAACCACAAACCTTAACCTTTAACTTAATCAAAGTTTTGTCACAAGATTTGAAGGCTTAATTGGGGTTTAATCAAGGTTGTTCAAGAACAACTCTATGCTAATTTTTGAAGAAGAATTCAACCATCTACTCATATTTTTTATCCAACTAATCTGAGGCATGAACACACTATTCTCAACTTTTAGTATTATGTGTCTTAAGTGTCGCCTAAACTCCTAATCATTTTTTTTTATTAAAATCAATTAAAGACTTAATTAGAGAAAGTTGACACTAAATTCTGGGACTATTTTTATGAAACTTTTAAATGCTATTTAATCTTTGAACCCTTTGGTTCGTAGGTTAGATTATCGTGTTTTTATGGTTTTTGAGTTTCTGTTCGCATGTAGAATTTTATGGGATTATTCATATGTTATTTTGGGATGCGTACACACTTCTAAAAAATTAGATGATTTATAAAAGAGAACAATTATCTCAAATTGCAGATTATTGCATGTTAATTAATTTAACATTATAGAATGAAAATAATTATGTTCAAAATGACGACAGTGTTATTCATTGAATTAAATTAAATTGGGACCTTATGATTAAATTGCTGTGTTGTTCATATGAATTGTGAATTGGTGTGATTTGTTTTATTCACATTTTCCATCGCGGGGACGAGGGACTTCTTGAGTAGTATATTTCTCACCTCTATTATATACTGGTTACTAAGTATGGGACTAGTGGGTAGGCCTTGGTTATAATTTATGCTTGCTAGGTATGGGACTAGTTAGTGTAGATTCGTGTGGATTTTGTATTCCGGGGTGGGGCAGATTTTTATGCTTTATTCGTCATCACGTTAGTCTAGGTATGAGACTAGGATGAGATAATGTTGGAAATTCATTCTATACATATGATAGGACGTATGTATACTTTGGGGACCCTTAGGTATGTGACTAAGGGGTATTTTGAGGATCTCACATCGTTGATAAGGGTGGGGTAAATTGATTAAGTAAACTAATGAAAATTAAGGCCTAAGATAAAAATGGGTATTATAATTTGGGCGACATAATGTGCTGGATCGATAGTTTAAATGGGTCCGCTAGTGTTTTGTGTTGTGTCATGTGTGGAACCTTGTCAAATTATGGGATCGACAGTTTAAATTGATCAGGTGGCATTTTGATAAGGGGAGGTGTAAAACTTTGGTGGGAATACCACCCGTGGCTGGAGGACCACTATAATAAGTGTTAAGAATGATAAATTTGGGTTAATTTAATTAAATTAACAATATGGGGCTTAGTTATTTCAAATCATAGTGGTGTGGTTTGTGAATAACAATTTTGAAGGTAGTTAATGATTTGTGCTATCACATTTAATAATTATCTCGTATTTAAAATATTATATTGTGATATTTATCATGTATAATGCTACTGTTTGGGTTCACCATCCCTATTTGATGGGAAAAGTGTGTATTCATGCTCGAGGCTCTGACCTCGTGCATTGACTAACCTTTTTAGGATAAGTTTTGAAGAAGTTGCATAGGACTTTTTGGAAATTATCGTTTGGAGGTGCAATTGGAGCTTATTTATTTTACTATTTTATTTAGTTTAGACTTTCCTTTCTATCATATTCCATTATGAGACTTTGTTTGGGTTTTATTCGGCCATTAGGTTCCAAAGGTGTTTAAGGATTTCAGTTGGAGTATTTACAATTGGTTTATTATTCAGATTTTGATTATTTCATTATTGGAGATTTCATTTTTTAGTGTTTTAGCATGTGATGGATTTCTTTTATCACATTTTTGGTCATTATTATTTGGTGTTGATTATCTATTATCTTGTGGATTGAATTTTTGTATGTCTCATATTTGTCACATGCTGAGAATGGTATTTATTTAGTAGCGCCTGGCGTAGTTTGGTGGCGGTGGCTAGCCACCCCATTATCTGGATTGTGCGGGGTGTTACATCATATTAATGGAGGGTTCGATAGCGTACAAATGTATCCAATATGGGAGGTCCACCTCAATGTCTGTGATGACGTAGGACTCAGTATATGAAGTATCAATTGATCCCTCATCATCACCGTCATATAAATTTGTAGTCGGGATGACACCAGGGTCATTAGAAGCCCCGGGATGAAAAGCCCTAGCAGAGTGTTACCCCGGAACAGTAGTAAGAGGTATGTCATCTATTGGGGGTGGAATAACGACATCCACTACCAGTCCATCATGGTAAGAGAGGACCTATATTGAAAATTCTGACCCCTAGGAGGACTCAGATCAGTTTGATGATAACTCGAACTGGTTGGATGAATTGGCTTGACAATAAGACGAGGCTATTAAAGAACCTTGAGCCTTCTTAGACCTATCATATGGGACTTCCATTTCCACTTCGAAGGAGTCGACACTCTCATCATCCGACTCAAACATGGAGTTACTGATTTCTACAATCGGAGGACGAATAGTTGTACGAGGGATAAGATAAATGGGATGAAGAGGAAAGGCTTCGGCCCTGCACCATACAGCTTCCACCGCCTCGTGCTTTCTGATCTCCCTGAAACACCTCTCTCTGAGAGTAAGGAAATCCTCAGCTAGCTCATATAGTTTCCTCAATATTCAAAGGTTGACCCTTAACTTGGTGAAAAGGCTTAAGAAAAGGAAAACAACTAACGATTTGAATATATTTGACCAAAAGATCTGTAACAAGGAATATGGTCAATTGGGATTAAGAACACTCAAGAATAAAATGAGTGATTCACCAGAAAAGATGACCAATGATTCACCGGAATAATCTAAACAGGGTAAAACAAAGAGAAGAAAGTCGAAATCTATTACCAGACCCTTAAATCCTGTCTCTTAAGCCCCAAACCAAATTTTCAGGCACGGAAAATCACTTAGCAGTCACCAAAAATAATATAAAACTCATCAAAAAATGATACAAAAGAAGAAATGGCTAAAAATGGCAAAAAGTTAACACGCAAGGAGGAAGAAGGGTATCTGGAGAGGATGGTGAGTGTGATAACCACTAGAATCTTGGAAAGATGGCCTGAGAATGTCCTGGAAGCGAAGGAAACATAGAGAGATCCGGAAAGAGAAGTGTAGAGAGAAAGAATAAGGTGCACAAAAATGGTGAAGGGAACCAAAATTTCCAGGTAAAACTGTTTTTAAACCCCATGATGTGGTTCAACTCTTAATGAGCCGATCATTAGGGCACAACTTTCTAATGTAAGTGTATGATATCGCCATTACTTTGGGAGCATGCCTAAATCGTGGGTAGATGATTGGTGTCCCCCACTCGTACACATCAATATATTATTATCTGATAAGTTAGAGACGTGCCTTCATCATTGCATCTTGCTGATTTTATCCCTTAGTCCTCTATCAACACAGAATATTAAGGGCTAGGGGTGATTGATATGCCATTACCTGTCTTCTTCTCGGCCGAAGCTGACTTTATAAAGCATCCTCATGTGAGTTATCTAGAGCAACTAGCATAATCTGTCTCGGCCTCAGGCCGACCCAATAGGTATCTCATCTTGACTAGGGACCCACCTCGTCAGGATCATAAAGGTCGATACCTTTTAGGATGGCCTTATCTCTTCTTGGCCTGATGTTGGTTAGACGATACTACACTTGGAAACTATCGACATGTGCTTCAGTAATGCCATGACAGACTCGTACTCGACTAGGAGAACACTTAAACCTCAGTAGGGAATTCTTGACATCTACTAGAGCGCGTGGAATGGGGAACACGTGGGAGAGGGCACAAGGGATATAAGACCCACGTCAGACAAACCATTATAATAGCATCATCCACACATGTGAAGAATATCTTTTAATCATTACTTGCATGATCAAAGGACATATGTCATTACAACATTGGGCTCTGGGTATTGTGCAAGACTACCACATGCATGGGTTGTGTATGACACCCCCTCATCCATATAGATAGTTATCTTCTACCTCATTATAAATGATCGTTTATTTCAAACCCTAGCTAAAACTCTGTCAAAATAATCGAAAAAGAGAGAAAAGCTTGATTGTTGTATTTTTAAGCCATTAATCACGGTTAAAATCACCATTCACACAGTGGACAAAGGCTCCGATCGAACCACTTATATCTGGTGTCATTTCTCCCTTCGCCTCGTCTATTTTTATTCCTGCACATGCTTCATTGTTGTGCTGATTTGAGCTTACTATGATATCGACTTAGTTGTACCGATTCTAGTATCATCACTCAGATTTATCAAAAATTCGTATACTCATTCGAACGACATTATACCTCGTCCAAATGCAGTATATCATCCCATTCAAACACTACTCAAATGACATTTTCAATGAGATTCCATGTAGGGTAAAAAGTATCTCGTTCGAAGTCTCGTTTGAGCAATGATCTAACGAGGTACCTATATTCGATCGATCAACTTATGAAGTTCATTCTAACGAAGTTACGAAAAAATAATTTTTCTTTAAAAAAAATAAAAAGGATAAATGAAATTATAAACATTTTAAAAGCATTTTATAAAACTAATACCCAATATTAAGTTTGAAGGATCAACATATAAGCATTCATACTTTAGAGATCCCCAAAACAAGAAGACATAATCATGGCACGAAACTTGGCATAATAATAAACATGATATATTGGTTGCTACATCTTCAATCAAACACGTCATATGCTTTTAGGGAACACCAATCCTAACATATGACATAAAATGTTTTATCCAAAATTAAGCCAATACATACAAATTGACTATATAAAAAATTTCCCTTACACTTTTGATATAATTATAAGGGCTTAGAAGGTATGTTAGTAGGATAGGTGGCCTAATTCTAAGAGCCTAGGGAATGTGTTATATTGGTGAGGACTTTTTTAGGGGGGCTAGAGTGTGTGCAATGACCAAGGCCTGATTCTTAGGTCTTAGAGAAGGCTATGGGAATTATGGTCTGATTCTGAGAGCCAAGGTCTATTCTGCATACCTGAGGATTGTATGCGATTGATAAGGTTATCACAGACTAATTATGTGGGCCACAGTCGATTATGAGGACCTAAGGAGGGTGTGCGACTAATACGGGGATCGTGGCCTAATTTTGAGGATTAAGGTCCGTTATGATGACCTAAAGTGTATTTGATGAATATTGGTATAATATTGAGTTGATGACCTGTGGAGCGAGACATGTGATGGTATAAAATGTGTGCCATGATGCTAGGCTGGTGGATGATGAGTTGGTTTTCATGAGGAACCCATTGACTCGCCGTTTGATTGTCGTTCTGAACCCTAGCAGTCATGTAAGTATTTATTTTTCCATTTTCATTCTGATTTATTTTTCATTTTCGATTAAGTTTATCATTATTTTGAATTTTTTAGATTTTTTTTTTACTTATTAGGGGGCATGTTTTCTAGGAGGGGATGTCTTCTTCATCAATCTAAGTCTCGAAGGTTGACTGGGGTGAAATGCGTCTAAGAGCACCTTCCTAAGAAGGTGCGAAGCTTAGTACAGGCCGCGAGCATGGATATTTATTGGATAACTTGGATGAAACTCCATGATATTTAAAATTTTATGTTCTTTTAGGGAGAGGTTATAGGATACTAGCCATACCCTCCACTTTGAAGTAGGGAGATGACGGTGACACATGCGAAAGTCTATTAGATTTTGGGCATTCCATACGACGGATGTGAATAGTAATGGATATTTCCTTATGCTTTATGAGTGTGGAAATATAGAAAGCGCTAGTTACATTAGAGTAAGTTGGCTCATTAGAGTTAATGACTGTAGCAGATCTAAAGGAGGACTAAATGAGGTGAGTAGTGGAAGTGACAGATGTGCAATATGTGCGGTAGATGGAGCACCTGTTTATTTTGTGACTGTTGGGGAGTACGTTGCTGCAAACAGTAACGATGATATCCACTTTCTAGTTATGTCATTTATGTAAGACGTCAAACAAAGTTGCTTCTATGAGTGGGGGGGTTGACATTGGCATTATTGTACGCGGCCTTGGAAGCCTTCAGTTGCTATTACTGGCCTACTTTCACTAGAGTTCCATATCTATTAGAGATGTTCTTAATTTTGTGCTTTTGATTTTCTTGCATTATTTTTGTGATTTTTTCTTGTTTTTAAATATTATTGAATTTTTTTCATTTGAGGTATGATTATATGAGGTGATCGGGTATAACGCCATATTGATTCATTTGAAGGAATTTCTAGCCAATGTGTCTCTTGGGATGAGAAGGTGGGGGAAGGAGAACTGGCTTTCTAAAACCCTACAACTTCTTCAAGAATAGGGGAGGATCCTAAACACCCTCATAAGAGATCAAGTCGGTTAGTATTATTTTAGGAATTTTTTATATTTTCTTGATTGTTATTTTGGATGAAAATTTCTTTGGACAAGTGAGGTTCTTTCCCTAAGACTAGTCGGTAGAGGACATGAAGATCATTGACCTGCATACTCAGATACGTCAGTTATTATCACATGAGTTAGGGGAAGGTGGGTACCTAGGAGAGAGGGTGGTTATGAAAATGATGGTAGGAGATATGGAGTCTCCACATTGAATCCTACAATCTACATGCGGAAGCCAAAGAGGATGTATGAGGAGGAGAGGCCGACGAATATGATATAGGATGAGTAGTCAATGTATATTGACATGGTAAACCACATGGATATCTAGATTTTATGGAGAGTTAATTGATGTCTTTCTCGATCTATGATGTGGACAAGGTTCCACCCACAGAGGTTCAGGCCTCGAGTAGTGGTATCAGGGGAGTTGATCCTCCTCCACTATGAGATTATGGATTATCTTGTTAGTGTCTATCATTGAGATTCCTCATCGCCCTCATGCTGAGTTGGAGAGTCATCCTACCTATCCCATGGAGGATAGTAAGTGTACTCAACTTATTTTCTTTAATCTCTACATTTTAGATTCTTCAGTTTATTTTATGATTATTTTCTTATTTTTCTTTAGATTGTATCTATGCGGGTTTCTTAGGAATGAGACATTCGAGGTTTAATGGCTTTAGTGGCCAAACACATTTGGTTGTTGACTCATTATTGTTCGTCCTCATCAATCAATCTCTGAGGACTATGTCTCTTCCTCTTCCAACTCTGAGAATAAGGCTTCCACTTCTTTTGATGGTGTGAAATTTCCTAGTCGCTAGGGTTTAGGAGGAAAGCACGGGCTACATCTTAATAATTTTTCTTTCTCTTTTCTCTTCATCTTATTTTTTCTTTCTTTGTTCCAAAAACTCATAAGAAATATATAAAATAATGCATTTTCATTGTTATTATCTTGATTAAGTAGCTTATTTAACATGCACATTTAATTTTCCACTAATGGTTTTGTGAGATAGAAAGTATATAATGTATTTAAATCTTTTCAAAGATTTTTAATATGGATAAAACAAATGCTAGGGAAAATTTCAAGGCGAAAATCTCATACCGGGGGGTTTATTAGGGTAAAAGAACTTCAAAAAGGTAAGAGGGTGAATTCCCTAAACTAGAGGGGTGACTGGAATAACCCTAGACTGCCTATCGGCATGTTAATGTTGGGAACTTGGTGTTTCAGTCTTTTATACTGTCTTACTACAGCTTGCTACAATGACTCATTTATTAACTTCAGTAGCTTAGCTTCCTTATTTCCTTGGCTATAAAATTGGGGTTTAAGATGGGTTTTGAGCAATCATCACTCCTCCTCACTTCTTCTTATTGGCTTAAATTTTTTTTTCAAATTATCATTTCCATGATAGAGTAGTATTCCACCTATATTGATATTTTCGAACACATTTTCTTGAGGGAAGTAGATTACGCAACTTCTGACCTACACACATCTACTTTATGGTACGATCATGAAATCAAATGGGGCCTTTTGGAAGAGGCTCTATAGTTCTAGTACCCGAAGGACTACATGTTCCTCTTTGGGTTACACGAGGTGTGTCCAACTTATGAGGAGTTTTCTTCCCTGCTAGTTATATATCTCTATGTTCCATACACTATGATTTATTTTTCTCATTCTACCATGAAGGTGTAGAGTTAGTTGGTGGAATTTTTTCCTTCTTAGACTCAGCCAATTATACGTCGGGTACTATGGGGGATAAAATAATTCACTAGTCCTAGTTACAAAATTCGCCTACCAGCCCACTACAAGGCGGGGATTGCCCGACCTAACTCAACTATCCAATTTCACCCGTGTATTTAACATGTGCATAAATACATTATGTTAAGCTCAAATCGGTTATCAATCATCTCGAAGAGATATTCAGGGACACCTTATGAACTATGCTCAAGCAAGAAGAGTTACATGCACAATTCAACCTCTTGAACATCATTATAAATGTAAACACTCACCCCTGGGTTAAGGGGATGAAACTTTGAAATCTTGAGAGATACACTAATAAGAAAAGTAGTATCTACTTAGTGGAGGCAAGCAATTTTTTGAATCACGTATATTGTGTGTTGTGCATGTGATTGATTTACTTTCATAATTTACTTGCTTTCTTGGGACTCTTTATTGTGATTGTTTCTGTACTCACAATTAGCGCCATCTATGGGAAGCGATTGTCTTTTCCTACGGGTGTAATCACTGAAAGAAAGTTACAGGATGTCTCACCATAAAAGTAACCAACCTCGTGACAGTGACATATAGGATGACCCAGTTCCACCCAGGGTTAGGTTTTATATTCTTTAGGATCCAAATCTAAGGTTTTTCCAAGTGAGACTACCTTTTGAAGATATCCATGGCCTACATAGGTATATGCAAATCTCTAGGTTAGTCGACCCTTATGAAGCTAGGATTCAAGAGCAAGAGGGGGCCACACACTTCCAGATGAAAGAGAACACTTACCCTTAAAGGTGACTTGAAAGAATATATAAATAGATCCACCATGAAAACCAAAAGTCTCATGCAAGGATTCCTAGTCCTCAGGTGAGCAACACTCATAGTTGAGGAAGGAGTTATAGGAGTGACTTGGACATATCAAAACGTGGCCAATCAGAAATGCCCCGCAGAAACGATGAACATCAAAACATAAAAAGTTTGGCTCGGATAAAGATGGATCAACACCAATCACATCAAGGGACTAGATCCACAAAAGAACTGGCCAGAAGTGATCTTAACACACAAATGATATCTTCTTTCTCAAGGGAGATCGTGGATGAAGATCCCTAAAAGAAGTTCATATTCCTTGGGTTTAAAATCATTGATGGAAAGATTGATTTCATAGACCACATCCGTAAGTACAGGCAGGACATGACCCTACGATCCCACAAAAAATCTCTTATGTGTTGCATATTCCCTTATAGCCTACATGACATAGCTCTTAAGTAGTTTGAGAAGTTTCCCCACAGATCCATCATGAGATTCGAGGTCTTCACTGAGGCCTTAATCACTCGCTTCATAATCAATAACTCCCACCCAAAGAGGATGGATTCTCTACTCAGGATGAAGAAGAAGACATAGAAAAATCTTAGTGAGTAAGTTAAAAGTTATTGAGAAGTGTTCAATAAAATAGAGGACTGCTCGAAGAATATTTTCATAGAATCTTTTAAGATTGGTCTGTCGACCACCTTCATGTTGCACCTGTCCCTTATAAAGAAGGAGGATAGCCCCACTAATGACCTCATGACGTGCATTGAGGAGTACGCTAAGATTAAGGATGTGATTCACACCAGTCATACTGAAATTGGACGTGTCAAGACAAACAAAGGAGGTGATAAGGATAATAGTCCTAAGAAGGGGAACAAGAGCGGGGGCAAGAATGGGGGAAAGGTAGATCCTTCGAAATCCTTTCAATCTATCAACATGGTATTCAAGGAACCAATCTACAAGATAACAAGAAATATCTAGGATCAACAGCTAGTGAAGTGTCCCAAAAAGATGGGTGATGACCCAACAAAGAGGAACAATTCATTGATATGAGCTTTCCACAGAGAAGGAGGCGCCCGAACGAAAAACTACAAAAGGGTTAAAATCTTAGTTTGAGGAGTTGTCACATTTTGGGTATCTCGATGAGTATATAAATAAGAAAGTTGATAAGGTAGCACCTAATGGGCACCAGAAGCCATATAACATCCTGGATGATGATATGGGATAGGAATTAGCAGTAATACACAGAGCATCTGACACACCTTAACCCAGTTACTTATAAATAAGCTTAAAAGTTAAAGTGAGTCAAAACATAATTACCTTAAGCAAACCATAAACACGAGTATCCTTTTCCAGTTATTAAGATGAACCAATAAAACAAAAAAATTTGATAATTTTAAGGTAAATATGATTATTGAAACTTACTAAAAAGATAAGTGGGCTTAAATTACCCCATTTATATTTGACCAAAATCATGGTTTTATGCATACCTTGCTAACCCCACAAACAACCTAGACTTGACAGTGATATCACAATACCTGAAAAATATAAACATAGGAACCATGAGCAAAATAGCTCAGGAAATGCATCACTACTACACTATTGAATAAAATTAAATGTAATAAATCATATCCCCGTGATGACATATACATAATTATCCCGCCCATTCATAAAGAATTACCAATTATACACTTATCCGGCTCATTCATAAAGAATGACTAGTTATATACTTATCCATCTCATTCATAACGAATGACCAACTTATCTGAATCATGATTCACATATCCTGTCTGCAATAGATAATTCACCCACATTCCTGGTCAAGGAGTAGACCCTTGTCTTTAATAGATAAATCTCCCCCATTTTGGGTCGGGGAGTAACCTCCCATTTTGCTAAACTGAAATGAACAAATTCATATTCAATATTATTTTGATCATATCCGTAACTAGGTATAATATGTCTTACCAATAAGTGATATTCAGATCATATCCATAACCATGTATAATACATCTTACCGGTGAGTGATATTCAGATCGTATCCATAACCATGTGTAATGAACCTTACCCGTGAGTGATATCATGATCCTGTGTAATACATCTTACCCATGAGTGATATTCAAATCATCTCCATAACCATGTATAATACATCTCTTTCCAGCGAGTACACTCACATTAGCCACTTCATGTGATTTTCCCTTGCCTTTGTCTGGTAGTGGTTCAACGAGTTCTTCTTCCCTTCCACATATTCATTCTTATAATATTAGTATCGTCAAAATGATGTTAGCAATCCAAATAAAACTTAAACTTAATCCAATTCATAAGCATCATCCAACCACATTCCAATCATATATCGTAAATGAAGTCCAATCTAACATTATGGTAAGATATTTACTGTACCCAAATCATCGGCCAAATATATTTTAATTTCTTTTAAGTAGTTTCATCCTTAACATATTAGGTTCAAAATCCAAAATATGACATATCATTTCAATTTTCCTAGATCAAGATATGCCGATTTCCTTGCTACATAGTAAATCTGCCTTATAAGCTCCTCTATCGTCCAGTAAACTTCCAGGAATTGTTATAATTTTTTATATCATAACTATCTATTATATTTCACCCAACATAAATAAACATATTGAAAAATACAAATTTAATGTTTCATAATTAATAAGGTTCATTTGCTATGTCAAACAAAACATCGAACACATGGTGTGCATACTTAAACTTTCGGGGCATATTTTCTACTTGAACTTCAAACTATCACCAAAGATTCATTTCTTGGTATTTGTAAGGACATAAATTTCCAATTGAGTCCCTGTATTGTTTTGACTTAATTCCGTGAACAAAACTGTGTTTCTAATATGTTATAGGGAGAATTTTAATTTGTCACGATCCCACTTGGTCTATGACGTATTGAAGAAATTGAAGACGTTGCGGAAAAGCTTCAAAGAAATAGTCATGCCGATGTTTATTTGGTGCAAGTTTAGTCATCTTCAAAGTTAATTTCATTCTGAGATCACTCAGGTATGAATGCGTATAATTAATGTTGCTCGGAATTATTTTATAAAAGATAAGGATATAATTTTTATAAAGAATTTTTTTTTTAAATGTTTTAAAAGTGTTTTAAAGGTTTACACTTCGTTTTATGATGATAATCTCGAAATAGAGTTTGACTTATTTGCATCTCTTTGTTAAGAGACGTTTTAATCAGAAAGTCAAAGAAAGTCAAGCTTTCGCGCTGTCACTCGATTGACATTAGATCTCGTTCGAACGAGATACAATGTCGCTCGAACGACATGCTTAAGTCGTTCGAACGATATGTTTTTCGAGGCGGTGTTTAAATCCTATTTAAACAATGTTTTCATCATAGTTTCGTAAGTGTGCTTTCTAAAAAATAGTTTTTCGAACCAGAATCTTATTTGCACATGTTTTCTAATCTTTACAAAGCATAAACACATCCTTAGAGTTTGCAAAGATCCGGGTTATCATTCTTATATGTTTAGGTGATCTTGCTGCACCAAATTTGTTTTATCTACACATTAAACACAAAGGGTTTTGCGGTGAAGAAGCGACGGACATCGTGTTCGACATCGTAGACGAATCAAAGCCATATCGGTGGACATCAAGACATATGTGGAGGCGTGTGTTGTGGAGAGATATCGTGGAAGACAGAATTTCTGCGTGGGCACTTATGAAGAACGGTTGAATATCAGAAGGAGCGTCAAGACCCATGGGGATCGAGTCTTAGTGTAAGGCTAATCTGTCTTTGTAAAACCATTATTTATAGTGATTGTCTGGCTTGGTCCGTTTGAGGTTGTTTTCCCATTTTGGATTTTTCCTCGTACATCCGGCGTTGTGAGTATTCTTCACTTTACTTTACTTTACTTGCTTTAATCACTAGATGCATGTTTAGGATTAATCAAAATAAAATTAGTTTAAAGTGAGAATTGGGTTTTTCACAACTTGGTTTGGTGCATAATTAAAAGGTTGATCTTTTTCGGAGAAAATTTGCTTTTGTTTAAAACACACATATTGGGCACTCTTCAAATTGGTATCAGAGCTAGAAAACATTTTTATTTGTTTTGTGATCCCGTGTGTTTTCAAAGATGAATTCTAGATATAATGAATTTTCTCGAACTCCAGTTTTTAATGGCACTAATTACGCTTATTGGAAGATGAGAATGAGATGTGATTTAAAATCTATTGATGAGCGTGTTTGGCTTGCAGTTGAGAAAGGTTGGACACCCCCTGTCACTATTGTAGGTGAGGTCACTAGTTTAAAGCCTGTTGAGTCATGGATCAAAATTGAACAAAGACTTACACAATATAATTTTAAGGGTATGCACGTTATTTCTTCACATGTCACAAAAGAAGAATATAATAGAATTATGACTTGTGAAACATCAAAAGAGGCTTGGGATATTTTGGCACTCACTCACGAGGGCATTAGCACGGTTAGGGCGTCAAAACTTCAAAATCTCACTACATAATTCGAGACCATTAAGATGTTAGAGAATGAGACCTTTGATGAGTTTTATGCTAGGTTGTCCAATATTGTCAACTCGTCGTTTAACCTAGGTGAGAAAATTCCCGACAACCGTGTCATTAAGAAAATCCTTAGGTCGTTGCCTAGTAGCTTTGATGCGAAAGTGACCATTTTAAACTCCTTGGGTAGGTTAGAATCAACGAAACTAGAAGAGATTGTAGGTGACTTACAAACCAATTAAATCGACATGATTACCTCCAAGCAAGTGCCTATGAAATAAAAGGGTATTGCCTTGAAAACCCGGAAGGAGGAAACTAAAGTTTCAAATTCCGATTTCGATTTCGATTTCGATTTTGAGGATGCTGCTTTGTTGGCAAAGAAATTTAAAAAATTTATTAAGTTTCAAAATAAATCGAAAGATGCCAAGAAATTTGAAAAATTCAAGAACAACAAAGTAGATCCCGCCTCTAAGGATAAGTTTGAGAAGCCTAAGAGAGATGATTCGGATAAGTGTTTTGGGTGTGAGGGGTATGGTCACAAGGTTAAGGAGTGTCCCACTTGACTTAAGAAACAGGGAAAGCAAACCGTTGTCTATAATGCCACCTTAAGTGATAGTGAACCGGAAGAGGGAGAGAGTTCCCCAATTGAGCGTAACTTTGTTGCATTTATGCCATGTCATGTGAGCGACGATGATACAAATCATGTGAAGGAAACTTCCAAGGAGGTTTTGAGTGAATCTCATATTAGTGAGGGTTAAGAGAGTGACGAGGATGAGGTTGATGTGAAAGAATTGCAAAATGCGTTTAATGAGTTGTATGCCGAAACAGTGAAGGTAAAAAAAAAGCTTAACTCAAAATTGAATTCTAAGTTGAATGAGCATGCCATAGAAAATAATGATAGTTTGATTGAGAATCTTAGGTCACAAGAGAAGAAGTTTAGGTAGAAACTAGAGTTTGTGGAGAAATAGAGAGACAATCACCGTGGTTTGATGGAGTCCTTGAAAAAGGAGATTTTAGAGTTTGAGGAGACTAGGCGTTTACTCGAGTCTAGGATTCATGAGTTGGAGGAAAGGTTGAAAGACTCGTTTAGAGTCAAATTTGATTTGGAGGCTAGGTCGTAGAAGTTAGATAAGATCCTAGGCACTGTCCAAATTAAGGGTGATAGGGGAGGTATAGGTTTTGGTGAGAGAGTTGTTCCCATTTCCCCCGCAAGTGTGAGAAACACTAGGATGGTTAGAAAAGGTCCACATAAAGGTAATCATTCCCACCACCGCTATTCTTGCATGTTTTTTGGTAGGAAAGGTCACCTTAGGCGTTATTGTTATGACCTTAGACAAGCTCCTAGGAAGTTCAAGAATAAAGTTGCCCCAGTTACCCGAACCCCCATGCGTCGTTTTACACCTACTTGGGTTAGGAAATAGAATTTAGTGGCTTTTGGAATTAAACTTCATGATTCTCGTCTGGGTGCACTTGATTCTTCCCATGCTAAATCTAAAGGATGATAGTGTTGGACCCCCCCCCCCCCCCATCGTTTCATTATCCATGTGGCTAGGACATTTGGTAATTATTATCGATACTTAGAATGATCTTAACCATTGTTTATATGGGGTTGTTTCGAAGTGGATATGCATTTTGATTCGACTTTGTATATATGCCAACATCGCACACATGCACGAGTTTATATGGATGTTTGACGTCTCTTGCATATTTGAATTTTGTGAGGCGTTCTTATCTCAATCTCGTCATTTATGCGTAAGTAGACCTAAGGAGAAGTGTGCATGTAATAACCGTTTACCATGAGGATTTAAAATTGGTAAAAATGATGGATGATTCACAGGAAAGGGCTGCGAGAGTTCAAAATTAACTTGTCGTGAAAGCCACCGTTTAAAAGAGCCCAAAAGAAAATGCAATATGCTAAGAAAAGGGCCAATAAGATTTTCTCTAAGTTGAAAATACTAGAAACCTCAAAAGAACTTGAAAAAGTATATATATTTATATGAGGGAGTTTTGTTGGAGAAAATTTAAACGGGTTTGCACAACTAATCCTAATGTTGAAACATTGCAATTTGACGCTATTGTTTGCAGAATCATCAAAATTCTTGATTTGTGTGCATGTAGTATGTTTAGTTCATTAAGCTCACAGTTTATTTGTCATATGGAAATGATAAATTTTGATGATTTATCGCTATCAATTAGAGATTATTGATCGTTTCGATGTGTTGGAATTGTGATTCATTTGTTGTAGTTTCACGCCCATTGATTCCATATCCATGTTTGAGCACATCGGTACTATGTTTGCATGTAACTTGCATTTTTAGTTTTTATGAGTTTTTGCGTTTTGTGTTAAAAGCCTACAGTTTTAGCATTGTTTTGCATCTGTCAGGACCTTCCTGGAATTTTTTTGTTAAATTTTTTTCAATGGACAATACTTTATAATATTTCTGGGAAACTGGGAAATTTTGGCAGGTCGCGCGAAGTCATTCAAACGAAATCTCATCTTGCGCGAATGACTTCTGTACTTCGTTCGAGCGACTTCCTCATCTCGTTTGAGCGATGTCCCTGGCTCGTTCGAACGACAGAATAAAAAATGGCTTCTGATTGGTTTGCAGTCCTCTGGTTTAATATAATATATTTTTGGTACTGCGGGAAGCAATTCTGGAATGTTTGGTTATATGCAGGCTCTTTTATGTTCCAAATTGGTATTTTGCATATGAGTTCGTTTATCACACTTGATTTGATTGGTATACTCTATGTGTGATTCCTTGGTTTACTAGCTACTGAGTTGTTATTGTTTGATCATTATTAGCTGGTTGTTTCATGATTATCTAGCAGTTTTCGTTTCTCAAAATTGGTATCAACTTGATTCTATTTGATATCATATTCTCATGCTAGATATTTGAAATTGGTTTATCTTTACACCGTATTGTCTATTCGAGACAAAAAGCGGGAGAGATGTATGTGATGTAGGGGGAGTTTTGTTGAGAGTTTCTATTGATATCTCAATTTACATATTGATTGATTATAATTCTTCCCAATTGGTATCAAATATAAATTGCTATAATTTGTTCCTCCATACTTCACTGGGTATCTGTTTGTCTGTTTCATGTGTCTAGGTATGCTTCAGTGATTAGAGATTTCAATACTACATCACATTCAGACAGTTCATGCTTGCCGGTGCTACATGTTCTAGTCCGTGTCCTATATTTTTGTTTTTGGGTTTATGGGATGGGATTTAGGTGTCATACGGCTTGACGGTCCGGTTAGGCATTTCACTTGTTTAGTTTTGTCCCGAAATAGTCAAAGGGGGAGATTTGTAAGGAAATAAATTTCCAATTGAGTCCCTATATTGTTTTGACTTAATTTCGTGAACAAAACTGTGTTTGTAATATGTCATAGGGAGAACTTTAATTTGTCACGATCCCACTTGGTCTATGACGTATTGAAGAAATTGAAGACGTTGCGGCAAAGATTCAAAGAAATAATCATGCCGATGTTTATTTGGTCCAAGTTTACTCGTCTTCAAAGTTAATTTCATTCTGAGATCACTCAGGTATGAATACGTATAATTAATGTTGCTCGGAATTATTTTATAAAAGATAAGGATGTAATTTTTATAAAGAAAAATGTTTTTAAATGTTTTAAAAGTGTTTTAAAGGTTTACACTTCGTTTGATGATGATAATCTCGAAATAGAGTTTGACTTATTTGCATCTCTTTGTTAAGAGACGTTTTAATCAGAAAATCAAAGAAAGTCAAATTTTCGCGATGTCGCTCGAACGACATTGGATCTCGTTCGAACGAGATACAATGTCGCTCGAACGACATTCTTAAGTCGTTCGAATGACACATTTTTCGAGGTAGTGTTTAAATCCTATTTAAACAATGTTTTCATCATAGTTTCGTAAGTGTGCTTTCTGGAAAATAATTTTTCGAACCAGAATCTTGTTTGCACATGTTTTCTAAGGTTTACAAAGCATAAACACATCCTTAGAGTTTGCAAAGATCCGAGTTTTCATTCTTATATGTTTACGTGATCTTGATACACCAAAGTTGTTTGTTCTACACATTTAACACAAAGGGTTTTGCGGTGAAGAAGCGACGGACATCGTGTTCGACATTGTCGACGAATCAAAGCCATATCGGTGGACACCGAGACATACGTGGAGGCGTGTGTTGTGGACAAAGATCGTGGAAGACAGAATTTTTGCGTGGGCACTAATGAAGAACGGTTGAAGATTAGAAGGAGCGTCAACACCCGTGGGGATCGAGTCTTACTGTAAGGCTAATCTGTCTTTGTAAAACCATTGTTTATGGTGATTGTCTAGCTTAGGCCGTCCGAGGTTGTTTTCCTATTTTGGGTTTTTTCCTCGTACATCCGGCGTTGTGAGTGTTCTTCACTTTACTTTAATTCCTTTAATCACTAGATGCATGTTTAGGATTAATCAAAATAAAATTGGATAAAAGTGAGAATTGGGTTTTTCACAGCTTGGTTTAGTGCATAATTAAAAGTTGGATCTTTTTCGGAGAAAAATTGGTTTTGTTTAAAACACACATATTGGGCACTCTTCAGTATTTCCACATAATTTTCGGATATTTTATGCATATATGAGTCTATTTTCATTTAGAACTATAATTATTCAATTCCAACAAATATTCAGAAGTTTGAACATAGAATGGTTCTAAACAAGGCCATATAAATGATTTACACCTTCGACTTTATTTAAACGTGTATCCGTATGTGCATACCCACAAAGGCATGAAATTTTAATAAAAAATTGATGCTTTATATCCTTTCAATTAGTAATTTAAAAAAAAGAAACAAGATTTATGGATATAAATACATAATGGACGTTTACGTAATTTCTACGGATTTTTCTTCTTACTTTCTTCTTCCAGAAGTTCCCGACTTTCTCACCTTAGGCCAAAACTCCTCCTTTCTGAAATATGCTGAAGGAAGAGCTTATTTCAAGAGTTATAAGTCAGAAGGTGTCACCTCCCCTTGGTCCAATTAAAATATGACATGTGTTGCCTGATAAGACAAAATATTCTTTAAAGCTAAATAACTACATTACCCCTGTACGTAATTCTAGCATAACTCCTTCCTCGAACCTTTGTTTTACACACTGCTTGTTTTGTTACAAACATAACTCATATATATAATACTATATAGTTTTCACCTCAAGTTAATTATCATATTATAGTTGACAAAACTAGTCCCAAGCTTAAACATTCCTACCAAAGACTTCACAAATTTGTGTTTGTGACTAATTCAATATTTCATAAGTTATGAAGCTAGGATTAGACTAAACAAAATAACTTAAAATTATGTATTCTAATAACACATTCTTCCCATCCCATACATTAAGCATGATTTAAACACAGTTTATTATAATCATATCCAGGTCATCACAACCTTCCCCCATACAAACTTTCGTCCCCGAAATTTAGGATGAATTCCACTCATAAAAAAATTGGGGATACTATTTTCTCATTTTATCTTTACTTTACCAAGTTGATTATTTAATTTCATTGATCCTCCACAACACTTTAACTATGGGACTAACCTTATTCCTTAATTCTTGCTCGTTTCGATGTACAACAAATCTTCTCTCATAATATCTTCAATTTTTTATCATTTACACATAAGGATAATCATATAATGATTTCTTATCAATAAAAACCAATTCCCAACACATATATTACTTCATACCTTTATATATATATATGTCGAACATTCATATATAATAGATTAACAGTTGTATCAACGTATATTCACAATGAGTGAACGTTCTTAGCAAATCTTCTTTTCCTTTCTCCCTTCATTCCTATAGTCTATCCTTATCATCATGTAATATTTCAATTCATAAATATCACATTACCATACTATCTTATCACACATCACATTTCCATCTTCCATCCAACACCAAATGCATGTGTTTGACCTGAACTACTTTCTGTATCATTTCTAAAGTTTAAGAGTATGTTAAATATCATCCTTATAATTTCGTAATTTAAATATAGCCACACTACTATTCATATGTCGAAACCGAACAATCATTCACTAATGTTAATTCTTAACCAAGGTTTCATATTCACCTTCATATATATTGTGCAGTCATGTAATATGAACTCAATATAACTTCTCATTATATTCCCTTTTTCAGTATCATTTTATTGTTCTTTAACTAAATATACAATGACCTTGGTGAGTCATCTATCCAACACAATAACTTTACAATCATAATCTTTTCCCAATATTTATTAACATGATATTCTTATGCAATATAATTAATACACTCATCTTACCTGTTTGGTAACATGGATGTTAAACATACCATCACCACTTAAAACTTTAACCATACTTACCAACCCCATAATACTTCTCTAACGGTTATATGTCGTATTTCTTTCAAATAACCTGTACAAATACCTTAATATATCACATTATGGTATCTCACATAGAACATTATCCTTACACATACTTCTTGGTGACCCGTACACTGTCAATCATATTCATTATATGTTATACTCGTAGTGATAACACATACGTAAAATGACAAATACAAATCAATATCCACCCAAACCATTTTTCCATATTCCAACTTAATTAGCACCATTACCATACTCATACAAAATACATTCTCTTAAAAGGGCTCCTCAATATTTTTAAACTTCCAACTCTTTAACACCTCGTCAACATTTCAAAACATCATAAGGGTAATATCCACTACATATACTCATACTATTAAAGAAATACATCTCAATTATTATTACTCTTTTCTTCTACTTATCATAATTCAGTATGAACCCATATTTTTGGATCAATTGTGATATTTTGACTCGTAATTGAATTTCAGACCATTTCACATATTAAATTTAAACATATACCACTATTAATCTTTTCACTTCACCTTTACCATGTGAATCTTCATTTTATTTAGTCTTTAACAATTTACCATCTCATCCATTAACGAAATATGGGTTCCCGTGCCTCATTCTCCCACATAAATGGTCACACACTAAACCATGGATTAATAAATGACACAACTCACGTCTACATATTCCAGTATAAGGAGAGATTACTTCCAATACTTCACAATTTTTGTATATTAAATTTTTTCATTAAATTTTTTCCTTAATTTACATGTTTGTCCATACCACAAATAATACAATGCAATGATTCATATTAAAATACATGTATTCGATGTCGTCCCCGAATAAACCTTATCATCTAATTTCCTTTCCTGCAAGATCCTTACATTTCATATCTCGCACAACAATATATATGTATAAATAACAAATCTTAGTCATAAAAAGCCAATTTACTTATGACTCAACACAATTTCTACTTCCACTACCAAATCTAGGCTCTTTTCAACCCAGAACCTCCAAAACCTAGGCTCGGATACCAAAGTTGACACACCTTAACCTAGTTACTTATAAATAAGTTTGAAAGTTAAAGTGAGTCAAACCATATTTACCTTAATCAAATCATAAACAAGAGTATCCTTTTCTAGTTATTAACATGAACCAATAAAACTAAAACTTTTGAAAATTTTATGATAATTATGCTTATTGAAACTTACTGAAAAGATAAGTGGGCTTAAATTATGCCATTTATATTTGACCAAAATCATGGTTTTATGCATCACATACTAACCCCATTGACCTCCTAGACTTGGAAATGATATCATAATACCTAAAAAACATAAACATAGGAACCATGAGCAAAATAACTTAGCAAATGCATCACTACTATACTATTGCATAAAATTAAATGCAATAAGTCATATCCCCGTGATGATATATACATACTTATCCAGCCAATTCATAAAGAATTACAAATTATATACTTATCCGACTCATTCATAAAGAATGACCAATTATATACTTATCTGGCTCATTCATAGAGAATGACCAATTATATACTTATCTGGCTCTTTCATAAAGAATGACCAACTTATCAGAATCATGAATCACATATCATGTCTGCAATAGACAAATCTCCCCCATTCCGGGTCGGGGAGTAACCTCCCATTTCGATAAACCAAAATGAAAAAATTAATATTCAATATTATTTTGATCATATCCGTAACCATGTATAATACGTCTTACCAATAAGTGATATTCAGATCATATCTATAACCAGGGATAATACATCTTACCAGTGAGTGATATTCAAATCGTATCCATAACCATGTGTAATACACCATACCCATAAGTGATATTCATATCGTATCCATAACCATGTGTAATACATCTTACCCATGAGTGATATTTAAATCATCTCCATAACCATGTATAATACATCTCTTTCCAGCGAGTACACTCACCTTGGCCACTTCATGTATTTTTCCCTTGCCTTTGTCTGGCACTGGTTCAACCAGTTCTTCTTCCCTTCCAAATATTCATTCTTAAAATATTAGTATCATCGTAAGGATGTTAACAATCCAAATAAAACTTAAACTTAACCCAATTCATAAGCATCATATACTCACATTCCAATCATATATCGTAAATGAAGTCCAATCTAAATTCATGGTAAGATATTTACCATACCCAAATCATTAGCCAAATATATTTTAATTTATTTTTAGTAGTTTCATCGTTAACATATTGGGTTCCAAATTCAAAAGACAACATATCATTTCAATTTTCCTAGAGCAAGATATGCCAATTTCCATGCTACATAGAAAATCTACCCTATAGGCTCCTCTATATCATCTAGTCAACTTCTAGGAATTTTCATAATTTTTTTGTGTCATGAATATCTATTATATTTCACCCAACATCAATAAATGTATTGAAAAATACAAATTTAATGTTTCATAATTTTTAAGGTTAATTTTCTATGTCAAGTAAAACATCGAACACATGGTGTGCATACTTAAACTTTTGGTGTAGATTTTCTACTTGAAATTCAAACTATCACCAAAGATTAGTTTCTTGGTATTTCCATATAATTTTTTGATATGTTATACATATATGAGTCTATTTTCATATACAACTAGAATTATTCAATTCCAACAAATATACAAAATGATATAGAAGTTTGAACACATAGGGGTTCTAAACAAGGCCATATAAATGATTTACACATTCGACTTTCTATAAACATGTATCAATATGTGCATACCCAAAAAGGCATGAAAGTTTAATAAAAAATTTATGATTTATATCCTTTCAATCAGTAATATAAAAAATAGAAAAAAGATTTATGGATAGAATTACCTAACGGACATTTACGTAATTTCTACAGATTTTTCTTCAATTTTTCTTCTCACTTTCTTCTTCTTGAAGTTCCCGACTCTCTCACCTTAGGCTAAAACTCTTCCTTTCTGAAATATGCTAAAGGAAGAGATTATTTAAAGAGTTATAAGTCGGCATAAGTTACCGCCTCCTTGGTCCAATTAAAATATGACATGTGTTGCCATATATGACAAAATATCCTTTAAAGCTAAATGACTACTTTACCCCCAGTTTGTAATTCTAGCATAACTCCTTCCTCGGACCTCTGTTTTACACACTGTTTAATGTGTTACAAACTTATCTAATATATCTACAACTATATAGTTTTCAGCTAAAGTCAATTATCATATTATAGTGGCCAAAACTAGTCCCAAAAATGAACATTCCTACTGAAGACTTCACAAATTTGTGTTTGTTACTAATTCAATATTTCATAAGTTATGAAGGTAGGATTAGACTAAACAAAATAACTTAACATTATGTATTCTAATAACACATTATCCCAATCCCATACAGTAAGCATGATTTAATCATAGTTTATCATAATCATATCCGGGTCATCACAACATCCAACCTGAAGTAGATATAAGGGAATGTTGTTCGAATGGAGATAAAGAAGGTTATGACTATTATGGAAGTATTACAGATTAACCCCACTAAAAATTAGGTTGGCAAGCACCGACGACTAGAGGACATCGACTTCAGCTAATACATCATCTTCACTGAAGAAGATTTGGTTGGGTTAAGGAACCCACACCACGATGCACTCTTAATCACATTGTGGATTATGAACTGGGACGTTAAGAAGCTACTAGTGGATCAAAGGAGTTCATATGAGGTTATGTACCTAGAGATTTTCCAAAAATTCAAGCTAAACTTGGTCGATCTAAAATAGGCAACAGTTGCATTGGTCGGCTTCATGAGGATCACGATGCCATTAGGTAATATAGTCTTAACAATAAGGGCAGCGAATATTTCAAAATTGATCGAATTCTCGGTGGTAGACATAAACTCACACTTTTATGCCATTCTAGGTAGAATATAGCTTCATGAAATGAGAGTCATACCGTCAACCTACCACTAGAAGTGAAAGTCTATCATAGACTAGGGAGTAGTGTAAACTAGGTGATACCAGGCCACCACTAGGAAATTCTTCATCATCGGCATTCAAACCCAAAAGGAAAATAAGAAAGAAAAGGTTGCCCATCTCGGGGAAGCCCAGTACGGGGCTACTCCTTTAAAATAGCAACTACGGTATGGTCGATAAGGGGTGGAAGAGATTAGGGTCTACCTTACTAACATGGTCATTGAAAACCAGTAACATGTTGAATTTGATGACAACTTTCCATAAAGAAAGTTTTTGAGTGGGACAACGCTCTGCAATCATGAAAAGAGTGAGCTTATTGCCTTCTTAAAAAGTAACTTGGATACATTTGCTTAGGAACCTTATGACCTTCGAGGGATTGATCCCTAGGTGGCTTGCCAATGCCTTTATGTAGACCCAATTTTCAAGCCAATCACTTAAAAGGTGCACCGAACAACCTCAAAAAAGGTTAAAGTAGTGGAAAATTAAGTAGGAAATGTTTTGGAGGTACGATGCATTAGAGAAATTCAATTCTTAAAGTGGCTATCAAATTCAATGGTGGTACTCAAGGGAAACTACAACTAGAGTTTTTATTGACTTCACTAATCTCAACAAGGCATGCCTCAAGGACAGTTTCCCTTTGAGGAAGATAGATCAACTGATCAACTCCACGATTGTGAGTGGATGGATGAGATTTGTAGATTCTTATTTAGGGTATCACCATATTCCATTATTCGGCCCCACCCAAGATAAGATATCGTTCATCACCCCAGTCAGTTTGTACTACTACAAGATCATGCCATTTGGCCTTAAGAAGATTGGGGCCACATATCAGAGGTTGGTCACTTAAATGTTCAAGCAAGAGACTAGTGAAACCATGGAAGTTTACATCGATGACATTCTAGTCAAAAGTAAGGACAAAGGTGACTACCTCAACGATCTAACCAACAAAGCGAGCAATTGCTCATTAGATGGCCAGTTAAGAAAATTTGAAGGTTATTTATTCAGCAAAAGAGGCATTGAGGCCAATCTTAATCATATTGATGCTATAGGGTCTACCCATCGAAGAGGTTACGCAATATCTAGAAACTCACTGGAATGCTCATAGAACTCAACCAATTTATCTCCAAGTCATCAGAGCACTGCCAACCATTCTTTTAGCTACTCAAGAAGGATAAAGGCCTTAACTAGAATGACGATTGTTCAAACCTCTTGAAGAGATTAATTTTTACCTTAGCAAACCACCTCTTCTAGTAATTCCTGACAATGGAGATCCTTTATACCTCTACATGGAAGTATTAGGTCACGTAGTTTTCTTGTCCTAAATACCTCAACGTAAAGAGTTTGAAGAAGCCTACGTGCAAAAATTCCCTAGGGGCCAAATACTCATGCTGATGCCTTAAAAGCCCTAAGCTCAATGGTGGACTCTGAACTCAAATGAAAAATCAAAGTGAAATTCCTCGCCAAGCCCAATATTGATGAGATGACTATCACCCAATAGATTCTCACCATTAAAAAGGGTTTTAGCTGGATGGATCCAATTATTGCATACTTGCAAAGCAAGACATTGCTTGTCGATAAGAAATTGGCTCACCAAGTGAGAGTGAAGTCTATTTGCTTATATCTTGATCCTAGAGTAAAACTATATAAAAGATAGTCCCCAATTCCTTACCTCAAGTGCATCCACCCAAAAGATGTCGAGCAAGTTCTTTATGAGATCCATGCTGGAATTTGTTGGAGTCACACAAGAGGAAGATATTTGGCATCCCAAGCAATCAAAGAGAGCTATTAGTGTCCGTATATGCGAATATATGAAAGTATCAATGTTCACAAGTGTGTGAAGTGCTAGAAGTTTTCTCCTATAATTCATCAACGGACTAATGATTTGAGTCATTTAACCAACCCATGGCCATTTGCGCAATGTGGGTTGGATATCATGGGACCACTACCTATTGTACATGTGAATCATAAGTATTTGTTAGTCTTCATAAATTACTTCACCGGGGGGATAGAGGCAAAAACACTGGACAACATAAGACCGACATGATAAGGTTCATCTGGAGTAGGCTTGTCAATGGTTTGGATTTTATCCGAATCAAAATTCGAATCTGACCCATTTAAGAGGATGTGGATCATGCCTAAAATTTGATTATCCGATTACCTGATTATGCGTTTATTAAATGGAGCAGATTTGTATTTATATACTCCAATATGATTAATATATATATATATATATATATATATATATATATATATATATATATATATATATACATTATTGATGTAAAAAACTAGATTTGATCTAATTAATTAATCACAGATAAAAATGAGTAAAGAAATAAGACAAGAAATTTTTAAAGTGGTTCAGCCTTAAGGAAATGGCCTATGTCCACTGGTTTGTATTACTGGGTGTCTTTTCTTGGTTTCGTTTATTCTCACTTGCCCTGCCAAGAGGGAATTACAATGTATTTATAGCCTTTGGGCTGTCAATATGAATAGATAATGTGCCTTTATTTAATAGGTATTTACATCTGTATTTGGTAAGGAATGACTGTAATACAATAAACATTAAATCTGTCTGGTCGTTTGGTATTCCCAATAAGTTGCTCGGCATGCTTAGTGGCTTGGTACATTGAGTAGCTCGGTACGCTGAGTAGCTCGGTACATTAAGTAGCTCGGTAACAACAGAATCCCTATAGGGGATCCCTAGGCATAAAAGCCAACTCCAATTGGTCTAAAAAAATTCTGAATGGGTGGATGACCCATTAACGAGGTGCAATTTTGCCATCGTCTATCGTAGGCCTAAGGGAGTGTCACGACATGACTTAAATGGTAAACAATATGGAATAACATATTCAACGACATATTGTAATGGAAAAATGAGAAAATAATTGATATTAACTTTATTTATTCGACAAAGTACCAAAATATAAAATACATCAATTACATAGCCAATTTACAAGAGATACACAATAAATTATGGTCGACGAGATAAAAATTATGCTATTTCCCATCTTCGACCATCATCCAGATCGGGAGAAAACTCATCCTCACTATTAGGATCCACCTGGAAGTCGTTAAGAAGTTAGTGGGGGATGGCATCTAAGGGAACCCACTTCTTGTATTTTCTAAAGGGAGGTCAACAGTATGCTGAGCAATCCATTTGGTACATCCATTGGTTTCTTGAGCACCTTAAGGGCATTAAACCATCCGTGCGTTTAGGCCACATTGTAGGCCTAATGAAGACATTCAGGGGAATCTATCTAACCCTCATCATACCTTGCTACTCGAGCAGCCCTAGGGCCCATCCTGAACAAAAAGATAAGCTTTTTCATGTCACGATCGGGCCCCATTATTATGTTGCCATTTCTATTATTCTTCTCTTAAGCCTCCACCAACTTCTTCTTCAGCTAGTTATTTTCATATTGAACGAAGGCACCCACCTTGCTAACCTCCTTGCCCCCAACCAGTTTGTCCTTTAGGGAATTGATTTTTTCTTTAATGTAGACACTTATTCCCTCCAAATCCTTGAGGTCATCCTTTAGATTGGCGACTAAAGCTGATTGTTTTTTACACACCTTGGTCCTTTTTTTAGAGCTTTCCAATCAGTTACAAAGTCTCACTGAGCTTTTGCACTAACATCTTGATCGAGCAGATCATATAACCTACTTCCAGAAAGAATCATTTCAACAAGAGTCTACAACATCAAAAAGAAAATAAAAATACAAGCAACAAATAAAAAATGATAAAGGACAACCGAGTAAAGGAAAATGTTATCTTTTAGTAACAAGAAAAAAGTATAGAAAGTTCCGTTACAACCAAGGAAAATAAAGGAGTACAAATGTAAGGATATATTTTCATAGGTCCGTTAGTAATTTATTATGTCATATACCACTACACCGTCGAAGAGAATTCAAGAGTCATCTACATCAAAGACCGATCCGAATTACTCAAGTTCTTCATCATTCAAGACTCCGCGAAATTTACTTTGGTAAAGTTATGTTTTTCATACCTTAACTTTTCACTTAGAGCTTTTGGGATATTTTTACAAAATATTTTTTAAGTATTGGAGCGGACATTTTCGTCAAAATTTAAGAATGAGTATTTTTTTCGAAGTGTTAAAGCGGACTTTAAAATAATATTTTTTCCCAATAGTCGTTCGAGCGACAGAGTAATGTCGTTCGCGCGAGATAGCTACGTCGCGCGATCTCGTTCGAATGACACATGTCCTTCGTTCAAGCGACATGTTGATCTCATTCAAGCGACATGTTGATCTCGTTCATTATGTGGTTTCATTTTGTTTAAGAAGTCCCAACGTTTTATAGAATAGAAAAACTGCGAAAACATAATTCTTTAGGCTTCTTCCTTTAGGGTTTTAATCCCTCTTTTGTTTACAATTCACAAAATTCCCATGTGCTTTAGTGAATTATTTTTGGTGTTTCAAGAACAAAACTTTTGTTGTTGTTTACCTTTGTGGGGATAACTCTACAACCGAAGAGCTGTGTGCTATGGTGGAGGGAGTCTCTACGGAGTGTTTTGGGCTACGGTCCTTGAGGTATAGTTGTGCGTGAACCACTGCAGATTTTTATCCATTGCTTTGAAGGTTGATGAAGACACCGTGCGTTACTCTTGTGGACGAAAGCAAGATGGTATGTAAGTCAATGGTCTTGTAAACTTTTCAAAGTTCTAGAAATAAAAGGTTTTGCCCTGCGGGGATTTTTCCTAAAATTTATGTCGCATACTTTATTTATTTATGGGTTGACACACGCACACACGTAGTTGCATGTTTAGGAGATGAATTAATTTGGTTTAAAAATATACTCTAATTAAATAAGTGTGCCAAAGTAGAAATTTGCGAATTTAATAAATTGTCACACAATCACGTTTTTCAAATTGGTATCAGACAGGTTACACTAATTTATCACGTGATCCTGATTTTTCAAGGATTTTTTTTATACAATTTGAATTCTCACATCGTCAAATTGGTATCAGAACTGGGTGCGCTAATTTATTGCGTATTCTTATTTTCCGCAAAATTTGTGTGATATTGATTTTTTTAGAAAAATCAGTTTTGTGACAAATTGCAATTTTCCCAATGGAACGCCCATTTAATGAGGAGCCTATTTTTGAAAAAGTTCACGGCCATGCTAAAAATTTAAAAAGTTTGAATTTGAAACTTTGCAAAAGAATTAATGTTTTGGAAAAAGAAAATTCTCTCTTTAAAAGTAAGATTGAGTATTTGCAAGCATTTCAAACTCAAAGTGATATTTGTCGTGAGCACTTAGGTAATTTGTGTGTTGATTTTGATTCTTTGAAAATTGCCAAACAGAAGAGTGATGAGAGACTTGTAGATTTAGAAAAGGAATTGGAGGACTTAAAAAATTCTAGGGTTCCCGTTTGTACCGTCGAGGATAAAAATTTAATTGATGATTTTACGGCACGTGAAAAGACTCTTAGGTATATGTTTGTTTTAATTAAGGGGAAGCGTGATAAACTGTTAAGTTTAATTGAAAATTTAATAAAGAAATCCCTCTCTTTGGAAGAGTCTAATTCTTTGCTTGAGTAAAAAATTTTGAAGTTAAAAAATGATTTGAGAGACTCGAGTAGGTTTGATAGTGATGGTAATGGCTCATTTTGTTCTCATGCTTCTAGTGCTAAAGACAAAATCATTATTTGTTTTAGAGGGTCGACGAATTTCAAGGATGTTAGAAAAGATCACAGTTTAGGTAACATTCCTTCCGTTTACGCATGTTCACATTGTGGTAGGAATGGTCAACTTAGGCGTTTTTGTTTTGATCTTGGAAGAAGTCCTAGGAAGTTTATTTCTAACATTCCCTTGGTTTATAAACACCCCACACGACGTTTCACATCCATTTGGGTTAGGAAATCACTTTGAGATGCACTAGATTTCAGACAAGTTTATTCTAGTTTGCTTTCACATGATTCTTCTCTTACCATATCATATAGATGATTGTGTTTGCATGTTTGCCATATGCTAGTTAAGATTTTTGATATATTTTTTCTAGTGTTGTGACATGTACTTTTCGTATAAATTTTTATTTTTGAAAAATTTTGAAAAATATAAAAACATTTTATTTTGATAAATTTTTTAAAAAAATACAAAAAGATTTTTGTGTTTTGTTTGCACCTTTTATGGATGAACACTTAGGATGACCGAGTCATAACATCATTCCATTTTTTTAATGTGACCATTAGATAGTGTTTTGAGACAATAGATCAATCATCCATGTGCTTTATAATGTTTGGAGTCATTAAGATGTATTTAAGTGTTACTTCCTACGTGTTTGACTCATGTTTTCCTTTATTGCACACATGCACGAATTTGTTTGATTATTTTGCTCGCCTTATCACATGTTGGTTGAGTGTTTTCACTTCAATCCTGTACTTAAAATTAACCAAGCGCGATAAAACTTGATAAGAAAGTTGTGCATGTAAGAACCGTTTTGTGAGTTTGTGTGCTTTATTTAAAAACGGGGAAGGGCTGCAAAAGGTTCATTTGGCCTTTGCGAATACTAAGCCATCGTTTAAATTGGACCTAAAAAATTGAGGAATTTTATTATCCGGGGTCCAAAGAGGTTTAAAAGATCCCTAAAAAAATTTAAAGGCAATAAAAAGAAATTCATGCCAATTATGGGCCAATTAGGTTTTTGCACCAATTTTCCAAAGTTTGAGAATTTAGTTTAACACCTCTAAAAGAAAATATATATGAGGGAGTTTGGTTGGAGATTTTATAACGGGTTTGCACGTCCTTGAAAGTCTTAAAAACGCTAAATAGTTTTGGATGTTATTGGTGTGCAAATCACTTTGATTTTGATTTGTTGATTTGCATAAGACGATGTCATCTAAATTCAACAAATTTTTACACCTAAGGATACTTTTGATGCTCATTCGTTAGGAGTACATATATGCATAATGCATATATGATTGATTGAGTTTATTTACCTATCGAATGTGTTCACACCCATTCATTCCATTTTCATGACTTGGTTGTTTGTGTTTAAATCCATGGTGTGGTTTTTTTTTTGTATCCTATTTTTGTATAAAAAATTTAAAAAATCCAAAAATAGTTTGTGGATGGTTTTGGGACATCCCTTTGCATGCGCGTAGCTTGATCCATGTTTGATATGCATTTTTGTTGTGACACTCCATGTTTTGATTGTTTCTTCTTATCTGTCTATTTGGGGACATCATAAAAAGGGGGAGAAAGAATTATCATGTTGGGGGGGGGGGGGGGTTGCATTATGGGGGAGATTTGATTATTCATGCTTTGTTCTTATATCATTTCAAACTCGATGAGTCATGAAGGTTTGTGCTTTATCTCATGTGTGTAGGTACAAAGATTGAAGATCATGATGTTGCACACCCTGATGAGATAAGATTTGAGAATTGACGAAGATGCTGATCTCGTTCCAACGACAGTTGTCCTTCGTTTGAGCGACATGCTGATCTCGTTCGAATGAGCATTATTTTTGAGGTGGTGCAATTTTATATAAAATATCATTTTGTGGTTTCGTTTTGTTTAAGAAGTCCCAGCGTTTTACAAAATAGAAAAACTGCGAAAGTAGAATTCTTTAGGCTTCTTCCTTTAGGGTTTTAATCCCTCTTTTGTTTACAATTCACAAAACTCCCATATTCTTTAGTGAATTGTTTTTGGTGTTTCAAGAACACAACTTTTTCTATTGTTTACCTTTGTGGGGATAACTCTACATCCGAAGAGCTGCGTGCTATTGTGGAGGGATTTTCTACGGAGTATTTTGGGTTGTTGTCCTTATGGTATAGCTGCGCATAAACCACTGCAGATTTTAGCCGTTCCTTTGAAGGTTTGACGAAGACACCGTGCGTTACTATTGTGGGCGAAAGCAAGATGGTATGTAAGTCAATGGTCTTGTAAACTTTTCAAAGTTATAGAAATAAAAGGTTTTGCCCCGCAGGGGTTTTTCCTAAAATTCGTGTCGCATGATTTATGTATTTATGGTTTGACACACGCACACACGTAGTTGCATGTTTAGGGGCTAAATTAATTTGGTTTAAAAATAAACTCTAATTAAATAAGTGTGCCAAAGTAGAAATTTAAGAATTTAATCAATTATCACACAGTCACATTTTTCAACAAAGATTGAATAAAAAAAGAAAATAAAGACCCTAAGCCCACTAGTTTCACTCCTTCACCTGCTCAGACAACTTTGAAGCTATATCATTGGTTGCATCCATCTTAGACTGATCAATAAACTTTTCAACATGGTCAGACGCTTTCTTAACTTATTTAACGGGGTGGGTGGTTGTAGGATCTTCCTTGATGACTTGACGAGGACCCGATTGATGCCTTCCAAAGAGATCTGAATCAAGAGGGATCCCAACTTCCACCAAGTCCTTATCTCAACCTTTCTTAAAGCTCAGCTTCCAAGCCTAGGTGATATGGACTTTGGAGTCATCATATGCCTCTCTCCAGCTTTCTCATAACAAGCCACTTTGATCTTGAGGCCTTTATTGGTCCACTTCACAACATTTGTCTCGAGCTTCTCTTTGTCTATGATCAGAAGGCTGTTGACCATCCTTAATGTGGCAATTGTGTCAATGGTGTCTTCCTCTCCTCCTCATACACCCTCTGTGAATTGGCTAGGGCCTACTCAGACTTCTTCAAGGCCTTCAAAAACTCCTCATTCTTCTTAGATTGGTCGGTCCGATCATCCAGAAGAGATGTAAACTCCACCAAAAACTGCAAAATAGAAAAAAAAGTAAAAAAGGCGAAGCAAAACATTTCAAAATAACAAGATAAAGGGGAAAAGGAGAATACTTACTAAATAAAGAGTTTGGAAAGATCTCAAAGATATCTGGTCGGGACCCAATAGCATCGAGCGCTCAGAGTCTCCTGTAAACACTACCCCTTCAGAAAGTTGCGGGTAAGAGAAGGGTTGAAATCCAATTTTTTTGCTTTACGGGAATCATCAAGACAATCTTGGACATTGCGCCTATTTGGAGCCTCAATACACCTCATCTTCTTATCCTCCTCCTTCCTCTCCTTAGCCTCCGTGCTAGGGCCTCCAGTTTTAGGGGAATCCCTTTTCAATTTACTTAGGGATTTGACCCTAGTATAAAGTAATACTTAATACTCTTCATCACCATTATCCAACAACAGTCTCCTTCTGAGGGCAGCTATCTGATCTTCTCTTTCTTCCTCTTAGGAATAATACTCAATGATTGCTGCCTTAGAAGCACAAGAAGTATCTTTGTCCGGAAGAATAATCAGTGGGATCCCATCCTTCAAGCGAGCAATAAAGATTGTGGCGGTGTTGGTATACTTAAGAAGATAGGTAGATGACTAGGGATGTTCACTATCAGGAAATCCGTCCTTAATTCCAAAAAAATTAAAAGGTCAGAAACCTTGATAGGATAGAGCGATGGCTCCTTGATTTTATCAAGATATGCGCAGAGACAAGGAAACTAAAAATTAACTAGAAATGCGGGTAAGAAAGATAAAGAATTAGTAATTTAAAAGGAAAAAAAATGAGAACCTATGTGGTCTTCCCCCCAGGCAAGGAACAAAGTCCCCCTGTGTCTCTCTCTTTTAGGAAGGGGATAATGCTTATTGTTATTGGTGATAAATCTATGATACCAATTTCCTTAATTGGAATCATGGAGGTTCACCACCAAAATTCTATTGGCCTTCCTCAGCTTATAGTAGATAAGACCATCATATGTGTGTGACAAGACGTAATAGAAACTAATTTCTTAAATCCCTAGGTTAGTCCCATATATCTCATTGACCCTATGTACCCCATTGACTATCCTCCGAATATTGGGGGAACACTGAGTGAGAATAACTTTAAAATAATTAAAAAATTCTAAAAATAATCTTTTGGGTGGAAACGTCAAACCTCCTTGGACAATTGTAAGGGTGTGAATCCAGTGCCCTTTGTCTATGTCCCAAACATATATGGGGATGGTAGAACAGTCGATTTTTACCCAAGAATGAATGGATTACATTTTTCTAATCTCCTTATCACTTTTTCTATGAAGAGTAAATATTGATGGAAGAAATTAATACAACCAAGAGCAGAGAAGAAAACAGTGACCTGAAGAAGCAAGAAATAGGGACTTATAAAAAAAGGAATAATGCGAAGAAGATATGAACAAATAGAATGCAGAAAGGAGGCTCTCAATAACTTTGTGAGGAAGAAAACTCAAAAATGCAGAAGTGACGATTTGAAATGGAAAAGCTCATTTGAAAGCTCGTGCGTGATCATGGGGTAGAATTATCGAGGAGGGTTTTTAGCACTTCAAGTCACAGCTTGGACTTGCGTACCCCCACTACTTCAAGTTTATTACAAATTTACCATGTTGTCCACTACCAACTTTTCTCAAACTATCATAACCTCAACATTTTAGAGATATTACAAAACTACCATGTTAGTTTTAACAGCTTTAAGATTTGGACCTACAACAAGGGTAAAATCTATTGGTCTAACAAATCTTAGCCCAAATATTTTAGGGGTAAGTGTGAGGGATAAAACATTTCACTAGGTACAGTTGCAAAGTGTCCGACTAGCCCACCACAAAACATGGTTTTCCCGACCCAACTCAATAAGACACTTTCACCCGTTTACTTAACATGTGCTTAAATACATTATGATAAGTTCAAATTGAATACCAACAATCTTAGAGATATATTCAGAGACAGCGTACGATCTATACTCAAGGAAGAAGAGTTACTTGCACAATTCAAGCTGTTAAACATCATTATAAATGCAAACCCTCACCTCAGGGTAAAGGGTATACAACTTTGTAATGTTGAGAGATACACTAATAAGAAAAATAGTAACCTCTCCATGGAAGTAGGCAATTTTTCGAACCATATATTTTGTGTGTTGTGCATGTGATTGATTTAATTTTACATTTACTTGATTTCTTGGGATTATTTATTGTGATTATTTTTCTACTCACGTGTATAATGGCAGTATGGCATTAGACTTGATTGCCAAGTTACTTCTTATCATAGGATGCATGAGTGAAGACACCAAAGTGGATAACATATTCTTGTGTACGGATTACCATTGCTACCATTTTAGTGGAGACCTTGAATGGCTTCGATGAATTCAATGCATACATCTCTTCATTTATAAGAGAAAGCCTTGTGATGTTATACATGTGGTTCGTAAATAGGTACTAGTTAGCGATATCCCCTACTTTTCCTTCACAAAATTCTCATAACTTTTCCTTTGACCTTGTATGGAATTTAGTGCATCCATGAACGACTTGTTTTATTGATTTTTGGTGAATGGGAAAAGTTTTCTATGTTGGTATGTTCCATGCCGGGTGATGATACGCAAATATTGCGTATTTCATCCTCCGAACCTACGCATTTTAGCCCCTCGGGTATCTTATTCCCTATATTTATGCGCGTTAACCAGACAACCTCGGATTTCTACGTTAACATGTTTTGCATGGATTAAATGAGCTTTTATAGGTATTTGGATGCTAAGTGTGAAGTTCGGACGCATTCCGCTCGATTTTCGTACATAACCGCACGTTCAAGGGCATTTTAGTCTTTTCATAGCTTATAAAAACCTGGGCCAACTTGTCTGGTTATTGAGTGAGTGCAATAACATTAACAATAGTGTGTTGTATAAAATACTAAAGTAATGTGGCAGTGGATGGTTAGACTTGTGTGTTTGGGGGATAAGATTTTGGATACTCTGAGTAAGTACATAGGGCCTATGAATCTAGATGACCGACAAGGCTAGTTAGTAGTTTATCGGTAGGTTTTCTTGTTTGGATTTCTCTTATGAGACGTCCCATGCATGAATCCTAGTGAATGTCGAGAGTCAAGAGATGTACTGGTCATTAGAGTACGAATTTATCACTTTAGTTATTATACGTGCACGTAGATGAAAACTTGAACTGAGAGCTAATCTATGAAATTAGGCCTGTAGAGTTGAGTAGTGCTATGTGGGAAACCCCGGGAAAAATCTTACCCCAATAGTTGATAGGTAGGGTAACTAAAATTTTCCTTACGGTATAGCCACGTTGAAAAAGTCAGGGTCGGATTTTAGATAAGTATAATACGCGTGAAACGTTAGAGACGATTGAATAATTGTGCGTATGATATAGGGTGTATGGGAGCCCTTGCTAATTTTCTTTTCGATCCTGTCTCTGATTAAATGACTTAGAAATATGTTGTAAACTTGTCAGTGGGACAATCAGAAAATAATGTTGTTTAAGGAAAGGAGATAGTCTGACTGTGTGTATTATCCAAGAAAACTCCCACAGCTGAGGTGAGTTGGAAGTTTATTCGAAATACATTGAGAATAATGTGATTCTCACCTAGTCCAATGCATAGTATTTTAATAGATGGAAAAAGATCTAGGAAATATGCAAGTTCAGAGAAAATGCATGTTTTACACTTTTTGTCTATTTCAAAATAAGTGGAGTAAGATGTTTCACTTGACATGAGATGATAAGTGAGTGAATTTCGGGTTGAGTCAGACATAGTGAAGTCTCCAAGTATGCCACCCATATGAGAAAAAGGTGGTTTTGATACTACCAACCAAAATGATCAGACATATTGATAATCCATGGGTAGGATAACAACACAAGATGATAAAGTTCATTATCAGATTACCAAAATAACGGAGTGCATAGGATTTAATTTGGGTTACGGAGTAAATTGTTCAAGAACAAAGTAATTGTTTTTATATTGAGATGTGTTATATTACTAGTCAGGAGACGATAGAGACGGGATTCCTTGACTTGGTTGTATCAATCATAAGATGCTAGATATTAGGAACGGGTGATATAGAATGTGGAAAAATGCGAGGTTATATGTTTTAAACTTTTGGAGTAATTAGAAATACTCATTACAACTAGTAGGGAGGTATGTGATTAACATAATATTAACTACTTAGTGATTTTGAGGCTATACAGAAGAAGATTTTCCTCCTCCCTTTGGATAGTTGTAAAAAGGGAAATAATTAGTTTCATGGACCCGAGGTGATTCATAGTCTGCTGAGAAGGATTGACCCACTCCATTTCTATTCATATAATTCAAAAATGTAGTGAGAGTACTTTGGTGGGAGATAAATTTTAAGTCCTGACATGAGTAGTCGGGAATTGTAGAGAGTGTATTTCGCAAGGATAAGTGGTTTGGTACGACAATAAGGAAATTAATACCTATAGAAGTGAGGTCTTTTCTAACATAGTGATAATAAAGTCATTGGAGTATAGACGCATCTTTTAGGATATTTTTATCTAATTCACAATAGTCTTGCATACCATTATATAAGTGAGACCTTAAGCATAAAAGAATACACTGGTATGTAAGGGATTAAATGAACTTGTTGTTTACCCTGGGACGTAGTGAGTAGACCTTCAGTTGAAATGGTGTCACTAATATATGAATAGTGGAAAACCATAAAAGATTTTTGCGCGTAACTTTGGACCACGGATGAATGTGATTGTGTACAAGAATCTGAGGTGATATTATGGGGCCTCATAATGCTGACGAGTATATTTACGACCACGAGCATGAGATGCATGATCGATATCCATAATTATTTTACTAGGTATACTTTATTTTCTAATTTTAGGGACGAAATTCCTTTATTTGGGGGGGGGGGGGGGGGGGTATGTAATACCCCGTAATTTTTAATGATTTTAAAATGTTGGATTAATTTAAATAATGGGAATTTTTTTATTGGAGATTAATCCGGATTAAAATAAATATTAACTAGTGAGATAAGGGTTAATATTTATTTATATTGAATATTACTTAGTGAATGAGTAATAATAATGATGTGAGAAGATTAAACTTGTCATGAGTGACAAATACGGCAGTTATGATATATTTTGTCTAGACGCGCATGTCAGTCGAGTAAGAACTTAAATTGTAAAATAAATGTAATTTTATTTTTGTAATTCATATGGTCATTTTGAGGGTGCCAGTGTGTCTAGAAGGGTTATAATTGATTATTGTGGGATATGTTCTGGTCTCGGGGACTTTTGAGATTAATTGGGACTTATTTAGGTGACTTTTAGGCTTCTTAATGGTAATTGAAAAGTCAAAAACGGTATTACACTTATAAAATGAAAGGTTTGGGATTAGAGAAGAGTCATTCTCGTAAAACCAAAGGTTAAGAGAGTTATACAAAGAATTAGAGAGATAGTGAAGAAAATTGAGAAGTAATTTCAAGTCTAAGGGAAGATTTGATGAATTTGTGAAAGAACATACATGGAATATCATCATCAACGTGTAAATGAAAGAGAGGGGACTACAACCATATATTTCTTGTTCAACGGATCATACGTACATTAAAAGGCAAGTGTGTATCTTGCTAAATTTTTGTTGAATGTCATATTCATGTCAGAATCGTATGTTTACTATTTTGGCATTTATGAAATGTTGGGAAAAATTGAGGAATTGAAAATTATATTTTTGGGAGAATTGATTGTAGTATATAATTCTAATGTTAGAAAATGAATATTGATGAAATTTTAACAATTAAATTGGAAGAAATATGGGTTTTAAATGTTATCTTGATGATAAATAGTAAAATACTATTTTAGAGAACAACCATGAATTAATCCAATTTAACTTGAGTTTTTGATGATTTGATGAATATAAAATATTAGAAATTATTTATATATATTAGTATATTGCTGGCGATATTCGTTTGGGAGTTTGGAGTTGTAGAGTGAAAGATTGAACATAAAAAATAGTGGACAAACGAATGAAAAATTGTTTTAGAAAAAGTACAAACATTGTATGATAATTTTAGGACTATTTTAAGAAGAAATTGGTAGTGTGCTTTCAAGTTCTTGTATAAAATCATGTTCTGCACAACTTTGTAGTTTTAAGTTTTTTCAAAATTAGATCCGAAAAGCCTCATATTGTAATTTTATATATATATGGGGAGAATGTAATTTTATCGAGAAAAAGGATTATTGGGAATTAAAATATAATTTGGGCTTGTTATAACGAGTATGGGTTTTGGACCAATAAGTATGAGTTGGAGGTAGCTAAGGGAATAAATAATTAAATTATTTATATCCTTTCGATTAACAAGAGTTGTTAGGAGTAAAGGGAAATGTGAATAAAATGTGAATTATTAGTTTATGGGATAAACTAGAAAAATACTCTATGTATGTATAGGATGAGTGTATGCATATACTATGTTGATTGTGATATTATGTGTATGACATTCCTACGTTGCTTGCTATCACGAGATGTTTTCGTGCCGGGACAGTCATATCTTGATGAGCCTTAGGGGGGATTTTTGACTTGTACCTCAATATATAGAACCTAGGAAAGGCCAATCGATGAGAACAATAAGCTAGAGATCATATGGGGTGAGTAGGTATGTGCATAGCCCATCGGCTTGAAACTATATTCGCCTCCAAAATATGTGATTTGTAATTTTGGTTCAAGTGAGAAACTGAATCAATAGTCCTTTTTTAGTACATGAGGTACTGGTACATAATAGCAAAGTATGCATACACCACAGGTCTCAGCCTAAGGCTATTGTAGTAGTATATATATAGTTAGAGTGATGTATGTATATACTTGCAATTTATGCTACTGTGTGTATTTAGTAGATGAGAAAATGGTGACGTTTAACATGATCTTAGTGCGGGAAAGATTAAATATAAGATGAGAAATTTATGCTTGACTCTTTGATATAAATTGATTGGTAACATATTAGACGGGAGACACGGGTAAGAACGAAGAGTTAGTTGGTATAGAAATAGACTTAGATTGAAATAGTTAGTCGGGTAGTATAATCAGGAAACGTTAGAGATGCACATTATGTGTGCACGTTGGATGAGAGGTCATCATCTCAAGTGAGAGCATGTGAACCTCACATGAATGTAGTATTTGCAAATTTTGCATTTAAACACTTGCTAAATTTTTAAAACTATTTTACTCTGGCTCTAACCCGTTTTTCTCCAAATCTCTATTCTTTTTGTAAAACATTTTGGGTGCCCAGATACAAAGACACCAGGCTTATTAGATTCTATCTTGTAGCGGGCTACAACTGCGGTAGAAATTGCTAGTTATTAATATTAGACGCCTCAGTATTGATTCAGTTCTTCATTATGAATTTTTGTTCCAGTCGAACATGTTCTCCATTTTATTCTATTGTTATTCAGAGATGTTGAGTTCCATTATGATGTATTAGACTGTGGAGTTAATTTTATTTCAGAATATTGTATTGATATTTTAGACTAGATTATATAATTAAGATATAATTATTATTCTATCATTATTCATTATGTGTTTGATAGTTTAATGGTGGAATGTGATATTATTTGTCATTTGGTTTATGTTAATTAACATGATCAAACTTTAACACTAAATTTTTAAACATACTAGGTGTTAGTAAAGAAAAGGTTTTCGACAGTGGTACTAAGATTGGACCAACTGTATATTCTGTTATAATTTAATTAAGGAATGATCACTTGGTATTTAATTAGGCAGGATCTTACATTCTGAGGTGAGCTCTTCAAGTTGAGCATGGAAGTGTAGGAGCTTTTCACCTCTAACTTTCTAGTTCTGGAGAACTTATCACATGATAAGGGCCAAATATCCAGTAATATTGAGGTGTTGAATAACCTTTTCAAGATCAACTTTGAGACTAGTGTTATGTGAATCGTACTTTATCATGTTATTAGGGTATGGAAAGTCTAGCTTGATGGTGGTGGGAGTATGCAAGTAATCGGGTGTGATCAAAAGTATTCAGATGCCATATCCTTTATTATTTGAAGCTCCATCAATGAAAATCTTCCATTAGAGCTCCTTGGTAGTAGTGCATAAAATCTTTTTATTCAAAAATTTTGTGATCCATACATCAGCTTCTTCAATGGGCAGATCCGAAAGGTAATTAGAAGTGACTTTTCCTTTGGTCATCTTTTGCATGATGTAGATAATGTCGAATTAATCTAGTAGAAGAAACTATTGAGCCATGAGACTTGAAAAAGTAATTTTCTCTAGAAGATACTTCATATGATCCATTTGGGACACTAGTTTCATGGGTAATGCAAGCATGTAGTGATGGAGTTTCTAGGTGACCCAAACTAAGGCGACACATACCATTTCCAATGTTGTGTATTTCACTTCATATCCTTTCATCTTCTGACTCACATAGTAAATTGATCTCTCTTTTCACGAATTTTCAATGTACTGTGCCAACATAGCCTCGATAGTTGTATCGTTGATGACTAGGTATCAAAGGGGAAATATGTTAGCTTACGGTGGCATAAGCATTGGTTATTGGTTAAGGTGCTGCTTGATTTTCTTGAATTCCTATTAACATGACTCACTCCAAAACTTAAATGAATCTTTTCAGAAGATCTTAAAGATAGGTTCATAAATATAAGTTAGTCGGATGATGAATTTCCTAATGTGACGTTCTCGAGTCTTGTACTTAATGATCATGTCATCAATGTAGACTTCAACATCCTTGTGGATAAGATTAGGTCGGATACATGTAGCTACCCTTTGGTAAGTAGCCCCAATAATCTTGAGACAAAAAATTCATGATGGTGTAAAAAAGTTTCCTTATGGGTTAGTAAAATGGTTTTGTTTTGATTATGATGCATCTTAATCTAATTATACCCGAAAAACCCATCTACGAATGACTTGAGAGCATGATTGGAAGTGTTGTCAGTGATCAAGTCGATGTTGGGAAGAGGATAATCGTCCTTTGTGGAATTTTTGTTCAAATCTCGATAATTAATGCACATGCAAACTTTGCCTCCATATTTTGGCACAAGGCCTATATTGGCGAGACAAGTCAGATAATCTACCACACAGATAAAACCTACATTTATTTGCTATACCGCATCGTCTTTGAATTTGTGGGACCATTAAGGTAAAATCTTCCTTAGTTATTGCTTGATAGGCTTGCATTCAGGGTATGTCGCAATCTCATGTTCAACAATTTCTGGAACAATGTTGGGAATTTCATTATAAGACCATGTGAAGACATCTACAAAATCCTTTATATGGCCATAAAATTATTGTTTCTCTTACTTATTGAGAGTTAATCCTGTCCAGATTCCAATCAGATTACTAGAAAAATCAAGATTAATGATATTAGTTTCTTCATCATTAGTTCGAACGTGGTTATGTTATTCTATTTTTTTTCTTTAGCGAGATTAATTAAGACTTTTTCATTCATTAAATCATCTTCATCAATTGTTTTATTAATATAATCGATGCAATTAATATATGGGACCATAAGATACTCAAAATACACATTTATTTCATGGATATTATCTTTGGAAAAACAATAGTGAGAACCTCCCCAAGGGGGGCCTCATTACGTCAACATCAGTTTCAGGAAAAACATTCATGGGTGTGGTCCCAATTTAGTAACTGGAAGGTTTGTCAGTTGGTACGATCGAATAGGCCAAGATGCTCCACCAATTGTGTACACTCTTGTCAGTAGGAAAAATTTCCTTAGTGGCGTTAAATAACTCTAATTCAGAATGGATCATGCAAACCCCCATCCGCAGTTTAATGAGGCTTAAAAATTCATCATTATCGATGCTCTTAGTTCTTCTACTATTAAAAGAGCTTGATTCAATGGATTTTCTAGCCAACGGCTTCACTTCATGTATGGATCCCTCAATATAAGTGATCTTATCTTCAAATAATATCTCAAAACACGATTTCATCTTCTTCCTAATTGAATTATATCATGACTCATGGATACCATAGTAGGGAAAGTCTTATCCCGCCTTAGTGAAGAGAACGTTTAGGGAGTCTCTAGATATGATTTGTTTTCTTTTTAATGTCCTCTTCTTGTATATTGATGGAAAGACATGAGTTTTTTCGAAGAAGGTTAGTACTCTAAACTAAATGGTGGATAGTAGTTTTTAGAATGATTAACTCAGTGATCCCTTACTGTCTGTAGCCAAGACCGATTCCAGGAAAGAAGTGCATCTTCTTGAATATTTGAATCAGATTGACATTTTAGAGTGGGCTTTTCTTGGGGATTACCCTTTCCATAAAATTTTCTCCAGTTGGGAGAGAGAGATAGAATCAACATTGCAATATGAGAGTAACATGTCGTTGATATTATGATGGATCTCTAAGATTGGATTGGCTTGTGCTAATAGTGTCTAAATTGTCATCATCCGCAATGGTCGTGATGATCTAGTTATTAAAGAAGAACTTAATCTTTTTATGGAGAGAGAAAGCAACACCTCTTATAGTTTGGAGCCATGGTTGACTAAGAAGTAGGTGAAATAAGACAAAATGTCAATTAATTAAAAGTGAAGTTGGGGGAAAATTGGACCAGCCTCAAGTGTAAGAAGAATTGATACCATAACCTCTTAGTGAGTATTATTAGAGACCTTGCCAACACAATGGATATTATGGGAGTGAGGTCACTGACATTTTGGCCAAGACACATGAGAATTCGAAGAAGATAATAATTCAAATCAGAACTGATATCAACTGGTGTCAATAAAATAGTTTTTATAAGAAATCAACTAAAGTGTTGATAGCATAATTATGGTCGGGGCCAAACAGGGATATTTTTTTATCAACAAATAAGATGGGTCTCTTGGTAATCAAAGTACCAAGAATGTGGATAACCTCATTAGTACATGTGGTGACAATTATTATTCAACACAAAGAAATAAGAGAAGCATGATCACCAAGCAAGATAAGGAAGACAAAATACCAATCAGACAATAAAAGATGTACGTGGTTCAGCAAAGATGCCTACGTCCACAGTGGTGCAGTCAGTATTATTTCTATATACTCCGGGAAGTGATTACAGAGAATACAGTGCGTCCTTTGCCCCGGACCTAGGGTTTATTATATACATGTTCATTTCAGAGAGTGGGCGTGTTGGACTCCCCCTCTTTTTCCATCTTCTCCTAGAACTCCCCTTAATGGGATCATGGGAGGAGACTAAATCATAGTCGGTTAAGATATGGGGGGTCTGGACTTTGGGCCGCTACAGTTGGGCTACTCGTTCAGGCTTATCATTCTAATTTTAAGTACCCACAATTTCCCCTAAGTTTGTTGGGTCATACTTTGGGCTCAATAAATTTAAATGGTTTATCATAATGGCTTATTTGCACACCGTGCAACTCTTCCTAAGGTTCGAGGATGTTTAGGTGGCACTTGCTTCGTGGTTTGTGCATTATGATTAGTAGCACTCAAAGTCTAACCAGAGCAGCCATTTCTCAAACATCGTTTCAACCTTCTCAGTACTTTCCCATTTTCTGTGAGCTCTAGAGATTCACATTTTCTTCTCCCAGTTTCCATTCTCATTGCCTTTGATCTTCTTTGTCATTTGGGTTCGTGATTCTTCATCGTTCGAGTCTAAATTTCATCTTGTAAGTTTCCTGTGCCTTGTCTCTGTATTTTCTCTTTGAATTTTGTAGTTTTTTAGGGTTTCCCAATGGCAAATATTAGTAATAGGTCGGTGTCTGAGTTTAGGAAGTTTGATAATATTCCAGAGTGGGTAGAGATTGAGTGTGTCCCTCCCCCTAGAAATGTTAGAGAGATAGAGGGTGCCCATTGGATCCATGTCTTGATGCTTTCCTGGGGGGACTTACCTTTCCTCCCAACAACCTATTCTTGCACTTCTTCGGTTATTTCAACATTGTTCCTGCACAGTGTTCGCCCAATGTGTGGAAGATAGTCAATGGTGTCCATAGAATATATCAGTTATATGGTACCAAGTTAGGGCACGCTGAGGTCTGTTTTTCTATTCTTTTTCTCGAACTAGTTCTGGTGTTCTTTATCTCAAAGCCAGGATTCCTGAAAGGGTATTGGTAGTAAACCTACCTGATTCCCATAAGGACTATTGGCAAGAGGGCTTTCTTGCTTGAAATCGGCAGCTTTCTCCCCGGTTTGAGGGGTCGAGGTATGATAGGTTCTCTGTTCCTTTTTTTGGGGAAGAATACATAGGTAGACTTTGCTATGTTCCTTCAATTTCTTTTACTGATTTGTGATCTTTCTAACTTTTTCTGTTTTTTCTTCAGCTAGGTCGAAGAACTTGGAACCTGCTCTCAGCGAGGTTCGTCTTTCTGAATTGGTCAAGGCCTGGAATATCATGGAACCTTTAGCCAACGACGAGCATCCTCGGTCTGCTACTGTCTTGCTCGAATACAAAAACATTGGTTCTAGATTTATAGCGAGGCCGGTAGACAGTATCCCTGAATTTGACACCTCTGAAGAGACTGTTGCTGATCCTATCCGTTGGACGAGGAGGAGAGAAGTTCTAAGAGAGATATTTTAGGTGGTGCTGAAGTCAATTTTGGTGAGGAGAGCATCAGTGGTGATAGTTAATCTGACTCAGAAGAGGCTCCTAAAGTTTGAGGATCTTCGAGCACGTCCAGTAGTTCAAGTGAGGAGATGGTTCCTCCCAGGAAAAACTTGATTCGGGATGATGACGACGATGATCACATGCTCCTCGCCCAGAGGTCAAAGAAGCAGAAGTCTAGTACTCGGGTTGTTTCCACTGGCTCTCGATCTTCTGCTCAGGAGGAGGAGAGTAAGAGGAAAGAATAAGAACAATTGAAAGAGAGAGAGCGAGAAAAAAGTAAGAGGAGAGAAAGAAGATAGAGGAGAAGAAAAGGATGGAGGAGAAGAGGAGGATAGAAAAAAAGAAATAAGAGGAGAGGAGAAGGATGGAATCGAGGACGAAGGTTGGGCAGGCCTTAGTCCCGGTGTCCGCATTGCCCGAGGGGGCCTTAGTTGCTCTTTCTCCTCAGTTGGCCCCCGCACTGCTTGAGAGGGAAGTTCTTCCTGCTGATAGTCAAAGGGCGCTGGGGTTTGATCAATTGGCCCTTCAGGCTAGCTTTGGTAAGACCTTTTCCTTTCTCCAATGCTTTATTAAGTATTAGTTATTTCCTTTTCTTGATGTCTTCATTATTTTTGCAGTTTGTGACTGACTTCGCTATGCTCTATCGCTCTCGTGACGAGTTGATGAGCAGGAACAGCAAGCTGGAGCAGCAGAGTGCTGCCTTGAAAGTGAGGGGCACTTAATTGGAGGTTGATCTAAAGACTGTTGATGCTACCTGAGATACTTCTGACTTGACCCTCGCTAATTCTAATCGGGAGATGGATCCAATGGTTAAAGAGCTGATCGAGTTGAGGTAGGCCTATGATCTGGTCAACTCTAGAAAGTTGGCCATCGTAGAGGCAAACAAGGTACTAGTAGAGCAACTGAAGGAGAAAGAGTCCCAGGCAACCACCATCAAGGAGGCTTCATATAACTTTGGGTGGGCTGCTGCATATGAAGATGCTGAGGTTCAGATAGGCTACATCAGCCGCCTGAACTTTAAGAATGGCTAAAATAAGTCCCTCCTAGATGCTGGTGTCGATGCTGACTCTCCTCTTTTTTATGAGAACGACCCGGGTCCGAAGCTAATTGTAGATGAAGAAGCCCCTTCCCCAGCCATCGAAGGCATTGATTCTACCTCTCTGACAATTCTTGACGACGCTCGCCCTACCCAAGTGACCGAGGTTATCCCTGCAGAGGGGGATGTCTCTACTACTGCTGACAAGAGGAAGCATCCAACTACCTCTGAGCAGCCTAAGGTTTCCAGTTAATTTACTTTTAGGACTATTTTTGCATTTTTTCTTTTAATTTTCCTTTTTGCTGCTCGATGTACTTTAACCCTTATTAATGAAATGAAAAGGTTTCTCATTCCCTTAGTGTGCGGAATGATTCTATCTTTTCTTGATCTTTTATGTCTTGTAGTTGATTGATGTAGAAGAGTATATTCCTGCCACATCTCAATTGGGAAGGATCCTTGGTCCCAATGCAAGTCCTCAGGTTTTGACAAGCCTTTGTTAGGATTTGCAAATCTCTTAGATCAAGGAATCAGAAGTATAAGGGTCAGTTTGAGCTTGTGGCCAAGCTGAAGGAAAGGCTTCAAGAGATGGAAGAAGTTGGTGCTTCAGTTCAAGAGGAGGTGAATACATTGAGAGCCAGGCTCCTGGATGCCTCTAAGATCAACCAGGTCAGGGAGATTCTTCAGCCGGAGAATGAAGCTTTGACGAGGGAAGTCTCAAGACTCAGGGAACATGCACCGAGCACTATTCCTGGGGTATTACGAGGTTCTTCCTCTTCACAAGATGGAGTAAGATCAAGTGACGTGTGACACCCCGCCTAATTAATCCCGGGTGATCAGTCCTAAATCAAGTTAGAACAGGTTTCTCATTTGGTCCATTCTTAGCATCACTGTCGTCTTATTTAATTACTAACCACCTAAGTGAGAAAAGTAGACTGGTGCCAATTTTTATCTTTCGTTATTTAACAAACACCCATGCGGAAAATAAAACTATATAACAATCACAGATAACTGAATTAATCATTCACAAGTAAAAATATAATTGACCGAATAAACCAACGGTCCAAATAATAAATCCCATAAAGATAAGAATAAACTCTCAACAAGTCTAATACAATTAAATGGAAAGTGAGCAACATGCTCGAATACTAATCATGAACTTCTACATTTAAGAAGGAAGAATGAGGCGTCTATCAAAACCCCGCAACATCCACACATGCTGCAGCAACGAATCCCTGGAATATAGTCAAGGATGGCGTCCCTGTGGTTGGACACCTAAAAGGTTTTTAAAAGTTTTTATAGCAAGGGTTAGTACCCAAAACATTTGAAAAACATTTAACAAATGATTAACTTGCAGAAATAAATAAATATGCATGCTCTTCATATTTTTAGTTAATAACGCACTCTCTTGAGGACTTCCTTACCCTTCCTCTATTATACCCTACGAATGCTTTAATTAAATCACCTAGTTACTCATCTCATGCCTAGATAATTAACAAAGTTCCTTTATACCCACCTTACTCTAACTGAGTATGTAGTGATTTTGATATATAAGTTATTGGTAACATCAACTTAACTAAATCACTTCCCTTTTTATATTCATATAACTTCTATACTTGTTATACCTGTGAAATAACTCACTTTTCATTAATATTCCGTATATAATTAATTATAAAACTATATACTTATAATCATATTCCAGCATTCACAATCATACTGTAATATATATAATAACTTGCAACCTCCCGAGTAAAATACTCCCGGAATGTAAATTCTATAAAGTGCTATCCCACTAGGTATAATCACATAGCCTAGTTATCCCAAGTCAGAATTTTCACCCCAACTTGATAAAAATAAATAATTGGAGGCGGTCATATTCCTTCCCTGAAAGTGAGTTGTCCCTCACCCAGATAACGGACGTTATGACCTCGGGAATATACTCACCCTACTCCTCAAGCTAGGGGATTCATCCACTACGCGCAACCTCCCCCTATAGCACTATAGTAACAAATATCTAATCATAGATATTAATTGAGCACACCATATATATATACTAACGTCTCCGTATATATAAATATAAAAGTCCCGGCTATACCGTTCACTAAAATCCGTAACATAAGCCTATTAAAATTATTAAGAGTTTATGGTCCAACTCTAAGTATTAATTAAATTGCACTTTAATTAATTTAGTTATTTTTGGTGTCGCCCCCACCATAAATTTGGACTTACTCCCGTAGCCCAAAATAAATTTACCCGAGTCACAATTCCCGACTCTAATTTATTAGCCTCAAACCCTAATTAATCTATCTATAATTAATTAGATTCAAACTCATGTATTTAATTTCTCAATAATTAATTACATAGAATTTTTATATAAATATTCCCTCTTATATAACCAACTGGCGGAACTGTCAGATTCTGGCGACCGTCGATCGATCGACCCAGACCGTCGATCGATCGATCGAACAGGTCTTCGTCTTCTTCGCGAAGACAGGGCAGCCATGGACGGATTTTCTTAAACCCTAATATCTTCTAACGTGAGTTTTAAGCCTTCTTAACCCCAGAGTATACTAGAAACCTTATTAGGATAACCCAGAAAGACTACAACAACCATCAATTCGTCCATAAACAACTGATTCATAAATTTTTGGGGAAAATCCATCTTTTTCCTTAAACACATTTTTACTCCAAATTTCTTCATCAAATTCGTTCTAATTTATCTGGATATCATTCTAACAGATACACATCAATATTCCAATGTCAGATTTTACATAACTCCTCATAATTTCGGCCAAAAACTGATTCATGTTTTCTTTAGAATTATCAAAGCCCCATGTTTATACCATGAACCCCAAAACGAATTTTAAATTCATAACAGCACACAAATATGAATTGAAAGACAGTTTTCATGCTATTTCAAGTTATTCACTTGCCTTAGGTTTCGTAGTGTCTGAATTTGTGATGGATTCCAAGGTTGAAGATGACCTTGTTGGTTCTTTGAGATCCCCAAAATGGCTTTGGCTGCTGCTAGGGTTTCTTAACCCTTTAGTTCTTTTTTCTAATTAAGCTCAGCCATGCCCTAATTTCTTTTTATTAGGTTAATTTTTCAATTCCCGCTTTTTGACTAATGGGCCAAGCCCAAGTGACCAAAATGTCCCCGAGTGGGCCCGGCTATGTCTAAAAACGTCCCGTGACTCGTTTACTACCCCCGGGTACACTTTTCCGACTATCTCGGCCCATCCGGACTCAACTGTACGTTCAGAATTGGCATCTGAATTAATTTATAAAAATACTTATCCCCCACCCAATATAGTCTATACCGACTTTCGGATGTGATAAGTACATACCTCGTCATTAATACTCGAAATGACGAAATTTCATTATTACTATTCACTTAGTAAATAAATTTTTTCCTAAATATTAACCATTCAATCCCAGATTAATATTTATATAATATTCTATCATAATTAATTCATTAAATTACAACACACTAGTAATTTAGAATTTCTGAATTTATTCAATTTTAAATGTACCAAAAATACGGGGTGTTACATACTCCTCCCCTTATAAAGGAATTTTGTCCCCGAAATTAGATTGTACCTGCGTTGAAAAGCTCTGGATATTGTTCCCGCATATCCTTCTCTCGCTCCCAGGTAGACTCGTCAACATTGTGATGACTCCACTGTACTCTAACCAATGGAACAACCTTGGATCGTAATTTCCGCTCACTATGATCCAGAATAGCTACCGGCCTCTCCTCATACGAGATGTCTGGCTGTAAGTCGATCTCCTCGAGTGGAATGTGCCAAAAGGCTCTCTCGCTCCTTCGATATTTCTTCAGCGATGCCACATGGAATACATCGTGTATCCGCTGAAGATGTTCTGGTAACCCAAGCTTATACGCCACTGGTCCCACCCTCTCAATAATAGGGAAAGGTCCTACGTATCGCGGTGCTAACTTACCCTTCTTGCCGAACCTCATCACCCCTTTCATTGGGGATACCCGGACTAAAACCTGGTCCCCAACTTCTAGCTCCACATGTCGTCGAGAAGCGTCAGCATAAATCTTTTTCCTGTCCTGATCTATCCGAATTCTTCCTCGAATCAGCTCTATCTTGGAAGATGTCTCTTGAAAAATCTCCGGCCCCAAGAGTTTGTTGTCCCCCACCTCTAACCAACAAACGGGTGAACGAAAAGGTCTCCCGTACAGTGCCTCAAACGGTGCCATGCCAATCGTGAATTGGTAAGATTTTTTTATACGCAAACTCTACCAAAGGAAGATATTTCTCCCATCCTCCCCCGAAGTCCAAAATGCACATTCTGAGCATGTCCTCCAGCATCTGATTAACTCTCTCAGTCTGTCCGTCAGTCTGTGGGTGATATGCTGTACTCAAGCGCAACTCCGTGCCCATTGCCTCCTGAAAGCTCTGCCAAAAGTGGGTGACAAAGATTTTGTCTCGGTCGGATACAATATTTATAGGCACTCCATGCAGCTTAACAATCTCTGCTATGAATAGCTGTGCATAACGTATCGTCTCAAAGTCTGTGCGTACCGGCAAAAAGTGGGCCACCTTAGTCAACCGATCCACAATAACCCATATGGAGTCGTGACCCCTCTACGATACAGGTAACCCTGTGATGAAGTCCATGGAGATGATATCCCACTTCCACACGGGGATTTCTAACGGCTGTAGCATCCCTGATGGTCTCTGGTGGTCAACTTTCACAAGCTGACACGTGGCACATTTCGAAACAAACTCCGCTATGTCCCGTTTCATTCCTTCCCACCAATACTGCCTCCTCATATCTTGGTACATTTTATCCCCACCGGGATGTACCGCAAATTTCGAACCATGGGATTCTGTCATAACAGCGTGCTTCACATCCTCATCCTCTGGCACCATTAACCTCCCATTAAAGCGTAGGGCTCCTTCTGAGCTAATCGAGTAACCCTCTGCTCCCTCAGCTAACAACTGGCCCACCCTATCCCGGCAAATCTGATCCTCCGCCTGAGCCTTCACAACTCACATAATGATCTCGGGTGTGATGGATAAAGCTGACATGCAAGCCTTGGCTACGTCATCCTCATATTGGAGCTCTCTCCACTTCGCTTTCCATACCTCTGATATCTCCCCAGTCGGTCTTCGGCTCAATGCGTCTGCTACCACATTGGCCTTACCAGGATGATACTGAATATCAAACTGGTAGTCCTTCACGAATTCTAGCCACCGCCTCTGCCTCATATTCAGATCCTTCTGTGTGAAGAGATACTGAAGTGACTTGTGATCCGTGAATAGAGTAAACTGCTCTCCTAGAAGATAATGCCTCCATATCCTCAAAGCAAAAATGACTGCTGCCAACTCTAGGTCGTGAGTGGGGTAATTCCTCTCATGGGGCTTTAGCTTCCTCGAAGCATAAGCTATAGCCCTCTCCTCCTGCTGGAGTACACCCCCAAGACCCCGTAAGGATGCGTCTACGTAAACCCGATACTCTAGCCCTCCCTTTGGCAATGCAAGCACGGGCGCAGATGTAAATTTGTCCTTTAGCTCGTCGAACGCTAATTGACAACTATCATCCCACTTAAAAGGTACTCATTTCCGAGTCAGATTCGTCAAAGGTCCTGCAATCTTAGAGAATCCTTTAATGAATCGCCTGTAGTAACCGGCCAAACCCAGAAAACTGCGCACCTCGGTCAGTGTCGTGGGCTGTCCCCACTCCCTCACTGCCGACACCTTATTCGGATCCACCGCAATACCCTGATCTGACACGACGTGACCAAGGAACTGTACCTCCCGAAGCCAGAATCCACACTTCCCTAATTTGGCATAGAGCTGATGATCCCTCAGTGTCTGTAAAACCATGCGCAAATGCTCTGCGTGCTCGTCCTCAGTGCACAAGTAGATTAGGATGTCATCAATGAACACGATGACAAACTGATCTAAGTACTCTCTGAAAACCCTGTTCATGAGGTCCATGAACACTGCTGGTGCATTGGTGAGCCCGAAGGGCATCACCCTGAACTCATATGATCCATACCGCGACAAGAAAGCTGTCTTAGGTACATCCCCCTCTCGGATACGCAGTTGATGATACCCTGACCTCAAGTCGACCTTGGAGAAGTAAGACGCCCCTCTCAATTGGTCAAATAAATCACCAATCCGAGGCAACGGATATTTATTCCGTATCGTCACCTTGTTCAGCTCCCTATAATCCACGCACAAGCGGAGTGAACCATCTCGCTTCTTCACAAACAATACCGGCGCACCCCACGGCGATGTACTCCGCCGAATAAAACCCTGACCCAGTAGTTGCTGAATCTGTTCCCTCAATTCCCGCATCTCTGAAGGGTCCATTCGGTAAGGTGACCGAGAAATCGGCCTCGTCCCCGGAGCCAAATTGATAACAAATTCGATTTCTCTGCTGGGTGGTAATCCTGGTATTTCCTGGAATACATCCTCAAAGTCCCTCACTACAGGAATAGAGTCTAAAGGAACTACCACTTCCTGTGAGGTTTCCTTCTCAATGTAATATAAATGAGCAGTCGAGCCTCCCTCTGGGCGAGGCATCGCCACAACAAACATCTCTTGTCCCGAAATGGCAAAAATAATGCTCCCACCGAAGCAATCAATCATGGCTCTATAGTCAGCGAGCCAATCCATACCGATAATCACATTGTGAACATGCATATCTAATACCAACATGTCCGCAGGTAATACCAAACCACCAATCTCCACCCCCACTCCCCGACATATAAAGAATATAAGCGACCCATTCCCCAATGGTGAGTCGACACACGTAACAGTGCTCTCCGCGGTGGCTAACAACCCTAAAGCCTTCGCGAAATGTGTAGCTATAAAGTAGTGTGTAGCCCCCGTATCAAACAATAACCGACCCATAGTGCCATGGATAGAAAACGTACCCTCGATCGCGGGCGGCGCCTGCTGTGCTGGGGGATTAGGAACATCCCGAACGTTATACACACGTCCGTAGTGCATCTGCCACTGCTGCTGTGGGGCGGGTGGGTCTGGCGCTGCTGGCAGCATCTGACCCTGTTGCCCCTGCTGCTGGCCTCTGCACCTCTGCGGGCACTCCCTCTTGAAGTGTCCTGGCTGGACACAGGAGAAATAGCGTTTCTGGTCATCGCCTGGTCGTTGGCCCTGCTGGCCCTGACGTTGCTGCCCCGGGTGGCCTCCCCCGTTGTTCCCTTGACCCTGTCGGCCCTGAGGAATCTGCTGTTGCTGATTAGGGCCTGGTTGCCCCTACCTGAACCCCTGTCCTCCCGGTCGGAACCCACCAGGCATAAACTTCTTAGCCTGATTCCGTTGCTAAATGATAACCTGCTGCTGTGTGCCACTCGTCTCACCACAAGTGGCTGCCTTGCCCTGCTGGCTCGGCTCACCTGCCTTCTTGTTTCCCTTAGCATGGAAACGATGATCTTGGCAATGATCAAGTGCGGCATTAACGACATCTGTATAAGTCACTAACGCCAGATTTCCAATCAAGTGCTGCCTGATTCTCCAGGCTAGACCATCCATGAACTTTGACTTCTTCTGTTCCTCATCGTTCACCTCATTTGGCACAAAATTTGCCAACCGGGTGAACTCCTCCTCATATTCTTCTACTGACCTGTCACCCTTTACCAACTCGCTGAATTTCTTTCTCATCTCAGACTCTACTGCTGGGGGGAAGTACTTGCGGTCAAACCGCTCCCAGAATTCAGAAATCGGCATCGAATCCCGCTCCTCAGTGGTGGTTACGGACTCCCACCCCTGTAAGGCTGCCCCTGACAGACGAAAGGTAGCCAGCATCTGTTTCTGCACCTCTGTACCCTCTAACATGCGCAGATGGCACTGAATGTTCTTCTTCCAGTCACACGCCTCGACCACATTGGTTCTACCTCGAAACTCAGGTGGGTGACCCTTATGAAAGGTCTCCCTCACTCGCTGCCAAGATGGTGGCCCCACTGGAGCCGAAACTGCTGGAGCCAATGGAGGCGGTGCCTGGGGCTGTGGAAAATGAGCTGCCATAGCTCGCATTGCTGTCTCGACCGCTTGGGCCACTATCACTGCCACCTGAGTGGTAGAAATCAACTCGGGTGGGGGTGGGGGTGGCGGTACCTGTGGCTCCTGGAGAGCCTCCCTCACCTCATCTCTAGCCTCATCCCTCTCCGCTCTCAGTCTCTTTGGTGGAATCTGAAATAGATTGAATTGTATAAGTACACAATTTATACAAAAACTAATAGCAGAAATACGATATCTCACAAGCGGAAAATATAATCAACAGTCCTAATAATAGGGATCTATAACAATCGAACGCTACGCTGAATCGTAGAAAGCCATACAGATCCTAAGGACACTAGAACCTGATGCTCTGATACCATCTGTGACACCCCGCCTAATTAATCCCGGGTGATCAGTCCTAAATCAAGTTAGAACAGGTTTCTCATTTGGTCCATTCTTAGCATCACTGTCGTCTTATTTAATTACTAACCACCTAAGTGAGAAAAGTAGACTGGTGCCAATTTTTATCTTTCATTATTTAACAAACACCCATGCGGAAAATAAAACTATATAACAATCACAGATAACTGAATTAATCATTCACAAGTAAAAATATAATTGACCGAATAAACCAACGGTCCAAATAATAAATCCCATAAAGATAAGAATAAACTCTCAACAAGTCTAATACAATTAAATGGAAAGTGAGCAACATGCTCGAATACTAATCATGAACTTCTACATTTAAGAAGGAAGAATGAGGCGTCTATCAAAACCCCGCAACATCCACACATGCTGCGGCAACGAATCCCTGGAATATAGTCAAGGCTGGCGTCCCTGTGGTTGGACACCTAAAAGGTTTTTAAAAGTTTTTATAGCAAGGGTTAGTACCCAAAACATTTGAAAAACATTTAACAAATGATTAACTTGCAGAAATAAATAAATATGCATGCTCTTCATATTTTTAGTTAATAACGCACTCTCTTGAGGACTTCCTTACCCTTCCTCTATTATACCCTACGAATGCTTTAATTAAATTACCTAGTTACTCATCTCATGCCTAGATAATTAACAAAGTTCCTTTATACCCACCTTAGTCTAACTGAGTATGTAGTGATTTTGATATATAAGTTATTGGTAACATCAACTTAACTAAATCACTTCCCTTTTTATATTCATATAACTTCTATACTTGTTATACCTGCGAAATAACTCACTTTTCATTAGTATTCCGTATATAATTAATTATAAAACTATATACTTATAATCATATTCCAGCATTCACAATCATACTGTAATATATATAATAACTTGCAACCTCCCGAGTAAAATACTCCCGGAATGTAAATTCTATAAAGTGCTATCCCACTAGGTATAATCACATAGCCTAGTTATCCCAAGTCAGAATTTTCACCCCAACTTGATAAAAATAAATAATTGGAGGCGGTCATATTCCTTCCCTGAAAGTGAGTTGTCCCTCACCCATATAACGGACGCTATGACCTCGGGAATATACTCACCCTACTCCTCAAGCTAGGGGATTCATCCACTACGTGCAACCTCCCCCTATAGCACTATAGTAACAAATATCTAATCACAGATATTAATTGAGCACACCATATATATATACTAACGTCTCCGTATATATAAATATAAAAGTCCCGGCTATACCATTCACTAAAATCCGTAACATAAGCCTATTAAAATTATTAAGAGTTTATGGTCCAACTCTAAGTATTAATTAAATTGCACTTTAATTAATTTAGTTATTTTTGGTGTCGCCCCCACCATAAATTTGGACTTACTCCCGTAGCCCAAAATAAATTTACTCGAGTCACAATTCCCGACTCTAATTTATTAGCCTCAAACCCTAATTAATCTATCTATAATTAATTAGATTCAAACTCATGTATTTAATTTCTCAATAATTAATTACATAGAATTTTTATATTCCCTCTTATATAACCAACTGGCGGAACTGTCAGATTCTGGCGACCGTCGATCGATCGACCCAGACCGTCGATCGATCGATCGAACTGGTCTTCGTCTTCTTCGCGAAGACAGGGCAGCCATGGACGGATTTTCTTAAACCCTAATCTCTTCTAACGTGAGTTTTAAGCCTTCTTAACCCCAGAGTATACTATAAACCTTATTAGGATAACCCAAAAAGACTACAACAACCATCAATTCGTCCATAAACAACTGATTCATAAATTTTTGGGGAAAATCCATCTTTTTCCTTAAACACATTTTTACTCCAAATTTCTTCATCAAATTCGTTCTAATTTATCTGGATATCATTCTAACAGATACACATCAATATTCCAATGTCAGATTTTACATAACTCCTCATAATTTCGGCCAAAAACAGATTCATGTTTTCTTTAGAATTATCAAAGCCCCATGTTTATACCATGAACCCCAAAACGAATTTTAAATTCATAACAGCACACAAATATGAATTGAAAGACAGTTTTCATGCTATTGCAAGTTATTCACTTGCCTTAGGTTTCGTAGTGTCTGAATTTGTGATGGATTCCAAGGTTGAAGATGACCTTGTTGGTTCTTTGAGATCCCCAAAATGGCTTTGGCTGCTGCTAGGGTTTCCTAACCCTTTAGTTCTTTTTTCTAATTAAGCTCAGCCATGCCCTAATTTCTTTTTATTAGGTTAATTTTTCAATTCCCTCTTTTAGACTAATGGGCCCAGCCCAAGTGACCAAAATGTCCCCGAGTGGGCCCGGCTATGTCTAAAAACGTCCCGTGACTCGTTTACTACCCCCGGGTACACTTTTTCGACTATCTCGGCCCATCCGGACTCAACTGTACGTTCAGAATTGGCATCTGAATTAATTTATAAAAATACTTATCCCCCACCCAATATAGTCTATACCGACTTCCGGATGTGATAAGTACATACCTCGTCATTAATACTCGAAACGACGAAATTTCATTATTACTATTCACTTAGTAAATAAATTTTTTCCTAAATATTAACCATTCAATCCCAGATTAATATTTATATAATATTCTATCATAATTAATTCATTAAATTACAACACACTAGTAATTTAGAATTTCTGAATTAATTCAATTTTAAATGTACCAAAAATACGGGGTGTTACACGATGTTCCTCCAGTGCTGCAAGGTTCTACCCCGTCAACTGTTCCATGAGATGGTACAAGTGCTAGGGGCACAGATAGGGAAATGGAAGAGCTCCATGATGATGTCTGACGAGCATATGTGATAGCTGTCGATCTTTAAAGGGACGTTACTTGACTGCGACACCTATTTAAAAAAGGACCTCGGTGAGTATGGGCCGACGGTTACAACCAGGGTTGGTTAGATGCTCCAACGAGGCTGACAGAGTTTGAGGAGCTCGCCTTCATCAGGGTGTGGTTGAGTGCCTTGAGGGAGATGCAAGTTCCAAGGAACTCAATGCTCTGGTATCGCCATGAAATATCTCCTTCCACTCGGATGCCTAACCCCTTCCGGAGAGATGATCGGTGGATACCCATTGATGTCATCCCTCGACAGCTATTGGAGTCAGATGTTAACGAAGTCGAGGAAGAGTTAGTCCCCCCTCTTGATGATGGTGGAAGAGCTCAAGTGGTTGATTATCTTGCTCAGAGGCCTCACCCTCACTAAGATTTTGCCAGTAGTAACTATGTGTATTTTGTATTGAAGTGATGTAATCTCGATGTTTTGGGTGAGCTCGCCGACTAGACATGTATTGTATTTGTAAATGTGATGAATTAATATAAAATTTATGTTTTGGGCAAATTTTTTGACTAAACAAGCGTCTTATATTTTCCATATTTTTGTTCAAAAATCTAGAGCCTATCTTGGCTGACTAGATTTTTATGTTCCCATTATCAAGTAAGTGTCCTTCCAGCCCAGTATGCAACGAGATACCATTCTGCCTCACTGTACCTTTTAGGTTGTGTCGTCACACTCCCTTAGGCCTAAGTGTGGCAATTGGCGAGGACACACCTGGTGTTGGATGCTCTATCCGATCAGGAGTTTATTCAATCAAACATTATTTGGTGACCAATTTTGACTTGGTCATATTGCCTAAGGATCTCTTGTAGGGCTTTATATATTGCCAAGGGCAATGCTTATGAGGTCTTTAATATTTCATAATAAAAACCTGAGGAGGGTCATTTCCCTACTATAGTGTAATGATCAGTGTGCCTGTTACTTGGGAAGGGTGTGTGGGTTATAAAGTTTGTACATCGACACCTCGTAGAATGAAAATTAGTTAATGAATACTTCGTAGAATGCAATTGCCAAATAACTTTTCATTAATGATAAGGAAATGAACTTTCGGTTTCATAATTAAAGATCAAAAAGAGAATTTAGAAATATAATTTCTTAAGGTTGCTGCATTCCACGTTCGGGGTATCTCTCTGCCTTCCATCATTTCCAAGTGATAGGCTCCCTGCAGGTCATCTCTAGTTATCTTGAATGGTCCTTCCCAGTTTGGCCCTAGCTTACCGTCTGATGGTTTTACTGCGTTGCCTAGGACTTTCCTCAGGACATAGTCCCAAACTTGGAATGCCCTTGGGTGGACCCTCGTGTTATAATGCCTTGCGAGCTGTTGCTGATAGCTCGCTAGTTTTACTAGGGCTAGCTCTCGGTGCTCATCGGCTAGGTCGAGCTCAGTGAGCAATACTGCATCGTTATGGCCCTGGTTGACAAGGCTGGACCTCATTATTGGCAAGCCTACTTCTAATGGGATGATTGTTTCTATTCCACATGTCAGCGAAAATGGGGTTTCCCCCGTTGCTCATCGTGGAGTGGTACGGTAGGCCCATAGAATATGTGGTAATTCATTTACCCATGCGCCTTTGGCTCGCTCTAATCATTTATTTAATCCATCAATCACTGTCTCGTTGGAAGCTTCAGCTTGTCCATTGCTCTGAGGATAGGCCACCGAGCTAAAATGGTGTTTGATTCCATGCTCGTCACAAAAACTCTGGAAGGAGACGCTCTCAAACTTCATTCCATTATCAGTGATGATGGTTATGGGGATGTCAAAATGGGTGATTATATTTCTCCATATAAACCTTATCATATCTGCATCTCGGATGTTCTCTAGGGTTCCGCCTCAATCCATTTGGTGAAGTAGTCAGTTGCGACCAACAGATATTTGCGATTGCCAGTGGCGGTAGGAAGTGGTCTTACGATGTCCATTCCCCATTGGGCGAATGGCCATGAGTGGATAGTGATATTAGGTCGCTAGCAGGTTGGTGGACCATAGGAGCGTGAAGTTGGAATTTCAGGCACTTGAGAACATACATTGCAGAGTCCCTTTGCATATATGGCCACCAATAGCCTTCCTACATTACTCGAAAAGCCAGGGACCTTCCTCCAATATGGAATCCATAGATTCCCTCGTGAAGCTCATGTAGGACTTGCTCGACATTCCTTAGGTGAATGCATTGAAGCTATGGACCAGAAAAAGATCTCTTATATAGCTTGCCCTCTAGTGATAAGTGAAAGCATGCAGCTTTGACTCTTATCTGGTGGGCAATATTTTTGTCATCTGGGAGCATACCATCCTTCAAATAGTTTCTTAAAGGGTCCATCCAACTGGGTGCTGATTCCACTTGCAGCATCTGTTCCACGCCTGGCGGCTTGTTGCTATGGTTAATGCTCGAATGAGCAAGGAAATCGATGGGGATTGTTCTTTTTAGGTCAGAGTTGACGGCTGAACTTAGGGCTACTAAGGCGTCAGCATGGCTGTTCTGTCCTCTGGGAAATTACTAGACATTGATCTCTTCGAAGCTAGCCATTAGTCTTTTCACTAAGGTGGCGTAAGCTACCATTCTTTCATCTTTTGCATTGTAATCTCCACTTATCTGTTTGGAAACTAATTGAGAATCACCGAACACCTGTAAATGTTTTGCTCCCAAAGTTTGCGCCTTCTGGAGGCTGGCTATTAAGGCTTCGTATTCTGCTTCGTTGTTGGAGGCTGCAAATCCAAGCCTGATTCCTTGTTCAAGGTTTGTATCCTATGGAGTAATGAGGACAATGCCTACTCCTACCCCCTTTGAGTTGGAGGCTCAATCAACGAATAATTTCCAGGTTTCCTTCATCGCGTCACTCCCCTTTTATCTTGTTGGTTGAGGTTGGTTGGAAGGTCGTTTGCTTGTGAATTCGTCTATGAAATCGGCAAGGACCTGCCCCTTGATTGCATTCCCTGGTTAAAATTGGATGTCAATCATCCGAGCTCGACTGACCATTTAGACAGTCTACCCGACAAATCCGCCTTACTCAGGATTGCTTTAATGGGGTGCGATGTAAGGACGATTATAGTGTGGGCTTCGAAATAGTGCTTCAGCTTCCTCGAAGCCACTATTAGTGCAAAGGAGAGCTTCTCCAGTGGTAGGTAAATATGCTCGGCATCTAGTAGGGTCTTTCTCGGGTAATAAATGGGGTGCTGGATTCCTGAAACTTCGCACATTAATGCAGAATTGACAATGTGGTTGGAAATGGAGAGGTACAAGTATAAGGAATTTGTTTCCTGTGGTATGACGAGCAGTGGTGGGGAACTAAGGTAAGACTTGAGCTCGTCCAACGCCCGCGAGCAGTACTGGTTCCATTCTACTATTTTGTTTCCCTTTAGAAGCTGGAAGAAAGGCTTGCACTTCTCAGAGGACTTAGAGATAAAGCGATTTAAGGCAGCGAACATACCGGTGAGCTTCTGTACGTCCCGGATTGTGCGAGGAGGTTGTACCCTGTTTATTTCATCGATCTGGCATGGGTAATCCTTGATGCCTCTCTTACTGACCAAGTACCCAAGAAATTTTCCTGACAGGACACCGAAGGAACACTTGCTCGCATTAAGTTTCATTCGGTACTTCCTAAGTATTTCGAAGGTGTTTGTCAGGTCTAATAGGTGGTCTTCTTTCTTCTTGTTTTTAACGAGCATATCATCGATGTAGATATCCATGGTGTCTCCCATTTGGTCCTTGAACATCTTGGTGACTGGCCGCTGGTAGGTTGCCCCTGCATTTTTTTGCCCGAGGGGCATGACCTTATAGCAGTATAACCCAACTGTGGTGATGAATGATGTTTTGTACTGGTCTGGGGTATATAGAGGGATCTGATGATACCCTGAGTATGCGTCCAGAAAACTCATCCTCACGTGAGCCGCAGTGGCGTCTACCAGTTGATTAATTTTTGGGAGGGGGAAACTGTCTTTCGGGCACGCTCTATTGAGGTCAGTGAAGTCGATGCAAATTCTCCATTTCCCATTGCTTTTTGGAACTACTACTGGGTTGGATAACGATTTGGGGAATTGTACCTTCCTTATGGATCCTGCATCCAATACTTTTTCCACTTCTTTTTCTATGGCTTTTGCCTTCTCGGGTGCAGTTCACCTTGCCTTCTGCGCGATTAGTTTGAAGGTGGGATCGACGTGCAGCTGATGTCAAACCATACTATGATCAATTCTAGGTAGCTCGTATGTCTCCCATGGAAAGACGTCTATATTATTCCTTAGTAGGGTCATTAATTCGTTCTTCTCTTGATCTGTGAGAGAAGCTCCAATCAAGAAGATCCTACTGTCATCGCAATCTCCAGCTGTGATTTCCTAGGTTCTCGATGACACGTTCAAAGGGTAGGAGCCTGGTCACCTCTAATCCGGGCCTTTCGTATTTTAATTTCTATTTCGAAGGTATCAGACCTCCTTGTTCTTCAACCTTCTCGCTGCGCTTGTCGGCCTTCTTCTCTGGTTTTGGTCAGATGGCTATTATAAAGCATCTTCTCGCCATTGCTTGATTTCCATGGATCTCCATTACTCCACGTTTGGTCACATACTTGAGTTTCTGATGGTAGGTCGAGGAGACTGCCTTCATTGCGTGTAACCACCCTCTACCGAGGATAGCCTGGTATGGCGAGTCAACTTCGATCACAAAAAATTCAATCATTTTAGAAACATTTCCTGCCCTTACTTTCAGCACGATTTTTCCCAAGGGAATAGTTATTTTTCTAGCAAAGCCAACCAGAGGGACCGTAGATTCCTTCAGGTCGGCAATGCTCAATTTTAATTTTTTGAACAGGTCAAGGTACATCACCTCGAATGAGCTCCCTTGGTCGACGAGCAATTTGTCGACGTCATAGTTTGATATCTTGAGAGTAATGATTAAAGCATCATGATGTGGGGTTCTTACTCCTACCAGATCTTCATCTGAAAATATGATATGCTTACTATAGTCGACGTCATCTTCTCGCTGACGCTTTCCGGATTGTCTTTTTGCTGGATCGATCTGGAAAGCTTGCATCACTGCCGTAAGCTTTTTCACCTCCATTCGGGATGAATTCCCCTAAATCAGTTTTCCGTCAGATGCCCCATGGATTATGGTGAATTCATAGTCGGCATCATCTTCGAGCACATTTTCAGGCCTGGCTTCTTTATGGGCAGCAACCTTCTCTCCCCGTTTGTCCACGAATTTCTTCAGATGCCCGGATTGGGCCAGCTCTTCGAGGTGGGACTTAAGAGCCTTGCAATGCTCAGTCTTATGTCCTCTTTCTTTGTGGAAAGCGCATCTCAGCACGTTATTTCTTTTTTAGGGATCTCCTCCCATCTTCCTGGGCCACTTAATAAATGGCTCATCTTTGATTTTTGCGAGAATTTTGTAAATTGGTTATCTAAAGACGGTGTTGACTGCCTGAAATTCTTTTGACACATCATTATTGCCTCCATTCTTGGAGCCATTTCCCCCCCCCCCCCCCCCGTTCTTTCCTCCTTTCTTCTGCTTATCAATTTTGTCACTTCCCTTGGCAATGACCTTAGCTTGACCGTTTTCCCTTATAATGAGGCGGGTGACATCTTCCACCTTGGCATACTTCTCGATGTAGGCCATTAGGTCATCGATGGTCATGGCTTCCTTCTTCGACAAGGACTGGTACAGAAGGGAAGATTTGGGTAGCCCAATTTTGAAAGAGGCCACTGCCACTTTCTCCAAGAAATCCTCGACCTCGTTGAATAACTCCCAGTACCTCTTCGCGTAGTCTCGGAGGGTCTCTTGAGGCATCTTTTTCATTGTCAGCAAAGCATCCATCCTTTTAGGGTGGGAGATACTAGTAATGAATCGGGTCCTAAAGATCTCGGCCAGGGACTTAAAACTCCTGATGGACAGATGGGGGATCCTTTTCAACCATTTTTATGCCACGTCATATAGGATCGAGGGAAAAATTCGGCACATTAGTGCATCTCGATTATTCTAGAGAGTAATGGCCTATCGTTACTGCCTAACGTGATCAATGGGATCAGTCTTACCATCATAAATCTTGAACCTTGGAATAGCAAACTTCTTGGGGGCTTCTTCTTCTTCTGTTTCCCTCGAGAAGGGTGATTTCTTCTGAGTTTTGAGAGCTCGCCTTGCGAGTTCTCAGGTTGATCTGGCACCGTGATATGAAGGGTGTTGGTCCATTTCCCTTCGGACCATAGTTCGTATGTTCTTGTTGCTGCGATTCGGGCTTCTGTGATTGCGAGATAGTCATAGTTGCTCGAGCAGGTCATCCTCTGGCTCATTTCCCTCAACTTTTTGGGATCCGCGCCAGGGACTCCTTCCTCGGCTGCGAGACTTGCTCGCCTGAGGGCTAGGAGTGAGGTATGGGCATCTCTAGGTACCATGATGGAGTTCTCTCTCCATTCTTTCTAACCTTCTTTTGAGGCGAGCATTCTCAGCTTCGTGCCTACGAGAACACTCCCTTTGCTCGTGGAGCCTCACCTCATATGCATTAATTAGCCTGGATATCTGTGTGGACCTCGCTGGTCCTTGGCTTTCTTCTGAGGCTGGCCTTTCTAGGTGATTCCTCTTATCTGAACGCCGAACTTCAGATCTAATCCTGTGAGGAGCAGGAGGTTCTTGGATATCTCCTTCTTGGGGAGCATTACTACTGTGACCAGACATTTTGAACTCTTTTCTTGGTGTGGGATTTCTTAGGGAAGATAAAAGTTCCCACAAACGGTGCCACTTGTGGTTATAATTATTATTCAACACAAAGAAATAAGAAAAGCACGATCACCAAGCAAGATAAGGAATACAAAACGCCAATCACATGATAAAAGATGTACGTGGTTCAGTAAAGATGCCTACGTCCACGGTGGTACAGTCAGTATTATATCTATATACTCCGGAGAGTGATTACAAAGAATACAATGTGTCCTTTGCCCCGAACCTAGAGTTTATTATATACATGTTCATTCTAGGGAGTGGGGGTGTTGGACTCCCCCACGTTTTCCATCTTCTCCTAGAACTCCCCTTAATGGGATCATGGGAGGAGACTAAATCATAGTCGGTTAAGATATGGGGTGTCTGGACTTTGGGCCGCTATAGTTGGGCTACTCGCCCAGGCTTATCATTCTAATTTCGGGTACCCATAGTATATGTAGTGGGAAGAATTGTGTCTTGCATGAGATGTTTGACGAGGGAGTTTATATAGAGTTGGGAGGACACGAATATCCCCCATAGTGTGATGTTTCCTTTGATTTTCTTTAGTTTCTCAAGGATTTTTCTCTCATCCACCACCATTTAAGAAATTGGTGGTTATTAAATAACTTGTTTGCACTTATTTTAAGTCAAACTAGTAGGAAAAATAATTAGATACTTGTAGTAACAGCTCGATCGGGTCATGTAATTCACTAAGTACAGATAAAAGAGGAATTGTATGTCTTTTTCACTTAGGGAATACCAAAGACATCATTTATTTCAAATAGGAGTTCTTCGAAAGATATTATGCAACAAAAGGAGGCATGAATATTTTCATTTTCATTGTCAGGCTCATTTTATGGTTTATCTGAATCATCAAAATCATCGCCCCATACCATGGAGGCTATTCAGTTGTTCCTTAAATATGATTTACATTCAACGACCTCAAGTGATTAAAAATACAAACTTCACATGTTAGAGATAATTGTCTCTAAAATGTCGATCAATATACCATGAGTTTTATTATAATGAGGAGATCAGGAGTTTCATAAAATCTTGCTTTCTTAATACTTTATCCGGTTAGAACTTGGATTGTATTATCTAATCCGAATTCCTCTGGAGATTCAAGTTGGTCATGGTACTGACAAGTCCATTTGTGGGATGCGGTGTAGAGATCACTAATCTACGCACATTCTTCGTCTATAAGAGTCAATCTCGAAAGAAATTTCGCTATGAATTGCTTTAGTTGTTTAAGGATGGGTGGAAAATCAATGCTTTATGAATCTGACTTTATTCGGTCTACTATGAAGCTTTAATCATCAAGGAAAGGGATCGGTCATAAGAAGGTTCAGGATATAGCAGATTATTTGGGAAGGTTTGGAAGGGAGCTCGATAATTATTTGAATGAATGGGTGAGACAAGATTAATTATGGACCTTATTTGCCAGAGGGATTAAGATTTGATTCTTTATTAATCATAATGACATTCATGTCATCTTGTTGTAAAGGTAGAGGACTCTAGTAGTATTTGGATTTGGTCCCGTAGGAGGGACAATAGTGCCTTTATCGTTAATCACTTGTACAACATTTTTGAGATGATGACAGTAAGTAGTGGAAAGTCCAACAATATAATGAAAATCTAGTGGGTGTGAGGCTTAAAATATCTAGTAAATGGATCAAGTAATAGAAAAGGGTCCATTGGATTAATAAGATTACATGAGTGAAGGGCTTGGTAAATTTTAAAGAGGGGACAATAAAGCTTTGAGTAATATATTTTCATAGCAGTAAGGAGGGATTTTGATGATCATAAGGAGTTGTATTGGAGGATGTGTTGTTGATATAAGCAACTGGCTTCTCAAACTTCCAACGAGTGAACTGACTAGATGATTTCTTTGTTTTTGATTTTTCTTTCATACTTTGATTGGAAGAACTTTCTTTGATTTCTACCACATCTTCTTAGAGGAATCTGAAATGGAGATACTACTAACTACCCATGGAATTATGATATGTGATAATAAATTCTTCTTTATAATGCTGACTTATTCTTACTCTGACAGACAGTTTGGCATAGTTATAGCTTTTTCTCTCTAACATACTATGAAGTTGTTAATATATTCTATTAGTCCTTGTTTAAGCAACAAAAGATCCTGGAAGGTCACTTCCAATTCCTTATTGTACTTTCATTGAGACATGAATTCACGAGCGACATTCACCCAACTATGGATGAGGGATTCTTCTAAATATAAAAACTAATATAAATCGCTCTCTTTAAGGTTTTTATGAAACATTTAGGCCATTGTTTCTTTAGTGGCACTCAGGAGACTCATGGTTCGATGATAGTTGTAAAGATTCACAATAAGAGGTCCACTTCCTCCAAACTTCTCAATTTTTGAAAATCTGAATTCCTCAAGAAAATGAGCTTTAGGATAGGGAGACATATGGGTATAGCCCACATAGTTGCTAGAAAGCTTCACTTCATCAAACTTACGAGAGAGTATTTTTAGGTATTTTGACCCTACCAAGTTCTTCTTCCTTAGAATCCATTAGTATGGACATAGGAAAGCTATACCTTAGTTGAGGAAGATTTAACATATGCAAATGATTAGGAGAAGGCTTGTTGGCAGGAACTCTTATGTGTTGAGCATGATAGTATTCTTTTGGGGATTATATAGGCTAGGGCATCCCTTAATCCATCAAAGGAGGGAAGACGACAATCTCATTTGGTGAGAGTCCTGGTTAAAAAATATTTAGGATTTGATCCTTGTTCCTATGTAACTCATTCACATCTGACTACTTGTTGTCGATCTTAGCACTAAGCTGAACTAGCACAGTCATAAAATCTGGTTGAAGATTTAATTTTTCATTAAGGTTCTCCATCAGGTAGAACTCCGAGGTGGCCAAATGAACCACCATAACCAGTTGGGAGCCGGGCCAATCTAGAGATAATGAGGTCACACCTAATAAGCAATCGCTTTATTTTTAGATTAAAGGTGTTCTATTTTATTTTGGAAAAAGATAAATGTTGTTGGTATTTTTGAAAAATCAGAAAGGGGATAAAATCCACTAAATATATTTTTTATTACTAGGTTCCACTTGTAATATGATCCACCTAAGGTGCGAGTGAAATGTTGAACATGACTAAAGTCTAGGATAAAATAGGGGGCATAATGCAAGACACGATTGAACGTATTTTGAGATACACGGAGAATGTCCTATTTTAAAATGGACTAAAGAGTGCGAAATCATGGTGTAAATGACCCATAATGTCGAAAGGGTCTATAATTGGCATCGAAAATCTATATATGAGTTTCCTATGATAGACATTTATATGAGGTCTATTTGTAAGAGGTTATTCTAAGGGTTCCCTTATTTGGTGTGACTTCTATTGTATACCTCTTGCTTATTATGGAAATCATTCATCAGTACGTATGGAGAAGCCCTTTGATATACACTATTGTACATGAATTGACTCAGTATATACATCATGGTGATGGAATTTGTGAGATAGAATTTGATATACTAGACATACATGAATAAGTTCCTACTATATATGTCTCATCATGAGTTCGGTTAAGCAGTACGATGTGGGAAGACCATTAAATATATGTCGAGGATTCTTGTCAAATTGAAGGTGAGACCCTATTTCTTAGGTTAACCGTGCCTCGTAGAATCAATCCCCCATCACAAGTCGACTCCCTCACATGAGACGAATATAAAGTCAATGCTCATGTAACGTAGTATACAAATGCATGACCTTTATTAGTATCTTTATGTAAATTATTGTCTATGCTAAGACATACACGTATAACTCGTAAGCATGAAATAAAAGGTAAATATATACAAGTGGCATGGAGTAAAAGAACTACTATATGAGTGATGTAAAACATGTGAATATGTACAAGTAGTGTGAAGCATGGAAATATGTACAAGTTTAGGGAATTGTGTGATAGAAAAATGTGGGATATACATGTTATGAAGAGATAAGTATGAATATGGGATGAAGATAAATATAGATAGGTGGAATAATATGAGCATGCTAAATGGATCATATGAGAATATACAAGAAAATATGAGATGGTTAAATGTACAAGTTAGAAAATATATACACATGTAGATAATGATGTAGGAGAAATAAAAATAAAATCAATGTAAATAGTGTCTAGCCCTCAGAACATCCCCAACATAGTTTCCATTTTAACTATCTTGGCCCCCATTCGGTGATGGGCGCGCCCCTTGAGGTGGATTTGGCACTTCCAAGCACACTTAATGCGGGGTAAAGGGATATAGCCATTGGCGATGTAAGGTGTGTGATTGTGTAGAAATCAGAGTCAGTAACATATTTTAATCCAAATAGGCAAAAGAAGTATCCTTATTCAAAGAGATAGAACACAAAAATTAATGCTAGAGAAACCAAATGAGACGTGGTCTCGGAGACTATATTATGGACTGGGGGGTTTTAGGCACCCACTCCTCCATTTCGGTCTCTCCTGGGATATAAAAAATATTTTCCTTTTTCTAAATGAATGAATATGTTTATATATGTACAATGGTTCATGTGAGTAAAGTGAACAAAGTGAATATATGCATGCAGGTGTAAGTCTGTGTGTGTGTGTGCGTGTGTGTGTGTGTGTGAAAGAGAGAGAGAGAGGAATGGAATCAGCATATCCACATCATGGCAATCATATGAATGAATCCTCCTAAGGAAATAAACTAACTAAAAATGAATATGATGCTAAAAGAAATGTAAACAAAAATCTAAAATATGAGTGATACCTCGAAATCATAATATTGCAATGGAAGAGTGAATACACATATATGGGACCGCTAAGGAACAAATAAATGCAAGAAAACTAACTACCAAACTAAAAGTTGATAACTATATGAATAAAATGATAATAAATCAATGTAGACTAAAATTAAACATGTGAGGAAGGAATTGAATCCCTAAATGACTTTGGGATACCTAAGTAGCCAAAAATAACATCAAAGTTCAAGTAGTTGGCAATATGGACAGGGTTGAGGTCTATCCGAGAATGTAAATCTTTAGTGTCTCCTTTAATTTGTGAAAAGGAAGTGAAATGTGATGAAAGTGTAGAAATATGCGAGAAAACTAGAAAATGGTACCCTTTTGGGGTGTTTGTTTATATATATATATATATATATATACCAGGGTATGCCATGACAATTATCTAAAATATGTAATCGCAAAATGTCGAAAATTTTCAACGTATGCAATTACAAAACAGAAAAAATTTCGCTCCCCAACTAAACAATTTATAATTAAACAATGGTCTTTAAAAAATTGAGCTTGACCCCCAGTAATAATTACATATTTGACATAGCTCTTGGAAGAATGGAGACACTTTTTTCCAAAATACAATAAGGGGTAAAATACTATTTTTTTTTTTTTTTTATTAAAAATATGCTTTTAACTATTTATAAATATATAAAAATCTATTTTAACTGTTTTTTATACATATTCGTTTTAACTATTTTTATAAAAAAACAATTTTCATATACTATTTAATTGTTTTCATATAAAAAATCATTTTATCTTAATTTGTCTCTAGTGTGGTGTATTGTTCTTAGAGGACAAATTCAAGGCCATAATTAAGAGACAATTATAAATACGTTCTGAATTTTGGGTAAGAGTGATTAGGTTTGGAACTTCACTCATTTTTCCTTACACTTTTACACTAAATAGTCCTCCCAAACAGACCAACACTTGGCATGAAACCCGAACTGCTTACACAACTTTGTTTTGAACACATACAATTAAATTGACATAATTCTAGGCGAGCATATAATAAAATCAATATATTACATATGGCGCGTTTCTCATTATTTTTTTTTATATATAAGACAAATAATTATAATCAAATTATAAAAAATTGGGCAAAATTTTCTCTATTTATAAGACTATCCACCGTGCTTAAGAAGTAAAAAAATGTACCACCAACAAAACTAAAAGTGCGTAATAACAATAATAATTGTATGTCTTAAACATCGTATAAATAAAATCACAACACAACTCAATTCATGGAAATAACACCAATACATCAATAAATATGTAAATAACACCAATACATCAATACTTCAATAAAGTATTCTAACAGTTTAAATTGTTAACAATGTAGACAATCAACAATGTTGAAAATTCATGAAACCTAAAAAGTCTTTCTCTCCACCATTCCCTCATATAATATGTACGAAGACATGGCTCCTCACCCCATGATTCATATATTATGGGAAATGTTATCGGTACCATTTATGAAGATCTCATCCTAATTGTTGTTATTCAATATTCAATTATTTGTCATCGAAAACCTGCCAAATGGAATAATTGTTAATGTGGTCCATTCTTTTCAATATGAAAGTATAAATAATAGAGTACTGAGAAACTACAAAAAATGGAATGTTCAAATACTTGGATGGATAAATGCACAATATAATTAAAAACAAACAAATATTATTTAAGGCACCAATATAGACACTACAAAAGTTCAAATCCTTTCTACTTAATCTACCAACATAATGAAAATACCATTTATCACGGTAATAGTTGAAAATATCTGCTTGTCACATTTTTGGTTTCGGGTGTTGGAAGAGGGTGGCCATCAGATAAATTGGTGTCGTTTGGATGTCTCTAGGAAGTCTAAGCATAGGCGGACTTATGAGGAGGGACCAATTCAAATGGAAATAATCAGATCATACACATGATTTGAGTCATATATGCGGTCGTAGGTTCTTACATGTGCTTTGCTGAATATTGGACAAATAAATTTCCTAGTGAGCCATTTGCAATCAAAAAGTTCAACAAATGAATTTCCTACTGAACATTAGACAGATAATATCAACCAAATGCAAAGTTAAACAACATTCATTGCAATTCATATACATAAATTCCAATTTTCTCATTCGGACACAAATTTCAATTTGAATTAATTTAGATCTCTAGTAATCAAAGGTATGCAAGACTGTCATTTCATGTTGACAAAAAATCAGTTGCACGCTTTGTGATTTTTCCATTTAAGGAATTCTTGTGTGGATGAAAACTTAAATGTACACATAACATGATATTTGCGTTTGTAGCCTCAAAACATAGGAATGCTTGAGATTTCCAGAGAATTTACATGACAGTTCACGAACTTCATAAGACCCTTAGATAAACCTCTACTATTTGTTAGGTGTTTTACACCATACTTGTTTGGGGGAAACACTTATTATGTATGTGTTGTTGATTGCATTTACAAAGAATTAAAAATAGAAAATCATACTTAAGGTGCATATCAGACATACATATCATATATATAATTGAACAGAGCATATGAGGTGCATATATTGACACACAACACACGTTGTACCTGAAAACTAAGAAACATAGGCTCTTCCCACCCTCATTAGAAAATGATACCTCATATTGGAGTAACCAACTGTCGTAAAAATCCTTTAGTTGCTCATCATCGAATACAATATTCGAGTTATGGCCCTCTTTAAAAAAATAATTTAAGATCTATACCTAAAACACATGTTGGATAGAAAACTTTCAGCCAAACTTCAGCAGGACAAAAGCATACCTCACAACTAATAGCAAGAACTGAAAAACTATTTAACTTTAGTGTCCTTTGTGGGTGCTAGATAGAAAATGGCAAATGGGTGGTAATTTTGTATTTGTGTAAACAAAAACAATAAATGAATGAAGATTACTGTTCAAAAGATTCGATCTATTGTCAAAGAAAGCCATAATGTTTCAAAGGAAAATAGAATGATATGGAACATGAAACATATGCAAGCCATGAAGATTCTGCTTAATTCATAAACCTATAATCAAAAGTGACAAATCATTATAAAAGTCAAAATCACAATAACAAACAAAAGGGTCGGGATTGCAAGAGAGTGATCAAGGTCGAATACAAATAATCGATCAAACGCATAAATTAATAAAAATTATAAAATCCACATAACCTCTAAGTTTCAAGGGCCCAATGCCTTGCTGAGAAAAGCTGTAGGTTTGTGAAAAGGAAGTGAAATGTGATAAAAGTGTAGAAATATGCGAGAAAAATAGAAAATGGTACCCTTTTGGGGTGTTTGAGTTTATATATATATATATATATATATATATATATATATATATATATATATATATATGTGTGTGTGTGTGTGTGTGTGTGTGTGGAGGGGTTCAATGATGGGTCACTGTAGTAGTGGGTGAACCGACGAGTTTATTATTTAGAAATAGTAAACGGTGTTTTTTTAGTTGATTTTTTTATATGAGTTACAGACATTTCAAGGTGGCCTTAAAAAGAAGTTCAACTTAAAATGAATGTGTTTGCTATTTTAAAAAATTGGTTAAAAAACTGAGAGTTTTTTATCAATTTTCATTTTATAGTTTTTGACCTAATTTTTTAAAATAGCAAATAAATACACTTTGAGTTGAATTTTTTAGGGGTACCTTGAAATGTCTATAACCCACACAAAAATAATCAACACAAACATACATTATTTACTATTTTAAAAAAATAAGCCCGTTCGGTCACCTGTTGCTATAGTGACTCGTTATTGAACCCATCCCTCCCTCCCTCTCTCTCTCTATCTATCTATCTATATATATATATATATATATATATATATATATATATATATATAAAGGTAAGATTAGTGATTAAAGTTGAATGAAAAAACTAGAAATGAAATACGTACACTTAAATATGCAACATAACATTTATGGAAATACTAAAAGGGGTTTTGTACTTTCAAGGTCTTTTGAATTGTGTTTTGAGAACTTTGTGGGTTGGATTTTAATATATAGATGATGGTGGTGAAGTGGTGGTTGAAGGTGGGGAAGGATGATGTAAAAGAATATTTGAGAGAATGTGGTGAATGTGATGTATGCTCGATTCAGAATGGCTTCCGCACAGAAACCAAGGTCATGTGAAAATTGATATAAGGGTCTACGTATATATATTATCCCTGAAAGGGAAAAGTACAATTATGTGTCTAGGGATATACCAACCAATAGGTTCCCAGACCTGCCTACTAGTAGGGTGGACTGACTTATTAATAAAGTAAGTGCGGTCTGCCTTTAGGTGGGTGAGGTGTCCTACCTATAGGCATGCATAAATGGTTTTTTGACCATAATTTGTGAACTGTGGTTCAAATTCTTGCATGATTGGGGAAAAGAGGATTCAAAGCTCTATAATTTTGTTATGGGGGATTCTTGGGTTCAAGAGTTGAATACAATAACTTGTTTAATAGTTTGATAAGTTGTCTATTAGTTAAAAAAAGATTTTACTAATATATGAATAATGTAATAAACATGACCACATGTGATATTTGAGTCTAGGTTTTGATTCTCACAATTTGTAAAGGATTCATATATTCTTAATTCAGGGGGATATGAGTGTTGTGGTATTCACATAATGATTGCTTTTATTTTTTATGGCTGACATAATTTTTTATGAGGTCACTAATGTCTATAGCTTGTTCAATCGTTTTGTATTTTTTCTTAGGTTATATTTCAGAGGATCCTCCTCGAGGAGATATTATATTTTGAGATACGTCCTTGATAAATTTATACCTTTTTATTCTACTTGTAAACTAATTCGGGGGATTTTGTAATCCGGTAGAGCATTACAATAATTTGAGTTTTAACCAAGGAATAAATAATACTTTGGTGAAAATCAATTCGTGACAAATTGAATTTAACTAAGGATGTATTAAATGATTAATGCAGGGAATCACATATGTGTTATCTAACTTTACAACAAGTTCTCTTAATTCGAGTAATTTTGATATAATTAAATTAGAGTGTAGTTGTAAATATTTGGTGGGATTAATTTTAATTGAACAAAAAATAAAATAAATTATGGGTGGGAGAATTTGGGATTTTTTATTTTTGTATGCAATTTTTAATCGTTTTCTTTAGGTACCCGATATATTCCTAATTATATAATCAAATATTTATTTGTATTTTTCCTAAAAAGACCTTATCTAGATTTATGATCTTCTATAAATGAACATGAGGAGGGATCTCTTTACAACATAACAATCCACAATTTTTGGAGGGGGGGGGGGGGGGCAGGGGAGAGAGAGAGAGCGAGAAAGATATTGGGTAACTAAGGTTACAATAAGAGAGAGAAAAACTGATGAAGAAGAGAGGATAGAAGTAAATAATGGAGATATCTAAAGTTCTTCAACATTTAACTCTTGTTCGGGTGTCCACACATCTTTCTTGATTCATTGGATCATATACTAGAAGATATGCAATGATTCAGTAACTTCTTAATCATAAATAGTATCATATATCAGATCATTTACTAGATCCACGAAGGATTATCCACATCTCTTGTGTAATAAGTTTTTTGAAACCCTAATATGTATGAATAAAATATCAATCTTATTTTAATCTTCCTTGTAGTTCGTAAATGTGTTTAAAACCTTTTTTCCAACAACCATGATTAGAGCATGGTTCCGATTCAAACATTTTTAGGTCCATGTTGTCCAAAATCAAATATTTATCCTAGTTTTCTAGGAACATGTATAAAGTGAGAATAAGATCTATCATTGTTTCACAAGAATTCTAACTCCTCCATTATGGCAACAAACGAAAATCATTATTTATTTAATAGTTTCAGTTATGAATTTATTACTTCATTAATATATTAGTTTTTCCATTTAAATGAGAATCGTGTGTAACATAATGTTTGCATTATTTATATATTGCTGATGTCTTTTTATCCCGCATAGAAGGTGATATGGTGTGTAAAGTACGACTTGCATACGGAAGATCATATTACCAGTTCTTGTGAAATATAAGTCTCTCGTTCATAATCTTTGATGGAAATGGACACACCATCAGCAAGGATGTAGCAGAATATATAAGTAGGTTTATATTGATTAGGGGAAACAATTTAGTTTCAGCTTATTATTCTAGTACACTTTGTGTGTTTTGAACGGGACCACTTTGATGTCATTGACTTTTTTACTAACTTAATAAGAAAATGTACACATTGTTATTATTATGTTTATTTGAGCTCTGAATTCTTATGTACTTGAAGGACATGTGCACTAATTGATTATCGCTTTGGATCATTACATGAGAATCATTATTAGACAAATATGCTTGATGGATTAGGTGGTGTTTATTAGTATCTGGTGAAATTCAATTATGGATGGAATCCATGTTTCGGTATAGAGATTGTCAATAACCTCTTGAGGTGCTTATAATTTTTTTATGTGTCAAACTGTATAGGTGGATTATGTTAATCTGACACTACAAATAAGTTAAGCTAGGACGCTTAAGGAATTAAATAAGTTAATTAAAATAAATTGTTAGTAATTTATTGTATTAATAGTTATATGTAATCTTAATGTTTGGGGATATTAAGTAATTAATAATAGGGAGCTCAAAATATAATTTGATCTATAGGAGTGGAGTTGAAAATGTAATTATTTAATGGAATTAATTATATTTATGGAATAGGAATAGGAATAGGATTCGGGTCGGATCGGGTTTTCCTACCCATTAGGAGCCATAACTTTTTAACTCCCTAGGGTGCCTACTATAGCTAGTATAAATATGTGGCTCAACCTCTCATTTTATTTTTATCTCCTGAATTGTCACAAATTCATAATTGTGAGAAACTGATAGAGAAAGGTGGATAGTCATCAAGAAAACAAAGACTACACCCTCTTCTCATGATAGGCATAACAATGGGATATAATAGAAGACTCGGTATTTCTTCTACGTTAGTTATTGAGTGTTCTTTAATAGGTACAACCCTAATTCCGCCTTGTATGGTTAGCTAAGTTATTGGATTTTTTTGGGTTATTCAACTTATAGGTAATATCATCTACTTCATGGACATCAAATTTGGCAATTGGTATCAGAGCATTGTTGATACCACGTATAGGTTAAATAGAACCATGTTATCTAATTAAAACGAATATATTTACCATGGATGTTGGGTAAAACATATAAATGTTCTAATAATTGTTTTGTGGTGTTCTTGTCCCGCTATTATGGTTACATATTTCAATTTATCACTTTTTATCATTGGATCCCATGATGGTTTATTTGTGATTAATTTTATTGCATCGAATGAATGTAATATTGATGTAGCATGTGAACTCGTATCCTTTTTCTGATCAGTTTTTGAGTTAAAGTAGTTTCTGCCACAACATTTTTAGGTCGAACTGCGTGACAGTATTCTTAAATGCAAACATGGAGAATATTGATTTCTATAGCAGAGTTGCATCTTGACCATAATAGTTTGATATTTTTTATTACGTTCTCTTATGATCTTCATTGCCTTATTATTAATGTTTTATTTATCGGAATGTTAACATGTTTTATTGGTACCCCTAATATGGTAGACAACATGAATAATTGAATGGACTTAGATCATATCGATGCCCATGTGACTAATTTATATTAAGTTGATTTGTGGACATGAATATGTGTACATCGAAAATAAAATTGAATTTCTAAAATTATTTTTTTTGTCATGGGAATATGAAATTTTATTTATCGCACATATGCTTGATATATATTAAAATAAAGTGTCCCATTATTTTTTGTGATATCTCAAATGTCTTAGTATTTCAAATTAATTAAAATTCAACATTTGTTTTAAAAACCCTCACAAAATTTAGTAAATTACTTAATGGGAGAGAGAATTTGTCTAGAGAAAATTCCACGGTCTCCATTAATGAGTTTTTGGCATGTTAGGTAATTTAAGAATCGGAGTGTGCTAGTTGTGGGGTGCCAGTACAATTTTCTTTTATAGATAATTTGAGGATCATATTTTCATACGAAATATCTCCAACAAAGAGGTTCATTTCAAAATGAGATGGTCTAATATAAATTGGTGGTACAAACTTAAAGAATAAATAAGGGTATCCTCCCCATCGCAGTTACTGTTATTATTTTCTAGGACCAAAGAATCAGGTATTTCATTTTACTTGGCATAGTTTTTGTATAAAAGATAGAATTACAAGGAAAAGTTATGTCTAATCTGATAAGTAAAAAGTAGACATCCTCCTACTGAGGCATGCTATTTAACAGTAATTGGAATGCTAATGAATTTTTTAAAAATTTGTAGCAAGAACCTTAATTTCAAAGGTTTTATGCCCTGTAATATTAAAAAAAATCGTATTGAAATAGGAAGCTCTTTTAATCCTTTTTATGTCATTCTCAAAGAAAAAAAATTAACTGGACCGAATTACATTGACTCGAAATGCAATTTGGATATTGTGTTTACTATAAAAGGGTGAAAGTATGTGCTCATTAAGACTTATCCTGAGAAACCTAGTGAAGGGTTGATAAAAAATCAGACCCGGTCTTACTATAAATGGATCTATGTTGATACGATGGTGCAAAGATATATATTATCATCCACGTTAAATGTTTTAAAACATTATCATCAGTTTATGACTAGTGCCTATGATATGATAATGAACTTCAAATATATGTTTGAGGATCAAAATCATAGTGAAAGGATGGTTGCCATATAGGATCTCATGAACACACAAATATTTAAAGGTACCCGAGTGAGGGATCATGTTCTAAAGATGATAGCTCTTCTAAATGTGGTTGAGATTCTTGGAGTGGAAATATATGGTGAAACCCGGGTCGATACTATTTTTCAGTCACTACCTGAGTGTTTTATGAAGTTTCGCCTCAATTATAACATGAACAAGCTTTTGTACTCTTTACTAGAACTACTTAAAGAACTTGAAACAACTGAGGGTATCATCAGAAAGTATGGAAGTGTTTTTTTTACTAAAAAAGGTTATACTTGTAAGTTTAATGCTGGAAAAGGATGAAAAATAGGTTATGTGACCTTGGGAAACTCATGGCCCTCAAGGAGGTGTAAACAATCATTAGGAAAAGTGTTTTCTTTACTAGCAATCTGAACACTAGAAGAAGAAATGTTTGGTTTTCTAGAACAAACAAATGAACCATGGAGGTATATTTCATTCACTTGTCGTTGAATCATATTTTGTGGTTTATACTACCTATACCTTGTGTGTAGATACGAGAGACACTAATTATGTCAGCAACTCTTTGTAGGGGCTCTAGGAAATTAGAAGGCTAAGTGATAGAGATATGTACTTGGGTATGGGAGATGCTACAAGAGTATTAGTAGTTATTGTGGGAGATATTTATTTAAGTTTTAGTAATAATAAAACTTTTCGTTTGAAAGATTTCATTTATGCACCTTCCATTAAAAGGAATTTGATTTCAGTTTCAAGTTTGGCTCTTTATAGATATTCAGTTTGTTTTAACGATATAGTTATTATTAGGAAAAATAAATATTTTATTTGTTCTGGTAGATTAATGTATAATCTTTATATTGTTAATCCTATCTTTCTTACCTAACAAATTAATATTTTTCATAATTTAATTGGATCTAATTTAAAGAGAAATGAACCTTCCTCTATAAACCAAATATATCTTTAGCACTTACGTTTAGGTTATATTGATAAAAAATAATTCATAAACTGGTCGCAAGTGGGAAACTAAGCTCATTAGAAGTGGAGACACGTTTAGTTTGTGAATCTTAATTAGAAGGTAAACTGAATAAGAGGACATTCTCGGCCAAGGGCTATTGAGTTGAAGAACCATTAGAATTGGTTCATTCTTATCTATGTTGGACTATGAAAACTCAAGGAAGAACATGTGACACCCCGCCCAATTAAGTATTGGGTGATCAGTCCTTTATAAAATTGAAAACGGAATGTTTGGTTGGTTCATTCTTAGCATCACTGTCGAAAACATAATAGCCTTATTAACCACCAAATAATTAATTAAGAAAGTGTAAAAATATTTTCCTTTTTAAATAAAATCATTTCGTTATTAATCCAAGAATTTAAATATAATCCATCCACGCATAACTAATTAATATAAATACTTAATCAGAATCACATGCTGAAATAACTCAGACTGAATAAAACATTCCACTTCAAAACTCTAAACCAAGAACCATAGTAACAATAAATCCAAATGAAAATGAACGAAAAGTAACGAAACATAATCTCTGGAAAAATGTCTAAGGAATGGACGACACATGCCCTAAATAAAAGTCTATATAGAACGAAATAAAATGAAGGAGGCGCCTAATGCAAAGACCTACAACTTCCACAATCGCTGCAGCACGCCAAGCAATCCAAATCTCTAAGCTAGTGTCCCTGTGGATAAGGACCTGGTATAATACATATATATAGTAAGAGAGAGACGAGATGCAAGAAACAAGTCAAGGCCCAATGTGTAAAAATAATTTTTTAACAAGTATTTAAAATTTGCAATAAAGCAAGTATCAAATGCATGTTAGTTTGAAATCCCACATGAGATTCTCACCTCTCGTTTATTGTGAATGCCTAACGTACATATATTTTCACCTAGTCATCCATAACACTTCTAAGAAGATAAAGAGTTATACTCCTAGTTATACCTCGTGGTAGAAACCCGAAATCCCCAGTTTTCCACTTTATTAATATCATCAGTTATTAATTTGGTTAAGTGTTATCACACTAACTTAAGTATTCACAGCTTACGTCCCTTAAGATGTTACTATCCCAATAACCTACAATTATCTCATAGTAGGAATAACACAAGTATACATATATATATTCACCACTATTATATACATATACTAATACAGCACCCCAAGGCTAAATCTTTAGTGCATTGCATACTCTGCTATCATGTCCCGATACATCTCGTACTCCAATAAGGACTATCAGCTTTGAAATCTCCCATGAACGAAATATACAAAACACACATAGTGGAGGGGAACATAGATCACATATCTAGGGTCACACACATACCTACGCTCCCATAGTCAACTAACTTATCAACTCACCAATAAGTCTTCACAGTTCTATGTTTTGAGATACAAGTCAATAATTCCCCCGAAAGTCACCCAGGATAAGACTGTCTCTACACCACCTCCTGTGATAGCAAGCAGCTAGGTATGTCATACACATAATATTAAGCATGTAATAGGTATCAACACATCCTATTAATATTTATGGTTATTCTCCCAATCTTCTTGTATATTTACCATACGTATTTCATTCTCATTATTACGTATATTATAATATTACTAAATTACCACAACTCTTTAGTAATTACCAAAGTACCGCTTCTTTACGGATTAATTAAAGTATAAAACTCACATACTTTGTCATAGACCTTCCCCATTTTAAATCTGTTAACTGGTAATTTCTCTCACTCGTAAAGATTGTAAAATTCCAAAACTGCCCCTAAGAATTTTCCTGGAAATTCACCCTATTTCTCGAGCCAGATGGCATGTCGTTTAAACGACTACCACATGTTGCTCGAGCAACTTCGCGCGAGATGCAATCTCTCTTGAACGACTTCGCATCAGACCTACTGTTTCGTCTTCTACCCAGAATTTCAGCATTTTCCCACCATTTATAAACCTAAAACCTCTAAATCAACAATGCAAACTCCAATCAAATAGTTGCAAATCGAAGCCTAACAATTACATATGGATTCTAACATCCTAAAATCACTAAATCATTTCGAATCATCAAATAAATTTTAAATCCCCAAATTTATTTACTAAAACCCTAGTTTCTTCAAATTCTTATTCAAGAACACATGATTTCCAGATTCGTTGTTCACATAAGTTCATAAAAACGTGATTTCTAGTCTACATACATGGAGGTTTCAATCTAATTAATCTCATATTAGAATCATACATCCTAAATCTTCAATTTTCATCACTTTTAGGAACAAAACATGTTTATATCAACCCTTTACTAACATGAATATGATTAAATGCTAAAGAAAAACAAGTAATAAATACTTTCTCGAATTAGTCATTTGATTTCTTGACATTTTTGGTATGGGCATGTTCCCCTCGTCCCGATCTACACGGTGGTGGTGGTGGTTGTGCAAGGTGGTGCTAATTAGGCCTTTCCTCTTGGAATTTGGTTCTCCCCCACACCCTCTATGGTTGTTCTTTACTTTCTGTATCTCTCAGCCCTAATGGACTTTTCATGACTGATAAAATAACTACTAATTTTCCTCCATTAGTTAAACCCAAAAATACAATTTACGATAATGCCCTCTCGGGGTGTCGGTTAGGCCTAAAATTGCCCCGGGACCCAAACTAAACACCCTGGTATGCTATTCTGACTATCTCGACCCTTCCAGACTCAACGGCGCAATCAAAATGACCATATGAGTTATCCAAAAATAATTAATCTTTTATTCCATTAAATTAGTCCCGACACGACTCACACGCGCGTCTGACTTAATTTGCTAAATTGTCGTATTTGTTATTCTTCCATATTACATATCACACAGTAATATTCAATATATAAGTATTAACCCTTGGCACGCTCGTTAATATTTATTTTAAATCCTAATTAATGAACAATAAAATTCTCACATTTTAATTCAATTAATCCCACAATAATAATTAATTCCAAAATTATTTAAATCATAAAAATATTGGGTATTAAATACTTCCCCCCTAATAACAGAATTTCGTCCCGAAATTCAGAAAATAAGGTATACCTGGTATGAATAAGTCCAGATATTTCTCTCGTATATCCGCCTCACGCTCCCAAGTAGATTCCTCCACATTGTGATGCTGCCACTGTACCCGGATGAGTGGAACTACCTTTGACCTCAGCCTCCTCTCACTATGATCTAGGATAGCCACCGGTCTCTCCTCATATGAACTGTCTAATTGTAATTCAATCTCCTCAATAGCGATGTGAGTGTGTGACAACTCATCCCAAAGATACCGCCTCAATGACGAAATATGGAACACATCATGGATACAATATAAGTATTCCGGAAACCCAAGCATGTAAGCCATTGGTCCGACCCTCTCTCGGTACCCATAGACTCTTGGAAACTCTCCCAAAAATGAGATACAAATGTCTTTTCTCTATACAAGATAATATTAAGAGACACACCATGCCGTCTCACTATCTCTGCAATAAATAGCTGAGTGTACTATCCCGTTGTATAGTCTATCCTGACTGGCAGAAAATGGGATACATTAGTCAATCGATCCATAATAACCCATATATAATCGTGTATCCTCTTTGAAGTAGGCAACCCGGTAATGAAGTCCATGGAAATACCCTCCCATTTCCACGTAGGGATCTCTAATGGGTGAAGTAAACCTGGTGGCTTCTGGTGGTCCACTTTCACTAGCTGACAAGTGGTACACTTGGAGATGAACTTCGCAATGTCTCTCTTTATTTTGTGCCACCAGTATTGCCGCCTCATATCGTGATACATTTTCCCCATCGGGATGTACTGCAAATAGGGACCCGATCGATTTCGTCATCACTGCATGTAGAAGTTCCTCCCCCTCTGGAATAATGAGTCTCCCATTAAAGCGTAAATTGCCCTCGGAGATCACTGAAAAAGACTCTGCTCCATCAACTAAACGTTTCCTAATCTGATCTTGACAGAACGAATCCACTGCCTGTACCTGTACTACTCTAGTAACAATCTGAGGCATAACTGTCATCACAGACATAAATGATCGGGCCACGCCATCCTGGTGTCCCAATTCCTTCCATTTCGCTTTCCACACCTCGGCCCTCTCATCCACTAACCTACGGCTCAACGCGTTTGCTACCATGTTAGCCTTTACTGGGTGGTATTAGATATCGAACTAATAATCCTTCACGAATTTGAGCCATCGACGTTGACGCATATTCAGCTCTTTCTGCGTGAAGAGGTACTGTAATAACTTGTGATTCGTGAATAAGCAAAATTTCTCTAGGTCGTGGGTGGTGTAGTTCCTCTCATGAGGCTTAAGCTTATGGGAAGCATAAGCTATAGTTTGATCCTCATGCTAAAGAACACCCCCAAGTCCTAGAAAGGATGCATCTGTGTAGACTAGAGACTCCACTCCTGGCCTGGGCAGTCCTAACATTGATGCTGAAGTCAACTTATCTTTCAGCTCATCAAAAGCTAATTGGCAGGCATCTTCCCAGATAAATGGCACCCCTTTGTGAGTCAAAAGAGTCAATGGACCGGCTATCTTAGATAATTTTCGAATGAACCTCCTGTAGTATCCTACTAAGTCCAAGAAACTACGTATCGCTATCGGCGTCGTGGGCTATCCCCACTCCCTAACCACTGACACCTTCCCCGAGTCTATGGATATCCCTCTATCCGAAATAATGTACCCCAAAAATTGACCCTCTTTCAGCCAAAATCCACATTTCTCATATTTTTTATACAACTCATGTTGGCGCAGTGTCTCCAAAACCTGTCTCAAATGTTCGGCATGCTCCTCCTAAGTCTGGGATTAAATCAGGATGTTATCTATGAAGACAATGACAAACTGATCCAGGAACTCTGTGAACACCCTGTTCATCAAGTCCATAAACATGGTGGGGGCATTGGTTAGCCCAAAAGGCATAAACCTAAACTCATAGGAGCCATGTCTTGATAAGAAGGCAGTCTTCGACACATCCTGCTCCTTGATCCTTAACTGATGGTACCCTGACCTCAAGTCAATCTTCGAGAAGAAGGAATCTCCTCTCAACTAGTCGAATAAGTCATCCATTTGGGTTAATGGGTACTTATTCTATATCGTGACTTTATTCAACTCTTGGTAATAAATACACAACCTTAATGATCCATCTCTCTTCTTAACAAATAACACAGGGGCACCCCAAGGTGAAGTACTCCTACGAATAAACCCCTGGCCCAACAGCTGATTTATCTGATCCCGTAGCTTCCTCATCTCCGTTGAAGCCATAATATACGGTGCACGGGAAATCAACCGAGTTCCTGACGTCAAATCTATAATGAAGTGTATCTCCGTACTAGGTGGTAATCCTGGAATATCCTGGAACACATCAGCAAATTCCCTCACCACCGGTATCGAATCAAGCAGTATCACTATCTCTTTAGAGGTCTCCTCCTCTATATAATACAAATCAGTGGACGATCCTCCCTCAGGACAAGGCATAGCCACCAGAAACATCTCCTGATCAGGTATGGAAAAAATAATAGTCCTACTAAAACAATCGATAATGGCCCTATAAGCAACAAGTCAATCCATACCGATAATCACATCATATTCGGACATATTTATTACAAGCATGTCGACAGGTAAAGTAAGTCTCCAAATCTCAATACCCACCCCTTGACATATAAAGTGAAGTAGTGAAACATTACCCAAAGGTGAATCTACAGAAGTAATAGTACTCTCTCCTGTGACTAATAACCCCAAAGAATGTGCAAACCTCATGGAAATAAAATAATTTGTGGCCCCCGTATCAAATAAAATATGCCCCATAGTCCCATATATAGAAAACATACCCTCAATCGTGGCTGGAGCCTGTGGTACTGCGACCTGATGGAGGTTATAAACCCATCTATACTGAAGTTTCCCTTGCTGGACTGGAACTGCTGGAATAGCTGGCAACGCTGACATCTGAGGTGGTGCTGGGAGGGCGGTGGGAAAGATCGATCTCTGGGGCTCCTCTCGAGCACCCTACTGCTGCTACTGTGGGTCCCTACCCTTCTCAGGAAAGTCATGTTATTTATGGCCAGTCTTTTTACATATAAAACACTTCCCACCAAAGTTTCCCCTTCGTTGCCCCTGCTGTCCTCGGCCCTACTGGCCGTTTCCACTTCCCCCTTGGTCCTGTTGGCCCTGCCTAAACTACTATTGGCCCTACCTAAACTACTACTGGTCCTGATGCCCCTGTTGGCCCTGATGGCCATGCTGACCCTGTTGGCCAGGCATAAAACCTACTTGACCCTAATGAAAACCCCCTGACCTGAATCGCTTAGAATCCCCTGTTGGGAACTCTGATCAACCAGTCTCTACTGACCCTGAGCTGGTTATACCTCGCTGTAACCATTATCTCCTGTCCTTCCCTGCTGGCTGGACTCCCCCTCTCATTTTCTCCCATTCATATGGAAGCGATGGTCCTGACAATGCAGTAGTTCGATATTAAGTACATCAGTATAGGTCTATAATGAGAGGTTACCTAGAAGATGTTGCCTAATCCTCCAGGTGAGGCCATTTCCGCTACAATGATGTGTAAGGTCGACGGACTTATATAATTCATTTGAATTTCAGATGTCACTCATGAGGAAGTTACAAACTAACAATGATGAAGGAGAAAATATGGGACAAGACCAACATGTACCTCAGGTACACCAAGAAAGAACAAAAATCGCTGAGATAATGAATATCGTGGCACAAGTAGTGACTATAGCAATATTGCGGTACCCAAATAGCAGTGTACAGCTTGCAGGGGGAAAAGAACGAGAGAAGTTAATCAATATGACATTACTAAAATTAGCAACCAAGGTGAAATACCACAGTAGCAGCGACAAGTGACTCAGAGTCGTCAAGGAGGGGAAGATAATAGAAATGGTGGGAAGAGCCAAACTCTCTAGAGCCAACAAAGCCAGGAGTAGAGGGCAAACCCCAAGAGGTGTTTTAAATGTGAAAAAATTAGCCATACCCATCGAGACTGCCCATATTCGGCTGGTGAGGAACCTCGTCCCAATCGGCAAGCAAAATAAGGCATAAGAAGGAAAGGGTTTTAGGGTAAGTGTCATAAGTACGGAAAGCAGGGTCACCGGTGGAGGGGCTGCCCGCAACAAGATAAAGTAATAGGACAGGATGCTCAACATGAGGAATCCTGGATAGTTACCCCAATATCACAGGAATCACAACAACATCAAGGAGTACAGTATGGATGTATCTATAATTCCCGATATACGGTCATGCCATTGATACGAAACTGTCACCTGTGTTTGAACGTACAATACTTCATTAATTATAGTGTCTTTTAAGATAAGAGGGAAATATAGAATAACTTAGATGTGTTACTGTTTAGTACTAATACTCTGAGAAATGTTAGCATATAATGTAGTATTATCATGATTTTTGAATTGTCTAACGACGGTTTGAGTGATAATAGACCATCACAGTAGTATATTTTTATGTTCGTTAGAAATTTCACTAAGTGTCACTTGAGAAGAGGCGGAGCTTTATATATATTTTTATAGGGTAACGTATAAAGACTTCATAAGGTACATCATCTGGTTATATCAAATCTCGATGGGTAGGGATGTCTATTAAAGAAACTCGAAACCAAGAATCACCAATCCATATTAAATTAAGGGAAAGTAAACTGAATACAATTTCTGAAAATGTCTAAGGAATGATCGACACAGGCCCTAAATGGATAGTCTATATAGAACTGAGTGAAATGATATAGGCATCTAATGCAAAGACCTACAGCTTCCACAATAGCTGCAGCACGCCAAGCAATCCAAATCTCTAAGTATGGTGTCCCTGTGGTTGAGCACCTAATGTAACATATATATATATATATATATATAGAAAGATAGAAAAGACGTGCAAGAAATGGGTCAGAGACCGATGTGTAAAATATTGGTTTTAGCAAGTATTTAAAATTTGCAATGAAGCAATTATCAAGTCCATGTTAGTTCGAACTCTCACCTGAGATTCTCACCTCTCGTCTATTGTGCGCGTACACCTATTCTCACCTAGCCATTCGTAACCCTTTTAACTAGATAAAGACTTACTTCTAGTTATACCTCGTGATATTAACTCGTGATTACCAATTTTCCACATTATTAATATCATCATTTATTAACTCGGTTAAGTGTTATCACACTAAGTTAAGTATTCATACCTTACGTCACTTAAGATTTTACTATCCCAATAACCTACAATTATCTCGTAGTAGGAATAACACAAGTGCACATATACATTTTCATCACTACAATATACAGATACTAATAGAGCACCCCGAGGCTAAGCCTGTAGTGCGTTGCATACTCTGATATCATGTCCCGGTAGATCTCGTACTCGAATAAGGACTATCGGCTCGGAAATCTCCCACGAACCATATATATAAAAAACACACATAGTGGAGGGGAACATAGTTCACATATCTATGGTTCACGCACATACCTACGCTCCCATAGTAACCTGACTTATCAACTCACCAGTAAGTCATCATAGTCTTATGTTCTGAGATACAAGTCAATAATCCCCCCGAAGGTCACCCAGGATAAGATTGTCTCTACACTACCCCCATGATAGCAAGCAGCTAGGCATGTCATACACATAATATTAAGCATGTAATAGGTATCCACACATCCTAATAATATTTAGAGGTATACCCAACCAAATTATTTATATATATCCCATACGTATTATTCTCTCATTTTTTTACGTATTATATATATATTAATTCGATCACTAACTCTTACGTAGTCTACAAGGTCAACCTTCCGTTCCAACCATTTAAAGTAGAATTTTCTGCCTTCTTCCTAAAAATTCTGCACTAGGCTAAGTTCCTCAATTAGCAGGTTTCTCACTTAAATTAATTTTGCAACTTAATTTGGGGTAAAAATGGAAATTTCCAGAATTTGGACCTATCGCTCGAATCAGAAAACCAAGTCATTTTCACGACTTACACATGTAGCTCGAACCAGTCTTCGCGCGACTTCGCTCGACATCCCTATATAGCTCAAACTACTTCTCATGAGATACCAATCTCGTTTGAACGACCTACTTCGCGCGACAACGCGAGAGTTGGCGCTGTTTCGTCTTCAACCTTTGACATCTTCCTTTTTCATCATTTTTCAACCCTAAAACCTCTAAATTATTATCCCAAAGTTCAATCAATCAGTCCCGATTCGAATCCTAATAATGATACATGGATTCTAACATCCTAGAATCATAAAATCATTACAAATTAGCAAAGAAATATGAAATTCCCAATTTAATTACTAAAACCCTAGTTCTTCAAATTATTAATCAAGAACTCATGATTTCCAGGTTCGTTCTTCACATAACTTCATCAAAACGAAATTTATATTCTACATATATGGAGGGTTCAATCTAATTAATCTCATATTCAAATCATACATCCTAAATCTCTCCAATTTTCATTACTTTTATGAACAAAACATGTTTATATCATCCCTATACTAACATGAATATGATTAATGCTAAAGAAAATCAAGTAATAAACTCTTGCTTCGAATTAGTCATCTGATTTCTTGACGTTGTTGGTATGGGCGTGTTCCTCTTGTTCTGATCTACACAATGGTGGTGATGGTTGTGCAAGGTTGTGCTAAATTGGGCCTTCCCTCTTGGAATCTGTTTTCCCTCACACCCTTTATGGCTGTTCTTTACTTTCTGTATCCTTTTACCCTAATGGACACCTCTTGGCGGATAATATAACTCCTAATTTTCGTCCATTAATTAAACCAAAAAATACAATTTACCATAATGCCCTCTCGGGGCGCCGGTTAGGCCTAAAATTGCCACGGGACCCAAACTAAGCACCCGGGTATACTATTCTGACTATTTAGACCCTTCTGGACTCAACGTCGCACTCGAAATGACCATACGAGTTACCCAAAAATAATTTATCTTTTTATTCTATTAAATTAGTCCCGATATAACTCACACGCACATTTGACTTAATTTACAAAACTGTCGTATTTCTTATTCCTGACAATTTATCGAAGTGTATAGTTCCATATTACATATCTCACAGTAATATTCAATCAATGAGTATTAAACCTTGGCACGTTAGCTCATATATTTTTAAATCCGGATTAATTAATAATTAAATTCTCACATTTTAATTCAATTAATCCCACAGAATAATTAATCCCATAGTTATTTAAATCATTAAAAGTATGGGGTATTACATACTTCCCCCCTAATAAAGAAATTTTGTCCCAAAATTCGAAAAATAAGGTAAACCTGGTACGATTAAATCTGGATATTTCTCACGCAAATCCGCCTCACGCTCCCAAGTAATTTAATTACTAGGTTTTAGTAATTAAATTGGGGATTTCATATTTCTTTGATGATTTGTAATGATTTAATGATTCTAGGATGTTAGAATCTATGTATAGTTGTTAGGATTCGATTCCGGACTGATTGATTGGAGTTTGGGATAATAATTTAGAGGTTTTAGGGTTGAAAAATGATGAAAAATGAAGTTGTCAAAGGTTAAAGACGAAACAGCGCCATCTCGCGCGATATCGCGCGAAGTAGGTCATTCAAACGAGATTAGTATCTTGTGAGAAGTAGTTCGAGCGATATAGGGATGTCGCCTAAAGTCGTACGAAGATTGGTTCGAGCGACATGTGTAAGTCGTTAAAACAACTTGGCTTTCTAGTTCGAGCGACAGGTCCAAATTCTGGAAATTTCCATTTTTACCCCAAATTAAGATGCAAAATTAATTTAAGTGAGAAACCTGCTAATTATGGAACTTAGCCTAGTGCATAATTTTTAGGAAGAAGGTGGTAAATTCTACTTTAAAGGGTTGGAAGAAAAGGTTGCCGTTCGAGACTACGTAAGAGTTAGTAATCGAATTAATATATATAATACGTAAAAAAATGAGAGAATAATACCTACGGGATATATATAAATGATTTGGTTGGGTATACCTATAAATATTAATAGGATGTGTGGATACCTATTACATGCTCAATATTATGTGTATGACATACCTAGCTGCTTGCTATCACGGAAAGTGGTGTGAAGACAGTCTTATCCTGATTGACCTTCGGGGTTATTATTGACTTGTATCTCATAACATAGGACCGTGAAGATTTATTGGTGAGTTGATAAGTCAGCTGACTAGGGGAGCATAGGTATCTGCGTGACCCATAGATATGTGAACTATGTTCCCCTCCACTATCTGTGTTTCGTATTTATATGGTTCGTCGAAGATTTTCGAGTCGATAGTCCTTATTAGAGTACGAGATGTACCGAGACATGATAGTAGAGTATGCAATGCACTACAGGATTTTCCTTGTGGTGCTGTATTAGTATATGTATATTATAGTGATGAAAATGTATATGTATACTTGTGTTATTCCTACTGTGAGATAATTGTAGGTTATTGGGATAGTACAATCTTAAGTGACATAAGCTGTGAATACTTAACTTAGTGTCATAACACTTAACCGAGTTAATAAATGATGATATTAATAATGTGGAAAACTAGGAATCAAGGGTTGCTATCACGAGGTATAACTAGAAGTAAGTCTTTAACTAGTTAGAAGGGTTACAGATGGCTAGGTGAGAATAGATGTACGTTAGACGTGCACAATAGACGAGAGGTGAGAATCTCAGGTGAGAGTTCGAACTAACATGCACTTGATACTTTCTGCATTGCAAATTTTAAATACTTTCTAAAACCAATATTTTACACATCGGGCTCTGACCCGTTTCTTGCATCTCTTTTCTCTCTTGTTATATATATGTATTACATCAGGCGCTCAGCCGTAGGGACACCGGACTTAAATATTTGGATTGCTTGGCGTGCTGTAGTTGTTGTGGAAGCTGTAGATCTTTGCATTAGATGCCTATATGATTTCACATAGTTCTATATAGACTATCCATTTAGGGCCTATGTCGCCCGTTCCTTAGATATTTCCATAAATTATATTCAATTTACTTTCCCTTCATTTCTGATGGATTTGTGATTCTTGGTTTAGAGTTTTGAACTCGAATGTTTTATCCGGTCTTATTTATTTCAGTACATGATTCAGATTCAGTATTTATTTTATTCAGTTGTGTGGTAGATGGATTATATTTTACATTCTTGGATTTAATAAATGAATGGTTTATTTTGGAAAAAAAATATTTTTTTACACTAGCTTAATTAATCTAATTATGTAATGAAATTACTAAAACCTAGCTGCTTAATATTACATATTTAATATTATGTGTATGACATACCTAGCTCCTTGCTATCACGGGAGGTAGTGTAGAGGCAGTGTTATCTTGGGTGACCTTCGGGGGGGTTATTGACTTGTATCTCATAACATAGGACTGTGAAGACTTATTGGTTAGTTGATAAGTCAGCTGACTATGGGAGCGTAGGTATGTGCGTGACCCATAGATACGTGATTTATGTTCCCGTACACCATGTGTGTTTTGTATATATGGCTCCTGGGAGATTTCTGAGCCGATAGTCCGTATTGGAGTACGAGATGTACCAGGACATGATAGCAGAGTATGTAATGCACAACATATTCAGCCTTGGGGTGTTGTATTAGTATATGTATATAATAGTGGTGAATATATATATATGTAGTATATATATATAATAGTGTATGTATATAATAGTGGTGAATATATATATAATAGTGGTGAATATATACATATTCAGCTGACTTATCAACTCACCAATAAGTCTTCACATTCCTATGTTCTGAGATACAAGTTAATAATCTCCCCGAAGGTCACCCAGGATAAGACTGTCTCTATACCACCTCCCATGATAGCAAGCATCTAGGTATGTCATACACATAATATTAAGCATGTAATAGGTATCCACACATCCTATTAATATTTACAGGTATACCCAACTAAATCATTTATATATATCCCATACGTATTATTCTCTCATTTATATATATCCCATACATCCTAAACTACGGGTTCAATCATTCTAACCCGTACAAACCTCTATAATTTCATCCCAAACGCCCATCAAAGTAATCCAAATGTATAATAAATATATATAAACAAGTTCTAATGTAACAACATCAATAAATCCTCAACGAATCAATCAAATAGGGGTTTAATCCCAGATTTCTTTATAAAACCAAATCTTCCGTGAATAATCACAAACCTCTATTTTAATCCAGATTTTCTCCCCAAATATCATAATAAATTTGTGGTTAATCCTCTACATATGATCACGATTTCAGACTATATGGATTCTTCCTACAACACATATAAATCATCTTCTAAAACATATCATTCTTCAATTAAAACATATGATTTTCATACCTAAACTAACATGGAAGGAAAATCAACTAGAAATCAACAAGATAGATACTTTCCTGGGATTCAAGGGTCTTATTTGTTGATGAAAAATATATGGTTGTGTCCCTCGTCGTGCGATCTACGTTTTGGTGGTGGTGGTGCAATCGAGTGACTTCTTGGCCTTGTATTGCTTGGAAAACTCTTCACCTTCTTCTCTAATGGTTGTTCTCATGTTCTTTGATTGATAACCCTAAAATAAAACTCCTAATGGCTGATATAACTTAGGAAATTTTGCGGGTTTAATTATCCAAAAATACAAAATGTCTATAATACCCTCCCGGGATGTCAATTAGGCCTAAAAATGCCCCGAGACCCAAAGTAAACCCCCAGGTACACTTTTCTGACTATATCGACCCTTTTGGAAACTTTGGCGCACTCAAAACAACCATACAGTCGACTTATAATTTATTCACTTTTATAATAATAATTTAGTCTTAACACGACGCAAGCACGTCCCGACTTAAATTTCCATAATTGCAATTTTATTCACTCGTGACAATTTTTAATAAACTCAATCTAATGTATTACTTTATTCATCTAGTAATATTCAACAAATTCCCAATAATTACTAACTCACGTCACGCAAGTAAATATTAAAAATAAATATCCGAATTAATTTTAAATTAATATCTCAATTAAATTTAATAAATTACTAATTTTAAAATCCATAAAAATACAGGGTATTACACAGAATACTTTTATATATGGAATCTGGGAATTTTTCCAGGAGGCTTTAGTAGTAAAATTGAGTTTGGGTACGACATTTCTCTCTTTCTGATGGATAAACAGAGTGGGCGAACTAGATTTTGTATGATATTCTTAGGGCATGTTTTTTGGATTTTAAAGGTGGATAGGATCAATACTTAACTTTTGAAAAGTTTGCCTAAAATAATAATCATCAATAGACAATCGGTACGGCACCATATGAGGCATTATCTGAACAACTTTGTCATTCACCGAGTTATTGGTTGGAGTTAAGTGATCAAATATTATTTAAAATGCCTCAAAGAACATGTCACTCATTCGAGCATGGATGAAGATGGCATAGGATCGGCATTAGAGTTATGCCGATAAGCAAAGGACAAAACTGGAGTTTCAAGTCGGAGATCAAGTTATTTTACGAGTCTCCCTAATGAAAGGAGATGTTAGATTTAGGTCTAAGGGGATGTTGGCACCCCGATAATCAGTCCTTTTTACGATTTTGGATAGGGCAGGTCGGGCAGCATATTGATTAGCCTTACCCAATCATCTTCAGCAAGTACATGATGTTTTCCATGTATTAATGTATATGAAATTTTTTAGCGATGATGATGCTTATCAGCATATCAACCTCAACAGGATTTAGATGTGACCCGATACAAGTTTCAAGGACCGACCACATTGCATACTTGACCGAAAGACCAGAATTTAAGATTGAAAGTCATACCATTAGTCAAATTTTAGTGGGGGCACCATAACAAGTCAGAGTGTACAGGAAAGAGAGAGGACAACATGCAAGAAATATATACAGAGTTATTCTAGTCGGGCACTAAGTTTTAGTTTCGAGGATAAAACTTGTTGTTTAATGCATTATTTAAATTAATTTATATCATGAAATGTTACTTATTTGATTTTGAAGTGTTATTTATCAATAGTGAATGACTAGTACATCACTAATTTATATCGTATGTGTAAGTGTATTCAATCATAATTATTTAAATTGAACGTAATGCACAAAAATAAATTAAATGTTCAATTACACCTTAAAAGGATGGGTTTTAAACCTTACGTGTTAGTATATAGCCTAGCTTAGGTTTGAAACTAATTGGACATGATTTTGGGCTCAATGGGTAAGGGTCCATGTAGGGATTAAGCCTAATTTATGGATTAACATTATACATGGAAGATGAGGGTTTGGTTGGATCACTTTAATACTTGAGAAAAGAAACCCTAGAGAAAGAAGAGGGAGGCTACTTGGATAAGAAGCAAAGAGTGCAATTGGGCAATGGAGAAGAGAATAATTGGGGGTTCTCAATTGTAATTCGGCGTACCTTAATTTGGTAGCAAGTTTATTTAGTATAATTATAAAATTTCTTTTATTTCCAGAATATGATTATCCACTGGATTCTAAACCTAATATAAAAAAATTCATTTAGATAGTTCAATAATAAATTTTTAATAATATTAACTAGAAGCATTAGATTTTTATCCGCAAATTGACTTCAATTACAATCGTTATGGAATTTGGGTTATATTTAGTAATTATAGGTTAAAATTATATATTCTTGAATAATTGAGTAAAAGCACCTTTATTTTGACATGACTGAATTGGAATTTGGGACTTTAGAATGAAATTTAATATCTAGGGTTCTAATTCTGTAAAATACGTATAAATCCTTATATAAATCTGGTAGGCTTATCAACATATCATATACTTTTGGTTGGAAGATTTTGTAGGGCAAATTAAGGTTTATGGAGGAACTTAAACCTTAAATTAGGCAGTTAATAGGGGTTCTAGATAGAGGGGTCGTATAAGAGGCTAGAGGTTGAAGAAAGGATAAAATATAAAGAGTTTCATGGTTTCTTGGTTCGAACGTCCATAATTATGATCCGTGCTAATGGGCCATGCAAATAACAAGGTTTTAGGTATGTATACAAGAACGGGGAAAAATTGGAAGTTTTTATTGATTAGGTAAGAAAGTAATTAGGAATTGAATTCTGAGACTTAGATATTTTAGATTCTGATCTAAGACATTTAATCTTATATGCGAAATTATTTTGAAGAATAATAAGGCTCATATCATTCTTCAAATACAAAAAAAGGTATTTTACTTTATATGCAACACATTAACAATGTATAGATATAAGAGGCATCTTAGTGTGACACCCCGCCTAATTAAATACCGGGCGATCACTCCTTTATTAAATTAAAATCAATGTGAACAGTTGGTTCATTCTTAGCATCACTGTCGTAAAAATAACTTTTCCAAATTTAACACCCTATTTAATTAAGCTAAGTGTCAAAACAATTTTTTTAACATTACTTTCCAAATTTTATTTTGAAAATAAAGATTTAATTATCTACAACAATTCAATATTTAAAGAATCACACCACAATAATCCTGGAACATATAATCCAATTAATTTAAACATTCAACAACAAAACCCCAGCATTTAAAACTTAAAGTAAAACATACATGATGAATAAATCCCAAAGTAATAGTACTAGAAATAACTGAAATACAAATGTCCCAATAAAACAGATAAATAGTGGAAAGGGAGACACATGCCCAATAAGGAGAATGATAGAAGTGGAATCAAGTAAATGAAATCGTCTAAGCAAGTGGCCTGCAACTCCCACCTAAGCTGCAACACGTTCTTTCCAAGGGATCCTAAACAAGACGCCCCTGTGGCTGGGCACGTGTAATATATACATATATATACAAGAGAGAAAGAGGAATAGAAACGGGTCAGAGCCCGATAGTGTATATGATTTAAAAATTCGTTTAGCAAGTATTTAAATTAATACAGGCCAATGCAACAACATATTAGTGCAACACTCTCTTGAGAAATTCTCGCCTCTCTTCTAATGTGCACTCCTATCGCACTAACCTTGCCAATGGTTTATCTCATCATATATCACACTATCCTTCCCCGAGGATTTAACTTATCTTAGGTGACTCTCAAAATTTAAGATTTAACAACATCATGGTTTAAAAAGGATAATTTCATTTAGTACAAAACGCTCATTTTAACTTTATTGATTCATAAAGTTTTTCAATATCATATTATACTTTTCAAAACAAGTATTTACAATTTGAGTCATTATACATGTCTTACTTACCATAACACAGTAGGCAATTTCCCATATTTCAGAAGTTCATATATATATTAAATACTCGTATAATATATATATCCTAACAGCACCCCACATAAAATTTTATGGTGCGGGCATACTCTGCTATCCAATCCCCGTATCAATCGTACTAAAGGGGATACAAGTTCAGAATCACTCTCGAACTGTATAAATACATACACAAACAATATTGAGGCGAAGCATAGATTCCAAGTCCAAGAGGTCAGTACATACCCTCACGTCTCTTAGGACCGTGACTACCGATTCGATAGCCTGTACCTAGGACTTCTATCTTCTAGGGTACTAGTCAATATCCCCCATAAGGCACACGAGATAAGATCGTCCCAGCGCGGAAACCTCAGGGATAGCAAGTAGCGCGGGCATGATTTTCACAAGTATATAATATATGCATACACAATCATATAAATATACCACTTTTATTATATCAATTTAGGTTTATCCAATAACCCACATTCATAACATTTATCCTTATTTTCCAACTATTATTTATCAAGTATAATGGTTCGTTTCTAACTTTAATTCGAAGGGTTTTTTTCCAACTTACTACGTAACCCTCATGGACTCTATTCTTCCAAATATACAATTCAATAGATATCCATTTATGTTGCAACGTAACTCTCTCTTACGTGTCTCTCCCCTTTAATATATACTTACATTATCCCTTATGCAAAATATCCCAAAAATATAGATTTCACCTTACATTAAAGGATTTTGAATTTTATTTTCAAAGATGAAAATTTCAAACGGTTTCGAAATCGGAATTAAAATGGAGTTTTAATTGATTTTTTTTTTATCTCTACGAGTCCTCAAAACATAAAATTGTCTAGAAAAAAAATATTAAAAAATATTGAACGGTCCAATCGAGCTCAATTTTTTTCTGTCGCTTCCTCTCGTCTTTAGCTAATTCTCTGTAAAATTTCATCCAATTCCAACGGTCCGATCTTCCGGAATAAATTTTTTTTTAGTGTTTGTATCTGATTAGAACTCTTTTCTTAATCAAACTCTTAATCCTTTACATGACAAAGGGTTTCCAGTTAATCATATAAATCATCACTACATCAAAATTTCCCATCTCAAATTGGGTTTTTCTTCCATAAATCTCATCCTAATAACTCCTAAACTAATATGGATGATGCACCAACGAAATAAGCAAGATAAACACTTGCCTGTGATTTTAAAAAATCTGGTTTGGTGTTGAATTTGGTGTGGTTGCGTTTCCCTTCTCGCGATCTACGCGTTGGCGGTGGCGGCGGTGCAAACGGGTGAGTTTTGAGCCTTGGAATGCCTTGAAAGCTCTCTCCTCTCCTCTCCAATTGCCGTTCTAGTGTTTTGAGTTATCTAACCCTAGGAGATAACCTAAACATCTGATATAACCCCTTTAATTTTCGTGGGTTTAATTACCCAAAAATATAAAATGACTAAAATGCCCTCCCGGGGTACTAATTAGGCCTAAAAACGCCCCGAGACCCAAATCAAACTCCCGGGTATACTTTTCTGACTATCTCGACCCTTCCGAACGTGTTGGCGCACTCAAAATGACCATACAAACAACTTATAAAATATTTACTTTTATTTATCAATATTTAGTCCCGACGCGACACGGGAGCGTCCCGACTCAAATTTCTAAAATTATCATTTTATTCACTCGTGACATTTAATATGGCCACTATTATATATTACTTTGCTCATTAGTAATATTCAACAAATTTTCCCATAATTACTAACTCTCATCACGTTAATAATTATAACATAATTAATTTCCAAATTTTAATTAAATAATTAATTCACATTAAATTTAATAAATCCACAAATTAATATAGCATAAAAATACGGGGTATTACATACTTCCCCCCTAATAATGGAATTTCGTCCCGAAATTCAGAAAATAAGGCATACCTGGTAAGAACAAATCTGGATATCTCTCGCGCATATCAGCCTTGCGCTCCCAAGTGGATTCCTCCACATTATGATGCTCCCACTGGACCCGTACAAGTGGAACTATCTTCGACCTCAATCTCCTCTCACTATAGTCTAGGATAGCCACCGGTCTCTCCTCGTAAGAGCTGTCAGGATGCAAGTCTATCTCATCTATCGCGATGTGAGCATGGGCCATATCATCCCGAAGATACTGTCTCAACGACGAGACGTGGAATACATCGTGAATGCAATGTAAATGCTCTGGAAGTCCCAATCTGTATGCTACCGGCTCAATCCTCTCGATAATGGGAAATGGTCCCACGTACCTCGGGGCTAATTTCCCTTTCTTCCCGAACCTCATCACTCCCTTCATAGGAGATACACGCAGTAACACTTGGTCCCCCACATTAAACTTTCGAAAGAACCGTTTCGCATCGGCATAGCTCTTCTGCCTGTCCTGGGCTACTCGAATGCGACTCCTCTCAATCCTCGCGGAGGTTTCCTAAATCACCTCTGGTCCTAGCAACTTGTTATCCCCCACCTCTAGCCAACAAGTTGGAGAACGAAAAGGCCTGCCATACAAAGCCTCAAATGAAGCCATACCAATCATAAACTGATAAGAGTTATTATAAGCAAACTCTACCAGTGGAAGATGTGGTTCCCAACCTCCTCCAAAATCAAGAACACACATGCGTAGCATATCCTCTAACATCTGATTAGTACGCTCTGTCTGTCCATCTGTCTGTGGGTGATAAGCTGAACTCAGCCTCAACTCAGTACCCATAGCCTCCTGAAAGCTTTCCCAGAAACGTGACACGAAATCTTGTCTCTATCTGACACAATATTCAGGGGCACCCCATGTAATCTGACAATCTCAAAAATGAACAACTGAGCATACTGACCCGTGGTATAATCTGTCCGCACCGACAGAAAATGAGCCACCTTGGTCAAATGGTCTACAATCACCCAGATAGAGTCGTGGCCCTGCTGTGATGTAGGCAACCCTGTAATAAAATCCATGGAAATACTCTCCCACTTCCACGTGCGTACTTCCAATAGCTGAAGCAATCCTGACGATTTCTGATGGTCCACCTTCACCAGCTGGCAGGTACAAAAACTTGGACACGAACTCAGCAATGTCCTTCTTCATCCCACTCCACCAGTATTGCCTCCTCATATCCTGGTACATCTTATCTCCTACAGGATGTACTATAAATTTGGACCCGTGAGATTGGGTCATCACTTCATGATGCAATTTTGCCCCTTCTGGAACCACTAATCTCCCATTAAACCTCAAACCCCCATCATAACTAACAGAATAGGACTCAGTACCCTCGGCTAAAAGTCGTACAATCTGTTCCTGGTAAAACGGGTTAGTGGTTTGGGCCTGTATTACCCTCGTAATAATCTCGGGTGTGATTGTCATAACAGATATGAAGGAACTGGCTACTGCGTCCTGGTGACCCAACTCCTTCCACTTCTCTTTCCAGACGTCTGCTACCTCATTTACCGATCTACGGCTCAACGCATCAGCAACTACGTTGGATTTCCCCAGATGATACTGTATGTCGAACTGATAGTCCTTCACAAACTCTAACCATCTGCGCTGACGCATATTCAGCTCTCGCTGAGTGAACAGCAACTGCAGTGATTTGTGATCTGTGAACAAACGGAACTTCTCCCCCAATAAATAGTGACTCCATATCCTCAATGCAAAGACGATCGCTGCTAACTCCAGGTCATGGGTGGGGTAATTCTTCTCACGCAGCTTAAGCTTGCGGGAGGAAAAAGCTATAGCCTTTTCTTCCTGCTAAAGTACTACCCCAAGTCCCCGTAAAGAGGCATCGGTGTAAACCAGGTACTCCACACCCGGCTTCGGTAAAGCAAGGACTGGTGCTGAAGTAAGCTTGTCTTTCAGCTCGTCGAAAGCCAATTGACAAGCTTCATCCCAAACATATGGTACCCCTTTACGAGTCAGGTTTGTCAATGGACCCGCTATTTTGGAAAATCCCCGAATGAATCTCCTGTAGTATCTGGATAACCCCAAGAAACTACGCACTTCCATAGGTGTTGTGGGTTGTCCCCACTCCCTCACCGCTGACACTTTACTGGGGTCAACGGCTATCCCCTGTTCAGAAACAACATGCCCCAAGAACTGTACCTCTTGTAACCAGAATCCACACTTCTCGTACTTAGCATACAACTGATGCTCTCTTAAAGTCTGAAGAACCTGCCTCAAGTGCTCGGCAAGCTCCTCCTTGGAGTATGAATATATCAAGATGTCATCTATGAAGACGATGACAAACTGATCCAAGAACTCTCTGAATACTCGGTTCATTAAGTCCATGAACACGGCTGGAGCATATGTGAGACCAAATGGCATCACTCTGAACTCGTAAGACCCGTATCTCATCAAGAAGTCAGTCTTTGAAACATCCTGCTCTCTAATACGTAGCTGATGGTACCCCGACCTTAGATCTATTTTCAAAAAGAAAGTTTCTCCCCTCAACTGGTCGAATAGATCATCGATTCGAGGCAATGAATACTTATTCCGTATCGTGACCTTATTCAACTCCCGGTAGTCCACACATAATCTCAGTGAACCATCTCTCTTATTCACAAACAAGCTGAAGTGCCCCAAGGTGAGGTACTCCTGCGAATGAAGCCCTGACCTAACAGCTGCTCTATCTGATCTCGTAACTCTCGCATCTCCGTCAGAGCCATACGGTATGGAGCGCGTGCTATCAGTCTCGTATCTGGTAATAAATCTATGATAAAGTCTATCTCTCAACCGGGGGTAGGCTTGGTATCTCCTAAAACACATCGAAATACTCACGAACAACTAGAATCGAGTCTAACGGAATCACGACCTCCTTAGAGGCATCCTCCTCTATATAATACAAATGAGTGGTCGAGCCTCCCTCTGGGTAAGGCATCGTCACTACAAACATCTCTTGCCCCGGAATGGCAAAAATAATGCTCCCACTGAAGCAATCAATCATGGCTCTATAAGCTGCGAGCCAATCCATACCGATAATAACATCATGCTCATGCATATCTAAGACTAACATGTCTGCACGTAATACCAAACTACCAATATCTACCCCCACTCCCCGGCATATAAAGAAGATAAGCGACCCACTCCCCAGTGGTGAGTCTACACACGTCACTGTGCTCTCTGCTGTGGCTAAAAACCCTAAGGCCTTCGCAAAATGCGTAGCTATAAAACAATGCGTTTCCCCAGTATCAAACAAAACCCGACCCATAGTACCATGGATAGCAAACATACCCTTAATCGTGGGTGGTTCATGTGGAGTTGCTGCCTGGTGGATGTTATAGCATGTCCGTACTGTAACTGCCCCTGCTGCACTGAAGCTACTGGAATGGCTGGTAGGGCTGGCACCTGGGCTGGAGCTAGGAGGGCAGCTGGAAAAAGTGGTCTTTGTGGCTCATTACGGTCACCCTGCTGTTGTGGGTCCCTATTACCCTCTGGGCAATCCTGGAGCTTATGACCATGCTTGCCGCATACAAAACACCGAACTCTAAAGTTATCTCACCTCTGACCCTCCTGGTCGTTACCTCCCCGCCACTGGCCCTGTTGGCCCTTATTAGTACGCTGTTGGCCCTGTTGATTAGGCTAGCCCTGCTGGCCCTGCCTATAACCCTCAAATCCCTGCCTGGAATCACCTGAACGGAATTGCTTAGCAGGGTCACCTTGATGGGAACTCTACTCGTGCTGACGAGTTTGTCCATGAGATGGGGCCCCACTAGAACTACTACCCCCGGTCCTGCCCTACTGGCTGGACTCTCCTGCTCTCCTGCTTCCCTACAGATGGAAGCGGTGATCCTGGCAATGTAGTAATGCAGCATTGAGTACATCAGTGAAAGTACTCAGAGATAGATTCCCTATAAGATGCTGACGGATCCTCCAAGCTAACCCGTCCACAAACAACATTATCTTCTTACTATCAGTAGGTGCCTCATCTGGCACTATGATGAGAAGTCTCGTGAACTCCTACTCATAATCAGCAACGGTAGAGTTCTCCTGTTTCAAATTCAGTAATTTTTGCCTCATCTCAGTTTGCACGATGGGTGGAAAGTACTTGCGGTCAAACCGATCCCAAAACAACTGAATAGGGATCGTGTCCCTCTCCTCCAAGGTGGTAGTGGACTCCCACCACTGCAAAATGACCCCCACCAGTTTAAAGGAAGCCAATAACTGCCTTTGCACGTCGGTGCACTCATACATACGAAGATGTCACTGGATGTCTTTCTTCCATTGGCTGACTGTGACGATATCTGAGCTACCAGAGAACTCAGGGGGATGCGCCTTCTGAAAAGCATCCCTAACCCTCTCCCATGCAGATGGAAGCTGTGCTGGTACTAGCACCACTGTCTGAATCTGGGGTGGAGCCTGCTGAACCACCGCTAGCGCGACATTCACCGCCTGAGCAACAATGGCGGCTACTTCATTATCACTCATAGTGCCTTGTGCCGGAGCTACTGGTTGCTTGACCTGGGCACGCCTATCCTTCGGTGCAGGTCTCGGACGCATCTGAAATGCGAAGAAGTTTATTAGTCTATAGTCATTATCAAATCCCAAATGGCTGAAGACGTAAACGTAAAATCAGAAATACAACAATCCTAAAAATAGGGCTCTATAGCAAAAACGTTAAGCTGAAAGCGAAAACAAGCCGTATAGATCCTATGGACACTAGAACCTCATGCTCTGATACCACCTGTGACACCCAGCCTAATTAAATACCGGGCTATCACTCCTTTACTAAATTAAAATCAATGTGAACAGTTGGTTCATTCTTAGCATCACTATCGTAAAAATAACTTTTCCAAATTTAACACCCTATTTAATTAAGCTAAGTGTCAAAACAATTTTTTTAACATTACTTTCCAAATTTTATTTTGAAAATAAAGATTTAATTATCTACAACAATTCAATATTTCAAGAATCACACCACAATAATCCTGGAACATATAATCCAATTAATTTAAACATTCAACAACTAAACCCCAGCATTTAAAACTTAAAGTAAAACATACATGTTGAATAAATCCCAAAGTAATAGTACTAGAAATAACTAAAATACAAATGTCCCAATAAAACAGATAAATAGTGGAAAGGGCGACACATGCCTAATAAGGAGAATGATAGAAGTGGAATCAAGTAAATGAAATCATCTAAGCAAGTGGCCTGCAACTCCCACCTAAGCTGCAACACGTTCCTTCCAAGGGATCCTAAACAAGGCACCCCTGTGGCTGGGCACCTGTAATTTATACATATATATACAAGAGAGAAAGAGGAATAAAAACGGGTCAGAGCCTGATAGTGTATATGATTTAAAAATTCATTTAGAAAGTATTTAAATTGATACAGGCCAATGCAACAACATATTAGTGCGACACTCTCTTGAGAAATTCTCGCCTCTCTTCTAATGTGCACTCCTATCGCACTAACCTTCCCAATGGTTTATCTCATCATATATCACACTATCCTTCCCCAAGGATTTAACTTTTCTTAGGTGACTCTCAAAATTTAAGATTTAACGACATCATGGTTTAAAAAGGATAATTTCATTTAGTACAAAACGCTCATTTTAACTTTATTGATTCATAAAGTTTTTCAATATCATATTATACTTTTCAAAACAAGTATTTACAATTTGAGTCATTATACATGTCTTACTTACCATAACACAGTAAGCAGTTTCCCATATTTCAGAAGTTCGTATATATATATTAAATACTCGTATAATATATATATTCTAACAGCACCCCACATAAAATTTTATGGTGCGGGCATACTCTGCTATCCAATCCCCGTATCAATCGTACTAAAGGGAATACAAGTTCGGCATCACTCTCGAACTGTATGAATACATACACAAACAATATTAAGGAGAAGCATAGTTTCCAATTCCAAGAGGCCAGTACATACCCTCACGTCTCTTAGGACCGTGACTACCGATTCGATAGCCTGTACCTAGGATTTCTATCTTCTAGGGTACGAGTCAATATCCCCCATAAGGCACACAAGATAAGATCGTCCCAGCGCGAAAACCTCAGGGATAGCAAGTAGCGCGGGCATGATTTTCACAAATATATAATATATGCATACACAATCATATAAATATACCACTTTTATTATATCAATTTAGGTTTATCCAATAACCCACATTCATAACATTTATCCTTATTTTCCCATTATTATTTATCAAGTATAATGGTTCGTTTCTAACTTTAATTCGAAGGTTTTTTCTCCAACTTACTACGTAACCCTCATGGACTCTATTCTTCCAAATATACAATTCAGTAGATATCCATTTATGTTCCAATGTAACTCTTTCTTACATGTCTCTCCCCTATAATATATACTTACATTATCCCTTATGCAAAATATCCCAAAAATATAGATTTCACCTTACTTTAAAGGATTTGGAATTTTATTTTCAAAGATGAGAATTTCAAATGGTTTCGAAATCGGAATTAAAATGGAGTTTTAATTGATTTTTTTTTATCTCTAAGAGTTCTCAAAACATAAAACTGTCTAGTAAAAAAATTTAAAAAATATTGAACGGTCCGATTGAGCTGAATTTTTTTCTGTAGCTTCCTCTTGTCTTCAGCTAATTCTCTGTAAAATTTCATCAAATTCCAACGGTCCGATCGTCCAGAATAATTCTTTTTAGTGTTTGTATCTGATTAGAACTCTTTTCTTAATCAAACTCTTAATCCTTTACATGACAAACGGTTTCCAGAATATCATATAAATCATCACTACATGAAAATTTCCCATCTCAAATTGGGTTTTTCTTCCATAAATCTCATCCTAATAACTCCTAAACTAATATGGATGATGCATCAATGAAATAAGCAAGATAAACACTTGCCTGAGATTTTCAGAAATCTGGTTTGGTGTTTAATTTGGTGTGGTTGCATTCCCCGTCTTGCAATCTATGCCTTGGCGGTGGCAGCAATGCAAACGGGTGAGTTTTGAGCCTTGGAATGCCTTGAGAGCTCTCTCCTCTCCTCTCCAATGGCCGTTCTAGTGTTTTGAGTTATCTAACCCAAGGAGATAACCTAAAAATCTGATATAACCCCTTTAATTTTCGTCGGTTTAATTACCCAAAAATACAAAATGACTAAAATGCCCTCCCGGGGTACTAATTAATCCTAAAAACGCCCGAGACCCAAATCAAACTCCCGGGTATACTTTTCTGACTATCTCGACCCTTCCGGACGCGTTGGCGCACTCAAAACGACCATACGAACAACTTATAAAATATTTACTTTTATTTATCAATATTTAGTCCCGACGCGACACGGGCGTGTCCCGACTCAAATTTCTAAAATTGTCATTTTATTCACTCGTGACATTTAATATGGCCACTATTATATATTACTTTTCTCATTAGTAATATTCAACAAATTTTCCCATAATTACTAACTCTCATCACGTTAATAATTATAACATAATTAATTTCCGGATTTTTACTAAATAATTAATTCACATTAAATTTAATACATCCCCAAATTAATATAGCATAAAAATACGGGGTATTACACTTAGCGGGAATATTCTTATAGGTCATACGATGACACCACTTTGGTACCCCATTAAAGACGGGTTATACCCTAGGTCGGAAGATGACTCCACTTTGGTATCCCGAGAGAGAGAGACGGAATAACCTTGGTTGGGCGGTGGTGCCACATTGGTATTCCGGTAGATAGATATAGGATGTACACTAGGACGGGAGAAGGTGCCACTTTGGTATCTCGAGAGAAGGAGACAGGCTTATCCTAGGTCGGGTTACGATGCCACTTTAGTACTCCAATAGTTATATATATATATATATAATAATAATAATAATAATAATAATAATAATAATAATAATAATAATAATAATAATAATAATAATAATAATAATAATAATAATAATAATAATAATAATAATAATAATTGGTATGGATGGTACATATGTTTAGATACACCTGGATATATGTTTTGTGTAGATATTCACACTTGAGAGTTGTAGAACAATTAATTAGGAATATTAACTTGGAATGAATAATATGTAATCACGAGGTTCCCTTGGGTATGGGAATTAATGCATGTGATATCTAGGACTTTTGGGTTTTGAGATAACCTAAAATCTACCAAAATATAATAAGAAGATGCATACTCCGAAATCAGTTATATTGTAATACTGCATAAACTTGGTGTTAACGTATCATATTAACATTTTTATGATATAGGCCACAAGTGCAATGACATCCTTAATCTAGTTTGAGTTCTTGGTTGCTGGTCTACTAGGATGTAGGTATCGAGACGACGTGGTCATTCTTTTATTTCCATTTACTATTATGTGAAGTTGGTTTTATTATTATTATTATTATTATTATTATTATTATTATTATTATTATTATTATTATTATTATTATTATTATTATTATTATTACATTGGTTTCGGATTTTATTTCAAGACAATGTACTATGGGATGATTCTATGATTGTTAGTGTGGTATTAGAGATTATATGGTTCCCCACTTCATGTTGAGTTATTTTTTATGTGTTCAGTTTTATTAAAAATCACTCTTACAATGATAACAAATTGTTTATAGACTTCCATCTCATTTACATTAGACCTTATCAATATGGTTTAAATTTTATGTGGGGTCACATAGAGTCTTATGACAAGGTCACTAATGAACTTGAAATTGATCCCTATCACAATAATAAGGATTTCTAAGATAAAGATGTGTATCTTTGGATTAATGCTATAAATTATAAGATAGTATCTATGTAAACCAATCAAGTTTGGAATATTGTAGATCAACCCGAAGGCATAAGACCCATATGATATAATTGGGTTTATAAGAGGAAGAGAGGAGTGGATGGTAAGGTGGAAACCTACAAGTCAAGCCACGTAGCAAAATGGTTTACTTAGACAGAAAGGATCTATTATGAGGAAACTTGTCATTGGTACATATGCTAAAGTCCATCCTAATTCTTGTATCCATTGCAGCTCATTTTGATAATGAAATTTGGCAAATGGAAATCAAGACTGCATTACTTAACGGGAATCTTGATGAGTGCATCTACATGGTGAAACAAAACATTTTTGCAGCTAAAGGCCAAGAGAACATTATATGTCCGCTTAAGAATTCTATTTATGGACTTCAACAGGCATCTAGTTCTTGGAAAAATTATTTAATCGAGAATTCTAATCTTTTGATTTTAATCAATGCCCGAATGAGGGTTGTGTGTACAAGAAGTGCCACGAAATTGTGGTGATGTTTCTATACTATAAGTGGATGATATTCAACTCATTGGAAATGATGTTTGTCTATTGAACTACTATGAGAGTGTGGTTATCTCAACAGTTTGATACGAAGGACTTGGGATAAGCCAGTCACATCCTTGGGATCAAGCTTATGCGAGATCGCAAGAACTTGATGTTTTGCTCATCACAAGCTTCTTACATCGACACCATTCTTGCCAAATTTAGCATGTAATATTCTAAAGAAGGGCTCCTCCTTTTCAAGCATTGAATACCTATATCTAAGGATCACAGTCATAGATGGAAATGGGGACACTATTAATAGTTATATATCACAATATTTTAATAGGTCTATTTTGATTATGAGAAAGGATATAGTTTTAACTTATTGTGATAGTACACTCTATGTGTATTGAATTAGACAACCTTGAGGACATTGTCTTTTTACTGACTTAATAAGATAATTTACACCACATGATTATTAAGTTTACTGGAGCTCTTAATCCTGATGTACTTGATGTATACATGCACTAGTTGATTATCTCTTTGACCCATTATGTGGGATTCATTATTTGATAAATATGTTTGATAGATTGTAGGTGCTTATTAGTGTATAGTGAAAGTCCATTATGGATGGAATCCACGTCTCGGTATAGAAATGGTTATACCCCCGTGAGATGCTTATAAGTTTTATATGTGTCAAACCCATTAGGTGGATTATGTTCATCTGAAACTACAAATAGGTTAAGTTGGATCGTTCGAGGAATTAAATAAGTTAATTAAAATAAATAATTAGTAATTTATTTATTAAAGGGTATATGTAACCTCAACGTTTGGGAATATTAAGTAATTAAAAACAGGGAGCTCAAAATATAATTTAAGTTAAAGGACTGGAGTTGCAAAGATAATTATCTAGTAGAGATAATAATATTTAATCAAATAGGAATAAAATCCGGGTAAGATCAGGTTTTCCTACCCGTTAGGAGCCACCAATTTTAATATTCGTAGGGTCCCTACCATAACCAATATAAATATGCATCACAACCTTTCATTTTCGCCTATCTCTTGAATTGTCATAAATTCAAAATTATGAGAAACTCATATAGATAGGTGAACAGTCATCACGAAGACAAAGTATCCATCCTCTTCTCATTATAGGCAACACAAGAATACAATAAAAAAACTTTGGATTTCTTCTATCTCAGTTTTTATGTGTTATTTAATAAATATAACCCTAAACTCTCCTCGTAGGGTTAGATATGTTTTTTAATTTTTTTGTTATTAAGCTTATACGTAACATCAACTACGTTTATGAGATAACCATTACAATGAGATCCTACGATGATTTATTCATAGTTATGTTTCTTATATTCAAGTTGGCTATAATAAGTAAGGTCTTCATTATTTCCATAATAAATATATTTGGAGGAGTAAGAGGAGGGTGTAATGATGGTTTAGTGTTTGATGACGTACAAGTCGCTTAAGAACAACCATACTGATGTAGGGGAGATCCAGAATGAGAAAGGCAAGTTATTAAAAATGAAATACCTAAAAACATTTCTCATATCCGTGTGCACTTCCTTCATTAGCAAGGATAAAGTTCCCATAAACCATGTGCATGATGTTAATCAAGGTGTGTACACGGCGTCAGATTCATATTGTGGGCATGACTAAGACCACAAAGTACCTAGAAACGCAAGAGAATTTTTCCAAGGAGTGATATTCATGGATTTTGATGTCAGTACCTTATTGAATTACAAGAAAGGAGTTATGATCAAATAACGATGCATTGAAGTGTCCTAATGGGACTCGAACTCATCCCGATAAGGCCATGCTAAACAAGACTTCTACTTGCATTACAATTATTATTAATTCCATATTTTGGATGTCCTTTTATATATTCATGTATGTAATCTTGTTGTTCCATTATTATTTGATTAATTAATGGTCAAAATTTAATGGGTGACTTGAAAATACTATAAACGTGCCTGGCTAACTTATTTTCTCAAAAAATGGATAAAATTATTTAACTACTTTGATTGAATTTTAAAAAAAATAATTTAAATAACTTGGATTGTTTTGGATAATTAAATATTGAATTTTAGAAAAAAAATTATATTAATTCTCATATAATTGGATAGATATTTTCAAAACATATTCTAAGGTTCAAAATATTAAATGGGGAATGGGTTTTAAAATAAACTTCTCAGTTTTTATTGTTATTTTAAATGATGATGTGATTAACTTCTCATGTAATCTTTAATTTTTGTCCTAATAGATGGAATTAATTATGATGTCACGTGATTTTTAAAATTCTTAAGTGATAGTCTTTGAAATTAAATGTGATGGGATTTAATTTTAATGAATGAATCGATGGTATACACTTAAACACAAGTAATGATATACTTCCCAAAAAAAGTCACTGTCATTAATGATAGGACCAAAATATGTCGACTATTTAATAATGTTAGATGAAGATTTCTTGGAATTTTCGGATTACATAATTGAAAGATGTAATGTGTATTTAATTCAGGGTGAAATGATTTAAGATCGCAGTGAGAAATTCCACATCACCAAAAATTAGGATGCTTAGTGGGATTAATTCAAATTAGTGGTAGAGGGACGTTAAATTAAAGTTTAAAAAAAAGTTTAATTGCCACATATCTAATTCAAAATTATTTTTCAATGATGATTATAATATTTTAATATGGACTTAACTTTCAACCCACCAATTTTAGTATTAAATATAAAAGGTTTTGATGTAATACATTTCAAGGACTATAAATTTTATTACACCTTATTCTAACTATGGAGGATCATAAACTTATTTCACCCACAATTCCTATTAGTATTTTATAAGGTGATGTCATTAATTATTCGTGCTATCTTGACTTTCCTCCTCAAGGAAGGGAATTAATAATGGTATCATGGTATTTTAAAATTATTAATTAGTAATTCTTTCAAATTAAATGTAATTGTGGTTGTAAGTTTTTATGTGAACATATCTAATTTTGAAGAATGAACCAATGGGAGTCAGTAGACACCAATATTAGCTAATGACTTAATAATTATGGATCTTACTTTTAAGATTATTTTATCTTGGGTGACTAAGGGCCTTTAGATTAGAAATTGATGGGGAAATCCAGATTAACTTTAGCGGACGATAGTAGTGGCACAATTGATTGGACGAAAAGGAATGTTGTTAGTCATACAAAAGACATCTACCTGTCTCCCAAGGGGAGTTAAAAAAGTAAGGATATGTCTCGGGCACAACTAAATGCGGTTAATAAAGTTCATAATCCTTAAAAAATAGTGTAAAAAGTTAAAAGTCAAGAGTTTGCACTAAAATCGGCTAAAACATTAATAGCGTTAATTTCTAGTTTTCTAAAGTTATAAGGAAAATGATGAGGTAATGTTTATTTAACTTTAAAGTGGAAGCATGATATATGGTATGGTCTATAAGAACCTGGTGTCTAAATCCAGGAGCGACAATTCAAGCCTGCAATTCTTTGTAGAGATTCTAAGTAACTAGACCACTACTTAAAGGAGTGATGTTCCTAATAATGGGCAATGAGAATAAGGAAAAAATAATAGTATTAGAGAACACTTTATATTTTGGTGATGATAAAAATCTAATGGTGGAAAACTATTTTTATGTACCTGTTTTTAGAACAAATGTAGTTTTTGGCTTCTAAATTTGTTTTGAGTAAATATTTTATTATTTTAATAAAAATTGTTTTATCAAATTGCCATATCTTTTATCTACAATGGTATATTGAAAAATAATTTATACATTGTAAGGATTGTAATACCATTATTGCTTAATAGTGAAATGAATAATTCTAATTGAAAATCATTAAAGATAATGTTTCCTTCTCACTTGAAGCAAACACAATTTTGGCACCTATTGTTAGTTCATTATATTTTAAAAGTAATTTAAAGGCTGGTATTAAATAGATAATTGAGTTCATTGGACATAGAGACACTTCCAATCTATGGTTCATATTTAGAAGGTAAAATGACCAAGAGTCCCTTTATGGACAAATGCAATAGAGCCAAAGATTTGTTTGGGAGCATGTAAATTTGTTGAATGGATAAAACGCAAAGGGTGATAGTGTATCTACAAGATCAAAAGGAAGTATATATGGGAAGATGGAAACCTTGAAGGTAAGGCTTGTTGTAAAAAGCTTTACTTAGAAAGAAAGTAATTGCCTATGAGAAAACCTTAATGCTATTAGCCATGTTAAAGTGTATTGGAATTATTTTAACTTCAAGGCTATATTCTTAGATAATAGTATTGACGAATACATGTATAATGTGAAACCCAACGGATTTATAGTACAAAGCCAGGAAAGAAAAGTTTTCAATATTAAAATCTCTATGGAATTAAGATAATATATGGGTCTTGGAAAATTCGATTTGATGAGGCCATTACACTTTTTATTTTTATAATAGACCGGCTAATACATCGTTGTATAAAAAGAATGAAAAAAACATGATGGTATTTCTTGATACAGTATATGGATAATATACTCCTAATCGGGAATGAAATGGGTGTAATATCTTGCATAAGAGTGCGCTTGTACATTTATCCAATATAAAGAGCTTAGGACAATCCAGTTACATCCTTAGTGTTAATATTTCGTTAGAACATATAAATAGGATGTTGGGCTTATCCTAAGCCATGTATATCGCTTATGTGCTCACATAGTTTTGCATGCATGATTACAAGAAATTATATTTTCCTTTCAAGTATGGAGTCACTCTATTTAAAGGTTGGTTGCCTAAGACACCTAATCAGATATAATGGATGAGAAATAAACCTTATGCTTTTATGGTGGGCAGCCTCATGCATGCAATGTTGTGTAGTAGGCTAGATATATGCTTTTTATTTGGCATGGCAAGAAGATTATAGTCCAATTAAAGTAAGGATCGCTTGAATCCGTAAAGCACATCATGAAGTTCTTGAGAAGAACTAAAAATCATATGTGGGTTTACCTGTCATATGTCATGTACCTTTATAGTACAAGGACAATATTTTTAGTCAAATAATAATTCCATGAAGTCTTCCTCATGATATTTGTTTACCTTAGGAGGTAGAGCTGTTAGCTAAATGAGTGAATCAATAATTTGTTGTTGCAACTTAGAAGGCTATATGTCTCAAGAACATCCTAAGTGACTTGTGTGAGGTTTATTTATTGAAATCGAATATTACACTGCATTGTGGTAATAACAAAATGATTGTAAGTTCGATAGAACCAAAAACCAATAAAAGAACTAAGCACATTGAGAGTATGTATCACATAGTTTGAGAGATCAAACAAGGGAGGTGATATGTTTATGACCAGGATTGCATCGAATAACAATAAATTAATCTTTATAATCCTTGGATTATTTAATGTCATGTAAATGAGTTAGGTGTTAGATCCAAATGCACATGAATTTAAGACGAAATGGGATATTTTGGGGGTTTTATTCTTAAAACCATGATTTATCACATTTATTATGTAATGCCTCGACCCAAATTTAGAGGTTATTCAAGGTCAACCCTGTCTGACCCGAGCGTTAAGTGTGAAGTGAAATAACACAACCTAAATAAATTTACTAGTTCAGTCTTATTTGATTAACACTTCACTTGTTTAGCATGTAATTACAATTTAAATCAAACTACGTGAAGGACCTATGGGAAACATATTCGGAATCCAAGCATACAGAGCTACTAACGTAAAATAAAAGAATACTTACCTGAGTTACACTCTCAAAATACGGAATTGCATACACCCTGTAGTAACAAAGAGGAGGGAGTGAGCTGAATGCCCAGTGGGAAAATACAACAATCGAATGGAAGAAAAGGGACTCTAGCACGTTAAGTCTAGGTGTGCATGATAGTACTTAAAACCTATATATATATATATTAAACTAAATTTATTCCAAAAACACTAATTATTCTAATCAATTCGCCTTAATCTTATAAAAGAATCTAGTTTTAGGTGACTTGACATTTATGTCTTGATTTAACGCACTGGTTAAATACATTGAATAATACATTTTCATTTAGGGAAAAGAACCTCCTTTATTTCAATCATCCATGTATCACACCAAATTTACCTTAGTATTTTCCTAGAAAATTACATTTCAACACATGCTAACATCGTGGAAGAAAATACTAATTTTTCGTTAAAAACCTTAAATAAACACACTCGTGTCTTAATTATGGGTAGAATATCTTTAAGTTTCCTAGTTACCCATTTAACCACTTCTCTTTACTAATCTTTTTTACATCAAGGACATTAGCCAATTTCTCATATTACTTATCCACATTATTTTACAACCGGAACATGTATTTAGTTAATTCAAGTTAGGTTGTCTTTTCTTATCTTCTCCATACAACCTTCTTCTTGACACGTTCCACTTTTTATTATAATTTTTTCTAAATCTTTCAAATATCCGCATACTTTAACAGGCTCCACACTGCCTGCAATGCTACCATATGCTATGTCCAGTGATTTTTAGTCTTTCACCCTATGGCTTTGAGCCCTTCTTAATTATTCATGTTGTCATTCGAGTCCATATTAATGTGTTTTAACATTTATAAAATTTCCATATTATTTCACTTTTTGTCGGTCGAAGCCAAAAACCCCGACACTTCACCCCCACCTTGTCTTACACTTTGAAAGTCATCGTTTCTTATCCTTTATACACTTGCATTGACTTTATGTCCAAATCACTTTCTTTTAGGACTATTTGTGTAAAACCATTTCCAATATTTTTATTTCATAAAAATATTTTGGTTTATATAAAATTACCCTTTTGCCCATTTGTTTCCAAACTCTCATTTTCCTCCATGTTCACAAGTGTTGTGTTCCCAAAAATATTACTAAGTTATACATACCAACTTCTCAAATGTTTCTACTTATTAACATTCACTTCACATTTTGAAGTTAATACCATTTTAAAGTTGGAAATCTATTTATTTCATTACTTTCTTTATTAGGAAAGCCCTTTTTGCATTATGAAGACTATTTTACAAGAAAATACTATTTTTCCTTTATTTCCACATGTAGTCTTGAAATATCTGTCTATCATATTTTGTACCTTCATTAAACTTGAATTTTCTTTATTTCATGTTTAAACTCAATAAAACCTTCATTAAACTTGTTTATATTTACATCATCAAAATAATATAACTCTGCATACATAAGGAGATGGATTTTAAGTCCAAAAATCCTATCAAATGGGTCTAATATATGGTTCATTCTAGAAATTCCATAATATTCGCATAAACATGCTTTATAAACTAAAAGACATTTTTGTTTCTTCAAAACTCGAGTAAATGTTTATTAACATAAAAATTCCAATTTTTCAAAAGGAACACCTTAAGAAATTGTTCATAAAATATTTTCAACAAGAGAAATATTATTTTAAATATATATTCCATAAAATGTTCAGATACCCATATATCTTGAGATATATAATTTTTCCCAAAACTCTTGAAATCATTTATGAAGCATTTGCACAACATCGTAAGAAACTACCTTTTTAAATCATCAATTCATTGTCCTATAACAAACTCTAACTACAAAACCAATAATATACAAAAATAGATTTCTTAAACTAAGAGTAGAGTTTTCAACCTCAAATTTTCTTTATTTCACCTACTAGAGCAACGTTCCCAAGTGATCGACACTTACCCAAGAGAAAAATTACATATAACTAATACCTAATTTATCATCATAAATTATATCAAAATTAGGACTACATATCTTGAGTTTCCTTCAATTCCCAGGTCTTCCTGACCACGCAAATTCTCTCAAAATTGATACTAGATACTAATTTCTAGTATCTCACCTCAAGGGGTGATATGCCAACTAGTCCCAAATCATGCATCCGATTGACACCTTCCACAAGATCCTTCTATGAAACTAAGATCATTATAGGTGTCCAACCAGTTTCCATGAGTTTTAATGCTATATGATGTCCTCCTTCTCTTTACGACCAGAGCTGCCAATGTGACGACCCGGTTATGATAAAGCATGTTTAAATCATGATTACCATATGGGATGGGGATAATGTGTTATTAAAATTTATAATTTTAAGTTATTTTGTTTATTCTAATCCTACCTTTATATCTTATGAAATATTAAATTAGTCACAAACACAAATTTGTGAAGTTTTTGATAAAAATGTTCGGGTTGGAGGCTCGTTTTGACCCTTATAATGTAACAATTGACTTAAGGTCAAAAATATATAATTGTATACATGTGAGTTATGGTTGTAACACAACAAACGGTGTGTTTAACGGAAGTCTGAACGAGAAGTTATGCTGGAATTACGAAGCAGGGGCAAATTTGTCCATTCGTTAAATGATATTTCGTCTTATTAGGCTAACAAATGGTGGATTTTGATTGGTAGAGGAAGGAGGTGGGGTTTTTCCGACTTTAGTCCTTTAAATAAGCTATTCCTTTAGAATATTTCATCCATTAAAGATTTTGTCTTGAGAGGAAGAGAGAATTGGAAAGTTAAGAAGAGAAAGGTGAGGAAAAATGGGAGAAAAATCCGTGGGAAATTATGAAAGTGTCCATAAGGTAATTCCATATATAAATCATGTTAATTTTATTGTGTGATTGATTGAAAAATTATAAATCATATATTGTTTATGGAACTTTCATGGCTTGGTTTATATGTATGAATAGATGTGAGTTTAAGCAAAGTGGAACGTGTAAATCATGTATATTGTTTCGATTGGAAACCTTGTGTATTCAAACTCCTATAACTTTTTGTATATTTATTATAATTGAATAATTCTAGTTGTATATGAAAATATACTCATATATGTATAACATATCCAAAAATTGTGTTAAAATACCAAGAAATTAATCTTTGGTGATAGTTTGAAGTTCATATATCAAATCTGCCCCAAAGGTGTAAGTATGCACACCAGGTGTTCGATGCTTTGCTTGATATGACAAATCAACCTTAAAAATTATGAAACTTTAATGTTGTATTATTAGATATGTTTATGGATGTTGGGTGAAATTTCACAGGAAGTTATGATGTATAAAAATTATGAAAATTCCTGGAAGTTGACAAACGATAAAGGATCATATAGGGCAGATTTGCTTTGTAATAAAGAAATGGACACATCTTGCTCTAGGAAACTTGAAATGATGTGTTGTATTTTATATTGGGAACCTAATATGATAAGAATTGGGTTACCAAGAAGAGATTAAAGTATGTTCGGGGTATGATGCTTATGAATTGAGTTACGTTCAAGTATTATTTGGATGGTTAAGATCCTTATGATGATACTAATATTGTAAGAATTTATATTTGAAAGGAAAGAAGAAACGGTTGAACAAGTGTCGGATAAGGGAAAAAGAAAAATATATGAAGTGTCCAAGGTGAGTGTACTCACTAGAAAAAGATGTATTATACATGGCTATGGAGATGATTTGAATATCACTTACGGGTAAGATGTATTATACATGGTTATGGATATGATATGAATATCACTCACTGGTAAGATGTATTATACATGGTTATGGATATGAACAGAATGGTATTGAATATTAATTTGTTCATTTCGGTTTACCAAAATAAGGGGTTACTCCTCGATCAGGAATGGGGGAGATTTATCTATTAAAGACAAGGAGTTACTCCTCGACCATGAATGGGGGAGAATTGTATATTGCAGACAGGATATGTGAATCATGATTCGGATAAGTTGGTCATTCTATATGAATGAGCCGTATAAGTGTATAATTGATAATTCTATATGAATGAGACGGATAAGTGTATAATTGATATTTCTATGTGAATGAGCCGGATAAGTGTATAATTGATAATTCTATATGAATGAGCCGGATAATTGTATAATTGATAATTCTTTATGAATGGGCTGGATAAGTGTATAATTGGAAATTCTTTATGAATGGACCGGATAAGTAATACATGATTGTTAATGAGCCGGATAAGTACCTATGTATTACCACATGTATATGATTTATTGCATTTAACTTTATGCAATAGTTTAGTAGTGATGCATTCACTGGGCTCTTTTGCTCACGGTTACTATGGTTATGTGTTTCAGGTAACATGATGTCACTCCCAAATCTAGGAGGTCGGGTTGGATTAGCAAAGGATGCATAAACCATAATTTTTGTCAAATGAAAAAAGGGTAATTTAATTTTACTTATCCTTGAAGAAAATTTTAATATACAAAATCACTTTTAAATATGTGGAAAGTTTGGATTTATGGCTTCATACCGTTAAGGAAAAAGAATACTCGAGAAGATTATTTGGTTAAGGTAATTATTATTTGACTTTCAAACTTGATTATATGTAACTGGGTTGGGGTGTGTCAGCCAATTTCCATGTCGCCCGATCCATAAGGTAATTAATATTAAGGAAAAAGGGCACTATGAGCGTACAGTGTAGCAGAATGCACAACCACACATACACAGAACTTATACAAACAAGTCAATATTTCAAACAAGAGTGCGCCTAGTTGCCAAGGCTAAATGACCATATAAGGTCCGTCCTCACTCTACTGAGACAAGTCATTCTATGATCAAACCATCAATATAAAACGATACCAAATCGCCAAAATTAAAAGGACACCATCCTCAAACATCGAAACTGGAGGAATATAGTCCTCAACTACTGAAACTAAAAGAACACAATAAATCGTAATAAACAAACAATTTTTCTAAGGGAATCCCATATGCATTCAATAGCCAAAGTCTATGAAAGCCGAACCTATGCCATAAGCTCATAGTCTACTACTCCTTCGAGGCATTCTTACCCGATCCTAGTACGACCATTCCCTGGATTGATTCACCAACCGTGATTAATTGAATCAAGAACCAATCATCTCCTTAAGAAAAAAGTAACATACGAACCTACTGCCCTTTGAAAAGTCAAACGTTGGACTTCCCTCCTTCGAAATAAGGCATCCTCCTCTGATCCTTGATGAATGAGAGCCATTCCGGTCGACTAATGCCAACACATTTGTCAATGTCGACTTTGTCCATCTCACTAATCAATAAGAAGTTATGACCAACCTAACACACCTATGCTACTGTTTACTATATCGAACCATGGTCATATCCCAAAGTTTCCTTAGGCAGTGCCCAACTGAGTGAAGCATTCACCTTATTATAACCTCCACTGACATAAGGTCATTATTATGAATATATCCAATTTTTACCCAATCCTAAATTACATGACGACCACACCGGTCACCACTAGCGCTATAAGGATAAAAATTACTACGTAGCTATGCTTTATAATTTATAGCAGTTATGCCAAGAACTAATCCTTGCATTTCCAGAGCTATTCTAACTTATATTGTCGACACATGCTGATATCATAAACATGTTTCGATATCCCTTCCAAGGTGTTATTTTCAAGTCTTTAACATGACATCATTAATCTATGTCCCAAATGCATTTCCTAGTATTCCTTAAAATCATGTACTACACTTCCTCCACTAGTCATCTTAGGACAAACGAGCATTATGACTAATCATGATACAACTCTCCAATTTCCCTTTGGAGACGACACGACCTATTTATATCAAATTAGATGATCTCTCCAAGGAATACATGATTCTATTCCTCAAGGTTTAACCAATAACCTAGGCTCATCACAATACCCTTAATAGAACCATCATAAGAACAATTTCAATCCCTGACGCTGAGCTTGATAGTTTTCTATGGATAACATGCACACCCCAGCGTAAAATTCGTTAGATAGTGATATGATTTCATCACTTATGATCCTCTTATTCGGGGTACGTCCTACCAATGTCACTATATCCGCATCGTTTTCATTAGACACTCATATAGATGTTAGCCCACAAGTCTCCACAAATGGTTCCCCTTAACCCTTGAACACCTCAAGGCATCACAACAAGTCAATATCTATTTCTCAGTGATTCCATACTCAATAAGTCCTAAGGACACTATAAGGACATCCTTAAATAATACCCGCAGTGAAATTGTCTCGCATTTCGTCATCACTTAGGCCACTAGGATAGATAACGACACTTAAATAAGAATATTATTTCCCTTTTTCTTGAAACTATGGCACAGTTCTAACCTACGTCTCTCTCCTCAACATCCAATAAAGGTTCGAAAACCTTCTTCCAAATGGCTTATGCCCAAAACCATTTATCAAGCCACATATTGACACTATTAAGGATTCTAGGAGGATATAGGACGTCGTATACAACTTACAATCCTCGAAGTCCATGCCATTGATATCACTAGGGATCCTATTCCTCACAAGTTGCATCATATTATATAAAACCTCATTTGGAAGACCATCTAGGGTTCATTCCTATGTCACTTAAACCATAATTGTTACACATGTAATACACTTACCACCACTCATTCGTAACTCTCATCATATATCACGAGATATATCTTTAAATCGACAATCACCAAGGCACTAACCTATAGCGATGGTATCCTATCAGCTAAGGCCCAAGTACACATCCTCAAATGTTGACCAACCCGATTCTAACTTCCGACCGATTCATCAATTATTTATGACATGACACTACCCCCAAGGATCATATTCGCCTAATCCCATCATCTACATTAACTACCTATAAGAACCATACCTAAAAACTTAATGCATTCTTATCACAATCAATACGTCTTAGTCATGACACTTGAGTCACCTAATCTCCACGGTTCACTTCACAAAATTCATGTCTCTAACTCAATGGATGTCATTTATATTTATTAACATCTTAATATACCTCTCACATCATCAAGGGATGATATAAAAGCACCTCACACTAAAAAATGTGGTGTCACCACTAGTGGCTCTCACAAGCACTCGCAAATTACTAACATATCTAACTAAGAACTGTGAAAGAGATTAATGACAACTAACTTATCAAGATGCCACTTGGTAATTAATCACCCATTGTGATAATCTCCTTGACTCCGCCGTTAAGAATACGATCTAAAATAATCACCAATCTAGTGTGACCGGCCTAAAACCAACACTGACATCAAAGATACACCACCGAACTTACAACGTCACTCCCAAACAGATTCTTTAACCTAGAGCTACGATACAATTTATAAAGCCCCGACCCTAATTTATCGATTACCCGAGGTCAACCCGATCTGACACGAGCATTAGGTATGAAGTTTAATGAGACAACCTAAAAAAATTTACTAGCCTGGTTTTATTTGATTAACATTTCACTTGTTTAGCATGTGATTCCAATTTATATCAAACTACATAAGGGATCCGTGGGAAGCGTACCCAAAATCTAAGTATACTGATCCACTAATGTAAAACGAAAGAATACTCTGCCATAATAAAGAGGAAGGAGTGAGCCGAATGCCGAATTGGGAAATACAATAATGCATTATATATATATATATATATATTCTAATGTAAGAAAAAAAATACTCTAGCACGTTAAGTTTATGTGCATATGCAACCACTTTATACCTATATATACATATCTATACTTTAATGCGTGAAACCATTTTTATTATAAAAACATTAATTATTTCGATCAATTTTTCTTAATCTTGTAAAATAATCCCTTTTTACTTGACTTGATATTCATTTCTTGATTTAATGCGCCTAGTTAAATACTTGGAACCGTGCCTTTTTATCTAGGGAAAAGCACCTCCTTTATTGAAACCACCTATTTATCACACCAAAGTTACCTTAGAATTTTCCTTAAAAATTACCTTTAAACACACCTAACACTGTGGTAGAAAATACTTATTTTTTGTTTAAAAACCTTTCGTAAACACACTCATGTGTTAATTATGGGTTGAACCTCTTTAATCTTCCTAGTTTCGCATTTAATCACTTCTATTTACCATTCCTTTTTACTTCAAGAATGTTAGCCAATTTCTCATATTACTTGTCCACACTATCTTACAACCGAAACGTGTTTTAAGTTTATTCAAGTTAGGTTGTCTTTTTTTTATCTTCGCCATACAACCCATTTCTCGACAGCTTCCACTTTTCATCATATTTTTTCTCGAAATCTTCCAAATATCTGTATACTCTAACGGGATGCATACCGTCAGCTATTCCACCATATGCTTTGGCCAGTGATTTTGGCTCTTTCATCCTAGGGCTCTGGTACTTCATTAATTATTTCGGACTCATCTGATTCCATATTAATGTGTTTTAATATTTATAAAATGTCCACATTATTCCACTTTTTACTAGTCGAAGACAATAATCCGGGGACTTCACCCTACCCTGTGTTATACTTTAAAAGTCACCATTTTTTGTCCATTCTACACTTGCGTTATTTTATGAAAAAATTACTTTCATTCGAGACTATTTTTGTAGCACCATTTCCAATATTTTTATTTCATAAAAATGTTCCACTTTATGTAAAATTACCATTTTACCCATTTATTTCCAAACTTGCATTTTCCTCTATTTTCACAAGTGTTATGTTCCCAAAAACATTACTAAGTTATGCATACCAACTTATCAAATGTTCGTACTTATTAATACCTACTTAACACTTTGGAGTTAATAATCTTTTCAAGTTTGAAATCTCTTTATTTCATTTCTTTCTTTATTAAGAAACCCCTTTTTGCATTTTGGAGAATACTTTACAAAAAAATACCATTTTCCTTTATTTTGACATGTAGTATTGAAATATCTACTTATCACATTTCCTACACCATTTAACACATTTTAAGGGCTATAATTTATATTTTCTTTATTTCATTTTTAAAGCCAATATAACCTTCATTGAACTTGTTTATATGCACATCATCAAAATACTACTAGTCTGTATAGATGAGGAGATGAATTCTAACTCCAAAAATCCTATCAAATGGGTCTAATACATGGTTCATTATTGAAATTTCATAATATTTGCATAACATGCATTTTAAGCTAAAAGACATTTTTGTCGCTTCAAAACATGAGCAATTGTCTATTTGCATAAAAATCCTAATTTTTCACAAAGAAACCCTTAAACAATTGTTCATAAACTATTTTAAAGAAGAGAAATATTATTTCAAACATTTTATTCCATAAAATATTTAGATACCCATATATATTGAATCATATCATTTTCCCCAAAACTCTTGAAATCATTTATAAATCATTTGCAGCAATCATAAGAAATTACCTTCTTAAATCATAAATGAATTTTACTCTAACAAACTCTAGATACAAGACCAATAATATGCAAAATTTGAGTTCTTAAACTAAGAGTATAGTTTTTGACCTCAAAGAAGATTCAACAATGGTGGATAAAGTGTAGAAGAAGATGTCAGCCTCTCACCTCCTAAGGTGTCCTTAAAGAGATTGTTTAGCTCCACTAAGCTTGTCTTATTCAAAAGCTTCAACAGTGACGAATCAAGTGTAGAAGAATATATCATCCTCCCACCACCTACGGTGGCCTTCAAGAGGTTTCCTAGCTCCACTAAGCCTGCCTTCTATAAATCTCCATAAAAATACGTTTGAACCCCGTTAATCTTCTACATTTCTTCTTAAAAAAAACCTACCAATATCTCTAAAATTCTTAGCTTTGCCCAAAAAAGGTATAGATGGATTTATAAGGCTCATATATGGTAGAAGATGGTTAATCTATGGTGGTTTTAAGGTGGTGTATAGGTGGTGGTGGAGGAGGAGCTACGAGAGCTAGAGGGAGAGAGGAAAAGCCAAACTCACATTAAATACTTCAAAAACCCTAAGGCTTAAATGTACCAAATTCCGCTACACTTAAACCTTTAACCAAAGGTCAATTAATTATTTTATCACATGTTTTAATCCGAGTCACTAATAGCATGACACATCATACAATCTGACACTCCATATCATGATAGCACATTATAATTTGCTAGTTGTTTTATGAATTTTCTTTGATCGTTCGAAAAATATTGGGCCTCAATCGAATGAGAACCCCTCTCGTTCTAACGAGAGATCTAACGAGATACTAACAAACCAAAATTGTAGGGTTAAAGGGGATGTGAGAAGTGCCTCGTTCGAACAGGAAGTGCCCCTTCATTCAAACGAATAGGCACCTCGTTTGAACATGCGCATCCAAGAAGATTCCAGAGAGAGAGGGAAATCGATAATTACCAAGTCATTAGACTCTTGTTCAAAGCTCATTTAAATGACATGAACACCTCATTCTAACGACTTCTATTTTCTGCTATATAAACTTTAGGCCATGAAAACTTTGATTCCATAAGCATGAAGGCCACGGAGATACCCAAATATGATCCAAAGTTCAGTATACCAGGTCTAATTCCCAATTGGGTCCTACTAAGTTACCAAATCACACGGATATGTCCATAGTCGCGGGGTGGGTGTTCATTTTATTTATTAATAAATTATATTAAACCATATTTCAAATACAAATTACATTTATGGTATTGCCTTATATTTTTTTTATAAATATATTGTATATGTCAATTAGTTGTAATTAGTAGGAATTCTTGTGAGTTAGGTTTTGTCCGATTATAGAAGATTAGAATTCCAATTATTGTATGGTTGAATAGTTGAAAACCTAGATAAGGAGTTGTCATCCTATCGGTGAAGCTGCGTGTGGAAAATTAATAACTTGGCTTGACTACAGTAAACTATTTTATGGCTCAGAAACTTATCTATTAGTTCAAAAAATATTGTAATATTATATTATTGAAGTATTTAAGAGAACCAATGGTAATGCTGGATCCATTATAATTACACAATCTCACATTTTTATAAAGGGTGTAAAGATTCTTAACCCATAGGGATATGCGGATTGGAATTTTATATAATTATTTCTTTGATTTCCTATGGGTGATATTAAATTTATTAGGTTAGTAATCATTATAGGTTGGGCAATCACTGTGTGAATATGTCTAAGATTTACATTCCGTTTGAATCCTCATCCATGATATATTCTGGATTTTAATATCCCTTTGATAAACTTATAAGTTTTAATTCTACCAGTAAACCCAATCGGTGGATTTTATAATCCAGTAGTGTATCAAATAAGTTAATTTTGATATCAAGGAATAAATAAAATGTTGGTGAAAATCGATTCGTGGAAAATTGAATTTCAACAAGTGATTATTGAATGATAAATGCGGGGAATCACATTGTATTAAATCTAAATTTGCAAACAAGGCCTCTCTATTATAGTATTGTGAAGACAATTAAGTTAGAGTGAAGTTGTAATTACTTAGTGGAATTAATTAAAATTAAACCTTAAAGAGAATGAATTATGGGGCGTAATTTAGGATTTTCATAATTCTATTTGGAACCCAATTTAATTATTTGTCATAAGTTTCCAGTATAGTCCTAAGTATAAAATAAAGTCCCTTATTTTCCTTTTTCCTAAAAATACCTTATCTAGGCTCATGATCTAATATAAAGGAGAATCAGGAAGACTCTCTTTACAACATAACAACCCATAATTTTGGGAAAATAAAGACAAGTATATATATATATATATATATATATATATATATATATATATATATATATATATATATATATATATATAGAGAGAGAGAGAGAGAGAGAGAGAGAGATAGAGAGGGAGTGGATAGGGTTCTAAGGAGACAGAGAGAGATAAAACACAAGAGGAAGAAGAGAAAAGGGGAGGAAATGAGAGATATCTCTAAAGATCTTCAATGTCCAACTCTTATTCGGGTATCCACATGTCTTGATTGCTTCGTATGATTATATATATTAAACGATATAAAGGGATTCAATAACCTCTACATTAAATATATCATCATATATTGGATTATCTTCTAGATCCGTAAAGGTATTATCCATCAATTTTGGGGAACAAAATTTTTAAAACCCTAATATGTATGAATAAAATATCCATATCATTTTAATCTTCTATTGTGGTTCTAGTATATTTTGAAAACCTTTTACCAACAACAGTACACTTGTACATAAATAGTGTTATGTCCCTCTTCATGTCTTTCTACAAATACTAGAGCCTCACATCCTCACACATCTTACTCCCACTTGGATGTACCTCTTATGTGACCCGTGCATCTCCGTCAAAATAGATTGTTGTAACTCTTTATACTTTAGAATAACCAAACTCTCATGGAAGCATTAACCCCCATTTAATCCATTCCAACATAATAGTTACCCTTCGATCAATAGCTCCCTGACCTTCTTTCATAAAGTAGGTTCTACAGTCTTGGCATTCATAATGTGAATAGTGATCTCTAATGTAATGGTAAGGACTTACATAAATATATTTGCAAACACATCTAGTTACCTAAGTAATTAAACTCCACTGTGACTTCTAGCCCTCTAATATCGTCATTGTCAAATGATGGAAAAAGGCATCTACCACTATATTTTCCTTACAAGGATGATATTGAACATCGAACTAGTAGTCCTTCATGAGGAGTCCTTTATGTGTATGTGCTTTAGTCAAAGATAATATTTTCAAACTTTTCTCAATTTTATTATGCACAAACTATGTGAAACAACTTTAATTAACCTAATTTTATCTTATTAACCCTAAACATGCGTCTAGTGAGAATAAGAATATAAAGTAAAGAAATTTCACAACACCACTGTATAAGGAACCCTCTAAGGGAAAAAAATTCGGACGGCCTAAGTTAGACAATCACTATGATACGAAAATTACAAAGGAAGAATATAGTCTTACTCAACAACTCAATCCCCATAAGCCTTGAAGGCTCATGTTCTCTTCTACTTCTCATCCATAGTGTCACATAGGAGTCCACCCATGCAAGTGTCCACAACAAATGAGTCTACGTATGCCTCAGTATCCACTAATACATCCTCAATAACCGTAAATATGATAGGGAAATTACAAAGGAATAATATAGTCTTACTCAATGACTCGATCCCCACAAGCCTTGAAGGCTCATTTTCTCTTCTACTTCTCCTCCATAGTGTCACGTAGGAGTCCACCCATGCAAGTGTCCACAACAAATGAGTCTACGTATGCCTCGGTATCCACTGATACAGTCTCAATAATCGTCTATGATTCAGAACACGGTGTCCATCGTTTCTTCACCACAATAAGAACTTACGGAGTCCACCACACAAACACAATTCTTCAAATAATGGAAGAATCAAACTATGGTGAAAACACAAGATCTCTATAATATACGGAATATATAAACTCGAATCTTCAAATAAGGAAGGATGTTTATGATTTTAGCTTCGAAAAACCGTGTAAACAAATTACAAAAAATATATATCTTTTTGTTCTGTTTTGCACACATTTTTTGGGGTCAATGACGCCTTAAATTGTAAAACATAATTTTTGTTGCAGCACGTCATTCAAATGAAAACATCTTGTCGTATGAACGAAATCAGCATCTCGTTTGAACGAGAATGCTATGTCATTTGAATGATAGAACAATGTCGTTTGAACAAGGTAAAAACTCGTTTGAACAAAATGAAGTGCATAACTTAGTTTATACGACTCTAAATTAAGAAAATATTTATAAAAATCATTTTAAAAATAATTTTAAATAAAATAAGATCTATATACAAAATTCTGAAAACCATAAACCATTATGCATTCATATCTGAGAGATTCTCAAAAATCCATGTGAAGCCTTAAAACGTGCACAAAAATGAGGCATGATCTATCTTTGAAGCTTATCCTCTACGTCTTCATCATAACGTCGTAGGCTTAAGGTAATCGCGACACATAAAGACTATACTATGACTCAGAGTGCTTTTTTTCGGAATAATGTTAATGTGTTAATATTCTTCCAAGATTAATAATATATGGTCCACCCCGCATGTATCAACAGTGTTATACACTATGTATTCTACCCCAGTGCGAGGTGAGGCATGTATTGGATCCAAAGTAAACTTCGATTTTAACTCATCAAAACCATGCTTACAAAACTCATATCCTACAAATGGTACTCCATCATTCATCAGATTAGGTAAGGACTTGAAATATTTAAAAATCTATAAATAAATAAATAAATAAATAATAGTTCCCTTCTAGACTCAAGAAATTATGGACCTCCGTTTGTGTTGTGGGAAACTCACAATTTAACACTGTGGGCACGTTACTCTGGCCTACTTAAATCCCCTTTCTATCACAATATGCCACAATGATTGGATCTCCCTCAACCTTAATTTGCAATTATCAAACTTGGTATAAAGGTGGTGTTTATATAAGGTTTATAAGAAAACCTTCAAATATTTTAAATAATCATCCGTTTTCCAAGAATATATTAGGATGTCACTTACGAACACGATGAGAAACTGACCCCAATTCATCAAAACCATAAATACTGTTTGAGCATTGGTCAAGAAAAACTACATGACCATGTACTTATAAGACCTTTAGTGCATAAAAAATTATTTTCTCAGTACACACTTCTCCTAAATACATAACTTGTGATGCCGAAATTACAAATAAATCTTTGAAAAGTATGAGGTACCTCTCAACTAGTAGAATATGTCATCAATATAGGGTAACGAATACTTGTTTTATATGTTTTCTATATTCACTCCCTGTAATCCAAATATAATCATAATAATACATCATTATTTTTCATGAGGAGGAATGGAGCTCCCCGCAGTGTGCACTACTTTGAATAAACTCTTATTAAAGAAACTATTGAATCTTTTCTCTAAGGTATTTTATCTCTGAGATCTTTTACCTCTAAAGGTTTCATACAATACGATTCTCGATCTATTGATGTACTTATTGTATTCGGATCAATAAAAAGCTTTATCTCTTTACTTAGTGGTAACCTAAGGACACTCAAGCCTCCATCCAATTGTGGCATCAAATCAAGCGCATATCCTACCATGAAATGAAAAAAAAGGACTTTCCATAACTAACCACACTATCCCAATACTATGATAGCCAATCCATCCCCATAAGAATGTCATATGTAAACATATCTAAAATAAATAAATTGACACAAAGAATAAGCGATAGATATCTAGTTTTATGATTTGACACACAAGACCTATAGGAGTGACCCGGCCCAATGGGGGATATATATAGTATCATACGTTAAGTATAATATTAAAAAAATTGAGCTATTATGAACAAAATAATTATAAACACTCGTAACAAATAATACCCATCCCATGCATCCATGGATATAAAAATACCATTAATTGTATGAACTGGTTCTTGAGCCTCTCTCCTAGCGACGTGGTACACTAACCCACACTGTAAATATAGTTGGTGAGAAGGTAAGGTCGATTAAAAAGCTCTGATACCATTTTGAGAATGTTGTGTGCTATCGATTGTATGTGGATTCACAAAATTTCAATTTTAAACTTATTTAACTAGATTTCAATTTTTTATCGAAATTAATTAAACCCTAACACATGCATCTAGGTGTATAAATCATGCCATCGCAAAAAAAACATAAATTTCTGACACAGATTTCTAGAAAAAATTCCCTTAAAGGGAAAAACCTTTATTTTAATAAATGTAACAACACTTATAAATATCTGCAATGAATATTCCTCATAAAACTCACATAGGTTGCAAAGTTCAATCAGGAATGGACTAACCGCAGCAAACCCATAAGAACTAAATCTCAATCTTCAGCAAGAAATACCCTCAAGCATTCCCAATTGATCCCAGTCATAGTTAGCCAGAACCTCCCTCAAGAGCTACCAAGTCAGCCATAAAGATTTCATCTCTATAAGAGAAACTTAAAAAAAGTTGTATCTTGGGTTCCAAAGGGATTCACTAAAGCTACTGGGATGATTTATGAATCAAAACAAATTTTAAAACACCTTCAAAGGAGAATACAAAAATTATGTAGATTGTAATTTTTTGTAGATTGAAACACTCACGTCTTCTCTAGAAAAATAGAGTCATTTAAAATATATTTATATAAAATTTGAGTTGGCCGCTTCGTTCAAATGAAAAGGACAGATCGCTCGAGTGGATTTAAATATCATTTGATCCAGGGGATCACGCGACCTATGAATGAGGTAGGAATACCATACTGTTGCATGTCGTTTGATGAAATGGATCAAGCGACCTTCAAACGAGTTATCGTGCAAGATGCTCTATCGCTTGAAGCTGCCATTTTAATGACAAACACATGTCGTTTGAACAATGTCCGCATAAAATTAATTTTTATTAAACTCTGCCTTAGGACATAGAAAAATTATTTTAACCAAAAATGACACATCAGATGTTTAAAAATATTTTAGAAAAATTATCCCAACACTTTAAATGAATCATTAAGGAACTTAAACACAGCCTTATGAAAATCTATCTCATTGAGGCTTGTTTGTTGAAGAATGTTTATATTCAAATCCATCTTGATGCATTAATGAACTTGAACTTTTCTTCAATTGTGTAGCGGTATACGGCATACACAAATGAAAATTGACTATGTAAAATATGTCCTTACAAATATCGCTATATGTCCATGCCGGTATAAAATAAAAACATCTAAAAATGAAAAGGTACTGAAAATGTAAGTCTTTAAACTTTCTTCAAAGATCTTCAACATCTTCAAATCACCAACGTTTCTTTCTCATCATCCGTGTGTGCGAATTATTGATCATCAACTTTTGTACCTACACACATGAGAAAAGAAACATATACCTTAATGACGTATCAAGTTTGAAATGAGATAAACATAAATCAAAATAAATATCAAATATCAAATCTCAAATCTCCCGCATATTTCAAACTTATAATTCAATCTCCCCCATTAAATCATAATTTTTTCTCCCCCTTTTTATTTGTCCAAAATTGACGAGGGAAAGAATAAACAAAAATAAGCATGGAGTTTCATGACAAGCAAAACAAATCAACTACGATCATCAAGGATAAACTTAAAATCTTCCACCAACTATTTTTAATTTTTTCATTTTTCCAAATAAAATCAATTTTTACAAAAATTTCACACACCATGAATTTACACTAAGATAACCAAATCGCGAAAAAGGAATGAATGGGAGTGAACATATTCAAGAGGTAAATCAACTCAAACATACATAAAAAATGTGCAAGATGAATATGGATACTCCTAATGAATGAACATCACAATCATCCTTATGTGTAAACATTGTTGAATTCAAATGAAATCGACTTCATCAAATCAACAAATCAAAGTCTAAAATTATTTCCACACCATTAACTTCTAAAACTATTTAATGATTTTTCAAGGCTTTGTTAGGACTTGCAAACCGATTGATTAATTTCCAATCAAATACCCTTATAAATAATAAATTATTTTATTTTTCTAGTGAGGTCATCTAAAACCTAATGGCCCATTTTTTGCATATTAATATTTTTATTGCCTTTAAATTTTTTTGGGGCTCTTTTCTACCTCTTTGGACCTTGGCAACATTTTACAATGCCACACCTTTTTTAGGTCCGATTTAAATGGTGGATTAATCACAAAGGATATATGAGTACCTTTCGTATCCCTTTCCCATTTTTCACACATATATATAAAACAAATCCTCGCGGGCAACAGTTTTTACTTACAACACTTTCATTTCCAAGTTTTATCGCATTTCGTTCGTTTTAAAGATAGGATTAAGCTGGAAACACTTTGACTAACATGTGATAGACAAGCACAATAATCAAACAAATCCATGCAAGTATGCAATAAAGCTACATTTTACAATGCCACACCTTTTTTAGGTCCGATTTAAATGGTGGATTAATCGTAAAGGATATATGAGTACCTTTCGTATCCCTTTCCCATTTTTCACACATATATATAAAACAAATCCTCGCGGGCAACAATTTTTACTTACAACACTTTCATTTTCATGTTTTATCGCATTTGGTTCGTTTTAAAGATAGGATTGAGATGGAAACACTTTGACCAACATGTGATAGACAAGAACAATAATCAAACATATCCATGCAAGTATGCATTAAAGTTGACTAAGAGTAAAACATGTAGAAAGTAATCTCAAATTACATCTTAGTGAATCCTAGCATTATAAAGCACAAAATGAAATGATGTATCGTCTCAAAACACCATCAAATAATCACATTGATATGGAATGATGTAGTTATTTGGTCATCATAAATGTCCATCTATAAATGGTGTGAAACAAAATAAAAAAATATTTTTTATCTTTTTCAAAAATTTTATCAAAATAAAATCTTTTTGGCTTTTTCACATTTTTGTAATAAAAAAGAAAATATTTTTGTATTTTTCCAAATTTTTCAAAAACTAAAATCTTTTTGGTTTTTTGAAAATGTTTATATCGAAAATGGAAAATATAAATACAACAGGGGTAAATACCATCAATTGGCATAAAATATCATTATGAAAAGCATCCTATGCTAGCAAACAAGTCTAAAACTCAACCATTACATGCAATGCAATTTTCCAATGTTGGTTACATACTCTGAAAAACATACATTAAACCATGTGAAATTTTGACCAAAAACATAACTTGCTCTCAAATATGTGCAAACTCTCTCATGTAATCATCCAGAGCATCATGTGTGGGAAAACTCTATGTGACACACTACCCAACTTATAACAAAATTTCCTATGGTGTCCTCTGTTCTTACAATGGGTTCAAACATGCACGGGATTAGGAACACCTCTCTCAAATCATATAGGATGCACTCTCCTATCAGGTAACGGACGCCCATTATTTGTGGGAAAACTCTATTTGAAACACTAACTAACTTAAAACAAAAATCCCTATGGTTTCCTCTCTTCTTACAATGTGTTTAAATGTACACGGGCCTAGGAACACCTCTCTCAAATCATCTAGTATGCACTCTCCTATCGGGTAACGGACGCCTAGGTGGGTTGAGATCCATAAGGATATATCATAAACTAAAGAACTAGCTCGGGTGCTATGTGGTAAGTAGACACATCGTGATGACTTTTTCCTAATCTCTTAGCATTACTCAAAGAGGGAACGAGAAACATCTTTCCTGCCTTTTTAAATGTATCCTCTAACGTAACCTTGACCACCCATGCACGTTAGAGATCTCTCTTTAGTTGTAACACACGACCTTCAAGTTCACTCTTTTCCTGACCTGCGATGATTAACTTCTCACTCAAAATAACCTTCACCTTCTCGAGTTGACTCACGGACGCCTCAAATCCTCTCGTAATCTCTCTCTCTCTCCCTCTCTCTCTATCTATCTATCTATCTATCCAAATCTAACATCTTAAGACCTAGTTTCTTATTCAACTTCTTTTTCTTTAAGGTCTCGATGTACAAATCTCTACACACAATTGGGATCTCACTTCCACCCTCACTAGAACACTCACTCTCACACTATCTAGAAGCACTCAAATCATCATCGGAGCTCTCACATGAAAAAGTATCCACATTGTCGTGGGATAACTTACATGTGCTCACGTGACTAGATAAAAATTCTACAGACATCCCATGTGAAGATTCATCCTTGGACTACTGCACCTCTTCCTCATAATTTCTAAGAGGGGATAGCATCGCAATCTGATTACCCTTTCTCTTTATCCTAATGTCACATTCAAATGCTATATGCCCCTCACCCTCATATTCAAACCATCTCTCTTCTTCCTCATTCTCTTTATCTTTCTCACCGCTCTCTTTGGCCTTTTCTTTCTTTTTATTTTTCTCAAAAAATCTTTTATTGGAAGAATTTTCTTTTAAAAATTTAAAAAACTTTTTGAAATTTTTAGCAAGCATGACCACAACATTAAAATCAAATTCACCCTCAGACTCGAAATCATAAACTTTCACTTTATGTTTCTTCTCTCTCTTAGACACTTCCTCACTCTTCCTAGACTCGGCTCTAAGTGTTATCCTTTTATCCTTAGGTTTGACAGTGTTAGGAAACATGTCAATTTCATATGTCTGGAGGTCTCCTACCAGTTTTTCTAAATTAAGATTGCTCAAATTTCTTAAGGAATTCAAAACAATCACTTTTGGGATGAAATATTTAGGCAATGATCTCAAAATCTTTTTAACCATTCGTGCATCAGGAATGTGTTCACCAAGATTGAAACTAATGTTGACAACATCAGACAAATGTTCATAAAAGTCATCAAAACATTAATATTCAAGCATGGTAATCATTTCAAACTGAGTAGTTAAATTTTGCAATTTAGACTCTTTTACTACAATCGTGCCTTCATGGGTAAATTGTAAAATATACCATTCTTCTTTCGACATGGTGCACGTTATGATGTGTAGGAACTCGTCGGGGGGCGTCTCTATAAATTTTACTTTGCCCATGAGAATGAAAAGTGATCCATTTAAATTCGTCCCCAGTACAATCAGTCATATGTTTAAGATTGGTGACATTATTAGCGATGACACTGTGAGGAGTCCACCCTCTTTCTCAAATAACCAAGACTCGATCCTCATTGTTTTTAAATGAGATTTCATACGGTCTTTCCAATAGGAATAATTAGTCTCGTCAAAAACTGGCAACTGATTATGTAAGTATTCATTTGAAAACATTGCGAAATCTCAAAATCAGATTTTTCAAAAAAAATATTGATACCACAAAAGATTTACGGAAAAAGGATCACTCGATAAATTAGAGAAACCCGTTCTGATACCAATTTGAGAAGGTAATATCGCTTAAAAAGATCTGGTACCAATTTGATAATGTTGTGTGATATAGATTGTATTTTGATTAGCAAATTTCCAATTTTAAACTTATTTGACTAGATGAAAGTTTTTATCCAAATTAACTAAACCCTAACACATTCATCTAGGCGTATAAATCATGCCATCACAAATAAACATAAATTGCTGACACGCAGATTTCAGGAAAAAATTCCCTTTAAAGGAAATAACACTTACAAAAATATGCAATGAATATTCCTGCTAACACTCATGTAGGTCTCAACCTTGAATCAATAATGGATTAACCACAGAAAACTCGCAAAAACTTAAGCTCCATCTTTAGTAAGAAATACCTTCAAGCGCTCCCAATTGATCGCAATAATAGTCAGGCCGAACCTCCCTAAAGAGCTACCAAGTTAGCTGAAAAGATTTCATATCTATAAGAGAAACTTCAACAAAGATGTATATTGGGTTCCAAAGAGATTCACTAAATCTATTGCGATGATTTGTGAATCAAAACAAAGTTAAAAACACGTTAAAAGGAGAAGACAAAAATTTTATAGATTGCAAATTTTCGTACATTGAAACACTCAGGTCGTCTCTAGAAAAATAAACTCATTCAAAATGTATTTATATAAAATTTGAGTCAGCGGCTTCATTCAAATGAAAATGGCAGACTGCTCGAATGACTTTAAATGTCATTCGATCTAGGGGATCGCGCGACCTATCAAACGAGGTAAGAATACCAAAACAGTTGCATGTCATTTGATGAAATGGATTGAGTGACCATCAAATGAGCTATCGTACGAGATGCTCTGTTGCTTGAAGTTGTCCTTTGAACAACTTTATCATGTCTCTTGAATGACATAGACGTGTCATTTGAACGACATCGTCATAAAATTAAATTTTATTAAACTCCGACCCAAGACTTAGAAAAATTATTTTGACAAAAAATGATGCCTCAGATGTTTAAAATTATTTTAGAAAAATTATCCCAACACTTTAAATGAACCCTTAAGGTACTTAAAGGCAACCTTACCAAAATCTATCTCGCAGACGCTTGTTGTTTAAGAATGTTGATATTCGAATCCATCTTGACTCATGAATGAACTTGAAATTTTCTTCGTCGAATATAGAATTATACGACATACTCAAATGAAAATGGACTATGTAAAATATGTCCTTACAGTTGGACCTATGGCAGAGCTAGTGGTGATGGTGTTTGAAAGACATTCATAACTAAGATTGGTGAACTGGTAGCTAAAGATAATGACCCTATGGTACTTGGTATCCGTACTGCTCCTCTATTATAGGGCATCCTGACTACCCTTAGACTACCTCTTAACTATATGACCTACTCGCCACAAGTATAACATATGAAGGGAAATAGACCTTGTTGATTTCTAACCACTATTGGGATTTTTTTCCCCTACTATCATGCCCATAACTTGAGTACTCTAAAATTATTAGTTTAGATTGTCTAATGCAAGTAAACTCCAAAATAATATAGGTTGATGTATAGAAGCTTTGGGTAATGTCATAGTTCATACACTTTTGACAATTGATATCTACTACTACCACGTTCGATTTTACCTTAAGAGGTATTACAAGGGGGTCTTCCTAGGATAGAACTGGGAAAAATTCATAGGTGCTCCCAGGCTCATGTCTTCCTTGTTCGAGAGTTGTGTTAATTATATCATGATTATGGGATATTGTGGTGAATGATTTTGGGATTTGGAATTTTCCCCAATAAGTGGTAAATGCTATGTAAGTTGTGGGTTACAAGTTTTAGCACACAATAGTGCATTTTTAGAGCATGGATTAATTTGTGATGATGGGAAATGACAGTATATACACTCTTTTAAAATTCTCAATGATGCATATTTCTTATGCACAAAAATTAGAATGAATTTGTATTCATGGGTTTTGGATAAGGTAGATAAAAATTGGACATATTGCCAAGTCATAATAGTCTTGTGGAGGTTTCTAATAGGTTGCAAGTGGAAAAACATGTGGGAGATCAGTTTAACCTTAGTAGGGAGCATTTTGGGGTAGTTTTCCTACGAAAATTGCCTAAAAAATGTCTCATTACGTTTTTGAATGTTTTTTTCTAGGAAGTGGGGGTATAACTACCACAATGTTTTCATATTTAATTCATGCCAAGGCTTTGTTTTGTGGAAGAGAATCCTTGGATGGGTTTTAGTTATGTTTATAATATTCGAGTTGATTAATAAAAATGAAGGAGTTGAGTTCCTGTAAATTCGAGTCTTTTGTGTGTGCTAATTATATTGTTAATGGTTCATTATTTATGTTAATTGAGAAAAATGTATTTAATATGGGCGAACCTCATAACTGGGTTGACAAATTAGGTTCGTGGAGTAAACGGGTGCATTACCGGGTGATTTTAAAAAAGTGCCCTCATAATAATTTGTATGAGGGCTGCAATTTAGCACAATTTCTAGTGTATTCAACCCATATTTTAAATTTAACGTCCAAATTTTTCAATGTTAGTTCATGTTTGTAAAGTTTTTAAGAATTATGTAGTAAATTGGGTTGGTGGTAATACTATAGGATTGTTACAACTAGTGTAGGAATTGGAGTAATTTATTGCAAATCCTCCAATGCATGTTTCACCAACGACACTTTCAATCAAGTTGGAAGAATGATGGCTAGGACCGGAAAATGTTCAAAAAGTACACGAAAATCACATATGAAAAACTGACGAAAAAGTTAAGAACCTTCTTGCAGATATAAGTATCTTAGACAATGAACCTAGGGCTAGTTTTTTGAAATGTGATAAGGGTTGTGAATTGATATATAAGGTCTAGCTCACAGTAGGCAATGGTAACGTTAATTCCAGGCAATAAAAACACAAGTGTTGCAGTGAAGAAGTATAAAATTCCTAAAAAAAAGGTTTTTTAATGCTAAGTTATCAAAGGAGTTAGAGAACTTCATGTACTCTATAGAGGAGTGTTTTAAGTTTGCTCATATCATCGAAGAATATAAGGGTTCAATCACTATTGGGTACTTGTGTGATGTTGAAAAACTATGTGGAAACCCGAGACCGAAGATAAGTTGACATCTAAAATTTGTTTGTGGAGTGAACTAATGAAAGTGTTATGAGAACAATTCTTATTAGAAAATTTTGGTTGAAATTTGAGGGATGCATTGCTACGTGTGAAACATGATAATGATGCATGGGAACATGTTAAGGAGTTCACATTGATGATGTTGGATATTAATGGAATCTATGAGGAAGAAAAGGCCTTCAGTTTCTTTCCAGTATTATTCTTAGGGAAATTTTAAAGACAAGATGTGCATTATTTTCGTCAAGTAGTGGCAGTAAAAGACTACTTAGTGGATCTCAAACTTCAATGGTCAAACGTTTCTCCATCAAAGTCCAAAAAGAGACAAAAGTACAACATATTTAGGAAAATATGGAGAGAGATATATAATGATAAGGTAAAAAGGTCCCAAGGAAATTAGGAATTCTGATGCTTTGGTGTTCATGAGTTGTAGGAACCTTACACAACTAAGATGTAAATTGTTACGTTATATGTTGTGGTATAGAGGTTATGATCCTTCATGGTGGATTATTTAATAGAGGTTTGTTTAGTTTTATGTTATGCTTTAGTCAAGTCAAAGTTTGGTGTTATGTTATGATATAGTTAAAGTTTGGTGTTGATTTTCTCTGATGGAGTCGAAGGTTGCCTTGGAAAATTTCAATCTCAAAATCTAATAGGATGCATGTGGGAAAAATGTAAGGAATATGTTTTACCTTAGTGCAGAGCATTTTTGGGCCAGTTGTGCTCGAAAAATTCCAAGGACACGTGTCATTATCCTTTTTAATGTTTTCCCTATATAGTTGGGATGTAACTACCATCATCTTTGTATATTTAACACATTCTGGGGTTGTGGTTTATTGCGGAGAAGACTTGGGCAAATATTGGATTCTTTTATAATCTTTTAGTTCAATAATAAAAGGTTAGGAGTTGAGTGGTCTTGTGTGTACGCTTCTTATTATGAATGGTTTGTTGTTTTACCTTAATTCAGAATAACATACGTAATACTAGTGAACCTCAAAATTAGATTAGGTGATTAAGTTTGTGGAGTAAACTTGGTGCCTTGTTTGGTAATTAAAAAAACAATTACCCCTGTGGCACCTACCATTATGACCTTATCCCTAGTTGTTCTAGTGCTCGTGGCCCTAATAATGTTGGTCATCATAACCTATATATCTTATGAGGATTTTCACCATGTTGCGACCTCTTTGGCTATTGCGAATCCTATGTATGGTAAGAATTCCCTCCATTCCCCATAGTATTTCCCACTCGATTAAAATTTCCCTTCTCAACCTACTCTCTCCGTTAACTTTCTTAAACTTAGGATGGTCCAGGTAGTGCATCAAGTCAGAGTTAACAATTTATGTATACATAGTGTAAGTTGGGTTCCTCATTAACACCTATTTGATCCTCTATGTTAGCCCTCTGATAAATCACTCCATCATCTTAGACTGTGTGTCCACCTCTTCAAACAAAGAGAGACTAGTGAACTCATACTCGCACTCAACAACCATGTGGTCCCCCTACACTAATATTTAAAAGTTATTTTTCTTTTTTACCATTACTATTGGGGTGAAGTAATTATCCTCAAATCTCAAGCCTAATTTTGAAATAGTATAAATTCTCCTTTATTTGGCAGTGGTGATAGACTCCCTCTATTTTAATTCACCCTCATTAGCTTGAAGTTGGATATTATCTCCCTTTGAGAATCGGTACACTCCACCATCCTAAAATGTCTCTTGATTTCCTTCCTTCACTAATGTGACACTATAATGTTAATGGCACCAAAAAACCAATGTGTTTTCCATATAAAAGCAAGACAAATTAAAGTTAGATAATGATAAAGAATATATAGTACAAAACAACCTCGTAATATGGCTCTATAATCAAAGAACGCAACACATTGTGCAATGGGAATCCTAAATAACTTAAGATACTAGAAACCGGGATGATCTAATATTGACTATAACCCTCCCAAATTTCCATCTATAAGGTATCCATTCTTTGATACCGAGAGTGAGGACTATGGAACAATTTATATTATTTTAATAATCAATGATGGATTAAAATTGAATACATCCACAATAGTAAATGTAACAACGCCAATAAAACAAGATAACAATATTATGTTTCAAAGAAACTAAATAAATGAAATATGACAATATGACGGGATAATGTCTCAACCAATCATAAATAATAACTTAAATAAAAAACTCTAGGACTCACCATGGTCCCATAATTAAAACCCCTAAATCAGGAATAGAAAGTCTAACTAAAATGGAAATACTAAAATAAATATAAAATCCAACATCTATGATTACGATAGTGTTAAAGGATCTTTTCGATATATTTATTTTTTCATCGTTGCTTAAAAAGATCCTCTAGTCAAAATCCTCAAATACCTACAAATATACAACAAACTCAAGTGTAAAGCGGTAAGTAAGGGTATCAATCCATATCAAGGGGGTAAGCTAGAGACAAACTCAATTGTAATTCAATTTTTATTTTCTTTTTGGTATTTTTTCTTTTTCTACTTTTTTTAGCTTTTTCAATAGTAAAACAATTTTGGGCGAGAATGTGAATTAACACTAAACTAAATGGAAGATAAAAAAAACCAACTAAAAAGTGACTAAAATGAAAAACAAAGTCTAACACAAAAATAAGAGAAAAAGTGAGATAAATAATAGTGAGAACAATCAAGGAGTGGGACTACACCACAAATTTTAGCTATTCTAACTAATTAATTAAATTATTTGAATTTTTCCAAATTAATATCAAAATTACAAATCAACTCTCGTTGCAATTGTAATTTTAATAGTAATAATTTAAAAAATTAAGTTTAACCCCCACAACTCTAGAAAATAGATCTACACTCCTTTTAATTAATCACCCACTAGGATCGATTTATCAAAATTAAGGTAAATCTAGAAAATGAATTTTAGAGTTGAAATTAAAGAAATAATACCACACTTAAGAAAACCATATTTCTAGTTCGAATCTAAAATGGGTATTATAACTTAAAATTTCGATTTTCTCTTGAAAATTATTTACCCTCTCTCGTGGCATAAATTTAAGGGTGGGGGATCAAAAATAATATTCAAAAGAAATTTTCAAGTAATCAAACAAATTAAATTAAAATAACATCAAATAAGGGTTCACCCCATCCCTTAAAAGGGGATTTAGCCTAACATGATATTAAACATGATAATCAAATAAACTAGGCAATTAAAATAAAAGTAGAGAAGAGAGCAATCAAACCAAATCTCTTTGAGTGAAATTGATCTCCAATTCTTGAATTTGCAATTTACATCCCTCCAATTTGTGTGATCAAATCAAAATTATACCAACAATTACACTCAAAAAAGGATTCTCATTAATTTATTTTTCTCACTAATCTAAAAAAAAGTAAAAAAAATAAATTCTAACCTAAAAAAAAACTAAAAATGGTGTTTCTCTCACTAAAATTGATATGATAAAAGCCATCACAAATGTAAAAAAATTAAATAAATAAAGGATAATGTATGAATTCATAATGGACAATTAAAAAATAAAAGAGATTTACAAAAAATGCAAATCCTAATATTATAAAATTTTACATTAGAGCTCATCTAAAGAAATACGTTCCAAATCGTAACTTTACGTTGAGATAATTGCTAAAAATGCAAAATCTCAACATAAAGGAATGGATTAGAATTTATCTTCCATAAGGGATGAATTTAACTACATCAATCTATTATGAAATAATTGCTAAAAATGCAAAAAATGATTATAGATGGGTGGGGGGGAATTCAGCCTAGAGATAAATTTCACTACACACCTCTATATTGAGATATTTACTAAAAATGCAAACACTCTCTAAAGAGGAGTGTATAGAATTTTATCACACAAAGCTTAAAAACTAATTTGGAGATCCTTGAAAATTGCACCAAGTCTTGCATTTATAGGGTGGACATGGAGAAAGGGTAAATTTGGTATGGGTGTGCACATGTGCATGGAAAAGGTGTAAAAAATATGATTTGGGTTAAATGTGCATTTGGGTGCACATGGGAGCATGTGGGTGTGAGGTTAGAGGGGTAATTTCATAATAAAGGAAAAAATGATATTAAACATGTGGGTGTCTTTTTTTTGTTTTATTTGGAGTTCGTCATTTGGTATTGTTTGGCAGGAGAAATCGTGACTAAGGAGAAATGGGTTGATGCCGTAGCTTGGGGCGGACATGGTTTGGTTTGCGGTTTGGGGCTGGTTTGGTGGATGTCGTGGGTTGAGGTTTCGGGTTATGATGTCCGGATATGGTAAGCATGTGAGGTCGGGTTTTAGCTCGAGTCTATTCGGGTTTAGGAGATGGCGATCAGGAGGTCCGGTTCGGGTGGCGTGCTTGTAAGGGTTGGACCGACGGCTGCTGGGGTGTAGCGTCGGGGGTGTGAGTTGGGTCTCCGGGTTGGTTGGTCTTTGAGGGGATCCAGGTTAGTTCGTTGGTGGTGTTAGGAAGTGGTGACAATGGGTTTTGGTGGAGGTGTGAAATGGGTTTAATGGGGGTGATGTGTTAATGGTGGAGGAAAGAGAGTGAAAATAGGTGTTTGAGGTTGAAGATGAAGGTGATTGGGGTAGTGTGTGAGAGCATGTATGGAAGTTTGGTGAGGGTGAGTGGGTTAGTTTAGGTGTGTGAGTGTGTATGAAAGTTAGGTGTGAGTGTGTTTAATTTGGACCCTTAAAATAAGACTAACTAACTAATTAAAAAATAAAATTAATAAAATTAAAAATCTATAAATAAAATCCTAATATAAAAATAAAATAAAGACTCAAATAAAAAATAAGACTAAAAAGAAATAAAAATAAAAATCTATTAAAATTTAACTAAAATCCTAAAAAATGTAAAATATAATAAAAATAAAAATAAATGGATTCGTAAAACAAACTAATCCTAATAAAATAAAACTAAAAACTAATAAAAAATAAAAATAAAATTACAATAATAAAAAAAATAGAAAATAAAAGCTAGAAATTCTAAATAAATCTAAAATAAACTCTAAAAATAAAAACGACTCAAACTAAAAATCTAAAAAAATTAAAAAGGCACAAACTAAATACACACGGGCTTCGGGGTAGGTTTAGGGACAGGTTTAGGCTCGAGTGAGGTTACGGGACAAGGTAATTTTCTCCATTTGACTAAAAATTATCTCGAAATAATGCTTTTGACACTATAACTTGCATTTGACCTACAAAATAAACAATAAAGCGCATAAGACCATTTTTATTACAAACGAGCGACTAAAATGCATCTATTCGGGGTATAAAATGTACATTTTTGGGTGCTTATCACACCACCCGCAAACAGAGCGTTGCTAGCCCTCGAGCAATAAGATAGAGAGAAAGAGAAAGATAAGAAATAAAAAGTGTACCACTTTCGCGGGCACTTACGATTGCACTTAGCATGTGCAACAAGCCTTTAAACATATAGGTTGCCCTATAGGACGAGTTGTGTCTCGTGAGGGTTTGTAGGAAATATACCCACAAAATTCTTATTTGCAAACGGCAGTCTATCTCTTATTAAACATAAAATAATCACACACACCATAATGAGAGAAATGATTTCATAAATACAAGATAGAATGCAGAAAATGTTAGCTAAGTAAATACACGAGGCACATCCTTCCTATAACTCAACGTGAGTGTGTGAATCGGTCAAAATGGGTTGAGTATCACAAGAGTAATTCCTAGATTTCCTTATTAGAATCAACGGTTCAACTTCAAATCTCACGGATATATCTCTCTTAAACGAGCTCTCGAGATTTGGGTAAGTATATCGCTCTTCTGTCTGAGGATGTGAGTAAATGTAAGCAAGTTCATACATCTCTCACACACATATAAGAAAGAACGTACATTAAGAAATAAAATAATCTCATGAAAGAATGCTAACCACTATAGTGAGAACGTCAAGTTATTCACCACGTTGACTTTAATTTGCCCGAACACCTAGGGAAACATGGATGATAATGGGTGAGGAAAAAATTAAATGAGAAGGATGGGATGATTTGAGGTAGGATAAGATGGATATGTGAAATGATGAATGTAAAATGGATGCGAAATGGATGGATATGCGATGTCAGAGAGTGTATAGCACTTTAGGCACAAATGTCTTTATTTCAAAACTAACTAATAACTACTCTCTTTCTTTTCTTTTCTCTCTTTTTTTTTTCTCTTTTTTTTTCGATTTCTCTTTTCTTTTTCTCTACATTCTTTTTTTCTCTCTTTTTTTTTCTATTTTTGCTATTTTTTTTCTTTTTTTTTTCTTTTCTATTTCTTTTATACTATCAACATGGAAGACATTTTATATTTGAAAAACACTCTATTTCTTCAAAATTAAGGATGATATATGAATGGAGATAATAGATGATGGTGTGGGCAAATATATGGGAATACGGAAGAGCATGGGAATTTAATGGGTGAAAACCAAGTGATCGGGGAAAATTTCAAGACACGTGTTTCTTACAACTCGAAAGTGATGTCATTCTCAGTGATCAAGCCAAAATTTAGTGATGAATAATGAGATCATATAACGATTTAAGTGCGGACCCAAAAGAATTTGAATCAACTTGTGACTCGGAGATTGCGTAAAACACTTTGAAAGGGTGAAAGGCACGAATCTCACAAGCTAAAGTTTCCACTAGTGATCCTTAAGGTTCTCTTTGAGAACTATAGTACTCTTCAACTCTAAACCGTAGTGACGTGATAAGTGCGTAAATTTTTTTGAGTCTAGAAATTCATAGTGCAAAATGCCTTGTTATGTATTACATGAGCTATTTAGAAAAAATATTCTCTAGATTGATTCCTAAACTTTGAAAGATAGATGGTTGAAAATTCACATAAATGATTGAGATGAAAGAAACTACACGAAATTTTAAAAATCAGGCTTAAAAATTAAAAAAAATCAAAAGAGGCACGATTTTGATAAAATTCCCCACCCCCAAACAAAAAGGAACATCGTCATCAATGTTAGGTAAAATGATTTTTAAAATTGAGAGTATAAAGGAGGAAAAAGATTACCAGAATCAACCGCTAATGAAGTGGATAGATGAAACCAAGAATAAAACCTAAATAAGTGATAAGAAAAAAGAGGTGTATAAATCTACAAAGAATGGTATAGCATTGAGTGATGTGGAACACCACCCCCAAACAGGATGAGACTCATACAAGAACAATGGGCTGCCTCCCGGTAGAGTTAAGTTTAATGTCTTCACCCAGACCAAAGGGATCTCACCATAAAGATAAGATCTAGGAACGCACGAGGTGGAAGAAAAATTGGGTGATGAGAATCACCCCCAAACAAGAATGAAGCGTCAGTCTTGTTGGATAATTTGACGAGGGTGAGGGTGAAAAAACACCGATCACGACCTTATTTTTTATTTTCAAGATGCTCTCTTTTTTTTAGTGGTTTTTGAATAATTTGAAAAGGAAAGGAAATATTTTGGGGATTTTTAGAGAATGAAAGGAAGAAAATAGTGGGAAAAAAACATTTTTGGATTTAAAAAAAAAAAATTCGAAAGGTTAGAAAATATTTTTGGATTTTTCTAAAAAAAATAAAGGAAGAAAATATTTTTGGATTTTTTAGGAGAAAACCAAGGAAACGAAATATTTTTGGATCTTTTTGGAATGGAAGAGTGGGAAAAATAGGTGGACTCTTTGAATTTGCACGAACTCACTAAAACTCGACTACCAAAAAATTGAATTGGACACACACAAGTCAACGATAAATTCTAACTATCACATACCCAATTTTTATCTTTAAATTTCATTAAAGGGTAGTTAAATTTTATTTAAGTCCACGGGAGATAAAAAAATCACGGAATTTATCTTAGTGATTGCCTCTGCAAAAATATTATCCTTTGGGGCTACCTAGTTGATTAATTTTAAATTTAATAATGGCTTGGGTAGCACACAATGGTAGGCTAGTGAGTCCGGTGATGAAATCCCTTCTCGTGAGTGACCGGGTGTAGGTCTTAGTAATTTAATTCATCACACCATTTTAAAAATAAATGCGAGAATAAAATAATACAAGAGGGCGTAATCACACATAATAATTAACTCGCTAACAGGAGAAGCGCGAGGGTTCAAGAGATGTACCTCCAATGGTTTTTACACGATGGGGTGCCGAAAATATTGAGTTGACCGAGGGAAGATTACGCCTATCTCAGTAGTCCCTGGGAGTCCTACCTACCCAAGGTAAAAAGGCGTAATTTTTGTGCCTTTGGACGCCCTCTCCCTACCTTGTCCGGTTTCCCTATCAAGCTTTCTTAAATTATTACAATTTTTAAAATGAAAAAATATGGTGTCTCTATGCACCGCAATACAAGCAATGATAAAATAAACCTAATAAAAGTCTTCTAAAATAAAGAAAAATGGTACTAAAATGCAAAAAAATTTATAAAATAAACGAACTACAAAATTGAATCCGCTCCGAGTGCTTCACGCTCCCAAGAATGGCAACGACGCCATTTGATAAAGAAACTTTTTGGTATATTTTTTTCCCGTCGTTGCTTAAAAAGCTCCTGTAGTCAAAATCCTCAAATACCTACAAATATATAAAAAACTCAAGTGTAGAGCAATAAGTAAGGGTATCAATCCATATCAAGGGGGTAAGCTAGTGACAAACTCAATTGTAATTCAATTTTATTTTGTTTTTGGGATTTTTTCTTTTCATATTTTTTTAGCATTTTCAATATTAAAACAATTTTGGGTGGGAATGTGAATTAACACTAAACTAAATGGAAGATAAAAAAAAGTGACTAAAATGAAAAACAAAGTCTAACACAAAAATAAGAGATAAAATGAGGTAACTAATAGTGAGAACAATCAAGGAGTGGGACTATACCACAAATTTTAGCTATTCTAACTAATTAATTTAATTATTTTAATTTTTCCAAATTAATATCAAAATTACAAACCAAATCTCATTGCAAGTCTAATTTTATTAGTAATCTTTTCGAAAATTAAGTTTAACCCCCCATAACTCTAGAAAATAGATCTACGCTGTTTTTAATTAATCACCCGCTTGGATTGTTTTATTAAAATTTATGTAAATCTAGAAAATGAATTTTAGAGTTGAAATTCAAGGAATAATACCCCAATTAAGAAACCACTAACTCTAGTTCGAATCTAAAATGTGTATTATAACTTAGTGTAAGAGGGTACTTTAGATTATAAATAGAGGCGTAACCCCTGTTCGAGTATGGTAATGATAAGCTAAATGGACAAAGCTTTGAATTATTGATAAGGCATGCAAACACAAACTTAATGAAGATAAACTCAGGTTAAACTCACAAAAGATCTCGTGTATAACTCAGAAAGTGGTAGTGGAACTTAGAAGTAACTTAGCTAGAGGGAGAGAGAAGCAATCACCCTAGATACACCTCGGTAGGTAGGTATAAACACTCCAAACACCATCAAGAATCTATGTTAAGTATTAAAATCTTCGTAATAAATAACAATAGTGATTGAGAAAACCTCTCTGGCTTGCAATAACTCTCTCTGAATGTATATTTTCTGTAGTAATAACTTCTAAACTCTCAAAGGATCATCCTCTCCTCAAAGGTGGTTGGGGTCCTTAAATAGCCCCCCACACTACCCCCGAGGCAACTCAGTCATTAAAGACTGTGAAAGACATCCCTCATACTTTATGTCACAACATTAAATGCCTGATGAACTAGTAGTCTTCACTTCATAAACATTAAATGCCAATACATGCCTTTTTCTCAACCATTGTGTGTTAGGGGGTTGTTGTCGCAGAGGTGGCTCACCAACTGCCTAACAGCCCCGAATACCACGGTGGTTTACTCAAGTGCAGGTCTGACATTATTTATCTTGCTAGTGACATCACCTATAGTAGATGTGACATTAAGTATAGGGTTATTTGGTTCACAACTCAACGCCCGATGGAAATCCAAGCTACTCCGCCTGAGGCTCCACGGTCAGGGTCCTTCGGTGTTTCACCAGTTGTATCTAAGATCTAAGGAAAATCCCCAATGGTGCCTCACTTTTCAATCCTCCAAACCAAGTCCCTCTAAAGTTCCCACGATGAGGTCATTTGATAGAGCATAAAGCTCTCCCACGCCCTACCAATCCTGGTCTCTCGCAAGTACCATTTGACCTCACACAAACTCATTATTAATCTCGTTACAACATTACAACCGTTATAGCTTACAGTCAACATAAATAGAAATATAATATGAATAATACAACAAGCTAAAGTATGAGTTTCCACGCCAAGATGCCTCGCTGAGTTGTCGCGCTTGAGTTTCCACACTTGAGCTACTTCGGTTGCTTAATCTCAAACACTTTTGCCAATTTAGGAATTATCCCTAATCTCAGGACTCCCTTCAAGCCCCCTCTACATTTGCCCCTTCGTGGAGAGATTTATTGTAACAAGAAATGTCTGCACGAAACTTCTCAATTCGATGAACCTTCTCTGAGTGAAAAAAAAAAATTGGCCTTCTTTCCCTCGTTAGAATTGCGGCGATATAATCTTCTGGAAAAGTGAAAATTCTCCCCGATGTACCTGACCTGAAGTGACATTGTCATTAGGGCTTGGACGAAGGGATATCGCCACTTTTTCCTCATTCTGAGCCTCAACCATTCTAGTTTTACTATTTGAAATTCTCCCGAAAGGCCTACTAACCTTCTCAAATACTCGTTTGGGCTCGTGGTAAGTGAAATTCTCCCTCGTGATGCTTCGCTATGTTCGAAAAAGCCTAAATTCTCCCCGATGTAACTGAGTCCCAATCCGAACATCGTTTGGACATATGGCGAGGGCACATCGTAGCTTTTTAGAACCGTTGGGGGTCTGCCTTTGTTGGGAGAATTGGATATGTCAGACAAAAATTCTGGCGCCTAAATGTAAACTTGCTGGAGAAGGTAACCCCCTTATTTTCCCCAAGCATCACTTCATAAATGACGTGGCGTTGTCTTTTCAACTGTCGAGGCCCTTCTCGAGGTTCCACGTGTTCATTTGTAATGATTATAGGCGGTCCTACAAGTGCCGTGGTGGGAAACTCGAACGACAGGTTTCACAAGGTGTAAAAGCTTCAAGCGTCTCTTTTATTCAAACCCTTCTCTTTCCTTTTCTTCTTCATCTTCTTCAAGTTACCTTCCTTTTTTTAGAGATAAACTTTGTGCGAACTTTGTGCAACCTCCATTGTTGCCACATTCTTTACTCAGTCTCCTCCTTTTCTTATCTTTTGCACCACCACCTGCGGTTGTGCTCCTCTCTCCTTATTCTTAGACCTCCTTACCCAGTTGTACCACTCATCATCACTCTCTTATGGATTTTTCAAGTATTTCCAAGGTTGCTGCCACTACCCAGCCAGGTTCCCGTTCTACCGCTGCTGGCGCTGCCCTGGTCGCTGTTCGTCAAGAGCAATTATGCTTCTATCACTGGGCGCCCATCTTTGAAGAAGAAGAAGATGATAAATTTTCTGAGGCGTGCAAGACCTGCCATTTATCATCCAAGTTCCATCAATTATTGTTGGGTGATGAAGTGGATTCATTGAAGTGGGGCTATCTTCCCCCAGAGGTAACTCTGCATTTTTTCCTGGACCGTGGTGACTTTCCCTATTCTCAGATTGACTTCGAAGCACCTGGGAGGTCGCCAGCCCATTTCATGGCTTAGCACACACACATGCAGAACTCCCACGTTGCTGCTCTTGCTAAGGTCGTCCTTCATCGCACATACTGGTTTAGGGAGTTCACACTCTCAAAGCACAATGTGGTGTTACGAGTGTTGGTTTCCCAATGGAACACCATAACTCACACCTTTTTTGGTGCGTGAGGGGAGTTCATCGTTACATTGGAGGACATCTATTAACTCCTTGGGTTTGAGCCCATGGGTGAGTTCACCTACCACGACGAGCCTCTGGATGTCGAAGAGGCTCTGATCACGTTAAGATGGATCGGATGTGCCGCAGTTGCACCGATCCGTTAAACAAAGCCACATTTTCCCCCTTATCAACTATTTTTTCAAGGATTTGACACCTAAGGATGCTAGTGATGTAACAGGACACGGTAGAGGTACCTCCCTGGAACTACCAGCCTATATACTTGTACTACTTCCACGCTTCTTTCTTACTAGAAAACCCAATGATCAGCCGGGGAGGGACCTGATAAACATTTTCATTCGTTTGGCCAGAGGATTCAACCTACCTCTGGCCACCATCGCCTTGGGGTTCCTCTACACCTGGTTGGATCGAACCCATATTAACATGGAACGGTCACTGGTCCGTTATAACTTGGCAAATTTTTCCAACACCATCATCTTGACGGGCTTCCTCTATACTCGCTTTCCTGCTATTGCTGAGAATTCAGTTTCCCTGCTGATGAGTGAAGGTATTAAGCCCCCACGCCTCCTATGTTTCCACAAGAAGCAGAGCCGAAAGGAGATAATGGAGGTTTTTTATTGCTCAAACTCCTTCGTAATGAGGCCATACAGTGAGCCCACCTTTGCCCATAGTTGGGACTTATTTCCTACTACATCCACAACGGTTAGATTTAACCCGGTTGTAAAAGATCCCTCATAAGCCGTAGTGCTTCTTTTCACCCTGGGGTTTCTCCCCTCTTATACTGAATGGGGATACACTTCTGAGCCTTACAATCCTGATAGATGCAGCATGCAGTTTGGGTTCGATCAGGGGGCTCCTCGACCTGTGTTCCAGAACAATCATTCAAAGGCCACCTTCGCTGAAGCATGCACTTTCTACACTGCAACCAGGGTGCTTGGTGTGACATCCACCATTGATGGTCATGTCACCCTTCCTAGTACTACTAGGAAGGGATACGTATCCACTTTTTTTGCCACAAAGTTACATCTGGAGCAATTAGCCATGATTCATGAGTACATTCAGTCCTCGCCCTCAATATCCCCCAATCCTTTCATTTTCTTCTTCTGAGTTGGGTCTAAAAGGGAACTCCATTCTTGGGGTTGAGTTTCCCTTAAGTAAAACTATTAAAGAGTCTCCCCATAAACAACCCCCTTACTTCCCAATGATCTCAACTGCCACCTCGAAACCCAAGGCCGTTGTTACCCCCAAACCATCTATCCCCACAGTCGAAGCTGCCACGGGAGAAGGGCCTTCTGAGCCACCTGCCAAGAAATCCAGGAAGTCCAAGTCTAATAAGGATAAGTCCCAAGGTCAAATGCAAACTCCATTGGAGGAATTCCCAATTTCCTCTACCCCCCCTCTCATGTCTCCAGAGCTGGATGAAGAGCTGAGGAGGTAGGTGGAGGCCGAGGTTGCTCAAATAAATGCTGAATTCAAACGGCACGCAGTCACCGTTCCCCCTTAGGGTATGTTCCCTTTGATCATAGTTGATCCCATGGAGCCAACGAGACAAAGGAGGAGAAGGACAGAGGTACCTAAAATTGGTGTGCAATGATCTCCAGGAAGAAATCGCTGGGTACCAAATCCTAGAGAAAACATACAAATGAGAAGCCTTCCTCCCCAGCTCTTTTGGCTGCCGCCTCCTCGTCACCTTCACCCGTGGTTATACTTTCTCGTTCTTCCTCTGGATCTAAGGTATGTGTGCATTCTTTATTTATCATTCTTCTTTTCTCAACATATCGCCTTTACTTATTGCCTGATAACTTTGGTGCATGGAGTTGAAAAAGCGAGGGTCAGTCCTCCCAGTCCCCCTAGTCCCGCAGTGAGCCGTTTCGTGGGGGGACGTTGTAGTACCCCCCCAGCCACTGCCTCCCTTCCACGTTCTCCTTTGATAAGCCTCACCTATTCTCACCGTTCATCCTCTCATCAGGCAGGGATGCCGCCACAGGTGCTGCTGAGATATATGACCCGCCCGAGGCAATTGTTCCAACTTCCTCTGAGTTACCTTCGGAGCGAGAGTTCTCTCTCCCCCTTATTGTGGTCGAAGAGAGTGCCCCGCAGGTAAATTTCTTCCCAAGACTTACATATTTTATTTTCCCCCTTGGTTTATTCATCAATTCTAACATGTTGGGCTATTTTAGGTGGAAGTGGCGTCGCTGATAGCCAACATTCTCCTTCCTCCTACGTTGTCAAGACCTATTACTGCAGTTCTTATTTTCTATGCCTTAATGGGGATAAGCTAGGTGCATTTATATCTCTTATACTTTTTATGATTACTCCTTTTATCTAACACTTGTCTTTACATTTACATTTTTCTCCAAGTCTTTCTCCGCCTTTTGCGTTGAGTGGCCTTATCCCTTCTCAGACCCAGGTTGGAGAAGCTGCTCTCATTGGGGCATCTCTCGAAGGTCCAACATCTCCTTCTGATGATGCGCCCGTTTTGGCGATAGTAACCTATGCTGGCGAGGGGAGAGTGCCTACCTTTGAGGATTCTGCAGTCGGAGGCTCCGTTGAAGCTACTGAGGTAACGAGCCCACCTCCCACGATTTTTAGCATTATGGCTCCCGTGGTAACTACTAATCTCGCTCCTACTGCTGAGGTACTTCTCTAATTTCTCTGTATTTCTCATCTTCTCAAAATCCGCCTATATAGGTGACTTAGTCAATGAAAACATTTGTTTAAGATTTTTTTCGTAAACTCCACCTATAACGATGACTTAACAACGCAAACACTTGTTAAGATTGTTTCACAAACTCCACCTATAATGGTGACTTAACAACGAAAACACTTGTTAAGATTTTTAATAAACTCCACCTATAACGGTGACTTAACAACACAAAGACTTGTTAAGATTTTTTCACAAACTCACCTATAACGGTGACTTAACAATGAAAACACTTGTTAAGGTTTTGTCATAAGCTCCACCTATAATGGTGACTTAACAATTCAAACACTTGTTAAGATTTTTTCATAAACTCCACCTATTACGATGACTTAACAACTCAAACACTTGTTAATATTTTTTTCACAAACTCCACCTATAACGATGACTTAACAACGAAAATACTTGTTAAGGTTTTTCCATAAGCTCCATCTATAATGGTTACTTAACAACGCAAACACTTGTTAAGATTTTTTCACAAACTCCACCTATAATGGTGACTTAACGACAAAACACTTGTTAAGATTTTTTCCATAAACTCATTATTTCTCCCACTTGTTCTCAGGTTGCTCGGGAGGATTCTCTACTAGTTCCTTCACCCATTGCCTCTCCACATCGTGAACCTGTCTCCTTCGAAGAATCAAGCCATAATGATCAAGGTTCCATGACAGGTGCTGCTGCGAAGATCGAATCTGGGTGCGAGTTTCCTCTGCCCAACTTGGCTCCTCTCGCTTTTTGCCTGATGGTACTCCAACATTCTCCCCAAATGCCTTCCAACCATCTTTTGCTCATCGAGCAACTTATGAGCTATCATCCCGAGACCTTCACGGTGGATTGCCTACTTCAAACATCCAGTTATGAGCTATAGGCTTCAAGGCATGGCCATTGTTATTGCTGAAATTGCCAACACTCCAACTGCGAACGTGACCAGACCCCTCCTTAATCAGTTCTTGGGTTATATGAGGGAGTTGGGTCATGAAGGGTTCCATTTTGACTAGCTCATCGCACATTTGAAGACTTTGAAGAGCCAACGGTTGGACAGCCAGAGGGAGCTCTTACGAAAACATTAGGAGGATTAAAGGGTCGAGGAAGTCAAGCTGGCCGAGCTAGCACCTCTCCTCGGAGCTATTGACAAGGGGGTGGAGCACCTCGGAGAAGCTCTGTATTTGATAAAGTTAAGACGAGAAAAACTTCTTATCGAACGTACGCAAGCACAGACTAGGCTGGAAGTTTCCATTAATTCCCAATGGTCTTACTTAGAAGCTTCTTCGGGCCTTCCCGAAGATTTTTTATCCTCCCCAGATTTGTTGTTCCTCCTGGGTCAATGAGTTTTTGTATATGTATTTTTCCTTTCTTCTCATGTAACGCTTGGGCGATAGCTCCTAATTTTGTAATGCCCCAAAGTATATGAATGGAAAAAGATACATATTCCCATGCCATTTCTTTGTGTTACAACAGTTTACATAGAATGTGAAATATGAAGTTATGTAGTTCTTTCATCTCTACTTGGATTAAAATAAAGAGAACATTCATAAAAAAATGAACTCGTATATTCATAAAGTTAGATACATCGATGGCCCCAAACATAATTGCTTACACGTGATAAACCTTCAACCATTTGTTGTTAATCTTAAATGGTTTGTCTTCTTCTATCTTAAAAATTAAGCAATAACCTGAGTAATGAGCCTCCTTTACGATGAAAGGTCCCTCCCAATTTGCCGCAAACATAGGTAGAGGAAGCCCCCTAATATGTTTAACTGATGCCTTCAATACAAGATCTCCCTCCACGAACTTCCTTGGTCTTACCAAGTTATCATATTCCCTGGAGAGCTGCTTCGTATACATTTGAAAGTGTTGCATTGCATTATCACTATGTACGTCCAATGCTTCCAACTGTACGTGTCTATTCTGAGGGAGCATGCTTCTTCACAAAGCATATCAAGCCGAGGGAACTTTTAACTCTACCAGGAGAATTGTCTCAGCCCCATAAACAACAGAGAATGGTGTATACCCTATAGGCTTCCTCTTAGTAATTCGATAGGCCCATAAAAAGGATGATATCTTATCATCCCACGATCCTGGGAAATCCTCCATCATTTTTGCCAAGATATTGACCAAATTCTTGTTAGTCGTTTCATCTTGACCATTCCCCTTTAGGTATGCCACTGTCGAGGTGTGATGGACAATGGAGTATTTATTTATGAGCATCGTTACCTCTGAATTGATGAAAGGGGTTCCATTGTCTGAAAGGGTATCCTTTAGGATCCCAAAATGGCAAATAATGTATTCTTTGATGAAGTTGCTCACTACTCCTGCTGTTGACCTTCTCAGTGGTATCGCCTCGGCCCACTTTGTGAAACACTCCGTTGCTACTAGGATCCATATCTTCCCCCTAGAAGAAGGGTGTATTATCCCTATTAGGTCGAATGCCCAAGTGTGAAAAGGATAAGGCGTTACTAGGGAGTGTAAGTCCACTAACGAGGCATGGATCATATTTTCATGAAGCTGGCAAGCCTTGGACTTTCGAATGAACTAAGCAGATCTTTATCCATTGTTGGCCAATAGTACCACAAAGTCATCAGCTGTTCATACAACTTGGCCCCTCCTATATGAGCTGGATCATGCACTTATTTGAGAACCTCGATCGCTTCTTCCTTTGTGATGCAACGCAACGGCCTGTTGAAGTATCCCCTTCAATAAAGTTTCCCCTCTTGAACATAAAACCTCGGGACCCTTCGACGGAGTCCCATCGCATCAATTTTCTCTGTTGGGACAACTCTATTTTTAATGATGTCAATATAGGGTTGTCTCCAATCAGGTTGAGTGTCCACGAAATGACATTTGCTGCCCTGAAGAATAACTGACATTTATCGCACTTCTGTTGTAACTCGACTGCATCCTGCTTCATGCTAGGCCAGAAATACCCTTCCCTTTGAATTCTTCTATAAAGGGGGATCTCATTCATTTCGTAGTGTTCTTCATACATTTTCTTCAATCTCTGCCCTGTTTCTTCTGGTCCGATGCAGCTTGACAGCCATCCTCCTGCATTTTTAAAGTAAAGGTTTCCCTTGTTTGTAAAGTACTGGGATAATTCTCTGAGCCCCATCGTTCCTTCACTAGATTCCAGTTACCTCTTAATCTCTCCCCTCCAGTCTGCATCCTCTTCCATCAGTAAAATTAACTGTACCATCGAAGGAGTTGTTCTTCGTTAAATCACGACAGTAGTTTTATCTCTCCTCATGATCATCTTTTGGGAAATGGTGGTATAGGCCTCTAGGTGATGGTTCATCATTCTGGGTTGCCTCTTAATCTCAGTCCAATGGAACTAGCCAAGGAGCCTCCGAATGATCATTTTGTATAGTGTCAAGCTCATGTGTTTCAACGCGTATTCTCCATTCACTTGTTGAACCACCAAGTTTGAATCCCCCTTGATGCAAAGTGAATGGATACCTCTTCAAAGAGCCTCTAGAAATCCCAACACCAATGCTTCATATTATGCCTCATTATTAGAACAAGGGAAATCTAACTTGTAAGAAAGGAAAATCTCCTCCATTCCTTTCCTAAGAATGACCCCTGCTCCTCCTTTCTTTTCTATCGATGACCATCGAACTGCATTGTCCATTCCTCCTCCGTTACATCTAGATGGTTGGCCTGCAAATCGTCTCCTGGAATATCTTCTTTGGGTGGCTCAAAGGTTCCCGAAGGGAAAATGACCAACAGATCAACGTACATCTGGCTTTTAATTGCACGAGGAACCACACACTTCAAGTCATATTCGGAAAGGATAAGGAACCATCTAGCTGCACTGCCAATCAATATAGTTATTGCATGAAAATACTTAATGGGGTTACATCTAGTTATAATATGAATTGTAAAAGATAACATATAGTGTTTAAGTTTTTTCTCTACAAATACTAGGGCTAAATAATGCCTTTCTAAGCTACTATATCTGACTTCTAGCCCGTGGATGATCCTGCTGAGGTAGTAGACTGGCCGTTCTTGCCCATCGATCTCTTATGCTAGCAAATCTCCCACAGAACTTGTTGTGGATGTGTGGTATAGCTACAATGGTATTCCTGCCCTTGGTGGAACCATGGTCTGTGGTGAGATGAGCATCCTATTCAATCCGTTAAGAGACTCCTGGTGAATTGCCTCCGATTTAAACTTCGTGTTCTTTCGCAGCAGCTGCATTAATGGATGTGTTATCTCGGCTAACCTAGGCACGAATCTCTTAAGGTAGGAGACTTTACCAAGGAAGCTCTTCAGCTCCTTCACCGTTCTTGGACATGGCATTTCTAAGATACCCCCAGCTTATCCTGGTCCATCTGCACCCCTTATCGGTCAACCACGAAGCCTAGGAACTTCTTACTTGGTACTCCAAAAATTCACTTCAATGGATTCATCTTTAATTTACACTTCCTGTAACGGGAAAGCACCTTCCTCAAATCGCTCAGATGGGACTCCTCCTTCCTCGACTTAATGACCCAATCATCCACATAGAATTTCACAAATTTATGAAAGAAGTCATGAAAAATGGCCCTCATTGTTCTTTGGTAATTCACCCCAGCATTCTTAAGTCCAAACGGCATCACCCTGTATATAAAGTTTCCCAACAGGGTTCTGAACACCATTTTCGCTGAATCTATAGGGTCCATCTCTATCTGGTTGTACCCTACATACCCATACATGAAATTATACATCTCATGACCTACCGTTGTATCTATTAGGCTATCGATGGAGGGCAGAGGGAACTCCTCTTTGGGGTAGGCTCTATTCAAATCTCTGAAGTCCATGCAGATCCTTATCTTGTTTTTGTCCTTCTTCCCCACGGGGACAATACTGGATAACCAAAGTGGGTGCTGTATTAGTGTAATGAACCCTACCATTAGTAAGCGTTGAACTTCTTCTTTGATATTCAAATCCAGATCAGACTTGTATGTTCTTGTTGCTTATTTTACTGGAATGGCTGAAGGCATCACGTTCAACTTGTGACCCTCATCTAGCCCCTCCATCTCTGTGTACTTCCACGCGAAGACGTCTACAAATCCTTGAATCAACTCAATCAAGGCCTCTCATTTCTCTTTACTGAGATCTTTCGAGATGAAGATGGGCCTTGGGTCTTCCCCTTCTTTCGCCAGGTTCAACTGCTCTAGCTTTTGTGCCTGCGACTTTGGTCGATCCGCCATGTAATCTGGATCCTTGACGACTTCCTCCATAAATTCTTGTATACTGGAATTTTCTATCACCATACATAATCCCCTTTGATCTACCAGAAATCATTCATATATCGAGTCAACCTCATCGTCAATTTCCTGGGCCACCTGTTCACACCGTTATAATCGATACACCACATTTCCTTCCTCAGTAGCAACCTTTTTATTCTGTCTGCCGGTAATGGTGACTGTTTTCCTCTTCTTTTCTCTAGATGCTTTGGTCATCCTTTTTCCTGAGAACCGACTCAGCACGCTTTGTTATTAGACCTCATGCTCCATCGGATCCACTCTAGGACTCATACTATCTTTGAGCTTCTTCGAGATGCCTTGGGGCCGAGGGACTGCTTCGTGAGCTTCTTCGGTCATTACTCTTGCGTTTCTTGTAACCTCTTTACTCTGCTCATTCAAGGGCCCCATCCTTTCTCTGATCGAGGGAACCCATTCTCCCTCCATCCTTCTCGTTAGGACCCAGACATCCTCTTCTAACTCAGTATAAAATGCTGCATCCACCAAGTGAGCTTCCTCGATAGTGAAGGGCCTCTTCGTAGCCCTAATGGTCACCTCTATCCCCTTAATGTTCGCCTTAGCACACTGGTGGTATGTGGAAGGGACTAGCCCTTGGTTGTGCATCCACACTCTTCCTATTAACAGATGATAGGAAGTTGCACTCTCTATTACATGGAATTTTATATGGGAACTCAAATTTCCCATCACAATCCCAACATTAACATGCCCAATGGATTTGGAAGATTGGTTATCATACCCCGAAATTACCAAAGGCATGGGGACCAACCTTTCTTTTATAATATTGGTTGCATGAAAGGAGTTAATTGGCATGATATTTATGAAAGCTCCCCCATCCATGAGAGTCCTTACAAAACAAACTCCGTTGACACTGGAAGTCATGTACAATGGCCTATTATGAGGGAATCTCACAGCCCTATCGGCATCTCTGAAGGTCACCTCTGATATGAACCTCCTTACCAACTTGGCCATGGGTCCCTTCCATTTCAGTGAAGGGACTGCATCTTTCCTCGTAATATCTAGTATCGCCTGGGTTATTTCTAACCTTCTTTATTTTAGAATCCCCACCTGGTCAAAGAACCAAGTGCACTTTGGTTATTTTGAAACTGCACTGTATTCTAGCCCCGAATTTGCTTCCTCACTTTCAACATTATACACATCTTCCACATCTTTGGAGATTGCTTTATCGTAGGCCAAAACTACATTATCTATTCCCTTGTTATAGGTCTCCAAAGATGCTTCATACTCTTCTCTTTCTCCTCTCTCCGCCTCTTCATCGTAGGCCACCATGAGATTAGCCCCATGTGATGGTAGTGGGTTGTTATTGACATTCTGTGGAGGGATTTTCAACGTCCCTTCCTTCATGTACTTGCCAATAATTCTTCTCAATGTGAAGCAAATTTTTGTTGGATGCTGGATCCTTCGATGAACCTGGCAATACTTTGGATCCGCATTCGTTGTCGCATCGGACTCCCGAGCGAGAACATCCTTTGGTTCATAGATCGTTCCCCCTTGGACCATCGCGTTGTAACAGTTGCCAGTTTCTTCTACTGTACAAGGCAATGGTGGTGGGTCTTCCCTGTCTCTTACGAACTTCCTCTTATTATCCTTCTTTGGTGCTTTGACCCTATCTCCCGCTCGGTGTACCCTACCCGTGGGGGCTGAGACCTCCCCCCGCAGGTTGCATCGGTTGCCTAAACATCATGGGCATCGCCGCCGGATTGGGTCGCACCACCAAGGAGATATTTCTCGCTACTTTTAAAAATGCCACAAAAGTCCCCTCGTGCGTCTCATTAATAAGATGACAGATGTACTCATGAAGCATCCCCTCAACGCAGATCTGCAGTAACTTAGATTCTTTAGCCTCCTCCCTCATGTAGAGGGATCTTTCTTTGAATCTTCGAACATATTCCACCACTTCTTCCCCAGGTCGTTGCTTCTCCCTACCCAGTTGGGTCAAAGTAAACTCATCTTCCGCTAGAAAGAACTTCTGGACAAACAACACGTGCATATTTTCCCATGTAGAAACACTATTGGAAGCCAAATGGGAATACCAGGTATATGCTTTATCGATCAAGGATTTAGAAAACTCCCTCAAGCTAAGCCTTTTTCTCCCCCAAATGTTCAACAAAGAGCTTAATATGCTCCTTCGGGTTCCCAACCTTTCCCATGTATTTTTTTAAAAATAGGAGGAATATAGTCCTTCAGATAGGGCTCATCATTATATTCCTGGAGATATGGTGTTTAAAAGTCATCAAAAACCGAAGCTACCTCGCCAGCAGATTGCGAGGAAGCCTTCATGAACGTCAGCATCTCCTTTTGCATATCCTTTCTCATTTCCTCTATGGGTGATGCTGCTGGGGCCACAACCAATGGTACCACGAGCTGAGCACCCGTTGCAGCTGGAGAAGGTGCCACGATTGGGGCCGCCAATGCTCCTGATGTTCCTCATGCTGGATTCATAATAGAGGGTGCGCTCGCTGGGACTGTTCTAGCTACACCTTCTTCTAGCGGGGCCGTTGGAGCTACCCCTGGTGTTATGAAGGCATTAGACTCTAATCCTCCCATCATAGTTGAAGCTACTAAAGTTTGCAAAAACTCATAAAACTTGCTCATGAGGAGCGCGACCTAAGTGGGTCCCAACCCTGGACTCATGGAAGCTTGTGTCACCCCCGGAACGCCTAACCTCACTGGAACCGGAGGTACCTCCACTCAAGGATCCCCATCCCTTAGGGACCCCAGTTCTCTCCCTTCTTGTTCTTCATTATGCTAGATGTCATCAAACTTGAGCCTTCGATTAGCGTTATCTTGCACCATACTCCTTACATAGAAGAATGCCTCCCCAGCGGAGTCGCCAAATGTAAGAGGGTACTTTATATAATAAATGGAGGCGTAACCCATGTTCGAGTATGGTAATGATAAGCTAATTGTCCAAAGCTTTGGATTAATGATAAGGCATGCAAACACAAACTTAATGATGATAAACTCACTTTAAACTCATAAAAGCTCTCGTGTATAACTCAGAAAGTGGTAGTGGAACTTAGAAGTAACTTGGCTAGAGGGAGAGAAAAGCATGTAGCCTAGATACACCTCGGTAGGCAGGTATAAACACACCAAACACCCTCAAGAATCTCTGTCAAGTATTAAAAGCTTCATAATAAATAACAATGGTGAATGAGTAAACCTCTCTCATTTGCAATAACTCTCTCTGAATGTATATTTTCTCTAGTAATAACTTGTGAACTCTCAAATGATCATCCTCTCCTCAAAGGTGGATAGGGTCCTTAAATATCCGCCCACACCACCCCCGAGGCAACTCAGTCATTAAAGACTGTGAAAGACATCCCTTATACTTTATGTCACAACATTAAATGTCTGATGCACTAGTAGTCTCCACGTCATAAACATTGAATGCCAAGACATGCTTTTTGCCCAACCACTGTGTGTCAGGGGGATGTTGTCGCAGAGGTGGCTCACCAACTGCCTGACAGCCCCGAATACCATGGTGGTTTATTCAAGTGCAGGTCTGACATTATTTAGTTGGCTAGTGACATCACCTACAGTGGATGTGACATTAAGTAGAGGGTTGTTTGGTTCACAACTCAACGCCCGATAGAACTCCAAGCTACTCCGCCTGAAGCTCCACGGTCAGGGTCCTTCGGTGTTTTACTAGGTGTATCTAAGATGGTCAGGACAAGACCCAATGGTGCCTCACTTATCAATACTACAAACCAATTCCCTCTAAAGTTCCCACGGCGAGGTCATTCGATAGAGCATGAAAGCTCTCCCAGACCCTGTCAATCCTGGTCTCTCGCAAGTACCATTTGACCTCACATAAACTCATTATTAATCTCGTTACGACATTACAACCGTTATAGCTTACAGTCAACATAAATAGAAATACAATATGACTAATACAACAATCTAAAGTATGAGTTGCCACGCTAAGCTACCTCGCTGAGTTGTCGCGCTTGAGTTGCCATGCTTGAGCTGCTTCGGTTGCTTAATCTCAAACACTTTTGCCAATTAAGGAATTATCCCTAATCTCAGGGTTACGTTTCCCCTCTACACTTAGAATTTCGATTTTCTCTCGAAAATCATTTACCCTCTCTCGAGGCGTAAATTCAAGGGTGGGGGATCAAAACTAATATTCAAATGGAATTTTCAAGTAATCAAACTAATTAAATTAAAATAACAGCAAATAAGGGTTCACCTCACCCCTTGAAAGGGGATTTAGCCTAACATGATATTAAACATGATAATCAAATAAACTAGGAAATTAAAATAAAAAGTAGAGAAGAGAATAATCAAACCAAATCTCTTCGAGTGAAATTGAACTCCAATCCTTGAATTTGCAATTTACATCCCTCAAATTTGTGTGATCAAACCAAAATTACATCAACAATTACACTCAAAATGGATTCTCACTAATTTATTCTTCTCACTAATCTAAAAAAAAAAAGAAAAAGAAAATAAATTCTAACCTAAAAAAAACTAAACTAAAAAATGATGTTTCTCTCACTAAAATTGATATGATAAAAGCCCTCACAAATGTAAAAAGAAAAAAAAGGATAATGGATGAATTCATAAGGGACAATTAAATAATAAAAGAGATTTGCTAAAATTGCAAATCGTTACATTATAAAATTGTACACTAGAGTTCATCCAAAGAAATAAGTTCTAAATCATAACTTTATGTTGAGATAATTGCTAAAAATGAAAAATCTCAACATAAAGGAATGGATTAGAATTTATCTCCCATGAGGGATTAATTTCAATACATCATTCTATCATGAAATAATTGCTAAAAATGCAAAAAATCATTATAGATGGGTGGGGTGGAATTCATCCTAAAGATAAATTTCACAACACACCTCTATATTGAGATATTTGCTAAAAATGCAAATACTCTCTAAAGAGTAGTGCAGAGAATTTTATCACACAGAGCTTAAAAACTAATTTGGAGATCCTTGAAAATGGCACCAAGTCTTGAATTTATAAGGTGGACATGGAGAAGGGGTAAATTAGGTATGGGTTGTGCATGGCAAAGGTGTAAAAAAATATGATTTGGGTTAAATGTACATTTGGGTGCACATGGGAGCATGTGGGTTGTGAGGCCAGAGGTGTAATTTCGAAAGAAAGGAAAAAAGGATATTAAACATGTGGGTGTCTTTTTTTTTGTTTTATTTGGAGTTTGGCCTTTGGTATTGTTTGGCAGGAGAAATTGTGACTTAGGAGAAATGGGTTGATGCCAGAGCTTGGGGCGGATATGGTTTGGTTTGCAGTTTGGGGATGGTTTGGTGGATGTCGCGGGTTGAGGTTTTGGGTTGTGATGTCCGGGTATGGTAAGCAGGTGAGGTCGGCTTTTAGCTCGAGTGTATTCGGGTTTAGGAGATGGCGATCAGGAGGTCCGATTGGGGTGGCGTGCTGGTAAGGGTTGGACTGCCGGCAGCTGGGGTGTAGCATCGGGGGTGCGAGTTGGGTCACCGGGTTAGTTAGTTGGTGGTGTTGGGAAGTGGTGACAGTGGGTTTTGGTGGAGGTGTGAAATGGGTTTAATGGAGGTGATGTAGAGGAGAGAGAGTGAAAATGGGTGTTGGAGATTGAAGATGAAGGTGAGGGGGTAGTGTGTGAGAGGGTGTATCGAAGTTTAGTGATGGTGAGTGGGTTAGTTTAGCTGTGTGAGTGTGTATGGAAGTTAGGTGTGAGTGTGTGTTTAATTTGGACCTTTAAAATAATATTAACTAACCAACTAAAAAAATAAAATTAATAAAAATAAAAATCTAAAAATAAAATCCTAATTTACTAATAAAAAATAAGACTAAACAGAAATAAAAATAAAAATCGATTAAACTAAAAATAAAATCCTAAAAAAATGTAAAATATAATAAAACTAAAAATAAATGAATTCCTAAAAAAACTAATCCTAATAAATAAAACTAAAAATTAATAAAACTACACTAATAAAAATAAAACAGAAAAATAGAAAATAAAACCTAGAAATTCTAAATAAATCTAAAATAAACTCTAAATAAAAACGATTCAAACTAAAAATGTAAAAAAAAATTAAAAAGGCACAAAATAAACACACACGGGCTTCGGGGTAGGTTTAGGGACAGGTTTAGGCTCGGGTGAGGTTACGAGGCAAGGTAATTAACTTCATTTGACTGGAAATTGTCTCGAAATAATGATTTTGACACCAAAACTTGCATTTGACCTACAAAATAAATAATAAAGCGCATAAGACCATTTTTTTACAAACGAGCGACTAAAATGCATCTATTCGGGGTATAAAATGTACCCTTTTGGGTGCTTATCAGATAGTTGGAATAAATCTTAATACTGAAAGTCTACTTTCTCAAGCCTACTGATACAGTTATCGAATACCTAAAAAGGATTATGAAGAAAATTAGTGGGACAAACCCACATTTGGAAAAAATATCTATCTTAACTTAAAACATTATTAACTACGGCTTATTTATGTCTTATGTCTTCCCCGTCGACAGTTGCTCCCACAATATATCATCTCACCTCTATAAGGTACATTTACAATATAATCCAAGTTCGATATTTATCATGTAAGATACATAATCTCTACATACTCTATAACATAAAATCATAATCTCTAATCACATACAAAATGTTATATGTATATGTGTTACCCACATACTACAATGTATTCTATAGATAAGGATAACACAATATCCTTAATAGTAGAATTCAATATCCTCGCAGTTTTAATTCCATCACCCGACCAACTATACAGATATTCATAAACAAAGGATTATCCTTCGGGGACCTCTGGTGACTCTATTTGGTCAAGCCATGGGAGGTCACACTCCTAATGGAATGCAAAAACACTCAAAAATAGGGATATCACTATGTTAAAACAGCATTGTGTAATAACATACCATGTTACACGAAGGATCTAGCCTCTCATGCATTCCTCACAAGAGACAGTTGCCACACAATATGTATGATCAGTATATAGGCCATGCAAAACCTTAATTACTAGTAGGAGTACAATGCCCGATTCCACGAACAATCCCATTAAACACCCATCAATACATTCCTCACTAGTACACTAAAACATTTTAATGTCCACATGCACACAACATATAAATCAAGCAACATACAATTCATGCATAAGATTACGGTATACAATCATAATAGTATAAGTTGGGCTAGACGTCCTCCAACCCATCCTTGAATCAACATATTGATTTTCGTACGTATATTCATAAATATAATATTCACTTTATTTTATAATAGCCATATTAATCCTTAGGATCCTATGATATGTACCAAGAAAACCTCCACAAAACATAATTAAAAATAGTTGTTAACAATCGGGATCGATTCGGCCCCTCCAAAATGGTGTTGAATAATAACAAACTCGGATTGATTAAAACCCTCCAAAATGATGTGTTTTCCTTTCGTTTGACCCGGAACTCTATTTATGCAGTTTCTCCATACTAGACTATAAGGACAAAATTTCCAGTTGAGTCCATTGTAAGTATTTGATTTATTTCCAGAACAAAACATTGTTTTTGAGTCATAGATAGATTTTTTATTGTCATGATCCCACATAGTCTGTGACATAGAGTTTATTGAAGACGTTGCAGCCAAGCTTCAAACATAAATCATGCCTAGATTAATTTGGTGCACGTTTAATGTCTTCATTTCATTCCAAGATCGCTCAGGTATGAATGCGTAATGTTTATGGAACTAGAAAAATATTTTAGGATGTTATTTTTATTAAAAAATGTTTTTAAAATGTTTAAACTTCATTTATTCTGAGATAAGGATCATTTAGAGTTGTGTATAACACAAAATCTTGTGTTTAGTGGTTCAAACGACATTGCAGGTCGTTCAACCGAGATGAAAATATCGTTCAAGCGACCTCAGGGATCATTTGTTGGGTTCTTCTGATTTCATACATGCTTCATATTATTGACGATATCATATTGTTTTAGGTACTTCTGGATAGTTTATATGCAGTATTTGTAAATTACGCATGTTGATTCGCATAATGCATTATTCGTTTAGTCACATCTGCTAAGATTGATGATTCATATTATGTGACTACTATTTCCTAGCTATGACTTAAAATATTGTGATTATATTTAGCTGGTGGGTTTATGTTTATCTAGATATACTTCACTGATTATTCTTATTCTAGATATATTGATAAATTGGTATCTTTTTCATTGATTGAAATTCGAGACAAAATTGGGGGAGAAATGTATGTGATGTAGAGGGAGTTTTGGTTGTTTGATGAGCACATAATTTTTGCACAGATTGATATCCTGATTTTTAATGTTTTTTCCACAATTGGTATCATAATTTGTTGCTCACATGTTTAATCAAATGAATTGATTTTATTTTACAAATTGATATTGGTATCATAATGGTGATATCATTTGTTCATCCATACTTCACTAGGTATTTATCTGTTTCATGTGTATGGGTATGCTTAAGAGATTCGAGCTTTCAAGCCTACATCACATTCAGACATCTCATGTTTACCGAACCAACATTTACTAGTTTTGTCCTGTCATTTTTTATTTTTAGTTTTATGGGATGAGATTTAGGCGTCATACGACTAGACAGCCCGGCTTAGGCATTTCACTATTTGGGTTTTGCCCCAATATAGTTAAAGGGGTAGGTTTATAAGGACAAAACTTCCAATTGATTCCAGTGTAAGTATTTGACTTATTCTAGGAACAAAACATTATTTTTTAGTCATAGATAAATTTTTTAGTGTCACAATCCTACACAATCTATGACATAGAGTTTATTGAAGACGTTACGACCAAGATTCAAAAGATAAATCATGCCGAGATTAATTCGATGCTCGTTTCACGTCTTCATTGCATTCTAAGATCACTCAAGTACGAATGCGTAATATTTATGGGACTTAAAAAATATTTTAAGATGTTATTTTTATTAAAAAAAATGTTTTAAAATGTTTAACATCGTTTATTCTGAGATAAGGATCATTTAGAGTTGTGTACAACACAAACTCTTGTGTTTAATGGTTCAGACGACATTGCAGGTCATTCAAGCGAGCTGCACATGTCGTTTGAGTGACATGGACATTTCGTTCGAGAGACACGCTTATCTTGTTCGAACGATGCACCGACTCAAGTTTATTAATTAAGGCTTGTTTCTCTGATAATTTCGTAACCTGCAGAACTAGAAAATTAGTTTCCATACAGTATGCTTTCTGCCCAAGTTCTCTAAGGCTTTCAAAGTCTAAAAATATCCTTAAAATTTTAATATCGGAGATTTCATACTCTTTTGGTATAGAGATCTTGGTTTGCACCATTAGAGTTTGTTCATCACTTTGAATGTTAGGTTTTGAAGATAAGAAGTGAAGGAGTTCGTGTTCAATATCATAGATTTTTCCAAGCTGTATCAGTGGACACCGAGACATATATGGATGCATTTGTTGTGCACTAGCATCATAGAAGGACTTCTGCATGGGCATTGTTGAGGATTGGTTAAAGGATCAGAAAAGCGTCAAGACTTGTGGGGGATCGAGTCGTTGAGTAAGTATATCGTTTGTACTTTGTAATACCATATCTTAGTGATTGTGTATCTTGGGCTATCTGAGGTTTTTTCCTTTAGTTGTTTCCTCGTACATCCGGCGTTGCTTTTGTGAACTTATTTATTTTACTTGCTTTAATCACCAAGATGCATGTTTAGGATTAAACAAGATAAAATTGGACTTAACTAAAATCGGTTCACATACTTAGTGCGGTTTCAAATTTGGAAAAGAGTTTTTCAAAAAGAAAGCTTGTTTCAAAATCCTTAAAACACATTCGAAAGAAAAAAGGTCCTACATAGACCTCGATTGGAGGGTTTCTCAACTTCCAAGCAGTCACACAAATATCCTATAATGGTTTTTAAGGGTACCTAAGAATATATAACTTCATAACTTTCTTAAAAGGAGACATCCTAGCCTCTTACAATTCTTATTCCTTAAAATAATCATGTTCTTTACTTGGATTCAGTGTAAATGCAATTTTAACAATTTTAAATTGCAAATTTATATGATAGTCAATAATAAAAGCGTGTGAAACCTATATACATCTCATTTCTCCAATGGATTTATAGATTTAAACACTAATTGAAGTAATAAACAAAATATCAACTTCTAATCATAATATTCAGCCGAACTAGGGTTCATAATCATAACACTTATCATAAACAAATTACAAAGCTAGAAAGCTAGGTATTTCTTCCCTGGATTCCCCATAGCTTCTCTGATGAATTCATTTTTCCCAAAATCATCAACTCTACATCTAGGTTTTTTTTCTTAGTGTTATGTTAAATATGAGACATAATAACCATATTTAAACTCTAATTTTTGCAAGTCCTTTATTTCTAACTTAGAGACACTAACTACGCCGAAAACACTAACCTCATGCTCCTAAGACTTAGCCGAAAGGGTTATCCAACCCGGGGGGCCAACTTATCATGCTTAAAATAATATTTTTGGCTTTTATATCCCCTGGTTCTCTGTCTCATCATACACACTCACTATACAAAATAATCATCAACACTACAATTAAATTATAAGGTGGTCTAATATAATATAAACTTAATTACCTCATGCAATTGATGTTTCAATAAATCACACAACTGTTATGCATAAGCAATTAAAATTTATATAAATAACCATTATTTAATTATTTATAACTATGGGTATTACATTCTCTCACAAAGTCTAATGTAACCTGAATTCTTTATATTCGTGTATAAACCAATTGTATGAATGTGACATAAGGTTTTTATAGTAACCCAGTCTACCACTACCGATATTGTCCCCACTTTATCTACCACACGTAGTGGTATGGGGTTTTATTTCATTTCATAACCAAAACGTGGTGTACTGATGTTTGAACGCCTTACATGTGGTATCACCAACCACATACCTTACCAATTTTGATGAAAAAGAAGAGTAATCATTCTATAAATGGACTGATACTCACTCAGGCGATGTGAGATGTAACTCTCTATGTATCTGTGTAGTAATTAACCCTCCTTACAAAGAGTCAACCATCACGTACCTAGCTCGTCAACACATTTATTTTGGCTATGTACTTTATTTGATACCACTTATAATCCCCCAGTCTACTACCATTGATATTGTCACTACTTTAACCATTGGTCCTCGGGGAACGGGGTTTTATTTCACCTCATCTCCACAAATTGGTGTCAACCAGGTTTGGACACCTAACACGTGGTATCGAAAATCACATTCCTTAGCGGTTGAGATGAAAAGGCCTCATTTTTAGAAAATTACAATTCGTTACATATATGGATCATTACTCAACCAAGCGATGTAGGATGTAACACTTTGACCATCAAATCTAACTCTAGTGTGTTGTATTTGTATCGAATATAACCTTCGGCTTAATTGAATCAACTATATCTTTATCATCACAAGCACATAAAACAAAAGATTTTGTGAAAATCTTATCTTTAAGGAAAATAGATAGAGAAACAAATAACCCTACATACGAACTAGATGTTAGAGGGTTATAAAACATAAAAGGATAATATATTACTGTTTGTGAAAAATTTGTGTTTAAGGATAAAATTTAGGGGCCTTAAAATATCCAATGTAATGAGAAATTAGAAGTCTAAACATCGGATCACCTCCAATTATACATGCTTTAGGACCTTCACATTTGCAATGAACTAAAAAATCACAATTGAGAATAGGAAGAAAGAACTTGTGAGCGAGATTTAGGATATGACCAAAGGATAAAAACTTCAATACATAACAACACTTTCACTTGATGAGTATATATAACTGAACATTAAGTCCCCTCATTTACCTTATTTTCAAGAGTTGGTTTGTAGTCAATGATAACACAAATTACTAGGTTCATTATCCAATGTCTTAATGCTAAGAGAAATAATTTTTAAAAATTGTCGTTATTTTAAATTATTTAATTGATGTAGCATTTACCCTTTTTTATCTTTCACCCCAAACTATCTTCAAACATGGAAATAAAAGAATCAAATACATACATTTTTTTCAAACTTAAATCTATAGTTTTCATTTAATATTTCTCTAAAAATAGTTTAAGGGTAGATAAAAATGCCACAAGTGTTGTAAAGTGTATGTAGTAAATTCCCATAGGTAATTATATTCAATGCACACGATCTCAAGAAAAATAATAATTGGAGAACAAATGATGTCATACACGACGTAAGATGTACGAGGTTCGACGATTTGCCTATGTACACGAGGTGCTAGGGTTTGTTCTCTATTGATTAAGAAATTAGGCTGGCAAAATTAGAGTACTTATTACATGCATCATGCCCCATCATCATGGGGTGAGTTTACATTTATAAGGCAGCTTAGGAATGTCTTAATCCTCGTTAATACCTATCCCTAAGATTTTGTCTTATCCCTTAATAATAGTCAACTGTTGCAAGTGATATACTTGAACAATTCTTCTTTGACTAGTAAACTTCATTAATTATGGGAGCACATTGTCGAGTACGTGACAATAAAACAAGTATCCCAATAATTTCACCCAAATTCCAAGGTCTCATTAAGATCATTGGGATTGGTTTTGTGGTCGCATGTGATGTTGGATGTCCTTTTGCTCATTGGGGGTGCAAGAATTCCTCTCTTGGTCGAAGGTTAATAATTGTTTGATATCTCTGTTTATTAATTTAGAGGCTAATTTTTTAAATGCGCCAAGAACTAAATATTCTTCATCCTTTGAGTTCCACGTGGAAACGGTCATAATTCTGGCACATTTGCCTAGCCTATTGGGGACACAATCGTCGCTTTAGTAGTTATAAACATTCACCTCAGTAGTTGTATATGCAATGATCATTTTGGGAAATCGTGAGACTGTTTCACAACACAAAAGACGATTTCTCTCTTTTCTCTTCATTTTAAAATCTAAGAATTTAAAGTATAGTTCTCAATCCCTCCATTTTGTTACAAGTGTTCTATCTTCTTCTATCTCATTTTTTTGAATTTTTCAATCTCTTTCTTCGCGTTGTTCTTCACTTATCAACAATAGTGTATGTAATTACTAAAAACACCATAAATAAATTTAAGCGTGACTATATCCCCAGTTCGGTTACTATAGAGTTATTTTATGGTTCATGTGAAATTTGTAAGCGTGATGAGGGCCACTGATTTCCTTCAATCATTATTGCTGAGTGTGGGGTAACTTTTCCCCCGAACAAACTTTTTCTTAGATTCTGTCAACATTTTGATGTTGTTTCGGCCCAGGCCACTCCAAACAGTTGGATGATCATTAATGGGTTCACCACATTAGTTAGTTGTACCGGACGAATATTGGCATCACTAATGTCATCTATTATTACCAACGGGGGTCGATTTATGAGAACATTTACTACCTAAAAATAAGGGCAACTAATCAAGTCGTGCTAGTATAACTTCTTGATTCTAACAAGGAGTATTGGGATCATGGTGTGATTCTAAATAATTGGAAACACACCCTTTTCTTAAGGGAACAAAATATGAAGGGTCAGCATGACCTACAAAGGGAGAGAAGAGGTGACCAAAGCCTTGGATTCAGATAGAAATTATGGTGAGGTCAATGTGCCCTCCTTAGATCGATGATGATGATGATGATGATGATGAGGAGGAGGAGGAGGAGGAGGAGAAGGATTCTCTTGACGACCAACATGTTTGTGTCATAGTTTCAAACGTTGGTGTTAAGGTGGCTATTGTTGGTGTATATGAGAAAAAATAAGTAAATGCCTATCAGGACGCTGGTAAAGAAAAAGACAACCCCCAAGCTATCAAAGTTCTAAAATAGGTTCGTGCTTCTCAGGACACTGAGAAGGATAAGGATCTAACCATGTGGAAGATAGTATTATTATTACCCAAGCTACTGAGAAGGAAAAGGTGGGAGAAATATCCATAACAAGTTCTACTTAAATTATTATTAGGAGACATTATATTTGTTTTAACTTTCCTACAGTATGCAATGTAGGCGGTTTCCCCACTAATATTTGTCAATAAAATCTAAAGTTTTTTCTAACTTTAATATTCATTTATCTTGTAAGTTACATATAATTTTCCACTTTCTTAACTAAATGATCGACTGCATGTCCTTTTACATTTAAGTTTGATGCGCGATGTAAATCACTCATCGTTGCACATCATGACTTTAAGGAAACGTGAGCAAGGTTCCTCTTTGGTTTGTTTGATGATATTGGTAATGATAGAAACATCGTCCATATCTTGGGTTCTGATGCGTGTTCATGAGAAAAAGAATCATATTCAAAGTGTTGACATTTCTATCAAGATGTGGTGGCCAATTCCATTTATTATGATATGATTTGTGCTAATAAGTCCAGTTATATTGAAGTAACTTGAACGATAAATTTCACAAGGACGTTGTGAAGATAGAAAAAAATCCGAGGATTGGATCAAAATTTGGTGAAATTTGAGTCTACGATTGCTAAAAAGAGGCCCATCTTGCTAACTAACCTCCTATGAGCGAGAGAGGTTGCATTCCTTATCGAAAAGGAAAATAATGATTTAAAGGCTAAGCTTAGGAGATCCAACAATTTACCACTAGACACGAAATTTGGAGAGGGGTGTTCCTTTTTTGAAAAGGAGAATAGTCAATTAAGGGATGACCTTGAGAAAACTCAAAAGTCTTTTCATAATAAGGAGGCGACCATTAGGGTCCTATCTGAGAATCATGATCATTTCAGAATTCAATTCCATTGACAACCTTAACATGTTCGTAATGATGGCTATGATGAGGTTGTTCTTAATTATAATTCTTCGTTAACCGATGCTTGTAATGTTACCTATAAAACAAATGTCTCAATGTTTTAGCTGTTGCAAAAGGGACTAATGATTCTATAAAATGGTCTTTGTATGATCCCTATTTCCCCTATTATAAGATCCCCTTTATAGAATAAATAATTCATGGATCCCAGTGGATACCATTTTGATCAGTTTGATATGATGACATTTGGGGGACTATGCCCTTAATGAAGGTAATGAACTTTGTCGACCTCCTCACTTAGTCAATATGGTGACTGTTGGATAGTCGTCGGGAATTAAAGACTTGGTTGATTCCATCAATCTCCGTATGTTGAATGGTAACACTGTTGAAGTTGAATATTCTAAGGCTAGATTGACCTAGTTATGTAAGTAATTTATTTGTAGTTACTTCTTCATTGTAAATTACTCACAATTTCATTTTCCTTATAATATCTTCAATTATTAATGGAAATTTTAACATTTTTATTTCCCTTATGTTATGTGGTCCCTGGTCTTACCTTTTAGGTAATGTCATCATATTAAACAGTAGGACTAGATCCATGATAGCAAGAATTCACCTTTTTGGCGTGTCATCTCCCAATTATGATTTTTCAGACCTGGTTGGTACCAAGTTCCTAGGGTTTCCCTGTAGGCCTTTTATTTACTATGAGCAATCTTGTATGTTTTACTAAACAACAAAATAATTAAGTTCCTTGTCGTTCATACGTTGACCAACCAATCAATATCAGAGAAAACGTTTAACGAAGTGTCCCTGTTCAAGGATCAAATGGTGGCCATTGGTCGAATAACCAATTAGTCTTTAAGAAAATATTTAAAGAAGATAAACATATGGGTAGCAGATAACATGTAAAAAAAAATCTATTAGACTAGCAATATTCTTTATTAAATACTCATTCCCTGCCACTTAGAATAAGGATAAAATCTTAAGTTTTATAATAAAATTCAAAATTAAATCTTAACAAATAAACATTTGCAAGAAAGCCAAGAAAATTTCTAAAAAGAAATTCAAAAATAATTAATTCAAACTAAAAGTAAAACTTCTTCAGGTTGGTTCCATTCCATGCTTGGGTAACTTCTTTTCACTTCATTGTCTGTAAGTATTAGGCTCCCTATAGGTTGTCTTTGACAACTCTAAATGGGCATCCACGGTTAGGCCCAAGCTTTCCGTTTATGACTTCTTTGTACTACCCATAATCTTTATGAAGATGTAGTCCTTAACCTTGAAGCTCCTCACCTTAGCTCCCGTCTTGTACTTTTTTCCCACCTATTATTAGTAGGAGGCAATATTTACAAGATCCAATTATCTTCTTTCATCTGATAGGTCAAGTTCATCTTCGATTGATTCAGTAACCTTGGTCGATCAGGGAGAACTTCATAGTTGGTAAACCCATTTCCAATAGAACGATGACTTCCATCCCATAAGCTAAGGCAAAGGGTGTTTCCCCCTATTAATCTCCTGGGCATAGTTCGGTATGCCTAGAAAATGTGGGGAAGTTAGTCAACCTATAAGTTATGTGCTTTCTCCAACCTCTTCCTTATTCCATCAAGGAATGTCATGTTCGAAGCTTTTGCTTGCTCATTACTCTGGGATAAGCCGTTGAACTGTAATATTGCTTAATTTTTTGTTCATAAAACAAACTTTAAAATAGGTTTCTCTCAAACTATGTTATAATATCTGTAATGATGATTTGAGGAATGACAAAGCATGTAATATTATTCCTCCAAACTCATTTGGTCACGTCAACATCTCAGATGACTTCTAGTGGTTCCTCTTTAACCCATTTAGAGAAGTAATTAATTCTAACCAAAATAAAATTTATGTTGACCTATGCAAGGGCTAGTAGACCAACGATGTCCAGTCCTTATTGCGCAAAAGACCAAGGGCTTGTGATGGATTTGAGGTTACTGAGAGGCTGATACACTAAAGGCAAGAAGATCCAATAGTTTTAAACTTCTTCACGTATGTAACTCTGGGTTATTCCATGTATGAGTAATGATATCCACCTTTCAAAGATCTGAATGCCAATGGCCCCTGTGTGGCTTCCACATATCCCCCCATGTAACTTGTAGAGGGTTTAATCGATGTCATCTGGGTGAACATGTAATAAATATGGTCTTAAAAATAAGTGTCGATAAAGATTTTCATTTGGAAACAAATAAAAAAGAAAAAACTTTATCGGGATCTTGTTCTCTTCTTTTTTGTCATCGTGAAAACCAAACACTTTCAAATAGTGAACTATTGGATCTATCCATATTGAGGAGTTGTTAATGATTGGTTGATTGAGGTACTCTAATTAAATTATTTGTTTAAGGTATCCCTTTAAGGCTGAAGAAAGTGTGACCAAGGCATATGTATGATTGTTTTTCACTTTTGGGAACTAATTTATGTGAATATGCCAGAATGGAACGACCAGGGCTTAGGCTTCATCAAGATATACAACCAATCATTGATCCTTGGCATTATAGTCTCCAAATAGGTGATTTAATTCCATCCTTGTGTCACAAAAGATATCAATGTGATGGGAATTGAAGGAGAGTGACCTTTTAAAACAGTCGATAAATGCTTCATGCCTCACTTCATTATTGGAGGTTTTAAATCCAAAGAATATTGCCTCTTCGAAGATAGTTTTCTATAGTGATATTGGCATTGTCCCTACTCCTCCCCTATTAGAATTAGATGCCCCATCCATAAAAAGGATCCATATCTTTTCTTCTTCATCCCCTGTGTTAAACAGTTTCCTCACTTTTTGTGCTAACTTCATTTGGTGCTTCATCGTTTGACAATTCGATGATGAAGTCAGTTATAACCTCCCCTTTATCGACGTGTTTGATTACTTTTGGATATCAAACCTCCCTGACTCCAATGACGACTTGGACATCTATCAAGATAAGTTGGCCTTTCGGAGAACGACCTTTCAAACGAAGTAAGGAAGTTAGAACAATGATTATGTGCTCCTCAAAGTAATGTTTCAACTTGCAATAGGCTATCACCAATATGCAGGCAAATTTATCTAAGGGGAGGTATCTTCTCTCATCATCGAGCATAATTTTTCTTAGATAATAAATGGGAGATTACTCCCCTTACTCTATCAATCTAAAGTCAAACTGATGGCATGATTGGATACCCCCAAGTACAAGTTCAACGATTTTCCTTCATTAAGGATTATTAACATTGACGGTCAACACAAATACTATTTCACTTCTTATAGTGCCTAGGTACATTGGTCACTCCATATTTATTTGCTTTCCTTCCTCAATATCTGAAAGAAACTTTGGAAAATTTCTAAAGATATTTATATCAACTTATTGAGGGCAGTAATCATGCCAATTAACTTATGAAAATATCTCACGGTGCTTGGGGGTTGCATGTTTCTTATTTCTTCAATTTGGTTGAGGTTTGCATTAATCCCCTTCTAGCTGACTAATTAATCAAGGAACTTTCCCTAATTCATTCTAAATGATCACTTGGCATCATTCAACCTCATTATATAATAACAGATGACTTCAAATGTCCTGGCTAGGTAAGTTAAGTGATCCTTTTTCTTCATACTTTTTACGAGTATATCATAAAGGTATACCTCAATAGAGTACCCTAATTTTTGCTCAAACATATTTCTAAAAAGACTATGGTAAGTTACCTCAGTGTTCTTCAGTCTGATTGACATCATCGACTAGTAGTACACTACTAATGTGGTGACGAAGGAGGTTTTCATTTGTCGGGGTTGAATAGTGGGATCTGGTGGTTCCCTGAGTAGGAATCTAAGAAGTTTATATGCTGGTGTTTTATAGTTACCTCTACTAGTTGATCAATCTCGGTCAAAGGAAAACTATCCTTGGGGCAAGCCTTATTCAGGTCGGTTAAGTCTATGCAAACTCTCCATTTCTCATTGCTCCTTTTAACCAGCACAATATTTGATAGCCACATAGGGAATTAAACATCCTTGATAGATCGTGCCTTTAGAAGTTTTTCCATTTCTTAATCTACCGCCCTCGTATTTTCGAGGTCTATTTGATGTGCCTTTTGGGTCACGGGTGGATGTGAATGGTCCATATAAATCTTATTACACATAACCTCTAGGTTAGTGCCCAACATGTTATGGGGTTAGCAAGCAAATACATCCTAATTGCTTTTCAGGAAAGTTACCAGTTCTTTCCTTTTCTCTCAAATAGGAGTGTTGTCGATCAATAACTTCTTTTAAACTTGATCTCTATCAAAGACCACCTCTTGGGACCTGATCGAATGGGGCAACCCTTGTTTCCTCAACACTAGGTCACCCATACTTTAATTTTTACTTGGAGGTAACATAGTTCTCCATAGGGTCAATAACATTTTACTTATTATTTTCCTACTTCAGTCAGATGGTAGTTATGAAACATCATTGGGCTAATGCTTGGTTCCCCTTTATCTCCATTATTCCTTTCTAAGTGATGCCCTTCAACTTCTGGTGGTAGGTGGAAGGCACTACCCTCATGGCATTCATTCACCCTATCCTAAGTATGGCATTTTAAGGGTAATATATGTCCACCATGAGGAACTCAGTGAGTTTAGAGATTCCTCCATCTCGGATTGGGAGAATTGCCTTCCCAAGGGGCATAGTCATCGTTACTATAAAGTTAACCAATTGAATAGTTGTTTCTTGTAAATATTCTTCTCATAAGTTAATCTTGTTAAACATCTTGAGGTTTGTAACATTTGAGGAGCCCCTTGATCTACTAGCTCCTTATCGAGGTACCAATTTTCTACCCTGAGAGTGATTACTAGGGCATCTTGATGAGGAGTCCTCACTTTGACTAAATCTTCCCCGGTGAACATAATGTGTTTCAAGTAGTCAATATCCTCTAATTTTTTATGTTTGCCCACAATGGGCTTAGCTGAGTCAATCTGTAATGCCCCTATTATTTTTATTCTCTTCATCTCTATCTGATGGCGTTTCCCCTGACCTAACTTGGGTTTGATGACTCGAGGATTATTATAAATTCATGTGTGTTCTCTTCATCAAGCACATTATCAGGTTATTGGTCACGCACATGTTATGCTCGATATCTTTCTTCTCGATGAACTCATTGATGCACCCACCTTAGGCTAATTCCTCAAGATGAGACGTTAATGCTTTTCCATTTTCGATCTAACGGTTATGATCCTTGTGGTATGCATATTTCAGCATCATATTCCTCTTTTTAGGGTGACCCAACATCTTTTCAGGACTTTTTAATATTATCGACCTGTGATCTTATAAAATATCTTGTAGATCAACTCATTAAAAATAATGTACTTCCCATATTGTTTCCTCCCCCTTTCTTGGTCTCTCCTTCTTTGTCTCTATTTTTAATCATCTTTTTTTCGATCACCATCATGTCCAATCGTGGTTATAACTTCTTTAACTTTTTCATACTTCTCTATTTTTTCCATGAGATCATCAATAAAGTTAGACTCCCTTTTAGTGAGAGACTAATCAAGCATAAAGTTACTCATTAGTCCAATCCTGAAGGAGGCCATTGTAACTTTCTCAGTGCACCCTCCATTTCATTGTACACTTCTTAATATCTCCTGGCATAGTCTCGGAGCATCTCCTAAGGAATCGTTTAGCATGAGATGAGAGTCCAATCTTTTAGGGTGGTTGCTATTGGTGATGACATAGTCGTAAAGGCCTCGACAAGCTCCTTGAAACATGGGATCAACCTTTGTGGTATCTTCTTGAATAACTTTTAAGAAATATTTACAAGGCTTAAACGAAATATACAACACATAAAACTCTCATTTTTATTCCACGATGTCATGGACTGAAGATATTGACTAACATGGTCGGTGGGATCTATCTTCTCATCACAAATCTTGAATAGTGGACCAAAGAACTTCTTAGGAGGATTAAAATACTCAATAGTTCATCGAAACAATGACTTCATTCAACTACCAATAGCTCTTCAAGAAACTTCATTGGTCATATGAGCTGCTTCATGAGTAGGGTGTCTATCCACATCTTTTCTAATCAAGTTGCAAATATCTTTTTCTCCTCACCGCTCATAAAAGTGTGGTCTCCTTTCTAGTGACTTCGTGTGAGGACAATATTCCTTTTGACAATGGAAACTTCTCTCCTCGTTGGGAGATCTATGCTCCTGGCAACTAGGAGCACGTAACATGTGGCCACATGTATGGATATCGTTTTGAACTTCCCTATTCACCCTATCCAAATGTCGTTAGAGTGCAATATTCTACTTTTGCCTATACCTAATGGTAGCCCTCTCGTCTCGAAGGATCTTTTCATACATATCAATGAGACTTGAGATATTAGTAGATTATTGGGGTTCTCATTCATTTCCTCCTCCTCGGGATGATAACGTGAGCTGTGAGATTTTTAATAGTCACTAATCTCTGATCTGACCCTTAGTTGCAAATGAGGAGGATAATGACCTTCCAAATTGTCTTGACTATCGCAATCCATATGGTTACCCTCTTGTTCTCCATAGTTTCACTGATGATGACCCTCCTGCTCATCATGACTTTGGTGTTCTCAATTGGGCGAGTGACACATCACATAAAATTGGCTGGCGGCTAAGAAGGTTAGATCATTCAAAAAGACGACGCCAATTATAGGTGGCAAATTCCTACAGGTGATGATATTTAATGCACACAACCCAAATAATAATAATAATAATAATAATAATAATAATAATAATAATAATAAATAAATAAAAAATAATAATAATAATAATAATAATAATAATAATAATAATAATAATAATAATAATAATAATAATAATAATAATAATAATTGCATAAATAATTATTTCACACATACAATGCAAGATGTACATGATTTGTAAACTTGCCAACATCAATGGGGTTCTAGTGTTTGTTTTTTATTGATTAAGAACTTATGTCGCCAGAATTATCGTACTTCTTGGTGTTATATACATCATGAACCATCTTCATGGGGTGAGTTTACATTTATAAGGTAGGTTAGAGGAGTCCTAATACCGGTTAATACTTATACCTAAGAGTTCTAACGTATCCCCTAATCATAGTCAAGTGATAGAGTTGAACAATTCTTCTTTGGCTAGCAAACTTCACTAATTATGGGCTCATGTATTCAAGCATGTGCCAAAAAAATAATTGACCCCATAATTTCCGCAAATTCCATTGCTCATTGAGATAGTTTCACTTTATGTTTTGATTGGTTGTGATATCTTTATCAATTTGGAGGAAAATATTGTAAATTTCCAAGAACTAAAAAGTCTCCATCGGTTGAGTGCCCCAAGGGCACTATCATATTTCTGGCACCTTTGCTTAGCCTTGAGGGGGAACCGATCATCTCTTTAGTAGCCATAAATTGTTGCCTCAATAGATGCATATGCAATGATAATTCTGAGAAATCATGAGATTGTTTTTCAACAAAAATCTGTTCCCTCTCTTTCCTCTTCATTTCAAAACCAAAGAATTTAAAGCAAAGTTCTCATTCCATCCATTTTTTTTAAGCATAATATCTTCTTCTATATCATTTTTTTTCATTTAGGAATCATTTTCTCTGTGTTGTTCTTTATTTATTAACAATAGTCTACGTAATTAACTAAAACACCATAAATAAATTCAAGATTGACTATATCCCCAGTTGGGTTACTATAGAGTTAGTTTATGGTCCCTGTAAATTCTGTAAGCTTAATGAGGGCCACTTGTTTCCCTCATTCTTTATTCTTAAATTCGGGGTGACTTTTACCCTGAATAAACTATTTATTGAGTTCTATTAATATTTTGATGTCGTTGCAGTACGTGACATATGGCCATGTTTATAGTTCTCCCTTTGAGTTTCTCTCTTCAACCTATATAGATGTCATTCGAGTATAACATTCTCCCCTTACTAATATGTGGTGGAAGTCCTCTCGTCTCGAAGGCATTTCTCGTGAGAGTAAATTATCCTTGAGATCAAAGTATATCCCTAGGTTTCATCACTCTCATTCACATTCTACTCTTGGGGATGATAACGTGAGCTAGAATATTGGTAATAGTCAACAATATCTGATCTGATCGTTAGTGTAAATGGAGACGGATAACATAGCTCCTAGTTATCTTGACTGACGTGTTCCAGATGGTGACTCTCTTGGTCTCCACAGTTTTGTTAGTGATGACCCTCCTGGTCATCATGACTATGGTGATCTCGATTGCGTGAGTGAGACATTAAAAAAATTGGCTAGTGGAAAATAACATGAGATCGTTCCCATAGATGGCACCAATTGTAGGTGGTAAATTCCTATAAGTGATTATATTCAATGCATAAAAGTCTAAGAATAATAATAATTTCGGAATGAATGATGACATACAACTCAAGATGCAAGTTGGTCGGTAACCTGCTCATCTCCGCAAGGTGCTTCGATTTTTTCTTTATTGATTAAGAACTTAGGTCAATAGAATTATAGTACTTCTCTATGTTACATATATCATTACCCATCTTCATAGGGTGAGTTTACATTTATAAGTCATCTTAAGAGAATTCTAAGCCTCGTTCACATGTATCCCTAAGAGTTCGATCTTATCCCTTTCTCATATTCATTCATTAAAAGTGATAGATTTGAACAGTTCATCTTTGAACAATAGATGGGTGCACGTGGCCAAGTAGTTCTAACAAAACAATTGACAACACCTAAATTTATCCTAAAATGGTTTGAATTTTAGGTTCATAAAGAATTTTGATGCCACAAAGTTTTGATAATTAGAAAAAATGACTGCCAAAGTGTCGAGGTATGATTCCCTCTTTGAGGAAGAGAAAGATATGTATGACTTCTATTTTAAGACTTGATATAAGTATCTTAATTATGATATTGATGCTAGATAAATATTTGGATGAGAACCTTTCACTTGTAAATTCATCGTTAGGTAAGAGACAACTTCAGAGTTTTGTATTAAAAAAGATAAAGATTCTTTGAAAATCACTACACCAAATCCTGCGAATGGTCACACCTAGTGGGTCACGGCCCAAGTTCGCGACCAGAAGGTCGCGGACTTGGGCCGTGACCCATTCATTTTTTGGCGTGACCATATTTATTATCACACTAAATTATCCATGCTCTGGAAATGGTCACGGATTAAATCCCTGACCATAGAGGATCACGTCCGGAGTCCCTGACCAGGCCGTGACCAGTTTGGTGCCAAAATTCCCTCCAAACTGGTCGCGGGTCGGTCACGGCCCAAATCCGTGACCAGGTCGTGACCCAATTTGGCGCCAAAATCCCTCTAAACTGGTCGCGTATGGGTCACGGACTTGGGCCGTGACTAAGGGCGCGACGAAGTGGAAAACACACACATTAAGGGTCACGGCTATGGGCCATGACCATCTATGGGACTGGGTCACGGCTATGGGCCGTGACCATACATCATTCAAACACCAAGGCTATTGTAAAAGGGTCACGCATTATGGGTCACGGCCCATAGCCGTGACCATATAGAAATCCCCATTGTTCTGCAAGAAAGTGATGGGTCGCGTGCATGGGTCATGGCTGTTGGCCGTGACCAGTTTGGAAACTCCATTGTCAAAGTCATTAATGGGTCATGGATCTTGGCCGTGACCAGGTCGAAATCGCCATAAATCATGCTCATTAATGGGTCGCGCACATCGGGTCAGGGCTGTAGGCCGTGACCATAGTCTAGTCTTAAAAAGAAAAATTCCCAGCTTCTCATTTATTACATCCCACTTCGTTGCTGTAATTTCGAGCTAGGGTTTTTGCGATTTTGAGCTGCGATTTCGGTTAGAGTTCTATTGGATTTGCATTTGGATTTCAGTTGGATTTGCATTTGGATTTCAGTTGGTATGTATTGATTCATTTGGATTTCGTGATTTCTAACTAAAGCCCTAATTTTTGTGTATGTATGTGTAGATTTATGTTTGTATGTGTGTATGTGTGTGTATTTATAGATTGTATGTATGTGTATGTATAGATTTATGTAAAAAAAAATATTAGCGTTTAGTAAACCTTAAATAGTATGTGTGTGTATGTATAGATTATGTCAATAAACCCTAGCTTGTATGTGTGTGTATGTATAGATTATGTCAATAAAACCTAGATTGTATATGTGTGTATTTTTTTTAATCAAAATATGCGTGTGTATTTTAATTTTGAGAAATATAATTAAATGATTTTTTTTTACATATGAGTCGCAAACACGTGTACACATTACTATAGCGAGATATTGTTGGCTTGGTTGTTGGATACTATGTTGAATTTATTGAATTGATACTAGTGTCGATAAATGTATATGTTATTAAATTTGTTGGGTGTGCTCTTGATTTGCCTATGAAAAAGTATATCACATATGATTGGCTCGTATTCATGCCCTCGTATATTTTTCTCAGGAAAAATGAGGCGCGGTGATAAATAATGTCAACAAGAGTGGGACAGGTTGCAATTAGACCGCACACATAACTCTTTTATTAGCGTGCGTCATATAGAGGGTACTCCTATTTATAGGTACGGAAATAAAAAGATCGAACAATTTAACTACCTTATAAATCATGGATTTGATATCCAACAAGATTACTTATTCGATCGTATTCTATTTTCTCTACCAGAAAACTGGGATGACGTTATACAAAATATATTTCACACACATAATCCCGACATAGCCCTGACCTTGGTTACGTTGTTGGAGAAGGCGGAAAAAAAAATCCACCCGTTATGGATACAACTGCGTACAGAGAGCATTGACATAGACTGTGATGTCTCGCGCCACATGCACGTAAAATTGAATCTTGCCAACAAGTTGAGAAATAGGGGATTCCGAGTTCATGTCACTGACATCTACACATCAATCATAGATACCCTTCCTTCTAGTTGGCCACATGCAAAAATTCATAGGTTCTTAAAAACTAATACCGAATGGATGGAGCTCAAACACATTGAACTTATTCTAAAGTCTTACTTTGAAAAGGTATCTATCTATCTATATATATATAACTAATTAAGATTGATTAATTAGTTATAATTTCATATTATTATAATTATTTACTCACTTATATTTTTTAATTTTTGTAGATAATGTCGAGAGGAAACAACCCTAGGGTACCAAATGCCGATGTGACACCACACCAAGGTTCACCATCTCGTGCAGAACCCCGATTCTCAATACCAATGGCTGAGCAATTCACAACTCCACCAATGGTTCACTCCTCACCAAGTCCAACCCCAAGTGCTCCTACGCCCCAATCCAACACTCCCGTTGCTTTAACGCCTCAATCCAACACTCTTGATGCCTCTCGCTCAAATGAAAAGAAGCCTATTGGCTTCTCCATTCTCGGGAATAACCCGACGGGTGATAGGAATGACGTGCTGAACTTTAAAGCCTGGTGTTTGTCGCTGGGAAAAATGAACGTGGGAGTCGGTGGACCAGACAATTGGAACCTTGTTGATCAAGCTGTCAAAGATGACATATATGACCAACTTTGCAAGCATTTCTCATTTCCTGACCGTTCCAAGAATAAGGTTCTATCTCGAGTTGCTGAAGGATTGAGGACATACAGGAGAAACCTTCAGAAGAAACATTTCCCGAAAGATGCAGCGAGCTCCAATATTTTGGCTTTGAAAGAGAAAGTGCCTCCCAATGTTGAAATGCCGGTGGACCAGTGGAATAAGTTTTTGGAGAATGAGGCGAAGGAAACCAAGTTGGTCCAGAGGGAGCAAAATAAAAAAAATAGGGCACAAAAAACTGATATACATAGGTTGGGATCCAAATCATATGAGGATTTGAAGAATGAATGGGAGAGTAGGACAAAAGATGGTCCAGATGCCGGTAAAAACCCAAATCGGTCCAACTTATTTCTTAATGCTCGACGGGACAAAAATAATAAATTCCCGCTGCACTTGGCTAAGACACTGGAATCAATAGAGGCCATCAGCAGTCAATCAGATTCGAGCCCTACTGATGACTTTGACCTTGAAAATGATGCCCTGACTAAGACCTTTGGAAAGGACAAAAGGGGGAGGACGAGAGGTGTTGGCTCACATATGCCATAAACAAAACTTCAACACATTGCACCTCTTGTGGACGAGCTTTCTTCAGTCAAGAATTGTATCTCATCCCAAAATGAGCACCAGTTGAAGACCGATGGGGATGTCCATGAGATTAAAAATTCCCTGGGATTATTGACAAATCAAATTGGGAAACTTGTGAATTTTATTGAAAGTTATAGGCCCCCAATGCCTCCTCAAGGTTTCACACATCCTTCCCCTCCAACATTCCCCTCTCAAATGCCTCATCCTCCAACATTCCCCTTCCTTGCACCTCCGCCAATCACGGGGCTCGGATCATCGTCAACAACGCATGGTGACTATGGCGAAGAGTACTATATCAAGGACATGAGCAATTCAAGGTTTGTTGGCGTGTGCATACTCATCTCCAGGGTTCCTGGAACTCTAGTACATCACCGACCTTTGGAGAAGGGTGAGGCTAAAATAATGGTCGATGAAATATACAACGGCTGCGGAGATGTACCTGTGTACGTTAACAGCGGGGATGGGATGGAATTGAGGAATTATGCAAAATATTTTATTACTTGGCCACTTTATCTGTTGGCCAAGATTTAACAAATCCTAGAACTTGATTACTTGGATTTCACAGAAACCGTATTCTATTGTGATTGGGTAAAGGTGGAGGATACAACGAATGCTTGCAAAGTTGATCCCGACTCCAAACTTATTATAGTAGATTTATCAAAGCTGAAGACTAAAGACCGCATAGTCGACGAGCCTTTTATTTGTGCCTTTCAGAATGTAAAGAAGGTATTCTACTCGAAGTGCATAAACGATGGCAATTGGTCTATTGTTGTGCATGCACCAAAGGGTATGACTATTGAAGTAGACGCATTAAAGGCTCCAAAAGAGTTCCAGTCAGCTCTTGATGACAACCCTAATTTGAAGGATCTTTTAGTTGATTTAGAGGAAGATTGAGTATCAAAATATTATTTTATCCTCATCAATCTTATTTGTATCCTATTATGATATTGACATTGTATTAGCACTTTACATTAATTTATGAATTTCATCTACTTTTAAATGTAATGTCCCGCTATTGAACATAACTGTTTGCAAAACATTTTTTGGTTCTACCATTTTTTTAATTGAACATAACTATTTGCAAAAAATTCATTATTTTTTCACTGTCATAAGATACATTGATGTTGGGGTCGAACTACTATCAAACATAATCTGAAATTGCATCGCTGCTGGCATAGAGAATGTTCTGATTGGCGTTGGGTGTAACAAAATATCCAGGTAATGGATAGACCTATGATGAACTTTATTTTAAGGTTAAATATGCATTGATTCAATTTTTTAATTATTTTGGGTTTTGATAACTTTTGAACAAAGAATAGTTAGGGTGAACACTAGAAAAAGAAGTCATTATCCAATGGATTGCCACTATCTATGTTTAAGGCGCTCCCGGTTTGATTGTACGAAGTAAATTTGCAAAAAATTAGACTTAAGCATAAAAACATGCCATCGAATGGTGAAAACGTAAAATAGCCACAAAACAGTCCCATAAGAGTCACGAACACCTCGCACGAGACCAATGTAAATCGCAGGAACTGACCGTGTAGTCACGGCGCTCCCGATTTGAGTGTATGACGTAAATTTGCAAAAAAAGAAACTTAAGCATAAAAACATGCCATCGAAGGGTGAAAACGTAAAACAGGCTTAAAACGATCCCGTAAGAGTCATGAACCCCTCGCACGGGATTAATGTGACTCGTAGGAATCGACCGCGTAGTCACGGGGCTCCCGATTTGAGTGTATGACGTAAATTTGTAAAAAGTTAGACTTAAGCATAAAAACATGCCATCGAAGGGTGAAAACGTAAAATAGCCATAAAACGGTCCGGTAAGAGTCACGAACACTTCGTACGGGACTAATGTAACTCATAGAAACCGACCGCGTAGTCACGGGGCTCCCGGTTAGAGTGTACGACGTAAATTTGTAAAAAAAATAGACTTGAGCATAAAAACATGCCATCGAAGGGTGAAAACGTACAACAAGCACAAAACGGTCCCGTAAGAGTCACGAACACCTCGCACGGGACCAATGTGACTCGTAGAAACCGACCGCGTAGTAACGGCACTCTCGATTGGAGTGTACGATATTAATTTGCAAAAAATTAGACTAAAGCATAAAAGCATGCCTTAGAAGGGTGAAAACGTAAAAAAACCACAAAACGGTACCGTAAGAGTCACAAACACCTCACACGGGACCAATGTTAATAGTAGGAACCAAACACGTAGTCACAAGGATACCGGTTTGAGTATACGGCGTAAATTTGCAGAAAGTTAGACTTGAGAATAAAAAAGATGCCATCGAAGGGTGAAAAAGTAAAACACCCACAAAACGGTCCCGCAAGAGTCACGAACATCTCGCACGGGACCAATGTAAGTCGTAGGAACCGACCGTGTAGTCATGGCACTCCCGGCTTGTGTGTGTGCGTGTGTGCATGTTTGTGTGTGTGCGCGTGTGAGTGGGAAAGGGGGGAGGGATGGGCAGGGGGCGCGTGTGTGCATGTTTGCGCGTGTACGAGTGGGGAAGGGGGGAGGGGACGGGCAGGGGGCGCGTGTGTGTGTGTGTGTGTGCGTGCATGTGTGTGTGTGTTTATGTGTGTGTGTGTGTGTGTGTGTGTGTGTGTGTGTGTGTGTGAGTGGGGAAGGGGGGAAGGGACGGGGCATGTATGCATATATGTAGTGAGAGTGTGTGCATATATGCATATATGTATATATGTAGTGAGAGTGTGCGTGTGTTTGTGTGCGCGTGTGAATGTGTGCATATTGGTGATAAAATCCAAAATAAAATAGAGAGTATACCTGATCTAGGGTGAATCCAAGAGTGGGATCTACAAAACAAACCTCCTGACACTCATATTCGGTCATCTGATCCGTTACGGTTGCCTCTGGTTCCGGTATCACGTAGGACTTTAAATAATTGTCACCTGAAAGAGAAATAACATATCTGCATATATAATTATTAATATGAAACTAATATATATGTAGGGGCGTAGTAATGGGGCAGGGGGCGGGGCGAGGCAGTGCTGCATATATATGCAGTGCATATATATGCAACTGCTGCATATATATGCAACTGCATATATATGAAGTGCATATATATGCAACTGCTGCATATATATGCAGTGGGGGGAAGGCGGGATTGGCGCATCTACAAGTTGAGAGTGTGCTCGGGCAAGTGGGCTAACCAGAACTACTAGTAACGGGATTTGCCTGCAATAGGAGTTAGGGGAATGGAACTCTTGTTTGAGAACTTTAGCTACGGACTTAGGTTAGCTAGCTCAGCTTCTCCTATGGCTATTTGGATTCAGGAAGTAGGGTAATGCGCAGACAAAGAAGGCCTAATATAATAATGGTGAGTCGAATCAGGCGCGGAAGCCGTTCGTCCATATATATGCAGTGCATATATATGCAACTGCTGCATATATATGCAGTGCATATATATGCAGTTGCATATATATGCAACAGCTGCATATATATGCAACGGCTGCATATATATGCAGTGCATATATATGGAACTGCATATATATGCAACATAAGTATATATGCAACTGAATTTCATATTTGACTGTACTAGATTTAACATGTTTGTATCTTAATTCCTTAATGAAAACCCTTTTATATTTGAGGTTATATCTTCTAAGTGCCCTTTGCACAAACACATTGCCCTTTGCACAAACACATTGCCCTTTGCACAAACATATTGCTTACCTTTAACCTTTTAGTCATAACCTTAATCTGGATCACCAAAAGATATGTCAATGTTAATAACATTTGGAAAATAAGGTGGAGACCATGGATATTTTTGGCCTTGAGCACATCAAACAAAGAGGTTCCACACATGGGGCATCTTCATTTTCTATTATCAAAACTGAATAACCTATCAGAGGCCAAAACGCCTCTCATGTTGCTAAGACCTCCTGTGTTAGATATGTTGGTTCCAAGAATAAACCATTTACCCCTAAGAGTTTGTGAATCATGTACAAACAAACACATACTAAATGGGGTAAGCATTTTGCCCACCCTAATGCCTTTTTAATTCGTCCGGCCAATGAGACAAATCGGGCCCCAAATGCCCGGGATGGGGAAATGTGTTTCCATGAACATAGTTTATAGTATGGAATTGGAATTTCACTAAACAAACCCATCTAGGGCTTCTGTTCATGCCTTAATCTTGTTCCCTCCCAACTTATATCGAACGTTTTGCGTATACTAGTCAGATTTATGGTTCACTTCCATAACTTATTTGAGGCCGAGAAACCAATGAATAAGATAAAATTACTAATTGTTTACCATCCGTAAACTTCCCAAAGGGTGGGAATACCCTTTGTAAGAGTATTCATTATACTTATGTGTCCCAATATGAATAGTTTATCAAATTTCGTTGAACGAATATAATTTGAGTTTTAACCTTGAGTTCATTTCAATAAAGGGTGAAAACTCGAAACAGCCCCCGAACGGCCACGTGGGTGGCACCAACACCTCCCACGGGACCAACGTAACTCGTAGGAACTGACCCCGCATCCGCGGGTCTCCCGGTTTGAGAGTAATACGGTAATTTGTATATTTCAAGACTTAGGCTTAAAAACATGACGTTAAAGGGTGAAAACTCAAAACAGCCCCCGAACGGCCCCGTGGGTGGCACCAACACCTCCCACGGGACCAACGTAACTCGTAGGAACTAACCCCGCAGCCTCGGGACTCCCGGTTTGAGAGTACGGCGGTAATTTGCTTATTTATAGACTTAGGCTTAAAAACATGACGTTAGAGGGTGAAAACTTGAAACAGCCCCCGAACTTCCCCGTGCGTGGCACCAACACCTCCCACGGGACCAACGTAACTCGTAGGAACTGACCTCGCAGCCGCGGGTCTCCCGGTTTGAGAATACGATCGTAATTTGCGTATTTCTACACTTAAGCAAAACATGGCGTTAAAGGGTGAAAACTCGAAACAGCCCCCGAACGGCCCCGTGGGTGGCACCAACACCTCCCACGGGACCAACGTAACTCGTAGGAACTGACCTCGTAGCCGTGGGTCTCCCGGTTTGAGAGTAATACGGTAATTTGCATATTTCAAGACTTAGGCTTAAAAACATGACCTTAAAGGGTGAAAACACGAAACAGCCCCCGAACGGCCCCGTGGGTGGCACCAACACCTCCCACGGGACAAACGTAACTCATAGGAACTGACCTCGCAGCCGCGGGTCTCCCGGTTTGAGAATAAGACCGTAATTTGCGTATTTTTACACTTAAGCAAAACATGGCGTTAGAGGGTGAAAACTCGAAACAACCCCCGAACGACCCCGTGGGTGGCACCAACACCTCCCACGGGACCAACGTAACTCTTAGTAACTGACGTCGCATCCGCGGGTCTCCCGGTTTCAGAGTAATACGGTAATTTGCATATTTAAAGACTTAGGCTTAAAAACATGACGTTAGAGGGTGAAAACTAGAAACAGTCCCCGAACGGCCCCGTGGGTGGCACCAACACCTCCCACGGGACCAACGTAACTCGTAGGAACTGACCCCGTAGCCGCGAGTCTCCCGGTTTGAGAGTAATACGGTAATTTGCATATTTCAAGACTTAGGCTTAAAAACATGACGTTAAAGGGTGAAAACTCGAAACAGCCCCCGAACGGCACCGTGGGTGGCACCAACAGCTCCCACGGGACCAACGTAACTCGTAGGAACTGACCCCGTAGCCGCGGGACTCCCGGTTTGAGAGTATGACGGTAATTTGCTTATTTCTAGACTTAGGCTTAAAAACATGACGTTAGAGGGTGAAAACTCGAAACAGCCCCCGAACGTCCCCGTGGGTGGCACCAACACCTCCCACGAGACCAACGTAACTCGTAGGAACTGACTTCGCAGCCGCGGGTCTCCCGGTTTGAGAATACGACCGTAATTTGCGTATTTCTACACTTAAGCAAAACATGGCGTTAGAGGGTGAAAACTCGAAACAGCCCACGAACGGCCCCGTGGGTGGCACCAACACCTCCCACTGGACCAACATAACTCGTAGGAACGGACGTCGCAGCCGCGGGTCTCCCGGTTTGAGAGTAATACGGTAATTTGCATATTTAAAGACTTAGGCTTAAAAACATGACGTTAGAGGGTGAAAACTCGAAACAGCCCCCGAACGACCCCGTGGGTGGCACCAACACCTCCCACGGGACCAATGTAACTTGAACTGACCCCGGAGCCGCGGGTCTCTCGGTTTGAGAATACGACCGTAATTTGCGTATTTCTACACTTAAGCAAAACATGGCGTTAGAGGGTGAAAACTCGAAACAGCCCCCGAACGGCCCCGTGGGTGGCACCAACACCTCCCACGGGACCAATGTAACTCGTAGGAACTGACGTCGCAGCCGCGGGTCTCTCAGTTTGAGAGTAATACGGTAATTTGCATATTTAAAGGCTTAGGCTTAAAAACATGATGTTAGAGGGTAAAAACTCGAAACAGCCCCTAAACGGTCCCGTGGGTGGCACTAACACATCCCACGGGACCAACGTAACTCGTGGGAACTGACCTCGCAGCCGCGGATCTCCCGGTTTGAGAGTAATACGGTAATTTGCATATTTAAAGACTTAAGCTTAAAAATATGACGTTAGAGGGTGAAAACTCGAAACAGCCCTCGAACAGCCCCGTGGGTGGCACCAACACCTCCCACGGGACCAACGTAACTCGTAGGAACTGACCCCGCAGCCGCGGGACTCCCGGTTTGAGAGGACGACGGTAATTTGCTTATTTCTAGACTTAGGCTTAAAAACATGACGTTAGAGGGTGAAAACTCGAAACAGCCCCCGAACGTCCCCGTGGGTGGCACCAACACCTCCCACGGGACCAACGTAACTCGTAGGAACTGACCTCGCAGCCGCGGGTCTCTCGGTTTGAGAATACGACCATAATTTGCGTATTTCTACACTTAAGCAAAACATGGCGTTAGAGGGTGAAAACTCGAAACAGCCCCCGAACGGCCCCGTGGGTGGTACCAACACCTCCCACTGGACCAAAATAACTCATAGGAACTGCCCCCTGCAGCCGCGGGAGTCCCGGTTTGAGAGTAATACGGTAATTTGTATATTTCAAGACTTAGGCTTAAAAACATGACCTTAAAGGGTGAAAACTCGAAACAGCCCCCGAACGGCCCCGTGGGTGGCACCAACACCTCCCACGGGACCAACATAACTCGTAGGAACTGACCCCGTAGCCGCGGGTCTCCCGATTTGAGAGTACGAGGGTAATTTGCGTATTTATACACTTAAGCAAAACATGACGTTAGAGGGTGAAAGCTTGAAACAGCCCCCAAACGGCCCCGTGGGTGGCACTAACACGTCCCACGAGACCAACGTAACTCGTGGGAACTGACCTCACAGTCGCGGGTCTCCCGGTTTGAGAGTAATACGGTAATTTGCATATTTAAAGACTTAGGCTTAAAAAGATGACGTTAGAGGGTGAAAACTCGAAACAGCCCCCGAACGGTTCCCGTGGGTGGCACCAACACCTCTCAAAACGATGGTAATTTTCATATTTCTACTTGGTTACTGATAATTTTAACTCATATGAAATTTTTCAGCTTGATTACATTTTTTGTAAAAATACTTGGTTACTGATATTTTTGTTTTTTGTATCCTATCATTTGTAGGATTTTTGCACGTGGATCAAATGAAGGAGGCAATGGTTTACAACATGATGATTATTTATATGTTGTGGACATTCATGATAATGTTTTTTATTTGTTATAGCCGTGCAGGCTTTTATTGTTTAGTTTTATGGCTGTGTGGGCTTTTATAATTTGATTGTTGAATTTTATAGCCGTGCGGGCTTTATAATAAACAGGTTTTTCATTTACAGGTTTTGGAATGTCAAGAAAACAGAGGAAACTCTGCCCAATTTTTTTTTGGTCTGTGAATTATTAAGACGTGTAATATTTTTAAGTTTGTATATATATTTGTTTATTAACAACATTCTCAATTCGCAATTTGTGATTTTTTTTATTGTTTTGCCTATAATAAATATTTGTAACACCTCGTAGCAACCGACGGTGCACTCACAGGACCCCCAATTTTAGGATTGGATTTTAATTTTTTTTTTATCGCGCTTAAAAATGGTCGCGGCCAAAGTCCGCGACCATTTTTTTTATTTTTTTGTCACGGTTATGGGTCGCGGACTAGGGCCGCGACCAATTTTTTTCATTTTTTTTTATCACGCACGTGGGTCGCGGACTTTGGCCGCGACCAATTTTTTTCATTTTTTTTTGTCACGCACGTGGGTCGCGGACTTTGGCCGTGACCAATTTGTCACGGTTGTGGGTCACGGATAAGGGCCGCAACCAATTTTTTTTCATTTTTTTGTCACGCACGTGGGTCGCGGACTTTGGCCACGACCAATTTGTCACGGTTGTCGGTCACGGATAAGGGTCGCGACCCTTCACGGCATGGGTCACGGCCAAAGTCCGCGACCATCTGCCGTGACCCCTCTTGGCCGTGACCATTTTTTGGTCACGGACTTGGGCCGCGACCCACGAAAATGGTTACGCCAGAAATGGTCACGGCCAAAGTCCGCGACCCACAGTTTTGGTCAGGGATTTTGGCCGTGACCAATCGCCAGTTTTGGTGTAGTGAATATTGATTAAAGGGTTTAAATTACAAAAAGATGTTTAAATCCCGTTATTTAAAGAATATAAAAGAAAAGTAATTATAAATTGAATAATTCCTAGTCTAACTTCATTAATGGTTGTATTGATTTTATTGACATGATCCAATTTATAATTAAAAAGTAAATATTCAATAATCTTTACACAATTTTTTTTTGGTGTAGATGATGTTCTCTACACAATTCCAACATCGTGTCAACAAACCTAAATCAAAGTTGCTCCAACAAAAATTGATGGTAATATTAAGTCTTTCAAATATTTCAATCATCTCATTAGAAAAAATACATAAAAACCCATTTACTCCTAACATAGAATTATGTCAGCAAAGTAAACATGTGATCTTGAAGCATACGACCTCCAACAAAATGAATTCTATGATTTTCCTTGTCCACAAAAGGTTTTCACCTACAATAAGATTTATTTAGTGTCATTTACCTTAAACAAAGAAGAATATTTTATAATAGTTCCTAAAAATGCCAATCTTTAAAAATGTCAATCTGTAAAAATACAATCAAATTTGTATATATTCATATTAATTACCTTTAAAAACACTTATTATATTGTAAAAAATTAGACAGAGACTCCTTTATTTATTCATAAAATTTAGCTTCTTTAAGCAAAAAAATTAACTCAAAAATAACTTCAACAATAGACACAACATTGTAAAGAAGTAACTTAAAAGGGGATAATCTATTGCCCACAAATTATTATAATATATACAATATATCCTAAAGGCAGAAAATCGTGATACATGTATCCTAACTAAAACTCCCTCGCATACATATATAGAAATAAAATAAATATATTTAAAGGTAAAATACTTGTGTAATTAGCAAAATATCTATCAATATACATAATAAGTAGGGTTTTCAATCTCATAATGATCAATATGTGTTATTACCTAGTCGGTATGGGTCATTAAGGTATTGGCTTAATAACTACTTCATTTATAGCCATGCCCTCCGTTTCCTACCACATCCTTAATTATCTTGTTCCTCACTTCGAGAACATTTCGCTTCTCTTTCGGTAGCTCATTCAATTGTCTTTCAAGCATTGCCTACCAATTAAACATATATTAGAAATTAATGAACGTTATTTCAATCCACAAGAACATTAATTATTTTTAACACAAAAAAGCATTAAATAACATTAACCAAATGGTGGTTTAGTTAGTATATATATATATATATATCGGCTCTAATGCGGACGCAACTTGCGGATTTAACTTGCGGACGAATTTTTTTGTATTTTTTAGAAATAGTAAAATCACTTTTTTCGACTTGATTTTTTTATGTGCTTTTTTAACATTTCACGGGACTCCTATAAAAAATCATCTCAAAATGAATTGTTTTGCTATTTTTAAAAAATCAGTCAAACATATGTCAGTTTTTAAAGCTCTTTACAACTGACATATGTTTGACCGATTTTTTAGAAATAGTAAAACATTTCATTTTGAGATGATTTTTTTACAGGGGTCCCTGAAATGTTTAAATACCATAGAAAAAAATCAAGTTGAAATTTTATTTTTTGTTATATTTAAAAATACACAAAAATTCGTCGCGAGTTAAATCTGCAAGTTGTGTCCGCATTAGAGCCTGACTGTATATATATATATATATATATATATATATATATATATATATATATATATATATATATATATATATATATATATATATATATATATATATCGGTTTGTCTCATGATACATATTCAACATTTAAAGGTTTATTATTCGGAGCCTGAGTGCCTTGCCATATGTTAATATCATCAATAGGCTCTCCTTCTTCTACCCTCTAAGAATAAAAAAGAATATATGTATCAATATATGTATATATAACATAGATAATTAAGTAAAGTACACAATAATAAAATTGATCGGGTCTCGTCTTATTACAAAGAAGAAGACAATGTCATGTGCAGTTCCTAAGGGGGAAGCCATAATTATTTTAGTGTCCAATGACGTTGTCCTTAAACTATCTCAAAGGTTTTTCAGCTATATAAAAGCATGTTGAAAGAACAACAAACATGTTTTGAGTATGTCTATCATTACGCATGCCATATCTTAAGTTTTGTGGAACTATTTTGTTAGTTGGCATTCTATCAGTGTCGTATTAACATAGGGTTGATCTGATAGACAATATCCTTCAAAGTTGAATAAAGTAAAAACGTATAATTTTGTCCAATTGAAGAAAGTTTGTTACAATCCATGCCAACTACTCTGCAAGGATAAATTTCCAAATTAGTCAATTTATATTTTTGGCTTAATTTTGGACAAAATATTGTGACTCATCTGTTAGGGTTGATGATTTTCTTTTAATCCTTTGACGTGCTTGGATGAAGACTTTGTGACTAAGATTTAGAGAGTGCATCATCGTGTCGTGTTTCGTGCTCGTTTATGTCTTCAAGTTATGAGGATCTCTTAGGTATGAATGTGTATATATTATGATCCTCGTATATTTTATTTTTGGGTGATAAGATTTTTATAAAATTGTCTTTAAATGGTATTAAAAGGATTTTATCCTTTACATATTTTTGGGAGGAAATTAGTATTTGCAGAACTTCATTAGAACGAACTTTGGAACTCGTTCGAACGAGATATGGTACCTCATTAGATAATATTCAAATGAAAATTTGAACGAGATATTTTTCACCCTTCGCTGGAATCTGGTTTGATGTGTCATTGGAACTATGTTCGAACGAGATGTTATAGTTCATTCCAATAAGGTTCAACATTATTCGAATGAGTATGCAATTTTTTAATAAATTCAATATTTTCCAAATGTTTTTTTATCCTTATCTCATTTTTTACAAACCTCCTATAAATAGGACTGTGGAGAAGCATTTTTTTAGAGACATTTTCATTATTTTAGAGTTCCTAAGCTATTTTAAAAAGATATCGAAAACCCTAATTTACACTCAAGTAGTTTAGGATCCAAGCTTCATCTTATATATTCTTTGAAGATGTTGTTTGGGCACCAAGTTTATTCGCCACATATTTGTGAGATTTGTTTCATTACAGTGGACTCTATATTTTATGTTTACACATGGTGGAATTCGTGGTGTGGTGTTGAGGTGAAGAAGTGGTGGACTCTATGTTCCATATCCGTAGACGGTTACTAATCATAGATTGGTAGATATCGAGGCGTGTGTGGACTCACAGATTATGGAACTTACTTAGGTGGATTACTTCATTGCCATCGTGTACGAGAGATTGAAGATTGAAGATGCATTAAGGTTTGCAGGAAGTCGATTCATTGAGTAGGTCATTTGTTAACTTGTGTAAAGTCGTATCATAGTGAGTTATGTGGCTGGGACGTCCAAGATTTTTCTGGATGTGTGTTTTCCTCGTAAATTGGGTTTTTGTGGTTTGATTTATTTATTTTATCTGATATCACCTATATGTATGTTTTAGGTTAAGATAAAATTTGGTAAATCTTTTTATCACAATAACTTGGATTAAAATTGGTATAAAGTTTTACTCGGGTTAATACTAATTAACTCTATATATTTAATTTATAAATTTATAAATTGACCTTTGTTGTTTAGATAATACTTTTGTACTGCCTAGTGACTTCAAATTGGTATCAGAGAAGAAACGTTAAGTTTATCCATGTTTTAGGCATGACTTTTCGAGGTATTTATTCGGAAGGTTATTCGATGTCTGGGGCACCTATGTTTGATGGGTCTAATTACGCATATTGGTAAATGCATATGAAATCAGCACTTAAGGCGATAGATGAGCAGGTATGGCAAGCGGTTCATAATAATTAATATCCACCCACAACCTTAGTTGGTGAATATAAGATTCCTAAACCTATACAAGCATGGACTGATGGAGAGCATAGGTTAGCCAATTATAATTATCTAGATTTAACTGCTCCATTTGGTTCCGTCACATTAGAGGAGTTCCACCGTATTATAACTTGTGAAATGTCTAAAGAGTCTTGGGATATACTTCAACTCACTCATGAAGGTACTAGTATTGTTAAGGCTTCCAAACGCTAAAACCTCACCACTCAATTTGAAACCATTAATATGGAGGAGGGTGAAACCTTAGATGGTTTCTATGCTAGATTGTCTCATATCATGAACTTATCTTTTAACTTAGGAGAGAGAATACCCAAAACCAACATAGTCAAGAAAATCTTAAGCTCCTTATCTGAAAGATTTAATTTAAAAGTGACAGTGTTGAATTCCTTGGGTACTTTAGACTCTACAAAACTCAAATATCTTATAAGTCATCTTCAAACTTATAAGATCTACATATTTTCCTCCAAAAATCCGGAGAAGGATAAAAGCATTGAATTGAAATCCCACAAGGAGGAAATACGTATTCCGGATGATGAGTCTGATTTCAATTTCTATGATATGGACATATTTTCTAAGAAGTTTAGATAATTTCTCAAGTTTAAAAAATGATCGAAAGATGTAAATAAGTTTTAGAAAAATAAGTATAACAAGGTCGATTAAATCCCTAAAAACTGTAATGATAATTTTAAGACAGATGAGTCGGATAGGTGCTTTTTGTGTAAGGGTTATGGCCACGGGGCAGATGAGTGTCCCAATAAACTAAGGAAGGAGGGAAAGTAATGAAAGGTTTATAATGCCACCCTTAGTGAGAGTGATTTAGTATAGAGATTTGGTTCCCCCGTTGAGAGCAACTACACCATGGCTAGTCATAAGAGAATTAATGAAAAATCTTCCCACAAAGATCATTTTGAGCATGACACTTCTAAGGACATTATTTTTTATTCCCAATTTAGTTATGGTGCAGAGAGTGGAAAAGAAAATGAATATGAGGAAGGGGAGGAGGAGAGTGAACTCCAAGTTTCCTTTTGTAAGAGAAACGTTGAAATTGAAAAATTCTAAATTGAAGATGGAAGCTAGGTTAAAAGAGTGTGCCATAGGAAATGATGAGAATGTTTTGATTAATGAGCTTAGGTCATGTGAGAGGACTATTAAGGATCAACTCGAGTATATTGAGGACAAGAGAGGTGGCCTTCATGGTTTAATGGAGGTTTTAAAGAAGGATCTTCTTGAGTTTGAAGATTTTAGGAGTTTTCTCGAGTCTATGATTGTTGAGTTATAGGAGAGATTGATAGATTTGAGTAATGTAAAATTTGATTCAGAATTTAGGTTAGAAATGCTGGATAATGTAAGTCATTGTCTGAATCGAAGATGACAAGCGTGGTATTAGCTACGATGACATAGATACTTCTAATACTAAAGCCAAGATAATTCTTTTGAGAGAGTCAATCATTTTTAGGAAAGTTAGAAAAGATTAACCCTTAGGTAATTACCCTCATTGTGTCTACACGAGCACACATTACGGTAGAAAATATCACCTTAGGCTTTTTTTTCTTTGATCTTAGATATGCTCCTAAAGTTCTAAGTTTAGATTCATCGGGGTTCCCAAAACACTAAAGCATCGTATCAAATCTATGTGGGCTAGAATATCTGATTTAAAGGCTTTCCATGTTAGACTTGTTCATTCTCGAATGCTTGCACATGATACTTCTCATGATATATCTAATGGTTGAATGTGTTCGCATGTTTGTATACGTTATCTTTTTTACATCATCATATATGTGTTTTCTAGTTGTATTTGGTTTGAGTCTTTTGTATTTTGATTCTTTCAATTATTGAGTTTAATTAAAAAATACAAAAAGATTTTTTTTATCTTTTAAGTTGTGTTTTTAAATTGATATCATTTTTGAAAAATGTTATAAAGCTAAAAAACATTTTTGGTTTGTAGTTTAGTATTACACATTTTGTGTGGTGTATTGGTGTGGTTAAATCCACTTCATTCCGTATTTTCCTGTGGCTAGTACATTTGATTATGATTTTCAATACTAAAATTTTTCTTAATAATGCTTGCATAGAGTAGTGTGAAAGTGACTTAGTTAATGATTCATTTTGTATATGCCTCCACACACACACACATGAACGAACTCTTTGAAACTTTAAATTTATATTTTTTGTTTGATTTAAGTGAGATGTTCTCCCACGAATCTTGTCATCAACATATGTATTGACTACAGAGGATTTGTGCATGTATGAACAATTTCCCTTGAGTATGTTATTTTTTATTAAAAATATGAGGGGCCATGAGAAAAGGCTATTAAAGGAGCAAATTTCCTTTGCAGGAAAGCTACCATTGGCAAGAGCCTTAAAAAGGAGAGGCAAGTAGAAAAGATTAAAGGCCAACATTTTTTCTATTTAGTTTCAAAAATGGTATCTTCAAAATAACTGAGTGAAAAAATATATGATATATGTTTAGCTTTTGAGTGTCTTATAATTGAAGATCAATGGGTTTGTACAATTAATCCTAATTATGCTTATCATGTCATGGCGCTATTGATTTGTATAATCAATAATATTCTAGTCTTGTGTGAATTGTTCTTTATTGTTCATTGAGTTCATTTTATTTGTCGTTTGATGTTAAATCTTAGTTTGATAAAAACAAATCGGTCAAATAAGACTCCATGAATAATTTTTAGTTATTGGGTCATATTTTTTTTGTTTCTTGTTTATGTCCATTCATTCCATCCCACGTGTTTAGACACGTCGATATTATGTTAGTGTGTAAAGCTTATGTGTTTTATGTCATGTGTGGTCATTTATAGCAATATATATGTGGTGTCATTTTGTTTTAAGTCATTGCATTTTCATTTAATCCATGTTTGCCAAGTAATTTATCTTTAGATCAAATTGCCATGTTATATGATTATTTTTGTAGCTATTGTTGTTTGTTTACATTGGTATTTTATGCTTCATTGTATATTCAAGTTGGTATCATATGTGCGTCAATATTGGTATTAATTGATCATTGTGTGAATTATTTGTGCTTGTGTTGCCATGTTGTGTTTTGTTTCTTTTTACACCATTATATGATAATATTCATTTTTACTTAATTTCAATTTGTCACATGTTCTCACAATTTAAGGGGATAAATGATTTATGGGGGAGATTTGGTTTATTATGCATTATATCTTTGTCTATTCCTGAACAAAAAGGGTGAGAAGTAGGGATTTTTAAATATAGGGGGAGTTTATTCATATGTAGTTTTATATTGTTTATATATTCTCTTTAAATTTGAAGTTGTGCTTAAGTGAGCAAGTTTGCAATATGCAACAAAGTTTACAAGCGAGCAAAGCTACTCAAACTTATGTGTCTCTAAAGTTTGTAATTTTTTCTTTTAAGGTTGGGGATTGAGTCTTTTATGGATCTTGACGGCCCACGAGAGTTTTTCTTTTGTGTTTTGTCTTGGAATAAACAAAGGGGGAGATTTGTACGGACAAATTTTTTATTGAGTCAATTTTTATGTATTGTCTTGATTTTCAAACAAAATATTTTTAGTCATAGGTTAGGGTTTATCTTTCTCTTTCAAGACTTTGACGTGTTTGGAGGAAGACGTAGCGACCAAGCTTTAGATATTGCATCCTCGTGTCGTGTTTCATGTTCATTTCCATCTTCAAGTTCTGAGGATCTCTCAAGCATGAATACGTATATATTATGATATTTGGATAATTTATTTTTGGGTGATAGAGTTTTTATAAAAAAAAATTAAATGGTTTTAAAATGATTTTATCTTTTCAGATTTTTTGCAGAAAAATAATATTTTTGCGATTTCGTTAGAATGAACTTGGGAAGTCTTTTGAAAGATATATGGTACCTCATTAGATAATGTTCGAACGAAAATTAGAACGATATGTTTTTCACCTTTCGATGGAATCTGGATGGATGTGTGGTTGGAACTGTGTGCGACTGAGATGACATACTTCTTTCGAACGAGGTTCATTGTGTTTCGAATGAGTACGTGAATTTTTTATAAATCTGAGATTTTCCAAATGATTTTTCATCCTTATCTCATTTAAAAAAACTACAAATAGGATTGCAGAGCAACATTTTCCTTAGAGACTTTTTTGTTATTTCAGAATTCCCAAACTCTTTCAAAAATCTCTCCAAAACCCTAGTTTACACCCAAGTAGTTTATGATTCAAGATCATCTTATATATGCCTTGAGGGTCCCATTTGGGCAACATGTTTATTCTCCACATATTTTTTAGAACTGTTTCATTGCAATGGACTCCATATTAATTGTTTACACAAGGTGGATTCCATGGCATGATGCTTTGATAAAGAAAGGGTGGATTTTGTGTTTCATATTCATAGGCGGTTATTGGATCTGAATTAATGGATACCGAGGAATGTGTGGACTCACATAATGTTGCGCATGTGTGGGTGTATTCCTGCGTTGTTATTATGGAGGAGGGGTTTAAGATTGAATACGCATTAAGGCTTGCGGGGAGTCGAGTTGTTGGGTAAGTCATCTGCCAACTTGTAGGAAAATATTTTCGTAAAAATCCACAATCAATGAATGGTTTGGAATTCCACATTTTCCTATAAGTCACTCTCGTAAGGACCACTTGTAGGAAAATCAAATTATGGGATTCGATTTATTTTTATTGTATCTGAACTGAGTCTTGTCAATTCACATCCTTTAACTCCTCTAGACTAGACTTTTGAGTCTTTCCACCAACTAATTTCACCTTTTTAATACGTATGAAGTATTAACATTCTTTTTGAATGAGAGGAGAAAGAAAAAGATGAGAAAAGAGAATCTAATTTTTTAACATACTTTATATACTAAACTCCTTACCCATTTGAAATCTGAGAGGCTATGGGTCGTTTTGGAAAATCATTAAGTTGTGTTTTTTTTAAATTATTGAGCAACTGGAGTTTTCTATTTAAATTATGATTGTGAGTGTTTTGACTGGAAATGAGGTGATAGATTAGTTTGCAATAGATAATTTTTAATAACCTTGCACTTTAATCTATAATTCATAATATATTATAATCAGAAATATGAAGTATTAAGTTAGATTCAACTAAAAATTGAAAAAAAAAACAATTAAAGAAAAAATTAAAATCAAAACATGTTGAGCTAGTGACATAAAATACTATTGATCAAAGTGTTTGGCATTTTCATAGAAAATTAACCACACCTAGAAATCTCACACCTTCAACACCACGGTTTTCAAGCCCAGTAGCCCTTATTAACACTTGTCAACACTTTCTATCCATGATTTTTCACAAAAACCAGTTGGGTAAAGCAATAGAAGAACACCCGCAAGTAACCAAGTCTAAGCCATTTTAACTAAATTCAACATTATGTCATGCCATTGATATCATCCTCAAAACATGGACAATGCTATGCATACAAAGAATGTGAAAAAATGTATTATAGTGTTGTACATACACTTGTTAAGAGAATATTTTAATGCATTTTGTGCACATTCTATCCAGTTTATTTCATTGTTTCACTTTTCACCCTTAAAAGCCCACTTTAAACCCTAACATGAATGTTTACAAGTAAACTTAAGTAACCAGGAGTCTGATGAGAATACGAATGGTTCCTTCAAGTAACATTTGTACATCTATGGATTTTCATGCCTTTTTTCGGGACACTCGGTTGCTATTTTGAGTTTTTATTCCTAAATCCCATTTTAAGCCCAAAATGATTATATACTAATCAATTTTGAAAACGAGTATTTCGATTTGGACATGGTAACTTTCCTTAAATTTCTTTTTTTATCTTCTCGATTATGCGTGACTCTTTTCGAGGCACGTCATTATTATTTTTGCTTTTCACACCCTCGTGCCCACTTTTAAACCCAAAATGAATGTTTACTAGTCAATTTCGAGAACCAAGAGTCCGATAAGGACATTGACACTTCCTATAAGTTACTTTTGTACCTTTTAGGGATTTTTTTATTTTTCAATGCCATTCAATTTTTGTTTTAAGTTTTCACCCCATAAATTTCATTTTAGCTCCAAAGTGAACACTTACTGGTCAATTTTAAAAACCAAGAGTCCGATGAGACATGCCACTTACTACAAGTTACTTTGTAACTCTTGGGGTATATATGTACATCTATCTGGGGAACACGATTGTTGTTTTGAGTTTTTCCCATCAAAGTTCCATTTTTAACTAACGCGAATCCGATGAGAACAAAGACACGTCGTACAAGTTACGTTTGTACCTATTGGGTAATTTGTTCCTCTTTTCGAAAAACACGGATATTATTTTCATCTTTTACCAATTAAATAATATTTTTAACCCCAAAAGAAGCATAAAATAATCAATTTTAAAAATCGAGTCCAGTGAGGACACAGTTAGTTCTCTTGTAACAAAAACTCCAACTACCCAAATAAGCAACCAATGACAACGACTACACGTCACATTACTTTTCCATTACCCTTTATTTCATTTTAATAACCAAACAAGAATATTTACAAAAAATAGATAACAAAAACAAATTTGATGACTTAAACCATAAACCCCAAGGTTTTGAAACCGTATATAGCTTGTTAGCCACACCACCATAATTCAAACACAATAAAAACAAGAAAGAAAAGGACTTACCTCGTATCGTCAACTTAACCAGTGGTGGGGGCGAGGACTAGGGTGAGTGGGGGTGAGGCTAGGGCAAGTAAGGGTAGAGGTAGTGCGGTGAGGTCTGAGCGACGAGAGCGGGGTGGAGGGGTTGAGTCCGGGTGAAGAAATGTCGTGGCGGTGGGGGTTTTGGTTCTTTTTCTTTTTCTTTTATTCTCCTAGGCTAATAGAAAATTCAAGGGAGGGAGTTAAAATTGTTAAGAAAGAAAGCTACTTTTTTAGCCATATCATCTGGTCAATTATTTGGGATGAGTAATAATATCATAGACCATTTGTATGACTTTTTGGCATGGGTAACAAATGGGGTTTTAAATACTATTAGTTTTTAAGACATGTGCCCCCATTCAACAACCCATATTTTGACCCCACATTTGAACGTCTCGTTCGAACGAGATTGGATCATGTTTTAACAAGAACTCCTATTTCTTTCTATGTAAGACACCACTCATTAAAAGAGAAAGTCATATCATTTGCAAGTAATTTGAACAAGTTTGGATGATCCTATGCAATGGGGTCTCATTCGATGGTTATTAGAAGATGGTTCGAACGAGATTCCAATCTCGTTCGAATGACTTTAGATGTCATTCGAACGACCCTGACTTTTCTAAAATTTACTTTTAGGTTCATTCTTCTACAAATTAATTTCACCAAGGTCACTATATTAATCTAAATTCGACCCATAATTCATCTCCCAAGGTTCAAAGCCCAATCAATTCACATAAATTCAATGAATCACTCAGGTACGGTCAAAGTCGCGGGGCGAGTATTACATTCTTCCCTCCTTAAGAAATTTCATCCACAAAATTATAAATATACTAATTCTTCAAGTTCTTGGGGTTCATCAACTCTTATTCTAAGTCGTAGACATCCTCTAAGGTTAAATCACCGAAATCCTTAGTCATTAAGATGTCATCATACGCTCCTCACAAGGGGTTGTCACCAAAGATCTTTACATGCGAAATACTATAACGCTCACAGTCAGGCTAACCATAAAAATCACATAATTATTCTCGAGTCTCCAATTACTCGATTATCACGCTCAATTAAGTCCTATGGACACCATGCTAATACCCAAAGCATACCGACGCCCCTATTGGGTAAGGATATCTAGTGATCGATGATCACCTGAGAGAAACTGACATACAACTATCACCCAATCCATTATCATAAATTACTTCAATTCTTAGGACTAGATATCCCTAGTCTCCTCAAATTCTCGAGTCCTCCTTACCATTCAAATTCACTTACACTTGATACTAACATCACATGGTTAGTTGCTAAATTCTGAGGAGCAACACACCAACCAAGTCACAGTTGTGTGCTCGACTAACATCTTTCAACGATTCCTCTGTGAATCTATGATCATTCTAAGTGTCTAACTATGGAGAATTCAATCGAGTATCATATCAATCCACTCATTGTAGTAAAACAACACTACGTGTCAAGTTTCCTCGAGTTTTAACACCAAACAATATCCTCAAATCATAATTATGCTCTTTACAAATAGAGCCTATAATTTCCACACCGGCTAATTCAAAAGGTTGCTAATCCTAAGGAAAGAAAATTTTACTAGCAAACTGTGATGCAGAATGTCCAGCCACACATACACAAAAGGGATATTTCAAATAAGAGCGTGCCCATTTACCAAGCTACAATGACCCCAACTGGTCCATCTGACCTCATACTGAGCCAAGCCGCTCTATGAGCAAACCTCCACATGGAACAATAGCGGACCACCAAAATTGAAAGAACATTATCCTCAACCACTAGAACCGTAGGAACATGGTCCCCGATTACCGAAACTGAAAGAACATAAAAAGTAGGAATGAAAAAATAATCTTTCTGAGGTAATCCCACCCACATGAAACCGCCATGGCTTATGAAAGGCGACCCTAATCAATATTCTTGGAGTCCTCGACTCTTCCCAAGAGTTCTCACCAGATCCTATCATAGACATACATCCTGGATTGAGTTACCAACCATGAAAAAATCAAACCATGAGCCACCCATATCCTCGAGACAAAAGTCACTTAAGAACCTATTTCTCCTTGGAAAGTCAAATGCTAGGCTTCCCTCTTTAAGAATAAGATTTCCTTTATACATCCTCGATGAATGACACGCCTTTGTCATTACTGACCTTGTCCATTTATCTAGTAAAAGTGAGATCATGACTCACCTAACCCCTTAGGTTATTATTTACTTTATCGTACCATAATCATAACCCCACGTCTATTTAGGCAGTGCACAACTAGGAAAAATATTCACCTTATTATAAACTTTAATGACACAAGGTCGTCATTGCACTTATCTTCAAATTCCTCCCAAACTAAATTTGTGTGATGGCCACATCGATCACCATTAACGCTATAAGGATAACAAGTACTACACAGTCTATGCTTTTTAATCCATACCAGTCTGGAAGGACTTGTCAAGACCTAATCCTTACCCTTACTAGGGTATTCTACATTATATTGTTGACACCTGTCGATTATAATCATGCTTTATATACCTTTTGGGGTGCTATATTTTTATCCATTATCATGGCATCATCAATCTAAGTCTCAGATGCATTTCCTAGTACCCATCTTAATCAAGCACTTCACTTTTTACATTAGTCACTTTAGGATAAACGAGAATCATGCCCCATTGAGCAAAAAATCTTCCATTGCCCATATAATGTTACCTCACATACTTATATCAAATTAGATGACAACTCCAAATGCTACGCTATTCAACTCCTTTGACCAATAACCTGAGATCATTACATGACCCTTAATACAATCAGCAGTAAAACAATATCACTTCCTAACAATGAACTTAACTGACTAATTAAGGACCCCAAGCATACCCCACGTACAAGTCATCAATACCTGACAAGATTTCATCACCTATAACTCTCTCATCATAGGTACGCTATACAAACTTCTCCATATCCATGTCATGAATTTAGGTACTCATAAAGATACTAGTCTATAATCCTCCACATATGGTGGACTTTAATCATTGAACACCTGAAGGTATTGCAATAAGTCCATTTTTATTCCCAATGATGCCATATACAATCGGTCCTACGGACACTCCGAGGACTTCCTTAAATAATACTCACACTAAAACCTCCTCGCATCTAGCCATTACTTTTGCCATTAAAACGGGCGATAATATTTAGATAGACAACCTTGTTCCCTTTTTTCTTGCGAATCTGGAGTGGGTCGAACCTATGACTATCTCCTAGAGATCCCATAAAGGTCTAAAAAATTTCTTCAAAATGGTTGATGCCATAAACCATGTATCAAATCACAGACAGACACTACTAAGGATTCTAGCAGGATATAGGACGTCGCATACAACCTATAAGCCTCTTAGTCCGTACTACCGACACCACCATGGATCTTATTCCTCAAAAGCTTCATCACACTCTCTACAACCACATTATATAAGACTATTTAGGGTTCACTCTAATGTCACTTTAACCCATCATTATTACACATGTGGCACACTCACCACCTATGGCCCATAACCCTCGTCATAACTTACATAATACCACTTTCAATTGACAATTACCAAGGCATTTACTTACAACGATAGTATCCTATCGAATCAGGCCAAGCACACATCCTCAAGTAATAATTGACACGATTCTACATGATCACTGAATTATCAAATGCTTAAGACATGACACGACCCCAAGGATCAAGTTCTCCTATTCACATCATCATTACTAATTACCCATAGGCACATAACCAAGGAAATTAATGCATTTTTATTACAAAACCAATACCGTTTATACATGGCACCCTAGTCACCTCATCTCCACAGATGACTTTAAACAACTCATGTATTCAATTCAATGGATATTATTCGCCCTAATTAACATCTTAATAGACCTCTCATATAGTCAGGGGTTGACACAAAAGCATAATTGGGTCGCACAGACACTCATAAACTACTAAAGTTTCTAAATTAGAAGCGTATAAGCTCTTATGTAAACTAACTTGGCCACATGCCTCTTTGGCAATGAATTTACCATCATGCTAATCTCTTTGACTCCACCATCGAGACACAAATCGAAATCATCCCCAATTAAGCGTAACCGACCCAAAACAAAAACGGACGTTAAAGATCCACTATTGAACTCACAACGTCGCTCTCGATAGGAACCTTGAACCAAGAACTCTGATACAAATTATAACGGCTCGACCTAGATTTATGGGTTACTGATGGTTAACCTGATCCAACCCGAACGTGTGATACCCCGCCTAATTAAATATCGGGTGATCAGTCCTTTATTAAATTAAAATCAAGGTGAATGGTTGGTTCATTCTTAGCATCACTGTCGCAAAATAAATTTCCAATTTAAGCATCCTAAATAAATAAGCTAAGTGTCAAAACAATTTAAAACCTTATTCCCATTCTGTTTAAATCCAGATATGAAAACCTTTTTAATAATAAACAATTTTAGAATCACATAAATATGAAAAATGGTAATAAACACCCAAGAGTTCAACCATTCAGATAAACCAATACCAAGTTTTAAAACTACAAATGAAATCATCCTAACAGTAATCAAAACCCAAAGAGTAAAGAATACTGAAATTTAAATAATAAACATAAATCTCTGACAATTCCAACTGAATAGGGAAATGGGCGACACCTGCCCTAACTAAACAAAACTAAAATAAGAGTAGAGTCAATAACGAGGTCATCTAAGAAATGGACTGCAACTCCCACATAAGCTACAGCGCGTCCATTCCAAGGAATCTAAGCATAACGCCCCTGTGGTTGGGCACCTGTAATAGATACACACACACACACACACACACACACATATATATATATATATATATAAGAGAGAGAAAAAGATAGGAAACGGGTCAGAGCCCGAGTGTAAAACAATTTTAAAAATAGTTTAACAAGTATTTAAAATGCTTACCAGCTAATGCAACAACCATGTTAGTATGCAACACTCTATTAAGAATTCTCACCTCTCATCTAGTGTGCACGCCTACCGTACTAATAAATCTCATAAGTTTCTCTAACTTATTCTCCATAAGGTTTTATCATGTGAAAAGTGAGGTTATGATATTTACTTTAGGAAATCATTATCTTCAACATTTCTTACATTATTTAGAACAACTCATTACCATTATAAAGTTCTCGAACACTTAAAATAAAGTTGAAGAATTTATTCATTACTTATCTACTTATACGCATAGTAGAAAGTTCCCAAATAGATATACATATATATATTAGTCACACATATAATATATATATTAACGGTACCCCACATAAAATCTATGGTGCTGGCATACTCTGCTATCAAGTCCCTGTATCACACAAACTAAAGGAAATACTAGTTCGGAATCACTATCGAACTATATTAACACAATACACAAACAAATGGAGGCGAAGCATAGTTCCAGTTCCTAAGAGGTCAGCACGTACCCTCACATCTCTTAGAACATCTGATTATCATTCTCAGATAGCCTATATCGGGGATACTATCTTCTAGGGTACGAGTCAATATCCCCTATAAAGGTCCAATCGAGATAAGACTATCCCGGCGCAGAAACCTCCACGATAGCAAGTAGCCCAGGTATGTTTTTTACACATATACATAATATAAGAACAGTCATACTGTCTTATATATAAATATTCACATTTTCTAAATTAGGTGCGCCCACTACCCATAATTAAAATTCTAGCCATGTGTAACATATAACGCTCGAGTTCTACGTATAAGTAAATCACTATTTTTATTCTATTAAGTATAACAAATCCTTAAGTACTTCTTGACTCTCGAAGTGTATCCTCTCAAAATAATATAAAATCAGTAGGTGCACCCTCACTACTCTACTGGTCTAAGTCTTTCTTAATTCTCACAAGATATACTATAATGTACGCACGATTTCCCACTAAATTTATATACCGAAGCCCCACGGTTAAATCACATATGAATCGTATCACCCGAACCTTGCCTATAACCCTACTACTCTTTCCCAAGTCCCATTATGGTGAATAAAATATGTATAAGGGTTCCCACAAAGTGGCACAGGGTTAATCATTAAGAATAAAGAACAAGCTTCAAAATTCAGAAGAGGTCGATCAATCGAAGGTAGGGGTCAATCGATTGATCCAGTCGATCGATCAACATTCAAGGTCGATCAATCGATCGCCCCGATATTTTCCAGATTCTGTATATACTATCCTACAGGTTTCATCACCAAAAGTCCTCAAAACCTCTATCAATTTCTCCCAAATTCCCAAACAACATTACTACGTGTACTATATACCTAACTATATGATTTCCTACGTGAAACATGTTCAAATTCATCAACGATGTCGAATTAATGGGGTAAAATTGACATAATCCTCAAGAACCCTAATTTTGGAGGAAACATACATTCTTCTAATTATTTCTCATATTTATTATTTCTAAATTCATACTAATTCATGGGTAATCCTCTACATGTGATGGGTATGTCCAGAATATATTAAATTTCTCTAAACATGCGATTTAAAATCTTTAAATTATCAATTTCTTTCATAAAATATGTTCTTGATAATCCTAAACTAACATGGGTGAGACATTAACTAAAAACAAAGTAAGATAGATACTTTCCTAGCATTTGAGTTTCTGATTTGTGAACGAAAGAGGTATGGTTGTGTTCCTCACCGCGCGATGTACACTTTGGTGGTGGTACAAACGGGTGAGTCTTTGGCCTTGAGTTGCTTGGAAATCTCTCCAACTCTTTCTCTAATGGACGTTCTTGGGTTTTGTGTTTGTTAACCCTAGAAGACAACTCCCAAAGGATGATATATCCTTAGGAAATTTGTGGGTTTATTTGCCGAAAAATGTAAAATGTCTATGATACCCTTTCGGGATGCTAATTAGGCTTAAAAATGCCCCGAACTAAACCCCCTAGTACATTATTTTGACTTTCTCGACCCTTCCGGACACATTGGCGCACTCGAAAAGACCATATGGGCAACTTATAATTTATTCACTTTTACTAATAATAATTTAATTTCGACACGACACAGACGCGTTCTGACTTAATTTTCATTATTATCATATTATTCCCTCGTGACAATTTTACTAAATTCAATTCTACATATTACTCTACTCAATAATTAATATTTAACAAATCAACAATTTTCAAATAATTACTAACTCTCGTCACGCTAGTAAATATTTAAAATAAATTTTCGAATTAATATTAAATTAATCTATCTCAATTAAATTTAATAAATCCAAAAATTTCAAAGCCATAAAAATATGGGGTATTACATAATTCCTCCCTAATAAGAGAATTTCGTCTCGAAATTTGGAAAATATGGCATATCTGGTAAAACAATTTTGGTTACCTTATCAGTACTTAAACTATCTACATAGTAAGGAGCTCAATCATTATAGCCCCCGCTTCACAGCAAACTTGTTTAACATTTTCATTAAAGACACTTCACATTATGCTCCTATCCGATAAAATTCACATAACACACGCCTATACATTATTAATTTCCATTATTTCAATATCATTGGGAGGCCGCACCTCACTACATGACAACTACTCGGATTTATCTAAACACAAAACTCCCATTCTGGGAGAAACCATACGAACATCTGACCACTCTTGTTCGCCTAAAATAGTTGTGGAATTCCACCATAGTCATCAGACTCTAGCTGAACCAATCTAAAATTCTGATTACCTACCCATCTCTTAACATTCAGAGTGAGAAAAGTTAAGGTTTTTCCCCACCAAAACCTTTAGCATCTTGTTCACAATAAACAGGTACGAGTGCTCCCATGGAACCTTACCATTAGGTAATATCCTCCCCCAATTATCGTACTATATTCCACTTTCTATCTATAATCGTTGTGGAAAATAAACGATCACAATGAATCCAAAATTACTTTCACACTGCTCCACTAATGGTTAATCACCGCTCGCCTTCTCCCCTCATTATGGGTGAAACAACCTTGCTGAAAACTAAATGTTGTCCCTGCTGCTTCCTGAAATCCCATATTGAAGGTGGGATTCAAAAATCTCAACCTAATTTATAAAAATACCGTGTAGGACCACGTACCAGTGCGATCCTTCCTTTCAAAGGAAGACTGGGGCACACTAACTAATATTGTAAATCACCCCAAAGGAATGTCAATCACTTCCTTCTTGGGAATCTTGTTCCATACATTAGAAGGAACTCTTGATCTTACCTTGAGGTTGTCAACTCATCCAAGAAACTTTATCGACTTTACTGGCCTCTTCCATTATAGGAATTGTCGATAGCCACAAAATTCTCTGGTTTGTTCCTCTTGTTCCAACCGATTTCTATTTATGAGTAGTGCCCGCGGAGACTACTCACTATGTCCCGCTTGACATCGACTTCTACTTATAATGTCTCACATTAAGTGACACTTAATACTCCCCTTCTTTCCTTTACGTATACTTAAAGTTCCGATCCGTGCACTTTTGTCCACGATGTGCACTTCTGTACCTTTTATACCATACTAAAATCTTCACTCTTTGTACGCATCAGTCACTCTCAACATTTGAATAATTACAACTCTGCTTCAAGTGTTCTCCATATTAATTACATTATACCCTTATCAAGGAATACCCCTTTTTAAATGGCTTCCCACAGCCTTCCAACCAAATTCGGGTGTGCTACTATAATCGCACATGTATATATGGATTATCGTTCTTCACACGATTCTTAATCCACTCTTCCACATCCACCTCGTTATGTTATTCCCAAAAATATTATTCCACACGTCTATTCCCACATCCCTAGAACTCGGAAGATTCTAACATCATCTAACCAGGATGCCCACACACCCTATAAATCATGCATACTAGCATAAGCATCACATACACTTCACACATAACACCCAATTATTTATTTTCCTTGCGATCACAACGTAATTACAACACCTGGGTACTCCAAATAAGTAACCCCCCTGATATACTACTACCTAGCATTATCGGTGATCGAAATTCGTTAGGCCCTCCGTCCGTAACATGTACCCTTTATTCCGTCTCTTGACAGAAAAAGTTACATCTCCTCCCGTAGTTACACTTAACAAAGAACATTTCGCCAATTGTACAATCGTTCAGTATTGGTGTAAATCACATTCCATAAACCTTTAATACATACAATCGGGATTCTCGAAATCCCGTTCCCAATCATATGGGTGTAACTCTCAACTCCCACATCTCTAAAGGATAGATATAACAATGCGCTCTTCCTATCACCAGGTCCTGAGCGCTAAACATAATATTGAGTTAAATAGTTTCGCTCAATGGTAAACCCAGTACACACTGAACCATGGCAACGAGGTCCCTAAACACCCCAGGATTAAACATTTCAATACCACTATACCCTTCAAAGTCTCTATAATATATGATCTAAATGCGATCCCAACCCTCTCACAAGTGAGGCCTCGCCAGGACAAAACATGATGCACAAAGGTAGACACTCTGATAGCCTTGCAATAACAGCCTACTATCGTACTAACCATTACTATAAATTTGTAACCAAGATAATATCATACTCGTATATCACACCACTAAAACAAGTAACCTCCATAAAGTATATAACACTATTAATACACCCATTCATCCTCCGTGGATAGCACTAAAGATAATCCCGCTACACTAAGGAAACTTCTCACATAATAATAATGTTTATAGTTGTACGCATTAAACTCGTCTCACATTCTAATCTAGCAATGAATAAAATACAGTGATTCACTCGTGTTACATAAAATACATCGAGGATTAAACTCATACTCTAGCTTGCCAATCGTCTTGACTGCACAAATGGTCCCCGAACGTAATCCGCCTGTCCAAACCAAACCAAAAACTACTTTAATCATTGTCCTTTACTAGGAATCCTACTCTTGTCCCTTTACTCACTTCGGGAAAACATTAATTCATATGAATCATTCTTCACTAAATATCTCTACACATAATTCACTTATCACCTGTCAGACTAACCATATTATGATTGTCCTTCTCTCGGACTTTGGTAGGCTCGATTCCTGATGGCTACCCCCGTTGTTCCCTTAGTTTTGTTGGCCCTATGGAATATGTTACTGGATATTGTAGTCCTTACTGAATTCACCATCGCTCGATAAGAATTCAGTTATTCGATTCTTTTAAATGGTTCCCCTGATGTGTATCCACACCCCCTTGTGGTGATACACTACCACTATTGCATACAATCTTATTCTTGACTAAATTCTTCGATTCTTTTAGCTTCCCACATAAAGAAGCATTATCATCTCCATTGACAAAGCACGACATTATCAATCTCTGAATCGACCATCCAGCAGAATTCCCTTTTAAGTGTTATTAACTATATTTACTAGTCGATCTCCCACTTGGAGTCCTCTCTTCCATTTGTATCTATATCCTTTGACACAAGATTTGCTAGGGGTTTAGATTTATATTCACAAATGGACCTCTGTCAGGTCCTCCTGTGATGAGTTCAGAATAACGTGCACATCTTATTCTGAACACCTAATGAAGGAACGTGCGGTTAAAGTGTACCTAAGGCCCTTCTATTAACGCAACATTTCACTATTAAATGTGGTGGTTGACTTCCACCATTATAACTTTGCTCCGATGAGTCAAGAAAAATTTTACCCCAAATTTTCACTTCTAGTTAACCACACTCCGCCATATGCCCAAGCCTTTGAATGTATTACCTTCGTTGGGTGACACACACAATTCCCTCATTTCTAGAATTTTCGCTGATTACACTCCTTAATTTTCCATTTGACCCTCTCCCAAGCATTCTACGTTGGGTGAGTCTAATCTTGCACCTCTTTCGACTATAGCAGCATTTGGAAATCTTAGGTTGCGCCCTATCCATCTTCACAGTCCTGGCTTCTCGTGCCATAATAGGGGTGACCTTAACTACGGTCATCCTCCTCGAATATAATTTACAACCGTAATTAAGCCTTGCCTCCTGATGTTCGCCTAACTGCCCTCGTCTGACATCCGTCATCGCTCGGCACACGCACACATCCAAATGCAAATATAATTCACTAATATGCATATGTTATAGCAGGAGAACGGAATCTCACTATAGAAATCAATAATCCTAAATATAGGGCTCTATATCAAACAAATCAACACTGGAAGTATAATAAGTCGCACAAATCCTAAAGGACACTAGAACCTGATGCTCTGATACCACCTGTGACACCCCGCCTAATTAAATACCGGGTGACCAGTCCTTTATTAACTAAAATCAAGGTGAATGGTTGGTTCATTCTTAGCATCACTGTCGCAAAATAAATTTCCAATTTAAGCACTCTAAATAATTAAGCTAAGTGTCAAAACAATTTAAAAACTTGTTTTCATTCTATTTAAATCCAGATATGAAAACCTTTTTAATAATTAACAATTTTAGAATCACATAAATATGAAGAATGGTAATAAACACCCAAGAGTTCAACCATTCAGATAAACCAATACCAAGTTTTAAAACTACAAATGAAATCATCCTGATAGTAATCAAAACTCAAAGAGTACAGAATACTGAAATTTAAATAATAAACATAAATCTCTGACAATTCCAACTGAATAGAGAAACGGGCGACACCTGCCCTACCTAAACAAAACTAAAATGAGAGTAGAGTCAATAACGAGATCATCTAAGCAATGGCGTGCAACTCCCACATAAGCCATAGTGCGTCCGTTCCAAGGAATCTAAGCATAACGCCCCTGTGGCTAGGCACCTGTAATATATATATATATATATATATATATATATATAACAGTTTTAAAAATAGTTTAGCAAGTATTTAAAATGCTTACCGGCTAATGCAACAACCATGTTAGTATGCGACACTCTATTGAGAATTCTCACATCTCATCTAGTGTGCACGCCTACCATACTAATAAATCTCATAAGTTTCTCTAACTTATTCTCTATAAGGTTTTATCATGTGAAAAGCGAGGTTATGATATTTACTTTAAGAAATCATTCTCTTCAACATTTCTTACATTATTTAGAACAACTCATTACCATTATACAGTTCCTGAACACTTATAATAAAGTTAAAGAATTTATTCATTACTTATCTACTTATACGCATAGTAGAATGTTCCCATATAGATATACATATATATATTAGTCACACATATAATATATATACTAACGGTACCCCACATAAAATCTATGGAGTTGGCATGCTCCGCTATCAAGTCCCTGTATCACACAAACTAAGAGAAATAATAGTTCGGAATCACTCTCGAACTTTATTAACACAATACACAAACAAATGGAGGCGAAGCATACTTCTAGGTCCTAAGAGGTCAGCACGTACCCTCATGTCTCTTAGAACATCTGACTATCATTCTCAAATAGCCTGTATCCAGGATACTATCTTCTAGGGTACGAGTCAATATCCCCCATAAAGGTCCAATCGAGATAAGACTATCCTGGTGCGGAAACCTCCGTGGTAGCAAGTAGCCCGGGTATAATTTTTACACAAATACATAATATAAGCACCGTCATATAGTCATATATATAAATATTCACATTTTCTAAATTAGGTGCGCCCATGACCCATAATTATAATTCTAGCCATGCGTAACATAGAACGCTCGAGTTCTACGTATAAGTAAATCACTCTTTTTATTCTATTAAGTATAACAAATTGATAAGTACTTCTCGACTCTCGAAGTGTATCCTCTCAAAATAATATAAAATCAGTAGGTGCACCCTCACTACTCTACTGGTCTAAGTCTTCCTTAATTCTCACAAGATATACTATAACGTACGCACGATTTACCACTAAATTTATATTGCCGAAACCCCACGGTTAAATCACATATGAATCGTATCAACAGAACCTTGCCTACAACCCTACTCGTCTTTACCAAGTCCCATTATGGTAAATAAAATATTTATAAGGATTCCGTCAAAGTGGCACAGGGTTAATCATTAAGAATAAAGAACAATCTTCAAATTTTAGAATAGGTCGATCGATCTAAGGTAGGGGCAGATCGATTGATCCAGTCGATCGATCGACATTCAAGGTCGATCGATCGACCGCCCAAATATTTCCCAGATTCTGCATATACTATCCTACGGGTTTCATCATCAAAAGTCCTCAAAACCTTTATCAATTTCGCCCAAACTCCCAAACAAAATTACTAGTGGTACTATATACCAAACTACATGATTTCCTAATTTAAACATGTTCAAATTCATCAACGATATCGAATTAATGGGGTAAAATTGATATAATCCTCAAGAACCCTAATTTTGGAGGAAACATACATTATTCTAATTATTTCCCAGATTTCTTGTTTCTAAATTCATACTAATTCGTGGGTAATCCTCTACATGTGATGGGTATGTCCAGAATATATTAAATTTCTCTAAACATGAGATTTAAAGTCTCTAAATTATCAATTTCTTTCATAAAACATGTTCTTGATAATCCTAAACTGACACGGGTGAGACATTAACTAAAAACAAAGCAAGATAGATACTTGCCTGAAATTTGAGTTTCTGATTTGTGGACGAAAGAGGTATGGTTGCGTTTCTCATCGCACGATCTATGCTTTTGTGGTGGTGGCGGTGCAAACGGGTGAGCCTTTGGCCTTGAGTTGCTTGGAAAGCTCTCCAACTCCTAATCTAATGGTCGTTCTTGGGTTTTTTATTTGTTAACCCTAGAAGACAACTCCTAAAGGCTGATATATCCATAGTAAATGCGTGGGTTTAATTGCCCAAAAATATAAAATGTCTATAATACCCTTCCGGGATGCCAATTAGGCTTAAAAACGCCCGAGACCCGAACAAAACCCCCGGGTAAATTATTTTGACTATCTCGACCCTTCCGGACACATTGGCGCACTCGAAAAGGCCATATGGGTGACTTATAATTTATTCACTTTTACTAATAATAATTTAATCCCAACACGACACAGGCGCGTCCTGACTTAATTTTCGTAATTATCATATTATTCCCTCGTGACAATTTTAATAAATTCAATTTTACATGTTACTCTACTCAATAACTAATATTTAACAAATCAACAATTTTCCAATAATTATTAACTCTCGTCACGCTAGTAAATATTTAAAACAAATTTTCGGATGAATAGTAAATTAATCTATCTCAATTAAATTTAATAAATCCAACAATTTAAAAGCCATAAAAATACGGGGTATTACAGAACGTTAGGTGTGAAGTACAATGAGGCAACCCAAATAATGTTAATACTCCAATTTTTATTTAATTAACTTTTCACTTATTTAACATGTGATTCCAATTTAAATCAAGCTATGTGAAGGACCCGTGGGAATCATCTCCGGAATCTAAGCATATAGAGATACTAACATAAAATAAAAGAAATCTCACCTGAGTAACGCCCTCAAAATACGGAATCGCGTATAACTTGTCTAATAAAAAGGAGCGAATAAGCCGAATGCCCAATGGAAAAGTATAATAATGCAGTATAGAATCAAATGACATCAAAGAAAATCTGAGACGTTATATCTACGTGCACATGAAACCACCTTATATACATATATTTGTACTTTTATGCATTAAATCGATTTTATTCCAAAAACGTTATTTATTTTGATTAATATTATAATAGAACCCTTTTATACGACTTGACATTTATTTTTTGATTTAACGTACCGGGTTAAATACTTTAAAGAATTGCACCTTGTTTAAAAAACACACATCCTTTCTTAAGATTCTCATTTACTTACACCAAAATTTCTTTAGTATTTTCCTTCAAAATCACCTTTTGGCACACGCACGCACGCACCGTGTTAGAAAATACTCGTTTCCCTTGAAAACCATTCATACACACCCTTTTGTTAATCAGGGGTTAACCCTTTCTAGGTTGCTTAAATACCCATTTAATCATTTTACTTTACCATTTCTTTTATTTCATTAACATTAGCTAATTTCATACATTACTTGTCCACGTTATCTTTTAACCGAAACATTTATCAATTACATTCAAGTTAGGTTGTCATTTATTACATTTATGACACAACTCATTTCTTGACATTTTACACTTTTCTACTTATCTTTTCAGGGAATCATCCAAATATCTACATATTTTAACGAGCTCCACACTGTTGGTTATGCTACTATATGCTCTAGCCAGTGATTTTGGTTCTTTCACCCCAGGGTTCCTGACTCTTCTTAATTATAAGCGGTGTCATCTGAGTCCGTATTAATGTATTTTAACATTTTTCAAATGTCCATATTATTCCACTTTTACAGGCCGAAGGAAAACTCAGGGCTCCACCCCACCTTCTGTTACACTTTAAATCATCATTTTTTTTCCTTTACACCCTTACTTTAATTTTATTCCAAAATCACTTTCATTTAGAACTATTTCTGTAACACCATTTCCAATATTTTTATTTCATAAAAATGTTCCACTTTATATACAATTACCATTTATCCATTTATTTCCAAACATACATTTTCCTCCATTTTAACAAGTGTCGTTTTTCCAAAAACATTATTAAGCTATGCACGCCAACTTCACAAATATTTTCAACTCATTACTACTTATTTTAACACTTTGAAGTGCATACTTCTCAGGTTAAAATTCTCTTTATTTCATTACTTTCTCCGTTTAAGCGATCATTGAACATTTTGAAGACTACCTCAAAATAAAAATACCATTTTTCTTTATCAACACATGTAGTTGTAAGTCCATACACTTATCACATTTTCAACACCTTGTTCACACACTTTAAGCGCTAAAATGTATATTTTATTTATTCAAAGTTAAAACTCATTAAAAACTCCATTAAACCTTTTTATTTGCTTATCATTAAAATACCACAAGTTTATACATATGGGAAGAGGGATTTTAAGTTCAAAAGGTGTCAAAAAATGAGTTTAACACATGATTTATTCTATAAATTTCACAACATTTGCATAAATATACTTTTCAAACTAAAAGACATTTTTGTTTTTTTTAAGACTCAAATTAAGGTCTATTTACATTAACAAAATACCAATTTTCACAAGAAGACCCTAAAGCAATTGTTCATAAAATATTTTCAACAAAAAGAATATTATTTAAAACATTTTATTCCATAAAATGTTTAGAAATCAAGATATCTTGAAACATTTAATTTTCTTAGACTCTTGAAATCATTTATGAACCATTTATAAAAAAAACTATAATAAATTACCTTCATAAATCATATATGCATTATACTCTAACAAACTCTAGCGACAAGACCAATAATATACAAAAATAATGTTCTTAATCTCAAAGTGGAGTTTCCACCTCAAAAGAAGCTTCGACGATGGTAGAATAAAGTTCAGAAGATAATGATAACCTCCCACCTCCTAAGGTGGCCTAGCTCCACCAAGCTGTGATACCTCGCCTAATTAAATACTTGGTCATCAGCCCTTTATTAAACTAAAAGAGGTTTCTCATCTAGTTCATTCTTAGCATCACTGCTAAAAAAAATTCAAACTTACTAACCACCTAGTCTTCAAAAAGCTGATGCCAACATTTTAATCTTTTTATTAAACAACAACAATATATATATATATATATATATAAATTTAAACCATTCCCACAATCAATGAATCTAAATCAATATTGAATGAATAAATAAATGACTGTCCAAATAAACCAGCGGTGAAAAATTCCAAATCCACTATAAGAATTCAACAGAAATAATGAACTGAGTAAAAAGTCTGAATGAAATAAAATAGTTGGGGCAACATGCCCAAATGAAATACTGAACTGCATCCTACTCTAGAATGAAGTAACTGAAGTGATTAAGTCTAAACCCTGCAGTCATTCACAACTGATGCAGATACACATCCCTGGAACAGATCATCAAGTTTAGCATCCCTGCGGCTGGAAACCTAAAAGGTTTTGAAAATATTTTTGCAAGTACAAGTTAGATCCCAAATCTTTTTGAAAATATTTTAAAGTGAATTAAAACACAACAATTAAAATGCATGAATTCTCTTCATATTTAAGTTAGTGTCGCACTCACTTGAACTATTGTGCAAACCTAATGCTTCTTTCTAACCCTCTTAGTTACACTACCCCGTCTAACTAGCCTTGTCCTGAAACTTGTTGGCACTCTAATCCAGCCCGAGTAATTTGTACTTTTACTTCATACGTTATATATCACATGGACTTAATTAATCCTTTTTAAAATGCAATGTATAACAGTCTCACTAGTTATATACAAGTAATCCATTTTTACTTATGTAATTCGCCTGTATATAAATATCTACACTCCTATATACGTACATATATCACAACATTCACCCACAAATCATAAATATAACCATCCTCATGAGAAGACACTCAATGGATGTTATCTAAAATATTATCATCCTAGGTATACTCATCCATCCGGACACCCCGACTCGATTCGATCCTCGAATCAGTGAAGCAAAAAATAAATACATTAAAGGCGGCCATAGTTCCTACACCGAAAGTGAAATCGAATCATACCCCAAAGCGATTCTCCCCTGAAAAATAAATCACACAACAAAATCCTGGACGACTATAACCTGGGGACTATACTCACCCTGAATTCACTAGCCAGGAGATTCACCCATATCGCGCAATCTCCTGTGATAGTACTAAAGGGTAAGTATTCCAATAAATATTAATTACACCAATATTTTTAAATAACACAAATATATATATATATATATATATATATATATATATATATATATATATATATGCACACACACACACACACATACACACACACACTACACATCACCGCATATATATATTTAATTTAAACCTCGCTAATCTGTCCACAAATCCCGTAGCACTAGCATAAAATATACGAGTCAATCCAGGACACACTCGCTTGGCCTGTATCATCACCTTTTAGAACTTATCACTAAAATTCCCGTAACTAAGTTTGACCCAGTTTATATATTTTATAATACTTAACACCCAACTCTCAATATTCTAGGTATTAATCAAATTTTAATATTCTCCTAAATTGCTCCCTTTTAGATCATAAATGGATCTCATTTTGTCCTTACTGATAAGAAATCCCATACCAAGTCATTTAGTCCTTACTTATAAGTCCTTAAGTCATGATTTTTATCCCAAATCAACCAAGAACAAAATAAATCCGAACTGCCACGTGTCCCCTCTTGCGTTGCTCGAATGACCCTCTATGTCGTTTGAGAAACTTAACCATTTCGTGTGAACGACCAGCAGGTCACTCGAATGTCCTGTCTGGATTTTTTTCCTTCATCTTCTTCGACGCTGCTGCTATCCGCCATCAACAGTATCATCAACCTTTTAAATGCCTGGAACTTATCCGGTATTCCCAACAAAAAATATTTCCTTTTAATCTCATTAAATAATGGATTTACATAGAGACATTTATTACCTAACTATCATCACTCCCAAACAATAGCAGCAAAAATTTGGAATAAAATATCACAATTCATTTCCTCAAAAATTGATTCTAAACTCCCAAATTAGATGACATAGTTTATTGTTCCACGATATAACTCAGGTATTAACCCCTATGGATTTATAATACAACATCAAATGTACTCCTTCAATCTATATAAATTGTCGAAACACCCATTTTTCATGCGATAACTCACCCAAAAACGAATTTGATTTACACCCACTATGATATGAATCAATTATCACAGATTATCATTGAAGAAAATTAACCACTTGCCTGATAAATTTTGTAGAGTCTGAATCCTTTGATGAAGATGACGAGTTTGACACACGCACCCAAATCCTTCTCCAAATTGGTTCCCCAAAGCTCCTCAATTTTCTCGCTCTTCTCTCCTCTGCAAACTAGGATTTTTCTATTTGAGTTTTGTCTACCACAAACTCCTTAATCTAGGTTTTATAACACCAATCCTGATATTAGACCTGTAGGCCAAGTTAAAATAGCTCAAACACCTCCGTGTGAGCCCGGTTATGCTTAAAAATGCTCCGAGATCCAATTACTACCATCGGGTACTCTTTTTTGACTATGTTGACCTATCCAGAATGAACTGTGCACTCAGAATTGTCATTCAAATTACTTTATTATATTCTCCAATTTTCGACCAAAAAAATGCGACACAAAAATAATTCGAATAATTTTCTCTCAATTCACCAAATTAAATAAATCCTCAAATTTAAATAATTTCTCCAAATCATAAATTTAAATTTCTCTAAATTACAAATAATTTATATTTCTCCGCAAAATAATTGAATTCAATGTCCTCGAAATTACAGGGTGTTACACAAGCTCTCCTCCATGAATGCTCCAAGCAAATTCCCCTTCAAACTCCTTTAACCTTCTACATTTCTTCTTTAAAAAACCTAACAATATCTCCAAAATTCGTAGCTTAGCCCAATAATGGTGTATATGAGTTTACAGGACTTAAATATGGTATAATATGAGGTGAATGTGGTGGTTTAGGGTGGAGGGGTGGTGGTGCTAGGGTGGTAAGAGGTGGTAGAAGGTGGTGGAGCTCTGAAGAGCTAAATATATATATTAAAATGCCCCCAAACGGCCCTAACACTCCCTAAATACCCTAAAGTCATATGGGGCAAAATCCCTAAAATGCCTAAGAAGTAAATCCTGATCTTAATCTGCTGCCCTGTGAACGTAGTATGTGTCCTCATCCAATGGCCCACATTTTGACAACACATTTGAACGTCTCATTTGAATGAGAATGGATTTCGTTCGAACGAGAACTCGTATTTTATTCAAACTTGACTACCACTCATTCAAATGAGAAATGCATCTCATTTAAAAGAACTTTGAATAAGGTTCTAAAGAGGTTGCTCGATCCTATACAGTGGGGTCTCGTTAGATCGTCGTTAAAAGATCGTTCAAACCGGGTTCCAATCTTGTTTGAACGTCTTCAAATGTCATTAGAACGACCCTAACTTTTCCAAAATTTACTTATAGGTCCATTTTTCTTCCAATTAATTGCACCAAGGCCACTATGTTAACCCAAATTCGACCCATAATTCATCTCTCAAGGTTAAAAGCCCAATCGGTTCAAATAAAGTTACCGAATCACTCGAGTACATTCAAAGTCATGGGGCTAGTGTTGCAAAAAATCACGGGAATAAAAAATAATTGGAAGCATTCTAAGCATAACAAAATAAATAAAACTGAACAAGTGCAATAAATAGATAATAAATTATTAAATTGAATAACACAAGCATTGGTTCCATATAACTAGCGATACAAAAATGACACCAATTGTATCACTTATATAAATTCAACTATCTTATTATTTGTTGAAATCTTAATAAACTATCTAAAATATGTTTTGTAGGTAAAAAGTGAGATCAATATATCACAATCAAAGTTATTTTGTAGTAGATGATCGTTATCAGACTTATATATATATATATATATATATATATATATATATAGTAATGCTCTTGTACGGACCAGTCAGAATTTTAAGACTGCGGACCGGATATGTGTCACCTGGCCTTGACCCTAGAAATTATTGACTAAATTATAGGTGCGGACCGGATATGTGTCACCTGGCGTTGACCCTAGAAATTATTGACTAAATTATAGGCATACTCTCTCTCTTTTCTGAGCATACCGCTAGGTGCATGTCCGGTTTGCAATCTTAAAATGCGAACTAATCCGCACAAGAGCAGTAATATATATATATATATATATATATATATATATATATATATATATATATATATTTCGAGAGATAGCACCAAACATTGGAATATTATCATTATGACCTAAAAAAATAAGTAAATAATTTTCCCTTTCCTATGATTATGTTTTCATAAATTAATAAACATAAATTTATTTTCACATGAATGCTTTATTTTTTTGGTTATTTGGGATTGTGACAAAACAAATGTAATTTATATAAAGGTACATGTTTTAGGAATTATCTGAATGAATGACTTCATGTGAAGTATTTTTTTAATAAATTATGAATTATGAAAAGCCATTATAGTCACTTTAGTATGAATTATTTTTAAAAAACAATCTATGTAGTTCCATCCCATATCATGTGTAATTGTAAATATCAATGTCTAATCTGTTTGATATCATGTGTAATTGTAAATGCCTATTTTATTTCTTGTAATAAAAACTATATTTCTCTGAATGAAAAAGAATTGGAAGAATGAAATCTTTTGATATTTCACTTTAGTAATTCTTTTTATTTTATATTAAATCAAATAAAATAACTCATATATTTTTGTACGCGTTTCTTAGCCTGGTACTTAGCTTAAAACATTAAAATTTGGAAATGTGGGTTGATTTATTTTATTTATTTATGAATGGGTGTGAGGGAATGATTTAGTGAATGCATATGTGCGATCCTTTCCATACAGTACGTTAAGTATGATGAATGTTGCCCTTCATATGTTAATAAAAAATGATTATTTTTCAAAGGTCATTTGAAGAGATGGAATTATGCTTTTCCACGAAATGTTATTAAAATATCACTAATTAACCATGCATATTTTTTAGAGGTAAAAAGTAAGTTTACAATGAATTATATTGAGCAATATAAGTCTTCATGAAAATGTACAATTATTTAAGAAAGTCATTTTAATAAAAGATTAAATACGAATAATATTAATAATTATTTGTGCATTGCGCGAGTTGCATATATATATATATATATATATATAGTACTGCTCTTATGCTGATCAGTTTGTATTTTAAGAGTGCGGACCGGACATGTGTCACCTGACGGTGACCCTACGAATTATCGGCTAAATTATAGGCACACTCTCTCTCTTTTCTAGGTCGCTATCCGATTTGTATTATTAAAATGGGAACTAATTCGCACAAAAGCATTAGTATATATGTATATATAAATTACAATCTAATGAAATATATTTAACTACTTGCCTAAATTGAAGCTTCAAGTGATAAAATGAGTTTTTGTCATTTTACCCAACAACAGTACAGGGAGATGGGCTACCACTACACTGTATAAAAAGCCATTTATTAATTTACAAAGTAAACTTTCCCTTCGAAAGAGTAAGAGAGAATCATGAGAGAAGCTTAGAAGTGCAGAAATTGAAGAAAAGACCACGCACAATGTGCATGCATTTATGTAAGGGCGTGGCCTGAAACGGAACAGTCGCAGTCTGCGATGTCATATTAATGAAAACAAATTGGGCAATGACAAAAGAAGCAGTCGTGGCACTCTCTAGAAAGACAAAACTGGGTATCTTGTCCTCTCCATTAATTTCATATTGCCACTTCCTCGTGGGTACCATATATGCCCCCTTTCCCCCTCTCGTGACCCATAAAATTCTCTCTCACATACCACAAAAATCAACCGTGTCCGTGCCATGCATGTTGCAGATCTTCAACTTTCTTTCACCACAGATTCTAGAGAAAGATAGAGAACATGTGTATATCCACAGTACGAACACATACATAAATATTTGTATATTAAAAAACGGAAGTGATTTGAGTTTAAACATAATATAAGAGAATAAGATGTTGTGTTTCTCGCCATGCAGGGAGGGCCAGTGATACAGACAAAAAAGAGTGGGAGAAGAGACAGACCAAAGAACCTTGTAGCTTGTCGTATAGAATACAGATTTTGATTCTTCTTTTCGTTTCTTTTTCGACACATATATATTTGAGGAGAGAGAGAGAGACCGATAATTATTTATTATATAGAGATAACATGCATGTATTGGTGTTGATGATCCAAATTATATATTGGGTGTTTATCCGTATTCGCTCTGTGTTTAAAGTTGTCTCTCCTTGGAACCCCAAATTAACAATATGTAATCACATCTTTTTGAAAGGTATCGGCGGTGATCATGTGAGAGGAGGTGGGTTCACTTCCATTGCAGTATAAACATTATAGAATAGAATCTTCTTGGGCTTTTCTCTCCTCTACAACGTGTTTATACATTTGAATGTGTGTTGCTCATATACAACCATTATATATATACACTATTACTCTTGTGCGAATTAGTCCGCATTTTAAGAATGTGAATCGAACATGTGTCATCTAATGGGTTCAGAGCTAGTGTGCCTATAAATTATAAGCACACACACTCTCTCTCTCTCTCTCTTATATTATAGACACCCTCTCTCTTATATAGGCGCATCGTCATGTGACACATGTCTGGTTCGCACTTTTAAAATGCGGACCGGATATGTGTCACCTAGTGGTGAGCCCAGAAAAGAGAGAGAGTGTGCCTATAATTTAAGCGATTATTTATAGGGATACCGTTAGGTGACACTTGTCCGGTCTGCATTCTTAAGATGCGGACTAGTTCGCACAAGAGCATGACTATATATATATAATTGGTCCTCTGTAATCATCCCGATAAGATCAAATATCGGAGGAAATGGGTGAGATTTCTTATTGGCAAGATATCCTTGACTTAAGGAAGTTGAACTCTTTATCTTTTTTGGAGGCTCATTGCGAAGTGACACGTGTTCAGTTCGTACTTTTAATTTGCAGGACAGTCCACACATAAACAGTATTGTGTGTGTGTGTGTGTGTGTGTATGTATATATATATATATATATACACACACACACACACACACACACTGATCTTGTGCAGATTATCTCTCATTTTAACTGTGCAGACCGGATATGTGTCACATGACGATGACCCTAGAAATTATTCGCTACATTATCACACTCTTTTTTTGTCGCACTGTCAAGTGACACATGTCCGGTGACGCGATTAAGAATGTGTCTCAAGAGTGTGTTCTCTTCTAGGCTCAAGTGCAAGCCTGTCGCGTTAGTAATAAACCCGGTAAGTCGGGATCTTATTTACAGGGAAATAGGACAATGGAATTGTAACGACGTTGCACAGACGAAAGAATCATAACTCTAACTCTAAAAAAAAGGAATAGATGATTTGATTGGTGGAACAACTACACTGGATGCAATTATGAGATTATGAAAAAATGCAACTATTCTAAATTACCTAAAATACTGGTGAAGAATTATTTGAAACTTTAAACTATATGATGAAGAAAACATGACGGGAATACAATCCCCCAACCCTAGTGTATTGATGATATAAAACTAATCGTAAATTTGAATGGCTAATTAGACCCAGAATTTAATACTCCCAAGCATTACGTATATGAGGTTCAAGCCCGCACCATACTTAATCAGAGGATGAGTAAATCGGTATTGCAATAGTTACACTCGAATTGAATTGTAAAGCATCCCGGTTACCCGGAAGCAAACGAGATCCAAAGGTCTACAATTATCGTGTTCCTACGCAATACGATCGTAATCAAATCACTAAATTTAGAGGATTACTTTTATACACATACAACTACCACATCGGGTTGGGTTCATGCATTCCGACCCTTAAAAGTCTAGCCTACCATGATGAAATTAATGAAAACGATTTTGGAATTGCAGGAAGTCATGATTAAACTAAGGAAAAGTTGTAGAATGATGTAAACAGATAATTAAACAGAGGAAATTACTCACTAATCTTACCAAAGCACTTAAAGCATTAACTACAATTACTGGTAATCACAGAAATCTGAACAATCTTCAATCTTGATATTAAAATTATAAGCTATCTCCAAACTAGGGTTTTTCTGAAAAGAATGAAAAATTAGGTAAATTCTCCATACTAAGAATGATAATAAAACGGGTTTAAATACCCTACAAAACTCCAAGAGTTTTAGCTGCACTAGGACTCTCCATTAGAGGAAAATTAGAAAATTAAAATTTGACAGTCGGACCGGTTCGGTTCGATCCTCCTCCGGTTTGGTTTGGCTTGGATCCGGACCGGTTCTCTTCTTTTCTGACCGGATCAGTCCTGTCCGGATCAGTTCTTTTGTTTTCTTTCAGCTTTGATCCGTCTTCGGTCTGGGGTTCTCTGGAAATTGGCATTGCGGATCGATTCTTTTAATTTCTGATCGGATTGGTCGTGTCCGGATTGGTTCTTTTAATTTCTGACCGGATCGGTTCTGTCTTTCTTTGACTTTTTCTTCTATCTTTGACTGCTCATAACTTTCACACCGGGACTCTCATTGAGGTGCCATTTTTTCCAGTATTCTTATAATTGAAAGCTCTTCAACTTTCCAGTTGATGCCTCATCCAAATTCTGAGTAAAAATTACAACTTTGCCCTTTTGACTTTTCTTTCTTTTCTTTCTCGATTCTTCCGGTTTCTTTCTTTCTTTAATTGACATCAAATACCTGTAAAATCAATAAGAAATACCAGAAACTCGGGGTACTCATTAGAATAAGTCAATAGAAAGATTATGAGATAAAACCAAATCGATTACGCTGATCGAGGTGCTAAAAGTAACTAAATTAAAGGGATAAATTGGGAATAATTTATGCCTAATCAAATCCCCCTAACTTAGAACTTTACGCATCCCGAGCAATGTAAAAGAATCCTAGCAAGGCTTAACTCTTGAAAATTATTTTATTGAGATAGAATACCTTTTTCGCGGACAATCGATTGCATTTAGCGTATGCAAAAAGCCTTTAAACCCCTAGGTCACCCTAGTAGGACGAGTTGTGTCTCGTGAGGATTTGCAGAGAATATACCCACAAAGTTCGACTCAAAGAAAATTCAAAATACACAAAAATTGTATAATTCAAACTTTTCCAGAAAATAGTCATCATCAAGTCATATTTACAAGTCTCAAATTATAGTGCGTGTGTGCGAAGCCAAAAATTTAACCGTAGATTTCCACCGATTGACCATTACGTTATTTATCCAAAAATTCATTTTGATTTCAAATTTTCACGGTATGCTCTCTCAAACGAATCACTCGGAATGTGGCTATTCTCTCGGTATGCGTGATATAAAGAGTAAATATAATGGATGAAAAGCCATGCAGACAAGTAGAAAGACAAAAATTTTATGGTGATAGGATCTCATCAACTGAATACGGTTTGAAAAACGGGAACATTGCCTCTTATCCACGCATTCAATCTCTTTTATTATCTTTTGGTGTATGAGCTCTCCACGCGATAACCAATTTTGCAATTCAGACTCGATTAGGACTTTTTCGGATTTTAAGGTATATTAGGTAAAATGAAAATGGTAGGGAAGGTTGGAATTGGAAAAGTCATTTATGATATCCATTTGTGCTTTTTTCGGGCTATTGCTCATTTTTTTCTTCTTTTTCTACATTTTCTGTTTTTCAATCTTTTCTTTTCTTGCAATTTTTGTTCAGCATATCTATTTTTTTTTCTTGCCCCTTTTTATGCACTTTTCGGACTTTATTGAATATTCCCTTTTCACAATTCTGGGCTACTTGGGTTTTTCGGGGTACTAAACGAAAAGAATAAATTATTCGGCTCAATTAGGTTATCAAACGGATGATTTTTCACAACTTTTTCTGGCCAATATTTTTGGGTAACAAACGATGGCCTACTTCATTGACCAAAATACTAATTGCATTACCATATGCATTTCGAGATGAATTAGGTTTAGAGATCGATTTTTGACATGTTTTTCAAAGCAATATCACACACAATTTTCATAACCTATCAACATGAAAGGATTGAGATCCTCGACGACTTTTTAGGCGCTGAAAATAACTTTGAGTTAACAATAAATCGGATTGATTTATAAATTTCACAAATATTAAAGGCTTGAATCTCACCGGGTTTGTTAATCTCCACACTTATTCGTTAAGTCGTTAATTTTCGCACAATTTCCATCTTTGGTCAATTTTGGCTTTGTGTATGTTGAATTTTACAACTTGAGACTTCAATTCGACTTTTAATGATATTTTTTGAAAAATTTGAATTCCAATTATTATTTATTTTGAACAAAAATATTTTTGGATTTTTCAAAATTTTATGATTTTTTTGAAATTTCTGGGCATTTTTGAAAATTTGTGAAGTTTTAGAAATACGCACTTGTGACCCCCCCCCCCCCCCTCCCTAACTTAGACTTTTGCATTGTCCTCAAGCAAAAAGTACTAAAATCTAAACAAGGCAAAATAAGAAGTGCGATAAATAAAACAAACAAATGAAGAAAACGCATAAAAACACTAAATGACCCGAACATAACTCAATAATACAATAAAAATCACCACATACGCGTCGGGGGTGCGACGACCTCTCATCTCTCCACAAACTCACCCGATCCCACTCACGGGATCTGATGCTCTCCTTGTTTCTCCCGTCCTAGGATTATAAACCAAAAATCGGAATAAGTTGGGACCTCGCCCATAGATAAAGGAAAGGTCGGGAGGCTCATCGTGACTAATTGAAATGGGATCCTCGTGATGCTTACTCAAAGCGTGTCCTGCGTGCACTGACTCGGAGGGAACGACTAGGTTTTTTTCAATTTTTGGAATGCCTTGGTCGAGCTCTAAGTCGAACGAAACACAACTTTTCTCCTCAATAGCCTTCGGGACCTCTAGTGGTATGGGTGTATGTTCATAAAGATGGAATTCATTGATTTTATCTTTCCATTCGCTTTCTTCTAAGTGACTACAAGAGCCTAATAAGGATTAGACTTCAATAGTAAGGCTCTCATCCACCGGACTGAATTCTTTTTCAAATTCTTCTATGCTTATGTCCCCTAAATCTCTCTCTCGAGTAGTGTCTACTCCCTCCCTTACTTTCTCGATCTCTAACTCCACTATTTTTCTCTCTTCTAACCTCTCCCTCTCTCTCTTAATCGCGGCCACTACACCCATCTCCCCTGCTTTTCTCTTTATTGTCTTCGGGGCATCAAAAGGTATGGGTGGATAGTCATTGCGAAGAAACTCATAAATTTTATCTTTCAACTCGCTCTCTCCTAAATGACTACATGAGTCCAATAGAGATTAGACTTCGTCGTTAAGGCTCTCATCCACCTGCCCGAATTCTCTCTTAAAGTTTGCTAAGCTCAACTCCTCTAGCTCTTTCTCCTGATTTGTTTCCACATCCTTCCTTCCTTGCTCCAACTCAGTATATGCCTCCTCGATCTCATGGATCAACACTAAGCAGGTCCCTAGGACATATCCCCATAAATTTTCCTCAATGTGCTCTTCTACGATCTCATCAATTAGGCTCACTGCGTGAAGATCATCTTCTTCCCCCGTCTATTGGGCGATATGGAAGATGTTAGTCTCTAAAGTTATGTTCCCAAAAGTGAGTTGCATTTGCCTACTTCGAGTATTGATGATGACATTAGCTGTAGCTAAGAATGGGCGCCCAAGAATGATGGGAACATGGTTACTCGAGGTGAAGGAGGTTTCGCTGTCCCAAATGACAAAGTATACCAAAAAGTAGAAAGTGTCAACTTGGATGATCACGTCCTCAACTATGCCTATTGGGATCTTCACGGTTCGATCCGCTAATTGGAGAGTGACCTTTGTGGGCTTGAGGTTGCCCAAATCAAGTTACTTATAGATGGCATAAGGGAGGATATTGACACTTGCTCCCAAATCAAGTAAGGCTTTCTCAATTTTATTTTCTCTAATGATGCAGGAAATGGTGGGTGCACAGGGATCTTTGAATTTTGGTGGGATATCATTGAGTAGAATGGAGCTCACGTTCTGTGCTAGAAAGACGTTTTTCTTTACCTTCATCTTCCTATTCACTGTTAACAAGTCCTTGATGACTTTCGCATAAGTTGGAATTTTCTTAATGGCATCAAGGAAAGGTAAATTTAACTTTACTTACTTTAGCACGTCTAACACATCATCACGGGCGTTTCCTTTATGGGAATGAATTAGCCTTTGAGGAAACGGTGCCGTATTGGGTGGTTTCACTACTACCTTGGGCTCACTAGTGTCTTCTTTTTCACTCTCACTCAAGGGGACATCTTCGACCTCTTTCATGTCAGGCGAAATCTCCTTGTCTTTGGTTGCGTTGTGTGGAGGAGGTAATAAATCAACGACTCTCCCACTACGAAGAGTGGTCACAGCTTGACATTGCTCCTGATGTTCTGTCGAGGTGGAGCTAACACTAGTTTGACCTTGGGTAAGTCTTTGGCCCTGGGCAGGAAACTTTCCCTTCTCTTGGATTCTCAACGATGATTGCAACTGTGAGATGTTCGCATTCATGTTGTTCATCATGTGCTCATGCCTAGCATTATTTGCAGTCTGGGTATTGATAAAGTGGTTGATCGTATCCTCCATACTTCTCTGCGATGGAGGGATGTATGCTCCTTGTGGTGGTGGTGGTGCCTGCACGTGTCCTTGCATGTGTGGAGCTTATTAAAAGTGCGGTGGTGGAGGAGGGGCAACATGTGAATTAGGATTCATCGCAGCATGTTGTTGCCCATAGCTAAAACCAGGGTGGTTTTTCCATGAAGGGTTGTAAGAATTACCGTGCAGTGCACTGAAATTACCCTTAAGCCTCCTATGCCACTGACTTGCTCTTGAAGCATCACTTTGTAGGCGGGTATAGTCGAGCATTCCTTAGTTGAATGACCCGCCTCACAAATCGCACACACCTTCTCGATGGGTTTTGGGATGGATCCAGTTGGTCCTCTTCCACATTCCTCACGTAGGTCTCGCAGTCCTTTCTCAAGCATATCGAGTCGACTGTCCGCTATAACATTCTTTTCTACATGAAATAGGTCGGACGCCGATGGAGTGGTGGTCACTTGACGATTTCAATTTTGAGCATTAGGGTCAGATGTATCCCAGTATTGAGTAGTCTTGACGACATACCTCAAGTGAAGCTCAGCATCGTGGGCGTTTAAGTCGACAAATAGACCACTACCCATGGTTTTAGCGAGTTGCTTGGAATTAATGTTCAGCCCATTATGGATAAAGGAAATGATTTGCGTTTTATCAAAACCAAGATGGGGACACGAGGAAATTAGCTCATTGAAACACTCGTAGCATCGTTCGAAAGACTCATTTTCTAATTGTCGGAATGTTTGAATTTGAGCCTTGATGGAGTTCGTTCGATGTGGCAGAAAGAACTTTTTGAGAAATTTGGATTGTAATTCGTTCCATGACGAAATCGAATTTGGAGGTAAAGACCATAGCCATATTTTAGCCTTATCCTTTAGCGAGAATGGGAAGAGTTTGAGGTGAAGCACATCTTTTGTGAAAGTTTGATCACTGAGCGTCTCGCACGCCTCCTCAAATTCCATAATGTGGGCATGTGGCTTTTCTGAATCCAGTCCATGGTAAGTGGGAAGTATCTGGATCATCCCATTCCTAAAGAGAAATTGTCCCGCATTGTACGGGAGTAAAATGCATCCCGAAGTGACAGTGCGCTCGGGATATAAGACATCTCTTAAAGGGCGATACGGGGCCTCTCCCTCGTTGGCAGTTGCACTACTGTGTTATGACATATTTCTCTCTCTCAAAGATTCGGTATCCTCACTTGGTATACTAGGAGTGTGCTCTGAAGTGTGTCCTAAGAAGGAAAGCGAGGTGTTGTTTGAGATTAAGTGTGACAGTGTGGGAGGTAGAACCCAGAATTGTGGAGCGTTAGGAGTGTGCGGGCTATTAGGGTTGTACTCAACAATCAGGTTTTCGTGGATGAAGGGTTTGAGTATTATGGGGAGTTAGAGTGAGTTCAAAATTTTGCATTAATAACTTATGAGAGATGATGATGAATCTTTTTGTGCTTTTTGAATTTTTTATATGTTTTTGAATTTTTAAAACTTTTTTGGTCAAAGTTTTACATTGACTCGATATAATCCTACGTCTACCTAATTCCCCGGCAACGGCGCCATAAACTTGACGCGACTAAGAATGTGTCTTAGAAGTGCGTTATGTTCTAGGCTCAAGTGCAAGCCTGTCGCGTTAGTAATAAACCCGATAAGTCGGGATCGTATCCACATGAATATAGGATAATGGAATTTAACGACGTTGGACAGGCGAAAGAATCCTAACTCTGACTCTAAAGGAAAAAATGATTTAATTGGTGGAACAACTACACTAGATGCAATTATGAAATTATGAAAAAATAAACTGTTCCAAAATACTGGTGAAGAATGATTTGAAACTTTAAACTATATGATGAAGAAAACAGGATGGGAAAAAAATCCCCCAACCCTAGTGTATTGATGATATAAAACTAATCGTAAATTTGATTGATTAATTAGACAAAGAATTTAGTACTCCCAAGCATTACGTATATGAAGTTCAAGCCCGCACCATACTTAATCAGAGGACGAGTAAATCGATATTGCAATAGTTACACTCGAATTTCATTCTAAAGCATCCCGGTTACCTGGAAGCAAACGAGATCCAAAGGTCTACAATTGTCGTGTTCCTATGTAATACGGTCGTAATCAAATCACTAAATTTAGAGGATTACTTTTATACACATAAAACTACCACATCGGGTTGGGTTCATTCATCCTGACCCTTAAAAGTCTAGCCTACCATGATGAAATTAATGAAAACGATTTTGAATTGCAGGAAGTCATGATTAAACTAAGAAAAATTTATAGAATGATGTAAACAGAAAATTAAATAGAGAAAATTACTCACTAATCTTACCAAAGCACTCAAAGCATTAACTACAATTACTGGTAATCACAAAAATCTAAACAATCTTCAATCTTGATATTAAAATTATAAGTTATCTCCAAACTAGGGTTTTTCTGAAAAGAATGGAAAATTAGGTAAATTCTCTGTACTAAGAATGATAATAAAACGAGTTTAAATACCCTACAAAACTCCAAGAGTTTTAGCTAATAAAATTCGACAGTCGGACTCTCCATTAGAGGAAGATTACAAAATTAAAATTCGACAGTCGGACCGATCGGGTCCTCCTCCGGTTCGGTTTGGCTTGGATCCGGATCGGTTCTCTTCTTTTCTGATCGGATCGGTCCTTTTGTTTTCTTTCAGCTTCGATACTTCTTCGGTCCGGGGTTCTTTGGAAATTGGCTTTGAGGATCGATTCTTTTAATTTTTGACCGAGATCGGTCGTGTCAGGATCGGTTCTTTTAATTTTTTACCGGATCGGTCGTGTCTTTCTTTGACTTTTTCTTCTATCTTTGACTGCTCATAACTTTCACACCGGGACTCCGATTGAGGTGACATTTTTTCCACTGTTCTTATAATTGAAAGCTCTTCAACTTTCAAGTTGATGACTCATCCGAATTCTGGGTAAAAATTACAAGTTTGCCCTTTTGACTTTTCCTTCTTTTCTTTCTCGATTCTTTTGGTTTCTTTCTTTCTTTAATTGACATCAAATACCTGTAAAATGAATACGAAATACCAGAAACTCAGGGTACTCATTAGAATAAGTCAGTAGCAAGATTGTGAGATAAAATCAAATCGATTACGTTGATCGAGGGGCTAAAAGTAACTAAATTAAAGGGATAAATTGAGAAGAATTTATGCCTAATCATCCGGTCCTCACTGTTAAAATACGGGACAGTCCGCACAAGAGTAGTATTGTGTGTGTGTATATATATATATATATATATTGAAAGCCTCATGTAACGACACCTTATGGTGCAGACTACATACCATTGTTTTAAAATAATAAAGAAATAAATTTTTTGATAAAATATCATGAATATGATCATGGTGAGAAGATCATTACAAATTTTTTTAATCAAAAAATTCAATTAAAAAACCCGTTAAGATGAGGTGATATGTAAAAACCTGGTATTAATACGCATTTTTTATCTTTAAAATTTCGGGACGGCGCCAATTACTTGATTGATTGAATTTTTTATGAAATTTCATTAATATAATCTTATCACTGTCGAGATCATATCGATGGAGTTTAATCAAATAGTGAGTGAGATGGTCGCAAAACTTTCAACAGTCGAAAATGCATATTTATACCCCTTTTTACATATAACCTCGTGCCAAAGGTTTATATTGAATTTTTTAATGAAAAAAATTCAAAATGATCTTTTCACTATAGAGACCACATCCATGGAGTTTCATAAAAAAAATTATTTTTTTACTATTTTTAAAAAGTAGTATGTACCGAGCTCTGCACCATACGTAGTCCTTATAGGAGAGAATATATATACAGGAAGAGGTTCACAAGTGAATCTAAAAGATGAACTTTTTAATGAACCTTAACAAAATAACACCAAACAACTCATTAATTTTAATTTCTATGTTGTAATTGGTCCACGCCAGCGGCAACGAGCACGCACGTCGATCGATTCCTAACCCCCTCACCTTCCCTCAATCCCCCCTCCCCCCCCCCCCCCCCCACACCACCATGGCAGCCCTTATAGTACCCCTTATGACAACAGGGTTGCCACGGGGATGGGGATGGGGATGGGGGTGGAAGGTAAGGGATTGGGGATTGATCGACACACATGTCCGTTGTCACTGGCGCGGACCAATTATAACATCGAAATTAAAATTAATTGATTGTTAAGTATTTTTTGATAAGGTTCATTAAAAATTTCATCTTTTAGGGTCACTTGTGAACCTCTCCCTATATATATACATACTAGCGTACGCCCGTGGCTGAAGGCATGAGGCAAATTTTTTAAAGTACGTAATCGCGAAATGACGATAATTTTTCAAAGTACGTAATAGCGAAACGCAAAAATTTTCGAAGTGTAATTTTAAAACAATTGGCCATAATATCATTTATTTATAGGACTATTCACCATGTTTAACAAATAACAAATAGTTCAATAACATTCAAATAGTCTAAATTCATCAAATAAATTCACATATAATACGAAATATACAATATTCATCCATCGAATTCACATTGTGTCTCAAAAAAATAAAGTGTCAAATTTTTAAAAAAATTGCGCATAGTCTCCTATGTTTATGGAACTATTCACCATGCTTAACAAATAACAAATAGTCCAACAACATCCAAATTGTCTAAATTCATCAAACAAATTCACATATAAAATGAAATATACAATATTCATCAATCAAATTGACTGTGTCTCAAAAAAATAAAGTGTCAATTTTTTAATAAAATTGGGCATAGTCTCCTTTGTTTATTGGACTATCCACCCTGTTTAAGGGGTAACAAAAAATCCAACAATATAAAAAAAATCCCAAATTTGTCTAACAAAAGCTTCAATGAAACAAACTTCTTATTGGCCCGTGTTCGATGTGAACTAACCAACTGTCACGTGTTCGCGGTGAGCTTCACCTACTGGCGCTCCTTGAAGAGCGGTGACTTTGCCTCCTTCCCCAGGTGAAATTTCCTGACGTCCTCATTAACTGTCTTCACGACTTTGTGCTCACTTTGCCTCCTCCACCAGATGCAGTAAAAGGAACGACACATAGGCAGTAAAGATGATGTTCACATTCGAACTCCAATACTACACAAACTCACAACCCCAATTTAAGTCCAAAAGCTATCAAACAATAGTGAAATTAGTGTAAGAAACTCACAACCCCAATTTAAGTCATATTTTAATATAACACAATTACCTCAATTCAATATAGCAATACAAACATCATAAAGTACACATTGGCATTTTAAGGGACTTCTGACTCGAATACTAAAACTAAAAAGGAGCTTCTGACTTTTTTAAATTTAAGAAAATGAAATTGCAGAACAATGAATGGACATGATAATTAACAGCAAAACTGACTAAATAACAAATGCTAATATTTAAATCACTGAATACAAATGAATTAACCGAATCACAAATTAACTAAATATAATGAATTCAAATGCTAATATTTGAATCACTTATTTCATTGAAGTTAATTGAATACAGCTTAAGGGTGTAGTAAAGTGAATAAAAAAAAAGTAACGACAACACTACAATAAATTACTCGTGGTTTCAAATCCAAGTTATTCCAGCAAACACTTTAGTGATGAAGTTCAAATTAGAGAGTGTCTAAAGCACTACAATAAATTACTCGTGGTTGTCAAGTTTTTTTACTGATGATTTTTCTATTTTAGATATATTTATTATAAAAAAATAGAACTTACATGACATTTTAACAACAAAAGAAAAGATGTACATATTCTAGTTAGAAAGTGTATCAAACATACTTGACATTTCAACAACAAAAGAAAAGATAAAAAAAAACTTAGCTCCATTTTCATATTGTAGATCCCACAATCCATGTACAAATGTGCGATTAAAATATACATATAATCATATTTTCCATCTTCATTTTAGATGTAAAAACTAAAATAATGCTCTAAAATTGTTGAAGTTGAAACCAATATGATATGGACAAATGAAAATGATCAAAAATGAAACAAAGTGCGCTTTGTTTTGGTTAACCCTGCTGCATTAAACAAAGTATGCCATATCACGTTACCCCTGCTGCATTTTTTGGTACAGTCCCTTATTTCTTCAACAGAGTGCGCTTTGTTTTGGTCCTATCCGCTCGCAAGTGAATAATAATGGCTCCATAACCATCTCATATTGGTTGCACATCACAATAGTAATGGATTCAATTTATTTCTATATTCAAACTTCTCAAAGTGAACATTTCATACGACAGTCATTTTATGAAGCATACGATGCTGAGTCGGGTTACCTATCACTTAATCCCACAACGTAGAAGATGATGTTTGTACACACAATGTTCATAATGGGAGGGGAATATTATCCCGATTTGAGTCATATTATGTTATTTATAACCATTAAACATGCTCATGATGTGGCATACTTTCAACTCATTTTTAATAAACAACTTCTTACCAACTATATGATGGTTTAACATTGATTGCATGGAAAATTTTAGCCGACTACGTACTATGAGTATGTTCATGAAGCATCAACTTCAATACTAAATTTCTGAAGAGAGAGTTTGAAATCAAACACAAAATAATCCAAAATGAGTCAAAAGTACTTTTGAGTGTTGAAGTTGAAAAATAATATACCTACTGTTGAAGCTCCATAAGTCTCGAACAAAGAACCCGGTTCAAACCATAAACATCAAATACTAAAATCATAAATACCTTAATAAGACGGCATGAATAAATTATCACAAATACCTTCATGGGTAACTCCAGGTCCTCCAATCCTACATTAACCATTTGGATAACCAACTTATAGTTGCTCTGCTCCTAAGTTCCTGCAAAAAAAAGACTTAACTAAAAGCCATCAGCATGCCCCAAAATGAATTGAGTACTGCTCTATATCAAAATTCCCCAAATGATATTAGGCTTTCCATTAGACCATTTCAAATAGCAAAAGTCCCCTCTCTCATTAAAGTGTTGGTCAGAAACTAATAGAAACAATTCCCCCAACGTCATAAATCATAGGAATGTGATAAAACCCAGCCATAAAGTTATTAATTTGAAAACTGATAGCTATTGAAAGATGCACTTGTGCTCATTTTCAAAGTGAAAGGAGAGCTAGTTGACATGTAAAATACATCACAAAGAAAATTGAAAATGCATTCTCACATCAAAATTGTGAGCCCCCACCATCCTCAAGTCAGATCCCATCTCATAAACGATGGGGGGGGGGGGGGGGGGGGCACTTATTCTCATCCAAGGCTGCTCTTTTACCATTTTTTTGTACAACCTGCTTCTGATCCTACTGCTTTAGCACAACAGACAACTGCCATGTGGCAGCTCAAGCTCATCCATAGTTTTTTAACTTGACACAAAAGTGGTCATACCTGCAACAAATTATAATAAGGGTCATGAGTATTTAGGTTATAAAAAAATTAATAAATAAAGTAATTAAATCCTTATAGAGATCCCTTTAAAAAGCCATCAAATTACATGGATCAATAGATGGTGGTTCATTAATGGTTCATAATTGCATTGATATATTCATATATTATGTTCATATAATAAACATTCAGTCCAGCTTTGAACGATCTTGTAAAAACCTTAACTAGTGTAATAGTAGCATCTTAAGAATCCCGATCATGTTTATTCATTCCTGAACAATGACATGACAGTTTGTCACAACTCCCCCCCCCCCCCCCCCCCACACACACACACACTTTTTAATCTTAAAAAACTGCTTAAGAATGTATAAACATCTTCCCAAGTTCATATTTTTCTTAAATGTCAACATTGAGTTGAATTTAAGAATCAAGAACATAGAAACATTTAAAAACACAAGGTTTACAATAAGAATTTTCCAGTAGAATATGAATTAACTGTATGACTATTAATATGCTTAAACTCAATAAATTTAGTTTTTTAGAAAAGGAAGAAATGAAATTACGCCAACTCTGAATGGCATAATTACAAGTAAAGCTCAATATGGATAACATTACTTTTAGTGACGTTGTGGTCAGACAAATACATATGTTGTCGCTTGTAATTATGCCTCGATATAAATACAAACATAATACATATGTGTGTACTTATACATGTGTGTATTTGTTATCTCAACTGCATATAAAATATTTTAAATATTTTATATGATTACGGTGATTAAAACTTTTACCTATAAAACCCTACAAAATAGGTCACCACAACACTAAGGACGATCAAAACCCCAAATACAAAAGTTCGGCATCCATCCCAACAGGCATGGATTCCACAAATCATTCCACCCTATGAAAACAAACAGTGAATAACAAATATCATCATCCCCAAAACATCTGAGCTAAAATTACACTTTATATGTAAAATCTGAGCAAACAATAAACTAAGTATGCAAAAGATACAATAAAATTTACACTTTATACACTTAATATGTAAAATTTGAGCTAAATATACACTTTATTCCACATCTGAGCTAAATATACAGTTTACTTACCTTAATTCAACATACATTAATGTATGCTAAAGTCAAGCTAAAGTGTGATATTAAGGTATTAAGGTATGCTAAAGGTATTAAGATATGCAGTACACTTATGAATTAAAGTGTGCTATTAAGGTATGCTAAAGTTATATATATACACTAAAACTAAGTATGCTAAATATACCTTAATTCAGAAGTCTACTGCGTATCGAAAGCAAATGCAAGAATGGGCCAAGCTTCTAGTTCTCAGTCAATAACTTGTAAAATACTGACTACACAAAATACCTTAAAAAAAATAAAAAAAAATTGATCTTAGAATCATTCATGTAATATAGCAAGAAATAAAATCAAGATTAAATCCCCCCAAGGTTGAAAAGTAGTACATGTTACTCATGACAAAATCGCACCACCCCAAACCCTATTATGTAACGAAAGACATGAAATAATTAACAAAATAATCAACAACAAATAAAATACCCAACTTGAATCATACCTTGTGGGAACTTTGTTCAAAATGCAACAAATTGTTAAAACGACCCAACTGACCTCCTTCTTAGTGGTTACTTTGTTCAAACGACCTATGGAACTTAAATCTGCAAATAAAGTTAAAAAAATATTAGTTTTCAAAAAATAAATTATATATGAGAGAGTGAAATACAACACAAACACAATTTATTACAGACAATATCCCCAGTTATGTTTCAAGACAATATCCGTGTTTCAAAAAATATTACATGAAATATCAATAATCTACTAACCCTAATACAGAACTTAAATCTGCAAATAAAGGGTCAAAATACAGAACATATCCCCAATCACAGTGTGTGAATAGAAGAGGGAAAAAATAGGGTTACCAGTGAGAGAGAGAGATTTTGGTGATGATGGTGTCGGTGATGATGATGGTGGTGTGCAAATTCGATGATGGTGCTGGTGATGATGGGCCATGGATCGATTCTCTATTTTTCTCTACCGACGGTTGGGGGAGTAGTAGTGAACCGGATTTGGGCAGCAGTGCAGCGAGGCAATGGAGGGTGAGCAACCGAGGGAGGGGCGTTTAGAGGAGAGAGAAGGTCGAGAAAGTGAATGTGGGTTTGTGTTTGGGAGTTGTAAGGAATGAGGGGACGACTGAGTTGGGGTGAGTGAGATATGCCGAGAGAGAGAGAGAGGGTGGTGTGTGTGTAAAGGGATAGTGTGTTACTAAAATGGCCTCACTTTGATTTGAAGTGTAAGCTTGGTGAGTAAAAAAGAGGGGGAAATCAATTAATTGAGGGGTAGATTTGTAAAAAAAAAATATGTGATCTCAACCATTAAAATATGTAAGGAGGTTGCATCGATTTACACTGTTAAAAATGTTTATATTTTCAAAAACCAAGTTACTTTATTATTATTATTATTATTATTATTATTATTATTATTGTTATTATTATTATTATATATATATATATATATATATATAGTTCCTCTATTCCCGCTCCAAACTAACATTCCCCAACTCCACTTTAATGTGAAAAGACTTTAATATCCCCAAGGTTCATTCATTTAATCCGAAACTCATAACTTTCTCTCTTTTGATCCAAAAAGAAGAAAAAAACCATTTTCATCTTTTTTTATTTGTCTAAAAATTGTTTTTTAATAAAATTGTATTTTTACAAAAAAAAAAGAGAGGGTATTTTTACAAAAAAAAATATAATTTAAAAAAAACTTTAGAGTTCTTTATCTTTATAATAAATAGTTAAACAAAGTTTTTTTAATTATAAAAAAAAGTTGTATATATATTTGAAAAAAAAATGAAAACTGTTTTTTCAAGATAAAACCAGCATTCCGTTCATTTTAATAAAAAAAAATAACAATACGTTTTTATATATATAATGTACAATTTGTTTTTTTCATAAAATAATTATTTTTGTAAAATAAAATCAAAATAATGTAGAGTTTTTTTTTCAATACACTAATATATACATATACTATTGTGCATTAATGTCTCTAGGGATTAAAAAAAGAAAATCGTTTTTTATATATAAAAAAAAAGCTAGAGTTTTTTCTTTTTATAAAAAACTGTTAATTTTTAAAAAAACTCAAAATCATTTTGAAAAGTTTATATAAAACACTCAAAAACGTTTTTAATATAAAAAATGTTTATTTAAAAAAAATCTTTTAAAAAAATGTTGTATAAAAAATTGTTTCAACTTTATATAACCGTTTTAAAAAATAAAAAAAGTATTTTCACTGTTATATAGGCGGTCAGACCACCTATACATACCGCTGACGCGGGCCGTTTTTTTTTGTATATATTGGTCCGCGCCTGAGGTATGTATAAGTGGTCCGACCGCCTATACATAACGCTGACGCTGGCCATTTTTTTTATACAAACAACAATTCATTATTTTTCATTATTTTTTACAGTGAAAATAATTTTCTTCCTTTAAAAACGGTTATATAAAGTTGAAAATTTTTTATACAATTTTTTTAAAATAAACATTTTTTATGTTTTATATAAACTTTTCAAAACGTTTCTGAGTGTTTTTAAAAATTAATTGTTTTTCATAAAAAGATAAAACTGTAGCCCTTTTTTTATAACAAACTATTTTCTTTTTTTTAATCCCTAAAGACATTAATGCACAGTAGTATACATATATATTAGTGTATTGAAAGAAAACTCTAAATTATTTTGATTGTATTTTACAAAAAAATTGTTTTATGAAAAAACAAATTGTACATTATATATATAAAAAAGAATGTTTTTTTTTTCAAATATATATACAACTCTTTTTTATAGTTAAAAAAAAAACTTTGTTTGACTGTTTTTTATAAAGAGAAAAAACTGTAGAGTTTTTTTTTTAATTGTCTTCTGTTTTAAAAAAAAATAGTGTTTTTTTGTTAAAATGTAATTTTATTAAAAAATAGTTTTTAGACAAATAAAAAAAAGATGAAAATGGGTTTTTTTCCTCCTTGTTGGATCAAAACAGAGAAAATTATGAGTTTTGGATTAAGTGAATGAACTTTGAAAGTATTAAAATCTTTTCACATTAAAGTGAAGTGAGAATAGAGGATCTGTGTGTGTGTGTGTGTGTGTGTGTGTGTGTAATTTACTTGTGATGATGGTGGGTTCCGTAGTTGTGACCGAACTCAACCTTTGTTTCCACTAGATTTTGACTCCATCGACTAATATCTTCTCTCATATAAATATATAGTTTTTTTTCTTCTCATTTTCAAAGTTTTATTGCCTTTATTTTTTAAATAGTATTAAGTCTCGTAATTATTTAGAACCGTCTTTAACCACTCTGGAACCGTCTCTTTTGTTTTTCACATATAATGATATTTATTTCATAATTGTTACAGTAGGACCAGCAACTAAAAAAACAAATACATAAGAGTGGATACAAATAAATTTTTAAAGTGTCACCAAAAATATAATGAAACATAAAGGGATCTTTGAAGCACAATTACTAAAAAAAACAATTATGAAAAATGATTAAATACCAAAAAGTCACTCAAATATTTTTTAATACACATTTGGTTCAAGCATTTTATTTTGTTCAAAAAAGTCCCACAAACATCCTGACTAATATTTTCTTATTTTTAAAGTTCCGCGTTTGCGAGATTCATCCTCATCTCCCCCCGCCCCTCCCCCACCCACCCACTCACATTATCGGAGCGCCGACGACACTCATTGGAGCGTCTTTTTTTAAATATTTTTATGTGGGGAGGGACGTTTTAGAACAAAGTAAAACGCTCGGACTAAATGTGTATTAAAAAATATTTGAGATTTTTTTTTGTAAAAATCCCTATAAAAAAAGGTTACACTACAAAATAATTTAAATTACGTGAAAAGAATTTTACATGTAAATTTGTTGCATTAATTCAAAAATCTAATAGATCATAAAAGTGCCACTTTTTATTCAATTCTGATCGATATTATTTTATTTAGAAAGTCTCAATCTTTATGGGACCCTTCGTTTGTTCGGCCATTGTAAAATCTTGGCAACATTGGTTTGCCGTTCCAATTAATAATCGAAAAAAAAATTGAAGATATCTTCTTATGTATTACTAAAACACTATTTTTTTTGTGTATTATCATATATTAAAACTATTAATTATTTATGTTTTTTAAAAATTTAGGCAGTTTGGTTGCTTAAATTATTTGATTATGTAAATTGGTTCATTGTGAATTAGTAAATTGTAAATGAGTGAATTTGAAATGAGTTAAATTCAATTTTAAACAATATTTTGTAATTTGAAATTGAAGTTATGATTCTATGAAAAAAAGATAAAAATAAATTAAGAGAGAGGGGGAGAGGGAGAGGGGACATGCACTTTATGTGACTCTTTTTTCAAATGGATTCATTTCACATTTTTTATGAAATGTTACAATTTCAGATTTTGTACATGAGCTAAAATTGAGCAATTAATGAATCGCTTCATTAATGAAACCAAACACAATTAATGGGACAATTTGTAAATGAATCAATTTATTAATGATCCAATTTATAATTTTGGGGCAACCAAACGGGCCTTAATGTCTTGCGCTATATGTAATCAATCTGATAATTCAATAATCTTTTTCTGTCTTACAATTTACAGTAGTTCTTATTCCCACTTTACAATAAACAAGTATGGCTTAACCATACCCTTCTTTTTAAAATTTTCTAGATTGTGCTGTGAGGTTAAATATAATGTTGAGGTTACATCTAGATTGATCCAAGTGTAAGGTGAAACATGTGAAATATTCCCATTTGTATGCATGTAACATGAATATGGGAGGGGATCGGTAAGAATAAACATATGTTAATACGGAAAAATCCAAGATAGGATTCACGAGAATGTCATAATACCATAAAAATAATTTTTAGAAAAAAAAGGAAAGAAAAGAAAACAAGATATCTGTCTCCATGTCAGCCGCTGAAACTGTGCAGAGTACAGAGAGGAAAATAAGGGTAAGAGTGTGAACAAGAAACGGACGATAAGGAAAGAGCACGAGAAGAGAAGGGTCATGTGGAAGGTTTCGAATTCTTCTTCTCAAACTTCTGGATAGCATTTCCCATTTTAATTGAATATCGGGACTTGAAGCTGACACTTCTTCTTACTAACTTATGAATTTACAATTAGAAGAGTAATGACAAGGGGACTTAATATTTGACGCTTTTATCAAACTCACTGATGTGTTAGATATACATGGAATGAATTTTTATTTTACATGAAGTTCATTATAAACATCACTTTACATTAAGTTTATTATAAATACCACTCAATATGTATATGACACGTCAAATGTTTCAGAAGCAAAATCTTTCTGTCATTATTTCAATTCCAAACCCTTAAAAAATGAAAAATTACAATTTCATATGCCAACGCCTCCCCTAATGGCAACTTATATTATCCCTCATAAGAAATTGCTCCAAAGTTTGACAATTTTGTGAGGACAAATATCTAAAATCTTATGGGCCTAAAATTTAGGTGTTACCATACATTCAAGCTTTAGAGTGCAATGGTTATTCTTGAATACGAAAATTTGTTAAAAAAGGAAAGAGAGTTTTATGAGTTCCAAAAAATATTCAAATCATTTGATTGTATTCTGGCGGGATTTTGTTGGAATTAATATTTAATTATTTATTAATTACAAAATTTGGTCAAATTTTGTAATTATGAATTAAATAAATTTTGCTCCTAAATTAGTGTGGTCTAAATAGGGGGAGGAATTTGATTAAATTAATGGAATTAATCTTAAAAAATTATTCCAAGAGCCACATGACTTTTGGTATGTTTGTGAGTCCCTTTAACTACTTTAGGGGAAAGTAAATGATAAGACAAAAGAAAATTTCGGATCCCCTTCAATCCTATATATAGTGAACCAATCTCCAGCAATTAGTACACAAAAAAGCACACAATATATCCGGGCTAGGAAGGGAAAAATTCGTTTTTCCAAATTTTCCCATAATTTAAAATTCTGGCCATTTTCTAAGAGCATTTCTGGAGCTTGAAGAAGGAAGAGCTAAGAACTTTTGGAAGTTGTTCTTGAGGCACAACATTTCCATAAAATTTGTAGGTAAAATTAAAGTGGTGATTGCATGAAAATATTGAAGATCCTATAAGAATTAAATTGATTTTATATATGATTCTTATTCATGTTATACTATGATTTACACCATACCCTAAGATACAATACTTATTATTGTTTGAGGACGATTTTGAGATTCAAACTATTTGTCAAAAAGAAAAGAAAAAAAAATCAAGTTGACAACGAATGCTACCGGAACAAAATAGGTAAAGTATTTAATGTAGTAAAATTTCGTGCTAATTAATAACATTATTAAAATAGAATTTTAATATCTTACATTAATTACGAATCAATGTTTCATATAATTCGTAATTGTAAATATGGAATGAATAGTATGAAAAATAAATCCGCCAACTAAATTGCTGGATTGACATGATACACCTTAAAACTCGATTTGATTAGATGACAATTGAAGGGGGAGACAACTTGCAATAGTCATCAGGAATGCCAAATTTTAAAGACCAATTCACATAATTACTAATTAATATTAAAAAATAATTTATTATTATTGTTTCTTTGAAAATAGTAATGTAGTTGCTTCATGTCTAACACTATTCCTTGTAAAAAAGTGTATTATTGTGGACGTCCATATACATTGTATAACGCAATGAAATATGAATGGTTGGGAATAATTATAGATAGGGGTCCCCGTGTAATACCCCGTAATTTTGCGCATATTTATTTTATTATGAAATTACGAAAATTTGGATTAATTAATTTAAAGGGAGAAAATTTAATTTATAATTAATCCGATTTTAAGGCTAATAATTTCTAGTGTGACGAGAGTTGCTAGTTATCGAAAATAATTGTGTCAAATTATAATTATGTTGAACATTACGTAGTGAGTAACGTAATATTGTTTCGGAAATAAGAATATGGCCGGGGACGATATACACGACAGTTAAAATATAATTATTTGGGATGCGCGTATGAGTCACGTCACTATTACATATTTGGGAGTTAAAAAGGTAAATCATTTTTATATAACTCAAATGACTATTTTGGAGTGCGCCAGCGTGTCCGGAAGGATCGAAATAGTCAGAAAACACTACACGGGCGTTATATTTGGAGTCCGGGGCATTTTAGCCCAAAATGACACCCCGAAGGGTCCGTTCTAATGAGATTTCAGAATGGCCTTTTAGGGTCCGTTCGAGTTAAAAATCGTCCAAGGGTTATCCAAGTGAGAGTAATGACCTACGTGAGTAATGAGTGACTTAAATTCCGAATTATTAGGGTGTTGGGATTCAATAGTTCTTGGGATATAGGAAGTTTATAGAACCTAGGAGGGAATGCAGGTTCGAGAGAGGAAATATATGGTCAAATCACAGTGAGTGGTAGAATTAACAATATTACTTACGTACTATAGAAATCGGGTTGCGTGAATGCCTATTGAGTTATAGAAGTTGTGTGCATGTTTATTACTTAAGATATTATGTTTATGACATTCCTAGCTACTGGCTATCGAACGGAGGTTAACGCGTTGTGGATGACCATATTATGTGTGCCTTCGTGGGATTTTGAGTCGTATCACTAGAGCATGGAACCTATGTATGGGCTATTTGTGTGAACGTTAGTGTTGATGGTTTTATGGGTGCGTAGGTATGTACATAGCCCATCGTCTTGGAAGTATGTTCGCGTCCAATATGTGTATATGTTTTATTGGTTCTTGAGAGACTGAACATGTTGTCCTTCACACATGAGCATTACAATGAGACTAGATCGCCGAGTATGCCTAGCACCAGGGGGTTTCTTAACCATGGGTGCAGTATTGATATATATCTATATGTATACACAGTGAGATTTATAGATGTATACTGAGTTCCTATCCTGTGTTTCATATTGACTACTTTATTATAATACATAAATTTATTGGGTCACAAGTTAAGAATTAAAACTGTTATGAGAATGAGTTAAGCCATCTTTAAACCTATTCCTAAATAATATCAATATATTATCTTTGGGTTATTTAGATATTTTATCCGGCATAGTGGTTATATTATGTATAGTCATGCAGAGTATTATGAATAGTATGGGTAGTTAGGCTCATTAGGCCTGCATATTAGATGAGAGGTGAGAATCTCAAGGGAGTACGCTGAATTAATATGAATAATAATTGTGCTAATTAACCAATTTAAGCATTTGCTATATTTAATCTGTTTTCTACTCGGGCTCTGACCCGTTTCTTCTGCAAAACTTTTTTTCTTTTTCCTTTATTTGAAGTGCTCAGCCATAGGGACACCAAGCTCAGGAGATTCCATTCAGTTGCCGAGTTGTAGCTGTTATGGAAATCAGGTTGCGTGAATGCCTATTGAGTTATATAAGTTATGTGCATGCTTACTACTTGAGATATTATGTGTATAATGTACCTAGCTACTGGCTATCGAAGGGAGGTTAGCGCGTTGTGGAAGACCATATTCTGTGTGCCTTCGGGGGATTTTGAGTCGTATCACTAGAGCATGGAACTTAGGTACGGACTATCTGTGAGAACGATAGTGTTGATGGTTGTCTAGGTGCGTAGGTATGAACGTAGTCCATCGTCTTGAAACTATGTTCGCCTCCAATATGTGTATATGTTTTATTGGTTCCAGAGAGATTGAACATGTTGTCCTTCATGCGCGAGTGTTGCAATGGGACTAGATATTCGAGTATGCCTAAGACCGTTTTTTTTAACCATGGGTGAAGTATTGATATATATTTACATGTATACATAGCGAGATTTATATATGCCTATTGAGTTCCTATCCTGTGTTTCTATTCTCCACTTTATTATAGTACATATATTTATTAGGTCACAAGTTGAGAATTAAAACTTTTATAAGAATGAGTTAAGGCATCTTTAAACATATTCCTAAATAATATCAATATAATGTCTTCGGGTTATTTAGATATTTTATCCGACATAGTGGTTATACTACGTATAGTCAGATTGAGTATTATGACTAGTATGGGTAGTTAGGCTCGTTAGGTGTGCACATTAGATGAGAGGTGAGTATCTCAAGTGAGTATGCTGAGTTAACATGAATATATTTGTGCTAATTAACCAATTTAAGCACTTGCTATATTTAATCTGTTTTCTACTCGGTCTGATCCATTTTTTCTGCAAAACTCTTTTCTTGTTCCTTTATTTTAGGTACTCAACCATAGGAAGACCAAGTTTAGTAGATTCCATTCAGTTGCTGAGGAGTAGTTGCTGTGGAAGCTATAGAACATTGCTAGTTGACGCTTCACATTCTATTCTTCTTTATCTATTAGTTATTTACTTTAGTTGGACATATTATCCCTTCTTATTTTATATTTCAGAGATTTAGATGTTTTATTCTGTTAGTAGACTTTTATTCCATGGCTTTGGATTATTGTATGGGATTTTGAATGGAAGTGTTTACTCCAGTTCTTTTTTTTTTAAATTCAGCTAGTTCTTTCCTTATGCTTTTGGGATGAATAGTATTAGTTAATTTATTTCCTTATTTGATGATGGTTAATGGCAAGATAAAATTTTGACACCAACCTTTTTAAATATTAAGTGTTTAGTTTTCAAACAAAATCAAATTTATGATTTTCGGCAGTGATGCATATCTGAGCCAACTGGATATTCTAGATTTAATTAATAAATGTCTGATAACTCGGTATTTAATTAGGCGGGGTGTCATATGTGGTATCAGAGCATCAGGTTCTTGTGTGCTTAGGATCTGTACGGCTTATTATGTTTCTGTGTAGCGTCCTTTGATATAGAGCGCTATATGTTAGGATTGTTGTACTCTTTAGGCCTTTCGCATTCTTCAGCTATATTAAGATAATAACTGTAAACTTATGAAACTTTTCTCTCCTTTCAGATGCCTCCTTGATGAGCACAGAGAGTTCCCAAGGATACCTAGCCCAAGCATCAGCCTGCACCAGCATAGGGTTATGATGAATGCCACTAAAGTTTTCACCATTATATTCCAGGCGGTAAATGTGTCATTGATAGTTATGAAGCAAGCACCACCTCAGGCACCGATGGTGGCTCCAGTTCAGCCCAGGCTTTCTCGTCTACTTGGAAATGTGTTAGGGATGCCTTTCAGAAGGCGCATCCTATGGAGTTTACAGGGAGCTCCGATGTGGTGGTAGCGAGCTAATGGAAGAAGGACATCTAGAGGCATTTGAGGATGCATGAGTTCAAGGAGGTGCAGAGTCAGATACTAGCCACGTTCAAGTTAGTGGGAGCAGCATTGCAGTGGTGGGAGTCTATTCCACCGCTGAGGAGAGAGACACACTCACAATTTGAGACTTTTGGGTGCGGTTCGACCACAAATATTTCTCCTCGGCCATCCAGACAGAAATGAGATGGAAGTTGGTGAACTTAAAGCAGGAGGGAAAGGCCGTGGAGGAATATAAGGCAGATTTTATCAACCTTCTGAATATTGTACCGGATGAGATCCTGACTGAGGAAAAGAAGATTCAACGTTTTATTGATGGGTTGACATGGACGATCTGCTAGCATTTAATAGGCAATCTCTCTTTAGACACCTATTCGGACGTGGTTAATGCAGCAGTAATCTAATGCCAGGACTACATTCTTCATCTGATAGAGGTTAAGTGAGTATGAGAGTCCAGCCAGCAGGGAAGGACAGGAGGAAATGGTACCGATAGGGAACATGTAGTTCAGGATCAACATAGACACAGTGATCAGGGTTCCCAGCAGGGAGATCCTAAGAGGTTCAGATCAAGAGGTTTTAGACATGGGCAGGGACGCTTTAGACATGACCAGCAGGGTCAACACGACCATCAGGGCCAACAGTAGGTTCAGCAGAGCCAGTATGGTCAAGGGAGGGGTGGTAACGGCCATCATGGTCGGGGACATCAGGGATAGAGGGGAGGACCCTTCCCAGGGAGATGTTTTACTTGTGGAAACACTAGCTATAAGCGTCAGGACTGCCCTCAAAAGGGTAGAGGCCAGCAGTAGGGTGCTCGTCAGGAGCCCTAGAGACCGTTATTTCTCGCATCTCCCCCAGCACCCCCACAGATGCTAGCACTGCCACCCATTCCAGTCGTCCCAGTTCAGTAGGGGTAACTTCAGTATGGACGAGTCTACAACCTTCATCAGGTCTCAGTCTCGCAGGACCCACCTGTAATTGAGGGTCTGTTTTATATCTAGGGGACTTTGGGGGGCATTTTTTTTGACACGAGGGATATACACTATTTTATTGCCATGGGGTTTGCACGTATTACGAGATTATTTGATACAGTAGAGAGTACGATTACTTGTGTGGATTCGCCGTTGAGTAGAGGTTCCGTTATTTCTTTTATTTACCGGGCAGTGGGTATAGAGATTGGGAGGTTTATCTTACCTGCTGACATGCTCGTATTGGATATGTTCGAGTATGACGCGATTATAGGTATGGATTAGCTTTTCAGGTATAGGGCCATGATCGATTGTTTTAGTAGGATTATAGTTTTTTCCATACCCGGTCAGGAGATGTTCCTGGTGGCGATGCCTCATCCTGAGGGAGGATCATACAAACATTTATACTACATAGAGGAGGAGACCTCTAGGGAGGTGGTGGTACCACTTGACTCGATTCCTGTTGTTCGAGAGTTCGCCGATGTTTTTCAGGAGATTCTGGGGTTACCACATAGTAGAGAGATAGACTTCGTCATTAATTTAGCGCTGGACACTTGTCCAATATCCCACGCACCTTACCGTATGGCTCCAGCAGAGATGAGGGAGTTACGTGACCAGATTGAGCAGTTATTGGGGTAGGAGTTTATCCGTTGGAGTATTTTGTCGTGGGGTGCCCCTAACTGTTCGTTAATAAAAGGGATGGATCATTGAGGTTATGTGTCAATTACCGAGAGTTGAATAAGCTCATGATACAGAATAAATATTTGTTACCTCGAATCGATGACTTATTTAACCAGTTGAGAGGATCTGCCTTCTTCTCAAAGATTGACTTGAGATCGGGATACCATCAGTTGCGTACCAGGGAGCGAGATGCGTCGAAGATGGCGTTCTTGACAAGATATGGTTCCTATGAGTTTAGGATTATGCTTTTTGGGCTAACCAATGCCCCAGCCGTGTTTATGGACTTGATGAACAGGGTGTTCAGAGAGTTCCTGGACCATTTCGTCATCGTCTTTATAGATGACATTCTGTTTTACTCACAGACCGAGAAGGAGCATGCCGAGCACTTGAGGTAGGTTTTGAAGACACTGCGTCGGCATGAGTTGTATGAAAAATACGAGAAATGTGGGTTTTGGCTGAAGGAGGTCCAATTTTTGGGACATATCATCTCTGACAGAGGAATATCCGTGGATCTGGGGAAGGTGTCAGTGGTGAGGGAGTGGGAACAACCCACTACACCGACTCAAATACGCAGTTTCTTGGGCCTAGCCGGATACTATAGGAGGTCCATTCAAGGGTTTTTGAAAATATCGGGTCCGTTGACACACCTGACTCGCAAAGGGGTGACATTTATCTGGAGTGATGCCTATCAGTTGGCCTTTGATGAGTTGAAAGACAAGTTAACTTTAGCACGAGTGTTAGCATTTCCCAGGCGGGGAGTGGAGTATCTAGTCTACACTGATGTATACTTATTAGGACTTAGGGGTATGCTCCAACAAGAGAATCAGACTATAGCTTATGCCTCCTGTAAGCTTAAGCCTCACGAGAGGAATTACCTCACCCACGACTTAGAGTTGGCGGCGGTTGTGTTTGCACTTCGAATTTGGAGACATTATCTCTTGGGGGAGAAATTTTGTTTATTCACAGACCACAAGTCGCTACAGTACCTCTTCATGCTGAAGGAGTTAAATATGTGTCAGCGTCAGTGGCTTGAGTTTATAAAGGATTATCAATTTGACATCCAATACCACCCAGGGAAGGTTAACATGGTAGCAAACGCATTGAACCGTAGGACGGTAAGTGAAGTGGCCAAAATATGGAAAGCGAAATGGAAGGAATTAGGGCGCCAGGATGCGGTGGCTCGATCATTCATGTCTGTGATGATAGTTTTTCCCCAGATTATTACAAGGGTAGTAGAGCTCAGGCAGCTGATCCGTTCTGCCAAAGTTAAATAATGCAGCTTCTAGCAGAGGGGGCCGAGTCTTATACCGTCGGTTCAGATGGGTATTTACGTTTCAATGGAAGGTTGGTTGTTCCCGAGGGAGAATAATTACGGAATAAGGTGATGACAGAGTCGCACGATTTACATTTTGCAATACATCTCGATGGGGATAAGATGTACCCGGATATGCGGAGACAGTACTAATAGAGCGAGATAAAGAAGGATATTACCGAGTTCGTCTCTAAATGTGCGACTTGTCAGTTGGTAAAGGTGGACCATCAGAGACCGGTGGGACTTCAACAACAATTAAAGGTTCCTATGTGGAAATGGGAGAGAATTTCCATGGACTTCATCACGGGATTACCTACATCACAGAGGGGTCACAATTCTATATGGGTGATCGTGGATTGGTTGACAAAGGTAGCCCACTTCTGCCAGCCCAAATGGATTACACAACGGGATAGTGTGCCCAGATATTCATAACAGAGACATGAGACTTCACGGGGTGCTTCTCAATATCGTGTCTGACAGAGATAAGGTGTTTGTGCCTCGATTTTAGGGGAATTTTCAGGAGGCAATGGGTATGGAGTTGCGAATGAGTACAACCTATCACCTACAGATAGATGGATAGACCGAGCGAAAAAATTAGATGTTAGAGTACATGTTGCGTATGCGCATCATTGATTTTGGCAGAGGTTGGGAGCTGTATCTTTCGCTGATGGAGTTTGCCTATAACAACTGCTACTAGTTTACTATTGGTATGGAACCATTCGAGGCACTATACGGCAGATCTTGTCGTTACCCAACATATTGGTCGGAGGTGGGGGACAACAAGTTACTTGGTCCGAAGGTGATTCAGGATACTTCGGCGAGGATAGAGTTGATACGGAGACGAATTCGGGTTGCTCATGATTGATAGAAGAGCTACGCCGACGCCAAGTGGTATTTGCGAGAGATCAACATTGGGGACCAGGTGTTCATTCGAGTGTCTCTTATAAAGGGAGTTATGCATTTTGGGAATAAGGGGAAGTTGGTGCCTAGTTATGTAGGGTCATTCCCCATTATCTAGAGGATTGGGCCCGTTACTTACAGACTTTGGTTACTAGAGCACTTGCATAGGGTACATAACGTGTTCCATATCTCTTCGCTGAGGAGATATCTTTGAGATGATTTGACCCACACTCACATTGCATTGGAGGAGATATACTTAAATCATGATAGATCCTACGAGTAGGGGCTGGTTGCTATCCTAGACTGTTGCGAGAGGAAGTTGAGGTCAAAAATAGTATCGCTAGTCCGTTTTCAATGGTGGCACCATAATGTTGAGGAATATACTTGGGAGCACGAGGATGACATGCGTGAACGTTATCCAGAGTTAATATTGCCAGATATATTTCAATTCCGAATTTCGGGATGAAATTTTGTTCTTAGGGGGGAAGTATGTAATACCCTATAATTTTGCGCATATTTATTTTATTATGAAATTATGGAAATTTGGATTGATTAATTGAAATGGAGAAAATTTAATTTATAATTAATTCGATTTTAAGGGTAATAATTACTAGCGTGACGAGAGTTGATAGTTATAAAAAATAATCATGTCAAATTATAATTATGTTGAACATTATGTAGTGAGTAATGTAATATTGTTTTAGAAATAAGAATATGGCCGGGGATGAGATACACGGCAGTTAAAATATAATTATTTGGGACGCACGTATAAGTCGCGTCACTATTACATACTCGGGGGTTAAAAAGATAAATTATTTTTATATAGCTTGAATGACTATTTTGAGTGTGCCAGCGTATTCGGAAGGGTCGAAATAGTCAGAAAACACTACTTGGGTCGAAATTTGTCTTTTGGGATTTTTGAGTAATTAAATGGATGAAAATTAGGTTTAATTAAAAGCTACGTGGGTTAGAGGTCTATCACTTTCAACCAACGATATATATATATATATATAGATAGATAGATAGATAGAGAGATAGAGAGAGAGAGAGAGAGAGAGAGAGCGAGCGAGAGAGAGAGAGAGAGCGAGCGAGAGAGAGAGAGAGAGAGAGAGAGAGAGGGGGGGGGGGGGGAGTACAAAGGAGGAAGAAGTCTTTATTGGAGAACAAGGTCAAGAACTTAAGGATTTCCACCCAAAGTTGTTCCAAAGTGTAGATCGCAACGAGAGGATCAACCACATACCAATTTCAGTCCGAGAATCAGAAATCCACTTTAATACAAGTGTTTATCTTGCTCCTCTTATAGAAAATATTGCTCATGTTGATTTAGAGTAGATGATATAAACTTATGACAATGGAAACTTAGGTTTAATTAGACTAATTTGTAAATAATCCTTATGAGCTGGAGATGGGTTTGCATGTAGAGGATTTTCCCGTATTAGTCCTGTTAAATCTGGTAATTATATGTTAAAATCACGAAATTAAATGGGGGTTTTGAAGGTTTAAAAATTATGTTTTAATATTTAAGAGATCCATTAGAAATTGAAGAAATTGTTGGATTCCATTTGAGTATATAAGGATTTAACCTTAAATTTGTATTACAATGTACCTTAGGGTGATTTAGAATAGTTTAGGAACATTGAATTAGAGTTGGGTGGAGTTTTGGATTGATATTGAAGATTGAAAGTTGGAAAAATTAAATTTGGAAAAGAACATGGGTCTGTCAGAATTTATCATTCGAAGTCTGCCCAGGTCATTTGAACGACCTGTTCGAATGAGACTTCCAACGAGAATTCCAATGACCATTGTAATGAAATAATGGAGTTCGGTAGAAATAAGAACTTGGTTCGAATGAACTTGTTCAAATGACCTCGTTCGAATGAGATTCCCTTGACTTCTAACGAGATTTCATAATGGCTTTTTAGGGTCCGTTCAAGTTAAAAATCATCCTAGGGTTATCCAAGTGAGAGTAATGACTTACGTCAGTAATGGGTGACTTAAATTCCCAATTATTAGGGTGTTACGATTGTAATAGTTCTCGGTATATAGGAAGTTTATAGAACCTATGAGGGAATGTAGGTTCGAGAGATGAAATATATGATCGAATCACGGTGAGTGGTAGAATTAACAATATTACTTACGTACTATAGAAATCGGGTTGCATGAATGCCTATTGATTTATAGAAGTTGTGCGCATGCTTATTACTTAAGATATTATGTTTATGACATACCAAGCTACTGGATATTGAACGGAGGTTAACGCGTTGTGGACGACCATATTATGTGTGCCTTCGTGGGATTTTGAGTCGTATCACTAGAGCATGGAACCTATGTACGGGCTATTTGTATGAACGATAGTGTTGATGGTTTTATGGGTGCGTAGGTATGTACATAGCTTATCGGCTTGGAAGTATGTTCGCCTCCTATATGTGTATATGTTTGATTGGTTCCTGAGAGACTGAACCTGTTGTCCTTCACGCGTGAGTGTTACAATGGGACTAGATAACCGAGTATGCCTAGCATCAGGGGGTTTCTTAACCATGGGTGAAGTATTAATATATATCTATATGTATACATAGTGAGATTTATAGATGCATACTCAGTTCCTATCCTGTGTTTCATATTGACTACTTTATTATAATACTTAAGTTTATTGGGTCACAAGTTAAGAATTAAAACTGTTATGAGAATGAGTTAAGCCATCTTTAAACCTATTCCTAAATAATATCAATATATTATCTTTGGGTTATTTAGATATTTTATCCGGCATAGTGGTTATACTATGTATAGTCATGCAGAGTATTATGACTAGTATGGGTAGCTAGGCTCGTTAGGCCTGCATATTAGATGAGAGGTGAGAATCTCAAGGGAGTACACTGAGTTAATATAAATAATATTTGTGCTAATTAAACAATTTAAGCATTTGCTATATTTAATCTGTTTTCTACTCGGGCTCTGACCCGTTTCCTCTGCAAATTTTTTTTTTCTTTTTCCTTTATTTGAAGTGCTCAGCCACAGGGACACCAAGCATAGAAGATTCCATCCAGTTGCCGAGTTGTAGCTGCTATGAAAGCTACATGATATTTCTAGTAGACGCTTCATGTTCTATTCTTCTTTATCTATCAGTTATTTACTTCAGTTGGACATGTCGTCCCTTCCTATTTTATATTTTAGAGATTTAGATGTTTTATTCTGTTAGTAGGCTTTTTTTCCATGGCGTTGGATTATTGTATGGTATTTTAACTGGAATTGTTTACTCCAGTTTTTTTTTTTTAATTCAGATAGTTCTTTCCTTATGCTTTTGGGATGAATAGTATTAGTTAATTTATTTCCTTATTTGATGATTGTTAATGACAATATAAAATTTTGACAACAACCTTTTTAAATATTAGGTGGTTAGTTTTCAAACAAAATAAAATTTATGATTTTCGACAGTGATGGATTATCTGAACTAACTGGATATTCTGGATTTAATTAATAAAGGACTCATCACCTAGTATTTAATTAGGTGGGGTGTCACCCCCCATTATAAATAAACAATGAAATGATTTTTTTCCCATCTAAATTCCCTTTGTGACTTATTTTTCTCAAGATGCTACCATCACAAATGCTCCATTTTTTTCTTATGCAGTCTTTGGGAGATTTTTTGTCTCTGAAAACATACTTTTGGTTAAATGGATATTCACATCTATAGTTACTCAACCATTGAAACCCAGTGGAGTTTTACAAGATCATTGGGTATGTTGAAAGCCTTAATCTTTTGATTACTTTTTGACCTCACATATTCAGTTATTCACAATTTATCTATAAAAAATGTGCATATTTGGATGATAACCGATTGAGATTTAGTGGTTGAGTTATATAAGGAACTCTCTAACTTATCATTGACTCGTGTGGTCCTCCTGAATTTCTCCTCTGATATTTTTGGTAACTGATTGAGCTTTATCAAGGAGAACATGGATAAATGTTTTGTATTTATCCATGTGTAAAATATGTTCCCAATCCAATTGAAGAAGTGGATTGGTCATCTTTTTCATCTTATTGGTCCTAGTTAGCCAGACTTAAGAAATGCCCAATTAATTAATTTAGGTTCCCACGTATTTAAGTCCCCATATAACTTTTTTAATCTTGGACCTAAAGTTTCCAAATCATATAATATTGAGGTTTAAAGCTCTCTAAATATTTAAAATTGGGTCTTTAATTTCTAAAATTATTTGGAACTAAAGTATCAAAGAAAATATATCAACCTAAAGTCGAAAATAAAATAAATCACAACTAAACACGAACCTTTGACTGTCTAATTGAATGAGGATGGGCTAAAAGTCCTCCAATCATCATTAATTTATGACTTGAAGATCCCTGATTTCTATTATAATCACAAGTTCACAAATTATTTGTTATAATTGAGATATAACATTCCTTATTACTATCGAAAAAATTGTGATATGAAGTACTTAAGTTATTTAAAAATATGTGGATCATAGGTCCCAAAAAAAATATAACTTAAATAAAAACCTGAAGTTTTTATTATTTATGTAATGAGGCATGGATTTTAAAATCCCCAAGCTCCTTATGTATAATTATTTTTGAATTAGTTTCGAATAAACTAGACATAAAAACATTAGTTTTAACTTCTTATCTTTTTATTTTCTTCAGCAAAATAAATACATTTTCAATATGTTTATAATGTTAAAGGTCCTTTAACTACCATATTACTACTATTTCAACTTTTGTCTTGACCATTATCTTCATTATCATAGTTTATTATATAAGTAATTAGATAAAACTATATATACAATAGCAATACTAACCATATAACCATACCTAGGATATCCTTCAATTATATCATTGTCTATTAAACCCAAACCTTATTCATGAAACATCAACACCTGCACAACCCCTAAGGTTCCAGCATTAACGAATCTTAAAAATCCTAATTCCCCATTGTCTCCCAACTTCCAACAAAACAACATCCATACATGGGGCGTAAAATCCAAACAAGTAACTATTTGATACACTTTTTATCTATCCAAATTGTTCACGAAGAGACAATGGCACGCGACCTTCCAAATCACTTTTTGTAATCAGGACATAAATCGAATTCCTTTATCCTTTAATGTCCTTAACTAGACTAATGACCTATATATATATATATATATATATATATATATATATATATATAATATTATAACCCACAAAATAGGGTATTTTCAAACACCTCAATTATACACCGATTATAATATCGAGTATTAAACTAACTCCCCAACCAAGCTATTTTAAAGAAATAACCGAACTTTATAACATCCATATAATATATATTAACCAACTTCTAATCGTACTATTATAATATAGACTAATCAACAACTCTTAGTCGCCTTATTGTAACATATATATTTATAAATAAACTTTTAATTTTCCTAATATAAAGTAATAAACCAAATATTAAATGGCCTATTATAATATAAAGTAACTAACCAAATCTTAATCATATATTGTAGTAGATAGTAATCATGAATTCTTAATCGTCCAATTATAATATAGAGTAATCAACCAACTCTTAACCGTCCTATTGTTTGGTGTTTATTTAAAGGACAATGTAGTGATATTTTATTTTAATTTACAAAAGGACTGTCTTATTAATTTTGAAATGAGAATAGTATTTGTGAGAATGATTTATATTTATGTTTTTAAATATATTATTTGATATGTCACCTAATCGTTCTTAGTAGGAATTCCAATTTTAGCACTATTGAACAGTTCACATCCTAGATAGGGTGTCGGAATCCTATCGGAACGGGTTTGTTACAATCCTAGTGGTTTATCTCAAACTACAAGAATCTTTCTTACGGTTCACAAACTTGTATGAAAGTTAAAAAGATGTTTATGATTGATACATCCAGGAGTGTATTGAAACAGGGCCACTCGTGAGATTTAAATCTAAGGATTTTCTTGATTAGACTTATGTAATCTCACACTATTTGAAAATGGTGCATAGATTCTTAATCATAATAATTATAAGCATTAGAATTCTTGCAAAAATTTTGATTTGATTAATACAGGTGCGATCTTATTTTACATCGGATAAATATAATCCCGCATAATAGGTAATAGTTATGTGAGTAGATTTGAGATAATAATTTAGAGGAATCTATGTTTTGGGGATACCTTGGATTGTGATACCCTCTTGATACACTAATAAGATTTATTTTCACCAGTCAAACCCGATGACAGGATTATTTTATAATCCGGTGGAGTAGAAAAATAAGTTAAATATAAGAATTAATGAATTGTTTATATATTGGTTAAAGTTAATTAGCAAAAAATTAAATTGACCAAGCTGATATCGAATGTTAACATGGGGAATAACATTATTTATCATAATCAACTTTGAAAATACGACCTCATTATATTAGAGAGGTTCCATAGATAATTAAGTTAACGTGTAGTCAAAATCATTTAGTGGAATTAATTATGATTTAATAAGGAAAAAAATTACGGAATTTGTAATTTGGAATTTTTGAGTATTTGTATCAATGCCAACTTAATTATTTGTCTTTGGTCCTAATTACAGTCCACATATCCAAGTAGTTAGACCTAGATTTATAAGAAATCCAGTTTGGCAAACGCTCACCACTAAAACTAATATATATTTTTTTAAGTTAAGTTTTTTAGCAGCATAATTAATTATATGGGTTTGATAGTGAGGATAGAAAATACTATTCATATTTTTCTAAATATGCTAAAAAATAGAGGTCCATAACTCACTCAAAAGCATAAGTTTTGTTCTTCAAGGGGGCCCACACACCTACTGATAATACGCAAATATTGCGTATTTCATCTCTCGAACCTACGCATTTTAGCCCCCTCGGGTGCCTTAATCTCTATATTTAAGCCCGTTAACCAGAAAACCTCGGTTTATATTGCTAACATGCTATATGAGGTATAATTGGTCTTTTGTAGGTATTTAGGTACTAGGAATGGAGTTCATACTCATTCCTTTGAAGTTCCGTACGCAATCGCACGTTCAAGGGAAATTCGGTCAATTCACAGTTTGGGCACCTGGCCCGATATCTCACGAAAGTTATAGCCCTCCTCGCAAGATTCGCGTGTCCGTGAACAATGCGCGATTCCGATACCTAACGAAGAAGTTACGGTATTTCTAGTGGAGGAGAATATCAAATACACCAAAACAGGAGGAAAGGAGATTCTGCCCTGCTTGATCGATCGATCGATCCTTCAGATTTTTGTCACTATTTCAACCATCGATCGATCCCCTACTTTTTTGAGATATTTTTCTTTTTTTTCTTTCTTTTTTTCTTTTCTCCCAACTTACTATATATGGGAATTTTGTTGTAATATTAGATATATTTAGTTTTAGAAGACAATTTAGGTTAGGGTTTGGTTTTGAGAGCTCATCTTCTTTTCTTCTTGGGGTGACATCCATTTGGTTTTTTAAGATTGAACTATTCACCATCATCTCCTTTAATATAGTTTTGTTCTTCATTTTCCTTGCTTGGTAAATTAGTTTCATCTCCTTTATTTTATTTTTATTTTTATTTCTTTCTTTTTAATAGTTGTAATGTATTAAGTTGTTTTGTATCGAACTTATGAAATGAGAAATGAGAAATGAGAATGTAGTTTGAGGGTGTTTATTGGATTTTGATGTGTGTGACCTTCCATTTTATAAAATCAAAATGTTCACTATCAATTTATCTAGTATTTGCACTTCAGCCCCTTTATATTATTGTGACTTGTGACATAGATTCTTTTAACTTAATACATCGGTACATATTCTTCCTATACTTTGTACTAACTTGTTTTGCAGATTCATTTGGACTTGTAAATATGAAGATCGCTCCAAATTTGGGTAATATCATTCTTTTCCTATCTTTGTGTTGTGATCTTTAATGGACGCATTGGGGACAAGGCAACATTTAAGTTAGGGGGTGTGGGATATTCTATCCATTTCATTGTTTAGTCCTTGAATTTGACTACAATTTAGTTACAAAGCATGTTTTTGTTAAAAAATTGAAAAATTTCAAATATATTTTCTTCCTTTTTTCTCTTTTGTTGGGATTTTTTGCCTCTGTTTCCGATGATAAATTTTAATAATTGCCCGATCCATTAGGCAATTCAACGATGCATGTTCTCGATTTTAGAAGTTATTACACTTTAGTCCTTAAATCATTAATATTATGAATAACTTCATGAATTAAACTTTATCCCTTGAGCACATGCGTTTCTCTTGTTATATTGATTTGGTTTAAGATTTTTATAACTCGGTAATCTTTTGTTGCATTGTATATACTTACACCGAGTGAGATTAGAGACTTTTCTTCATTTGTGAGTGTATACACTATTCTTTCCTCTTTGAAAACGTTCTAGTTGTTGGTAATCTCTTTATTCTTTCATTGACCGTTCATTAATTGAGTTCATATATGAAATGTATTACTTGAGCATGATTTTCATTTATTATTTTGACTCGAGAATTGCGTAAAATTTATGAAATGATCATAGGCCATCTTTGTATATCACCCATATGACCTTGACCTCACCCTTTTATATGTTCCCTAGTCAACCCACTTGAGCCTAAATACTAGCCTTTCATTTCATTAACCAAAATCCCCTAACCAACTCCAAATTGGAGTTTTAGCCCATACATACACTTTCCATACCTTTGTTTGGAATGTTACTTGGGGATTGAATGTTGTTGTTGTGATGTCGGTTGTAATTTAGGCCTATGAGATTTGAAAAGTAAAGAAAAAGAAAGAAGTGAAAAGGTGAAGAAAAAGAGAAAGCAAAAAGCAAAAAGCAAAAGAAAATATGAGAAAAAGAAGAAAAGAAAAGAAAGAGAAAGTTGTAAATGTTGTGTATATTGTTCAATAAGCTTTGATTACTCTCCCCGATGATATATGTAATGCCTATTTGGAACTTGTTTTTCAATTTTGATTTTTCCTGCATTTTCCCATTATCCCGAGTTCTCATTCCGAACACCTTGAATCTGTACATACATTCCTTCATTTTTTTACCCTAGCCTAGCATACATTACGACCCTAGTAAAGTCCTACGTGATCTTTAGTAAATGTAATCTAAAAGTTTAAATAGTTTTGATAATTTATTAAAATGCATTTTGCCTCTTTTATATGTGCGGTATCTTTCACTAGCGTTCTTCATTTGTCACATGTGCGTGGCCTAGTTTCCCTTTACATTTACTCCTTATGCCTGCATGTACCGTGTGTTACCTCCCCGTGTCAAGTGAATTCATTTGATGAGTGTAATGCCTGTGAGGATTGACTTTTATGCATGATATTTAGTATCCGATTTAGTTAAGTTTTTGCCAAATCATATTTTGCGTGTGCTCACTCCCCTCCCACATTTTGAAGTTTCAATTCATTGAGGTGCATTCGATAATGTTAATAACTACGGACTTTTCACGTGAATTCGTTTGCTATGCTAATAACATGTTGAAATCTTGTTCGTATTGTTGAGTTGGTCGCATGTGATTGGGCATATTTTGAGGAAACTTTATGATGTTTATGGGTATCATCCCTGAAAACCCTCACGAGACGACACTCGTCCACTAGGGTAACCTAGGGGTTTAACGGCTTATTGCATATGCTAAATGCAATCGAATCGCCTGCGAAAGTAGCCTTATGCGTTTATACCATATTTTTGTACTTATCCTACTTTTGGTTTACTTGTTATTCTTATTGCATCCTATTTCATTGCACACCTCACACGGGACCAATGTAACTTGTACAAACTGACCGCGTAGTCGCGGGTCTCCCGGTTTGAGAATATGACGATAATTTTAAAATATGTCGATTTGACTTAAAAATAAGCCGTTGAAGGGTAAAAACCCAAACCAGCCCCGTAAGAGGTACGAATACCTCGCAAGGGACCAATGTAACTTGTACGAACTGACCGCGTTGTCACGGGTCTCTCGGTTTGAGAATGTGATGATAATTTGCAAAAATCAACATTAGACTTAAAAACAAGTCATTAAAGGGTGAAAACCCAAACTAGTCCCAAAACGCCCCCGTAAAAGGCACGAACACATCACACGGGACCAATGTAACTTGTATGAACTGATTGTGTACTCGCGGGTCTCCCGGTTTGAGAATATGATGATAGTTTGTAAAAATCAACACTTTGAATTAAAAATAAGCCGTTGAAGGGTGAAAACCCAAACCAGCCCCAAAATGGCCCCGTAAGAGGAATAAACACCTTGCATGGGACTAATGTAACTTGTAGGAACTGACCGCGTAGTCACGGGTCTCCCAATTTGAGAATATGATGATAATTTGCAAAAATAACACTTAGACTTAAAAACCGGCCATTAAAGGGGGAGAATTTAAACCAGCCACTAAATATCCCCGTAGGAGGCATGAACATCTCGTACGAGACCAATGTAACTTGTAGGAACTAACCGCGTAGTCCCGGGTCTCTTGGTTTGAGAATATCACGATAATTTGCCAAAATCAACACTTAGACTTAAAAACAAGCTGTTAAAGGGTGAAAACCTAATCTAGCCCCCAAACGATCCCGTAAGAGGCATGAACACCTCACACGGGACCAATGTAACTTGTACAAACTGACCGCATAGTCATGTGTCTCTCGGTTTGAGAATATGATGATAATTTGCTGAAATCAACACTTAGACTTAAAAACAAGCAGTTAAAGGGTGAAAACCCAAACTAGCCCCAAAACATCCCCGTAAGAGACACAAACACCTCGCACGAGACTAATGTAACTTGTAGAAACTGACAGTGTAGTAACGGGTCTCCCAGTTTGAGGATATGACTATAATTTGTAAAAATCAACACTTAAACTTGAAAACAGGCCATTAAAGGGTGAAAACCTATACCAGCCCCCAAACAAACCCGTAAGAGGCACGAACACCTCATATGGGACCAATGTAACTTGTAGAAACTGACCACATAGTCACGGGTCTCCCGGTTTGAGAATATGATGATAGTTTCAAAATATGTCGATTTGGCTTGAAAACAAGCCATTGAAGGGTGAAAACCCAAACAGTCCCCAAACGGACCCGTAAGAGACACGAACACCTCGCACGGGACCATTGTAACTTGTACGAACTAACCGCGTAGTCGTGGATCTCCCGATTTGAGAATATGATGATAATTTGCAAAAATCAACACTTAGACTTAAAAACAAGCCGTTAAAGGGTGAAAACCCAAACCAGCCCCCAAACGATCTCATAAGAGGCACGAACACCTCGCATGGGACCAATGCAACTTGTACTAACTGACCGCATAGTCGCGGGTCTCTCGATTTGAGAATATGATGATAATTTCAAAATATATCTATTTGGCTTGAAAACAAGCCGTTAAAGGGTGAAAACCTAAACTAGCCCCAAAATGGCCCCGTAAGAGGCACGAACACCTCACACGGGATCAATGTAACTTGTACAAATTGACCGCGTAGTCGCGGGTCTCCCGGTTTGAGAATATGACGATAATTTGCAAAAATCAACACTTAGACTTAAAAATAAGCCGTTAAAGGGTGAAAACCCAAACCAGCCCCAAAACGGTCTCGTAAGAGGCACGAACACCTCGCACGGGACCAATGTAACTTGTAGGAACTGACTGCGTAGCCGCGGGTCTCCCAGTTTGAGAATATGATGATAATTTGCAAAAATCAGTACTTAGACTTAAAAACAAGCCGTTGAAGGGTGAAAACCCAAACTAGGCCCCAAACGACCCTGTAAGAGGCACAAACACCTCGCACGGGACCAATGTAACTTGTACGAACTGACCGCATAGTCTCGTATCTCTCGGTTTGAGAATGTGACAAAAATTTTCACTTCTACATGTAATTTTTTAGTTTGAGTAAGCTTTTTTTTTATAAATTACTTGGTTACTAATATCGTATCTTCTTTGTATCATATTTTTTTTACAGGATAACATTTTATCGTTAGCATTTATTTACGGGGAACACACGGATAACTCAATTGTTTTCAACAAGGGGTTTATTCATGATTCTAATTTTTTGTGTTATGGCCGTGCGGGCTTTTGTAGTTTTATTGTAAACTTTTATAGCCGTGCGGGCTTTTGTAAGTTTATTTTTTTTATTTTATGGCCGTGCGGGCTTTATGTTATCCAGGTTTTATATTAGCAGGTTTTAGAATGTACAAGAAATAGAGGAAACTCTGCCCATTTTTTTTGTCTGTGAACTACTAAAGACTTGTAATATTTTGAAGTTTGTATGAACATTAGTTTATCAATAAAGTGCACGATTTGCAATTTGTGAATTTTCTTGTTTTCAAATATTTTTTTTATTTTTATAAAAAAATTGGCATAGTTCAAAACCGTTCCAAAAGTGAATCAAATTTTAGCACGATTTTGAACTATGCCAAAAGTTTTTCAAACTGTGACAAATCTGGCAAAGTTCAAAACTGTGCGAGAAATATAAAATTCTGGCATGGTTTAAAAGTGTGACAGAAGTGTTCCTGTTTGGTCAAATCTGGCACATTTTTGAGCCGTGCCAGAAAAAAATGGCCATTTTGGAACACCTGATTTTGGTACAGTTCAAAATCGTGCCACATTTGATCTGGCACAGTTTTAAACCGTGCCAGATTCCTGTTTGTGGTGTAGTGAAAGGAAAATATTTTCACTCACCATCTCTAGCGACATTAAAAGTAAGTTTTCGAAGACCTCATCTGTGCAACCATGTGGTGGTCATTATGATGAAGAGTTTAATTATCTTTCACTATCTGCATCGGGAGAGATTGATATGAAGGAAAACGAGGATGTTCGCGTTATCAGCTAGTACGAGAAAGACTTTTTGATTTGGAAAAACCTTACATGAAAGGTTTGGCAGGTGTTACAAGGTAACCCTTTTTTCATCACCTGCGCTTGGGTGGTTAAAGTTACTCTCCTACATCAGTAGGAGCATTTTAGCCATTGTGGGGATAAAATCCCTAAGATTTTGAAGAACGATACCAAAGTAGGCCCAATAAATAAAGAGGGTGAGGCGTGGTCCTAAGTAGGGGGACTTCACCAGCAGAAGGAACCGCATGAGGGGAGCTGCCCCCAAGAGGTTTCCAAGAGCAGATGATGTATTTTTATCTAGCTAGTAGGGCTAGAGAAATTATGGCCAGTAGAGACACAATATTGAGAGCATGATAAATGTAACACCCCGACATAGATTTTTGGGTTACTCGTAGTTAACCCGGTCCGACCCGAGCGTTAGGTGTGAAGTGTAATGAAACAACCTATATAATGTTGCTAGTCCAATTTTATTTTTAATTAACATTTCACTTTTTTAGAATGCGATTCCAATTTCGAATTAAGCTACGTGAGGGACCTATGGGAGTACCCCGGGGTCCAAGCATGCATAGCTACTAACGTAATAAAAAAAAGTACTTACCTGTATAACGCTCTCAAAATACGAAACTGCACCCAACCTGCCATAACAAAATAAGGGAGTGTGCAGAATGCACAGTGGAAAATATATAAATGAGTTTAGAAATGAACGGTAGAAAGAAAACTCTAACACGTTATTCCTAGGTGCACATGCAACTACCTTATATGTCTACACACACACACACACACACACACACATACTTATGCATGAAACTATTTTACTTTTACAAACCTTATTTTTCTAGATTAATTCACCTTAATCTTATAAAATACTTACCTTTTCTCATTTTGACATTCATCCCTTTATTTAACACACACGGTTAAATATTTGAAACAACTCCACTTGAATTGACCGAAAGTCGTTTCTTTATCGAAACTACCTTTTTCATTTAAAATAATGTACTTTAGTATTTTCATTGAAAATCACCCTTTCAACACACGCGATCACTGTGTTAGAAAATACTTATTTAGTCTTTGAAAACCTTTTACAACACATTATTGTATTAATTATGGTGAACCACTTAGTTTGATTAACCTCCCATTTACCCATTTACTTTACCTTTCATTTACTATATGGACATTAATCAATTCACACATTCGTTGTCCACTTTATCATTTACTGGAACATTCGTCAATTCATTCAAGTTAGGTTGTGTTAATACATTTTACCACACTACCTGTTTCTTGACATGTTCCTAATTCCTTCATCTTATTCTCGAAATCTTCTAATAAATCGCGTACTTTAACGGGCTCTACACCGCTGGCGATGCCACCATATGCTCTGACCAGTTATTTTGGATCTTCACCCCAGGGCTCTGGGCCCTCCTTAATTATTTCGGTGTCATTTGACTTCCTTTTATGTGTTTTATCATTTTATAAATATCCACATTATTCATTCTGTTCTTTTTTACCCGGTCAAATCCAAACTCAAGGTTTCACCCCAATTTGTGTTACACTTTGAAATTATCATTTCATGTCCTTTACACTTTAACGTTGATTTTTTTTTGCCAAAAACTGTATTAATTTAGTACCAATTTGCGTAATGCCCTTTTCAACATTTTTATTTTGTAAAAATGTTCCACTTTAAGTAAAATTACCATTTTATCCACTTGTTTCCAAACTTGTCATTTTCCTCCATTTCATAAGTGTTATTTCCCCAAAACACTTTTTAGTTACTCATACTATTTCTACGGTGCTTTCAATACTTTAACACCTTTTTAACATTTGGTGTATCGTTATTCTCCAATAGAAAACCACTTTATTCCATTATTTCCTTTCCAAATTCATAAGTGTTAATCCTTCAAACATCATTAAGTTACACACCAACTTTCCAATGTTTAACCATTAACACCTATCCAACACCTTTACTAAATATATTTTAAAATTAGACATTTCTTTACTTTATTTATTCAAGAAATCTAATTACTTTCATAAAAAAAATACCATTTCCTTTTTTATCAATACATGTAGTCTTACAACCTTATATTCATCAATTTTTTAACCCGTTTTTCACACACTTTGAAGACTAGAATTTCTGCTTTTCTCCTTTAAACCCATAAAAAATCCTTTTAACTTGCTTACATAGCTATTATCAAAATAATACAAATTTATACACATGAGAAGATGGATTTTAAATCCTAAAATCCTATTAAATGGGTTAAACATGTTTTTCATTTTAGAAATTCATAATACTTTGCAAAATTATATTTTCAAGTCATAAAAGATATTTTTACTTCTTTCAATCCCAACCAATGCCCATCTTTTCTAAAATCTACATTTTGCAAGAAATTCAAAAACATTATTTCATCAATGTTTTAGCATGCCAATTATAATTTTCAAACATTTTTTTTCATAAAATGTTTAACATCAGTTTTCTAGTAAATACACCATTTTCATAAAATACCAACTTTAATCTTCCAAACTTTGAAATATTCACTCATCCTTTATTTCTTAAAATAATATTTTACCAATATTTTTATTTCATAAAATATTTAATATTAATCTACTAAAACACGTAATTTATTCACGTGCATCCTACTCATACAATCTAATAACAAGACTACTAGTAATACAAATAGAGTCTTAAACACTAAAGATAGATGTTCTCACCTCAAAGACTTCAAATGGTGGTAAGAAGGTTGGTGTAGGAGGAGGAACCACCCACCTCAAAAGGTGGCCTCAAGGGGTTACCAAATGCATCCTCTAAAAGACTCCATATGTGCTCCATTTAAGCCTCCAAGCCAAAACCCCTGCAAACTCCATAAAATCTTTCATCATCTTCTCTAAAAATCCCCCAACACTTTGTCAAAATTTGTTAAACTACTCCAACAATAATGGAAATAGGTGTTATAGGCTTAAATATGATGAAATACTTGAAGAAAGTGGTTGTTTATGGTGGTGGGATGGTGGAGAGAAGCCAACAATGCTGGAAGACTACTCCACATTATCTCTCCCTCTTCCATCTCCTTCTCTCTTTAAAATTCCCCAAATGAGCCAAAAAAAACCTTATAAAATTCATAAACACCCAAAAATACCGTTTTGTCCAATCTGGGCTCATATGAGCTCAATAGCTCACCAAATCAATGACCTAAAATGTGACAACACACAATAAGATTAAAATATTTTTTAGGCACGTCGTTTGAGTGGCATGAGCCTCTTTTGAACGACATGTCCATCTCGTTCGATGCATGGCTTCGTGCAACCTTCATGCGACCTAGGATTGTAAGGCAGTGAGATCTCACTCAAAGGTTGTTTGAACCCTATTTCAAGCGACCTTCGTGTAGCATAGGATCTCGTTACAATCGACACCCTATATCATTTGAACTGCCCTTTTTTACCAATTATTCTTTTTCCATCAATTTGACCCATAACTTCTAATAGTTATCACCTTACTTCATTACAATTTATACAAAATTAAAATGAAATATTAGGGCAGAGTATTACAGTAAATGAGGCAAATTTTAGAATATACAACCAATGAGGAAAGTTTAACAGGGCCACCAGTGGGGCCTCTATTTCGATTGTTCCTTTAAAGAAAGGTGTTGCGCTCGTGGCAGGTGAGGCCACCTAATTATTATTAGATGCCTTAATGGCAACTAACTTTTTTAGGATACCTCTGGGGAATAATTATGGGTACTTTATGGCTCGCGCGTATGAGTTATGCTTGGTCATCAAGGATTTGTAATTTTTATTTATAGTGTGTGTAAACTAAAATTATGAGGTAGATAGATTTCCTTTGAGCTCTACGTATTTTTGGTCATCCCTAGTCGGGGGGGGGGGGGGGGGATAATTTATGTCATGATTATAGAGACGTGGCAGTTGTTTTGGTTGGTTAGATTCCAGCCACCTTATCGATTTTCAGATGAGATGTCATCGTATTACTACTGATCTTATGTGCACAGCTACGTTTTACTCTTACATTAACAACCAAAGGTAGGCTTTTTATGTCGTTTTGGGCAAGGACTACTTTAGGCGGTTATGCTTAGGATCGGGATAAAGGGCTAGCACGCTTATATAAGTATGGATATGAGTAAATTATGGGGGATTACGATCATGTGAAGGTGTCACCGATAGTCCGAGGTTCTTTCAATTTTACGTAGATAGGTGATGAGTTATCACCTATGTAAGAATTTTTTTTGTACATTTCTAGTAGGTACATTTCCTTCTTTATGGGCTTTATTGTCACCTAAAGGGCTTGTGTCATTTCATAGACAATAACCTCTTCTGGGGTCTTAGGGAAATTTAATCTTCATATAACCTCTTCTTTTGTGAAATTAGGAACCTCTTTAGGATTATTCTTAAGTCGTGATTTTAATTTTTTCCTCTTACATCAATATAAATATGTTAAACATGTGGATCTTTCATGCTTTGGTGCACAACAAAATTATTTACTGCTAAAATCAAAGGTTACCCTACTAGTATACAATTCTAGATGGCGTATTAGTAGCATGAAGATGAGACTTTATCACATTTTATGAATCATTTTAATGCATCGGGTAATTGCACTTGAAGATGTATTATCCTTCGCAGTTAACGCTCACATTGGGCAGTACACGAGTTTATATGAGAGAAAGTGAAAGTATTCAATAATAATTCTTATCATTCATGAAAAAATGACCGTACTTCAATTGTATTCTTCCCTCTCTAAAGGAAGGAATAATGTCTCATCAAAGTAATTTGAAAATTTAGTTGTAAATGCTTCATCTCTTAATGATTCAACATAACGAATGATTGATGATATTTTCACTACACAACCAAATTTTTGCATGTGTGAGATGATCTTCTCGAAGATTAATGACATGAGAAAGAAATTTGGAAAAAAAAATTAAATTTGAGAAAATAGTAAACAAATATGTGACCAACGAGTGGATGCATTAAGTTAAAACATAAAATATTTATTAATTTGTGAAAGCATGGCCTAGTGATTAATATCCCTTGAGTATAAGGTGTGAAAAAAATTATCATTAGGTAGGATAAGAAGTTTATTTGCTAAAATGTGCCCATTTGAGTTATTTATGCTCTTATGTAATATGTTGTATCCAGGGTGACCTAAACGATCGTTCCACAGTATCAATTTATTAGTTTGATTGAGATTTTGGATCATGAAAAAGTGTGATTCTAGAACATTATGTGTTGTATGGTATAATCCCATGAATAATTTAGAAAGCTTTTCTAGTGTTAGCTTCTAATTTTCAACACTTTAAGTAATGCAAAGGAACTCTTTGTAATATTCATTACTTGTTTTCATATAATATCCTTTCATTCATATAACTTTGAAACTCACTAACTTTTTAAAATTTCTTCAGTATATTTCATTTTGTAACATTAAATAGATACCATTAGGTTGGACCATGTGTGGTCTTTAAGAGACTTAATAATTTTAGAAAAATCGACTATTGTGGAAATATTTGTTTTATTATATACCAAAAATGAGAAAAACTTCTAGTTTTTCAAAATATTATCGGTTGTTAACCAATCTAACAAGAATGTTCCATTCTTGCTTTCATATCTTAAGATAAGTAAAATAATTGAAATTTAATTCATCGAGTATATAAGCTATGTAAAGATAAATGTAAAACCACATCATTAATAAATTGAAAATAACAACATAAATAAAACATAAAGATAATGTTTCAATCATTATTTCAAAACCACTATTGTAACAATACTAAATAGTAATAAAGAAAGGAAACATTATTATTTAGGTCTTCAAGAATGCATTAGGGGGTTCGTCAATCATGGCATGAGTTTGTCATCCTCATCTTCATAGACATCATTGGCATTTAACAGGGTATCATAAATTTTCCATATATATTCAAGACCTTCAATGATGTTTGTATCCTTCTTCCAACGATGTTTATGACCTTCCATAATGTTTATATCTATTTCCTTTTAGATGACTAATATTTTTCCATGACTTTATTTGATGAATGACTTGTGTTCTTCCAATGTCCATTATGACAATATATATTTTAAGTATCATTTGGATTTGATGCATCCGACTTTTTATTCTTATTATTGTTGCTATCAGCCCATGTAGATTGATTAGGTAAAAATCACGGGAATCAAACCTTTAGGTAACATTCATAGCATAAGAAATAAACCTTAATAGAAAGAATAAGGACAATATAATGAACTAGTGGATCCACACAAAACCAACTCTGATACTAATCACCAATAAAATAACATAAGACGTCTCTAAATATAAAAATATATATACAATCAAACTATAAACAAAGGAGTACAATGAAAGGATGAGCTACATTTGATCGACTACTACAATCCTGAGAGTAAGAAATAGGACGCTGCAAGAAATGCTCCTTCAACGAACCCGCATCTCAAGGAACTGCCACAACATGGATCTTTAAAAATAGTTTTTAAAATAAAATGTTAAAATCATGCCTATCCAGAATTGGTTTATAATTGAATCTGGGCCACATCATAATTGCACATCTTCCTCCTGTGTTTTAGCATATTTTAATCAATTAGTTACCCAACCCAACAAACTAAAATATAATGAAGTTCTAAATACCAAACCAAATTGTCACCCATGTGATTAAAGATTTACATCTTTATTATTTAATCTTTAGTTTCCCATCTTTATGTTTATCTCTTTCATTATAAAACATAAATTATGTGGTAATCTCAACCCATGGTACGTATCATTAATTAACCACTATACTAACAATAGGCTTATATCTGAAGTTTATACACATTTAAGTATCTCATACCAATAATAAAATATACACATCTTTAGTATATGGAATAAACCAACCTGAATCATAAGTATATAGGTAGACATCCTTACTATAAGTCATATACAACTCTAGCACATCATATAAATCGGTACTACTATCTCTTGTACTGCCAAACAATAATCACATATTGTCGGAGAAAGATCCTACTCACGTCTAAGGTCCATACAAAGGCACAACAATCGGTTTTGAACATATCTCAAGCCTACACCTAACGAAGGCCTACTCTTATTTCCTTTGGGGATCTCCTACACATACTAGAATAGTCTTACGTTGTCGTAAACCTAATACCTCATCATAGTAAGGGATAAATTACCATGTCTACCCATAATTCATAAAGCCTACCATACCCAAGACTTATGAAAGAAATATCACTGAAGACCATCTCTATCGCGGGTACCTTGATGTGTTACCTAGGGATAAAATATGACCAAGGAAAAGCCCGTCTACTCATCGGGGTACCATAACTGTCTGAGTCACACGTGCCCCATCATTGAATGCCCCTAGTACACTTGCCAACGAGAACTCACATATGATAGTCATTGCACATAAAACACGCAAGCAATTTCCACCATCACTAACAGGTTAAATCATACACATACATAACCCTCATAAACTGGTAAAAGTAAATGACACACATACCGACCTTATGCTACTGGGTTATACTAGCATCACTATTATAAAAAGGTATATCATATCCATGACCTTACATTCATTCCATAATATCATACAAAGGTATATCACATCTATAACCATATATTCGTCCCATAATATATTAATCCAAAACTCTTGGGGTTCTCAATTCTCAATGTACTCTAACCCTATCGTACAACAAAATTCATAAACCAACTATTTTTAATCGCGATTAGCCCAAGTCTATTCTCCCAAGGCATCTCGTCAAGGTATAATTGCACACCTAATTTGAATGAAACCACATGAAATAATAAATCACTTAGGGAGTTTATAACCCATACCAAATCTCATCCAAAGGGTATTTATCCCACTCATACATCACACTTATTGAAATCAATCCAGACTAACAAGGCCAATACTATAACTTTCCAATTCCCAATAAACAAGCCCATTCTACACTCACGGCTACCCTCGAATGCCAAATCCTTTATTTAGTCCCTTATATTTACAATTTTCTTAATATCAAAATACCTAAAATATTAATCTCTAACATTTCAAATCACAAGAATACATAACTGCTCTATACATTCATGAAAACCATGAGCCAACAAACCCTAACCCTAGGTTTCAAAACCATAATTTCCAAATAAATACATAAAAGCCGAACTTAGGCAATATCTGAGAACACTGGTCGACTGGGGTCCTGGAACAAGTCGATCGGTCAACACAGTAACTTTTTAATTTTCCCCCATTATGTGTTTGTTCATCTCCAACCTCAATTTTTCTCTCTCCAAACTCCATTACTGAATGCAAAATCTTCCACTAAGCACCTAATAAACATCAAAATGACAAAAGTATATCAAAATAACAATGGGAACCTAATTCCATCATCAAATTGCAAATCTACATGAAGATTCAAAAGAAAAACCAATTCATAATTAAAGAACCCTAGTCTTCTCGAATTCTACAAATTCTCATAAATTGATTCAATTAAACATAGGGTTTCTATTCGATTAATAATATAAAACATATCTAAATCATCATTTATTAGTTTTCATACAATTTCATGAAGAAATCAATCAATATAGACGGGAATTAAATCTAATTAACATCTAGGTTAAGTTCATCTTAAATTTAAACAAATTGGTCATTCAAATCAGATTTAGGTTATGACCATATTTAGATTTTAATGAATAATCACAATATCAACACACATTCAATCATAATCATATTCAATATATAACTTTCCTTATGGATGGATTGACAAATCAATCCATAATTCCCCCAAATCTTCCTTTCCTCTTGGTGCTTTCTTCATTTAGCCACTCTACTATTTTCCCAACGTGTTTTTGATAAAATGAGAAATCTAATTACCTCTTTCAACCCTTTAATTCTGAAATTGGATTTGGGCCCCAAATGGTCCTCACCTAAAAAACCCCTAAAACTACTCTAAATGACTTAAAACCATAACCGAGCTTTATACCATCCCAATAGGCCTTTAGACCATCGTTTTAAACTATGAACGGACATTCTACACATCCCAAAAGCTAATCACCAAATATACCTAAAATAAATAAATAACAAATTAGTTATTTATTAATTTCCCAATGCGACTCTGAATATTAATTAATCACCGTGTCTTAAGCCCAAATTCCAATCCAACTTAAATAACACATACAAATATAAATGGTTAAATATCTAGTCATAACAAGCACCCCCCCCCCCCCCCCCCCCCCCTTAAATTAGGAATTTTATCCTCAAAATTTTAATTCATTATATTCCTAGTCGAAAATGTAAGAATATTGCACCCGTAGCATCCTCATACTACTGAAAAAGACTCTACTCAGCCTATAATGTAGCATATGTTATGGTCTCTCTTATCAGAATCACGTTCATTTATATTCTCAAACAAACTAATCTAATCATTGAAACATGAACTTGACAATCAAGTATTCCTTCTATCACACGCTTAAAGAAACGCATCGTGCACATTAACGGTGGTAAGGTGAGGTCAAATGACACCGACCTCACCATACTTAGACTTTCTAAACAGAAATTCATCTGGTTACTTACCCCTTATAGGAACCTGGACACCACAATTCCAATGTTGGAGGTCGCTAATAACATATTATCTCCCTCCTAAACCTATGAATCAAGCCTTCGCTCATCCTCCATTTCCCTTGCCCATCCTATAAAAACATCCCATTCTTAATTTCGAAACATTATCTTGTAAGGTGTACAAATCACTTCCTGACACGAATGGCTTACATCACTCGTAACTCTAATCAACTTGGTAAATCTATTTCTCATAACCCCAAATGCTCCCTTGTTTCCCTTGGAACCCATTAATTGTATCACAATCAAATGATTATACTCTCTTTCCTCATCATTCTTACTCATTTATGGAACGTTAAGTGAATCAACAAACACGCACCTTGGTCAAAACCACCTCTTTTCATTTGAGGACCCCTCGGTAAAAAAAATTTCTCCAAAATACAGCCCCCTCCTGTCCTCATTTGGAGAAATGACTTATTTCTAATACTATATACATACCTACTATTATTAAATTTCATATGTTGGGTGTAGAGGACACCATTACAACATCATTCCTTTTTCAATGAGGTATCATTGCAACTCACAGTGAACTACCCCTTCATGCAGTCAGAAACCCACTAATGATGCGCCCGTTCCATATGGCGTTATAAATATTCATTCAAGTTATACTCCACTTAATTTCACCACTCGTGATAATAAGAGGACACTTTCCTCGGCTTTTCCGATTGTTCTTTGATATGTAACATCTAACACTCATATCATATCTTAACTCTAATATGATTTTGGGAGGCCAAACCTTCTCTTAGTGAACCATATCTCCTTTGAAACTCCCTCAAAGTAAATCCATTCCCGAATGATCAACCTACTCAAAAAATTATGGTGTTTACTCCCACTACATGTTTACAGTCACTAACGAAGCCAATTCAATGAAATACCCTCATGGCGGATATTTAGATAGTGCCATTATACGAGAGAAAGTGGGATCACCAAAGATGATAATCAATGACATAATTATATATATTATCACTACACAAATTAAAAGGAAGTGATAAAATAATTCCATAGACTATATTGAATGTTAATAAAGAATAATTGCACAAAAAAAGGAAAATGTTATGATGGAATAAATTGAGTGTCTAAATAATTGTGGTTTACTCTGACGTATAATATAACCCCCAAAATATGTTAACCTAGTAGGTTGTAAATGAATGTTTACAAAAAATCGCAATGAGAAAAAGTGAAATCAATCGATATAAGACACGACATGTGGAATAAAATTACCTCTACATAGACTTGGGATTGATTACGACAAAACACAATCCCACATTATGTATAATATAACTTTATGATGTCTTATTAGATTACCAGTCTATATTTGAGACTGATGGATGTTGTGATCACTTATTTATATGAGGACTTAAAGAGTAAAATCTATAAGAAAATTACAAAAGGATTTTGTTGCCTGAAGCAAATATAAGGAATAGTTATTCTTTTTGAATAAGAGATTTATTGTTCGAATGGAAGAAATATGAAAGGATGTAGGTACAATCTCTTAGAATATAATTATTTAAGGAAGCATATGAAAAGAATTCAATTTTACCATGTGTCTTTTTAAATAAATCCTAAATGGGATTTGTAATAATAGCAATTTATGTGGATGAAATAAATTTAATCGAGACTATAGAAGACCTCGTTAAAATTGCTAGTTATATGATGAAGGGATTTGAGATAAAATACCTAGGAAAAATAAAAAAAATTCTTAACCTTCAGATCGAGAGAAATACTAATTGTATTTTTTTCATTAGTCTAACTATACTGGAAAGGTCTAAAAATGATTTTATAACAACATAGAACACCCACTAATTGTTCTTATAGTTGTCTGGTGTTTAGATATAGAAATATATCCATACCATCCAAAAGAGGATGATGAGTAATTAGGTCTAGAAGTACCCTGTTTATGTGAATTGATGCATTATCGATGCACTAGACCGAATTTTTCATTCTCCATAAATTTTCTTGTTATATATAGTTCTAAACCAACTAAACGACATTGGTTAGTGTTAACGCAAAAATTCTCCATCTACGAGGACCAATCAGAAAAGGAAACATGTCATCCTACGTGGCAATATTCGACACCCGAGGAGAGTTGGTCGGCATCCGAGGAGAGTTGGTCGGCACCCGAGGAGTATTAGTCAACACCCGAGGAGAGTTGGTCAGTACCCGAGGAAAATTACTTGGCACCGAGGAGTATTAGTCGTCACCCGAGGAGAGTTGGTCAGTACCCGAGGAAAATTAGTTGGCACCCGAGGAGTATTAGTCGGCACCCGAAGAGAGTTGGTCGGCACCCGAGGAGAGTTAGTCGGCATACCAACCAGGAAGATCAAAGGATAACTATGCATTTAATGTGCATTAATGAAGATGACAATGCATTTAATGAGCCTTAATGTACATTTATACTATATTAATAGATGACAACACATAGCATACCAAGCAATTCAACAATTAGATTCGTTGAATGTAGACATAAATGTCTACATACAATGAATCTCTTTATCTCCCATCACTATAAGTACATATATCCCCTTAGCCAAAAGAGAGGAGATCCGAGGAGATCCAAGAGAACCTAGAAACCTCATACACAAGATACACATCCTTTCTCTCTCTACACCCTATGGTGCTATTGTAAACCCCTGGGAATAAAATAACAGTGGACGTAGGCTTTATTCATAGCTGAACCACTTTAAAAATCTTTGTCTCTTATGTGATTGATTGGATTGCTTTCATCTATTTATTTGTGATCATAAAAATGGGATTCGGTCCAGTTTTTTGCATCAACAGATTGGCGCCGTCTGTGGGAACGTGTTACAAGCATTGTTCTCCATCAAAAGCTAAGTTTTTATTTTCTCTACGTATAATCAATTATACATACATCTTTTGATTCAATCATGATTTTTATGTTTATATACATAAATTAATTGTCCAATTTTTGTCTGCAAAATATTGCATATCATGATTTTAAAATCATAACTGTTAGATTAATTCTTATTTAGAATTCTGAAAAAATAGTGGATTTCATAAATCATACCTTTTTGATTGATTCTCAAGTTTCAATTTTATATCATGAAATAAATATTTTAAATGATTACATATACCAATATATACGACGATGATAAGATTTGATAATTTTCATTGTTGATTTTGAAATAAATTTTGAAAGATCTTTGATGACTATTCAAATTTCCATCATATTTTTAATCAAAGAATAGGAAAAGGTTAAAGACAATAAAAAGTTTTCTCATGGAAATCATGACCCAGATCTATTTTCTCTCTCTTCAAGTTTGAGCCTCTTTGCATTCATTTTTATGAACTATATACTTAATTTGGTTCATCTTCCATCTATGTCAATAAAGTCTCATTGATTGATTTTTTATATGAATTTGGTAATAACTTCGATCATTCAGCATATTTTTATCTCTCCAAATAGGGAATATGAAGGGACCAATATAAAAAATAATTTTCTCTCACCTGAAAAACCATTACCCACCTCTTGTAAAAAAAAAATAACAAAAATGACCGTATCAAGACCCTGGACACAAATTTGAGATGTTGGCTCCTCGTTCATCACATCACATGGTTTCTTTGTTGAAATCACACGATCTAGTGGATTAGATAATTATTCATTTAATTAACATTCTTAATGCTTAAATTTTACATCGAATGTTATTTTTCTGATCTAAGGATTCGAGATATTCTAGTCAACCATCCATATTGTTGGTCGGCATCATCTTGGGCCATCTTTTATTAAAGGGAAGCTTAACCATACCATTTTGTTTGTCGGAGATAAGATGTGAAGATCCATCAGCAACGTTGAAATAATTTTATCCAACTATGAGGTATCTTATTGTTGGTCAGAGACTCATATTGTAGCTCAGGGGAACCAATTGTAGGTCGACGATCATCTACTTCTTGATCGGTGACATCTCAGTCTTGTTCGAAGGGTCCAATTTACTGGTTGACAACTGTCCAACCATCCACTTCTTGGTTGGCGACATCTGATGTTATTCGGTGACCATCCAACAGCTGGTTGGCAATATCAATGCACCATTTTTGTTGATTGGCGAAATCTCTCTGTTGGTCGGGGACCATTTGCTTCTTGGTCGGCACTATATATTCTCCAACCTGAGACATCCCCAAAAGTTGGTTGGCAACACCCATGGCGTTGGTCGGCAACAGTATAATCTTGGAGTATTAAAAATGCGGCGCACCCCAGATATTTCTTTAAACACGAGTTCAACTTGGGGGTAAATAGGGGGCTTAAGTTTTTTTTTTGTGATCAGTCCAGAAAATATTTTTAAAGACAAGTGATAAATAATTTTCAAACATCAACTTATACCTGATTAGTTGTTGGAGATTAAATAAATTTACAAAAAACTCAATGATAATTTGTCCATCTCACACACATTTGGCATAAAACATATTATTTCATATTTTGAAATTTTTATTGCCTTATGCTGTACACATCACATATTGTTTGGCTGAATAATTATTCTCATGACAATAATTATTTGATCTAGTCTCGACAGGTGCTCGAGCAGCTTATTAAGATTTCATAGGGACGATATTAAATCCCGACAAAAGCTCAGCCACAATCTTAAACCTCTGGAAACTATTATTTCTCGACATCAGACAGTTTTACCTCGACATATCAGCCAACATATATTATTTCATTTTTTGAAATTAATATTTTTATTTCTCAAGCATATACATATCATATATTGATTGGATGAGTAAATTATTCTCATGACTAATCAATTCAGCCTACACATATGGTAGAGCAAATTATTAATTTTTACATGTACAAGATTTAACGCCGACCAATGCTCGAAAACAATCTGGAAACTATTATTATTTCACTCGGAGATATCGGCTCAAGCACAAATTATTCTATATCCGTTCGGATTCATATTTTATATTTATCTCAGCATGGAGCTCGAAAAATTTCTTCTCTCTATATATATTCAGCTTCGAGGAAAAGCTACAACAGTTATTATATTTCACACCCAACGGATAGTTGGTCGGGGCAATTCTTATTTATATTCAGGCCCAGATATCGGTTCAAGCACAAATTATTCTATATATCCCTTGGGATTCATGTTCTATATTCATCTCAACATGGAACTTGGCGAGATACTTATTATCATATTCAGCTCCGAGGAGAGCTATAACATTTATTATATGTCACCCCGAACGGATAGTTGGTCGGGGTAATTCTTATTTATATGCAGGCCCAGCAAAGTTCTCGGCCATATTCTTATGTTCTGGAAAATATTATTCTTTTTCGGCATTATGCAATTGTGCCTCGACAAGATACTTATTCAGCTTTAAGGAGAATTACAACATTCGTTGTATTTCACCCCCAACGGATAGTTGGTCGGATAATTTTTATTTATATTCAGACCTAACAACGTTCTTGGCCATATTCTTATGTTCTGGAAGATCTTATTCTTGTTCGACATTATATAATTATACCTCGACAGATCAACGAGGCACTTTATTATTATTCTTTATATCTATTTGGATGCATATTCTATTCTTATTTCAGCATGGAGCTCGACAAATATTTATAATCATATATTTAGCTCCAAGGAGATCTCCATCATATATTATTCCCAACAATCTGTTGGTCAGCTCCAAGGATGTCTCCAGCATTTATTATATTTTATTCCCAACAATCTGTTGGTCAGCGCCGAGGAGGTCTCCAGCATTTATTATATTTTATTCCCAACAATCTGTTGGTCAGCGCCGAGGAGGTCTCCAGCATTTATTATATCTTATTCTATTCCCAACAATCTGTTGGTCAGCTCTGAGGAAGTCTCTATCATTTGTTATAAAAAATGTATTCCTAAAAATGCCAACTTATGTTAGTTAGGAAGTAAATGTATTCCTAAAAATGCCAATTTATGTTGGTTAGGAAGTAAATGTATTGCCACGGGAAGTAAAACTATGTATTCCTAAAAATGCCAACTTATGTTGGTTAGGAAGTAAATGTATTCCTACGGGAAGTAAAACTATGTATTCCTAAAAATGCCAACTTATATTGGTTAGGAAGTAAATGTATTCCTACGGGAAGTAAAACTATGTATTCCTAAAAATGCCAACTTATGTTGGTTAGGAAGTAAATGTATGCTCGAAAACGCCAACTAAGGTTGGTCGGGAGGTAAAACTATTCCAAAAAGTGTCAAAGTTGCTCGTTAAGAAAAAATCCACCAACTCAGGTTGGTCGGAAATAAAAAGCTGTCAACTACAGTTGGTCGAAAACATTTTATTTAAACAAAGTATGAGTATCAAGAAAAAAGCATTCAAAGTTCACATTCCACCTTTGGGGGCTTTCTATTACAGATATATTTGTTCATTTGTGTAACACCCCGTATTTTTATTTATTATTTTAATTAATTGATTGGAATTTTCGAGAAAAATAAATTTTTGAATTTTAAATTTTTTATTGGCTAAGTATGTTGGTTATGATTTTAGAAGAACAAAACTTCAAGCGGAATTAAAATCGGAGTTAAAACGGATTTTATATTGATTTTACAATATTTTTGCCTTATGGCATTTTTTGGGGAAACTGTCAGTTTTTCGGGGTGATCGATCGATCGACGGGGGGGGGGGGGGGGGGGGGTAGATCGATCGACCCTCCCAGAAAACGTGCGCTGTAAGCTGTTTTATTAAGAGTTTGTGTAGGATTAGGACTCCTAATCACTATATAACCTTGTTAATCCGTAGGGGGACTTCTCATAATCACTTTTTCTCCAGTTTTTCACCAGAGAACACTTCCAAATATTTTTCCTCTCACTCATAATCATCAACCTTCAACAAAATCAAGTTTTTGTCACAAGTTTTGGCACAAGTTTTTTTGAAGGCTTAATTGGGGTTTAATCAAGATCGTTCAAGAACACTCTTTTGCTAATTTTTCGAGAGGAATCCAGATTTCTAATCAGATTTTCAACACGATCTTCACAGGCATTAATACTCTATTCTTTTCCTTTAGTATTATGCGTTTTAAGTGTCGCCTAAACACTTAATTACATGTTTTCTTAAAACAATTAGTAACTTAATTAGAAAAATTGAATACTAATTATGGGGCTGTTTTTATAAAATCTTTTAATCTGAATAATATTCATAACCCTTTGGGTACGTAGGATTGATGAGCGATTTTGGGTTTTATTGGTGTAGGTTGCATGTAGAAAAATTCTAGTTTTAAAATAAATGATTTTTGGGTGCGTACAACTCATGTAATACATATAGAGATAATAAAATTTAGGTTTTGATATATGTATGATGAAAACTTGGTATATTTAATTTAAAATAATTAAATGAGATTATTTGGATATTGTTGGAATTGTGATAATTAAATTAAAGATTTAATTGAATTGGACTATCATGCGTAGTTTATATATTGATTAATTATGCTTGTTTTGTGTGACTTGTTGGTATTATGATGTTGCCTTTGTGACGACGGGTTGTTGGGTATTATTTATCTCCCTATATTTTAGAATGCCTCTAGGTATGGGACTAGTGGGTATGCCTTTTGATGATTTACGCCTTCTAGGTATGGGACTAGTGAGGGTAGATTATCCCGTTTTTATCATCTTGAGGGTGGGCTGATTTTTATTACTTTATCGTCGTTACAGTAGTCTAAGTACGAGACTAAGTAAAGATTTATGTTAGAAAATCCTCCTATACATAGGATAGGACATATTGATAACTTGGGGACCCTTAGGTATGGGACTAAGGGGTATTTTGAGGATCTCACATCGATTAAAAAGGGTGGGGTAATTCATAAATTGTGAAATTTAGAAATTGAGAATTAATGCCTAAGATAAAAACGGGTATTAAAATTTGTGGCGACATAATGTGTCGGGGTTGACAGTTTAAACGGGCCAGAGGGCGATTTATGTCGTTTCGTGTGTGGAACCTTGTCATGTGTCGGGGCCGACAGTAAACGGGTCAGAGGGCGATTGACAAGGGTAACCTTGTCATGTGTCGGGGCCAACAGTAAACGGGTCAGAGGGCGATTGACAAGGGGAAGTGTGACACTTTAATAAAAAGTGAGAACAATAATAAAAGTTGGTTAATTTAATTAAATTAACATCGTGGGACTTGGGAATTTAAAATCATATTGGCGTGCCTTTATAAATGGGGATTTTTGCGGGTAGTTAGTAGGTTATAATTATCGCGTTTAATTATCCCGTTTAATTTAAAATATTCTATTGTGATATTTATTGCGTATAATGCTACTGTCTGGATTCAAGAATCCTAATTGAGGGGAGTAGTGTGTATTCTTGCTCGGGGCTTTGGCTCTGACCCATGCGTTTACTAATTTTTTTCAGGATTAGAATTAGAGAAGCTGCATAAGTTTATCGGAGTTATCATTTGGAGGTGCAGCTGGAGCTGATTTACTTTATCGCTTTGTTTTAGTTTAGACTTTCTTTTCCAGTCGTATTTCAGTATGAGACTTCATTGGAGTTTTATTGGGCCATTCGGTTCCAAAGTTGTTTAAAGGATTTATGTTGGATTATTCAGATCTTTGTTATTCAGGTTTTATTTAATCATTATTGGAGATTGGATATTTGGAGTTAGCATGTGATGGATCTTTTATCGCTTAGTTATTTGTGATTATTTGGGATTTATTCAATTATTTATCTTATGGACTGATTATTTATGTCTCATATCTGTCTCATGGTAAGAATGGTATTTTATTTAGTTCACGCCCGACATAGTTCGGCGGCGGTGGCTGGCCACCCCATCTGTCGGATTTTGCGGGGTGTGACAGATGGTATCAGAGCATGGTCTTAGGTCTCGTAGGTTATGAGTCCATTTAGCTTCCGCGTTGCTTATCTTTGATTCCGTTTTGATGATTTGTACTCTTAGTCATTCCAAGTTTGATGTTGTTTTGTTCCTATCTTTTCAGATGGCGAACACAAGGAGAAATGGGAGTAGGAGAGAGGAGTCTGTTTCTGGCCCCGCGGCTCAGGAAAGGCGGCGTCAGATTACTTTGGAGGCCGAAGAGTTAGCGGCTATCATTCGTGAGGCCACAGCGGCTGGTTTGGAGATGGGGAGACAGAGAGGGGAGACTTTAGAGGCACAGCAGCGGGGTACACCCGTCTCAACTTGGGATAGGGTGAGAACCAGTTTCTTTAAGGGTAATCCTCCCACCTTTGGAGGGGGATCTGACCCAACGGTTGCTCACCAGTGGAGGAGAGATATGGAGAGGCATTTGAGGATGGTTGACTGCACGGATGTGCAGAAGCAGATGCTAGCAACTTTTAAGCTGACAGGGGATGCGTTACAATGGTGGGAGAGTGCCACCACATCTGAGGAGATAGATAAGTTGGGATATGCAGAGTTTCTGATCAAGTTCAATAATAAGTACTTTCCGTATGCAATTAGGAAAGCAAAGAAGAGAGAATTTATGGATTTGGAGCAAGGTTTAAAATCAATTGTCGAGTATGAACAGGAATTCACCAACCTATCTATGTTTGTACCAGAGGAGGTTGGCACTGAGTTTAAGAAGATGGAGTGTTTCATTAAGGGATTGTCTTGGTCGATTAGGCAAATGGTGTTGGGGAATCCGGCATACACTACTTATGCTCAGGTGGTGGATGTCGCAATGTTGTTATGGCAAGAGAAGGCTAGTTATTAAAAGAAGTTAGGAAAGAGACAAGAGTCTAATGGACATGCAAGTGAGAATAAAGGCCGCAATGATCAAACATGGAAAAGACAGAGGACCAATCAGGAACAGCAAAATCAAGGAGAGGAGCAAACCAATACTAGGCATTTCGGAACTTTTAGGGGTGAATGCTTTATATGTGGAAAAGTAGGACATCCAGCGGCAAAGGAGAGCGGGCCAACAAAACCAAGGAGAACCGGCCCAACAAGGTCAAGGTACGCAAGGCCAACAAGGGCAAGGAGTTCAGGGGCATCTAGGACTGAGGCCTCCAGTCTTAGCAGCAGCTAGCGTTCAGGGGGCGCCAACAGCACCAACAGCACCGACAGCGTCAGGTGCGCAGGGAGTGGTCACTACACCAACCAATCCAAGTTATGGGAGATACTATGTAGTTCAGTCAGAACAGGATAAGTTGCGTGGCTAGTGGAATATCGCGGTACGTAATACTTCTTTAGATACTTATATATGTAGGATTTACATATTGTATTTTTGTTAAGGATTACGTTTGGGTGGTTTAGGTGTATGGGCGCCTAATTGTGGTATTCTACGGGTAGGCATATGTGAGCCTTATTTTCTTTCGCGAGATTTATGTATTGATGTGTATGCTTTGTCTAATTTCGAGGACGAAATTCTTTGCTAGTAGGGAAGTATGTAACACCCCGTATTTTTATTTATTATTTTAATTAATTGATTGGAATTTTCGAGAAAAATAAATTTTTGAATTTTAAATTTTTTATTGTCTAAGTATGTTGTTTATGATTTTAGAAGAACAAAACTTCAAGCGGAATTAAAATCGGAGTTAAAACGGATTTTATATTGATTTTACAATATTTTTGCCTTATGGCATTTTTTGGGGAAACTGTCAGTTTTTCGGGGTGATCGATCGATCGACGGGGGGGTAGATCGATCGACCCTCCCAGAAAACGTGCGCTGTAAGCTGTTTTATTAAGAGTTTGTGTAGGATTAGGACTCCTAATCACTATATAACCTTGTTAATCCGTAGGGGGACTTCTCATAATCACTTTTTCTCCAGTTTTTCACCAGAGAACACTTCCAAATATTTTTCCTCTCACTCATAATCATCAACCTTCAACAAAATCAAGTTTTTGTCACAAGTTTTGGCACAAGTTTTTTTGAAGGCTTAATTGGGGTTTAATCAAGATCGTTCAAGAACACTCTTTTGCTAATTTTTCGAGAGGAATCCAGATTTCTAATCAGATTTTCAACACGATCTTCACAGGCATTAATACTCTATTCTTTTCCTTTAGTATTATGCGTTTTAAGTGTCGCCTAAACACTTAATTACATGTTTTCTTAAAACAATTAGTAACTTAATTAGAAAAATTGAATACTAATTATGGGGCTGTTTTTATAAAATCTTTTAATCTGAATAATATTCATAACCCTTTGGGTACGTAGGATTGATGAGCGATTTTGGGTTTTATTGGTGTAGGTTGCATGTAGAAAAATTCTAGTTTTAAAATAAATGATTTTTGGGTGCGTACAACTCATGTAATACATATAGAGATAATAAAATTTAGGTTTTGATATATGTATGATGAAAACTTGGTATATTTAATTTAAAATAATTAAATGAGATTATTTGGATATTGTTGGAATTGTGATAATTAAATTAAAGATTTAATTGAATTGGACTATCATGCGTAGTTTATATATTGATTAATTATGCTTGTTTTGTGTGACTTGTTGGTATTATGATGTTGCCTTTGTGACGACGGGTTGTTGGGTATTATTTATCTCCCTATATTTTAGAATGCCTCTAGGTATGGGACTAGTGGGTATGCCTTTTGATGATTTACGCCTTCTAGGTATGGGACTAGTGAGGGTAGATTATCCCGTTTTTATCATCTTGAGGGTGGGCTGATTTTTATTACTTTATCGTCGTTACAGTAGTCTAAGTACGAGACTAAGTAAAGATTTATGTTAGAAAATCCTCCTATACATAGGATAGGACATATTGATAACTTGGGGACCCTTAGGTATGGGACTAAGGGGTATTTTGAGGATCTCACATCGATTAAAAAGGGTGGGGTAATTCATAAATTGTGAAATTTAGAAATTGAGAATTAATGCCTAAGATAAAAACGGGTATTAAAATTTGTGGCGACATAATGTGTCGGGGTTGACAGTTTAAACGGGCCAGAGGGCGATTTATGTCGTTTCGTGTGTGGAACCTTGTCATGCGTCGGGGCCGACAGTAAACGGGTCAGAGGGCGATTGACAAGGGTAACCTTGTCATGTGTCGGGGCCGACAGTAAACGGGTCAGAGGGCGATTGACAAGGGGAAGTGTGACACTTTAATAAAAAGTGAGAACAATAATAAAAGTTGGTTAATTTAATTAAATTAACATCGTGGGACTTGGGAATTTAAAATCATATTGGCGTGCCTTTATAAATGGGGATTTTTGCGGGTAGTTAGTAGGTTATAATTATCGCGTTTAATTATCCCGTTTAATTTAAAATATTCTATTGTGATATTTATTGCGTATAATGCTACTGTCTGGATTCAAGAATCCTAATTGAGGGGAGTAGTGTGTATTATTGCTCGGGGCTTTGGCTCTGACCCATGCGTTTACTAATTTTTTTCAGGATTAGAATTAGAGAAGCTGCATAAGTTTATCGGAGTTATCATTTGGAGGTGCAGTTGGAGCTGATTTACTTTATCGCTTTGTTTTAGTTTAGACTTTCTTTTCCAGTCGTATTTCAGTATGAGACTTCATTGGAGTTTTATTGGGCCATTCGGTTCCAAAGTTGTTTAAAGGATTTATGTTGGATTATTCAGATCTTTGTTATTCAGGTTTTATTTAATCATTATTGGAGATTGGATTTTTGGAGTTAGCATGTGATGGATCTTTTATCGCTTAGTTATTTGTGATTATTTGGGATTTATTCAATTATTTATCTTATGGACTGATTATTTATGTCTCATATCTGTCTCATGGTAAGAATGGTATTTTATTTAGTTCACGCCCGATATAGTTCGGCGGCGGTGGCTGGCCACCCCGTCTGTCGGATTTTGCGGGGTGTGACAATTTGGTGGAACATTCTTATAACATCATGCCGTCGAGCATCAAATTCAACTCCACAAACTCACACGGTCGGGGCCCCGACTAATTATCATTCAGAAGTTATTTTTCTTGCTCAGGAACTAATTTTTCTTATGAAGTTCAGGAGGCACATTCAGGAGTTGTTTTTCTTGCTCATGAATTATTTTTGATATTGAAGTTCAGGAGGTATATTGAAGTTCAGGAGGCATATTCAGGAGTTATTATGCACATACTATTGAAGTTCAAAAGTCAAATTCAGCATCTACAGCACTGAGATCTTTACTACTACTGTCCCAACCAACATTAAAGAAGAACTTGTATGAAAATGTTTTGAAGTCCACCACTAGCTTGGTACTAATAAGATTGAAGAGTTGGGTTCAAAAGCTAGTATGTTACTCGACAAAGTATTTAGAGGATCATAAATCAGAAGAATCAAGCACGTGAAGTTAGCACTCTGTTGCTCGGCACAGGAGGCAGTTGGTCGGCTTGCAAACCAATCATCATACTAGAAGATTATGACAAGCTACAAGCTGCATACTATGGCATGGCTGCATCCAAATTCCCAGGGGTGATACATATCACACGGATTTCCTCAAAAGAAAGATTAGCAACCATCGATCAGCTTACATCATATGTCGTCCAGGAGATAATGCACTTTATGTTGGACAAATCAAGAAGGTAGATCAAGAATTTCACGAGAACCGAGCAACACTGCAGAATAAATACTCCAATCTTTCAAGTAAACCATCAAGCATGGAGCATTGGAGGCTTCTGTTAACGCAAAAATTCTCCATCTATGAAGACCAATAAAAAAAGGACTCATGTCATCCTACGTGGTAATATTCGACACCCGAGGAGAGTTGGTCGAAATCCGAGGAGAGTTGGTCGGCACCCGAGGAGTATTAGTCGGCACCCGAGGAGAGTTGGTCAGTACCCGAGGAAAATTAGTTGGCACCCGAGGAGTATTAGTCGGCACCCAAGGAGAGTTGGTCAGTACCTGAGGAAAATTACTTGGCACCCGAGGAGTATTAGTCGGCACCCGAGGAGAGTTGGTCGGCACCCGAGGAGAGTTGGTCGAAATACCAACCAGGAAGATCAAAGGATAACTATGCAATTAATGTGCATTAATGAAGATGACAACACATTTAATGAGCCTTAATGTACATTTATATTGTATTAATAGATGACAACACATAGCATACCAAGCGATTCAACAATTAGATTCGTTGAATGTAGACATAAATGTCTACATACAATGAATCTCTTTATCTCCCATCACTATAATACATGTATCCCCTTAGCCAAAAGAGAGGATATCCGAGGAGATCCAAGAGAACCTAGAAACCCCATACACAAGATACACATCCTTTCTCTCTCTACACCCTATGGTGCTATTATAAACCCCTGGAAATAAAATAACAGTGGACGTAGACTTTATTCATAGCCGAACCACTTTAAAAATCTTTGTCTCTTATGTGCTTGATTGGATTGCTTTCATCTATTTATCTATGATCATAAAAATGGGATTTGGTCCAGTTTTTTGCATCAACAGTTAGTATCAACAATAACCTTATATATCTATGCGAGACTACTTACATGATTTTATTGTATTATTATAATATAATGGTTCTATGTTAGTAGGTTATGAAGATTATGGATATCTCTCTAATCTTTATGAGGATTGATCTCAGAAAAATATATGTATTTCTTTGTTGTAGTATTGTTATTTCTTAGAGTTCTACTTGAAAAATTTAGTGGCTACTTCTTCTAACCACTATAAAATTTAATTGTGTGGTTAAGATCTTAAATTTAATATATTCTTTGTTTTGGTCAATTGTCTCCCATTACAGGTGTTCCTAGTACTATCTAGCGAGATAATGTATCATGCATAACATATATTCAAAAAGGTGTCAAATTTCTTTAACTAAATATATAAAATTTTCGTTAATAAATAAACAATATAATTTTATTGATTATAATCTTCTTAAAATTACAAAAAAACATACAAATATATTATAAAAATAATTGAAGTAATAAAACGAAAGAGATTTAATACTTTTTTATCGATGTTACTTTTGGACAATATGACGGTAAGGAAATTATGTCCTAGTTATGATTCTCAATCTCCATTGAATGATTACCTCCTAGGATATTAATATCTTTTAAACCAAAGTAAAAATACATTTTGATTTTCCTATGAACCAACTTTTTCAGAGATGAACTCTCTACTAATGAAGACTTAGACTATTGAATTTTTGTAATTAGAATACTCAAGAGTTTTGAAATATAAGCGATAAAAAACTCAAGGACAATAATTGATATGTGCATATATATATATAAATAAGAAATTGATGTATGGTCTAAACAGATTCAAGTATGATTAAAATAAACATAAAATGGAATAGGCTTAAATGAACACGCGAAACTCCTTAAATATGGTTAATAGATACAACCTTAATTAGGCAAAATTTAGGATAAATAACTGCCAAAAAAGGTTACGAACCGTGTAGATATTCATCGAAATTTATTGGGTTAGGGAAACGAGTTTAAAAAATGAACCCCGTTCAATTCTAAAAACCCATTATTAGTTAGGGATAATTTTTTTTAGAAAAAACTCTAAAGGAATTTAAGTAAAATTTGTCCCCAAAATATAATTGCAATAACCAAGGCCCTGATCGAAGAACCCAAAGACTGGCACAGACTGGGCTGTATGAGTTGATAGTGGCATGCACATGTGAGATTTTAGCCCCAAATCCAAACTATGTATCATGTAGGGATTTTCCCCTCTAATATTTTGGGATATACCTAGGGAACTAATCCCTTATGAAATTTTGTAAGAATGTATAATCCTTATATTCCTTTAAATTATCATATGTAGAACAATCCCATTTCCCCAAACCAAATAATAGCTTACTCATTTCAAGTAGGTTCCTTTGAGACAATTTTCTCATTTATCTGGTAATTGTTTTGAACACGTGAATATACCATGTTAATGTCCTCGATGGTAGGAACATGTTGGTATTTGGACCTACTCAAAATGACGTATTCTTTAACTTTCATGTAGGCCTAAAGTTTACCAAATGTTATATGTTCATTATACAATTTTCAATGATCCGCTGCATGAGTAAATTGGCTAACTTACTGCATCTAGCGAGGTATATTGTGTATTGGAAACTTCCCAGAGAAAGTCTATTGAATTTACATGCTAAGTAATTAAAATGATGCCTTGATCTGTTAGTTAGTTCTAATGGTTATGTTATTTTGGACATGAACATTATCAGGTCACATGAGTACTTTAAAGAATCCAACCTTTAAAATTTCCAAAGGTAGGAGCCGACTTCACACTCAAGTAGGTTATTGAGGTGAAAAATGAACACACAACAATAGTATGTATAGTGCAAGTAATATAAGTAATTTAAGATGAAGATAATATGTATGTGGTTCAGCCAAAGTAACCTATATCTACGGGGTAAAGGGATGGAAAATAATTTATTAATTTGGGAGTATTAATAGTTTCATACAATCAACTTGGTCCATCCCTACTATCCTACCCTAGATTTGTATAACAATCTTACATTGAGGATACTATAATCCAGATCCCACTACTAAAGCAGTGGTTCCTCATATAGTACACGTGGTTGTCTACTAAGTAGCTAGTATCTAACAAGTTTTTGTAACAATCCCCAATTTTTCAGGTACTAGTTGGTACTTTTAATACGCCGAAGATCGGGCACATTAAATAATTTATATAATTCTCAGTATCAACATATAAAATAAAAATAACTTGAAGTGGCTTTAAATCCATCCACAACATGCGATAACTAAACAATAAATAAAAACTGAAATAAATACACAATTATCCAACATAACTAAAATTATCATAGCTCCCAAATAAACTAACTGAAATAAAAATAACTATGACTAAAAGTCTATACAATCTCTTGAATAAATAAACTGACTAAATTGAAGTACTTAAATCAATAGCAACCTATGCTAAGAATCAACTCGAAACAAAACTAGATAGTATATGGAGCTACAAGTTTGAATATCCTCATCCCTATGGATTCAATATATCAATGCCTGAAAAACAATTTTATATGATTTGGGTCAGTGACCTAGGTTGCAAGAAATATCTTCAATATCAAAAGAAATAATCATGTGACTAATTTAGAATAAACATGCAAATTCTGTTGACACGCACATGAAATAAATACCTCACCCCTCATCGTAAGTAAAATACTAATGCATGTTACCAATCCGAGGAATGAATTATACTATAAGTCTTTGTCATTAAACTAATAAATTAGCAATAACTAATAAAATCCAACGGAGATGTAGCTAGGTACACGTGAAAAGAATAAAACCCCAAATGTCACATCGTGATGCCTCCTGTGAAGTAAGATACACTAGATCTGGTAATTACAACATATAAATGTTACATAGGGTCCATTTTATTTAAATTTCCATCATTGGACTAACATATCTCTTTAATTAATATTATTAGTGATAAGCACCCAAAAGTGTCTATTTTATACCACGAATAAATGCATTTTAGTCGCTCGTTTTTAATAAAAATGGTCTTATGCACGTTAATGTCTATTTTGTAGGTTCAATACATGTTGCGGAGCCCAAGTGATTAATTCGAAGCAAATATGCAATTCGTGGAGCTAAATACCTTATCCTGTTATCCTAACCTATCCCCGACCTTCCTAAAACCTTCACCCAAGCCCCGTGTGTGTTTGGTTTGTTCTCTTTTATTTTATTTTATATGTTTTAGATTTTTTTATTTGCGTTGTCTTTAATTTCTAAAATATATTTTATTTTCGAGTCGTGTACATAATTTATAATTTATTTTTTATTTTATATGTTTTAGATTTTTTTACTAATTTTTATATTTTATTTTTTTGCGCGTCGAGTAGTTGTTCTTATATTTTCTTTTCTTTTTGTTTGTTTGTTTTTAATTTATAGTTAGTTTAATGTTATCTTACTTGTTTTATTTTATTTTATTAGTTTTCTTTTTAATTTTTATTTTAGACATTGTTCGTAGTCGTATATATTAGGGTCCGTGTGTTTTTAGTTTGCGTGTCGAGTTTTTATTTTTTTAGTTAGTTTTTAGCTTTTAGTATTTTCTTGTTATTTGTTTTTCTTTAGTTAGTTTGATTTTAATTTAATTTAGTCTTTATTTTATTATTAGAGTAGGATTTTATTTTTAGATTTTTAGTTTTATTAGTTCTACTTTTTAGTGCTATTTGTTTTTAGGGATTAAACACACATACACACACACTTATCCTACACCACATACTCATCTCACCCTCACCTAACTATCATAAACCCTAAGCCACACCCCATTTCATACCAATACCATACACTCTCACACACCCTATCTACCCCGTCACTTATCATCTTCTTCACCACACCTTCTCTCTCCTCTCCCTCCATTAACAACCTTCCACCCTTGTACCTCCACACCAAATCAAACACCATACCACTACCCAACAACCTTCCAACCCGTAATGACCCCAAACTGTCTGTTTCGAGGCTAAACCTGGGATCCATCTCGGGTTCTGCCCCTACAACCCGAATCCCCATACCCATTGGAACCCCGGGCACCCACGGGCCTCAATAACTCGTGACCTCCGACGACCTTATCACCCCGACTCGAGCCCGACAACCACAAAACCGAACCGGTGACCCAGCCCTGCTTATTAACCGAGACATGCCCCGACCTCCAAATTTTGGCCACACCACCTCCTGCTGGGCCTACCCATAAACCCGCAAACTTGACCAACCATTGCCCCACCATGGCAGACCCAGTCCCTCAAATCGCAACCCGAAACCTATTTAAACCCGAAACCTGTTAAATAGCTCCACTGCCATGATCGACCCATTTTTCCCTCTTATCCAAAATTGTTTTATCACCCGCCAAAAATAAAACCAAACAAAGACCAAAAGCTAAATAACCCACATGTCTTTTAAACCAACTAAACCCCTTTAGCCAAAATACCCCCAACTAACCACTTATCCATTTTTTTCAAAATGCCCATTAACCAAATTTGATTTTTTTTCTCACACCCCTTATGTCCATTTAATCCCTACCCAATTTACCCTTAGCTCCATGCCTACTATTTTAAAAAGATGAAGACCATTTTAAGGAGGGGATATTTTTTAGAGAGAAAATTTTAGAGAGAGAAACACCATTTTAGTATAGTTTTTTTTCAGGTTATAATTATTTTTTAGAGATTAGTGAGAAAATAAGTTTGTGAGATTCAATTTGAGAGAATTTTCATTTATATTTTTTTTGATCACTCACTTGGAGGGGTGTATGCTTCTAATTCAAGGATTGAAGTCAATTGAATTGAAGAGATTGGTTTGATTGTTCTTCTATCTACTCTTTTATATTAAGTGCCTATTGAATGTTTGTTTATCATGTTTGATATCATGTTAGGCTAAAACCCCTTTCAAGGGGTGGGATGACCCATTATTTTACGTAAATCTCGATTTAATTAATTAATTTAAATTAACTGTCCCTTTGATGATTAATTTAGCACTCTTACATTTTAATTTACGCCTCGAGAGAGGGTTAATGATTTTCGAGAGAAACTCAAAATTCTAGTTATAATACCCATTTTAGATTCGAACTAGAGATAGGGGCTTCTCAAGTGTGGTATTATTCCTTTAATTTCAACTCTAGGCTTACTTTTATGATGTAAACTAGTTTAATCGATCGATCCTAGCGGGTGATTTGTTAGATGCTGTTTGGATCTACATTTGAAGAGATGTAGGAGTGTTAAAATTAATTTTCTAAAATGTTATTATTAAAATTACATTTTCAACGAGAGTTGATTTGTGATTTTGGTACTAACTTGGAATAATTAGTTTTAATGAATTAATTAATTTTAATTAACTAGAATATATGGTGTCATCCTATCCCTTGTTAGTCCTCACTTTTATTTCCTCACCGTTCTCATATTTTAGATTTTTATTTAGTTAGATTTACTTAATATCTTCACTTACTTTTTTTTACATCCTTGATTTAATAGTCTTATTTCACCCTCACCACAAAAAAATGTTTTAATATTGAAAAAGCTAAAAAAATAGGAAAAGTAAAATGTCCAAAAAGTAAATAAAAATGAGTTACATTAGTTTTCCTCTCATTTCACTCCTTTGATGTGGATTGATACCTCACTTACCACTAAACTTTAGTTTATTATATTTTTTTGTAGGCATGAAAGGTTTTGATTAGAGGCCTTCCAACAACGACACGTAACGAAAATTCATGTCAATCAATTAACATAACACAAAGGTAACTACCTTTGGGGACCTTCTCTTAATTTTATTAGAAAATTTATTAGAGTCCCCCATCAAACATATAACAACATGTATATCACTATGCAATAACACCATCATTTGGTCCCATACCCAACCCCTATCCATGGATCGTGTCAATCCATGTCTCTCACCATGAAGAGGTGACCATCCTGAGCATATCATTAAATTATAACGACCTCAGCAATTGCCTCCGTCAATAACCAGGTGTGCAGTGCACCATCCCAATTATTAAACAACCTCGATCGATAGATTCTTCATGAGTTTAAGAACTTCCTTTGTCATCTTTAAAACTTTTTAGGGTTTCAGGTATGCTATATTCCCTTTTATAACATCCTACGTTTTTTTTTTGTGTTTTTTTGCAATATCTTCAATTCTAGCTGTGATTATTTATTTTTGTTGATGGTTGTTACTCGATTTAACTTCTGCATGGGTTTAAATGTCTTAGGAGACCATTGAGTTGGTTGGCCTAGGATTTTCCAGTTTTAGTTTTTTTGAGATATTCTTAGGTTTCATTTTACCCAGATTTTTCTTTTCTGAAGACAAATAACCCCAAGCCTTTGTTTACTCCCAAATTCCATCCTTCTTGTCACCGATCGTGCCCACAAATCTTATTTAACCTTTATGAATGAATACTCTTAGATTAATAGGTGGTTAGAGCATGTTAGGAGGTAAGATAGGTTTTCCCTGAGGTTTTGAGAGAGTGGTTTCCCACTCCCTGATGTTTAGTTTGGCTTGAGGATAGTCAATTTCATCCTTGATATACCCATAAGCTCTATCTTCTACCGGGTCTGCTCTACAGCCTCCAGGCATGGAGTAACAGGGTCCATAGTTTGTGGGGACATATATAGTTGATGAAAACGACCATTAACCTGGTGGTAAAAACTTAGCAAATATTATTTTCGACATATCAATCACTGACATTGAGGATTCATCTAAGATAGTCATGTATGATAGATCCGCGTCTTCCATCTCTCCCATTTAGGTATCTTCTGTCAAGGAGAGAACTTTTAGGAGTTCCACTAATTTCTATGACCCTTCAATACTAGTGTCATATGCCACGCTTGTGATGTCCTTAAGGATGATTTAGATGACCTACGAGAGAGGTATGGCGTCCCCATCAATACCATGGATGACCTATAGGAACTTCAAGTTGGGGCTTATCTTACCTTATACCCTATTATAATATCCATCCTAAGGGGTTATGGGGTCACTCTGACCCAACTTCCCCTAATGCCTATAGAAACATTCTTGGGGTGTTGATGTTTTGGCTGTCACGAACTGACTTTGATCTTATTGGGGATATTTTTAGGTTCGTACATGGCATAAAGGATAATGCCAAGGCTCCTAGATACTATTACTTTGCTCCTAGGAAGTCACATACGAGAATGTTCGAGGTTATTTAGAGGAGCAACCATAGTTGTAAAAACTAGTTTGTTTTTATGAAGGGTGATTGGGAGTTCTGAGCACATGATAAGAGTTGGTCTTATAGACGTCCCCGCAAATGGTGTGGCAGAAACAAAATTCATAAACATTTTTTCTTCATTTGCTTTATGATCTCCTTTTTGACTGATGTTGTGATAATACTTTTCTTCAACATTTTTAGTGAGTAAATGTCCCACACTTCCCTCTATACTACAGGATGTGATAAAAGTTTTTGTGAATGCAGGCCCCCAAAATTTGAGGATCTCTTATCTATTTCCAAGTTCATATGCCTTGGGTACCACACTCCTCTTGCTGGCGCTCCTCTTTAGGATACATTGATTCCCTCAGTAGCAGAAGGCCGTGTTGAAGTTGAAGAAGGTGGGGATACTTTGCTATATTAGGTTATCTTTTGTGTATGCAATGTAATATGTCTAATTATTGAACTTTTTTGTAGCTTCTACTCCCACTACCCCAGGTTTTATTACCGAGCCTTCTTATGGGATAGAACCTTAGACTATTGATCGTACTGCCATAGAGGTTGATCGTCGTAAAAAATTAAAGTAGGAAGCAAAGAGTAAAGTTGACATTGATCCTAAGGCTAAGAAGAAGTTTGATGCTCAAAAGAGGGATGAGGCCAAGGACAGAAAGCAAACCGAGATTAATGCTTGGAGGAAGGTCGAAGATAATGCCGATGCCAAGGCTAAGTCCAAAGGTAAGACTCTCATATATTATGATCCTCTAATTATTGGTGACGCAAGTCCCCTTGATCTCCCCACCACCCAAGGTGTTCCTAAAGTCATAAGGGTGAGTGCGGCGAGGACAATTGGGTGTACTGTGGAGAGGATGAAAATCGGTGGGTGCTCTTCTCGTCGGCTCATTTGTGGACTAGGGTCATGCCCACATTATGGAAGGTAGAGGATTTTAAGTTTCATTCTAACTACGCGGTCACATCTGAAGACTTGAAGAATGACCTATACTCTATCTTAGTAGATGAATAATGCCACGGACATGCTCTTCTACCATGGGTACAATAAAGATATTGAAATTTTAAGGGGCTATGACCCTAATGCTTTGGGGAGATTATTTCAGTATCATCTATCAGTGGTAAGTTTGATAATTTTATTATCACCTGAATTTTCCAAATACTTTGACACTCGCTGTCCTTATGTCTTTTTCTTAGAGGGTGCAACAACTGCCATTATCCTCAGCTAGCAAGTCGTGACCAACCATTATGCCTATGAGGAACATGGAGAAACCATCACAACACTCACTTAATAGAATACTCAACTAAAGGAGAAACTAAAATAGTCTACTAATGAGCTTCCGAAAACTTATGGAGAGATAAAAGATAGAGATAACCAGGTGGTTGCGAAGACACCAACTCTCAGCAAGGCATAGGAGGAGATCCAAAAGTTGAAGGATCAAGCTGGCACTATTGTCATTAAATTTCAAATTTTTGAGGAGACACTCAAAAAGTCCAACGACGATCTCACTAAGTCTAAGCAAGAACTTAATATGGTCAATTAGGAGCTTAATAGGGTCAATTAGGAGCTCGTCAAAGTTAATGAAGCTTTCGTTAAGGTTGATGAAGCTGGGGTTGCCAAATTTAAAATTTCTTTCGATTATAACATAGATAGCGTAACCTTTTTTCTTGATGGCTATGTGAAACTCAAAAAGAGAGCTATGAAACATTACCTCGAGATTGCAAATGTTATGGGTAAGTGAGAGGGTGATGATGAGGATGACACAACCTTAGCGACTGAGTACTAAATGGTGGTATATGAGTTTGCTGTAAAAGATGATGATATTGGTGAAGCCGACCAGAACATCTCTGTAGAGACTACTATTCCGATAGTTCCAGGAGTTACTTAAGATACTATTATGGTTTATGCATATGCTACCACCATTCCCCAAGTCAATCCAAAGACAAACCAAACGCTTTAAGTTGCTCAAAAATTAAAAATGCTATTGTGGCTTATAATCTCCTTATTTTATATGTTTGTGAAGATTTTTGTAATCCGCCTTTAGTATTTTGTACTAAACATTTACATTTGTGCTTACTTAACTTTGAGATGAAATGTGGTTCAATTTCTTATCTTCATGAATTCATGTGTTTTGACTTTCTGCCAATTAATTTAATTGGCAGATGTTTTTAATTGCCACTTGTAGCTAATTGTTTGTGCAAAAATTGACAAGTAAATGTGCTCGAGTCTCGTTGACCTCCTAATTAGTTATAGTATTATGGTCTCATGGTAGGATCTTAGATACCCGCCATATCGATTTACTAGCTATTAAATGCTGAGGTAGGCCTTTGACTAGTTTAGTCTTATGATCATGTGGTCAAATCTTCTCGACCTGATATGCCTTACTAGATACTAGTTTTGGACTGACCTAAGTTATCTTGACTTAGGATCTACCATTGTTTGAGGTAACTTACTTTTCATATGGGTGGATCTTTTAATCCTGACCATGTGTTGGAATTAGTTTTCAAAGTCGACCAAAGGTAATAGAATATATCCTCATGTTAGTCAGTTATGTTAATATCTTATCAACCATATACATTAACTGGATTTCCTAGATTTAGCCAAATGTACTAGGATCTATCTTTGAGTTAGTAATTTATGTGACTCTGTAAAATTTCCCAATTTTAAGTAAACTTATTGATTGTGACCAATCTAAGGCGAGGCCAATCTTGAAGTGTTACTTGATTAGTTATTCATATGTGTTTAGCGTTGGGATGTCTTCATCCTTTTATTCATATATGTTTCAACAATGATTTAGATAATAAATAGTGAAGAAAACTTGAAATGACAATGTATGTAGATGAGGAATCTGATTCTCATTGATCATTGATTACAATATTGATGTTTACACCTCTTGTGCCGAGGAGACATGTAGAAGTTGTTTACGTGATTAATTTTCTTATCTTCCTAAATATAATAACTATTGGTAGTATTTCCTCAGATGGTCTACATTCCATGGGTTTTTAAACTATTCACCTTTAAAGGTTTCAATTTTGTACGTTCTCGGTTGCACGACTACAGATATTCTGTATGGGCCATGTTAGTTCGGTTTCAGATTATTCCCTTTTTAGATGACATTTTTATCATGTAATCTCTTTCCTTTAAAGAGATAATATTTACCTTTTTATTATAAAATCGAGCAGTCTTCTACTGATAATCTATGACCCAAAGTTTTGTCTAATCCCTAACCTCTTGTACCAATCTAGATCGAGTGTTCTCATTAGGTCTCTCTTGGGAGAGTCAAAGTTTAGTACCCCCGTGCCTTTGTAAGTTGACCTTAGTAGGTACTAATGCATTCGTACCAAATGCTGACATGAAGAGGATTTCACCCATCGCAGTTCTTAGCATCGTTATATATGCCCAAAGTACATTGTGAAATTTTTTGATCCAATTTACCTTAGAATCATCCAATCTTATTTTAATTCCGTCCAACAGGGTTATATTTGTGATATATGTATGTCCATTGCACTGAGGGTGAACTGGTGCAAAGTGAAAATTCTTAATCTCAAAATGAATGCAATAGTCTTCAAATTTGTCATTTTTGAATTACTTGATGTGGTTGACGATGAATGTGTAGGGCATCCAGTATATGAAGATTATGTTCTTCTAAATGAAGTGGAACCCCTTGTCATTTGGAATTTAGACTAGTGGCTCGGCTTATACCCATATAGTGAAATATTTGACTATTACAACCAGGTATTTAAAGCTAGCCCTTTTCTTCAAAAGTGGGTCGACCATATCAATCCCCCTCATTATAAAAGGCTTAGAGGAAATGTTCACTGTTAGTGCATCTCTTGGAATCTTCTTTATCATGGCATACCTTTGGCATTTATCAAATTTTTGCATGTAAATAGCAAAATCCTCCTTCGTTATGGGATAATAATATTATTGAGTGGCGAACCTCTTTGCTAATGATTGTCCTGCTGAATAAGATTCATAAAATCCCTCATGTACTTCCTTTATTAGATCATTGACCTCAATTGGATGAATGCATCTAAATAGCGGCATAATGAATCCTCTCCTGAATATATTACTCCTTTATGGACATACCTTACTGCTTTTTAATTGAGCATCCTTGCTTCTTGTGGATCTGTTGGTATGGTACAAGTCTCCAAGTATATGCAGATGGGGTCAATTTAAGATGGTCATGCATTTAACTCCAAAACAAGGATGCATTCTTCTTCTATATTTCACTGTGATAAGATTTTCACTGGACTATTCTACTAAGTTTCGCTCTCATTGCTGATGCCAGATGAGCAAGAGAGTCTTCTCTAGAATTTTCAACCATTGGTATTCTAACCATTTGTAGAGCCTAAAACATAGACAACAAGTCTTTTAATTTTTCCAATTATTTTACCATTGATTCTTCTCTGACCTCGTAACCATTAATATTTGATTTACGATAAGCTGAGAGTCATTATGTGTCAGTAACTGCTCGGTGCCCAGAGATGATGCCAATCCTAGGTCGATTATGAGTGCTTCGTATTCTTCCTTGTTATGGGAGGCCTCAAAGTTGAGTTTGAGGCCATATTTTCCATCTACACCGGTAGGTGTATCGATGATCAAACATTTTCCACTACTGCTAGCACGTGATGAACCATCTATAAATAACCGCCACACAAGAAGATCTTATTCAAAATTAACTTCGACTAAAGATATGATCTTGAAAAAAAATTCGTCTATTTTGCCTCGTGAGTTCTTACATATTGTCGAGTCAATGACTTTAGTTTATCTCTCTGCTCAAGTGATTTTATATCTAAGCTCTCTTTCGTATAAGTTTTCTCTGCTACTTTTAGTGGTGAGTAATCTTTTGAAGAAGTTTGCTCATTCTTTTTATCCTCATAAGTAAATTATTCTATAAAGTTTGCTATGACCTAACCTTTACTTGTTGTTCTGGACTTATATGTTAAGTCATATTCTCTTAGTTCCACACCCCAACCCATCACTCTGCTAGATTTCTCAAGTTTGTGAATGGCATGTCATAGAGGAAGTATATATATCAAGATTATGTGAGCTTGGAAGTAGTTTTTTTTCTTCGAGAAGCTTCAATAAAATCCAACACTAACTTCTCCCACCTAAGTTACCTTATATCATCACCATAGTATGCCTTGCTAGTATAGTATATAGTCTTTTGTTCTTCATCTTCTTGTCGGAGCAACGACGAGTTGACTACAGATTCGAATACCGCCGAATATAAGTAAATCTTTTCACCTGGGATTGTCCTTGAAAGCAAATGGTTGTCCCTAGATACTTTTTTAGTTCCATGAAGCCTTGTCACATTCCTCGGTCCACTCGAAGTTTTTTTTTAAGTAATTTGAAGAATGTAAGATACTTTTTAGTGGCTCTTGACACAAACCGGTTCAGTGTGGCTACTCATCTTATCAATCTTTGAATTTCTATTTTACTCCGAGGTGGTTGTATGTTAATCAATGCCTGGATCTTATCCGGGTTAGCTTTTATGACCCTTTGATTGACTATGAAGTCAAGAAAATTTCCTTCCTCGACTTTGAAGATATATTTTCCAAGATTCAGCTTCGTCCTATACTTTTCATATTGATCAAATATCCTACTGAGGTCATTGATGTGGTCGACTATCTTCTTACTCTTAGTTAGCATGTCGTCCACATATACTTTCATAGTTTTATCAATCTGGTCCTCAAAGACTTTGCTCACTAACCTTTGGTGAGTAGCTCTAGCGATTTTCAATTTGAATAGGATCACGTTGTAGCAATATGTACCTAAGTTAGTGATGAATGAGGTTTTTTCCCGGTCTCCTGACTTCATCTTGATCTCAATATACCCTGAATAAGCATCCATGAAAATGCGTACCTCGTGCCCAGCGATGGCATCAACCAGCTGCTCAATTCTATATAGTGGATAATGATCATTGGGGAAATACTTATTGAGGTCAGTAAGGTCGACGCACATGCGCCACTTGTCATTCTTTTTTTTTTTACCATGACCACATTTGAGAGCCAATCTGAGTATATAACATCCTTAATGAAGTTTTCCTTCTCTAATTTATCAATTTCTTCTTCAATGGCCAAGTTCTTATCTGGGATGAACACTCGGAACTTCTATCTAGCAGGAGTAAAGTCATTAATGATATTAAGATCGTGGAAAAAAATGATGGACCCATTCCCAATAAGTCCTCGTGATTCCATGTGAATAAACTCTTTCTTTGTCTAAAAATTTCTTCCAACTCTTTCTTGAAGGTTGGGTCTAGTGACGAGTCAATCCGTGTTGTCCTATCAGGATGTTTATCATCTAGAATTATGGGTTCAATTTTCTCAATGACCTCACCTGTGAGAAACTTATCTTTATCTCGAGAGTTCATCTCAATCTGATAAGCGTCGACCAGTTTATCTTGTTCCTATATTTTGGCCAAGGTGTATTAGCATTCAAGAGTTTCCACTTAGTTTCTCTTTATCACTCTAACCCCATAGTTTGTTAGGAACTTTAGGCATTGGTGAATAGTTTAAGGTATGACCTCAATTTTTTTCAATTCAGCCCTGCCAAAGATGGCGTTGAAGGAGGAGTGGACATTCTCATTATAGATAAAAAACATATCATTTATATTCGATGGGGAGGCCATTTTCTGATCATAACATCTAGTTTAATCGTTCATTAGGGGTACACCATATCCCTTGAAAAACCAATAAAAGGTGTTTGATATGCCTCTAATGTGTGTTTTTTCAACCTCAACTTCTTAAAGCAATTGTGGAACAATACATCTGCATATATTCAATTATCAACTAGAATTCTTTCTACTCTGCTCTCATGTACCATCATAGTGACCATTAGAGGGACGAAATAGGTATAAATAAGTCCTCATAAATCATCTTTTGAAAACCTTAAAGTTATACGATCATTATTTACCTTACGAGGACGAGTCTCCCAAACAATAACCAAACTACTTTCTCTGATATGAGCACAAGCCCTTACTTCTTTGAGTTAGTCTTTACTTTTAGAAAATCCATCTTCGTCATCATCATCCTCTCTAGATATAAAGTGATAACCAAAAGAAATCACTGTGACATCATTTATTGGCAGTGTTCATGTCCAAAATTAGTAAGGATTTTATCTTAAGTAGAAATTACCAATTTCGTAATCACAGATAATTAGTTGAGTAATGTAAAAGAAGTTAATAAAGAACAAGAAAGATTTTTAAAGTGGTCCAGCTTAGGGAAAGCCTACATCCAATGTTATAGTATTACAATTGAACGTAGTTACATAAAATTCTAAGTAGTCTTTCTTATGTGTTTTAAATTTATCCCTTGAGCTAAGGGAAATAAGATATTTATACTTGTCTCAAAAACCAAGGGGTGAAATGCCTTTATATATCCAGACATTTACACCTATACATAATGAATGAGACCATTGATCTTCTAAGGCACTTATGAATGTCTCTTGATAATTCCCATATGAATAACATTTCTTCTTCCTGATGGTTCATCTTCTTAAGTTGGTCGTCCAGAACTTCGACCAAGTAGTTCTATAGTCGACCAAGTGTAAATGAAATGCTAAGATATATGCTTATGAGGATGAGTGTCCTAATATCATAGGTCATCGTGGCATGAATAATTTAACCCATAACAATCGAACCCAATGTTCCATGCTTGATGATTTGTTTAAAGGATGGAGTATTAAATCTAAAAAATTTCTCGGAGCTTCAGCATGACGGAGGTCTATAACCGACCTTCTTGACATGTAAATTTTTCACAAGATTATTAGGCGATGAAATTTTTGTGAATAATTTGAAAATTGGAGAACTCTTAAAGGGTACATTAGTCATTTCACATCTTTGGAAACCATGTGACCGTCAAGTGTTCAATCGTTGGTTCAGTTAATCATTACTTCTTAGCCTTCGAGGTAAGCTCTAAAAGGATGAAACTTTCCCCCCATTTTTTCTCACCTCTAACCTTCGCACTTAAGAAATCTCTATTTCTTCGATATTTTCCTTTGTCGTTCCTTCCTTGCTGTTCTGTAGTGACTTCGGTAAGATTTATTTATTTTACATCCCATTCTTTTATTTAATTTAAACAATGGTGTATATTGTGTATGAGGATTCCTTAGCAGAGTTTAGGAAAAGACGAATAATCCTCAATTAGGAATCCTTGGAATTTGTGGAAGGTCTTGTGGACTTATTGTCACTTGATGAGGGCCATTGGATTCTCACCTTATTTATTGCGAAATGTGGAATAACATTCCCTCCAAACCACATGTTTCTTGAATTCTGTCAATATTTCAATGTGGTCCTTCGTAGATTAACCCTCCAACACTTAAAGGATAGTAAACAGGGTCCATCGTTTAAACGAAATTCATGGGATCCACAGTGGGACTCATGAGTTCATTTACTATTACAAATGGAGAATAATATGGATAACTCTTATTATTTTAAGACTAAGCAGGACAAAAGGGCATTAGTAGTTAATCTGCCCAATTTAAATAAATATTATTGGGATTATAGTGTAGTGGTGAAGAACTGGTAGAATGCCCCCCTTCTCGAGGTGGTATAATACACTAGTACCAAATTCCCCAAGGAAGGGTGTGGTATAGGTCAGTTTATCACCTTGAATTTCACTTTTCTTCAATGCTTACTAATTATTTGATGTTATGATGACTAAGCACTCTTGTTTTATTTTTGCAGAGGAAAGTCAAAAGAAGTGTCACAAGGAGGGAGAGATGTAGTTGGATGAATTAAAGTTCTCATGGACAATTCATTAAAGAATAGGTGAAGATCACCCCAGAGCAGCTTTAGTTTGGTTGGAGTACTATAGCTCCATTACATCTTTTATGGCCTGACCAATTGAAATCATTCCTAATATCGAATAAATTTGGACAAGGAAACTGTTTCCACTTCTTCTACTATTGAGTCCTTCGGAGAAGATATGGAGTTGACACTTGGAGGGACTTTATCATCTTTTAAGTCTTTTAATATCATTGCCATCATGACTTTGCCTACTATCGAGATCGGAAAAAGAATATTTCCAAACCTGCTGGCTAGCCTGTCTCTTCCTCCATCCAAAAAGGACACTACTACTGATAAGAGAGATTTAGTTCTCAATATTAAGGAGGCTAAAACCACAGAGCCTTAATTAAAGAGGTTAAAGAGAAGACCAACTACTCAACATGGATTGGGTCTAAAGAGTTCTTCCAACCAAGAAGTAGCTAAATTTGCCTCTGTAGCAGTGAATCCTGGACTAGACAGGCGATTGATTGGTGTTGGAGTTATTCCAGAAGATAGGTCGGATACAATCCCTTTGTCAAGAGTCCGTCTATTGGAGATGGATAATCAAAATTTATATTTGGTAGTAACTTTGTTGTTGTTATCTTGTTCTGTAGTTTTTAGCTGACTATGACTAGTTATTGATTAGGGATGACCAACTGAGGTCCTCATCAACTGATGTAGAAGAGGACTTTGAAGGCTTGAAGAAATCCTTGAAATATTATAAAGAGGCTTCTGAGAGACAGAAAAAATAATAGAAAGTGAAATTGAAAGTGGATGAAGATAGGGAAACCACGACCGAAGATAAAATAAAGACTGTCAAAAACAAAATAAAGGCAGCCGAGGACAAGTCATCTAGCTCTTCTGGGGAGGCAGCTACTGAAAAGAAGAAATTCTTAGAGTTAAAGGACTAATATAAATAAGACAAGGAAGATGACTTCAACAGGGGATGTAATAAAGCATCCTCTGCAGCTGCTGTCTAGATTGCGTATGGAAAGAATGTGTCCTTCAAAGATGGGTGGACATCTGCGTTGAAAAAGGTTGGCACCTCACTTGACTCTGACCTGTTCCAGAGGCATGATCCTAGTTCCCCTCCCAACTTGGATGAGGAAATTGATGATGAAGATAGAACATGTGAATCCTCCCTAGCACTTGTACTAGGAATTTGTCTATTGTCCCAAAGACATCATTAGAGAACATCGAGAAGGTGTAAATTTCTTCCAGCTTGATGGCTAAATCTTTTGTCTCTTTTACTTGATATGTTTATCTTTATTTTTTCTTTTTTTTTTTAACTTTGTAATGGAATAATACTTTGTAACACATTTCTTAATAATGAATAAGAAATTTTCTTTGGTTAACTTACTAGTATCTACCTTTAATTATGCTTGTTTATTCTGCTTAATTGGACTTGTTGATCTGATACTATTGCTATTGAGTATACTTCCAAGAAGAATGCAATTATCTCTGCTAAAACTAACTTGTTAAGACGCATCAATAGCTTTTTAGGAGCTAGACATGTAAGTCTATCTGAGACTGAATTTGAGGGGTTGCTCGATAAAGATGCATTCGGCCAAGTAAAAGAGGCCTATGTACATTTTCATTGTCTCTTTGACAGGGTTAGGGAAAAAGAATGCAACATATTATGAGATGATTGAGTAGCTTTAGGATGATTATAATCTTGATTGGGCTTTACTGCATTCTTACTATGGAGCCAAATATGAGGCATTGAGTATAGGTTGGGTTTTTGAGAAGAAAATACAAGAGATCACACCCTCGTTTAGGAAGAAGGAATTCATGTTGAACAGGGAAATGGAAAGTGCTAGGGACATTACTAGTCTTCTTGATCAGGAGAATAACAATTTAAAGAATGAGTTGGAGAGCTTGAAAAATTCAGCGGGGGTTGAGCCAGCGAGGGCACCTATTTCTTAGAGCCTGAGAATGCCAAATTATTGAAGGAGTTGGAAAACTTAAGGAAGAAGAAGGCCAAATCTGGCCAGCCTTCCAAATAGGTGGTTGTTGCTTGGCCAACTTAGGATGAGGAAAGAACTAAGAAAACCTTGGTCGACCAAGCAACACTGTTAAAAGATAAATATAAAAGCATAAAAAATCTACAAGACCAAGTGGAACGACTAACTTTCACTTCCATAAATAACCCAAAGCTGTATGGATAAATAATTATAATGAGGCCTTAACTCATATACATGATCATCTAGAAGAATATCATTGAGAAGGATACATATGGGGCTAGTTGAACGTGCTAGGATTGCTAAAGGTGGACGACAATAATGAGTTGTGGCATTAGCATGACCCAGACATGTTAAATTATCCCAATCCTCCATTCAGGATTAATGCTAAGTGGATTCCAACTGATGCCATTCCCCAGATCTTAGTGAGAAAATTCTTAGTGGATTATGGTCTTTATGGTGAAGATGATTATATCCGCCCTCCTCACTTATTAGATTAGCTGAGCAACAGTGGTCGTAGTTGGATGAGAGATTTTAGAACCACAAATTTGACGAGTACCCTTGATGTTCTTCCTGCTAGGATGAATAAAGCTGAAGGAAAACGTCCCATAGAATAAATTTGTTTTTCTTTCTTATTTTTGATTGCATGTCTACCTTTTACGAAAGTTTAATGGAATAAAAGACTATTTTTTGCATACATGTTTATCTATGTACTTTATCCTTTTATTCATAATTAAGATTTTTGATTAGTGTATTGGCTATTAAACTAACTGACTTGCTTAATTGATCTGTGTTTGGTCATGTTATGAACTTGAATTATAGGGCCTTAGGTTCTACTACTGCATTTAGTTAAAACATATATGGCTAAGTGTTTTTCATTAGTTACCCTTGGCGACTAAGTGTATTAGAATTTTTGGTTTTTCCTAAATTTAATTTGGTCGGGTAAAACTCCTTGTTTCTGACATTAAGTCATACATGAAATTGCAGGGACTTATTGCTCCTGACTTGTCACAGACGAGGCCTTGAAACATGTCTAAAATAAATTTTTTTTGAATTTGGAGAAGTTTATTAGGTTGAGAAGGACTTATAGTTCATGACTTGTCAAGGATGAAGTCATACATGAAGTATACAAAATTTCTCTTTTTTTTTTTAAGTTGGAAAATTTTGCTAGTTTGCTGGGGAATGTACATCGTCGTAGTCCGAAAAAAGAAACACAAATATGAAGAATAGTTGGTAGGAAATCATAACTTTTTAATCTAGAATAAATGGTTACATCAAGTTCGCTATAGGATTACTGAGAGTATTTCCTGAGGTGGTCGGCATTCCATGGATTCTTAAATTCTTCCCCTTCAAATATTTCCAGGAAATAAGTTCCTGGTCGGATGAATTTGAGATATGATAAGGACCGTGCCAGTTTGCTTCTAACTTGTTTACCTTCTAGATAAACCTTTTAAGGACATAGCCTCCTTCTTTCAAGCTGGTCGGCTTGACCCTCCTGTTATAGAATCTAGTAGTCCTTTATTGATAGGCAGCCATTCGAAGTGTAGCATCATCCCTGGATTCCCGAATCATGTATACATCCAACCTCTTCATGAGATCACTTTTGAGGGAATTAAAGTTTTAACACCTTATAAGTTGGCGGACCTATCTCGATTGATACCATTGCCTCAGTTCCAAATGCAAGCACGTAAGAGTCTCACCAATGGCTATTCTCGACATTATTTTATATGCCCAAAGAATATTGCGTAACTCATTTATCTTGTTTCCCTTAGCATCATCCAACCTATTCTTTAATCCATCATGTATAGTTATGTTAGTGACCTCTGTTTAGAAATTGCACTATGGGTGTCTAGGGGAAGAATCAAGTTTTTGGGCCTTGAACTGAATATAATAATCTCCAAATTCTTCATTATTGAACTGAGTGCCATGATCAGTGATGAAGTCATATGGCATTTTGTACCTGCATGTGATATGTTTCTAGATGAACTGGAAAACTCTTTCATAAGTCATTTCAACCAGTGACTCAGCCTTCACCCATTTCGTGAAGTAATCCACTGCCACTACCAAGTATTTAAATCTACCTTTGGTCCTCAGTAGCGGTCAGACCAAATCAATTTGCCAAATAGAAAAAGGCTAAGTGGAATTAACTGGAGTTAAGGCAACCCCGATCTTTTATGAATTACGGCAAACTTTTAACATTCATAAAACTTCTTTATAATGGAAATACAGTCTTCTCTCATAGTCGGCTAATAATATCCCTGCATAGTTATCCTATGCACTACTGATTGTCTGTGTTAATGAGCCTCACATGAACCTTCATGTACTTATTTGATAAAGTATAGTACTTCGATCGAGTGAATACAACGAAGTAATGAAACTGTGTATCCCCTATTGTGTAGGACTACTCGCTTTAACACATAACTGGCTGCCTTGAACCTTAATTTCCTGGCTTCTTTTGAATCAACAGGTAATGCACCATCGTTAATATAATTTCTGATAGGAACCATCCATGAGGGTCCTAAATCCATTACAATAAAACTGACCATAGCTTTTAAGTTTATAATTATGAGTGCAAGAATTTCCATATAGATGGTTATCTTGACTTCTATCCTGGCTGTTGAGGTCAGCCGAGCAAGTGAATCTAATTGGGCATTATCTATTTTTGGAATTCTCACTATTTTGATTATAGCATACTTGTAGATGAATTTCATGGTTTTAAACGGATACTTGATCATGATATCTACCTTGACTCTGTATATTTGAGACACATGGTTAACAATGAGCTGGGAATCACTATGCACCATAATCTGCTGAACTCCCAATGATAAGGTTAACTCCAAGCCTATGATTAGTGCTTTGTACTCTACTTCATTGTTGGAACCTTCGAATTGAAAATGAAATGCATACTCCACATAAATTTCAATCGGAGTATTGATGATAACACCTGCTCCACTGCTAGTAGCACATGAGGATCCATTAACATACAACTTCCAAACTGGAACGTCGTTGTTGAAGCTTTCCTTAGACAATACACCTTGCTAGAATATTTTTCTGCTTTGTACAGTGTACCTTTAAGACATCTCTTAGGCAATTGACGTTTCAGGTTGGTAGGCGTTGTTTTCAATATTCTTTACAATAGAACTTTCTTGCAAGTAAGTGTGCCCGATAGGAAAACTTCGAGTAATGATCACTTTTGGATATGTAAATTCAGTAATGAAATATGCTACATCCTTTCCTTTTAACGTTGTCTTTAGTTCATAAAGGATTTTATATTCTACAAATTTTAGTGCCCGGGTCATCAATCTCCCTAATTTCTTTGGTTTGTGAAGTGCCTAGTACAAAGGTAAATTAGTGTAAACCACAATGGTGTGATATTGAAAATAGGCTCCATCATCCTTGAAGCATCAATAAGAGCAAGGTCTAGCTTTTTCAGACAGGAATATCTGATTTCTTCTCCTCTGAATGATTTTATAGTCCAATACCCTAGCTTTTGAACTCCATCATCTAACTTGACTAATGCCAAGCTAACAATGAATTCTGAAACTTCCAGAAATAGATACAATTTCTCTATCAGAATTAGTCGAAAGAGTAGTAATGGAGATCCAAAGTACTTCTTTAAATCCTGAAAGGCATTCTCACATTCGTCATTCCATTCAAAGGTCTTTCTAAGTAATTTAAAGAATGGTAGGCATTTATCAGTAGCTTGGGATACAAATTGATTGAGGGAAACCACTCGTCCTATTAATTTTTGCACATCTTTATCGCATGTTGGAGAATGCATCTCAAGCAATGCGTTGATTTTATTTGGGCTAGCCTCAATTCCTCTTTAATTTACAATGAATCCTAGGAACATTCCTTCCTGGATGCCATACACACACACACTTAGTCTGGTTGAGCTTTATTTGATGTTTTTCCAGATCATCAAGCATTTGACTCGGGCCTTTAATGTTGTCGACAACTACCTTGATCTCAGTAAGCATGTCGTCCACATATACTTCCATGTTCTTCCTTATTTTCTCTTTAAAAACTTTATTTACAAACCTTTTGGTAAGTTGATCGATCTTTTTTAAGCCCCAAAGGCATAACATTGTAGTAGTAAATACCTCGACTGGTGATGAAATATGTGCTTTCTTTTTCTTTCAATTTTATTTTGGTCTGGTTGTAACCAGAGTAAGCATCCATATATCTTAGCAACTCGTGACCTATTATTTTATTTTCCAATTGATTAATAATTCGTAAAGGCAAATGATCTTTAGGGCATGCTTTGTTGAGGTCGAAAAAAGACAAACATTGGTAATTTGTCATTCTTCTTTTTTACCATCACTACATTGGCTAACCAATTGGGTACTTGATATCATCAATGAAATGATCTTTCAGCAATTTGCCAAATTCTTCTTGGATAGACATATTTTTATTGGGACTAAATACTCTATGATTCTATTTGATCGGTTTGGTATCCTTATTGATATTGAGTTCATGGCATATGAAATTAGGATCAACTCTAGGCACATCCTCATGGATCTAAGTAAACACGTTTTTTTCTCTCCAAGGAATGCAATTAATTATTGTTTGAGGGTTGGAGTTAGGTTTGAGCCAATTTGGATGGATTTCTTTTGCCTTCCATCGTATAGTATAATGGTTTTCGTGTCTTACACGACTTGCCGTTTGACCAAATCAACTTTCTCATAGGGGTCCAAAGTGCCGATTTGATAAGTGGTGGTGTTCTTCTGAATTTCTTATTGGTCAGCAAAGGTATAGTAGCATTCTCTGGCTTCCTTCTGATTGCACTTTACCACGCAAAACCCATAGTGATTCGGGAACATCATACACTGATGAACTATAGATGCCATAACTTTGAACTTTTTCAATCCAACTCTGTCTAGGATCTTATAATAGGGCGATGGAACATTCTTGTCAAGGACAAAGAAATGAATTTTATCTGTTCTTCTCTCTGGCCAAGTGTCATAAGGCTGTATTTTACATAGTCTGTTTTGCATTAAGTATGTCGAATACCGTTACACCCATTGAAGAATGTTCACGATCATTTGGTCAAGAAGATGGATCCGAACATGAATCTTGTTTAACAACAAGCCTCCGTAAGATTGATTTTGGTAAGGTTGTGTTTAAAGTTCATTAATGTTTCATTTAAATGTTGGGGTATTTTTTTTAAAAAATATTTTTATCAACCTGAGGCATCTTCTTAAGTCAAAATAATTTTTCTCAGACCTATAGGTGGAGTTTTATTAGAAAATATATTTTCTCTTCGGTTGTGTAAACGGCATTGATATATCGTTCAGATGACAGGAAGAAGTCATTCAAACGACAATTTCAAACGACATTACATGTCGTTAGAAAGGTCGCGAGAACCTCGTCTGAAGCATTTCATCTAAGGACACCATAATTTTTTGTGTTTTAATATGTCGTTAGATAGGTCGCACGATCGTGGATCAAACGACATTGTTTGTCATTCGAACGACCTTGACATCTCATTCGAACGACCTCGTTGGCTCAAGTTTTTTTTATAAATATCGATTTTATAAGTCATTTTTCCTTAAGATTTTTGTTGAACGAAAACTACATATCTACTGAAATTATGTCTTCACTTTCAGGGCTTAAAAGCTTTGTTTTCGATTCACAAATCATCCTAATTACTTTAGTGAATCGTTTTGGAACCCAAGATACAATTTTGTTGAAGTTTTTCTTGTATAGATGAAATCTCTACTTCTAGATTGGTATCTTTTGATGGAGTTGCTTGCTGACGTCTGTGGTCATTTGAAACACTTGAGGGTGTTTCTTGTTGAAGGAAGACATGCGGTTCTTGTGGGTTATTAAGGAAGTCCATTACTGATCTAGCTATGGTCTATGTGAGTTTTCTGTGGGAGATTCATGGAAGATTTTATTGTGTACTTTGTAAGTTGTGATTTACTGTTCATAGTGAAATAAAGGTTTTACCTGAAAGGTTTTTTTTTCCTAAATCTCTATTTATGGGATTTGCATTATTAATTTATTCACCTAGATGGATGTTTTAGGGTTTAATTAATTTGTCTCACAAATTGACATTTAGTTAAATAAGTTTAACATTTGAAAATGTACGAATTGATTTAATAATCGATATCACACACTTTCTTACAAATTGGTATCAGAGAAGGTTGCACTAAGTTATTGTGTTTGATCTTGTTTACTCACTATTTTTGGGTGTTATTGTTTTATTTCTCTACTCTCGATGGATTCTCATAATTTTGACGACATAATTTGTTTGAATTTGAAGTTTGCTAAAAGAATTGAAATTATTAAAAAATAGAATTCTCATTTTAAAGTCGTTTCGAAACTTTTACAAACTGTTCAAAATCAAAGAGATTTATTTCGTGAGAGACTTGTAGACATGGATAGTGAATTTAGAAAATTAAAATTGTCCAAGAAAGAGAGTGATGATAGAGTCCTATTTTTAGAAAAATAATTGGAGGACTTTAAAAAGTCTAGGGTTTGTGTTTGTGCCAAAGAGGACACAAATATTTTAATTAATGATTTTATGGCACGTGAGAAGAATCTTAGGGATAAATTTGCACTTATTGAATGAGAGCCAGATAACCTTGTAGGTATAATTGATAATATAATGAAGGAGTCCCTCAAATTGAAAGAGTCTAATTCTTTGCTTGAGTAGAAAATTTTTAAGTTGAAAAATAATTTAAAAGACTTGAGTTGTTTGTGTAGTGATGGTAATGGCTCTCCTTATTCTCTTGTTTTGAGTGTTAAAGAAAAAATCATAGTTTGTTTAAAGGTCACACCTTAAGTAACATTCCTCCTGTTTACACTTGTTCACATTATGGTAGGAAAGTTCACCTTAGACATTTTTGTTTTGATCTTGGAAGAGATCCTAAGATGTTTAAGGATAGTGTTCCACCGATTCCCATAACGTCCCATCGATTCCCATAACCCCAGAGTTAGGTATACACCTGTTTGGGTTAGAAAATCCCTCTTTGAGATGCTGAATGTTAGGTTGGTTAATTCTCACATGCTTGCACATAATGTCTCACATGCTATTTCATGTCATTGATTGCTTGCATGGTTTGTTTGTTATACTCTAGTTGTGCTTCATGATATATTTGCTAGTGTTATGACATGTGTACTTTTTTATTAGATTTTTTTGTAAAATTTTTGGAAAAATAAAAAAGATTATCTATTTTTTAAGAATAAATTGAAAAGGCCAAAAAGAATTTTTTTGATAAAATTTTTGAAAAAAAAAAGATTTTTGTATTTTGTTTTACACTATTTATGGATGGGTATTTAGGATGATCAAGTCACAACAACGTTCCATATCCATGTGACTATTTGATAGTGTTTTGAGATGATACATCATTTCATCCATGTGCTTTATAATGTTTGGAGTCATTAAGATGAGATTTGAGATCACTTTCTACATGTTTGACTCATGATTTCTTTTAATGCACACTTTCATGGATTTTTTTTTTTATTATTGTACTTGTCTATCAGATATTGGTCATAGTGTTTTCATCTCAATCCTATCTTTAAAATGAACCATATGTGATAAAACTTAACAATGGAAGTAGTGCATGTAAGAATCGTTGCCCGTGAGGAATTTGTTTCAATATATATATGCAAAAAAGGGGCAGGGCTACAAAAGGTAATCATAACATCCTTTGAGATGAAGCCACCATTTAAATTGGGTAAAAAAGTGTGCCGTTGAAAAAAGTTGCCAAGACCCAAAAAATTTTAAAGAGCCAAAAAAGTGCGGCATTATAAAAAGTAGCCAAGGCCAAACTAGTTTAGTTTGATATGATCATTCAAAAGAAAAACATTGAATATAAAAATATGATCATTATCTTATATTTGAGGGACCTTGGTTGGAAATATATCAACGAGTTGCACGTCTTGGTAAAGTCTTGAAAAACCATTAAATAGTTTTACACATTATTGGTATGGAAATCATTTTAGACTTTGATTTGTTGATTTCATTGAGTCGATGTCACTTAAATTCAACAATTTTTACACATAAAGATGATTGTGAAGTTCATTTGTTAGGAGTATCCATATTCATTATGCACATTTGTTATGACTGTTTCAGTTGATTTACCTATTGAATATGTTCACACCCATTCATTCTGTTTCCATGAATTGGTTATTTCAGTGTAAATTCATGGCATGTGTTGTTTTTATAAATTTTCTTTGCTTGAAAAAATTTGAGAAATCAAAAAGAGCATGTGGATATTTTTGGGTTTCTCCTTTCATGATCGTAGTTGATTTATTCGTGACAATTTTCTTGTTGTTACACTCCGTACGGTTTGTTATTTTCTTTGTCAATTTAGAACAAATAAAAAGGGGGAGAATGAATTATGAATTACGGGGGAGTGTTATTTTGGAGTACATGAGAGATTTGAGATATTTGATCCTTGCTTATGTTTATCTCATTTCAAACCTGATACGTCACAAAGGTATTTCTTTTTTATATCATGTGTGTAGGTACAAATTTAGAGGATCATTATTTTGTACACCCTGATGATGACAAAGATTTGTCAAAGATTTGAAGATGTCAAACTTGAAGATTTTTGAAGCCTTACATTTATAGTATCTTTCCACTTGTGGGTTCTTGGGAGGTCATTAGATTTTATAGGATATTTGGTTTGATAGTTCAGATTATTTTTAGTTTGTATTTGTATAGACATAAGGGGGAGATTCGTAAGGATATATTTTACATAGTCCATTATACATTAAGTATGTCGTATATCTTTACACCCGTCGAAAAATGTTCATGATCATTTGGTCAAGACGACGGATCTGAATATCAAGCTTATTCAACAATAAGCCTTCGCAAGACTGATTTTGGTAAGGTGCGTTTAAAGTTCATTAATGTTTCCTTTAAGTGTTGGGATATTTTTTCTATAATGTATTCATCAACATGAGGCATTTTCCTGGGTCAAAATAGTTTTTTAAGACCCGTAGGAGGAGCTTTATTAGAAAACATTTTTTCTCTTCGGTAGTTCAAATGACATTTCATCTAACGATCCCTTAGTATTTTGTGTTTTAATAGGTCATTATATAGGTCACGTGATCATGGATCAAATGACATTCATTGTTGTTCGAACGACCTTGACATCTCGTTCGAACGATCTCGCCAACACATTTTTTTTATAAACACCTATTTTATGAGTTCTTTTTCCATAAGATGTTTGCTGAAGGAAAACTGCATATCTGCAGAAATTCTATCTTCACTTTTAGATCTTAAATTTTTTTCTTTTAATTCAAAAATCATCCCAATTACTTTAGTGAATCGTTTTGAAACCCAAGACACAATTTTATTAAAGTTTCTCTTATAGAGACGAAAGCTCTACTAGTAGATTGGTAGGTCTTAAGGGAGTTGTTTGATGACGACTGTGGTCATTAGGAATACACGAGTGTGTTTCTTTCTAAAGGAAAACCTAAGGTTCTTGTGGGTTCTTGAGGTACTTCATTGTTAATCTAGGCTGCGGTCTATGTGATTTTTTTGTGAGATATTCATTGCGAATTTCACTGTGTACTTTGTAAGTTGCGATTTATTAGTCATAGTGAAATAAAGGTTTTACCCGAAAGTTTTTTTTTCTTGAATCTCTATTTGTTGGATTTGCATGATTAATTTATTCACCTAGACAAATGTTTTAGGGTTTAATTAATTTGGACCACAAATTGACATTTAGTTAAATAAGTTTAACATTTGAAAATTTGTGAATTAAATTAATAATCGATATCGTTCGAACACCATCAACTCATTTTTTTATAAATACTTATTTTATGAGTCCTTTTTCCTTAAGACGTTTTCTGAACAAAAACTACATATCAGTAGAAACTCTGTCTTCACTTTTAGGGCTTAAAAACTTTTTTTTCGATTCTCAAATCATCCAAATTACTTTAGTGAATCATTTTGGAACCCAAGATAATTTTTTTTAAAGTTTCTCTTGTAGAGACAAAATCTCTACTTATTGATTGGTAGCTCTTAAGGGATTTTCTTGCTAACGACTGCGGTCATTGGGAATACTTGAGGGTGTTTCTTGCTGAAGGAAGAGCTACGATTCTTGTGGGTTCTTGAGGGAGCCATTGATGATGTAAGTTGCGGTCTATGTGAATTTTCTGTGGGAGATTCGTTATAGATTTCATTGTGTACTTTATACATTGTGATTTACTATTCATAGTGAAATGAAGGTTTTACCCAAAAAGTTTTTTTCTTGAATCTGTATTTGTTGGGTTTGTATTATTAATTTATTCTCCTAGATACATGTTTTAGGGTTCAAATAATTTAGATCACAAATTGACATTTAGTTAAATAACTTTAACATTTGGAAATTTGTAAATTAAATTAATAATCGATATCGCACACCCTTTTACAGTGCCGATCAACATTTCTTATTTGACAATCTCCAAAGGATACACTTTTTTCTCCAAAAAAGTTGATTAAAGGATGATAGTAAGGTTCTTGTTTGTTGTCCCGCAATCGCAAACTATGAAAAGCAATTATAGAAATGACATCTGCTAATCTACCATTATCCATGATAATTCTTTCTATATTGGCATGATGCACCTGACATGTAATGATTAGAGGGTCGTCACGAGGGTAAAGCACCCCCGACTAGTCACTCTTAGAGAAGACGATGGTAAAATTATCTTTGTTCACATTTTTGGACCGACCTTCTACTTTGTCTGCTAAATTCACATTCCCAATGTAAGAGAAAGCTTTGGGCTCATTTAAATAGACCATTCTCTCGATGAATTCATCTCTGCCTCCAGCATCCCCTCCCGCAATGAATTGACAACAAAATGATGTCATGCCTACCTCAAGTTCAGGCTCCCTAGATTTCTTCACCAAGTTAGGGTCATCTTCAAAATTATAATCCTGTCCTCTTTTCTTGTCATTTTTGTTTTTATAAGGGGATTATGACCTTCTTCATGTGTCCCGACCTTCCGTTCGATCAACAAACTTGGTAAATTTTCCTCTGTGGATGAGAGATTTAATTTAATTTTTCAAGGCATTGCAGTTAGCAGTGGTATGTCCATGGGCTTTATGAAAGTCACTGTACTTAGACTTATCTCTCCAATTGGGAGGGGATTTCGAATTCTCAGGCCACTTCAAGTCCTTATTTCCTCCAAAATATGAAGCACACCTATAATCAGTGGGGTATATTCCTCATACTTTTTAGCCTTATCGGCTTTTTTATCTTTCTGTTCCTTCTTATTAGAATTATTTTGGCCCTCAGATTTTGGCTCGGGGGTTTTCTTAGGAGCCATAACCTCTTTGCGGTTCATGATCTTCCTATTTTTTCCATTAATTCAGTCGTGGTCTTTGGAGGTTTCTTTGCCAATGCATAATACAACTTTTCAAAAAGCAACCCGCTCATTAAAGCTATGATGGCCATTTTCTCTTCGTAGTCAACAACTTCTAATTTCTCATTATTAAAATGAGTGATATATTCCCATGTAGTTTATCTTGGTCATTGGCGAACATTGAGTAAATTTTCTACTCTCTTGAGTGAATTTTCCCTAAAGTAGAAATTATTGATGAATAGTTCGGCTAGCTGATGAAAATTGGCAATCTTTCCTCGGGGTAAATAATTATACCATATATGGGCTAGACCAGTGATCGTGATTAAAAAAATCATCTCATCTCGTCAGGCACATAATAAATACCAACAACAACTTGATATTGTTCAACATGTAGGACGATATTAGATTTACCATCATACATAGGTGAGGCTGCAGGCATTTTGAACTTGGAAAGTGTGGAGTAATCCATAATTCCTGGATGAAAGGAGATCCTTTCAAAAAAATCCTCTTCAAAGGTTTCTTGGTCTTAGCCATTTCTCCCAAACAATTTTTTAATCTCTGTATAGATCCCTTGCAAGAGTGATGTTTTGGTTTGGATTTGGCAGAGGTGAATTTGGTGGCCTTATTGTGCATATGTGCTGAGCTCTCTACCTGAGAAGTCTGCTCGGCATGTAAAGTGCCTCTGATTTTAGACTCGGACCTAACTAACCCTTCCCTATGCTCGCGGGATAGACACTTCTCTTATTTCAAATAGGACGAGAAGCTGTCTACCTTCGGGATAGAATGGTGGTAGACTTGTTATGCAATTTTTGAGCCAACTACCTACTAACTCTTGCATAGCCTCCTTCCTTTGGCAAAATTAAGTAGAATTCAATGAAAATCTGCAACACTAGGAGGACCAGATGGATCTAGAGCATTGCCTGAAGATGGAAGACTGATCTCAGGAATATTCATCATCCCTTAAAAAAAGTTTTAGAGGAAAAAATGAGTAGGATGGGTAGAGAAAAATCACCAGAAGTCGTTCCCATAACAACGCCAATTTGTTAATGTCCAGAAGTGGTAGAAATTTATTCTTAACTCTAAATTACCAATTTCGTAATTATAGATAATTAGTTGAGTAATGTAAAAGAAGATAATAAAGAATAACAAAGATTTTTAAAGTTGTTCAGCTTAGGGAAATCATATGTCCACTTCTATATTATTACGATTGAAGGTAGTTACATATAATTGTGAGTACTCTTACTTGTGTGTGCTAAACTTATCCCTTGAGTTGTGGAAAATAAGATATTTATATTGGTCTCGAAAACCAAGGACAAAATTCCTTTATATATTCAGTCATTTACACCCGTACGTAATGAATGGAACCATTGATCTTATAAGGCACATGTGAATGTCTCTTGATAATTCCCATTTGATTTACCTAGGGGTGTTCGTGGTCCGGTATGATTCATTTTTTAGGTTTTTTATGATCGGATCGACTTGGTCAGTCCTCTAAAAAACTGGACCGAGACCGGAGGGTCGGTTTGGTCTAACCCGTCGGTCCTCACACGAATGAATTACATCATTTATAATAATAAAAATATGTCCGAGTCAATTTTTTTCAAACATTAAAAACGAAAAAATATCAAAATTTGCAATTAAAGGAAACCTACTATCTGATTAGTATATAATTTGAACTAATCAAATATTAAAATATATACTTTAACTATTTATTTATCTTATATATGTACATAGATATGTAAAATATATTGTTTAAAATAGAGTCGGTCTGGGTTGATCCTAACAGGACTTTTGAAACTGTAAACCTTGGGCCGAACTGACTAGGTCAGTCCGCTAAAAAAATAAACCGAGATCGAATCGATTAAGAAAAAAGATCGAAAAAGAGTCGATTTGGCTCGTTCGGTTTGGTGCAGTCCAGTTTTTGAAAAAACCTAGAATAACCATTCTTCTTCCTGGTGGTTCATCTTCTTAAGTTGGTCGGCCGATACGTCGACAAATTAGTTCTAGAGCCGACCAAGTGTAAATAAAATTATGAGATGTATACCCATGAGGACAATTGTACTAATATCATAGGTCCACGTGGCATGAATAATTTGACCCACAATAGGCTGCTTAGGCTTTTGGGGCAAATTCATCTCGTTTGAAGATGTTTTATCTTGTTTGCCTTTTTTAAGGAGACTTACAATGTTTCCTCGGTTTATGCCCATCCCTTATATCTGTGTGTAATATCCCATTATTTCGAGGGCTTATTTAAGAATATTATATAAGATTTTGGTAATAATCTTGAATAAAAATACTTTTGTTGATATTATGTTTTAAAACAATGTATTTTGGTTTGAAATCGAATCAAACATTTAAATTTAAATATAAATCATCTTTGGACATTTTGTAATCATTTAAATATGTAAAATAAATAATTTTTAATTAAAAGGCAATATGGTAATATGCGTCAACTTAGGCTCTAAGCTATTTTTGAGATTGAGGCTTTATAATGAATATTATGGATGATTTTAAGGGAAGGAAGATAAAAAAGAGAGGCCAAAAACGGAATTTAAATAGGCAAAAATGAGAGGAATAGAAAGAGTCAGTTTGGAGTGTTTTAGATCTTCTTTTTGAGTATTTTCGATTGAGATTTGAGAAAAACTCAAACACATTCCTCACCCAATTTTTCATATATAATCCAAATTTGAAGTCGGATTGGCGATTCAGATAATGTCTAGGTCGAATTTTTCTATGTTTCTAAAACAGACCTCCAGTTGTGAATTTTGACTCTCTTGAGGTAGTTTCTTTCTCCCGTGGATAATTTAATGTGATACATTTATTCAACCTTGATTTAATACATATATTCAGGCTATGTGTTGCATTTATATGTATTGCATTCTTGTATATTATATTCGTTCTTTCACACATTTTGTATGTGTTATTTTCTTGTCGTGTAGTATGGGTAATGAAACTAATTAATTTTACGAGCATGTTGGGTTATAGAAATTGGAAAGAATACATGTGCACTTGATTTATGGGGATTGAATCCATAATTTATTTTAATTGAGAGAATGATATTATGACGATTATTGTTAGAGAATGCATATATATTCCTTATCCAAACCATCTGTTGGACGGTATGTGTTGTCGGCTACGATTTTATTTATTATTCAAAGACTAATCCATGGACCCTGGTTGGAGATTATGCCAAGTGTTATTATTGCATTGATGCTAATATTTTATGGTGGTGATACCATGTTATGATGGTCCAAGTACCCGAGTTATGTTATTCATTTTTTGGGGGCCATTAGATTGTTCTGAGGATAATTAATAGGATAGTGGATGGTAGTCCATGCCATACTGTGGGAAGTACGATGGGTTTTTTGATATAGGGTCTTGGGTTGTGTAGTTCTCATGCTGAGATCCTAGGTGATAATTATATTATTAGGATATTTGTTTCAGTGTTCATATTGCATTCATTCTTGTATGTGATGCACGCACAGATGATTATGTATTGTTACAATTGGATCATTTATACGAGCTACTGGGTTTCCCGCTCACCCCCATAGTTTGATATATTTCAGGTTAGGTGGGAGATGATATTTATGGCATCATTGGGATAGGGAGCGTCATTAGAGGATTGTGACAACCCTCTTAAAATAATAACGGGTGGCCAGCCCTATACTAAATTAAAATAGGAATCTCAAATGGATCATTCTTAGCATCAACCGTCGATACTAAACTAACATCTGCTAGATACCTAATACCATATTAAGCGAATGCTAAAATTTTTTAAAAACATATTAAGAACATGATGCCAACACTAAGATAACTAACAAGTAGGATAAAAATAAATGCACTCACACATAACAACAAAAGGATTTACTCATAAAATGTAATAAGTGCAAATAAAAGAATTATACCCGAATACGCTGTCGGGTAACAGATAATACAACAATCCAGAGGAGAGAAGTATAAAAATGCTAAAAGTAACTTCAGAGTATAAACTCGATACACCAAAATGAATCCTATCTAGATTTACAAATGGTATTAAGAGACTATAACAAAATCCCGCAATAGTCCGCGTCTGCTATGGCTCCCAAGATACAGGATAGAATAGCATTATCGGTATCCTTGCGGTGGGACACCTGCAGTACAATATATATACATATATAGCAAGAGAGAGAAATAAATAGGTCAGAGACTGAGGTGTAAAAATATTTATAGCAAGTGCATAACAATGCATAATAATTATAAATGCACAATTTCACAAATAAAGTGGAGTCGCACTCCCTTGAAACTCCCAAACTCACCCCACAACTAAAGTGAGCACCTATACGTATGTACATAAACTTAAGTGTATCTACCCGATATCTTCTAAGGATAATAAAAAAATCCTCCCATCCTGTCATACCTTAAGTTTACACCCAAACTATATGTATATAAATATATCACATAAGCACACATATGTGTACCTTACTAAAGTTCTTTCGATTTAATATATATAACTTATGCAAGTCCTTAACGATAAAATAAGCACACACTACATCCTACATTTAAAACTTCTATCACTAAACAACATACACACAAGTAATAAGGACAAAACTTCTCCCTACTCTCAACATTGCGCGACATTCGTGCGTGGGACATCTCGGAACGCGAAATCCAAACAAGGAACCCCCCCGATACACTACTCCTTCACAATGTTTATCGTAGGGATCCATTCTGTCCTCCACACATATTCTATAACTTCAAATACCTAATTATTGAATACCATCTCTAAGTACACAATTAGAACCTCTATTTAAATCCTTGGGGTCGATATATCCGCAATTGTCTCTAAGTACGATCTTTCGACCTTGATAAACTAGTACACCAAAATCACACGAGATGTGCATCTTAGAAAATTCATATCACCTTCTCTTATAGGGTATATAATATATATATATATATATATATATATATATATATATATATATATATATATATATATATATATATATATATATATACACACACACTCTAAATATATATACAATCATTCATTCCTATAACCACGTATACATAACACACATAATGCACACTTTGTAATACTTATAACATAAACGGTTATAGGATAGAAAAATATTGCACCATGCTATCATCTTCCAGGAAGTACTCACTTTCTCCCGGTTTACCACATATCGGACTATTATCACACCTCCATGGCAACAAAATCAATCCTAACGTATGGGAAGCGGTCATAGTTCTTAACCGAAAAGTGAGAACGAATCATACCTAAGACTTCTCACCTCCAAAAATAAAATCACACAAATAATAATGGACGACTATGACCTGGGGACTATACGCACCCTGCACCTCAAGCCAGGGCCTCACCCACATCGCTCAACCTCCCATGATAACATGTGCCGAGTATGCTCACACAATAAGTATATATATCATTCACAGCACAAATATGTATACAAGCAATCACATCATATGTATAAATCATCACACAAGAGATATACATTCTCACCATATATATACGCATCCAAATATATATATATATATATATATATATATATATATATATATATATATACATATATATATATATATATATACATATATATATATATATATATATATATACATATATATATATATATATTTGTATATATGTATACCCTATCTCCAATTATTACTCATAAAGTAAAAGAAGATGGCGATATATATACAACTCTCATAATATTCACCTTGTTTATAGCGCATACCTACTCAAAGCGTTTCCCTTATACAGTCCCTCACTTGAAACCTATACATCAAATTTACCTATGATATGAATATTCTTTCGTTATGTCCAATATTAAGGATACTATCTCAATATCGACCATAGGTATTCATCCCTATACCAACCATTTATACTCGGATCCCACAGATATATAATAATTAATCCAACTATAGGTACACTCAACTAATAGTAAAAAATCTATTTAATCCTTTCAAACTAAGATCTCGATTCATTTACTTAATCGAACCCTTAACAATATAGCATTTTAGATTTAATCCCCAAATTCATCTTCACTAAGGATATTCGACCTGTCTCTCTTTGGTCTACCCTTATTATCTAAATATAATCCTCTCTCTTGAAGGATTTGACACAAAAGATCGGCATAACAATTTCTCGTCACATCTTTGCAACTTCCTCGAAAAGTCTTTAACATCACATCCTATGTTAACTCACTTTTTAAACACTAAATAGGACTCCCATGCCTAATGAAATTTCCCACTATATCGATACAACAAAATCCAACACATTTATATATTCCTAAACTACTTCGATAAGTCCCCGTGATCATAACATGTGAGAGACCTTCAAATAAACATGAGTCGTATCAAATATTGCATATTTCTCCTCTATATCTTTATGCATTCTAGCGCTTTTACGGTCCTTAATGCCTATATTTATGCTCATTAACTAGACAACCTTGGATTTGGATATATACATGTTTTTCATGGGTTAATTGCGCTTTTGTTGGTATTGGAACGCTAAAAGTGAGGATCCGTTGCATTTCAGAGAAGTTTCATCGTCGGACGCTACTTCAAGGGCATTTTAGTCAATTCATATTTCTTATTCAGCTCATCGAAATTCCACAGATGCGTAGATCGTTGAGTTAGCATCGCGTGGCCGTAGACGGTGCGTCGTTTGGAGTTCGAACGAAGAAGCTATGCCCGGTTGATCGCAATTTCACATTTTTCCTTGGGAAGGAGATAATGCACTTATACAAGAGGGACCGGTCGACCGCACCCCTGCGGCCGGTGATTGTAGTTATTTGGGGACATTATTTTCTTTTCTTTTTCCACTATTTTCTTTCCCACTTACTGTATAAACCAAATTTTGGTTTCTATTTCAGATATACTTAGTTATAATAGGTTTTAGAGAGTTGTAGATTAGGGTTTGGGTTGTTGGAGAGTTCATCTTTCTTCCTCATTTGGTGTGACAACAATTGTGTTTGTAATTTGTACTATTCATCTTCGCTTCCATTAATATAGTTGTTTTTCTTTGTTTCTTGGTTTGTCAATTAGATTTACATGCTTTGTTATATAGTTTACATATTTTGATTTACTCGCTTTCTCGTATAGATTTATCGCGTTTATTTATCGCATTTTTACGATGCTTTCTAGGTAATTTAAATTAGGTTGTGTTTGAATAGAACTCACTCGGGTTAACGCGTTGCTTTGCTTGGTGATAGTGTTTACTGGTTTATTTCGGATGCGTTGTCCTAGTTAATGCGCCTAAGAGATTTAACGGGGCATATCATGTATGTCCCATGCTTACGACCTTTCGTGCGCAATTTTCGGGATATTTGTTTATGCCAAAATCATATTAGGCTTTTATGCGTATTTAGGGGCGTGACAACCCTTGGTTCAATTAACTGTCGAGATGAGACACATTCTTAATAACTCGTCGACCCATGTAACCATTTTATACTAATTAACTCGGGTGAGGGATATTCGATGCGACCTATATTTTTACTCGCTTTGTTAGTCTAGTTTCAATACACTTGCCTAGATTAACATTTCCCTTTCATGCATCTTTTTCTTTTTAGTTTGTAATCACCTTTTGCGCTTTTATTTCGGAACACTAAATCTTATAAATTCTAGTAACTCGTCCCAGTGGATTCTCGATACCCAACTTACCTCTAGACTTGCCCCGCAAGTATAGTCGTAATTTTAGTTTTCGTATAGTCACGACGAGACAGAAAACAATGACTGTGCACTTTACACGCGCACACCTCTCGTACGCTTATCAAAATGGCGCATTTACCGGGGACTAATTTTGTTTTAAACTTTATTTGATTTAGTATTTCACAGTATTTTCTTTCTATTTGTATTATTTGCTAATATTTTGCAGGACTTCCACATTTGAGTACTTAGAAATGCTTGAATTTTTCCCGCGCCCACTTACTTTGTGGAATTCGTCATTTCGAGCCATTTTTGGGGTAAGCATGTCTTATTATAATTCTTTTGGTAATCCTTGTTATAATTCTCAAAATTCTCACAAGCCTGACTTTCGGTTAATACTTAGAATCCCAAAGAATTTTAAAGTCAAATAAGACTTTGGGCGAGTATAACGAAAGTCAAAATTTAGGTTATTGGAATTTTGATGACGATGACAATGATTTTGTGCCTTTACCTCCTTATAGTAGGAATTTTGAAATGAATTGCAATAGTTTTCAAAATTCCTATCATAATGAGGTTTCGTTTAAGTCCGATAGTAACTTTAAAAGTTCCCATTTTCATGCATCCGCACCTCGACCCATGACATTCGGTGAGGGTTTGCGTATGTATGAGAATGAGAAACTTGAAAATCGTTATTGGGAAGAAAATCGTTCGTGGGAACATGAATTGGATTTATTATTTGAGTCCGACTACGATTTTGCGTCCGAGACTTTCGAGGTCGAGGAATGTTTTGAACCAAATGAGGTACTTGTACCTTCTTTGGAACAAACCATTCTTGACTTTGCCCATCTCGTAATAGATATTGAAAGTGAGGATGATAATGACATAATATTTATTTGCAATGAAATGATTTCTTCTTTAGCCCCCAAAGAAGAACATTTCATTAAAAATGATATTATTTCATTCGAAACTCAAACTTCATGCGATGATGATTAATCTCATGAGTTTGAATTTTTTCATCCCCATTTTCATTCTCTATTATCACGCCGTGTCAAGTACCCGATGATTCGGTTTCAAACTTTAATGTTTTAAACCTTTTCGCCGATGAGGAGTACTTGCTCGAGTTTCCTTCCACGATTGCATCTGTGCCTTTGTGTGCACCACCTCCCATTCCAATTTCAAAATCTTTGGGAGGATATTTGTCTTTTCTCAGTTCCCACATGTTTTTGTCACCCATTGAATCCAAATCCCCCATCGTCCCTCCAAAAAATTTAATTGACGATGGTTCATTTCTTTGGCCTTACACATGCCTTATGTTTTTCAAACGAAATCCATATTTTTCGGAAGGTATGATTGTATGTGAGGGTACACTAGTTATCCTCCAAAGTCAAATCATTTTCACGGTGGACCCTCAACTATTTAGACTTCTAGTGTATAGTTAGTGTGAGGCCTAAATAATAGGTTGTATATAGTTAGCTTTTTATTCTTTCTTTCTTTTTATTTTTAGTCTCTTGTAATTAGTTAACTTTTTGTTATTTGTTTTTTCAATGCTCGGTACTAACTTGTTTTGTAGATTCTTTAGACTTGTTCATATGGGGATCGCTCCAATTTTGGGTAATATCGCTCTTTTCCTCTGGTTAACTTGGATCTTAATTATCATTGAGGACAATGTCAAGTTTTAAGTTAGGGTGTGTGGCATATTCTATCCAATTCTTTATTTAGTCCATGTTTTTGCTCACATGTTAGTTACTTAGTATGCTTTTCTTAGAAAAATTGAAAATTTTCAAAAAGATTTTCCTTATTTTTTCTCCTTTATTGGGCATTTTGCCTTTCTTTTCGATTATAAATTTCAATAATTTCCCGATCCAATAGACAACCCAATGATGCATGTTCTCGATTTTAGAAGTTATTAGACTTTAGTCTCACTTATTGATTTTATGAATAACTTCATGAATTAAACTTTAATCCCATGAGCACATGCACTTTTATTGTTATATTGATTTGGTTTAAGATTTTTATAACTCAGTAATCTTTTGTTGCATTGTATATAGTTACACCGAGTAAGCTTTGTACCTTTCGTCGTTTGTGAGTGTGTACACTATTCTTTTCTCATTGAAAATGTTGAATTCGTCGGTAATCTCTATATTCTTTCATTTGACCGTTCATTAATTGAGTTCATACTTGAAATGTGTTACTTGATCATGATTTTCATTTATTGTTTTAATTTGAGAATTGCGTAAACTTTTGGAAATGATCATAGACCATCTTTGTTATATCACCGATATTAGCCTTGACCTCACCCTTATATGTTTATCCTTGTTAACCCCTTTGAGCCTAAATATAGCCTTTCATGTCATAACCCCAAATCCCATAACCAACTCTACATTTGAGTTTTAAACCATACATACACCTTCCACACCTTTGTTTGGATTGTTACTTGGGATTGAATGTTGTTGTTGTGATGTCAGTTGCAATTTAGGTATATGAGAGTTTGATAAGTAAAGAAAAAGAAAAAGTGAAGAAAAAGAGAAAGCAAAAAGCAAAAGAAAACAAAAGAAAAATGAGAAAAAGAAGAAAAGAAAAAGAAAGAGAAAGTTGTAAATGTTGTATATAGTTCAATAAGCTTTGATTACTCTCCCCGATGATATATCTATTGCCGTTTTGGAACTTGTTTTTCGAATTTTGATATTGCCCGCATTTTCCCATTATCCCAAGTTTTCATCCCTGACACTTTGAATTCGTACATACATTCTTTCATTTCGTACCCTAGCCTAACCTATATTACAATCCTAGTAAAATCCTATGTGATCTTAGGTTGATGTAATTTAAAAGTCATAATATCTTTGATAATCTGTGAAAATGCATTTTGCCTCTTTTAGTGTGAGGTATCCTTTCATTGAGATTACAGTTTTTAGTTTTTATGTAGTGTTCTTCATTTGTGACATGTGTACGGCCTAGTTTCCATTTATATTTACTCTTTAGCCTGCATGTTCCGTGTTTCGAGTGAATTCACTTGATGAGTGTAATGCCCATGAGGATTGAATTTATGCTTTCTTTAACGTTTATCTGGTTTATATAAGTTTGTGCCAAATCATACTTTGCATGTGCTCGCTCCCCTCCCACATTTTAAGGTTTCAATTCTATGAGGTGCATTTTATAATGTTAATGATTCGGACTTTTGTGTGAATTCATTCACTTTGCTAATAATGCATATAAAATCTTTTTTTGCTATTGTTGTGCTTTTCGCATGTTGGGCTGGGCATATTTTGAGGAAACCATGTGATGTTTGTGGGTATCATCCCTGAAAACCTTCGCGAGACGACACTTGTCCACCAGGGTGACCTAGGGGTTTAACGGCTTATTGCATATGCTAAATGAAATCGTGCTCCCTACGAAAGTGTCTTTTGTATTTCGATGCATATATACGTCTTGTACTGCTCTTTGTGGTCTAGCTTTCTTTGTTTCATTACTAGGGACTAGCAATGTTTAAGTTAGGGGGTGTGATTTGTATTAAATATTGCATATTTCTCCCTTATAGCTATATGCATTCTATCACTTTTACGGTTCTTAATGCCTAAATTTATGCTCATTAACCAGAAAACCTTGGATTTGGATATATACATGTTTTGCAGGGGTTAATTGTGCTTTTGTGGGTATTGGAATGCTAAAAGTGAGGATCCATTGCATTTCGGAGAAGTTTCGTTGTTGGACGCTACTTCAAGGGCATTTTAGTTAATTCTCATTTCTTATCCGGCTCATGGAAATTCCATGGATGCTTCGTTCTTTGAGTTAGCATCGCGTGGCCACAAACGGTGCATCATTTGGAGTTCAGACGAATAAGCTATAACCATTTCCGTAATGGACCTTTTCACCCTCTTCGTGGACCAAAGGAGGCCTGAAAATAGTGTACCGGTCGACCGCGCCCAGGGGGCCGGTTGATCGAGGTTTCACATTTTACCGTGGGAAGGAGATAGTGTACTTATACAAGAGGGACCGGTTGACCGCGCCCCTGCGGCCGGTCGACTGGTGATTGCAAATATTTTGGGATATTTTCTTTTCTTTTCTTTTTCCTTTATTTTCTTTCCCACTTACTATATAAACCAAATTTTGGTTTCTATTTCAGATATACTTAGTTAGAATAGGTTTTAGAGAGTTTTAGATTAGGGTTTGGGTTGTTGTAGAGTTCATATTTCTTCCTCATTTCGTGTGACAACAATTGGGTTTGTAATTTATACTATTCATCTTCCCTTCCATTAATATAGTTGTTTTTCTTAGTTTCTTGCTTTGTCAATTATATTTACATGCTTTGTTAAATAGTTTACATGTTTTGATTTACTCGCTTTCTAGTATAGATTTATCGCGTTATTTATTGCGTTTATTTACCGTATTTTTACGATGCTTTCTAGGTAATTTAAATTAGGTTGTGTTTGAATGGAACTCACTCGGGTTAATGCGTTGCTTTGCTTGGTGATAGTGTTTACGGATTTATTTCGGGTGTGTTGTCCTAGTTATTGCGCCTAGGATATTTGACGAGGCATATCATGCATGTCCCTCGCTTATGACCTTTCATGCGTAATTTTCGAGATATTTGTTGACGCCAAAATCATATTAGGCTTTTATGCGGATTTAGGGGCGTGACAACCCTTGGTTCAATTAACTGTCAGAACGAGACACATTCTAAATAACTCGTCGACCCATGTAACCATTTTATACAAATTAACTCGGGTGAGGGATATTCGACGCAACCTATAGTTTTCCTCGCTTTGTTAGTCTAGTTTCAATACACTTGCCTAGATTAACATTTCCTTTTCATGCATCTTTTTCTTTTTAGTTTGTAATCAACTTTTGCACTTTTATTTCGGAACACTAAATCTTATAAATTCTAGCAACTCGTCCTAGTGGATTCTCGATACCCAACTTACCGCTAGCCTTGCCCCGCAAGTGTAGTCGTAATTTTGGTTTTTGTAAAGTCACGGTGTGACAAAAAATAAAGACTATGCACTTTACATGTGCACACCTCTCGCGTTATATTAAAACTCTAAAACGTAACTCTCGCATCATATAAATAAGTTCCAAATCGAGAAACCCAACCGAAATGGAGTAAAACTCCTTCTAGAAAAATCCATCAAAATAACCCTATTTATGAATCGATTTGGTCTGGTCCGAATCGATTCGGTCTCAAGGGAGAATCGATTCACCCCTTATGAGAATCGATTTGGTCCAAAGGACCTATAAGTCTGTCTTAAGACGAATCAATTCTCCTTGGGTCTGAATCGATTCGGTCATAAAGACCTGTATGGCTGCACCATTTCGAATCGATTCGAAAAGGGGCCGAATCGATTCGGCCTGTTCAGCAGGCTACAAAATGGTCTTTTCTCTCCAAAACCTAAATTTCCCAAAAATCAATTTAATCAACTTCCAAGCCTCAGTCTTTAACCCCAACATATTTTCTAACATAAAAATCATTATACCAATCATCCCGACACTTAATACAACCTCAAACCCATTTATAAAACACAAATGAAAGATTTATTCCACAAAATCTAGGTTTTGATATTTATACCCACAATTCATGAAATCAAATACACATACGAATTAGTTAGCAAGATTAAACACTTGCCTCAAAATTATAGGGGTTGAATCGTCCTCGAGATCGTGTATTGGCCGTAAATCTCCAAGCTTTCTCCCCTCCCTTCTTCCTTTCTTCTTCTTTATCTCTCTCTCTCTCTTTCTCTCTCTCTATTTCTATTTATCACAAATGAGATAGGATGATCCGTAAGCCTCTTAAGCCTTTAAAACATAAATCCTAGTTCTAAATGATAATACACATTTCAAATGACTCATTTACTCCAATTCGAGTCAAACTAACTTAAAAATATTCCGAAACCGAAATAAATCTCAAGGAGAGTCATTTTAACTATCTCGACCCATCCGAAATCAATCGCGCCCTCAGAATCGTCATCCGGAATACTTTATAACATCCTAAATTTTTGGACCTCAATTTCCAAATTCCAAAATTCTCCAATTTAATTAAATTTTATTTCTCCCAAAATTTTAATTTCTCACTCCCGAAAATCGCGAGTTATTACAAGGCTCTATATATTTATTTTTTAAATTTAAATGTAACACTTTGTTTGTTGTAAATGATTTTGTAAAAAGACATTTGAGATTTAATAAAAATTGTGACATATTATTGAGACGATTTATGTATTTATGCTTCCACAAATTTATGCTCAATCTAAAAGTTATTTTTTATTAAATAATTCTCCAATTTATCAATATTTTTCAGTAGAACCTCTCGGGGTAATACGAAGTAGTATTAGAGCATAGGTTATTCTGATTCTTGGGCATGGGGTTATTGGTTCATTACGTTGTCCATTAAGAGACATTTTATTTATGTTGTCTCTTAATTGGGTGATGTCGAAATTTTTATTTTAATTTTAGGTGAATTTTGAGGATGAAATTCCTTTTATAGGGAGAAGAATGCAATACCACATTATTTTGATGGCTTATTTAAGACTATTATATAAGATTTCAGTAATAATTTTAAATAAAAATACTTTTGTTGATACCATGTTTGAAAACAATGTATTTTGATTTGAAATCGAATCAAACATTCAAATTTAAATATAAATAGTTTTTGGACATTTACAATGGTTAAAATAGGTAAAGTAGACAATTTTGAATTAAGGGGCAATATGGTAATATGTGTTAGCTGGGGCTATAAGATAGGTTTTGATAGAGAGGCTATATAAGAAATATTAGGGATGATTTTAAGGAAAGGAAGATGAAAAATAGAGGCCAAAAACGAAATTTAAAGAGGCAAAAACGAGAGGAATAAAAAGAGTTAGTTTGGAGTGTTTTAGATCTCCTTTTTGAGTGTTTTCGATTGAAATTTGAGAACCACTCAAGCACATACCTGGCCTTTTTTTTATGTAGAATCCAAATCAGAAGTCAGATTGGGAATTCGAATGATATCTAGACCAAATTTTTCTGTGTTTCTAAAACAAACTTACAATTGTGGATTTTGACTATCTTGAGGTAGTTTCGTTCTCCCGTGGTTAATTGAGTGTGCTACACTTATTCAACCTTGATTGTATTATTTTATCTATGCTATGTGTTTCATTTATATATGTTGTATTCTCGTATATTATATTCATTCTTTCACACGTTTTTTATATGCTATTTTCATGCCATATAGTGTGGGTAACGAAACTAGTTGATTTTACGAGCATGTTGGGTTATAGAAATTGGTAGAATAAATGTACATTTGATTTTTGGGAATTGAATTTGATATTTATTTTAATTGAGAGACTTTTATTGTGATGATTATTATTGAAAAATGCATAGACATTCCTTAGCCAAACCACCAGCTGGACAAAGTGTGCTATCGGCTATGATTTAATTTATTACCCAAAGACTAGGACGTGGACCCCCGTTGGCGAGTGTGCAAAGTGTTATTATAGAGGTGATGCCAAGATTTTATTGTGGTGATTCCATGCTATGATTCGCCATGTACCCGAGTTATGTTATTTATTTTTTGGGGTATTGGATTGTTTTGAGGATAATTGACAGGATATTGGACAATCATCCATACTGTACTGTGGGAAGTACGACGGGAATTTTCATATAGGGGATTGGGTTGTTTAGTTCCCAAGGTGAGATCCTAGGTGATGATTATATTATTGGGATCTTATTTTGAGTGTTCATATTTCCTACACTCTTGTATATGATGCACGGACACATGAGCATGTGTAGTTACACTTGGAGCATTTTCACGAGCTACTAAGTTTCTCGCTCACCAACCCCATAGTTTATTGTATTTAAAGTTTGGTGAGAGATGATATTTATGGCATCGTTGGGATGGGGAGTGTCATTAGAAGATCTGTATATTTATTTCCAAAATTTAAATGTATCGCTTTGTTTATTGTAAATTTTTTTATAAAAGAATAATGGAGATTTAATAAAATTGAGATATATTATTCAGTGGATTTATGCATTTATGCTTTCGTAAATTTTTTCTCAATCTAAAAGATATTTTTTATTAAAACAATTCTCTAATTTATCAATATTTATTAGTAGCACCTCTCAGGAAATTACACTGGGTGACCACCTTTGTCTACATACTTCGTTAATTTTCAACGTCTGATCAAGGATTTTATCTTATTTTGCAGGTTTAAGAAATTATCGGTATTGCGATCATGATATTTGTGGAACTCTCAGTACTTATCCTAATATCTCCGATTTGGTTCGTCCTGCAATTTACCCATTCATTTTAGTTGGCTGCTTCCTCGAATTTCGCCGAGGATGTGGTTCATGCCTATAGTGAGCGGGATGTATTCCTCGAATCTCCTTAGCTTCTCAACTTTCTTTTACTTAGGCTTTTTATTCTTCTTAGAGATATTTCCAACCTCAAATTTGTCATGGCTTGATTCCTTTTCTTCCATTGCTTTTTCGATGTACATAATTTTGCCCGCCTTAGTAAGGATCTCGACTACCAAGCCCGACGGCTCTTTAGTTAGCGTCCAATATAATTTTTTTGATAACTAACCCATCATAATAGCCATTATGGAAATTTTTTCATCATATTCATTCACTTCAAGATTCTCTCATGAGAGGAACTTCCTTATCGTTTCATTCTCCTTTTGATGGATGTTTAACAATGAGCCACTCTTTCTTCACGCATTATACCGAAATAAAAATTATTGATAAAGAGTTCGTCTAACTACTAAAAAGTTGAGATATTCTCTCTTGGAAACCCATTATACCATACTTAAGCTGGTCCAATGATAGTGGTGGAGAAAACCTACAACGAATCTCATCCAAGACAGAATAAATATCTAAAGCATACTTGTATTGAATATATCGAAGGTTGGATAACCCACTACTGCAACTGTGAATGGTGATCCTTGAATAAAATCCCTCTGCAAAGGGTTATTTATCTTGATGATTTCTCCCAGTCGATTCTTCGGTCTTTGAATAAACCTTTTTTAGGGTTGCTCTTCTTTCTTTTCCTTTACTGTGATGGTTTTCTCATCTCAGCCTCGGCTCTTAGTTGAGCTCTCTTCTTGGAAAGTCTGTTTGGCCTTTGTCGACCCTTTCACGCTTGGTATTAACCTATCCGAGCAATCGACCCTTATATTCCCAGACTTTCTTATCTGCTCTCTTCATTCTCTTGGTTCTCTGTATTGATTTTTCCTTGCTGCTCTTGGGCCCAACCGATCAAATACATAATTCCTGCTTAGTCTTCCTAGAATACTCGAGAGTTCCATGGAATAGGTATGTTCATTGTCATATCCCCATAATATGATGGTGGAGGTAACCCATGGATGATAGGATCCATTATCTCGGCTTGACTCAGAGTACTTTGATATGTTATCTTCACCTTGTGAGTCCAAATCCAATATCCTAGGATTTTTCATTTCTCTATTATAATGATCCTATTTTTTATATTTGTATGGGGCTAGGCGTGTCATATCTCATGTCCTATCAGAGTTTTCACCCTTGTTGGGGTAACCTAATTCAATTAAAGTTTGTTTTCTCCATTTAGAAAACTTTGTCTTAGTTATTTAATGCTCTCCTGCATGACCTCCTGGACTCTAGCCAGGATCATTAAGATTCCCTATAGATTTCCAATACCCATAGGCCTTGAGGGAGGAATTCATTTAGCGACTCGACTAATTTCTGGGTTTTCCGTTATGTTCGTAATATTTTCGAAAAATTAGAGTAACATAATGCCAAAAGTAGGGTATAACAATTTCTATAGAAAATAGTGATGGAAAAGAGCTGTTTAAGGTAGGAGAAAGTAAATGTGATGGTGAATTTAGGGATTAAAAAATGAGTAATAATTGATTGAAAATAACTTTAACCTGTCGAAACCCAGATGAATCGGATTACGATTCATTGGTTTACTAGAAAATAAGTATCTTAAAAAAATTGAATGATGTTAGAAAGCAATGGATGATTTGTTGCATTCTCACATATGATACCAATTTGTTATCCCCTAAAACTGGTAGAATGATTTGGTCTTAGCGAGAGTGTACATGTTGCATACAATAATAGATAAAGAGATCTAAATCAAAGGAATACCTATGTACGATTCAATATAGATAAACATGATAAAAAGAGAGGGAATCCAGATTTACGTGGTTCAGCCCAAGGTAGTGCCTACATCTATAGGTACAAGTGTAGATAATATTAATTTAATACTATGAGAGTGTGTAATATCAGTTTTCCCCCTTTATTTATTTACTCACGACCCTTAAATACGTGTGTTGGTGTATTTTCTTATAGACTTCTTTAGCTAGTCCACTAGACTGTGTCAGGAGTCTTGTATTTATATATTAGACAAGGAACCATTTTACATGATAATGGAGGATTAATTGTTAGGGAATAATTGTTTGTTTCCACCATGTGGGTGAACTGCTAACATCATACCACTCCTTGACTTATTCCAATTGTTGGAGATGCTTGAAAGAGTTAACCTAGAGGTTAAATGACAGAGTTAAGTGCACTGTCTTGAATACTAAGGCCAACCATAATGACTTGGCTAACCCTGCTATTATTTGAGCCCATTTTATTATTACATGAGCCAACCTCATTATGGTAGATAATGAATCCAGGTACTGTTCTGACTAGTTTAATGACTGAGTTAAGTGCACTGTCTTAAATACTGAGGCCAACCATAATGACTAGGCTAACCCTGCTATTATTTGAGCCCATTTTATTATTACATGAGCCAACCTCATTATGGTAGATAATGAATCTAGAGGTTCAATGACAGAGTTAACCTAGAGGTTAAATGACAGAGTTAAGTGCACTGTCTTGAATACTAAGGCCAACCATAATGACTAGGCTAACCTTGCTATTATTTGAGCCCATTTTATTATTACATGAGCCAACCTCATTATGGTAGATAATGAATCCAGGTACTGTTCTGACTAGTTTAGTAATGATAACCTTTTAATGGTGTAACAATCCAATATTTAGTTCACCCACTCCATCTATCAATCCGTTTGTGGGTGATACGAAGTACTCAATCTCAAATTCGATCCCAATGCTTACTAGAAACTCTAACAAAAGCGGGACATAAATTCATTGTACCTATATGACACGATGTTAAGAGGTACACCATTCAACTACAAACTCTCTATAAGGAAGATACTAGTGTACTTATCTCAAGAAAAATCCATCTGAACTAGCAAAAATAATCCACGTTAGTCAAATGGTCCACGATCAGCCTGATCGAATCATGTCCCCTCTGCGACATAGGCAACCATGTAATGAAGTCCACGGAAATTATATCTTATTTCCACATCTGAATCTCAATAGATTGTAGAACACGTACTGGTCTCTATTTACATACCTTCACCGTCTTGTAAGTATCACACTTGGCCAAAAACACTGCGATGTCCTTTTTCATGCTTGCCCACCAATACCGGAGCCTCATGTCTTGGTACATCATATCCTCACTGGGATGTACTTTAAAATGCAACCTATGTGGATATATTGTGATTGACTACTATAACTCCTCATCCTTAGAAACCACTCATCTACCGTGGAACCCCAAACCCTTCTCTGATCCAATCAAGTATGATTGTTCTCCCTCTACCAGTGACTGCCTGACCTTCTCCTAAAAAGAAGGATCCCTTACTTATACTCTCATAATCCAAATAATGATCTCATTTGTGATGGTAAGAACTTCCACAAAATTATGAGATAACTCATCCTCAGTGTGAAGCGATCACCACTTAGATTTCTAAATATTTGAAAGTGTAACTGTTAGCATGAGGCTCAAGGCGACTGCCATAACATTTTCCTTACGCAGGGGATACCGAATATCAAACTGATAGTCTTTCACAAACTCAGGCCATCAAGGATGTCTCATGTTCAACTCTCTCCGCGTGAACAAATACTATAAAATCTTATGGTTCATTAAAAGGCAAAATCTCTCACCAACCAATAGTGTCTTGAAATTTGAAGAGCAAGAACCATTATTTCTAACTCCATATTATATGGAGTAGTTCTCCTCGTGAAGCTTTATCTATCAAGAAGAATAATCTATCAGCCTCTCATCTAAAATTAGTACACCTCAAAGCCCATGTAATCACACATTGGTATAAACAATGTACTCCACCCCACCATGAGGTAAAACAAGCACCGAAATTGAAGTCAACTTGACTTTCAAATAGTTGAAAGCCTATCAAAAAATCTCATCCCAAATTAATGGAACCCCCATCTTTGTCATGTTCTTCAAAGTCCTAGAGATATTTGAGAATCCCTGAATGAACAAAGGATAATATCCAGTCAATCCTAAAAAACTATGCACCTCCATAGGCATAATGGGTTGTCCCCACTCCATCACAGTTTAAATCCACACGTCCTGAACTTATCATAGAGTTTATGGCATCCTAATGTCTATAAGACTATCCACAAATATTCATCATGCTCGTCTACAGTCTGAGAACAAATTATGATGTCATCTACGAGCACAATGAAAAACTAATCCAAAAACTCCTTAAACACCATGTTCATCAAGTCCATAAACAATATTGGTGAATTAGTTTGCATAAATAGCATAACCATAAACTCATACGACCCATATATCGTTAAAAAGGTTGTCTTCAGAATATCCTATTCCTGAATACTGAATTAATGGTACCCTAACCTTAAATAAATCTTCAAAATGATTAAATTACCCCTTAACCGGTCAAATAAGTCTTCAATACGGGGTAACAGATACTTGTTCCTTTTGGTGACCTTATTCAACTCTCAATAATTGATTCAAATACTCAAACAATCCATCCTTATTCTTCACAAAAGGATCAGAGCTCTCTACGGCTAAGTACTCCTTCGAATAAATCCTTTGGCCAATAACTGTTAAATATTCTTTAAAATCTATCTCATCTCCATTGTCTCTATATGAGAAGGTTCTTTGGATATCAATCTCATTAACGGAGTTAAGTTAATCATAAACTCAATATCTCTATTAGGTGGTAACCACATAATCTCATGGAACGCAACAATAAAATCGCTAACAATAAAAATAGATTCTAATGATGTCGTAAACCCCTCAGACATGTACTCCTCAATGTAATACAAATGTGTAATCGACCCACCCTTCGGGTGAGGTATCGCAACCAAGTACATCTCATGTAGAAGAATGAAAAAGATGATGGAACTCCTAAAATAATTGACCAAAGCTTGATACCTAGCTAACCAATACATGACCAAGATAATTTCATACATAAACATATCTAACATGTTGGATACAAATTCAAGTGTACCCAAATCCACCCATATCCATTTACAAATGAAACTAATAAGTGATCCTTTATCCATGGGTGAATCAAGATACAACAAAAAGTTTGATGCTAAATCTACCATCCATGAAGACCAAGCAAAGGTACTACTAAAAATGAATGAGATGCACCAATATAAAATAAAATGAATCCTACGTGCCTAAATATAGGAGTCATACCCTCAACCACTGGATTTGGTGCATATGCCTTCTCAGGAGCGATGTGAGACACATTACCATATTATAATGACTACTTCCCATGAGTTTGGGATGATGGTGTTGGTTCCACAACAACTTGTGGGACTAGCAACTATTGATGTTGCCCCTGTGGTGGCTCTTACAAATTCTGACCTCCCTACTCTTATGCGCCTTAATTTCCTTGAAAGATCGTCTTAGCAATATATCTGACCTCATTGTAAGGGAAATAATGATCATGAAACTGGAATCACTACACCAAAAATAGTAATTTAGCACACCCTGATATTAAAAATCTGGCACAGTGTAAAACTGTGCCAAATTATGGTAATGTTTAATGACAATCTGGCACACGTTAAAATAGTAACAAAATTCGGCACTGTTTTAAAGTGTGCCAAAATTGAGTACACTTATTAAAATATAAAATACCTAAAAAAACATTTGATAACATTTCTTTCATTCTCGCTCAAGCCCCTCTCTCTCATCTCATTGGCGCTCTCGCCTCTCTCTCTCCGTCCAGCTCTTTCTTTTTATCTCTTTATATACGACCACCTTCATCATCTCACTTTGTACCCTCTCTCACCGTTAAAAAATAACCTCCATCGGTAGAAGAAAGATTCTGACTCCATATACCCTCCTCTGACTGATAAAAACTTCGATCGATGAAATCGAGACTTAAATCGAACAGAGGTAGAAATTCCATCATGTTTGGCCACTGAGAAAAGCTCCAAATCAAGGTATTCTTGTATTTTAAACAAATTTAAACCGAGACTTATTAAGTTAAACTAAATATTTGACTAAAGCTTTGAAATGTAGTTTTGATATTTTAAACAAATATATGTAAGGAATTTACTTTAGCTTTATACTGATGATTGTGAAATCTTGACCACCACCTTAAAACCCAAAACCCGGCGACCCTAGTTCTAGCTACGGTCTAAAATACTTGCTTCCCAACTTATCAAACAAGATCAATTGGATTGTGGTGGTTTTGATAGCATTTTTCCCATTTCATTAAATACAAATCGATTTAAATATGTTATATATATATTTTTATTTAAAGAAGTTACAGAGAGGTTTTGTAAATAGTTTGTTGTTATACTGTTTGAGATTTAAATGTGAGGAACAAAATCGATTTTGATTTTTTGGATTTGGGATTCAGTTATGGATTCGTTGGGTTTCAAAGTCACAAATTGGATTTGGGGTTTAAATCAAATTGTGTGATACTTATGATTTGTTCTTTGCTAATAAATGGGTTATTAATTTTTTGCCTAAGCTTTTGGGTAAGAAGTTTCTAAGGCAAAAGAAGCTGCCATTGCCTGTCAATTTGGCTCATAAGAATTGGAAGGAGCAAATTCAGAGGGGGTGTTCATCGACTTTGTTGTATGTGAAGATGGGGACATGTAGTGTTATGAGGGTTGGGAGGGTTTCCATGGAGATTGGGGAGGTTGTGGAGAATGTGGTTACTTTGATTAATAAGGTTGTTCATGTTGTTGTACCGAAAGGTTGGTCGGTTGTGAGGTCGTTGAATTTGAAATTTTTGGATTCGTTGGCCTTGCCTATATATCAAACGGTTCCGGATATGAAGTTGAAGATTAAAGGGATTAAGGATAGTGTGGAAGGTGGTGTTGAGTTGGAGGTGAAAGGGGAGAGAAAGAAGGATGCGAATTCAGGTAAGGGTACTGAATAACCTTTCCAACGGCCCGCCCCGTGTGGGATCCATCGACCGAGACTCAATGAATCTTCTGAGGGCACTGAATAACCTTTCCAACGGCACGCCCCGTGTGCGATTCCGACTTACCATGCGGACGAACGATCTGTTTGCGTCCGAAACCTCACCTAGAGGCCATCGGGAACTCTCGGGCTCTGTTGACCCAAGTCAACCCTTCATGTTGATCGAGGCTAAATAAATCTTTGAAGGGCACTAAATACCCTTTCCAATAGTCCATCCCGTGCATAATTTCGACTTTCCATGCAGACGAATGATCTGTTTGACTCCGGGAAGCCACCGAGCCCAGTTGACCAAAGTCAACTCTCCAAACCGGGTCAAACTCTTTGGAATATCAAAGTACATCTCCTAACCTTTTTAACGGTATTCCCCATGCGCGATTCATACTTACCATGCAGACGAACGATTCGTTTGCATATGCACGATTCCCCGTCCAATGGACCGACAAACGCTTCTGAGCCACATTTGACCCAAAGTCAACTCCCGAACTCGGGAGGAGTCTAAAGTACTTTCGAAGGTCTCTGAAATACCTTTCCAACGGTATTCCCCGTACGCGATTCTGACCAACGGTTTGCCCTCGGCGGCTAATTTTCCAAAAAAGCCTGAGGCGCACTGCCAAATTGGAGGTCCCAGACCCTGCCTATCGGCACTTGTCGATAGGTAGTGCCATGGAAATGCCGATCGACAGACCCCTGGGCCTATAAAAGGAGGCCTTGGCCTCATTTGCAAGGAGAGCCAGATCTGAGAGAAATCTCTATGAACGAATCCCATAAACCTCTCTCGAAGGCAGCGTGATTTCAACTTCAAAATACCTCTTTGACCTCCACTTTTCATCATCCTTTTCATCAAACTTGGTGAATTAACCATTCTCCATCATCATCCAAGCTCAAGGTCTACTCTCCAACATTCAAGATCAAGCTCAAGATCTTTAAGAAGGTCAAACTTTCTCAAACTCTCTCTTAAATTCTCTTGAATTCTCAATAACTTGATTTCTTACTTAACACTTTTATTATCTCATCTCACACATCCTAATATACTTTTTATTTAGTATTATTGCACATCCCATATTTTCATATAAATAAAAACCCAAAAAATAAGAAAAAGAGGGTTTTCTCGTAAATTCCAAATAAGGGATTCTCACACTTTTTCACGCTTTTCTCACAACTAAAACACTTTTTCTACACACACACACACACTTACAAATAAGAGATCCCACATTTAGATTTATGTGATAAACCCCACCCCTTTGCTTTGTATGCGAACTACGTGGACTTTGATGCCTTTATAGGCTACGTAGGCGTCTCGGGGTAAAGCCCGAGACTCGAGTCCTTTCTCTCACTTTTTCCCTCATTTTCTATTTTCTCTAAATCCATTTTTCTTATATTATTAGTCTTAGTGAAACATTAATCCATGTGCGTTATCGTTCCTTTATAACGATCAATGTAGGGGAAACCGCATAAATCTTATTTTTCTAATATTACTTTTATATCTTCTTACGGATGACCCGCTTTATCTTTTCTATGATACACGCCGAGGATTTCTATCTCCATTATATATATATACACATGCACACATCTCACGGGGGGAAACATAAAAGGAAATAGCAAATATTCATAAGAGACCAAAAGGGCGGAATGGGGGCCCAACACCTTCCCATTTCGTAACGAAGCCTCCGAACCCTTTCCGAATCATTTTGGTTTCGCACGCACCAGTATGTATTTGGAAGCTATCCTTTGGGGTGGCTTCCTCTTTTTCTTTTGTCTATTTTGAGTAAAATAGACTGGCGACTCTAAATCTCTCTACATTTTTCACACCTCACAAATCGACGCCGACCGAAGCGCTCTCTCTAGAGGGGACAAGCGGGACCCGAAGGATCCCTTCCTCCCTCCACGGCGGGGATCGGGGGATGGCCACAGTGGCGACTATTTATTTTGAGGGCTAGACTCTATTTTACACGAATGCTATATTTGTTTATGTTTCCCCCTATATCCGCATGTTCTCCTTTTTCATATGTATCCCATTCTTATGCTTATGTCCACACACTTGTAGAAAATTCTCCAAGTACACTTCACAACAAGTGCACCTAGGATCACATGTATATCCCCATGTTGCACGCATCACCTATCCATACTTGGCGTACCTTTTGGGGTACTTATACTCTGCTCCCTGTTTGTCATAATCAAGAAAGGCATTATCATCATAAGATACCAATAAGAGAACCATGCATGATTCACACGACATCACCAAAGAGCATTGATATTGACCAAATTTTACCCAGTAACTGGAGGGTCACTTCGTAATGGGCGCTGGTCCGGCAGGTCGCAGTTAGTCTAAGCGATATGACTCTCACCTTCCAATGGCCAAGTACCTTCGACGTATATCGAACGGTTCCCCCGCATCATACCGCTTGACCGAAGTCATGACGGGAGGTATATCGCAGGGAATTCATTCACGTACGTCGAGTATATCGAATTCGCTCTCACACGTACCATCCCCAGGAGGTATATGGTGAGGAAATTCACGTACACTCAGGTATATCAAATGGCTTGTCCACATGTACCGATTGCTCGCAAGAGCAAGACGTATATCGTGGAAGCCACGCCAAAGGGGGAAACCCATGCCAATTCACCCAACCAACTGCATACCCGCATATAGGTGTCAAACCTAGGACACACACTTTAAATTGCTAATTTCAACCCGAAACTCTGCCAAAATTCTGGGTCGATCTTCCTCCCAATTTTCATGCATTTTTAAAACGGGACTCTGTCCGCGAGCCTGGTTACAAGTCCAAACATAGCTTTGCATGTACTAAAACCCCACTTTTCCAGGCTCGGGTCCCGTCCGGCATTGCAATTAGGAGAATTAAATACAAGTGAGAACATAATAATCATAATAATTATGCTGAGTTCCGTCTCCAAAAATATTTCTCCCTTTTTATCAAAAATCCAAAAATATTTCGCCCTTTTTATCAAAAATCCAAAAACATTTCTCCCTTTTTATCAAAAATCCCAAAATAGTTTCTTCCCCTTTTTCTCAAAAATAAATCTCATCCTGCGCCTTCTCAGGTTGATCGCAAGCCCTTAGCTTGGCTCCCCATTAGCTTAGGTCTTCAGTCAAATCACCCCGGAGTTTCGTCCGTTCATCTACTACTTCTTTCGAATTCGAAATCCATCCATCTTCCATTGAGAATACAGATCAAGCACCCGTCATACAACCGGACATGCTGACAGTCCAAGCTCAGCTCGTGGCCAAGATCGACAACCTCCAAGCTGAGGTCCGAGAAATGCAACGAAACCAAGTTCCTACTCCTCATGAGCCCGAGGCCCTGTTCCCTCGTGCTATGGGTCCACCCGAGCCCATCTGGGTCCCGAAGAAATATCAGCACACTCCACGTGCCCCTCCGGCTAATGGGCCATCGCCTGCCCAGCTTCCAATGCCAAATAATGCCTAGCCTGTGGCTAACCTGCCTGTGGTCACTGATCCAAAGGAGGAGGAGTTTAGTAAAGTCAAAGAAGATCTTAAGATGCTCACGAAGAAGTTTGACCAAGTCAGGATCTCTGGAAATTACATGGACTACACCCATATGTCTCCTTATCCTAAAGCAAGGTTACCCGAGAAGTTCAAGATGCCAAATATCAAGAAGTTTGGAGGGAGTGGTCCCCCGATTGTTCATCTTCGCAGTTATCATCGTTCCATGACTCTCTTAGGGGCTTTGGAAGAAGTTATGACCCAATTATTTCAGGAAACTTTGAAGAATAGTGCCCTTCGATGGTTTTTATCTCTTGAGGAATCTAGAATCCATAGCTGAGAGGATGTAGCCCGAGAATTAACGTCGTAATTCAAGTACAACGAAGAGCTTGAGGTCACCCGCCGTGATTTAGAGTTGCTCAAACAAAAGTCTGGAGAATCAGTCAATAACTTCATAGCCCGATGGAGGGAAAAATCAGCTACCATGACTAATCGACCATCTGTAGAAGAACAAGTCAGCATAGTGAAGAAGAATTTCTTGCCCCATGTCCGAACGACCATGGGAGGACATTACTACCCCCATTTTTTATCTCTCAGAGAAGCGGGAGTAGAAATCGAAAAGGGTCTTGCCAAAACAGAAGTTGAACCAAAGAAGGTGTTCGGACAGTTCACCCCTAAAAAATATGACAAGAATGTCAGTGCCGTAGTCTTAACCATCAACAACATCTCTCAACCAACCACATCATGGGCACTAGAAAGCCGCCCTGGTCCCGTCCGAAGGGAATACACTGAGCTTCATGCTCCCCTCTCCAAAGTTTAGCAAGCCCTGTTGATCTGAAACCTTATAAAACCTTTGGATCCCCGTCCGTTACCAAACCCACTTCCCAGAAATTTCAAGGCCGATGCTCATTGCGCCTTTCACCAAACAGATGGCCATACCAACGACCAATGCTTCCACCTTCGAAACATAATCCAAGATCTCATCGACCGGGGTACCATCACCCACCAGCCAATCCTAAACCAAATACTACTCATAACCCACTCCCAAATCACACCAATGCCATCTTCTCGGAAGGAAACACTAATTTTTATCCGTTAACCCAAATCACACCCTTATACCCTCCTAAACCCCTTTAACTTTGCCCATATTTCCTCCTACACCCTACTAGCCCCGCTGATCAGGCACTGTCACTCCTTACCAGAGCGTGCATCACTGTCTGGACCTGTTCTGAAAGAGGAAGTATGGAACTATCAGATGTGGTGAACCAACTCCTAGAGTTCAGGCTGAAATTTCCCTCACAGATGATTATCGACTACCAGAGGTTCAGTGCGTTGTTTTTGGAAGCACGAAAATGGGCTTGAGAATCAGATAGGTGGATGGTACCAACCGACCAAGTCTACTTAGATGATATTGTCCGGACCATGACGAAAACATTCAGGCAAACTAACAACATTTACAGTATCATCGAGTTACTTGACACTTTGAAGATGCAAGGTCACCTGGTCCCTTCACCCTTACACATCCCCACAGAATGGGAAGATCTATATAAGGAAGCCGTTGAAGTCATGGAATGTATTAACTTCATAGGGGAAAACAATATTGTTACCACCGGATGGGGGGAAGAATTCGAAGATTCGAGCAAACAAAAATTTAGATAGAGCTGACCCAATAGATGACTTATGTGGGATGCTATCATTTGAAGAACTACTCGGAGAAATAAATAAGGTGGCAGAACAACCTGAGATTGATGAAGAAACTGGATTTAAGTTTTTCCCTTCTTCAGTAAATCACATGACCAGATCTGGGAGACATTACCAAGTTCCAAGCTCGCTACCAGTAAATGATAAGGGGAAGGGTATTGAAAACCTTCCTATGCCAAAAATGACCCTCGAGGAGAGAAATATCCTCGATCAACTGAAAAAAACTCAAGCTAACATCACTCTATGGGGGATTTTCATGTCGTCCCAGCTACACAGAAATATTTTGATCAAATTGCTCACTGGACCCATAGTTCCTCCCTCTACCGCACCAGAAGAAGCGGTGAATCTGGTCAGATCCTTGACCTTTACCCGAATACTGTCCTTTTCTGAAGAAGAAATCCCCAAAATTGGGCCAAATCACAACCACACACTTAACATCTCCATCGAAGTTATGGGGAAGGTTGTACCCCTTTCTCTCATTGATAATGGATCCCCTTTGAATGTCTGCCCACTAAGAACCTTCAAATGTTTCGGTCTGAAAGAAAGTGAACTCGCTCCAACCTCTGCTGTTGTGCGTGCCTACGATAATACCCGTCGTGAGGTGATGGGATCCATAAAACTTATAATAGGGGTTGGCCCTATAAACCCCATCGTTGAATTCCAAGTCATAGACATCCCAGCTTGTTTCAACCTATTGCTCGGACGACCCTGGCTCCACGGTATAAAGGGTGTCTCTTCCTCATTTCATCAGAATTTGAAGTTCTTCGCCAATGGGCGAGTCCTCACCATATTGGGTGATGACAGTAATGCCGAAGGTGCAAGCACCGACAATCCAATTCTTGAGATACAGCATGGGTCAAATGATATTCTCTTATCAAGTTTTCGAGTTGAACCATCCCTACTCCCGACAGGGGACGATTTCAAAGAAAGGGTTTGTCCTGAATATGACCCTCATGGTAATGTCAATGTGATTAAGATGTTTAGAAACATGCACTTCATGCCCAGACTGGGGCTAGGACAAAGGCAGCAGGGGATACTTAAGCCCATTGAACTGAAGAAAGCTTTCCCTCCTTGCGGCTTGGGATATCAACCATCAGAACCAAAGCTCAGAATGATCTGCCAGACTCGATCAAAGAGAGGGTTAGACTTCGTCCGAACTATCTTGAGAGATTCTTTAAATGGACGATTCATCAAAGAGGGTGAGGATTTCCCCTTTTGCGGTTTTCTAGAACCATGGTACGATCGCACAGACATGAAAATGAAGCCTGGAATGGAGATCTTTTTCCAAGATAGCTAACCATGGGCCGAAAGTTACCAATACCAGGTGCCACCGCTTATCAAAGACACTGAAGAGACTGAGGAAAGTGACTCTGAAGATTACTTCAACCTGTAGACACTGGGGATGACACCGGGGCTGACACTCTGCATGGTTCATTCAGGTACTACATCAAGGGACCCATCCCGTCTGATTAAAGCTGCTAATACATCTCTCCTCAACTAGAATACTGTGCCCGTTCTACCTTTTGAAATCTCCCCCAACCCCAATGTTTACCATATTTCTTCTATTATTGTCCATCCTTGCTCAAATGTAATCGAGACCTCTTTTGATGAGGTTCTCAATGTTGTTTTTCCTATCAATGAAATAAATGAAGATTTTGAGTATCTTGTTGTGCCTTACATTAATTGTGTAGATTCTAATCAAGATTTGATGATGATGATTTTGCAAATGAACAATTCTTAACGGATCTAAATAAGGTTAATAATAAACAACATAACCGCGTTCAAGTTAATGAAGAAGAGACTGTCGTTAGGATAGGGGCAACCCTTAACGAATTACTAAGGGAGTTCGTGGATATCTTCGCATGGTCCTACGATGACATGCCCGGTATTGACCCCAAAATATCTCAACACGATATCCCCGCTCTCCCAGATGCCAAGCCAGTTAAACAAAAATTAAGAAAACTCCAAGGTCAAAGAAGAGGTGATCAAACCGTTGAACGTGGGTTTCATTCGAGTAATCGAATATCCCACATGGCTAGACAACATTGTACCTGTACCAAAATTAGGAGGAAAGGTTTGAATGTGTGTGGATTACCGAGATTTAAACAAAGCCTCTTCGAAGGATGATTACCCGCTACCCAACATCGACATGATCGTGGATAACACAGCCAGTCATGCTCTCAAGTCATTTGTCGACGGATTTGCCGGATACAACCAAATTAAGATGCATCCCGACCACCAAGAAAAAATCGCATTCATCACTCCATTGGGAACCTTTTGCTACACCGTTATGCCATTCGATCTGAAGAATGATGGGGCTACCCACCAACGGGCCGCCAAAACCATCCTGCACGATTTGATTCACAAAGAGGTTGAGGTTTACGTGGATGATATGATTATCAAGTCCAAAACTAGAGAAGGTCATGTTCCCACTCTCCGAAAGTTCTTTGAACGACTGCGACAGTATCAGATGTGACTTAATCCATAGAAATGAATCTTCGGCATTACGAAGGAAAAATTCTTGGGATTCATGGTCAGTGAGAAGGGGATAGAAGCGAATCCCGCCAAACTGAAGGCCATACTTGAGATTCCACCTCCCCGAACAGAGAAGGAACTATGAGGTTTTCTGGCGACATTACAATATATCATCCGGTTCATCAGCCAGCTAACCTCCATCTGTGAACCAATCTTCAAGCTCCTCCGAAAGGATTCAACCAAGGTTTGGAACGAGGCCTACCAAGAAGCTTTTAATCGAATAAAATAGTACCTAACCCAACCTCCAATTCTCATTCAACCACAGCCTGTTCTCCCATTGCTTTTATACCTAACCATAACCGACACTACATCTGGGGCTTTGCTAGCCCAGTACCTTGAAGACTCCCGCAAAGAAAGAGTCATCTATTACGCCAGTCGCAAATTGGCCGGATATGAGGTCAACTACACTGCTTTGGAAAAAGCATGTGTCGCACTTGTCTGGGTCACCCAAAAGTTGAGACACTACATGCTCGCCTTACCTATTAAACCTGTCTCCCAAATGGATCCCATCAAATACCTGCTTGAGAAACCCGCCTTAACCAGCCGAATGGCCCGATGGTTGATGCTCCTAACCGAGTTTGATATCGTGTACGCCACACAGAAAGCCCTTAAAGGAAGAGCCATCTCTTATTACCTCGCTGACTACCCCATAGACAAAGTAGATGTCTGGATCTCTGAATTCCCAGATGAGAACATTATTTGCACCGCCTAGGACCGCCTTCGATGGAAAATGTTCTTTGACGGCACTTCCAACAAAAAGGGATATGGTATTGGGATACTTCTGATTGCCCCAGATGACTCCCACACTCCTATCGCCATTAAATTGGATTTCCCTTGCACCAATAACGTGACATAATACGAGGCATGCACATTGGGCCTCCAGGTCACTCTCGAGAAAGGTATTTAATACCTTGATGTATACGGGGATTCTTCCCTTATCATCGGTCAAGTGCTTAGAAAGTGGAAGGTCAAGGACGAAAAGCTCCAACCCTTTCAAGACCAATTAAAAGAGTTGGCCTCCCAATTCCGAGATATCACCTTCCGTTACCTACCCTAAGTAAAGAATAACCTAGCAGATGCTCTTGCTACTTTGGCTTCCATGGTCGACATGCCCGAGGGAATAACAATAACCCCCTTCCTAGTTCAAAAGAAAGACAAACCTACGCATTGTTACCATATTGATCTTGTCTCCATAGAAGACCCCGAGCTAGTCAATTACTGGTACTATGATATTTGGTGCCTCCTACGGTATGGTAGGTATCCCAAGGGTTCCAACAAGATCGACCGAGCTACCCTCCAAAGTCCGGTCGCTCAGTACATCATCTGTCATAAAGAACTACTCAAGAGGAATTTCGATGGAACTCATTTGCACTGTATCGCAGGGGCTGACATCTTAAAAGATAATGCAGAAAATCCACAACGGGGAATGCGGACCTCACATGAACGGTCACATGCTTGACAAAAAGATCATCCGACAAGGCTACTACTAGACCACCATGGCCTAGGATTGCACCACCTATGTTCAGAGGTTCCCTAAATGCCAACAGTTCTCCAATCTCCAACATCTACCTCCGCGGGAATTATACAACATGACTTCTCCCGGGTCGTTCTCCACCTGGGGTATCGACATCATAGGGAAGGTTACACCAAAAGCGTCAAATGGGCATGAGTTCATCCTGGTTTCCATCGATTACTTCACCAAATGGGTCGAAGCTGAGTCATACGCAATATTAAATGCCAAGAAAGTGGCCAAATTCATCAAGAAAAATATCATATGCCGATATGGGGTCCCGCACGAGCTAGTGTCAGATAATGGTTTGTACTTCGAGGCAGAACTCACAGAAATAGTCAACGAGTACGGAATTCAGAGACACAAATCTTCTCCCTACCAACCTCAGACCAATGGTGCAGTTGAAGCCGCCAATAAAAACCTCAAAACCATCATCAACAATATGACTGAAAGTTGTAGGGATTGGACCGATCGGATCATGTACGCTCTCTAGGGCTATCGAACCTCAATCCGAACCTCTACCGGGGCTACCCCTTACTCTCTGGTCTACTATAAGGAAGTAGTTTTACCTGTGGAGCTGGAAATACCCTCGCTACGCGTCATGCTTGAAAGCAAGGTTAGTGAAGAAGACTGGTGCCAGGGCCGTCTTGATGAGCTAACCCTCCTAGATGAATGGAGATTAAAAGCTCTTTACCACATACAGCGGTATTATCGCCAAATAGAGCGATCATTCAATAAGAGAGTCAAGGACCGCGGTGTTCGAGAGGAGGATTTAGCCCTCAAGGAGATAATAGAACCCATCTGGGACCCCAGAGGAAAGTTCAAACCTAATTGGAGCGGCCCTTACATTGTGAAGAAAATCTTATCTGGCGGTGCCGCCATGCTCACTGACCTAAATGGGGAAGAGATGGCTCATCCAGTCAATCTGGACCGTCTCAAGAAATTCTACCCCTAGTCCGAAATCTCGGCGCGCTACGACTCTTCCCATCCCCCTTCTATTCTACAAAAATAAAAAAAACACTTCATTTCCCTCTACCCAGAGCTACGTGGGCCTGATCCTCTGCAAAAACTATTTTCAAACAGACAAGAACTTTTTCAAAAACCCCAGAGGTACGTAGGCAGCTCATACTCCTCACATGAGCACGACCCCTTCTTTTTCACAAAAATATATTCCTTTCTTATCTCCGAGAACGGCAGTTCATTCTAAACATCTACTTGAACAAAAGGATTATGTATGCCTTAGCGATTGGTATAGACAATTCAAAATACAAAATTCATAGAAAGGCACAACTGGATGATCAGAAACTTGTTTATTTCATTAATAAGAAACTACATTACGGATTACATAAGAAAAAGGAACGGATAACTCCCTTCCCCCAACTACCATAAAAACCAGATAAAATCCCCCACATCTGTTACATAAATAAACTCCCCAGGAGTCCTACCCACAGCTACCCGAATAGCCTGCACCCTCATCATCTACATCCTGAGGTCCCCAAGTTTCTCCAGCCTGAATGGAGTGCCGCAAACACTCCATGGAACGATGGGCCTTAACCATCTTCGAAAAGACCACAACATCCCCTTCCATGGAGCCAGATAAAACAAACCACCACTGACTAGTCTCTACTGGCAACATCTTGCTGACTACTTTCCTCCACAACCACTTCATATAATCTTTGGGGACATGGAAAACCTTCCCAACAGACTGAGAGGGATGGGGAGACGGATGCCGATTTTCCCACAGAGATCTAAGCAACAGATGCAATCGCTCAGTCAAATCTTCTGCCGGAAAGAAATTTGAGGTCCGAGTTGGCACGACTACGCCCAGCCAAATTGGCGCAAAATCCGCCAAGGGAAATAAAAAGAGGTCTGCCTGAGACCAACCAACCGCACATATGAATATTCTCCTAGCTCCAGAACAGGCTGCAACTGTCCCCACCAAGGCACTGACCAATACAGCCCACGAACCCCGTACTCCACAAGCCAATTCTCCCAGTTCTCAACATACAGGCCCATGCAGATGAAGTAGCGCGAAAAGAAGTTAGGTACGGCCGAAAAAGGATATTCTAGAGGAGTCGACAAGCGAAATATTTCAGACAACCACATGAACAACATCACAGGGCTCCCACTTAAAAAGTCGGAACAGCCTTCTCTCCAGGCATCCAGGCCATTCAAGGTCTCCGCCAATATAACCGCCGCAGGATTGCGATGGTATGACATCCATGAGGTAATGGCTGCAGGTTGTGAGTCCACGCGCACCTCCCCAGTCACCAACAGAAATTTTGAAACCAGACCCAGAATAATGGCTCCAGCATAGCCAACATCACTTACTTCCCATGAACGCACGGACTGCAACACCGCCGGGAGGGAGATCATTCCTCCGGCAACCAATGACCTGGCCGCTGAGGGAGAAATATGGAGAAGCCCGACCAACAAATCCCTAGGAGAACGGGAAAATTCGGGTAAAGCCGCGATAACACTGGGATTCACGCCCAGTATGGAAGAAAATTCCTCGTAGATATGAAAAACTTCTTCCAATCCAAAGTGGAATACATGGTCTTTGAGGTACCAAAATTGTACTGCTGCCATCAACATATTCCACTCAAAAGGTCGATTACACCACAAAGAGACTCGATGCATGTTGAAAGCATCATAGTCAATATTATAAGAGCACATAGCTTCCAAGGCTTCAAGGTAATTGACAAACTCAATGTTACCAGGGAGAGCCATCTCGCAAGACTAAATGATGATGGGTGGGCATGTAGGAATGCAAAAGGTGTGAGGAAAACACTCCACCCTTCTCCCTTTTTATACTTAAAAATACTCACAAGGGACATAATCCCTGCAAAAATCGAAAGAAATCCTACCCCACAAGGTACTAAAGGCTGAAAAGGGTACCAATTAAAGCTTTCAATTGATGGGACTGGACTGAACTGCCGATAGGCAGGCCAGGGTGCTTGCCGATCGGCAACCCCCCATTTTTGTAAATTTCCTCCTTTCCTTTTTTGTCAAATCAGAAAACTCCATAAAAATAAATTGATATTCTCAAAAGAATTTCAAGAATCCTGTTCCCTCCTTATGGGATTCCCCGTTTTAAATAAAACAACTTTCCTTTGAAAAATTCCAAGAATACTCCTATTTTACGGTCTCAGTAGCAAATTAAAAAGCGCATATGCATGCATTCATTCATCATTAAAATAAAAGATAAATAATCAAAAAACTGCATTGCATTTCATATACATGTTTTCTTTGTTACATCATTTTTACAGGAAATAAAGAAAAAGCCAAAAATAATGGGACTCAGCCCGAACCCACATTCTCTCTCTCTCTCTCTCTCTCTCTCTCTCAAGAGCTTCCACCCATGCGACACGCTCTCTTCCCCCTACGGCGAGATGACGCACCCCCACTACCCGAGCCAGAGTCTCCCCCGGACGAGGCTGACGGCATCAAATAAGAAGGAACAGGGACAACATTTCGAATGTGGGCAGTCGCCGATTATATCCAGTCTCTGATGTCCCTGAGACAAGTGGTTGACACCCGGATTTGCTGCAAGAAAAAGGCAGAATCAGTATCAAGCAAAAGAAATCAATAAAGAGAGGAAAAGGACTAAAAGGTTTACCGCAGGATGAAGGACGTCCTCTGTCAAGCCCAGCTCCTCCGGATCCATCGTAAGAGGACCGTGTAGCATCGGCACCGTCCCTCCATCAGCCCACCGGATGTTGTACGAAGGAGTGTGCAGCCGAACAAAAGGGACCTCTGAGGTCGCAGGTGCCGACGGACCACCACCACTGTGGGAAGACCCCACCGCCTGACTCGAACCAGCAGGAGGGAAAGAAAAATGGTCATGTATACTGGCCACCATCAACCAACTCGTCACAAACTCCATATAATCATATGGTGCGGCCGTATCAGTATAAAACACATAGGACTCGCCGATCATCGCCGTGATCCTCTCATCCTCCAACAATTGTCTCTCCCGCCTTATGGAAGTAGGAGGCTGCGCGGGAGGCACCACTACCTCCTCCTCAGAAATCTGACGGATCACCCTCTCCCTAGGTACCACGAATGGCCGAACTCATGCGCCAACAAATGCTTCATCTGCGCGTTCACCCAAGTCATCCCCGTATCCTGAATAGCTGTCCCCCAAGGATAAATGGTCACCTGAAAATCCCCAAGAAGACATAAATCAAATACAAAATCAGAAGGTGCAAAAACTAAGACCAAAAAGGAAAGGACCTTACCCGATTACTGGTCAGGTCATTTAAGACCTGACGCATCGCCTCCAGGGAGAGATATCCCTTCGATTATCGGTTGGACTTACGCCATCGATACAGTGAGAAGAGGTCCCCAACGGTGTCGTCCTTCAAAGCAATTTAGTGGGGTGTTGCACCCAATCGCCTCATAAAACCACGTCTGAATTCACAAGTAAAATGAGACGCACAAAGAAAATGCGAATGCATGAAAGGAAAATGCACAAAGTAAAGGATACCTCCAGGAGATACGTGGCTCCAGTAAAAGTCTCCCAGTAGCACCGGCTGAATGCACCCAAAGAAGAGTAAAGGGTCGCCAAGCTCAGACTCCCCCAATCATAGAAAGGGATGTTTGAAAACATCCTCAAATACGACAGAAACCATAAATGAACGAGGTCGCCACTCGACGCCACCATGAAACCTCCTAGCACCAACAAGATGAACAACCGGGCCATCTGCCTCACTTGCAGCCCATCCTCCACATCAACCACCCTGCTCAGCAAAACATCCTTCAGCAAGGACAGCCGGATAGAATCCCCAGAGACTATCCTCCTCACATCACCGAGTGTCGCATACACCGCCTTTGGCCTCACCCACAAAGAGCAATCGACCTCTATCTGCTCCCCGTCACAATCCAGCCCCAGAAGTTGCTTCACATCCATGGGAGTCATCGTCATCTCCCCGAAGCCAAAATGAAAAGTGTGGGTAGTGTCCCACCACCTCTCCCCCAAGGCACACAAAACTGCTGTCGAACGAGGCGTCTCATCCAGCGGAGCCGAAAACCTCCCAAAACTCACTGATGATACCATCCAGCACACCACGGGTGGAAGATGCTCCCAAACATCCCTAAGCCCCGTCGTCCCATGGGCACGCATAGAAATATCTGACTGGCAAAAGGAAAAATTTAGTCAAAGGTTAAGAAAAAGGGAAAAATCACCCAAAAAGGAAAGAATGCCAAAGGTCAGGTTACTTACATAACCACCAGGAATCACTCTCGAAGAGCGATGACACGACAGCTCCCGCAGCAAGGTCCGCTCATTCGTAATCGGCTCGAATGCATCAAAGGCATTCTCATTCCCCAAAGCAAGGGGCACCCTGTCCCTCCAATCCACATTCGCCCAGTCATCAACGGTCAACCACTCCCAGTGGACAGCGGTGCTCACAAAAGCGGCCATTTCTTGAACATCGGAACGTTAGAACAATTCGCAGAGAGAAATTGCAGAAAGAGAGAAGGCAAGAAGCTGTGAAAAATGAAGGGGAATCCCCCTTTATATAGGAGGCCAAACGCCATGCCGATCAGCATCTCACCCTGCCTTACCGATCGGCACTGTCTCCTCACCTTCCCGAGGCAGCCCAAAAGTCCGTGCCACTACCGAATGGCACCTCTCAGTCTATGCCGACTGGCACCCCATCTAAAATTTCGTACAAAAATTCCCAAAAAATACCAGGAAGCCTCGAAAAATCCCTCGAAAATTCCTAAAAATCCCAGGAGGGATTTATAACGTTTTCATCAAGAAAATTTCACACTCCTTCAGGCGACACATCATTTTCCCCAATGGAGCCCTCAAAATCCAAGCGATTGACCTCTCGGGCAAGGCGCCCGGACCACCTAACCACCTTATCAGCAGACTTTACAAAAGACCTCCCCGGCCATCGGCTACCCGGTGTGATACATTATCACATGGTATTTTTCCTAGCAGAAATCAGAAGAACCACTCGCCTCGGGCAATCTCTCCCAAAGGGCAATCCAAATTTTCCCCTGCTCATTCAACGTTCACCAAACGGAATCCCTCTTCCCCAGTGGGTAAGGACATTTTTGTCAAACATGCTTGTATATGTCATTAGCCGTAACACCGTTGCAAAGATTCAAAGTCCATTTATCATCAACGGAATCTGAAGATCAAAAGAAAGGAATAATTCAAAAATCCAGTTAGCTGGACCGGTCCGCCTGAAATTAAAATGAACCGATCCGCTGAGACCCGGACCGGACCACCCCGGACTGATCCGCCGTGCTCTTTGAAGCCAGTGAGCCCCGAACCGAATGCGAACCGAATCAGCTTCAAATTAAAAGAACCGGTCCGCTATCGGACCGATCCGCCTAAGGCCCGGACCGGTCCGCCGAGGATAAACTCTGCCAGATCGTGTAGCATATTTTTTAGGGTTTTGACTCCTTATTTAAACCACGATCAGTACTTGGTTTCGATAAGAATTTCCCACATTTTTCAGAGCATATCAACCCTAAATTCTTCACCTATTGAGTCCTATGATTCTAGGTTTCTAGATTCACACATCTTCCATATCTATTTGAATCAAGTTTGGTAACCCAAGAACACCATTGCTGTTGTTCAACCCTTGTGAAGTGGACCGTTTCTTCCTCTTCATTGCAGCCCCACTGGAAAGGGATAATTCCAGCCGTGACTATAGAATCCGATACATGAGGGTAATTCTTAGTCAAAAACTTGTATTTCAGTGTAATCCGATTGTAAGCCGTTTCTCTTACAAATTATAGTGATATACAAATGGTTTTGCCCCTGTGGGGGATTTTTCCTTAAACTTTGTGTGTTGAATTATTATTGCATAATCTTCATTCTATATCTATCACGCCTAGTTGCATGATTAGGGTTAATTTGGGTTAAAAGGTGTTTTAAATATAATTTGATCATTTGAACGCAAGCGCCAACTCTTTCAAATTGGTATCAGAGCAGGTTACGCTAATCTATCGTGTATTCCTTTTTTCGCAAAATTTTTCTAAGATATCAATTTTCTAAAAAATTGATTTTTGAAAAAGTGCTTGTTCAAATGGAGAAGTTATATAATCAGATGCCTATTTTTTACGGGGCTAATTATGCCTACAGGAAAGCTCGTATGAAATCGATTTTAAAATCTATTGACGAGCGTGTTTGGTTGCTTTGCGAAAATGGTTGGACTCCTCCCACGGTCACTGTTAATAACATCACCACTTTAAAACCCGTGTCAGCCTGGACTGAAGATGATTAAAAATTGTCCAATTTTAATTCCCGTGGTTTGACTGCTATTTCTGGAGCTGTCTCTCCTGATGAGTTTCGCCGAATTATGACGTGCACCACGTCTAAAGAGGCTTGGGATGTCCTGAAACTAACACATGAGGGTACGAACGCGGTTAAAGAGTCAAAATTACAAAATTTGGCCACCCAATTTGAGACTATCTCCATGTCTGAGTCTGAATGCTTTGATGATTTTTATGCACGTTTGTCAGACATTGTTAACACATGTTTTAATTTGGGTGAGGTGATTGATAACACGCGTGTCGTTAAAAAGATTTTGAGATCTCTCCCAAAACGCTTTATTCCTAAAGTCACTGTTTTGAACTCTTTGGGAAATTTGAAATCACTTAAGTTTGTTAGAACTTGTAGGAGATCTTCAAACCTATGAGATTGACATGTTTCCCAAACCATTAAGGCTAAGGATAATGGCATTGCTTTAAAGACTCATTTTAAGAAAAAGAAAGAAAAAGTTTGTGAGTCCGATTCACAGGGAGATTTTGATTTTAATGACATGGCCTTGTTTGCGAAAAATTTTAAAAAATTTCTCAACATGAACAAAAATAATTCTTCCAATAAAAAGAATTTTTTTGAGAAAAATAAAAAGAAAGGAAAGGCTAAAGAAAGTTGTGAGAGGGAAAAAGAGAATAAATCCAATGAGGAGTGTGAGGAATATTTTGAGAACGTCACTTGTTTTGAATGTAGGGGTAAGGGACATAAGTCATTTGAGTGTCCTACGTGGCTTAGAAAGAAAGGAAAGAAAGTAGCCATGCCTGCCACACTTAGTGATAGTGAGGGTGATGAGACTAGTGGTGAGAAGTTTGTAGCTTTTTCTAGTCGTGTGAGCACACCCACCTTGTCCCACAATAGTGCCCACGAATGTGATAGTGATGGTTTGATTGCTTCAAGTGAGGGAGAAAGTGAGAGTGAAAGTGGAGATGAAAGTGAGCTCCAAAAAGCTTTTAGAGATTTGTACACCGAGACCTTGAAAACAAAGACGTATAATAGGGATTTAGGTCATCGGGTTTTAGATTTGGAGAAAGAGAAGGAGGTTTTGAGAAAGGAGAAGTGTGATTTGACCGACACGTTGTCTAGTCTGACAACACATGTATCCCAACTCGAGAGTGATCTCGAACATGCCAGGGTGGTCAAAGTCAAGTTTGAGAATGCACCTAAGAAGATTGAAAAGGTGGTTCTTAAGGGTAAGGGTGAGAAGTTAGGAATAAGTCATGACGGTGCTTCTGCTTCCCGATTAGCACCCGAGCCGGTTCCCACTTTAGTGACAGTTTCACATGTGTCTCACCCTAACCCACCTAGGCGTCCCATTCCTATTAGGAAAGTGCGTCCTAGAGTTTTTGAGAGAGGTGTTCCTAGGCCTATTTATGTTTGCTCACATTGCAAGAGGAGAGGACACCTTAGGGAATTTTGCTTTAAGTTGGGGTATGTGTCACGGTTTGCTTTTACACGTGTTTCTGGCACACATGCACCCACACATGATACTTTACATGCTCCCGGAGACTACATGAGAGAGTTTTCACATTTAGGTGAGCAAGTTATGTTTTTAGTTAAAACTTCACAAGAATTGATGGAGGTTTTTCATAAGCTATCACCATGGTCACCACCTTTGAAAAACCCCTCTGCACCTAATGATTGAGGTTTGACTTGTTTACTAGCATAAGGTGATTTGCATGATGACATTGTTTGCCTATTGCTAGTATGTATCATTTTGTATATATTTTTTCCATTAAGAATATTTTAAGAAAAGCACAAAAAGATTTTATTTTGATAAATTTTTTTGAAAAATCCAAAAAGATTTTTTCATTTGTTTTGCACCTTTTCTGGATGAGCATTTAAGATAGACAAGTCACAACTTCATTTCATATACCCATGTGACTGTTTGGTAGAGATTTGAGACGCTACATCATTTCATCCATGTGCTTAACATTGATTGGAGTCCTTGAGATGTAATTAGTGATATCTTCCTACATGTTTGACTCCTATATCCTTTAATGCACACATGCACGGCTATATTTGATTATTGCACTTGTCTATCACATATTGGCTTGAGTGTTTCTATCTCAATTCTGTCTATACAATGTACAATATGCGATAAAACTTGACAAGATTGGATTGCATGTAAAAACCGTTTTGGTGAGACTGTGTGATATTTGCATAGCGGGGATGGGCTGCGAAAGTTGATTCTTGTCCTTTGCGCAAAAGCCACCGTTAAAAAGGACCTAAAAAATGGAGGAATTTTATTATCCGAGGTCCAAAGAGGTTAAAAGAGCCCGAAAAAATTTAAAGGCAGTAAAAAGCAATTCATGCCAAATATGGGCCATTTAGGTTTCACCATCAATTATCCAAAGTTTGAGAATTTAGAATGCCTCTATTCAAAATAATATCTGAGGGAGTTTGGTTGGAGAATATAAACGGGTTTGCACTTCCTTGAAAGTCCTGAAAAAGCATAAAATCATTTTGGACGTTATTGGTGTAGAAATCATTTTGAGCTTTGAATTGTAGATTTGATATAGTCAATATCTTATATTTCCACTCTTTTACACCAAAGGAAGCATTTGAGTTCATTCGTTAGGAATATCCAATATTCATCATGCACATATGTCATGTTTGTATGCTTTGATTTTCCTATCGAATTTTGATCACACCCATTCTTTTACGCTATCACCGATTTGGTTGTTTTATGTTCCTTCATGGTGTGATTTTATGCCTTGTGTCACCCCGGTACTTGATTGCTTGATTTATTTCTCTCATTTGTCTATTTGGGGACATCATAAAAAGGGGGAGAATGAATTATCTGATTATGGGGGAGTTTTGAAATTCTGAGAATATCATCTTAAATTGATATATATGCTTATGTTTATTTCATTTCAAACTCGATACGTCACTCGATATTTGCTTTGTCTCATGTGTGTAAGTACATCTTTTGAAAATCCCATGTTGCACACCTTGATGAGAAAAGCGGTGAGATTTTTGAAGATTGAAGAACAAACGATGCAGCCTTAGTCATTTGTACCACTTTCAGTTTTTGGGTTCATGGAAGGGTAGATTTGTATAGGCATTGTGATTATAGATAATTCAGATGTTTTATGTTTGTTCCGGCATAGACATAGGGGGAGATTTGTAAGGACATTTTTGTCCAACATGCTTGTATATGTCATTAGCCGTAACACCGTTGCAAAGATTCAAAGTCCATTTATCATCAACGGAATCCGAAGATCAAAAGAAAGGAAGAATTCAGAAATCCAGTTAGCCGGACCGGTCCACCTGAAATTAAAACGAACCGATCCGCTGAGACCCGGACCGGACCGCCCCGAACTGATCCGCCATGCTCTTTGAAGCCAGTGAGCCCCGAACCAAATGCGAACCGAATCAGCTTCAAATTAAAAGAACCGGTCCTCTATCGGACCGATCCGCCTAAGGCCCGGACCGGTCCGCCGAGGATAAACTCTGCCAGATCGTGTAGCAGATTTTTTAGGGTTTTGACTCCTTATTTAAACCACGATCAGTAGTTGGTTTCGATAAGACTTTCCCACATTTTTCAGAGCATATCAACCCTAAAGTCTTCACCTATTGAGTCCTATGATTCTAGGTTTTTAGATTCACACATCTTCCATATCTATGTGAATCAAGTTTGGTAACCCAAGAACACCATTGCTGTTGTTCAGCCCTTGTGAAGTGGACCGTTTCTTACTCTTCATTGCAGCCCTACTGGAAAGGGATAATTCCATCCGCGACTACAGAATCCGATACCTGAGGGTAATTCTTAGTCAAAAACTTGTATTTCAGTGTAATCCGATTGTAAGTCGTTTCTCTTACAAATTATAGTGATATACAAATGGTTTTGCCCCTGTGGGGGATTTTTCCTTAAACTTTGAGTGTTGAATTATTATTGCATAATCTTCATTCTATGTCTATCACGCCTAGTTGCATGATTAGGGTTAATTTGGGTTAAAAGGTGTTTTAAATATAATTTGATCATTTGAACGCAAGCGCCAACTCTTTCACAGTGGAATTCTCAAAACACTTCCCGGTAAAGCTCCGAAAAATCCCTAAGAATCACATGATCACTTCCCCAGCGGAATTCTCTCACAGCACCTAAAATAGGTTGTTCCCCCTACGAGGTCTCCTATAAAGCTTCCCCCAGCTATCAGCTCCCCAGCTCAAATGGAAATCACAAAGATCTTTCCCCAGCAAAATCAAAATGCAATCTTTATCCACTCTTGGGTCAGAATTGACCCCGATCTTGGATTGTCACCTTAGTTAGGTCAGAATTGACCTCAGCCCTTGGTCGTCACCACTCTTGGGTCAGAATTGACCCCAGTCTTGGATCGTCGCCTTAGTTAGGTCAGAATTGACCTCGGTCGTTACCACTCTTGGGTAATAATTGACCCCGGTCTTGGATCGTTACCTTAGTTAGGTCAGAATTGACCTCGATCCTCGGTCGTCACCACTCTTGGGTCAGAACTGACCCCGGTCTTGGATTGTCACCTGAGTTAGGTCAGAATTAACCTCGGTCCTTGGTCGTCACCACTCTTGGGTCAGAATTGACCCCGGTCTTGGATCGTCACCTTAGTTAGGTCAGAATTGACCTCGGTCCTCGATCGTCACCACTTTTGGGTTAGAATTGACCCCGATCTTGGATCGTCACCCTAGTTAGGTTAAATTTGACCTCGGTCCTCGGTCGTCACCACTCTTGGGTCAGAATTGACCCCGATCTTGGATCGTCACCTTAGTTAGGTCAGAATTGACCTCGGTCCTCGGTTGTCACCACTCTTGGGTCAGAATTGACCCCGGTCTTGGATCGTCACATGAGTTAGGTCAGATTTGACCTCAGTCCTCAACCGTCACCACTCTTGGGTCAGAATTGACCCCGATCTTGGATCATCACCTTAGTTAGGTCATAATTGACCTCGGTCCTCGATCGTCACCACTTTTGGGTCAGAATTGACCCCGGTCTTGGATCGTCACCCTAGTTAGGTCAGAATTGACCTATGTCCTTGGTCGTCACGACTCTTGGGTCAGAATTGACCCCGGTCTTGGATCGTCACCTTAGTTAGGTCATAATTGACCTTGGTCCTCGGTCGTCACCACTCTCGGGTCAGAATTAACCCCGGTCTTGGATCGTCACCTTAGCTAGGTCAGAATTGACTTCAGTCCTCGGTCGTTACCACTCTTAGGTCAGAATTGACCCCGGTCTTGGATCGTCACCTTAGTTAGGTTAAAATTGACCTCGGTCCTCGTTCGTCACCACTCTTGGGTCAGAATTGACCTCGGTCTTGGATCATCACCTAAATTAGGTCAGAATTGACCTCAATCCTCGGTCGTCACCACTCTTAGGTCAGAACTGACTTCGATCCTCTGAATTGGTCATCCTCATTTCCTTAGGTCCTCAGAACTGACCTCAATCCTCTGAATTGATCACCCTCGCTTCCTTAAGCCTGTAGATTCGGCTTTGATCCACATAATTAATCATCCCCAGCATACTTCTTAGGTCCTCAGAATCGACCTCAACCCTCTGAACCGGTCATACTCCCTCAAAAGCACCATGCGGTGTATAATCGACGGCTATCATATGTTCCAAACTCACCCATTGAGGGGCTCTGTAGACACCTCACTCAGTTACCCCCTAACTCTCCTTAGGTCCCTAGTACCTCCACTCATCATCGCAAACCCAGGTCACATCCCGAGTACTGACCTGGAAGCCATCGGGCACCCCCAGCTCAGTTTGACCCAAATGTCAAACTCTTTACCTCAACTGAGACTCAATGAATCTTCGAAGTGAATTGAATACCCTTTCCAACGGTCTGCCCCGTGCGCGATTTCGACTTACCATGCGGACGAACGATCCGTTTGCGTTCGAAACCTGACCTAGAGGCCATCGGGCACTCTCGAGCTCTGTTGACCCAAGTCAACCCTTTAGCTCGATCGAGGCTAAATGAATATTTGAAGGGCACTGAATACCCTTTCCAACAGTCCATCCCGCGCACAATTCCAACTTTCCATGCGGATGAACGATCCGTTTGACTCCGAGAAGCCACCGAGCGCTTCCCGGGCCTGGTTGACCAAAGTCAACCATCCAAACCAAGTCAAACTCTTTGGAATGTCAAATTACATCTCCTAACCTTTCCAACGGTATATCCCATGCACGATTCAGACTTACCATGAGGACGAACAATCCGTTTGCGTCCGCACGATTCCCCGTCCAATGGACCGACAAACTCTTCCGAGCCACATTTGACCCAAAGTTAACTCCCAAACTCAAGAGAAGTCCAAAGGACTTTCGAAGGTCTCTGAAATACCTTTCCAATGGTATGACCCGTGCGTAATTCTGACCAACGGTTTGCCCTCGGCGGCTAATTTTTAGAAAAAGCCTGAGGCGCACTGCCAAATGGCAGGTCCCAGACCCTGCCTATCAGCACCTGCCGATAGGTAGTACCATGGAAATGCCGATCAGCAGACCTCTGGGGCTATAAAAGGAGGCCTTGGCCTAATTTTCAAGGAGAGCCCAAATCTGAGAGAAATCTCTCTGAACGAATCCCAGATGCCTCTCTCGAAGGCAGCGTGATTTCAACTTCCAAATACCTCTTTTACCTCCACTTTTCATTATCCTTTTCATCAAACTTTATGAATTAACCATTCTCCATCATCATCCAAGCTCAAGGGCTGCTCTCCAACATTCAGGATCAAGCTCAAGATCTTCAAGAAGGTCCAACTTTCCCAAACTCTCTCTTAAATTCTCTTGAATTCTCAATAACTTGCTTTCTTACTTAGCACTTTTATTATCTCATCTCACACATCCTAATATACTTTTTATTTAGTATTATTGCACATCCCATATATTCATATAAGTAAAAACCCAAAAAAAAAAAGAAAAAGTGGGTTTGCTCGTAAATTCCAAATAAGGGATTCTCACACTTTTTCAAGCTTTTCTCACAACTAAAACACTTTTTCTACACACACACACACACACTTACAAATAAGAGATCCCACATTTAGATTTATGGGATAAACCCCACCCCTTTGCTTTGTATGCAAACTATGTGGACTTTGATGCCTTTATAGGCTACGTAGGCGTCTCGAGGTAAAACCCGAGACTCGAGTCCTTTCTCTCACTTTTTCCCTCATTTTCTATTTTCTCTAAATCCATTTTTCTTATATTATTAGTCTTAGTGACGCATTACTCCATGTGCGTTATCGTTCCTTTATAACGATCAACGTAGAGGTAACCGCCTAAATCTTATTTTTTTAATATTACTTTTATATCTTCCTACGGATGAATCGCTTTATCTTTTCCATGATACAAGACGAGGATTCCTATCTCCATTCTATACATATATACACATGCACACATCTCACGGGGCGAAACATAAAGAAAAATAGCAAATATTCATGAGAGACCGAAAGGGTGGAATGGGTGCCTAACACCTTTCCATTTCGTAACTAAGCCTCAGAACCCTTTCCGAATCATTTTGGTTTTGCACGCACCCGTATGTCTTTGGAAGCCATCCTTTGGGGTGGCTTCCTCTTTTTCTTTTGTCTGTTTTGAGTAAAATAGACTGGTGACTCTGAATCTCTCTATATTTTTCACACCTCACAAATCGACGCTGGCCGAAGCGCTCTCCCGAGAGGGGACGCGTGGGACCAGAAGGATCCCTTCCTCCCTCCGCGGCAGGGATCGGGGGATGGCCACATAAGGGATTTTAACTTCTCAGGCCACCTAAGAGATCGATCGTTCATGATATGCTAGGAATGACATTCAATGGGGTATAGTCAATGAACTTATTTTTCGTCGACCTCTTATTGCCACCTGTGCCCTTCGACTACTGGAACACACTACCACTGCTTGTTCATATATTATCTTCCCATTTGGCAGCCATTGCCTCCTCTGCATTCATGACCTTCTCAGTAGTATCTAGGAGTTCAGCTATGGATTTTATAGGATCTTCGGATAGCTTTCAGAAGATCTTTCCTTTTTGCAATCCTCCCATCAATGTGGTTATAGAAATGATATCTTCATAGTCTTCGACTTTTAATTTCTCTTTGTTGAAGTAGTCAATGTGCTCCCTTAGAGTCTCATTCTTTCCCTGTTTAACATACAACATACGTGTCATCTTCTTTTGTGGATCTACTCCGAAGAAAAAATTGTGTATGAACCTCTCTACCAACTACTTAAACTTTCAATAGAGTTTTTGGGGAGAGAGGTGAAGCACACCTGAGCGGCATCAACAAGTGTGCTGGGGAAGGCCCGACACCTCATCTTGTCCGAGATCGAGTAGATATCTACAGCAGATTGATACATCTCCACATGATAGACGGGATTGGTGCTCCTATCATATTTAGGTGGGACTACCGTCGACTTGAACACTGTCAGGGTTGTATAAATCATAATTTTTTCCACAAAGGGAGAGCCTTCAGTGTAGCTCCTCTATAAAAGGTGTCGGCTGGCCGAGCAGTAAAAGTGTGAGGACACAATCATTTTGTGTTTCACCACTGCAATTCAAAAACGTAAACTACAACTACACTTAACAAGCAAGCACCGCGATAAGTCGGGTATCATAATAAAGCCATAGGGAGTGATTGGATTTTAGATTTTAATTTCTTTAAAACTTCAAGAATAAAAGTGTAAAAGGTGATAGGTTGATGATGGTAAAAAGGAAAAAAAAATAAGAAGTTAAAACCAAATTACAACTAATTAAAACGAGAGTCGTGATTGCATCCCCGCCATTAGCTAAACACGCGAAATTAGAATTTCAGTTCGAAAACATTTAACTGAACATTGTTAGTTAAGAATAAACAACACACATGAAGGGTTTTTAACCCAAAAATGTGAGATAAAACATTTAATAAAAAATGGTCACACACATCTTAAATTCGAATTATTGATAAAAACACTAACGTTGCATGACAAAGAATGTTAAACGCGTAATAATCCGACTTTAATACACAAGGTTTCAATTAAATGCAATTTTCCCCAAAAATTAACTTTTGGAGCTCGATGCCCATTAGTGGCGGAGAAATGACCCCAACCCTTAAACTAGGTATTAAACGTAGCTGGAAAAATAAATACAACTAATTAACCAAAGTAAACAAGAATTAAACTACCAATAACTAATTAACTAAACGTGGAAATTAAATACAAAGTAAGAAATCAAGTAAATAAAGCATTAACTAGGTAAGGAAGATAATAAATAGTAGAATTTACCTACATAAAATGGGTAAACACTCAAACAAATAGAGGATAGGGGAAAGCTCTATAAAATCCCCAAAGTTCTAACCCCAGAAGTGTAAAAAAATGAAGTGCCAACTTAATAGAATGTTTACATACATATACCCAACTAAAAACCAACTTAAAAAATGAAGTTTGTGGAGTTTCACCCAAATCGATTCACACCTGACAGTGCTGAATTCTAAGCTTTGCCCAACTTTACAGAAAATGCTGTAACTTCTTCGTTATAACTTGGAATTAGGCACGGTCGAAGGCTACGAGAAGATAACTCGGAGGGCTATAACATTATATAGGCCAACAATCAAATTATGAAATGAATAAAATTCCCTTGAATGTGCCCTTCAGTGTGTTTTTAAAGTCAAAACCATCCAAAAAATGCCATAACTCCCTAATTATACATCGGAATCATGCATCGTCGGCGGCCACGCGAAAAGAAATCAAAGGGATTCAACTTCCATGAAGATCTCAGCATCAAACACTGAATTTATTAAAATTCCCCCAACGATGCAATATTCAAGGCAACATTTTCGGAAAGCGTCCGAACATCATACTAAGCACCCAAATACTTAAAAAAAAGCCCAATTAACCCATGCAAAGCATGTATATATAGAAATCTGAGGTTATCTATTTAACGAGCATAAGTATAGGGATTAAGATACCCGAGGGGGATAATAACGCATAGGTTAACGGGTGAAATACGTAATATTTACGTCGTATCACACCCCCTAACTTACACATTTCTAGTCCCTATAAATGAAATAGGAAACAACAAGAACTACAAGTAAACCACAAAAAAGGAGATATGTACAAAGGGGATAAATGCCAGTTTCGTGGGCAAACGATTGCATTTAGCATATGAAGTAAGCATTTAAACCCATTGGTTACCCTAGTGAACGAGTGTCATCTTTTGAGGGTTTTCAAGGATAAAACCCACAAACATCAAATAGTTTCCTCACAATTTGCCCAACCCAACATGGGATAAACTCAACATACGAAAAGGATTTCAAACACGTTATTAGCATATTGAACGAATTCAAGCTAAAGTACGTTGTTATTAACAGGTTGAATGCACCTCATAAAATTGAAACTTTAAAAGTGGGAGGGGGGAGAGCACATGCATGGTATGATTTGGAAAAACTTAAATAAATAGGAAAAACATAAAAGCAAGAATATATTCAATCCTAATGGGCATTACACTCATCAAATGAAATCACTCGGAATGGGAGGTAATACACGGGCCGAAAGATTAAATGTATATGGAAACTAGGCCGCGCACATGTCAGAAATGAAGAACCCAATATAGGAAATGAAAAACATGTAATCTCAATGAAAGATACCGCTCATTAAAAGAGGCGAAATGCATTTTCACAGATTATCAAAACTATTTTAACTTTCGAATTAAATTAACCCTAAGATCACATATGACTTTATAGGGTTGTAATGTAGGTCCGGGGTTAAAGGTACGAAATGAAAGGAGTATGTATGGATTCAAAGTGTTCAGAATGAAAACTTGTAACAATTGAAAATTGTGAGCAATTACAAAATTGGAAAACAAGTTCCATAACAAACATTAAATATGAAATAGGAGAGAAAAAAAGATTATTGAACACTATTAACAACATATACAAACTTTCTCTTTTCTTTTCTTTTTCATATGTTTTCTTTTTTTTTTCTCTTTTTTTTACTTCACCTTTTTTCTTCACTTTTCTCAATCTCATATGCTTAATTGCATCCACAAGACAAGAACATCATTAAATCCCATGAATCATTCTAAACAAAGGTATGGAAACTAATATGTATGGTTTATAACTCCAATGTGGAGTTGGTTATGGGATTTTGAGGTTATTAAAGGCTATATTTAGGCTCAAAGAGGTTGACTATGGAAATATATAAGGTGAGGTCAATGCTAATATGGGTGATATAACAAAGATGGCCTATAATCATTTCCTAACACTTTTGCAATTCTCGAGTCAAAATAAATTTGGAAAATCATGCTCAAATAACACATTTAAAAAATGAACTCAATTAATGAACGATCAAATGAAAGAATAATGAAATTACCGAAGAAATCAACGTTTTCAATGAGGAAAGAATAGTGTATAACGCTCACAAATTAATGTATGTCTCGAATCTCACTCGGTGTAAGTATATACAATGCAACAAAAGATTACCGAGTTATAAAAATATTAAACCAAATCAATAAAATAAGAAAATCGCATGTGCTCATGGGATAAAGTTTAATTCTTGAAGTTATTCATAATATCAATTATTTGAGGACTAAAGTCTAATAACTTATAAAACTGAGAATATGCATCATTTAGTTGTCAATCAGATCGAGCAATTATGGAAATTTATCATCGAAAATAAAGGCAAAATGCCTAACAAAGAATAAAAAAGAAAGAAAATATTTTTGAAATTTTTATTTTTTTACAAGAAAAGCATGATTGGTAACTAAATATGAGCAATTCCATGGACTAAACATGGAATGGATATACTATCCCACACCCCCTAACTTAAATGTTGCATTGTCTTCACTACGTATTAAGAACACAACACAAAGATAGGAAAATAATGATATTACCCAAAATTGGAGCGATCGTCGTTGAGTACGTGTCCAAAGAATCTACAAAATAAGTTAGTACCGAGCATAACGAAAAGTAATAAAAACAAATTTAAGTAATTACACGATACTGAATTAAAAGGAAAGAATGAATAAAGAAAGAAAATTAAAAAGCTAACTATTTACAGCCTACTATTTAGACTACATATTAACTATACACTAGATGTCTGAATAGTTGAGGGTCCACCCAAAAAGGGATTTGACATTGAAAGATCAACGGTGAACCCTTCAAAGCAAACATGCCTCCCGTAAAATAGGAATTCCGTTTGAGCAACAGAAGGCATGTGTAAGGCGTAAGAAATGAACCATTGCCAATTATAAATTTTGGGTGGACGATGGGGGATTTGGATAATAAGGGGAAATATATACTTGAGGTCCAAGAAAAATATACTCATATAACAAAGGTTTTTCAATTGGAATGGGAGATGGTGCACACGTGGGGATAAAATCCATCAAAAACAAGTCCGACAAAGAGTCCACATCGGTAAAAAGTGTAGAAATTTTAAAAGTTTTTTCGACTCATAGAAATCAATCGGTAATTCTAATGGTTCAATAATGAAAAATGTATAAGGTAATGAAATAAATTCAATCTCCGTCAACATATCATCGAAAGGAGATTGAATTTTGGGGGAGAGAGATGCACATTCATTGATAAATTCTTTGAAAAATTGAGGTGAAACACAAGTTTTCACCTCCTCACTATTTTTTCCATAAGAATTCATCTCATTGAAAAGTGCTCCAAGTCTCATTCCAACACCATTTAGGCTTTCCAAACCTTGGGAGTAAAGAAAAAAAGTTTCTTCCAAAGTAGGCTTCATCGGCTCAAGAGCCTCGGACTCCTCATTTGGTTGAAACTCGTCTTCGAAAGTATCGGAATAAGAATTGTCATTGGATATGAATAATGAATCCAACTCAAGCTCCAAATAATGATTTTCATTCCGATAATTATTTTTAAGTCTTTCAATCTCAAGAAAATCTTCAAAATGGAAAACTTGAAAACTATCCCCAAAGTAAGAATCATTAGAATGACCATAATAACTATAATAGTAGGACATGATTACCTCGTTGTTTGTAGATGGAGAATCCAAGCAAGAAAGTGAGCAACCGCGAATCAAAGTTTCTTCGTACTCAAATATGTTATCCTGAAAAAACGGTTAAAACAAAGATTACAAATAGGAAAGGAAAAAATATTACAAAATAATAAAACAATTACGATCTCAAACACACTCCCCGATAAATGGTGCCATTTTGATCGAGCGGTAAAAGTGTGTTCGTGTGAGGACACAATCGTTGTGTGTTTAAGTCGGGTATCGTAAGAAATCCATTGGGAGTGATTGAATTTTAGATTTTAATTGCTTTAAAACTTCAAGAATAAAAGTCTAAAAGGACATAGGTTTGAAATGGTAAAAAGGAAAAAATAAAAAGTTAAAACAAAATGACAACTAATTAAAACATTTAACTAAACATTTTTAGTTAAGCATAAACATCACACGTTAATGGATTTTAACCCAAAAATATGAGATAATGCATTTAATCAAAAATGGTCACACGCGTCTTAAATTCGAATTATCGTTATAAACACTAACGTTGCATGTCAAAGAAAGTAAACGCATAATAATCCGACTTTAATACGTGAGGTTTCAATAAAATGCAATTTTCTCCCAAAACTAACTTTCGGAGCTCGATGCCCATTAGTGGCGGAGAAATGACCCTAACCCTTAAACTAGGTATTAAACATGGCTTAAACAATAAATACAACTAATTAACCAAAGCAAACAAGAATTAAACTACCAACAACTAATTAACTAAGCATGGAAAGTAACTACAAAGTAAGAAATCAAGTAAATAAAGCATTAACAAGGTAAGGAAGATAATGAATAGTAGAAATTACTTACATAAAATGGGTAAACACTCAAAGAAATAGAGGAGAGGGGAAAGCTCCACAAAATCCCCAATGTTCTAACCCTATAAGGGTAAAAAAAATGAAGTGCCAACTGAATAGAATGTTTACATATATATACCCAACCAAAAACCAACTTAAAAAATGAAATTTGCGGAATTTCACCTGAATCGATTCGCAAGGTGGGAATCGATTCGCACCTGACAATGCTGAATTCTCAGCTTTGTCCAACTTTATGGAAATTCTGTAACTTCTTCGTTATAACTTGGAATTAGTCACGGTCGGAGGCTACGCGAAGATAACTCAGAGGGATACAATATCCAAGATAAATTAGGCCAAAAAAAATTATAAAATGACTAAAATACCCTTGAATGTAATTTTAAAGTCAAAACCATCCAAAAAATGCCATAACTCCCTCATTATACATCGGAATCATGCACCGTCGGTGACCATGCGAAGAGAAATCAAACAGATTCAACTTACATGAAGAGCTTAGGATCAAACACTAAATGCTGAATTTATTAAAATGCCCCCGAAGTTGCAATAGTCAATGGAACTTTTTTGAAAAGCGTCTAAACTTTATACTAAGCATCCAAATACTAATAAAAGCTCAATTAATCCTTGCATAGAATGCTTATATAGAAATCATAGGTTTTATGGTTAACGATCATAAGTATAGGGATTAAGATATCGTAGGGGGCTAATAACGTTAAGGTTAACGGTTGAAATATGCAATATTTATGTCGTATCATCGGCTCTTCAGTGTATCTCCTATTTTCTCCTCAAATCGCTATATGGAATCATTCCAAGGCCTTTAGATCACAGCTAAAACCTCTCTCTCAGCTTAAACAACATTGTCTCTAGCCTCCTCTCTATCGACTGGGCGAATTAAGGGCTTTTTGTTAGCCGTCCTCGATCAGTTGTTGACCTCGCATTGTTCCTCTTCTCGACCTCAAAGAGATGTATGATTATCACATCTATCGCTCCTCTTGGAGCCTATAATACTTCTGGATTTGGAGAGACGATTTCTCAAATCACCATGCGGTCCAAGCCTATCAAAGGCCTAACCTCTCCTTAGCATATCCAAGGCTGATGCTTGTGGTTGATAATCTTGGCTCGACCATCAACTGTTTTACCTACTCTGCTGAAGCGGACGTAAAGTGTTTATATAAATTTTATGCGACTCCTATATTCCATATCTCCCTCATCCTCGTCCTTGTACGGGTCATCCTGGGATTCTCGCCCTTGCCTACCTCGGCGTAAACGCTTAGGGTCAATAATATTTATTCGTCTTTATTGAGGAGGACGATCATTTTGTAGGGCCTGGGGTGGTCCCCTGGACGTTGGATCTGGGATAGCTTCTCTGACGGTTAGATTTATATACTCGTTTTCGGTGCTAGTGGGTCTAACCACTAATTTCTGGTTGAATGTGGCAATCTTCTCTTAAATCAACTGTTGGATGGCTGCTAATGAACATAACATCACCGCCACCTCGGCCATTCTTACTAAGGAGGGGCTTAGCTGGAACTTGGAACTAAGCCCGGAGGCAAATCAGAGGCTATATCTCTGATGAACTGGATGAGCTAAAAATTGAAGTAAATGTTGAGGAAATCGATAGGAGCTCTTTTAATGGTGAGACAAACCCACCTAGAGTGGAGCTGGATCACCACTAGAGAATTCGATGAGTTGTAAGCTAGGAAATAAAGGGAGAAGATGACTATCTCGTTCCCACAGATGGCGCCGGATTGATGATACTAGAAATGGTACCACCAAGTCAGTATAAGCGTATGAACTCTAACTAGTATTAAAATGGAGTATGAACAATAATATAAACGTAGAAATATTTGAGGGTAAGAGGATTTAACACACATATATATAAGTGTTTTAGCTATCTTGCCTACTCCACTGTGCAAGGATGAGTGATCTTCATTGTAAAATAAGGGATCTAATGACCTTGCTATAGAATTCAATCACTTACTCTCTCTACTATAATTTTGACAGAGCTTTACTAGGGTTTGTCATTAGAGATCCTTCTAAAGGTTGAAAGAGGTAGGTATTTATATGGATGGGTTGGTGCCATATGCACCCAGGCATGCAGGAGGCATGTGCAATATGAAGTGGCCATTGCCATGATTCCACCAATCATCTGCACAAGTAAATCATAATTTATAGATATTCTTCACATGTACGTAAGATGTTATTGTAACAATTTTATCCACGTAGGGCTTGCAGCCCACTCGCACTCTCACACGCATGATTCATTCCACGTGCCCTACTAGGTGTCAAATGTTCCCTACTATGATAGAGGTGTCTGCCTTTCCGAGTAAGAGACCACCTATATACTACTTGATCGGATGCTGGCAACTATCGATTAGAGTCTCAGCTGACTTACATCAGGACAAAATGAGCGTATGAACAAGCTGATGAGGTCTTGGTTTTCTTGAGGATAGATAAGATGAGATATTAGGCCCATTAAGATGGAATGTTGTTTGGGCCTAGTTAAAGGACCAGATTGAGATGTCTATTACACGATTCCTTGAGAGAGTGCATTCCGTAAGGTTGGACTGAGTCGAGATGAGGTCATATATTGGTATATCATTCTTCGTCAGCGGGATGCATTCGGATTTCTCATGGACTCCCATTGCATCGACTAGTTTATCAATCCTTAGGAGGGGATAATACTCTTTAGAGCAAGCTTCGTTCAAATCTAAATACTCCATGCATAACCTCCATTATATGTTCGGTTTTCTGAGCATAACAACATTGCCAACCACTTAATGTATTTCACCTCCCTAACAAACAAGGCATCAAATATATTTTATATTTTGGTATGTGTTGAATGGTTTCTCTCTAGAGTCAAACCCTATTCTTTTGTCTTACTAGGTTAACTTTTAGGAGGTGGATCACCATCAATTTATATGTACTCGACATATCTTTATGACTCAATTTTTTTATATGGTGCTTTCATAGGATATAAAAGCATAATTTGCTCATAGTTTAGGCTATCATAGTTTTTGGCATACCCCAATACCGTATGATTTGAGTTAAATACGAAGTCTGAAGATCCGACATCCCCAACTTTCAATAATTTCCATTCTTTATGAAGGTATAATGCTATTTAGTTTAAATTTATTTCTTGAATTTATTTTGGGATGTTTGAATTTTATTAAAATCTGAAATAGGATTTTTTATTTAAAAATTGAGGCATTTTTTCTTTATTTAAATTTTTTTTCAAAATGTGTGTATCTCATTCAAACTAGAACCTAATGTTATTTTAAGTCTCGTTTGAAGTTTACTTCGATCGAACATAGAACGAGGGCGTACTGTTTTAGGTTATTTGAACTTCATTCAATGAGATTGCTTGATTGTTTAGACGAGATCCATTATCATTAGAACGAGCCTTCTATTCTTGTTCAAACGAGATTCAAAAGCTGTTCAAACGAAGTCGCCGCCTCAAAATTTGTCTTCATCTTATAAATGCATGTTTCATGTTTATTTTTGCTAAAACTTTTAACAGAATTGTTTTTACATACCATTAGAAAAAGTTTTAAACCTTTTGAGTTTGAAAAAACCTTTTTGATTCACAAATCACATTCCCAAGATATATTTTAGATAAAGTTCAAACCCTGTATTTTGTATCCCTGAATACATTACCTTTGTAGGCATATCCATGGTTGACTCTTGATTTTAGAGGGAATTCACTGCTGAAAATAGAGGACTGAGATTCTTATGATTCTTGCGAGGATCATTATTGAAGGAAGTCTACAGTCTTTTGGTTCTTGAGAGGATCATAGTAAATTCCTTTATAAAATTTCTAAGTTGAGATTTAAAATTTTTATAAAGAGAATAAAAGGTTTTTTCCTGAGGAGATTTTTTTTCTGAAACTCTATTTTTGATTACATGCTTGGTTTGATTTACGTTTTGAATCACATGGTTGCATGTTCTAGGGTTAATTGAATTAAAATTTGGTGTGGATGTAATTTAAGTTTAATAAGATAACGCCATTAGGTAATTGTGCAGTCTCAAATTAGTATCAGAGCGTGTTGCACAAAAATACTCTGTGATAACTTTTTTTCCAAATTATGTTTTCTTTGATATCAATTTTTCCTGAAAAATTGTTGACTTTTTAAAAGTCATATTTTAATGAAGAATAATCGAGTGCCCATGTTTGATGGTATCAAATACGGTTACTGTAATGCTAGGATGAGGTCTATCTTAAAAGCTATATATGAGTGAGTTTGGTTAGTTTGTAAAAGTGGGTGAACTCCTCCTACGATCACTGTTGATAATATTATTGTCCCTAAAACTATTTCTTCCTGGACAGATGATGAATTTAAATTGACTAATCTTGATTCTGGTGGACTTAGTGCTATTTGTAGAGCCGTCACCACTTTTGAGTCCCGTCGCATCATGAAGTGCACTATATTTAAGGAAATATGGGATACCCTCCAGCTCACTCACAAGGGTACCAACGCTTTAGAAGCATCAAAGCTTTAAAATTCAACCTCCCAATTTAAGACCATAACTATGTTAGAGTCGTAGTCATTTGATGAGTTTTATGCACGTCTGTGGACATTAATAATTCAATTTTTAATTTGGGTGAGAAAATTCCGAATACGAGAGTTGTGAAAAAGATTTTGAGATCACTCCTTATCCATTTTATTCCTAAGTCATTGTGCTTAATTCGTGAGTGATATTAGACACTCTTAGGTTAGAAGAACTCGTAAAAGACCTTCAAATTTATGAGATAGGTATGTTACCTTAAACCATTGAACCTAAGGATATAGAGATAACTTTAAAGACTTAAACTAAGAAAAGGAAGAAATAAAATGTTTTTGAGTCTGAATCTGAGGGTGAGTGTGATTATGATGACTTGGCCTTGTTTACAAATTTTTTTTTAAAGTTTCTTAAATTTTCTAAAAATAATTTTTCCAATAAAAAGGAAAAGAAGGATGAGGTCAAGTGTAGCAATGTGAAAGAGGAAGAAATAAGGTGTTCTGAGTGCGTGGGTAAATGAAACAAGGCACATAAGTGTTCCACTAGGCTGAAGAGAAATGGCAAAGAGATTGAAAATAAATCCACTCTTAGCGATAGTGACATCGAGTGAGTTTTTTCAAGGGGGAGAATCACCACATGAACCGTGCATTGCATTTATGGATAGTCACGTGAGTACTTCTAGTTTTCCCCCCGCCTATGAGGACATATCTAAACGTGAAAGGCTCGATGATGTTTTGAGTCATTCGAGAGATAGTGAATGTGAGGATGAGATTTTTAATGAGGGAGAAGGTGATCTCCAAAAATCATTTAGTGATCTTTACACCGAGATGTTGAAGACGAAAAACATTAATAAGGATTTATCTCTTAGGGTGTTAGATTTGGAGAGAGAGGTGAAATTTTTAAGGGTGTGTGAGGCATCGATGAGTCAACTCGAGAAGGTGAAGGTTTCTTCGTGTGAGCAGTTGATCATTTTAGGCCGAAAAAAGAGTGATGTGACCAACTGCATGGCTAGTATTATAGGTAACCTTTAATCTTCATTCGATACTCGTGAGAAACTTAAAGTTCATGTATCCCAACTTGATAGAGATCTCGAACGTGCCCAGGAGGTCAAGGTTACTTTAGAGGACACATCTAAGAAGGTAGGAAAGATACTCCTCGTTCCCTCTTTAGGTAACGTTGATAGTCTATGAATAGGTTATGACGGTGTATCCACTTTCCATGTTGCAGCCAAGCAAGTTACCGAGTTTATTTTAGATCCATATGGCCCTTGACCTAACCCACCTAGGAGAGATCGTCCTTGATGTTTTGAGAAAGGTGGACTTCATGCAAAGAGGTAACCTTATGGAATTTTATTTTAAGTTGGGTAAAGTGTCTCATAGGTATCTTCCACATCATGCTACCACACGAGTTACCGTACGCACTCCAACACATGTTTCTCTGCATGCTCCCATATATCGCATGGGATATTTTGAGAGTTTTTGAGGGCAAGTTGAGTATTTAGTCAAGATTTCACGATATTTAATGGAGGGTTTTCATAAGAAGACATCTCCTTTGGAGAACTCCTCTAAGCCTAATGATTGAGGTTAAGACTTGTTTCTAGCATATGATACTTTTTATGTTCTTATTTTACATGCCTATTGCTAGATTGCACTATTATTGTACTTCTATTTTTTTTCATTTTGAAATATGTATTGAAAAATCCAAAAAGATTTTTTTTCTTGAAAAATAAAAAAGATTTTCGGTTCTTTTTAGGAAAAAGTTAAAATGCCAAAAAGACAAAAAATTTACACCATATGTGGATGCACATTAAAGATTTCCGAGTCACCCATTCATTCCATATCCAGGCGACTATTTTGTAGTGTTTGGATACATGATAAAATTTAATTTATGTGCTTTATAATGTGAGGAGTCATTAAGATGTGATATGATGACTACTCGCTACATGTTTGACTCTTTATCACCTTTAATGCACACGAGCGTAAACTTATTTGATTATTGCACTTACCTTTCACATGTCAATCATAGTGTTTTCATCTCAATCCTTATTCTAAATGAACCAAATGTGAAAAATGAGATAATAAAAGTTGTCCTTAGAAGAACCATTGCCCGGATTGAAAAAATATAAAATCATTTCTCCGGTAAATTTTGGTCTATTTTAAGCAATGGAATTGGGTTGCGAAAGATAGGTTGACTTTGCGTGAATAGCCACCATTTGCAAAATGAAAAGATCCTAAAAGATTAAATTCATGCAAAAACAAAAAAAAAAGATAGTGCGAGGCCAATTTCAAAGAACATTGATGCTTCGCTACATATGAGCATTGATTTATTCAAAAATATTAGAGAGAAAAAATTCAATATGTGAGCTTTGAGGGAGTGAAGTAAAATATCAATGGGTTTGCCTAACGAGGATGATTCTCCCCAACTTTTTATTGGATAGACAAAAAGAGATTCAGATCAACAAAATTCACTTAGGATAAAGGGGGGATGCCCTTATTTCTTCTCTCTTCTAAGCACAAAACTATGGACATTGGTTAGTTACTTTGTTAATTGAAAGGAACAAGCAGAAGATAAATAAATAATAAAAATTTCAACCTATTCCATTCCTGTCCTGAGGGAAACGTAACCCAACATATTCTTCACCTTCAGGAAGAGAGCCAAATTGACAATTCTTAACAACCAAGACATAATCCTAATAATATTTATTGGAATTGGGAAAATTAACTACCAAATCCCTGTTAGAATTTTTGGTCTTCAAGTAGTAAATGTTATCCGACGTGGTCCCCTAACTGTAGCAGTACATCAATTCTATTACGCCTATGTTGGTTCCATATAATTCAATAATACGGTTGACCCCATTTACACTCTCCAAGTATTTAGTAGGCATGGACCACATTAAAATATTGGCAAAATTTAAGAAAAAACAATTTAGCGGTAAAGTTACCCCACCCTTTTCTATAGATATAGTGAAAAGCTAATGACCTTCTTCTAATGCACACAAGTCACAAGAACCTGTGACTAACTCAGTTTCCACTCACTCATGGATCCTATGATCTATTCTAAACTCCTGTAAATAATCCTCCTCAACCATATACACCATTGCGAAACTAGGAAAGGAAAATATAAGAAGGTAAGGATTTTTACAATAAAGGCAATTACTTTGCATCGGTTCTCTTTCTGATAGCTAAGTAAGAACTTGACAGTGAAAAAAGGTGTTTGAAATGCAAGGTGGGATGACATTGAGAGGTAAGGGACCTTTTATAGGAGTGGTGACATCTCTTAAACTTTAAGTTTTGAAATGATTGAATGTAGCATCATTTTAGATATCGACGACATCTCGTTTTCCTAGACGCCCAAATAACCAGCGTACCCTAAGATGATTCGCTATTTTTTCCAACCATTTAGGAAATTGCAACTGCCTTAATATAAGAGGTTGAAATTTAAAAGTCCCAAAAGTTGACCATCGACCAGCCCCTTTCAAGAAAACTGAGAAACTTTTAAAAGGGAATACTCCATCCTTTCACTCACCACAAGAATGAAGTATTGGGGCAGTAAAAGAATATAGACCAAATTAGACAATTGAACCTTCGGTTCATGCATAGATGCATTTTCTCTTTTTTCTTCATTAAGTGAATTCATGTGTGAAACAAATGTGATAATTAATGTACTTACGAATTCCATTTAATTAGTGGAACACTTGTATCCAATGGCAAGGAGCCAAGTTATGAAAGGTAGGTGATTAACCCCTCTGAAATGACATAAATATTATTTATTTCTTTATTACTATGGGACATTATTAAAGAAGTAATAGGAACTGAAAATGAAAATCTATTTACCCATGTCTCCAAAATATAGTTCTACAAGTAAAATATCAGTTTTAATTGTATATATCCTCGCGTGTGATGTATATCAATACATTTATTTTACAAACCAATTCGACAATCCTCATGTATTAATTAAATGGTTCATGATACATAAACTTACTATACATTCTGTAAATAAAATATTTGTATATAACTTATGTCATTTGGTGACTCTAAAAGAGTAGATTGTGAAGGGAAATTTTTTATTTTTCATTGGTAGTGCAAGTCAGCATTGTATCATTCAAGGTTACAGTGGGGTGACAACGATCATGGTGAATGTTGGATTTGTAAAATTACACTTCTAATATAGGTATGGAGGTGCATATTGCTAATACAATTGTGTGTATAAACATGCTATCGAGATCATATTTCTAATCTTATGAAATATGTGTTGACAATGTTAGTCGGAGGAGCCAAACTGGCATATAAGAAAGAAAGGAGCATTAGGTGGGTTTTCTAGTTATGGTCATATCAATTGCTACATTAGTTTATCAACTGTATTGGAACTTAGTAAAGGGTTGGAATTTTCTCCATAACTGTGCAAATGATTTAGTAAGACTACTTGGTTGTTAGCATAATACTAGAACCGAAGGTTCAATTGTCCAATATGGTCTATATTCTTTTATGCCAGTGATGTAATTTTTCATTTCTATTAATAAGTAAAAAATCTATGGTCAGCCACTTAGCCAACCACATTTGTGAAGGTGAAAAGTTAGTAATATCAACAGATCCACGTGGGATAATCAACAATCACCATCCACATGAACGTGAAGAATTATCCAGCTGTATATTATCATGTAAAGATGTAAATTACTAGTTTATAAAGGTATTCAATATTTTTAGATTCCAACCACTATAAATAGACTTCTACCCCTCTCAGCTAAGAGACAAAACTACTTCATATTAACCCTAGAGAGTGTTCTTGAGAAAATTATACTCGACCTTAAAACATATAGTGGCATTACTCCCATAAATGTAAGCAGCACATATGGTGTAAACCATGTAAAATCCTTATGTCTCTCTGTAATTCTTATATCTTATCATTTCATTTGTGGTTCTAAATATCTGATAACTTGAGCTAAGATTATTCCAAATTATCAAACCAAATTTAGACACCAATACATGGGATTAGATTTTTCTTATTTTTCCTATTATGTTCGGTGTTGGAAATTGAAGGGTAAGGGATTTGATTCAGAGAACGACATCAAACCAACTTAGTATTACCCGTCTTATGAGGACAATGTATAAATATGGGGATATTACTATTAGAAACACCCCTTAGAAGGTGGTGGACTTTGGGCTTCTCCTTATTGTGAGGAGTAGGTCAATCGCCCCTTTGGGATATATTTGCTAACCATCAAAGCATAGGAGTGGTCCTTGCACTAGGCTGAATTGAGTTCTTTACAATTTCATATTTTCAAAACAATTATATTACATTGATGTTCGCCAAGCTAACTTTGTTTATCATAATCCTCCTAGCTGCCTAGTTAGACATAATGACCTTAATCGAAGGCGGTTCATCGTAAGGTGTGATTAGGTCATGAGAGCTTTAGGGGTAAGCACTATACTTTCACAATATTAAGGGGGATTAGGTACCTGAACCTCTATTAATTACTACTTATTAACTGTGTAGGACATTTGGATTGATGTAGATTCTCCTCTTACTACAGATCCTCCAAATATAATGCAAATTTGTCCACCTGGTTGAATTTTCTCAGTTGCTTCAACTTCTTTTGGCCTTTCTAGTTTATTATTATGCTCCCTCGACTGATTTCTATAAGGATGATCCATTTCCTTATTAATCTAGACCTTTATCCTTATGTCCCCTATCTCCATGAACTATATCATATGTCCTCTTTAGATCAAATACTCTATTTAATTTTAAGGTGAAGGTAGTCATTTTTATAATGCATGTAGTCCAATTGGAAGTTGCAATACAGCTTGGACTTCTTTTTAGACTGTCATATTTTCATCTCGTTCGACGAATTCAACATTCTTAAGTTAGTCATGGTGGATAAGACCCATCCCATCCCACCATCATGTTCAGTGGAGTAAACCGATTATATTACAATCAGGTTTTACAGCATTCCCCTCCGACCATTATCTTTTCTTTTATCATTCATATCCTTCTCTCCTCTCTCGCTCCTCTTTTTCTCTTTGAGGATGTAGGCATATATCAATAGTGTCTTCAGCTCAGATGTTCTTCTTCACTTTATATTGTTCAGGGGATTTTTGGACAAGGAGTAAATTGTACTCTTATTATAGAGGCATCGTAGCAATGAAGACATGGAAATGCATTCACCTGGATGATCAATCCTGGGAAGCTTTGTAACACCTCCTATTTTTATTAATTAATTTAATTTATTAATTGGAATATTAGATAAAAATAAAATTTTGGATTTAATGATTTTTAATGATTAAACATGTTAGTTTTTATATTTGAGAAGTAAACTTTCAACCAGAAAATTAAATTGGAGTAATAATAGAAGGTTATAAAGATTTCTAAAATGTTTTATCAAGTAGGTACGTTTTTGTTGAGTCAAAGAATTTTTTTAAAGTGTAAATGCGGATTTTTAAAGTTTTTTATTGAGTGTTTGGGTCGTTCAAATGACAGTGTATGTCGTTCGAATGACGTAGCATGTCGTTTGAACGATAGATGTCAGTGTTTAGAGTGACAAGAGGCAGTGGGTTAATTAGAGTCCTAATTGTATTCTAACTCTTAAATACTTTAAATACCAAAAATGATACGGGGTTGGGACTTTTAAAAACATTTTTCTCTCAATTTTTTCTCCAGTAAGGTTCTCTAAACATATTTCCTCTCACCCAAGTTTTAAATCTAGAATTGAAGATTCAATTGATGTTTTCTCAAGAGGATCCAAGAGCACTTCTTTGCTAATATTTCAAGAGGAACCAACCGTCTACTCAGTTTTTATCCGACTAATCTCAGGCATGAATACTCTATTCCTTTCCTTTAGTATTATATGTTTTAAGTGTCACATAAACCCTTAATCATGTGATTTTGATTCAAATCAATTAGTAACTTAATTAGAGAAAGTGGGCACTAAATTTTGGGACTGTTTTTATGAAAATTTTAAATATGATTTAATCTTTGAAACCCTTGGGTGCATAGGTTAGATTTTTGGGTTTTTATGGTTTGGGTGCAGGTTCTCATGTAGAATTTTTTGGGTGTTATTTTTATGGTTATTGGGATGTGCTCACACTTTAAAAAAATTAGATGACTTATAAAAGAGAACGACTGCGACGTATTGAATATTGTTGCATGTTAATAAAGTTGACATTTTTTACGCAAATAATTATGTTGAAAACAACGACAGTGTTATGCATTGAATTAAATTGAATTGGAACTTTTATGATTAAGTGCTATGTTATTCTTATGAATTTTGTATTGTGTGATTTATTTTATTCACGTTTGTCATTACGGGGATGAGGGGCTTTTGGTTAGTATAATTCTCAACCATATTTTTTTATGATGCTTACTAAGTATGGGACTAGTGGGTAGGCCTTGGTTAAAATTTACAATTGCTAGGTATGGGACTAGTTAGTGTAAATTTGTGGGGATTTTATATTTCAGGGATGGGCTGATTTTGTATGTTTTATTATTGTTGAGTTATCCTAGGCATGATATTAGGACGTGTTTTATATTGGTAATTCATCTTATATGTAGGATAGGACGCACGTGTACTTGGAGACCCTTAAGTATGGGACTAAGGGATATTATGAGGATCTCACATCGATTAAAAGGGTGGGGTAACTTGATCATTGTGAAATTGAGAAAATGAGAATTTATGCCTAAGATAAAAACGGGTATAAAATTTGTGGCGACATAATGTGTTAGGGGATGACGGTTTAAACGGGTCAGCTTGGGAGATTTATGTCATGTCGTGTGTGGAACCTTGTCAAATTCCGGGGGATCGATAATTTAAACGGATTCGACTGGTGTTTTGGCAAGGGGAAGTGTGACACTTTGGTGGACTACCACCCAGGGTGGGAGGACTGCCATAATAAGAAGTGAGAACAATAATAAAATTATGTTGATTTAATTAAATTAATGCTTTGGGTTTGCGGGATAATTAAAATGATATTGGTGTGTTTTTATCAGAATCTTTTGGGGTTGTTAGTAATTTATATTTCCTTCGTTTAATTATATTCGTAATTAAAATACTCTGTTGTGATATTTATTGCGTATAATGCTATTGCCTGGGTTCACGGGCCCTATTTGAGGGGAGTAGTGTGTATTCATGCTTGGTTCTATGGCCTTGTTCATTGACTAACTTTTTCATGATAAGTTTTGGAGAGGTTGTATAAGAGTATCGGAGTTTCTCATTTGGAGGTGCGACTGGAGTTTATTCATTTAATTTCTTTATTTAGTCAGATCTTCTTTTCAGTCGTAGTTCATTATGAGACTTCATTTGGGTTTTTATTGGCCATTCGGTTCCAAAGTTGTTAGAGGATTTCAGTTGGAATATTTAAATTGATTATTATTCAGTTTTGAATTAAATCATTACTGGAGATTGGATTCATTAGAAGTTTTAGCATGTGATGGATGTTTTATCGCTCAATTGTTATTATCATTTGGGATTGATTCAATCATTTATCTTGTGGATTAAATTTATTTGTCTCATATTTATCTCATGCTGAGAATGGTACTTATTTAATCGTACCCGGCTTAGTTTTGGTGACAGTCGACACCAGAATTACATGGGGTGTGACAAGATTATCATTAAACACCTTAATGAATTTCCTTAAGTTTTCTTACTTGGTTTGAAAGCTATTGAGCAGTAATCGATTTTCTTCCTATGGACGTGTCTATTAATAAAGTGTCGGATGAATGAATCAATCAGTTCTTTAAAGGAAGTAACTGAGTCGGGGGGTAGTTAATTCAGTCAGGTCCTAGTTGGACCCTTTATTGTGCTAGTAAATGCTCCACCTGATCGAGTCAAGAATGCCCAAGAAATCAATCTATGCTTTGTAATTTTCAATGTCGATCGATGGATGGTACGTTCTATCTAAAGTGCCCATCCTGCAGAGCTTGAATGATTGAGGCATCAGAGAATCAAATATTTCTTTACTGAATGGTGACGCATGAATGGTTCCTTCATCCTTAATTAGTGTGAGAGGTGGATCAGTTCTTCTGAACACCAACACTCTTTGGATCGTAAATCCGATGGCAGCTAGAGGAGGGGATGGATGAGGATCCACATCATCATTATTTTGATCAGTGAGAGGGGGCTTCTTTATCGACTTGGTTCTTATTGGTTTGGAGAGCAAGATTAGGTTGTTGCTTATCTAAGATCGAAGATAGTTGTTCCTAAAGGGGTTCTTATTGCTTAATAGGGCCATGGATGACATGGGTGACTTAATGCTTATACATAACATGGGACTTTTCATTCCCACGGAAGACGCTAATCATGTCAAACTGAAAATTTTAACACAGAAGAATAATAATTACAAGTACAAGCAATATATGTAATTTGAGAGGAACACAATATGTATATTGTTCTGCCAAAGTGATCCACGTCCATGGGGCAAAGGTGAGGGGAAGTAGTTTATTAATATAGGAGTATTAGTAGTTTTATACTATAATCTTACTCCTTTCATGATATCATACATTATATTTATATAGGAACTTTACATTAAGGATCCTACAATACCATTCCACTACTAAAGGAGTGGTTACTCATGTGGTATATATGGCTATCTACTAAGCAGTTGGTATGTGACACGTTTCATATTTACATGGGGAGTGTCCCATCATAACAGGAAGTGAGATTTACATTTAAACAAAGTATCATTTTACTTGGACACTGTTATGATGACTTAGTTGATGGGGGGATGGTGTTCGGTGGTAAATGAATACGAATGTATGTTCGTGCTCTCCAACTAGAATTTCTTCGATCGCTTAGTAAAAGGGGGAGGATGTTCGATGAAATATAAATAAGATCGTCTATTAGTATCCTCGAACCAAAATTTCCCTCACTATAAATGATTATATATGAAGAGTACCATGTGGTAACCCACTTGATTAACAAGATATATGGATTATAAAAAAATCATTTCTTAACCTAAACACAGGTCAAACAACAGTTATTTCATCACAATGTAATAGGTATAATCTTCAAAGATCAAATAAAGAGTCATCCACAATATTATTTCCCCATTGAACCTAGATTATGGGATTTATAGACAACTATGTTGGGTTGTTGTCCTGGACTCTATGTTGTAGGACTGTTAGAACATTCTCCTAGATGTTGAATAAACTTTCTTTACTCATAAATGTTTTGTATATGAATTTGATGAATTTTTCTTTGACTGTATATGTTCTATAGAAATGAGTCTATTAAATATCGATTGTCAAATGATATTATATCTATGATGAATGTGCCTAGAATTACCATGATACAGAAAAGGATGTACCTTAGATATCACCACTTGATTATCATGATGTATATTTATGACAGGCAGAGGCTTTGACCAATTATCGTCTAAGAAATTTTAAAGTCCTTTTACTTCAATTCGTTCTTTGTATTAAGAAATAAATTCAAACTCCATCCTTGATTGAGTGATGTAAGTCTATTTTTAAGGATTTTCGTAATACGGATCCAGCTCCTAAAGTTTATACAAATGCATTTGTGGATATTAACTCCTATGAGTTTATTATAAAATTTCCACACTATAATCTTCAATTATCACAAGGTTTCTTCTATAGTGAACCTCATAGTCCATGGTGTACCTTGTGTACTTTAAAACCATGATGAACACTTCTTAATATTCATCCCATGGGTTACGCATGTATGTTCTTAATTTTTAAATTGCATAAGGAATACCATGACTTGTACAAATCATAATTTACATTAAACTCCTAAGAAGTTGAGAATATTCTAACCATAAATTTCATTCCCATTATTCAGTTTCAAATGGTTACTTATTTAAAATGGTGTTTTAGCAAGAACTACTTTATATTAATGAAATTTATTAAGCATATTTTCAATGTAATGGGATTGAGAAAAAATGAAACCTTTTTGTGTGTTCTAATGATCTTTATACCCAGATAATATATTCCTTTTCTAGCTCTTCTATATAAAAATCTATTGTCAAAATTTTCTTGGTAGCATTTATTTAGTAAGCATTTATCCTTATGACTAATAGATCGCTAACATGGAGACTAGATAACAATATATGCATTACTAATTTGTTTAAATTAGACACATTTATCACACATATTAATTTTTAATACATTCGACATAATGATCTTGTCAAATTTGTGGGCATCATTTCAATCTATATAAGGATTTAACAAGGTGACAAACTTGCAATTCTTGTCCTTTTGTAATAAAACCTTCACATTGTTCCTTTGAAAACTTTCATATAAATCACAATTTGGAGAGCTTGTTATATATCCATTTGGTGAATTTTAATATTATATAAGGTTAAATAACTATTTTAATTATCAGGGATTTTATTCTAATTATGAGGGAAAATGGATTTTATTCTAGTTATGAGGGAAAATGTGTCAAACAATTCTACGCATTCTTTTTTCTTATGCCCTCTAGAGACCAGTCTATCAATTTACTTATTTATAAAACCATGGTGATGATACCCTTTTTCACACTTGGTGTTTAAAATATCTTCCAGCTCCCCAATCACCTTATAGGTAAGGTAGAGGTCCCAATGATAGCCCTGGACCTCAAACATACTATTACTTCTTCTCTAAAGCCTATGACATTCTCAAGGGCATTCCATGTCATTGTATAACACCTCAAACTCGTATCCTTCCTCCTAGGAACATTAATCGTTCCAGCATACATACTCAAGCAATCCTAGAGACCACAACATCAAGTTTCCCAGGTCACTAATGCCTTAATCCTAAGATATGGTAATACGTGATACTTAAAGATCACTTTCGAATAACTCCACACTTCCTTAAAACCTCTTGATCCTCCAGTATGGCTCCTGTAAAATGTCTGGCAGAGTAGGTGAGAAGAAGAACACTATTCCACCTACCTCCACTACCCATTTTCACTTTCATTAAAGTGCTCCCATAAGCATTAAATGTACTCAACAACCAACTAACATCACCTGCAATTCCTTTGCCCAAAACTCCACCTCTTTCTCGGAACCATCAGACCTCAGACAAGTTTAAGACATGTTGTAACATCCTATTTATTCTCTATCCAAGAGTTTTCCTATAAATAAGAAGTTGGAGGAAGATGAAAAGGGATCGATATATTGATTTCAAATATAGTAGAGCATTCAAACTATCAGAGACATAACATTTATAACATTTTATATGTGTTTTCACTAAATTCCACACACACGGATCACTATCATGAGCCTATGTTTGTAACTTGGATAACTTTCATTGTTTATTCCATTTATATATCTTGTTGAACCCACCCTTAGAGAATTCATTTAGTTACTTCCCAAGGTCCTTTGCACTACTTATGAAGGGTGTAATACAACAGACTCCCTTACCCGAAACTCAAAATGTCTCTTTGAATGTAATATTCACAAGCATAACACCTTTGTACAGTGGACGTCGGACCATCGTTTGAGGCGCGAACCACTTTAAACTGTTGTCTCTTACATTGACACTCCTCTTCTCTTTGTTGTCTAACGTCCAAAAGAGATAACATATGGGTCTAAATTCACATACGATTTTAACACTCATTAGTTTAGCATCGTCTATGGGAAGATAATTTCTAGTTCTCTCTAATACATACCTTGATCCTATTAAAATGATGACCAAATTTGTATTATATCATTCTTTCAAAGAAATGGAGCCCTAAAAGAAAATGCACTGGGAGCAATTGGTCGTTATTCTCAGTAGTCTCCCTTTATCCCCAGTGGTGAGAAACTAGTGGTACCAGAACATAGTGGTAACGAGGAAAACCATGTGCCCTATTTATAAGAGGATAATGTGATAAAATGGGTGATCATCCCCCTAGTGATCATCAACTTGCATCCCTGTCAAGGACATGATGTCACTTCCTGAAGATCAATACTAAGGAGGTTCCATGGTAGTTAGGCCTTGGGATGGAGAGATAAAGAAAATGCAAGACTGGTTGAAGAATTTCCTCAACCAGTACAAAACCCAAATTCCTAACACTGTTGAGTTAGACCTCAATAATAAGTTGTGTCTATTCTCCAATTACATTCATTATTATGCCTTTCCTTTAAACAAGAAGATTATTAATATCAAACCATTTGATAGGTCCAAGGTGTCCGTTGATCATTTAAAAACCTATAAGTCTTGATGCTTTTTCATTACACTTTAGATGAGGTATTGTGATGGGCCTTTCCTCCTACCTTTAAGGGAAAAAAGTACTAGTTTTCCATTCTCAAACTAGGGACCATTATAAGATTCACATAGATGAAAAGATCCTTTATCACCCATTTTATTGGAGATCAGAAGATGAGGAAGAATATCACTTCCCTCCTCAACTTTAGATGGAAGGTTGGAGATCCCCTCACGGAATACTCTAAGAGGTTCAACCAAGAAACCCTCTGGGTCGATGACTTGAATGACATGATATGTGTAGTCACCTTCATCTCATATCATACCTCATAACACTTATTGAGGTATTTTAGCCAAAAGCCTCTAAAGTCCATGACTAAGTTACTTGATCGGGCCCAGAAGGACATGAATTCTGAGGATTCTATCTCAACAAATCATGTCATAACCTTTGCCGAATAGGGAAAGAGGAAAGAAGATTTCTCCTGCTATGGGAAGACCACAGGGGCGGTTGAGTCAAAGAAAAATGAGGAGGGAACTAAGAAAAGTGGGCCTATAAAGGCCAAACACTTCACACGCCTCACCACCACCGTGGAAGAGGTCTTTAATCCTATAGAAACTTAATACATCTTGCCTCAACCAACGTATATCAGAACCAAGGATGACAAAATGGATAAGTAAAAGTACTCTCAGTTTGAAGGTCTAAGAAATTTTAAATTGCTTCTAAGTCTAGAGGTATTCGACCATTATAAAGACTTTAGATTCCAAAAAAACTAGTTCAGAGGTCTCAAACCCTTATAAGGACTATAAAATTGCAAATTATTTTGAAGTCCGAAGGTCTAGGACCCTTGTAAGGATAGATTCCAAAAATATTTAGTCTGAAGGTCTTAGGACCTTATAAGGACTTTCAACTTTTGATTTTTTTTAAGTACGAAGGTCTTAGACCTTTATAAGGACTTTATATTTTTCAGTTTTAAGGCCTCAAACCCATATAAGGACTTAAAAATTCAAATTGTTTCCATGTACGAAGATCTTAGACCCTTATAAGGACTTTAGATTCCAAAAAATTCACTCCAGGGGTCTTAAACCCTTATAAGAAAATCAAAATTCCAGATTGTGTCTATGTACGGAGGTCTTCGTCCCTTATAAGTACTTCATATTCCCAAAAATTCAATTGAGAGGCCTCGAACCCTTATAAGGACTTTAAAATTTCAAATTGTTTCTAAGTTTAAAGGTCCTGTACCATTCTAAAGACTTTATAATCCAAAAAAATCAGCCCAGAGGTCTCAGACCCTTATAAGGACCTCAAAATTTCAAATTCTTTCTAAGTTTGGAGGTCTAAGACCCTTATAAGGACTTCATATTTAAAAAATCTTACCAGTTCAAAGGTCTCAGACCCCTATAAGGACTTTGAAATTTCAAATTTTCTATGTTTAGATGTTTTAGGACCCTTTTGTGGGACTTCAGATTCAAGCTTACATATGTTCAGAGGTCATACGACGCTTTGTGGGACTTCAAATTCAAGTTTATCTAAGAATATTTATGGGAATTCAGGTTATAATTTCATTAAGATCAAAGGTCTTAAAACCCTTAGAAAGACTTTATACTTTAAACGTTCAAATTTATGTTTGAAGTCTAAGGTCTTAGGACCCTTTACATATTTAATCTTAGTCTTTATGCCCCAAATTTATTGGGAGGGACTAAGTGTTTGAATAAAAAGTTGTTGGTTTCCAGCCTCACAAAAGTAAATAGACCAAGAATTCCCTAATACTAAGGTCTAAGGACCCATTACCGAACCTAATCCTGGACTTCAAAAATTTCCCAAGTATAGGGCTTCAAGTCATAGGACCCTTAGGGTTTCTGCACCAAATGTGTAGATCAAATTAGTTTTCTATACAAAGTAATCTATGATTCTAAGGGATTCTTTGTAATGGGTAGATCTCAGACATCTCGAACAATACATGAAATTCCTTAGCAAAGAAAATAATAAGATAATTACAAATTCAAAATTGAAGAACAACACGAATTCCATGGAAAAATACATTTTCATTAAAGGTAAAGATGGAGAATAAACAGAATGGCCCATGACCAATGGATAGCTTAAAAAAGAAAAATTACATAAAATCTTATCCAGGCTTCAGTGTTGGGAGTTCAAAAGAGCTCGACTTGTTGAGGGAAGAGAGAAAGAATCCACTTTCTTGGTTTCATCTTTTAGATCACCTTCAACATTTCCAATGTCATCATTATAGGTCTCCTTATATGACCAAGGCTATTCGGGAAATAGGTCAGATACATCTACATCAGGAAACAACATCTGGAACTTTTCCTTTAATGCGTTAAAATAGAAGCTAAAGTTCTAAAACAGGTACCTCTTAAAGACCTCACATTCCTAATAAGCATCCATTTGGATCTAGAACGTATTAGGAACCTATCCTCAAGTGCTTCATGATAAACTAGGACCTTATCAGAGCTCATTTGAAACTCCTAACCAGAAGAAGTCATCTTTTACTTTTTGGTAGACAGTCTTTAACCGTCTTTCTCAAGAACCCCATATCGTCTTCAAGTCGAAGTAGTCTACCTTTAAAGGTATGTATCTCAGTCTTATGGCTTCAAAGAGCCTCCATTATCATCACAAGCTAAAGTTGATCAATGCCATGTAGCTCCTTAACCTTGGCTAGCGACTCCCGACTAGCGTCCAAATTAAACATTATATTTGAGGGTCTTTTTATTTGAAAGCTTCCCCTGTTCCAGAGAATCTACCTAAGTATTAAAAGTATCTTTATCCCTCTCAAGGTCCTCCACCTTCAACGTTTGACTACTAATCGTTCGATCCAAGTGTGGTCGAGTGAGTTCCCAACTACTAGCCATATTAGTGGCTTTTTCCATGCTCTACTTCCATCAAAAGCATAATCCAAGAGAGCATCTGTCACATGTTGACCCTACAAGATAAAGAGGTATAAAAACAAGTTATAAAATGTGGAAAGCTTAAGGAAGAAATAAGGAAGTAACTTTCCCATTAAGTGGTCCAGCTCCTCAACATTGGAAGGGGGTACACCTACCCATCAAGGTGGCCACCATGTTAGATATATTTGTCTTCTCCAGCACATGTAGGGGTTGTACTACCAAGGTATAATGGTTTATCCCCTCTAACATACTGGGAACCTTAGTTTCACCTTAAAAATTCCCTTGAAATGAAAGGATCTTCTTGGGTTATCCCAAGAGTCCCACATACCCCCAATTCTTCTTGCAGCAAGGGTAAGGCTTTACTGACCTCCAAACTTGTTCCTTTAAAAGGTCCAGAGCCCATGTTCAACACCTCCACCAGTTTGATTAGAGGTATTAGGATGTCCACCATGGAACCAAAATCCAAATACTTGGTGGTATTAGTTCTCCTCTTCCTGTTGATCATGATCTCAGTAAGGATCTTCCTCTGCTCCCGTTCATCTGCTAAATTAAACAGACGTCAAAACCAGCCAATATAGAACTAATGAAGAAGGTAAAAACAAAAAAAAATACTCAATGTGAACAATCGGAATGTAGAATGGGCTCATCAGCCAAAGTAAACACTCCTCCAGCTTATAGAGGGTCAACTCCACCCTTGGCTTGGTCATCCTCACCTTTAGAGGCCTCAGTGTAATACCATGTAATCTATAGTAAATTAAATAAATTATATATGTGTATAATTGTGTATATTTATCTCCAGTGACTAGTGATGTCATTAAAATTATGTTATTATTTGAAATTCAATTAAATTTAAAATACAAAATGTCTGTTTACACTTATAAAGTTAGGTTTTAAGGACCATAGGTTAGCATATGACTTGGGATGGACTTTAAGCTATTTGGAGTTAGTTTGGGGCTTATTTAGTTATCCTACACAATGGCCCTAAGACTAATTTCGCATCTAACATTATAAAATGAAGATTAATTTTTGGTTAAACCATTTTTTACGTTCTAGACGAAAACCTAGAGCTGAGTAGAAGGGAAGATGGGGAGGAGAAGAATAATTAAGGATTTTGGCTAAAGGAGTAAGCTCACTTAATTTATAGGTAAGTTTATTTAGTATAATATTATAAGAGGTAGTCTTATTGTGTAATTTCCATTCAAATCTTAATCTAAATCTGAATTACATAACAATTTTTTGGATTAGATTAGTTGGATAATTAGACTATAATCCATGTTTTTAGAAGATTATGACACTGGGTTGATTCATCATGATTCTGAGTAGAAGTTATCAAACTAATATTATATTTATCATGCTCCATGTTAGAGGTTTGAAAGACCCTTGTTAATTTCATAGATTAAACTCAAATTGGGTTGAATTGGGATCAGATCATATTTAGTGTTCTTGAGATGAGAATTGGAATTAATACATTAAATCTTTGTGAGATTAATCTAAAATAATTAAAAATTTGTTAAGTTTACTCTTGGGATGATTACACATCTATATATTGAAGTTTTTAGATGTTTATATACTTGGAATGAAGATTTTATGTTTTATAAAAGGCGAATTTCTACAAAGAAGATGAAATTTTAGGCAAATCTAGTTCAAACGAGATAGTGACCTCGTTCGAACGAAGTTGGATTCTCATTTAAATGAGATAAAGGACACATTCAACTGACATATGTATTTTGGTTCAAATGAGGATCAAACCAGAGTTTTGTAAACATTTTGTTTTTAAATAAAACATGTTAATTTAGGAATAAAAATACAGATTTGGCTTATAACACTTAACTCTGTAGAATTACTTGATTGGTGTATTTTGTGAAACTTACTGGGTGTGTGTACTTATGGGATATGTACCAGAGGGGATATCCTTATGGGGTGATGATTGATGGATACTGGCACCCTGATGCGATGATGATGGGTTTGACTTGGTTATATTTACCCTGAACATTACGTGTCGATATTCCCATTGTATCTGTGTAAGGTTCGCGAGATGATCCATTTCATAGCTTTGGGTATGGGGATATATAACTGTTGAGAATGTATTATGATTATCCCTAGTAGATTATTAAGTGGTTATAGATACGGGACAACCTATAACTATGCCTATTAAATGCTATCATTCTCGGAAGGCAATATTATAGGCCTTAATTATGTATGAGCTTGTGATGGGTCCCTTTTATAAGGTGTGTATATTAGACCGTACTTTTATTATGTGGATGTATATGTAGATACTACTTTCCATTATGGTATTATACAATCGTGAAGTATAAATAATGAGAAGTGTAATTTTTACATAAAAGTCTATATCGATGTAAAAGACTTAATTATGGGGAATATATAGAATTTGGAGTAAACACATTTGATATTTAGTTTTTTGGGGTTTAATTATTATAAAAGGAACTAAAATGCTAGGGGAAGATGTGTAGTCCTATTATAACCTAAATTTAATTACATTATTATGCTACTTAGACTTGTTGGCAATGTCTCTTATTAACATTTTCAGGTCAGATGCCCCTAGTGCAGCCTTACCCTTGACCTCGTCTTGATCTCCTCTCCGTTAGTGATCTTATAAGATGTTGATGTTGGGATGGTGTGCTTATATTTCATATTCCTCATATCAATAATAATGGGTTTTCACTAGAGTTATTTGCTACTTTATATTGGTTTTGGCATATATTAGTAGACAGTGATTGTATGCGAGGATTCTATTACTTCATGTTGGTTTTTGTAGTAGAGTTTATGTGGCTCACATCTATTCGATGGAAGTTACTTGATTTTATAAATTTAGTTTTATTTATATTCGTGCCTAGAATGATATTCAATCAATCAGATTCCTATGAGTTAGTATTAGGGATGATCAATCTAGTATTAAATTTGACGGATTATCACAGTTGGTATTAGAGAAATCTGAGTTCCAGTGTCATAGGGATCTTGAGTGCATCCAGTTATTTTTATGCAATTTTATTTTATACTTTAGAGATATTCATTTTGATGTTATACTTTTTTTTGTACTTATACTTATACGCTTTTGTTTACTATCTTTCAGATGGTGAACACACAACATCGATGAGTTGTCCGATCGTAACCAGCTACTAGCGCTGAGTCAGAGACAATGTCACTCCAGCAACAATCGCAACCACTTTCACCACCACATCATGGAAAGGAACCTATTATTACATAGGATGACTTGGCTGCTATCATCGCACAGACTGTATCTGCGACTATGGAAGCCATGCAGCAGTAGCAATCACCACCACTACCGCCACCCATGGTAGCACCTGATCCTAGCCTACTTGTTGTATCTGTTTGTGAGAGATATAGTAATTCCTTTTATAAAAGGCATCCATAAGAGTTGTTAGGATCTACAGACCCTATTGTTGTGCTACAGTGGAGGTGTGACATCAGGCGACATCTACACCTACTAGAGTGTATCAATATTCATTATTAGATGTTATCCAATTTTAGAATTTTAGGGGATGCCCGCCAGTGGTAAGAGTCTATTATCACTATAGATGACCGATCATAGTTAATCATTTCTCAGTTCTGGGAGAATTTTGAGGGGATATACTTACCTTTATCGCCGAAAGAAGCTTTAAGAGCTAAGGTTGACATATTGGAGTAGAATGATCGCACAGTGGCAGAATATGAGGATGAATTTACTCAGATGATAGACTTTTCTCTAGAAATAGGGGATTAAAGGTAAAGAAGATAGATTGGTTTATTAGAGTCCGATCATAGGGTATCAAGCGAATATTGATGAGTAATCTAGCATATACTATGCATACTCAGGTAATGAACACTACAATATGACATTTCTAGTATTTTAAGGATTTCCTAGCGATAAGGAACCAAAGAAATATAAGGGAGATAACAAAGAATAACCAAAGGAAAGAGAGACAGGGCATTCGTTCTATGGGAAAGGAGTCCCACACTTTAAGATAAGACCTATTCAGAATAGCATAATCTAAGCATTTTATACTAAGAAATTATTTTCCCCATGAGGGTGATAAGGAAAGGTCTAATGATAGCATGGTAAGTAGGACTAGAGGGGTCAGGGACAATAGGGATAAGGACAAAGATGTCATAATAGGATCCGGGGATAGGGATAGAAGGGTCAGGGCCAGGAGAATACCATTAGAAGACAGTTCTATACTTATGGGGAGTTGGGGAATTCTTTCCATAGTTGACTTAAGGGTAACCAGGTAGGACATCAGGGGGAGTAGTAAGATCTTCCAGCCCCACCTCATTATCTAGATTTTCCACCAGTCCAATAGTACCTCTGGCTCATAGGGACCCTCAACTTAATTATGGACGTGTGTACAGCTTTCATCAGGTGGATCATCCAACAAAATCTCAGGCGATTAAGGGTATGTTTTATATTTATGGTGATTTTGCATGAGTTTTGTTCGACACCGGGGCATAACATTCATTTGCTTATTACACATTTGAATCTACAGTGGGTTTGGTAGATATAGCTGAGCATGTATCCTAGCATGTGGATACTCTAGTAGGTAGGGGTGTTTCCCTATATCACATGTGTAGAGGCGTGTCAGTTAAGATCTTTCGATTGTACTTTTCTTCCATCTTTTTACTTTCAGATGTCGCTCTTTATGATGATAGATTGGGTGGTTTAGTTAGTTCATTATCATGCACAATAGATTGTAGTGGGAAAGAGATTATGTTTAGTATTCCCGATCGGGAGATGTTTTTAGTAGTAATTCCTAAAATCGAGAAGGGTACAAAACTCATTTGTATTATATTAATGCGACTTCATTTGAGTTCACTATGTCATTAGATATAAAAACTGTTGTCCAGGATTTTTCGAATGTGTTTGAGTAAGTACCAGGATTACCACCAGCCAGGGAGGTACATTTATGTATAGATTTGATGTTGGGTACTAGACCCATCACGAGGTCACCATACCAGGGGGCTCTGTTAGAGATAAACAAATTCATGGGAAATAATCGAGATGTTATTGATCTAGAGGTTTATACAAAGGAGTGAATCCCCATGGGGAGCTACAGTCTTATTTATGAAGAAGAATGATGGTTCACTCTGATTATATGTAGATTATAATGAGTTTAATAAAGTCACGACACAAAACAAGTATCCGTAGCAACATATCGATGATTTATTTGACCAGTTGAGGGGCATATCATTAATTTCCAATAATGACTTATGCTTAGGGTATCACTAGTGACGTATTCGAGAGGATGACATTTCAAAGATGATTTTTCTAATACGATATGGTTCATACGAGTTTTAAGTTATGTCATTTAGGCTGACCAACGCGCCAACAGTGTTCATGGATATGATGAATTAGATATATCTGCCATTCCTGGATCAATTCATTATTATGTTTATTAATGACATCCAAATATACTCTTGGTCGAAAGAGGATCATGCAGAGAAATTTCAATTGGTTTTACAAACACTATGGGAACATAATTTATATTATAAGTTCTCTAAGTGCAATTTTTCTCTTTCAAAGGTACAATTATTGAGCCATGTTGTGTCCGTAGCTGGGATTTTGATGGATCCTAGTATAGTTTAAATAGTTGTAAAGTGGGGAAAACACACAATGCCTACGGAGGTTCAAATTTTTTTTGGGTTTGGGGGGGTACTATAGGAGATTCATTCATAGGTTATCGAACATTGTCGGACCACTAACACATCTCATTTGGAAGGGAGTACAATTTTTGTGGAACAAGGATTTCCAGAGAGTTTTTGAGGATCTTAAGGAGAATCTTAGCACCGCACATGCCCTTGCGTACCAAAGGGTGGTTTGGAGTATTTATTATTTACGGATGCATCATTATAGGGATTAAGAGGTGTGGTGATGTAGGAGGAGAGCCTGATAGCTTATGCATCCCAACAGATAAAGCCTCGGGAGGGTAATAACCCCATCCATGATTTGGAGTTTGTAGTAGTAGTATTTTCCCTTTATACTTGGAGACATTATCTGTTAGGGGAGAGGTTCACATTTTATTTCTATCACGAGAGTCTCCAATACTTGTTTATGTAGAGAGAGGTAAATATGAGGCATAAGAGATGGTTAGAATTTGTGAAACATTATCATTTCTCAATTCAGTATCACCCAGGGAAGGCGGATGTGGTGGAAAATGCAATGAGTCGATGAATGGCAGTCATTTTGGTAACATTATGGGATAAACAAGGGGATGATTTACAAGATATATTGGAGAGGACACCCGGGCCTTAGATTTATTATATGTCTTTTTGGATTTAGTGTCCATTATATTAGCCATGGTGACATATATGATATAGGCACAATCTTCAGACTCCTTTTATTAGGAAAAGGTGTGAGGGTTAGTGTAAGGCGGAGTTCCTTCATTCTTGATCAGCTCGGATGGATGATTGAGATGTCAGGGATGGTTGGTTATATGGAAGAACTTTAACTTAAAGAGAGAAATTTTAGATGAGGCTCGCGGTTCCCTTTTTACGATGCATCCCAAAGGGTATAAGACATATCGCGATATGTGTAATATGTATTGGTGGACTGGGATGAAGAAAGATATTCCAGATCTTGTATTTAAGTCTGTCCCCTTCTATTTAGTAAAGGTAGAACACCAAAGATCAATGGGGGAGTTAAAACCATTGGATATTCCCGAGTGAAAATGGGAGAGCATAACCATAGACTACATAGTGGGACTGTCTTAGTTCTAGAGAGGTCACGATTTAATTTGGGTCATTTTTGATAGGTTGACAAAGGTGTCTCGTTTCCTTTTAGTTTGGATAGATTAACAATTGAATAGTAAGCTAAATTATTTATTATAGATATTATTCGGCTTCATAGTTTACTACGTGATATTATTTCCAATCAATATAGTACTTTCATATCTTTGTTCTGGATGGGTTTTTAGGAGGCTATATGAGTCTAGCTAAGTATGAATACGAGTTTTCACCCTCAGTCTAATGGTCAAACTGAGTGAGTGAACCAGATTTTAGAGGATATCCCCCAGCTTATGTGTTGGACATCAAAAGTGGGTAGGATCAACATCTAACTCTCGTAGAGATTGCATACAATAATATTTAACACCAAAATATTGGTATGACACCCTACAACGCACTCTATAGATGACCATGCCATTCACTGATTTGTTGGTTAGAGTTCGAGGAGAACACAATGATGGGATCAGATATTGTTTGAGACACCTCAAAGAATATGACACCCATCCGAGCATGTATAAAGACAAGATCAAGAGAAGAGTTAAGATGACAAGATACGGATGAAGTTGGAGTTTCAGGTGGGAGACGAGGAACTTTTACAATTCTCCCTGATGAACTAGGTGGTCTGATTTGGGTCTAAGGGGAAGTTAGCACCCTGCTACGTCAGTCCCTTCATAATTTTGGATAGCATAGGCTTCGTGGCGTTTCGATTGGCATTACCCTACCACCTTCAATGGGTATAGGATTTTTTGTATGTATCGATCTTGAGACAATTTTTGACAGATGGGGATGCCTACTAGAATATCGACCTCAGCGGGACTGAGTTGAATCCTAATGCGAGTTATGAGGAAAGACTATATGTATAATTGACCGAAGAGATAAGACCTTATGTTAGAAGTCATATCGTTAGTTAGAGTACAACGCGGACATCATAGTGAGGTTGAGTTCACCTAGGAGAGAGAGGACGACGTGCGGGAAGGATGTCCAAAATTATCCCAATTAGGTATAAAATTTGAATTTCAAGAACAAAATTCCTCATTTTGGGGGAAAAGAATGTAATATCCCATTATTTAGAATAAGTTCTATCTATGTATAATCGTGTGTATTTATCTGAAGTGACTAGTGATGTCACTAGAGTTATGTTATTATTTGAAATTGAATAAAATTTGAAATACAATAAAAAAATTCTTTAATGAATAAATATAATTATTGATGTAAAAAACTAGATTTGACCTAATTAATTAATCACAGATAAGTATGAGTAAAGAAATAAGACAAGAGATTTTTAAAGTGGTTGAGTCTTAATAAAATGGCCCACATCCACTGTTTTTGTATTATGGGGTGTCTTGCCTTGATCTCAATTATGTTTTCCTGATTGGATTACTCTGCCATGAGGGTATTACAATGTATTTATAGCCTTTGGGTTGTCAATGTGAATAGATAATATTCCTTTATCTAATAGTCATATACATCTGTACATGGTAAGGAATGATTGTAGTACAATAACCATTGAATCAGTCTGGTCATTTGGTCTTCCCAATAAGTTGCTCGGTATGCGTAGTAGATTGGTACTCTAAGTAGATCAGTAGATTGAGTAGCTCGGTACTTGATCTTGTGCCATGTTGGATGACGCATGTCTCCATATAATTGGTCCATGACAGCTAACTAATTTTTCTATCAATTGAACCCCTAATGTTTCACAAGTGAAATTGGATGTGAGAGTGTGGAACATTTTACTCAAAAAGTTGCTCGGGCCTATTTTTCATGTCTTGATTAATTATAGACCTTCAATACATGTAAAATATTTCCACTTCGCGTTAAAGTTTTGAGCGTGAAATGGAAAATTTATAAATATTTTTGAATTCTGATAACCGCTTGGGTATCCGCATCTTTTTCCCTTGATTAGCCGCCGAGAACGCAACCATTGTTAGTTGTGATTATTACTTTTCTCGTTTTCCAAGGCGTCATATATAAAAGTGGTAAAATTTTATTGTCTTCTACATTTTTTCCATCTTGTTTCCAGAACCCTTGTTTTATCATTTTTCTTCTTACGGAGGTTCTTTCTTATCATCCACCTTAGCTGATTCCTTTATCTTCTGTAAGAATTTCTTCCTTTCTTCTTCTTTCTTTTCTTTAGTCATCGTGGATTACCTTATCGAGTCATTAGATAAGTTTAGAGATGATTTTGAGATTCCTTCTTCGATTGATTTGGAGGAACCTACTTATCCTTCTGACTTATTTTCTTTAGCTGAAGGACACTGGTTTTTCCTCTATTTTTGTAGCACAATGTGGTTTTTCTTTCCCGCCTAATCCCTTTTGTTTGGAATTTTATCAATATTTTGGTATTGTACCTGTAAAAGTAATTCCAAATACATGGAGGGTATTTAATGGCGTATATAGACTGAATCAAATTCATGGAACTCATATTGGGATTCCTAAAATTATGTTTTGTTATAAATGGGTCACCAGGCACACCACCTTTTATTTAAAAATATAGGTTTATTAGCAGAGCCTTAGTGGTCAACCTCCCTGATTATAATAGGGATTATTTTGAACATGGGGTTGTGATGAAAAATTGGCAACACCTCTCGTTAAATGGGAATGACGTGTACCAAGGTCCCATATGTCCTCCTTGTGGCAATGAAATAGGTTGTTCTTTATTTCTTTTTTACTAGCTATGTTTTTGTTTGATAAAATGTGTCACTAACTTTTGTTTTCTTCAATTTTAATATGCAATTGACAGTAAAAAAAAGTGATATTAATATAAAAGATTTGAAGTTCAGTTGATGAGGAGAACATGAGAGTTTCTTCCTATTTGTTGAAATGTAGGAACATCACTTCCTCTTTTTTTGCTCATCTTACTGCTCCTTCTTTGGTGATTGATCTTGAGCAAGCTCCATCATCTTCTTCAGGTGTTGAGGAATCTTCCTCTAATTTGTCTATCTATATTGCTGATTTGATGACGAAGAAGAGGAGAGATTCTCCTAGGTGTTGATGGGGCAAAAAATAACAAAAAAGATGTCCCAGCTGAAGGGACTAAGAAAAAGGATGATGCTCCATCTAGAGGAGCAATCACACCTGTTAAGGAAGTCATCAAGAAGTATTCTATTATTCAAAAAGAGGCACCACCTTTGATTGAAGAGGTGCTCCGTTAAAAATATTGAGAAGGGGTCTTGCTGAAAAGACCATTGATGTTACTACTCAACCTGCTGGGGTAGAAATACCTTCCTTGAGGGTTGGTCCTCCAGCCTTCATTACTCCTGGTTTTGCGAGGAAATTGATCTGGTCTGGAACTTTTCCTGATCATAGAGATGTTGATACCTCTACTCCTCGAGGGAAAGTTCTTGATTTGGCATCCCAACACCTTACATCAGTAAGTGTCATTTTACCCTGTCATTTAAGTTCTTTCAATTTTCATATTCTAACTTGATTTTTCCTTGTCTTGCAATTTTTCGTGTATTTTAATAATATCTTGGAAAGGATGAAGATATCAAAGTTTCCTCCCCTTGAAGCGAATAAGAAGAGGCCCTTGTTGGGTTATCAAAATCTTTAGTGTACTCCCAGTAGAAATATGAAGATAACAAAACTTCTTCAGAGAATAAAATCAAAATTGCTGAGACAGTTGAACAAAAAGTTGTGGATGCTTCACAGAAGGATGATCTAGATCGGCAAAAAGCTGTAGATGATTCCAAGGAGTTGGGGGAGAAATTAAAAGTATCCATTACTAGCAAGGAGGAAGCTGAGAGAGACCTTGAAGAGGCTGTGACACCCCGCCTAATTAACCCCGGGTTATCATTCCCAAATTAAGTTAGAACAGGTTTCTTAGTTGGTTAATTTTTAGCATCACTGTCGCCTTTTTAATTACTAACCACCTAAGTGAGAAAAATAGAGAGGGGCAAATTTTATCTTTAAATTTTATTAATGAAACTCTCATGCGGAAAAAAAATAAAGTAACAGTCACAGCTAACTGGAAACAACCATTCACAAATAATTAACTGACCGAATAAACCATCGGTTCAACAATCCAACAAATGTAAAGACAAGAAACTAATCTCAGCAAGTCTAACAACTACAAAATGAACTGTGAGAAACATGCTCGAATAAATGATAAGGAGTCTCTATATTAAGAATGAAAGAATGAGGCGTCTATAAAAATATCCCACAACATCCACATATGCTGCAGCAACAGATCCCTGGAATTGAGCCAAGCCTGGCGTCCCTATGGCTGGACACGTAAAAGATTTTTTTAAAAGTTTTTATAGCAAGGGTTAGTACCCAAAACATTTGAAAAACATTTAGCAAATGATTAACTTGCAGCAATAAATAAATATGCATGCTCTCCATATTTTAATTAGTGTCGCACTCTCTTGAGGACTTCCTTACTCCTCCTGTAATGTGCACTGCTAACGCCTTAATTAATTCCCTAGTTATTTATCCCACGACTCGATAAATTAATAGAATCCCCTTGTTCCCACCTTACTCTAACTGAGTATACCGAAATTTTAATTTTTAAGTTATTAATGACATCAACTTAATTAATCATTTCCTTTTTTTTATTAACTTCCACACTTGTTATACATATAAAACAACTCATGCTTTATATTAATTAGCCCGTATATAATTAATTACCTAATTATATACTTATAGTCATATTGCAGCATTCACAACCATACTGAAATACATTTAATATATATCATCCACCCGAGTAAAATACTCACAGGATATAAATTCTCTAAATTGCTATCCCACTAGGTATGTAGACATAACCTAGTTATCCCAAGTCATAATTTCACCCTAACTTGGTTAACACAAATAATTTGGAGGCTGTCATATTCCTTCCCTGAAAGTGAGATGCCCCTCACCCATATAATGGACGCTATGACCTGGTAATATACTCACCCTAATCAAGCTAGGGGATTCATCCACTACGCGCAACCTCCCCTTATAGCACTAGAGTATAATAATAATAATATTTATCCATTGATATTAATGTACACACCATATATATATACTACCACATCCCGTATATATATATATATATATATAATAAGGAGTAGAATGTTGGTTACTATTCAATAAGATCATAAGCTAATTAGGGGCTAGGATTGAACCAACAATGCAAGAATCTAAGTGTTGAGATTAAAATACCATTCTTATCATTTTTACCCCTTTGATATTAGGATTCCCCCCTCTTTTAACACTCTAATTTATTTCTCCCTCTTTTCAAAATTCAAAACTAAGGGTAAAAGGGTATTATACCCATTTTGATCTCACTTTTCAACCTCTTACCCTCACTACCTTCTCTCCACTGTGTCTCTCCTATCACACGCACCCCCTCGACCCTCAAACCCCTTACTCTCTTCGACATCTCTTCTCTCCATGACCCCTCTCTCACTTGCTCTCAGGTGAGGAAATAGGCTTTGTCCCGATTGCAAGACCAACGACCTAGGGTTTCTGAAACTAAAACACAGGTATCTTCTTTTCATTTTCTCCATCAGATTTTTTTCCTCAAATCAGAGAGTTTAGGGTTTGATTATTTATTAGATAGCTGTCAAGAAAGGTTGGTGTTTACCAAACCATATGTATTTTTACGAACTACCATTTATTTTGATTTTGATTGTTCTTTTTATCAATGATTTTCCCAGAATTAGTGTGCCAAGGAGGTAGTTTTCTCTATCGAACCACACAAATGGGAAGGATTTTTATAGTTCCTATGGATTTTGATTTTAGTCAAACTTTATAACTCTAACATTTGTTGTTTATCCACCTTTATGCATAATTTATAAACGCAAGGCCCTTCACCATTTTAGGTATATCAATTCATCTTATTCTTAACGTTAATCTTCTCTTATCTTTTCATACTCTTATCTTATGCTTAATGTCAGGTGCATTCTTTTTTCTTAAACCCAAAATTCATACGGATCTAATTTTTTCCATATCTAACTTTCCAGGTCTGGTTGGAACTTTGTGGTATTTTTTATTACATTCAAAATTCTTTGAAGTAATATAAATCTTTGTTGATTTTAACATTCAAGTAAGTACCGTCATTTCTAAGACTAATATAAATATAGTATGTTCAAGAATGAATGTCTAACAAATGTTTGACAAAATATTCATATTGATATCTGGCTTTGATTTTGAAACCTGCATAGTATTTCTTTGTTCTCTCTTTTCATTTATATGTATCTGTTGTTTTTTTCGTATGTTAAATTAACATCATAGGTGGGTTCGAACTTTATGGTGGCTTTTGATTTATTTTTTATTATTGCTTTATATCTATTTGAACTCTAAACCTTGATTAGTAAATAATAAAACATACATTAATTTTAATTTTATATGTTATAGAAGATGAGGTAATTTTTAGTTCAATTCTTCCACTCCATTCTATCTTGGAGTGTTATCCATTCGTTGCTCCCTAATTGTCCAGATCGTGAATCTTTCACTATCTCAGACCAATGTTGGGGTTGTCCATGAGATATGTTCCTTGCAAAATTAAGGCTCCCAAGCATGCCAATAGTTTGTAGGTAATAATTAGTTTATTTATAGGTAAGAACTTCTAGATCACATATACCGAGTATAGATGTAGGTAATAATTAGTTTAGTAAACTATTTGTAGGTAATAATTTGGATTGTTTTTGTAGATACTAATTAGTTTGTAGATACTATTTGTAGGCAAATGATAGAATGGTTTCATAGCTCAAGACTGTTAGTTGGCCACTTCGATAATATTATATTGAGCTGTGTTGATAGAAAAATATTTAATTTAGTTTTTCCACTCTCATAAGTGATAACAGAACGTCTATATTCTTCCATTGCAATATTTATTTTTGTTTTTTTTGTTGCTAAATTAATGTGTGTTCTCTAATCTTATTTTTATTCAAAACATATTCTCAAGTTCGGTTTTGATCCCTTAGGAAATCTCACATTCTATTGGTGATCGAGTCATTTTAGGAAATCTCAAGTTGGGTTTATCCTTGGCTGAAAAAAGCATCGGAGATGCATTGAACTTTGTTTAAATTTTGGAAACATTCTTTGTCTACTTATAAAATTTATTGTGTTTATGTGTATGATTGAACATGTTGAATGGTTATTTGGAACTCGAAAACAACAAGGAACTTGAAATTGATTTTTCAAGCTATGAGAAAGTGAGGGGTTTCTTTTAAATCTATATTACTTTAATGTTAGCTTTGGATTTATGTAAGGAACTTAGAAAGTGATGGTTTTCAAGATAAGCAGATTGCTGCCAGAATATGTTATATGTAATTAACTTAGTAAAAAAAGTAATTTTTTAAAATGAAATTCTAGATGTTGATTGAAATGTATCTTTGGAGATGAGAGCGTTAAAACATAACATATGTAATGTTGCAAGCGTGGTTAACATTACATTTGACATTAATTTCCACCTTCCAAAAGCACCAAAGTTTCTGGCATACGTTGTCTTCCACTTCAGTAAAATTAAGTTTTCTTTTTATGGTTGCAGTTTGATTGTTTAATATCATAGGTTTCATAATATCAAAGAAAGTAATTTTGTTTATTCTACAAAGTTTTTTAAGTCTTATGATACTAGGTGAATTCCAAATTCCTCTCATATTTTAGATAAGGCACTTTATCATTAAGGGGTTGAGGGGTTGGGATCTTTGAATAGACACCTGGTCAGCCTCTTAGCTTGGGACTCAGCAGAAACTGGGGCTAGGGATGTCTTCGTTTTGCATTGTTTTTTAGTAATAAATCAGAGACACCTTCATATGTTGTGACCTTTAAGCTTCTCTGCAGTTTGGTTGTGAAACATACAGGTATGGAATCTTCTACTACATTATCATTTGCATCATGAGAACACATATCACCAAGAACAAGGAGTTGATTGAAGGTATCGACATCTTCATAGGTGGAAGGCTTTGTGATATTCTCATCCACTCTGAGCACTATTTTGTTTAAGCTTGGTTGTCATGATTTGCCTCTGCCTCTGTCCTTGGCATCTCTTAGGGAGAGATTGAACAGGTCAATGGCTTAAATATTGAGAATCGAAAGGTCTCTAAGAATGGTTGAATTTGAAGTCTCACATTGATTATCACTAATATCATGCTACCTCTATTTAATATGCTGGATTACTTTGTTAGTGGAGGAACTTTAGCTTTGTTTATATCTAATACCACCATTAGTATTCAAAGGGGAACAACTCATGTCCTTATTGTTAGTAGTATGAGTACGACACTTCCTATTTATTTCACCAATTTACTTAATAATAATTAATTCGCCAATCATCCTCTTTTCTGACATCTGAACCACATCACTTAATGAAACACCAATGATGTTGTGCTCCTCACTAATACAAACATTTTTTCTGACTTAGATGCAGATGTATCCCCGTACTCAGGCAATATTGTCTACACATCATTTTTTTAATCACTACTAACCTTGATGGAGCAAACAGATGGCATTTTCAAAGTTTGGGAAACGTGTGCGAACTACTGGTGGTGGGAGCATAAGAACTGTTAAGAGTGAGTGGTCAAGCTTTGGGTCCTCTTCTAGAAATGGATCCAAATGAGAAGTTTTATGCAGGTGATAATCATAATAGAGTGAGTTGTCAAGATTTGGAGTTCAGGCTGCTAAATGTCCATGCTTCGGAAGCATTTGAGAAGGGGAACGATGTTCATATGCAATCATATCCATCACAGCCTCTCCTAGGTAAATATTTAAGATATAATACATCTTGATTTTGCTGGTGTCTATGTTGTTTGCAAGTGTTTTGTACAGTGTTCTCTAATTTGTATTTTTGTTTGAAGGGTTATCATTGAAAAATTATGAGATGTTCTTAAAAACAAATCAAACACCAAAGCCAAAGCACCAAAAAAAGAAATTCCAATTTTGTTTTGGTGATATTCCAAAAAAGAAATTCTCCGTAAGGTACTTTTCAAATGTGTTTTGTATTTTTCATGTTAGAACATAGTTGCTTCCATCTCCATATAGACATGCCCATGGACATGGCTTGAAATTCGAATATAATAGACATTAAAACATGTGTATATGCTTGAACAATTGCAACATAATAGGCATTACAAGTGTATCCATAAAATCATTTGATTTTTTAATGAAATGAGACCCTTATTATTAGGGGTCAATTTCTAAAGTAAGTGATGATAAATTGACTTTTAAAGCTAGAATTAATACTTTATTTCTTTCTTATTTTGTTTGTTTTTATATATAATTGATTCGAAGGAAACTTTTTTAGTTACTTTTTTTTTTGCATTCTCAAATTAGTATATGAACAAGAATAAATCTTCACTTAGACAGTTTGGCACATTCCATAGGTTTGTTTATAAAAGTGAAGAAATAGAAGCAATGGTGGATCCTTCGTCAATATGTAATTAACTATTATAGGAGATGTGGTTAGATATTGTTTTTCTTTAAGTTTTTCTAAAGTGTTCTTTATGATATTGATAATCGAGATGAACGTGTCCAGATTATTGTAAAATTATATCATGTACCTTTCGATTATTAGATATGGTCTTCTTTGTATGTGGTGTAAACTACTTTATGTGATATGTGGTGTCAACTACTTTACATGATTGCTAACGAATCCATTTGGAATGGTAGCTAATCCATTTATAGTGGTAGTTTATGTGGTGTAAAATGAATTCTGTAATTCTTCCGTCACGTGTTGAAAACAGTTATGCAATATCATCCAAACATCAAAACCAATCAAAGGAACCAAACTAGGTGCTTTAGTAACCAGAAGGTCCTGATTTGCAATAGTTTCAACCACAAGCTTTTTGAAATCTTTGTCCACACCAAGCCACATCCATCCATAGCCCTGTAAAGCGGCACCTTCTTCATTCATCTTTTGAACCAATCTTTCCTCAGAACCAAAGTGTGTATCAATAGCATAACCAAAAGCACTCTTCGGATGATGTTCACCACCTCTTTTATGAACTGGAGAAAGAATCTTCCAGAAAATTGAGTGATTTACATGACCTCCACCCTTGAATTTGATGGCGCTCTGCAATTTAATAATACATTGTTAGTATTTCATCATCAAGGGATTATATATAGTTTAGATTAGGACATGTCATGTGTTCGTATAAATCTTTCTTAAATATTAAGCTTGCATCTTTAAGAATTTTTATTGTTGCATGTATATATTTATGCTTTTAATTCTCAATTATGATTTTAAGCCTCTTTCTATATATTATTATGAATAATGACCTTTAGGCTACTTTTGGGATACAATATGCAAAATACGTCAACAGTTTGAATCCCCACGGATGTGTACACCCCTGTGGGTCCACCTGTAATAGTTTGCCCCAGCAATTCGAAATTGTGGGTTTAGACGTGTCATTGGGCATTAAATGGCTTCTCTAAGAGTACCAGGTGCCTTAAGTTATCAAAAAATCATTATGCACCAAAAATTGGGGTACACCACAAGACCAGGAACTTCTAAGTCTAGAACACATGGTGGTAATGACGACCTTACTATTTAACCTAAGACTAGAGGAACATCTATGTCTAGAACACATGGTGGTAATGATTTCTGGAAACCAGTCCAGACTACAATACAAGCTATAGGTATTTTTTAAGTAGGCAGCAACCCTGGTAACTTTGATCCTACCCGGATGACTGATCGCCTATCTTTGATGTTGATCCATCTAGCAACCTTTCTAATCCCCCCCATCGTCTACATGCATGATGAACTCGAATTGATATTTGAACACTTGAAACTCTATAACCTCTCTGTTTCTTTATCCCATCACAAGTTTGATCGAAATCTATATAGAATGATTCTGAAATCAACTCTACCAGGGTATGATTCGGAAATCCAACCTTTTAAGTATCAATTTCATCCAACATCCGATGAATCTGAAATCAATATAGTTGATTTTGCTGTGGAATCACATTTTAAGGCCATCCCAAATTTGATGAATCGGACATGACTGCTATAAAAAAGGTTACCCTGCATTTTAGGCCCAAAATACTTCCTAGAGCTCATTTTAGGAAGAATTTAAAAATGATTACCCTGCATTTTACTCTGTTATGTTCTCTTTATTTTTTGCGTTTTTCGAGAATCGGGAGCTGCATTTAATTGTTTCCATCTGAGCTTTGTTATAACTATCACTATGACCATTGACTTAATCATTAGCATATTTTTGTTCAAGTATGCTGCCTTTGATGTTGTTCAAGTAAACTGCTATTAAACAATTATGATATTCTAAATTTGTTTGAACTGTATTTTTGTTGCAATACAAAGATTTCATTATGATATCGGTTTTTTGTGTGATTCTCTTATTTGTTGCTCTTAATACTACAAATTAGTAGATTAGACATGTCTTGGAGGGAGATCACAAGATAAGCACATATGTTTTTGGAAGAATACATGATCTTTTGGAATAAATGGTCTCCACTTATGTTTTCTCAGATAAGAGAGTGAAGGAAAGATCCAAAGAACCAATCACCTTCCATGTGACCTGCTCAAGGATCCAAATGAAAGAAAGCATGTTCAAGTTTCTATCTATCTCAAGGCTAGATAAATGAGGAGAGGCATGGGCCCAAAAAGCAACAACATCAGACTTCACATCAACTTTCAAAGTGAAAGCATACGAGAAATAAATACAATTCAATGAGGTAAAAGGGTTCAAGCAAGCCCAAGTTAGGCTCCATATCAGGACATGATAAAAAATGGTTCAAGCACCAGAGCAGCTATTCGAAACTGAAAATGTGTCCAAGCAAATATCAAGCCATGTGTTGTGTTTTTCTTTGAATGGTAGGAGATCACTTTTATGGTGCTTGAGTGCTTATAAAAGTTTAGTAACTCATGTATGCAGTATTATAGGGGTCGAGTTAAACGAGTTTGTATGTAATAGAAAAAAATTCAGTATTAGATTTTAAAGAATCATCATGTTCAAGTAGAATGACCATCTTTTCAACTTCAACCTGTAGGGAACTTCAAGCTAGATTAAAGGTCAAAGAACTTGAAATTGAGTTGACCCCTTTTTTAAAGTTTGAAATTGTATGACCATCAGTTCAAGTTGTAGTCCTCACACCTTTTTTGAAAGTTGAGTTCAAAGAATCACTAAGACATGGTGATTCTTTGAAGTAGTATGACCATACTACACTAGGTTAAATTCTGCTGAATTTCTTTCCAATTGATTTAAATACGTGCCCAATGGAAATGGATGGGACTTTATTGTTTAGTTTGATGTTCTTTTCTCTTTTTACCGGAAAAAAGTTTGATATTATATCGATATAATCAATAGGCACCAGGTTTTGAGTATCATATCCGTACTTGCCGTAGCTTGACTTTGGCAACGACGCAACTTTGACAATTAAGTTACCAAGTTTTATTTAGTGCACCCCTTTGAATATGAGTTGGGTTCATTAGGTCTGGACTTGAATTTTTAGCACTAAACCAATAAATTTACATAATGATCATCACTAAATCAATAAATTTTCTTTGGTAGTGTATTGACACATTAATTTTTGTTGGGGGCTTAGTTTCATATGTAGTAACCATGTATTTAATTTTAAAAAAATGATGTCGTGATATAAAAAGAATCGTGATGTATATTAAAGCCATTTTTTTAAAATTACATTTATTTTATTTAGGAATGAAGTTTTTGTCATTTTGCAATTACGTATTTTGAAAATTTTTGCCGTGCCTTCAGGCACGGGCATTCCGCTAGTATATATATATATATATATATATATATATATATAAAATATTCCGGTTATGCCGTGTACAAAATCCGTAACACAAGCCCATTTAAATTATTAAGAGTTTATGGTTCAACTCTAATTATTAATTAATTTGCACATTAATTAATTACGTTACTTTTGGTGTCTCTCCCACCATAAATTTGGACTTACTCTCGTAGCCCGAAATAACCTCACCCGAGTCTAAACCCCCGACCCTAATTTGTTTAGCCTTCACCTAAATAAAAGTTTAACTTTAGTGTGACACTCCTAATTTCCTCCAAACTCTAGTTAACTTTTAACCATGATGTGTCACACAAAAACTCCCTCAAATCCTAATTAATATTACTCACAATTAATTAGATTTAACTCATGTATAAATTTCCCAATAATTATAACATGATAGATTTTATATTATAATTTTCTTTTTTTTATATACACATAACTGGGCGAAACTGTCAAAATCTGTCGACCCTAGATCAATCGACCCCAGGCCTTCGATCGATCGATCGAGCAGGTCTTCGTCTTCTTCGCGAAGACAGATTCAGCCATGGACGGAAACCTCGAAACCTTAATTCTTTCTAACAACAACCTCAAGCCTTCGTATCAATAATACATGTTAGAAACCTCATTAGGGACCTCCAGAATGTCCATAACCATTATTAATTCGTCCATTATCGACCAATTTCATAATTTGGGGAAAAATCTATCTTTAGCCTTTAACCCAATCAAACTTCAAATTTCTTTCTTAAATTTGTTTCTAGTTATCTAGATTACATCCTACCAGATATATATATCAAGTTACTACTATCAGATTTTACATAAATCCTTACCCAAATTCGTAAATCAGATTATTGGTTTTCAAAACCCCATGTTTATACCATTAACACCCAAAACGAATTTTAATCAACCACGTCGTATAAATATGAATTGAAAAACAGATTCAATACTATAGCAAGTTAACCACTTGCCTTAAGTTTCGTAGAGTCTGATTTTGGAGATGAATGTCCCAGGTTGAAGATGACTCTCTTTGGCTCTCTTGTGATCCCAAAATTTGCCTCTAACTGCTATTAGGGTTTTCTAACCCACCAAGTCTTTTTCTTCGCTCACATCAGCCATTCTCTTATCTCTTATAATTGTTCAATTAGCTTTAATCCCGTTTTTTGCCTAATGGGCCAAGCCCAAGTGACCCAAATGACCCCGTGTGGGCCCGGTTATGTCTAAAAATGTTACGTGACCCATTTACTACTCCCGGGTACACTTTTCTAACTATCTCGGCGCATTCGGACTCAGCCATACACTCAGAATTAGCATCCGAATTAATTTATAAAAATTCTTATCTCACACCCAATTTAGTCTATACCGACTCCCGGGCTGAGATAAGTGTATACCCCGTCATTAACACCCGAAATGACTTAAATAAATTATTACTATTCACTTAGTAAATAAATTTCCCTAAATATTAACCATTCAATCTCCGATTAATATTTAATTATATTTTGCCATAATTAATTCAATTAAAATTACGACACACAAGTAATTTTGAATTTCCGAATTAATTAAATATTAAAAGCATGAAAATACGGGGTGTTACACACTTCCCCCCTTACAAAGGAATTTCTTCCCCGAAATTACGTCGTACCTGTGGTTAAAAGCTCTGGATATTGTTCCCGCATATCCTCCTCCCGCTCCCAGGTAGACTCGTCAACTTTGTGATGACGTCACTATACTCTAACTAGTGGAACAACCTTAGATCGTAACTTCCGCTCACTACGGTCCAGAATACCCACCGGTCTCTCCTCGTATGAGATGTCTGGCTGTAAATCAATTTCCTCGAGTGGAATGTGCCAGAAAGCCCTCTCGCTCCTGCGATATTTCTTCAGCGATGCTACATGGAATACATCGTGTATCCGTTGTAGGTGCTCTGGAAATCCCAATCTGTAGGCTACTGGCCCCACCCTCTCGATAATAGGGAAAGGCCCCACGTACCTTGGTGCTAACTTACCCTTCTTGCCGAATCTCATCACCCCTTTCATAGGGGACACCCGGACCAACACCTGATCCCCAACCTCCAACTCCACATGTCTCCGTGAAGCATCAGCGTAACTTTTCTGCCTATCCTGAGCTATCTGAATCCTCCCTCGGATCAGCTCTATCTTGGCACATGTCTCCTGAACAATCTCTAGCCCCAATAGGTTGTTGTCCCCCCCCCCCCCCTCTAACCAACAAGCGGGTGAATGATAAGGTTTCCCGTATAGTGCCTCGAATGGTGCCATACAGATCGTGAATTGGTAAGAGTTGTTATACGCGAACTCTACCAAAGGAAGATATTTCTTCCAACCTCCCCCAAAGTCTAATATGAACATTCTGAGCATATCTTCCAGCATGTGATTGACTCTCTCAGTCTGCCCGTCAGTCTGTGGGTGATAGGTTGTACTCAAACGTAACTCCGTGCCCATGGCCTCCTAAAAGCTCTGCCAAAAATGGGCCACAAAGATATTGTCTCTGTCAGACACAATATTAACCGGTACCCCGTGCAGTTTTACTATCTCAACTATGAATAGCTGTGCATATCGCATCGTCTCAAAGTCTGTGCGAACCGGTAGAAAGTGGGCCACTTTGGTCAACCGATCTACAATGACCCATATGGAATCGTGACCCTTTTGCGATGTAGGTAACCCTGTAATGAAGTCCATAGAGATTCTCTCCCACTTCCACACGGGAATCTCCAGCGGCTTTAGCATCCCTGATGGTCTCTGGTGGTCAACTTTAACAAGCTGACACGTCGCACACTTCGAAACAAACTCTGTTATGTCTCGTTTCATTCCTGCCCACTAATACTGCGTCCTCATATCCTGGTACATCTTATCCTCACCGGGATATACCGCGAATCTCAACCCATGGGAATCTGTCATAACGGTGTGCCTCAACTCCTCATCCTCTAACACAAATAACCTCTCATTAAGGCGTAAGCCTCCTTCCGAGCTGACCGAGTAACCCTCTGCTCCCTCAGCTAGCAATTGGCTCAACCTATCTCAGAAGATCTGGTCCTCTTCCTGCGCCCTCACAACCCGCATAATGATATCAGGTGTGATGGATAATGCTGACATGCAAGCCCTGACTACATCATCCTCATATCGAAGCTCTTTCCACTTCGCTTTCCAAACTTCTGATATTTCCCCGGTCAGTCTCCTACTCAATGCATATGCTACCACATTAGCCTTACCAGATGATACTGAATATCAAACTGGTAGTCCTTCACGAATTCTAGCCATCGCATCTGCCTCATATTCAGATCCTTCTGTGTGAAGAGATACTGAAGTGATTTGTGATCCGTGAATAATGTGAACTGCTCTCCCAGAAGATACTGTCTCCATATCCTCAAAGAAAAAATGACCGCTGCTAGCTCCAAGTCATGAGTGGGGTAATTCCTCTCGTGGGGCTTTAGCTTTCTGTAAGCATAAGCTATAGCCCTTTCCTCCTGCTGAAGCACACCCCCAAGTCCCTGTAAGGATGCGTCAGTGTAAACCCAATATTTTGATCCTCCCTTCGGCAATGCAAGTACGGGTGAAGATGTCAACTTGTACTTTAGCTAGTCGAAAGCTAATTGACAATGATCATTCCAAGTGAAAGGTACCCCCTTTCGGGTCAGATTCGTCAAAGGGCTCGCAATCTTTGAAAATCCTTTGATGAATGGCCTATAATAACTGGACAATCCCAGAAAACTGTGCACCTCGGTCGGTGTCGTGGGCTGTCCCCACTCCCTCACCGCCCATACCTTACTTGGATCCACCGCAATACCCAGGTCTGACACCACGTGGCCAAGTAACTGAACCTCCCGTAGCGAAAATCAACACTTCCCGAATTTGGCATAGAGCTAGTGCTTCTGTAATGTCTGTAGCACTATACGCAGATGCTCTGCGTGCTCCTCCTCGGTGCGCGAGTAGATCAGGATATCATCAATGAACACGATGACAAACTGATCGAGAAACTCCCTAAAAACCCTGTTCATAAGGTCCATGAACACTGCTGGTGCATTGGTGAGTCCGAATGGCATCACCCTGAACTCATAAGATCCATACCGCGACAGGAAAGCGGTCTTAGGAACATCCTCCTCTCGGATATGTAGTTGATGATACCCTGACCTCAAGTCGACCTTAGAGAAGTAAGACGCCCCTCTCAACTGGTCAAATAGATCATCAATCCTAGTCAACGGATACTTATTTCGTATCGTCACCTTGTTCAGCTCTCTATAGTCCACGCATAACCGTAGTGAGCCATCCCGCTTCTTTATAAACAACACCGGTGCACCCCACAGTGATGTACTCTGCCGAATGAAACCTTGACCCAGAAGCTATTGAATCTGCTATCTCAACTCACGCATATATGACGGGGCCATATGGTATGGGGCCCGAGAAATCGGCCTCATTCCCAGTGCTAAATCGATCACAAATTTGATTTCCCAGCTAGGTGACAACCCCGGTATTTCCTGGAACAAATCCTCAAAGTCCCTCACTCCCGGGATTGAGTCCAACGAAATCTCCACCTCCTGTGAGGTCTCCTCCTCGATGTCATAAAGGTGCGTGTGTGCCGCCCTTCAGGTAACGGCATTGCTATCAAAAACATTTCCTATCCTGGAATGGAGAACACGATCGTCCTCTCGTAGCAATCCACCGTTGCCCGATAACCTTCCAACCAGTCCATACCCAAGATGACATCGTACCCCTCCATATCTAACACCAAGAGATCCTCCGCTAAACTAAGTCTCCCAATCAAAATGTCCACCACTCGACAAATCGAGTGAATCGAAGCCTCGCGGCCTACTGGTGACTCAACACACATCCGAAGACTACCCGCGATTTCTAGTAACCTGGCCCATTTAGCAAAATTATATTTAACGAATGAATGCGATGCTCCCATATAAAAAAGAATACTACCCTCATAACAATTAATAAGAAACATACCCTCAACTACTAGCGGTACTTGCTGCGCTGGAGGATTAGGAACATCCCTGACGTTATACACACGCCCGTAGTGCATTTTCCCCTGTTGCGGTGGGGCGGGTGGGGCGGGTGGGGCTGGTGCTGCTGGCGGCATCTGCCCATGTGGTCCCTATTGGGCCTCCTGCTGTTGACCTCGACCCCTCTATGGGCACTCCCTCTTAAAGTGTCCTGGCTGGCCACAGACAAAATAACATTTCTGACCATCTCCCTGTCGTTGGCCCTAACGTGTCTGGCCCTGCTGGTCTCCCTCATTATTCCCTTGACCCTGACAGCCCTAAGGAACCTACTGCTACTGATTCGGTCCCGGCTGCACCTGATTGAACCCCTGTCCTCCCGGTCGGAACCCACCAGGCTTAAACTTCTTAGCCTGATTCCTTTGCTGACTTCCCATCTGCTGCTGAGTACCACTCGTGTCACCACTAGTAACTGCCTTTCCCTGTTGGCTCGGCTCCCCTGTTCTCTTGCTCCCTTTCGCATGGAAGTGATGATCCTGGCAATGCACAAGTGCGGCATTAACGACATCTGTATAATTCACCAACGCCGGATTTCCAATCAAATGTTGCCTGATCCTCCAGGCTAAACCATCCGTAAACCTCGATTTCTTCCGCTCCTCATTGCTCACCTCATTTGGCACAAAGTTTGTCAAACGGGTGAACTCTTCCTCATAGTCTGCTACTGATCGGTCACCCTGTACTAAATCACTGAATTTCTTTCTCATCTCAGCCTCTACCACTGGTGGAAAGTATTTGCGGTCGAACCGCACCCAGAATTCTGCTATCGGCATCAAATCCCGCTCCTCGGCGGTGGTAACCGACTCCCACCACTGTAAGGCTGCCCCCAATAGGAGAAAGGTAGCAAGCATTTATTTTTGTACATCCGTACACTCCAGCATGCACATATGGCGCTGAATGTTCTTCTTCCAGTCACAAGCCTCTACTACATCTGTACTACCCTGAAACTCAGGTGGGTGACCCTTCTGAAAGGTCTCCCTAACTCTCTGCCAAGATGGTGGCCCCAATGGAGCCTGAACTATCGGTGCCACTGGAGGTGGTGCTTGGGGCTGTGGAAAGTGAGCTTCCATAGCTCGCATCGCTGTCTCGACCTCCTGGGCCACTATCACTGCCACTTGAGTAGTGGAAATCAACTAGGGTGGGGGTGGGGGTGTCGGTACCTGTGGCTCCTGATGAGCCTCCCTGACATCATCCCTAGCCTTAGCCCTCTCCGCTCTCAGTCTCCTCGGTGGCATCTGAAATAGATTGAATCGTATAAGTACACAATTTACACAAACAATAGTCACAACAGAAATACGATATATCACAAGTGGAAAATGAATAAACAGTCCTAATAAAAGGGCTCTATAACAACCGAGTGCCACGCTGAAACGTAGAAAGCCACACAGAACCTAAGGACACTAGAACCTGATGTTCTGATACCATTTATGACACCTCGCCTAATTAACCCCGGGTGATCAGTCCTAAGTTAAGTTAGAACATGTTTCTCAGTTGGTTCATTTTTAGCATCACTATTGCCTTTTTAATTACTAACCACCTAAGTGAAAAAAATTGACTAGTGCCAAATTTTATCTTTAGATTTTATAAATGAAACTCTCATGCGGAAAATAAAATAACGTAACAGTCACAACTAACTGGAAACAACCATTCACAAATAATTAACTGACCGAATAAAACATCGGTTCAACAATCCAACAAATGTAAAGACAAGAAACCAATCTCAACAAGTCTAACAACTACAAAATGAACTGTGAGCAACATGCTCGAATAAATGATAATGAGTCTCTATATTAAGAATGAAAGAATGAGGCGTCTATAAAAATATCCCGCAACATCCACATATGCTGTAGCAACAGATCCCTGGAATTGAGTCAAGTCTGGCGTCCCTGTGGCTAGACACCTAAAAGGTTTTTTTTAAGTTTTTATAGCAAGGGTTAGTACCCAAAACATTTGAAAAATATTTAGCAAATGATTAACTTGTAGTAATAAATAAATATGCATGCTTTCCATATTTTAGTTAGTGCCGCACTCTCTTGAGGACTTCCTTACTCCTACTCTAATGTGCACTGCTAACGCCTTTACTAATTCCCTAGTTATTTATCCCATGACTAGATAAATGAATAGAATCTCCTTGTACCCACCTTACTCTAACCGAGTATACCGAAAATTTGACTTTTAAGTTATTAGTGACATCAACTTAATTAATCATTTCCTTTTTTTTAATTAACTTTTACACTTGTTATACATATAAAACAACTCATGCTTTATACTAATTAGCCTGTATATAATTAATTACCTAATTATATACTTATAGTCATATTGCAGTATTCACAACCATACTGAAATACATTTAATATCTAGCATCCACCCGAGTAAAATACTCACAGGATATAAATTCTCTAAAGTGCTATCCCACTAGGTATGTACACATAACCTAGTTATCCCAAGTCAGAATTTCACCATAACTTGGTTAACACACATAATTTGGAGGCGGTCATATTCCTTCCCTGAAAGTGGGATGCCCCTCACCTATATAATGGACGCTATGACCTGGGAATATACTCACCCTACTCCTCAAGCTAGGGGATTAATCCAATATGCGCAACCTCCCCCTATGGCACTAGAGTATAATAATAATAATATCTATCCATTGATATTCATGTACACACCATATATATATACTACCACATCCCGTATATATATATATATATATATATATATATATATATATATATATATATATATATATATATATATATATATATAATATCCCGGCTATGCCGTGTACTAAATTCGTAACACAAGCCCATTTAAATTATTAAGAGTTTATGGTCCAACTCTAATTATTAATTAATTTGTACATTAATTAATTAAGTTACTTTTGGTGTCGCTCCCACCATAAATTTGGACTTGCTATCGTATCTCGAAATAACCTCACCCGAGTTTAAATCCCGACTCTAATTTATTTAGCCTTCACCCGAATAAAAATTTAACTTTAGTGTGACACTCCTAATTTCCTCAAAACTCTAGTTAACTTTTAACCATGACGTGTCACACAAAAAATCCCTCAAATCCTAATTAATGTTATTCACAATTAATTAGATTTAACTCATGTATAAATTTCCCAATAATTATCACATGATAGATTTTATAATATAATTTTCTTCTTTTTTTATTCACATAACTGGGCGAAACTGTCAAAATCTGTCGACCCTCGATCGATCGACCCCAGACCTTCGATCGATCGATCGAGCAGGTCTTCGTCTTCTTCGTGAAGACAGATTCAGCCATGGACGGAAACCTCGAAACCCTAATTCCTTCTAACAGCAACCTCAAGCCTTCTTAACAATAATACATGTTAGAAACCTCATTAGGGACTTCTAGAATGTCCATAACCATTATTAATTCGTCCATTATCGATCGATTTCATAATTTGGGGAAAAATCTATCTTTAACCTTTAACCCATTCAAACCTTAAATTTTTTCCTTAAATTCATTTCTAGTTATCCAGATTACATCCTACCAGATATATATCAAGTTACTACTATCAGATTTTACATGAATCCTTACCCAAATTCATAAATCAGATTATTGGTTTCCAAAACCCCATGTTTATGCCATTAACACCCAAAACGAATTTTAATCAACCACATCGCATAAATATGAATTGAAAAATAGATTCAATACTACAGCAAGTTAACCACTTGCCTTAGGTTTCGTAGAGTCTGATTTTGGAGATGAATGTCTAAGGTTGAAGATGACTCTCTTTGGCTCTCTTGTGATCCCCAAATTTGCCTCTAACTACTATTAGGGTTACCGACCAAGCCTTTATCTCCACTCATATTAGCCATTCTATTATATCTTATAATTGTTCAATTAGCCTTAATCCCATTTTTTGCCTAATGGGCCAAGCCCAAGTGACCCAAATGCCCCCGTGTGGGCCCGGCTATGTCTAAATACATCCCGTGACCCGTTTACTAACCCCGGGTACACTTTTCTTACTATCTCGGTGCATTCGAACTCAATCGTATACTCAGAATTGGCATCCGAATTAATTTATAAAAATCCTTATCTCACACCCAATTTAGTCTATACAGACTCCCGGGTTGAGATAAGTGTATACCCCGTCATTGACACCCGAAATGACTTAATTAAAATATTACTATTCACTTAGTAAATAAATTTCCCTAAATATTAACCATTTACTCTCTGATTAATATTTAATTATATTTTTCCATAATTAATTCAATTAAAATTACGACACACAAGTAATTTTGAATTCCCAGATTAATTAAATATTAAATGCATGAAAATACGGGGTGTTACAGAGGCTAAACGGCATAAGAAAAATCTTGAATAAAATGAAAATTTTTTGAAGACCTTCTTAGGGAAAATACTTCTTTGGAGAGGACGAAGAGAACGTTTGCTGTGTAGAAGTCCTTTAGCTCTGGCTGGGACAAAGGGTGGAATAAAGATTTAACTACTGCCTCTTACCAAATGGAGTATGCAAGTTTAAAATTATCCAGGGATGGATGGGTTGCAGCGTTGAAAGAGTTGAATGTTGCTGAAGACTCTGAATTATTTCAGAAACATGTCAACGGCCTTCCTCCTGCTATTGAAGAAGAAGAAGAAGAAGAAGAAGAAGAAGAAGAAGAAGAAGAAGAAGAAGAAGAAGAAGATAAAGCTGGATCTGATGAATCTTCTTTCATGATGGTACAACAGAAACCTTCTATCACTGTCCCTCAATATTTCGAGAAATCTCACCAGACAACTACTTCTTCCAAGCAACATCAAATGCCTTCCGAGCAACATCAGCAACCAACTCCTTCTTCAAAATAAGCTGAGGATGTAGTGGGGGATAAGAAGAAAGTGTAACGTTTCTCAGCAACTTTTATATCTTACCCTATTTTTTTCTTCGTTTTGTACCTCTGGTTGTACTCTCATTAATTATGATCAATAAAATTAACTTGTTATTTATCTGAATTTCTCCTCTATTGTTCAATATAGTTGTGCTGTTTTAGATCTATTTTTACTTTTCCTTGCTAGTTTATTGCAAAGATGGAACTATTATCAGCTCATGATATAGAGTTGATGCAGAAATGTACAGATTACTTCAAAGATGGTCTTGCAGACTTTACTAAAGCAAAAATAAGTGACATTCTTGGTCCTGATGCCTCTGAACGAGCAATTAAGGCTTATCAATATTTAAAATATTTACTTGATCGCGCAGTAGCGAATAACGTAGCATACTACAAAATTATTGAAGACCTTCAAAGAATGATCGAAGAACTTAAACTTCAACACAAAGAATCCATTGCTCTTCTTTATGAAGGTTATGAGAAGAAGTACTAAAAGTTGATTACTGATCGGGATTATAACAAATTTATCTCTTCCCATAATACGAGAGAGAGTGTGCTAAGACTTAAAATTGAGGAGTATAGAAACATTTCCAAAGTGCTAGAGGAAGAAAATATTGCTTTAAGAGAAGAACAGAAACAACAAAAATTTGTTTCTTCCTCTGGAGCTCTAGTCCCGGTTACTGATGAAGGTTTTTCCTTTTTGGAGATTAAGAATGCTTCGTTAAGGGAAGAGTTGGGAACTTTGAAAAGAGCTAGACCTACATCCACTTCCCAGGGTAGAACAAAAGTTAGTCGAAGTAGTATTGAAGACACTAGAACTCAGCAAGTCTTAGAAAATCAAGCTGCTCAACTAAAAGAAAAAAATAATCTTTGGCAGAGATGTCTTAGAAGATTCAAACTCTTGCAAAACAGTTATCCAATCAAAGTTCTGCATTGCAGATTAAAGAAAGTGTGCTGAAAAGACTTCATCAACATGTTGAACGATTAACATATCAGTTTCACAAGAAGTCCAAATATTTCTAGATTGAGGGATATAATGAAGATTTATATCATCTCGATGCCAGATTAAAACAATCAAATAATGAAGGGTACAAACAGGGGTGGTTGAATGCCTTAACTGTAATGAAAGTTGAACAAGAAGCTGAATTGTGGGATTGGTACGACCCTGGTTTACTTATCTTCCAGTACCACCTTTTCATCTAGATGTTAATTGGATTCGAGTTAACTCCATTCCTCACAGTTTAATTTCCAAATACCTTGATGATTACAGTCTTCATGAAGAATTTGAGATATCCAGACCTCCTCATTTGCAAGACTGACCAAGTTCAAGAAACACCAAAATGATACAGGACTTGAATTTTATCAATTCTCCTTATGCTTTAGATGACCCTCCAGTTGGAATGGATCCTGTATCGAAAGCTGAAGGAAAGAAACCAATAGAATAGACTATATATATTTTGTCAGTGATTATTGTTATAAATAAAGAAAAATCGTCTTCTTGAAATTTTGTTTCCATGGAAATAAAATAATTTCATGATATTTATTCTGTGAATCTTTGTTCATAACATGAGATAAACAATAGTAATGTTGTACTTATAATAATGTGTTACTTTTTAGCCATTGAGTGTATATATTTGAATGGACATTTTTCCCTTTTTGATTTGATTTGCTAGACAATGGAACTTTTGCCCCATATGTTTGTCTAATTGTAGTGACTTATCACCCATAAGTGCCTAAGCAATGAAATTATTTTTATCCAATATTCCTACTTAGTTGTAACAATCTTATCTAGATTGCCTTGGTTCCCAGGCAATGGATATTTTACCCAACTTCTTACCTAGTTTAGATGCCTTCTTGGGTAACCCGTATGTGACACCCCGCCTAATAAAATACTGGGTGCTCAGTCCTATACCAAATTAAAACAGGAATCCCAATTGGATCATCCTTAACATCACTGTCGAAAACTTATATTTTTAACTAAACAAAAATAGTACATGCGGAAATAAATATAATCCATTCACACAACTGAATAAAACTCAACTGAATAATTAAATAAACAACCTGTCGAATAAACCATCGGCCACCAAAATGAAATCCAGTACAAATATTCAACACTTGAATAAATACATCTGAAAACTGTACTGAGAAGTCTGGGCGACAAGCCCCAAATAAAACTGGAACTGATAAGTGATTCCTACTCTAGGAATAAATGAACAATGCATCTAATCCAAACTCCTGCTAGAATCCACATATGCCGCAACTCCGTGTCCCTGGAATAGAATAACAATCCTGGCGTCCCTGTGGATGGACACCTAAAAGGTTTTGAAAATAATTTTATAGCAAGGGTTAGAACCCAAAATATTTTGAAAATATTTAGCAAGTGAATTAATTGCAGTAATTTCTTCATATTTAAGTTAGTGTCGCACTCCCTTATGGACATTCTCACCCCTCCACTATTGTGCACACTTAACGTTTACCTTAACCCCCACATAGTTGTACTACCCCGTCCAACTAGTCCTGGTATAACCTCTTCGTGCCATACTACTCTAACCCGAGTATAATGATTTTTGAATTATAAGTTATCTCACAATTAACTTAATTAATTCCTTCTTAAATAGTAGTATATTACCGTGTCACAAGTTATATAAGGTAAACACATCACACACTGTATTATTACCCGCATATAATATTGAATACCATTATATACGTACCTTTACTAAAACATCCACACATATAACATACGTATATCCATCCCTCCGAGTATACCCTCGTCGGATGACTCCCTCTAAAGGTCTATCTCACTAGGTGTGCTCACATAACCTAGTTATCCAAGTTGGAATCGCTCACCAACCTGGCGTAAAACATAAATGAAGTGGAGGCGGTCATATTCCTTTCCTGGAAGTGAGATAATCCCCTCACCCATATACCGTGCGCTATGACTTGGGGATATACTCACCCTACTCCTCAAGATAGGGGATTCACCCACATCACGCAACCTCCCTTGATAGCACACATAATATATACACACATCTATATATATAAATTAAGTAAATATCTAATCACTGATATTTAATAGCACACACAATATATACACACATCTATATATATACTATCACTACATCGTATATATATATATAATATAAACCCCGGCTTTACCGTGTACTCAAAGATCCGTAACACTAGCCTTAAATTTTTTGAGTCTATGTCCCGACTCTCTAAATTAATTTTCTCACTTAATAAATTATCATCTTTCCGAGTCTGTGGTCCGACTCTAAATAATAATACTCTACACAATAATTTATATGAAATTTGCCCGAGTTAATAATTCGACTCTTATTTAATTAATTTACACATTAATTAATTAACACAACCCTGAGTCTGTGGTCCGACCCTTATTTAATTCATTTACACATTAATTAACACATATCCGAGTTTGTAGTCCGACCCTCATTTAATTAATTTACACATTAATTAAATAATTAATTAACACATATCCGAGTCTGTAGTCCGACCCTCATTTATTTAATTTACACATTAATTAATTAACACAAATCCGAATCTGTGGTCGGATCTCTAATATAATTAATTCATACCTAAATTAATATACTACTTTCCCCGATTCTATGGTCCGACTCTAATTAAATTAATTAACACACCTATTAATTTAATACCTTCTCGAGTCTAGCACCCGACTCTAATTAAATTAATTAACACACCTGTTACTTTAATACCGATCCGAGTATGTGGTACGACTCTCATTTAATTAATTGAAACATTAATTAATTAATACCCTTCCCGAGTCTACAATCCGACTCTAAATTAACTAATCACAACATTAATTAATTTAATACTTTTTCGAGTCTACCTTTCCGACTCTACCTTCATTAATTAACACATCCATTAATTTAATAACTTGGTGTCACACAACCATTATCCCCGGACTCGCTCACTTGGCCCATAACTTAATATTTCCCGAGTCTATGTTCCTATCACAAGGAAATACACAATCGGCATTCACAACCCAAGTAATACAATAAAATAGTAGGTATTGACACAACCCAATTATTCATACTTGTACGTAATATATTTCTCTCTAATATTCATCGTACTCGTTTACTTTACGAATTTATTTCACTTTCGTATTAATTCAAGTATTCACACAACTCTAAGGATCCTAGTTACCCCTTGTTATATCAATTTAGTAGTTACCCTTGTTAACCCACTGACCTAATGAATTTAAGATCGCTCACGCTTTTTCGTAATTATATTCTTATCATCTCGAATTAGAGTACGTCACAATCAAGCCTATGAATCTCCACTTTAACTATCTCACAAAATTAAAGTCCAACACTCAATCATAGACCTACTTACATATCATTATTCCATCAATATATTTCATCAATCTCCTAAACACTTCCCCGATAAAATTTTAGACATTTGAGGCTTAAATAGAAAAATCTCAAATTTTCTGGCAGATTAAATACCCTCTAATAAAATTTCGATTTCTCCCTCTACAGAACTCCGATTGACCTGATTCCAAGTTCAATGGATAGCTAAGAGAAATACCTTTCACCCTGTAGTAAAATATCGATTACTCCCTCTACAGAACTCTGATTGACCTGATTCTAAATTCATTGGATAGCCAAGAGAAATACCTTTCCAGGCATGTATGGTTCACACTCTAATTCGAAGAACAAATCAAATGGCATATGTTTAAAGTTGTGTCTAAACTTTTGGCAGATTGACCTCTTGTGTTCATCAAATAAACCCTAAGTCATTCAAGATTCATGTTCTTCATCTAAGAACTCATAAATATTCCATGTTAATCATCAAATATAATCAAATTTCATTTTATCTTTACTTAGGGATATATAATACACCTATTTCTTACTTTGAATCTCTGCCAAGTATTCAATTAACAAAACCCCATTTTGTACCCATGTATCCCCAAAACGAATTTTAGTTTACACATCACTAAAATATGAATTGGATATCACCATTTACACATTACAGCAAGTTAACCACTTGCCTGGAATTATTCGTAGAGTCTGATCCGTTTGTGTAGCCCCTTAATTCGGCTCCAATAATCACCAATTGTCTCTTGATTTACTTTCCCCCAATTTCCCTATCAAGCCCTAGGCTTAGAATTTGTGTTTACTATCGTTTAACACTTCTCCATTTACGTTAAAAATCCTTAATCCCGTTTTTGGTCATGTGGGCGTAATTAAAAAGGCACAACTCACCCCGTGTCGGCCCGGCTATGCCCAAAAATATCCCGAGACCCAATTACTACCCCCGGGTACTCTTTTCTGACTATCTCGATCCATCCGGACTCAACCGCGCACTCAGAATTGCCATACGAAATACTTTTTGACATATCCAAATTTCGACCTCAAAATGCGACACACATTAATTCGGACAATTAAACTTTAAAGTTGCTAATTATAAATAATTCTCCCCACTCAAATAAATTCTCTAAATCATAAATTTAAGTTTCTCCAATTTAAATATTTTTATAAATCCCAAAAATAATTAAATATTAAATCCTCAAAATTACGGGGTGTTACATACTCCCCCCCCCCCCTTACAAAGGAATTTTGTCCTCGAAATTATGATGAGTTTAATGTTTCAAGCTTCGCATATTACTCTCTAGTCATGTGCCTCTAAGACTGTTATATCTATCCCATCCGCTTCTAAGCATAAGTTACACAAGTATGCATTTAAATTAACCAGGGAACCCATACACCCTATACCTGTGCTTAACCGCACACAATTTGTCTTAATTAACCTGGGTGTCCATACACCCTATCCCCGTGCTTTACCGCACAAAAGTTACCCGACCATTCTAGTCGTAACCCGTAATATAATTTCGAATCCGTAGTCATATCATATCATATCATATCATATATATATATATATATATATATATATATATATATATATATATATATATATATATATATATATATATATATATATATATATATATAATGCCCGGGTACCCAACCCATGTACTAACGTTCAAACATCTCCCCACAAAATACTTGTCTCTCAACACAAAGGTATATACGCTTACTCTCATGTTACCAAAGACGACATAAAGTACCGCACCCTTACCATCACTAGTCCTTGCACAAAAATAAACCCCGAGCTATCTCTCTTTGGTCGAATATAAATCTAACCACCCTGATTCACTTCAGTAAGCACCCCTACTTACCGGGATAAAATGTGAGAACACAAGATCTCACTATGTGCCTATCGCACCACACAACACAACATATGTATAGGCTATACGCCCTCTCAGGTGGTACCTAGTACCAAACATATCCTGGCATCGTGAACACCAAAACTTAACACCACTATCCACAATAGTTAAATTCCATCGCTATCCAGCCGATATTTAGAAAATATTATCAACCCTACTCCCATAATTCTCAAAAGTAGTGACTCTTTGCATAATTCAAACCTTCATAAGTGTACATCTCCACTCTCCCGTGAAGAACCCCAAGGAACTCCGCTACCCCACAAAAAGTTTATCCAGATACTATGGCTGCTACAGCCAACGCACCAACTAAATTCGACTCACCCGCAAACTCTAGTGAAAAATAAGTCTTATATTGTGACATCCTCCTTGTCACTCAAAAATATATCCCATGCCCATAGGGTAAAAATAATTACCTCCATACTCCAGCTGCAACGGCTGATCCTCGGGTTCTGGAGCATCTTCTCCCTGCCCGAATGCACCCATGACTTACTCTAGTGACTGTACATCCAGGATCTCGTCCTGTAGTTGACCCCTGCCTCTCTTAAGACAATCTCTCTTCACGTGTATCTCTTCCCCACAAACGAAACACCTTCTAATACATTCATCCAGCCATTGATCCCTTCCATGTCGACCTTGATGGAATTCCTGGCCATCCTGTCGATAGCCTCCAGTTCTAAATCGCTTGGCATGATTTCCCTGCCGAAAATCCTGCCCCTGATCTCCCCCTGTCTGCTGTTGGGATACCTACCATTACTATTTCCTCCTCCTTTATTCGACTGGATAGTTTCCCACTCCCCTCTTGCTTCCTTTCACGTGGAAGCGATATTCCTGACAGTGCAGGAGTGCTGCGTTAACGACATCAGTATAAGCTACTAATGCGTAATTACCAATTAAATATTGTCTGATTCTCTAGACTAACCCATCCATAAATCTTGCTTTCTTTATTTCTTCATCGCTTACCCTATTCCTGTACAAAATTTTCCAACGAGTAAATTCTTCCTCGTAATCGGCCACTGAACGGTCTCCCTGAGTCACCTCACTAATTTTTCTCCTCATTTCGGTCTCAACCGCTGGAGGAAAATACTTGCGGTCGAATCGCACCCAAAACTCTGCGATAGATAGTGTATCCCTTTCCTCAAATGTGGTGATCGACTCCCACCACTGTAGCATTGCTCCCACTAAGCTAAAAGTAGCTAGCATTCGCTTCTGCACCTCATCGCAATCTTCCATGCATAGATGACGCTGGATATCTCTCTTCCTTGACACGCTAGCACTACATCTGAACCTCCTCGAAACTCTGATGGATGACATTTTTGAAAAAAAACTCTCGTATTTGTTGCAACCCCGACGGCTTCCGGTGGGCCTGAACATCTGGTGCCACTAACACTTGTGGCTGATCTCGTGGCAAGTACCTTGCTATTGCGATCATCGTCGCTTCAACTTCCTATGCCACCAATTCAGCTACCTGTGCTACCGAAATCATCTCTGGCAGTTGCTACGGTAACTCTTGCTCCTGATGAGCCTCCATAGTCTCAACTCTCCCTGCTGCCCTAGCTGCTCCCTCTCCTGGGTGGCATCTGGAATGAGAATAGAATCGTATACGTTCACTCACAAAAACTAATTTGGCAGAAGAACGTATATGCGCATACGTATGAGAATACAAAAATCTGATAACAGAGCTCTATATCAAAGATTGCGAAGCCGAAATGTGAAAAGCCACACAGAACCTAAGGACACCAGAACCTGATGCTCTGATACCATCTGTGACACCCCTCCTAATAAAATACTGGGTGATCAGTCCTATACCAAATTCAAATAGGAATCCCAGTTGGATCATCCTTAGCATCACTGTCGAAAACTTTTTAAAACTTACTAACCACCTAGTATTCCAAAAGAAACTGGAGCCAAATTTTAACTTTTTAATTAAACAAAAATAGTACATGCGGAAAAAAATATAATCCATTCACACAACTGAATAAAACTCAACCGAATAATTAAATAAACAACCTGCCGAATAAACCATCGGCCACCAAAATGAAATCCAATAAAAATATTCAACACCTGAATAAATACATCTGAAAACTGTACTGAGAAGTTTGGGCGACAATCGCCAAATAAAACTGGAACTGATAAGTGATTTCTACTCTACGAATAAATTAACCATGCGTCTAATCCAAACTTCTGCTAGCATCCACATATGCCGTAGCTCCGTGTCCCTGGAAGAGAATAACAATCTTGGTGTCCCTGTGGATGGACACCTAAAAGGTTTTGAAAATAATTTTATACCAAGGGTTAGAACCCAAAACATTTCGAAAATATTTAACAAGTGAATTAATTGCAGTAATTTAAAATGCATGAATGCGCTTCATATTTAAGTTAGTGTTGCACTCCCTTGTGGACATTCTCACCCCTCCACTATTGTGCACACTTAACGGTTACCTTAACCCCCACATAGTTGTACTACCCCGTCCAACTAGTCCTGGTATAACCTCCCCGTGCCATACTAATCTAACCCGAGTATAATGATTTTTGAATTATAAGTTATCTCACAATTAACTTAATTAATTATTTATTAAATAGTAGTAGTATATAACCGTGTCACAAGTTATATAAAGAAAACACATCACACACTGTATTATTACCCGCATATAATATTGAATACCATTATATACGTACCTTTACTAAAACATCCACACATATAACATACGTATATCCATCCCTCCGAGTATACCCTCGTCGGATGATTCCCTCTAAAGTGCTATCTCACTAGGTGTGCTCACATAACCTAGTTACCCAAGTAGGAATCACCCACCAACTTGGCCTAAAATATAAACGAAGTGGAGGCGGTCATATTCCTTTCCTGAAAGTGAGATAATCCCCTCACCCATATACCGGACGCTATGACCTGGAGATATACTCACCCTACTCCTCAAGCTAGGGGATTCACCCACATCGCGCAACCTCCCTTGATAGCACTAGAGTATATAAATTAAGTAAATATCTAATCACTGATATTTAATAGCACACACAATATATACACACATCTATATATATACTATCACTACATCGTATATATATAATATAAACCATGGCTTTACTGTGTACTCAAAGATCCGTAACACTAGCCTGAAATTTTCCGAGTCTATGTCCCGACTCTCTTAATTAATTTTCTCACTTAATAATTTATCATCTTCCCGAGTCTGTGGTCCGACTATAAATAATAATACTCTACACAATAATTTATATGAAATTTTTCCGAGTTTATGATTCAAGTCTTATTTAATTAATTTACACATTAATTAATTAACACAACTCTGAGTCTGTGGTCGGACCCTCATTTAATTCATTTACACATTAATTAATTAACACATATCCGAGTCTGTAGTCCGACCCTCATTTAATTAATTTACACATTAATTAAATAATTAATTAACACATATCCGAGTCTGTAGTCCGACCCTCATTTAATTAATTTACACATTAATTAATTAACACAAATCCGAATATGTGGTCCGATCTCTAATATAATTAATTCATACCTCAATTAATATACTATTTTCCCCGAGTCTATGGTCCGACTCTAATTAAATTAATTAACACACCTATTAATTTAATACCTTCTCGAGTCTATCACCCGACTCTAATTAAATTAATTAACACACCTATTAATTTAATACCGATCCGAGTATGTGGTACGACTCTCATTTAATTAATTGACACATTAATTAATTAATACCCTTCCTGAGTCTACAATCCGACTCTAAATTAACTAATCACAACATTAATTAATTTAATACTTTTTTGAGTCTACCTTTCCGACTCTACCTTCATTAATTAACACATCCATTAATTTAATAACTTGGTGTCACACAACCATTATCCCCGGACTCGCTCACTTGGCCCATAACTTAATATTTCCCGAGTCTATCTTCCTATCACAAGGAAATACACAATAGGCATTCACAACCCAAGTAATACTATAAAACAGTAGGTATTGACACAACCCAATTATTCATACTTGTACGTAATATATTTCTCTCTAATATTCATCGTACTTGTTTACTTTACGAATTTATTTCACTTTCATATTAATTCAAGTATTCACACAACTCTAAGGGTCCAAGTTACCCCTTGTTATATCAATTCAGTAGTTACCCTTGTTAACCCACTGACCTAACGAATTTAAGCTCGCTCACGCTTTTCTGTAATTATATTCTTATAATCTCGAATTAGAGTACGTCACAATCAAGCCTATGATTCTCCACTTTAACTCTCTCACAAAATTAAAGTCCAACACTCAATCATAGACCTACTTCCATATCATTATTCCATCAATATATTTTATCAAGGTCCCAAACACTTCCCCGATAAAATTTTAGACATTTGAGGCTTAAAAAGAAAAATCTCAAATTTTCTGACAGATTGAACACCCTCTAGTAAAATTTCGATTTCTCCCTCTAGAGAACTCCGATTTACCTGATTCTAAGTTCATTGGATAGCTAAGAGAAATAACTTTCCATTAATGTATGGTTAACACTCTAATTAGAAGTAAAATTCAAATCGCACACATTTAAAGTCACATCAAAATTCTGGCAGATATGTTGACAGATCAAACACCCTGTAGTAAAATGCCGATTACTCCCTCTACAGAACTCCGATTGACCTGATTCCAAGTTCATTGGATATCTAAGATAAATACCTTTCCAGGAATTCATGGTTCACACTCTAATTCGAAGTACAAATCACATGGCGTACGTTTAAAGTTGTGTCAAAAATTCTAGCAGATTGACCTCTTGTGTTCATCAAATAAATCCTAAGTCATTCAAGATTCATGTTCTTCATCCAAGAACTCATAAAAATTCCATGTTAATCATCAAATATATTCAAATTTCATTTTATCTTTACATAGGGATATATAATACACTTATTTCTTACTTTGAATCTCAGCCAAGTATTCCATTAACAAAACCCCATTTTGTACCCATTTATCCCCCAAACGAATTTTAGTTTGTAATTTGGATATCACCATTTACACATTACAAAAAGTTAACCACTTGCCTGGAATTGTTCGTAGAGTCCGATCCGTTGGTGTAGTCCCTTAATTCGGCTCCAATAATCCCCAATTGGCTCTTGATTTGCTTTCCCCCAATTTCCCTCTCAAGCCCAAGGCTTAGAATTTGTGTTTACTGCCGTTTAACACTTCTCCATTTTGGTTAAAAATCCTTAATCCCGTTTTTGGCCATGTGGGCCTAATTAAAAAGGCACAACTCACCCCGTGTGGGCCCGATTATGCCCAAAAATACCCCGAGACCTAATTACTACCCCCGAATACTCTTTTCTGACTATCTCGATCCATCCGGACTCAACCGCGCACTCAGAATTGCCATCTGAAATACTTTTTGACATATCTAAATTTCGACCTCAAAATGCGATACACATTAATTCGGACAATTAAACTTTAAAGTTGCCAATTATAAATAATTCTTCCCACTTAAATAAATTTTCTAAATCATAAATTTAAGTTTCTCCAATTTAAATATTTTTATAACTCCCAAAAATAATTAAATATTAAATCATCAAAATAACTGGGTGTTACACCGTAATCAAGTAGGACTTGCCTTGATCGATTGCTTTACCAACATTGTTGGTGTTTATGTTGATGCCGACCAACTGTTAGTTGGTGGTTATTGATACCGACCAACTTTTAGTTGGTGGATGCTAATACCGACCAACTTTTAGTTGGTGGTTACTGATGTCGACCAACTATTAGTTGGTGGTTGCTGATGCCGATCAACTTTTTATTAGTGGTTGTTGTGCATTTTAAATGCGTTTTCGAATGTTGCATGCTACAAAGTTTGTTTAGTGTTGTAGAACTAGTACTCCGAAAAAAATAAAACAAATGAATAGTAAAATCATGATTTTCATTCATATTGAAACAATTGAGTACATGGGCTGTTACATTACTGGTGGTATTTTCGTAGGTGCCCTGGATTCCATGTATTTTTTAATTCTTCCCTTTCAAGAGTTTCTATTATGTAAGTGCCAGGTCGAATAATAGTTGTGATATGATAGGGAACATGCTAATTAGCCTCCAACTTATTGTGCTTTTGAATTACCTTCTTGGGCACATAATCGCCTTCCTTTAGATCACATTTATTGACCCTTTTATTATAGAACATGGAAGTTTTTTACTGATAGGCTGCATTGCGGATTGCTGCGTCCTCCCTGACTTCTTCGAGGATATCCAAATCCATATAACTCATTAAATCACTCATTATAGAATTGAAGTTGAGCACCCTATGAGTAGGTAATCCTAGTTCAGCAGGTATCACTGCTTCACTCCCAAAAGCCAACATATAAGGGGATTCCCCAACTGCTGTTCGAGGAGTTGTTCGATAAGCCCATAACACTGAGTGCAACTCGTTGATCCAATTTCCTTTACTTCATTTAATCTCCTCTTCAACCCATTCATTAGAGTTCTGTTCATCACCACTTTTTGACCGTTACTTTGTGGATGACCTGGAGCATAATGGACTTTTTGAATGTTGGACTGAAGATAGTATGTTGCAAACTCATCATTGTCAAATTAGGTACCGTGATCATAGACAAAGGGATTGGGTAGACCATACTGCAAATAATATTCTTCCAATTGAATTCATAGACCCTTTCATAGGCCATATCGATGAGAGGTTCATCTTCCACCCACTTTGTGAAATAATCAACAACGACCACCAAATATTTGAATCGCCCCCTCGTAGTTGGCAAGGGACAGACTAAATCTATTCCCCACATACTGAATGGCTAAGGTGAAGTGATTGTTGTTAGCAGCGCCTCAAGAGTTCTTCGTATAGTAGAAAATCATTGACATATGTCACATTTTTTAGCATAAATCGTATAATCAACACGCATTGTTGTCTAGTAGTATTCTTGTGTACTCACTCTCTGTACTAGAGTTCTTCCAGCTACATGATCCCCTCAAGATCCTTCATAAATTTCCTTTATGAGGTCCCTGACTTTTACTACATGAATACACCTATGCAAACTAGCTATCAAACCTCTTTTGTACAGAACTCCATTATTTAAAACATATCTGGCAGCTTTGTGCTTCAACCTTTTGATTGTAAGTACGTTGGCTAGTAAAATACCTTCTTTAATATAAGCCATGATGCGATCCATCCAAGATTGTCCAATATCCATAGCAATAAAATTCACCATCAATACTTCTGCTAGCAAGTAACTCAATAGGGATTGTTCTTCGTAGCTCGGTGCGAGTATCTAAAGATAACCGAGTAAGTGCGTCTACTCTAGCATTCTCTAATCTAGGTATTCTAATCACTTGAATAGCTGCCAAATTGGTTACAATCTCCCGAGCCTTGGTTAAGTATCTTGACATGAACTCCCCTTTTGCTTCATAAAGACTTAGTATCTGATTCACCACTAATTATGAATTGTTGAACACCACAACTTGATCTGCATTCAATGATTTAGCTAAATTGAGTCCCACAATCATGGCTTCATACTCAGATTTGTTATTGGAAGCTTGAAATTTGAAACGCAATGCATATTCAATGTCCACCCCATCCAGAATTTTGAGAATAATTTCAGCTCCACAACTTGTTGCACATGAAGAACCATCAACATATAAATTCTATATAGGAATATTATCATCAAACCCTTGGTCTGACAGAATACCTTGATGGAATATCTTGTCCTTTCTTTCTTCATACTTCTTTTTCAACTCTTGCACTTTACCAGAGGATTCTAGTTGATTGGTTTCTACCCCTTCTGGCAATTCTATCACTAGGAGTTAATCGAAGGTATTTTTAGTAGACCATTTGGCATCCTTGATTTGCTCCGTATTAGCCCCTTATTGATCGAAGATATTTGGGTACGTAAACTCAACGATGAAATCTGCCACTATATGTCCTTTGAGAGAGGATCGTGGTTCATAGACAATGTCATATTCCCCTAACTCCACTACCCAATACATTAATCTTCACAACTTTTTTGGATTTTGTAACGCCTGTCTGAGTGGCATGTCAGTATAAACCACTATTGTATGGGCTTAAAATACGGTTTCATTCTCCTGATCACTTCAATTAATACTAATGCCAATTTCTCCAGTTTTGGATACCTAATTTCTTCTCCCCTGAATGCCTTGCTAGTATAATAAACTGGTTTTTGCACTCTGTCTTTTATTTTTATCAAGGCCAAACTGACTGCACTTTCTTAAACAGCTAAGTACAAGTATAGTTTTTCTCTCACCACTGGTCTGAACAATAAAGGAGATGTCCCCAAATATTTCTTCAACTCTAAGAATGCCTTCTCAAATTCGTCGTTCCACTCAAAGGTCATACTGAGCACCTTAAAGAATGGAATACATCTATCAGTTGCTCGGGAGACAAATCCATTGAGAGATGCAACACGCCCCGTAAGGCTTTGCACTTCCTTCTTGGTGGTTGGAGATTATAACTCTAGCAAAGATTCTATCTTTTCAGGATTCACTTTTATACCTCTTTGATTCATAATGTATCCGAGGAACATGCCTTCCTATACGCTAATAATACACTTGGTCGGGTTCAGCTTCATTTGGTACTTCTCCAGTTGATCAAATGCTTGGTTCAAATCAGTTATATGGTCAGTAACTTTCTTTCTTTTAGTCAACATGTCGTCGACGTATACCTCTATATTTTTGCCAATCTATTTCGCAAACACATTGTTCGCCAGTCGTTGATTTATAGCACCTGCATTTTTAAAACCAAAAGGCATAACATTATAACAATATGTTCATCGAGGGGTAATGAAAGAGGTACTTTTCCTGTCTTCTGACTTTATTTTAATTTGATTATATCCCAAATAGGCATCCATGAAGCTTAGCTACTCATGCCCTGAGGTTACATCCACTAGTTGATCTATTCTGGGCAAGGAAAAATGATCATTTGGGAAAGCTTTATTCAGATCTGTGAAGTCCACACACATTCTCCACTTATTATTCTTCTTCTTGACCATCATAACATTAGCCAGCCAATCTGGATATTTTACGTCTTCGATAAAAGATGCTTTTTGCAACTTTTCCACCTCTTCTTGAATAGCATGGTTCTTCTTCGGACTAAAGACTCTTCTCCTTTGCTTCACTGGTATAATTTTCTTATTGACATTGAGCTCATGATATAAGAAAGATGGGTTTATCCCCAACATATCCTCGTGACTCCACGCAAATACATGTTTTATGTGCTTCAAAAATACCACCAGCTCTTGCTGTAACACTAGATCAAGTGAAGCATCAATCTGAGTCGTTCTTTCTAGTTGCTCGTCATCCAGAATAATACTTTATGTTGCCTCCATGACTTGGCCTTTAACAAGTTTCGTTTCATCACTTGGGTCTAAGGTTTCAATTTCAGACTCATCAGATTCATCCACTTAATAAGTGATTATTTTCTTCCTCGTAGTCTATTAATGAGTAATGTAGTCTATTAATGAGTAATGGTTAAAAGTTTGGAGAACTGGTAAATCATATTAAGAGGTCCTAATTGTTTCACCCAATTTTCCCATACAGTTATTGCTTCTGGCATTGTATTATATTTTTAGTGGCATGCACCAGGGAATTTGTATACTTGCATGAAACATTGATTCCAGTTATCATAGAAGCATGGGTTTCTTCCACTGAACACAACATAAACAGGGTTTGGCCTGTTCTCAGCCTAACACTGAACAAATGTGATACCCTTTTAACTGGCTTTGCACCAAAATAGAAATTTCCTATAAAAAGCTCTGCCAGTTGATGGAAGGTTGCAATCTTCCCCCGAGGAAAGCTATTGTACCATATCTGAGCAAATCTAGTAATGGTTTCAGCGAATGCCCTACACCTCATTTCATCTGGGACTACATAAATATTTACTCCAGCTTGGTACTTCTCTATATGAAGAACAGTATCAATTTTTCCATCGTACTTCGGTGTGACCACTAGAGCTTTGAATTTAGCTGGTGTGAGAAAATCCACAATTGCTTGTACAAATGGAGATCCCTTAATAAAGGTTCTTTGGAGAGGGCTCTTGGCTTTCTCCATCTCTCCTAACATGTCTTCTAACCTCTGAATAAATCCTTTCCATGCATCATTTCCATCCCCTGATTTATTTGTATCTGCCCAAGCAACAGATGGTGCAGAATTTTCCTCTTGGGATCTTTCTCTTCGAGTTGAAGGTCTTGGGTTTGGATGTGATTGGGCTGAGCCTTCCTTTAAATCATTTGTTCATTACGAATTTCTCGAAGTAAATCGAGGAGGATTTCTATTCCTCCTGGGACCCAAACGGTTGAAGGCTGAGGCTCTGCTCAACCTTTCCACAGAACTTGGTCTTTCTGGCATTAGAGTGATGTTTTCTTGTGAATCTGGAATTCTTATAGGGGAAGTTTCACTAGGGCGATAAGATGGATCACTTAAGTTTTCAGAATAAATTAAATCAGTATGTATAGATCGTGACATAGATTGAGGCTATCGTGACGATGGTGGATGCATGCTTCTTTGAACACTTAGTTAGCCTGTCAAGGAAAATTCTCCATTTAAAACAGTCTAAATGAACTTTCGCATAGTTTCCTGCATAGCTGTTTATCCCCTGGCTAAGATTGCCAAAATTCTAATGATATCGTTTCTATTTGGAGGGATAGAAGGGTTAGGAGGATTCCCTTCATTATTCATATTGCTAGATTCTGGGATATCACCCATTTATGATGAGGTTTTATTGGGTGAAAAATTCTATGTATAGTCCTTCCCACAGACGGCAATGTAAAAAACTAGATTTAACCTAATTAATTAATCACATATAAGTACGAGTAAAGAAATAAAACACGATATTTTTAAAGTGGTTCAGCCTTAATAAAATGGCCTACGTCCACTATTTTTATGTTACGGGGTGTCTTGCCTTGATCTCAATAATGTTTGCCTAATTGGCTTACCCTGCCATGAGGGTATTATAATGTATTTATAGCCTTTGGGCTGTCAATGTGAATAGATAATATGCCTTTATCGAATAGGCATATACATTTGTACATGATACGGAATGATTATAAAACAATAAACATTGAATTTGTCTGGTCATTTGGTCTTGCCAATAAGTTGCGCGGTACGCTGAGTACCTTGGTACTCTAAGTAGACCGGTAGATTGAGTAGCTTGGTACTTGATCTTGTGCCATGTTGGATGACATGTGTCTCTATATAATTGGTCCATGTCAACTGACTAATTTTTGTATCAACAATAATTATGTTAATGGAATAATGTAAGTGATGTTCGGGATGTGTATAAGGTCCCTTTACATATTAAAAGGTTGTGTTTTAAGGCACATACATTAGTATATGACTTGAACTGGACTTTAAGCTATTTGGAGTTAGTTTTGGGATTATAAGGTGAGGGCCCATATGGGATCTAAGCCTAATTTCATTGTTAACAATATAACATGAAGATTAGTTTTAGGTTAGACCATTTTTTACACTTTGGAGGAAACCCTGGAGCAAAAGAGAAGAGAGAAAGGGAAGGAGAAGAAGAATTGAGGCTTTGGGGTTAAGGATTTAACCCATTTGATTTAGATGCAAATTTATTGAGTATAATTTTATAATTGAAGTTGTATTATAGTGTAATTTTCATTGAAATATTAATATAAAATTGGTATAATCTAAATTAGATAACAATTATTAGGATTAGATTAATTGGATAATTGGACTATAATCCACATTCTTAAAATAATATGATATTGGGTTGATTCATCATAATTCATAGTAGAATTTGTTAAATTTATGTTAGAGTTATGATGTTCAATGTAAGAGGATTGAAATCCACTTGTTAATTTCGTTGATTAAACTAAAATATAGTTGAATTAGGATCACATCATATTTACTGTTCTTGAGATGAGAATTCGACTTAATAACTAAAATATGTGTTTGATTAATCTAAAACCATTCCAATTTCATTAGTATCACTACTGGGAGTAATGATGCTAGAAATAACACCACTAGATAAAGGTGTTAGAGAGCTCAAACAGGTATAACAATGGCACCACATAAGCAATATAAAGGTATAATGAGATGAGGAGAAGAGGAGAAAGATATCAACATAAGTGGTTCAAACTATCTAGGCCTACGTCCACTGTATAGGTGAGTAATCTTCACTATAAAAGAAGGGCAATAATGGTCTTGTGATACAATACTCACACTCTCTCTTTATACAACATATTTTGACAGGGATTCAGCAAGGGTCTGTAATATGTGATCCCCTTTAAGGAAGAAGATAAATGGTTTATATAGTTCTTAGGGGGTGTAGTGTTCCCCCCAAGCATGCAATAAGCATGTGTAGGATGATCTAGCCAATCACATGTGGACACCTGACTGTGCCACATGTAGATCATAATGACCAAATATTCCCTCACGTGAGGGAATAATCCAGTTATAACAGTTTTGTCCACATGTTGTAGGCTTCTTTGTACTTGCATATGCTCGGACTGGTGACATCATCCATTGAAAGCTCGTTTTATCTGGGTATGAGGTTGATGACTCCGATAGGACCACTGATCCCCTAACCATAAGTATAACCTCAGATAGATAGACCAGTCGAGGTTAGGTAACTGGTCTCATTTGTACCATCGTCCTATGCAGAGTATGAGGCGAAATCAAGTTGAACCCATAAGTTGTTGTTGATCTCGGCTGCTGCTCAACCGAGGTTGGTGTTGATGAGGACCACCTTATTTTTGGCCAGTGGGTTGTTCCGATGACTCAGCCATAAGATTGGATGACGTTGTTGCTCAGTGTACTAGGGTGCACTTTGGTCATAATAGGGAGTATTATACATTTATACATTAAATTTTGGGGATGTTTACAGACTTGTAATAAAGGGTTTGTTCTTACAAAATGGTGATTTTTTACGGAGAAGATGAAGTTCGGGGTGAATCTCGTTCAAAAGAGAGTGTGACTTCATTCAAACAAAGTTATATTTTCGTTCGAAAGAGATGAAGGACTCGTCTGAACAACATATGTTTTCTTGTTCGAACGAGAAGATAAATTAAGGATCAAACGAGATGTTTATGAAATTTTAACTTTGAATTAAAAGAGGTTAATTAAGGAATAAAAATACAAATTGGACATGTAATTCTTAACTGTGTAGGATTACTTTATTGGTGTATTATGTGAAACATACCGGGTATGTATACTTGTGGGATATAGATCGGTATATTGATGCGATTATGACAGCTTTAACTTTGTTATATTTGCCCAAAACATTATGTGTTGAAATTCATGTTATATTTGTATAAGGTTCCTACACTAATCCTTTACATAGCTTTGGGTATGGTGATATATAACTCGTGTGGAGGCGTAATGATTATGCCTAGTAGATGATTGAGTTGTTGCAAGTATGCGATAACTTGTAACTATTCCTAGTACATATGAGCGATCCCCTAAGGCGATAGGATAGGCCTTATTTATGTGTACTTTTGTGATTGGGCCTTTTTATGATGTGCTTATATTGGTATGTACTTGTATTATGTGGATGTAGATATAGATAATACTTTCCCCAGTGGTATTATATAATATTCAAGTATAAATGAAGATAAGTGTAATTATTACATTAAAGCCTATAACGAGGTAAAAGACTAAATCAAGGGGAATATATGGGATTAGAAGTAGACACGTGTGATATTTATGTTATTTGGGTTTGGGTTATTTTAAAAGAAGCTAATATACTAGAGGAAGATGTGTAGTTGTATTGTAACCTAAAGTCAATTGCATGGTAATGCTACTTAGACATGTTGTTAATGTCTCCTATAAACATTTTTAGGTTATAGGTCACCAGTGTATCCTCAACATTGATCCAATCTTGATCTTCTCTCCATTTTTTATCTTATATAGCGTAGGTGTCGATCCGTTTGATCATATTCTATATTCCTTACATAATTTATATCAGTTTTTACACTTGAGTTAGTTGCTACTTTAGATTGGTTTTGGCATGTATTAGTAGATAGTGACTGTATAAGAGGATTCTAGTACTTTACATTGGTTTTGGTATTTATGTGTATGTGATGCACATTTATCGTATGTCAGTTATTTTCTTTTATGCATTTAGTTTTTTTTCCTTTTATTCTTGGAATGATATTTAAGTTTTTATTCTCGTGAGTTAGTAATAGGCCTGATCAATCTAATGATAAATTTTACAAGGTGTCACAATCAAGAACCTCCATCGAAATTCTAGATATGGACCTCGTCTTTTGGGAAATCTAGGCATACGGCTCAGCCCTTAGTGTAGTCCCCACAATGGTCTTAGGGGCTTTGGGGATTCCCACATATGTCAAAGGCTTGGTCTCAGGTCCTAGCCTATAATTGTAGAGGCGGTTGGCAATAACGAGGGTTGTGAAGTGAGTGGAGGCCAAATTCTAAGCCTCAACAATAATATTAAACTTCGACATGGTAGGATTAGAAGCTGCTTCAAAACACAATGAATATTTCAAATTTCAAAGGAGAGGTAAAACTAAACATTGAGATAAAATTGAAATATTAACTTGCCCACCGATAGAGGAGTACACTAGAGAGTGGGTAGCCAATGGTCTCAACAGGATCCACTACACCAAAATAGGGAAACTCCAAGTGTTCTAAACACTTGAAAATCTCATTTGCAATGCTTCAAAATAGTTGAAAATTAGTGCATTGTAAAATTTTTGCAACGGTTTAAAACCGTTGTAAAATGGTAATTGGAACGGTTTATTGAAAACAAATGTTCGTTCTGGATAATAGTTATAAAAAAACTTACAAATGTTTTGAACACATGCAAATGAAAAATTTACAAGTGTTTAAGACCGTTGCAAAATTTCAAATTGCAACCGTTCATAACCATTGCAAAATTCAGTGAACATTTTTTTTGCAACGGCTGTAAACACTTGCTAATGAAAAAATATGTATTTTTTTACAATAGCTCGAAAACTTACAAATAGCAATATGTAAGGGAAAATGTTCCTTTTGTCAGTGTTATGAATGATTATATAAATTTAAATATAAAAAAAATAACAATTATCCACCTCATGCCAGCACCCTCACCTACAGAAAGAAATAAAAATGTTTATGAACATAAAAAATATATATATAACTCTATAAGTTAACATAGTTGGGCACTTGTCATATGACTATTAAAACTCAATTTAGTGCATTCAAAATGTTGAATATAAAATAATTAATGAACAAGGAGGCATTTACACAAACTAATTAGCAACTCTAACTAAAGGTATATACTGATGACGCATTGATTCCAATTGTAAGAAGATGTAAAAAACCATCGAAGCAAGAGTAATTTGATGAAAAGAAGTTGGATTCATTTAATTAATAATTTTGAACTGCACTAGAACCCCATAAAATACTTCATGACATGTTCAACAATGGGGTAGAAGTTCAAGTACTTTCATACATTGCACTATTCCAATGTTCAATTCTAAAATGATCCACCTCTTAACTATCATTTCGGTAAGAAAATAAAGGCACCCCTAGTGACCAGCCTCTTCTAGATAACAAACACACTCCAACCACTTTAGAACAGGTGTCTTCGCAGTTCACTGAGCTTATAAAATCATGATAACTTTAAAGATAAGCCTACAATATGTTATACATTTCCTAAAGAATCAAGAAGTGTCATTTTCTAATATTTTTCCTACATTGATATAATGAATTAAAATTGTCCATATTTTTTAATAGATGAGTTCTCTAGTGTTAATGACACAAAAGACATTAAGGTAGTGAATGCATACCTCTAAACTAAATATAACATCTTAGATCAATATGAACAAACCAGTACATTAGCCAATACCAAAACACAATTTAGGATTGGGGGAGTGTTGTAGAGAACACATTTAAATATAGTCTGTTCACTGATCTGCGTATCCCATAATTATCACAATGAAATTGATCTTCGTCGATCTACAATGCTTTTGCACATAGTTAATATGGAGTAAATGAAAATGTAATTATAAGATCCAAGGGTCAAATCCCAAAGATCAAATACAACTAACACATATGGATAAACATTCCTAGAGTAGAGATGCCAACTTGTAAAAAACAAATGTAATTTTATTCGAGGAGACACAATTTGTATCAATTGAGTAAATCATCATTATAGAATTTTAACACTTCACATAAATATTCTTCAATATTTACACGACAGTTTGGGAAGACTCAAGAGAACTAGAATGGAGCGAGAAAAACATTCATGAATGTAGGTTCCCTTTTTATGTATGCTTTAGGTGAAAATAATTTTTCCAAAAAATAACTTTTTCCAAATTTAATATGCACCAATTTTATGAACCAATTTTTCTTAACCCAATTTTATCTTGTTAATCCTAAACACGAATCTAGTGTTATTAAGCAAGTAAGATAAAGCAAAGTCCACAAAACACACAACGTCGATGTATGAGAAGACCACCGAGGGAAAAAACTTCGGATGGACAAATCCTGACAATCACTATGATATGGTTTTACAAAGTACAGACAGTAGACTTAATGAACGACTCGATACCCTCACAAATCTTGATGCTCTTCTATACCTCAACCGCTCATCCACAGTGCAACGTAGGATTACACCTATGCCAGGTACACAATAAACGAGTCCACATATATCTTGGTATCCATCTATACAGCTACGATAACCATCTATGATTCAGAACACGGAGTCCATCGCTTCTTCACCTCAAAACTCGATGAAACAATGTTCAACAGAGATGAACAAACACTAAGTTGTGCTAAACCAAGATCTCTAAAGAATATGTGTATGAAATATTGGATCTTGAAACACAAAGGATGTTTTTAACTTGATAAACGTTTGTAAACAAGTGCAGAAAAATGTAACGGTTATATTTTGTAATTTTTGAACTACACCCCTCGAAATTTTGAGTAAAGGACACCTTAAATAAAAAAACTTTAAGTCAGGGCGTCATTAATACGATATTGGCATGTCGTTAGAACGCCTCCTGATGTCATTTGAACGACAGTAAATGTCATTTGATCTTTCTTAACACTAGGGAAAGATCTGCACAACTCTAAAACATATTTATCTCATAATAAACAAAGTTAAACATTTTAATTTTTTTTAAAAAAAATAATATCCTTAAAACATTTGCGAGTCCCATAAACATTATGCGCTCATACCCGAGAGTATCTCGGAATGTAATATGGTATCAAGACATGAAATGTGCACTAATAAACACGTCATGGTCAATCTTGAAGCTTGGACGCTACGTCTTCAAACAATGTCATTGACTATAAGGGAATCGTGACAAGTAAAATCTATCAATGACTCAAATTGGTTTTTGTTCGGAATAATTCCCATACATACAAATTGACACTATTTGGATATTTGTTATTACAAATATCCCCCTTCGGCTAATCCGTGACAAAACTAACATAGTTAAAGGCCTAAACTGGGCCTTTATGCCGAAAGATCAAAATCCCATCCCATAGATCCAAAAAGAAAATACAGGACACGATCTAGTAAACAAATATCGGACCAACAACATGAACTGTCTCTATGTGATGTAGTCGTAAAATCTCCAATATCGGAATAATCACTATACACAGGAAACAAACAAATACCATGTGAATAATGGAGGTACAAATGATATAAAACCTTATGATACCAAATTTAAAAAAAAAACATTTGTTAAACATGTGAGCAAAACATATGATACCAATTTGTATACACATTTTTCAATATAGTTCAAATCAATGATAACAATATGTAAATAGCACGATCAAAACATGATATCAATAGATAAGCATGTAAAAACATGAGTTCTCATCAAACTAACTCCCCCTACATCACATACTATCTTCCCCATTTTTGTCTCGAATAGAGGACTAGAGAAAATGATAAACAAATAACTGAATATCTAGAATGAGAATAAACATATGAAGCATATCTAGATAAACATGAATATCCTGCTAATAATAATCAAAATGTACCAATCATAGGTAGAAAACGGTCACAAAAATGAATCATCAATACCAATAATGATGTGACTAAAAAAATCAATGCAGTATATGAATCAAACATGAGTAATCAATATCGATTGTATGTAAACTGTTCAAAACAAACTCACAAGTACCAAAATAGTGTAATATCAGCATATATACAAAGCAGGTACAAAAACATATTGAATAGTCAAAAAGTCAACTAAGGTTGTTCGAACGACAACGCATGGTCGTTTGAATTATATAAAGATCTCGTTCAATCAGGTGAAGAAATGACCCAAAATAGAATGGCATCGCATGAAGAATATAAGAAATGACCTATCTCGCGACCTATCTAACGACTATACCTAACACTTTTAATACCTCATTACCAGTCTTGTTAGATCCAATCTTTGAACGACGTGGGTATATCATTTAAATAACATCTAAAGTAGTTTGAATGACTTCACAAACTTTATACTCCAGCTCCAAAAAATGTGCAGGATTTGCCCAGTGAATTTTTTTTCTTGAAACAGTGACTGGAAATATGAAACAGTAGAAAAACAGACACAAAATAAAAAAATATGAGTTTCATGATAACATATTATCAATGTGCTCAAACATGGATATGGAATGAATGGGCGTGAACTATAACAAATGAATCACAATTTAATCATATCGAAATGATCAAGAAGCTCTAATTGATAGGTAAATATCATCAAACTAAGTTTTAGCCATATGTGACCATTTGTATATTGATCTTAATGAACTTAACAAACAACATGTACACAAATTCAGAATTTTGACGATTCTACCAAACAAATAGCGTCATGAAACTATTTTTCAACAGTAGAATTCGTGGTGCAAACCATTGTACTTTTCCATCCAAACACCCTCATATATTCATATTTCTTTTTATAAATCTTTTGATCTTTCTATTTTCTTACCATAGAGAAATCCTATAGGCCCCATTTTTGGCATCTGTTTCTTTTTATTGCCTTAATTTTTTCTCGGGCTCTTTTAAGCAGTGGCTTTCACGACGAATTAATTGTTCTGTCGTATACTTTTTCCATATACCCTCATCGTTTTTTTAATTAAATAATATTTGTCTTCACGGGCAATGGTTCTTACATGCACACCTCCTCCTAAGTCTAATTGCACATAGATGACAAAACTGAGAGGAAAACGTCTCACCAAACTGAAATATGCATGAGAAGTCAAACATTCATGTAAGCTCGTGCATGTATGTGTGATGTCATATGTACAAAGTCGAATCCAAATGCAAATCAACATCGAAAGAACGCCATTAGACAATGGTTAATATCATTCTAAGCATATATAATTATGACCAAATATACTAGCCACATGAATAATGAAATAATTGGGATCCAAGCACACTAATATGACACATTAATCATGTAAACTCACGACACAAAAATCAATCGAATATCTTTTTGTATTTTTCAAAAAATATTTCTGACTCAAAAATAAAATATTTTTATATTTTCAACAAAATTATCAAAAATATATGAAACCAAAAATATTTTTATATTTTTCAAATAAGACTAAAAAAGACAAATATAATACAAAGAGATACACATGTCATATCACTAGTAAGAATATATATCATGAAGCAAAGACTAGCATATGACAAACATTATCATGCAAGTAATCATTCATAAGAAATAGCATGTGAAGCATGATGTGCTAGCATGTGAGAATCAACCAACGTAGCATTTAGCATTTCCAAAATAGATTTCCTAACCCAAGAAAGTGTATACCTAAATCGACGGGTTTTGGGAACCGACGAGACACTACACTTAAACTTCCTGAGGTCTTTTCTAAGATCATAACAAAAATGCCTAAGGTGACCTTTCCTACCACAATGCGAACATGTGTAAACACAACGATGAATGAAACCTTTAGGTTGACCTTTTATAACACCCTGAGATGTGATTGATGCTCCAAAACAATCTATGGTTTTGTCTTTAGCATTCGAAGCACTAGAACAAGATAAGCCACTACCATCACTATTCACACTACCCGAGTCTTTTTAATTATTTTTCAACTTCAAAATTTTAGACTCAAGCAAAAAATTAGACTCCTCAATTTTTAGGGACTCCTTCTTTAAATTTTCAACTACCCCTAGAAGGTTATTTCGCTCCCCCTCAATGTGAGAAAACTTATCCTTAAGAGTCATTTCATGTTCCTTATAACCATCAATCAAAACACTATCCTCTTTGGCACAAACCCTAGAATTTTTAAAGTCCTCTAACCCTTTTTCTAAAATAAGGACTCTATTCTCACTCTCTTCCTTGGCCAATTTTAAACAATTAAATTCATCATACAAAGAAAAAAAATTCTCACGAATGATATCTCTTTGAGTTTGAAACGTTTGAAAATATTCAATCATATGTTTAAAAAGAGAATTTTCTTCTACAAGAATTTCAATTCGTTTTCTAAACTTCAAATTCAAAAGATTTAATTCGTCGAGGCTTTGAGAATCCATCAAGAGGAAAAAAAACAAGAGTGAGAAACAAAAAACCACCCAAAAAGAACAAAAACATGGATCTACATCATAAAATAATGCAACTCGCTCTGATACTAGTTTGAAGGTACCCTTTTTATGTGTGCTTTAGGTGCAAATAATTTTTTCGAAAAATAACTTTTTTCAATTTTAATATGCACCAATTTTGTGAACCAATTTTACTTAACCCAATTTTATCTTATTAGTCCTAAACATGAATCTAGTGTGATTAAGCAAGTAAAATAAAGCAAAGTCCATAAAAAAACAACGTCGATGTTCGAGGAAACCACTAAGCAAAAAAAATCTCGGACAGCCAAAGCCAGGTAATCCCTATGATATGGTTTTACAAAGTATAAACAATAGACTTATTTAACGATTCGATACCCCACAAGTCTTAATGCTCTTCTATGTTTAAATTGATCCCCCGTAGTGCAACGTAGGAGTCCACCTATGCCATGTTCACAATACACGAGTCCATGAATGTCTCAGTATCCACCGATATACCTATGGCAACTGCCTACGATTCAAAACACGGAGTTCGCCAATTCTTCACCGAAAAAATCAATGAAACAATGTTCAACAGAGATGAACAAACTCCAAATGGTGTTAAACCAAGATATCTAAAGCATATATGTATAAAAGATCAAATTTTAAAACACAAAAGATGTTTTTAACTTAAAAAACCTTTATACACATGTACAGAAAAACGTAAGGGTTCTGTTTTGTAATTTTGGTCCTGCACCCCTCGAAATTCTGAACAAAGGATGCCTTGAATAAAATACCTTAAGTCGGAGAGCCATTATAAAGATATTGGCATGTCGTTGGAACGACTGACACCTCTCATTCGAACGAGATATGCATGTCGTTAGAACGACTTGCTGATGTCTTTTGAATGACAATAAATGTCGTTTGATCCTTCTAAACCCAAAGGAAAGATCTACAAGACTCTAAAATGTATTTATCTTAGAATAAACGAAGTAAAAACATTTTAAAATAATTTTTAAATAAAAATAACACCCTTAAAACATTTTTTGAGTCCCATAAATAGTATGTGTTCATACCTGAGAGTATCTCGGAATGCAATATGATATGGAGACGTGAAACATCTACTAATAAACACAGCATAATCTATCTTAAATCTTAGCCTTTACGTTGTCAAACAATGTCGTGGACTATGTGGAAATCATGACAAGTAAAAATCTTTCTATGACTCAAACTGGTTTTTGTCCCGAGTAATGCCAATACATACAAATTTACACTATTTGGAAATTTCTCATAAGAATGAAATCAATTGAAATGTTAATGAGAAACAAAACAAAATGGGCAATCTAGTGTGACACCCCGCCTAATTAATCCCTGGTGATCAGTCCTAAATCAAATTAAAACAGGTTTCTCAAATGGTTCATTCTTAGCATCACTGTCGAAAACTTTTTAATTACTATTCCCCTCAGTAAAATTAGACCGGCGCCAAATTTTATCTTTCTTAAAACAGATAAAACAACCATGCGGAACAAATTAAAAATAATCATGTACTATAACCCAATCAACAAAGTAAAAGTACAACAGAACAAAAGTATTACCGAATAAACCATCGGCTAAAAATCCCAAACAACAATAGAATAACCATTAGTCTAAAACTAACATCTGAGACTAATACCGGACAACAAGTCCATAGATAGAATAGTGTGAGATCCTGTACTAGATCTGAATGAGAGATATCTGTAATACCCCGTACTTTTGACTATATTTATTTTGAGGATTAATTAATTAAATGCGTATTAATTGGAAATTAATCCGGGATAAAAATACTAATGAGATGCGAATTGGTATTTGATTATGTTCATATATGATTATATATGTATTTGGTATTATAAAATTTGTCGTGAGATTTATATACGGCAATTTGGAAATTTTGTTGAGACGCGTGGGACCGCCGCGTCACGGTATTATATTTTGATAATAAAAGTGAATTTAAAATCTATAATCCGTATGGTCGTTTTGAGTGCGCCAACGCGTCCGGAAGGGTCGAGATAGTCAGAAAACACTAGCCGGGGGTATAGTTTGGGTCCCGGGGTATTTTTAGGCCATACCGGTAACAAAAAGGGTATTTTGGTAATTTTACTTTTTTAGGAATTAAAAGTGACGAAAATTAGAGATGTAAATCTGATGTGGATTAAACCCATTAAGCCCATTAACCAACCCTTATTAACCTAGAAGGCTACGTAGGTTGTCATTTTAGGTTTTCTAAGTTTCCCCAAATCAAACCCTAGCCACCTTAAGCCACCATTAGAGAGGAAGCTTGGAGAGAAGAAATTCTGCAGAAATTCTTCATCAAATCAACATCAAATCCGGAATCAAACCAAGGCAAGTGATTTAAATTACATTCCTTATGCAGTGAATGCTTTTTCCATGTTAGAAACATTGTTAATCAATCTTATATAAGAGTTAAAAGAAACCCCATGAAATTGGAAGATTGTTGTTTAAATTTTGGGATAGGTTTGCATGTAGAAACATTGTTTGAAGATTTAATTCAGAGATTTCATATCTATGTGATGTATAAACGGATTAAAATCTGGGAAATTTTGATGAGAAGAATCTAGGGTTTATGTTCTTGAAGAAAATTTGGAAGTTATGTAGAACCTTGTGGTTTAAGGATGTTTAGAAGGTATTAAACTCCTTTAATGATGTTAGTATAGCACCTTGGCATGTTTGAGGATGATTAGAGAACTCAATATATTGTAGGAACGAATTTTAGAAGAGGTTTGAGGAGTAAAAATGGTGAAAAACGAATTGGGGAAAAATCTGGGCCGAAACTGGTAGCTCGTTAGAAGCAGCCCCCAGGTCGTTCGAATGAACTCGTTCGAACGAGCTTCTAACGAGTTGACCAGTCGTTATTAACGAGCAGGGATTTTCGTTCGATATCTCGTTCGAACGAGATATCGTTAGAAGGGTCAGTTCGTTCGAACGAACTGGGATCTCGTTCGAACAGCCTTGTTCGAACGAGACTTCTAATGACCTGACAGTCCAAACTCGTTCGAAGTCTCGTTCGAACGAGACTTCTAACGAGTTGACAGTTTGATTCTTTTTGGACTGTTTTGAATTTTAGAGTCCCGTAAACTTGTTCGAGGATATAGAAGACCTTCCTTTATTGATGTGAGGATAAATTTGGGACTTTTGGGTTATTGAGAGGAGTATTATACACTAGAGTTATATTCAATGAACCATTTGGGTAGAGACGTGTGTGCCTACTACGATGTGAGGATGAATTATGACGCGTATAATTACAAACCGGAATAGTACGAATTGTGATAATTATAGTTAGTACAAGAATGCGATATGTACTACGATTAAAATATGGTATTACTAAGATGTGTGTTTACTTAGTATTAGTATATGGATTGTGTGTATGACATACCTACCATACTTGCTATCACGGGAGGTTTGCGTTCGCTTAGGACCCTCTAATCCTTGTGTGCCTACGGGGGGGATATAGACTGGTACCTTGATGAACATAGGTCATAGAAAGACTTATTGTGATATTAATAAGTCCGCTGACCGTGGGAGCGTAGGTATGTGCGTGACCCACGTGATGGTGACTGTGTTCGCCTCCACTATTTGTGATTTGTGTTATCTGAACTATTCCTGAGAGATTCGGAATGTGTGATCCTTATGTACGTGATGTACCGGGATGGATAGCAGAGTATGTGTACACCATAGCTTAGATTGTGGGGTGCTTGTATCGTATATTTATGATGTGAATAATATACATTAAATTAATGGGAATCCTCATGTTAATGTTGTAAAAATATTACGGTATGATTTCGAGTTATATAATGAGTTAACTGATAGTTATATCAATGGTATATTTAGTAACTGAGTTCACGTTAAACCCCTATTTAATTACGAGCGTCGTTATGTTAAATGGATCTGAGTAAAATGGGTAGAACCTTTGGCAGTCTAGCTAGTTATGTAGTCTCTTAGCTAGTTGTATGGATAGATATAGATGGGTACTTGCGTTAGGAGTGCACAGTTAGACGAGGGGTAAGAATATAATGTGAGTGCACGTCCTAACATGTACTTTGCATTTAATGTTTTAAATGTTTTTAAAGCACTTGCAGGTTTTTAAAATATAACTCCACATTCGGGCTCTGACCCGTTTGCTTTTCAAATCTTTTTCTTTGCAAAACCATTTTAGGTGCCCAGCCACAAGGACACCAAGCATAGGTACTCATTCAGGTGACGAGCTGTAGCTGCTTGTGGAAGCTACAGGGATTTGCATGTAGACGCTTCTATCTCTTTGGATTCCAGAGTCACTATCTATCAGTTGTAGGGCATGTTGCCCATTTCCTTAGAGACATCTTTTACATTTCAGTTTTCAGACTTTAGCATGTATTGTTTCAGTTTATTTATTTCAGTTATGGGATTATAGTGAGGGGTTTCCTCCAGACTTTATTTACACTATTGTGATAGTTATTCATTTTACTTCAGCATGGTGAATGGTGTTATCTATTTCTTCATTTTTACTTCTTGCATGTTAATCAGACTCAAATTAAAATTTGGCAACTTGTTTTTTTTTTTAAATACTAGGTGGTTAGTAATAATAAAATGTTTTCGACAGTGATGCTATTAACTGAGCCAACTTGACATTTTGAATTAATTTTATAAAGGAGTAGCTACCCGGTATTTAATTAGTCGGGGTGTCAATCGTCTAGTCAAAATCCTGTAAGCATCCACTGTACTACAGCTCCGAGTCCCTGGAATGGAATCATCATGCATGGCGTCCATGTGGCTGGACACCTAAAAGGTTTTGAAAATATTTTATAGCAAGAGTTAGTACTCAAAATATTTTTAAAATATTTAACAAGCGTTTATCACAATATAAAATGCGGTTATTGATTACACATGTTAGGTTCTCGTACACTCTCTTGAGTTTACTCACCCCTCATCTCTTGTGCACACCTAAAGTTCTACACTTAGCCTACCTAGCCATATCTTCCAAGCTATCTAGGACTAAGTAATCATCTGAACTTATCTATACTTAAGTTCCATTACCGCCCATACGGTACAACCGTTTCACTAACATCTCGCGTATGTTAATTAATTCTCAGGTAACATTTCATCTATGTTATTTTTCAATACTTCTCATTTAGTTTCACTACTAAAATTACTACAATTCTCACAATTGTTGACTTCCCACTTGTGTAATTAAGTTTCACTACTTGAATTACTAAATAGATTTTCTTTATCTAAAGGTGCATTTCGTAATTAAGTTTCACTACTTAACTTACCAATTCAGTATGTATCTTTAAATACATAATATATATAAATCTACTAATACAAAGAAGTAGAATATCATCAAGTATATATATTTCACACACAATATATACTAAATATCAGTCATTACTATTTTGCCCTTTTTATACACGTAAAGGACTCTTGGTTCGGAATGATTCATCGACCCCAAGTAAGAATTGGTTCGGAATGATACATCGACCCCAATTATTTATATACACATGTAAATGATTCTTGGTTCGGAATGATATATCGACCCCAAGTGAGAGTTGGTTCGGAATTATCCATCGACCCCAACTATTTTTAAAAATATATATATACACATATTCTGGTTCAGGACTCTTTCATCGCGACACCGGTTCAAGGTTTGGTTCAGCATTTCTCATCGACCCCAAACATATAATAACTTTATGTTAGTTCGGAATGTCTCATCGACCCTAACATAATTAATTTTGGTACCAATCTCTCGACCTAAAAGATCACATAATTCAGTAGGTACACGCATGACCAATTAATTATATACGTACATAATATTTTAATCTCATATATCTACCGTACAATATTCGCTTTACGATTTATCTCATTAATCGCATTTATTTGAGTATTCACATAACTCTAAGGGTCCTAGTTACCCCTTACATATAATTTCAGTAGTTATTGCTTACCCTACTGGTCTATAACTTAAATTGAATTTACTTCGCCCCGTAACTCAATTTTCGAAGTCCCCGATACTCTACTAAATCGGATTATTCTCCTCGGTCCGTAATCCAAGCCCTACTCCCAATGGCCTTATCGGACCTCAATAATATACCTATTGGTCTTATTCTCACTCCCATATAAGTATAATGTAAATCCTAGGATACTCATTCCTTCCCGAAAATCAACGAAGAATTAAACACAAAAATTTCGGGAAACAGCTTGCGTCGATCGATCGACGGCTGGGTTCGATCGATCCACATAGTCGATCGATCGATAGTTTGACATCGATCGATCGATCGAACAGGAACAGACGCAGTTTGTCTTCTTCGTTAAGATTTTTCCTCCATTAACAAATCTTCAAACTCCATTATAGTCCACCAAACTTTGACCCAATGATCCTAACATATTTTCACATATACTAGGACAATTTCTAACGTGTCAAATACCTCAAAACTCCAATTCCTTTAAAGAAATAGTGAATTAAACCTAGAATTTCTTGAAACCCTAGTTATGGTGTTCTTCCCATATTTTCATTCAAAATACAGATTTTATTCCGAAAAATCATCAAGTCTAATCTGACTATTAATCCTCTACATAAGTTAAATCATTCTACATGTGATTCCTATCCCAACATGTATAAATATCATCATTCTCCTATCAAGATATTGATTTAAACTAGACTATTCAAAAACCCTACACATGGGTATTATAACTTTATAATTTTTGCAATAAACAACTTGCCTTATGATTAGTAGGGTCTGATTTCGTGGTTGTTGTTGATGATTGATGATCTTCATCCTTCAATCCTTCTTCCCCAACAAGTTGGTAGTGAAAATATCCTTTGAATCCTTCCCAATTCTTCCTTTTGCCTTAAGAATGGTTTCTCTCTTATCTCTAATGGCTATGGTGTGTTTTCATGGGCTTTCTAACCCTAACCCCTCTATCATACGGCTGATATAAAGCTCTCAATTTCGTAGGTCTCCATACCCTCTCATGTTAAAAGACCAAAACGCCCCCGAATGGTCTCGGTTTAGTCCAAAATTATCCCGGGACTCAACTAGTACCCCCGGGTATACTATTTTGACTAATTTGACCCTTTCGGACTCATCTGTGAGCTCTAAATTATCATTTGAGTCACTTAAAATATTACTCGTTCTCACCCCAACACGGTCTACACGCGTTAAGTACTATTTACCACTCGCACTAAGTAAATATAATGAGGCAATATAAATCGGTAACTATCTCTCGATTAATATTCCAAAATTACAATTTTTAATAAATCCCATTAAATTACTCCTCTTACGTAATTTAAATTAATAAAGGCCTGATCACCCGATGTTTAATTAGGCGGGGTGTCACATCTAGTTCAAGTTAATAGACATATATTATTTGCTACGTGTCACAAACTGCACATATAACTTGAAATAAAAATTATCTCTGATCAAAATTAGTTGATGACTATTAGACTGAATTAATCAAGAAACATAGTACTAATCCAAACATACTTGCATCACATCGCATCGATTGAGTTCATGACGATCCATAGGGTTACTGAATATGCTCTGATAAAGCAAAACAACACAACCCTACATTAAGAAAAATCCATAGGCCGCATTGATTACATGGTAGAAGATAAGTTTGGGCGCTAATCAAAGTAATTGCTCTTGAAAAATTCAACTATTAAAAAAATTAACATTACAATTACACATACAATCTTCATTCAACATCTTAGTAAATTCCATTGCCATAGCTTCAACTTTTGATGTTGACATATTATTTATCAAAAATATTATCTTGTCCTAAATATCTGATTCTGGAGCCTGCATCCAAAAGGTAACATATCTATAGCTACTGCAGTCTCTATGTTCTTGTGGCTATATACTGACGGGGCAATAGACTTCACAACTTGTAATATATTCATTAAAGAAGAAAACAAGATCAAATTTAATGTTAAAAGATTACTGATAAATAATTCTAGTCCATTAAATAAAATTTCGTGAGCTTTTTTATGATGTAAGAGGAGCTAGTAAATACACCTTTTCCCCATTTATGGGGTCTCTGGACAATTTTTAGATTTCTCATATGTTCTCTTGGGTAAGATTGTAAGCCAAAAATAGGTCTTTCTTCTTCATAACATGACTTTCTTTAATCACAGTGGCAAAGATAGGAAACCCATTCTTTGTGTTTAAAGACAAGTCAAAATTGTTGGTGTAAATTCACTGACCTCCTGACATTTTCGAATGGAACAAAATAGGCAAATATCAAAGATTATTATTAATTACTCACTAATGGTAAAAAATAAACGCTCAGAACTATCTTAAATATTTTTACACTGGTACTTTTTTGGTAGAAGTTTTTTAGTTGATTGTAAATTTAAAAATGATAAAGATGACATTTAGAGGCAAAAAGTGCCAATGTCTAAAAGAATAGTCATGCATGCAAAATCATTAATGAGGTCCTTAAGTCAAATAACCCATAAATTTTAACAAGAATGTATGCAGATCCAAAAGGTGAGATCCATGTAATCACTTCTCTAGGACGAGCACAATTAATCACATTAATTAACAGTATTATTTCCTTGTATCTTGGAAGCCAACCAGCAGGGACAATGCCTGGGTTTTCTAGGAGAGTAAGTTTTTGATAATTTTTATACAACATTCTTTGCGACAAATGGGAATATAGTCATATATCAGTTTCAAAATTTTAATTCCCCAAAAGGGATAATATAAGAATATTCACCTCCCTAATGTTGGTAGTGAACGGTCCTTTTGACTGGTGCTCTGAGTATGAACTAACATTAACATCTTCATACGAGTTTTAGAAAAATGGCCCTAAGCCATACCACAATTGCTAAAAACATACTTTACTTGCTACAATCGGGGAAAGACTCTTGAACGCCGAGTCACAACTCCCTCTTTATGGATCAAGATGTTGAAATGGATCTACCTGAGAAGATATAAAGAGATGACTAAGTTCTCAAATAAATATATCTATATAGAATATATATTAATAGGCAACAATTGATATTCCTAAATTACCTTATGTTGCTTATCTGATCATAAACTAGTAAACTAGTAATGTGGACATTGATTTTTTGGTGAGTTAATTTCTAGTTAGGATTCAAGTCAAGGACAACTTTATTTACAACCTCCTCCATAACCTAAGGAATAGACTCAGGAGCATGTGCCAACATGATGGAAATATTCAGGTGAATATATGAACTATTTTTAATTAATCTTAAGGCCACACTTATTAACTGCATAAATACATATAATGAGTTAAATAAGTTGTGAAGATATTATTACCCATTTCCCAAAGATAAAGATTCCATTTCCTTTAATCAACTCACAAGTTAAATGATGCAAGAACATTCTTTTTTACCGAAAAAATCTCACTCAAATACATAATTCCCTCAAATGCATAAAAAATGACTTATGAACCAAACTAAAAATGGAATATCAACTGCATATTAATTCTTACGACTACTATAAAATATTTTCTAGGAACTTACGACTATTGCACGTATGCACATACTTAAGAATGCATTTTTCTATATCAAATTTATTCATGGCTATTCTAGAAAAATGTGATTGTGAGAAATTTAATGGTATGATTCATATAAATTCGAGATTGTAGTATTATGATCTACATCGTTGACAACTTTTTTCGCAAAGTTAATAAGATTTCTTTTCTAGAGGTACATCTTCCATTCCGATTAATAAACCAATTGCCTAAAAAGTTTAGATGGTAAATTATGTAAAAGACACAATAGCCTCATACAAAATGTCAACTACTTACTTCCACTTTTTGTCTTATGAAATGTATGGAAACTAAGCAATTACCTCAAAAATCTGGCTAACATATTTAGACCCAAGAAGCTTTTTTGATGGATGATTCATACATGTAAATCAAGACATTGTATTTTATAGACTTTGAAACTTATTTATGGCACAGAATAATCTATTAGCCTCGATAATCGAATAATAATGATAAAGGTTTTTTTTACTTTGCCCGTGAGAAAATTGCATAATTAGAGTTACCCCTTAGAAGTTTACTTTTTAAGTTCCCAAAGCACACACGCACGTACATGAGTGCATTAACTCTCTTATATGCTTTGCAATGTATACACGCGAGGAATAATTCTAATTTTTAACATTACAGGGGTTAGTCTAACGATGCATTATATCTAGGGTAAAGTTAAAAAAAATCATATATCTTTATGAAGGACAGTAGAACAAGCTTTGCTTTAGGCAATTTCACAACCCTCATAAAACGATAGCTTGCCCTTGAGCTCACATTCACATTTGGATGATGTATACCTCTATAATCAACAAACTCAGCAAGAACCAAATCTATATATTTATTATGATCCGGAACAAACTTCGTATATCTAGTTATTTTATCTATATACACATGTGTCGCAACCCTATTAGTATGGCAAGGAAATAGTGTCGATAAGAGTATTGTCACTAGTTCCTTTAAGAGATCACTAACAATACTCTCCACCTCGTCCCTTAACAATTCTCTAAGTGCATAAAAAATTTAAAGAAAATCTTTAACCACTTCAACATTCCTATCGACAGAAGAAGAAACGACACTAGCCAATGAATTTCTGATAAAAACATGAGTAACATCAGGCGGTACACGACCCAAATTGCGAAGAAACACAAATAAACCCTTCTAAAACTCCACCATCCTTTCTTAATCTTATCTATCAATTGTATCCAATGCATCAAGATTGTTGCGGTAAGTAGGATCGAACCGAATCTTCATCCGAATCACCCTCAACTTGCTTAGAACCCAAATAGTTCTTTTTTCAAGTTTTCTTGGGAACCCATACAATACGAAATAACTAAGAGTATTTCACTTTTAGTGTAATCCACCTCACTGTCTGCATGATTTTTCACATAACCAGAATGATGAATCAATTCACCAAATCCCCACAAATAGAAAAGAAAATTCTTGTCATTGCCTTTCTAATATTCCAAGTAGTGGAGTATTCTATACCCTTGTCCAGAAATATAATGCCTCAATATTTCATTTGTTGAGTCAATCATACCCCTAAAACAGAATTAAACATCCCATCCTACAAAAAAAAAACCTAGATTTATGCCTAAATATCCAAAATCGTTTCCAGGTAAGAATTTCCAATTCATGTATTAATTGACAAGTCAATAATATATCGATACTATATAAATGAAACAAAAATATATATATATATTCGCATATTAGGGTGTGGTAAAGGCAATTCTTGAGTGAAGATAAATGACTGCTTATTCCACGACTATTCTCTACACCTTGCTTCGAAGATGATGAGCTCATTTCTCTATTTCAAGGGTTCAAAGATACTAGAAACAATATCAATATTCAATGTAAACATGTGTATGGAATTTTAAACTTTTCATAGCTCATTGATTGTCGTCTCCAAGTGCAATAAATTAGTTATTTGTTTTTCTCGAATTTTTATATGATAATATTTCAAGAGGATCCACCGATTCTTGCATTTTATTGAAATTTTGATTTTTAAGAATGGTTTCGTTTTCATGTAAGTGTGTCATACTATTACGGAACTAGAATTGAGTATTAAATCTTGAACAAGCCTTATTAAATCTTGAAAGACTCTTGTACTTCATCTCATAACACTCTCTCTTATAATGTCTATGACAACTCATCTTCTAACTCACCTATAAAAAATCATAATAAACTTCCTACTGATATTTTTAACCAACCTTGTCTTGAAAATTATCATCTCAAAATGCAAGAATCCAATCTAAACTCAATTTTTTTTCTCAACCCTAAATCCCAATTTCTATCCATCAAATTTCTAGTTCAATACGACATGAGGGATTCTCCTCTCTATCTGGAGAAAAATCTTACTCGATATTAAAACCAAAATCGAACATGGTAAACTGAGAAATTGTACAAAAGAAGTTTTCCCATACAAAAACATTTATGTTGCTCATGGGAAATTAGAAGAATACTATATCCAAATCTAAAGTATAGAGTAATAAAAACCCACCAGGGAAGGATCAAGGGAGTGCCATTAGTAAGAATGTCCTCTAAAGGAAGCATATCGTTACCGAATTGAGAACCATAATTCTTATCCGTACTACCATCGTTTTCTCTTGAATTGAATGTTGCATCCATACTGACTCGAGACTGAACTCCAAAACATTTGTGTAATGAAACCGAGTTCATCAAAATGAAGCACACAAGGAGTCAACTCTGTTAGTGAGAAGAAATGAAAAGGTATCTACAAGCGGTTGCAGTCCAGCCTTGGCCATTCTCTCCGATCTCTGTCAGTGAGGATCCGTCTCGCAGGACGGATTTCTGTGTGCATGATGACTCGTGCTCATCTAGGGTGTCCTTTTTTCGGAGAGCTCTTGTGGGTCGGGTGGGGAGCGAAGATGGTATGCAACCAACCATTGAGAAGTTGAAGACATGGGTGCAGTTACACTGGAATGCTATAGGAGGTACGGTGATTCGTTATTTGAATTCCTCTACCTTTTGTTTCGTCTTTGCGTCGGAGAAAGAAGCTGTTAGGATCCTTAACCAGAAGACGTGGTTTGTCCATGGTGCCCCACTATGGTTGGATCAGTGGCATCCGTTGGGGTGTAGCTCTAAGTCTAGCCGGCGACCCAGGTTTCAGTGGATTCGGGTGGTGGGCATCCCTCTCCACCTTTGGGGTGATGAAGTGTTTAAAGCTATTGGTGATAGATGTGGGGGGTTCATGCATATCGACGAGGACACTTAAGCGGGTGAGGAACTCAGGTGGGCTAGAATCAAGGTTCAAGGGGATCGCCAACTCCCTAAGGTAGTCTCTATTCAGGCAGGCGGCTGGGTTTTTGAGCTACCCATTTGGGTTGAATCAACAAGCTTCTGTTACTTTGGTGTAGATTATGCTACATATGGTAGGGGAACTATGTTTTCCAGTCATGGCTATTCGCATAGTGGGACGCCAAAGAAAGGTGTTTCATCGTCTCCACCGCCGGGAGCGTATACTCAGGTCAGGAAAGGTAGAGCTGGGCCTGGGGTCACTGGTCCATCTCGTCCCGTTCAGATGGTTAGATACTCCCGACGCATGAGCGGGGGAGTAGTGGTTGACGCTGTGGAGGTCGATGCAGTGGGCGCGGAGCACGGGAGCGAGGCTAGCGGGAGCTTGGATCCTCGCTGCCGGACGGAGAACTCAGGGCGACATGGTACCGGTGCATTAATGAAGGGGGGCTACTGTTTGGATCAGAATCTGTCTGATGTACGAGGTATGGGTGAGAGAAGCCATAGGGTGGCTGATGTGAATAGGGAGGCTGTCATTCTTGGGGAGGGTGAGAAAAGTCACGATAGTGACATTCTGCATAAGAGTGGGTCTATTGGGTTGGTCTATGATGTGTCCTCTCTTAGTCAATCCCAGTTGTTGGATGTGGCCAATTTTGACGGAAGTATGGGGGGTTTGGAGATTCCTGCAGTTTCCCTTGCTTCTCATCAGTTGGCGTCACGTGTGGAGAGTAGTAAAAATTTGGTGGGTGTCAATCTTGACTTGGACCCACCAAATAAGCACGGTGTTAGATTTGGCAAGCAGTGGACGAATATTCATAAAATGGGACCTTGTCTTAACTCGGGTAAAGTATTAAAAAATGGTGTGTTGAGTAAAAAGTTAAGGCATGGAGGGGTCTCGAGTGTTGGTAGATTCAAGTCGAAAGATGCAGTCGATATTGGGAAAAAAGGTGTGTCTAAAGGCTTGTCTTTTTTGCGGGCCTGACCTCAAGCTCAGGCTTGTCTAAGGAGCAGACTTCAGTTAATTCACCCAGTCGGTCATCAGGTAAAGGCGGGTCTCTTTGCATGATCGTGGAAGAGGGCGGGGAATACTTGGAGGGGGGGTGATGATTTGGCTCCGTTTGGTTCCTCGGGGGAGTTGTTGTGCGGGCAGGAGAGTTTGAGTCACATGCGCGACCTGTCCCTTAAGTTGTGAGTGGAGCTCGGAGGGTTGGAGGTGGAAGGGGTGGGGTCCGGAGCTAGGATTGGTGAGAGGGTTGATGAGGATGAGAGGGGGAGATGGGTTTCTAGTGTGATAGAAGGCTTCAGTAAATTTCTAGGGATTGATCTAGTAGGGAATGAGAAAGAGGCTTTTAGGTTGTTCCAGGCCATAGAGGAAAGGTAGAAGGGGGGAGTAGAGGTATGAGGGAGGGGGTGGATGGTGTATCCTATGGGTTCCTATGAAGTTACGCCTCATTTCTTGGAATGTGCGGGGTCTGAATGACCTCGGTAAAAGAGGAGTGGTGAGTGGGGCTCTTTCGCGTTGGAGGCCGGATATTGTTTGTTTGCAAGAGACTAAGTTGGGGTCTATGGAGGGGGGGTTAGCTCGGTCTATTTGGGGAGGTCGTAATATTCAGTGGTACTGTCTTGACTCGGTAGGAGCTTCTGGGTGGATTATCATTATGTGGGATAATAGGGTGTTAGAGAAAATTGATGTTTTGGTGGGGCGTTGGTCTCTTTCGTGCTTATTCAGGAACGTGGTGGATGGCTGTTCTTGGAGTTTCTCGGGGGTTTATGGGCCTGTGGAGGATGCGGTTCGGTGGGATCTATTGGAAGAATTGGCTGGGGCAGGGAGTACTTGGGGAGTTCCATGATGCATTGGGGGCTATTTTAATGTAGTTCGTTTCCCTTCTGAGAGGTACGGGGAGGGGGGCTCGAATTATTTTATGCGGGACTTCTCGGAATTTATTGATGAGTTGGAGCTGGTTGACCTTCCTTTGGTGGGAGGGGCTTTTACTTGGTCGAGCTTTAGGGATGAGCCCTCGCTCTCTCGACTTGACCGGTTTCTTGTTTCTAATATGTGGGAGGAGAATTTTTCGAGGTTATCTCAATCATGCCTTCCGCGAGTGACTTCGGACCACACCCCCATTTTACTGGAGTGTGGTGGTGGGGGGGGAGGACCTTGTTTAGATTTGAGAATATGTGGTTGAAAGAGGAGGACTTTGTGGGGAGGGTTCAAGATTGGTGGCAGGGGTACGAGGTGGAGGGCAATGCGAGCTTCAGACTGGCGGTTAAATTATTTCATCTCAAGGGGGATATCATACGGTGGAATAGAGATGTGTTTGGCTATGTGGGGGTGTAATTGCGAAGCTCATGGAGGATATTCGGGCCCTTGACGTGAAAGAAAGGTTGGGAGGTCTTTCGGGGGCAGAGAAAGTGGTGAGGGTAGAGAAAAAAAGGGAAGTAGGGAAGAGATTGATTCAGGAGGAAATTAGATGGCGAAAAAAGTCTAGGGCTCTTTGGCTAAAGGAAGGGGACAACAATACTAAATTCGTTCATAAAGCGGCTAACTCCCATCGCCGCTTTAACCATATAGGGAAGGTGGTAATTGGGGAGCAGGAGTTTTCCGAGGAGAGTGAGATTCGCAAGGAGATCTGTCAGTATTATGAGAGACTTTATACGGAGGAGGAGGCCTGGCGACCCAAGATTGATGGGCTTCCTTTGGCTAGCATTTCGGGGGATGATGCGGACCAGTTAGAAAGGGGGTTCACAGAGGAGGAGGTTGTTCAGGTTTTAGGGTCGATGTGAGGTGATAAGGCGCCTGGGCCGGACGGGTTTACTATGGCCTTTTTTAAGCATTATTGGGCGATTCTCAGGGCAGATGTGATGGCAGTGTTCAGTGAGTTCCATGATATGGGGTACTTCTTGAGGAGTTTGAACTACAAGTTCATTACTTTGGTTCCTAAGAAAGGTGGGGCGACTGATATGAGAGATTTCAGGCCCATTAGTCTGGTAGGTAGTGTGTATAAGCTAGTGTCTAAGGTTTTATCGGTTAGACTTAAAAAGGTGATTGATCCTCTTATTTCGGATGCTCAGAGTGCGTTTGTGGGTTGTCGGCAGATCCTCGATGCAGCATTGGTGGAAAATGAATGCATCGAATCCAGATTGAGAGGTGGTGTTCCGGGGATTATTTGCAAGTTGGGTATTGAGAAGGCGTACGATCATGTGAGTTGGGACTTCCTTTTGTATCTGTTGAGGAGGATGGGGTTTGGGGAGAGGTGGTGCAGGTGGATTTATAGGTGTATCTCCTCCGTCAAATTCTCTGTCCTTGTGAATTGGGTTCTGGAAGGATTCTTCTCTAGTTCTCGTGGTCTTCGACAAGGTGACTCACTGTCTCCTTTCCTCTTTATTTTGGTTATGGAGGCGTTCTCTCGGATGATGAGCCGTACGGTGGAGGGTGGCCTGGTCTCTGGTTTTCTGATTGGCAGCGCGGTCCCCCATCAGGTTGAGATCTCTCACCTTTTGTTCGTAGACGACACTATCATTTTTTGTAGGGCGTCGGTGGATGAGGTGAGGTTAGTGAGGTTATTACTGATGTGCTTCGAGGCTGTGTCGGGCTTGCGTATTAACGTTAGGAAGAGCAAGATGATTGCCGTTGGAGGAGTGGTGAATGTGGGTTTCTTGGCCAGTGTTCTGGGTTGTAGGGTGGGTTCGCTCCCTTCTATTTATCTTGGCCTTCCTTTAGGAGCTAAGTTTAAGTCTTCTTCGTTGTGGGCTCCGGTTCTTGAGAGGGTCCATAGAAGATTAGTTGGTTGGAAGCATAGTTACCTTTCCAAAGGGGGTCGATTGACGTTAATCAAAAGTATGTTATCTAGTCTTCCGACTTATTTTATGTCTGTGCTCCCTCTTCCTGCTTCCGTGGGTAAGAGGCTCGATAAGTTGATGAGGGATTTTCTGTGGAAAGGGCATGATGAGCAGTTTAAGTATTGTTGGGTTAGCTGGGATGAGGTGTGTAAGCCGCTGCAGGCGGGTGGGGCGGGGGTGACGAGTTTAACACATTTCAATACGGCTTTACTGGGCAAGTGGTTGTGGCGATTTAGTAAAGAAGACGACAGACTTTGGAGGAAAGTGGTGGTAGCTAGGTATGGGACTGGCACTTTTGGGTGGGGTCCTTCTGTGGGAAGCGGTGCTCATGGCGTGGGATGGTGGAGGCACATTGCGATGGGATGGGGGAAGTTCTTTGGGTTCACCTCTTACCAGCTTGGGAGCGGGGATCGTATTAGGTTTTGGAAGGATAATTGGGGAGAGGGGGGATCCTTGGATGTTCTTTTCCCGGGGATGTTCCGGATTGGGAGAGATAGTGAGGGGTCAGTTGAGGGTCATCGGCGGAGGATTGGGGATCGGGCTGTGTGGGATCCTAAGTTTAGGATAAGGCTCCGGGATTGGGAGCTGGAGGAGGCGGAGGAGTTCTTTGAGTGGCTGAATTTGGCGCCTAACCCGTCCTCTGGGGCTGATGGGTTGAGGTGGTCGAGGTCTCTTGATGGCCTTTTTTCTGTTAAAAGTATTATCTTGGGCTGAGGGGTGATGGGGGTGCCTCTTTCCCCTGGAAGGCCATTTGGAAGAGTTATGCGCCTTCGAAGGTTTGCTTCTTTGTGTGGACCGCTGCTAGACAAGCTATCTTGACTATTGAGGGGCTTCAGAAGAGAGGGAGGAGGTTGGCCATCAGGTGCTGGTTGTGTAAGAAGGAGGAGGAAACGTCCAATCACCTCCTTCTCCACTGTCATGTGACTAGGGGCCTTTGGGACCTGTTCTTCACGCTTTGTCAGATTCATTGGGTTATGCCTCATTCGGTCTGCGATATGTTGGCGGCTTGGAGGAGCCCTAGAGGTTGGACTAGCCCGAGGATCCTGTTTAGGATGGTTCCTCATTGTATTCTTTGGTCTGTCTGGCAGGAGAGAAACAGGAGATGCTTCGAGGGGGTCGAAATTGATCCCTCTCGAGTTCGGTACAACTTTTTGAGCCTTCTTCTTACCTGGTTTAGGAAAAGGCATGACTCGTCGCTAGCTCATTTTCTCGACTTTTTGGAGGAATTTTAGGTGGTAGGCTTGGGTGTTTTGGGCTTCGGCCCTTTGTTTTTGTGCTTGGTATACTTCATGTATACGGGATTCCGCCCCCTTAGGCGGGTTATTTTTATGGTATCATTTGCTTATCAAATAAATAAATAAATAAAAACCCACCTCTGCATCAATAATTAATTTCCTTTACTAGAACACTACGGGTAGCGATGATACCCATACAGTTGATTACCTAAAAGATTCATTTGAGAATTTAAGCCAACCTTAATCTTCATTAATCAACCCAAAGAACCTACAACAAAGTTGAGGATACTAGATAGAATAGTAAATTTTTAAAAAATTATGCTCATTGCAATCCACATAAAACTATACCTTTCTCAATTAACACCTATACTCTAAACATTTGGACAAGCTCAATGCAATATTGAGTTTTTAAAATTATGCCCAATAAACATTTGGATATGCACACGTAAACATATATTTATTAATTAGTTTGAGTAAACACATAAAGCTATTACTTTCTCCATTGACGTATCTAACTTACCCTAACTTACAACTTAAGTACATGTATAAATCAATAATTGAAGTAAACTAAATAATAACGAATCCTATAAAAATTGTAAACCAACATATCTATATTATTATGCAAAGTATATTTATAAATAAAAAATTCTAAGGTTCCAAGATTCTAAATTAAAAAAAAAAGTTCATTTACAGTTCCCAAGTCGTATATTTAAAGTGAGAGAAGGGAGAATAACCTTGGAGTGGGTTGTTATTGGGTGATGTACGATGGTGGTGTCCCTTATGGCAGCAACCATTCTTTTCAGAAACCATTCCATGACAACCATATCTTTAGGCAACCCTTCTTTCTAATGCAAAGAATTAGATCCAAGGCCCCACTACAAACCTCTATTCTTTCTCTCTAAAACTAACTTTCTCTTATTCAAGGACTAATGTATTTGTATTAAAATTAAACTAGGTTTAAGCCTCGCGCGATGCGCGAGCGTGTTACAAAACAATTAAATAATTATAATTATAAAAATTATCAAATATTATAATATATATAAAATACAAACTTTATGCGTGCACACACACATGTCACGTGTCCCAAAATCGTGTCACCATATCATTTTCCAAATTCAATATACAAATTCTCTTGTGAATATACAACTCCTCTTCTCATTTATTAGATTCTAATAACAAAAACATTTTGTCTTACTTCTCTATCATAAATTTCTGTTGATTATCTAACTAAGGCTAAACAAAGGTAAAACACCTAAACTGAGAAAAAAGCTTTTGTAAACTAACCTGTTTGTGATGTATTCTTAAAATGAGCATAGAAACACAGGGAGGGTAGTAGAGAAAGTGTGGTGAAAACCTTTGAGGGATTTGGGTTGAATTGACCTTGATTTTCTAGTGCTGGAGGGTCTATTAAATGAATAACTTCTCTTTCATGTCAAAACGATTAAAATCTTGCGATTAGTATTTTTCAATTCCAACAAATTATAAGATTACATAATGTATTTATTGAAAATTACATGAAAATCAATATAGCAACGTTATAAAATTTAGAAAATGGGGATAGTTAAGATTTAGGAATTTACATAATTGGTTATAACATACTATTCTCATTGAAAAAGTGACCTAAAATCATTTTCTATAGAATTAAAAAAAAGTATTACGACTTTAGAAAAACTCCTAAATATGAAGAATAATTGTCAAAAATTCACATAAAATCATTTAGATATTTGAATAATAAAAACAACAAACATATTAAAGAATGTAAACAACAAAACAAACCTAGTACAAAAAAGTTAAGTCCATGTGAATTATGCGCTAGCAAAACTTAAGAAATTGAGAATGATAGTAAATTAACCAAAAAAAAGAATGATAGAAAAACTCATCGATTTTCATACCATTACCCTTTACCTAAACTAAAAAAAGTATTCCAAACGAAATGGATTATAATCTCTTAATATTCAAAATGTTGAGAGTGCACTAAGATTGCAAATACCCCTTTAACAATGCAAATAAACTCCTAAGGGACTATTTGATATACGTGATTTTTCATGACAAATGCAAAAGTGACAAATGAACGATTTATTCACTTTTGTATGCATTTGATATGCATAATTTGTTTTGACATGTGAACCCTTGATTTTGGTGGCAAGATTTGCACACCTCTAACCCACAGTGAAATAATTTTCCCTCAATTTACTATTTTTCTTTTTGTTAAAACATTTTTCTATATTATTGAAATCGAAGGTTTTTCATATTATATTTTTTTACAACCACTTTTTATTAAAAATAAAAATATTTGTTATTTTTAAAAAAGTTTATAAAAATAAAAAGCGTTTTAATTATGAAACCAAAAAAGTTTTGACAGTTTAACGAAAATTCTTATATAAAAAAACAGTTGTTTAAAAAAAATTGTTTTCAATGTTTTTCTAAAAAAAATTATTTGTATAAAAAAGCAGTTTCGTATAATAAAAAAAAATTATAGAACCAAAAATGTCATGTTTTAAGAAAATTGTTCTAAGTTTTTTTAGGACATCAAAATTACACTAATCCTGAAAAAAATTATTTTGGTACAAAGAACTCTTTTGTTTTAAAAAAATAGATAAGAAAAATAGTGCACATTTTAAACTATTTTACAGTATTTTTATAAAAAAAAATATCTTTTTGATAAAAGCCCACTTTTATGTTTTTTAAAAACGCCAAAATTAGTCTAATCCTAAAGACGGTTTAAAAAAACTATTTTTATATAAAATTATATAAATCCAAGATCAATATTTTTTTTTTAAATTTGCCATATTTTTATGCTCTAAATACTTATACATTCTTAATGACAAACATACTTTCTTCACAAAAAGGAAAAATGCAATAATTCAAGAATCTAATCCAAATGAGAAAAATAATTTTTATTGGAGATAATAAAAGAAAAACAAAACATAAGGTGTGAAAGCATATTGTGAATAGGAAAGATGATATAATACCTTGATTTTTTTAGTAGTAGCGTTCATTTTGCACATGTACATGATTTGATTGTATGGGTGTATAAATAGTTGAAGTCTCTTGAGATTTGAGGAATTTAATTAGGTAGTTTTTAGGGAAGTGGAAGTGGGCATTGGAAAATGGAGGGGTGGAGAAGAGAGAACGGGCAAGAGAGAGACCTTTAGATTTAAGTTAAAGCTATTGATAGAGATTTAATGATATTTAATGCATTTAATGCATTAGTCTTTATTGCTTGATACGTGTCCATTATCTCTAAAGAGACACCAAACTTATATTATGTTATTAGATGGGTTTGTGATGCAGTCGGCGAAGGTTTAGTCTTTCTGCTTGAGATATGTGTTTAGAGTTTTTTTAGGAGCGCTAAGTAATAGTAAAACCAAAGTGCGAAAGATGAAAATGAAATACAAAAGTGCGATTAATAGTTTGATGTAGGTCTATACTTTCCAATTTTTGTTATATTAATAATTTTGTATCGGTTATAAATACTTACAAAGTTTGTAAGTGATTAGGACCACTGAAAAATTTGTAACTGTTACGAACACTTATAAATCATTTTTTTTAATTAGTTATAAAATAACGAATTTGGTGTAGTAATATGATGTGGCCCAATTCCCCCGACAAAGAAGAAGCTTTCCCTCCCATTTTTTAGGGGCATTATGCTTGTTCCCAAAGGCCACCATTTTGGAACTAGGGCCTATGTACTTTAGGACCTTGTCGTTTGGCTTACTCTGCACTTAGGCCCTGTATAGTATTAAGAACTGGGCTGGTGAAACATCGTACCTCCCCCCATGGGATTGTTGAAAGGTCAAGACCATGGCCATAAAATACCTCTACGAGTTGGCCACCAAATAGGAAGGGGCTATGCTGATATCCTTTAATATTCTGACCACAATCATGGTGAGGGGGAACTTCACCCCATATTCGAGGAAGCACTCATTGAAGCACACGAAGTTTGTTACCATAGAGCAGGACTTCTCATTGGGATTTGTAGCCCTCTGAATAACATTATTTGAAACTTAATAAGTCTTCTAGAACTTGGATAGATCATGCCCAGTGATCCGTGAGGCATACTGAGCCCCTTCAGTGAAGTCGGGGTTTAAGACCCCCTCATATTACATCGTCATTATGCCAAGTGGAACTGATCCTCTAGGAAGGCGAATCGAGGACTCATTGTTTGGCTTCACAAAGGTAGGCATATAGATATAGGGCCCAACATTAGACTAAGTCTTGGGCTTCGAAGCCTTATAAGGGAAAACACTTTCAGAAGACATCTTTGGAAAGAAAATTTATGTTTTCTCAAAGAAATTCTAGGTAAGAAGAGATAACGTGGGAACCAGCGATGAAAAACTCGACTCCGCCCAAAGGGATCTTTTATATCCCCCAAGGCCTAGGATTCTAGCCACTCCCATGTCATAAAATTAGACTTCTCAATCACATCAAAGATCTCAGTCGCCAACAAATGTCCTCATACACATGCGAGATCCTTCCCAACAAGATCCAATGATGACAAAAATGTCAGGGGCTAGTTACTATTCTACCAATAACTTGCATAAAGGATAAGTGTTCCACCTTGCAACATTTACCACAAACAGCAAGGGGATACTAATGACACCCTATTTCACAATAGGTGTTTAAAACCTCTTATAAATCCCCAACCACCTCGGAGGCAAGGCAGATGTCATTCCTAGCCCGAGACCTCAGACATACCATTACTTGTTCAATAAATCCTCCTTTGTTATTAAGAGTGTGGTATGGTGGTATGGTGATGTATCAAACCTTAGCCTCACATCCTTACTCCTAGGAACGTTTGTTGTTTTGGCTTACTTCTCCAAGCAAGCTCAAGGACCATACAATCCAGTTTCACTTAGGACATGTGCTCAGAACCAACCTCAAGGTGAAGGATGATGACCTATCGAGGTCATCCATGCCTCAATCCTAATATTTTATTAAAGGTGATATTTTAGGATACATTTTGAATAAATTCACTTTTATTATAGATCTCTTAGGCCTCTTGTAAGTCTCCTGCATACAATCTGATGGAGTAGGTGAGAAGCAAAACACAATTACACCTGCAACCAATACCCATATCCACTTGCATTGAATGCCCCCATCATTATTAAATGAACTCAATAACTAACTTACATCACTTGCAATTACTTTTCCCAATATTCCACCTCCCACGTGGCACCATGAGACCTTAACGTTGTCGAAGACATTTAGTGGCATGCCATTAGTTTTGTATCTAAGAGTTCTCCTATAAATAGGAAGTTGGAGGAAGGATAAAGGGGATCGATCTTTATATTTCAAATAGATTAGAGTATTCAAACTATTATACACAATATTTCTAGCATTTAATAAGTATTTTCACTCCATTCCACACTCATAACCCACTGTCGGGATCTTATGTTGCAACCTGGACCAGTTATTATTTATTCTATTTCAATACCCTATTGGTCCCTAAAGTATCACTCAAGAACCCTTAGAAGTTATTCAGTAACTTCCTAAGCTCTTTTAGACTACTGACGAAGGATGAAAGACCTTAGACTCCCTTGACCAAATTTTAAGAGGTCTTTTAGACTGTAATACTCACTTATACTCTAATAAAATGGCATACTACCTTTGTACAGTGGAAATATGACCATCTTTCGAGGTTCGAACCACTTTAAACCTTTGCTTATTACATTGACACTCCTCTCCTCTTACTAGTCTGAGGTCTAGAGGGGAGCACATGTGGCTCTGAAGTCACATACGATTTTAACACTCCTCACATTGGTTTCATCTAATTTTTGATGATCCATTTTCACCCGGTAAGTTTATTCATGGTGGAAGACCCACCAAGTTCCTAAATATGGATTAATATAATAGATTGGACCTCACTATTAATAACCTCTTTACAATACGGGTCTTTATAATTTTATATTTGTGATCTAATATTTTTAGGATCGATTTCTAATAAATAAATTCAAAAATCAATACATAAGGACGTTATAGTCCATGACCTCTGACTACATCTAGGTTCAGTATTCTCTTCATGATATATGCTCAAAATTTCAAATATCATTACTAGATGCATTTTCATATGATCTTTTATGATGGTGCAAAATATCTTTTTTTCATGAAAAAATATCTTTGAAAAATTTAGCTTTATGATATTCAGGAATAATATTTTTATATACATATATGTGATTTCGGATTTATGAACAAATATCAAATAAAAACACATCTATTTTTTTAGATCTTACTTTAGTTTTATGGGGAGGATCTATAACCCCCCCCCCCCCCCCCCCCCCTCTTTATGAGACCTGCATTCTTTTAAGTATTTAAAAAAAGGAAATATTCTTTTGTACAAATCAAAAGGTGTCTTATGAGTCTTCTTCTAGGAAATCTTATTAAGAATATAATTTGCAAAAAATAAAGATTCTCATATATAAATTATTGGTTATTATAGAATGGATAATCATGATATGTTTCTTTATTAGTTTGTGTCATTACTTAGAAGTGTAGGGCGCTATCGTTTAGTGTGTACTACTATGTTATGGACAAAACTCATCAAACAACCGTGAATGTTCCCTTTCTCCATCATATTTTAGAATCTTAATCGTGATGTTTTTTTATTAATTTGTGTCATTGCTGAGAAGTGTAGGGCGATGTCGTTTAGTGTGTACTACTATGTTGTGGACAAAACTCATCAAATAACTGTGAATGTTACCTTTCTCCTTCATATTTTAGAATCTTAATATTTTTTTAAGTTGATTTTCAACTTCAATTCTATTAATAGTAAAAAGATTGAAGTTCTTACTCTTTATTACTAACTAAATAAACAGAACTATACATAATGAAATTTTCAATAGATGTCATATAATAATATGTAACCTCTTGTTTTATATATTGAATACCACAAATATTAAATTAAATTAATCATAAAGGTCTATTAACTCTTTAAACAAAGTGAACATTTTGTTTACGAAATTTAGATACAACACAAACTTCACATATATATGTCTAGTCTATTTCAAAGTTAGGAATTAAACCTAATTTAATTAGTGTAGGAATAGATGCATAATTTATGTTTCCTAACCTACCATGTCACATATTATATGACTTAAGCTTGTAAGAAACTTATTTTATTAGTATTATTTTTTATATTAGTAATATCATCATCATCATCATCATCATCATCATCATCATCATCGTCGTCGTCGTCGTCGTCGTCATCGTTATCGTCGTCATCATCAATAATAAATAAATAAATTGAATTCCTTATTACTTAATAATTAACTAGATCCAAGATCCTTGAAATTTTGGGCCCCATGAAATACAACATTTAAACTAAGAACCTTCTCAAAAGAAAGCTTGAAAATATTAATTCTAGTTAAACCATTAAACTAGATTAGTTTCTTATGAACAGATACTCTTATCTATCAACCTTTTCATAGCATGTGAATGCACTTTTGTCAGAAAAATGTTTTATGTTGCTCAAGTGTCATCTCACCAATCATTATAATTGTCAACCATGTTGATTTAAGAGACACGTATAGTAATATTATCCATTTCTACAATGTTTTCTTAATTAGACTTATCCTTTTAATATTAATCTTTAGTCTTACAAAAGTCTTGAGCATGATATCCTAGTTCCTTAAAAACCCAAAACTCACTTTGATTTTATTGAAATCTTTTTCCTTTTGTCCATTAGATTTAATCACCCTTTATTAATATTTTCAAAATTATATCTATTTTTAGGCTTAAACTCACTTTCCTACATAATATTGGCCTTTGCAATTATTGAATTTCTAGTAGTCTTCTTATCTCTCATTTTATTGTCCTTTTCTATTATCATATCAACAATAAATTCCTCTAATTTAATTTTCTTACATTATGTTCCAAATAATTCTTAAAAGCCTTCTATGTATCAGGCAATTTTTTAACTGCTACTTGAAATGATTGAATTAATAGCATGCCTTGGACATATATTTAATGAAGAGTTATTTGTATCTATTGGAAATGACTAAGAAACGTTTTGAAATCCTCCATCTTGAAATCTAACAACCTAAAGAAGTCAAATTTTTTAAATACAATAACGTTTGGCCTTTTTAGAATCCACTATATTGAAATCAAATAACCTACTACTAATGAACCTTTTGTAATACTCCACTTAACTACCACTAATATTATTCCCACTATAACCACCACATATAGAGGTGTGGGTTTTATTTCAACTCATATCCAAAACTAGTTCCAATGAGTTTTGGACTCCTGACATATATTATAACTAACGTCATGCCTTAACAGTTAAGCCTTGACATAGCATAATTAATTTGTTATAGGTAAGGTGGTTAGGTTTGGCATTGTTAATTTTTCCACATCATAGTTCCTTTACTAATTATAAGATGATTAGGATTGGAATGGTTGATTTCTTGAAGGTATGACATTTAGGTTGGAATGGTTGATTCACCGAGGGAAGGATATCTAGAATTGGCATGGTTGATTTTCCATGGAATGGATGATTTTCTAAAGGTAGGAGGTATATGATTAAGATACTTGATTTACCATGATGTGATTAACTTTTTATGAGTATGATGGTAAAGGATAGGGAACAGTTGGAGATTATGTTAGTTATAGGGGCTAGTGCTCAAATAGGTAGTTTATGAGTATATATGAGGGTTTCTTCATTTGAATTATTCTTTCGACATATGAATTCTTAATGAGTGTCGATATTTAGATCCCACAGCCTACCATATCTTAGTCTTTGATTATTTTTTATATCTTATGAGGTTGTGATGTTTGAAATATATGTTAAATTATGATTAGCAACTAGTAACATCACATTGGGTTGATAGTTATTAGCCCTAGGTGACCTTTGATTAATAGGTTACAATATTTTACATGGAGTGAATCCCGATCCGTCATGTATTCAAGTATTAGAAGGATACGGATGTAGTGTATTTTGAGGAAAAAATTTCTATTGTAGGGTAAGAAAGTAATACCCCATAATTTTAAATAAATAATTTAATTGGGAAAAGTAATAAAATAAATAAATTTAATTGAGAAACTTGAATTTACATGTTGATTTAATGGGAAAATAAGTAATTAAGTTAGTGTTATCTTTTACATGTTATATGTTAGTATAACTATTTTAACATATTTCTAATCAAATATTTTTAATTTTTTAAAGATATTAATATGATTATGTTGATGTTTTGAAGTCACGTTAAATTATGTTTGTTAGATAAGTTATGTGATACAAATTCATGATTAAAGAAACTAGGGTTCATATGGGGGTTAATTCCCAAACTGAGGGATGATTGTTGTTAGACTTATTAAATTCGTATCTTATATGTTAGTTCTTTTTTAGGGAAGAGGCACAGTACCCTCACAAGTTTTATTAATAATATTAGGAGAAATAGCCTCTCCTAAGTGACATGAACAAGCTCAAGGAAAATGAAAAAAGAAGACCTGTGTTAAGCCCAATGAAATGATCTTATATGTTAGTTTCATAATATAATTTCCCTTATATATATATATATATATTTGTCATGTTATCAGACCTGATTCATAGGGTTTAGGGGGAATCATAGGGCTTGACTGGTAGGGTGGTTTTAGGGATTTGAGCGGAATTTTCTCGGTTCCTTGTGAGGGGGTCATTTGTAATGATACCAAAATATAGTTCATTAGTCAGTAGGTTGGGGTTATGAGTTATAATATGAAATATAACCTCAAACTTAAATAATATTAACATGTATTAATATGTATACATTAAACATTGTTAACAATTTATGAAAGAGAATAAAGGGTTAAGAAGAGTCATAAATTTTGAATTGAGACTAGTAGGTAGAATCCTTACATTAGAAGGACCTTGGTAAATATGTGTTATATTAGGATATGTTCATACCATTAATTAATGATTACGAATTGATCTGTAATTTGATAATTGATATGTATTGGTTGTGTGTATCTATTTGTATGAATGTTTTTGGTGCATTTGCTTACAATATGTTAGGTTGTTTATGAAGTTGGGTTATCACTCTGTGGGATAATGCAATAGATATTGGGGATTGATATAAGTAGAATAAAAAAATTAGCCATTGAAATTATGATTAATCATATGATAGATAGTGTAAAAGAAAAAACTAGTATTGAAAAACAAACCTAGTGTTTCGAATACAATACCTTTATGGATCCAATTACAATCCAATATAGAGAAAGGTATTTGAAGAAGATAAGTTTTTTTTTTTATTTTGAATCTCCAAAAGACTGCTTAAATGATCCTAAATGCTTGGATCTTCTTGTATATTATCCTCCCAAATCTAGGTAGGCATGTGATCACCTTTGAAGAACAAAAATCTTGCTTTTGAATGAGATATGGTCCTCTCACTCGTAGCCTATACACAAACATGTGAATAGTATTTTCTATCCCCACTTTTAAACCCTAATAATGAATTATATGGCTTAAAACACCCTGAATGAAATAATATATAATATTTTAAGTGATGGACTTAGGTCAGGCTAAGTTTCTTGAAAATCTGGGCCTGACTACTTGGGTGTGTGGACTATACTATGAACCGAAGATAAATAATTAAATTATCTATGAAATATATACTCGAAGATCCCAAATTACAAATACGATAATTTATTTCATTTATTTAATCATAACTAATTCTGAGGATTCATGTATTAATACTCACTTAAACACTTATAATAAACTTAGGTAGGGGTGAATACGATTGAGTACATCATAGTGTCGATTGATCGAATTACACAAAACTTCTTACAATTTATAAATTCTCACACTTGATTTGTTAAAACCTATAAGGACATAATTTCTATTGTTCGTAGTTTACATAGAATATGTTGTATATCACTACAATCGTCGAGGGAAGCTCAAGTTCATGCATTCATGAAAACGGATCCGAATTTTAAGTATCTTCAACATATGCACAACATGAGGTACGATTTCATATAAAATGTGTTTGACTTTTGTAATTGCTTTATGTAAGTATTGGGATACTTCTTGAAACGGTTTTAAAACAAAATGTGGCATTTTTTTAAGTCAAAATAAATTTTCAAGACCTGTAGGCGCCCATTTTAAAAATAATTTGTGTCACTTTTGTCATTCAAACAGCATAGCGATGTCGTTCAAACGACAGCTTCTAACGACATGCAATGTTATTTCAAGGGTCGTTCGAAGGGTGGCTTCTTGTTTGCTTCAAAAGAATCTTTACTATTTTGTGTTTTAACTGTCATTTGTAAGGTCGCTTCTAATGACATGATATGTCATTCAAACGACATGAAGATGTCGTTTGACCTTGTTCAAACGACTAGTGCCACCTCAAAATTTTTGTTTTAGCTATAAATACCTGTTGTGGAGACCTTTTTCATTAAGACTTTTGATACACGAGAACTGCAATTCTGCAAAGCTTTTAGTCTTCACTTTTAGGGATTTTTATGTGTTTAATTCACACCAAAACATCCCAATTCTCTTCTGAATATTTTGTGGAACACAAATCACTTCTTGTTGAAGTTTGTTCTTGTGAAGTGTCATCTCTATTGCTGGATTGGTAGCTCTTTAGGGAGTTGCTTACTAACAATTGAGATGACTTAGGAAGACTCAAGGGTGTTCCTTGATGGAGACAGAGCTACGGTTCTTGTGGGTTCTTGCAGGAGTCCATTGTTGGTTTCGAGGTTGCAACATATGTGAGTTTGCTACGGTAGATTCATTGCAGATTTCTATAACTGTGTTGTACATTGCAATTTGCAAACATTTGTAGAAATAAATGGTTGTTCCCTTTCGGTGGATTTTTCTTGAAATTAGTGCGTCCAACAATTTGTGATTGTTTTTTATGGCATGATTAATTTATTCACCTAGATGCATGTTTTAGGGTTTAATCAATTTGGATAAAAAATAATTGACATCTAGTTAATTAAGCTTAAAGTTTAGGAATTTGCGAATTGAATTAATAATCGATATCACACAACATTCTCAAAAACCTTTTCAAATGACTTGATTAACTCATAGAATGATGAAACTAAGTGAATCTAGTGGTGAAACCTAAATCTAATACACTTAATCAAATTTTAGCCAAATTCACAAGATGCACACTAGAGATATGTGATGTGTGTGATAAATTGTGTACAAATCAATTAAAAAACATACACAAGCAAGCATAAGACAAGGTTTGTGGGGGAAAATCCCTAGCTAGGGGTAAAAAAAATCAACGGACTCCAATTCTTATTTCTACTTAAAAATCAATTTTACAAAAGACAAGAAAGTACCACTCATGTAATCTCTATCGTAACCTTTGAAATTTCCTCATAGTCAATGACAACCCATCGCAAGATCCATGTTGTGAACGAAGAAGTACATTCTCTTCCTTGAAGTCACGTCATACTCCAAATTCTTTAATAATTTAAAATTCCCCCAATTTTATATCATGAAGTAGAAGATCAAGCCATAACATTACAGGTATAATGAATTGGCAAAAGCTAGTGTGAAGATATGATTAAATCCACTCGCAATTCTCTTAAAAAAATTTGGAACAAACATAGATTAAAGTTTCCAAAGTTTTTTAAGAATAAGTGAGATTGGTATAAAGAGTGATAAAATTTCTCCCATCTTTCAAAAATTTCCCACGGGGATATTCTAATTATCTAAAATTCATATCCATAGAAATTGGTGGGGAATTTGGCCTTTTAAATAGAGACTTTCTAAATTCTAGGATGACCGTCTGCACGGATCAAATTTACTATGCACACGGTTCTATGTTGTAAGGAATCATGGTCATGGTCATGGTCATGGTCATGCGTACGGGCTACCGTGAGAATGCCATCATGAGCACGGGCTCAGTATAGAGTTGTTTAAATGGTTAAGGAAAAACACATTTAAAAATGACTTAATATGCTCCAAAAGCAAAGACAACTCCCAAAACATTTTCAAAACTGTTTAAAAGTTCTCTGAGAGTGTTTTAAACCACTTGTTCAAACATTTTCAAAATCCTCACACATTTTTTTATAAAATGTAGTGCACGTGTGTGTGTGTGTGTGTTAAGCCATGTACAAATCAAAAGAACGTAAAAAGATATAAACTTCATTACAAAGCGAATATACGACTACTAAGTCTTCAATCAGTGGCATGGAAGATGTTAAAGTATTTAAAGGGTCATTATAACTCAAATGATCGTGTTTTGAACATAATTAATCGAGTGCTCATGACTTGAGAGACTTAACGAGTGAAATATTTTGTCACAGGAATCTTGACAAGTAATATGAATGCAAAATTACATTTTAAATTTCCCCCTTTGGCTAATCCGTGGAAAAACCTCCCCAAACCCAAAAATAATCTTATTACCCCTACAAGACTCACACCTCACTAGACATATAGTAAGAGTAGTAGGAAGGTTATGTACAATAATCCATAAGACCAACGATGAAGTAAAATTTGAGTCTAAACAATGGGCTAGAGTTAGAATCGTCAATGTTAAATCTAAAGCCACATCAAATAACAAAAATCATCACGTACGCAATATATGTACAAGGAGAAACTCGTCGCTCTTGGGAATCCTCCGATAGGCATCACATATATAGATGAGATAAAATATGAGATAAAGCATGTGAGCATATGAAAACTAGAAATATAGTCTAATCAAGATAGCAAGATACCAAAGTGATAAGTTATGTGAATAATGCACCATAAAAAAATACCCCCTATATAGTAAATCCCAAAAAAAATAGTAACTCCCCCTATCATATATATTACTCCCCCCCCCCCCTCGTAATAGAAAGGAAACTTACTCCTCTTTTGACACAAAGGAAAAATAAATAAATATTTTTCTTCCTCGTTTGGCGCGAAAAGTTAAATGGAGGTCGAATTGATAGATAACGAGGATTAAATTGGCAAAGCAAAAGCATGTATGGCATATGAATATCCAATCTATAATATGGGAATCAAGAAATGAACATATATACATATGAATCACAATATCATAACATGAATCTCATAAGCATAAACTAGAAGATCAATGATATCTAACAATAAGGACCAAAGTAAGATATAAGATAACATAACATCAAAATAGTAAAACTGAGATGATATCCATACAATAACCATCCATATATCCAAAAGATGCAAGATATACATCATGTGTGAACAAAGAACCAAATAAAAATACTTATATCCAAATACAAACAATATGATCAAAGTACCACAAGCGGTATTAGAAAAGTGTAAAACATGTAGAAAAAACAAAAAAAAATAGAAGAGCTAGTCGTCATATATGTCATCATACGCAACATGAGCATCATCTCCATCATTTGTCTCCTCATCTTCATCATCAACCTTATCCTCATCATCATTATCTCCATCGACTACTGTAGGCGAAGTAGGAGGAGGATTAGCAACCAGTGGAGGAACCTTGGGGAAAAATTCCTGAACAATATCCTTAACTGCTAGGTAATATATACAAGATCGGTGAGAAGAATTTGTTGTTGATCAATGCACTCCAAGTAGTGACACTGAATAAACATATCATCAAGTATCCACCTAAACTGACCTCTGTTGGAAAATTGGAACTTAAATGGGTATTATAAAGCTGTCCAGATTTTTCTGGACAGATTTTTGAGCAACTTTGAGCTCAAATTTAGGTGGGACCCACACTACGAAAATTGTGGGACCATATACGAACGCGTTCACCTCCGCAAGGAGATTAACGTAGTATATTCATATGTCCAATTTCAATAAGTTATGAATGATAATTATGTCCCCAAAGTGACTCACAAAGCAATGAAAGTTAATGAATTGGGTGTGTTTTAACTCTTGTCCCACATTGGAAGAGTAGTGGAATTTTGATGAGTTAATAACACCCCAAGTATGGACTAAGGCTTGGATGCCTTGGGGGTATCCCAACTCTTTGAAGGGGAGATGACCTAAGCTATGCTCGGGTTGACTTTCGGTCAAAAGTCCACACGCGCGCGCGCGCGCGTCCGTCCGTCCGGCCGGCTCGGCTCGGCTCGGTTCGGTTCGGTTCGGGCTTGGGCTTGGGCTTGGGCTTGTAAAAATTCTTAAATTTTTGGGCCGAATCTAATTAACTTTCTGGGCTTTAATTAATTAATTACGGAATTAATTAATCTTTAATTAACTGATAATCAGTTAATTCCAAGAGTCAGCAGTTAACCAAATTAACTGCTTTGACAGTTAATTTCGGTTTTGACTGTTCCCAACAGTCAAGACATTTACTATAAATAAAATGTTACCCCCTCAGTTTTAACTACTGAAAAATTCCGAAATTGCTACTGCATTATTTCCTCTGCCCAGAAAATTATTTTCTTCATTTCTGCATTGCATGTTCTTGGTTCTGTTGAGTACAAACACAGAAATTGTGTTCGCTGGGATTATTCATTGCTGTGCTGCTTGATTAAATCCGAAAATCCGTTCTATCTTGGGAGGCAATTATTCATTAAACTCAAGCACGTTGGAGGAATAATTTTGTCTTAAGGAGACTGTTCAACAGGGCTCGGATTTCTTTCTAATTATTATTATTATTTCTGCAAATTCTAGTAAGTATTTCATTTCTATTATTCTGTTTCTATTCTGTCATTATTTTAATAGTTCACAATTCTGTACAAATGTTATTTATAAATAGTAGACATAACAATCTTAAGACAAAATTAATTAGTTCTACTGTTTTTTGTGTACAGAATTTTTTTTATTACAGAAATTTATTTGTTTGAAATAAAATCTGTTTTGACAGAAAAATGAATTAATTTACTGCTTTATTGTAGAAATTAGTAAAACAGTTTTAATATAGAAATTAGTTTCTATACTGTTTTTATATTCTGTTTTAGAAAATAAAATTTTATTTGTGTACTCTTGTTAAAATCTGTTTATCTAAAAAAAAAAAAAAATTTATCTTAAATTATAATTCTGTTTTGTACGGAATTCTTTTTATTATTAAAAATTAGTGTGACACAGATTTTATAATTTAATTCTGTTTTGTACGGAATTCTGTTTATATTTCACTTTTATTCTGAATTATTATTTGAATTCTTTTGGAATTCATTTATTGTGAATCATATTTGGAGGAAATTGTTGCACAGAATTTTGTATTCTGTTTTGATTAATTCATTATATATGAATTTTATCATTGATAAAAATTCTGTTTTTGTAACAGAAATGGAATCGCAAAGTACGAACACTACTCCTACGAAACTGATTGTCACCAACACAAATGTGACTGCACCCGTATCTATGCCACACGGGGAGAAACCTGAAAAATTCATTGGGGCTGACTTCAAACGTTGGCAAGGACAAATGTACTTCTATCTCACTACCTGCCAACTGGGCAGGTTTGTATATGAAGATTGCCCCTCTATTCAAGAGGGAGATGATGCTGAAAAGGTTGTTGCTGTCGATGCTTGGAAGCACTCGGACTACCTATGCCGAAATTATATTTTGGCCTACTTGGACAAGACTTTATACCATGTCTATTGCACTATCAAAACTTCCAAGGAATTATGGAATTCTTTGGAAAAGAAGTATAAAACTGAAGATGCTGGGATGAAGAAATTTATCGTTGGGCGTTTTCTGGACTTCAAAATGGTTGATTCTAAATCTGTAATCTCGCAAGTGCAAGAACTCCAAGTGATCCTCCACGACATTCATGCTGAAGGAATGTCAATTAGTGAAACTTTCCAAGTTGCTGCAATTGTTGAAAAGTTGCCACCTTCTTGGACTTTGTTCAAAAACTATCTCAAGCACAAGCGTAAGGAGATGAATGTGGAGGAGTTGGTGGTCCGGCTAAGAATCGAAGAAGACAACCGTGAGTCTCAAAAGAAAAGTGGGAAGAATCCGATGGAAACAAAGGTCCATGTCGTTGAAGGTCCTAAAAAGAACAAACGAAAATATGACGGGGAAGGCACTTCCAAACATAATAAGAAAAAGTTCAAAGGCAAATGCTACAATTGTGGTAAACCGGGACACCGCTCAAGTGAGTGTCGTAAGCCGAAGAAGCAAAATAAAAACAATCCTCAATCTAATGTAACTGAGGGTGTGAATATCGTCAATGATTTGGCGGATATGAATCTTTCTGCCGTTGTCTCTGAATGTAACTTGGTTGGAAATACCAAGGAATGGTGGGTGGACACCGGAGCCACACGACACATTTGTGCAAACAAATGGATGTTCTCCACCTATAAGCCTTTGGAAAATGAGGAGAACCTTTTTATGGGAAATTCTTCCACTTCTAAGGTGGTGGGACAAGGAAAGATTGCTTTGAAAATGACTTCTGGAAAGGAACTTACTCTCAACAATGTTCTTCACGTGCCTGATATCCGAAAGAATCTGATTTCGGGATCTCTCCTTACTAAGAATGGTTTCAAGCTTGTGTTTGTGTCGGATCGCTTTGTGTTGTCTAAAAATGACATGTATGTAGGAAAGGGCTACCTAAATGAGGGGCTCTTTAAACTGAATGTTCTTACTGTAACCCCTAAAACATCTGTTTCAATAAATGAAGTTGCTAGTTCTTCTTATTTGATTGAGTCATCTAATATTTGGCATGCTAGATTGGGACATGTTAATTTTGATACATTGCGTAGATTAATTAACTTGGAATTTTTGCCAAAATTCAATATTGATAAAAATCATAAATGTGAAATTTGTGTGGAATCTAAATTAGCTAAATTACCTTTCCATTCTATTGAAAGGATAACTGAACCTTTAGATTTAATTCACACCGATATTTGTGATTTAAAATTTGTTCAAACTAGAGGTGGGAAAAAGTATTTTATTACTTTTATTGACGATTGCACAAAATATTGCTATGTATATTTTTTACATAGTAAAGATGAGGCTATTAATGCATTTAAACAATACAAAAATGAAGTTGAGAATCAATTAAGCAAAACGATAAAGGCTATTAGAAGTGATAGAGGAGGTGAATATGAATATCCATTTGAGGAATTTTGTTCTGAAAATGGGATTATTCATCAAACAACCGCTCCTTATTCTCCTCAATCGAATGGTGTTGCTGAACGCAAAAACCGTACTTTGAAAGAAATGATGAACTCAATGTTATTAAGTTCAGGAGCTCCACAAAATTTGTGGGGGGAAGCCTTACTTTCTGCTAATTACATTCTCAATAAAGTACCTCACAAAAAGACTCATAAGACACCTTATGAATTATGGAAAGGTCGAAAACCTTCCTATAAATATTTACGAGTGTGGGGGTGCTTAGCCAAAGTGATGGTTCCTAAACCTAAAAAGGTAAGAATAGGGCCAAAAACCGTGGATTGTGTATTCATCGGTTATGCTACTAATAGCAGTGCATATCGATTTCTAGTTTGTAAATCTGAGATTTCGGACATTCATGTAAATACGGTTATTGAATCGAGGGATGCTTCATTTTTTGAAAATGAATTCCCGTATAGCATGACCCGAGAATCTGGTCCTCCTAAAAGGACAAATCAAGCTACTACAAGTGGTACTCATCAACCTATTGAATCAATAGAGGATGAACCAAGACGTAGTAAAAGAGCAAAAACCTCGACTTCTTTTGGTCCGGATTTTCTAACATATTTGTTAGAAAATGAACCTCAATCGTATAAAGAAGCTATATCCTTACCCGATGCTTCCAATTGGAAAGAAGCAATTAATAGTGAAATTGAATCCATATTACAAAATCATACATGGGAACTAGTGGATCTTCCACCAGGTTCAAAACCGTTAGGTTATAAATGGATCTTCAAAAAGAAATTGAAGGCCGATGGATCAATTGATAAATATAAAGCTAGACTTGTAGCTAAAGGCTATAGGCAAAAGGAAGGGTTGGATTACTTCGACACATATTCACCGGTAACAAGAATAACGTCCATTCGGATGTTAATAGCAATAGCTGCTATTAATGGACTTGAAATACATCAAATGGATGTAAAAACTGCATTCTTAAACGGTGAACTAGACGAGGAAATTTATATGGAGCAACCTGAAGGGTTCAAAGCTCCCGGACAAGAAGGAAAAGTATGTAAGCTTGTTAAATCACTATATGGATTAAAACAAGCACCTAAACAATGGCATGAAAAATTTGATAATGCAATGTTATCAAATGGTTTCAAAATTAATGAATGCGATAAATGTGTTTACTTTAAATACATTCATAATGGATATGTCATTGTATGCCTCTATGTTGATGATATGCTTATCATGGGTAGTAACTTGGAAATTGTCAAAACTACAAAACAAATGTTGAGTAGTAGATTTGACATGAAAGATATGGGAATCGCCGATGTTATATTAGGAATTAAAATTTCTAGAACATCGGATGGACTTATATTATCTCAATCTCATTACATTGAGAAAGTTCTTGAAAAATTCAAGAAGTATGATATTAGTCCTACCAAGACACCTGTAGATGTAAATTTACATCTAGCAAGAAATAATGGTGAAAGCATATCTCAACTAGAATATTCTCGTATTATCGGCAGTTTAATGTATGTCATGAACTGTACGCGACCGGACATAGCATACTCAATAAGTAAGCTAAGTCGATTTACGAGTAATCCAGGAAGAGATCACTGGAAAGCAATATTGAGAGTTTTGGGTTATTTAAAATATACTCAAAACTATGGATTGCATTACTCAAAATATCCAGCTGTTCTTGAAGGACATTGCGATGCAAATTGGATATCTGATACAAAAGACTCTAAGTCTACAAGTGGGTATGTGTTTACCCTCGGAGGTGCAGCCGTATCTTGGAAATCCTCAAAACAAACGTGCATTGCTAGATCGACAATGGAATCTGAATTCATTGCACTAGACAAAGCTGGAGAAGAAGCTGAATGGCTTCGAAATTTCTTAGAGGATGTTCCGAATTGGTCTAAACCTGTGCCCGCAATATGTATACATTGCGATAGCCAATCAGCGATTGGAAGGGCACAAAATCACATGTATAACGGAAAGTCACGACATATTCGTCGTAGACACAATACCGTTAGACAACTTCTCTCAAACGGAATTATCACAATTGACTATGTAAAGTCAAAAGATAATATATCGGATCCACTAACGAAAGGTTTAAACCGAGAGCAAGTTGAAAAATCATCGAGAGGAATGGGTCTAAAGCCTATAAATAAATAAGAATCAATATAGTGGCAACCCAACCTAGCTGACTGGAGATCCCAAGATCTAGGTTCAATGGGCAAACCGAACTACATTGTATTCAGTAAGCACTGGAGGATATTTAATCCTATCCATTCCAAAGATGAGACAGTGCATATCTGCCGCGAAATTAGGATAAGTTATGCTTTTAATGACATCTATATCTTAGTACGTCTAAGTGGGGTATTGTAGAATACTCTTTATGGAAGTCACCTACGTGAGTAAGAAGGGGGCCACTTCTATGAGAATAATGAAAGGCATATTCTCTAAAATACTTGCGGAACCAAGTGGTGTTCACGGCCAAAATGAACACAAACGTGAGAACCAACTGTGTTGAAGAATTGTTGTGTGAATACTGTTGTCTAGGTTTACAAAAAAAGTTGACGGTTCAAGGACGTGAAGTCTACTGATTAACCAAGTAAATCCGATAGTATATCACTAAGGAAAGTTCAAGGCCACTAGGCTACTTCTCCCGATGCAATAAGTCTTCAGTTTTACTCAACTTGTGTCTGCATCTGCATAAGCATCTGTTTTGTTTTATTTATAGTGATATATCATTCATGTGGGGGATTGTTGGAAAATTGGAACTTAAATGGGTATTATAAAGCTGTCCAGATTTTTCTGGACAGATTTTTGAGCAACTTTGAGCTCACATTTAGGTGGGACCCACACTACGAAAATTGTGGGACCATATACGAACGCGTTCACCTCCGCAAGGAGATTAACGTAGTATATTCATATGTCCAATTTTAATAAGTTATGAATGATAATTATGTCCCCAAAGTGACTCACAAAGCAATGAAAGTTAATGAATTGGGTGTGTTTTAACTCTTGTCCCACATTGGAAGAGTAGTGGAATTTTGATGAGTTAATAACACCCCAAGTATGGACTAAGGCTTGGATGCCTTGGGGGTATCCCAACTCTTTGAAGGGGAGATGACCTAAGCTATGCTCGGGTTGATTTTCGGTCAAAAGTCCACACGCGCGCGCGCGCGCGTCCGTCCGTCCGGCCGGCTCGGCTCGGCTCGGTTCGGTTCGGGCTTGGACTTGGGCTTGGGCTTGGGCTTGGGCTTATAAAAATTCTTAAATTTTTGGGCCGAATCTAATTAACTTTCTGGGCTTTAATTAATTAATTACGGAATTAATTAATCTTTAATTAACTGATAATCAGTTAATTCCAAGAGTCAGCAGTTAACCAAATTAACTGCTTTGACAGTTAATTTCGGTTTTGACTGTTCCCAACAGTCAAGACATTTACTATAAATAAAATGTTACCCCCTCAGTTTTAACTACTGAAAAATTCCGAAATTGCTACTGCATTATTTCCTCTGCCCAGAAAATTATTTTCTTCATTTCTGCATTGCATGTTCTTGGTTCTGTTGAGTACAAACACAGAAATTGTGTTCGCTGGGATTATTCATTGCTGTGCTGCTTGATTAAATCCGAAAATCCGTTCTATCTTGGGAGGCAATTATTCATTAAACTCAAGCACGTTGGAGGAATAATTTTGTCTTAAGGAGACTGTTCAACAGGGCTCGGATTTCTTTCTAATTATTATTATTATTTCTGCAAATTCTAGTAAGTATTTCATTTCTATTATTCTGTTTCTATTCTGTCATTATTTTAATAGTTCACAATTCTGTACAAATATTATTTATAAATAGTAGACATAACAACCTCTTATAAAAGCAAACTGTAAAGTAAGAAAGTCTCTTTGGCTCTGATGACCTCGTGGATCAGGACTAGGCTGAGGCACATGAATTGGTGTTGGGGTATAGGGAGTAATGCATTGTCTAGCAAGGTGATGTGCAGTATGTCTTGCTGATCAGGATGAACTAACTCTAGATATCAGACCCGTGATAGACTATCCTTTATCAGAATATAGTCTAGATACTCGTAATTGATAAAAAAAAAAAAAAAAACTATAATAAACCTTTCATAGGGTAGAGCCTCACCCCTACCTCAGTACAAACTCTCCTAAACACCTGAATGATAAACTCAAGATAGTTGAACAGCTGATGATGTTCCAATGCATACATCAACCTACTGATGTGATAAGGAATGTCAGTTGTGTGACGTCATGGCATAAGGTTGTAAACAACCAAGAAATGCATAAAAGAATAGCAAGTGATCCATCTTTGACTGTAGATATAGAAAAGAAATACAAATAATCCTAAGGCTAGACAAGAATGTAGAAACATTGTTCGCAAAAACACCTCCCTCACAATAAGCATCGTAACATATCCTAAGAGTACATGTCTCGAGACCTAAATAAAATGTAAGAGCATTATCCGTAAGATTAATGGAGATACCCCATACAATGAAATGTACATCATGTGTAGTGATAAGAGGAATAATCATGTTCGTTTAGAACTCACAGATAAGAGACGAAAATTTGTACCACGTCGTCGGATCAATGGATAATCATGAAAGATAAGAAATACTGCCCCTCACTACTCCTCTTAAGATGTGTCAGATTGACATCTCTCTCGACGATGGTAGCATGAGAGAAAAATTCCTCAGACAATGCTCAGCCTACTTTAGAAAATGCAATACCATAGGCATGATACTTTGCATCTAGAAACGAAGTAGAGCACTCGAGACTTGATGACGTCTCCTAGTCGGTCTAGGGGTTGATGAAGAGTCACGTGCTCTCGATGTCTCACCAAGTCCACTAGGTATAATAAGAATTCGCTTACTAGCATGTGTCTTAGATATACCCATTATGTAGAAAAATGAAATAGAAACTAAAGAAACAACAATCATATTGCTGAGATGACAAAACTACACAAAACTCCCAAATGTACTAGACTAAAATACAAAAATCCTAATCAAATCACCTAATAAACTCGTAAAACAGAATACCTAACCTAGAATAACTAGAATAAAGTAAATCAACTAAGCTCAAAGATAATTGAAAACTTAACCAAATTAAATAAGGCAAATGATGCAAATTTGTCAAATCAAGGGATGAGCATCACAAATGATGTAAAAATCTTTGAAGATGCAATAAAAATAACATGAAAATGGTGAAAAATACTACTAGGACAATTTTAACTAGGGCTTGGGCTCTATGGTTTATTTTAAAATAAAATGATCAAACGAATCAAAACCCTTCCTATAACTGTTGACACCATGCGAAAGGAACATAATAACTATGCAAATGTCAATGTTTTGTGGTCGTGTGCACAAAACAGAGTATATTCCAAATTAAGCAAAAAAAATCAACAAACTTCCCTTGAAACCTAACAAATTTCAATTCTCGGAATAACACTGGAATGAATGAAAGAAAATGAATGAAAAAATTATTCAATTTGACTTTAATATCACTAATTTGGGGGGGAAATGAACAAAAGGCATAAATCAAGAAGTCACACACACACACACACACACACACACACACACATATATATATATATATATATATATATATATGCAAACACTAAATGTGTATAGTGTGATTGTGATTACACAACTCATGATCAATTGATTTGAAAAAAAGATTTCATTTAAATCTTGATTAAAAACACAATTAACATGAAAAGTATACAATTCTTACCAAATGAATATTTTTCGAGTTTTTAATATTAATCCATGTATGATTTATGTGACAAATAGGTATACAAAATCAACATGAAAACACAAAATTAAATCATGAAAATATTAAAAATGATGCTTAAAAGATAGTCATTATATCGATATCATTTTGATTATAGAATGATAGTTTCAAGACATTAACTCTCATAAGAATATGTTGATTAAAATCTTTTGAGCGTTGACTAAACTGGAAATGTCTTTTTAAAAAAGCTCTTCCCTACCTTATTTTTCTTATCAGTTCAAGATCTTGCCTTATGGCTCGTTCTCAACATATTTTGGCTTTTGCTATCGATTGTCTTTTCACATGCCTAGATGACACCTACCTAAAAACATTATAATTTTGAAAATGGGTGTAATCACTCTAGCGGTAGCCCTTATTAATGCTTTTAAAAAAATGGTACTTTTTCAGCGCCGTCATAGTAAGAAACTCACAAAATTTGACATATGTACCAACGAAACACCAATAAGATTTAAGGATTTGATCATGATCAAGTTAAGCACAAGAAATAATATCCACATAATAAATATCATACGAAACAAGTGATATAAATGTGCTCAATTGGTGTGAAATCAATACCATATATCTCAATAAGTTAAACAATCATGATTTATCAAATGAATTTCAACCAAATAATTAAATCAGTTAAATATATTCTTCAAATATTTTAGATTTCATTTTTAACCATCAGTCAATTTTAATCACTCATCAAATAAATATGAATCAAAGAATTAATCACACTTCACAAAAATAATAAAGACAAAATATTTTTGGATTTTTGAATGACAGTGATGCATGAGAATTTACAAAATCATGTTTAGTAAAAAAAATGAATATAAAGCAAATGCATAACAAATGCATATATGTATAGTCATTTCAGCAATAAATGAAAAATATACCAATTGAATACTCTCACCCACATTGACTTGTTTTTCCATAAAGCAACAATGAACTATGAATGGAAAAAAAATCATAAAAAACTATTTACTTAGATTGTGATGGGTGTAGCATCCCCTGGGTTAATATGACATACAAACTTTACCTCATTTATCTTAACTTTCCTTCTAGGTGAATCACTCTCAAATGTTTTTTGAGAACAAACTAGTCAACCTCGACTCTAGGTGGGTACCTAAGCATACCTCTACTTACTCTATGTATCCATCCCTTATTCCTCCTAGGACTCTTATGCCAATTCCTTGGAAATTAAGTTTGGTGTCTAGGTCTAGGAAAGTTACCTCAAGCGTCACCATTTCTTCGAACTAAAAAGGTCATTTTTTGCACTAACGCATCAACTTGGACTCTTAGATCATCTTTAGGATTCATATGGAACATGTTTCTCATATTCCCAATGAAACTTTGGTTTCTCTTTTGACACACCAATAAGCTTGATTTGAGTGAAAATTTACTTAACAAAAAGTACAATAAGACACATTCTTCTTTCAAACCTTCTCACATTCCTTCTCAAGTATTTCTTAACAAATTGTGTTTTTTTACCAAATCTTTAAAGTCTTTTATTTTAAAGAAAAAACTCACAACATGGTTTAACATACCAAAAAAAGTATAACCAAAATCTTTTTTAGCTATCTCAAATTTAGGTTAAATCTCATTCTTTTGTCACATAATTTTTTTTTTGACCTTATCCTTCTTTTGAGCATTTGAACTTTCAATATTCAATTTATTTTCCCAATATTCTTTTCAAGTTTTGAATATTTGAAATCAATTCCATGATTTTTAGACTTCAATTAATCATTACTCAATAAAATGCTATCAAGAACATTTGTTCTATCTTTTATATTAATTTGTAAATCTTTAGCATGATCAAGATCAATTTTTAACATTTTAAGCAAAATTTTTAAAATTTAATTTTCAAGCCCAATCTCTTGTTTTTCTTTTGAAATGATTGTATTTTGTGATTTCAAAGACTCATACTGCTTAATCAAAACATAAATAACTTCTACAAAATCAAAACGCTTCGATTGAATATTTTAAAATTTTTCTTTTGTCTCATCATGTTCACTATGAAAAAATTTCAATTTTTACAAAAGTTTGATATTAGAATTATTGAGTTTTAGAGACTCTTTATTGAGTTCGTCAAAAGCCTCTTAAATTTCATCTACATACTCAGCACTTTCACCTTGTGATTCTTGAATCAAAGTATGTTAATTATTGCTACTCACCGAAGACGAGTCACTAAAAGACTTATCACTCGTATCTCTCTCATGATTTTTCTTCACCACACTATCTAATGACACTCTTTTGATACTTTGTATATCAGTTTCTTCTAGTCTGATCATAGAGTCTATTTCACTTCCACACTCATCACTTAATGAACTATCTTTACTCACACTCTTAGAATCACATAATCTTGCCTTATACACTTTATTTTTCTTCTCTGCACTCTTTGTTTCTCAAGTTTTTTCAAATGTGTAGGACACACATTCATATGATGATGAATGCCACCACAACCAAAACTTTTATCCTCATCCTTGGACTTTCCTTTCTTCTAATCAAATTTCTCACCAATAGAGATATATTTATAAGACTTATATAGCTTTTGTTCAAACTTATTTCTATTTTTGAAAAACTTTTTGTTATTTTTATAAAACATGATAAAACATTTAACAAAAAGTGTCATATGTACTTCAACATTCTCTTTCAGTTTTTCAATCCCCCTCTCAGAAACATTATCACTTGAATCAATAATAAATGCTAAGTACTTTTTCGATTTTTAAACAACAACACTTTAATCTTGATCACAAATTTGAAGTGATCCAAAAAGCTCTTCAAGACTACACGTTCCATGTCCTTGAATTTATTAAAAATAGAAACCTTGGTAGAAAATCTAGAAGTTAAGGTTATATGGATCTTTTCAAAACCTGTTTTTCAAGAATCTCATCCATAACCTCCGTTAACCTATCACAGTAGTAATTGAAAGACTCACACTCTTCCATTCACATATTTTTGAATTTTATTATGATATGTTATAATTTTACATGTTTCACACTCGAAGTTCCCTAATGAGTAACTCTTAGATATCCCACATTTCTTTGGCTTTCTCGCAATAAAAAATGCGATTGTACTTTTGAGTACTCACTACAGATAATAGAGCATTCAAATAAACTAATTTAAAATTACAATAAGCAAATATTTAGCATATGCCCATAAAACTCTAGGTTTCTTTACCATAAATCCATCTTCCTATATGGTAGTATAAATCCAACCTTCATCTATGCTCATGCACACATGTTCATGTTTGGATCTAAAATGTGCTCTCATTTTTACATTCCAATGTCCATAGTTCGGTCCATCAAAGTAAGGTGGACTATTGGTGGAACGAGAATCATGAAATTGATTCATAAGAGCAAAATGAACACAAATCACAAAACAAGCAAGTATTTGACCAAATACAAATAGCATAGAAATAAACACAAGATCTACTCAAGCATGTAAATAATACAGAAATGAGAACCAATTCTCTGATACCAATTGAGGGTCCATTCATTAATAATAACTTAAACATTTACATTAAACCTAAAGGGGTGAATAGATTTGCATGCATCCTGAGGTCAAACTTTGAATTATACAAAAAAAATTCCAATTTTAAAACTCTCAACACTTGATTTGTTAAAAACCTTTTCAAATGACTTTATTAACTCACACAATGATGAAATTAAGTGAATCTAGTGGTGAAACTTAGATCTAACAAACTTAATTACATTTTGAGCAAATTCACAAGATACAAACTAGAGCTATGTAATGTGTGTGATCACTTGTGTAAAAATCAATACAAAACATACACAAGAACACATAAGACAAGGTTTAGGAGGAAATGCCCCACCTAGGGGTAAAAATGTCGACACACTGTAATTCTCATTTCTACCTGTTGATGTAAAAAATTAGATCACTCTAATAATTCAATCACAGATAAATAAATGAGACAAAGAATTTTAAAGTGGTTCAGCCTTATAAGAATGGCCTACGTCCACTGTTTTGGTATTGATGTTTGTATGGGAATTCTCGATTACAAGTTATCTCAAGAAATTCCGGTTTGGGGTCCCTTTACAATGAGGATTGTACAATGTATTTATAGCCCTGAGGCTGTAATGTGAAAGGGTAATACATTAAATGATATGCATAAGAAAAGGGTAATACATTTAATGCCCTCTTTGCGTGCGCGTCCAAATGATAAGCATTTAATGAATCAGTTGAACTGTTGGTTTTCCAGCTATTAATGATTTGTTTGAGGAGCAGCTCGGACCGCCTAAGCTTCTCGGTACTCAGGATTTCTTCGGAGAGGCATTATTCCTCGGAGCATGTGAGTTCCTCGGGTAAGCAGTGTTCCTCGGGGAACTAGTCTTCCTCGCTGTAGTCTTGTTCCTCGGAGCGCGTGGGTTCCTCGGAAGTGTTTGTAGTTGCCATGTAGATAGACACGTGTCTTCATATGATTGGTCCACGTCAGCAGATTAAATTTGGTATCAACAGAAGCCCCCAATATTTCATAGTTCGAAATTTGAGGAGTATGGAACATTCTTTCTCGGAATATGGTAGTTTTAAATAGTCTTCCTGATTTTTAGGAGCATTTCCCATGTATTTATTTCTCCTTCCCAATTCGTAGAATCAGGCTTTTTTGGACTTTTCTGCGTGCTTCGATTCCCGCCTCGCTTTTCGTCTTTTTAGCTGATGTTGTTCGCTTTGATTCCCGCGCCAATATTTAATTCCCTTTTAGCCGTCGGTAACGTAATCATCCTTTTTTGTAATCATTACTTCACCATTTCCCAAGCCAAGATATTTAAACTTCACAGACACTCCCATCGTCTTCTACCTTTTCAAATTTTCATCTTCGAGTTTTTCATCGTCTCTTCCTACTCTCTTGTGCATTCATCTTTTTCGTCGTTCGTTGTCAGCAGATCCGTTCTTTCCCTATAAGATCTTCTTCCTTCATCTTTGTTTCTTTATTCACCATGGTTTATCCTGTTGAGTCTCTTGAGAAATTTCGTTCTGATTTTTCCATTCCCTCTTGGGTCGTCTTGGAAGAGCTTTCTGAGCCTTCTAATTATTTTAATTTGGCTGTCCCGAGTCTCTTTTTTGCTGAATGTGGATTTTCTTTTCCACCAAATCCTTTGTGTCTGGGATTCTGTCAGTACTTTGATGTTGTTCCTGCACGAATAGCCCCCAACACATGGAGAATAGTTAATAGGGTGCATAGATTAAATCAAGTGCATGGAACTCGTATAGGAATTCTAGAAATCATGTACTGCTATAGATGGGCAATTAATGATAACATTTATTATTTAAAAACTATGTTTATAAATAGAGCCTTAGTAGTCAATCTCTCTGATGCCAATAGGGATTATTTTGAACACGGGGTTGTCATAAAAAATTGGCAACACACTCCATTAGCTAGAGATGAGGTTTACCAGGGTCCCAGATGCCCTCCTTATGGCAATGGGATAGGTTATTTTTATTTTATTTTATTTATTTTGAAATCATGTTTGTTTTGTGTTTGATAAAATGTGTCACTGATAACAATGTTTGTTTATTTGCAGTTGATAGCAAGAGAAGGTGACCAAAAGAAATAGATGTCAATATAAGGCATTTGGGACTTATCTGGGGTCTGCATCAAAGGGTTGCCGACGAGCACATCAGGTCGGCTTCGTATCTGATCCAGTACAAGAGCTACACAACTTCCTTCACTACTCGTCCAGTGATCAGTGAAGCAGAGCCAGTACCAGCCTCTGCAAGTTCTTCGCCTGAATCTCATATCCCTTTGAGTGAAAGGATGAAGAAGAGAAGAACTCCTTCTCTGTTTGAGAAAATTGCCTCCGGTTCTGGGGAGGTAAAAAGGATTAGGATTGATGTCCCAAAGGAGGGGACAAAGAAGACTGATGCAGCTCCTCCAACTACTCTTGCTAAAGACGCCGAGAAGCCCGCAGTGGCTCTGAGCAGCTCTACTGCTCCTGGAGAGGTGATCATGATATCACCGACTAAGGATTCATCCCTGGTTGAATCTGTAAATGTTCCCCCGAGGAGGCTGAAGAAAATCTCCTCTGTACATTTGGCTGACACCATTACTCAGCCCCCAGCTGTTGGGACTAGAGTTCCCACTTTTATTCCCCCGAGCTCTGCCATGAGCTCGGTAAAGTCATTGACCATTCCCGAGGTCCAAGGTACTGAAGATAACCTTACTCTGGACATGGTTACTTATTTAGATGCTCGTCACCTTGCTTCAGTAGGTCTTTTTACTTTAATCTTTTCATATTTCCTTTGTTGCTTCAATTTCTAACTTGCTTTCTTTTTCTGTTCACAGTTGACGAGCTGCTTCAACATAATCCTGAAGAAGGATGAGGCAATTAAAGCTTCATGCTCCTCGTCCAGCGTGGAGGGAGCTTTGGAGGAAGCTAAAAAATCTCTGGCAGATTCTCGCCAGACATATGCCACTGATAAGGTTGTCTGGGAGAAGAAACTTGCCTCCACCGAGCAGGATAAATCTTGAGCTGTTGAAGCCTCCAAAGAATTAGAGAAGAAAAATAATGCCTTGGAGAAGGCAAATAAAGAGCTCGAAGAAAAGCTCAAAGCTGCTGGAGAGCTGGAAAATAAACTCAAGGCTGCTGAGGAGAGGTTGGGCCAGCTTCAGGAAGTAGGTCGGCAGAAGGAAGAGGCAGAAAATAAATTGAAGGATGCTGAGAACCTGATGTCCGAGAAGCTTGCCTTGGAGAAGACCAAGAGGAAAGCTGATGTGAAGAAGTCCTTCAGCTCTGGCTGTGACAAGGGGTGGAACAAGGGGTGTGCTGCCATGGTATCTCAAGTGGACTATGGGAGTCTAAAGTATTTTAGGGATGGATGGGTTGCTTCCCTTCAGGAAATGAAGGTCGACGAGTCATTCGAGCTCTTCCAGAGACACAACCCTGGTCCCCCTCCTACTCCAGAAGAATTAGAAGAGGACGAAGCTACCTCTGAGGAGTCTTCAATGGTGATGGGAGATCATCCCCCAGCCATCCAGTCTGCTGCCGAGCAAGTCGTTTCTTCTTCCGAGCAACAGCTGGTGCTCTCCGAATAGCCCACAGTTCCCTCCGAGCAACCTGCCTCCTCTTCCCAACCTCCCGAGAAGATTTTGGGAGATAAGGAAAAGGTGTAGTGTTGTTTGGGCTTACTTTTATATTTTTCTTCCTTTGTCAAATGTAATCCAACACTTGTAATTCTGAATTTTATGATGTAATAAAACTTGAATTTTCTTGCATACTGTTGTTCATCTTTTATTCATACTCTGCTTATTCTTCTTATTGATGATTGCTTTTCTTTCTCTGCTAGTTTCTGGCCAGGATGGATCTGCTATCTGCCCATGATACAAAGTTACTGTAACAGTGCAATGAGTACTTTAAGGCTGGTCACACAGACTTGAGTGATGCACAAGTTGCCGACATCCTTAGCCACGATGCTTCAGAACAGGTAGTGGAAGCATATTAGTACCTGAAGTGTCTGCTTCATCGAACGGTAGCCAATAATGTGGCTTACTATGAAATGATCGAGGATCTCCAGTGCACCCTCGAAGACCTTCAAAATCAATACAAGGAATCAAATGCCTTATTGCATGAGAGTTACGAGAAGAAGTATAAGCTGATCGTTGCTGACAAGTGCTACGAGAAGCTTTTTGCTGGTTATGATGTAAGGGAGAGAACCCTGAGGGGCGAGGTCAAGGAATGCAGACAGATTGCTGAGCTGCTGAAAAAGAAAAACAACAACTTGCAGAAAGAGCTATCACAGTTGAAGTCCGCAACCTCTTCTTCAACAGCCCTAATCCTAGTGACTGACGAGGGATTTTTATTCCTAGAAGTGGAGAATGCCAAGTTGAGGGAAGAAATGGATACCTTGAGGAGGTCGGGCCCTTCCACATCTCCTCGGGGACGAGGAAGAGCTCCTCGGGGATGAGCAAGAGCAGCTCGGGTTATTATCGAGGAACGGAGGATAGCATTTGCCTTAGAGAACCAGGCCTTCCAACTAATGGCGAAGAACCAAGCTTTTTCTGACATGTCAAAGAAGATTAGGGACTTGGAAAAACAGCTCTCTGTGCAGAAGTCCGTCTTGGAGAATAAGGAGATTTTCATCAAGAGTCTCCACGAGCAGCTAGAGAAGCTAACATATCAATTCCATAAACAGCCCAGGGAGTTCTGGATGGCTGGATACAACGAAGCACTATTCCACCTGGACGATCGTATCTAGAATGCCAATAATGAGGGCTACAAATAAGGCTGGTTGAATTCCTTAGGTGTACTGAAGCTCGAACAAGGACACTATCTGTGGGACTACCATAATCCCGGGTTTCTCGACTTGCCTGTGCCACCGTACAATTTGGACATGGAATGGATCTCAACTCGTACCATTCCTCGGAGCTTAATTTCAAAATATCTCGGTGACTACAATTTACATTCTCAAATTGAGGTATCTCGTCCCGAGCATCTTTTAGATTGACCTTCTGTGATGAACGTCAGGATGCTGAAGGATTTGAACTTCATCAATTCTCCCCAATCTTTAAATGATCCGCCTGCTGGTGAGGAACCTGCATCAAAAGTTAAGGGGAAAAGACCAGTAGAATAGAAATTTTTGATGTAATAGTTAGCATACATATCAATGTAACTTTCATTTTATCATCAATGTAATTTATTTCGAATTTAATGAGAAACTTTCATTTCTGTTTGCAAATCTTAATTGCTATTGTCTTGTAAATATAAACACTTTACATTTATCCATATCTGTCAAAAATAACAATATTGTGATGTTCGTCGACCAATTCAATAATAATTAAAAAGTTCCAAGTTTTAATAATATTGCTCGATCACTTAATAATAAATTCACGAGTATCAACCAATCAAGGTTATTAAATTATGCTTGTCGACCAACTACAGTTAGTGAGAGTTTATCCCCGACTAACCATACTTGGTAAATTTGTCTTTTTCATAAAATGTGTCCGACCAACCAAGGTCGATAATTTCTCCTCGTCGACCAACTACAGTTAGTGGGTTTTTATCCCCGACCAACCATAATTTGTACAATTTGGAATATTTCGTTTCCTAGCCAAACAGGTTGGCATATTTAGAAATATTTCTCCTCGTCGACCAACTACAGTTAGTGGGTTTTTATCCCCGACCAACCATACTTGGTACAGTTTGGAATATTTCATTTCCTAGCCAAACAGGTTGGCCTTTTTAGGAATATTTCTCCTCGTCGACCAACTACAGTTAGTGGGTTTTTATCCCCGACCAACCATACTTGGTACAGTTTGGAATATTTCGTTGAGTAGTCTGCCGAGCTTTGCCGAGTAGTGCGTAGCACTAGTATTCCCCGAAAATTTTTCAATAAAAGTAGAGACTTTGGCAGAATATCTTCATTTTATTCATACTGATGGAACTGTGTTACATATACATCACTGATAATACTTGCGCAGATGCTCTGCGTTCCATGCATTCTTAAACTCCTCACCTTCTAAAGTGGCTATTCGATAAGTTCCTGGTCGAAAAACTTCTGTAACTCGGTATGGTCCACGCTAGTTTACCTCCATCTTGTTATGCTTTTTAATTACTTTCTTCAGCACACAGTCTCCTTCTTTCAGGTCGCACTTCTTCACCCTCTTGTTGTAGAATAAAGTTGTTCGCTGCTGGTAAGCAGCATTTCTAATGGCCGCTTCTTCTCTGACCTCCTCGAGCATGTCTAAATCCAGTCTTCTCATTAAGTCGCTGACAGGGGAATTGAAGTTCAGTATCCTGAGTGTTGGGAGGCCCAAATCGGCAGGTATGACAGCTTCACTTCCAAACGCCAGCATGTATGGTGATTCTCCAGTTACTACTCGGGGAGTAGTTCGGTAAGCCTAGAGTACTGATTGTAACTCGTTGATCCAGTTTGCTTTTGCATCGTCCAATCGTTTCTACAAACTGTTCAGCAGCATTTTGTTTGTCACTTTCATTTGTCCATTGCTTTGAGGATGTCCTGGTGCTGAATGAACCTTCAAAATATTTGATTGATGACAATAGGCAGCAAACTCCTCGTTATAAAATTGTGTCCCGTGATCTATGATGAAGGCATGAGGGAGACCATATCGGCAAATAATGTTCTTCCAAACAAATTGGTACACCTTCTCGTACGTCATATCAATGAGTGGCTCAGCTTCTACCCACTTAGTAAAATAATCCACTGCGACGACGAGGTATTTGAACCTTCCTCGGGTCGTTGGCAGTGGTCCAACCAAATCAATTACCCACATGGAAAATGGCCAAGGGGAAGTTATAGGTGTCAACAATGCTTATGGAGTTCTTCGGATGGAGGAAAAGCGCTGGCATTTGTCACACTTCTTGGCATAGGCAATACAATCAACCCTCATCATCGGCCAGTAGTATCCCTGCGTTATCACCCTTTGTAAAAGCGTTCGACCTGCTACATGTGCTCCACAAGACCCTTCATGGATTTCTTCAATTAATTCTTTTACCTCGGAGGGATGTACGCATCTCTGCAAACCTGCCATAATTCCTCGTCTATATAAAACACCATTAGTTAATACATACCGAGCAGCTTTAAATTTCAATTTCTTGGCTGCGAGCTTGTCAATTGGCAATTCTCCCTCCTCGATATACGCCCTAATGGGATCCATCCAAGATGGACCTAAATCAAGGGTAATAATGTTCATCGTCAGATCTTCACTATACTCCGACCAGCTAAAACTTCAATTGGGATTGTTCGTCGTAGCTCGGTGCCAGTTGCTGATGCTAGTCGAGCTAGGGCATCTGCTCTCGCATTCTCCATTCTTGGTATTCTGACCAGTTGAATAGCGACAAATTCTGACACCAGCTCCTTTTCTTTTGCATGATATCTGATCATTAATTCTCCTATAACTGCATATACTCCTATCATTTGGTTTACAATCAGTTGAGAGTCACTGAAGATCATAACTTGATGCGCCTCCATAACTTTTACCAAATTAAGCCCTGCAATCATGGCCTCATATTCAGCCTCATTGTTGGAAGCTTTGAATTGGAAACGCAAGGCGTATTCCATGTCGACCTCGTCCGGAGTGCTCAAAACTATCCCCTCTCCACATCCTGCATTGCAAGATGAGCCATCTACATATAGCCTCCATATAGGTAACTCGTCTTCAAATTTTGAATCAGTCAGAGTTCCTCGATGAAATATTTGCAGCATCTTTTCATCCTCTCCGGATTTTTCTCGCTCCTCGTCGATTATTTTTTCTTGCCCTTTTACCAACCGGAGTTGGTCTGAGCCCGAAGTCAATGATCTTGTAACATCCACTAGCCCTTTTACCAACCGGAGTTGGTCTGAGCTAGTGTTTGTTGATCCTGTAGCATCCACATGTTGATTAGCGAGCAACTCTTGTTCCTTGTCCAGAGTTCTCATAACTATATCTGCATCACATACTATAACATCCACACGCCCTTTTACCAATCGGAATTGGTCTGAGCTTGTATTTGTTGACCCTGTAGCATCCACGGTTGATCAGCGAGAAACTTTTGCTCCTCGAGGGTATCAGGATAGGTGAACTCCGCTATGAAATCTGCTACAGCCTGCCCTTTTAGTGATGATCTGGGTTCATAAATTATATCGTATTCACCGAGTTCTATTTCCCAATAGATCAATCTTCCTGATTTTTCTGGGTTATGAAAGGCTTGTAGCAATGGCACATCAGTATATACTCCTATAGTATGAGCCTGGAAGTATGGCCTCATTCTCCTACTCGCTTCAATCAGTACTAGTGCCAATTTCTCCAGCCTTGGATATCTGATCTCTGCTCCTCGGAAGGCCTTACTTGTGTAGTAAATTGGTTTTTGCACTCCATTCTCCACTCTGCTCAACGCCGAGCTAACTGCATTCTCGAACACTGCAAGGTACAAATATAATTTTTCTCCCATCACTGGCCTGGACAACAGTGGAGGTGCTCCCAAGTATTTCTTCAAGTCTTGAAAAGCCCTCTCACATTCATCATTCCACTCAAAAGTCTTTTTGAGTGTCTTGAAAAATGGGAGACATCTATCAGTTGCTCGCGACACAAATCTATTGAGTGCCGTTACTCGTCCTGTGGGACTCTGTACTTCCTTCTTCGTCGTTGGAGATCGCAGCCCTAATAGAGCTTTGATCTTTTTAGGATTTTCTTCAATGCCTCGTTAATTAACAATGTACCCGAGAAACATGCCTTCTCGTACTCCAAAGTTGCACTTCGTCGGGTTCAGCTTCATTTGATATTTATCTAGTTGATCAAAAGTCTGACTTAAGTCAACTAGATGATTTGCAGCTTTCTTGCTTTTTGTCAGCATGTCGTCAACATAGACTTCCATATTGTCACTGATTTGTTCAGCAAAGACCTTGTTCATCAGCCTCTGATATGTCGCACCTGCATTTTTCAAACCAAAAGGCTTGACATTATAACAATAAGTTCCCCTAGGGGTAATGAAAGAAGTACTTTCCTTGTCTTCAGGTTTCATTTTAATCTGATTGTAACCAGAGTAAGCATCCATGAAGCTTAGCAACTCGTGTCCCGAGGTAGCATCCACTAGTTGATCAATTCGGGGCAATGGAAAATGATCCTTTGGGCATGCTTTGTTGAGGTCGGTCAAGTCCACACACATCCTCCACTTGTTGTTTTTCTTCTTTACCATCACCACATTGGCTAACCAATCTGGATATTTAACATCTTCAATGAAACAAGCTTTCTGGAGCTTCTCGACTTCCTCCTGTATAGCTTGATTCTTCTCGGGACTGAATACTCTTCTTCTCTGCTTCACAGGCTTGATCTCCTTATTCACATTGAGCTCGTGACATAAGAAGGTTGGGTCTATCCCGGGCATATCTTCATGACTCCACGCAAAAGTTTATCTTCTGCATCTAAGGAAAGTTATTAATTCTTGTTTTAATGAGGCTTCTAACGATGAACCTATTTGAGTAGTTCGCTCAGGGTGCTCGTCGTCCAGAATGATGTTTTCAGTAGCTTCCACCACTTGGCCCTTCACAAGTTGCGACTCATCTCGAGGATCCAATGTTTCAATTTCGGCACCTTCATCCACTTGATAGGTAGTGGTCTTTTTCTTTGATTCTTCCAGTTCTTCTTGCTCGGCAGATGAATAATAGCATTCCCAAGCTACTTTCTGATCACCTTTCACAACTCCTACTACAAAGTTTGTTGGAAATTTTAGGCATTGATGCACTGTAGACGGTACAGCCTCGAACTTCTTCAATCCTACTGTTCCCATGATGATATTGTACGATGATTGGACATTCTTATCCATCACGAAGAAACGTATTCTTTCTGTTCGACAAGCAGGCCACGTACCAATGAAAATATCCAACTTGATCGTCCCAAGTGGAAATACTTTCTCGCCAGCAAAACCGATGAGGGGTCTGTGGTAAGGCTCTAGTTGAGATAGCTTTAGATTTAAACTATCGAAACACGAGTAGAACATGATGTCTGTCGAGCTACCATTATCGACCATCACTCTTGAAATCATAACCTCCTTCATCCTCATTCTGATCACCAGCGGGTCATCATGAGGATATAAAACACCTGCAAGGTCGTTCGTTGAGAACCCAATTACCAACTTCTCCTTGTTCACCTTTCTCGGGCGATCTTCCTCAGCTAAATTTATTCGCTGAATGTACGAGCAAGCTTAAGCCTCACCGAGGTAAGCTTTTCTTTCTGCAGTAAGGTCTCCTCCTCCTCCTGCATCTCCCCCTATAATAACATTACAATCAAATGACCCAAAGAGTATCGAAAATACCTCTCGTTCTAGCTGCCTTGGTTTCTTGGGAAGATCGGGGTCATCCTCTGGATCAACTTCATGGTTTCTCTTCTTGTTCTCCCCTGCTCGACGAGGAGATCCAAATCTCTCTCTATTTCGATCGTTTTTCTTCTTTCGCCTCCAAGATCAACATACTTCGCTAGCTTTCCTCATCGGATGAGTGTTTCAATCTCATTCTGAAGAGCTATGCAATTTTTAGTCATATGTCCATGATCCTTGTGGAACTCGCAATATTTTTTCCTATTCCTCATGTCAGAGTCTGCCTTCATTTTCTTTGGCCAATTTAACTCTTCGGTGTTCTTAATTTTTTCCAGGACGTGGTTGATATTTACCTTCAAAGGTGTGTAATTATCAAATTTTCTCAAGACCTCCCATGACGACCTATTTTTGGATTGTTTGTCACCACCATTGTTCTTATGTTCTTTCTTCTTAGCTTTATCACCTTCCAGCTTGGTTTCTTTAGTGTCCATATTCTTCTTTGCAGACATAGCCTCCTCGGCATTCATAATCTTGGACGCTTTTCCCATCAGGTCCGACATGGTTCGAGGTGGATCTTTGGAAAAAGTATAGTACAACTTGTTTGGCAACAGTCCACTCATCAAAGCGGTAATCGATGTCTTCTCCTCATAATCAATGACTTCGAGTTTCTCATTATTAAAACGAGTTATATAATCTCTGATACTCTCCCCAGCTTTTTGTCTAACACTTAACAAATATGCTACTCGCTTAACTAGCTTTGCTTCAAAGCAGAAATTCCCGATGAATAACTCGTCCAGTTGAAGAAAAGTTGAAATCTTACCCCAAGGAAGATTATTATACCATATCTGAGCAGATCCGGTACGAGTTCCCGAGAATTCCCTGCATCTTATCTCGTCTGGGACAGCATAGATGTCAGCAGTAGCTTGATATTATTCTATATGAAGGACCGGGTCAGTCTTCCCATCATACTTGGGAGTTACAACAGGTGCTTTGAACTTTGATGGTGTAGGAAAATCAACAATGTCCTGGACAAAAGGTGTTCCTCGAACAAAGGTTCGTTGTAGAGGGTTCTTTGCCTTAGCTATTTCCCCTAATCTATCCTCCAGCCTCTGAATAGATCCTTTCCATGCATCATTTCCTTCCTCGGGCCTATTGGTTCGAGCAACTGATCGCGTTGAAGTGGCTTCCTAGGATTTATCTAGATGAGCAGCTGGTCGGTCATAAGATCCATCTTGACGAGCACCTGTTCGCGACTGGGCAGATCCTTCCCTTAAATCTGATGGTCGTCGAAAGCTCCTCGATGCTGCATTAAGAGGACTTTTGTTCCTCCTAGGGCCTAAACGGTTCCTACTTAACCTTTCCAATGTGCTGGTCCTTTCTAGGGAGAGGGTGACATGATGTTCAGTATCTGTGGCTCGTACTGACGAAGTTCGTCCAGGTTGATAAGAAAAATCTTCAAATTCGTCATTGCAATACGAATCAGTACGCCTAGTACGCGAAGAAGGCGCACATGTATTTCTTTGAATGCTTCGTGGTCCGGAATGGGCTGATGCACCGCCATGGAGGGTTTGGATAAGTTGTGGCATTGTTTCTTGCATGACGGTCTGGCCCTGATCCAGATTTGCCATTATTCCAGTCAGATCTGGAACAATTGGTGGAGCAGATGGATTTGGAGGGGTTCCAGCATTTCGATTGCTGGATTCAGGAATATCAGCCATTGGTAATGGATTATTTTTTATGAGAAAATGATTTTACCAGTCGATTCCCACAGACGACGCCAATCTGCTGATGTAAAAAATTAGATCACTCTAATAATTCAATCACAGATAAATAAATGAGACAAAGAATTTTAAAGTGGTTCAGCCTTATAAGAATGGCCTACGTCCACTGTTTTGGTATTGCAGTTTGTATGGGAATTCTCGATTATAAGTTATCTCAAGAAATTCCGGTCTGGGGTCCCTTTACAATGAGGATTGTACAATGTATTTATAGCCCTGAGGCTGTAATGTGAAAGGGTAATACATTAAATGATATGCATATGAAAAGGGCAATACATTTAATGCCCTCTTTGCGTGCGCGTCCAAATGATAAGCATTTAATGAATCAGTTGAACTGTTGGTTTTCCAGCTATTAATGATTTGTTCGAGGAGCAGCTCGGACCGCCTAAGCTTCTCGGTACTCAGGATTTCTTCGGAGAAGCATTATTCCTCGGAGCATGTGAGTTCCTCGGGTAAGCAGTGTTCCTCGGGGAACTAGTCTTCCTCGTTGTAGTCTTGTTCCTCGGAGCGCGTGGGTTCCTCGAAAGTGTTTGTAGTTGCCATGTAGATAGCCACGTGTCTTCATATGATTGGTCCACGTCAGAAGATTAAATTTGGTATCAACACTACTTGAATTTTTTTTATATAAAACTCAAGAAGGTACCTCTTACACAATTCCATCATGTTGTTACCTATGAACCTTTCAAATTTCCCCCATAGTTAATGAGAATCCACCGCAAGCTCCATAACACAAACGAAGAAGTCCATTATTTTTCTTGAAGTCATGTCACACCCCATATTATCCAATAATTCGAAATGCCTCCAATTTTAGATCATGGAGTAGAAACTCAAAGTAATTTAGTATACGTAGAATGAATTGATAAAGGTTAATGTGAAGATCTGATTAAATCCACTCTTACTTCTCTTAAAAACACTTTGGATCAAGCATATATTAAAGTTTCAAAAGTTTTTAAAGAACAAGTGAGATTTGGTATGAGGAGAGATAAAAAAATCTCTCAACTTTCGAAAATCGCTCTGAGGGATATTTCAATTGTGTAAATTTCATATCCAGAAATGGGTGGGAAATTTAGCCTTTACATAGTAGATTTTCTAAAGACTGGAACCACCATGTGCACGAATCAAATTTACAATGCACATTATTCCATGAAGTAAGGAATCATGGCCATGGCCATGTGAACAAGCTCACTTTCTAACCGTACGACCCCACCATGCGCACAGGTTCAATATAGAATCATGCGAATGGTTAAGGAAAAAACACATTTTCAAACTGCTTTAACATGTTCTAAAATCGAAGACAACTCCCAAAACATTTTCAAAATAGTTTAAAAGTAATGTGAGACTGTTTAAATCACCTGTTCAAATAATTTCAAAATACTCATACACTTTTATAAAATGTAGTATACGTATGTATGTTTAGCCATGTACAATTCACAAGAACATAAAAAGATATAAACTTCATTTTAATATGAATGTACAACAACATAAGTCTTTAATGAGTTGTGTGAAAGATCTTCAACTCTTCAAAGGTTCATTCTAACTCTAATGAATATACCTCACTCATAAAGATTCAAGTCTACATGATTTGAGAGACTCAATGACTCAAATATTTGTTATGGGAATCTATCCAAGTAATATTAATACAAAATTATGTTTTTGAATTACTCTAAATAATTATGACTGCACTCGAATTTAAATATCTCAAAAATTACTCAGATATGGTGAGGTCTTATTTGCAAAGTTTATCATGATACATAATGTGATTCCTCATGTTAATCTTCTGATAACCGACTGGGAAAATTAATTTTCCGCTTATTGACTTTCACCAGCATCTAATCAATTCCTTAATTCTCACACATAACTTATTTTTCCACTCCACTCGATTATAAAATAATCCATTGATCAAGTTTAACAAGTGTAAACAAATCTTATAAGTCTATCAAGGGGTAACTAATTCCAAGGTATCACTCGATCACGGATTCCTCTGAATTATGATCTCAAAGGTACTCACACAATGATTAGCTAATATGCGGGGTTCGATTGACCCGAAATGAAATCAGATTGCACACATAAGAATTATAGAAAGATTTGTGTGGGCATTCAAATCCTCATAATTCTCGGAATAATGAATATATTTTCCCTTTATAATTAGTGTGAGATTACCAATGTCAAATCAAGACATCTGATAGACTTATATCTCACGGGTGGTCTTATTTAATACATTCCTATATGTACAAATCACAATCCTCATTTGAACTATCATATAAGTTTTCAAACCATTCGAAGTGTTCCCTTGGTTTTATATAAACCACCAATATTGTACCATAATTTTGATCTCCAGTGTTCAAGCCGAACCCAACTCACCAGAATTTCTACTATGCACGATTGACTGACATATCAAACAATATATTTAAAGAACATAAATATAAATCATTCTCAAAAATATTATTCTTCTTTAAAAATGAATAAACAATCCTTTTATAAATTAAAATAAAATGACATGACACGATTTTAAGAATAAAACTCCAATAATCTTCCGCTTAGTCTTAAAGTCATGTGTCCATGAACTTACCATCCATACCCTCTATATGACTCTTAAAATTCTTAACCAGTAATCTCTTCATAAAGGTATCCACTTAGTTGTCCAGAGATACAATCTTGATCTTGATGACATCACCCCTCTGCACGATCTCCCAAATCAGATGATAATCGTGCTTAATGTTCTTTGCCCTCTTATGAGTTATTGAATCTTTAGAATTTACAACCGCACCTCTATTATCATAAAAAAAATTTAATACCTGACTGCACTGAAGGAACTATACCCAAGTCACTTAGGAAGTTTCGAATTCAAACTGCCTCCAAAGCGAAAACATAATCGGTTTCCATGGTCAAATCTGCAATACATGATTTCTTGATACTCCTCTAACTTAAGTCTCCACATCCTAAGGTAAAAGTATATCCCGAGATCGATCCCCTGAAATACCTATATGACTAAAATTTTGAATCTGTGTAATCGAAGAGTACTAGATTATCTGCTGAGTAAACTAGCACGTAATCTCTAGTTCTTTCTAGATACTTAATAATGTGCTTGATAGTATTCCAGTGCTCTTTACCTAGTCTAGATTGGAATATTTGGCCAAGACAATGGCATTGAAGGTTTTTATCCTTGTACACACCATATAATAGATCAGGATGCCCACTGCTAAAGCATAAGGTGTATTCCTTATCCTCTTTATCTAATGAGGTGTCTTATAATATTGATCCTTAGATATAAAGATTCCATTCCTAGAAGGAATAAATCCTTTTTGGAATTTTCCATGCAACATTATAAATATAAGTGGCTTGGGATAAGACCAACATCCTTTTTGTCCAATCACGTAAAAGTTTGATCCCATGAATGTTACTGGTTTCTCCTAAGTCCTTTATATCGAGCTAACTATACAACAACTCTCTAATACTAGACAATACACCTACATCATTCCCAATGAAGATAATATCATATACATAAAGTATTAGAAAGACCACTTTGCTTTTGACAAGGTTCTTATACGCGCGAGTTTCATCCAAATATTGATCAAAATAAAAAAAATGATTGCCAGATCAAATGGAAGTTTGAAGACCTTTATGCTTACTTAAGTCCATAGATGGATATCTTAATGTTGAACATCTTGCTTTCTTGGACCTTAGATACGAATCCATGGGAGAACATAATATAAATGCACTCATCATGATTATCATTCAAGAATGCAGTATTAATGCCCAATTGCTAAATCTCAAAATCGAGATGTGTAGAAATGGACAAGAGAATCCCGATAGACTTTATCATAGCTACCGAGGAGAAGGTTTTCTCATAGTCAATCCCCTATATCTATGTAAACCCTTAGTACCAAGTCTTTCTTTGAAGGTTTTCACCTTCCTGTCTACCCTTCTCTTGTTCTTGTAGACACTTGCAACCAATGGGTTTTATCCCATCAGGAAATTCAATAGGTTCCCAAACTTAATTCGAATACATAAAATATTTCTCAATATTCATATCTTTTAGCCACCGCTTGTAATCCTTGTCTTGGAGTGCCTTATCTTAGCTATCGAGATCTGGTTTGTGTTTCGTTGGGATCTCACTAAATTGTTCACCGATTTACACTAACTTATTAAGCTGACACCTGACTCTACCACTATGACGTAGATTTACTTGTTGTCCAATATATGTGACATGTGTATCCTAATCATTAGTAATACTCTCACTACCGTTAGGCAGTGTACTATCGATATCAGGTTGTATTTCATCATGTATGGGTGGTCTAAAATCAAATAAATGGTCTTTTCATCTTATATCTTGATATATAATCTTGCTTTTGGGCTTGTGGCTTATTTCATAATCTTCCTCTAAGTATTGAGCATGGTTTATAACCAATACCTTTTGATCCTTAAGATTATAAATCGAACTATCTTTAGTTCCTTTCCGGTAACCTATAAAAAGATCCACTCATGTTCTTGATTCCAACTTACTGAGCTCCTTTCTCAGCACATGTATCGTGCAACCTTATATCCGAAAATGTCTTAGACTAGGTTTGCACCCATTCCACAGTTCTGCAAGAGTTGTTGAGACCAATTTAGAAAGAACTAAGTTCAGTAAATAAATGGTCTCCTATAATTCATAACCCCCAAAAGAATCAGACATGCTTAAATGACTCATCATGGATCTAACCATGTCTAAAAAAAGACGTGTTCCTTATTTTTGATACACCATGTTGATGTGGAGTGCCCGATTTAGATAATAGGATGTAATACCAATCTCTAATAAGTGATCCCTAAACTCTCCCAAGAGGTACCCACCTTAAACATCATATTGTATGATTACTTTACGGGTAAATTACACCAAATCCCCCTGAACTATAAATATTTTGAAAATAGACCCATAATCTGAAAAATCTACACCTAGCACAACCTTATTGAAAATGAGTTGGTAAACTAATTTTTTTATGCATAAAAATATAAAAACATTTATGCATATTTTCTACGTATCAAAATTCAATAGTGTAAGGGGGTCTTTGTCAAGTTTTTTTAAATTAGGAGGATATCTGCAAAATCGCTACAGTTTGGGGGGGTAATTTACCCTTAGTTTACCATACTATGATCCACCTCAAGATTATACATTTTGAACATATCAAATGCTTTAGACTTGTGATGTACAAGGTAAATATACCCAAACCTCGAGTAATTGTCAATAAAAGTGATGAAGTACTCTCAACCACCTATTTTTTGAATATTCATAGGTCCATACAAATCATAAAGAATAAATTCTAACACCTTTTTGTCTCTATATTCCTTGGCCATTAATGGCATTTTGGTGATCTTCCTCTCTGAGCAAGATTTGTAGACTAGAAATGCCTCCATTTTCAATTAACTTAATTGTCCATTTGACACCAGTCTTTGAATATTTTTTTATATTGATATACACTAATCATAAGTGCCAAAGATATGTTTGGTTCAACTTAAAAGGCTCTTTTCTCTTAGGTTCTTCAATTCAATACTAAGAAGTAGATGTTAGTCATGTCTTATAGTGTACATGAATTGATAAGAGATTCTCCCTTTTTAGTAAAAACACCATCATTAAAATGAACCAAATATCCATTCAAAGTTGGGTTAAAAACATTAATAAAATTTCTTCAAATGCTCAGAACAAAGAAACAATCAATCAATATCAAATTATTTCCTTCACTAAAATTTATAATTGATGTCTTGCTATGATCTCTCATGGATAGAATCATTTCCCCATCACTGAGCTCCCTAATTACTAGGAACTGCTGTGAAAAAATTCTAAACTTGATTAGCGACTCTTGAATCTACGCACCAGGTACCAGTAGATTATACCACATAGTATGTCTCGATGGAAAAAGAGAAATTACATTTTCCATTCATCGTTTCTTAGAAGACCGAGAGTTCTTACTTCCAATGTCCTGGTCCTTTGCAGATATAATAGTTGCATTTCGATTTCTTACCCGCTCCCTTAGGCTTCAAATTTTCCTTGACAACCATAGGTTGTACCTGTTCTTTTCCCTTCTTCTTCATCATCTTACGTTATGGGACAAAATAAGGTGGGCCTTTCTTAACAACTTGAACCACACCCATATATTTGGTGATATTCTTCGCCTCTTGGAGTTCTCTAAGCAATTGCACTAGAGAGTAATAGATTTTTTTTCATAGAATAGTTTAGGCACAACTGATTAAAGGACTCCAGACACTACAAATGAATGTCTTATTAGTGACAAAAAAAACTAGGATAAAAGTAATTTTGTCACAAATTGAGTGTGTGGATGTTAAATTATTGACGAAATATAAATATTCGGCACCAAATACTCATTAGAATTTTGGCACCATTATTCCCACATTGCAAAATCTTCCATTCATCTTTTTGTGACAAAACTAATATATATTAAGTGACAAATATGTTTATCACCCAAAAAATAATTAATTGGTGACAAAACATTTCCTCACTTATTCCTTAAAAAAATACCTATTCTTCTAAACCTAAATAGTTCCCCAAAAATTAGACACTCAAAAATCACCCGTCCTCTTTCGGCTCTCATCTACCCTCACCCACATCAGGTATGAAATCTTCTCTTTCTTCTCTCGTCTTCACTCTCTATGCTATTATATAAGTTATTTTTACACTAATATGATCTTATGACACCAATCAAAACACAATATGCACTCTTATCTCAACAATCATCTGACTTCTACCTTAAACAAATAACGTATCTGTTTGGATTCGATTTGAATTCTTTTTAGAGCGGGGATGCAAAGAAAGAGTTAGTTATTTGTTATTATTTTGATTATGCTTCCTTTTTAAATTAAAAATTTATTTAGTAATGTCTTGGTAGCTAAGATACATTAAGCTTATAAATAGATGACATAGTTCATCTTTGTAATAAGTTATTTGGTTCAATGAAAAGAGAGTTCTGTTGTTTTGGAAAATAATAGTAACATAACTTTTTTTTGTCGACATTTGACATAGATTCCTTTCGTTAATTTAGTACCAAATTCCTCAATATATATTGTATGTACATACATATACATACCATTTATATGTTACTAATAATATCTAATTTTGTTTAGAATTTATTGAATGCTATAGAGTTGATTATTATTAAATAAGTTATTCCCATAAAGTATCTTTTAACCTTTTTTCAATAGTTATATATAGTTCAATTAAAATTTTCCTATGACATGTTAAATCAAGCGGTTTTTCCAAAGTCCTAAATACGCAAGTTTTACTACATCATAATGTGTCATGGTACTTCACGGTCGTTGTACTGTATTTTGGTCGTAAATCTGCTTGTAGTGTATTTTGACCTTAAAATAAAGAGATTTACAGTGTATTTTCATTCTCAATAGTGAACACATGTTATTTTGATACTGATCTGCTCCTAGTGATTTACAGTGTATTTTGATTCTCAACAATGAATAAGGAACCCATGTTATATTTATCCTATCTCATATTTAAAGGCTTAATTCGATTTCTGAAGTGAGTTGATAACTTATATAGGCGTAATTTTTTTCGAGGAAAGGAGTATGGGAGAGATTTCATATGAAAATAGTGTAGTACACCACCTGACAATTAAAACAAATGTTGACATTTCATTGAATGCATTAACTCATAAAAGAATTGATCAGGGGCTCTTTAACCCCTCAGTCTTTTGTCAACATCAGTACCTGTAAAAATTGTGTTTATATATCCTTTCTTATTTTGAGTAAGATGAAATTTGTCTGTCTTTTTATGTCAATCGTGTGCCTTCTTTATCATCTACACATGTTTGAATTTGTGTCCACATGTTTATGTTCAAGGCCACAAACAGTTTACTTTTTTAACTTTGCAACCACAGAATAATGTCAAAGGATAATTGAAATTGCAAGGTCAAAGCTTAAACTATCAATTCTTGCTTTGTGTAAGGGAGAGTAGCGTCTTTGCTAATTCCATATAGGAAAATCATGTCTAAATCGGATCTTGCAATTCCTTCCATTGAGGTCAATGTTTTAATCTTCTTGCTCATATCCTTCTTATGAGTACATTGACTTCGTTTCTAATAAGTTGCAGTAGTCTGACTTATAAAGTTGATGTTATTCTATTTATCAATTGTTAATAGACTTATAAAGTTAGAAACTAATGTCTTTCTACTTTTTGGATTGCAGATTAGGACGTTATGAGGACACTTTTTTGAAAATTAGTTTTGGGATGATGATGAATATGAAAGGAGAACTTAACAAACTTGTTGGGAATTTTTTTTAGAGGTTACTTTGTACTTGATTAGAAATTAACACCTTGGGAAATATAAATCTAGAAACTAATGCCTTATGAATTATTTTTTGGAGGCTACTTTGTAGTTGTAGTGTTGTAACAAACGATGTAGGCAACTTTGAAATTTCGTATGGTTTTGAGATATTTGTACGAATATTTTCGTATCAATTAAATAACCCTTTGAACCTTAATTTTGAGTATGTATATGATGGTAGTTGATTACTTATAAAATATCATTTCTATAATTAATATTTATATGATTGAATATCTATATGATAAGTGAAAAAAATTATGAGTTTCTAAATTAATAATTTCTTAACAATAAAATTTATTTCGTGTCAAAAATATTTTGTCCCTCAAGTATATTAATTTTCTCACTAAATGGTTATCCTTTTGCATATTATCATATACATTAGGTGAAAAAATTTTGCCACTAAAAGCCTACTAGTACGTGACAGAGAATATTTTGTCACCAAAAGGTGTACTATTTGGTGACGAAATCTATTTTTATCACCAAAACCTTTAGCGAGGGAGCTTTCGTAATGGACGATTAACTAAATTTTTTTATCACTAAATGTTTTTGGTGACAAATTTTTTTGCCACTAATTATCTGTTTTGTTGTGGTGAGAAGTGATTTGAGCACAAAATCAGGATAGGATTCCCCATCGATCTCATATTCAAGAATCTTCAGTTCTCCTAATATGGACATCATCTTAATAATGTGCTCGCGTGCGAGAGTACCTGTAGCATCTTGGTGTTAACTAACCTTGAATCATCCAACCTTGTGGCATGATTATGGTCGTTCATCATATCCCTGACATTCGAAATCTTATCGTAAGCACTTAGCATGTGCTGATGCTAGTGTTACAACACTTTAGTCATAGAGTCTAATATGTATCAACGACCCATCTGATCATCCTTTTTCCACCTCTGATCGGCTTCAAAATCCCTTTTCGGTACCCTTTCCCAAGTTTGGCAAGGCAGGTTTCAGTCAAGACAAACTTATAGTCCACAATAGTAAGGATAATGTCTAGTTTTTTTTTCTAATCTATTTAGTTCATGAAATTTATTTATTTTTCCTTTAAGATTGAAAAAATTGGGTTGAAAGAAGAGATCATTTTAGAATATGAAAAACATAAATTTTGGAAACATAATTAATTGCAAAATATCATGGGAGAATAAACTGTTTCTTTAATTTTAATTTGGCATCCCTCATCACCATATAAAATAAAATCCCGTCAAACATCCTAGTTCCCATATGAAGTGATATTTCTCAATGGGAGCTTAAATCACTTCACCTTGAACTAGACAGACTTTCGTCTTTTAATTACGTACTCCAGACAGCTTAGGAACTTTTGTCCAATATAATTGAATAGCCTGCATCTTTTGGTCTTAGTCATACACCTCATGATAGTAACTCTAATGGAGATAATAACAATAATTGCGACTAAATGTATACCATCGGTTCATTTAACAAAATTAAATCCACTCGTGCAGAACTTCCTTGATGGGATGTCTGAACACACTCACATTTAATTTAAATAAACTACTAGTTAAGAATTTGTAATACCCCGTACTTTTGGCTATATTTATTTTTGGGATTAAATTAATTAAATGCGTATTAATTGGAAATTAATCCGGGTTATAATACTAATGTGATGCGAATTGGTATTTGATTATGTGCATATATGATTATATATGTATTTGGTATTATAAAATTTGTCGTGGGATTTATATACGGCATTTTAGAAATTTTGTTGAGACGCGTGGGACCGCCGCGTCACGGTATAATATTTTGTTATTAAATGTAAATTTAAAATCGATAATCCGTATGGTCGTTTTGAGTGCGCCAACGCGCCCGGAAGGGTCGAGATAGTCAGAAAACACTAGCCGGGGGTATAGGTAACTTAAAGGGTATTTTAGTAATTTGGTATTTTTGGGTAATTAAAAGTGACGAAAATTGAGAGTTGTAATCTGATAAGGATTGACCCCAACCAACCCTTATTAACCCAACAAGCTACGGAGGTTTATTAAAATTAGGTTTTCATAAGTTCCCCAAAGCAAACCCTAGCCACCATAGCCTTTTGGAGAAGAAAGCTTAGAGAAGGAGAGAGAGAGAGGAATTCTGCAGAAATTCTACACCGAATCCACACCAAATTCAGAAATCAAACCAAGGCAAGTGACTTTATTTCATTTAAATTCGAAGAATATCTTTTCCATGTTAGAAATTGAAGAACCTTAATTGTTCTTGAAAGATTAAAAGAAAACCCATGAAATTTGAAGTTATTATTGAATGTTGGGATAGGTTTGCATGTAGAAACATTGTTGGAAGATTAAATTTCGAAGATTTCATATCTAGGTGATGCATAAACGAATTAAAATCTGGGAATTTATGATGAGAAAAAGTTAGGGTTTATGTTCTTGAAGAAAATTGGGAATTAAAGTAGAAATTGTGATTTAATGATGTTTAGATGATATCAAACCCTTTAATGATGTTAGTATAGCCCCTTAACATGTTTGAGGATGATTAGAGAACTCAATATATTGTGGGAACGAATTTTAGAAGAGGTTTGAGGAGTAAAAATGGTGAAAAACGATTTTTGGGAAATTCTGGGCCGAAACTGGCATCTCGTTAGAAGCAGCCCCCAGGTCGTTCGAACGAGCTCGTTCGAACGAGCTTCTAACGAGTTGACCAGTCGTTATTAACGAGTAGGATTTTCGTTCGATATCTCGTTCGAACGAGATATCGTTAGAAGAGTCAGTTCGTTCGAACGAACTGGGACCTCGTTCGAACAGCCTCGTTCGAACGAGACTTCTAACGACCTGACAGTCCAAACTCGTTCGAAGCCTCGTTCGAACGAGACTTCTAACGAGTTGACAGTTTGACCCTTTTTGGACTGTTTTGACTTTTGGAGTTCCGGGAGATGGTTCAAGGGTAGAGCTAGCATCCCTTTGATGATATAGTGATTGATTTGGGACTTTTGGGTTGCTGGGATGAGTAAATCATATACGAGAGTTATATTCAATGAATCATTTGGGTTGAGACGTGAGTGACTACTACGATGTGAGGATGAATTATAGCGCGTATAATTATGAACCGGAATAAAATAAGTTGTGATAATTAGTTAGTACGAGAATGCGATATGTACTACGATTATAATACGGTATTACTAAGATGTGTGATTACTTAGTATTAGTATATGGATTATGTGTATGACATACCTATCATACTTGCTATCACGGGAGGTTTACGTTCGCTTAGGACCCTCTAATCCTTGTGTGCCTACGGGGGGGATATAGACTGGTACCTTGATGAACATAGGTCATAGAAAGACTTATTGTGACATTAATAAGTCCGCTGACCATGGGAGCGTAGGTATGTGCGTGACCCATGTGATGGTGACTATGTTCGCCTCCACTATTTGTGATTTGTGTTATCTGAACTATTCCTGAGAGATTCGGAATATGTAATCCTTATGTACGTGATGTACCGGGATGGATAGCAGAGTATGTGTGCACTACAGCTTAGATTGCGGGGTGCTTGTATCGTATATTTATGATGTGAATAATATACATTTAATTAATGGGAATCCTCATGTTAATGTTGTAAAAATATTACGGTATTGTTTCGAGATATATTATGAGTTAACTGATAGTTATATCAATGGCATATTTAGTAACTGAGTTTACGTTAAACCTCTATTTAATTACGAGCGTTGTTATATTAAATGGAACCTAGTAAAATGGGTAGAACCTTTGGTTGTCTAGCTAGTTTACGTTGTCACTTAGCTAGTGGAAAGGGTAGTTATAGATGGGTACTTACGTTAGGAGTGCACAGTTAGACGAGAGGTGAGAATATCATGCGAGTGTACGTCCTAACATGTACTGTGCATTTAATGTTTTAAATGTTTTTAAAGCACTTGCAGGTTTTTAAAATGACTTCCACTTTCGGGCTCTGACCCATTTGCTTTCAAATATATTTTCTTGTAAAACCATTTTAGGTGCCCAGCCACAAGGACACCAAGCATAGGATTCTCATTCAGGTGACGTGCTGTAGCTGGTTGTGGAAGCTACAGGGATTTGCTCATAGACACTTCTATCTTTTGGATTCCAGAGTCACTATCTATCAGTTGTAGGGCATGTTGCCCATTCCTATTTAGAGCATCTTTTACATTTCAGTTTTCAGACTCTAGCATGTATTGCTCAGTATTCAGTTTTAGTTATTTATTTCAGTTTACTTATTAGTTGTGGGATTTGTATTGAGGAGTTTTTCCTCCAGGTTTTATTTACATATTGTGATGGTTATTCTTTTTACTTCAGTATGGTGAATGGTGTTATTTAGTTATTCATTACTCTTGTTGCATGTTAATCAGATTTAATAAAATTTGGCACTTACTTTTTAAATACTAGGTGGTTAGAAATAATAAAACGTTTTCGACAGTGATGCTATTAACTGAGCCAACTTGGCATTTTGAATTAATTTTATAAAGGAGTAGCTACCCGGTGTTTAATTAGTCGGGGTGTCACAGGTGGTATCAGAGCATCAGGTTCTAGTGTCCTTTCGGATCTGTACGGCTATTATGTTTCCGCTACGTTTTCTTTGATATAGAGCCCTATATTTTAGGACTGTTGTACTCTTATTGTGTACGTTTCGTTCTTCAGCTATATTAAGTTTATAAACCGTGAACTTATAAACTTTGTTCTTGTTTCAGATGCCTCCACGACGTGCACGACGAGTTCCCAGGAATGCTACGCCCGAACCCCAGCCCGCTCCAGTTCAGGGCATGTTGAACGCCGCTGAGGTTGCTGCTATAGTAGCCCAAGCGGTAAATGCCGCGATTGCCGTGATTCAGCAGGCACCACCTCAGGCGCCGGTTGCCGCACCAGTACAGGTTAATGCATTCCCGTCTGCTTGGGAACGTGTACGTGACGCTTTTCAGAAAGCGCATCCGCCAGAGTTTGCTGGAAGCTCAGATGTGGTTATCTCGAGCCAATGGAGGAAAGACATGCAGAGGCATTTGAGGATGCATGAGTGCACTGACGTCCAGAAGCAGGTGCTAGCTACTTTCAAGCTAGTTGGATCTGCGCTGCAGTGGTGGGAGTCCATTACCACCGCGGAGGAGAGGGATACCCTCACGATTCAGGAGTTCTGGGTGCGGTTCGACCGCAAGTACTTTCCGTCCGCAGTTCATACAGAGATGAGGAGGAAGCTGATGAGTTTGAAGCAAGAGGGCAAGACAGTGGCCGAGTATGAGGCCGAGTTCACAAACCTGTTGAATATCGTTCCAGACGAGATTCCAACAGAGAAGAAGAAGATAGAGAAGTTCACTGATGGGTTGAATTGGAGAATCCGTTAGCATCTGCTTGGGAACCTATCGTTGGCCACGTATTCTGATGTGGTTAACGCTGCATTACTACACTGCCAAGACCACCGTTTTCATATGGCCGAGGGCAAGCGGTCAGGGGATTCTAGCCATCAGGGCAGGACTGGAGGACATGGTGCCAGCGGGGCACAGACCGGTCAGGGGCAGAGACAGACTGAGCAGGGTACCCAGCAGGGGGACAATAAGAGGTTCCGATCAGGGAACTACAGGCAGGGACAGGGAGGTTTCCGCCAGGGCCATCAGGGTCCAAACGGCCATCAGGGCCAGCAGGGGCAGAATGGGCAGCAGTTCCATCAGGGCCAGCAGGGCCAAGGGAGGAATGGTAACGGCCACCAGGGCCGGGGACAGCAGGGGCAGAGGGGAGGGAACTTCCCAGGGAAGTGCTTTACTTGTGGCAGGACTGGCCATAAGAAGCAGGATTGTCCTGATAGGGGCAGGGCCCCACAACAGCAGCAGCAGGGTGCTCGCCAGGATCCACAGAGACCTATGTTTCCCGCCGCTCTTCCTGCACCGCCACAGATGGCAGCTTTGCCACCCATTCCAGCAGTCCCAGCTCAGCAGGGGCAGCTACAGTATGGACGTGTCTACAACGTTCACCAGGCTGCAGTTCCACAGGCACCGCCCGCGATCGAGGGTACGTTTCCTATCCATGGCACTATGGGTCGGGTGTTATTTGATACGGGTGCTACACACTGTTTTATTGCTACACACTTCGCGAAAGCTTTAGGATTGTTAGCTACGGCAGAGAGCACAGTGACGTGTGTCGACTCACCATTAGGGAGTGGGTCACTTATTTTCTCTATATGCCGGGGAGTCGGGGTAGAGGTTGGTGGTTTGGTATTGCCTGCGGACATGTTAGTGTTAGACATGCATGTTCACGATGTGATCATCGGGATGGATTGGCTCATAGCATATAGGTCCATGATTGATTGCTTCAGCGGGAGCATTGTTTTTGCCATTCCGGGGCAGGAGATGTTTATAGTGGCGATGCCTCGCCCAGAGGGAGGATCGACCGCTCATCTGTATTACATAGAGGAGGATACCTCTAAGGAGGTTGTGATTCCTTTAGATTCGATCCCGGTTGTCAGGGAGTATTCGGATGTGTTTCAGGAGATACCAGGCTTACCACCCAGTCGAGAGATAGACTTCGTTATTGATCTGCTACCGGGTACGAGACCTATAGCACGTGCACCGTACCGTATGGCTCCAGCTGAGATGCGAGAGTTACGGGATCAGATAGAGCAGCTGTTAGGGCAGGGCTTTATTCGCAGGAGTACCTCACCTTGGGGCGCTCCAGTTTTGTTTGTGAAGAAGAGGGATGGTTCACTGAGATTGTGCGTGGACTACCGAGAGTTGAATAAGGTCACGATACGGAATAAGTATCCGTTGCCTCGAATCGATGACTTATTCGACCAGTTGAGAGGAGCTTCTTTCTTCTCGAAGATTGACTTGAGGTCAGGTTACCATCAGTTGCGTATCAGGGAGGAGGATGTCTCGAAGACTGCGTTCTTGTCGAGATATGGTTCTTATGAATTTCGGGTTATGCCTTTCGGCTTGACCAACGCTCCAGCAGTGTTTATGGACTTGATGAACAGAGTGTTCAGGGATTTCCTAGACCAGTTTGTCATTGTCTTCATTGATGATATTCTGGTTTACTCTCAGACAGAGGAGGAGCACGCCGAGCATTTGAGGCAGGTTTTGCAGACACTTCGTCAGAACGAACTGTATGCAAAATATGAGAAGTGCGGGTTTTGGCTGAAGGAGGTCCAGTTCTTGGGTCATATTATTTCCGACCAGGGAATATCGGTTGATCCGGGAAAGGTGTCAGCGGTGAGGGAGTGGGGACAGCCCACGACACCAACGGAGATTCGTAGTTTCTTGGGTTTGGCAGGATACTACAGGAGGTTTATTCGGGGTTTCTCGGAGATAGCAGGTCCGTTGACACATCTTACTCGTAAGGGTGTGCCATACATCTGGAGTGATGCCTGTCAGTTGGCATTCGATGAGTTGAAGGACAAATTGACCTCAGCACCTGTGTTAGCATTGCCGAGACCGGGAGTTGAGTATTTGGTTTACACTGATGCGTCTTTGCAAGGGCTTGGAGGTGTTTTGCAGTAGGAGAGACAGGCCATAGCTTATGCTTCCCGTAAGCTTAAGCCTCATGAGAAGAATTACCCCACGCATGATTTGGAATTGGCAGCAGTAGTATTTGCCTTAAGGATTTGGAGGCACTATCTTTTGGGGGAGAAGTTTCAGCTGTTCACGGACCACAAGTCACTACAGTATCTGTTTACGCAGAAGGAATTAAATATGCGGCAGCGTAGGTGGCTTGAATTTGTGAAAGACTACCAGTTCGACATTCAGTACCACCCGGGTAAGGCTAACGTGGTAGCAGACGCGTTGAGCCGCAGGCCAGCAGATGAGGTGGCAGAGGTGTGGAAAGCGAAGTGGAAGGAATTGGGACACCAGGATGCAGTGGCCCGATCTTTTATGTCTGTAATGACCGTTACACCGCAGATTGTCACGAAGGTTGTACGGGCACAGGCAAATGATTCGTTCTGTCAGGAAAAGATAGTTCGATTACTCGCTGAGGGAGCTGAATCCTATACCGTTAGCTCAGACGGGGGATTACGCTTCAATGGGAGATTGGTAGTTCCGGAAGGAGAGGAACTGCGACACGATGTGATGGCAGAGTCGCACGGCTCACGGTTCGCGGTACATCCCGGAGGAGACAAAATGTACCAAGATATGAGACGGCAGTATTGGTGGAGCGGTATGAAGAGAGATATCGCAGAGTTTGTCTCGAAATGCGCCACTTGTCAGCTTGTAAAAGTGGATCATCAGAGACCAACAGGATTGCTACAGCCATTGGAGGTTCCGGTGTGGATGTGGGAGAGCATATCCATGGACTTTATCACGGGGTTGCCTACGTCGCAGAGGGGTTACGACTCCGTTTGGGTAATTGTGGACAGATTGTCCAAGGTCGCTCACTTTTTACCCGTTAGGACTGATTACACTGCGGGTCAGTATGCCCAGCTCTTCATTTCAGAAATTGTGAGACTTCACGGTGTGCCCCTAAATATCGTGTCTGACAGAGACAAGATATTTGTTTCGAGGTTTTGGGAAAGTTTCCAGGAGGCCATGGGCACGGAATTGCAGTTGAGTACGGCTTATCATCCGCAGACTGATGGGCAGACCGAGCGCACCAATCAGATGTTGGAAGACATGCTACGCATGTGTATTATTGACTTCGGGGGTGGATGGGAGAAATACCTTCCACTGGTGGAGTTTGCTTACAACAACTCCTATCAGTTCACGATTGGCATGGCTCCGTTTGAGGCATTGTACGGTAGGCCTTGTCGTTCCCCAGCATGTTGGTTGGAAGTGGGGGACAACAAACTACTTGGGCCGGAAGTGATTCAGGATACTTCGGCAAGGATTGAGTTAATTCGGAGTCGCATTCGGGTAGCTCAAGACAGGCAGAAGAGTTATGCTGATGCGAAGAGATTTTTCAGGGAGTTCCAAGTGGGGGACCAGGTTTTGCTCAGGGTTTCTCCGATGAAGGGGATTATGCGATTCGGGAAGAAGGGGAAGTTGGCACCGAGGTATGTGGGGCCGTTTCCTATTATTGAGCGGATCGGACCGGTTGCGTATAGACTCGGGTTACCGGAACATTTGCATCGGATTCACGACGTGTTCCATATTTCCTCGCTAAGGAAATACCTTAGGGATGATTTGGCTCATTCTCACATTGCGGTGGAGGACATCGATCTCCAGCCGGATAGCTCTTATGAGGAAGGGCCAATTGCTATTTTGGACCGAAGCGAGAGGAAACTGCGATCAAAGATAGTCCCGTTAGTGCGTGTTCAGTGGCGACATCACAATGTCGAGGAGTCCACATGGGAGCGCGAGGATGAGATGCGCGAACTTTATCCAGAGTTATTTTTAGCAGGTACTTTCTAGTTTCGAATTTCGGGACGAAATTCAGTTATTAGGGGGGAAGTATGTAATACCCCGTACTTTTGGCTATATTTATTTTTGGGATTAAATTAATTAAATGCGTATTAATTGGAAATTAATCCGGGTTATAATACTAATGTGATGCGAATTGGTATTTGTTTATGTGCATATATGATTATATATGTATTTGGTATTATAAAATTTGTCGTGGGATTTATATACGGCATTTTAGAAATTTTGTTGAGACGCGTGGGACCGCCGCGTCACGGTATAATATTTTGTTATTAAAAGTAAATTTAAAATCGATAATCCGTATGGTCGTTTTGAGTGCGCCAACGCGCCCGGAAGGGTCGAGATAGTCAGAAAACACTAGCCGGGGGTATAGGTAACTTAAAGGGTATTTTAGTAATTTGGTATTTTTGGGTAATTAAAAGTGACGAAAATTGAGAGTTGTAATCTGATAAGGATTGACCCCAACCAACCCTTATTAACCCAACAAGCTACGGAGGTTTATTAAAATTAGGTTTTCATAAGTTCCCCAAAGCAAACCCTAGCCACCATAGCCTTTTGGAGAAGAAAGCTTAGAGAAGGAGAGAGAGAGAGGAATTCTGCAGAAATTCTACACCGAATCCACACCAAATTCAGAAATCAAACCAAGGCAAGTGACTTTATTTCATTTAAATTCGAAGAATGTCTTTTCCATGTTAGAAATTGAAGAACCTTAATTGTTCTTGAAAGATTAAAAGAAAACCCATGAAATTTGAAGTTATTATTGAATGTTGGGATAGGTTTGCATGTAGAAACATTGTTGGAAGATTAAATTTCGAAGATTTCATATCTAGGTGATGCATAAACGAATTAAAATCTGGGAATTTATGATGAGAAAAAGTTAGGGTTTATGTTCTTGAAGAAAATTGGGAATTAAAGTAGAAATTGTGATTTAATGATGTTTAGATGATATCAAACCCTTTAATGATGTTAGTATAGCCCCTTAACATGTTTGAGGATGATTAGAGAACTCAATATATTGTGGGAACGAATTTTAGAAGAGGTTTGAGGAGTAAAAATGGTGAAAAACGATTTTTGGGAAATTCTGGGCCGAAACTGGCATCTCGTTAGAAGCAGCCCCCAGGTCGTTCGAACGAGCTCGTTCGAACGAGCTTCTAACGAGTTGACCAGTCGTTATTAACGAGTAGGATTTTCGTTCGATATCTCGTTCGAACGAGATATCGTTAGAAGAGTCAGTTCGTTCGAACGAACTGGGACCTCGTTCGAACAGCCTCGTTCGAACGAGACTTCTAACGACCTGACAGTCCAAACTCGTTCGAAGCCTCGTTCGAACGAGACTTCTAACGAGTTGACAGTTTGACCCTTTTTGGACTGTTTTGACTTTTGGAGTTCCGGGAGATGGTTCAAGGGTAGAGCTAGCATCCCTTTGATGATATAGTGATTGATTTGGGACTTTTGGGTTGCTGGGATGAGTAAATCATATACGAGAGTTATATTCAATGAATCATTTGGGTTGAGACGTGAGTGACTACTACGATGTGAGGATGAATTATAGCGCGTATAATTATGAACCGGAATAAAATAAGTTGTGATAATTAGTTAGTACGAGAATGCGATATGTACTACGATTATAATACGGTATTACTAAGATGTGTGATTACTTAGTATTAGTATATGGATTATGTGTATGACATACCTATCATACTTGCTATCACGGGAGGTTTACGTTCGCTTAGGACCCTCTAATCCTTGTGTGCCTACGGGGGGGATATAGACTGGTACCTTGATGAACATAGGTCATAGAAAGACTTATTGTGACATTAATAAGTCCGCTGACCATGGGAGCGTAGGTATGTGCGTGACCCATGTGATGGTGACTATGTTCGCCTCCACTATTTGTGATTTGTGTTATCTGAACTATTCCTGAGAGATTCGGAATATGTAATCCTTATGTACGTGATGTACCGGGATGGATAGCAGAGTATGTGTGCACTACAGCTTAGATTGCGGGGTGCTTGTATCGTATATTTATGATGTGAATAATATACATTTAATTAATGGGAATCCTCATGTTAATGTTGTAAAAATATTACGGTATTGTTTCGAGATATATTATGAGTTAACTGATAGTTATATCAATGGCATATTTAGTAACTGAGTTTACGTTAAACCTCTATTTAATTACGAGCGTTGTTATATTAAATGGAACCTAGTAAAATGGGTAGAACCTTTGGTTGTCTAGCTAGTTTACGTTGTCACTTAGCTAGTGGAAAGGGTAGTTATAGATGGGTACTTACGTTAGGAGTGCACAGTTAGACGAGAGGTGAGAATATCATGCGAGTGTACGTCCTAACATGTACTGTGCATTTAATGTTTTAAATGTTTTTAAAGCACTTGCAGGTTTTTAAAATGACTTCCACTTTCGGGCTCTGACCCATTTGCTTTCAAATATATTTTCTTGTAAAACCATTTTAGGTGCCCAGCCACAAGGACACCAAGCATAGGATTCTCATTCAGGTGACGTGCTGTAGCTGGTTGTGGAAGCTACAGGGATTTGCTCATAGACGCTTCTATCTTTTGGATTCCAGAGTCACTATCTATCAGTTGTAGGGCATGTTGCCCATTCCTATTTAGAGCATCTTTTACATTTCAGTTTTCAGACTTTAGCATGTATTGCTCAGTATTCAGTTTTAGTTATTTATTTCAGTTTACTTATTAGTTGTGGGATTTGTATTGAGGAGTTTTTCCTCCAGGTTTTATTTACATATTGTGATGGTTATTCTTTTTACTTCAGTATGGTGAATGGTGTTATTTAGTTATTCATTACTCTTGTTGCATGTTAATCAGATTTAATAAAATTTGGCACTTACTTTTTAAATACTAGGTGGTTAGAAATAATAAAACGTTTTCGACAGTGATGCTATTAACTGAGCCAACTTGGCATTTTGAATTAATTTTATAAAGGAGTAGCTACCCGGTGTTTAATTAGTCGGGGTGTCACAGAATTTTAACATTCCATTATTCCACTATTAAAACCACCCGGGGGGTATCAAACTGACATAAGGAATTAATCACAACACAATTTTAAAATAATGATGGAGACAACAAGGTTTGTGTTGAAACTCCTCTCCCACTTGGAGTTCTAAAACATGAGGGTTTTAGGAAAAATAATTATTCAACTCTAAAAGATTGAATTGAATCCTTGGTAATTTTTGATTTACTTAGGCAAATGAAATTTCCCATTCTCAAAATTTTAATTTCCCAAAAATAAAATATTTTACATAAAAATAAAAATCCTTAGATCTTAATTTAATTTATACCTTTTAATTAATTACCCGATTAAAGTCAATTTAGAAAAGAATAAATAATTTTCTTTTAGAAAAATGGATGATCTAGTCCGGTCACAAAAATATCCATATTGTTCATAAAATTGAGTGTTCTTAAGTAACAAATTAATTAGTACATAAAAATTTCGACATGTGAGATGGTAGAATTATAATAAAAGAGAATAATTAAGCAATCATAAATCAATAAGGAAACTAAGTTACTTTCCTTCATGACCTAGAACTCTTGAAGTAAAACTCTTCAAAACCAAGAATATTTGTTGGAGAAGACTTCTTCATGACTTAGAGTCCCACTCAAAGTAGACTTTAATTAAAACAGGACTTCTTAATGATCTTCCTTACTAGAAACAATCCAATATGGTCTAGCAAAAATGATGAAGAAGAACCACCACACAAATCAATGGGAAACCACCATAAAAATAATAAATTATTACTGACTGCCACCGTTGGATCGATTCAAACTAGCACCAGATCCATACGACCCCTCGCCGAATAAATTTGACAGGCCTCCGGATCGATTTGACCATGTAGCATGATAGCTTCATCTTTTTTACGGGGATAACATGTAAAAACATGCATAACTCATCCGGATCTTCATAAAACTTCATAAAACTTTTTCTAGCTACCAATCCCACATAATTACATGATTCGAAGTGTAAATAAACATTAAATCCCATCATAATCGCCCCTAAATACATTTATAATGAAATAATTATAAAAATCTAATTACTACAACCATATCTAATCTAGAAGCAAAAATAACTACGGATAAACCAGCATAGGATCCATTCACATAGAAAAAACATATGTGACCACAATAGATGGGATTCAAACAAAGAATATATATAAAACCATGTTAATAAGGAAACATACACAAAATTGTACAATCCTACAATGTAACAACCCAGTTTTTTGAGCGACTATTTTATACTATTTTGCCTGATGAGCTAATTTTATAAAATAAGGGATGTTGGAGTAAATATTATTTCCCGTGAGACTTAGGGATAATATTTACTATGTTTTGTCTATTTACCGTTATGATAAGGTAAATAGCATTATAATGTGTATTTTGCGTCGTTATATGTAAAACAGCAGTTATGACCTATATTTAAATTTGGGTATAATTAATGAAATAAAATGAAATTGGAACGTAAAAATAGTTCAAACTTTCCCGAATGCCAAAATAGGGGGTGCGGTTGTTTTTAGAATAGTCGAGATAGTCGAAATAAGTGCCACGTTGTATTTTTGAGTTTCAGGCACTTTTTACGCGTTATGGCTCAATTAAGTGATTACGAGTCATTTTAGTAGTGTATTAACAATTAAAAGTGGGGATTTATGTTTTGACACCCGTATTAGTCCCCCACCCCCTTTCTTTTTCTTCATTTTTTGGAGAGAAGCCAAAGGAGAGAGAGAGAGCGAGAGAAGAGAGTTGGGAGAAAATGGAGAGAAAGAGAGAAAATGGAAGATTTGGGCCAGATTTCCGTCGCTACCGGAGGTGTTCCGAGACTACGAACCTCATGGAAAGTTTCTTACTTGCTATATATTGATTTAATGTGATAAATCTGCATGTGTAGTTAAGTTTTGGGAGGTTTAAACCATAAATGGGTTTTTGTAGATTTTGGGTGTTTAATCCTAAATCTTGTGTTTTAATTTGATTTGAGGTGAAATAATTAATTGTATAATGTTTAGAAGTGATTGGGTTGAATTTTTGTTGTTGATGTTGGGAAGAATCAAGGGTTTGAGGGTTTTGGGTCTTTAGGGTTCAAACAACCCGTAGCTTAAACTTTAAAATTCTACAGAACCGAATCGATTCGGCCCTAGCGAATCGATTCGGTAAGGGGGAAAGTGTTAGGTCTGAATAGGACGAATCGATTCGAACATATCGAATCGATTCGGGGTTATGCAGAATGCCAGGGTCTTCTTGACCGAAAAGATTCGGACCTACGGAATCGATTCTCTTTTGGGGACTGAATCGATTCGGATAGGGCGAATCGATTCGGATGTCCTGCATTTTTGGGATGTTTTTCTAGTTTAGTTTTGGTTCTTTTCTTTAGGCTCGGAGTTTAGGAACCTTCCTTTGGGGAGTAATTAAGAGTCTTAGAGGGTGGTTTTGGGTAGACTAATGCCCTAGGATTAATTGGGATGTTTAGGCTTACCCCAAGGGCTAGTTTGCGTAGGTTGATATCCGAATCATTTAAGAGATTAACCTAGAGATAATTTGGAGATAAAATGTTAAGGTTGAGATAATTGGAAGACTCTCCTTGAGGGAGATTCATTTTGATGGTTTAAAATATTATATTGAAGTCTTAGGGACTAATTTGAGGTTTATGGCACTTCGGGTCTTAAGTCATTAATAAAATATGACATTAAGAATGAGAAATGCATAAAGATAAAATGTGGTACTAATAAATAAGTAAAAATGATTTTGAGAATGTAAAATTGGATGTTTTCAAATGAAAAAGTAATGATTTTTCATAAATGTTAATTTATGGATACACACCTCTCTAAATCGCTATCATAAGGGAAGTTACGCGCGTTGTGGTGAAGCCCCTGGCTAATGAATGTAGGGTGGATATAGTCCCTAGGCCATGTGAGAGTTTGTGATTATATATTTTTCTGCGATGGTTAGGAGATTCCGGGTGTGGTCTTGACTATCCCGCAGGCACATGGTCGCTTCCCGACGTTTCGATAGGATCCCAGGTTGTCTTAATGATAGGCCCTAGAAGATGATAGCCATTTAGGGGCGCGCACAGTGGGGAAACCCGGACGGGCGGTCTTAGAATAGTTATATATATATATATGATTATAACTATTCTGAATCAAGTTGGACTTGATGTATAATGGGTGCCACAAAGAGCACAATGAAATGCCATAAAGAGCATGAGAAAGTGCCACAAGGAGCACGATGAACTTCCATAAAGAGCATATAATGATGATTATATTCCTGATAAGGAAGAGATTTTTACAAATGTATAATTGAGATATAATGCCACAAAGAGCATAGAAACTATGATTTTATTTCCTAATAAGGAATGAAATTTCGAAATGAAATAGTATATGATGAAAGTAGAATGGTAAACCTTTGATAAAATGTTGTACCATTTATATGTATATTCCTAAAGAAAGAATTAGGAATTCTGCCATTAGATGATGAATGGGTTTATTTTTATAATCCTTGAGTAGCTGTAGATGTGACCTCCCACACTTATGCACACACACATACATTTATTGATTATTTAGTGCTAAGGATCTAATGGATCTCAACGATCAACCTTGCCTAAGTAGTAGTGTATCGGGGGGGTTCCTTGTTTGGATTTCTCTTTGCGAGACACCCCACGTACGAATAGGGCATAGTGTTGAGACTGGGGAGAAGTTATCCCTTAGTAATTAGGGTTAACTAGATCATCTCATCATATTGCGCTAGGTTTCTGCTAGAATCAAAAGGTGAGAAATATTATTGTTATCTGCGAGAGAATTACGCACTTAGCTGTCATGCATTTTTAGTCACATGGTAATCATATCAAATCGGGCCCTGACCCGTATCTATATTTCTCTGTTTCTGCATATTCTTTGCCGTTACAGGTGCTCTACCGCATGGACACCCGTGATTACATTTCCATTTCAGTTATCATGGAGCTACATCATATTACGGATGTTGTAGGTTACTTGTATTAGACGCTTCTTTCTATTGTACTCTAGTTATGTTTAGTATATTTTATTCAGGTGTGTTGTGCCCAAGGTATTACACTCATTCATTATATTGTAAATATTGATATGTAATACTCTATGTAATTATTTGTATTGGTCTATTCACCGACAGCTTATTCGGTGATATTTATTATATTGTCATTCTTTATCCATTGATTTTTGGTATCCACCGTTTTTGCAAATGGAATTGTCTAAGTGTTTTTCTTTACTTTCAAATTTTTTAATTTGACAGTCTGTTTTCTAAAATGATTGGTGGTTATCTCATACTATTATTTTAATCGATAGTGATGCTGAGAATGGACCACATATGATTCTTGTGATAATTAGAGTATTGGGATGGCCACCTATTATTTTAGTAAGCGAGTTGTCACAGGTGGTATCAGAGCATTAGGTTCTAGAGTCCTTAGGAATTTGTACGAACGTTCTACGTCTTCTGCGTTTCTCTCTAATTGATGTAGATCCCTAAGATTAAGATCATTGATTTCTCGCGTGAGATTTCGTTCTCCTGCTATGTTGTGAGAACCCCGAAGATCTTCTGTGCGTTCGTGTGAGACTTGTAAGTCGTCAGATGAAGTGCGTTATGGAAGGCCGTTGTGAAGGCATCACGAGGCGGGATTACTAAGAACTGTAGGCTGTAGTCGGGGATGAGGGACGCTTTAGAGGTCTCTTCCTTTGTAGCATTATTCTATATTGCTGCCGTGACTACTAAGTACAGTGGAAATATTTTTCCCAAGTATTGCTGCGGTAGAGAGTGGTACTATGCTTGAGACTCCAAGCAATGTCAATTCGGAGTGGAGAGGTCCTTGACAAGGACCACATGTTGAAGTTCGATTGGATAGAGAAAGTGTAACCTCGTTTGGTGAGAATGTAAGGCCGGAGAGTTTTGGCCTAGAGAGGGGTGTAGAAGTGCCCAGGTCTGAGGGTTTGAGAAGAACCTTTCACCCATTGGATTAAGGTTGAAATGGCGAGAATGGTAGTCGCCTCTTTATAGTGGGGCAGAATGTTTTGCCAATTGAGAGGGCCTCTCATTGGAAATGATAGGCTCGTAAGTAAGTGTTGGTAACACTTCTAGAGAAGTAGTGTTCATGAGACCCCATGGGTGGACATCCACCTGGGGAAGACTCGTGGGGCTAAGGTCGGGGAGGTTGGTAGGATGTTCTCTTTGCTGAAGAAGTTAAGGGAACTATGCGTTCTGATCTTGTCGGTTGTAGAACAAGGGCGAGATTTGGAGGCCTAGTTGGGACATTGATGGAAGTAGTTTGGTTCGGTTCAGACTAGAATGATGTGTCTTGGAACCATTGGTAATAGCCAAGGAGGTTGGCTAGTATGTTGGTGGAATTTCCAACTAGGGTGCGAGTGGTGCATTCCTTAAGGTAAGATGGAGTAGTATGGTGTTAACCCTAGATTCGGTTGTGTATATCGAGCTTGTGATAGTATCGGTGTTTATATATAGTAAATATATCTATATAACTTCCATGATAGGGGAGTTCTATATTTTCTTTCACTCGTTATGGGGCGAGTGGTGATATGTGGTACCTGCTACCTGTATTATATGTAAAATAAGAGTAAAGAAATTTTTGGTTGGGTTGGTGTGATAGCAAGCAAATGAATTGCTAGGCCATCCTATTTCTATTTCTGGGAGAAGGACTAGTTGTTCTATAATATCTCCCCTGGATACGGGTCGAGACTTTATAGAGGTGGTTTACAGTATGTAGATAGTTTCCTTTATTTTTGTTTTTATTCTATTTACTTGCTTTGTTTGCTTTGCTTGTGTATGTTGTGCCTTATCTCCATGACCGGCTAGTTAAGGGGATTGTTTGGAGGGGTTCCTTGTTTGGATTTCGCTTCGGCGAGACGCTCCACGCATGAACCTTAACGACGTTAGGAGTGGAGAGATGTGCATTTTCTTTTCTTTTCTGTTCTTTCTTTTCTTTTTCGGTTGGTAGAGATGCTGGGTTGGAAGGTTTAGCCAAGAATCACGTATATGAGTGATTAAGGGTTAAGTTGATGTACGATATATGAGCACTATGATAGTTTTCCTCTGATCGATGTGGGGAAGACTAAGATTATGAAAGTCCGATGGAGACTTATGGTTATGCCTTAATGATAGGGCCATTTATATAGAGGTATATGTGTATTTTGGGATAAAGTATTTGTGGCATCTTACAAAAATTAAATGCCTCAGTCGATTGTTATGGTGGGACGTAGAAGTATACATTTGTTAGTAGAATTACGAGTTAGGATTTCGCCGTTCCCGATCATGTGTCTTCGACCGTTACTTCTCGACGACCGACAATGCGAGGTAGTAGTGTAACGGGAGGGTTCCTTGTTTGGATTTCTCTTCGGCGAGACATCCCACGTATGAAACCAAGCGAATGTCGAAAGTCGGGAAAGGTCTTGGACACTAGGGATATATTTATTATTATCCTTATACGACTAGATTAGATAGAATATAGATCGTCTTTAGGATTCTTAGGACGCTAGGCCCTTAGGGCATGCGACGTTATTTTAGGAAGGTGGTTGGGAGTTGACCTCAATAGGTTTGTGGGTTAACTCTAGGTAGGATTCGATCCCTAAAACGAGAAGTAAAGGATCTCGAGAGGTTCGGGATGTTGGGCCAAAGGAGATGAGGCCTTTCTTAGATAGAGTGTTACGTCGGTAACCTAGTTTTTGGAGGAATTGAAGTGTAAGCTGACTTTTTCTCCTGCACTCGTGTTGTTATGATCAAGAGTGGGTTTAACGAATGAGTCTTTGCCAGGAATGGGAAGTATTAATATGGGAGCATGAACTCATTGTTCATGTGTCTCACACTTTTAAAACTTCGTGAGAAGTGTCATCCCCCGCTTGATTTAAAGTTCATAGTGGTATTATTCGCCTTAAAGAATTAGAGGCACTACTTCCTGGGAAATAATTTGGGTCTTTCACGAGCAACAAGTTGGTAATTGTGAAGGACTAGCGATAGATTATTCCCTTTCGTAAGGCAATGCGGATGGGAGTAGTGTAGTCGCCGAGTAGAAACCGTCTGAGAGTTTAGTCGTGGCATGGAATGCCAATGGAGCGAGTTAAATCGAGGGGGCTCTATTGTAAGAGAATTTATGTCCGTGATTGACCCTTTCACCTACTAGTACGTAGAGAGTACTGTGGAACGAGGACGGGTCTATCCGTGGACATCCTTATCGGATTACCGATAATGATTCGGTCATGATTCTAGTGGAGAAAACTGTGTATCATTGGACCAATCGTTGCTTACTCAATGGAAATGGGAGGACTAAGTACAGAAGTGTACGCCCAGCTCTTCTTAGTAGGAGTTCTATAACTGTATGCGGTTCATAGCAATGGTGGTGAACTAAGAGGGACATTCGTGTCAAGGTACTGGTAAAGTTTCCAGGAAGAAATGGGAACCGTGTGGATATGGGGTATATCCTACCACCCATAAGTGGATGGGTGGGTTTGATTTAAAGGAAGGATTGGAGTAATAGTTCTTATGGATCGAATTTTCGTATAATAACTCCGATCATTTTCGATAAGCATGATACCGTGTGTAGCCTAGTACAGTTGGCTGTGTGCCCTGTCTACTCGTTGGAATGGAAACCGCGAATAGTATATTCCTAGGATGGGGTGTGGTCCGGGAATATTTCTTTAAAGATTGAGCTCATTGAGCAGTAGACTTCTAAGGGCTACGCCAACGCGAATAGGAGTTAGTAGTGCCGAGGTTGTTTAGGTATCTCCTCCCTTAGTAGAAGGGTGGGATCGATAGTTCCTGAGGAACATATTAGTGCTATGTTATAGCATGATGTTGTGGACTGAGATCGAATAGTAATAACCTTAGTTTGAGTCCTACGGGGACATTGCCCTATAGAGGGGTTTGCTAGTATGGTAGCACGGTTTTTGGTATAGTATACCCCTTTATATGGTTATGGGTTACGCTTGAATTTTGAGGGCAAAATTCCCCTTTAAGGGGGGGGGGGGGGGGGGGGGGGAGTATGTAACAACCCAGGTTTTTGAGCGACTATTTTATACTATTTTGCCTAATGGGCTAATTTTATAAAATAAGGGATGTTGGAGTAAATATTATTTCCCGTGAGACTTAGGGATAATATTTACTATGTTTTGTCTATTTACCGTTATGAGAAGGTAAATAGCATTATAATGTGTATTTGCATCGTTATATGTAAAACGACGGTTATGACCAATATTTAAATTTGGGTATAATTAATGAAATAAAATGAAATTGGAACGTAAAAATAGTTCAAACTTTCCCGAATGCCAAAATAGGGGGTGCGATTGTTTTTAGAATAGTCGAGATAGTCGAAATAAGTGCCACGTTGTATTTTTGAGTTTCGGGCACTTTTTACGCGTTATGGCTCAATTAAGTGATTACGAGTCATTTTAGTAGTGTATTAACAATTAAAAGTGGGGATTTATGTTTTGAGACCCGTATAAGTCCCCCACCCCCTTTCTTTTTCTTCATTTTTGGGAGAGAAGCCAAAGGAGAGAGAGAGAGAGAGAGAGAGAGAGAGAGAGAGAGAGAGAGAGAGAGAGAAGAGAGTTGGGAGAAAATGGAGAGAAAGAGAGAAAATGGAAGATTTGGGCCGGATTTACGTCGCTACCGGAGGTGTTCCGAGACTACGAACCTCGAGGCAAGTTTCTTACTTGCTACATATTGATTTAATGTGATAAATCTGCATGTGTAGTTAAGTTTTGGGAGGTTTAAACCATAAATGGGTTTTTGTAAATTTTGGGTGTTTAATCCTAAATCTTGTGTTTTAATTTGATTTGAGGTGAAATAATTAATTATATAATGTTTAGAAGTGATTGGGTTGAATTGTTGTTGTTGATGTTGGGAAGAATCAAGGGTTTGAGGGTTTTTGGGGCTTTAGGGTTCAAACAACCCGTAGCTTAAACTTTGAAATTCTGCAGAACCGAATCGATTCGGCCCTAGCGAATCGATTCAGTAAGGGGGAAAGTGTCAGGTCTGAATAGGACGAATCGATTCGGACATACCGAATCGATTCGAGGCTATGCAAAATGCCAGGGTCTTCTTGACCGAATCGATTCGGACCTACCGAATCGATTCACTTTTCGGGACCGAATCGATTCGGATAGGGCGAATCGATTCGGATGTCCTGCATTTTTGGGATGTTTTTCTAGTTTAGTTTTGGTTCTTTTCTTTAGGCTCAGATTTTAGGAACCTTCCATTGTGGAGTAATTAAGAGTCCTAGAGGGTGGCTTTGGGTAGACTAATGCCCTAGGATTAATTGGGATGTTTAGGCTTACCCCGAGGGCTAGTTTGCGTAGGTTGATATCCGAATCATTTAGGAGATTAACCTAGAGATAAATTGGAGATAAAATGTTAAGGTTGAGATAATTGGAAGACTCTCCTTGAGGGAGATTCATTTTGATGGTTTAAAATATTATATTGAAGTCTTAGGGACTAATTTGAGGTTTATGGCACTTCAGGTCTTAAGTCATTAATAAAATATGACATTAAGAATGAGAAACGCATAAAGATAAAATGTGGTACTAATAAATAAGTACAAATGATTTTGAGAATGTAAAATTGGATGTTTTCAAATGAAAAAGTAATGATTTTTCATAAATGTTAATTTATGGATACACACCTCTCTAAATCGCTATCATAAGGGAAGTTGTGCGCGTTGTGGTGAAGCCCCCTGGCTAATGAATGCAGGGTGGATATAGTCCCTAGGCCATGTGAGCATTTGTGATTGTATATTTTTCTGAGATGGTTAGGAGATTTCGGGTGTGGTCTTGACTATCCCGCAGGCACATGGTCGCTTCCCGACGTTTCGATAGGATCCCAGGTTGTCTTGATGATAGGCCCTGGAAGATGATAGCCATTTAGGGGCGCGCACAGTGGGGAAACCCGGACGGGCGGTCTTAGAATCGTTATATATATATATGATTATAACTATTCTGAATCAAGTTGGACTTGATGTATAATGGGTGCCACAAAGAGCACAATGAAATTCCATAAAGAGCATAAGAAAGTGCCACAAAGAGCACGATGAAATGCCATAAAGAGCATATAATGATGATTATATTCCTGATAAGGAAGAGATTTTTACAAATGTATAATTGAGATATAATGCCACAAAGAGCATAGAAACTATGATTTTATTTCCTGATAAGGAATGAAATTTCGAAATGAAATAGTTTATAATGAAAGTAGAATGGTAAACCTTTGATAAAATGTTGTACCATTTATATGTATATTCCTAAAGAAAGAATTAGGAATTGTGCCATTAGATGATGAATGGGTTTATTTTTATAATCCTTGAGTAGCTGTAGATGTGACCTCCCACACTTATGCACAGACACATACATTTATTGATTATTTAGTGCTAAGGATCTAATGGATCTCAACGATCAACCTTGCCTAAGTAGTAGTGTATCGGGGGGGTTCCTTGTTTGGATTTCGCTTTGCTAGACACCCCACGCACGAATAGGGCATAGTGTTGAGACTGGGGAGAAGTTAGCCTTTAGTAATTAGGGTTAACTAGATCATTTCATCATATTGTGCTAGGTTACTGCTAGAATGAGAGGTGAGAAATATTACTGTTATCTGCGAGAGAATTACACACTTAACTGTCATGCATTTTTAGTCACATGGTAATCATATCAAACCGGGCCCTGACCCGTATCTATATTTCTCTATTTCTGCATATTCTTTGCCGTTACAGGTGCTCTACGGCATGGACACCCGTGATTACATTTTCATTTCAGTTGTCATGGAGCTACAGCATATTGCGGATGTTGTAGGTTACTTGTATTAGACGCTTCTTTCTATTGCGCTCTAGTTATGTTCAGTATATTTTATTCGGGCGTGTTGTGCCCAAGGTATTACACTCATTCATTATATTATAAATATTGATATGTAATACTCTATGTAATTATTTGTATTGGTCTGTTCACCGACACCTTATTCGGTGATATTTATTATATTGTCATTCTTTATCCATTGATTTTTGGTATCCACCGTTTTTGCAAATGGGATTGTCTAAGTATTTTTCTTTACTTTCAAATTTTTTAATTTGACAGTCCGTTTTCTAAAATGATTGGGGGTTATCCCATACTATTATTTTAATCGACAGTGATGCTGAGAATGGACCACCTATGATTTCTGTGATAATTAGAGTATTAGGCTGGCCACCTATTATTTTAGTAGGCGGGTTGTCACATACAACAAGAAAAACTAGGATTTTCAAGCTTGGACAACATGGGCCCTCTCAACGCATGATTAATCTAAACTAAAGGCTCTAATGCCAATTGTTGGAGATCGATATATGCAGAATAACAAATTTTAACAATTGAATCTTTGATTAATCATACGATAGAAAACGTAAAAGTAAAAACTAGGTTTGATAAATAAACCTAAGGTTTCAAATATGATACCTTTGCAGATCCAGTTGCAATCCGATACGGAGAAAGGTATTTGAAGAAAATGAGGGTATGCCTTCTTTTTAATCTCCAAAAGAATGATTGAATGCTTTGAAATTCTTGTATCTTCTAGTATGTGATCCTCCCAAAGTTAGGTAGGTGATTATCGCGTGAAAGGTGTGTTCATGTAAGGACACAATCGTTGTTTTAGTTTCACCGTGTTAATACAAAGACCTAAATTACGACTACACTTGCGATACAAGTATAGCGGTAAGTCGGGTATCGAATCCACAGAGAATGTTCGATAGATCGTAACGGATTATTAATTCAGGAATAAAAGCGTAAAAGGGTGATGTGTGAATATAAATAAAAGAAAAGAGATAAGTTAGGTCTAAATAAAGTAAAAGTGAGGATCGGGATATCATCCAACCATATGGCTCGAAATAACTATTATTCAGAATTCTGGCTCGAAAGCAATTTAATCGAGCATTATCAATTAATCATAAACATCACACAATAAGGAACAATCCAAAGTTGCGAGATTAAACATTTAACCGAAAATGGTCGCACGCGGATTAAACTCGGATTATCTCTATAAACACTAATGTTGCATGACAGAGAAAGTTAAACGCGTAATAATCCGACTTTAATACGCGCGGGTTCAATTAAACACAATTTTGCACGAAACCTAATTTTCAGAGCTCGGTGCCCGTTAATGACGGAACGAAATCCCGACCCTATTTATTTAGGGGCACATAATGATTAAACTAAATTACAACTAATTAAACTTGGAAAGAAAGAAATAAAGCAAGTAAACTAATTAATAAAGCATGAAACTAATTTACCAAGCTAGGAAATTGAAGAACAAAACTATATTCAAGGAGATGATAGTGAATAGTTCAATCTTACAAAACCAAATGGATGTCACCCCGAGAAGAAAAGAATATGAGCTCTTAAAACCAAACCCTAACCTAAAATGTCTTCTAAAACTGAATATATCTGATATTACAACAAAATTCCCATATATAGTAAGTTGGGATAAAAGAAAAGAAAAGCAAAATATCTTAAAAAAGTAGGGGGTCGATCGATCGACCTCTTTGGTCGATCGATCGATGGTTGGAATCGTGGAAAAAATCTAAAGGATCGATCGATTAAACCTTTTGATCGATTGATCGATCAAGCAGTGTAGAATCTCCTTTCCTCCTGTTTTCGTGTATTTGGTATTCTCCTCCGCTAGAAATGCCGTAACTTCTTCAATAGGGATCGGAATCGTTCATCGTTTACGGCCAAGCGAAGCTTGTGAGGAGGTCTACATCTTTTGTGAGATGTCGGGCTAGGTGCCCAAATTGTGAATTGACTGAATTTCCATTGAACGTGCGATTGCATACGGAACTTGAGCGGAATCCGTCCGAACTCCATTCTTAGTACCTAAATACCTACAAAAGCCCAATTATACCTCATATAGCATGTTAACAATATAAACCAAGGTTGTATGGTTAACGAGATTAAATATAAAGATTAAGGCACCCGAGGGGGTTAAAATGTGTAGGTTCGAGAGATGAAATACGCAATATTTGTGTATTATCACACCCCTAACTTACACATTGCGTGCCTCTTACGGGGTTGTTTGGGGGATGCTTTGGGTTTTCACCCTTTAAAGGCTTGTTTTTAAGTCTAAGTGTTAATTTTTGCAAATTATCATCATATTCTCAAATCGGGAGAACCGCAACTACGCGATCAATTCGTACAAGTTACATTGGTCTCGTGCGAGGTGTTCGTTCCTCTTACGGGGCCGTTTTGGGGTTGATTTGGGTTTTCACCCTTTAACGGCTTGTTTTTAAGTCTAAGTGTTGATTTTTATAAATTATCGTCATATTCTCAAACTGAGAGACCCGTGACTACGCGGTCAGTTCGTACAAGTTACATTGGTCCCGTGCGAGGTGTTCGTGCCTCTTAAGGGGCCATTTTGGGGGCTAATTTAGGTTTTCACCCTTTAACGGCTTGTTTTCAAGCCAAATCGACATATTTTGAAATTATCATCATATTCTCAAATCAGGAGATCCGCGACTACACGGTCAGTTCGTATAAGTTATGTTGGTACCGTGCGAGGTGTTCATGCCTCTAACTAGATTGTTTGGGGGTTGGTTTAGGTTTTCTCCCTTTAACGGCTTATTTTTAAGTCTATGTGTTGATTTTTGAAAATTATCATCATATTCTCAAATCGAGAGACCCGCGACTACGCGGTCAGTTTGTACAAGTTACATTGGTCACGTGCGAGGTGTTCGTGTCTCTTATGGATCCGTTTGGGGACTGGTTTGAGTTTTCACCCTTCAACAGCTTGTTTTCAAGCCAATTCGACATATTTTGAAACTATCATCATATTCTCAAACTGGGAGACCCGTGACTACGCGGTCAGTTCCTACAAGTTACATTGGTCCCATGCGAGGTGTCCGTGCCTCTTACGGGTTCGTTTGGGGGCTGGTTTATGTTTTCACCCTTTAACGGCCTATTTTCAAGTTTAAGTGTTAATTTTTATAAATTATCGTCATATTCTCAAACCAGGAGACCCGTGACTACACTGTCAGTTCCTACAAGTTACATTAATCCCATGCGAGGTGTTTGTGTCTTATACGGGGACGTTTTGGGGTTAGTTTGGGATTTCATCCTTTAACGGCTTGTTTTTAAGTCTAAGAGTTGATTTTTGCAAATTATCATCATATTCTCAAACCGGGAGGCCCATGAATATGCGGTCAGTTCATACAAGTTACATTGGTCCCGTGTGAGGTGTTCGTACTCTTACGGGGTCGTTCGGGGGCCAGTTTGGGTTTTCACCCTTTTATAGACTTGTTTTTAAATCTAAGTGTTGATTTTTGCAAATTATCGTCATATTCTCATACCGAGGGATTCAGGAGTATGCAGTCAGTTCCTATAAGTTACATTAGTCCCGTGCGGGGTGTTCATGCCTCCTACGGGGACGTTTGGTGGCTGGTTTAGTTTTTTCCCCTTTGACGGCCTCTTTTTAAGTCTAAGTATTATTTTTGAAAATTATCGTCATATTCTCAAACCGAGAGACCCGTGACTACGCGGTCAGTTCCTACAAGTTACATTGGTCCTGTGCGAGGTGTTCGTTCCTCTTATGGGGCCGTTTTGGGGCTGGTTTGGGATTTCACCCTTCAACGGCTTATTTTTAAGTCTAAGTGTTTATTTTTGCAAATTATCGTCATATTCTCAAACCGGGAGACCCGCAAGTACGCAATCAATTTATACAAGTTACATTGGTCCCATGCGAGGTGTTCGTGCCTCTAATGGGGCCGTTCTGGGGCTGGTTTGGGTTTTCACCCTTCAACGGCTTGTTTTTAAGCCTAAGTGTTGATGTTTGCAAATTATCATCACATTCTCAAATCGGGAGACCCGTAACTGTGCGGTCAGTTTGTACAAGTTATATTTGTCCCATGCGAAGTGTTCGTGCCGCTTACGGGGCTGGTTTGGGTTTTTACCCTTCAACGGCTTATTTTTCAGCCAAATCGACATATTTTAAAATTATCATCATATTCTCAAACCGGGAGACCCGTGACTACACGGCCAGTTCGTACAAGTTATAATGGTCCCGTGTAAGGTATTCGTGCCTCTTACGAGATCATTGGGGGGCTGGTTTGGGTTTTCACCCTTTAACGGCTTCTTTTTAAGTCTAAGTGTTGATTTTGGTAAATTATCATCATATTCTCAAATCGGGAGACCCATGACTACGCGATCAGTTCCTACAAGTTACACGGGTCCCGTGCGAGGTGTTTGTATCTCTTACAGGGACGTTTGGGGGCTGGTTTAGGTTTTCACCCATTAACGGCCTGTTTTTAAGTTTTAAGTGTTGATTTTTTCAAATTATCATCATATTCTCAAACCGGGTGACCCACGACTACACGATCAGTTCGTACAAGTTACATTGGTCCCGTGTGAGGTGTCTGCGCCTCTTTCGGGGCCGTTTTGGTGTTGGTTTGGGTTTTCACCCTTTAACGACTTGTTTTCAAGCCAAATCGACATATTTTGAAATTATCGTCATATTCTCAAACCGGGACACCCGCGACTACGCGGTCAGTTCGTACAAGTTACATTGGTCCCGTGCGAGGTGTTTGTATTTCTTACGGGGTCGTTTGGGGGCTAGTTTGGGTTTTCACCCTTTAACGGCTTGTTTTTAAGTCTAAGTGTTGATTTTTGCAAATTCTCATCATATTATCAAACCGGGAGACCTGTGACTACGCGGTCAGTCCTACAAGTTACATTGGTCCCGTGCGAGGTGTTCGTGCCTCTTACGGGGTCGTTTTGGGGCTGGTTTGGGTTTTCACCCTTCAACGGCTTAATTTTAAGTCTAAGTGTTGATTTTTGTAAATTATCGTCATATTCTCAAACCGAGAGACCCGCGACTACACGGTCAGTTCGTACAAGTTACATTGGTCCCATGCGAGGTGTTCGTGCCTCCTATGGGACCGTTTTGCTGCCGGTTTGGGTTTTCTCCCTTCAACGGCCTATTTTTAAGTTTAAATGTTATTTTTGCACCATTTCCCCCTGTCCTGCCCTGATGGCTGGACTCTCTTGATCTCTTACTCTCAGTCATGTGAAAGCGGTGATCCTGGCAGTGAAGTAGTGCCGCGTTAACCACATCAGAATAAGTGGCCAACGAGAGGTTTCCCAACAAGTGCTGACGGATCCTCCAAGTCAACCCATCCGTGAACTTCTGAATCTTCTTCTCCTCAGTAGGAATCTCATCGGGAACAATGTTCAAGAGATTAGTGAATTCAGCCTCATACTTGGCCACGGTCTTCCCCTCCTGCTTGAGGTTCATTAACTTTTTCCTCATTTCTGTGTGAACAGCTAACGAAAAATATTTACGGTCGAACTGCACCCAGAACTCCTGAATAGAAAGGGCGTTCCTCTCCTCCGCGGTGGTAATAGACTCCCACCACTGCAACGCTGATCCTACTAGCTTAAAAGTATCCAGTATTTGCTTCTGAACATCCGTGCACTCGTACATCCTTAAGTGCCTTTAAATTTCCTTCCTCCACTGACTGGATACCACAACGTCGGAGCTACCTGCAAACTCCGGAGGGTGTGCTTTCTGAAAAGCATCACGAACGTGTTCCCAAGAAGACGGGAATGCATGATCCTTAACTAGCGCGACTACCGGCGCCTGGGGTGGTGTCTGCTGCACAACTGTGAGGGCGGCATTTACCGCTTGGGCTACAATAGCTGCAACCTCTACGGCATTCATGGTGCCCTGAACTGGTGCAGGCTGTGGCTCGAGTTGAGCATCCCTAGGAACTCGATGCGCACATCGTGGAGGCATCTGAAATGAGAGTAAAGTATTATAAGTTCGCAGTTATTATCTCAAAATAGCTGAAGAGAGAAGCATACACAAAAGAATACAACAGTCCTAAAATATAGGGCTCTATATTGAAGAAAGCTTAGCGGAAACATAACAAGCCGTACAGATCCTAAGGACACTAGAACCTGATGCTCTGATACCACCCGTGAAACCCCGACTAATTAAATACCGGGTAGCTACTCCTTTATTCAAATTAATACAAAATGCCAAGTTGATTCAGTTCATAGCATCACTATCGAAAATATTTTAACAATTACTAGCCACCTAATATTTAGAAAGTGAGTTGTCAATTTTAATTAAATCTGAATAACATGTAATAAGTAAATCAGGAAATGCTAACATAAACTCCACCACATAGTCATAATAGAAGAACCATAAAATAATAATGAGTCTGGAGGAATACTCCTCACAATAATCCGAATACTGGAATAAACAAATACCAAGTCTGCATCGCTAAATTAATTACAACCCAAAATCTGAAATAACTGAATAAGTAAGATGTCTCTAAAAGAAATGGGGCGACATGCCCAACAAATGAGAAAATCTGATAATAGAGTCAAGATTGAAAATGGAAGCGTCTATTGTCAAGGTCCTGTAACTTCCACAACAGCTACAGCACGTCACCTGAATGGAACTCCTATACTTGGTGTCCTTGTGGTTGGGCACCTAAAAGGTTTTACAAAACAATAGATTTGAAAGCAAACGGTTCAGAGCCTGATTGTGAAAACAGTTTAAAAATTGCAAGTGTTTAATATCATTAAATATTAAATATAAATTACATGATAGTGTGTGCACTCACATGAGTTCCTCACCTCTCAACTAATTGTGCACTCCTATCGTACTCGTACACATTCTAGTTATTCCCATATTTAACTAGTCCAATACAAAATCTAACATTACTATACGATTACCATTTAAATTCCCAACATCTTATTTTAAACATAGTGTTTCACTTTTCTACACAGTTTTCCCATATTAGAACTACTAATTACTAGAGATCTTCCATTTTATCTTTACAAAACGTTTTCATTGTTATACTCACATTTATACATGACAGTTCATTTCAATTAACAGTATATTATTATCATCATAAATATACAATACTAGCACCCCGAGACTAAGCTGCGGTGCACACATACTCTGCTATCCAATCCCGGTACATCATGTACATAAGGATCACATATTCCGAATTTCTCAGGAATCATTTCGTTAATCAACAATCACAAATAATGGAGGCGAACATAGTTCACATCACATGGGTCTCGCACATACCTACGCTCCCATGATCAGTAGACTTATTAACTTCTCAATAAGTCCTTCTCTGACCCATGTCCTCGAGGTACCAATCTAAATCCCCCCGTAGGCACACAAAGATTAGATGGCCCTGATCGAACGCCGACCTCCCATGATAGCAACTACGGTAGGTATATTATACACAGATAACTACATATACTAAGCATTCACACATCTTAGATATCACAATATTTTATTAGAGGTGAACTTCTCATTTCTGATATTATCATTTAATATCATACGCTTATAAGTTCCCTGTCTATATACATTAAAGTTGCCAACTCTTCTCACGTCGTAATTAGGTACTCGCTTCCAAATTCACAAAGGTCATCCGGTTTACTATAAGATCCTAAGTTTTACTCCATAACGTACCCAATTTCTCATAACTATACCCACTAGTTAATAGGGGAAGGTTATCTCTCCATATAAATGAGTCTATGGGACATTTGAAATAAAAACAAGCCAAAAAGGCCATTCTGTCAACTCGTTAGAAGTCTCATTCGAACGAGGTCATTCGAACGAGTGTCGTTTGAACGAAAGGCTTCGAATGAACTACCAACTCGTTGGAAGGCATCCTGTCATCTCGTTAGAAACTCGTTCGAACGAGGTCGTTCGAATGACCTGGGCAGGTCTTCTAACGAGATGGCAGTTTAAGCCCAGAAATCCTAAAATCCATTTTTCTCAATTTTTCTCTTCTCTAAATTCACCCTAAGGCCATCCAAATAGTGTTTTAACGTTTATAAACCATTTCTAATCACCCTAGATCATCCCTTGACATATTTTAGGGGTCAAATCTTACAAATCAACATAGAATTAACATAAATCTCCAAATATTTCCCCAATCCCTATGAACATGAACCCAGAATTTTATTATGCCCAATTACTCATCATAAATCCATTTTTCAATCATCATATTCAACTCTTCAAATACTAAATTAGTCCATCGTCATTCTACATGCAAATCCTAACCCAAATTTAGAGTTTCTCCAACAATTTTATTTGTTTTCTTCAAAACTTTCAAGACAAAAATTGTTTCTACACTAAACATGGAAGAAATATTCAATGAACTCAAAAATATTAAATCACTTGCCTTAGATACGTTCTTCAGATTGTTGTCGATGATTCAAGGTTGATTCTCTCCTTTTCCGGGCATAATTCCTTTCCAATTTGATGGTGGTGAGTGTTTTTGGTTTGGAACCCTATGGTAACTCCTCTCTAACTCCCATAGCCCACTTCTAATTCTTTTGGCTGGTAATGGCCTTAGTGGACCTTTTATTAATCTTTAATTTACTTCAAAAATTCATGGGTTTTAATTCCCTAATTTTTAAAATTACCAAAATACCCTTGTAGATTGTCGGTTTGGCCTAAAAGTGCCCCGGAACCCAAACTAAACTCCCGGCTAGTGTTTTCTGACTATATCGACCCTTCCGGACACGTTGGCACACTCAAAATGACCATTTGATTGAGAAAAATATAATTCATTTTTTAATTTAAATAATTACATTCCTGACGCGACTGACACGCACGTCCCAACTAAATTTCTCAAATTATCGTATTTCAGTCTCGCGACAATTTTAATATTCAATACTCATGAAATTTTCAATTTTAACATCATAATCAAATACCAACTCACATCTCGCTAGGATTTATATCCGGATTAATTCCCAATTAATTCTCATTTAATTCAATTAATCCCTTAAATAAAAATTAATAAAATTAAGGGGTATTACAACATAGATCTACAGTTTAATTTCACATCTTGAGAAAATACTTGTTGATTTGGTTCTGTAAATGTTTTTAACTTTGAAATCAACAAAATCCTTTTATGTTTCTAGTTCTTTGAAACAAGACCTTTGACCTAGTTTGGAATCGCACTTGGTGATTTTCAATCTCAAAAATATTTTCAAAACCTAAGATTGATTAAGATCTTGATACGTCTTCTGAGCAAGATAGCCATGGATTCTGGGATTATTGTAAAGGTCAAATAAGGTTAAGTTTTGTGAGAAGAGAGAAATAGAAAATCAGAGCATATAGATCTTATATGTAATTTGTTAGGACTGGTTGTACGAAATAAGTGTGTGTGTGTGTGTGTGTGTGTGTGTGCATTAATGTGTTAGAAAGCACCTCCACAAACACTATTACCCTACCACACTAAAAGTGTTGGTAATAAGATCTCAAGAACAAGAGTCGACGTAAAGAACTTGAACAAATTGGAAGTTAGCAAACTGGGAGAATAACATCAACAATCAGAACTGCAGAGAAGTGATAAGGACACCAGAGGGTACATTCCTAAACTTATATAGGTCTGAGTTGTATACATGTTTGTTATATAGTTTGTAACTGTTAAAATTTGTTCTAGTGAAATTTTTGGTTTACTCCGTAGAGGGAGTCGTGGATGTTTCCTCAGTTGGGTGAGGTTTTACCACATAAAAAATCCTTGTTCTTAATCTTTCTACATCTCCTCATCTAATTCTTGGTTGTATTGTGTTTAAAGTTTTTTTTTAAACTGATTTATTAAACTTGTTAACAAATCTTGAACAGATCTCGTACATATTTGTTAAACACGTCGTGTGATTAATTAGTTTTGATTTTAAAGAAAAGAGTTTCTTCAAAAAATTGTTCAGAGTTACTTAAATAGTTTAATCTCATATTAAACGGATTTAGTAACATATTTTCAACGTAGCTTAATTTGAAATTGGAATCTCATGCTAAACAAGTGAAATGTTAATTAAAAATAAAACTGAACTAGTAGCATTATATAGGTTGTTTCATTACACTTCACACCAAACGCTCGAGTCGGACCGGGTTGACTACGGGTAACCCAAAAATCTATGCCGGGGTGTTACATTTATCTTGCTCTCAGTATTGTGTCTCTACTGTCCATAATTCCTCTGGACCTACTGGCCAGATAAAAACACATCATCTGCTCTTAGAAACCTCTTGGGCTCAACTCCCCCCATGTGGTTCCTTTTGCTGGTGAAGTCCCCTTACTCAGGACCATGACCCCCCCCCCCCCCCCTTATTTATTGGGCCTACTTTGGTCTCGTTCTTCAAAATCTTAGGGATTTTATCCCCAGAATGGTTAAAATGCTCCTACTGATGTAGGAGAGTAACTTTAACCACCCAAGCGCAAGTGATGAAAAAAGGGTTACCCGGTAACACCTGCCAAACCTTTCATGTAAGGTTTTTTCCAAATCAAAAAGTCTTTCTCGTACTAGCTGATAACGCGAGCATCCTCATTTGCCTTCATATCAATCTCTCCTGATGCAAATAGTGAAAGATAATTAAACTCTTCATCATACTGACCACCACATGGTTGCACAGATGAGGTCTTCAAAAAATTACTTTTAATGTCGCTACAGATGGTGAGTGAAAATATTTTCCTTTGAATCATACGCTAAGCACTTGCTAAAGGTCTCATGTCCAAAAGCCCTTAACTCCCAACAAAAGTTGACCTCATCCGTGGGACATCTCGTAAGAAAAACCAATCAAGCAATAATGTCATGAAACCTTCTAAATGATCATGTTTATAGAGAACACAAACCCTAAGCGATAAAGCTATAAAGTAGCTAAAGAACACAATGCAAAAAAGAAACATACACATGCAAGATCCCTAGGACACTAGAACATGGAATGCTTTGATACCAAAAATGAAACCCCAAAAAATCCTTACATAAATCAATTAGGTCTACCATAGAAATCACATGGATCAAAACTTTTTGTAACATTCTTAGCATAAGAAATAAACAGAAATTGAAAGAACATGAATAATACAATGAAATACTTTATCAACACAAAACCAACTCTAATTCCAATCACCAATAAAATAACATTTTCCGTCTCTGAATATAAATATATATGTACAGCCAAACTAGAAATAAAGGATAATGATAAAATGATGAGCTACACTTGATCGACTCCTACAATATTGGGAGTAAGAAATAGGATGCCGCTAGAGATGCTCCTCCAACGATCCCACATTTACAAGAACTACCGCAATAGGGAAAAAGAGTTTTTAAAAGAAAACATAAACAACAAGCATATGTAGAATATGATTATAATTTAATACGGGTCACACCATAACTACACATTTTCCTCATATGCTTTCATATAATTTAAAATATTGGTTATCCAACCCAACAACCTAAAATATCGTTCGGTTCTAAATTCCGAACCCATATGTCACCATTTGATTAAAGCTTTACATATTCATTCTTTAATATTTAGTTTATCTCTTTCATTATAAAACATAAGTTGTGTGGTAATCTTAAACCCATGGTAGGTCTCACTAATTAACCAATATACCAATAACAAGCTTATATCTCGAGTCTATACACATTTAACTATCTCATGTTAATAATAAAATATGCAGATCTCTAGTTTATATATATATATATATATATATATATATATATACACCAATTCGAATCATAAGTATGTAGGTAGACAAACATCCCTATAAGTCATATACATATTTACCATAACATATAAAGTAGTACTATTATCTCTGGTAAAGCCATACAATAATCACATATTATAGGAGAAAGAATATACTCATGTATAATGTCGATACAAAGGTACAACCTTCGGTTTATACAAATAGATGAGCATCTCTCACGTTCACACCTAATAAAGGCCTACTCTTATTACCTTCGAGGATCTGTCTCACATACTAGTATATTCTTAGATCATCCCAAACATAAGACCTCATCATAGCAGGGGATAAATCACCACGTCAACCCATTACTCATAAATCCTACTATACCTAAGTCTTATAAAAGAAATATCCCCGAAGACCATCTCAGTCGTGGGTACCTAGACGTGTGATCTAAGGGTAAAGTATGACCAAGTAAGAGCCCATCTAATCAGCACATAATTAATGTGGTCCGCGTCCCATGTGCCCCATCATGGAATTCCCCTAGTATGCCTACCAATAAGAACACACACACGTGGTATGCATTGTACATAAAAACACAAGCAATTTTCTCCCTCACTAATGGGCTAAATCATACATATACATAACCCTCACAAACGGATTAAAGTAAATCACCCATATGCAGACCCTATGCTATGGGGTCATACTAGCATCGCAATCATAGAAAAATTTATCACATCTATAACTTTACATTCATCCCATAATATCATAGAAAGGTATATCACATCTATAATCTTATATTCGTCCCATAGTATATTAACTCTAACCTCTTTGGTTCCCAATTCTAAGCGTAATCTCATCTCTCGTACATTAAAAATCATACATAAATTATTTTCAATCTCAATTAGCCCAAGTCTATTCTCCCAAGGTATCGCGTCTATGTATAATCGCACAACTATTTTAAATGAAACCATAGGACATAATAACCACCTCACTCGGGAAGATTATAACCCAAACCAAATCACACCCAAAAGGTATTCATCCTACTCTTACATCACAACAATTTAAACCAATCCCGACCAACAAGCCCAATCCTATAACTTACCAATTCCTAATGGAAAAACTCAGTCTACACTCCGGTCTACCCTAGAATGCCAAGTCCTTCATTTAATCCTTTAAATCTATGATTTTCATAATATCCAAATACCGCAAATATTATTCTCCAATATTTCAAATCATAAGAATACATCACTACTCTATAGATTCATGAAAACTATGAGTCAACAAACCCTAACCCTAGATTTCAAAACCATAATTTCCAACTAAATACATAAATGCCCTACTTAGGCAATATCTAAGAACATCGGTCGACTGGGGTCCTGGGACCGATCGATTTGTCAACACAATAACTTCCTAATTTCCCCCCATTACAGGTTTTTTTTATCTTCAACCCCAATTTTTCTCACTCCAAACTCAATTAATGAATGCAAAAGCTTCCTCTAAGCAGCCAATCAACATTCAAATGATAAAAACAATTCAAAACAACAATTGAAACCCAATTCCTTCATCAAATCACAAATCTAGATCAATATTCAAATAAACCTAATTCATAATCTAAAAACCCTAGTTTTATCCAATGTTATAATTTCTTGTGAATTGATTCAATTAAACATATGGTTTTTATATGATTAACAACATAAAACATATTTAAATTACCATGTATTAGTTTTCATCCAATTTCATAAAGAAATCAATCGCTATAAAGGGGAATTCAATCTAATTAACATCTAGTTAGGTTAATCTTGAAGTTAAACAAATGAATCATCCATATCACATTTATGTTATGATTATATTCAAATTTCAATTAATAATCACAACATTAACACACATTCAATCATAATTATATTCTATATAGAACTTCCTTATGGATTGATTGAGAAATCAATCCCTAATTCCCCCAAATCCTCGTTTCATCTTGGTTCTTTCTCTCTCTAGCCTCTCTTGAACTTCCCTATTGTGTTTTTGATAAAATGAGAATCCTAATGACCTCTTTCAACCCTTTAATCTCGAAATTATGTTTGGGTCCCAAATGAGTCTCATCTAAAAGAGCTCAAAACTAATTCTAAATGACTTAAAACCATGTAAGGGCCTTATACTAACCCAATACGCGTTTAAGCCATCGTTTTAAACTATAAACGAATGTTCTACGCATCCCAAAAGTAAATTAGCAAATATAAACAAAACAAATAACTAACAAATCAGTAATCTAACAATTTCTCGATGCGAGTCTGAATATTAATTAATGCTATTAATTAGCCACGTAACTTAAGGTTGGAGCCTTCTTTTTAACATTGCAAAATTTTATTCAAATACCATTTTGAAATCCTGAATTCTCAAGTTAAGCCATTCATGGCGTGTATATGGAAGTATGTCTAATTTCTGGCAGTAATAATTCTCCTTTAGAGAGTTCCATGATTCTAAATGATCATTGTATTAAGGTACTCATTTTTTAAATCATTGTGGATGTGAGGTCAAATGCATATAATAACCTTAACTTTTTCTTCTCGGGACATGGAATTATCAAACGTTATGGTAGAAATATCAAGGGATTCAAACTCATGTTTAGAAATGTTCGACATCTTAAACTATTCAATTAATAAATTACAAGTAAAAAATATAACGTGTGTTAAAATAATCACAAATTATAATTCAATGATTGAGCTTAGGTTCATAATTTGGAACTGGATGTCTTTTATTAAAAACTAGAGATTTAGGTTTTGGTTATTTGTTTGTGAGTACTTCTAATTCTACACATAAAATAAAGAAACTTTTGATTCAATTTTATTAATATCTATGGACTTTGGAGTCCCAACCCCATTGTATCCAAACTTTTGATAAAGGGTAAAGATTATTTTGAACTTCAAGTCCAAACTATAAATAACCATCATGGGATATTTAATATCCTTTAAATAATCCGAACAATAGGTTTGATTATAAATCTTTTTGGGTCTTTGAGTCCAAATTATAAATAATTTTTAGGGGACTTTTAGTGTCTCACTCCCTATTATAAAAAGAATTAAAATTGAATATTTGCATTTTTGGTTTATTATATAAGAACTTTGGGTCCAAAATTTAAATTAAAATTGAGAACTTCAAGCCGCAAATTTTAAATAGTCATTGAGAACTTTAGGCCCCAAATGTTAAATAGTAATTGAGAACTTGAGATCCTAATTTTAAATGATTTGGGAGCTTGTGGCTCCAAATTAAAATCACTATATGTGAACTTCATTCCTCAAATTTTAAGTAGTGGTTTGAATATTTTTTTTTGTCTCAACTTTGAATAATATTACGGTTTGATTATATAACTGATTTAGAATCAGAAAAATATAACAGGCAAGAATAAGCACAATAATGTGAAAGTGTAAAATAATAATAAAATTATTCCAAATGCAATTAATATAAACTTATGAGGACAAACTAGAATTATCTTAAAACTTTAATTAATTGAATGTTTAAATTTTAGTTAGTATAAGCTGAAATCAACAAATTTTGATTAATGAAATCAAATCCATTTAGTTGAACATTACGACTATGAAAGGTCAAATTTCATCAAGTGGGTATGTTTGTGTGTGTATATAACTCATTGTTCTATGTAAACTAGAATTTTAGCTAGGATTTGATGTTTTGTTTTGATAAACGCATGTGAAGCCAAAAATTACATAGATACCTATAACTTGAATTGATAAATTAAATAAACACTACATCCCTTTTGCGAATTAGGAAGAACAAAAAACCTTACACGCCTCTCGAGTCAAGAGAACTTCACACACGAAGTACAGCGTTCTTGTGATAATATGTTGTGAAATAGAGGAACGAAGATAAATTAAAAGGAGAAAGAAGTTTTCCAGTTGATTGTATATAAATAATCTATGAGTAACGGCCCTACATTTAATACAAAAATAGTCATTCGCAAAGACTCATTTTTCAATATGGGATATTCACCCTAATAAACAATTTTACAACAAAATATATGTTACTTGTCTGGACAAGAAAAAATTCAAAACCCGCCACCTGAAAATAATAATTTACTATTGAAAATACTTTTACTGTGAAGAAAGTCCACATCATAAAGAGATAGAAGTGATGTGGGAACTGTAGCTGTTTTAACTTTTTTTTCAATAATGACTAACATCGACATAATCAAATTAATCAGTTGGGCATCTTTAGCAAATAATTAGTCATCATTTTCCTATTGTTTTACTTTGGCCCATCTTACATACAAGATTTTGCTAAAAAAAAACACCATGTTTTTTACTATAATTTTTTTCTAATATAATATACAGTTATTTTAAAGTCAATTTTTTTCTAATAAGAAACCTTACATATCTTACTTTCATTTATTTTTTTATTTAATCTATTACATTATTGACGTTGTTTTGAATCTTTTAAGATTTGATTTTGGTTTAAAAAAGAAGATGATGAAGATAATATTTTTATTCATAAAATATAGTGATAAATTAAAATACAATTTATTGAGAATTTTTTAATGAAAAATAAACATGTTAGATTGTAAAAAAAAGATCTTATTTTTATTATGACATATCATCGCTCTTTCTTTTTCCTTCTATATATCTACTGTCGAGATATTCATACAGGACGACATCAGATAAGAAGATTTCAGTGACTGAACAACTACCTTGTTGAAAATACAGCTTAGTTTTAATAAAAACATCGTGTCAAATCATCTCTTCTAACAATCCATGATGGTCCAATAAATGGTCAAGTATTATCAAATCAATGCACTTCTTCATCCATCATCAAGTCAATTAATATCAAATCCAGATGTATTGTACATATATGGAGTGAAGCTTTAAAACACAGATAAGTGGCTTTATATATATATATATATATATGTGTGTGTGTGTGTGTGTGTGTGTGTGTGTGTAGGGGTGTGTCGAGAGAGAGAAAGAGGGGAATGGGGGAGTTTGCTTTAGAGATGCTCCAAAAAATAGAAAAAGGCGGGTATTTATCTACCCTATAATTTTATCTACTCATCTCGAAAGAGTTGGCAATGTTTTTTTTTTTTTTTTTTTGTATCATATTACGTGATTTTCTTGTCAGTTTCAAGCGCACCTCGATTAATTCATATTCATAATTCGTGACTTTTTTGGTCAAGCATTACTTTCATAGTGTCCAAGAATTGAACTGAAAATCAAACTCAATCCATCTCCCTAAAACTATATGAGTGACAGTCTTATACCATAAAAGAAAAAGACTTGATTGAAGAGTAAAAATGTTAAGGAAAGTGATAGTCCAATTAAACTATTTCACTTAAATCTTTTTAAACATTATATAACTAGTTGGAAAAAAAAAATTATTCCACATGTAACAAGCTAGAAAAGAAAAAATATAATTATTCCACACATATCCGGGTGAACCCAAATCGACATGCCATGTTGGTGAACCAAAAAATAAAGGAATTTAAATAAAACCTCCTATAAAAAAAAGATCTTTTTGATTTTGGTCCCACTATATATATCTATTGGGATTTTTACACTCATTAAAAAACTCTTATATCAAAGAGGAATTCTTCTATTGAAACTGAAATTTTGAATGAACTTTTGATTAAGATCACACATGACAACATATTATTCGTGAATTATTTAATTTCACTGACATAGATTCTACAAACTAATCAATAAAAACTCTCCAACTAATTTGATCGTTCATTTTGATAAAAATTTTGATTCTAATTGCATCCTTGATCAAAGAGTAATTATGGCAGTAGATAAAGAACAATAATACCCAAATGACGAGAAGTTGCAAAAATAACCCCGAGTAGATGTGCGTCCTTTTCCGTAGATGTACATGTAGTAAAACAGGTTTTTTCTTGGGTGATTACAAAAAGCAAATGCTGTAATGTTTTTTTGTAGTTATTCATGGGAAACTTTTTACGCCAATAATTCAAACACCTGAGACACGTCAGCAATCAAAGCCTAGCCAAAAGAAGCCAATAGCTCAAAGAATAGAGGTCTCTCACACTCTATGTATATATATATATATATATATATATATATATGAGAGAGAGAGAGAGAGAGAGAGAGAGGCTAAATTATTGAAGAACAGTAGTCAGTAAAGGTAGTGGGCATAGGGCATGTCTATATGCATGATGTTATATTGAAGTTTGGAATATTATGAGAAGAAGAAAGAAGAAGAAGAAGAAGAAAAGGTTGGAGGGACGAAGAATTGTAGAGAGAAGCAATAGAAGGGAGGAGAAGTGAAATGTCGTCACCACAGGCTTTAAAAATCCCATCACGTAGTTCGATGTATCATTTACCTTATATATATATATCTGGCACAAGTAGCAGCAGTGGTAGTAGAAAATGATGGGATTCGATTCTGGGGGGTGATGGTGTTGGGTTTGTGCCATTAAACAACAAAGAGAAACCTACAAAACGAAAAGAATAAAACAATCGTTTGACGAGAAATGAAGCCACCTTCCTCTTCCATTTCTTTTATCTTATTGTATATACATGTCGATTATCGTGAAGACAGAATATAATACTTGGACTACGACTGTGCGCTTTGAACACTCTTTCGTGTTATCGTTTTCAAAACAAATACATACAAAATATATGTTACACATGTTAACTTTAACTTCACATATGAATTTCACCGTCTCCATAAGAATTTTTCACATTTGAACGGGAGCATATTTGATTTTCCTTAAAAAAAAATATGGTGTTTGCTAAATAGACCTCATTCATTTTATGTGAAATTTGTCCAAGGTTTGATGCATATGAGTCAAGCATGAACATTGGCGGATTTATGATTTTTAGTCACGAGGTGCAAAAGTTTTGAGTAATGGCGAAAGTCCCAAAGAGATTTCTTTTAGGTTTATTTATAATTTTTTAGCCCTAAAAATATATTAAATGAATGACAAATACTTATTCAAGTTGTATTATAGTAATTAGTCATTCAAATTTTATTTTAGTGATAAAATATTGTAAAACAAAAAATACAGCAATTAAATATTAAAAAATAGTAGAAACTCAACAATTAGATCACAACAATTTAAATTCAATACCTTAAACTAATCTAATAATTTTTTCATATATTACAATAAAAATATTTAATCATTTAAACATTGAAAATTAAACTAACTTAACATTTTACATTTGAATATTGAACAGAAAAATTAAACTAATTTTACAATTTACATTGTTGAACTTTCAATGTTTAACCTAATTAAACAATAAACATTATCTAGAAAAAATTGAATTGAAATATTGAACTTAAAATAATAAACAATAAAAAAATATTGAACTGAAAAAAAAAATGTCAATAAAACTTTAGAAGTTACCTGCACTCCTTAGTGAAATAGGCACTGCCTTGCCAGGAAGAGAGAGGGAGGCTCCGACCCGGCTATTGTAAAGATATTAAAATAAATAAATGAAACATATGATGAAGCAAATAAAACTATGCTATTTCTCATGAAAACGACAACATCAAATATGTGAATATTTATGCTACAAGTTTTGCAACTACTTAGCTAGAAATAATGGAAGTCAAAACATAATGATAAACATGAGCAGTTTCAACTAGTGGGAACTTTGAATAGTTCTCAAGTGATTCCAGGTTGTACGACACTGTTTGATTTTGTGGGAAACTCAGTCAAATTCAGCAACGGATCTGGTATATCCTTAATGTATATTATATCCTTAATACTCCCCCACAAGTGAAGGTGGGGTGCATGGCAAACACCGAGCTTGGAATGTAAAAATTGAAATTGAGGAGTAGATAAGGGTTTTGTAAATATATCTACAAGTTGATGATGAGAGGGAACAAATTGAGTCACAAGTTGGCCTTGAGAAACCTTTCCAAAGACAAAATGATAGTTTAATGCCACATGTTTAGTGCGTGCATGTAAAACCAGATTGACCGTCATATAAAGAGCACTGAGATTATCACAAAAGAAAATAGGGGTGGAGCAAGGCGAACACCACGATCTCGTAAAAGAAACAAAAGCCACATAAGTTATGTCGTAGCTCCTGCAACGGCGCGATATTCAGCTTCACAACTTGAACGTGAGACAATGGGTTGCTTTTTAGACGGCCATGAAATACAATTAGTGCCTGAAAACATACAAAAATCGGAAGTGGAACGACGAGTAATGGGACAACCAGCTCAATCAGCATCAGAAAATCCATATAAGGAAGATAGGAGATGAATACCAATTGTTGAAGTGCCTCACAAATATACTAGGAACCTCTTGACTTGAACGGAATTTGCATCAGTAGGAAAGTGCATGGATTGGAAAATCGTGTTAACTACATGAGTAATATCTAGCTGAGTAAGAGTTAAATACTGAAGAGCACCAACAATAGATCGAAACATAGTAGGGTCCAAAGAAGGTGTGGTGGAAGAGAAAGTTGTTTTTGTTGGGAAAGGGGTTTGAATGGGGTGACAGTGGAACATATTTGCTCGTTCCAAAAGAGAGTGCACATACTTTTTCTGAGATAAAAATAAACCATCAGAAGTCGGAGAAACTTCAATGCCTAAAAAATAATGGACATTCACCCAAATCAGTAAGAGAAAATTGAGGCGCCAACTTTGATGTGAAAGAGGTGAGGAAAGAATCATTACTACTTGTGAGAATGATATCATCCACATATAATAAAAGAAAAATTTTACCCAATGTGCAATGAAGCAGAAATAAAGAAGAGTCTACCTTACTGCAATAAAAACCTGTAACACCCCGCCCGCTCGGGGAGAGCGAATGGAGCGCTAATGCGATAAAATAAATCCAAATCCACAAGTGACAAGGTATAGAGCATCTAAGTCCCACAATACAATAATAGTAATCCACTAATCTCAAATCTCTTCAATTACAACAAGTCTCACGAATAAAAATTACAACTATCTAACTCGAATAAAAAATACAAATCTCCAAAGCTCTATACATCAAAATAATACAAATTTTTCCCAAACAATCCTCGCTAAAATCAATCTCCATAGAGCCCCAAAATCCGCGCTAACCTGTCACTAAAAGAAAATATGGGGAAGTACACAATACGACAGAAATTATGCTCAACAAATACAGATTAACAACGAATAAAATGTAACAACACGAGTACGAATATTCAAATCAAAATGCAAATCTCAATAGCATTTCATCATTATAATTTTTTAACAACACATAAATGGGTCACCAGGCCTCACCACATCTGTATATGCTTTATCAAGCCATAGCCCGGGAAACAGGAATTTTGGCGGGTGCCCAACATCCGTGCCATATTAAAATCTCATGACAACGTGCTCAACAATAATATAATGACACCACATGAATCAAAATAATTTCAACAATTATTTTCCAGATTTCAATGAATTTAACAATTCAAATATGAGTTCAATTAATAAGAAATCAAAGAGAATGACATTCGCGAGATTTAAGGAGCATATTGTGTAAAACTCCATACCTCAAACCATGATGAGAAACCAATGATCACATCCTCAAGATCAACTCAAAATATCTAAAAAATATCCTCCAAGAACCTCCAACAAAATAGCCCCAAGAACACCTCTAATCTAAGGTTGGAGCTCACAAATCTCAAGCGCCAAAGTATATATAAAAAGAAGAGGAATATAAAATATATTTGCTGCCAAAATTTGTACCAAAAGTATGTTAAAAGGCTTGCCCAAGACTTCCTTTTATAATGCAAAGAAATGAAGAGTTGGAACCCAAAAGACTCCTTTAAATAAGGCAAATAAATGAAGAGTTGGAAGTCAAAACAACTCCAAGAGTTAAAAACATTTAAAAATCATTTTAAAATCTGTTTTAACTCCGTTTTCGAAACCGTTTGAAATTCTTGCCTTTAAAAATAATAACCAACATATTTGAGCAATAAAAATAATTTTATCAAAAACTTTATTTTCCTCCATTTTCCAAAATTAATTAAAATAGCCCAAAATTACGCGGGTTGTTACACTTCCCCACTAACAATGGAATTTCGGCCTCGAAATTCGCCGAATGCCTAACTCTAAAAAAATCAGGCTAACAATCTCCAAAATAATCTCGTCTCCAAAAATAAATTCCTCACATCTAATCTCGAAACCTAATACGAATATCACCTAAAATTTGCTATCTCCAAAAAATTTTTAACCACGCAATGAACCCAAAACCCAAGCCTCGAGGATTGCCGTATACCTCAGCTTTGATACCATTTGTAACACCCCGCCTGCTCGGGGAGAGCGAACGGAGCGCTAATGCGATAAAATAAATCTAAATCCACAAGTGACAAGGTATAGAGCATCTAAGTCCCACAATACAATAATAGGAATCCACTAATCTCAAATCTCTTCAATTACAACAAGTCTCACGAATAAAAATTACAACTATCTAACTCGAATAAAAAATACAAATATCCAAAGCTCTATACATCAAAATAATACAAATTTTTCCCAAACAATCCTCGCTAAAATCAATCTCCATAGCGCCCCAAAATCCGCGCTAACCTGCCACTAAAAGAAAATATGGGGAAATACACAATACGACATGAATTATGCTCAACAAATACGGATTAGCAACGAATAAAATGTAACAACACGAGTACGAATATTCAAATCAAAATGCAAATCTCAATAGCATTTCATCATTATAATTTTTTAACAACACATCAATGGGTCACCAGGCCTCACCACATCTGTATATGCTTTATCAAGCCATAGCCCGGGAAACAGGAATTTTGGCGGGTGCCCAACATCCGTGCCATATTAAAATCTCATGACAACGTGCTCAACAATAATATAATGACACCACATGAATCAAAATAATTTCAACAATTATTTTCCAGATTTCAATGAATTTAACAATTCAAATATGAGTTCAATTAATAAGAAATCAAAGAGAATGACATTCGCGAGATTAAGGAGCATATTGTGTAAAACTCCATACCTCAAACCATGATGAGAAACCAATGATCACATCCTCAAGATCAACTCAAAATATCTACAAAATATCCTCCAAGAACCTCCAACAAAATAGCCCCAAGAACACCTCTAATCTAAGGTTGGAACTCACAAATCTCAAGGGCCAAAGTATATATAAAAAGAAGAGGAATATAAAATATATTTGCTGCCAAAATTTGTACCAAAAGTATGTTAAAAGGATTGCCCAAGACTTCCTTTTATAATGCAAAGAAATGAAGAGTTGGAATCCAAAAGACTCCTTTAAATAAGGCAAATAAATGAAGAGTTGGAAGTCAAAACAACTCCAAGAGTTAAAAACATTTAAAAATCATTTTAAAATCCATTTTAACTCCGTTTTCGAAACCGTTTGAAATTCTTGCCTTTAAAAATAATAACCAACATATTTGAGCAATAAAAATAATTTTATCAAAAACTTTATTTTCCTCCATTTTCCAAAATTAATTAAAATAGCCCAAAATTACGCGGGTTGTTACACTTCCCCACTAACAATGGAATTTCGGCCTCGAAATTCGCCGAATGTCTAACTCTAAAAAAATCAGGCTAACAATCTCCAAAATAATCTCGTCTCCAAAAATAAATTCCTCACATCTAATCTCGAAACCTAATACGAATATCACCTAAAATTTGCTATCTCCAAAAAATTTTTAACCACGCAATGAACCCAAAACGCAAGCCTCGAGGATTGCCGTATACCTAAGCTTTGGTACCATTTGTAACACCCCGCCTGCTCGGGGAGAGCGAACGGAGCACTAATGCGATAAAATAAATCGAAATCCACAAGTGACAAGTGACAAGGTATAGAGCATCTAAGTCCCACAATACAATAATAGGAATCCACTAATCTCAAATCTCTTCAATTACAACAAGTCTCTCGAATAAAAATTACAACTATCTAACTCGAATAAAAAATACAAATCTCCAAAGCTCTATACATCAAAATAATACAAAATTTTCCCAAACAATCATCGCTAAAATCAATCTCCATAGCGTCCCAAAATCCGCGCTAACCTGCCACTAAAAGAAAATATGGGGAAGTACACAATGCGACAGTAATTATGCTCAACAAATACGGATTAGCAACGAATAAAATGTAACAACACGAGTACGAATATTCAAATCAAAATGCAAATCTCAATAGCATTTCATCATTATAATTTTTCAACAACACATCAATGGGTCACCAGGCCTCACCACATCCGTATATGCTTTATCAAGCCATAGCTCGGGAAACAGGAATTTTGGCGGGTGCCCAACATCCGTGACATATTAAAATCTCATGACAATGTGCTCAACAATAATATAATGATACCACATGAATCAAAATAATTTCAACAATTATTTTTCAGATTTCAATGAATTTAACAATTCAAATATGAGTTCAATTAATAAGAAATCAAAGAGAATGACACTCGCGAGATTTAAGGAGCATATTGTGTAAAACCCCATACCTCAAACCATGATGAGAAACCAATGATCACATCCTCATGATCAACTCCAAATATCTACAAAATATCCTCCAAGAACCTCCAACAAAATACCCTAAGAACACCTTTAATCTAAGGTTGAAACTCACAAATCTCAAGGACCAAAGTATATATAAAAAGAAGAGGAATATAAAATATATTTGCTGCCAAAATTTGTACCAAAAGTATGTTAAAAGGCTTGCCCAAGACTTCCTTTTATAATGCAAAGAAATGAAGAGTTGGAATCCAAAAGAGTCCTTTAAATAAGGTAAATAAATGAATAGTTGGAAGTCAAAACAACTCCAAGAGTTAAAAACATTTAAAAATCATTTTAAAATCCGTTTTAACTCTGTTTTCGAAACCGTTTGAAATTCTTGCCTTTAAAAATAATAACCAACATATTTGACCAATAAAAATAATTTTATCAAAAACTTTATTTTCCTCCATTTTCCAAAATTAATTAAAATAGCCCAAAATTACGCGGGTTGTTACAAAACCCAAGGATAAAATATTAGAAGTGAACCGATCAAACCATGCAATATGGGCCTACTTAAGTCCATAAATAGCTTTGTGGAGCTTGCATACATGTTGAGGGAATTGAGGATCTTCAAAACTAGCTGGTTGACGCATATATACTGTAACACCCCGCCTAATTAAATACCGGGTGGCCAGTCCCATACCAAATTAAAACAGAATATACAGTTGGCTCATTCTTAGCATCACTGTCGAAAACATTTACAACTCACCCAATACTCAATTAAGCCGGTGTTAAAAACTTTTCAAATTTTAATTTAACAAAATCCATTTCCACTTTAAGAATAATAAAACACATTTTATTCTACAACACTGATAACCAATTAGATAACACAAAATAATTTAAATGCAATTGGAATAAACATTCCCAAATAATATTAATCCATTACAGTAATCCCAACAATATTAAATGTATTAAAAAGACCCGAATACAATAGTATTTAACCCCGATAGAAAATATAACAGAACCCTTTGGGCGACATGCCCTACTAAGAGAATACTGTGAATCAAATGATTATAGGCGACTAAGCAAAACTCCATAAATCCATAGCCTGTCATAATCCGCTAAGGTTGGCGTCCCTGTTGCTGGACACATGATATAGAAGATACAATAGAAAAGAAAATATGCAAGAAAACGGGTCAGAGTCCGATTGTGAAAATGATTTTTAAAACAACAAGTATTTAACAAGTGTAATAAATCTTTTATTATGTACATGTTAGACCCAACTCTCACTTGCCATTCTCACCTCTCAACTAGAGTGCACACTTAACGTTTCCTATTAACCTCCTAGTTAATGGTTCCTCTTTTCTAATCTCCATATTATAATTTCATCCCAATATCGTAATCCCCGTATGTCCCATACCATACGTTATATAATCATTCTTATACATGTTTCATTTATATGAATCATTTCTCATTAACATGAATCATTTCTCATTAATATGAATTAAGATTTTCAATTCTATAAGAATAAACATTCATTAACTTAATTCCATTCTTTTCTCAATTCGCCTTTATCTACAATTATCACACAGTAGATGACTTAACCATAATATAACCATTCAATCATTTAATTCATTATATATATATATTCATATATAATACGGCACCCTGAGTCACAGCTGCGGTGCAATGCATTACTCTGCTATCAGATCCCATCATCGCTGGTCGCCGAATAGTGGACAAAAGGTTCGGTAAGGATTCCTCGAACCATAAACAATAACACAAACATTGGAGGCGAACATAGTTCTCGTATCCATGGGTCACGCACATACCTACGTACCCACAGTCAGCGGACTTATCAACTCCCCGATAAGTCTTTCATAGACCTATGTTCTTGAGCGACAAATCAAAGATCCCATGGATTCATCAGGATATGACTTCCCTCACGTGCAAACCTCCCATCGATAGCAAGTAAGCTAGGTATGTCATACACATAAATCATCAATCAATCAAATAGGCATTATCATACCTATAATATAATATCAATAAGGTAATATCACTACCCTAAGATAATTCTCATACGTAGCATTATATCTCTTTTAAATTTCACGTATTAAAATATCATATCTTTACTTCATAATTTAATTATCCTCGCATCCTATAACATCTCTCCACTCCCGACGTCGTTAAGGTTCATGCGCGGAGCGTCACGCAAAGCGAAATCCAAACAAGGAACCGCTCCAATACACTACTACTTAACTTTGTCGATCGAGGAGGTCCGTCAACTTTAAATACGTGATTGGGATAACCTCATACCCTCTTTCAACCAAATGTGTTCTAAACTCCCATCTCTATCCAGGAGTCATACTGCTAAGCACTCGTATTACACTTAGTCCTTGCACAATCAATAATGAGCTTAAACTCAGTCCTTGATGTTCATATTGTAATCCTAAGGCTACCCAGGTGTTACATTCAATCACCACTACTGGACCTATCCTTAATCCTCAAGCAAACCAATTATAATCCAACAAATGAATCTAGCAACCGAAATTTCTTTAATTTAATTATCATCATTCTAATCAATTTAAATCCCAATCAAATTAATTCAAATCTTATCAAGGGTCTACTGATATTTTCTAAGTCCCATAATATCCAATTAATAATCACCAAAGATCCACAAAAGTTTTGGGATAAGAACCAACATTAAAAAGAAACAACATCATGAATTCTCATATTTTAAATACTCAGAAAAATCAGATCCAAAAATTATTCAAATCATCAATCCAACTTCAGATTTGGATTCTACACGAAAAATTGAGTCAGGTATGTGTTTTGAGTTTTTCTTAAATCTCATCCAAATGCACTCGAAAAGGAGATCTAAACATTCCAAATTGGCTCTTCTCATTCCACTCGTTTTTGCCTCTTTTTCCAGAAAATTATCAACATTTTATCTTCAAGAACACAAAATGATTTTCAGAATTTCTTACACAGATTGATGAATATTTCTTGGATTACTAACTACCTACAAAATGAGTTTAATTCCTATATATTTTTAGATTCCAAAAATCCATTAACTACTATATCCTTTCATCTTCCAAGCATGAAAATCATCTCTTTTTATAACTATCCTAACATGGACAATATACGAACTTAAATTGCAAATATGAAACACTTGCCTCTAATGAAGATCTGATCCTTTGGAGTTGAATAACACAGGTGGTGATGGTGGTGGTGACCTTTGACCTTTGGTTCTCCTCCTTCCCAAGCAAACTTCTTTTTCTTTCCAAGCAACCTTCCACTCTCTCTAAGAAGATGACTTTTCAATTTTGTGTAGAAGAGATGAAATGAACCTACATACACTAATCTCCAAATACTTATAATAAGACAAAACCCAAAATCACTATTCATCCCCCTTGTAAAAATAACCAAAATGCCCTTTTAGGTTGTCTTTTCATTTCCAAATGACCCGGGACTCAAAATTAACATCCAAATAGACTTTTCTGACTATTTCGAACCTTCCGGACGTAACGACGCAGTCGAAATGACTATAAGGTCGATAGAAAATAAATTTCCTTTTTAATTTAATAAATTAGTCCCGACACGTTCCATACCGCATCTGACTAAAAATTCAAATTACCGAATTTATATCATACCGTCATATCAATGACATCACATTCATATATTACCTAAATATCTTTAAGTAATATTCAGAATCATCCATTTTAATATCCACAATTCGGATAAAACCCAAATGAATTAATTTATACTAAAATCCAATTAATCCATTAATTTAAAATATAACCCATTTTAAAAGTCATTAAAATTACGGGGTATTACATATACCTCTTTAGTAAGCACACTACGAATAAAATCATTTTTAATATCCAACTGTTTAAGTGTTCACCTGTGAGTAAGGGCAAGAGAGAGAACAACCCGAATAGTAGCAGGTTTTACCAACGGATTAAAAGTTTCGCCAAAATTGATTCCCTCAATTTGATTAAATCTACGAGCCATTAATCGAGCTTTGTATTTATCCAAACTACTCTCAACATTTAATTTAGTATGAAAACCCCATTTGGAGCCAATGACGTGCTTGGAAGAAGAATGTGGAACTAATGACCACGTGTGATTTTTCTGTAAAACAACCATTTCAGATTCCATAGCAGACAACCATTGAGGATACAAAAATGCAGTTTTGAAGTTGGTAGGTTCAGACAGAATATGGTTGGTGAGGAGGTCTGTATGAGCAGTTTTGGAGTGGGTTAGCATGGGATGATGATTTTTAGGTGGTGAAATGGGTAGGTCAATGGTGAGTTGTAAAGGTGGATGTATGAAATCAACAGATATGGGAGTTTGGGGACTAGACAGAGTTGAATCGTTCTCAACTGGGGAGGCAGGTGACTCAATATCAGCACCCAATTTGATGGAAGAGGAAGATGGAAGTGGTGTAAGGTAAGGGGACGAGGGCTACTCAGTTGTTCAAATAGAAGGTGGCGGGTTAGAGTGAGATAGAGAGGTAGGAGAGGTAATGGATGAGATAGTAGGAAAAGGTTGAGGGAACACAGAAGACACAATAGGTGAATGTTGTAAATTGGGTTAGGCTAGTTTCGTGGGAAGTCAAGTAGGAGAGTGAGATTGAGGTTGTTTAAAGAATTCAGCATAACTGATCATATTAGGTTTAGAGATAGGTGGGTTTTTGGAAGAGAGCTGGTAGGAAAAAAAATTCATAAAAAATCACATGCCGAGAAATAAAAATTCTTTTGGTAGCAGGTTGATAACAACGATAGCCTTTATGAATACTCCTACACCCAATAAAAACACAAGGATATGATTTTCATTGAAACATTTTTTTGGTCTGTGAACTATTAATAGTTGTAATATTTTGAAGTTTGTATGTACATTAGTTTATCAACAACTTTCGAGATTCACAATTTCTGAATTTTCTTGTTTTTAAATAATTAATTTTTTTTCTTTGATCTAAAAAATTTGGCACAGTTCAACACCATGCCAAAAGTGTATCAATTTTTGGCACGGTTTTGAACTGTGCCAAAAGAGTACCAAAATGTACTCGATCTGGCACAGTTATAAAGTGTGCCAAAAGTGTGCCAAAAATATCAGATTATGGCACAGTTTTAAAGTGTGCCAGAAGTGTTCCTATTTGGTCAAATCTGGCACACTTTTAAACTGTGCCAGAAAAAAATTGTCATTTTAGAACACCTGATTTTATCGCAGTTCAAAAACGTGCCAGATTTGATCTGGCACAGTTTTAAACTATGCCAGATTGCTATTTTTGGTGTAGTGAACTATGTTATTTCTCATGAAAACAACAACAGCAAATACATGTATATTTATGCTATAAGTTTTGCAACTGCTTAGCTAGAAATAATGGAAGTCAAAACATAATGATAAACACGAGCAGGTCCAACTAATGGGGACTTTGAATAGTTCTCAACTGATTCTAGGTTGTGCGACACTGTTTGATTTTGTGGGCAACTCAGTCAAATTCAACAACATATTTGTTATATCATTAATATCTGTTATATCCTTAATATATTGTAGGATTTTTTTGGCGAGACTCATTTCTAATTAGAAGATAAGTTATTATGCTTATCTCTCTCATCCCCACTTTACCCCACCCCGACCAATACCACTACACACTATCAACATTGGCACAGTCTAATTCCACCACCACTAACTAGTACGACCAGTAAAAAAACAATAACCTAACATGCTAACATTTAAAAATATAATTAAACTTAAAAATATTTACATTAGAGATATTAACTAAGCATCTCCCCTTGCCACCACGGCCACGGCACTATTTAATGCTACCGTCAACACCACCCTCACGCACTGCCACAACCACCATCAGCTCCATTACCCATTTCCATCGCCATACACTCATATCTAATGTACTTAAACACCCAAACCATGTATACATGCAAAACATTTTAAACACAACCTAATGCACTCTGATAAATCCTCAAACCATTCTTCATCATGTAAATCCCACCAAAACTATATCTATATAACTCTTACACCAGATTATAACACCATTTATAAGGAACGCCGAACATACGAAAATGAAGGATCGCTACAAATCCAAACCCATTTTAAACAAATCACTCTCTCAATCCCAAGTCTTCAAAAAAAATTAAACTTGTGTATAATACACATATATATATATATATATATAGAGAGAGAGAGAGAGAGAGAGAGAGAGGGTTGAATTGCACAAATGTTTAAAATTTAGAGCTAACATCACAAATTTTAAAACACGGGGTCCAAACTTGAGAATTACTCAAAACTTCAATGTTTAATTTTGTATTTCTTCCAAACATAAAAATGCTTTTGGATGCTACATTATATGCAATCCCATTTTATTCCTCCAATAGATTGTCTGTGAAACTTTTTACCTAATAATTAATTCTTAGATCCAGTCGTAACTAGTACATCGTGGTTCCATTTATTAAGAATATGTGTCATGTGGATTCTAGTCATTTTTTCGATCAATTAGTGTATAGTCTCTAACATAAACACATATTTTATAAATAATATACTTATATTTAGTTTAACCCATTTAGTCACTTAAAGGTCCGCACTAGCGGCACCCCCTTTCCCCCTCCCCCCACCCCACCCTCCACTGCTAGAGCTCTGACGAATATTCAATATTCTCTTATTTTTAAAGGTCCGTGATAGAGGCACCCCCTTCCCCTTCCCTCCCCCCCCCCCCCCACACTATTGTTGGAGCTCCGGCAGCCCTCGTCGGAACTTTAGCGATCCCCATCGAAGCTCCGTCAAGGGCTGCCAGAGCTACGGCAGTGGGATAGGGGGAGAGAGTGGAGGGAGGCGAGTAAATGGGCTTGTGTGTATCATTGTTTTAAGTGTTTTTATGTGGTGAGTGACTTTTTGGAACAAAATAAAAGGTTTGGATTAATCATGTATTAATATTTGTTTAAGGGACGAAATGGGTTATTTTACATATCGACTAAAATACATTTTGTTTTCTCTTTATTATTACATAAATTAAACATAAACCAACTTAATTAAATATAATTCAACTCCATAATATATAAGAGCTAAATATTTACTTTGATTGTGGTTTGATGTCACACCCTAACATTTATGTCACGAGACGACAGAGAAACTTCACAGTTAGATCCTCTTTATGGTTGAGAATTAAGCCTATTATAATTTCCTACACCAAGATAATTTGGAGTGTACATAAAATGCAACACTTTACGCGATAAATCATCTTCGTAATCAGCAAGAAATCACCTCTTGCTGAATCAAAGAATGTTTTAACTTGTACGACTTTTAATATCCCAAGAGAATATGAGTTAGAAATATAGCTCACTTCATAGTAGTAATGTTTGCTTGAAAAATATTGACTTGATGTAATGAATAAATGTTCAAAGAAAAATCTCAAAAGAACTCCCTTAAAGAATACATTAAATGAGATCAAGTCAGTCTTTTTATTGAACATATAAAGTACAAGTAGAAAATGGAGTTGAATTTTGATTATTGTTTAAGAGTGCTTGTAGTAAATCAAAGGATGTGCAGATGTTAAGTTTGAAAGTGTGAAGGGAAAATGAGAGCTAGGAGTATATATAAAAAGTCTTTCTCTTATAACTGGAGATGTATAAAAACGATGTGAATGACCATTTACATATATTGCTAATATAGAATACTCAAATATCTTTTGATTTCACAATCAATTATAGAAATTGTCACAATCAGTTGTTACTCTTTTAGGCCAAAGCTTGATCAAGTATAAGTCGACACAAAAATTAGTTTAAATTGAGTCCAACTCATCATCTTATCACCAAGAAACATTTTTAAGTGTTAATTTTATATGAATAAAGTTCGAAAAGTAAAATGTGAATACTAAACATCGTGCATGAAAAATGTTATTCTAAACTTGTTTTAAAGAAAACCTATCATTCTTATGTTTTGAAAAATATAAATGCAGTGCATTATTAATTGTGTACTTTCAAATCTTGATCATTTGAGGATTTCTTTATCAATTGAATTCATTCTTGAATATTCATATTTGAGGCTTGACCATAATGGTTATATAATTGATCCCTTGAACACTAATATACAAACAAATAAGAAATGCACATGTCATATATGATTTATCCGTTAATGATGAACCTGGTTCTTTTGTAAGTGGATGGCACTCTGATAATCACAAAAAGACATCCACATTATCCTGAATAACTTCCAAGTCTGAAATCAAAGCATGAAGTCAAATGGCCTCCTTAATGGCTTCTGTCACTGCCATATACTCTGTCGTTGTAATAGATAAGGCAATTGTAGACTGTAGCATAGACCTCCAATATATCAGTCCTCTAGAAAGTGTAAACACATAACTTATGGTGGACCGGCGTTTATTTAAATCACCGGCGTAATCTGAATCCACATATCCAAACACATGCCAACAAGCACGTGAACCATTCTCAAACTGTAAGCCAATATCTACAGTACTGTGAATGTACCATAAGTCCATTTCACAATTTGATAATGCATTTTTCTTAGGATCATGCATGTATTTGCTCACCATACTAACAACTTGTGAAATATCAGGCCTTGTACACACCATTATATACATCAAACTTCTTGTTGTATTGGCATATTGAACATGAGCCATCTTAGAATGTTCCTCATCAATCTGCGGTGATTCCATGGCCCTTAGCTTGAAGTGTGAGGCTAACAAATTACCTATAGGTTTGGTTTTAGAATCCATACCAAAACACATTAATACCTTATTCAAATACAATTTTTGTAACAAATAACTAATTCTCCTAGAACGATCTCTTCTAATCTCCATGCCGATGTAATACCCCGTAATTTTAAATGACTTTTAAAATGGGTTATATTTTAAATTAATGGATTAATTGAATTTTTTTATTAATTAATTCATTCGGGTTTTATCCGGACGGTGGATATTAAAATGGATGATTCTGAATATTACTTAAAGATATTTAGGTAATATATGAATGTGATTTCATTGATATGACTGTATGATATAAATTCGGTAATTTATATTTTTATTCAGACGCGGTATGGGACGTGTCGGGATTAGTTTATTAAATTAAAAAGGAAATTTATTTTCTATCGACCTTATAGTCATTTCGACTGCGTCGTTACGTCCGAAAGGTTCGAAATAGTCAGAAAAGTCTATTTGGATGTTAATAATGAGTCTCGGGTCATTTGGAAATAAATAGACAACCCGAAAGGGAATTTTGGTCATTTTTCTAGGGGGGATGAATAGTGATTTCGGATTTTGGCCTATTATAAGTATTGGTAGATTAAGTGTATGTGGGTTATTCATCTCCTCTACACAAAATAGAGAAGTCATCTTCCTAGAGGGAGTGAAAGAGTGCTTGGGAAGGTAAAAGCCTACTTGGGAAGGAGAAGAACAAGAACCAAGGTTCACCACCACCAACCACCACCGGAGTTTGACCGGAGAAGGGACCACCAACTGAGATATACTACACCAAAGGATCAGACCTTCAGTAAAGGCAAGTGTTTGATAATTGCAACTTAAGTTCGTATATTGTCCATGTTAGAATAATTATGAAAAGAGATGATTTTCTTGTTTGGAAGACATAATGGAGTTGTTATATGGATTTATAGAAACTAAAATAATATAAGAAGTAAACTTATATTGCAGGATGATATTAATCCATGAAATGATCATGAATATGTTGAAGAAAAATCTGAAAAACCATTGAAGTGTTCTTGAAGTTAACATGTTGATGATTTTCTGGAAATAAGGAGAGAAACATGCTTTTAATCCAATCCCTTGATGATTCTAGGATGTTTAGAGTATTGGAAATCGTTCATATATGTTGATATATCATGTAGAAATAATTATAACTCATTTTGGAGGTTAATATGAAGGTTTGAATGAGTAAAAATGGTGAAACCCGTAGTTGCAGAAAATGCTAAAAACCAGGCTTGGACCTGAGGGATCGATCGATCGACCCCTGCCTTCGATCGATCGACCTCCCCAGAATATGTAAAGTTGTTTCTTTTTAAATGTTGATTCTTATCCCAAACCTTTTGTGGATCTTTGGTGATTAGTATTTGGATATTATGGGACTTAAAAAATATCAGTAAACCCTTGATAAGATTTGAATTGATTTGATTTGGATTCAAGTGATTAAAATGTTGGAAATTATATCGAATGGAATTTCGGTTGCTAGATTCATTTGTTAAATTCTAAATGGAGATGTATGAGGATTAAAGATAGGACCAGTAGGGGTGATTGAATATAACACCTGGGTATCCTTAAGTTTACAAGAGGGTTTAATCCAAAGTGAAAGAAGATGTGTTTATAAGAGATTTGAATCTATCAATTTTAACCTTAATTAAAAGGAGAACTAAACCCGTAGTAATTCGAGAGAAATGATGTTATGGACCAGTAGGATATTAGTGACTTCTTACTGAATATATGTTGAGGAAAAACCTATTTGAATCATGTGTAATGAGTGAGGGTAGCCTTAGAGTTACAATTTGAACATCAAGGACTGAGTTTAAGCTCATTATTGATTGTGCAAGGACTAAGTGTAATACGAGCGCTTAGTAGTATGGATCCTGGATAGAGATGGGAGTTTAGGACACATTTGGTTGAAAGAAGGTATGAGGTTATCCCGATCGCATAGTTGAAGTTGTCGGACCTCCTCGATCAACAAAGTTAAGTAGTAGTGTATTGGAGGGGTTCCTTGTTTGGATTTCGCTTTGCGAGATGCTCCGCGCATGAACCTTAACGACGTCGGGAGTGGAGAGATGTTATAGGAGGCGAGGATAATTAAATTATGAAGTAAAGATATGATATGTTAATACGTGGGATTTAAAATGGATATAATGCTACGTATGGGAAATATCTTAGGGTAGTGATATTACCTTATTGATATTATATTATAGGTATGATAATACCTATTGGATTGATTGATGATTTATGTGTATGACATACCTAGCTTACTTGCTATCGGTGGGAGGTTTGCGCGTGAGGGCAGTCATATCCTGATGAATCAATGGGATCTTTGATTTGTCGCTCGAGAACATAGGTCTATGAAAGACTTATCGGGGAGTTGATAAGTCCGCTGACTGTGGGTACGTAGGTATGTACGTGAGCCGTGGATACGAGAACTATGTTCGCCTCCAATTTGTTTGTTGTTGTTTGTGGTTCGTGGAATCTTACCGAACCTTTAGTCCCCTATTCGGCGACCTGCGATGATGGGGCATGATAGCAGAGTAATGCATTGCACCGCAGCTGTGACTCGGGGTGCTGTATTATATATGAATATGAATATATATATATATATATATATATATATATATATATATATATATATATTGGATTAAATGATTGAATGGATATATTGTGGTTAAATCTATCTACGGTGATAATTGTAGATAACGGTGAATAGAGAAAGATAATGGAATTAAGTTAATGAATGTTTATGCTTATAGAATTGAAAAGCTTAACTCATGTTAATGAGAAACGATTCATATTAATGAGTAATGGCTCATGTTAATGAGAAACGATTCATATTAATGAGTAATGATTCATGTTAATGAGAAACTAATCATATAAAGGAGAAATGTAAATGAATGATAATGAGATGTATGGTATGGGACATACGGGGATTATGATATGGGAATGGAATTATAATATGGAGACTAGAAAAGATGAACCATTAACTAGGAGGTTAATAGGAAACGTTAAGTGTGCACTCTAGTTGAGAGGTGAGAATAGCAAGTGAGAGTTGGATCTAACATGTACATAATAAATGCTTTATTGCACTTGTTAAATACTTGCTGTTTTAAAAATTATCTACACATTCGGGCTCTGACCCGTTTCCTTGAATATTTTCTCTTCTATTGTATCTCTATATCAGGTGTCCAGCAACAGGGACGCCAACGTTAGCGGATTATGACAGGCTATGGATTTATGGAGTTTTGCTTAGACGCCTATCTTCATTTGATTCACAGTATTCTTAGTAGGGCATGTCGCCCAAAGGATTTCAGTTATCTTTTCTATCGAGGTCAAATACTATTGTATTCGGGTCTTTTTAATACAGTTGTTAATTGATGGGATTACTGTAATGGATTAATATTATTTGGGAATGTTTATTCCAATTGAATTTAAATTCTTTTGTGTTATTTTTTGGGTTATCAGTGTTGTAGAATAAAATGTGTTGTGTTATTCTTAAACTAAAAATGGTTTTGTTGAAATTTAAATTTGGAAATTTTTTAACACTAGCTTAATTGGGTATTGGGTGAGTTGTAAATGTTTTTGACAGTGATGCTAAGAATGAGCCAACTGTATATTCTGTTTTAATTTGGTATGGGATTGGCCACCCGGTATTTAATTAGGCGGGGTGTTATAGCCGAGTATTTTCCTTAGCTCGCCTTGATCCTTCATCTCAAATTCATGACTTAACTAAATTCTCAGTTTTTTTATCTCCACCTTTGTCTTAAAGGCAATCAACATATCATCATCATATAAGAGCAAATAAATAAAGGATCCATCAAGATGTTTGCATAAATACACATAATGATTATAGTGGCTCCTTATTGACTGTTGCCCAAGCATAAGTTGCTTAAATCACTTGTACAACTACCTTGGACTATGCTTCAAATCATATAGAGATTTTCTCAGTTTGTAAGCCTAATTCTCTTTACTAGAAACCTTATACCCTTTTGGTTGAGTCATATAAATTTTCCCCTCCAAATCTCCACGTAAGAATTCAATTTTCATGTCAATTAGTGATAACTCGAGATCAAACTATGCAACTAATGCTAGTAGTATACGAATAGAACAGTGATTCACAATCACTGAAAATACCTCGTTATAATCGATCCCATCTATCTGCGTGTAACCTTTTTCAACCAACCTGACATTGAATCATACATTGTATTTTCCCGAGGGGCCTTTCTTCTTGACTTATACCCACTTGCACGGAATGTTTTTATTCTTTTTTGGAAGTTATATTAACTCCCAAGTCTAGTTCGTATGAAGAGATGTCATCTCCTCATCCATCACCTTCTTCCAATCTACACTTTCTGATCATCTTTTGGCTTTTTTGCTAGTAGATGGAGTGTCATCTTCAAGTATGAGTAGTAAATAGGCCACCACGTCAATAGCAAGTCATTCAGATTTCATTTTTATTTTTCTGGTCTACTAGCTACAATAAAATATGGTTATCAAAGAGAGACTCATGGGTAGGAGCATCCACCTCATCTGTACTTGTCTCATCATCTTCTGAATTTGTGACATATCTTGTTGGAACAATTAGAGACTCAATCTCCACTTGCTGCAAAACTTCGTTGGTTTTGTTCTGCCTAGGACATCTCTTCAACATTGAAGATTCATCGAATGTAGTAGCCCTGCTATTTACGATCTTTTTTATCTCGGGGCATAAAGTCTATACGCCTTCACTCCATCACTAATGTCCGAGAATATAATTTTTTTGGCTATAGCATCTAACTTGGTAAATATGCAAGGGAGCCGAAAATACCTAAAGAATCATAATTAGTAGTAGGTTTTCCTGACATACCTCCATAGTCATTTTACCTTCATTCACATCTGCAGGTAATTTATTGATGAGGTGACATGCATATGTAATAACTTCAGCCTAAAATGACTAGTCCAAACCATCACCGGACAACATTCATCACACCTTTTCGAGAAAAATGCAATTCATACATTCGACCACCCAAGTTTATTACGTTGTGTCTCTGATTGTGAAGTGTCGCATTATCCTCTCGTCCTGTTATAATTACAAGAATTGGTCTGGCTTGTATTCACCATTATTCTCTGACCTTAATCTTCTAATTTTTCTTCCAGCCTAGGTCTCCATCATCTTCTTCCACTTCAAGAAAATTTTTAAGACTTCATTATTATGTTGCATAGTGTACACCCAAACTCGTTTAGAGAAGTTATCCATAAAAGACACAAAATAATTCTTACCTCCCAAAGATTCAACTTTGGTAGGTCTCCAAACATCCATGTGAATATAATCAAGAATCCCCATCATAAGATGTACTGATGTGCCAAACTTGACTCTTCTCTGCTTGCCTATAACACAATGTTCATAAAATATAAGCTTTTAGGCCTTAGCACCTTTTAATAGACCTTTTTTAAGAATCCCTATAAATCCTTCTCTCCTTCATGTCCTAAGCGCACATGCCATAATATGGTAGCATTAGATGAAGCGTCCTCTGAACTTTCTGAGATGACTACTTCAATTGTAACCGTATTTTCAAGGAGAAAATATAAGTTACTCTTCTTTGTACCCTTCATCATAACTAGGGGCTCTATGCAAGACCTTCATGCCATCGCCTTTTAACATGATCTCACAACCCTTAACTGTCAAAATTCCAAGTGAGATAAGATTTTTCTTCAGGTTTGATACATATAGAACATCTTCCAGCACTCTGACTATTCCACAATGAAACTTAAATCGATTTTTTTATCCATTTTTTTGGCGGGCATTATCATTGCCGATAAAAATAGCTCCACCTTCTAGCTCCTTAAAGCTAAAGAATCACTCCCTGCTGGGACACATATGATAGGAACAACCCAAATCCAAAATCTATCTTGGGGACTACATCTAAATGGTTAAATACATTTAGAAAATTCAGAATCTTCATCGTCACTAGCTGCAATGTTTGTAGTGGGGTCCTTCGTGTCCTTATTTAACTAAGGACGATATTTCTTCCAATGCCCTTTCTGGTGACAAAAGGTACATTCATCATTGGAAGAAATTCTACTACCTCAATTTGATGCTCCACCTCTCGATTTAGATCGAGATCTTCCACAGCTATCATAATTTCTTTCATTTTCTCTACCATGAACTGTCAACGGTCCAAATGTTGAGTCTCTATATACCTCCTTATCCCTCTTACAAACCTTATTATTCATTTGGGTATTGGAGACATCAACATATTTCATTTCCTCTTTTTCATACAATAGCGTGGTAATGAGAGGCTTATATGAATCTAGTAGAGAATTTAGCACTAACAGTGCTTTATCCTTATCGTCAATTTTAACATACAAATTTTGCAAATGAGTAGTAATTTTGTTAAAATTGTCCAAAGTCTCACACAAAAAATACATTTTGCATACAGTAACAGGATGAGTCTCTTCTTTAAATAAAGTTGATTTTCAATGTTCTTCGTAATGTACTTGTCCTCTACTTGTTTTTATAATTTTTATGTCAAGCTCTCGTGCATATAAGGATATTTTTATCCTTGCCAAGATAAAGATGAATATGACCAAAAAGCATAATTGATTTTATTTCAGTCACTCTCATTTATGTATTCAAACTTATCTTTAAGAGCAATTTTTAGCTCTTGTTGGAATAAGACATCCGTAAATTCACATTGCCACATGTTGAAGTTTCTTTGCCCATCGAATTTTTCAATGTAAAATTTTATGTTTGCCATTTTTCAAACGATCAAAACCACAAAAAATGCAGACAAAAAAATTACAAATTTAGAAATTTTTTCGAGCTGTAAATAGTACCGGATGAATAATACTGTACATTTGGTTATTTCTCCACTAAAAAAATATACAAATGCCTAGTTCGGAGGACCTTAGCTCATATACAAATTTGTTGTGCAAAATTTTATCAACAAATGATATTGAATGTGACCCCAAATAATAATATGACACACACAAAATAAAAGTATAATGAGTAAAAAGAAACATACACACATAGAGTAAGACACAATATTTAAGTTGTTTACTAATTAAGCTATATCCACTAATAACAAAGATCAATTAATAAATGGATTACAAAATAGGACTCTCACAAATACACTCCAAATGAAAAATACATTGTGTATTTTTTATACAGATGTATACAAAAATAAGTTCTCTATACTCAACTCTGTTGTTCATGTTTTGTGTGTTTTTGTTCATCCATTTGTACCTCATTATATAGGCATATAAGGAGGAGACAAATTCTTAAATTATTTCGCAATCAGAGGAGAATTCACCCAAAGAATAAATGTTGTGTGGGCCATTATCATTTTCCCTTTTCTCAATCACTATCGAAATCAACTTTGTCTTCTTTGTTTTTCAACATGCACATACTCAATGCGCTGGAAATTTCAAAGCTACAATATTATAAATGGATAAAAAAAATTAGTTCAATAAGATTAAAATCATAAAGATATAAATAATCACAAAGAATTAAAATTCATTGGAAACACTCGTAATTTTAATTGAAGTCAATGAAATCAAAGGTTATTGGAAACCATTTTAAATTTAAATCAAAGTCGCAGTTCAAAACAATGTCAATCGAATTAGTAAATTCAAATCTTGAAATATTAAATAAAATTCTACATTAAAATTAGAAAAATTCTCACTAGTAATCAAAATCGAAACTAAGAACTAAAAGAGGTTAGAATTACCATTATTATTATTTGAACTATCGTGTGTATATGCATACACATGTTGTGTGTGTGTGTGTGTATTTATTTGAAGTCGGCAAGATTCAGGGGGGGTAAATTATAGGCTATAAAAGGGAATGAAACAATATGAAACATGGAGAGGATGGGCAATATGCAGGGGAGGGTTATATTATTTGTTGCTATGGTAAAGGAGTGTTTAGTAATGGCGTTAGGCTTTACTATAACATAGAGTTTATATATATATATATATATATATATATTGATCGATAATAAAAGCAGTAATTAGACATTATCCCCAAACAGTTTTGAGTGCTGAAAAAGAAATATAGGGAGAATAATGACAATAGGAGTTTTATAGATGCTAGCTGAGAGTCCAAGTTATCGCATGTAAGTTACAATTGATTCAATTATGAATGAAATCGCCCTAGTTTATAAGCTTAGGAATCCAGTTGCTCTAGCTCTCTTTTTGTTTATCCTAGTTAAGTCATAGAATTCTATTGACACTGGTCTCTTTAACCGTTAGCATGATCCTTCAAGATTCGATCTTATATCCCTTCAAATTTGTGATCTCCCTCATCGATAATCGTCCAAAACACCCCTTTCACATGGGATGCCACATGTTCGGCCATAAGGCAATAGTTCAGACATTCTTCCTTTAATTGCCCCCAAGGTTTGGGTGATTGGCCAATACGTTGGTCGGACCTAATTTGTTTCGATTTTCCTGCCACGTGTCCCAAAATGGTTACTGGGATGTATCCTGGGTCCACACAATGAAATATTAATGATTGCTTTCATATATACTCCCTATTTAGGGCCACACGAAGTGACATTTTTTGGAGTCACAATAGCACGTGAGAGCATGGGGCCTCATCCTAAGCAATAGGTAACAAATAACGTGATGGGGAATAGAAGGCATAAGGTTTTTCAAGCCTTATAACTTAACATTACTGCAATTTCTAAGTTATTTTTACACTTATTTTTCCTCTTTCTATTTATTCTAGTTTTCGACAGACATATCTATCAAATCTCTATTGTTTTCCTTTTTTATCTTCTTGCCATGTCTAGACATGCAAGAAAGTACAAAGTGACTCCAACTAACAACTTTTGAGAAGATGATATACAAGCATTCATAGGGGTTTATATAGGGGAATCCTTCCCACACATCATCTAAATGGATCTAGACTCTGACCAAGAAGAAGAAGAAGAAGATCAAGATGAACCTTATTTGTTCTTGGACGATCTTGATATGCTCTTCTCTTACAATGATAGTGTTTGTGGTCATCTTTGGGAGGAGGTCGAAGCCTAAGATAATTTTTCTATAAATGAATTCTCATTCCCATAAGTCCCCACCAACTTAGATGACATAACTAGAAGGTCAAGGAAGGCTAATGGGATAAATTAAATAAGAAATCGACCGATAATAGATAGGCCGAACAAACCATTACTTTAGATGAGCGAAAGAAGAAATTGATCTCCTTGAGGGAGAAGGAGGTCTTAAAGGTGGAACACCACTATGTGGAGTCCGAGCGGGACAAAAAGAGGAAGACCAATAAAACACAGGTCGACGGTGCTCCCCCCTTCTATTTCAAACTAACCCGTCATCATTAATGAGCCCCAACAATAGCAAAAGGGACATTTAACGGCCTCTCCTCCCTAGAGGAGCCATTCTCGCCCTTGGAAGATATCCTTTCGGAAGGGTTAGGAGTCAGTGCTCGATGCCTATTCGGCCCATAGAGACTTATAAGTGGCCTTATTAGTCTCTCAGTCGGTTATGTTATCATCTGACATACTTTACTTAAGGGGCTTAACTCTAGAGAGGTTTCATAAGGAGGGCCTCTGCCATAACTTTCTCATGAGCTATTCACTTTTCATTTTGTTAAATTTCATTTCCATAGTTTATTTTTATCTTTTCTTTTATTATGCATAGCATGTAGGTCACACAGGAGCTCGTCGACTTAACAGACGTCTATTAGAAAAGAAGTTAATCATTTACAAAGGCAAATGTCGCTCTCATGGGCCAGATCGCCATGCAATGACGGGACCTGGATGACCTGAGAAAAAAAATTAAAGGCTAAGATAGACGCCAAGACAAAGGCAAAGGAGGAAGCCGAGCAAACTCAAAATGGGTTCCACAGGGTGGACACCAAACTATCCAAGTTGAAGACCTCACTTCAGCATAAGATCTTAGAAGAAATTCACCCTCCATAAGAATAAGTGCACAATGTATAAGATCTATGAGGATGACCTAGAGAAGTCTAACTACTAAGGGTATAAGGACGATGTTCGGGAGGTCTCTGCTCAACTGGACCACTATGAGTATGTTGCCTTTAACAAGTGTTAGGTGGATGACCTATAGCTATATAATGTGAGAGAAGGCGATCATATCTATGTTCAAAACACCCTTTGGTGAATTCTATAAACGATTATACTAATGTTGATACTTCAACCCAGGTCTCCATCGATACGCATGCTCCCACTTTTGTCCCTAGGGGAATGACTCCTAATCCCCCAAATTTAGGGCGATGGGGTTGGTACCGAGCCATCCGGCCTTCTCGCTACTACAGAACAAAGTCTTACTAATCCTTTTTTTAGGTTTTCATTATAATTTTTCTTTTGACCCCTAATGGTTATTTATATAGACCTTTGGACATTGTTGAAATATTAATGAAAGATCTATGCTTTCCCTTCCACTGCTCTATTTTTATTTTTATACATTTAATATAGCCTTATTCTTTTATAATTTGGACTTTTCACACCATGCTTGATTGCCTGCCTTACGTCAGTAGTTCAGTGATTGAACCTGATCGGCCTTTTTCACTTGAATTTGATCCTAGGTGGTGTAGTTTGTTTATTTAAGGCCATCCGTCAGTGAATAAAATTCCTGACCCAAGCCACTTTTTATTGGATGGACTTTTTACCCCGCTTAAATCGATCTACCTTAGATCATACAACTTCTTAAGTGAATTTTTAGTACCTAACATAGGTTACCAACTCATGGATGAGCTGTACCACGTGATTCTTATGTGGGTTTTTATCTTTTCTAGGTCGATCTACTTTAGATTATACCACTTTTTGAAGTGAGCTTTGACCAATCTTCCTCAGATCATACCACTTTTCAAGTGGGTTTTTGAGGCCAAACGTAGGCTATAAGCTCACATCTATGTTGTATCACGTGATTCTTACGTGAGTTTTTGGCCTTTTCTAGGCCAATATACTCTAAATCATATCAATTTTTCAAGTGAGTTTTGGTTATCTGCCTCAGATCGCACCACTTTTTAAGTGGGTTTTTAATACCAAAGATAAACGACTAACTCATGAGTTATACTACGCAATTCTTACACGTGTTTTGACCTATTCTAGGCCGATCTACTTTAGAACATACCACCTTTTCAAGTGGGTTTTATCCGATCTCCCTCTGATCGCACCACTTTTCAAGTGAATTTTTTATGCCAAATGTAAACGACCAACTCAGCTCTGAGTTGTACCTTGCAATTATTATGTGAGTTTTTGCCTATTCTAGGCCACCGTTCTTCCTCATCGATTGTACCACTACTTGATTGGGTTTAAATATTTTTAATAAATCAAACATAGGTTTTCAATAATTTAGATAGTTAATCGCAGATCGTTTTATTGTGCATTAAAGAAAAAGAAAAAGAAATTGACTTCTTGTCTAATGATAAAACATTTTAAGGATCATGGCATTCTATGACATTGGAAATATTTTTCCATTTAGTTCTTGTAAGTGATACGATCCCACACCTTATTTTCAGGCTCTTCGATAAGGTCCTTGTCAGTTTCCCATCTGATGGCTTCTTAGCAGCAGGTAATAACTTTTTAAGTGCAGATCGTCGACCTAGAATTCTCTGACCTTAACCATCTTGTTGTGTTATTTTTCTAGTTCTTATTGGTAGGCGACCAAATGTATTAGAGCTTGCTCCCATTTGTCCTAAATCAGATTCAATTCATGATTTATTTGGTCATCATTGTAGTCATCTTCAAATACCTTTTATTTGAGTGTGAAAAGTTCGATCTCTAAAGGGATCACCGCCTCTATATCATAAGAAAATAAGCATGGAGTCTCCCTAGTTGGCTTCCTGGGGGTCGCCCTGTATGTCCAAAGAACATATGGAAGCTCATCAACCCATCGCCCTTTGGCACTCTCCAATCGGCGCTTGATTCCTGACATAAGGGGTTTGTTGGTAATCTATGCTTGTCCATTGCACTCAGGGAAAACTATTGATGCATAGTGGATCCGGACTCTTTGTTCTGCGCAAAAATCATGCAAGGAATCATTATCAAACTACCTTTCGTTTCATGCGACCAATGTTTTATGGATACCAAACCTTGTGATGAGATTCCTCCATATGGACCTTCTAGCGTTCGGTTATATGTTATGGGTGAACGGTTCAACCTCAGCCCATTTTTTGATGTAATATATTCTCATTGTTAGGTACTCACGATTACCTAGTTCAACAGGCAGTGGGACCAATATGTCCATGACCTATTGGATGAAAGGCCATGGACTTGTGACGGGGTTCAAATATCCCATAGGCTTTTTGATCAATGGTGAAAATAACTGATGAATGGGTCATTTTCTAGCAAAACACACATCATCGTTCTTCATGAATGTCCACTAATATCCTTCAAAGATTGACCTATGAGATTGATCTTCCACAAGTGTGTGATCCGTAGCCGCCTTTGTGTATTTCACTCAAAAGTCCTTCCACTTGATCTTGGTGAACGTACTTTAGTAGGGGGCCTGTAAATGATGATCAATATAGTTTTCCATTGAATTTGATGCAAAACCTAGTCAATATGATCCTTAGCTTATCCACTTCTTGGGCAACTGGGGTAGCTCTCCAGTTTTCAAGTAGGAGGTGATGAGATCCATCCAGGATGAAACCAAATCCACTTGGAGAATGATGAAATCATTTTCTGACTCTTCGAGTCTTGTTCGGTCTATGTTTTCCACTTTGATAATTCATTTTAGGTTAATATATATGGCAGAAGCCAGGGTATCAAGTGGATATGGGTGGCTATTGCCGCTCATTAGGAGCCGCTCTACTGTGGAAGATTTTAACCGTAAATAAGACCTCTCTCCTTTTTCTTATAATCTATCATCTTGGGATCCCTAGTTTTATACTCCCCATTGAGTTGGTCTACAACCAGTCTAGAGTCACAGTACATAATAATACGACAAGAATCTAAAATAATCAGCCTGCTAAGACTGTGTAATATATCTTCGTACTATGCCTCGCCATTTAAGCCTTCAAATACCAATCAAATGGATTGCTTAATAAGAACTATTCTAACTCTCTTGGTTTTCTCATTCAATGCGCTATCCATAAAAATCTTATAAGATTCATCATCGCCGATCTCCAATGACTCTAGGATGGGATTCGACTATTCTTCCTTTCCTCTTGGTGATGTTGAAATTTTTTCCAAGAAGTCTGCTAGGACTTGACCCTTGATCTCCATTTCGGGTTCATACTTAATATTAAATTGGTCCATCTCAAAGGACCACTTGTTCATTCTGTTTAGGATATTGGCCTTCTTGGGTGCATCTTTTAAAGGATAGGTTATAAGGATGATCATGGTATGAGCATCAAAGTAGTGCCTCAGCTTCCTAGCAACAGTCATTAATGTCATAACTAACTTCTCAATATGCATATATTTGGTTTCTGCATCAAGAAGAGCATGGCTCAAAATTAGATTGACTTTTGCTCTCTATCATGTAGATAGACCAACCAAGCGCTAGTCCCATGCCTTGAAATGACCAAGTACATGCGCAAATCCTCCCCGTCTTTTGGAGTTGGTAGTAAAGGAAGAGATCCCAAGTGTTGTTGAATTCCTTCCAATGCTTGATCACTCTCCACTGCCCAAATTATGGGGCTTTTATTCTTTAGTGCCTAAAAGGACGACCGACACTTATTTAAAGATCTTGAAATGAAGCGATTTAGGGCTGCTAGAATTCCAACATTGACCAGGTTGTCCCTGATATTGGTCGGCCTTCTAATATCATACAATACCTTGATTCAATCTAGACTCACTTTTATATCTCTCTAGGTCACTAAATATCTAAGTAATTTACCATATATGACTCCAAAATGCATTTAGAGGCATTAAGCTTCATCATGTATTCCCTGAGAAACTTAACATTCTTTGCGAGGTCTCTGACGTGGTCAATCTCCTCCTTACTTTTAATGAACATATCATCAATAGATACTTCTATGGTGGAACCGATCAGTTTTTTGAAAATCTTGGTTATGAGCCGCTAATGGGTCACTACTGCATTCTGCAAACCAAAAGGCATTACTTTATAATAGTAAAATTTCAAGGTTATGATGAATGAGGTCTTCTCCTATTCTGAATCGAATATAGGAATCTGAGTAAGCATCCATGAAGCTCATGCGCTGATGTCTTGCCATGGAATCTACGAGCTGATCTATTTACGATAATGGGAAGCTATCTTTGGGGGGGTTCTTGTTAAGGTCGGTGAAGTTCACACAAACTCTCCACTTGCCATTCTTTTTCTTGACGACAACGGAGTCATAGAATTAATCTGGGAATTGGAATTTTCTGATGGAGCCAGCTTAAAGGTTGTCCAATTTTGTCTCTACTGATTTCACTTTTTCTACTCTCGACTTTCTAGGTTTCTGGTTGATTAGATTGACACTTGGATATATGTATTGTTTGTGGTAAGCGATAAATGGGTCTACTCTAAGAAGATCATAAGGCTTTCACACAAAGACATATGCATTGGTTCTAATGAAATGAGCGTGCTGATTTGCTTCATCCTTGGGTAGCTTTGATCGGATAAAAAAAGTCCTTTTTGGCTGTGATAAATCTAGAGGAATGGAGATGAGTTCCTCCAACACGCATTTAATAGGAGTCAGCCCAGTTTCTTCTACTCCTAACCGAGCGCCCTTGGTTAGTACTTGGGTTGGTTGTCCTCTAAATTTTCATCATCTTGTCTATTCCTGTGCTGATTCTGCTTTTCTTTGATAACCGAGAAGAAGCAACTTCGCATTGCTTCTTAATCTCCCTTAATGTTTACCATTATTGATCGATCAAGAACTTGATCTTCTAGTGGAGGGAAAAGGGGACAACTCTCATCTTATGAAATCATCTTCTACCTACTATGGCATTTTAAGGTGACTCCGACATGATGACGTGCAACTCTACCTCTTTGTTGGTCGAGTCGACCTTTATCGATAGCTTGATCTTCCTCAGGGGAGTCTCTTTATCTCTATTAAAACAAATTAATAGGCCTATGTTAGTGTTAAGGTCCTTGTTACTGAAGTTGATATTATAGAGCAATGTTAGGTACATGATCTTCAAAGAGCTTCCTAGGTCCACCAACACTTTCCTTGAGTCAAAGTTTAAAATTCTCAAGGTGAGAACTAGGGCATCCTTATGGGCAAGATCCACACCGACCAAGTCGTCATCGGTGATATACCCATATATACACACGGCCAGGCCGAGGACACCCTGTACCTGGATGGGGTCAAGGTGACCTCATCATCAGGCTCCAGACGACCCCTCAGCGGCCGACCTTTCATTAGGCCCGGACGACCCTTCGAGGGGTCGACCCTTCATTAGGCTCCAGACGACCCTCCGAGGGTCCGACCCTTCATCAGGCCCGGACGACCCCTTCAAGGGGCTGACCCTTCCTCAGGCTCCGGACGACCCTCCGAGGGGCCGACCCTTCATCAGAATCCAGACAACCCTCCGAGGGGCCGACAGTACGAGGCCTAAATTGGGCCTGACTCACTATCAGAAGGAACTTTGCCCTCGTCCTCGTGTTATAGGCCGAGGGTGACGTCATCACAGCGCGTGGTTTGGGAGACGCGTGGAACAGTGAGCGTGAGGCTCACAGGACAGGTGGAAGATCGTTACAACTGAATCACCCCCCTCACGTGAGGGAATATTATGTCATCATTTGGCATCTACAGGTGTCAGCAGGAGATTGGCTAAATCATCATTCACATGCACCATGCATACTTGGGGGGTATACTACACCACCCAAGACCTATATATACTTGTCACCTATAACCCTATAAGGGGATCGATAATCATAACCCTAGCAAAAAATCTGCTTATACACACAGTAGAGAGAGAAAGTGAGCTTATGTGCATTGTATCCAAGGCCATTAGTGCCCATACTTAGTGGATCACACACTCACAGTGGATGTAGGCCTAATTGGCTGAACCACTATACATCATTATCTTATTACTCTTATACTCATCTCCTTCTACACACTTACACACTTATACATATACATCTCTATGGCTGCCATGGTTACTACTGTTTGAGCTCATCATCACTTATCTGGTGGTGCTAAATCCAAGCATCATCAATTTAGCGTCGTCTGTGGGAACGAGAAGACATCTCTTCCTTGCATACATCTTGACCTCACTGGGCACTCTGGTGGTGAGCCAGTTCTCCCCGTGTGGAGATGTTTCACCATTGAAAGAGACCCATTAAGGTTCTCAAGCTTACAAACCTTTATCAGTTCAGCTCTTCATAGCTCAAACACATGGAACCGGAGATACCACAACCACTTCCCCCACCGAATGATGGGGGAGGACCCAGTTCCAGTCAGCCACCACCTCAGTCTGAGATGGATGATGTGGTGGCAGCCTTGAAGTCTCTGGCAGCGAGCCAACGGATCATGCAGGAGCAGTTCACGGCTCTGAGCCAGAACATACTGAGACCACCAGGGGTCTCACCTGAGATGATTACTCTGGTAGCAGCTCTAGGACAACATGAGGCCAGGGGACCACCCCAGGCACCACGCAAAGACCTACCACCCCCTCAGCGACGTAGGGATGTTGCTAACCCCCGGCGTCTATGCCTGGGGAGGCAAGGAAACCCTTGCCCTGAAGACAGGTATGGTGATCTGGAGGGGGAGGAAGCCCCCATAGAATGCTGGGAGCCGTATGAGGTCTCCAACAATACCATACGACCTCTCCAGGAGAGCAGAGGGATGTTTGGAAGGCAAAATCCTGACGATCGCCCGAGAGGTTCTGCTTTCGATCGCCTAAGCAGGGGATCGACCTTTGAGAGGCTGGGCCCAGTGAATGACCTGAGGGAAAAATTGTCTAGATCAAGAAGTGCTGCGAGGTCCAGAAGGGAGGCGGATGATGGCCGACCCCATGGGGGCCAACCCCAAGGACGGGACGACGGTCAGGGGGAGGTAAACAGCCGACACAGGCCAGCCGCGGCAGAACCCTCAGTCCATCTCAAAGAAGCGGTAGGGGATAACATTGGCCAAGCCGACCCTACGAGGCCTTGGAATGACTCGATCCAGCGACTGGAGGATAAGATCGGCGATATACTGAAAAGCCGCGACCCTCTTCAGAGGGGATACACCATAGGCTCACCCTTTGTGGTGAAGATAGTCAACTTCCCTACGCCATCAAAGTTCAAGCCACCTGTGGTCACCCTAAGATATGACGGGAGCACCATCCCTGTCCACCATGTTGAGATGTATCAATCAGCAGCAGACATATACTCTATCTCAGATGAGATGAGGTGTCATGCCTTATTTGGTACCCTGACTGGGGCTGCACATGTCTAGTACACATCTCGTCCAAAAAATTCCATTGAAAACTTTAAGCAGTTGGCAGACCGGTTCATCCACAACTTTTGCTTTAGGAAGAGGCCACAGAAGAAGACCACCCACCTGCTCTATGTTAAGAAGGGGAAGAATGAGAGTCTGAGGGACTACATAGCCAGATTCAATAAAGAGAAGCTGGAGGTGGAAGACTATGAGTAGAGCATAGCTATGACAACCATGATTGGAGGACTCCAAAAGGGGAAGCTGTTATGGAAGCTTGATGAAGACCCCCCTAGGACGATGGCTGAATTACTGTCAACAGCAGGAAAGGTGATGAACGCCGAAGAGGCGATGGCCACAAAATACGAAGACGAAAAAGGAGGCGCTAGTGGGGGTAAATACCCTAAGAAGAACAAAGAGGGGAAGAAGAGGTCTACAGACGACAAGTTCGCTGGTTACACCCCACTAACGGTCAGCTGTGAACATATTCTCAATGAAATAAAGAGTGACCGATCCCTGAAGTGGCCTGAGAAGTTGAGGGCATCCCCCAACAAGAGGAACAAGAACATGTGGTGCGAATTTCACCAAGACCACAGCCACATAACAGACAAATGCTTTGCTCTGAAAGATGAGATTGAGAAGATGCTGAAAGAAGGGAAGCTCAGAAAGTACGTCAACAAAGGTGCCTTCAAGAGGGGCCGAGGGGACGATCCTAGAAAGAAGCGAGGCGATACATGTAGAGAAGGTCCTCAAAAAAGAGGGGACGACCCTTCTGATGATGAGGATGATCCTGACCTCCTGCGGAGAGATGACCAAGGCCCTGTCAAGAGGCTTAATATAATCTCGCTCAGAGTGGGAATGATCTCCGGGGGTCTAACAGGAGGAGGGTTTGAGGTCGCTGACAGGAAGGACCATGTGGCTGAGGCCAAGGCAGTGACGAAGATGGTACACTCAAACTCTCTGGAGGTCAAGTCAAAAAAGAGGAAGAAGGTCGATATGGACACTCTGATAGTAGGGTTTTCAAGAATGGACTTTAAAGGCCTCCTAGCCCCATACGATGACCCACTCGTCATCACAACTAGGGTGCACGGGTGTGAGGCGCTGAGGATATTGGTCGACGGGGGTAGTTCTACATATGTAATGTTTTGGTCGTGCTTCAAAGCCTTAGGTCTCAGTTGTGCTAGACTCGTCCCATACCATCATCCATTGATTGGGTTTAGTGGGGAAAAGGTTCATCCCCTTGGAGTGTATGGGGTCGATGTCAGGATGGGGGACGAGTGGCCGAGATGGCTTACCAAGAAGGTCAGTTTCTTTGTGATGGATGAACATGTGTTTTCGGCCTACAACATCATACTGGGGCGTGTGGCCCTCAAGGGGTTTGAAGCTGTGCCGTCTACGGTCCATCAGATGATTAAATTTCCTACCCCTTACGGGGTGGGGGAAGTTCAGGGAGACCAGACGATAGCGCGAGAATGTTACTACAACTCCACTGAAGAAAGAGAGGCACACAAGAGGGCTACAACCACTTACAATATTGATACCCTAAACCCCAGGGATGAGACGAAGCTAAAGAAAGGAGAGGTCGCGGAAGAGGTAGAATCCATCATCCTCGATGAGGATTACCCGAAAAAAACCATCCAAGTCGGAAAGTCTCTGAAGCCCAATATCAAGGAAGACCTCATTAAACTATTGAGGAGAAGATGAAGCATTTTTGCGTGGAGTCATGTTGATATGTCGGGGATCGACCCTGAAATTATGTGCCATAAGCTCAATGTGGTAGAGGGAGCAAAGTCAATAAAGCAGAAGAGGAGAATTTATTCTCGAGAAAAGTATGAGGTCATTAGGGATGAGGTCAAGAAGCTGGAAGATGCTGAGTTTATCAGAGAGGTCATCTACCCTGAATGGCTGTCCAATGCAGTCATTGTCCCAAAGGCCAACGGGAAGTGGAGAATGTGTGTGGACTTCACCGACCTCAACAAGCACTGTTCCAAAGACAACTTCCCTCTCCCCCGCATTGACCAAATGGTAGACGCAACCGCAGGCCATGAGCTCATGAGCTTTATGGATGCCTATTCAGGGTACAACCAGATCTTCATCAACCCTAAGGACTCGGAGAAGACAGCCTTCATTACTGATAAGGGGACATACTGTTATAGGGTCATGCCCTTTGGCCTAAAAAATACGGGGGCAACGTACCAGCGCCTCGTAAATAAAATGTTCGAAGACCAAATTGGGAAGTCTATGGAGGTCTATGTAGATGACATGCTGACTAAGAGTTTGAAGGCAAGGGATTATGTGTCAGACCTGGAGAGGACCTTTAATACGATGGACAAATACCAGATGAAGCTTAACCCGACCAAGTGTGTCTTCGGGGTTGGAGCAGGGAAGTTCTTGGGGTTCATTGTCAACCAAAGAGGCATCGAGGCCAATCCTGAGAAGATAAAGTCCCTTGTTGAGATGAAGACCCCCAAGTCCATTAAAGACGTTCAGAGACTCACAGGGAGAGTTGCTGCCTTGAACAGGTTCGTGTTTAGGGCCACAGACAGGTGTCTACCATTCTTTAAAATTCTCAGAAAATCCTTCGAATGGAGTGAAGAGTGTGATGACGCCTTCAAGGAGTTAAAATCATACTTGGGGTCTCCCTTGTTGTTGTCACGGCCCGTGCAGGGTGAACGACTTTATGTGTACCTCGCCGTCTCAGAGTCATCCATCAGTGCAGCCATTGTGAGAGACGAAGACGGAGTATAGAAGCCTGTGTATTTTAACAGCAAGGTACTCCAGGGGGCAGAGCAAAGATATCCAAGGATGGAGAAGTTGGCATATGCCTTGATCCATGCATCGAGAAAGATGATGCCATACTTCCAGTCCCATACAATGGTCATCCTCACTAACTCTCCCCTTAGGCAGGTTTTGCACAAGCCTGAAAAATCAGGGAGGTTAATGGTCTGGGCTATAGAGCTGGGGGAGTTTGACATAGTGTATCAGCCTAGGATGGCCATTAAGGGGAAAGCATTGGCAGACTTCGTGGCCGAGTTTACTTGGGAAGATGATGAAGCCGAGGGTGAGAGCCTCGGGAAGATAGATACCCGACAAGGTGAGCTCACCGACACAACTGTAGATAAGGCTGAGATAAGCACCGCTAGAAGGAAAGTGGATAAAAATGAAGAGGGAAGATATCTCTTTAGACAGGGGTCACTCACCGAGGGAAGTTTCTCAGAAGAGCATACCGTATGGAGTCTCTTCGTCGATGGGTCCTCTTGCGAAAGCGGGAGTGGAGCTGGATTAATAGTATCAGCACCCGACGGCATAGACATTGAGTATGCCCTGAGGTTCAACTTTAAGGCCTCCAACAACGAGGCCGAATATGAGGCCTTGATAGTAGGCCTCTCCTTGGCCAGATCTCTTAGTGTCGACCAGATTTTGGTTCATAGTGATTCGAGGCTAGTAGTGAATCAGATACTAGGAGCCTACGAGGCCAAGGACGAGAGGATGGCTAGGTACCTTGAGAAGGTGAGGTCGTTACTGAAGGGCTTCAGAGAAGTAAGGTTAAAGAGGATACCTAGGCTCGATAATGGTCGAGTTGACGCCCTTGCTAGGTTGGCCTCGGCAACTAGGACAGACATCAGGAGGACGGTCCCAGTGGAAATTTTGCTTCGGTAAACTATTGAAGACGCTGAGGGAACACTTAGCAATTGCCTAAATGTTTCTCAGGAAGCTTCGTGGATGGACCCTCTGATCAGATACATTAAATAGGGGGAGATGCCAGAAGCAAGGCAAAAAAGGAAGAAGTTGAGATACAGGGCTGCAAAGTTCACTATCATTGGGGACACCTTGTACAAAAAGGGATTTTTACTCCCCTTACTTAGGTGTGTGCACCCATCTGAAGTCCCATCCATTTTGCAAGATGTACACGAAGGATCGTGCTCAAGCCACATTAGGGGCAGATTCTTAGCAAAGAGGGTGATCACCCAAGGGTACTGGTGGCCGACCTTGGGGAAAGACACTGCGGTAAATGTAAAAAAGTGCGATAAATGCCAGAGATTTTCCACCATCTCTCAGTAACCCCATCAGCTCTTACCTCCATTACATCCCCATGGCCATTTTTAGTGTGGGGTATTGACCTCGTAGGACCCTTACCAAGAGCAGTCAATAACTATCGGTTCCTCATCATAGCGATTGACTATTTCTCAAAATCGGTGGAGGCCGAACCGATGGTCACGAGTACAGAGCAGAAGACCTTCCAGTTCATCTGGAAAAATATTATATGCATATATGGTCTCCCCAACACCCTCATCTCGGATAACGGGACTCAGTTCAAGAATACCTCTCTACAGAAGTACTGTGAAAGGGTGAGTATCAAACAATTCTTCTCAACCCTGGGCCGACCTCAGGCCAATGGGCAAACAGAAGTTACAAACAGGACAATCCTAGATGGAATAAAGAAGAGGCTTGAGGAGGCAAAAGGAAGATGGGTCGAGGAGTTATATGCCATGCTGTGGGCATATAGGACGACAGTAAGGACCTCTACCGGAGAGACCCCATTCATGCTATCTTATGGCTTAGAAGCCATCATCCCCACCGAGATTGGGTTTCCTACTCATAGGGTCCAAATGTATGACCCTCAGAGAAATACAGAAGAAAGGAGACTCGACTTAGACCTGATTGAGGAAAGGAGGGAAGATACCGAGATAAGGCACGCCGCCTACCAGTAGAGGACCGCAAGGTTTTACAATCAGAGGGTAAAACAGAGACCAATTGCGGTGGGGGACTTGGTCCTCAAAAAGACTTGGCAGAAGCCCAACAAGCTCCATCCTAATTGGCATGTCCCATATAGGGTCATCGATGAATTCGTCTCTCGGACCTATAGACTAGAAAACCTAGAGGGGGGACCCTTTTCCAACCCCTGGAATGCAGATCATTTGAAGAAATACTATCAGTAGTTTTGTAAAGTCCTATCGAACGACAGTTGTAAGAGGTGTTGCTCCGATAGAACACTTGGAAAATTAATGAGAAATATCAGTGTTCTCTCTCATCTTGTGTTTATCAGTTCTAGTATGCATGGAAACATCTTTAGAGGACAACCCTCGGCCTATAATGAGGGTCAATGGAGGGGACGACCCCACCATTGTCCTCAAGAAATACGAGGGAAAACTTTGTTAAAAACCATTAAATTGGTAATTATAGCCCTCGGCCTATAATGAGGGTCAATGGAGGGGACGACCCCACCATTGTCCTTAAGAAAGATGAGGGAAAACTTTGTTAAAAACCATTAAATTGGTAATTATAGCCCTTGGCCTATAATGAGGGTCAATGGAGGGGACGACCCCACCATTGTCCTCAAGAAAGACGAGGGAAAACTTTGTTAAAAACCATTAAATTGGTAATTATAGCCCTCGGCCTGTAATGAGGGTCAATGGAGGGGACGACCCCACCATTGACCTCAAGAAAGACGAGGGAAAACTTTGTTAAAAACCATTCAATTGGTAATTACAGACCTCGGCCTATAATGAGGGTCAATGGAGGGGACGACCCCACCATTGTCCTCAAGAAAGACGAGGGAAAACTTTGTTAAAAACCATTAAATTGGTAATTATAGCCCTCGGACTATAATGAGGGCCAATGGAGGGGACAACCCCACCATTGCCCTTAAGAAAGACGAGGGAAGACTTTGTTGAAAACCATTAGTTTGGTAATTAGAACCCTCGGCTATAATGAGGGTCAATGGAGGGGACGACCCCACCATTGCCCTCAAGAAAGACGAGGGAGGACTTGAGCATCAATTAAAATTGATTAAAAACCCTCGACTATAATGAGTACCAATGCAGGGGACGACCCCTCGTTCACCCTCAAGAAAGACGAGGGAGGGGTCAGTGATATTAACATAAGATTCACAATAGAAGCCATACGAGAGACGAATACAGAAGAAAAAGAGGCATTATATTACATTACAAAATGAAGATGTTCATCTGATAAAAGAATACAAAATATTAATTACACGAAGAGGGTATGGGCTACAGTCAGTCACCCTATTAAGCAATGTCAGAAGGCAGGGCCTCAACGTCGATAAGAGAGGTCTCCTCAACGACCACGACTGGCTTATCCTCAGACGTGCCGACACCCTCGGCGTGCACCTGGGACTCCACCTGGGTTAAAGCCTCAGCAATTAAGGGGTCGTCCAGTTGAACTGCCTCCAGAGAAGGACAGACTGAAGAGACGACATCGCCGAACTTGAGGACGACCCACCGACATGTCGTCCTGATCTCTCTCTCCAAGTATTCAAGACCGAAGCCTTAAAACTCATCTGAGAGTTTGTAGGCATCCACAACGTCTACCTATGCCTTCTTCACGGCCTCAGACAGTTCAATCTTAAATTGGGCCCCCCGATGGGTCATGGCTTCATCCTTCTCCTTAAGAAGCAAGTCCTTGGCCGCCATGTCTGCGTCATACTGCCTCGTCAGCTCGTCTAGGATCCTTGCATGCTCAGTACTGGCCTCTAACTCAGCCCTAGCAAGTTCGAGATCTGACTATAAATTAGTCTCATGCTGAATGGCCCTCTCGGCCTCATGAAACTTTTCTTGATTCTCCACCATCCATTTGGTGGCCGAGGTAAAGGCGCATACAGACTGCAAATAAATAATAAACAGATATCAAGAGGCCGAGAAAACAGATATCAAGAGGCAAAAGAATACAACTAAGGGAAGGAGGTGAGAACAAATACCTGAGCTAGGGCGTGCAGACCATAGTCATACACTTTTGCTGGAGGCATCTTGGATAAAAAATCATAGTCAACAGTCGAGGGGGCAGAAAACATGGACGCCTTGGCCGCTCTCAGGTTCGCGATAAGGGAGGATGGCTCGGCCTTCAGAAGCGCCAAATTTTGAGAACAAAAGGCCCCCATGCTGGAAGACGAGGCGGTCCCCTCAGACGCCTAGACCCTTTACCTCATCCGTGAACCTGGTCGAGGGTCGACGGGAACCTCAGGATCCTTCCTCTTTTATCTATCGAGGGTCGGCTCGGAAATTGTCAGCCCCATGGTCTGCGTCTTCCTCGGAGCTTGCTGAGGCTCCTTGCCTTTCTTCTTGGCCAAGCCTGATAACAAACTAGGGGTAGTCATTTCCCAAAGGTAGTCAGATACACCAGCAGGACGACCTGAAAGGAGGACGACACGTTAGAAAAATGCAGAGGCAGATGAAACACTCCAAAAAAGTAAAGAACATGTAATAAGGCATGGACAAACAATAATATAACTCACATAGTTCTGTCAGGGGGCCGAGCCTCAAACCAGCTTCCTTGAGGAACCGAGGGGTCATCAGATCTTCAAATTGTGGAAGTTCACCCTCTCTCCCTCGTCCTCTTAGATATTCAACTATGTCTTTCTCTTCCAGACTAAGTTCGGGGTCTGACCTGGCCTTCATTGAAGGGTTGGACCATCTTCTGGGAACCCTCGGACCATCGGCTATAGGTTGTACCTCGGCAAAGAACTCCCACTCTCCAAAGACAAAGAAGAATCTTTTTTTCCAATCGTGGTTGGAGGTTTTTTCCACGTGGAGAAGTTTTTTATCAGACTTCCTCGCACCCAGATGGTAGTACCCAGGTTGTTTGGACGAGGAAGTGATGTTATAGCAAGACAACAACACATCGAAGGAAGGCTCATCAGTAAATGCATTTTCCATAGGGAAATGAAGCCGAGGATCGTCCTCTAGGAATTAGGACGGAGCTGAGAGGGGGCTATGCCGAGGGATGACAAAATATCTACAATAGTAGGATGTAAAGGGAGTCTGACACCTACCTTGAATATTTGTTCGTATACCACTATCTCTCCCTCTTCACCCTCAAAGACCCTCTCGTCCTCAGAGGGAACCCTCATAGATATGGTGGGAGGAACACCATATGCATGCCTCCACAGAAGAAGGTCACGATCCCTGACCGAGGAAATATAAGACGAGGCGTGAGATGTGTCAACTGGGTCATCTGAGTCCTCATCATCCTCAGTCCCCTCACCCTCGGCCTCGGCCTCATCACTTGTCAGAGGCCCTTGGGGAAAAGCCACCTGGAAAGTGTGTGGGGATAGGGTTGTCACAGGGACAGCCTCGGAAGCAACCATACCCTCGGCCTATCGGCCTTGGCTCAGATCAGACGTCTCTACTCTCCCAGAAGGTCCAGCTCCTGTTGGTGATGACGTCCTTTCATCCATCTCACTCGAATAACTCTCGGCTGGACGACAGGACGACCCGCAAGACTCAGAGGGTTTTATTATGGCAAGAGGAATGGGGAAGATGGGTCTTACCCAATTAGGGTCGGCCCCTCGTCTTCTCTCCTCCTCTTCCTCTATTTGTCTGATCTCAACAAATAATTTCTCTCTCAGGGAAGGGAATTCTTCAGCTAAGCTGTAAAGCCTCCTAAGCATCAGGGGGAGACACTACACTTGGAAGAATTTGGGTAACCTAACTACAAACAAATCTCACAATTGACCAGAGTGGACTTTTCGATCAAAACCAAGGAATTGAAGGGTTTTCTATCAAGAACAATTCAAGAACAGCTTACTAGAGGTCACACCGAAAAAGCTATGGAACAGCCTAAGAAAATATAACCCTACGAACTTAAAACAGGAAAACAAACTGGCATGAAGATAAGTAGGGCACTAGGGTTGAGGTGTTACCTGAGGAAAAATAGCGAAGCTGCCAAGCTTGAAGGTTCGAAACTGCAAAAATGGCAAGAAGGCTGGAAGTTAGAGAGAGAGAGAGTTCAGGCGTGAAGAAGAAGAAGAAGAATAAGAAGAAAGAGAAACTTCAAAAAATTCTTTAAGTACCTTGCCAATGAGTGGGCCCACTCACCAATGCAGAGCACAACCCACGAGGAGGGCATCATTAGGGCACAAAGCCCTAGGCAGTGGGCAGTCGCCACACCTTGGAAACTGGAACGATAATGAGTACCTGCCTAGGTGTGATATCAGCTTAACAAGTGTCACTCACCTAACTGATTATACACCTATCTCAATTACAACACTATCCCTTAGCCACCTCAACAACATTTATGGCTAAGGGCTGGGGGGTGATTGATATACCCATATATACACACAGCTAGGCCGAGGACACCTTGTACCTGGATGGGGTCAGGTTGACCTCATCATCAGGCTCCAGACAACCCCTCAGGGGCCGACCCTTCATCAGGCCCGGACGACCCTTCGAGGGGCCGGCCCTTCATCAGGATCCAGACGACCCTCCGAGGGGCCGATCCTTCATCAAGCCCAGACGACCCCTTCAAAGGGCCGACCCTTCATCAGGCTCCAGACGACCCTCTGAGGGGACGACCCTTCATCAGGATCCAGACGACCCTCCGAGGGGCCGATAGTATGAGGCCTAAATTGGGCCTGACTCACTATCAGAAGGAACTATGCCCTCGGTCTCGTGTTACAGGCCGAGGGTGACGTCATCACAGCGCGTGATTTGGGAGATGCGTGGAACAGTGCGCGTGAGGCTCACAGGACACGTGGAAGACCGTTACAACCGAATCACCCCCCTCACGTGAGGGAATATTATGTCATCATTTGGCATCTACAAGTGTTAACAGGAGATTGGCTAAATCATCATTCACATGCACCATACATACTTGGGGGGTATACTACACCCCCCAAGACCTATATATACTTGTCACCTATAACCCTATAAGGGGATCGATAATCATAACCCTAGCAAAAAATCTGCTTATACACACAGTAGAGAGAGAAAGTGAGCTTATGTGCATTGTATCCAAGGCCATTAGTTCCCATACTTAGTGGATCACACACTCACAGTGGATGTAGGCCTAATTGGCTGAACCACTATACATCATTATCTTATTCCTCTTAAACTCATCTCCTTCTACACACTTACACACTTATACATATACATCTTTATAGCTTCCATGGTTACTACTATTTGAGCTCATCATCACTTATCTGGTGGTGCTAAATCCAAGCATCATCAGTTTTGCGTCGTATGTGGGAACGTCGTCAGTGTGGCATCGTCTGTGGGAACGAGAATCTTAAAAGGTTGAAGGAGGCGAGTCAAACGACGACCTACGCGAATGATTACGAAAAGCTCGCCGCTACCAGAGCCCTGCTCGCAGCGACGAAAACATACGAAATCTAGTCCGCAGGGAGATGGACCAACATCCTGCTCACCACGGAACAAGATCAACCAGAGAACTCGCAAGGCGAGCTTTCAAAACCTAGATGAAGTCACCCTTCACGAGGGAAATCGAAGAGGAGGAAGCCCCCATGAAATTTACCATTCCAAGGTTCAAGATTTACGACGGAAAGACTGATCCCATCGATCACGTCAGGTAATACCGACAGGCCATGACCCTCTGGAATCACCGAGATGCCCTGATGTACCGCATTTTTCCCTCGAGCCTGCATGATGTAGAGAAGAAGTGGTTCAAAAGGCTCCCCCACTGATCGATCAGGAATTTCAAATCCCTAGCTAAACTTTTTACGTCCCGATTCATTACTAGTAGCTCCCATCCCAAAAGGATGGATGCTTTGCTAACAATGAAGAAAATGCCTCAAGAGACCCTCCGAGACTACGCGAAGAGGTACTGGGAGTTATTCAATGAGATCGAGGACTGCGTAGAGGAAGTGGCAGTGGCCTCCTTCAAAATTGGGCTCCCTAGTTCTTCCCTCCTATCCCAGTCCCTGACGAAGAAGGAAGCTATGACTATTGAAGACCTAATGGCCCGAATCGAGAAATATGCAAAGGTGGAAGATGTCACCCGCCCTAATACAGGAGAAAACGGTCGAGATAAGCTCACTACCAAGGGAAGTGAGAAAACTGAGAACCAGAAGAAAGGAGGAAAGAACGGAGGCAAAAATGACTCCAAGAATGGAGGAAACCATGACGCGTCGAAAGTATTCCAGGCGGTCAACACCATCTTCAAAGAACCAATTTACAAAATTCTCACGAAGATCAAAGATGAGCCATTTATCAAGTGGTCCAGGAAAATGGGAAGAGATCCCTTAAAGAGGAACAATTCATTAAGATACGCCTTTCACAAAGAGGGAGGACATAAGACGGAGCACTGCAAAGCTCTTAAGTCTCACTTCGAGGAGTTAGCCCAGTCTGGGCATTTGAACGACTTTGTGGAAAAGAGAGCAGAGAAAGTGGCTGCCAACAGAGAGGCGAGACCCGATAACGTGTTGGAGGATGATGCTGGACATGAGTTCGCAGTAATCCACCGAGTATGTGACGTCAAGCAGATACAAGGGAACTCAGCTCGAATGGAAATGAAAAAACTTACAGTGATAATGCAGGCTTTTCAAATCGATCCAGCAAAGTCACAGTCAGGAAAGCATCGACGAGCAGAGGACGTCAACTATAACAAGCATATTGTTTTCACGGATGAAGATTTGGTGGGAGTAAGGTCCCCACATCATGATGCCCTGGTCATTACACTCAGGATAGCCGACTTTGACATCGACAAGCTGCTTGTCGATCAAGGAAGCTCATCCGAAGTAATGTACCTCGACCTATTCAGGAAATTGAAGTTGAGTGCCGCCGACCTAAAGGAAGATAATGTTTCTTTGGTCGGCTTCGCTGAAAAAATGACCATGCCCCTGGGCAAGATAGTATTGCCAGTGTGTGCTAGAAACGTCTCCAAGATGATCGAGCTTTTGGTAGTTGACATCGACTCACTGTACCAGGCCATCCTCGGCAGGGGATGGATTCATGCGATGAAGGCAGTCTCCTCGACCTACCATCAGAAGCTCAAATATGTAACCAAGCGAGGAGTAATGGAGATCCACGGCGACCAACCGATGGCGAGGAACTGCTTCATAGAAGCCATCCGACCAAAGCCAGAGAATAAGGTCGGTCAACCCAGCGAGAAAGTTGAAGAAGGTGTGATACCTTCCAAGTAGCAATTAAAGTACGAAAGACCTGGAGTAGAGGAGACCAGGCTCCTCCCCTCCGAGTGTGTCGTCGAGGACCTGGTAGAAGTTATGGCTGAAGTTGGTGACAGTAGCAGAGTCTTCTTAATTGGAGCATCTCTCACCGACCAAGAACAGGAGGAGTTGACGACCTTGCTGAGACACAACGTAGATGTTTTCGCATGGGAACCATACGATCTTCCTAAAATCGATCCTAGTATGGTCTGTCATCAGCTGCACGTCGACCCCACATTCAAGCCAATCACACAGAAGGCACGGAGAACTGCACCCGAGAAGGCTAAAGCGGTCGAAAAGGAAGTCGAAAAACTGCTAGATGCAGGATCCATACGGTAAGTGCAATTCCCCAAGTGGTTGTCCAACCCAGTAGTAGTTCCGAAGAATAATGGGAAGTGGAGAGTTTGCATCGACTTCACTGACCTCAACAAAGCATGCCCTAAGGATAGTTTCCCCCTCCCAATGATAGACCAACTAGTAGATGCCACTGCAGCTCATGAGCGAATGAGTTTCCTGGATGCATACTCAGGATATCACCAGATCCCCTTATTTGCCCCAGACCAGGACAAAACGGCGTTCATCATGACAGTTGGGTTATATTGCTACAAGGTCATGCCCTTTGGGCTCAAGAATACAGGTGCAACCTATCAGCGGCTGGTCACTAAAATGTTCAAGGATCAAATAGGAGACACAATGGAGGTCTACATCGATGACATGCTCGTTAAGAGCAAGAAGAAGGAAAATCACCTCTCGGACCTGTCAAAGACCTTTAAAATCCTCAGGAAGTACCGAATGAAACTTAATGCGAGCAAGTGTTCCTTCGGTGTCTAGTCACGAAAATTTCTTGGGTACTTGGTCAGTAAGAGAGGCATAGAAGCTAATCCATACCACATCGGTGCAATCAACATGGTGCAACCCCCTCGAACAATTCGAAACGTGCAGAAGCTCACTGGAATGCTCGCCGCCTTAAATTGCTTCATCTCCAAATCCTCCGAGAAGTGCAAGACTTTTTTTCCAGCTTCTAAAGGGGAGTAAACCGATAGAGTGGAGCCCAGACTCCTCGCGAGCTTTGGACGAGCTCAAGTCCTACTTAAGCTCCCCACCGCTGCTTGTCATACCACAGCAAATGGATTCTTTGTACCTGTACCTCTCGGCATCCAATCACACTGTCAGCTCTGCGTTAATATGCGAGGTTGCAGGAATCCAATACCCCATTTACTACATGAGAAAGACCTTATTAGACGCCAAGAAAAGGTACCTGCCATTGGAGAAGCTCGCCTTTGCACTTGTAATAGCCTCGAGGAAGCTGAAGCATTATTTTGAAGCTCATACTATCATCGTCCTTACATCGCATCCCCTTAAGGCGGTCCTAAGGAAAGCGGACTTATCGGGCAGACTGTCTAAGTGGTCAGTCGAGCTCGACCGGTTTGACATCTAATTTTAACCAAGGACAGCTATCAAGGGTCAGATCCTTGTTGATTTCATAGCCGAATTCACGGGCGAAGAACTCTCCGACCAACCTCAACCAACAAGGCAAGAGAAGAACCAAGCAACAGAGAGAACCTGGAGACTCTTCGTTGATGGAGCCTCCAACTCAAAGGGGGAAGGGGTAGGCATTGTCCTCATCACTCCAGAAAACACAATCCTCGAATAAGGAATCAGGCTTGGATTTGCAGCCTTCAACAACGGAGCAGAGTACGAAGCCCTAATAGCCGGTCTCCAAAAGGCACAAACTCTAGGAGCAAAACGTTTACAGGTGTTCGACGACTCTCAACTAATCTCCAATCAGATAAGTGTAGATTACAATGCAAAGGATGAAAGAATGGCAGCCTACCTCGCCTTAGTGAGAGAATTAATGTCAAGCTTTGAAGAGATCAACATCCAGCAGTTTCCCAGGGGGAAAACAGTCATGCTGATGCCTTAGCATCCTTGAGTTTGGCTGTTGACTCTAACCTTAAAAGGGTTATCCCCATCAATTTCCTCATTTGTTCGAGCATTAACCACAACAGCAAGTTATCAAACGTGGAACAAATACTCCAGGTGGGATCAGCCCCCAGCTGTATAGACCCCTTAAAGAACTATTTAAAGGATGGCACGCTCCGAGATGACAAGAAAACTGCCCACCAGATAAGAGTCAAAGTTGCTCGCTTTCACTTATCCACAGGAGGCGACTTGTATAAGAAATCCTTCTCCGGTACGTACCTTAGATGCGTCCACCCAGGTGATGTCGAGCAAGTGCTACACGAGCATCACGAAGGAATCTGTGGAGGTCATATCGGAGGAAGGTCTCTAGCCTTTTGAGCAATGAAGGAAGGCTATTGGTGGCCATATATGCAAAAGGACTCCGCAGTATATGTCCGCAAATGCCTGAAATGCCAATTACACGCTCCTATGGCCCACCAACCAACAAGCGACCTGAAGTCCCTGTCCAGCCCATGGACCTTCGCCTAATGGAGAATGGACATCATGGGATCGCTGCCTACCGCCGTCGATAATCGCAAATATCTGTTGGTTGCGACTGACTACTTCACCAAATGGATCGAGGCTGAACCCCTGGCGAACATCCGAGATGCATATATGATAAGGTTCATATGGAGGAATATAATCACTCTGTTTGGAATCCCCAGAACCATCATCACCGATAATGGAACGCAGTTCGAAAGTGGCCCCTTTCAGAACTTCTGTAATGAACACGGGATCAAACACCACTTCAGTTCGGTGGCCTACCCTCAGAGCAATGTCCAAGCTGAAGCTTTCAAGAAAACTGTGATCGATGGATTAAAGAAGCGATTAGAGCGAGCCAAAGGCGCATGGGTAACAGAGCTACCCTATGTTCTATGGGCATACTGAACCACTCCTCGGCGAGCAACAGGAGAAACCCCATTTTCGCTAACATATGGCATAGAAGCAGTCATCCCACTAGAAGTAGGTTTGCCAACAATGAGATCCAACCTTGTCGACCAAGGCCTGAATGATGAAGCATTACTCACCAAACTCGACCTAGCCGACGAGCGCAGAGAGCTAGCCCTGGTGAAGCTAGCGAACTATCAGCAACAGCTCACGAAGCATTACAATAAAAGGGTTAGCCCGAGGATGTTCCAAGTTGGGGACTATGTTCTAAGGAAAGTCCTGGGCAGCACAGTGAAGTCGTCAAACGGCAAGCTAGGCCCAAACTTGGAAGGACCCTTTAAAGTAACTAAAGACGATCTGCAAGGTGCCTATCACTTGGAAACGATGGAGGGCAGAGAAATACCACGAGCATGGAACGCATCTAATCTCAAGAAATTCTACTTTTAGATCTTTTTCTTGTATTCTTTGGTTATGAAAACAGAAGTTCATTTTCCTTATCACCAATGAAAGTTACTTAATTGGTTACACTCTCATTGGTGACAGCTGCATTCACCACACATCTTTTCCAAATAACAAGCACATTGATCACTATAGCAGGGGAATACCCCTCCTCAGGTAATCATCATAAAACACGAGAGACCTCTTAGTATTGCCCCTGGCAATATATGAAGCCCTACAGGGGATCCTTAGGCAATACGACCAAATTTTATATTGGTCATCAAACCTACTTCGGTTGAGTAAAATCCTGATCGGATGAAGACATACAACACCAGGTGTGTCCTCGCCAATTGCCCCACTTAGGCCTAAGGGAGTGTGACGACACAACCTAAAAGGTAAAGTGGAGCATAATGGTATCCTGGTATTATACTGGACTGGGGGGACACTTGCATGACAAAATAAAAAACATTACAGAGCAGCAAGAGTATGAAAAGTAGGATGCACACGTTTAGTTAACAAAATTGCCCAAAACACAAACTTTTCATTAATCCATCATACTTACAATAATGGTAATACATGTTTAGTCGGCGAGCTCACCCAAAGCATTTACATTATCAAAAATACAAAAAAAAAACAACTAGCAAAATCTCAATGGGGTGGAAGCCTCTGAGCAAGATAATCATCCACTCGAGCTCTTCGTCCGTCATCAGGAGCAGGAACTAACTCTTCCACCACCTCATTCGCATCCGACTCCAATAATTGCCGAGGAATAGCATCGATGGGGATCCATCCATCATCCCTCTAGAATGGGTTAGGCATCAGCGTGGAGGAAGACATCTCATGACGATACCATAGCACCGAGTTCCTCGGGACTTGCAACTCCTTCAAGGCACTTAGCCACTCCCTGATAAAAGAAATCTCCTCGAACTCAGATAGCCTTGTTGGAGTATCCGACTAGCCTTGATCATAACCGTCAGCCCACGCTTGCCGATGGCCTTTCTTGAACAAGTGCCGCAACCGAGTGACGACCTTTTGAAGCCCAGCAGCGATTACATATGCTCGCTGAACATCACCGCGGAGTTCTTCCATTTCCCTATCGTGAAGTTCTTCTCCTTCCCTGCTTCTGCTCCTGGTGCTCCTACCAGCTCGTGGAAGGGGAGGGCGAGTGAGACTTCACGACATAGGAGGGGTAACATTATGATCAACTCTAGCTCGCGATGATGAGGAGCCTTATAATACTACTCGAACAGTGCTCGGCGCATGCTTCCTGAGTCGTAAGACTTCTCTCCTCATATCTTCATTTTCCTGCTGAAGAACCTCCCCTACTTGGTTGATCTCGGAGGCCTCTAATAGTTTTGTCTTCAGCACATTGATCTCCTCTTGCACTGAAGCACCAATGTCCTCCATCTCCTGGAGCCTGTCCTTCAGCTTGGCCACGAGCTCAGATTGCTCCTTATACTTCTGATTTCTAGACCTAAGGGACTTGCAGAGTTTAACGAAGACTGACGAACTTTGGGACTCGCATTGGGACCAAGGGTCCTACCCAACTGGGAAGTAGCAGGAATGTAATCATCCACATCAACTAACTACAAGCAAGAGAAAGAAAAGGGAGAGAAAGGGACAAATCAGTACAAGCAGAAATGAAGCCTTTTTCATTAATGAAGATTGAAGTTACATCGAACTGAAAAAAGAAAAGTTTACAGAATGGAAAAAATAAAAATATAAAGCAATCCTATCAGATAACTAACTAGCAACCTCAGGTGGCCCAGAGGTTGATGGCCCTTTCCCCTTATTAACATCAACAGGAGCACTGTCCTCGACAGGGGTGGTCTCTGTCACCTCAACAGGAGAAACGTCAGCAGGGGGCGCCTGAGGAACAGGATCAGAGCCTTTAACGGCTGGGGTAGGGTCCTCATCTACGACTGGCCTCGACCCTGGGCTGTGCCCGTCAAAAAGGGGAGATGAAACATCTACTCTAGCAGCAATGAGAGCCTTGTTCCATAATTCTTGAAGTTCAGACGACTAATATAGCCTATCTGAACTTCAGCATCCTCATATGCTGCGGCCCAGCCAGAATTGTAAGAGTCTTCCTTGGCAGTAACAGCCTCAGACTCCTTCTTCAGCTATTCAGTGAGCGCCCTGTTCTCCTCAACGACTGTAAGTTTGCTCGAGCAAACCAAGTCATACGCCTACCTCAGCTCCTTCAGATCTTGGATTGCAGCGTCCTTCTCCTTGTTGGTGGTGGTAAGAGCCAAATCGGATGAAATCCGAGCAGCATCAACGACTTTGAAGTTGGCCTCGAGCTCTTTACCCTTCAGCTTCAGGGCAGAGTTCTCTTGCTCCAGCTCACTATTCTTCTTCACCAGCTCATCGCGTGAACGATACAGCACGGCGAAGTTAGTGACAAACTACAGAAAAAAGAAGGCATTAAAAGTGGAAAATGGAGGAAGTCAGAAAAGCATAAGAGAAAAAGGGAAAAACCTTAGCACAGCAAGCCTCTGACTAGCCTGAAGGGCCAAGTTCTCTGACCCTAATGCCCTTTGGCGATCAGCCGGAAGGACAGCTCTCTCAAGCAAAGTCAGGGCCAACTGAGGAGAAATTGCCACGGAGGCCCCCTCGGGCAGAGCAGACAACGGGACTAAGGTCTGCCCAGCCTTTGTCCTCGCTTCAACCATCCTCTTCTCCTCCTCCTTCTCGCTCTCTTTCCTCTTCCTCTCCTCCGCCTTCCGTTTCTCCTCTATTCTTGCTTTTTCCTCTCTCTCTCTCACCTGCTCCTCTTACTTCCTTTTCCTCTCCTGCTCCTGAGCAGAAGACCGAGAACCAGTAGCCACAACCCCCGAGGAAGATTTTTGCTTCTTCAACCTCTGTGCGAGGAGCATGTGGTCTTCATCATCATCATCCCGAATCAGGTTCTTCCGGGGTGGAACCATTCATTCACTAGAACTTTTAGAGGTACTCGACGATCCTCGAGCTTCAGAAACCTCCCTATGATCAGAGGAGCTACTACTGCTAGAGCTCCCTCCCCGCAGATCACTTACAGCTCCAATAATGTCACTCTCAGAGCTACTCTCTTCCTTATCCAATTGGATAGGACCTGCAGCAGTCTCTTCAGATGACTCAAACTCTGGGATACTATCCACAGGCCTTGCTATAAAGCTGGAACCAACGTTCTTGTACTCGAGAAGGAAGGCAACAGATCTGAGGTGCTCGCCGTCACCTAAGGGCTCCCTGATTTTCCAAGCCTTTACCAATTCCGAAAGACGGACCTCGTTGAGTGAAGGTTCCAAGTTTTTTGACTTCGCTGCGCAAGAAAAAGCAAAGAAGAGTTAGAAGGATTACAAATCAACAAAAATCAAAATAACAGTACAATGTCTACCTATGTATTCCTCCCCATAGAAGGGGACAGAGAATATCTCAGACCTCGACCCTTCAAATTGGGGAGAAAACTGCCAATTTCTAACAAGGAAACCTTCTTGCCAGTGGTCCTTATGGGAATCGGGTAGATTTACTACCAATACCCTGTCAGGGCTCCTAGCTTTGAGGTAAAGGACACCAGAACTAGTTCGAGAAATGGAGTAACAGAAACAGACCTCGTCGAGCCCTAACCTAATTCCATACAATTGATTTATCCTATGGACGCCATTTACTATTTTTCACACATTGGGCGAGCATTGTGCAGGAACAATATTGAAATAGCCAAAGAAATGCAGGAACAAATCATTAGGAGGAAAAGTGAGTTCTCCCTGGAAAAGCAACAGAACATGGATCCAGTGAGCATCATCTATCTCTCTAACGTTTCTAGGAGGGGAAGAACAACACTAAATATCTACCCACTCGGGAATGTTGTAAAACTTCCTAAACTCGGAGACCGACCTATTCCCGATCTTTGCCATTGAAAAGACCTAGAAAACTACAAACTCAAAGAGAAAGCACAGGGAAAAGATACAGTGAACTTACAAGATAGAAGACAAATTCGAACGATGAAGAAGTACGAGCCCAAACGGTAAGGAAGCAATGAGACTGGAGATTGAGAGAAGAAGGTACGAAGTGCTAGAACTCGCAAGGAATGAGAAAATGCTGGAAAAATTGGAACGACAATAGAGAAGTACATATTCCAAGAAACCTTCAAATTTTACTAATCATAGTGCACAAGATGCGAGGCGGGTGCCGCCAAAATCAGCTTCACGATTTCCGAAGAATTGCAAAACAGCCATTATGGCTAATCATTTAAATCTATTGAGCCCATAAACATGGCCCAACAAATTTAGGGGCAATTGTGGGTACCCAGAATTAGGACCATGGGCCTGGACGAGTAGCCCAGTCCTGGCTGCCCAAAGTCCAGGCCCGTCATCTCTTATTTTGATCCGGTCTCCCCTCACGTTCTCATTAAGGGAAGTTATAGGGGTGATGGAAGATGTGGGGGAACTTATCTACATGTACATGTATATATTGAACCCTAGGTCCGGGGCAAAAGGACAATTTTTGTATTCTCTGTAATTACTCTCCGGAGTATATAGAAATAATATCGACTGCACCACCGTGGACGTAGGCACATCTTTGCTGAACCACGTACATCCTTTGTTGTGTGATTATCATTTTATATTCCTTGTTCTCACTTGGTGAATGCTTTCTTCTTATTTATTTGTGTTGCACAATAATTGTCACCACAGGAATTATCCCCAAATAGGTTTGAGTGCGGGAAAAGAATAAAGAATATTAGACATGCATGGTTTGGCAGTGAGATCTATCAAAGTAAATGGGAATAAGAAGGGATATCAGTTTATGAACTTGGGGAGAATAATGACAATTGGAGTGCTAGAGATGCTAGCTGAGAGTCCAAGTAGTCATGTGGGAGTTGAAAGTAATTCAATTATTAGCGAGGTCACCCTTATTTATAACGTTGGGAGTCCTGCTTCTCGATGTCTCTTTATGTTTATCCTAGTTAAGTAATAGGTACCTGTTGACACTAGTCTCCCAAATTGTTAGCGCGATCCTTCAAGATTCGATCTCATTTCCCTTCAAATTTGTGATCTCCTAGTGCACTAATCGTCCAACACGTGTCTTTCACGTGGGATGCCACGTGTTCAACCATTCTCCCTTCAATTAATAATAAGATTAATTTGACCCTCTATTACTAGAATTAGTAGCATGGATAATGTTAATGGTTCCATGTTAAATTATTAGGTAAAATAGTTAAGATGTAAATCTCTCAATCAACATACATGAGATAATAATTAGGGCTGGGCATGGTCTGGTCCAGTTCGATTTTTGCCTTTTTTGGACTGAACCGAATATTCGGTCCTCAATTTTTTTGGATCGAGAACGGACCGATTAATTCGGTTAACCAACTAATTTGGTCCTAGCATTTTTCGGTTCAGTCCGGGTAAAATTCAACCCCAAACCGATTTTATATTTTAATGAGTGTTTTTATCTATTGTTCTCACAAATATATATACAAAAATTAAAAAAATAATAACAAATATATATATATATATTGATCCATAAAAATGTCTTCTAATTATTAGCTAACCAAAATGATCAATGGAAAATAAACAAATAGATCTGTAAATGTATTCCAAATATTAGCACTGCTATACTTTTAATTAAAAGAACTTAAGGTACCAATATTATTATTCAAATAAAAACAACAAAAAGTTCTTCATGAATCCATGTATATAGCGACAATATACCCAAATAATATAAAAGAAAAAAGTCGTAACACAACAATTAATTAATAATGCTCGTAACCCCAAGTGATATTTACATGGTTTTTTTTAACCCAAATAAAAAAAATACCTATACATATATAGAAATGTTTCAATTAAATTCATAAGTTATATATATTAATCCAAAACCTATTTATATGAAAAATAAAAATATTACCTTTAATATATATATATATATATAAAGGAGCATGATTATTGAAAAAAATATCTTAACTTTTCAATGCATGACATTTTCTCATTTCATGCGCAAGCATGAAATGTCATGCTAATGTTTATTTTTTTTTAAATATATATATATTTTAAAAAATATTTTTAATTTTTTTTTAAATATGTGTATGATATTTTAATGTTAAAAATAGGAATATTATGTTAAAAATATGTGTATGATATTTTATATTAAATATTAAATATTATGTTATGTTAAAAATAGTAATATTATGTTAAAAATATGTGTATGATATTTTAACTTTTTATGTATGATATTTTATGTTTATTATGCTACAGAACGTTCATATATATATAAAAATCAGTTCGATCTGATCCAAATGGATTTGTTTATATAGTGGATTCCAACTCGGACCGTTTTAATCAACTTTTAATTTTTGTGGACTTATTTTTGAATCGTTTTCGAAATAATCCTAATTTTTGGTCGGATTCAATTCAATTTAATCGGTCCAATTGAATGGATCCATTTTTTGTCCAACCCCTACTGATAATATACTTGCCCTTTTTTCTACTAGTGACCATCAAATGATTATTTTTCTAAATTATTTATGTAACGTATGAGGAATAGTAGTAATGGAGTGTTGCATAGAAAGTAGCCAGCGTTGAGTGATAAATGAGAACAAAAACAAAAGGGGGGGGGGGGGGGGAGAGAGAGAGGACCCAAAAAGAAAATGAAAAAGATGAAGGGTGCCACCGTCAATCCTCTTCCCCACCCTACCACACCCTACAGCTTGTGCGTGATTTCGAGTGGGTGTGCGCGGGCTAAAAATAAGTAGTGATATAGAGTGACTCTGTGTGAGTGCGTGTATGTGTGTGAGAGAGAAGGTTCACGGGTTTGTCTTGAAAGGCCCTTATTTCACAGTCCTAGACAGACAGACACATATTCCCCTCTCACTACATAACCGAGGTTCCTAACTAAATATTAAAAAACAAATACTCACTAACCCTTTTCCCCCATCCATCCTCCTACTCCTACTCCTACTCCTACAACTTGATACGCATTACAACCACACTCAAACACTCTCTTCAAATAAGAGACTCCTTCAGTTTGTTTTCTTTGGATCTTCGATGGCTTTGATGCTAGACAACTGTGAAGGCATATTACTGTCTTTAGACTCCCACAAATCAGTACCAGCACCATTTCTCACTAAAACATATCAGCTGGTTGATGATCCAAACACAGACCACATAGTCTCTTGGGGTGAAGATGACACTACCTTCGTAGTTTGGCGACCACCTGAGTTCGCCCGGGATCTCCTCCCAAATTATTTCAAGCACAACAACTTCTCCAGCTTTGTCCGTCAGCTCAACACATACGTATGCTCTCTTTCTGTTTAACAAACTTTGTAAACATATACACACAAAACCACATACAATAAGGTTGCTAACTCTTTTTATATTGTTTATTAAATTAGGGTTTTAGAAAGATTGTACCAGACAGATGGGAGTTTGCTAACGAGTTCTTCAAAAAGGGAGAGAAGCATTTGCTATGCGAGATCCACCGGAGGAAAACCTCTCAACCACAAGTGTCCATCAACCACCACCACCATAACCACCATCTAAATTACCCTCATTCTCCAATAGGTACTGGGCCGGGTTTCTTCCCCTACTCGGGACGGGTTAGCATCTCCCCACCCGACTCTGATGACCAAGCCAATTGGTGCGACTCGCCACCAGATCTCCCCTCGCCACCACGAGTAAACGCAGTCAACACCGTTTATAACACCTCAGTAACTGCACTTTCGGAAGACAACGACAGACTGAGGCGGAGTAACAACATGCTCATGTCTGAGCTTGCTCACATGAGAAAACTATACAACGATATTATTTATTTTGTTCAGAACCATGTCAAGCCTGTGGCACCTAGTAACTCTTACCCATCTTCTCTCCATTTATCAAACTCATTGCCATCTTCTGCTATACCTATTAATGTTCCAATGGTGCAAAAGCCTTCGAATCAGTTTTTTGGTTACAATATGAGTAACCCTAGACAAGGTCCAAATCAGGCTCATGCTGTTAGGAGCAACACTTCACAACCAAGTTTGATGATGGTTGAAGATCAACAAAACAGTAATAGCAATAGAACGAAGCTGTTTGGGGTTCCACTTTTGTCTAAGAAAAGATTGCACCCAGATCAATATGCCTCTTCGATGGCCAATATGGACACGAATAAAGCCCGTTTGGTTTTGGAAAAGGATGATTTAGGGTTGAATCTCATGCCTCCTTCTCCGTGTTAGCTTTTCTCAGAAACCCATTCAGGAAATTTTAGTTTCTTTTCGCTTTTTCCCACTCTCCTTTGAGTTTTTTTTTCTTGCCCATCTTTTGTTTAATTTACGTTGTTAATTAGAGTTTATCAGATCGATATAGTTGATGAGATGTTGTGCGTGCGTGTGTTTGTGACATGTGGTGTATATATGACTTCAGAGCCGGTACTGTCTTGTTCCCCACAGCCATGAATGCAAGAGGGTTTTGGTTACAGTGAACATCATATTAGCTAGTTTTATTTGTCAACAATTTTTCTTTTTTTGTTTTCTGTTCCTTAATTTTCAGTGGTGCCATTTATTACCCTCGATTTTCGAATCTCTCCTCCCCCTATTTCTTTCTTTCTTTCTTTCTGGTCTTGGCATCTCAATATCTCAGTTGCATTAATACCAACATTATGATGCGGGGTCTGTGTGTGAGAGAGAGAAGTTCTTTTCTAGTTCAGTCGGGGCAGAATCTGAGATGGGTTTCAGGCTGTTTCATGGGAAATTTTCTCTGGGCCTTTCTCTGATTAATGCATTAGTAAGTTAGTCGTACAGCTATGACAATATGCTTAAAGATTGCACGAAAAAATACTTCTTTTAATACTGAATATTCAAAAGTATATTTTCAATGCATATTATAAAAAGAGAGGGATGCAGCTGATTCCAAATCATCTAAAAATCTAGCAACTTTGCATCATTATTGTTATAATTACCACCATTGTTTCAAGTGAAAAAGTGTATAAACGTTCTATGATTCACAAAAGATGGCCATCATATGACATATCTTGTGATTAAGGTTATGATCTCCATATTTTTCGTTTATTTGAAATATTGGGTCACGCAAAGTCAGGAAGCAAACACGGAGATGAAAACAAAAAAGATGTTAAAAAACAAAAGGTGGGTCATTCGATGAAAGCGAAATGTAGTAGAACTGACTAAAAATGTGGTTTGAGACGTTTCTATCAAGGCTTCTATACTTCTTCTTCTGAGAGAACCAGAAACCTTTGCCTTTTCCTACTTTAAGCATCTGATCAATATCTTTGAAACCATCTTCGGATCCCCCCAACCTCTATCTCCTTTCACTTCTTCCAACCCATCTCTCCTTCTGTTAGACAAAAATCCAAACAGTGACTAATGAGAGAAACGACTTGACCGGTAGAAATTTGTGTATACACATACACACACATGTATATGTGTGTATAAGTGTCCGGAAGCAATATCACCTTTACCCGAATATATATCTCTTTTGTTGTTTTGGTTGTTTGTCTCTCCATTATTTGTTAGTAATTTAAAAGTGTTGTACTTTATTTTATTTGCTCGAATTAGATCCATATAAATAAAAATAAAGCAAGATATAACACTTTAAAATAAAAAAAAATAATAGAAAAGGTATCCTTAACATTATCCTATCCCAATACAAGTTTCAATATAGAGATTGACTAAACATTTTACTACTAGTAGCTTTTGCTTTCTTGAGTTCTGTTGTTTATGTACTCGCATTTCTGTTATTAAATTGTAGACCAGGGAAATGTTTGAAATCAACATGGATGAAGCGGAAAATAAATTCTAATATTAGAAAATATTTTCAATGGATTTGTTGTCTATCTATATATACAGAGAGAGAGAGAGAGAGAGAGAGAGAACGTAGGATTAGATAATCTTGGTCGTGCAATACAATGATTTGGTGTTATAATCCTGGTTTGGTACTATGGTAGACCTAAACCCTGTTTTTGTCCTTTTTGTTTGGGTGGCACGTGGAAGATGCACGTGCAACGTTGAAGGATAGGTCTCGTCCAAGAGAAGGAAGAAAAGTGGTGACTGGTAAGATACGGGTATACATATAAAAGTGTAATCTAGAGGGAAAAAAATCAGATCATCCAGTAAAGATGCTTTTAAGGGAGTGTTTGTACGTCGCTTATAATAGCCGTATTGGATCATCACGCCATTCTTGAAAGTTGGAAATTAAAAAAGTGGCAATTGAATTAGAAATAATTGTTTGTTTCGCTTAGTTTCTTTTGATACACTTTATGATGTTTGTATTGTATAGCACTTTATTGACAATTTCAATTATTAATTATAAAATACTGCGTAACTAGCAAGAGATAAATATTCTATCCAAGATACATCTTTGTAGTTTGTAGAACGTATAAAGCTTCCCACTTTCTAAATTTCGAATTTTGTGCAATCATATTGTCTTTGTATATTCTAGATTTGTAGTGATAAGATTGTTTGGCAGACTTGTTACAGGTTTCAATTTCATAGGAGAATCATTAGAAAATATGACAACGGTCGTTTTCTTTTTAGTTCTTAATATCAAAGCTATCTTATTTGCAATGAGGGTGCTTGTAAATCATTTTACCGTGTTTAAAAAATATCAATCATTTGATCGGAGAAATATGGATATACGATGGAAGTCTATAAATTAAATTTTTATTATATTTTTTTAAAAATAGTGATGCACTTAGTTATAATTAATATAAAAATAATAAGAATATTTCATTTTTGAATTCAAGTTTAGAATTAAGTGATGTGTCATCATAATATTAGATAATTTTTTTAGTTGAAGTCATGTGGTCAGCACATACCATCAATGTGGTGATGACACATCACTCTGTCTCAAAATTGAATTTGAAAACTGAATATTTCTAGCATTACTCCAACTAATATCGAAATATTACCTAAAGTTGCCTTACATTTGTTATACGAGGGTCACTCCATATAATGGTACAACACATGTAAAATACTTTCAGTAATTTTTTTATACTAGTTGTCGATACATATACTAATTTCCCTTTTTAAAAGTAAAATTGGTTATTCATTTCACGGTCTATTTGGCTTAACTTCCTCATTCATTATTTTTGGGTCATTTATCGTCGGCATTCGCTAATCTGTCCAGTTTACAGTTTGAAACCAAGTATTTTTTTTTATGCATATTTGGTACACAATTTGGATAATTTCCGTTATTTCTCCTTTCCGATGGCTAGACGGCCATTCAGAAGTCCAATATACCCCTAATTAAAAAGGGCAAAAACCATATGTACCCCTTTACACGCCGCAAATAAAACCAACCATCCACGTTATTCTAGACCATTTCTTCTCTCCCACTTCATCACAAATACAGGCCTTAAGCTTCCATCTTCATCACTCAATAAATGGTCATTTTTCAACATTATTTTAGGTTTTTCCTAATACGAAGGTATGATTAGTAACACACCGTCTGCATTACCTTTTTTAGAATTTTCTTTTCTTCTTATTTGGTCTGAAATCCTACGTAAGTTGGTTTACTGAATGATACAATTTTCTGGGATTTATCTCATTATGTGTGATCATATTTTGTTATTAATATTAGTATATTTACTATATGCAATATTTTAGGGTTTCTCTTCCTATTGGGTAGTTTGTTGCACTTTACTGTTTAATTCTCTATGTTCTCTCTGATTTTTCTTAAATCTACAGTGTAGGATGACTTTGATTGGGATTTAGAAGTTTGTGGTCCATTTTAGTGGTCAATGGAGTAGTACGGGTTCACTACAAGAAAAATAATTATATATGTCAGTTTTAATCTTGACATTATGTCAGAAAACGTTAAATGAGAAAAATGACAATTACATAATATCATTTATCACAATTTTAGAATGGGTTGATCTTTTTTAACATTTTTAATAAATATGAGATAAACAATATACAATTTATGTTACATTATATAAAGTGCGATATATGTATCCGCTTAATCTTCATAGTTTAACAAAAAAACTGACATAAAATCAAAAAATCAAGTGGGTGTCAATTTTCGTTTCTCTCGCTAGGATATAGAGTTTATTTTTTCAGACTCCCACTTCTGCACCTCCTTTCTCTACCAATCGCTAAGATGAAAGTTTTCAAATGCGAACCCTCTCTCTCTCTCTCTCTGAGTTATTAAACACACAAAAACCCTCTTCGACATCTCGATATTCAGGTACAACTCTCTCTCTCTCTCTCTCTCTTCCACACACGCACACATGTTTCATTTATTTTAGGCCATATTTACTATTTGTTTTTGCGTTCGGGATTGATTTGGGGGTTGATTTCAGGTTTGATTTGATGTCATATACCTTTTTCAAATTTATGTTTGTCATTTTTCATTGTGGGATTGAAGTTATTTTCAATAATTTGATTTAATGCATTTTATTTGTTTGCTGAAAAACTTTGATGAAATCGAAATGTTATAGTTGTTTTCTCTGCTATCTTTCTTGAATCAATTTCCTTTAATCACTTAAAATTTACGAACTTAAATCTTGAGATTAGGAGGTAGACTACAATATAGGCATTTCACACTATTTTATAGTTATATTTGTGATATTCCTCCTCCTTTATATAAATTTGGGATTGATTTGATAGTGTAGAAAATATTTTGTGTTTTCTTTCGTTTTTTTTTTAATCTTTTTTAGGTTTCATCATTTTAAAATTTTATTTTACATTAGACCGTTAGATCCCATATTACTCCATTTACTTGTGTAAGATTTAGAAACTATAGATCTTCTTTCAAACTTTGAGTTTGTTCGGATTCTTTTCTTTTTCATGAATATTTTATCATTTTAGCCAAGACTTGTTGTTGAAGATTGACTTAATAGTCTTAGCCCTAGTCCATTTAGGTTTGCTATTTCCAGTATAAATCTGTTAATATTAATATTTTTTAGTGAAATGTGATTTTCTTTGGGCTTGTTAGTTTGACACACACACACACATATATATGTGAATTTAATGAGGAGTCACTTGATGTTGATGCAAACAATATGTTTGATTATGATACTGACTTATAAACTTGGTATCCATTTGGGTTTCTTGCTATTTTTGATAATGAGTGGATGGATATGGTGAGACATATTAACCCCTTGTTTGAGAAGCACATACAAGCTAGAATTTTTAATCTTAAAACCTCCACTTTAATAAGAAATCTCAATCCATCTCGTTAGCTTCATAGTTCGCCCCCTTTTATGTATTTTTTTTTTTGTTTGATGTGATTTGTTGGGTGGCGATTTGTTTTGTTTTATTATATATTGAGAAAATGGTGTTGTAAAAAAGAATGGTTATTCGAAAAAGTTTGATCATACCGGAGAGTAGGTAAGCCGTGCTCCGGTGCCTTGTGCGTAGATACTACTCTGGCCCTATGTTGATAGAGGTAAGTTATTTTGATTGCCCTTTTTGTTTTCTATTTTTTACTATATGTTGTTTTATATAAAAATACATTGGTTCTCTCTTTTCTAGTTGATTGTTTACCGAACGAATTAAGGAGCTCACAATGTGTGGCAAGCAATAATGCCTTTGCAAGAACTCAATGACACTGGTTCACAATAGGTGCATGCAATATATAAATCCAACTACATCTTGTATTGCATTGTAACTGATCATTCATTAAGAATTGTTGTAAATTAATGTGTCAAAATGCATATATGGTTAGATTAATATAGAAACTCAAAAATTGAGACAGAGTAAATTAGAAAATTCCATAATTTGACTCTCAACTTCAAAACAAAGTAAAAGGGTACAAAAAATAAGGAGCGTATTGGGGCAAAAAAGAAGTCTACCTTTTTCGACACCGTATATCTTTTTTTTCATTCACATGATATTAAGAAGGAGCTTGTTGGTGCAAAAAAGAAGTCTTGTTGCTCTTTATGAATTTCTTAATGCCACATAGAGTTTTTTCTTCCCTTTTAATTTTTCTAATAATTGTGTTTTGACAGTGAAACTTGTTGCATTTTGCTAATGGGCGTGATATGGAGAAAAAAACTTACGCAAAGATGTTTCAGTAGAGTTGAGTCGGTCATGGTATGACGTAAACCTTGAGACGATCATTTTTTTTTTCTCATAAGAAATTGAGCTTTACACTTGTAATTTTAATATCGAGATGATTATTGCGTGAATTTGTTTGTTTCTAGCTATTATGTTACATGTTAGGTTATATAGAATTATGTTCAAATTTTCCATTTGCTGACCTCCTTTGGCTTAGGGAACATCGGGTACTGAACTCAAATCTCTTTGTAGTTCAGTTTTAAATGATGCTTCATTTCATGTACCAAACCTGTTTGGACAGAAAATAAGTCTTTGTGTCCTTCAATCTCACTTATTATGATGTTTTAGTCTCATTAGATTACACTTCATTGTTACTTATTGTTTAGTAATGTAGAGTTAACGCTCTTAGATTTTCTAGTTGGTAAATTAGTAACAACCAATGCATTTATATATCCGGATCAGTGATGTTTAGGTAGAATATCTTTTATATTTCTTGTGTGATGCATAACTACACATGATGTTTTGCTCAGATTCTGGCAATGGTGTGAGAAATACGATGTTAGGGCAACTATTGTCCAACTTTTTTAAACATTGATCATTAGGTCAAGTTTCCCCTTTTGTTCCATTGCCATCCTGAAATGTTCACCAAACTTAGGGTCTAAGGCTCGCTTACTAAAATAAATATATATAAAGGAGTAGGAACAACAAAAACCTAGATGAAAAACCCTAAAAGTGCCTTAATACCTTCGTACTCCCTCTATGTTAGAGTGCTTGTATCTTCGCTTTTATGATCTACCTACCTTTTGATTGTCATATACATCGCTCACAACTATCCTCTTATCCTTGGAAGTGGATTAAAAATCATTCTCATCACAAGGGAAAACCCAGTTCATACCTACGGGCATCTCCTTAAATCACTAACCTCCTACCGTCACAAATTGCACCTTCGCTTTATCACCAATTTGGACCAAAATGATAGTATAGAGAAACGAACACTCATGAGTCAAAACTATCACAAGTCTTTTCTAATTATTGAGACTTGTTACAACAAAAAATCTATTATGCCACACATACATAGTATAAGATCAGTGTGGAGTAGATTGAGGGATTTATAACATATACGTTTCCTTTATCTTCTCTCTATGCCTTTAACCATTTTGTATGCTCTTCCTCTCTCCTTTTTCTTTACTTGGCAATAATATAGTAAAAGAAAAATGAAAGCGGTGAAAAATGAGATGCTGATCTTGGATATCTAGAGTCATGTACCACAAAATGGGGCAAAAAAATTTGGTAACATTGTGTAGGACTTCTAGAATATGTACTAGTAGGGGAATGTAGTGAAGTAACTTGTAGGAGGCTAAAAAATGGACACTTAGTATAACCACCAAGAGATGAAAAAGGTGCTTTATAATTTGGGTTTATTTATAGGAGAAGTTCCTGTTGACATGCGAATGTAACAACTAACAAGTATGAGATTATACAAAGCACAATTAAATTATATTAACAAACTGTTTCAAAAACATAGGCAGTCTTTGCTCTGTTTTAGTTGATTTCAGCTTAATGTTTATCCAATTAACCTTCTTGTAAAAAATTATATTATACTTGGTCCTCGATATAGGGAAATGCAGAGATGTAATGAAGCTTGCATTTCTCTGACACGTGTGATATTCATAAAATTTCTCCATCCATCGTATGATGTTTCTGTAATTCTGTTTACCTACTGAGACTTTATGCGACTTTCATTGTATCAATTTTCAAGTTGGTGTGTTTTGTCCTGTTCTTATAATTTGTTGAGATCAGCATGGCTTAATATTATTTCTATTATGGTTAAAGTTTAATGCTTTAACTTTATGAAATATTCTGTTAATACGAATGTTTGTTTACTTAATTTTTTTTTAATTTCATTCGTGTTTGGGAAATACCAGTGATTCATATTCTCTCAATGTTAGTGGATTTTTCCTCCTACTACCATTATTACTTCATAGAAACTCCTCCAGCAAAACACTGAAACGTCTCTTTATTGCTCTTTTGTAATTAATGGTTGTAGTATATTCTTATCAACGCATATTTTCTTTTATAATTTGATGAAGTTTTTGGTGGAAGAGGTTTTTTTATCATCACAAAATTTTCTGTTTTGACATGTATTTCTAATGCAGTAATGTATTTCGATGTGAAAATAAAATGAGGAAAAACTTAGTTGAATACTAAAATTCTAAAGCAGGCATGTGAAATATTTGCCAGTTTGAAGAGGAATAAAAAAGTTTGTCTCTAGTTGTATACTGGACACAACAGCCCCTCAAAATACAAAATAATCAAGCAAAAAAGTTCTTTCTCCATTCTAGTGGAAGTATTTTTTTTCCACTGGTTATTTTGCGGTGTATCCAAGCGTGAGTTTTGTTGCTACTGTATTCTTAAGCGTGGTTTGTTTTGTACGCGTGTTTTTATTATTTTGTTGGAAGCTACGGATTGGATAAGCTATTGGTGATTGTTTTTACGAGTTTTAGATCTAGCCACTTTGTGGGGCTTTGCTTTCCTTCCATGTTTGGGCTTTTTCTTTTGTATTATTTCGTTGGACTATCACATTTGTATATTAACAGCCCCAACCCCCCCCCCCCCCCCCCCCCCAAACCAACACATGCACATACATAACCCAACACATATTTTTCTTCTATCTATATATTAAAAATTAGTTGAACAATTGGAAATTTTGAGCTGAACCTGTTTTTACATGTTTTTCAGCTGAACAACTGGGAACAAATGAAGCTTCCTAGGATAGTCAAATTGCACACCAGATATTATATGTTGTTTAAGCAAGGAGATTAATGGAAATATGAATATGCCAATTTCACTAACTAGCTGTCATGTTGTCTTTAACCCATGTAGGTGAGGTCTTTATTTATTATCTATCTCACGGATTGTATTTCTACCCTTTTTTAATTGTATATTTTCGTGTTTGCAATTAATAGGGGGATTACTAATAGAAATCTGAAACGGGCATTGATAAGTTGGCACTTGATATTAATTTTGAAGTAATCACATCTTTTACGTGACGAAAACACATCTTATCCTTTGATTGAGGTATGCAGTCTTTTCTCTATTACAGTGATAAATGAATTCTCCATCATACAATTCACTTGATGAAACATCAGTGATAACATTAAAATGTGATGGATACTACACATTCCACTATTCATATAGCTTTAAAGTTGAACATATGAGTTTGGATCTTCTCCAAACTCAATGTCGTTGAGACCCTCCTCCAATGGGCAAACAATTCCCCCCGCCTCTCTTTCTATATATATACACTTACAATTTTGATTATATGTTTCTAATATTTCGTGTACCTATTATTCTAACCTTACAGATCGATCAACAAGCGACGGAATCACTGCATGAGAATGAGAATTCTCGATTTGATGGTGATAATAATTATGAGACTCTACCAAAACTCCTAGCATTCCCTCGTTGAAGGACGATCTGAAGAAGAAAACCTCGAAAATTAATGATTTTGTGGTAAATTACATAATGATCATCACATTTTTAAGGAAAGTTGAATTTTTATTGATGTGTCATCCCATTGAAAGACTTAATCTTGGACCATTATGAAATTGTCAGGGGTCAATACATAGGTTGGATTGTTCCCAAGTAGTTTATTATATGATCCGTGAGTTCAATATTTACAAATAATTACCTTTATGGATATCTTCTCTCACCCATAAATAGTTACAAATAATTACATTTGCGGATTGTGCCCAAGCAATTATTATAGGATCACCATCTTTTTTGTTTGTTTGTTTATTTTGGGTTTAATTTTAGATTTGCGGTTATATATAGGTTCTCTTAAAGAAAGAAGTCGTCAAATTTGAAAACACCCGTATTTTATTTATTCTCTTCCCATAAAAAAGATACTCTATTACTCTTTCTGATCTTATTTATGTGACATGCATACCAATATGAAGTGTAAAACCTATTTATATGTTCTCTTTTGTTTGTCGTTTGATGTGGACCATATATAATTATTTTATTTGTATGTTTAGATGAAATTTAAGTGGTCATACAGATGTTGCACCGGTGGAGTTATATCCACGTGATGACACACAAGCTCAAATACTGAATCATTATGGTAAATCGTGTCATTTACTGTTGCATTGTCTCAGTCATTCGCAAGGTCAGGTTGAGGGATGAATATACTCCCACAGGTGGATGGTCCACAAGGTTTATAATCTCACATATAGCCTTGCTCTAAGAGGCCTTGACGAACCAGAAACTTCTGAGCCTACACAGTGTAAACATCTTCACCCTTTTTATCTTGTTATGGTTTAATGTCATCCTTGTAATTACTAAATTTTGAGTAGTTTGCCTGATGAACTTATTAATATAATTGCGCTAACATTTGAGCGTTCCCGATTAAATGATCCTCAGATAGTAGACTTTATTAATAAACAAAATAATGATCCTCAGATAACAGACTTTATTGAGAGTGAGTTTACAACTGAGCACGTGAAGTATAATTTTTCATGTTTTTATTTAGTATTGGTTTGATTGTAACATCGATTCTTAGTATGGTAAAGAGAATATATCGAAGAAAGTGATCTTAATAAATTGACTGGTCATTGGTGTGTGAAACTCTTGGTAGTTTGAAAAATATATTTTGGCATTGTATCATTATTTAAACCATAATCAATCAGTCGAAAGCCACATATTAGTATATTTTTATTTGTAAAAAATGAATTAGGACCTAAGAAAAATCCGATTCATAGTTTTGGCTAAAATCCCCCTGCCTAAATATGGGGAATACACATGGTCTGAAATTAGAATTTTCATTATTCTTAATGTAAGGACACAAATTTCCAATTGAGTCCTTTGTAGTTTTGGCTCAATTCTGGACAAAAATGTTTGAGTCATAGGATAGAGTTATTGACCATCCTCAAGCCTATGACATTCTAAAGTTGAAGACGTAGCGGTCGAGTTTATAAAGCTTCATCAAATGCCGGTTTAGTGTGCCTCGTTTCTACGTCATCAACATGGTTCCATTGCTCCTAAGGTATGAATTCATTTTGAATATATATATAGGAGCTTGGAACAATATTTATATGGGTGTACTTTGTTTTTAAAATGTTGTTTATTTTCAGAAAGTTTCATTAAAACTTTAAAGTAAAGTTTCTGGACTAAAAATCAAAATTCAAACATTCTGAAAGTTCGTTCGAAACTATCGTTCGAACGAGTTTGTCATTTGAACGAGTTTGCCAACGAGTTCCCACATTAGCCACTGGAATGTCGTTCGAAGTGTCGTTCGAACGAGAATGATGTTCGAACGAGATTTCCAACGAGATTTCTAACGAGTTCAGACTGGAACTTCATTAGAAGGATCATTCGAACGAGACTTCGTTCGAACGAAAATCTCGTTCGAACGAGTTTTGGCGGGAACAGTTAATTTGGCAGCTTTGAGCAGTTTTGCCCACTTTCCCACTTCTTTTCCCACTAACTTTTTACATGATTAATTAAGTGCGGAAACCAACCTTTTCTTTTCAACTTTTTCATATCATACAACCTCCAAGAGAAAGTTTGAGAGCAAAATTCAAAGTAGAAAAAGTTCATTGTTTAAAGTGTTAATTCTTTCAAGAAAATCCTTAGAACACTTTTGTTTATGCCCAAAGTTTGTTTATCCAAGTTCCTTTATATATATACATTGCTTGGAGTTTTGACACCGGTTTTTCTCTACCACATTGAAGAGAAGTTTGTGTTTGCTTATATATCCCACAAAGAAAAAGTTTATTTTGCTACGACATTCTCACATGGTGAAAGGTACCATGTGTGGTTGACGGTGTACCTATGTCTCATTAGTGATTCCAAGATTCCGGTGGAGCTCCAGGGTTGTCAACTAGGTGGAGGCGTTTACAAGAAGACGCATCAAGGCTTGAAAGGGGTTGAGTCGAGGAAGTAAGTGATCTGTCTTGTAATTGTAAAACCATACGTAGTGGACTTAAGGCTAGGGTCGTCCGAGATTTTTTTTTCGTTGTGGGTTTTTCCTCATACATCGCAGCGTAGTGGATTAATTATTTTTTTTATCTTTTGCAAAACTCACTTAGAACACATGCTTAGGTAAAAAGATAAAATTGGTTTAAAATCACAACTTGTTTAATTTGGTGCTAAATTAAATCTGGGTAATGTTTATGTTAATTTAATTCAAGTCATTTAATTTAATTTGATAAAATTTGGTTTGGCCTAATTTGGAAATATTAAAACTATGACTTAGGTAAATTTCTAGGACTTGGGTTGAATTAAGTTGGTTTGAGTGAAATTTAAATTGTGTGTATGTTTAATTTAATTTCACGTGGTTTAATTTTAATTTGAAAAGAAATTAAAATTTGTTGTTTAATTTGAAGCATCAACGCTTTCGCATATCTTTATAATAAGGAAATTAAAATTACTTTTTGTGAAGTAAAGATTTTGATTTAAAAATTGGGGGCCTATGCTGATTCAAATTGGTATCAAAGCCAAAACGATAAACTACTTCGTTAGGATCCTTTAAATAGTTTTGGTTAAAATGGAATTTTCTCCATTTTCAAAATTTCCTATTTTCGATGGTTCTAATTACGCGTATTGGAGAGCGCGAATGAAATAGGCACTTAAATATATCGACGAGAGGGTTTGGTTATCTGTAGTTAACGGGTGGTCTCCACCAACTCATTTAGTAGATAATGAACGTGTTCCCAAACCGGTCGATAGATGGAGTGATAGTGAGCTTAAATTTTCAAATTTTAATTTCCGAGGTTTAAATGCCTTGTTTAGCGCTGTCACACCGGATGAATTCCGTCGCATTATGACGTATGAAACCGCTAAAGAAGCTTGGGATATTTTACAACTCACTCATGAAGGTAAAGTGTCGTAAAAACTTCGAAACTCCAAAACCTCACCACTCAATTTGAAACCATCAAAATGAACGAAAAATAAGCTTTTGATGAATTTTATGCTAGACTTTCTGATATTGTTAATTCATCTTTTAACTTGGGAGAGAAAATACCCGACAACCGAGTAGTAAAGAAAATTTAAAGGTCCCTACCCGATAGATTTATTCCAAAAGTGACCGTTTTAAATTCTTTACAAACTTTAGCCTCTACGAAATTTGAAGAGCTTGTAGGTGATTTACAAACCTATGAACTAGACATGTTTCCCTCTAAAACTGAAAAGAAAATAGAAAATGATGTTGCTTTAAAAGCCCGAAAAGAGGAAAAACAAGTAGTAGAGAGTGAAAGTGATATTGACTTGGAAAATATGGCTATGTTTGCTAGAAAGTTTCGAAAATTTCTTAAATTTAACAAAGATAAATTTAAAAATGATTTTAAGAAATTTGAAAAATCTACGCATGACGATGCCGAAAAGATCCCTAAAACTATTAATGAAATCTTAAATAGGGATGAGTCAAATAGGTGTTTTGGTTGTGAAGGATATGGCCATAGGGCAAAAGAGTGTCCCACTAAACTAAGGAGAGAGGGTAGGCAACCAATTTATTTTAATTCAATCCTTAGTGATAGTGATTATGAAGAGGGACCCGATTCCCCCACTAAGCCCAACTTTGTGGCTTTTATGGTTTGTCATGTGAGCATTGATAATGAATCTTCCCATGAAGATATCCAAACATGTGACACTTCCGTGGTTAAAGTTTATGATTTCCTTATTTTTGATGGTAGTAAAGTGAAGAAGAAAGAAAAAGTGAAAATGAAGAAGAGGTTGATGTGAGTGAACTTCAAAATGCTTTTCAAGAACTTTATGAAGAATCTATTAAATTAAAAGAGCTAATTTGAAGTTAGAAGTGTGTTTAAAAGAGCGTGTCAAGGTCGTTGATGATAGTACATTAGTTGAATACCTTAGGACACGAGAGAGAACTCTTCGAGAGAAGATTTAATATGTAGAAGGCGAGAGAGATATCCTTAGAGGTTTAATAAAATCCTTGAAAAAGGAGCTTCTTGAGTTTGAAGAGATAAATGTTTTATTAGAGTCTAATATTTTAGAATTAAAAAATAAATTAAAAGACTCTAGAAAAGTCAAATTTGATTTAGAGTGTAGGTTCGAAAAACTAGATAAAATCTTAGGCACCGTCCAAATAAAAAATGACACTTGTGGTTTAGGCTTCGATACTTGTAATGAACCTGCTCATAAAGCCAAATCCAATGTTTTAGGAGAATCTCCTAGGAAAGATTTTAGAGATCATTCCTTTGGTAAGTCTTTTCGCCGAGTTTTTAAGTGCTCACATTGTGGCCGAAAAGGTCATCTTAGGAAATTTTCTTTTGATCTTAAATGAGTTCCTAGAAAATCCAAATGTAAGGCAACCGAGGTAGCCAAGATTCCTACACCCCTAGATTGTCATTCATAATTAGTTTGGGTTAGGAGATCCGACTTGGTAGCTTTACAAGATAGGGTTTTTGATTCTCATTTACTTTCACAGGCTTCCTCCCTTGCAAAATCTAAAGGTTGAATGCGTTAGTTTTATTGCATACTTTAACTTTTGTGCTTCATGCTATATTATTATGCTAATTGTATGCTCGTTTAAATAATTTTCTAGTCTATGCTCCATGATTAATCACATTCTAGAATAATGATTTTTGTTTATCTTTTGTATTATATTTCTTTCATTTTTGTTTGCATTAAATGAAAAATACAAAAAGATTTTTTTTTTATCATTTGGGTTTTATCTCTTCGTAATTTAAGCTTAATGAAAAATTCAAATGATTTTTGTTTGTCTTTTGAGTATATATTTTTATTTTTGGTTAAAAATTTCAAAAACTCAAAAAGATTTTTTTTTTGTGCATTTTGGTTTTACACACATTTTGTGGCATATGTTTGTGTTTGAATCCTCATTTCGCTTCCATGTGACTAGAACTTTTGGTTAGAGTTTTAATCCTTAAAATGTTCTTTATCATGCTTACATGGAGTAGCTTAAGTTTGACTTTCTTAATGGATTCACTTTTATATGCCTTTACACACATGCACGAGCTTATTGAACCTTAACGTCGCATGTTATATTTGAGCTTTGTGAGGTGTTCTCCTATCAATCTTGTCATCTACATATTTGTGACCTAGGAGGACTAGTGCATGTCAAAATCCATTGCATGTGAGATTTGTGTGATACAAAAAATTAATATATATAATTGTGCACGGGGAAGGGCTCCGAAAGGATTTATAATCCTTTGTGAAAAGTAAGCCACCGTTTATTTGAACATAAAAGAAATATGTTGTCCAAAGGCCTAAAAGAAAATATGGCATTAAAAAGAAAAATAACTGACAAGGCCTATGTTTAATTGATATATTCATTCAAAAGAATAATATATATGCTTATTGTGGGAGTTTGGATGGTATATCAACGGTTTGCACAATGTCCGTTTATCCTAGTTGTAATTTCATTGTCATGACTCTATTAGTTTGTAGAATCATCAACATGCTAGGCTCGTATGCATTGTGTTTGTTTGTTCATTAGTTCACTTTATCCTGTCATATAAAGGCTAAATTCTAGTTGATAATGTTTTGCATTCAAATGCGAACTACGTGAACATGTTTAAGTGATTGGGTTTTAATTCATTGGTATCTTGTTCACACTCCAACACTTCCGTTTACATATGACACATTTATGCTATAAGAGTGTGGAAAATCTTATGTTATTTAGTTTTGTGTCATTTTGGTGTTTATATCTATATGTGTGTACTTATGCTTAGCTTGTATCTATTGTGTATACATATATATGATATTTTGTTTAAGTCTTTTCCATGTTTAGCTAGTCCATTTATGCTTCAATTCATAATTGTTACCTTGTTTGTTGCGTAGTTTGTTTGATATCACATGCTTAGAATCTTATTTGTCAATTTCGTATCATTTATTTTCGCATCATAGTTGGTATTCATTTGTATGGATTAGTTATGATTTTGTTGGCTATGTTCTTTAATGTTCTCATCACTTTATACACTAATGCATGTTTAGCTTGCTATCCCATTCTATTTATCCCTTGTTTAGTTTAAGAGGTGTATTTGCTTTAATTGAGGAAGATATGTTAATGTTTTGATTCTTTAGCCTTTGTCTATTCCTGAACAAAAAGGGGGAGAATGATAGGGGAGAAATGGTATCTAATCCTATTGTATCTTAGTTTGGGGGAGATTTAACTTAGGGGAATCGCTATCTTCTTAGGTTAATAATAGTTGATAAAGGGGAGAATTAATTTAGGGGGAGTACTTATTTTAATTGCATTTAATATTTTGATATTCCCTATGCGTTTGATAGTTTGCTTAAGTGTGCAGGAATTCTTCTTAAAGGCAACGTTCATCATCGTGCAAAGATATTGATCCTTGGGTTGTTTGAGCCAAGCATTGTATTTTTATTTTGGGTGGGACTTCTTTATTATTCTAGTAGATCTTGACGACCCTTTAGGATTTTTGTTGATTTTTGTCCAGGAATAGCCAAAGGGGGAGATTTGTAAGGACACAAATTTCTAATTGAGTCCTTTGTAGTTTTGGCTCAATTCCCAACAAAAACGTTTGAGTTATAGGATAGAGTTATTGACCATCCTTCAAGCCTATGACATTCTAAAGTTGAAGACATAGCGGCCAAGTTTATAAATCTTCATCAAATGCCGGTTTAGTGTGCCACATTTCTACATTATCAACATGGTTCCATTGCTCCTAAGGTATGAATGCATTTTGATTATATATATAGGAGCTTGGAACAATATTTATATGGGTGTACTTTGTTTTTAAACTATTGTTTATTTTCAGAAAGTTTCATTAAAACCTTAAAGTAAAGTTTCTAGGCTAAAAATTAAAATTCAAACATTCTGGAAGTTCGTTCGAAATTTTCGTTCGAATGAGTTTGTCGTTCGAACATTAATGTCGTTCGAACGAGTTCCCACATTGGCCACTAGAATGTCGTTCGAAGTATCGTTCGAATGATATTTCTAACGAGTTCACACTATAACTCCGTTAGAAGGCTCGTTCAAACGAAAATCTCGTTTGGACGAGTTTTGGCGGGAACAGTTAATTTGGCATTTTTGAACAGTTTTTCCCACTTTCCCACTTCTTTTCCCACTAACTTTTTACCTGATTAATTAAGTGCGGAAACCAACTTTTTCTTTTCAACTTTTTCATATCATATAACCTCCAAGAGAGAGTTTGAGAGCAAAATTCAAAGTAGAAAAAGTTCATTGTTTAAAGTGTTAATTCTTTCAAGAAAATCCTTAAAACACTTTTGTTTACACCCAAAGTTTGTTTATCCAAGTTCATTTATATATATGCATTGCTTGGAGTTTTGGCACCAGTTTTTCTCTACCACATTGAAGAGAAGTTTGAGTTTTCTTATACATCCCACAAAGAAGAAGTTTGTTTTGCTGCGGTACTCTCACATGGTGAAAGGCACCATGTGTGGTTGACGGTGTATTTATGTCTCGTTAGTGATTCCAAGATTTCGATGGAGCTCCGGGGTTGTCAACTAGGCGGAGGTGTTTATAAGAAGATACATCAAGGCTTGAAAGGGGTCGAGTCGAGGAAGTAAGTCATCTGTCTTGTAATTGTAAAACCATACTTAGTGGACTTAAGGCTAGGGCCGTCCGATGTTTTTTACCGTTGTGGGTTTTTACTCGTACATCACGGCGTAGTGGATTAATTGTTTATTTTATCTTTTACAAAACTCACCTAGAACACATGCTTAGGTAAAAAGATAAAATTAGTTTAAAATCACTACTTGTTTAATTTGGTGCTAAATTAAATTTGGGTAATGTTTATGTTAATTTAATTCAAGTCATTTAATTTAATTGGATAAAATTTGGTTTGGCCTAATTTGGAAATATTGAAAATATGACTTAGGAAAATTTCTAGGACTTGGGTTGAATTAAGTTGGTTTGAGTGAATTTAAATTGTGTGTGTATTTAATTTAATTTCACGTGGTTTAATTTTAATTTGAAAAGAAATTAAAATTTGTTGTTTAATTCAAACCATCAATGCTTTCGCATATCTTTATAACAAGGAAATTGAAATTACTTTTTGTGAAGTAAATATTTTGATTTAAAAATTGGGGGCCTACGCCGATTCACTTAAAGTTGGTGTACTTGAGACATCGTGTCAAGCAAATTTGAGTGCATTACATTAACCCGACTATACTTGAGATTTGTTTTGGGGTAGGATATAGTGGCCATTAATCTTTAACGAGACTCTTTGTTGACTTTGTGATTGATCCATTTGAGGAAATGAGGTTCCTTTGGCACGAATCAGTAATATAAAGGAGTGATTTTTAGAAAAAAGTTTTTATGGGGTGGATTATTTGTCTACTCATATCTTATTAGGAGACGTACTAAACAAATGACTAAAATTATTTGTTGACTTAAGTGGTGTAGGAATGAGCAATGTTAAAGTTCACTGCATGCGATGTGCTGAAAATGCGACAATGCATTGTACCAAAGATATAGTGAGTTAATTTGTTAGCAACATCTGTTTGGTCAGCGACACGCACTCAATGGACATGTCATATATACATTGGTGTCTCCAGGAGATAAATTAAAGCTCCAAAATAAATTCACAACTTTGTTGGTGGCTTGGGTTATACCTAAACCTTATTTATATTATAACTCTAAAGCCTTGCCTTATCGTATTTTTTTGCCTTTAGTCCGTTAATAAGGGGTTCCATATTTCTAGATATGCCCTGGGCCTGTGCTTTATTTACATGGTTTGGGATGCTTTAGACATGAAAACGGTTGTTTTCTTATAACAATTTTAATTATTTTGTGTGTAAGGACATAGTCCGTCACACTTAGTATGTTGTATACCGCTACAAGTTTGTCGAAACATTAGAAAGTGTACATCTACAATGACAATCCAAATTTCAAGTCGGCTTCAACAATCATGCCCAACAAGGACGGATTTGGTAAAATATGTTTTAGTTCCATTTACAATTTCAATAAAAGTGTTGGGATATTTTTTTTGAAAAATAAAATATTTTTCCTTTTATGAAAAATGATTTTTGAATGATCTTAAATGTTTTTTTTATTTGGTAAAAATATTTTTATCATAAAAGTTTTGGGATAACTGTTCTCATATTCGTATGAATTTTGGTTTCAAGGTTTCCAAAAGTTTTAAAACTCTGTTATTCGAATCTCGAGATTTGTGCCTGGTCGTTCAAACGAGATCCTATCTTATTCGAACGCTACCAGACATCGTTTGAACGAGATGACAGTTCGTTCGAATGAGAAGTCTTTTTTGTTGACATGTCACCGCCTTAAAAGTTTTATAAACAGGGTGCCAGACTTCGTTATTTCGTGTGGAGAAAATACTTCTTTTTCACAGATTACGTTTTTTAGTGTTTTTTGAGTTTATTCTCCATCACTTTAGGGTTCAAAAATTATTTTTACAATTCATAAATCCCAACCTTTTGTATGAGTTGTTTCTTGGAAACCAAAACATTATTTTGCTGGGAGTTTTGCTGTTGATTCTACCTTTGGAGGATGATCTCTACAACCAAGAGTTGCGTTCTATTGTGGAAGGAGACTCTACAAAATTTTGGGGCTGCGTGTCATAGGAGTGCTGCGGTGTTCTTCGACTAACGACTACGAACCGACGCCTATGGGTATTTCGTAAGTCAAAGTGTATTTTCATTGTAATCCAATTGTAACTGGTACTTTACAAATTATAGTGAAAATAAATGGTTTTTTCCCTAAGGGGATTTTTTTTACTGAAACTTGCTTTTGTCATCTTTGTTCATTGCTTAATTTTATTTGACACGTAGATGCATGTTTAGGGACTGGACTTTAAATTGAATTTGATATGTTCTAAATTAAATAAGTGTGTTTGGGATTTGCAAATTAATTTGATCGGTATCACACACCGCGTTTACAATGTCAGAACAACTAATCAGTTTTTCAAACGGATCAACTATTCAGTTAGATCAGTTGGAAAAGCATAATTTTAGTTATTCAGTCGGAAAAGAATAATGAATTGTTCTTTGCTGCTGCCCAAAAGAACCATTCTTCCCTTTTATTTGTGGTGAGTTTCTGTCTCTTTTAATCAAATTTCTATTCATTTTTATGTGTTTTGTGTAATAAACATGACTTTTTGGTATTTTAGATCAATTCAAAAAATGATGACGAACATTATTTAGAGGTGGCAAACAAAGTTCACATGAAATGGGTAACTCAGGATTCAAATGACTACACGTGGGATAAGATTTAAGTCTTCACAAATTGTCTCTTTCTTACTTTGCCCGATTTTTATAAATTGTTTTCAAATTTGTGTTGTAAGTTTTTTACTTATATTGTTTATACATTTAATACTTTGGATATATTGTAGCTCACATCAATATTTTTTTATTGTAAACATCTCAATGTATATCAAGTTAGTTATATTTATAACTCTGATCATTGTTTATTTACAAGGGTTGATTTAACCTCAAATAATAGTTGTATATTTATGGAGTAATGATTTTTTTTTAATTTTTATATCAAAATTTATATCAGTTTTAAAAAAACTCTCATAAAATTACTAAAACTAAGATAAACGTGATCTTATTTATGTCTGTTTTCATGAAAATGTGATTAAAAACTTGTTCAAAAATGGAGTTTTAATACGTGTTCTTAAAAATTGAGATAAATGTGATTTTATTTATGTCATTTTCACGAACATTTATGTCAGGGATCTATACTTTAATTTTGAAAAATTCTAAAACTGACATAAATGATTGTTTTTCTTGGAGTGGTTATGTATATAGAAAAATGTATATGAATTAGATGATGTTGATGGGGTTGATCTTCGTTTGATGGATTTATTGAAGGAAGTTTATTACAAGACTAGTTTGAAAGGGACCAAATTTTAGTAGGTATGGGATGGTGTTGTCCATGTCATTGGCAGGGATGAAGATTTAAAGCTAATATGGGACCAAATTAAAGCTAAAAATAATATTTTTCATTTGTATTTGGAATGGAGTGGTCCTAATAAAGCACTAAATATGCATCTCAGGTCATTATCAGAAGACACACATTCCTAACCACTAAGAAGGTCACCTAGGTTTACTCCAAATCCAACTAAGTCTAAAAGGCCAAACCTAAGAATCTTAACCCTACAAGAAGGTCAACAAGAATTAGATCCAATCTCACCTTTAAATACAAGTTATGTGGTGAACACTAGTTATTTCTGATGATGAAGAAAAAGAAGAACGACATGATTTGGGGGCTAGCAATCAAGAAGAACAACCTATTTAGGGGAATGATGATTGGGATTTAGTGGATATAATAGAAAGTTATAGCGACAAAAAAGAAGTCAATGTTCAGAAGGATGGTGATAATGTAGGATAATGCGAGGAATAAAATTCAACAATGAAAGGGATTATGATAATGTAGGAGAACGTGAGGGAATGAGTTCTAAGGAAAAGTACCACAATGTAAATGAGGAAAGTGAGGATGATGTGGGGAGTGAGGATAGAGAAACATAACGAACATGTGAGGAGTGAGGGTAATGAGGGTGATCATAAAGAGGTTAATGATGGTCCAATAGACAAAGTGTTTGAATAATTTTTCTAATGCAACTAAAAATGTGTATGCTAAAAAGGAAAATGAGGAGGATGTATAACTTGTTGACATACCATGGTTGCATGAGTGGCCAGCTATGAGAATATGTAGGGAATATATTGGAAAATATGTAATTATTTAGAGATTTCAATATAAATTAAAGAAAATTAATACCCTAAGATAAATTTTCTATGCAAAGACCCAAAATGTAGTTGGAGAGTGTATGTGAGAAAGATGCTAAATGAACATACTGCCAAAATGAGGTTTTTTTTAGCCATAACACATTTGTAAATGTGATCCTATGGACATAAATACCATGGCTCATGCTGGTTGGGTTGCAACACTAATTGAGGAAGACATTAAAAATCACAATGATTTCATACCAAAAGATGTATAAACTGAGATTTGGTAGACTTTTAGCTGTAAAATTAGTTATCATGCACGTTACCAAGATTTTCTAGTTTTCCATGAGATAGTGTATGTGAGTTATAGTTAAGGTCATATGCTTTGTCTAAAGCTATGCAATGTGATTTTTCTTAAGAATCCAATCAGTATTGCTAAATGGAAAATGAGTCTTCATGATAAAATCTTGGGTTTAGTTTGCATTGCACTAAAAGTGGGCCTAGATGGGTTTATTGGGGGTTACATTCCTATTTTTGGGTTTAGATGGGTCATTTTTAAGGGAAAATATAGAGGAATTTTACTAACTATAACCTTTTCAGATGGTAACCATTGGTTATTTCCCATTGCCCTTTTTATCTGCAAAAGTGAACACTATAACTCATGATCACAAATTCTTAAGGGTCTAGCACCAACACTAAAAATCATTATATACCATTAATTTTTTATCAGACAAACAAAACATTCTAATTGATGTTGTGATGGATGTTTTTCCAAAAGATAGGAAAAGATATTGTTTTAGACACTGTTGCAAAAACCTCAAGATAGAGTAAAACGGGCCACACTTTGAGAGTTTGGCTTGGAGAGAAACAAGGGCATATAAGAAAGAGGAGCATGAATAGTGGATGGAGTTAATTTTTAAAATTCAACCTGATGCAAAGGTTTGGCTTGAACATGAGGCATTAGAATAATGGGTAAGGTCTTACTTTGACCCAACATCAAATTGTGAGCACATAAGTAACATCTTTTTTGAGTCTTTTAACAAAATGATTTTGAGTTTGAGGGATCTTACAGTGGTAAGATTGGTGAAGAAGTATCTTGTGATGGTCATGTCTATTTTGTATACAAAGAGGGTGAATAGTGCACAAATGGATAGTAATGGTATTGTACCAATGGTGAGGAAGGTCATACGGAAAATGTGAAACGAGTCTCCCTATGGATCGATAAAATAAATTAATCACAAAATGATTGTTTTCAATTTGAACATTGGTTAATTATTTATCTGAAGTCAACATATTAATTTAGATTCGAATTAATTAAAAAGGAAAATGTAGTTCAAATTAAAAGGCCAATTTAATTTGTTCCTAATTAAATTAATTAAGTCAAACTTACAATTTACCAATTTATTAATTAAGTTCAAATTTCATATGAGGTGATAGAAATTAACATTGGCGAAAAATAAAAGCATTCACACAAATAGGGACATGGTCATTTAACGTGAAAGCACTATCAGGAAAAATCTCAAGCACCCATCCTACACATAAGTCCGCTAGTACAAATATTTCAGGGATTAAAAATGGAGATACATGACTTACTACACTTGGTTTTATCGTAGCCATGAATAATTGTCGTTCCAATCTTTAAATCATGACAACATTAGTTATGTCAATGATCATCGCATCTTTGACTTGATAGTCATAACCCTCGAATCTCAAAATCCGTTGATCAATGAATTGGATACGTATGATCGAAACTCCACATCAAATTTTATTCCCAACTCACTAGTTTCAGAAACGTGCATTGGATCATAATCTAAGTCAATCGGCTAACCGATCTTGAAGACCTCCTAAAGCTATAATCACAACCAAAGCCAAACCTCCAAAGATTTTTTAGATGAAATTATGGGAATTTTTCGTTTAGAAAAAGACCATTAAAATATATGATTTTATGTGCAAAAGGTATTTTTAAACATGAAAAAGAAGTAAAAATATTAAGTAGTGTACTTGAGAGTTCTCGGTGTTCAAACTCTAAAAGGTTATCTAAAAACAACAAAAATGAGTTGTTTTGTAAAGGACTCAAGAAACCTCATTTTATAAAATGAAAAAGATCAGTTTGTAGAAGATTCCAATCGTTTAAAACTACTTAATCAACCAATGAAAAGAATTTAACTAAAAAAGATTTTAATGCAAACTTGATGATTACAAAAATAATAAAAGAAAACAACAAAAAATAAAATAAAACCCATGCGTAAGGAACAACCCGCTACTTAACCCGCAAGTTATCCGCTATAGCCAGCCTACATTCAATATTACGGTGGGTTAAACAATTATAGAGGTAGGATGGTGGCCACGGTTGAAATTAGTGTTAGGGTGGTCATGGGTCCTGTTTCCACGCGACTACTTCGTGGTTGCTCTGCGAGGTACAGTCGCCCCCAAACACTTTTTCTATCTTATCAAAATTTAAGCAACCCATGTAGGTTGAAATTATTTTAGGTATGATTTTATGGTCCACTAACAGATTATTGCTAAAAACTTTGGGGCACCAATCACTTAGAAAAAATCCCATTAAAAAATCTAAAAATATTTTAAAATTCTTTTTAAAATTCAAGAAAGTAATTTTTTTTTTATATTTCAAAAAATAATTTTCCCCACATGTAATACGTGTTTGTGTGTCATAAAAGTTTGGTGTGATGGATATGTATGCCATGTTAATGTCATTGTGTCAAAGGCGTAAAATTCGATTGTGGAATGATCTTCAATAAAAACAGCACATACCTAAAACCCGCTTTGAATCCAAAATTTTGACAATAAGGAGAACCATGTTCTTACAAATCTCACCCTTTATAAATTATGGGATAAAAAAATGAAACGACACAAAAATAAAAATATCATCTTATATATCAATTTCTACCCAGTCCCCAAACTCTCGAGAGTCGATATGCATGATAATCCTGATTCATCGTTGAAAAGTACTGACAAAACTCGTCACTCGCACACATATAACATATACCACGTGAAGTACAAAAGATATAAAAGAGATATAAAATAATCAAGAAGAGTAATTAAAAATTTAATATAAGAGCATTATAGAGTGAAAGAGCGTGTTATGTGAATGGGTAACACTGGTACAACAAACTTAGAGGGGAGGATGAATACGTTTATAAACATGACCACTTTTTTTTATTTCAGCCACTTTTACTTGCACATTCAAGATTCTCAACACACGTTTTACCAATTTGATTATTCAATAACAAAATTAACACACATAATGATGTAATTAGGTGAATTTAGATGAACAAAACTAGATCTAGCAGACTTAAGTCAATTTTAGTTCAATTCACTATATTTAATTAAGATCTAAGTGATGTGTGTGATAAAATACGTGCATACAAGTATAAATCATTAACAATCAACTATAAAACAAATTTATGAGGAAAAACTCCCACCCAGGGGTAAAAAATCTCGACACACTCCAATTCTCAATTATACTTGAAAAGCAATTTTACAAAAGGCAAGGAGGTACCCCTCACACAATCCCTATCATGTAGTTACACATGCATACTTTCAACTCTTTCCTATATTCAATTAGAATCCACAATTATATCAACGTCGTGAATAAAGAAGTTCATTTTATTCCTTCTGATCGCGTTACACTCCAAATTCTCTAATAATCTGAAGTGCCTCCTCTTTTAGATCTAGGAGTATATGATCATTGTAATTTATAAAAAGTAGATTGAATTAACTAAGTCCTATGTATAGATATTAACCAAAACATTTTCAATTCTCTCTCAAAGTCATAAATCAAGTATAGATCTAAGTTTTTGATTTTGGAGGGGACAAGTGAAATTGAAAAGAGAAGCTAAGGTAAGATTCTCTCAACCTCAAAAATACTCTCAAAAAGGTGTTTGAGCTATGAGTTCTTCCGATATCTATAATCTGGAGGGAAATTTAGACTAATAGAAAATGTTCAAAATCTAATGTCGTTTTGTGCACGGTAAGATCCATCCATTCACATAATTTTATCCTGTACGAACTTTGCATCTTAGTCATGCGCACGGTCTCAATTTAGAACCGTACATACGGATCCGTGTGCACACAAATAAAAGTGGTCGTGCAAACGGTCCAAAGAAAGACCATTCAAAAATAGTTTAAGGCCAAAATGAAACAAATACAATTTCCAAAAATATTTTTAAAACATTTAAAAACCCTCTGAGATTGTTTTAAGCTTATTAAAAATCTCATTTCATCAACTTACAAAGCCATCACACATTTTCAAAAAATTTTATTTACGTGTGTGTGTTTACCCATAATCAATTCAAAATCTATAAAAATGATACAATTTTCACACATCAAATGTGAATGGATGGAAATGAAAGTCTTCAATGAGCAGCGGTGCATGATCTTCAATCTTAAATCTTCAATGCTCATCTAACTTAATATAGGTCGTGCCTGACGCATAACGAATCAAGTCTATGTGACTTGATAGACCCAGTGTCTTGACACGAGAGATAAATAATTTACATATAATGTAAACGTTTACATTTTCAATCTCCCCCTTGGCTATTCCCTGGCAAAGCCCCCAAAACTCAAAATTAGATCATTAACCCTTAAAGATATACATTCCACTAGTCATATAGTGAATGTAGTAGAAGGTAATTTACAAAATTCATAAGACCAAATGCCAATGCAAACATCATGTCTGAATATGGGATGGACTCAGAATCATCAATTCTAAGCCTGAAATAACACGAATCAACAAATGACATCATACAATTAATGGCATGCACAAATAGAAACTCCCCCTGCTTGGGAATCCTCCGAAAAATGAATGTGATATAAATGATACATAAATTATGTAAGCATGTGAAGTATATAACATCTAATATCAATTAGCAACACCGTTTTTAAATCCCCCTTTTGGCACATGGGACATGGAAAATATTATTCTCCCCCTTAATCTCAAGGAATAAGGTTTTCTCTCCTTTTTTTGTCACATAATAAAGACAAAGAGAAGAAATAGATCATAGACAATCAATATAGCATTGTAAGAAAGATCACAATGACAAATAGAAGTAGCGAACAAGATATGGTAGAGAATGTGAAAGACCATAGCTATACTATTATAAGCATATACAAGTTTATAATCATATGAATCTCAAAATAGGAACTAATAGATGAATGATATCAATCAATAAGCATAGAAGCAGGACATGTGATATCCAAATACTTTAACTAGATTGAAATCATATTTTAAGCATGGATGTAGAGCATTAATATTTCAATACAAGCAGAAGAACATGATACCAAGAAAGAATTAAGATATCAACTGAGAATGAACCCATTGAAATCCATAAAGCTAACATAGTGTACCATAATAAACAAGACAACTCAAAGACATACAAAGATTAAAGGTATGTCACCCATCCACACAATCATCCAAATATCCATGTATCAAGTACTAAAGAATAAGGTACGTATATTCAATAGTCTTAGTACCAAACAGAAATGTACAACAAGGTCTCAATCAAGAGATAATTAATGGATATAGGGATACACAAAAAATATATAATCCTCCTCAAATGCACTACACCAAAAAGGCGAATTTGTCACCTTTGAGTCGGCCAGCCTTGTCAGATCATTGACTATAACCGTGACAAGTTTGTGAGAATTGTGCTTGTCACGGTCATTGATCGTGACAACTTTAGAAAGTTGTCACTGTCAAAGACCTTGACACGTCCATGACAACTTTGTAGTAAAAAAACCTACCCCCTCTTTTTTCCCCACCGTTTCCAGTTCCCTCCTTTTTTCCATCTCTCTCTCTCTCTCTCTCTCTCTCTCTCTGAGATACGTTTTTCTCTCCATCTCTCTTTCCTTTATATGTGTGTATATGTGTATATTTGTGTGTGCATATGTGTATATGTGTGTGTAAAACCCTTAGTTTATGTGTGTGTGTGTGCTGGTGTGTGTGGGTCGGTGCATGTGTGTGTGTGTGTGTGTGTGCGTATATTTGGGACGAGAGGCAGGGGTGGGTGGAGGGAAGTGGTAGGGTAGTGGGTGTGTTCGTGTCCATGTGTGTGTCTGCGCAGGGGGGGGGGGACACACACGCAGAATTTTCATGCAGAGAAGTCCTTAGATGAATGTCTCTATAACGAATTAATTATTCTTTTGTTGATAGTATATTTTGAGACAATTAAAATCAAAACTAAATTTAATGGTATCCCAATTTTTTGGTCAAACATTGAGATGAGCCTAGTTTAGCTAACCTCCAACTCGATTCCTATACCGACATTCTTTTTTGTTACTTATTATAAATTGGTATTGGTATAAATTGAAATTGGTATAAATTGTTATCGTATTGGTATTGGTACGTATTGGTATTATCGGATTTGAGCATTAATTCAAAGTTCATATACATCTTGGTACTAATATTAACAATTATTTTTTTTTTTACAGAAAATGACTTCTTCAGGACGCGGTAGCAGAGGTGATGAGGGCTCCAAAATGGGGCAAATTAGGGGTCGTCGTCGAAAATAAGACGACATTATTATCTAGAGCGCTAGAGTTATTGAAGGAGATTGTCAGCCCGGGGTACACTGATTGGAGGGCCATGCCTATTGACCCCCAGATGAACATCTGGGGTGCTCTACATGTTGAGTATTTAATATTAATATTAATATTTATATTTGTAATTCTAATAATTACTTACATGATGGTTTGTATTTATTCAACAAGAACAATTCGGCCTGCTCGCATATCTCCACAACCCCACGTTGGAGCAATTGAGGGATCAATATAAGACGTGGAAGAGGAATTTACGGGCACGGTACTTTAGGAAGACCCGGGAGTCCATTATGAGAATCCATGAAACCATCCCCCTAAGGAGCCAATCTCATTGGCACAATGACAAAAATTTATCGACAATGAGATAATGGCATGGGAGCATAAAATTATGTGATAGAAACATGTGAAACATGGAATATGTAAAAGTATGTGAGAATGGAACATGTGAAAGCATGAAAATACAAGATATAGTACCAAGCATTAGTCGATATAAACACGACATAAAGTCATTAGAGACAAGAATGGATACAAGGAACAAGATATATCAAAGATCAATCTAGAAAGAGACTAACGTGATAAGAATAATCTCAACTCAAAAACTCAATCGAACATCACATAAAACATTTCAAATAATGATCATGGTCTCATCACTCACTCGAACTACTTAGGGAAAATAAGCATAGGAAACAGTAGTCTAAAATAATACTAGAGAACCCATAAGTCTGTAATAACCAATCAAACACCAACCATAAGGTCCAAAAGGCTCTAGAAAAAGATGTAATCAAGGTAGTAGCTCTGAGGTAGAAGGGTACATCATACTGAATGGAATGTGACCATAATCAACTATACAAACACACCATAAACTACCAAGCACATAAGACAATGGACAAAAATAGATTATCATGCGCACGGTAACAAAATAGGTCCATGTGGATGGATCCATGCAAACAGTTGCAAAATGCATCCGCACACACGCAAAATCGGAGAAAATACCAAATAACTAGAAATTTCTAACTCAACCTTCAGAATCCTAACACTTTGAATCTCAATGATGTGAATGAATTCAGATGTGTAGAAAATAATTTAATTTGACTTTAAGAACATCAATTTGGCATTAAAGGAATGAAAAAGTAGAAAAAAATCAACAACTATCACACACATATATACAAATACAAACACAAAGCATGTAAAGTGTGAGCATGATTAGAAAACTCATGATTCAATGATTTGACATAAAGATTTAATTTAAATCTTCATTAAAACATGGATTGCAACACATTTAACTCTTATTCAATCAATTCAACGTTCAAGGCATAAAATTCTTATCAAATCAATACCTTGCAACTTTGTAATGTTAATCAAGGTACGATTTATGTGACAAATAAGAATACAAAATCAACATGAATACCCATTGTCAAATAGTGAAAATATTGAAAATAATGCTTAAAAGATAATCATTGCATCAAAATACTTTTGATCAAATATATTATTTTCAAGAAATTTACTCTCCCAAGTATATATTGATAAAAATCTTTTGAATGCCAACTAAGATGGTAAATTTTATTTTGAAAGGCTAAGCCTTATCTTGTTTTTCATGCCATCTCAAGCTCTTGGCTTATGGATTTTTTTAAACATATTTTGGCTTTTGCCATAGATTGGATTTTTCACAAGCCTATATGTCACCTACCCCAAAGCATTTGAATTTCCAAAATGGGTGTTAACACTCTAGCGGTATCCCTTACAAATACTTTAAAATCGATCATTTTTTAACTCCGTTGTAGTATGAATCACACAAAGCCTCACATATGGACCAACGAAACACCAATAAGATCTCAAGGATTTGATCATTATCAAATTAAGCAATAAAAGAAAGATCTACATGATAAACATCATATGGAACAAGTGATATGCAAGTACAAGTAGTGTGAAATCAAACACAATAGATCTCAGCAACCTTAGCAATCATAATTTATCAAATGAATTTTAACCAATAATTGAATCAATCAAGCATTATACATCAACTGGTTTAGAATTCACTTTTCAATCATTATTCAAGTAAATCAATCATCAAATAATCATGAATCAAATATTTAACTATATATATCATAAAAATAATAAACATAAAATATTTATGTATTTTTGAATAAGAATGGTGCATGAATATTTAGAAAATCATGTTTAGATATGAAAATAATGCATATAAAGCAAATGCACGTGGAATGTACATATGCTTGAAAACCCCACCAAGAACATGAGAAATAAACCAATGCATATAAATCAGAGCTGACAGTAAATTGGGATGACTGGCCCTAGTGAGGGGAATGAATGTGGTGTAAAACTTTTAGCGCGCGTCCCGTGACATAAATGGTGTATCACTTTAAGAGAGAGTCCCGCGACTGATATTAATGATGCATGAGAAAATAATTGAATGAATTTAGATGGATAGCTTTTTTTATAAATTAAATAGTTCAACTTGGACCTTGGGGGTTGACTTAGATGTGGTCAGATAGTAATTTATGTTACTCGCTGGTTAATATATCTCACTTAATTAAAATATTCCATTGTGATATTTATTATATATGATGCTACCGTCTCGGTTTATGGACCCTTTTTGGGGAGAGTACCTGGTATTCATGCGGTGGGCTCTAACCCATTGCGTTGACTAACATTTCAGGTTTAGCGCTGGAGTAGTTGCAACAAGACCACTGTTCTAAAAAACCCGCCTAGGCTCCGCCTAGGCACGCCTAGGCTTAAGGCTTGGAAGAAACGCCTCGCCTTACGTTTTTCACGCCTTATTCTTGGTAAAATCCTTAAGGCGCACTTTTTTCTAAAAACAAGAATGATTTAGTGAAACGATGTCTCCTTTTAAAGAATTTGTTTACAAACCAGACCATTATCTCATCCAAAATAATCAAATAGTATTTTAATTTGCATATATTCATACATATTTTATAATCTGTGCAATTTTTGTATTTTAATAGCCTTGTTATGGTTAAAAAATATTAAAATATATTAAGAAGGCCTAAACGCCTTTTCATGCCTTTTTACGCCTAGGCCCGCCTAGGCTTCTAAGGCTTAAGGCTTGTCCTCCACGCCTCAATCACGCCCCACGCTTTTTAGAAGCTTGAACAAGACTATTTGGAGATTTTTGGAGGTGCAAATAAATTCTAATTTAGATGCTGAGTAGTTAGATTGTTTTCCTTTCCGTCATATTTTACTATGGGTTTTTATTACAAGTGATTTGGTTGGCCTCTCAGTTCCACAATTATTTATAGTTTATTTAGATATTTTTAGTTAGATTATTATTTGAGATTTATTTATTTGGAGATAGGATTAATTTTTAGATTAGCATGGTGATGGATTATTTTATTGCGTGGATGGTATATATTGGTGGATCAATTTAATTATTTGTAAGGACAAAATTTTCAATTGAGTCCATTATATGTATTTGACTTATTCCAGGAATAAAATATTATTCTTGAGTCATAGATATTTTTTTTATAGTCACGATCCCACATAGTCTATGAAAAAAAGTTATTGAAGACATTGTGGCCAAGCTTAAAAGAATTATCATGTCGAGATTAAATTCTTGCATTATTCACATCTTCATTGCATTCATGTCTTTCAAGTATGTATGCGTAATGTTTATAGGACTTGAAAAATATTTTTAGGTTGTTATTTTACTTATAAATGTTTTAAAATTTTAAAAATGTTTTTAAAGAGTTTTAACTTTGTTTGTTACGAGATAAGGATTGTTTAAAGTCGTATTGAACCTTCCGTTGTGTCTAGAAGGATCAAATGATACTTGTAGTCGTTTGAGCGACATTTCAAGGTCATTCCAGCGACATGGCCATTTCATTCGAGCGACATACTGATCTCATTCAAACGATGAGCTGACTTAACTTTTCTATTAAAGCCATGTTTCACTTAGAATTTCACAAGTTGCAGAACCAGAAAAATAGTGTACATATAGTACATTTTTTGCACACGTTTTTTAAGGCTTTGAAACTCTAAGAACATCCTTAGAGTTTCAAGATCCAAGATTTTATTCACATATGATATAGAGATCTTGGTTTATTATTCCATCATAAAATTATTGCTCATTGGGTTTTGCGATGAAGAAACGAAGGAGTTCGTGTTCAATATCGTAGACGTTGACAAGCTGTATCAGTGGACACTGAGACATACGTGGATGCGTGTGTTGTGGATGAGAATCGTAGGACTTCTGCATGGGCATTATAGAGGAGTGGTTGAAGGATCAAAGTAGCATCAAAACTTGTGGGGGATCGAGTCATTAAGTAAGTCTATCATCTATACTTTGTAATACCACATCATAATGATTGTTTGGCTTAGGACGTCCAAGTTTTTTTCCCTTAGTGGTTTCCTCGTACATCCAGCATCGCTTTTGTGAACTTATTTATTTTAATTGCTTTAATCACCTAGATGCATGTTTAGGATTATACAATATAAAATTGGGCTTAACTAAAATTGGTTCACATACTTGGTGCGTTTAAAATTTGAAAAAGAGTTTTTTTAAAAGAAAGTTTGTTTTGACATTCGTAAAACACATCCGAAAGAAAAAGTGCGTACAAATTGGTATCAAAGCTAGAAAAATATTTTTTATTCTGTTGATCCATTGTATTTAAGGATGAATTTCGAAAATTTGAAAGTTTTAGAGCTTTTTTTTATGGCACTAACTATGGTTATTGAAAAATGAGAATAACAAGTTCTTTGAAATCAATTAATGATCGTGTGTGGTTAGCAGTAGAAACGGGTTGGACACCATCGGCCACACGATAGGGTGAAGCCACTACTATAAAACTCATTGAGTCACGGGCCGAAGTGAACATATACTTGCACTTTACAACTCTAAAAGTCTTCACGTTATTTCCTCACATGGCACACACACCGGAAGAATATAATAGAATCATGTTGTGTAAAACTTCAAAAGAGTCTTGGGATATACTTGAACTTACTCACGAGGGAACTAGCACAATTAGGGTGTCTATACTTCAAAATATCACTACACGGTTTGACACGATTAAGATGTTAGAGAGTGTGTCGTTTGACGAGTTTTACTCTAGGTTGTCCAATATTGTCAATTCGTCATTTTATTTGGGAGAGAAAATACCCTAAAACCGCATCATAAAGAAAATCTTATTATCTTTGCTGAGTACATTTGATGCAAAAGTGATTATTTGTAACTCCCTGGGTATGCCTGAATCGACTAAACTTGAAGAGATTGTAGGTGACCTATAAACCTAAGAACTCGATATGTTTACCTCTAAGCAAGAGCTAAAGAAAGAAAAGGTAATTGCTTTGAAAGACTGAAAGTAGGAGACTAAAGTTTCGGATGACGGTTCTGATTTCGATTTTGAGGATGTAGCCTTGTTAGAAGTTCAAAAAATTTGAAGTTCCAAAAATAATTGAAAGATGCCAAAAGACTTGAGAAATTCAAGAACAACAAGGTAGATCTTGCCCTTAAGGATAAGAGTGAGAAAGTTAAAATGGATGAGTAAGATAGGCATTTTTGGTGTCAGGGGTATTGTTATAAGGATGTAGAATGTCCCACTTGACTTAAAAAGGAGGGATAGACACCGATAGCATATAATGCCACCTTAAGTGATAGTGAACTGGAAAAGAGAGAGAGTTACCCCATTAAGTGTTACTTTTTAGCGTTCATGGTATGTCATGCGAGCGACGACGATAAATCTTCCCATGAAGATTCTCATGTTCATGACACTTTTAAGGCCATTGAGTGTGAATCCGAAGTGAGTGAGGGTGAAGCTGGTGAGGATGAGGAGATTGATGTGGGAGAGTTGCAAGTTTCCTTTAGTGACTTGTATGTTTTAAGTGATAAAGGTAAAAAAGGCAAACTTAAAATTTCAATCTAAGTTGAATGAGCGTGCCGTAGAAAATAATGATGCTTTGATTGAGGATATTAGGGCATGGGAGAAGAATCTTCATGAGAAACTAGAATACGTTGAGAAAGAGGGAGATAGTTTTCATGGTTTGATAGAGGATTTAAAGAAAGAGGTACTAGAGTTTGAGGAGTTTAGGTGTTTGCTTGAGTATAGGATTAGTGAGTTAGAAGAGGGATTGAAAGAATTGAGTAATGTGAAATTTAATTTGGAGGCTAGATCATAGAAGTTGTCTAGGATGTTAGGCACCATACAAATCAAGAGAGATAGGTTTTGTATAGGCTACGATGATAGAGTTGTTCCCAATACCAATGCCAATACCAATCGTGTGAGAGAGCCCACTAGGAATGTTAGGAGAGGTTGACATTTTGGCAATCATTCCCATCGTGGTTATTCGTGCACCCATTGCGGTAGGAAAGGTCACCTTAGACGTTTTTTCTATGACCTTAGCAATGCTCCTAGAAAATTTAGGAACAAATTCGCTTCGGTTCCCAAAACCCCCATGTGTCATTTCACACCTACTTGGGGTTAGGAAACCATACTTAGAGGCTTTAGGAATTAAACTTCATGGTTCTTATTTGGTTTCACTTGATTCTTTCCATGATAGATCTAAAGGATGATTGTGTTTCCATGTTTGCCATACACTAGTCTTTGCATTATGATTTATATCTTGCTAGTGTTATGACATGTGTATCTTTTGTATTATATTTTTTTTATTGAGTTTTATTTGAAAAAATACAAAAAGATTTTGTTTTTGATAATATTTTTGAGAAAAATACAAAAAGATTTTATTTTTGGGTCAAAATATTTTTTAGAAAAACACAAAAAGATTTTCGACTTATTTTTGTCTCGTGAGTTTTTCATGTTTGATATGGAATATTGGTGTGCTTGGACCAACACCATTTCATTATCCATGTGTCTTGGACATTTGTTCTTAATTGTTGATGCGTTTAATGATCTCAATCATTATCTTAATGGGGTTGTTTCAAAGTTGATATGCATTTGAATTTGACTTTGTATATATGTCATCCTTGCACACATGCACGGGTTTATTTGAATGTTTGGCATCTCATGCATATTTGAGCTTGGTAAGACGTTCTTATCTCAATTTTTTTTATCTATTCATATGTAGACTTAGGAGGAAGTGTGCATGTAAGAACCGTTTTACCGTGAGTATTGATATTGGTTAAATTAAAAAAATAATGACTGTTCATGGGAAAGAATTGTGAGTGAATAATAATCATGTCATGAATTCCACCGTTTAAAACAGACCAAGAAAAAATTAAGGCAATAAAAGATATCATATGCCAAAATACGACCAATAGGATTTCTCTAAGTTAAGAAAAATAAAATCCTCAAAATATCTTGAAAGTATATATATATATATATATATATATATATATATATATATATATATATATATATATGAAAGATTTTGGTTGGAAAATTTAAATAGATTTGTACCACGAATCCTTATGTTGAAAAATCGTATGATGACGCTATTGTTTGTAGAATCATCAAAATTATGAATTTGTGTGCTTGTTGATTGTTTAGTTCATTTAGCTCAATATATTAATTGTCACATATGGCTAAAATTAAGTTTGATGACATTGAGCTATCAGTTAGAGCTTGTTGACCATTTCAATGTGTTGGAGTCGTGATTCATTTGTTGTAGTTCACGCCTATTTACTCCATATCCATGTTTAAGCACATTGATACTATGTTGGCATGAAACTCACATTGTTTTACTTGATTTACTTTTCTGTTTTGAGTCTGTTTGGTGTTTCCAATTGACATTTACAAGATATTTTTTTCCGTGGGCGAAACTTCAATATTTTTAGAACTGGAATTGAACATTTTTATGTAATTTGAACGACATCTGGACCTTGTTTGAGCGAAAAGTCCATGTCGCTTAATGAATTGATCTCGCGAGCTTCAAACGAGATAGTTAAAAGTGTTAGGTATAGGTTGCGATAAGGGTAGCACAATGGGTCGTGAGAAAGGGTGTTTGCGCGGGAGCCTACTGGTTTGTGATTTTTAAGGTCATTTGATGGTTGGTTCAAATGACATGCAAAGTCGTTCGAGCAACCTCTTGGGAATTTTGTGATTCTTCTGTTTCATATTTTCTTCATTTTACTGATGAAATCATAATGTTTTTGTACTTCTGGGAAATTTATATGCAGTATAGGATGATTATGCTTGATGATTTTTATTGCATTATTCGTTTAGTCATATCATTACTGATTTTGATGATTTCTTTCATGTGACTAGTGTACATTGTGATTATTTTTACGTGGTGGTTTATGATAATCTAGATATGATTTATTGATTATCACATTCTAGATAGGATGATTTGTTTATCTTTTCCACTTATTGTCCATTCGAGACAAAAAGAGGGACATGCGTATGTGATATAGGGGGATTTTTGAGCTCATAATTTATTGTTGCTTTACAAATTGATATCACATGATTTCATGCTTATATATTTGTATTAATTAGTCAGCCCAAATTGATATCCTGATTTAAATGTTTTCAAATTGGTATCAAAATAATTTTGCTCACACGTTTAACAAATGGTTTGTTTTTACTTATTAGTATTTTTAAATCATTTTCCCTCCACACTTCACTAGGTATTTTTCTATTTCATATGTGTAGGTATTATTTAGCGAGTCAAGATTTCAAGACTACATCACATTCAGATAACTCATGCTTGCTGGACCAACATTTACTAGTCTTGTCCTGTAATTTTTTATTTTTTATTTTATGGGATGGGATTTAAGCGTGATACGGCTTGACGTCCCGGCTTAGGCATTTCACTGTTTGAGTTTTATCCCGGAATAGTCAAACGAGGAGATTTGTAAGGAAAAAAATTTCCAATCGAGTCCATTGTAAGTATTTGACTTATTCCCCGAACAAAACATTAATTTTGAGTTGTAAATAGTTTTTTTTATTGTCACCATCCCACACAGTCTATGGCATAAAGTTTATTGAAGACGTTGCAACCAAGGTTCAAAGAATTATCATGCCGAGATTAATTTGGTGCACATTTCACATAGTCATTGCATGTCGGTCTCTAAATTATAAATGTGTAATGTTTACGGGACTCGAAAAATGTTTTTAGGATGTTATTTTACTTATAAATGTTTTTAAAATGTTTTAAAGAGGTTTAACTTAATTTATTATGAGATAAGGATTGTTTAGATTCGTAGTGAACCTTCCCTTGTGTTGAGAAGGATCAAATGACACTTGCAGTCATTTAAGCGACGTTGCAAGATTGTTAAAGCGAAATGAACATGTTGTTCGAGAGGCATGGATATTTCGTTCGATCGACATGCTGATCTCGTTCACTAATAATTTTGCAAGTTTCAGAACCGAAAAAATAGTGTAAAAGCACTACATTTTCTTCATAAGTTTTCTAAGATTTTCAAAGTCTAAAAACATCCTTAAAGTTTAGGATTGAGCTTTCATTCACATATTTTATCGATATCTTAGTTTGCACCATTTTTTGTTCTTCCATCATTGAAGAATTGTTCATTGGGTTCTGCAGTGAAGAAACAAAGGAGTTCATATTCAGCAACGTAGACGTTGCCAAGCTATATCGATGGATACCGAGACATACATGGACGCATGTATTGTGGATGAGCATTGTAGAAGGACTTATGCATGGGCACTGTGGAGGAATGGTTGAAGGATTTTGAGGAGCGTCAAGTCTTATGGAGGATCGAGTTATTGAGTAAGTCTTTCGACTGTACTTTGTATTACCACATCATAATGATTTTCTGTCTTGGGTCGTCCGATGTTTTTCCCTTAGTGGTTTCCTCGTACATCCGGCATATTTTTTGTGAACTTATTTATTCTACTTGATTTAATCACATAGATGCATATTTTGGATTAAACAAGATAAAATTAGGCTTAACTAAAATTGGTTCACATACTTAGTGCGTTTTAAATTTGAAAAAAAAAATTTCAAAAAGAAAGTTTGTTTCAACATCCTTAAAACACATTCGAAAGAAAAAAGGGCCTCTATTATTATCTCGTGGAATCCATTTCTTATGTCTCATATCTATTACATGTTAAGAATGATATTTAATTTTGTGTTGCCCGATATAGTTTGAAAGTGGCTAGCCACCTCGCTCGTCAGATTGCACGGGCTGTTATAATGAGTGTCCACCCACTGGTCTTCAACTTATATCTCCCTAAATAATGCTCTTTTAAGTATTCTTATTTTTCTTTTATGAGATTATCCTTTAGCATAAATATTTCATTTTTCTTTCTCTCATGATCACATATATAAGTATTTTTCCAAATAAAGCTTACACTATACTATGGGTGACACTTTCCGTTGCCCCCTCATCATTTTATCATTTGTCCTCGCATGTAATGGTTTTTTAGTGTGAAATTTAAAAAATATATCTATTGTAGCCTAAAATTATTAGGCCAAGTGGACCAACACTTCAGTGACACATGTAAACATTATCATTAAACCCTCAATAATGGGAAAACCTGGTCGGCTCATGTATCCTTTGGTCGTCCGCCCAGCTGACCATAACTAGGAAGATGAACCATCAGTAAGGTGGACAGACGCACGTGGGATATTCAACAGTCACCATGCACATACATGTGAACAACGTCCAACTACATATTATCATGTAAAGATGTAAATGATTAAGATATAAAAGCATTTAATCTCTTAATTTATCACATACTATAAAGGCATTACCACTCTCATCTGAGGGAGGACATGTTGTTCTAAACACTAAAGATTGTAATTAAGAGACTGGAATTAATCCCTTAAATCCATAGTGGAAGTACCCATGGATGTAGGCTCCATTCTTGAGTTGAACTACGTAAAACCCTTGTGTGTCTTTCTATCTTCTTTATTTTTTTTATCTGTGATTATTATTTTGGTTGACTAAATCTAAGATCATTCCTCAAATATATCACTCAAATACAAACATCAACAGAATGGCACCATATGTGGAAAATTCGACAAGCTATTATTGTTTACCATCTATTTTATTTCAAAACTTATTTTTAATCACGATCTTGAGAAATGACTAACGTTCCAGGAAGTAATCTCACTGGAGGCAATGACTTTAATACTTCTGCCCCTCCTAGCATAAGATATCTTCAAAGGATTCTACTTTGCATAGCTACATGGAAATATGCCATGAAAGAAACTATAAGGAAACTTACCAAAACGCTCCAAGCCAGCCCCACTGCTACCCCATCTTTTAGGAGGGAAATTTTTCCTCCACCTCGTAATAATGAGATAAACAGATTCAAATATTCTAGATCCTGATAAGACCAGACTTACCACCCAGATGTAACCTCCTCAATAAAATCTATTGACTACTATAATGGGATGACTCTCTTTTAAAAATGACTGAGCATCCTAGAAAGGTTGAGTAAGACCTCCACTTTCGATAGGCTAAGGGCCCGAGGGAATAAGGTTTATAACCACAGGGAACCATCCAGATCACGAGACCGCCAAGAAGGATCTATTAGATCTAGAGCCAGTGTGTGAGGATTTGTGCGAGCCAAGTAGACTTCCCATAAAGAGGCTCATCGCAAATGCACAGTAGAGCTTCCTCCATTAAAACTAATCTAGAGGACCACCCTTGGAAAGGTTCGATGCATCATTTGGAAGACCGCCTTGGAGAGATAGCCAAATCCAAAAATCCATTATAACGGAGTTTTTTGAAGGGATCACAATTTGTCTTAGTTATTGTGGATTTCAAGCCACTTGTAGTTACTCCAAAATATAATGATAAAACTGACCTCATCCTTCATGTATAACAGTACTAGTTAGCAACCAACATTTACTCAGTCCCAGATGAGATGCGTTGCCGAGCATTCTCAGGCACCATTACTGGATCTGCATAAATTTGGTATAATAATTATCCCTGAGGACAAATCTCTAGATTCTAATAGCTCATCGAGATATTCATTAGCAACTTTTTCTTTAGAGCCAAGCCCATTTATTGAGCGTTCTTTAGTGGCCAGGGGAAACCATTCGTGAATACATAACTCGTTTTAAGAGTGAAAAACTAGAGATGGTAGATTATGAAAAAAGACGTTTATCATTGTTTTAATAATCAGTTTACTCCCTGATAAGTTATATTATGCTTTGTCCAAAGATCCCCCTTAAACTATGATTGAGTTAATGGCTAAAACTGGAAAAATCATGAATGTCGAGGAGGTCATGGCTGCCCAACAGGTCCTAGGTGATAAAGCTGACAATTAGTAAGGCTTTAACAAGAAAGATAAAAAAAACTAAAAGGCCAAAAGCCTAAGAGATTGACGAGTATGACAAAAGCCTAAGAGATTGATGAGTATACTCCTTCTCACTATTGGCATGCATCATATCCTAGAGGAGATCTGAGGAAGCAAAGATCTCAAATGGCCTCAAAAGCTGAAGTACCCTCCTAACAGGAGAGACAAGTCCAAGTATAATGAATTCTAAAAGGACCATGGGCACCCAACTGACAACTGTATCGCTTTGAAAAATGATATTGAAAATCTAAGTAGCCATGGCAAGATGTCTAAGTTTATTAAGAGGACAGAGGAACGAGAGCCAATGAGGAAATCAAAATCTCCATGTAAAAGGAGAGATGATAAGAAAAAGGGTCGAAATAATGATTCAGAAGATGACCCGGATCTTCCAAAGAAACCTCAGGAGCCTAAAATTAAGGTAAAAGTGATATCTTTTGGTTGTGGTGATGAAATAGCTGAAAGAAAACCTATTTAAATGAAGCCAAAGCATGATCCTATATCCGACAAATTAACTTATCTGATGATGTTGATGGTCGATCAAGGGAAGTAAATAAATATAAGTTGGTAATCGGTTTCTCTAAGAACGACTTATCATGTGTGCTCTATCCCCATGATGATCCTTTTGTCATCACTATGATGGTACATGAAGCAAGGGTGATCAGAATCCTGATGGATAGTGGCAACTCAGCTGACGTCATGTTTAATAATTATTTATATAATTTAGTATTATACAACAAAAAATTGGAACCTTATCAATGGCCCCTAATAGGCTTATCAAGAGAAAATTTATACCTTTTGGGAACTAATAAATTAGAAGTTCTTGTCACCACTTGGCCAGCTAGCAGGACTAAAAGGATTCATTTCTTCGTCTTAGACAAGAATATATGTAAACACAGGGAAGCTCTTATATGAATTTAGTATCAGATCTTCACTGCATTAACGAATTAGTATCAAAGCGGATTTCACTAAATTATCATGAGATCCTTTTTTTGCAATTTTTTTTGAGATATCAATTGTTTTGAAAAAAATAATTTTCAAAAATCATAATTTTTCTAATGGATAACTTATATAATAGAATGCCTATTTTCGATGGATCGAATTATGCCTATTGAAAATCCCGTATGAGATCTACTTTAAAGGAAATTGATGAAAGAGTTTGGCTTTTTTATAAAAGAGGGTCGAATCCTCCCACTATCACGGTTGGGAATAACAATAATCCCAAACCTATTTCTGATTGGATTGATGAGGAATGTAAGTGGAGTACCTATAACTTCCACAAATTTAGGGCCATTTCTGGAGCCTTTACCTCTAACGAGTTCCACCATATCATGACGTTCACTATGTTTAAGGAAGCATGGGATATCCTCCAACTGACATGTGAGAGCACCAACAGTATTGAGGCATCTAAGTTTTAATATTTGACGACCCAATTTGAGACCATCGTTATGCTAGAGTCTAAGTTATTCGATGAGTTTTATGCTAGGTTTTTGGACATTGTTAATGCTATTTTTAATTTGGGTGAGAAAATTGAGGAGTTAAGAGTTGTGAAAAAGATTTTGAGGTCACTCCCTTACCGATTTATTCCTAAGGTCACCAAGCTTAATTCTTTAGGGGTCTTATACACTCTTAGGTTAGAAGAAATCGTAGGAGACCTTTAAACTTATGGGATCGACATGTTTCCCCAAAACATTAAGCCTAAGGATATATGGATAACTTTAAAGACTCAAATTGAGAAAACGAAAAAAGAGAGATTTTGTGAGTCTGATAGTAATGGTGAGGTTGATTTTTATGACTTGACATTGTTTGCGAACAATTTTAAAAAGTTTCTCAAATTTTCCAAAAATAATTCTTCCAATTAAAATATTTTTTTAGAAAAACAAAAAGAAGAATGAGATCAAGGATAGCGGTGAGAAAGAGGAAGATATAATGTGTTTTGAGTGTGAGGGAAAAGGGCACAAGGCTTTTAAGTGTACCACTTAGCGATAGTGACATCGAGTCAGTTGATTTAGGGGGAGAATCACCACATGAAAAGTGCATTGATTTCATGGCTAGTCACATGAGTACTTCTATTTTGTCCCATGACGATAAGGACACATGTAAACGTGAGAGCCTCGATAATGTTTCGAGCCATTCGAATGAAATTTCAAATGAGGGATAAGGGCATCTTCAAAAAGTGTTTAGTAATTTGTACACTGAGATGTTGAGGAAGAAAAAGATGAATAACGAGTTGTCTCTTAGGGTGATAGATTTGGAGAGAGAGGTAGAAGTTTAAAGGGTGTGTGAGGAGTCAGAAGGCAAATGTTTCTTTATGTGAACAGTTGATCATCTTAGGCGAGAAAAAGAGTGATTTGACCAACAATGTGGCTAGTCTTATGAAAAATATTCAATCTTCATTAGAGACTCGTGATAAACTTGAAGCCCATGAATCCCAACTCGATCGAGATCTCAAACGTGCACAAGAGGTCAAAGTTACTTTAGAGGACATGTTTAATAAGGTAGGAAAAATGATCATCGGTCCTGCTTAGGGTAATGTTGAGAGGCTAGGAATAAGTTATGACTGTGCGTCCACTTCCCATGTTACACCCGAGACGGTTCTTGAATTTGTTATAGATCCATATGGATTTGAACTTATCCCCCCTAGGCATCCAATTTCGTGTAGAAGAGCGCGCCTTAGATGTTTTCAGAGAGGTGTTCCTAAGGCCGTGTATGTTTGTTCACATTACATGAAAAAAGGAAACCCTAGGGAATTTTATTTTAAATAGGTTAGTGTTCTTGATAGGTATCTTCCACGATATGCTACTACACGTGTTCCCACATGCACTCCCACACATGTTACTCCGCATGCCCTCGCACATCACATGAGATATTCTGAGCATTTTCAAGAGAAGTTTGAGTATTTAGTCAAAATTTGACATGATTATATGGATGTTTTTCATAGGATGTCACCTCCTTTGGAGAGCATCTCCGGACTTAATGATTGAGGTTTAGACTTGTTTCCTAGCATAGGATAATTTTCATGTTTATATCTCCATGCCTACTATTAGTACGTACTCCCATTGTATTTATCTTTTTCGATTCTGACATATTTTTCAAAAAATCCAAAAAGAGTTTTGTTTTTCTTGAAAAATATTGGAAAAATACAAAAAGATTTTCGGTTTCTTTTCAGAAAAAGAGAAAAATATTTTATTTTTGATAAATTTTTTGAAAACAAAAAAATATTTTTGTTGTATGTTTACACCTTATATGGATGGACATTTAATATTGCCAAGTCACAATATCATTCCATTATTCACGTGACATTTTGATAGTGTTTTGAGACACAACACCACTTCATCCATGTGGTTTATAATGTGTTGGAGTAATTGAGATATGCGTAGTGATTAATTGTTACATGTTGGACTCATTGTTTCCTCAATCCACACATGCATGAATTTATTTGAGCATTGCTTTTATCTGCCCCAAATTGGTTAAGGTATTTTCATCTCAATCCTGCCTTTAAAATAGACCAAATGCAATAAAACGAGATAATGAAAGTAGTGGTTAAAAGAACCATTGCCCGTATTGGAAAAATTGAAAATTATATCCCTGGTAAATGTGTTAATTTAAAAAGCAATGGAATCGGGCTGTAAAAAGACTGGTTGTCTTTGTGTGAATAGACACCATTTGCAAAAAGAAAAGAGCCTAAAAAATTAAAGGCACATAAAAGAAAAAATATAAAGTGCTAGGACAATTTGAAAGAACACTGATGCTTCGCTACATATGAGAATTGATTTTTTCAAAACAAAAGAGTTGAGAGAAATATTCTATATGTGAGTTTTGAGGGAGTTTAGCCGAAGATCAATGGGTTTGCGCGTCCTGATAAAGTATCGTAAAGTAATTTCATAGCTTTGGACGTTATTGGTGTGAAAATCATTTTAGACTTTGACTTGTTGATTATATTGGGTCGATATCATATGAATTCAACATTATTACACCTGAGGACGACTTTGAGTTCATTCATTAGGATTATCAAAAATTCATCGTGCACATATGTTATGATTGTTTGAGTTGATTTTTTCTATCGAATTTGTTCACACCCTTTCATTATGTGTTCATGACTTGGTTATCTTAGTGTTAGTTCATGGTGCATGTTATTTTTGTAAATTGTTTTTTTCTTAAAAAGTTTGAAAAATAAAAAATAGTTAGTTTGCTTGTTTTATCATTACTTAATTCTTATTGCATTATATTTGTGATGATATTCTATGATTGTTGTGCCACACTCCGATTTATTGTTTATGTTTCGTTTCCTTATCTATTTCGGACAGATAAAAAGGGGGGGGGGGGGGGAACGAATTATGGGGGAGTGAGAGTTTGATTTATGGGGGAGAATCGATTTATGAATTTTATTTTATTTCAAACTCGATACGTCATGAGAGATATATTTATTCCTCTATTGTCTGCAGGTACAGTTTGATGAACATATGCAAAGTACACATTAGATAAAGATCTCAAAAAGAAGATCAAAAGAATTTGAAAAGTTGAAGATTTTGTAAGACTTGTACATGTTTAGTATCTTTCCATTTTTGTTTTTTGGGAGGGTATTAAATTTGTATAGGATTTGTTGGATAATTCATATTTTTTATTTTGTACTGGAATAGCTATAGAGGGAGATTTGTAAGGGAAATTTTTTTGTCATTGTCCTTAGTATCTAAGACTTATCCATGGAGTCTAGGTTAAATCGTGTATGGCATATCCCGTTACACATTAACACGTTCAAGAAGACATACCCGAATATCAAGCAACTCCATAGATTATGTACTAAGTATTAGGAAGTTTTTATAAATTAATTTTTTTATAAAAACGAGGCAGTTTTTAAAACAGTTTTTTGAACATAAAAATTATTTTACTTTTCACCTTGCATCATTCAAACTAGATGCCAATCTCGTTAGAATGACCTTGCATCTCGTTAGAATGTCGTTTGAAGAATTTATCAAATGAGGTTCAAATGAGGGCTTTATGTTTCTGTTGTTTCAATCTCGTTAGAAGAAAAAATTGAGTCATTCGAATGACATTATCATGTCAGTAGAACGGGGTCAGAGTCTTGTTCGAACGAGGTTGCGCCACCTCAAGTTTTGTGCCAACCCATAAATACCTATTTTCGATACATTTTTTGTTAAGACTTTTCATTTATGAACTGCAGAACTGGTGATTTAAGTCTTCACTTTTAAAAAGGGCAAAAACACTTTCTAATTCACTCAATCTATTCTCTATACTTTTGTGAATCATCTTTAGAACCCAAAACACACTTTTGTATTGAAGTTACTCTTGTAGAGAAGGAATCATTGCTAACTAAAGGATGTGGCCTTTGTGGTTCTTTTAGGAATTTAATTGCTAAAGAAGACGAGGGTCACTTGTGAGAGATTCGTCGGCATGTATTTCTCTATTGTGATGGTAAGTTGCGATTTACAAACTATAGTGCAATAAAACATTTTTTCCCGAGGATTTTTTCCTAAATTTTTTTGTTTTCCTTGCATGTTTTTATCTACTTAGTGTTTTAAATCACCTTGATGCATGTTTTAGGATTTAAAGGAATAAAATTTGTTCGTGGGATTCACATCCTATTAAATAAGTTTACTCCATTAGATAATAGCACGCTCTCAATCTCCAATCAACTTACAGCATGATCCTCGAAAGGGATGGTCTAAAAAATTCGAAGCAGTAGCATCTACTATCCACCAATGTCTAAAGTTCCTCACTTATTATGGGATTGACGTTGTTATAGGAAATCAAATTGAGGCTAAGAAATGCTATTATACTTTAGCCGACCAAGAAGAAGTAAAGAAACTCAATGATACCTATCAAATTAATACCCTAGATCCCCACGAGGAGGATGATTAGGTAAAGGACATATTGTGGAAGCTATGGAAATGATTATCCTGGATGACGATCGTCCAGAAAGAACAACGCAAATTGGTTCATCTCTGTGACTATCCCTTAAATAGGAGTTAATAAAATTCCTTATAGAGTGTATGCGTGTATTTAGTTAGAGTCATGAAGACATGCCAGGCCTTTAACCTACCATGAAAGCGGCATGCGTTTAGTCCCGAGAAGAATATGGTTATCCAAGAATAGGTAGATAATTTGTAAAAAGAAAAGTTTATCGAAGATGACAAATACCCTGACTGGTTAGCCAACATAGTTATGGTGAAAGAAAAAATTAATAAGCGTCGTTTGTGTATGGATTTTACGGATATTAATACGGCCTGTCCAAAAGACCACTTCCCTCTGCCTAGAATAGGCCAGTTAGTAGACGCTACATCCAGACATAAAATGCTCAACTTTATGAAGGCATATTAAAGGTACAACCAAATCAAGATGAAACCATAAGATAAGGAGAATACCTCTGTCATCACCAGTCGAAGTACCTATTGCTACAACATTATGCCATTTAGGCTAAAAATTGATGGAGGAACAAATCATAGGCTGATGAATTAGGTTTTTGAAGAAGAAATTGACAAGAACATATAAGTGTACATGTACGACATTCTTACTAAGAGCAAGAAAGCAGATGACCACACTAGGTATCTCGATCAAATGTTTGATCAGTTAAAAACATATGAAAGAAAGCTCAATCTGACCAGATGTTTGTTCGACGTACAAGAAGAAACGTTCTTGGGGTTTATAGTAAATCAGAGAGGAATCGAAGTCAATCCAAAAAAGATCAAAGCACTGATTGACATGCAGTCTTCCTCATCTAAGAAGAATGTACAAAATCCAACAGGAAGAGTAGTTACCCTTACCAGATTTTTCTCCCGAGCTACTGATAAATTCTTACTCTTCATTAAATTACTAAGGAAAACTTTTAAGTGGAATAAATAATGAGAGAATGCTTTCCTGGAATTGAAAAGGTACTTAGAATCTCAACCATTGCTCTCTCGATCACTAATGGGAAAGAGTTATACTTGTACTTGGAAGTTTTTGAGTCCACGATAATCTCAATACTCATTTAACTAGAACAATGGGTATAAAAACCAGTTTACTTTACCGACAAGGCCTTTTAAGGAGCAAAAATTTGGTACCCACGCCTATAGAAACCTTTTTTGGCCCGCATTTAAACTTAGTAAGTAATGAAAATGTATTTCTAAGCACATAGTTTGCCTCAGGCTATCCATAAGCCATAGATGTTAGGGAGATTGATGGATTGAGCTATGGAACTTTGATAATATGATATACATAATGAGCCTAGGAAAACTCTAAAAGGATAGGCAGTGGGAGAATTCATATTAGAGTTCACTTATGAAGAAAAGGCCATTGATTAGGATCTTACTAAAGAGAAACCAGCTGAGCAGATTTCCTCGAAAAAGATCTCAATAGCAAGCCCATCAGAATAGACTTCTATGAAAGATATGTCTTCAAAAGACAAACTAGAAACATTCATTGCATGAGAAGTAGTTGATTGGTACTTAGAACAAAGCCAAAAGGAGTTCAAATAAGGATCCTTGAGTGAAGTAAACTTTAATTATGAGGTGCCTATATGGAAAATGTACGAAGATGGATCTTTATGTGCAACCGGTAGTGGTGCAAGATTAATAATTAATACTCCTAGTGATATAAATGTGGAATACATGCTAAATTATAATTCCGAGCCTTAAAAAATGAAGCAGAGTATGAAACATTGATTGCAAGATTTGAATTAGCTCTATCATTGGGTGCTGAAAATATCGTAACTCATAATGATTCCTAACTAATAATCAATCAGGTGCTGGGATATATGGAGTCAAAGGAGAGTTAATGATGAGTTATCTAGCCAAAAATGAAAGTAATATCTCCAAATTTTTAGTAGTCAAAATGGTAAGAATTTTAAGAATTGAGAATGCACTTGCTCAGCTTGCTTTGGCGACCAGGATAGAACTAAGGAGGACTATTACTATGGAAATCATGGCAAATAGAAGTTTTGATGAAGAAAATATTAAGTTGATTGCGATTGATTTGGGTCCCTTATGGATGGTTCCTATCAAAGGATATATTAAAAAGGGCATACTGCCCGAAGACCCAAAAAACCCCGAAAATTGAGATATAAAGTAGACAACTATGTTTTGGAAGGAAGAATCTTATACAAAAGGGGATTCATTATCTCCTTATTCATGTGTGTATACACTTCTGAAGTACAGGAACTGATCAAGGAGGTGCATGAAGGATCATGTGGTGATTATTCGGCATGATAATCATTGGTAAGATAAGTGGCCATGCAAGGGTATTATTCGACAACTATGAAGGGAAACTATGCTTCATATGTAATGAAATATGACATGTGATAAAAATTCACCACAATACATAGGAGACTAGGGGCTGCTCTGACATCAATAATGTCCCCATGGCCTTTTGTTGTATAAGGGATTGACTTGGTAAACCCTTTGTCGAAGATAAGAGAATGGTTTAAATATTTGGTCGTTGGTATAAATTACTTCATTAAATGGGTGAAATCTGAGCCACTGGTCGACATGACCTTTGAAAAACTCTTCCAGTTCATATGAAAGAACATCATATGCCATTATGGTTTACCGTATGCCTTTATCACAGATCACCGAACTTAATTTGATAACGAATAGTTCGAGGACTAATATATCGAGTCCAAGATTCAAAAGCTGCATTCGGTACCCAGACATCCTAAATGGAATGGCTAAACAGAAGTAACAAATAAAAAAATTGATTGATGGTTTGAAGAAAAGGTTAGATGATGATAAAGGGAACTGGATCAATGAGTTACATAACAGTATTTGGGACTATAGAACCACGCCGAAGATAGTTACTAGAAAAACTCTTTAGATGTTGGAATTTAGAATATAAGTAGTAGTCCCTACGAAGATCGCCTTACCCAGTCACAAAGTCCTCAACTTTGACTCCCTTAAAAGTGATCTCATGAGAAGACTATACTTAGACCTGGTGGAAGAAGTGAGGGAAAACTCAATACTTTGTGTATGGTCCTACCTGCAATGTACTATCAGGTTCTACAACAGAAGAGTGAACCCAAGCACTTAAAAGAGGGAGAATACGTTCTAAAAAAAGTTCTCCAGAATAAAAACAAATTAGAGTCTAACTTGTATGGTCCCTGTCGCATCTCTGTAGTTATCCGACCAGGTACCAATCGTCTAGAGACATTTGAAGGAGAGCTATTCAAGAACCCATGGAATGATTAGAACCTTAGAAAGTATTACCAATAATCATGAATTGAAGTTTTTGACAAATATGTAGTAATTTTTTTCAGTATTAATGATAAATTACCTGTTTATCATCAATTAACTTCCTTTTTATTATTTTTTTCGACAATTGGAGATGTAGGAAATCTCAAAAATCTCTTAAAAAATAATTAACCGCCTTATAATCAGCAAGAGTGATCAATTTTCTTCATGTATTACTTCGTCTTTGACAAGTCATGAACAAGTGTTTCATAATTCTAAAACTTCATGTATGACCTAAAGTCAAGAATAAGAAGTTTTACCATACGAAATCCAAGAAAAATCTTATAAAATTTGGTCACCAATGGGAACTAATTTGAACTCTTAGGCTAAAACTACAAGAGCTATTTGGAAAATTACAAGTGTATTACTAGAACCTAAGGCTGGACAACTTAGGTTCGTCCAAAATGGTAACTGAACAAGCAGATTAGTCAACCAATGACCAATCACATAATCACAATGCAAAAACACTTGTAGGCCATAACTATGTATATTAAACAACAACAACAACAATAACTAATATTTTATTTAAAAACAAGAGAATGTAACCCCATTACAAGTTATTGTTTATATATTACAAAATCAAATCAGAAATACTATAACGACTCTTCATTAAGATGGGCATTTTCTAACATCTTTACATATCCCTACAGGGAGAACATCCAGAGCAGAGGATAGAACATTGGATCCCAATTATCTAAGTCTCTCTTGCTTACTAGAGATAGGATTATCCACCAAGTGAAGAGGTCGGAGAAGAGTATCTTCAATATGAAGGCCATAATCACCTAGGTATTTTCTAAGAAGGCTTGTGGGAATAACATTGATCGGGATATAGTTAATATCCAGTTTGAATGGAGGAGTAGGATGATGCAGACAACCTGGGTCATTCTAGTACCATAAAGAATTTTCCTTTGGTACCTTCATAATTGTTAAAGCATTTAACTAACCCCACTTATAGCCTTCTCTTTTGGCTTTCTCTAGATCGTCACTCATATGTGCCAAGGCTTCATCGTAACCATTCATCCAAGTGGTCCTAGGTTGCTTATGGAAATGGACCAAAAGGTCCGTGATTACTTATGAAAATGGAAGGTAAGATGATCAACCTTCTTGTTTAGCTTTTTAATACTAGCAGATTGACTCCTTATCAAATTGTCCTCGTTGTCCAAAGTTTTCTTTTTCCTTTCTTCCTTAATTGAATTCCGAGCAACCACCACCTATTTGGATGGCTGGACACCTTTAGATTTCTTTAAGTTTTTTTTATCTCCCCCATAAACCTGGAATTCTCTTGCTCCAAAAAGGATATACCCTCATTTTTTCTAGCACCTACTGATTTCTCCAAACCTTCTAATTCATTCCTTAATAAATTTTTATCTTATTCTAGAAAACCAGCAACCTCTCGAGAACTGTTCAACTAACATTTGATTACAAATTCCTTCTTGCTGTAAGCCAAAGAAATATCCTATAACTTTTTTTCAAAACCTTTTTCATTGCTAGCCGAGCAAATTTTGCCTTATAATCAGCAGGCTGGCTAGCAAGTGATGCCTTATTATTCTCCTACATCCTTAGGATCATTTCATAGTATAAGGCATTGCCATACACAATTTGGCTAAACAACCTAGGAAGATAAAAGGTAAGTTTATTTGATTTGGTTAGAAACATCCAAGACAAGTAGCTCTTCATACTCTAAATCTTCATGACCTACCTCAAAAAGTTGAACACTGCTCCTATATAGATCACTCTTAACAGTTGCTAAAACAAACCCCTAAATTTAAACTAAAAAGAAGAATACGAAAAATTCAATGAAAAGATTCAGCAAACATCAACATTATGCAGGGCAAACAAAGGACAATTTTATTAAAAATTATGGAAACGAGTACATTCATCTAAAATATGAAAAAACAAGTCCATATAAAGATAACACAAGAAAAAAGTATCCCTAAGGTGGTTACACCTTCTCTTTTTCCTGGGCCATCTCCTTTTCAGGGCGGCCTACTACTATTGACATTTCAGGGACCGTAAAGGAATCAGTTGTTCCTTCTTCATCATCCATCCCCTCATAAATGGAAAATCTCAGATTCAGGAGTAGTGTTGACCTTTCTAAGATTAGCATCCCACCCTTCTTCGATGGATGGCTTCTTTAGGAAATCAATCTGAATGGTCATTGTGGATAAGTCCTTAGCCCAGCCTCGGGTGTAATCATCCTCCTTTCCTTTTTTTAATTTGAACCTTAGGCCCTGATAATTACCTTCCAAATCAGAAGCATTCTTTTCTTCTTGGTCGACCTTCTTAGTAGCATCTTTGGCAACCTTCAAAACATCCTTATTGTCCTGCTCGACCTTGTCTATTTAGACCTTCCATTTTTCCTGATCTTTCACATAGGCCTTCTTGGAGGCATCTATGGAATCCTTCAATCCTTTAAAAGTGTCTTCAATATTAGAAGAAGACTCCCTTAGCTGGTTATCTCTCCTCAAGATCTGGTCATAGTTCACCAAAAACTATAAAAGTCCAGAGAAACACAAAATTAGTCAATCACAACATTGAAAGTACAAGTAAAAGATATAAAATAAAAAAATTGAGAAATTTACCATGGTTAGATTATGGTTAGCTATTTCCAGTAACCTTTCCCTTGACAGAGCAGTAGCAACAGACTCATCAGTGGGTAACAACCCTAAGCCTATTAAGACTATGTCCAGACCAGGGTTGGATACCACAGAAGTAGCACTTACAGAGGCTTAGTCGGTCTAGGATTTCTTTACTAACTCCCACAATTTAGCAGGATCCTTCTTCAACCCTTTATACTGAGGCTCTGGGTTTTTTACCTCTTCAGGCACCACAATTATGGAGCATTTGGACCCCCCTTACCCTGCATCCTTCTTTTTTGGAGGAGGGGGGATTTAGCCCTAGTGAGAAAGTAGGGATCTTCCTCTTGACCAATTTTTTAGGAGATGAGAGAGTGAATATGATTGTAGGACCAAAGATTCAAAATAAAAGGATGTTCCTCCAAAAGCAAAACTTCCTTCTTCTTAAAAAGGGGATTATGAAGCATCAATAAATGAAGACTAGGTCGTCTCGTCAAAGTCTATGGGGGCTACTGGGATATCTTCTGTAGGATGAGATACAAAATAAGTAATGGAAATATGGTAATCAAGAAACATAAGTCCAACACATGTGGGCTACTCTTATCCTCTATTAGATAGACCAAATATGCGCCAGGTTAATAAATTCATTTTTGGGTTAGAGGGGAAGTTTTTCTTCCTTCTTTTTTCAAAACACAAACATGAAAGTACTGATCATCAAACTAATAAAGGGAAAACAGACAGAAAGAAAATTCATAAATGTTTGAGGTTCCGAGCTATGCCACACCCTTCCTAAGGGCATCTTGTCCATTTATGTTCTTCATCCTCAGGAAGAGGAGCATACTTCTAGTTCTTAATTCCTATTCCATAATCCCAATAATCTTTTCGAATCAGGTAAGTTCACCACCAAAGACCTATTAAAATATAGTTTCTTCATGTAGTAAATGTAGTCAGTAGTGGTCCCCCCAACTATAGCAGCACATTAATTCAGTTTTTCCAATTTGAGTTCCATATATCTCATTAAGGCGGTTAAATCCATTTACAAGCCTATAATTATTTGGGGCCAATTAAGTAGGGACCACATCAAAGTATTGACAAAATTCAAGGAATAAATTATTTGGTGGGAAAGTGACACCGCACTCAACTATAAATATTATGGAAAGCCAGTGGTCCTCATTCAAAGAACATATGTGACAAGGTCTAGTAACTAATTATGTGGTTACCCAATATGGGATTTTACACTTTTTCCTAAAGTCTTCCAAAAAACTCTCATCCATAATGTAAACCATCTTAAAGATTTAGATAGAAAAAAGTGGAGAAGGAAAAATTTCTTACGGTGACAACAAACAGTGGAAGTCCTTACACAACAAAGTAAAGGCTCTACAATGGAGGAAAAACTTTGAAATGTAAGGTGAAGTGAGATTGAGGGGGAATATACTTTTTATAAGTAGAGTGATGACTCTTTATATACAAAATTTGAAGTTATTAAATGTACCAAACATTTCAGATACAAATGGCGTCCCATCCCCAGGTAATCAAAAGACCAGCAAACCTTTAGGCGATTCTCTATTTTTCAAATTATTTATAAAATTGCCATAGCCTTGGTATGACGGATTAAAAAATTATAAGTCCTTGAGGTCAACTGCCAACGAACGCTTTCCCAAGGTGGCGAGATATTTTTGAAATGAATACTCTAGTCTTTTTCTATCATATCAAGTATGAAGTATGGGGGGGGGGGGGGGGGTTGTAGCCTAAAATTAATTGGCCAAGTGGATTAATACTTTAGTGACACCTACGAATATTTCCATTGGATCCTCAATAATGGGAAAACTCGTCTAGCTCAAGTATCCTTTTGTCGGCCACCCAACTGACCACAACCAGTAAGATGAACCATCAGTAAGGTGGATAACCGCACATGGGATATTCAACAGTTACCATGCACATACACTAGAAAAACGTCCACCAACATATTATCATGTAAATATGTAAATGCCTAAGATATAAAGGCATTCCATCTCTTAAATTTCTTCTTATTATAAAGACAATACTGCTCTCAGCTGAGGGAGGGCATCATTCTACACCTTAAAGATTGTAACTAAGTGTGGGTCCCTTTTTATTTATTTTGCGGAAAGTGTTTTAAGGATGATAAAATAAATTCTCTTCTTATGAAAAACCTTTTTCCAATTTGTAATACGCACCAAGTTGTGAAAATTTTTAACTTAACCAAATTTTATATTGATTAATCCTAAACACCCATCTAGTGATTAAATCAAGTAAAGTAAAGAATACGCACAATATCGGAAGTACTAGGAAACCACAACGGGAAAAAAACCTCGAACGACTCAAGCTAGACAATCACTATGAATGTGGAATTACAATGAATAGACACAAGATTACTCAACGACTCGATCCCAACGAGAATTGACGCTCTTCTGATCTTCAACCACTCCTCTCACAGTGCCCACACAGAAGGTACTTCTTCCAAAACCCTGTCCATAATACACGCGCCCACGTATGTCTCAGTGTCCACCGATATGGCTTGTAATGTCTACGGAATCAAAACATGAACTCCTTTTCTTCTTCTCCGCAAAACCAACAATATTCAATGTAGAAAAAAAACATTCTTCTTGGTGAAAACAAGATCACTATTGCAAATACTAACGAAATCTCGGATATTGTAAACTCCAAGGATCTATTTAGCTTTGGAAACCCTTAGAAAACAAGGTGCATAAACATTCTGGCTCGTAAACTAATTTTTCCAGAATGAAAACTTCTGAAATCTGAAGGAAACACGCCTTATATAATTTTCTTGAGGTGGATTATCGCTCGAATGACGTGACCTATCGCTCGAACAAGATGACCATATTGTTTGAACGATAGTGGCATCTCGTTTGAACGACAGACTATGTCATTTGAATGACGCAATGAATTAGAGTCCCAATTAAACACTCTAATCCATCCTTATCAGAATAAAATGAAGTTTAAACCATTTCAAACACTTCTATAAACATTTTAAAACCTTTTTCTTAATAAAATAACATCCTTAAAAATTTTAAAATACATTTTGAGTCCCATTAAAATTACACATTCATACCTGAGTGATCTCAGAATGCAATTAAACTTGAAGACGAATAAACTTGCACCAATTAAACCTTGGACATAAATAATTCCTTGAAGCTTTGCCGCAACGTCTTCAATAAACGCCAACACATCATAGTCTGTGTGGGATCGTGACAATAAAAAATCTCCTTATGACTCAAACGCGTTTTGTTATGAGAATAAGTCAAAACTATACAACGGACTCAATTGGAAAATTTGTCCTTACAAATCTCCCCCTTTGACTATTTTGGGACAAAACAAATAGTGAATTGCCTAAGTCGGGCGATCAAGCCGTATGACACCGAAATTCCATACCATAAACCCAAAATGAAAAATACAGGACAAGACTAATAAAAGATGGTCCGACAAGCATGAACTATGTTTGAATGTCAGAATGTGATGTAGACTTAAAAACTCAAATCTTTTAAAGCCGACCTACACACATGAAACAAACAAATACTGAGTGAAGTATGGAGGAACAAATGATATAAACCAATATTTAAATAATCATTAAAGCAATATGCTATGCTCATCATACATAATCTCGCCCTACATGACATACATCTTTCCCCCTTTTTGTCTCGAATAGACAACCCGGTGAAAAGATAAATAATATAGTGATATATCTAGAACAAACATAATCGATGAACTATGTCTAGATAATCATGAAACAACTAGCTAATAATGATCAATAATATCAAATTCATAGCAAGCAAAAACAAATCACACAATATGGATAGGCAATCTAAGCAGGTGTGACAGAATGATCCAATGCAGCAACATATCAAATTCATCAGAGTAAACTGCATAAATAGACACTAGAGTCAACCAACAGTACCAAAATATATAACCATGAGCAGTCGAATACTGGAATAGAATTACACTGAAATTCAAGGGTCGCTCGAACGAAGTAGCCCTACCATTCAAACGAGTTTGGCTTCTCGCGAGAAGGGCTTCGTGCGACACTGAGTTCTTGCTCGAACAATTTTGTCCAGTGATTTTTTTTTTGTGAAAAAACTAACTTGAAGTGGTAGAAAATTGTAAAACTGTAGCAAAACAGTAGTTAAAACTACAAAAATAATCAAATTTTCATGCTAATATAGTACCGATGTGATCAAACATGAACATGGAATGTATGGGCATGAACTACAACAAATGAATCACAATTTCAACATGTGAAAACAATCAAGAAGCTCCAATTGATAGCTATAAATCATCAAACATTATTTTAGCCATATGTGACAATTAAAGTGTGAGGTATATGAACTAAAAAATCAAACATGCACATATATTCAGAATTTTGATGATTCTACAAACATTAGCGTCATGACACGATTTTTTCACGTTAGGATTTGTGGTTGTAATACCCCTTACTTTTGGGAATTTATTTTTAGTATTAAATTACATTATGGGTTGTAATTTAATATAATTGAGAATTAAAATGGGAATTTCAGAATAAAAAAATAATTTGTATAGAAGAGTTAGTATTTATGAGAATTGTATATTTACTAGTGTGATAAAGTAAATAGAATTATAAAGTATATTATTTCGTCATATGTGAGTAGAAGCGAAGGAAATTGATTATTTCTCAATCGGGTTATATATGTGTGAGTTATATGAGGTTGGGATTGGAATTTTTATTATCGAAATCCCGGATGTCAATTTAGAGTTCACGGTTGGTCCGGGATGGGTTAAGATAGTCAAAATGAGTGCGCGGGGGTTGTATTTAGGTTTCGGGGTCTTTTTGGCTAGTTTGACTCGGTTAGGGGTATACGAGTCATTTTTCGTGTGTATTATCATTTAAAGATGGGATAATTAGAGATATATGGGTTATTAGTCTTAAGAGAGTTATCCAATCTCAAATGTGATGAAAACCCACTTGAGATAACCCTAAGGAAGAGAGAGAGAGATAGAAGAGGGATCTTGGAATTTTCTTGCCAAATCTGCAACTACGAAGATGATTGAGATTCTACAACTTTGAGGCAAGTGATTAAACTTGTTAAATAATTCTCGTGTGTGAATTATTGTATAATAAATTATTGGGTTGTTGTGTTTTGGATTTAAGGATTAAATATTAATTTTTGTTAATAAACCCTTGAGATTGATGTTAAAGACTGTTACTTGAGTTTGTTGTTATACATATATAATTTCAATTGTGGAAATGTTGTTGGAGTTAGGTTAAAAATGGATTTTAGAGGTTTCGGATAAATCTCGTAAGTCACAAAATCCATCGGTTCGGTTAGTAGTCCCCGAACTGATTTGTTTTTTAGAATTATTAGTTCAGTTTACTAAACTCAGTGCAAGGGACATGTTCATTTTTTAACCTATTGGTTCAGTTTTCGTGTCACACATTTCTAACTCTTCCTTAATTTCTTTCTATTTAGGTTTAGTGATTGAGAACCCTTTAATATGTGGTGATATTAATATTTGTGATGTAAAAAGTGGGATATTGATATTATGAGATGTAGGGAGACATCAAAACGATTATGAAGGTATATTAGTGAGATTTATACTCCAATATCTTATCCAAAATATTGGATACGGGCTAGTTGAGAGAAATCATGTATCCTGAGTTATATCAAACTTTATGATTAATCAAATGAGCGATTGATTATTAACGATTAAGTGAGTGATTGAGTAATAAATCGAATTTGGAATAAATGTGAGGAAGTATCGCATAGTGTAATCAATGTTATACACAGGTAGTCGAGCTTATTGATATATATATATATATATATATATATATACATAAAAATATGAGATTATATGTATAAGTAGGATGTTTGTATATATATCTTATGTGTATGATATATTATGTGAAACTTACCCCTCTAGTGCTATCATGGGAAGTTACGCGATGTGGGTGAATCCCCTGGATTGTGAATGCTGGGAGAGTATAGTGTCCATGTCATAGACGTCCATTATTTTTACAGTGTGACTTTTATCATGGGTGTGATTCGTTTCACTTTCAGGTGAGGAACTATGACCGCTTCCCATACGATTGTGTCGTGTTTTACCAAGTCGGTGTGAGAGTCCGAAGATTGGTACCCAAGATGGTGTGCGTATCCCTTGGAAGATGGTAGCACTTAGAGATTGCACCCAGTGAGCAAATGATCTGAGGGATGGTTAGTATACATATTATGTGTGATATGTATGTGTACTTCATATGAGATGATAAATCATGTATAATAATGAGAATAATACTATCATTCTTAAATGATTAAAGTGTAAATCAATATGCTTATAACTAGTGAAAGTTATAAATAATAAATTGATATATAATCATTGAGAATGACATTTAAAATCGGTTATGTTGGTATGAATTAGATACGCGAGTGTGGGTTAACGAGAAAGCATGGGGTTGGTTTATCCATAGACGAGTCAGGTAGCTTAACTAAGATTTAAAATGCATACATTTAGGTGCGCGATGTCGATAAGGATTGAGAATAAGTCTCAAGAGAGGGGGACACCAACTGAATTATCAAATCTCGCATTCATAAGTATTATGCCTTTTAATTCACTTGCCAAATTACTTTTAAACCGGGCACTGATCCATATATACCTTTTCTTCCCTTTTTTATTTGTTATATTTTTTAGGTGTCCCTCCACAAGGATGCCAAGGTTGAGCTTTCATTTCTAGAGTTTTTGGAGCTACAATATATGTGGAATGTTGTAGAATGTTTTATATAGATGCATCCCATTTTTGTAAAACTAGTCAAGGATCAACAGTGTAATTCGGGCATGTATTGCCCAAGTGTTATAATGATGTATAAGCTTAATGTGGTAGACATTTGTTATATTGTATTGGTCTGTTAAGTGACAGCTTATTCGGTTATTTTTGTTGTACAATTGTATATATGTTCATATGTGTATTTAATGTTAATGGATTACTGTCATATAATGGGAACTTTTATCATCCGCTTTATTATTTATGGGTGGTTTGTTATATTTTAGTCTGTGCGATAGTTATGCTGAGAATGAGCCATTTGAGATTCTTATTTTATTTTAGTAGAGGACTGGCTACCGGTTATTTTAATAAGCGGGGCGTTATAGATGGTATCAGAGCATCAAGTTTTAGTGTCTTTAGAATCTGTGTAGACTTTCTACGTTCTACTGTAGAGCTTTTGATATAGAGCCCTATTATAAGGACTGTTGTATTCTATACGCATATACGATATTCTTCTATGATTAGTTGCTTTAACGGTAGTTTAATACAATTAGCTATTATTTCAGATGCCACCAAATAGAGGTCACCCGACTAGGGAAAATAGACGGGTAGAGAATCTAGAGCCCGAATTGCTGCAGGGAACAATGACTGCAGTAGATGTTGCCAATATAGTGGCTCAAACGGTCAATGTAGCCATGACCGCTATGGCTCAATAGTTTCCTCAGGTTGAGCAGCAGCCAGCAACGTCGGTAGTTCAAAGGCACACGGGGCCATCTCCGTGGGAGAGAGTTTAGGAAGTTTTTCAAAAAGGGCATCCTCTAGAATTTCAGGACGGAGATGATGTCATTGTGGCGAGTCACTGGAAAAAGTATATCCTACGTCACCTCCGTATGGTCAAATGTAGTGATGTTCAGAAGAAAATACTTGCCAATTTCAAGTTAGTTGGTGCGGATCTCCAGTGGTGGGAGTCGGTTATTAATTCAGAGGAAAGGGACACGATGCCCATAATAGAGTTTTAGGTTCGATTTGATCAAATATTGTCCTCCTGCGATTCAAATAGAAATGAGAAGGAGCTGTTAGATGTGACTTAAGGGGATCGATTGGTGGCCGAATATGAAGAAAAATTTACCCGATTGGAAAATTTTGTGCCCAATGAGGTAAATAGTGAGGAAAAGAGAATATCGAAATTTATTGGTGGTTTAAATCGGAGGATTCGATAACATTTGTTAGGGAACCCAGCGTTGCTGACATTTACAGATGTGATGAATGTTGCATTATTATGTTGTCCAGATCACCGTCTTCATCTGAAGGGGAGTAAGTGATTTGGGGACTCTAGCCAATCGAGTAGGTCGGGATGAAATGGTATTGGTGGGGCATAACAAAGTCAACAGTAGGGTAACCGTTAGAAAGAGAGGGATCTCCATCCGGGGGATTCGATTAAGAGACAAAGTCCCGAAGGTTTTAGATCCGGTGGAAATGGTCTTTGGCAGAACAATCAAGGGCCCCATCAACAGCAATAGCTGAACGTTTCTTAGGGCCAAGCAAGATGAGGACACAATAGGGGAGGCCAATAGGGTAGAGGTTTCCAGGGCTAGTGGTGAGGGAAATTTTGAGTTACCCAATTGGGTCATTGCTTTCGGTGTGGCGAAGCAGGTCATAGGAAGTCAGAGTGCCCACAGCAAAATAAGGTACAAATACAACGATCCCAGTAAGTACAGTAGGTGCCTTTAGCACCTTTACCACCTCCAGCCCCTTCCCTAGTCATCCCACCGCAGTAGGGACATATGCAGTTTAGGCAAGTTTGTAATTTCTAAAATGCGATGTTACCATAGGTGCAATAACCTCCACCAGTAGTTGATGGTACGTTACCTATCCATGGGCATATGGTTTAGGTGTTATTTAATACGGGAGCATCACATTCATTCATAGCTTTTCATTTTGTGCGTGCGACTGGATTGTTATAGTCAACCGATACCCTTTTGATGTGTGAAAATTCTCGCTTAGGTAGTGGGGCGCGTATCCACTCCATTTGTAGAGGGGTAGAGATAGATGTCGAAATATTGAGTTTAGCATCCGACTTACTTGTGTTAGATATGATCGGGTATGATGTTATTTAGGGTATGGACTCGTTGGCATAATACCGGACGATGGTGGATTGTTTCGGTAGATCGATTATATTTGCCATTCCAGGCCAGGAAATGTTTCCAGTTTCCGTGCCTCTTACAGAGGGAGGTTCGAGTACCTATTTGTATTATATAAAGGATGAGACCTTGCAGGAAGTAATTATCTCCTTAGACTCAATTCTAGTTGTCCGGGACTTTATAGATATTTTTCAAGAGATACTAGGTTTATCACTAAGTCGAGAGATCGAGTTCGTTATTGAATTAACACCTATGACTAGGCCGATTACACGAGCTCCATACCCTATGGCTCCTTTGGAGGTGAGTAAGTTACAATACAAAATTCAGTAGCTTTTGGGGCAGGGTTTTATTCGTCAGAGTACGGCACTGGGGGTGCCCTCGTGTTATTTATGAAAAAGAGGGACGGTTCTCTTCGGTTGTGTGTAGATTACCAAAAGATGAATGAGGTGACGATTCAAAATAAATACCTTTTACCTCATACCGATGATATATTTGATCAATTAAGAGGGGAAACGTACTTCTCAAAATTGACTTTAGATCGGGGTATCACCAGCTACGTATTAGAGAGCAGGATGTCTCCAAAACTACATTTTGACCCATTATGGATCTTATGAGTTTTTGCTTATGCCATTTGGGTTAACCAATGACCTTGCAGTGTTTATGGATCTGATGAACAGGGTCTTTCAGGACTTATTGGAGCAATTTATGATTTTGTTCATTGATGATATTCTCGTATATTTTCGGATGGAGGGCAAACATGTTGAGAATTTGCATTTGGTTCTGTTGACACTACAAGACCATCAATTATACACCAAGTTTGAGAAATGTGGGTTTTAGTTGCGTGAAGTGCAGTTTTTGGGTCTTTTGGTGTCAGAGAAGGGCATTTTAGTGGACACGAGCAAAGTCACAATGGTGAGGGAATGGGGTCAGCCCACGAGACCGATGGAAATCCGCAGTTTCTTAGGATTGGTGGGGTATTATCGTCATTTTATTAAGGGATTTTGAAGATTGCAGGACCTTTGATAAATTTAACCCATAAGGGACTGCCATTTATGTGGGATGATCATTGTCAGTTAACATTTGATGAGCTAAAGGACATGTTGACTTCAGCACCCATACTCACTTTGCCTAAAGCAGGAGTGGAGTACTTAGTATTTACTGATGCATACCTCCACGGGCTAGGGGTGTGATACAATAGGGGGATAAGGCTATCACTTATGAATCCCGCAAGCTCAATTCCCACAAGAAAAATTATCCCATACATGATTTGGAGATAACCTTGAGAATATGGAGGCATTATCTCCCAGGGGAGAAGCTTAGTCTTTTCACGCAACACAAATCACTACAATATTTTTTCACTCAGAAGGACCTCAATATGAGGCAACGTAGGTGGTTGGAATTCTTAAAAGATTATCAATTTAATATCCAATATCACTGGGGGAAGGCTAACGTGGTAGTTGACGCATTGAGTCGATGACCCACCGGACTGCTAGTGAAAGTATAAAGAGCCAAGTGGAATGAAATTCGTCAGAACGATGTAGTTTTTAGGGCATGCATGGAAATGTTGACTGTCATACCCGAGGTTGTGATGCAGGTGGTGAAAGCACAAGTCGGGGATAAAGATTGCAAGTCCAAGGTGCAATAATTACTAACTGAGGGATAGGAGTCATACTCTATTAGTTTTGAGGATGGGTTACGTTTCAAAGAGAGGTTGGTAGTCCCGGATGATGGGGGTTTAAGGCAAGATGTTATGTCAGAATCACATGGGTCAAAATTCGCAGTACATCCGAATGGAGACAAGATGTACTAGGATATGCACCGATAATACTGGTGGGCTGGCATGAAATGGGACATTGCTGAGTTTGTTTATGTTACAGCCGTTAGAAATTCCGATATGGAAATGGGAAAGTGTTAATGGATTTTATCACGGTATTACCAATGTAGCAGTGAGGTCATGATTCCATTTGGGTGATCATGTATCGTTTAACCAAAGTGGCACACTTTTTACCAGTGCAGACGAATTTCATGACGGCACAGTATGCCCAGCTTTTTATAGCCGAGATTGTCAGGTTACATGGGGTGCCGATTAATATTATGTCCGATCGAGATAAGATTTTTGTGTCCCATTTTTGGTAGAGTTTTCAGGAGTCAATGGGAACTTAATTGTGCTTAAGTATGGCATATCACCTGCAGACTGATGGGCAGACTGAGCGAGTAAATCAAATGTTGGAAGATATGCTCAGAATGTGTATACTTGATTTTAGGGGAGGTTGGGATCAATACATTCCGCTGGATTACCGTATAATAATTCTTACCAGTTGACTATAGGTATGGCACCTTAGGAGGCATTATATGGTCGACCTTCCCATTCACCCGCTTGTTGGTTAGAAGTGGGGGATAATAAACTTCTTGGACCTGAGATAATGCAAGACACTTCTGCTAAAATTGAGCTTATTCGTAGCATACAAGTTGTGCAAGATCGACATAAAAAATATGTCGATGCGGTTCATAGGCATGTAAACTAGAAGTGGGAGACCAAGTGTTGTTAAGGGTATCCCCTATGAAAGGCATGATGAGATATGGGATGAAAGGAAAACTGGCTGCAAGGTATGCAGTGCCTTTTCCAATTATTGAAAGGATAGGGTCTGTGGCATATAGGCTCGCTTTGCTAAAACATTTACCTAGAATTCATGATGTGTTTCACGTCTCATCGTTGAAGAAGTATAAAAGAAGTGAGAGGGCTTATTGGCATATTCCGTTGGAAGAAATTGATTTTTAACCCGATATCTCATATAAGGAGCAATCGGTTGCCAATTTAGACCATAGTGAGCATAAGCTACGGTCGAAAGTAGTGCCTTTCGTTCAAGTTCAATCGTAACACCATAACACCGACGAGAACGAGAGAATGATACGCGATAGAAATATCCTTACCTCTTTTTACCAATTATGCTTGAGTTTCGAGGACAAAATTCTTCCGTGTGTGTGTGTGGGGGGGGGGGGGGGGGGGGGGGGGAGAATGTAACACCCTTTACATTTGGGAATTTATTTTTACTATTAATTTTATATACCTTGTGGTTTGTAATTTTATATAATTGAGAATTAAAATGGGAATTTAAGAATAAAAAATGAATTTGTATAGAAGAGTTAATAGTTATGTGAATTTTATATTTACTAGTGTGATAAAGTAAATAGAATTATACGGTATGGTATTTCGTCGTATGTGAGTAGAAGCGGCGAAAATTGATTATTTATCAACCAAGTAATATATGTGTGAGTTATATGAGGTTGGGGTATGAGTTTTTATTAACGGAATCTCGAATGTTAATTTAGAGTGCACGGTTGATCCGGGATGGGCTGTGATAGTCAGAATGAGTGCCTAAGGTTTGTATATAGGTTTCAGGGTCTTTTTGGCTAATTGGACTCGGTTAGGGGTATAAGAGTTATTTTACGTGTGTATTATCATTTAAACATGGGATAATTAAACATATATGGGTTATTAGGCTTAAGAGAGTTAGACAATCTCAAATGTGAAGAAACCACGCTTGAGAGAACCCTAAGGAAGAGAGAGAGAGAATAGGGATCTTGGAATTTTCGGCCAAATCCACAACTAAGAAGAGGATTCAGATTCTACAACTTTTAGGCAAGTTATTAAAATTACTAAATAATTTTTATGTGTGAATTATTGTATAATATATTGTTGGGTTGTTACGTTTTGGGCTTAAGGGTTAAATCTTGATTTTTCTTGATAAACCCTTGGGATTGATGATAGAGATTGTTACATGAGTTTGATGTTATATATATATATATATATATGATTTGAACGGTGGAAATGTTGGTGGAGTTAGGTTAAAAATGGGTTTTTAGAGGTTTGGGATAAATCTCGTAAGGAAAAAAATCTAAATATGTTGGACCAATTCGGTTAGTAGTCCCCAGACCGGTTCATTTTTTAGAATTATTAATTAGATTTGCCTTACTCAGTGCACGGGGCCAGTTCATTTTTGAACCTATCGCTTCGGTTTGCATGTCACAAATTTCAAACTCTTCCTTAATTCCTTTATATTTGGGTTTAGTGATTGATACGCCATAAATAGGAGGTGATATTAATATTTGTGATGTAAAGAGTGGGATAATGATATTATACGATGTAGGGAGACATTAGAACGATTGGGAAGGTATATTAGTGAAATTTATACTCCGATTTCTTATCCAAAATATTGGATACGGGATAGTTGAGAGAAGTCATGTATTTTGAGTTATATCAAACTTGATGATTAATCAAATGACCGATTGATTAGTAAAGTTTAAGTGAGTGATTGAGTAATAAATCGAATTTAGAATAAATGTGAGGAAGTATCGTCTAGTGTAATTAGTGTTATACACATTTAGCCGGGCTTATTGATATATATACATATACATATGTATATGAGATTGTATGTAGAAGTAGGATGTGGATATAAATATCTTGTGTTTATGATATATTATGTGGAACATACACCTCTACTGCTATCATGGGAAGTTGCATGACGTGGGTGAATCCTCTGGCTAGTGAATGCAGGGAGAGTATGGTCCCCAAGTCACAAGCGTCCAATATTTTTATTATGTGACTTTTATCATGGGTGAGACGTCTTGGGTATGATTTGTTTCACTTTCAGGTGAGGAACTATTACCGCTTCCCATACGAGTGTTCCTTGATTGACCAAGTCGGTGTGAGAGTCCGATGATTGGTACCTAGGATGGTGTGCATATCCCTTGGAAGATGGTAGCACTTAGAGACTACATCCATTGAGAAAATGCTCTGAGGGATGATTAGTATACATATTATGTGTGATATGTATGTGTACTTGATATGAGATGATAAATCATGTATAATAATGAGAATAATATTATACATGCTTAAATGATTGATGTGTAAATCCATATTCTTATAACTAGTGAAAGTTATAAATAATAAATTGATATATAATAATTGAGAATGACATTTAAAAGCGGTTATGTAGATACGTGAGTGTGGGTTAACGCGGAAGCATGAGGTTGGGTTATCCAAAGATGAGTCGGGTAGCTTAATTAAGATTTAAAATGCATACGTTTAGGTGTGCGCTGTAGATGAGGGGTGATAATTTGTCTCAAGAGAGGTCGACACCAACTGAATTATCGAATCTCACATTTATAATTATTATTCTTTTTAATTCACTTGCTAAATTACTTTGAAACCGGGCGCTGAACCATATGTATCTTTTTTTTCTTTGTTATATCTTTTAGGTGTCCCTCCACAAGGGCGCCAAGGTTGACCTTTCACTTCTAGAGTTTTTGGAGCTACAAAATATGTGGAATGTTGAAGAATGTTTTATATAGACGCATTCATTTTTTGTAAATATAGTCAAGGATCAACAGTGTAATTCATGCGTGTATTGCCTAAGTGTTATACTGAAGTATATATTTTATATTGCAGACATGTGTTATATTGTATTAACCGACAACTTATTCGGTTATTTTTTTTACAATTGTATATATGCTCATATGTGTATTTAAGTTAATGGATTATTGTCATATACTGGGAACTTTTGGCATCCGCTTTATTATTTATGGGTAGTTTGTTATATTTAGTCTGTGCGACAGTGATGCTGAGAATGAGCCGTTTGAGATTCCTGTTTTATTTTAGTAGAGGGCTAGCCACCCGTTATTTTAATAAGCGGGGTGTCACAGTGGTGAAAACTCTTTTAAACTATCCATCCAACTCCCTAAAATATATATCATATTTTTCTTTTGGATTGAACATAAACTAAATTCCCCATATTTTGGTATATAATTTTTTATTGCCTTTAATTTTTTTCGGGCTCTTTTGAATGGTGGCTTTCACGATGGGTCAATTTTACACTCTTGCAACCCTTCCCCGTGAACACTAACCATTTTTTTAATTACTATCCTCACGATAAATGTTTATTACACGCGCACCTCCTCCTTATGTCTACTTATGCATAGATGATGAACTTGAGATAAGAACGTATCACTAAACTCAAATATTCAAGAGAGGTCAAACATTCATGTAAACTCATGCATTTGTGCAAAGATGGCATATATACAAAGTTGAATCAAAATGCATATCAACTATGAAACAACTCCATAATACAATGGTTAAGATCAAGGTTCTAAAAAACGCGGGGCGTGACCAAGGCGTGGAGGTCAAGCCTTAAGCCTTGGAAGCCTAGGCGGGCCTTGGCGTAAAAAGGCGTGAAAAAGCGTTTAGGCATTTTTTAATATATTTTAATATTTTTTTACTATGACAAGGCTATTTAAAATACTAAATAGGTACATACCTTAAAAATATGTCTAAATATTTGTAAATTAAAATACTATTTTTTTAAAATACAAAAAAAATGCATCTTTTCACGCCTTACTTATAAAAAACTCGCGTTTTTTCATGCCTTAGCTCCAAAAAACGCGCGTTTTTTCACGCCTTGCCCCAAAAAACGTTGACCATCGTTGACCACGCCTTGATCCACGCCTAGGGCCAAAACTTGTCGTATCTAAAAAGCCTCGCGCCTAGGCGCGCCTTGGCGCCACCTAGGCGCGTTTTTTAGAACACTGGTTAAGATCATTCTAAACATCGATAATTATGACCAAATGTCCTTGACACATGGATAATTAAAGAATGGCGGTCCAAGCACACCAATAGGCCACATCGAACATGTAAACTCAAAAACAAAAACAAATAGAAAATATTTTTGATTTTTGAAAATATTTTGACACAAATAAATGCAAAATCTTTTTGTATTTTCTTAAAAATATAATAAACCAAATATATTTTTATATTTTTCACATAAGACTCAATAAATGAAAAATATAATACAAAACGATACACTTGTCATAACACTAGTAAGATATAAATCATGATGTAAAGACTAGCATATGACAAATATAGACATGCACTCAACCATAAGAAATAGCAAGTGAATAATCATGCGCATGCATGTTATAATTAACCAACGAAGCATTTATCATATCCAAAACGGATTTCCTAATCCAAACCGCTACCTAACAAAACGGGTTTTGGGAACCGACGGGACACTTCGTTTAAGCTTCTTAGGGTCTTGTCTAAGATCATAGCAAAAACTTCTAATGTGAACTTTCCTACCACAATACGAACATGTGAATACACGACAAGGAGTGGGACCTTTAGGTTGACCTTTTCTAACACCCTTGGTTGTGGTTGATGATCTAAAACAAACTATGGTTTGGGCTTTGACATTCGAACCACTAGAACAAGATAAGTTGCTACCATCACTATTCACGCTATTCGAGTCGGTTAAATTATTTTTCAACTTCAAGACTTTCGATTCAAGAAAAATATTAGACTCCTCAAACTTTCGGGACTCCTTCTTTAGATTTTCAGTTACCCCTGGAAGGTTATCTCTCTCCCCCTCAATGTGAGAAAGCTTATCCCTAAGAGTCTTTTCATGTGCCATAAAATCATTAATCAAAATATTTTCATCAACGACACAACCTTTACAATTTTTCAAGTCCTCTAACTCTTTCTCTAAAACGAGTAATCTATTATCACTCTCTTTTTTAGAAACTTTTAAAGATTCATAGTTTCCATGTAAAGCTTCAAACTTCTCAGGAATGACATCTCTTTGAGTTTGAAACATTTGTAAATATCCAGTCACATTTTTAAAACGAGAATTTTCTTCTTCCAGAATTTTAATACATTTTACAAACTTCAAATTCAAAAGACGTGATTCGTCAAAACTAAGAGACTCTATCGAGAGAAAAAATAAACAGACCAAGTGAGATAAACAAGCAATCACCCAAAGAGCACAAAACAAGGATCTACCCAAAAACTTAATGTAACCTTATCTAATAACAATTTGTGGGTCCCTTTTTATTTCTTATGTGGAAAGTGTTTTAAGGATAACAAAATAGATTATCTTCTTATGAAAACCCTTTTTACAATTTGTAAAACACAACAAGTTGTGAACAATTTTAACTTAACCAAATTTATCATGATTAATCCTAAACATCCATATTGTTATTAAAGCAAGTAAAATAATGTAAATAATAATCACAATGCCGGATATACGAGGAAACCACAACGGGAAAAGAACTTCTAACGACCCAAGCCAGACAATCACTATGAATGTTGAATTACAATGAATAGATACAAGTCTTACTCAATGACTCAATCCCCATGAGACTTGATGCTCTTCTGATCTTTAACCACTTCTCTCACAGTGCCCATGCCGAAAGTCCTTCTTCCACAATATTTGTCCACAACACATGCGTCCAAGTATGTCTCGATGTCCACCGATATGGCTTGTAACGTCTACGAACTCAAAACATGAACTTCTTTGCTTCTTCTCCGTAAAACCAACAATATTTAACATAGAACAAAACTTTTTTCTTAGTGTAAAAAAGATCACTATTTCTTATACTAATGAAATATTGGATATTTCAAACTCTAAAGATGTGTTTAGCTTTGGAAACCCTTAGAAAACAATGTGCAGAAACTTCTGGTTCATAAACTATTTTTTTCAGAATGCACACTTTCGAAATCTGAAGGAAACACTCCTTATATAATTTTCTTGAAGAAGCTACTCGCTCGAACGATGTGACCTTTCGCTCGAACGAGATGACTGTGTCATTCGAACGATAGTAACATGTCGTTTGAACGATAGAGTATGTCGTTTGAACGATTCAATAAATTAGAGTCCTAATTAAACACGCCCTAATCCGTCCTTATCATAATAAAATGAAGTGTAAACCAAATATTTAGACATAAATTCTTAATAAAATAACATCCTTAAACATTCTAAAATAATTTTCGAGTTCCGTTATAAATACGCATTCATATCGGAGTGATCTCGGAATGCAATTAAACTTGAAGACGAATAAACTTGCATCAATTAAACCTTCGGCATAAATAATTCCTTAAAGCTTTGCTGCAACGTCTTTAATAAACTTTAACACGTCACAGTCTGTGTGGGATCGTGATAATAAAAAATCTCCCTATGACTCAAACATGTTTTGTTTCAAGAATAAGTCAAAACTATATAACGGACTAAATTGGAAATTTGTTCCTTACACTTAGAAACTGAAACTAAATCCTTAAACCCTTAGTGGCATTACCCCATGGATGTAGGCTCCATTCTTGAGATGAACCACATAAAAACCTTATGTCTCTTTCTATTTACTTTATTTTCTTTATTTGTGATTATAATTTTGGGTAACTAAACCTAAGATCCCTCGTCAAATATATCACCCAAATTTAAACATTAACAATATAAAAACATATGTGATCCAATTGAATGCAAACACATGCAAAGTAAACAATTTCGGATCAAAATTGAGTATACACATTAGTTTAAATAATGTATATGTGTATATGGTAATGACTACTACATATACAACATGAGTTGTTCTTGACGAACTCCTAAAAAGGTTAAGCAAAACACAACTAAAATGCTCTACCCTCCCAGGCTTCTAATAAAACATAGTGTATACGATAGCATGATGTTTTCCCCAATATATTCAACAATATCAAAGAATTTGCTATCCACCAAAAAGAGAAAAAATGTAAATTTATTTTGAATTTTTATAAATATTTCAAAGAAAACCTTTTTCATTTTTCTTTACATGAATCAAAAGAAAAAATATTATTATATCCTTCATTTATAATACCAAAATAATCTAGACAATATAAAATTCCAAAAAATAACATACATATAGGACACATCTAGGTAGGATAAAAATATAACACAGTCTATGTAAAGCACAAAATCCTAACTTAGAAAAATATATGTCTCAAGTAGCGTTGGGATCGTTCCACCTTCTCCTATGCCTAGTCCTTCTTGTAGCACTACCCAATTAGGTAGGATAAGACTTCCTTCACTCACCCATGAGTTGTTCAAAGGTAATGACTAGGTATTCAACATGTTCGTGTTAATTTTTAATAGTTTTAAAATGCTGATTAGGAGACCTACCCATGTTCTACTATAGATGGAAACAATACTCCTCAAAGTGACCATTTACTTTAAAATAGGTGACAATATGGTTGAGGGGTAATCACCTTCATCATATTGGGGATATCTCTAGGTGGGGAACGAGCTAGTGTTAACTTGGGACCTTTTCCAATGTTGGTCTTAGGTTTCAAGATAGATGCTAAAGTCATGTCATAGACAAGGTCGGTATTGCCATTACAGGATATAAATGGTTCCACAAGAATATTCTCATCTTTTTTATATATATCCTCAAGGTCAACCACAAGTTGGAAAGACACCTCTAGGTCTTTCTTTAGCCTAGAATTTTTTTCTTCAAACAACATTTGAGACTAGGATGTCACAAGTAGTGCTCGCTTTGATCTAGAAACCTTCTCGTGTATGTAATATTTCTCTTTTTATTCCCTTAGTTAAGATTCTCTATAAAAGTATCTTCATGGGAGTAAAAAGTGACCAAAATATTTCTTATTCCCTAAGGAATAAAATATCTTCCCTATACATCTTAAGATTGGAGCCTAGTTTAAGATTCAACTTATCTAATTGAATATCCATATCATAAATCTTGGAGTGAGCCTTTTCGATGTCATACTCTTCATATTTATTAGTTTTTAATGTTATCTCATCACGAGAGCACTCGGATTAAGATTGCTCACCAACTTCCTCAACTTTATCTTTAACAAGGGAAGATTCGGGACTAGCTTCAACTAACTCTAGCGTGGCGATAAACGTGATACCCTCACATTTTAGTTTCATAGGACACCCGAATAGCCTATACCCTCACATTCAAAACACCTACCTGAATCCTTTTCATTCCTATCCCAGTTACCCGAAGATTTTTTTAACCCATTAGTTTTATGTTTCTAAAAAATTTTAGATTTAAACAAATTAGCTTTTTTTAAATTTTTCTAAATTATTTAACTAAATGATCAACTTTCTCACTTTTGGATTCATTGTCGAAATTGATTGCATTTGCCTTATGGGCCTCAAGATCTCTGCCCTTTTTCCTTTTTAGGCGGTCTACAATGTTCTAACTCAAAAATTTGGAGCGGTCCTATGAGTTCCTCAACCTTCATCCTTTCGATGTTACCTAAATGATTTAAGTTATTGACATGCTATAAAATTCTAAGAGGTAAAGATCTGTAAGTCTTACATATTACCTTATCATCTGGAACTTTCTCTCCTGAATTGAAACATTAGTTCACTATATCAGACAATTTAGCATATAAATCATCAAAATTCTCATTTTTTTACATCAGAAACGTCTGTAACCAAGTGGTGAGATTTTTTTAGCTTTGAGACACATATATTATCGGTACCCTTATGGGTAACATGTAATATCTCCCATGTCTCCTTTAATGTTTCATACATCATAATATTTGGAAACTTCTCTAGTGTAACCGCATGAAATAAAGCATTATGTCCTCGAGAATTGTAGTTACATAATTTATGGTCATCCTGACTCCAATTCTGTACGGATTCAGCGACGAGTGTGTCACCTACTTTAGTTATGGGATGTGTACACCCCTTTTTTACAACTAACCGCACCCACTCGTTAAGGGACTTATATGAAAATTTCATACGCGCTTTCCAATGCGCATAGTTAGACCAATCAAATAATGATGGTCTAAACAAAGATTGACGCTCAATATAAAAACCTCTCAGATTCATTAATAAGTAAAATATAGACAACCGATCTAAAACCACTTGAAAAAACATGAAACGGGTCTCCCTATGTGTCAATAAAATAAATTGATATCAAAATAACAATTTTAAATTTTAATCCCAATTAATTATTTATCTAAGGTGAACATAGTAATTCAGATTTAAATTAATTAAAACAAGGTAAATGTGGTGCAAATTAAAAGACCAATTTAATTTCTTCCTAATCCAATAAGTCCATTTTACACTTTACCAATGAATTAATTAGGTCCAAATTTCATATGAGGTTATAGCAATTAATAATGGTGGAAAATAAGAACAATCACACAAAAAGAGACATGGTTATTTAATGTGAAAAACTTCTCCGGAAAAATCACACCCACCCACCCAACACATAAGTACACTAGTACAAAATTTAAGGGAATACAAAAGGACAGACACGACTTACAATCCTTGATTCGACCGCAAACACAAATCATTATCGTTTCAAACTTTAAACCTTTGCACTACTAGTTTTGTCAATTTCCACCTCAACTATGACTTGATAACCACAACCCTCGGGTCTCGGTATTCGTCGATTTATTACATATTTGTGTATGCTTGAACCTCCACCACAGCTTTGACTCACGAGTTTAATAAATATGGCTTGGATCATGACCCAAGTCAACTGGCTCACCGATCTCAAAAATGTCCTCAAGGCTTGAACACAACTAAAGACAAACCTCTACATATTATTTAAATCAAATCATGGGAATTTTCGTTTCAGAAATGACCTTTAATATATATGATTTTATGTGGAAAAGTTTTTTTTAATAACATTCAAAAGAACTAAAAATGTTAAGCAGTGTTTAGAGTTCTTGGCAGGAGAGAAATATCCTACCCCAAACCCAATCAAATGAATCATAAAGACGTATAATGGGAGTTACAAACCTTATAAAAGATCCACTCTTTAGATTTAGATTGATAAATCGATCTTCTTGTCAATCTGTTTAATATTCAATCGGAAAGTGAAGGCTCTAGGATCCACTCCTTTGATTCATTGTTCTCATCAGATCTCAGGTTCTCTTTCTTCCCATGGCAATGTAGGCTCACTCTACTTTGTTCACTCTTCAAGAAGATTTAGTTCCTCTAGTATGTATAAATATTATCAATTGTCGGGGGTGTATGTTAATGGAGCATTTGGAGTTTGATTGGTTGTGACTTTGTCAGTTTGAGAGAGACCTCTATACCCTTTGGTAACTAGCTTCTTTTGCACTTATATGGTTGGGAAGGAAGGATAAGAAAAGTATCATATCCCTCATTTTTCTGGATAAAGATATAAGGTGTGATGAGAATTATTGTGATAAATGTAATTGGATAGCATGTAGCTCGCTTCTAAGAACGAGGTGAAGAATGAAAATCACCCATTAATGCTCACGGGTTAAAATAGGTTTTAGTCAATAACAAATTTCTTGTATCTATGAATAAATTTTTATCCCCAGTTTCAGACCCTAGATGTCATACCTTGGTGAAGGCGATTCACGAGGGAATCTTGCATAGATTTTAAATTTTTTCACATGCATGATAGAGTGAGGGTTTCAAAATATTTTTCGATTACCTTGTGGGGTATGATCAAATCCATAAATATCAATAAAAACTTATAGGTATGCAATTTCTTAAAGCATAACAATTGATATGGGTAGTTGTATTGATACTATATATATTCTCATGTTTTGGAATTTTTATAATTTTGAATACCTATTCTGATCAAAGAGAAGGAACAATAAAAATGTAATCTTACTAATTAGATAAGAAGTCCTATACTTTACAACCTTGGATAAGGACGAGAAGAATAACTCAAAGAAAAGAGGGTGGCAAGCCAATAATGTTCCAAAAAAAGCCATCCCAGCAAGATGGAAGGAATGTTGATAATAGAGTATTCCGTTCACTAGATGGGGCAACTCCATTTTGGTCCCCTATCACTTGACCTCTTAGGATGAAAAAAATACAAATTCCCACCTTCCCAACTGTGCATCGGTAAAGGAAGGAAACTAAAAACTGAAATTACAATTGAAGGATTTACAAGTGTAAATATATGTCATTGATGTTGCCTATCATAGGTATAAGTTGGAGTAGCCATTTTAAAATCCTTTTTTTGTAAAATCTAATTCTTTAAATGGGACATTCTTCATTTTTTACAACTAGATTAAGTGTGGTTGTGGTTTTCCACTAAAACCAACATGCCAAAATAGAAGGTAGATTCTTTCACTCCTCTTTTTAATTTTAAATTCCCTTTCTCTTTTGCTTATAGGAAAAAATTGGGACTAACTACATCATAACTGTTAGTTAGGATAGGAAAATTTTATTTAGATTGAAAGGTTCTTGAAATACCTTTAGAATACAACGATTTTGGGTAACCATAGAAAAAGGAAGGCATGAAAGAGCAAGTTCAACACTTTTCAGTTTGGGCCTCGTATTCGTCCTATATACCATGCTCGTATGGCGGTGCAATGTTTTATGTGAATTTATTTTAGAAGGACATCCTGAAAAACTCATATCGTTATGACATTAGTATGGTTTAATTTCTTTTATCATATCAGAGGTTATATTGTAAGGAAATTATTAAATTAACTTTTTGTTTATTTCCTTCCCCGAAATGTGGTCTTTATTAATCCATTTTTAATAATGAATACATGTTATATCCTGTATAAATTGTTCGTATTCCACACGAAATAAAGAATAAAAAGGAGTTAAAATTCCATTTAATCTCTACGTTGATGGATGGTTTAGATTAATAAACCTTTGGAATTCTAACGCTCTCTCCACCTATAAATAGATGCCTTTCCTCCATCAAAAGAGAATCAAAGAGAAAAATTAAAAACACATACCTAAAGGTTTCTATTCAAGGAGAGAGAATTCAAATTCTCCCTTAAAGGATTGCTAAGGCAATCACACCGTCGACACTCGACGACGACGTGCAACAGCGGGACTGAACCCATGGCATTGAAATGAGGTAAAAAAAATTACTCTTTTCACATGTCTATTGACGTGATTATCATATGTAACAACCCGCCTAATAAGATAACGGGCGATCACTCCAATATTAAATTAAAACAGGAGTTTCATATGGATCATTCTTAGCATCACTGTCGAAAATCCAATTAATTACTAATATCCTATTAGGTGGCCGTTAAAAACATTTATCTAACAACTCTTTTTAGCGCACAAATAAAAACACAATTAAATGCGTAATGAACTGAAATAGAAAAGAAAGGAACTTAAAATAACCGAACACTCGGTCCAAAATAATACAACCATATCGAATGCTGTACTGAAAGAATAAATAAATGCAATTGAGCCATTGGCTCGAGTGTTTATACAATATCTCCTATCTAGAGTACAAGGAAAGAAACGTCTACCGATAACCTGCAAGCATCCACAGCTGCTACAGCAGACGTCTGACTCGAAAGAGTTTCCATCCAGGCGTCCCTGTGTCTGGACACCTATATATATACAGTATAGAGAAAGAAAGGAGAGTAGACAAACGGGTCAGAGCCCGAATGTTTAGAAAATATTTTGCAAGTGCATAAATGCTTTATTTTTAGAAAAATAGTTTTATCTCATATTTAAATTGGTATCGCACTCTCGTGAGATACCCCTCACTTCTCCTCTAACAGTGCACTCCTAGCGCATCCCTTAAACCTCCTAGTCAAGCTACCCTGCTAAACTAATCTAATACCCAACCACTATCTAACCTAGATAGTCAAACAGATGTACTAAAGGCTAACTTCACTTTAATCTCGACGCTATGCCATGTTCGTGCGTGGGGTGTCTCGCGAAGCGAAATCCAAACAAGGAACCCCCCCGATACACTACTATGCAGCAAGGTCGATCTTTGAGATCCGCCAGTCCCTCAGTACAGAAAGATATATATAATGTATATACCATATACATTTAATAATATAAGAGCACTAAGGATTAAACTTCTCCCCAGTCTCAACACAGTGCCATATTCGTGCGTGGGGTGTCTCGCGAAGCGAAATCCAAACAAAGAACCCCCCCGATACACTACTATGCGGCACGGTCGATCGTCGGGATTCATTAGACCCTCGGCACCCAATTTATACATATACATACATCTACAATATACTTCCGGATAATATAAATATCTCCCGGACTGAGGATTACTTGATACATAAAGTATTTATAAATACTTATTCTTTTCATTTCAAAAACTTCCATTTCCCTTCTCATATCCAGGAAATGTATTTAAAAGCCAATTCATTATCATGAATTGCTTTAATAAATCATATACCTTTTAAAAGCCAGTTTTATTATCATAAAATGCTTTTCCTTATCAAAATATCCCATTTCCCTTTTTATACTCAGGAAATGTATTCAAAGACATTTTCATTATCATAAAAATGCTTTGATCATAACATATGCTTCCACAACCCTTCTTCCATCCGGGAAGTGTTGCCGAAGCCACTTTATATATAACCCATTTCCCTTCCTCTATCCAGGAAATGTAATTAAAGCAAATCCATTATTATGAACTGCTTTAATAAACGCGTTCTAAGACCGCCCGTCCGGATTTCTCCACTGTGCGCGCCCCTAAATGGCTATCATCTTCCAGGGCCTCCAAGACAACCTGGGATCCTTTATCGAAAGACGTCGGGAAGCGACCATGTGCCTGCGGGATAGTTAAGACCACACCCGGAATCTCCTAACCAGCGCAGAAAATATTTATCAACAAATGCTCACATGGCCTATAGGACTATATCCACCCTGCATTCATTAGCCAGGGGGCTTCACCATACGTACGCAACTTCCCTTATGATAGCGATTTAGAGAGGTGTGTAATCCATATTTTATCAATTATAAAAATCATTTATTTACCATTTTGAAAATATTCATTTTTATATTTCAAAAGCATTTCCATCATAAAATATATATATATACCTAAATCACACAGTATATACATATCCTATATTCTTCCTAGAATATATATAAATGGCCATAGTGGCCTATAGCATCTAGCGATGACCAATAATCCCAAAGATTCCCTCCAGGAATCACAATCATGCATTCCTATAAGCATGATACTAAACCCAAAGTATTTTCTTACTTTGTTCAATACGAATTACCCCAATCATCTCCTCAAATTCTTTAGAGGTCCTAAAAATCCTTTTGAGAACCCCTAATATTTATCTCCAATAGATTAAAACTAATGATTTCAATCTCGGACAGCTTTTCGTAGAAAAATCACTATAAATCCAAAAAAAATCAGAAAAATACGCGGTTGGTGCCCACGTGACCGCGTCAAAGAGATCTACAAATTTTATTTTTTGACCAAGAGCCGAATCGATTCGGCTCTAGGCCGAATCGATTTGGTAAGCACGCTGCCTACACTATTCATCGTCTTCTCCGAGACGGTTTCGGCCATTAAAGCTTCTCCCAAGCTTTTGTCGCCTCACCCAACGTCCTAAAACCTCAACCAACTACAAATAACCATATTTTAAGGGTTCTAAACATCCTAGAACCCTGAACCACCAATTAATTTTACATAAAACCTAAGTTTCTCCAATTAACCAATTTTAGGGGTTTATTCGTTTTATCTCCCGAAAACTCGTTTTATCCACGAAAACCCAACCCAAAATCATTAGGGTTTGATTATACCAAACTAAGGTATGAGATATTTATGCAAAAATTGAATAAAGCAAGTAAACACTTGCCTCGTGGATATAATCCGACGATCTCGAGCCGAATCCCGCGGAGTTTGGCCGGAATCTCCCTGTTCTCCTCTTTTTCTCTCCTTCTCTCTCTCTTCTCTCTCTTTTCTTTCTTTTCTTTCTATTCTCTTCCCCTCTACCTCTTTAAATAGGAAGAAAAGGGTTTTAACCCTTAAAACCCAAAAACGACGCGTTTACCCAATTACGAGTTACTTTTACCTCTAAAAATACCCGAAACTCATTTTCGATAATCGGACACTCTTTTCCGACTATCTCGGACATTCCGAGAATTATGGCGCAGTCGAAATTCCCATCCGAGGTACTTGACCGCAAATCACTATTCTAACCCATAAAAGTAAATGCGGGTTTCCCAATTTAAAATCTGACCTTTTTGTCAATTTTCTCCACGACGACATAAATTAAATTATTGCGACCTATATAGTCCAAAAGTGATCACAACTTCCATCGAAAATCCCAAAAATCACTATTTCGAGAAATTCCTCAAATAACCAATTTATAATTAATTATGGAATTTAATCGTCTCCAAAAGGTCGGGTTGTTACATCATATTGTTCAAAGATTTTGGTAATCATGTATAAAATATAACTTACGTGTGGTATTAGAGTTGATGTTAAGAACATATGATTTTCCATTAAAATAGATAATGATGTTGCTGTTGAAATATGAAAGGTCAAAACTTGATCAAAATTTTTCGAAACTGACATGGTTGATTAGAAACGTCGAAATAAACAAAACCCATTTTTTAAAATGGGCCCCACCCCAGTTTTGCGTTTTGACGTGGTTTAGGTCTTCAAAAATACGTTTTTGCCATTTTTGGTAATAATGTCAACCCTTATAACTCTCGTTTAAAATTTGATTTTACAATTCCATAAATTGGAGAATGATCCTCGAAAGATTATTTCAGTGATTGTAGTGATAACCCAAAATTTTCCATATTGGGAAAAATAAATTATTTTTCCATATTTTATGGTATAAATCACTACATATATATATATATTGAAAATTATGGCTTAGCCACGTGCTGGAAATTATGACTATTAGTATTCATGACTCTTGGAATTCTTATTCATGTCTCTTAGAATTCTTATGACTTTTAGTATTCATGACTCTTAGAATTCTTATGATTTTAGTATTCATGACTCTTGGAATTCTTATGACTATTAGAATTCATGTCTTTTAGCATTATGTCTATTAGAATTCCAACTATTATATCTATTAGAATTTCAGCTATTAAATCTATTAGAATTCATGTCTTTTAGAATTATGTCAATTTGAATTCATGATATTATGTGTATTAGAATTCCTTCTATTACGACTTTTGGAATTCATGCTACCAACTAATGAAATTCATGCTACCATGCCTTTTAGAATTCTTTAAATTATGCATTTTTTGTAATTTTCAAAATTTTATAACCTTTTGTAATTCTAGAAATTATGTCTTTTAAAATTCTAGGAATTTGAATTTGTTTATCTAACACATATCAATTAGTTGCCCACATGTATACTATAAACATGTGTTAAATCAACAAATGATTTTTTAAAATTATAAACTTTTGGGATTCTAGACTTATGAAAGTTTCGAATGTACACTTTTTGCTATTCAAGAATTTTATAATTATGTAATTTTATGGCTTTTGGATGCAATTGCATTATTAAATTTAGGTATCACCATAGTGATACTTATTATTACTCATTCCAAATTAGCCATTTATTACCATTATAATGCTTAAATCTGTTTATTTAACATATATCAATGAGTTTCCCCTGAGTATACTATAATCATATGTTGAATAAACAATTAAGGAGTGCTTTTACATGTATAAAACAAATATCCACATATACCTTATTAATATTAAATAGATACATCACTCCATTATGCATGATGAATATTACGACCATTGATGGTATTAAGTTAAAATATGTGATGACTACACACAGGATCATCTTATTTAAAATTCGTAAAATATTCAAATCTTACTATGTGTTAATTAAAGTTTAAAGACTTTCTTAATGGAGACTTACAAGAGAAAGTCCTTATGCATCAACCTGAAGACTTCATAATCGAAGGTCAATATATGGACTGAAATGTAATACCCTGTATTTGTATGACTTTTAATTTTGGGGATTTATTAAATTTAATTAGAGATATTAATTTAATACTAATCCAGAAAATCATTTAAATACTTACTAGCATGACGAGAGTTAGTAATTATTGGAATTTTGTTGCAAGTTACTATATGAGTAAAGTAAGAGGTGTATTTAAATTTAGTAAAATTATCACGAGAATTTAAATTGATAATTTTGGAAATTTATCGGGACGCGCTTGTGTCGTGTCGGGATTAAATTCGGACTATTAAAAGTGAATAAATTATAAGTCACATGTATGGTCATTTTGAGTGCGCCAATATGTCCGGAAGGGTCAAGATAGTCAAAATAATGTACCCGGGGGTTTAGTTTGGGTCTTAGGACGTTTTTAGGCCTAATTAACATCCCTGGAGGGCGTTTTGGACATTCTACAATTTTGGGCATGAAAACCCACGAAATTTCTAAGAGTATATCACATGATAGAAGTCATATTCTAGGGTTAGAACATCCATAAACATAAGACGACCATTGGAAGGGAAGAGAAGAAGCTCTCCAAGGAGTTCAAGGCCAAGAACTCCACCGATTTCACCGCCGTCGCCGCCAAATGTTAGATCGCGCAACAAGGATCACCACAACGCCAATGTTTCCCACAAAATAAGAAGAAAGAAATCCCATGCGAGTATCTATCTTGCTCTATTTCAGTTAATGCTCCAATAAAATTAGCCTAGGATTGATTATGATTAGTTTTTGTGAAAGAAAAACCTATTTTGGAGACTTGAATTCGCATGATGTATGAGTGATAAATGTATTATGGAAATCCAATTCACATGTAGAGATTGAACCACGAAATTACAGTAAACTAAGAGTATGAAATATGGTACAAGAATGGGAAGAAACTAAACAAAGACAATATTAGGGTTCTTAATATTTTTAAGGATTATGCCCCATTTAATTCGTTATTCATGATGAAAATCTGCATGCCTGACGTAGAATACCACTTATTTGAGGATATAAAACTTGTAGTATAAATTATTGGGGGTTTGGTAATCGTATATATTGGTTGGGGTGATTTTTGAAGAAGAAATCCGTAACTGGAAATTCTGTAGATTTGCCATACCTGCTTGATCGATCGATCGAACTAAGATCATTGATCGATTGACCCCTCCTGGCAAACTTATATTTTCCTTTTTGAATGATTAATTTCAATTTAAGTGAATAGCAATCTTTGGTCATTTCTATTAAAACATTTTGGGATATAAAGAAGACCAGTAGGACTTTAGAAATATATGGAACCATTAATGTAAGACGAGATTAACATTTTACGGGGGTGTTTTGCATATAAGGGACAATGGGAACATGTGTTAAAGGGTGAGACTCATAAGGAAGTTACGTTGTAAATTAAATGAGTACCTACTGAAATTACACTTAGGGAGATAGGAATTGACGAGTGTTACGTAGTAAGTTGGAATAATCCCATAAATAAGAATAAGAGAGAACCGTTATACGTGATAACCTAGTAATGTACAATAAGGATAAATATAATAATTATGGGTCGTGAGAGTGTACCTAAATTTGATATGGGAATAGTAGTATACATATATGACTGTGTTTATGCATATACTATATACGTGTAAAAATCAGGCCCGCGCTACTTGCTATCCCTAAGGTTACTGTGCTGGGACAGTCTTATCTCTATGGGACCTTTATAGGGGATATTGACTCGTACCCTAGAACATAGGATTCCTTGGTACAGGCTATCGGATCGATAGTCCGATAGTCCTAAGAGACGTGAGGGTATGTGCTGACCTCATAGTGACTTGGAACTATGCTTCACCTCAATTTGTATGTGTTTTGTGTTAATATAATTCGAGAGAGATTTCGAACTAGTATTTCCCTTAGTACGAGTGATACGGGGACTGGATAACAGAGTATGCCAGCACCATAAAGTTTATGTGGGGTGTCGTTAGTGTGTGTATATATATATATATATATATATATGTATATATATATTATATGAGTAATTAATATATATATATATATATATATATATATATATATATATATATATATATATATATATGTATATATATATTATATGAGTAATTAATATATATATATATATTATATATATATATATATAACTTTAAACTGGAAATTTGGGAACTACCTACTGTGATTAAAGGTAGGTAAGCATGAATAATTAATTCAACCTGGGTATAAGTGTTTGAAAAGTATGATGCGTCACTGAGTAACTTTATAATCAAATGAGGCTTATGTGAGAAATTTAATGTTAAATAAAATTAACTTCCTTAACATTTGAAATAGTCGGTATGAAATCTTATGAGTAACTTAAGATAAGATAAGTTAAACGGTTGGGAGTATTAGTGCGATAGGTGCGCACATTAGTAGAGAGGTGAGAATTTCTCGAGGGAGTGTCGCACTAATATGATTGTTGCATTAGTCGGTAAGAATTTTAAATACTTGCTAAACAAATTTTAAATTGTTTTACAATCGGGATCTGACCCATTTCCTATTTCTCTTCTCTCTTGTATATATATGTATATATTACAGTTGCCCACTCATAAGCGCGTCTTACATAGGATCCTTTTGGAGGAACGCGCTGCAGCTTAGGTGGGAGTTGCAGGCCTTTTGCTTAGACAACCTCATTATTGATTCTACTTCTAGTTATATTTTATCCAGTTGGGCATGTGTTGCCCTTTTGCATTATTCAGATGTTTTTATCAGAGATTGTGATTCGTTTATTTTCAGTATTTATACTTTGGGATTTTTACTGTCAGAATGTATTCCTTAAAGTTTTGAAGTTTGAATTAACTAGTTGGATTCTTAATTTTTTGGATTATATGTTCTAGTATAGTTGTTGTGTAATTCTTAAACTATGGATCTTGTGAAGTTTTAAATGTTGGTTTTTAAATGAAACTTGGAAATTAATGTAAAAAAAAAATGGTTTTGTCACTTAGCTTAATTATTTAGGGCGTTTAATTAGAAAAGTTATTTTTGCGACAGTGATGCTAAGAATGAACCAACCGTTCACCTTGGTTATAATTTAATAAAGGATTGATCACACGGTATTTAATTAGGCGGGGTATCACAGGTGGTATCAGAGTATCAGGTTCTAGTGTCCTTTAGGATCTGTACGACTTATTTCGCTTTCAGCTTAGTGTTCTTGCTATAGAGCCCTATTTTAGGATTGTTGTATTCTTGCTTTTACGATTACATATTCATCTATTTGAGATTTGATAATAACTGTAGACTAATAAATTTGTTTACGTTTCAGATGCCTCCGAGACGCACACCTAAGGATAGGTGTGCCCAAGCCGAGCAGCCAGTAGCTCCGGCTCAGGGAACGATGAACACAACCGAGGTAGCCTCTATCGTTGCTCAGGCGGTGAATATCGTGCTAGCGGTAGTGCAGCAGGCTCCACCCCAGGTTCAGGCAGTGGCGTCAGTACCATCACAACTTCCATCTGCATGGGAGCGAGTTAGGGATGCCTTCTAGAAGGCGCATCCCCCAGAGTTTGTGGGCAGTTCGGATATTATAGTATCCAGCCAATGGAAGAAAAATATCCAGAGGCATCTGTGCATGTACGAGTGCACGGACGTTCCGAAATAGCTATTGGCTTCCTTTAAGCTGGTGGGGGCCTCTTTGCATTGGTGGGAATCCACTACCACCTTGGAGGAGAGGGATATTATCTCTATTCAGTCATTTTGGATGTGTTTTGACACCAAATACTTCCCATCTGCCGTGCATACTGAGATGAGGAGGAGGTTACTGAGTCTAAAATAGGAGAATTCGACTGTTGCCGAGTACTAAGAGGAGTTCACTAGACTTCTCACTATAGTGCCAGATGAGGCACCCACTGAGGGGAAGAAGATACTGTTGTTTATAGACGGGTTGGCTTGGAGGGTCCGTCAACATCTCATAGGTAATCTGTCACTGAGTACCTACACGTACGTACTATATGCTGCTTCACTACACTGTTAGGATCACCGCTTCCATCTGCAGGGAAGCAAGCAAGCAGGAGAGTCCAGCCAGCAGGGCAGGACAGGAGGTAGTGGTGCCAGTGGAGCACCGACATCTCAGGGGCGGACTCGTCAGCATGAGCCGAGTTCCCATCAGGGGGACCCTGCCAAGCGGTTCTAATCAGGTGACTCCAGGTAGGGATTTGGGGGATTTAGGCAGGGTCAGCAGGGCCAGCCTAATCAGTAGGGCCAGCAAGGCCAACATCGTCAGCCGCAGGGACAATAGCAGGGCCATCAGCATTTTCAGCAGGGCCAGCAGGGTCAATGGAGGGCTGGTAACAGCCAACAGGGCCATAATCAGTAGGGATAGAGGAAAGAAAATTTCAGGGGCCAATGCTTCGGGTGTGGTAAAAATGGCCACAAGCGCCAAGATTGTCCAGAGGGAGATAGGGCCCCACAGCAGTAGGGTGCTCGTAATGAGCCACAGAGGCCACTTTTTCCAGCCGCCCTCCCAGCACCAGCTCAGGCACTAGCCATTTCAGCAACTCCAGTGCAACAGGGGCAGTTACAGTATAGACGTGTCTATAGCGTCCACCAGGCAGCAGCTCCACAGGAGCCACCCGCGATTGAGGCTACGTTTCCTATCCATGGTACTATGGGTTGGGTTTTATTTGATATTGGGGTGACACACTATTTTATAGCTACTCAGTTTGCGTAGGCCTTGGGGTTATTAGCCACAACAGAGAGCACTGTGACATGTGTAGACTCACCACTGGGAAATGGATCATTAATATTCTTTATATGTCGGGGTGTGGGAGTAAATATTGGTAGCTTAATCTTACCTGCATACATGTTAGTCTTAGATATGCATGAGCACGAAGTCATTATTGGTATGGATTGGCTCGCAGCATACAGAGCCATGATAGATTATTTCGATGGGAGTATTGTCTTTGCCATCCCGGGGAAAGAGATGTTTGTAGTGGCGATGCCTCGCCCAGAGGGAGGCTCTACCGCTCATTTGTATTCAATAGAGGAGGATACCTCTAAGGAGGTCGTGATTCCCTTAGACTCGATCCCAGTTGATTGTGAGTATTCTGATGTATTTCAGGAGATACTAGACCTACCCTCCAGTCGAGAGATAGATTTTGTCATAGATTTTTTACCAGATACTCGACCGATAGAACGCGCTCCATACCGTATGGCTCCAGCGGAGATGCGGGAGTTAAGAGATCAGATAGAGCAACTACTAGGTCAGGGCTTCATTCGTATGAGTACCTCACCTTGGGGCGCTTCAGTGTTATTCGTGAAAAAGAGAGACAATTCACTAAGACTATGTGTGGACTACCGGGAGCTGAACAAGATCACGATACGGAACAAATATCTGTTGCCTCCAATCGATGATCTGTTCGACTAGCTGAGGGGAGCAACTTTCTTTTCGAAGATAGATTTGAGGTCAGAATACCATCAGCTATGTATTAGGGAGAAGGATGTTTCGAAGACTGCTTTCTTGACGAGATATGGTTCCTATGAGTTCAGAGTGATGCCATTTGGACTCACAAATGCTCCAACCATATTCATAGACTTGATAAACTGAGTGTTCAAAGAGTTCTTGGATCAGTTTGTCATCGTCTTCATAGATGACATCCTGATATATTCATACAGTGAGGAAGAGCATGCTGAGAACTTGAGGCAGGTTCTTAAGACTCTACGAGAGCATCAACTGTATGCTAAGTACGAGAAGTGCGGATTCTGTCTACAGGAAGTGAAATTCTTGGGACATGTTATTTCTGAAATGGGGATAGCGGTGGACCCGAGTAAAGTGTCAGCGGTGAGGGAGTGGGGATAGCCCATGACACCGATAAAAGTACGTAGTTTCTTAGGGGTTGGCTGGGTACAAAAGGAGATGTATTCGAGGGTTCTCCAAGATAGTGGGTCCATTGGAGAACCTGACTCGCAAGGGGGTACCATATGTCTGGGACGATACTTGTCAATTAGCTTTCGATGAGCTGAAGGACGAGCTGACATCGGCACCAGTCCTTACTTTACCCAAGTCGGGCGTGGAATATCTGGTTTACATCGATGCCTCCTTATGGTCACTTAGAGGAGTACTTCAGCAGGAAGATAACGCTATAGCTTTTTCCTCTCATAAGCTTAAGAAGCTTGAGAAGAACTACCCCACCCACGACCTAGAGTTAGCAGCGGTCGTCTTTGCATTGAGGATATGGAGACACTACTTATTTGGGGATAAATTCCGTTTGTTCATAGACCACAAGTCACTGCAGTATCTGTTCACTCAGCAAGAACTGAATATGCGTCAGGGCAGGTGGTTAGAGTTTGTGAAAGACTATCAGTTTGACATATAGTACCATCCGGGGAATGCCAACGTAGTTGCTGATGCGTTGAGCCGTAGACCGGTAGACGATGTAGCGGACGTCTAGAAAGCAAAGTGGAAAGAGTTGGGTCACCAGGACGCGGTAGCCCGTTCCTTCATATCTGCCATGACAGTGACACCCGAGATCGTTACGAGGGTAATACAGGCATAGACAGCAGACCCATTTTGCCAGGAGCAGATTGTACGACTTTTAGCTGAGGATGCTGAGTCCTATTCTGTTAGTTTTGATGTGGGTTTGAGGTTTAATGGGAGATTGGTGGTTCCCGAAGGAGCAGACTTACGTCATGCAGTAATGACCCAGTCTCACGGGTCCCAATTTGCAGTGCATCCTAGGGGAGATAAGATGTACCAGGACATGAGGCGATAATACTGGTGGAGTGGGATGAAAAAGGACATTGCTGAGTTCGTGCCCAAATGTTCTACTTGCTAGCTGGTAAAGGTGGACCACCAGAAATCGCCAGGGTTGCTCCAGCCGTTGGAAATACCCGCGTGGAAGTGGGAGAGTATTTCCATGGATTTTATTACCGGGTTGCCTACATTACAGCGGGGCCTTGACTCCATCTGGGTGATTGTGGACCGTTTGACCATGGTGGCTAATTTTCTGCCAGTACGGACACACTATACCACGGGCCAGTATCCTCAGTTGTTCATTGCTAAGATTGTTAGATTACATAGGGTACCCATGAATATTGTGTTAAATAGAGACAAAATTTTCGTGTCGCGTTTCTGGGAGAGTTTTTAGGAGGCCATGGGTACCGAGTTGAGGTTGAGTTCAACTTATCACCCACAGGTAGATGGACAGACAGAGCGTACCAATTAGATGTTTGAGGATATGCTATGCATGTGTGTCCTTGATTTTGGGGGAGGTTGGGAGCCACACCTCCCACTGGTAGAGTTTGCTTATAATAACTCTTATCAGTTCACGATTGGCATGGCTCCGTTTGAGGCATTATATGGAAGGCCTTGTCGTTCCACAACTTGTTGGCTAGAGGTGGGCGATAACAAGTTACTCGGACCAGAGGTGATTCAGCAAACCTCCGCTAGGATTGATATTATCAGGAGTCGCATTCGGGTAGCTTAGGACAGGCAGAAAAGCTACATTGATGCAAAATGGTTCTTTCTAGAATTTAATGTGGGGGACCAAGTATTACTACGTGTATCTCCTATAAAAGGAGTGATGAGGTTCGGGAAGAAAGGGAAGTTGGCCCCGAGGTACGTGGCACCATTTCCCATTATCGAGAGGATTGGCCCGGTAGCATATAGATTGGGACTGCCAGAGCACTTACATCGCATTCACGATGTATTCTACATCTCGTCGTTGAGACGATACCTTCGGGATAACATGGCCCACACCCACATCGTGATAGAGGATATTGACTTACAACCCGACAGCTCTTATGAGGAGAGACCAGTGGCTATCCTAGACCATAGTGAAAGGAGATTGAGGTCAAAGGTAGTCCCACTTGTCCGGGTCCAGTGGGAGCATCATAATGTGGAGGAATCCACTTGGGAGCGTGAGGAAGACATGCGTGAGAAGTACCCAGAGCTATTCTTGCCAGGTACACCTTATTTTTTGAATTTTGGGACGAAATTCCATTATTAGGTGGGAAGTATGTAATACCCCGTATTTTTATGACTTTTAATTTTGGGGGTTTATTAAATTTAATTAGAGATATTAATTTAATACTAATCTGGAAAATCATTTAAATACTTACTAGCATGACGAGAGTTCGTAATTATTGGAATTTTGATGTAAGTTACTTTATGAGTAAAGTAAGAGGTGTATTTAAATTTAGTAAAATTATCACGAGAATTTAAATTGATAATTTTAGAAATTTATCGGGACGCGCTTTTGTCGTGTCGGGATTAAATTCGGACTATTAAAAGTGAATAAATTATAAGTCATCCGTATGGTCATTTTGAGCGCATCAATGTGTCCGGAAGGGTCGAGATAGTCAAATTAATTTACCCAAGGGTTTAGTTTGGGTCTCGGGGAGTTTTTAGGTCTAATTAACATCCCGAGAGGGCGTTTTGGACATTCTACATTTTTGGGGATGAAAACCCACGAAATTTCTAAGCGCATATCATATGATAGAACTCATAATCTAGGGTTAGAACATCCATAAACCTAAGACGACCATTGGAAGGGAAGAGAAGAAGCTCTCCAAGGAGTTCAAGGCCAAGAACTCCATCGATTTCATTGTCGTCGCCGCCAAACGTTAGATCGCCCAACAAGGATCACCACCATGCTAATCTTTCCCATAAAATCAGAACCAAGAAATCCCAAACAATTATCTATCTTGCTCTATTTCAGTTAATGCTCGAATAATATTAGCCTAGGATTGATTAGGACTAGTTTTTGTGAAAGAAAAACCTATTTTGAAGACTTGAATTCACATGATGTATGAGTGATAGATGTATTCTGAAAATCCAATTCACATGTAGAGATTGAACCACGAAATTACAGTAAACTAATAGTATGAAATATGGTAAAAGAATGGGAAGAAACTAAACAAAGACAATATTAGGGTTCTTGATATTTTTATGGATTATGCCCCATTTAATTCGTTATTCATGATGAAAATCCGCATGCCTGACGTAGAATACCACTTATTTGAGGATATAATACTTGTAGTATAAATTATTTGGGGTTTAGTAATCATATATATTGGTTGGGATGATTTTGGAAGAAGAAACTCGTAACTAGAAATTTTGCAGATTTGCCATACCTGCTTGACCGATCGATCGAACCAAGATCATCGATTGATCGATCGAACCCCTGCCGTAGATCGATCGACCCCGCCTGGCAAACTTATATTTTCTTTTTTGTATGATTAATTTCAATTTAAGTGAATAGTAATCTTTGGTCATTTTTATTAAAACATTTTGGGATATAAAGAAGACCAATAGGACTTTAGAAATATATGGAACCATTAATGTAAGACGAGATTAACATTTTACGGTGGTGTTTTACATATAAGGTACAATGGGAACATGTGTTTAAGGATGAGACTCGTAAGGAAGTTACGTTGTAAAATAAATGAGTACCTACTGAAATTACACTTGGGGAGATAGGAATTCATGAGTGTTACGTAGTAAGTTGGAATAATCCCATAAATAAGAATAAGAGACAAACCGTTATACGTGTTAACCTAGTAATGTGTAATAAGGATAAATATCATAATTATGGGTCGTGAGAGTGTACCTAAATTTGATATGGGAATAGTAGTATACATATATGACTGTGTTTATGCATATACTATATACGTATAAAAATCATGCCCGCGCTACTTTCTACCCCTGAGGTTATGGCGCTGGGACAGTCTTATCTCGATGAGACCTTTATGAGGGATATTGACTCGTACCCTAGAACGTAGGAATCCCTGTTACAGGCTCTCAGATCGATAGTCAGACGGTCCTAAGAGACGTGAGGGTATGTGCTGACCTCTTAGTGACTTGGAACTATGCTTCGCCTCAATTTGTATGTGTTTTGTGTTAATACAGTTCGAGAGTGATTCCGAACTAGTATTTCCCTTAGTACGAGTGATACGGGGATTGGATAGTAGAGTATGCCAGCACCATAAAGTTTATGTGGGGTTCCGTTAGTATATATATATATATATATATATATATATATATATATAACTTTAAACTGGAAATTTGGGAACTACCTACTGTGATTAAAGGTAGGTAAGCATGAATAATTAATTCAACCTGGGTATAAGTGTTTAAAAAGTATGATGCGTTACTGAGTAACTTTATAATCAAATGAGGCTTATGTGAGAACTTTGCTGTTAAATAAAATTAACTTCCTTAACATTTGAAATAGTCGGTATGAAATCTTATGAGTAACTTAAGATAAGATAAGTTAAAGGGTTGGGAGTATTAGTGCGATAGGTGTGCACATTAGTAGAGAGGTGAGGATTTCTCAAGGGAGTGCCGCACTAATATGAATGTTGCATTAGCCGGTAAGAATTTTAAATACTTGCTAAATAAATTTTAAACTGTTTTACAATCGGGCTTTGACCCGTTTCCTATTTTCTCTTCTCTCTTGTATATATATATATGTATGTATTACAGGTGGCCAGCCACAGGGGCGTCTTTCATATGATCCTTTAGAAGGAACGTGTTACATCTTAGGTGGGAGTTGCAGGCCTTTTGCTTAGACGACCTCATTATTGATTCTACTTCTAGTTCTATTTTATCCAGTTGGGCATGTGTCGCCCTTTTCCATTATTCAGATGTTTTTATCAGAGATTGTGATTCATTTATTTCCAGTATTTATACTTTGGGATTTTAACTGTCAGGATGTATTCCTTAAAGTTTTAAAGTTTGAATTAACTAGTTAAATGCTTAATTGTTTGGATTATATGTTCCAGTATAGTTGTTGTGTAATTCTTAAACTGTGGATCATGTGAAGTTTTAAATGTTGGTTTTTAAATGAAACTTGGAAATTAATGTAAAAAAAAAATGGTTTTGTCACTAGCTTAATTATTTAGGGTGTTTAATTGGAAAACTTATTTTTGCGACAGTGATGCTAAGAGTGAACCAACCGTTTACCTTGGTTATAATTTAATAAAGGACTGATCACCCGGTATTTAATTAGGCGGGGTGTCACATGAAACAGGATTTGAGGCAATGGCTTCTAATATTTGATGAAATCATTACGAACTTCGATTTCAAACAAAACATTGTTGATCCATGTATATACCTCAAGATCAGTGGGAGTAAGTTCATTTTTTTGGTACTGTATGTTGATGACTTGTTAATATTTTTCTCCAAGCATGATAGGATAACTAAGGGATCCAAACACTTCGATCTTAAAAATCTCTCACTGAAGCAAGATGTTAGATAAGGAAATGTTGTCATTGAACACATAGGCACACATCTCATGGTTGCAGATATTCTTACGAAAGGACTACCTCCAAAGACATTTCAGAGACATACTGAAAAAATGGGTCTTGCAGATAGTTCGTAGTTATTTCTTTTCTGCAAATTATTATGCTTGTATTTGAAATTTATTAAGATCTTAGTAAGACTTCTACATCTATTATATTATGTTTTCCAATGTGTACACATATTTTTATTAGATGAATTATAACATAAAATTGTCTGCTTAAAGACATTATGGGACCATTACGCAAACAACTAATTGTAGACTAGTTAAGAGGGTTATCAATGATGTAGTAGATGGAAGGAATCATGTTACATATTGATATGCAGCCGCCATGACTCCCATTAACTATTGGACTAACCAAGACACTTTTGAAAACCAATGATTGAAGGATTTAGCATACTATGCGTGCCTTATGATTCTAAATTACAAACATTTATGGATTAACCTAACGACCAAGTGGGAGACTATAAGGAAATTATTAAATTAACTTTAGCTTTATTTCCTTCCCCGAAATGTGGTCTTTATTAATCCATTTTTAATAATGAATACATGCTATATCCTGTATAAATGGTTCGTATTCCACACGAAATAAAGAATAAAAATGAGTTAAAATTCCATTTAATCTCTACCTTGATGGACGGTTTTGATTAATTGACCTTTGGAATTCTGGCCCTCTCTCCACTTATAAATAGATGCATTTCCTCCATCAAAAGAGAATCAAAGAGATAAATGAAGAACAAATACCGAGAGGTTTATAGGCAAGGAGAGAGAAGCCAAATTCTCCCTCAAAGGATTGCTAAGGCGATCACACCAGCGACTCTCGACGGCGACATTCAATAGTGGGACTGAATCCATGGCATCGAAAGGAGGTAAATAAAATTACTCTTTTCACATGTCTATTGACGTGATTATCATATTGTTCAAAGATTTTGGGAATCATGTATAAAATATAACTTACATATATTACCTTTTTGTTTGGGGGATTCTTCTCATTTTTCTTTAGCAACTAACATAAATATCATCCACTTGTGAGAAAGAGCTCAAAATCAGTTATGTAGTTAACTGAAGACATGTAAGAAGTTCGCTAGTCCTTCCTCTGATTCCACCCATTAATTATTATTCGTTTCATCATATTTATTGTATTGTTCCATTCATAGGTCCAAATCCTTCTTAGAAGAAATATATCCTCCATCTTCACCGAAAAAATTATTATCGAGAAGAGTGGATTAGTAGCCAACTGAGACTATATAAACGATGTTTATCTCTCAAATAATGATGTTTTTTCTCATGTTAATTCTAAAATATAGCTTATAGAGAAGCCATGCCATCTAATAGGATGATGAACAAATAAATATACAATAAATTCATAAGAGTAAAATAATTTGTTTGGGGGGGGGGGGGGAAGAGTTATATTAAAACTATGATGTATGTGGTTCACCCCAAATCAAGTCGACGTCCATAAACGAGCCCGTTCTTCACAATAATTGCTATTTTTAGTACAATATAAGGATTAATTTAAATTACAAGACATAAGAGTACTATACATATGAGGCTGGGGATTTATAGTGGGTCAACTTGGTCATATATAAAGGTCTTTTGGTTAGATACCTAGGAGATGATAATCATAGAAGCTACATTACTAGAGAGGGAGAGAGAGAGAGGTTGTCAAGTTCGGCTGATCATGGACAAAATATGGCGGTATTATCAAACGCAGGGCTAAAGGGTTTTATTTATAAGAATTAAGTTACGCCTCACGTATTCATCATGTAATATAATAGAGCATCATATCTCCTTGAAGGTACTAAAAATTTCTTGTGATGTCTAACTAGATGATGTATTAGGATGAGGTGTAAAGTCCACATTTTCTATGTATCTTGAGTCATATGATGGGATGATGAAGGGGGTTGTTTTTATATGAGGATGTATGCAGTATTTCTTCCTAGCGGTGCAATGAGAATGAAGCATGTAACCGAATCGAGTCCTATAAGGATGTGTTGATTTAGGATGAAGTTCTTTCAAGGCCACAAACTATGTTACTGTCTTATCCTTATTTCTCCAATATATCCAAAGAAGGATGTTTGTGTATTTTAAACATGTCTACCATATAAAATTGTCTAAATTACACAATATCAATTTCCCCAAGCCCTAGTGATGAGAGGTTGTAGATTGAGTGTTTGAGATTATGTACTTCAAATGCATTCACGACCTTAAATATGTTGTGTAGGAAGCTCAGGTGTGGCCACGCCCTTTATTTCAATTATGCCACCAAGGTAATATCCAATAGGTTATGAATTATGGCTCTTATTGAGGTTTTGTTACACTTCAACCAAATAAATATGACAGCTAAAATTTCAATTCCATCCTTATGGGGTTTTGGGGTTGAGGACTTGTATATTGTTAAATTTGCTGAGAGAAATGAATTTTGATGTGATTTTTTAAGGCATTTTATAGAGATTCTTTTATCTTGATTCGTTTATGAAATCTTTGGGATTATTTGTGTTACAATATCTAAACAAGTCCTTGCGTGGAGTGAATAAGACTCAAGGATAACTATTGAAACTATGGCTAGTTTAAACCTAATCTATCTTGATTAGTGAAGTTGTCTAGAAAATTATTTTCAATTGATTAGATCTGAACTAAAATAAAACATGTGATGCTTTTAAGTCATAAAAATAGATGTTTATATATCGCAAATTTACACACACACAAACACACACACATGACAGTACCCAAATTTATTATGGTTAATTATCTAGGTTAAAGTCCTTAATTATTGCAATTACCTAATAATCATTACACCAAATTCGTTGTTTTATAAGTGTTTTAAACACTTACAAATCAATCACTAACGATTCTAAACTATTACAAAAGAAGGGGTTATAATTTTTTTTGTAACTTTTCAAAACACTTACAAATTGAAATTAGTAACGGTTCAATCAGTGAATATTTTTGGAGGTATGTGTTACATAGTTAATCCATTATAAGTGTTTAAAAACGTTCCTGTTTAACCGTTACTGTTTTCTATTTTATAAGTGTTTAAATCGTTACTATTTTTCATTTTACAAGTGTTTAAAAACGTTAGTTCTTTATGCTTTATAAGTGTTAAAAACCGTTACTGTTTTCCATTTTATAAGCGTTCAAAACCGTTACTCTTTGTAACTGATACAAATAAAAAAATTAGTTCGACCACAAGGGCCTCATTCAAAGCAGTTCCATCATGTGAATACAACAAAACCTTGACACAAACATTTGTGTTAATCTAAGGGGTGAGTTTTTGTAAGAAGAAAACCTATTTACAAGAATCAGTGGCTCAATCATCTCCTCTTCAATCAGAAACAAAATTAAATTCGTTAAACATAACCATTATACAACTACTTAATAATTATACAGTAAGATGTGGGAATTGTGTTCCATACTTAATGAAACTATATTTGAGTTGATCAATCACTAACTCGCAATCTGAAGTTGCTCTTACTCTATCCCAATGTAGTGGCTTCAACTTTAAGTTTGGATTGTCCTCGTTCGACTAAACATAAATCTAGTACCCTGAGTACATTATACATAAATCTAGAAAGGTTAAAATAGTACATTTGATTGGGAAAAAAGATCCCCACAAATCAAATAATTGTATTATGACTACTAGTGATATCGCATGGGAGATTGTAATCTTATTTTCATTTCTATTTATAAGTAGTAATTTAAAAAATGATCTTAATCATATACGTAGACTTGAAAATGTAAATAATATTATAGTGAAAGCACATGATATCACAACTTGCAATTTGAATGAAAAACTGAATGACACTACATTCACCAATAAAGAAAATATTTGACACCTTTTAATGACACTATATTAAATAAAACATAATGAGATATAAGAATATTGATAAAAGTCTATTGTTCTATCTCATTTCATTTCAAGTACTTCATTTTCAAATTTATTTTTTATTAATATTTTCTCATATATTCTTAGTATTTGAAACAAGAAAGCGTGTCATGTTAAAAACATAATTTATATTTGTAAAAGAGGACTAGTATCGAGTGGCCTAACCTGCTCAATGTGTTCAAGTTCTTTTTTACAGTAGTTTTTCGTATACTCCAACTTCTCAAACTACGCCCGTCGATCAACTGCAGAGCATCATGTCATCAGTTCCAGAATAGTCATTAGAGAATTAATAGAAAATAACGTATGAATGGTGAACTAACTACTAAATTTTTCTGGGTTGACACGAATTTTGTCAAAGCAATCAACAACCCTCATTGCGATAGGAGGGGAAAAGTGAATGTCAGCCACCATAGGTATGTAATAACTGCATACATACAAAATCAGCACGATGAATGTTCACAAATAATATTGATATAAAATCTCCTTTGTATCAACAACATTTCAATAGGACAACCTTCTTTTGAACAAGTGTACTTTCAATATCAAAATACACATCTCCTTCTTTTCTCCCTTGCACCATTGGGTGGAGGAAATCTCCACCCAACAGCCAGTTAAGAACAAAGGTACAATTGATAAAACAAAAATAAGGGATTGGAACTAGAAACAATTGGTAGGCAACTAATTCCATACACACTTGCCCCAATAATTGAACCCTTCTATTTGCAGGCAATGGCATAACACCATCAAAGAAATCTCCAAACTAACCATGAGGCTCCTGGACAAGCTTCGAGATAATGTCTCTCAGGGTGATCACACCTTCTACATTTCCCGTGTCGTCCACCACATATATCTGGTGTATCTTCATGGAATCAATCTTCCCCATAACTTCGTTCAGCGTGTTGTCTCGTGTGCATAGCTTCTAACTGCTGTCGCGATGTTCTTGGACATAATATATCTGTAATGGCATGCAACATCTCAACCAATTACTTATAGTTGGATATATATATTCCAAAAGAAAATTGCATTTAAACCAAACATTTATTTTTTAGTATTGTTGAGTTTGACCCCCACTTTCTTGGTGGTTTTGATCTACACAACCCTTCCCCAATATCTATACACTTAAACATATTCCCTTTTTGAGTGTGGAACTCAAAACTAACCTTAACGGAGGGGGTTAAGCTAATTTATTTTCCATAACTCAATGGTATCCAGAGCCCTTGGGAACTTTGACTACTCTCGAGCACGGATGTAAACATATCAGGACTAGTTACTTGAGGTGTACCACAAAGGTTTTGCACTGTCAATCCATTTACAAGTAATCCAAATTTAACTGGCGCAGATGTTGGAGAAGTTCAACTACAAACCTGTAATCCTTATAGATTTCTGGTGCAATTAAAAGGAACTGGATTTCTTTGATGCTTGAATTAGCAATTGCCTTTCTTTCACCGTGTTCAAGCACGGGTACCCTAACAACCCCCTTCCTCCTTATAAGTTTAAATGCTTGCAAAACTGGGTCATCCTCATACACCTACACCGCAGATAGGAAGCATTAAAGAGAATTTACTAAATTCTAAAATTTTATTGACAGAAAATTATGCTATCAAGAAGGACTTCTACGCAGTCTTGATGAGTAATAACATTTTTAATTTGGAATGCCAATAAACACAATTTATGTGGCAGTTAGGCGAGAGAACTAAGGATCAAGTTAAAATATAGAACTGTCTCTGTAGACTAGGAGGATAAGGTGGACTAAGTAAGAGAAGGTATGACTTGAATATTCAAATTAAATTATCAAAGAACAGAAACTAAATGGTCAAAGTTATTAGGAAATAGTCTCATTCTAATACATTAAAGGATTTATTTTAAGAATAGTGTATAATAACAATTTAATATATTAATATTATTTATGTGATAATCTAAAATTGGGCAGAAGAGAAGAAGAAGAAGAAGAAGAAGAAGAAGAAGTCGATGTGAAGTAATGATTACACTAATAGAGGTATAAAAGCACCTCATTAAATAAAGAAACAGATATGTTGTCGAGCCTTGTGAAATAATCTTTCGTCCCCTCTATTGGTGCACAAATTTGTCCAGACATTCATCCCACAGCTGGCTAACCAACAGTGTTTGTAATCCCTCTCACGAACAAAATGATATTTTTGGCAAAGAAGGCACGGATTCGGACAATCACAATGGAAGAACTGGCATTTTCCTACTGGACAATCATAATATTTTCCATACCCCAATTCACTACTACGGCTTTGAAACCATTCTAAAAAAGTTAGCACCGATTGAAATATTTGCAAATGGTTAAATGACTCTTCATCCATCTAATATCTTTGAGTATTTTTCGATTGTCAATTTTTTTAAATCTACTAAAGAATCAAAAAAGACACGAGTAATGAATTGGCTAAGAAGAACATTATTTAGTTCAAGTGAGAGTCAGAGTAGGTACATATTAGTGCATAAACAATCAAGAATTTATGGAAGGTCGCAAGTAATATTTACTTCCATAGCATACGAAGAGACATGTTTTTCTTGATCTCTTTCTTCATAACCTTGGCCATATCCATCTTAAAATCTTCTTGAGTTACGTAGACCCTCCCTTCCCTCAAAGAAAACATCCTTAATTCTGTGCAAACTACCTTGAGCCTCGAGGTGATTGAGATTGTGGGTCTTGAGGCAAACTGGGAGCTGATGATCATGGATATGTTTAAGGTGGTATTGTCTCAGACCCTCCCCTGGGGCTTGCTTACTCACTGTCTTTAATGAACAAATCTCATCTCTCGCTGCATTTGTTCGCTTCCTTTTGATCTCAATTCTTGCTAGTTATCGATTATCGTATCACAGCCTCAATGGTCAAATTCTATCTCTCACTTGAACAGTCTGTAGGGACATTAATGAAAAAGAAGAGATTATACAAGGAATATTCACATCAACATTAAATACATATACTCCAGCAGATCTTGAAACATCCAATGGTGTCGATATAACCACTATTGGAGAAATAGATACATTATCACAATATATACCACCACATCAAGGCTACCATCTAACCCACCATCAACATTCAAACTAGAAGATGTAATAGTGACATAAATGACTAACATAAGGTCAATGGGAGCGAGAAAATCATCCGAGTCTCGTCAATAGACAAACTTTTAATCGGTGTTGCTAACAGTGAACTTAATCCTCTAGTACTACCAATCAGCACCATCGAAGTTGAAATACCACCATCACTTATATAAAAACAAAGGACATGTCATATTAAACACTAAACTCAACATAGTCAACAATAAACATGAGTTCAATTAAAATATTATCTTGGGGTGATACCAAACTGGTAAAAGGACTAATATTGCTCGACGTAAGGTTAATAGATGTAGGAATCGATAAGGGATACACCAAGAAAATTCTTGGACTCGAGCACGACAAATATGATGTTTTTTTCTTTTCTAGGTAAACCATTCATACACACAATAAATGTTTTTCTTTACTGTCACTATAAAATTATATTTAAGATTAGTATACTCCTGTTGGTGATAAGAATATAAACTGAGAATTATTAAGTGAGAATATGCCTGAGTAGGGTACCGTGATTTACCTGGGTTCTTCTTATTTTCCCATGTTGTTGGATCAATGTTAGTTCCTCCAAAGCTTGCAACCTAAATAATCCAGTTTAATATTAGCTTAAGATGTACTTAAAACAAAAAAAGTAATAAATAAAATTTTGTAAAGAACAACCTTAAAGCTCATGATCTATAATCATAATACATTAATGTTTGTAGTTAGTGAAACCTGAACTAGGGACTAAGTTCAATGGTTGATGTTATTGGCACAACAGGTACAAAAAAATAACCCCTAAACCTTAATGATGCCTATAGTTTGTTGAAAATTGAAGCTAAGATAGTGAAAGTTTGTTGAAATTAAGAAAATGATTGGATATACCAACCACACCAAACAACTTTTGAAAAAGAAACAAACAAATTAAGGAAAGGAAGGAATAGAAACCTCAAAAACTCCATGGAGTTAGTTGGTGGAGTAGTAATAAAGGAAAAGGGCTAACTCGGGTGTTATTTTCCGACTGAGTCTTGATAGCGTGGAGGCAAACTTGGAAATTCATTAAATAAACACAATTAAAAATATATATAAGAAAGAAGGTGGGGAAACCAATTAGACTATAAAATCTCAATAGATGCAAAAGTTGGGCCTTTTTATAATATGACTTGAACAAAGTTATCTAATTAACATTTATACATTTTACCTAAATTTTGGATTTGTACCTTACAATCCCAAACTCACAGGGAGATAAAACGTTGATATATATATATATATTCTAGCTCAGGTCATTCTAACAAAAAAGGCCATTTTTGTGTTAGCGTGAACAGATTAAGATGATTAAGTTGAATGAGCCCATCTAGTGAGAAAATGATAAACATCATTTTCTTTGAATCAAAATTGTAATTTGTAACATATATTCCCTAGATCCCAAATTCACGAATGGGGAAACTAAAATTTCAAGAAAAATACAACCTAGGACACTATATACATATTCACCTTCAAACACAATAAATCGTATGATATACCTAGGGAACTAAGGAAAAACTAATGGAATAAACACTACGATGAAACGTAATTCCATTCGAAATAAAAAGGATAAACTAAAGTAGAGAGAGAATAATATGAAACAAACAACTTGTTTCAAACTTCAAAAACACATACCGAAACCCCAAAACGTTATGAAGAGGAATATGTGAGTTTCAACATTCTTCCCTTTTTATTTTGATATATATAAGAACCAAGTATATGCTGACTAAAAGACATGGAAAAAACCACCTAAATTCATATATAGAAAAAAAAAGTCCACAAAAATAGAAAACGATTGAATATATCGTCTGTAGTTGATAGAAGGAAAGAAAGGTAGAGAGGCGAGAGGTGGAACACATAGTATACCTTCCAATTTGAAAGGAATTGCACACATTAGAACAAATCAAAGAAAGTTTGAACCCATTACACGTAAACCAGATCTGATCATCCTTATAATAACACACAATTGTTAAAAGATTTTGAGAAAAAAGAAAGATTCTAAAACACATTGGGCGTGATCGAGGCATGGATGCCGAGCCTTAAGCCTTAGAATCCTAGGCGGACCTTAGGCATAAAAAGGCGTGAAAAGGCGTTTAGGCCTTCTTAATATATTTTAGTATTTTCTAACCATAACAAGGCTATTAAAATACTAAAATTGTACATATCATAAAAATATATCTGAATATTTGCAAATTAAAATACTATTTGATTATTTTGGATTAGATAATGGGTCGGTTTGTAAAAAAATTCTTTAAAAGTCAACATCGTTTCACTAAATCATTGTTGTTTTCAGAAAAAAGTGCGCCTTAAGGGTTTTACCAAGAATAAGGCAGGGAATTTCTCCCAAGCCTCAAGTCTAGGCAGGTTTTTTAGAATAGCCAAAAAAGTAAAGAAAACTAAAATACAAAAGAAATTACCATCTTAAACAAAAAATTCGAGATTTTAAAGCACAAAAACAAATATGACAAATTTATTTTGGGAATCAACACTATAGACTAAATTATGAATAAAAGACCCAATAAAAGCATTGAATTTGACATACTTTAACCACAAACAAAAATTGATAAATATGGATTAGACTAATATGAAAACTTTATCTGGGCAATCGAGATTATAGACTCTATCCTCACATCTTTAAACCATATTAAATAGAAAAATAGGGAAGTTATTATCACTTTTCTAGTTATTTGCCTTCATCATCTTGAAACAAATCATTTCTGTAGATCCATGGTCAGTTCTTGAAATCATATTCCCTAAAACTACCAAATATTATTTGGGAATATGATTTCTATTCCCTGAAACTACCAAATATTATTTGGGAATATAGAAATCATATTCCCCAAAAATACCAAATATGTACTCTAGATGTTGATTAACATAAAACAACAATCAGTTCTTGAAAAACAAAAGGTTCCAGTTGAGCAAGTATTTAATGTTAACTACAACTTATAGAAATTAATTTAACCTACTAAACTAATAAATGAATTTCAAACTTAAGTATACCTCGTGTATTCCAAATATCCATTTGAAACCTTCATTTTACCTTTGTAAACCTAAACAAAAATTAATCTCCACTTGAATCCAGTCAGATAAATACATAAATGCAACAAAGAACCGAAAATATAAAAAAGCCTTAATTTGAAACAAATCAAAATCTCCATTTGAAACAAATTATCCTAACAGTTGAAGCCCAAACATGCACTCTTGAACCCTAAAACTTAAACTAAACGATTTACGAAATGGCAATAAATGGAATGTAAAACGATGTAATCTTGGTGCATAATAGGTCGTGTAAGAACTTATAGATCTTATAGATCAGTTGAATAGAAAGTGTGGACAAAACGATAAGTAAAAGACAAAACCCAAATCTCCAAACCCTAGATTTCCCCCAAAAATTATATGATCGATATAAGTTCGAGAGAGAGAGAGAGAGAGAGAATAGAGAGTTTACCTACGATCGAGATAGAGAGAGAATCGGGTGAAGTGGAAGAGAACAAATGAAGCGGGGAAGTTGAAAATTCAATAGAGGGATGGAAATTTTTTTTAACACTTTCAAGTCTTAAAAGGGGATACACGTGACTCTCAAATGTTCTATATTACATCTTTGTGTGTTATATTAATAAGGTTGTATCAGGCATGAACACTTACAAATTTTGTAAGTGACTAAAACTGTTATAAATTTTGTAAGTGTCATGAACACTTATAAATCTTTTTTTGAATTAGTTATAAAATAGCCAATTTGGTGTAGTGAATTCATCTTTCAGCCATAAATCTAAGGTGAATGAGTGTGTGATATGAATTATCTAAGAAACTAACACACAAAGAAACTTACAACACCATATGTACGAAGAAAAACCCACATAGGGGAAAAAGCTATGTATTCTCTTTCTCTCATAACACATGAAAATAAATTTTATAAAGTGTACTTTCAGAATGCTATCATTTGAAGTCCTTTACATTTATTTTCCTTGAACAATTAAATTCTCCAACATTAAATTGATAATTAATCACAAACTCCATTATTAATTGAGAAAAACTCCATTACCTAAATGTTTTAATCTGGATTATATTTGGTTGAAATCTGGTATGAGATGTGAATTGATATAGGGTTTAATCATTTAGATAACAACGGTCATTTTAAAAGACCTTAAAAACATTAGATCAAATATGGATCTAGGTTGATTATATCAAAAGTAAGGAACAATGAGTAATTGGAAAATTTCTAAAAAACATCATAAAAACGAATTCTAACAATAAAACTCACCACTCGTTTTATAAAGTTAAACTAACATAAGGTATATATAAAGTGACTTGGGGTTGTGCATATAGTGAAGATTTCCATCTATGCACACGATGTATATCTCATTAGGAGGGACTAAGCAATGTGTACATCTACCTATGCTAATTACAACCATTTGCATAATTGCAAATTGGCATCGTGAGAAAACTTGAGATAAATAAGCCAATTTTCAACATTATGTATGGATATAAAAATAAATAACGAAGTTCAAAAACTTTAAACATTTTATGCAAAAGATTTTCGAATTTACTCAAGCACTAATCATGAAAAGAAGTTCATGTGTGAAATTCTGATATACCCAAATTCACAAACCCACATAAAGGATAATCTTCAAACTAAGCAAGTATTCAAAATCCTAGGTAAATGAGTTGAACTGTTAATACCTCATGAAGTGTAAAAGTCTATGAAATTGGCTTTAGGACACTCTCACCAATGACATCTATATGAAATCAAATGTCTTGATTTATTGACGTTTCACTGGCTTGATTTGTTTGTGAGTTTTCATTGTGTGCGAGCATGAAAGGTATTGTTGTGGTCTTTCCAACCAATTGATTATTTTAGCCTTGCGATAATCAGGCAATTGTGTTCCGTTCGATGCTTTAATCAAGAAGAATTTTGCTCCACTTTGAGGAAACTTAACAATGGGTGCTAAATAAATCTAACCCACTAAAATCTAATGAAAACAAGTAAAGCGCAAAAAGTTAAGGTAAAATAAGATTTGACCTAAATAAAAAAGAAAACAGAGATAAATAAGCTAAATAGAAAATAATTTACACTAATACGCAAAGGAAAGTAAAACAATTTAAATGTAATGACAAAAGGAGTTTTCATATAAAATAAAGAGAATTATAATAAACATAAGTAACAAAGCATTTCAAAGAAGAAGACAATTATAAATAAATTAATATAAAAGGAAATAAAAGGAAAAAGAGCTTAAATGAGAAAGTGTAGTTTTTTTTTAAAAGATTTTTCTTTTCCTTTATCCTTTAGCTTCTTATTTATAGAGTCCATTGCTATGCAACTACTATTATAACAGTTAGGTGGTTACAGATTTAGATGCTTCTGCCTAAGTGCACTCATACCCTATAATCTTTATCTAGGTGTTCATTCCACATTTAAGGTCCTGACAAATGTCAATTACTTGTGTAGCCATTTATATTAAGTTAGATCTCGTTATATTTTCTTCTATAATTACCAATTTGTATTTCCACATGGTTACACTACATTGGTAAGTAATAATATGGTGTAAACATTACTCCACCCTCATTTATTTTTGGTAAAAATCAATTAGTTGATTGTGGATCTCTGCACTATTTATTTCCACACTCGGTCATCATTACTTCTTGGTAAATTGTTCTTAAATAGATTCCTTTTGGAGATGAAAATATCTTATTCATTAATCTTCTGGGTTTTAGTCTTTCAACTGAGCTTCCTACCTTTTATCCTCTAATCATCTTTGTATCAATGATGACTTTTGATCATGATAACAATGCCCCTTTTAAGGGAAATTTTGATGTTAGATCATCTTCAAATCCAGTAGAAGACAGTGTAGATCCTTGGATGGATATTGATTTCTCCTTGGGGCAGTTCTATGATGATGAATGGGATTTATTTGGTGTATTGAACATCCGGGGAAAAGTTGATGAATGTGATTCAGTGTTATATTCTAAAGTCCCAACTTTAACTTCTCTAGGTGGAATCTATTATGTCACTATTGGCAGACCAGTTGTTGCAATCTAAATGCCTCACCTTAAAGACAAAGAACCCTGATGATGCCACAGATTTTGGGGTTAATGATTATTATTAATATATAGAAGAAATTGAAGAATAAAAATACAACTTCAGCATGCGTTTCAATTTAAATGAATTTGACGAACACCCCATTGTAGTTGATAGGGGTCCCTTACAACTCACCCTTTTCAAACATCATGGGAGCTCATATTCTATAGACCCTTTACAAAATGGGAATTGGTTATAACCATACTCTTACTCTTCCCCAATTTACACTTGATGACAAACACGAATGTCTGACCTCACTTTTACCTATCGTCCTAGGAGATCTCGTGCCTGGTCTAAACCATAGTTGCCTTTCTTCCCTTTTAATACTCGTACGAGCGCGTATTTTAAACTCTTGGATGACTGGAACTGTGCCACTTTCAATGCTCTAAGATATGGTGCCATTGGCTCCAACTATCCTTACTACACCCTTGTGCACCGCACCATTTATTTCATCCCTAGTGGCCTCTAAAACTCGTATGTTTGGGTTAGAGATATTTTTTATTTAACTGCCTTCAAAGATTTTATACCCGAGTAAGCTTCTATGAAACTAATCTTTTTTATATGATTTTTCTCCCCCACATGATGTACGAGGATCCAATCCATGATTTAGAGAAGTATGTCTAAGATGGACTAGACATTGGTTACCTCTCAAACCTTACCCTTCCACTACCAGTAATATTGGAAGAGCCTTGGAAGTTCTTCATGTATTATCCTATCGTACCCATTGGGTCTTGTCTAAAGGTCATTCTTATAAAAACTTTGTTTGGGCTTGTCTGATCATTGAGAACTTTGAATACTCTCCCCCAACTCCCAAGGCTCAAATCACCTTCTTCTTCAAGACTTATCATGTTTTGATTGGGAGATTAAGGAAAAATCTTACTATTTTTGAAGATTATGATGCTCGAGTGCGTCTCCATGATGATTTTTACACTAAAGATAATGGTGTCTTGGGGGACTAGAAAGTGTTCGCTTACGTTTTTTTGCATGTCCAAAGTGACCCAGTGGATCATTACCTTGAAGCTCTTTTTGAGGAGGGCATTGCCCTTAAATCCATGGAGCTTAAGGAGAAAGATCAAAAAGAGGTTCGAAGCTTTCATTACCATGTGCTTTCCTTTTAAGTATGGCTCAAGATGACACCTATTTAGATTTAGCGCAGAAGCATATTATTTTCATATGGAATACGTTGCATAATTTTGTCACTAATGCACTTTCCCATTATTACTCACTCCAAAAAGATAAACATTGTATTTTTGCCTTATTTGTGATCTTAGATTTTTTGTCTCAACGGAAAAAATTACTTTAATTTTAGATCAATGTTCAAGGCTTATGTATGTGCCAATGCGTTGTGTATTGCCTCATTACTTGTGAAATATTTTATTTTCATTTTGGTGTTTAGTTTTTTAAATAAACTAAGCCTTATATACCGGCATAATGTTTGTTTTATCCATTTAATGGGCATTTTATGTTGTAACTAGATTTGGCCTGTCATATGCACTTGCAAATATTTTTATATCTTTAAAACTCATGATATTTAAATTTTGATTTATTTTTCATGCATGATTTGTTATTGGTAGTGGTCCTATAAAATCCAATTACACGTGATGATGTGTCCAAGTAATAACTTCTATTTCCTCGCTAGAATAGTTAATTCTCATAAATAAATAATTTTTTTATTCCTCTTAACCAATACATTTGGCTTCCTTGGAACTCCTAACACTTAATCTACTCATGAGAGTTTTTGATTGATTATGCCTATAAAGCACTTTTTTATCTCTCCACTTCACCATAACTTTTCCTTTTGGATGGTAAACCTTTCGACACATGTGTTATCATTTTCTTGGTACTATCCTCGCATTTCAAATGGTCAACCTGAGCAATTAAAACTGGTTTCTAAGTTTCTCTTCCTTTTTTAACATTTACTTTCTCTCTCCAAGCATCTTGTCTACTCTCAAGTTTATTTTCTCTCTCTTCCCAACTCTTTCCTCACTAATGGCTTCTAGCTTAGAAACCTTATATGTTTATACCCAAATTAAAAAAATTATTAAGGAATTCATGACTAAATACTCTACTATTGTTGGGGATATTGTTTTCCCCATTCAGCTGCTATACGGAGCCTCTCACTTCATTATGGTTCTTTTTTTAGATGAACTCCCCTTGAAGCTCTCTATTTTCTACCCTCTATTTGGAGAATAAACCCTTCATGTCCAAGATTCCACATCCCATAAACCTCACTCTCCTTTATTTTTAGGTCTTGGCCCCAATAATTGGATAATAACTAGAAAAGCATAATCGGTGAACCTCATGCTCATATCTAAGGCAAGGTAAATGGATAAGTGTGGAATTATAGGCATTATAAGATTAGATTGACTAATAATGAGTACTATTTATTTTTTATATCCACTTCCATTCAATTATGGAATCCATCCTTTAATTCCTTTGAGTTTAACTTTGGGATGGTTGGTCCCACTGTGTTGAACATCTGTCAATTAAGAAACTTTAAATCCATTGCTGACACGTTCCACCGACTGAAATCCCTGCGAAATAAAAGTGTGAAAATACCCTTTTTTCCTACTCCACATTTATGAAGAAATACATAAGGGTTGTGGAGGTTGTGAATGACAGGGAGTTTTTTTTGTTTTCTTTTTTTTGGTTATCGAAGCTTGAAGTTTATGTCAAATCTTGATGAGTTATGCTAGAATATTATTTTTTTACAAACATTCTGGTGAAAGGCAGATTAGTGTATCTAGCCCCTACCTCTTGTATTCCTTTTACAGAATCTTTTTTATGCTTCAAATTGATCCCTTCACCTCAATCAAGGTGGTCCACTTTGGATCCTCCAAATATGGTTGCATGACTACTTCTCTGAGATTGGTCATGCCCGAGGAAACTCATGTTTTAGCCATCTTAGTGTTTTTTTATCAATCTAAGACTGGGAAATAACTTCGAAGTGCTTATGATATGTTCAATGGTCTAAAATCTGACCATCCTAGGATTGTTCTTCAGCCCTTGCTAATGGTTGTTCAAAACCTTTATTGCCTTGTTTTCATTCTGAATAAATCCTCCCCTACTAAGGTAATAAGTTCTTTCTATAGAAGTTTTTATTCCAAAGGATTTTTTATGACACTACACCCCCAAGGCCTCTAACTCTAATTCTTCTGGTGAGTTTTATATACCTGCCCAATTTTGAGGACAATTTTGCCATTATGAAACCAATCATGATCCTAAAAGAAGTGGATCGAATCCATATTTGTTTGATAGGAACTTAATCATCCATAAAGAAGTATTTCTATCAAGGTTTTAATTCTATGCTAAGGTTCGAATAACTTTTAACATGGCATTTGTTGAATTTAATGCTAGGGTGAGTGAGGTATTTAAAAAGTGGTGGTCAATTCATGCTGGCCTTCACTTAAACCCAAAACATCTAACCACAGATTCCTCAGTTTCCTTCTTCATCTGCTAAGGCTCCTTTTAATTTTATATAATATGTCTTTAACCTTTAGCTTATACTTAGTCATTTTTTTTACTATATATTCCCCTCCTCCTATTGCTTATGTTGATTCTCAAAAGAGGAATCTTGTACTTGAAGATGAAGAGGTAAAAAAGAAGAAGATGATGATGTCCCTCTTGCTCGGTAGTCAAAAAAGAATCCTTACTCTAAGGTTCTAGTTGGTACCACACTAGTCATTTTGATCTTACTAAAACGTCCTCTAATAGACTTGATCGAAAGATAAGATGAATGAAATTCGTAACTTAGAATCCTTATCGTAAGGATAAGTGGGAAGGTGCACTAATGGCTTATCCTTTAATGAAGTCTTTTATGTTCGGTTGTTTTCACAATAAAAAATCTAACTTCGAATTATTTTTTTATTTTCATAGATAAATTTGAGACTTCAGCTGAGTTGGGGAAACTTTGCTAATTGAGCATCCTAAAATTCATCTTCTTACATCTCCAATAGCTATGATAGTTGATATCCCTATTCAGGAGTTTAATCCAACTTTGAGCCTAACTTTGAGAGTGGAGTAAACTCTAATAAGTGTTGATTCACTTGACTCAACTCCTATTCCTACAGATGAGGTTATTATAAGTTCAAGTTTGTGGAAGAGGACCCAAATGAAGAGGATAAGCCTACTGAGTTTACTCTCAATTCAGTTGTTAATCCAATTTTCCTAAGGTTATTGTAGAACCACATGTTTCACCTTAGAGGGAAACTCCTCCGCCAGTTGAGGTTGTCGTAACAATTATGGGTATTCTAGAGTTAATAACCTTAGGGGAAGTTACTGCTTTCTAAGAATAGCTTCAGCAACTGATGTCTCAATACTCTATTTCAACTTTAAATTTATTATCCTCTAATATGGAACAATAATTGCATCCCCTTCTCTAGGTTCAGTTGGTTCCTTTCTATTGGAAATTAAAGAATAATCAAGCTTCAAAGTTTCTTCAAATCTTTAATAGAGTAACTTTTGAAGTTCTCACTTACTTCTCATTTCTTACTTAGATAAATAATTTGTTCTTACCTTTCCCAATTTGGTGTTTTGTAGGCAAATGTTCTTCAAGAGAATAAAATGATCTATATTCTGACCGATATCAATATTCTCAACAGAAAGTTGAGGTAACTAAAGGCCTATAGGATATAAGACTGTCAGGTCCAGGAAGGTTGTTCTCTTCATAGAGAAGGAAGAGTTATAAATGAGGTTAGCTCAGGTAAATGCTGAGGTGGAAGTATGTGCTATTGAGTAGGTTGACTTCCAAACAAGGTTAAAATAATTACTAGGGGAAATGCAACCGTCTTTTAGTATTACAACACTATTTGAGGAAAAACTAATACATATCAAAACAAAAGGTCCAAGTACCAAAGTTTTTTGACCAATTTTAGGTCATTTGTATTCAAACACTTAAATAACACATAGTTGCAAATATATTTATTTATGCTTCATGTGCCTTTATTTTCTTGCTTCCCACAAGGTTGGATAACATGCCTTTAAGAATCTATCATTTGTTTTCCTCTTGTGTATATCACCATTCATATCCTTAAAATGGCATGATCCATTTTTGAATGCCCTATAAATCTGGAAAGGTCCTTCCCAATATCGAGACCATTTTCCACAGATCGAATCTTTTAATCTTATAAATAAAATGGTCTTACAAGCAAATCTCCTTCATTAAATGTCTTATTTTTCACCCTTTTTGTTTTAGTTATCATATATCTTCTTATTTTGGATCAATATATTATTTAAGTCACTCACTCTATATTTATATATGTTTTCCAATTCCATGTACATATCTTGATCATAGCCTTGGATAGTCAATTAATTTTGGGCGATCACTCTTAGTTAATTTATAGTGATTTCAATTGGAAGCACATCATCATGCCCATAGGTTAGAGAATAAGGGGTTACTCCCGTAGTTGACCTTTTAGTGGTCATATAAGCACATCATAGTTCTGACAGCATATTATGCCAACTGTTAAATTATTTTCAATCACTTTGCTCAGATTATTTTTAATCGCCTTGTTTGTAGGCTCTAACTACCCATTTGATTAAGCATAATAGGTTGCTTCCATAGTCAAAGTTATCCCTAACCTTGAAATAAATTCCAATACCATTTCAGACTCATAGATACTTTCATTTTTTGAGGTCATAGTTTTTGGAATTCGGAACTTATAAATAATATATTGTAGTAAGTCTACTATTAAATTTTGGGAAATTAACTTCAAAGCATTAGTTTCTAACCATTTGGTAAAATAATATGTTACCATAAGTACAAAATTTTGCTGCTTGGAAGATGGGGGATAGATTTTACCAATAACATCAATTGCCCATCCTCTAAATGGCTAAAGTTTTACTACATATTTCAAATAAATAGTAAGTATATCCATCCCTCTCATGATTAATGCACGAACAGGGGGTTCATTCTCTTGCTCGGGGTGGTTCGGTCATCCTCGATGTGGGATGATGTGTAGAGATAGAGTTGTCTTCCTATTTTTCACAAAATTGGACAAATAAATGTTGTCATCTCGAGAGAATGGCATCAAAGACATATTGATGCTTGCAAAACAAATTAGTTCAAGGATTCGAGGATTAAGTTATGGAATGGGAAGGTATTAGGCACTCATACCACCCTTTTGGTCTCTCATGGGCATGTATTATTCTTCTCCTTAATAACTCTGTGAAGTGTGTGTATGTATATATAAATGGAGAGTGGAATTTCTCGACTCGCATCGTGGACAAAGGAGGATTGAGGTCATCCTTAGGAGTATTCCCCAAATAGTAATCAATATATTATGCGTACATTTGTCGGGTCACCGATCATTTATAAAAGGACAATGGTGTAGGTTGAAAAAAATGCAAGCATTAATCATAAATATATGAGATGAAAATAATATATGAATAAAAATAGGAGAGGACTCGAATCTCAAAATTTACCTGAGATGCCAATGTAGACTAAAAAGTCATCAAAGTCAACGTAGTTCTCATATCGCAAGGGGTGGGGTTTACCCCATAAATCCAATCGAAGACTTTATATATATATATATATATATATATATATATATATATATGTGTGTGTGTGTGTGTGTGTGTGTGTGTGTGTGTGTAAAAGGATGTTTTAGTGTCAGAAAATGTAGTTAGAAATTTCCATTGGGAATTTACAAGCAAACACTTTTTTTTTCTTATTTTTGGGCTTTTATAGACAATAATATGTGCGATATAATAAAATGAAATGCCAAAATATCAATTACATAACTAATGCGAAAATAAGAGAGTTTAAAGAGAGAGTGAAAGATTTAAACCTTCTTTTGAAGCCTTGAAGTTGATCTTGAATATTGATAGGTTGCTCTTGTAAGTGGATGAACGTGGTAGGAGGAAAGAGAACGTAATTTGACAAAATTGGGTAAGGAAAGGATGGAAATGGAATGTGGGGCAGATGTTTCAATATGAAAACAACGTTGACTTCGAGATAATATTGCTGAGATCATTAAGATCGATGTTTCTGAGGTGCCTTTCAAAGTGAGCTCATGCTCTGCTTATATAAGGCGAAGGGGGTGCCGATCGACATTGTCCTTGTCTTTCCTATTAGCAGGTATCCCAAAGACACACTGATGATAGTCAGGGAAATGGGTATGCCATTCAACATTGCTCTACAAGTTTTCTGAAAAAATGGTCGTAAAACACAATCCATAAGTTTGAATTGTGCATAGTATAAATAATTAGAAATAGTATTCAGAGCCCGTTAAGAATACATCGGGCCACCCCCAAGTTCAGGAGTTGATTGTGGTCAAACGGGGCTCGAAAGCGCACGACAGACTTTTTGATAAGAGGGAAATGGATCGTTTGTCTGAACTGTAAGGCTGACTCACGCATGGGATGGATAGTTATAAATTTTATGCAAGGTCCTTTGATGTTCCAAAGAGCTTTAATTGGTTTAGAGAGTTGACCAGGTTAAATGGGGCACGAAAATGCTCGTTGACCCTTCGGAGTAAAATGGGTCATTCGTCTGTACGGTAAGGATGATTTGCATACAGGGTGGACCGTTGGAAATGGGATTTAGATTAATTAGAGGATTAAATATATTTGCTCGATTTGGAGAGTTGATCGGATGCAAATGGAACTCGGGAGCGCCCGGTGGCCCGTAGATTAGTTTTTAAGGGAAAAATAGTTCATTCGTTCGAACCGTAAGGCCGATTCTCATATGGAGCGATCTGTTAGAAAGGGGAATTAGAGCCCAATGCGCTATCACTCAGGTGAGAAAGTTTATCGACAATCAAATGAAGTCTGGAAGTGTTTGGTGGCCTTCAAATCTGTACTTGGAGTATGACCTAGGTTTTATGATGAAAGAAATGAGTGATAGGAACCCAAGAAAGTGCTTAGGAGGGTTCTAGAATGTGGTGTCTATCGATCCCCTCAATGGGTGAGCTTAGAACAAATGAAGGTCATCTAATAGACACCAGATTGACATTGGGAGAAATATTGTTTAAGGTTAATTCTACAAACCAAAGAGACGAGGGTGACTGGTTCAGAGGGTCAAGGGTGACCAGTTCAAAGGGTCGAGGTCAGTTCTAAGGACCTACAGTTGTTGGGACTGATTCTACTTGTCAAGTTAAATTCTGAGGACCTAAAGTTATGACGAGCATTTCTGAGGTCCGAGGTCAATTCTTAGCACCTATTATTGTAGGGACAAATTCTGCGGGTTGAGGTCTGTTATGAGGAACTAAGATTCTAGGGACTAATTCTACGTGTTGAGACTGATTCTAAGGACCTAAAGTTATGACGACCATTTCTGAGGGTTGAGGTCTATTCTAAGGACCTAAAATTATAGGGACTGATTCTGTGAATCGGGGTTAATTCTGAGGACCTAAATTCATGACGACCATTTCTACGGGTCAAGGTCTCTACTGAGGGCCTAAAGTTATAGGGACTGTTTCTCGGGGTCGAGGTCAATTCTGAGTACCTAAGGTAGTAGAGACCGATTCTGCATGTCGAGGTCAATTTCGAGGAACTAACGTTGTGATGAACGTTTTTGAGGGCCGAGATCGATTCCGAGGACCTAAAGTTGTGATAACTATTTATGTGGGTCGAGATCAGTTCTGAGGACCTAAGTGATGACGAATGATTCTACGGGTCGAGGTCGATTCTGCGAACCTAAAGTTGTAACACGGGGAGTCGATCTACTAGAAAATCTTTAAATTATCTTGGAGATTCAAACACATTTTTGGTTTTGCTGGGGATTATGCTGTTTTAAGACTCTAGTAGGAAATGATTTATTCTCAAGACATCTGGCTGGGGATTTGTTGTTTTGAGAGGGGATAGCTTCGTTGGGAAAACTATGAGGGATTTTTCCTTCCGGCATACCTCGAAATTTTGCTAATGGATGAATGGGGAGAAAGTTTAGCCTGGAAATTCCGTTGGGTAACTGCGAAGGTATTATCTTTCAATTTCGATGGGGAAGCATTTGATTTGAGGTTGATAATCCACTAAGGAAGACTTGAGATTTAAGATTCCCCTCTGGAATTGTAGTAAACTTGGATGCGAGCGCATTGTTGGTCCTATTACGGGTAGGTCTGTAAGATTAATATGATTAGGGATTAGGCTGGAGATAAAGGAGTAAGGTTAATCTAATTGTGTATTTAAGAGGTTTAGCGTCCTAAAAAATGGGTTTCTTGATGAAGAAATGTAACGATATTTGTTTGGTACTGTTAGAAATTTTTGGGTAATTTTTGGATTTTTCTAGCATTTCTGGCATCTTTTGTAGAAAATTTGCATGGGTCTATCGATCGCTATGCTGTAGGGTTGTTATTTGTCAATGCAACGGACTCTTGGCCTTCCTTGGTAATATGAACAAATAGGAGTCGATCGGCATGTGCAAGGGTCTATCGATCGGCATGCCGTTTAGTCTCCTATAAAAAGGGGCGATCACTCCTCATTTTTCACACCTTCAAGTACTTGAATCTTTTTCTTTTTCTCTATAAAAAGCATTTTTAAGTTATTTTCATTTTAAGACTTTAAATAACGGTGAGGGATACCACTTGGAGTGGTTGAGCGTTGATGATTGGGCTAGCTTGGAGTGGAAGTCTAGGGTGACCCTTGCCTAGTGTCTATGTATGTATGATGACTTTTGTTATTCTTTTCATTTTTCTTTATTTTATTGTGCTGATGAAAGTTTTTTTTTTGCTTTGGAAGATTGATATAGCTCCTTCGAATGTGCATTCTTGAGGGACAACTGGGTTGATGGATGTTTGGGAAATCTCCTGGTAGTGGTGCAATGGATTGTAACTTTTGTTAGTTTTGGCTATCTGGCACAGGCCCTGGATGAGAAGCCACATTCTACTGCAATGCTATACGCTTTAGGAGAGAGTTGGTGGGACACCACCCACAACCTTCCACTTGGTCTTTGGGGAGATGAATTTTACTCCAATAGATGTTCAGTTGCTGTTAGGGATAGACTGTGAGGGTGTACAGATATAGGTGGATCACATAGTAAGGCTGACATCGGAGGCGGTTTAAGCGGTGCAGGGGTATATGGGTAGGATCGTTTATGGGGATTCTATCAGCATCTCTTCTCTTCGGGAGGTGCTTTTGAGTAGGAGGGTTGATGAGACTGACGGGCGACAGGTGAGACAGATGGCCCAGATATTCATTTTTCTATTACTTGGAGGATTTGGAGTGGCAACGTCATTCATCTCTTATTTTTCCATTTTCGAGGACATTTTTTGAAATCCAGTTTTATGATTGGGGGAGCCTCACTTTGGCGACCCTCTATTCTTCTTTGGATGAATTCACTCGGTTATGTCGGCTGACTTTTACAGGGTCCACGTATCTTTTGGAGGTAACTTCAGACTTACTATCTTTTCATGTATTTCATTGCATTCTTTTTTTTGTTCTTCTTTACTGATTTTTTTCTTTTGGAGATGTGGTTTTACGAAGTTATTGGGTTCAACGTGAGGCCGATAGCCTTGAAGGATGAGGATTTAGATGACTTCTACTAGATGTTTCGGTAGTGGAAGTCCAAAAGGCGATCGAACTATTCTTTAACCTTAGAGACAATGCGGCAGGCTTTGAACACTTTGACGAGTGATCAAGTTATTTTTTTTTTGAATCTTTTCTTGGCATTTTCTTTCTCACATGGATCCTGATTCTTTATCGAGGATTGTAGGTGACCTCTTACCCTTGGGGGATGGATCCACATCATATGGGGGTACACACACGCAGATGTGGCAATAAGGGATTTTAATAATGCGGGCTATGATGGGTGTCATGAACTATGTGCACATGAGGGATTTTAAATGATTTCCCTTCCAACTATCATGGACTCTGTGCACTTGCGGGATTTTTTTTAAAAAGGCTATGCCGAGGATGTTGCCTCAGTCTTTACTTCGAGGCTTTTGCTGGTGATGGGGGACCTAATGGTGGATCCCCAATTAGCTACGATAACAGTGTGGATGTCTTACCATTATAGTCTTGCGGAGGTGATACTGGCTGAGACTCTGAATGGTCTTGATGCTTGGAGAGAAGGTCGCTCTGATTTTCTAAGGGGGATCCCAATGATTTTATTCATGTTTCTAGCTGCGAGATTTTATTTGGCAGTTCCTGCTGAGTATCCCTTGGTTGGCGTATTAAATTTCTTTGCTCGGTACTTTATCAGTTTCGACCCATTTGTAGAGAACTGGATTAACTAGTTTATGGAGCATGTGGGCTGATGCCTTCATTGGTCAGTACCATGGTGGGGAGAACTATAACCTATTCTACAGTTGAGAGAATACCGATATTTGTGATCAGTTGGCCTGCGAAAGACTTCATTTTATTTCTGTTGACGACTTATGTGCCAAGTTGGGTGTGAGAAAATAGTGCCTCCTCGCACACTAGACTTATTTTTGGTGTAGGACATGATTGAATCCCCGATGCATGAGGCTAGGTTCTTTGTGGGAGATTCATATGTAGGAGGGATTAAGAATGTGTCTGGGCACTATCTGAGGTGGTTTTGGAAATGAGTGGAAGCAAAGATACTAGGAGAAGAGATCGTCCAAAGGTGGTTTGTTCTTTTCAACACCATAGAAGGGGGGATAATGGCTTTTTTTAGACTGGCCAGAGTGTACTACTCCATGGAGCGCACTCTGAATATTAACCAGAGATGAGAAATTCGGGGACCTCCGGGGGATGATGATGATGAATCTAGGTCTTCTGCAATTTATGGATAGGATTTTGTGAAGTTGGGGAAAATTAGTGTGAAGCTTTTCTGTATTTCTAGTTTTTTTATTTTTGAAATGAATTTCTTGTAGCTTCCTAGGTTTGTTGTTTTAGGATTGGTTTTGTGTTAGTGAAAGGGGGTTGTTTGTTTTAACTCCCTTATTTGAGACTTCATGTAATGGTGCCGCCTTTTCTTATTTGAAATAAAAATGATTGTGATCACATTGTTATGCCACTTGATGGGTTTTTCATTTGAGTTATCTATACCAATCGCTAAGGCATACATAATAATTTTGTTCATGTAAATGATAAAATAAACCTCATTCTCGAAGGTTTGAAAAGAATAACATTTTTTGATAAAGAATGTGATTGTGTCCATATAAGCTATATGAGCTACCAACATACCTCTGGGGGTTTTGATCTTTTTTGTTATGAGTTTAATTTTGAAAACAAAAAGGTTTTCGAAAGGATCAGGTCCTACGTAGTTTTTGGTAGAGGGAAATGAGGATATTTTCTTTAGAATAAGGGAGATAAGAAGAGTCATAGAACTTTAAGACTTCGAACTAAGGGTATAACTTCTTGAGACGGTCCAAGTTAACTGGACGTGCCGTCTCTTCTCAATCGAGGTCAGTGAACATAGTGATGCCCCCTGAGAGAATTTTCTTCACTATGTAGGGGCCGCTCCAGTTTGGCTTGAATTTCCCTCAAGTATCCCAGATGGGTTGTATGATCTCATTGAGGACTAAGTCTTCTTCCTGGACACCACAGTCATTGACTCTTAGATTGAATGATCACATTGTTTGGCGATGGTATCCTTGTACGTGGTATAGAGACTTCAGCCTCTTTTAATCCAATAGTGATAGTTTGTCAAGGCGACTCTGATTCCAATCTTCTTCACTAACTTTTCTCTCGATCATGACATGTAGGGAAGTTATTTCTATCTCAACAGATAGGACTGCCTCCATGTCATATACCAAAGAGTAATGGGTAGCCCCATTAGACATTCTGACAAATGTGCAGTAGCCCCATAGGGCATAAGGGATCCGGTCGGCCCAATCTCGACAACTCTCGATCATCTTACTGATTATCGCATTATTAGAGGCTTCGATAACACCATTGATTTATAGGTTAGTATGAAGAAGATTTGTGTCTTTGAATCCCATACTCGTCGACTAGTTTTGTGACCTCATCTTCAAAGTTTAACCTATTATTTGATACTAGCTCGTGGGGAACACCATATAGGAAGATGATGTTCTTTTGGATAAACTTGGCCATTTTTTTGTCATTATTTACTGCGTATGACTCGACTTCGACTCATTTGGTGAAGTAATTAATGGTGACGTGGATAAATGCATGTCCATTTGAAGCTTTAGGTGTGACCTTCCCTATGATGTCAATTCCCCAGGTTGAGAATGGCCAAGGAAAAGTCATGTTGTATGATCTCGAGGAGGTAAGTGTTGGATATTGGCAAACTGTTGGCATTTGAGGCATCTCCAGACATAGGTGGTGCCATCAGGAACCATGATGGTCCAATAGTAACCTTAACGAATGATTTTCGTAGTAAGCATATGACTATTCATGTGGGATCCGCATTCCCCACTATGGATCTTTTGCATTATTTCTTCAACATCAACCCTAGAATTTAGGGCAAATGGGTTCTATCAATTTTTTTAACAGTTCTTTATCACAGATGATGTATTATTGCGAAGGGTCGCACGGTCTTTCTTGTTAGCGTCCTAGGGTACTTACCATATTTGAGGAGGCACCAAATGTCGTAGTACCAGAACCCGACCATATCAAAATCTTCCTTAGTGACGAGCTCAATATGGTAGCAATGGGTTGCTATAGCTTATTTTTGGATTAAAATTTTTGGATTAGAAAGTGGGCCATTGTTATTCCCTCGGGCATTTACACCATAGAGGCTAGGGTAGCAAGGGCATCGGCTAAGGAGTTCTTTGCACGAGGTAGGTACTGGAAGGTTATATCTTAAAACTTGGAGGCAATCTCTTCTAGGTGGGCGTGGAAGGGTAAAATCTTTTTGTCTTTGACTTTTCATCTTCTAAGGACTTAGACGATGATGAGGACAGAGTCTTCGTAGACATGTAGGTGTTTAGTTCCTTTTTTGAGGAAGGCTTTGAGTCCTACAGTTCATGCCTTGTATTCGTTTATCTTATTGGTGTAGGGGAAATCTAGCTTGATGGCAATGGGAGTGTGAGAGTCATCAGGTCAAATCAGGAGTATCCCAACACCATATCCTTTCTTGTTGACAGCTCCGTCAAAGAACATTTTTCCATCGGAGGTCCTCCTGAGAGGTGTAGATAATATCTTCATTCGGGAATTTAGAAACCCAATCATCGACCTCTTCCATCGGGTAATCAACATGGTAGTCGGAGATGGCTCTCCCTTTCATAGAATTTTGTGTAACATACACAATATTGAAGTCACTAATAACATCAACCATCGGTCCATTAGGATGGACAAAGAAGGATTTTTTAGAAAGTATTTAATGGGATCCATATGGTACAAAAGTCTGATAGGTAAGGGAAGCATGTAATGTCGTAATTTCTCCATGATCCAGACCAGGCAAACACTTCTTTCTTTAAAGTAGTGTAATTAAATTCGTACCCGACTAATTTTTAGCTAGCATAATAAATATCTCTTCCCTTACGTGATTCTTTAATGTATTGGGGTAGCAAATCCCCTGACGCACTATCTTTTACAGTTAAGTACAAGAGGATGGGTAAACTTAGTTGTGCAGGCATATGTATCGAAGGTCGGGTAAGGTATTTCTTGATTCTATTGAAGGCTTCCTGACACTCCTCATTCCAAAATTTGGTTGAATCCTTCCCTAGGAGTTTGAAGATGGGCTCACAAATAGAATTCAACTGGCTAATGAACCGACTGATGTACTCAAGTTTACCAGGGAATTCTCAGACTTCTTTATATGTTTAGGGTGGTAGAATTTTAAGTATGGCTTTCGACTTAGCAGGATATGCTTTAATTTCCTTTCACTAACCATGAATACTAAGAGTTTTCCTTTCGTGATGCCAAAAATGCAAATATGTGGGTTTAGCCTCATACGGTATCACCATAGTCCTTCGAAGAACTTTCAGAGGGCGGGAACGTGACCTTCCCGAGTCTTAGACTTAATAATCATGTCGCCTACATAGACTTCAACCTCTTTATATATTAAATCATGTAAGATGGTTGTAACAGGCTGTAATACCCCGTAATTTTACTGAATTTATTTAATGGGATTAATTAAATTAAATGAGAATTAATTGGAAATTGATCTGGATTTAAATACTAGCAAGACGTGAGTTGGTATTTGATTATGATGATAATATTAAGTATTACTGAGTATATATGGTAATATTGATTATGGAAATTATTAAAATTGTCGCGAGTCATAGATACGACAATTTGGGAAATAAAGTTGGGACGCGTGTGTTAGTCGCATCAGGAATTAATTTAATTAGATTAGAAAGTAAATTATAATTCTAACGATCGTATGGTCATTTTGAGTGCGCCAACGTGTCCGGAGGGGTCGAGATAGTCAGAAAACACTAGCCCGGGGTTTAGCTTAGGTCCCGAGGCATTTTTAGGCCAAACCGACAACCCGAGAGGGCATTTTGGTCATTTTAAAATCTAAGGAAACAAGACCCACAAATTTTAGGGTTTATTTATTTATTATTGGGAAGGCCATCAGGGCCATTATCAGCCAAAAACAAAGAGTGGTCTATGTGAGTTAGAGGAGAAGTTGCAGGAGGTTTCCAAACCTTAGCCACCACCCACCACCACCACTTTCGACGGAATTGTGGTCGAAAAAGCGAAGAATCAGCCCTCAGACACCACCAACGAATCTGAACAGCAATCTTAAGGCAAGTGATTTGATTCGATTAGTTTCAACGAATATTTCTTCCATGATTAGTGTAGAAATTTTTATTAATCTTGAAAGATGATGAAAACTCATGAAATTTGGTGGAGAACTCTAAATCTTGGGATAGGAATTGCATGTAGATTAGTTATGGACAAAATTCAGTAACCAAAACTTGACCCTTGATGGATTAAAAACGAATTAAAGAAGAGAAATATCATGGTTCTTGAAGAAAATAGAAAATTAGGGTTTTTTTTGAAGATTTGACCCATATAAGGTTAATTGTTGATGATTTAATGGTTTAGGAATGTTAAAAATATGGTATTTAGGTTGTACAATGATCCCATAAGCTTAGTTTAGAATTTCATACCTTGTAATGGAGTTTTGGGACAAATCTGGGACTAGAAAACGAAGAAGTCCGTAGCCTCATCTGGTGCGATCGATCGATCGTCATTCATATGTCGATCGATCGACCACCATTGATCGATCGACAGTCATAGGTCGATTGATCGACCTTCCCAGAAATTGTGATAATTTTTCCTTATTGAATTTTAGTAATTTCGACCCTAGAAAATTATTGATGGGGACCTTGTGAACACTTTTAGATTTAAGGAAGACCAGTAGGCATGTATATGAGATCCGAATTATTATTAGAATTGAATTTGGGGAGTTATGTTAGACATAATAAGGTTCGACGAGTGAGGTACTATTAAAGACTGCGATTAAATGAGTTAAATCTATATAGTTGGTAATACAAGGTTAGTGGCAGAAATATGGATCTTAAGAGTATTGGATTAAAGTGTGGGAATAATAGGAGACTTAGTAACCTTTATGAGTTAGGTTGTGAGTACTTGAAACTACGACGGGAGATGTGTCGGTGGACTATATTATATAACTGTCCGGAAGTATAAAAAATGTACTAATCGGATTAATGGTATAGGGATTGAGAACATACCTTTAATAATATTATAAAGTATCTAAGTTGTGTGAATCCTTAGTAAATGGATTTATATATGTATTACATACCTACCATACTTGCTATCACGGGAGCTCGGCTTTCAAAACTAGGACATCTAATCTTTGTGTGCCTACGGGGGCATTCAGATTGGTACCTTAAGGATATAGGGATGTGAATGGTTTATTTTTGAGTTGATAAGTCACCTGACCATGGGAACGTAGGTATGTGTGTGACCCATGGGTATGTGAACTATGTTAGCCTCCAATATGTGTGATTTTTCTTATTAAAACAGTGCCTGAGAGATTTAGAATATGTTGTCCTTATGTATATGATGTAATGAGATTCGATAGCAAAGTATGTGTGCACCGCAGCTTAGCCTAGGGGTGCCCCAATTATATAATTATGTTGAAATTTATATCTTGGTGATGATAACAGACTCCTTGTTAATGTGTGTAAATGAGAAGAGTGCGCTTGTGTTCAAATAAGGAAGTTATTTAATTAAACTCAGTTTTTATCATTTAAGCCCTAAACATGCATTTAGGTGTGATTGATGATGATAAAATCAAGCAAGAACATTCAAACACACACAAATGAGGAAAAATCCCCCAAAGGTGTAAAACCTTTTATTTTCACTATAATTTTGTAAGAAAATGGCTTACACGGATCACAATGAAAATATGTGACACAGAAATACTCGCGGGTGTCGGTTCTGATGTCTTCGGCTGGAACTATCCTTTTCCAGTAGGGCAACAATGAAGAAGAGAACGGCTTCCTCACAAATTACTCTAGATGAGTAAATGACCCTCTTGAAGGTTTAAAGATTCACACTCATATATGGTAATGGTTTTGTGAATAAAAAAGGTTTAAAAGACCTTGAAAAGATGAAGTCTTATTCTGGAATGTTTTCGCAGAATTTTTAGATTGCAGAAAGACATGAAAATCGTGTAGAAGGTGAACAGGTATTTATATGAAAATCTAGGTGGTGGATCGTTCGAACGAGATAGCCATGTCGCTCGAACAAAGGACAGATGTCGTTCGAACGAGATCACGCGACATGCCTATCTCGTGCGAATGACAGTCAAAGTCGTTTGAGCGAGCTTGTCGTTCAACGCACTTCGCTTCTACACTTAGAAAAAATTCTACTTTTGATAAAAAAAATTAATCTAGACTTCAAAAACAATTTTCAAAAAATTTCCCAAATATTTATGCAAATATTAAATCTGCAATAAACCATTTTACCGATAAAGCGTAGTGGAGTAGTGAGAATGAGCTGAGCAACACATCGCATGTAGCATGACGCACGTGAAGATAATGGATGCATTGAATTCAGATAAAGGCCGTTGAGGATGATCGTGTTGACGTGCCGAATGTAACGGTATTAGACATACAAACTGTGATCTAGGAGAAAACAGAAAATTCCTAGATTCTACCCTGGACTTTTTTAGAATTATGTCCTTACAAATCTCCCCCTATGTCTATGCCGGTACATACATAAAAAATCTGAATTATGCACTCAAATGACATACAAGATAATATCCCCATTAAACCCTCAAACTGAGAATACTAAATGACATGTCTTCCAAATCTTCAGCTCTTCAGAAACTTCCAAAGGTTTTCTCATCAGGGTGTGTAATCAAATAATGAGCAATGTTGCGCCTACACACATGAGATAGAGCAAATACCCGTGACTAGCAACAGTTTGAAATATAATGATATGAAAACATTGATGATGAATTAAGTTTATGCAAATAATTCATAAATCAACCAAACACCAAAATAATTCTCCCCCATAATTCTTCTCCCCCTTTTTATGATGTCCCCAAATAGACAGATATGAGAAGCACAAAGGAATGCACATGGAGAATGACACACGGGAATAAACTGCTATTTTTTTATTTTTCAAAAAAATTTCACACATAATATACAACAAAGAGTCACACCATGAAAGAACAAAAAAAACAACCAAGTCGATGATAGTGTAAATGAAGGGGTGTGATCAAATTCGATAGGAAAATCAATGCATACAAACATGACATATGTGCACGATGAATATCCGATACTCCTAACGAATGAACTCAAAATCTTCCTTTGGTGTAAAATGGTGGTAATATGAGACATTGACTCAATCAAATCAACAATTCAAAGCTCAAAGTGCTTTCCACACCAATAACGTCCAAAACTATTTCATGCTTTTTCAGGACTTTCAAGGAAGTGCAACCCCGTTTATATTCTCCAACCATACTCCCTCAGATTTGTATGATGTATAGAGGCGATCTAAATTCTCAAACTTTGGAGAATTGATGATGAAACCTAATGGCCCATATTTGGCATATATTACTTTTTATTGCCTTTAATTTTTTCGGTCTCTTTTAACCTCTTTGGACCCCGGATAATAAAATTCCTCAATTTTTTAGGTCCTTTTTAATGGTGGCTTAGAATCGCAAAGGCTAAATGAACCTTTCACAACCCTTCCCCGTTTTCAAATAAACACACAGTCTCACCAAAATGGTTTTTTATGCATTCCAATCTTGTTAAGTTTTATCGCATATGGTTAGTTGTATAGACAAAATTGAGATGAAAACACTCAAGCCAATATGTGATAGACAAGTACAATAATCAAATAAAGCCGTGCATGTGTGCAATAAAGAAGATACGAGTCAAACATATAAGAAGATATCACTAATTACATCTCAAAGACTCCAAACAATGTAAAGCACATGGATGAAATGATGTAGCGTCTCAAACCTCTATCAAACACTCACATGGATAAATGGAATGAAATTGTGACTCGGCTATCTTAAATGATCATCCATAAAAGGTGAAAATAAAATACAAAAATCTTTTTGGGCTTTTCTAAAATTTTTATAGAAAAAAATCTTTTTGGATTTTAAAAAATAAAAAATAAAAATCTGTACAACAATGCAATAATACATATAAAACAAACTAGTAGTAGGAAGCATATGATATGAACATGACAAAGCATCCTATCCTAGACATAGATCGACCCCTCAGTCTACTGTGCAAATCCCCAAAGACTTCCTAAGACTCTCAAATATAAGGGCATCTAAAGGTTTCATGAAAATATCGGCCAACTGACGGTCGGTGGGTACGAAACTCAAGGATACGACTTTCTCCTCAACTAACTGACGTATAAAGTGCTCGCGTATCCTTATGTGCTTTGTGCGTGAAAGTTGGACTGGGTTGCGGGATATGTGTATCTCACTCGTGTTATCACAGGAAATAGTCATGGTGTCCTGTAAAATCCTATAATCCTCCAACATTTGCTTCATCCATAGGAGTTGCGTGCAACAACTCCCGATGACGATGTACTCAGCCTCCACGGTGGACAAAGAGATAGAATTTTGCTTCTTGCTCAGCCAGGAGACAAGAGCAGAACCAATATAGAAACACTCACCAGAAGTGCTCCTACAACCATATACATCCCCGGCCCAATCTCCATCCGAATAGGCGGACAAACGGTCATCTGTATCAAAGGAATACCAAATACCGTATGAGAGAGTCCCACTCACGTATTTAATAATTTGTTTTAGAGCAAGTAAATGTGACTCTTTCGGGGATGGCTGATATCGCGCACAGACTCCAACACTAAAGGATATGTCGGGACGACTGTTAGTGAAGTAGAGAAGACTACCTATCATACTCTGATACAAGGTTTGCTCTACGTCCTTGCCTGAAGTGTCCTTACTAAGCTTGGTAGTGGTACTCATAGGTGTATGTGCATGCTTAGCGGAGTCTAACCCAAATATCATCACTAAGTCTCTAGCATACTTAGATTGGGAGATGAATGTCCCATCCTCTAGCTGACGAACCTGGAGACCAAGGAAGAAAGTAATCTCACCAACCATGATCATCTCAAACTCACTTTTCATCTCCTCCTTAAAGTTATGAGCCTGTTGGGAGTACATGGATACAAAGACTATGCCGTCCACATAGACATGGGAGACCAAAATAGAACCGTCATCTCTCCCGATGAATAACATCATATCAACTCCCCCTCTCTTGAAGCCATGGGCTAAGAGATAGGAAGTAAGCCTCTCGTACCAAGCACGGGGTGCTTGCTTCAAACCATACAAGGATTTATGCGGATAGTATATGTGCTCCGGGTGCTTAGGGTCTTCAAACCCTTTAGGTTGTTCCACGTAAACCTCCTCCTATAGAATTCCATTTAGAAAGACCCTCTTGGCATCCATCTAATATAACTTGAAGTGCAGATGACATGCAATGGCGAGTTGTAAGCAGACGAACTCAAGCCTTGCAATAGGAGCAAATGTCTCCCCAAAGTCTACACCTTATATCTGTGTATAGTCTTGAGCAACCAACCTAGCCTTGTTTCTGATTATGGTACCATTTTCATCCATTTTATTCTTGAAAATCCATCTGGTACCTATCACATTAGTCTCACTAGGTCGGGGGACAAGTTCCCAGACATTATTCTTTTCAAACTAAAGCAACTCATCCTGCATAGTAGATATCTAGTGTTCATCCTTGAGTACTTCTTTGTGATTCTTGGGCTCAACTTTGGACGTGTAACAAAAATGGCTAACCACGTTCTCTAGCTGAGCACGAGTCTTAACCCCTAGAGTGGGATCACCAACAATGGCAGAAGGGTCATGACTCTTACAACCCAAGCAGGTGTGTCCCCTAACGCATGAGTAGGGTCCATAGAGTGTGGGTTAGGTACAAGTAAATTACTGCCGAAAACATCCTCATCCTCACACTAAAGGCTAGAATCAATAAATGCCGAAGGTTCATCATCTTGCATGGTGACGTTTATTGACTCCATAACCTTAGAGCTCTTCAGGTTAAAAACTCGGTACGCTCTACTATTTGATGAATAGTGATACGACGCAAATATTGCGTATTTCATCCGTCGAACCTACGCATTTTATCCCCCTTGGGTGCCTTAATCTCTATATTTAAGCCCGTTAACAAGACAACCTAGGTTTATACTGTTAACATGCTATATGAGGTATAATTGGGCTTTTGTAGGTATTTAGGTACCAAGTATGGGATCCGGACGCATTCCGCGCAATTTCTGTACGCAACTGCATGTTCAAGGGCAATACGGTCATTTCACAGACTGGGCACCTGGCCCGACATCCACACGAAAGTTGTAGCTCTCCTCGCTAGCTTCGCGTGACCACGAACAGTGCGTGATTCAGAGTTCGTACGACATAGTTACGTCGATTTGAGCGGAGATGGATTGTATTGCAATGCAGGGGAAATTGCAGGCTGCCACTGCTTGATCGATCAATCGAGCCTGAGGGTCGATCGATCGAGCCTTCTTATTTTTTCCACGATTTACACTGTCGATCGATCGACCATAGGGGTCGATCGATCGATCCCCTATTTTCTCCTGCAGATATTTTTTTTCTTTTCTTTCTTCTTTTCTTTTATTCCAACTTACTATATAAGCTAGTTTTTGTTGTAATAAGAGGAGACTCTCATATTCTGATTTAGATAGTTTTTAGTTAGGGTTTGGTTTGGAGAATTCATTTTCTCTTCTTCTTGGATTGACAACCCATGTGGTTTTGTAAGATTGAACTATTCACTTCCTCTCCATTAATATAGTTTGTTCTTCATTCTTTCCTTGCCTTGTAATTTAGTTTCCATGCTTTCTAACTAGTTTACATGCTTTAATTCTTTCTTTCCTAGTTTAATTAGCACAATTTAGTTTAACTCACAATGCACCCTTAGATAAATACGGTCGGGATTTCATTTCCGCCATTTTCGGGCCCCGAGCTCCGAAAACTAGGTTTCGTGCAAAATCGCGTTTAATTGAAACCGCGTGTATTAAAGTTGGATTATTATGCGTTTAACTTTATTTGTCACACAACTTTAGCATTTATAGCGACAATCCGAATTTAATCCGCGTGCGACCATTTTCCATTAAATGTTTAATCTCCCAACTTTGGCTTAAATTCCTTATTGTGTGATGTTTATGCTTAATTGGATATGCTCGATTAAATTGCTTTCGAGCCTTAACTCTTGTTAGTAGGTGTTTCGATCCGTGTGGTAGGATGCGATCCCGATCCTCTCTTTACTTTAATTTAGCGTTAACTTCTCTTTTCTTTTGTCACCATAACCACCCATCACCTTTTCTTATTTCTTTTACACCATTTTTATTCTTGAAGTTTTAAAACAATTAACATCTAAAATTTAATCACTCCCTGTGGATTTCTTACGATACCTGACTTACCGCTGTGCTTGCTTGTCAAGTGTGGTAGTAGCTTAGGTTCTTTTGTATCACGACGGCGAAACACACAACGATTGTGTCCTCACACGAACACACGTTTTCCGCCCGGTCACAAAATGGCGCCGTTGCCGGGGAGTGTGTTTTAGATTGTAATTGTTTTATTATTTCATAGTATTTTTTCTTTTGTATTTGTATTCTTTGTTTTAACCTTTTTTGCAGGATAGCATATTTGAGCGCTAAGAAACTTTGATTCGTGGTTGCTCACTTTCTTGCTCAGATTCTCCATCTACAAACAACGAGGTAATCATGTCCTACTATTATAGTTATTATGGTTATTCTAATGATTCATACTTTGGGGATAGTTTTCAAGTTTTCCATTTTCAAGATTTTCTTAAAAATGAAAGACTTGAAGACATTTATCGCAATGAAAATCGTTATTGGGAGCTTGAGTTGGATTCATTATTCGAATCCAATGGTGATTCTTATTTCATTACTTTCGAAGACGAGTTTCAACCAAATGAGGAGTCCGAGGCTCTTGAGCCGAGGAAGCCTACTTTGTAAGAAACTTTGCTTCTTTACTCCCATGGTTTGGAAAGCTTAAATGATGCTGGAATGAGACTTGGAGCACTTTGCGATGAGATGAATTCTTATGCACAAAACAACGAGGAGGTGGAAACTTGTGTTTCACCTCAATTTTTCAAAGAATTTCTCATCGAATGTGAATCTCTCTCCCCCAAAATTCAATCTCCTTCCGACGATAAGTTGATGGAGATTGAATTTATTTCATTACCATATACGTTTTCCGTCATTGAACCATTAGAATTACCGGTTGATTCCTATGAGTCGGTAGAAACTTTTAAAACTTCCACACTTTTTGCCGATGAGGACTCTTTACAGGACTTGTTTTCGATGGATGGTATCCCGACGTGTGCACCATCTCCCATTCCATTTGAAAAATCTTTGGGAGATGAGTTAACTTTTCTTGGACCTCAGGTGTACCTTTCCCCCTTGTTATCCAAATCCCCCATCGTCCGCCCAGAATTTCAAATTGGCGATGGTTCATTTCTTTCACCGCCCACATGCCTTCCGTTGTTCAAACGAAATTCCTATTTTCCGGGAGGCATGCATGTTCGGGAGGGTCCACCATTGATCCGCCAAATTCAAATTGTGTTTTGGATGGACCCTCAAAAGTTTAAACTTTTGGTATATAGTTAATTGCACATCCTAAGTGTAGGTTGTATATATTAACTTCTTCATTTTTGTTTTTCTTAATTTTAGCCTAGTATAATTAGTTAATCTCTTTTTATTTCTTTTTTTTTGTATGCTTGGTTCTAACTCTTTTGTAGGTTCAACGGACTTGAATTTGTAGAGACTATGCATCCCGGCACACATTTCTTAAGAAAACAATCAAAAAAGTCATAAAAACATTTTTTTCCTTTGTTTTTCACACGCGCATTCTCACGCATTTGCATTTGTTTTTTTTTTATTTTATTTTTCATTTTGTCGTGACCATGCGTGTGTGTTGCTCATTGTACATATTTTTATTTTTTTGGTTAGCATAGGCCTTTATGTGTGTATATTTAAGCCTATGTGTAATTAATTTTATTTTTAATTTTATGTTTATTTTAATATTTTTATTTCATATTATTATATATATATATATACTTATATATACTATATATATATTTATTTTATATTTAACCCCCCCCCCCCATTATCCCCGAATTGCAATTCCCCCCCCCCCCCCATTTTAAAAAAGGATGCAGTGTGCCTGGCCCTGCTCGATCGGTCGATCGAGACTGGCCTCGATCGATCGATCGAGCAGGTTAAGGCCGAGGGCTGCTACTTTTTCCCCCTCTTTTCTCTTATTCTCTCCTCTCCTCTCTCAAACTGGTTCGTGCCCTAGATTTTCCCCACACACATTTCTTCCATTTTCATCCAAATTCTACATATTCAAGGTATAATCTACATTACTTTTACATGAATTTGTAGCTTTTGTTTGATTTGTGTCACTAATTACATGTTTAAACCCTAGATTGACATATGTTTGAATGTGGTTGTTTGCCCCTAATTTTTTTGTTGTTCCAACCCTTGTTTTAAATGATTCTTGATATAAATCCACTCATGAATAAGTATGTATTGCTGCATTGTTGTTTTGTTCATGAGTGGGGGATTTCATTTGTTCTAATCGGTATTTTCAACCTTGACGCACATTGCGCACGACAAGTGTTCGTCAAAATGCCTAAAACAGATTTCAATCCAATTTTTGACGCACACTTGGGTGATTTTCATGCCTTGTCGCATTCTGACATTCTTCATCGCAATGTTGCATATTTTCACCTCGGTTTTGTTCACTTGCACCACCATTTCAACTTGTACACTACTAACCATAAATTGTGCTTACACTTTGCTTTGTATTGTGTAATTCTTATTTTGTAGGTTGAAATGGGACCAAAGAAATACTCGTCTACTAGGTGTGTGCCCGCCGGGGGCGTTGATGGTTTCCGCTACGAGCAGGAGCGGGATTGGTTCCACGCACACTTTTATACATCCGAGCGACCGCTTGGTTATCACTTTGCGTGGGTCCTTGAGGAGATACCGAGGGAGGCGCGTGTTCTGTTGCGCCGTCAGGGGTGGGAGCCCTTTCTTACCACTAACGGGCGCGTCGACGAGGAGTTGGTCTGAATATTCTACGCGACGTTAGTGGAGGTAAAGGGCAGCAGTGGTCCGACTACATACGAGGCCATGATCTGTGGGGTGCGAATTCCCTTCACTATATCAGATTTAGCAGATTTTATGGATGTTCCACTTCCCGCGGATTCAGTCAGTTTTCTTGGTGGGACTATTTTCGGCCGAGGGACATTGATAGAGGCCCTTGCACCGGGCGAGGCGTGGAAGAAGGGTGCTTTCCGCTCGGCTGCGATGGAGGACTTGCCTCGATTATTACACTACATCAATGTTCATTCCTTCATGGTGACGAACAACCGGTCTGAGGTTCGTCACAAGCATGCCGCATTGATCTACACGATGATCAATGGCTTGGGCAGTATCATCTTTCCCAGTATTTTTCTAGACATGATGTGCGCGACTGCGAAAGAGATCGCATGGAGATTTTTCTTTCCTTTTCCTGCCCTCATCACGAGGATTTGTACTTCACACGGTTGCCCGGAGTTGGACGCTGACCGTAAGCATTACCCACTCGGGCTTCTATCTAAGGACAACATCTCGAAAATGCTAAAGCACGAGTGGGGGCAACCGACGGGTAAGAGACAGAGGGCAGATATGGCTGACTTGCCGGACGACGAGGAGGATGAGATACGTGAGATGGAGATAGGTGAGGGTTCTCACGCGCCACACACCGATGATGATGCCCTCTTTGTGGCATTCCAGGCCGTGCAGGACCAGCGCTGGAAGGAGACCCAGCTCAGGTGGGCGACTTGGGAGTCCCGCCTGGACCAGTTGCAGGCCTAGCAGCGACAGCATTGGGCACAACAGCAGGCCGACCAGCGGAAGTTTCACGTCGAGCAGCGGCAGGAGTGGTCCGTGCAGAGGCAGGCGAGGGCACAACACAGACAGGATTACCGAATGATGCAGCGGATGATGAGAGATCTTTATCTGCAGCGCAGTGATTCCAACACACCATTGCCTCCTCATTTTTAGGACCCTTCTGATCCTAGTGGTTTCGGCCACTAGGCTGTTGTTGTACTGGGTTATTTTTGTATTCCGGGATCGGATAGTATATTGTACTTTTTATTTTTATTTTTATTTTTATTTTTATTTGTATTTCTTTTATTTCAGGAGTTGTAATGTATTAAGTGATTTTGTATTGAACTTATGAAATGAGAAATGAAAATGTAGTTTGTGGTTGTTTATTAGATTTTGATGTGTGTGACCTTCCATTTTATAAAATCAAAAAGTTCACCATCAATTTATCTAGTATTTGCACTTCAACCCCTCTACATTATTGTGACTTGTGACATAAATTCTCTTAACTTAATACATCGGTACATATTCTTCATATGCTTTGTACTAACTTGTTTTGCAGCTTCATTTGGACTTGTACTTATAGAGATCGCTCCACATTTGGGTAATATCATTCTTTTCCTAGCTTTGTGTTGTGTTCTTTAATGGACGCATTGGGGACAATACAACATTTAAGTTAGGGGGTGTAGGATATTCTATCCATTTTGCTGTTTAGTCCTTGGATTTGATTACTATTTAGTTACAAATCATGTTTTTGTTAAAAATTTGAAAATTTTCAAAAATATTTTCTTTCTTTTTTCTCCTTTATTGGGCATTTTGCCCTTGTTTCCGATGATAAATTTTAATAATTGCCTGATCAAATAGACAATTCAACGATGCATGTTCTCGATTTTAGAAGTTATTAGATTTTAGTCCCTAAATCATTGATATTATGAATAACTTCATGAATTAAACTTTAATCCGTGAGCACATGCACCATTCTTGTTATATTGATTTGGTTTAAGAATTTTATAACTCGGTATGCTTTTGTTGTATTGTATATACTTACACCGAGTGAGATTAGAGACTTATCTTCATTAGTGAGTGTATACACTATTCTTTCCTCTTTGAAAACGTTACAGTCGTTGGTAATCTCTTTATTCTTTCATTGACCGTTCATTAATTGAGTTCATCCTTGAAATGTGTTACTTGAGCATGATTTTCATATGTTGTTTTGACTCGAGAATTGCGTATACTTTGTGAAATGATCATAGGCCATCTTTGTTTTTTCGCCCATATGACCTCGACCTCACCTTTCTTTTCACTACTAGCCTTTCTTTTCACTACCCAAAATCCCTTATCCAACTCCAAATTGGAGTTTTATACCATATATATTACCTTACATACCCTTGTTTGGATTGTTGCTTGGAATTGAATGTTATTATTGTTGTGTGGTTGCAATTTGAGTATGAAAAGAGTAAGAAGTGAAAAGAAAAAGAAAGAAAAAGAGTGAAAAAGAGAAAGTTGAAAACAAAAAAAAAACAAAAGAAAAAAAAATGAGAAAACGGAAGAAAAGAAAAAGAAAGAGAAAGTTGTTTATATTGTTTGTAGTATTTCAATAAGCTTTGATTACTCTCTCGATTGTTATATCTAATGCTCGTTTGGACATCTTTGTCCAACTTTTGATATTGCCCACTTTTTCACATTATTCTGAGTTTCATCCCCAAACACTTTGAATCCGTACATATACCGTTCATTTCGTACCTTAACCCCAAACCTACATTACAACCCTATAAAGTCCTATGTGATCTTAGGGTGCATTTAATTTAAAAGTCATAATAGTTTTGATAATCTGTGAAAATGCATTTCGCCTCTTTTAGTGTGCGGTATCCTTTCATTGAGATTACAGTTTTTCCTTTTATATATAGCGTTCTTCAATTGTGACATGTGCGCGGCCTAGTTTCCCTTTACATTTACTCCTTATGCCCGCATGTCCAGTGTGTTACCTCACTGTTTCAAGTGAATTCATTTGATGAGTGTAATGCCCGTGAGGATTGACTTTTATGCATGCTTTGATATTTAGTATCCGAGTTATTTAAGTTTTTCGCCAAATGATACTTTGCATATGCTCACTCCCCTCCCACATGTTAGAGTTTCAATTCATTGAGGTGCATTCGATAATGTTAATAACTACGGACTTCTCATGCAAATTCGTTTGCTATGCTAATAACATGATGAGTTTGTCTTACTTGATTGGGCATATGTTGAGGAAACTTTATGATGTTTGTGGGTTCCATCACTGAAAACCCTCACGAGATGACACTCGTCCACTAGGGTAACCTAGGGGTTTAACGGCTTATTGCATATGCTAAATGCAATCGAATCGCCCGCGAACGTGGCTTTATGCTTTGATACCATCTTTTTGTACTATCTCCTGTGTTTGTTTACTTGTTCTTCCTGTTGCATCCTATTTCATTGCTACGGACTAGCAATGTGTAAGTTAGGGGGTGTGATACGAGGCAAATATTGCGTATTTCATCCGTCGAACCTACGCATTTTAGCCCCCTCGGGTGCCTTAATCGCTATATTTAAGCCCGTTAACCAGACAACTTCGATTTATACTATTAACATGCTATATGAGGTATAATTGGGCTTTTGTAGGTATTTAGGTACCAAGTATGGGATCCGGACGCATTCCGCGCAATTTTCGTACGCAACCGCACGTTCAAGGGAAATCCAGTCATTTCACAGACTGGGCACCAGGCCCGACATCCACATGGAAGTTGTATCTCTCCTCTCTAGCTTCGCGTGACCGTGAACGGTGCGTGATTCTGAGTTCCTACGACATAGTTACGGCGATTTGAGCGGAGATGGATTGTATGCCAATGCAGGGGAAATTGCAGGCTGCCACTGCTTGATCTATCGATCGAGCCTAAGGGTCGATCGATCGATCCTTCTTATTTTTTCCACGATTTACACTGTCGATCGATCGACCACAGGGGTCGATCTATCGATCCCCTGTTTTCTCCTGCAGATATTTTCTTTCTTTTTTTTCTTCTTTTCTTTTATTCCAACTTACTATATAAGCTAGTTTTTGTTGTAATAAGAGGAGACTCTCATATTCTGATTTAGATAGTTTTTAGTTAGGGTTTGGTTTGGAGAGTTCATTATCTCTTCTTCTTGTATTGACAACCCATGTGGTTTTGTAAGATTGAACTATTCACTTCCTCTCCGTTAATATAGTTTGTTCTTCATTCTTTCCTTGCCTTGTAATTTAGTTTCCATGCTTTCTAACTAGTTTACATGCTTTAATTCTTGCTTTCCTAGTTTAATTAGCACAATTTAGTTTAACTCACAATGCACCCTTAGATAAATAGGGTCGGGATTTCATTTCCGCCATTTTTGGGCCCCGAGCTCCGAAAACTAGGTTTCGTGCAAAATCGCGTTTAATTGAAACCGCGTGTATTAAAGTTGGATTGTTATGCGTTTAACTTTATTTGTCACGCAACTTTAGTGTTTATAGAGATAATCCGAATTTAATCCGCGTGCGACCATTTTCCATTAAATGTTTAATCTCGCAACTTTGGATTAAATTCCTTATTGTGTGATGTTTATGCTTAATTGGATATGCTCGATTAAATTGCTTTTGAGCCTTAACACTAGTTAGTATTTGTTTAGATCCGTGTGGTAGGATGCGATCCAGATCCTCGCTTTACTTTAATTTAGCGTTAACTTCTCTTTTCTTTAGTCACCATAACCACCCATCACCTTTTCTTATTTCTTTTACACCATTTTTATTCTTGAAGTTTTAAAACAATTAACATCTAAAATTTAATCACTCCCTGTGGATTTCTTATGATACCCGACTTACCGCTGTGCTTTCTTGTCAAGTGTAGTAGTAGCTTAGATTTTTTTTGTATCACGACGGCGAAACACACAACGATTGTATCCTCACACGAACACACTTTTTTCGCCCGGTCACGTTCAAGGGCAATCTGGTCATTTCACAGACTGGGCACCTGGCCCGACATCCACACAGAAGTTGTAACTCTCCTCGCTAGCTTCGCGTGATCGTGAACGGTGCGTGATTCCGAGTTCGTACGACATAGTTACGGTGATTTGAGCGGAGATGGATTGTATGCCAATGCAGGGGAAATTGCAGGCTGCCACTGCTTGATCGATCGATCGAGCCTGAGGGTCGATCGATCGATCCTTCTTATTTTTTCCACGATTTACACTGTCGATCGATCGACCATAGGGGTCGATCGATCGATCACCTGTTTTCTCCTGCAGATATTTTCTTTCTTTTCTTTCTTCTTTTCTTTTATTCCAACTTACTATATAAGCTAGTTTTTGTTGTAATAAGAGGAGACTCTCATATTCTGATTTAGATAGTTTTTAGTTAGGGTTTGGTTTGGAGAGTTCATTTTCTCTTCTTCTTGGATTGACAACCCATGTGGTTTTGTAAGATTGAACTATTCACTTCCTCTCCATTAATATAGTTAGTTCTTCATTCTTTCCTTGCCTTGTAATTTAGTTTCCATGCTTTCTAACTAGTTTACTTGCTTTAATTCTTGCTTTCTTAGTTTAATTAACATAATTTAGTTTAGTTCACTATGAACCCTTAGATAAATAGGGTCGGGATTTCATTTCCGCCATTTTCGGGCCCCGAGCTCCGAAAACTAGGTTTCGTGCAAAATCGCGTTTAATTGAAACCGCGTGTATTAAAGTTGGATTGCTATGCGTTTAACTTTATTTGTCACGCAACTTTAGTGTTTATAGCGATAATCCGAATATAATCCGCGTGTGACGTTTATGCTTAATTGAAAATGATCGATTAAATGTTTTCGAATCGAAATTCTAATTAGTAGTTGTTTAGCCCGTGAATGTGTGTATGCGATCCCGATCCTCGCTTTACTTTAATTTAGCGTTAACTTCTCTTTTCTTTTGTCACCATTTCCACCCATTGCCTTTTCTTATTTCTTTTACACCATTTTTATTCTTGAAGTTTTAAAACAATTAAAATCTAAAATTCAATCACTCCCTGTGGATTTCTTACGATACACGACTTACCGATGTGCTTGCTTGTCAAGTGTGGTAGTAGCTTAGGTTCTTTTGTATCGCGGCGGCGAAACACACAACGATTGTGTCCTCACACGAACACACTTTTTCTGCCCGGTCAAATAGCCTAACAGTATTCTCGCATCGCTTAGGGAGTCTAACTTTCCTAATTACTCTCTATCCCACAGGATGTAGCATTTACTCCTAAAAACACAGAAATATGCATGTTTGGGTTTCTTGCCAGTCCATAATTCATAAGGCGTCTTAAGTGTGTGTGGACGCAGGTAAACCCTATTGACCGTGCGGCATGTAGTGGACACTGCCTCTACCCAAAATCTCCTAGAAACCTTACGACCTAGAAGCATAGATCTAGCTATTTCCTAAATCATCCTATTCTTTCTCTCAACAATCTTATTTTGCTGAGGAGTCTTCACAGCAGAAAACTTATGTTTGATCCCAATGCTATCACAGTAAAGATAGACCTTTGCTTCCTAAAATTCAGTGTCGTTGTCACTACGTATCCTGTCAATAGTGACTCCGTGTTGATTTTTTAGGACACGGCACTTGGTCGTTAAAAACTCCACAGCATCAAATTTCTCCCTCAGAGAACCTACAATCAAGTATCTGGAGAAATCATCCACCATCACGAGGATATACCTCTTACCACCCAGACTCTCAGTACGAGTAGGACCCATAAGATCCATGTGAATAAGCTTAAGTACATGAGAGGTGGTAATCGAATGCAACTTCCTATGCGGACTACGAATTTATTTTCCCAACTGACAGGGTCCACAAACCGTTGAAGTTGGCTTTCCAAGAGATGGTAAGCCACGTATTAGGTCTTTTTTAGCTAAACGAGTTAGATCTCTAACGTTCGCGTGATCGAGACGTTGGTACCACAAATCCATAGGAGTAATCGTGGCGCTGTTGCAGACAAGTGAGGATGTGGGCTCAGTCCCATAGAAATTATCCTTTGTCCTCACCCCTCACACTAAAAGTTTACCGGCTTGATTATAGACATTACATGCGTCCCGTTCAAACTTAACGGCAAAGTCAGCGTCGCACAGCTTGCTAATGCTGAGAAGGTTTGCCTTCAAACCTTTGACGTACAAAACATTCTCAAGCTTAGTAAATCCTAGTAACTCTACAGTACCACATCCTACAATGCTAGACTTGATCCCATCTCCAAAGGTGACTCTACCGTCCTTGTAATTCTCAAGAGAAGTAAAAAATGAGGCATCACCTGTGAGGTATTATGTGCTTTGAGAGCGAGATGAAAGAAAAAGGCCTTTTTATCTTTCTTAGGTACCCAAGAAGTGGTGACCTTTTGTTTACCTTTGTTGTTGTTGGTTTTAGCCGGAATGTGAGAAGCATTTACTGATGGCAAAGACATCCGTCGGAATTCCTCCATCAAACTCTGTGATGTGGCAGCTAAAAACTCAACTCACTCTCTCAGACTGGTAAAATCATCAGTATGCTGTGGTAGAGCAGTAGTACGTCATATCCGACCCATAATATAGAAAAACTCCCTAAGATGGCCTTTCTTTTGCAATAAGTACAAAATAACACAGTCAAAGGCGGGCCTTGTTTTTTTTTCTTAGTCGAACTCTCCTTCGAGGTTTTTGACGATGGCCATAAGGGGTTGTAGTAAACTGAGGAACTGGTCCAGGTGCAATTTGGGACGTGGAAGCACTATCATAACCAATTCCCTGCCTATCACAAAAACCTAAAGCGGGGCCGTGGAGCATCTTTCCCATCTTCCCAGATCTGTCCTCGATTTATACCTTAACTTCAAGTGCTCTCTCCAAATCCTGAGTAAGTTGGGCTACAAGGGCTTCAAGTTTCTTCTGAGTCTCCACGGAGGAATGGAGCTCACTCGTAAGACTAGCCACTTGTTTAGTCAAGTCCCCTCTCTCTTTCTCAAACCAACTCTCTCTTCTCTAAACAAACTCTCTTTCTCAACACAGGCAGACTCTCTCTCTCTCTCTTAAGATAGTGGAGGTGGAGGACTCTCTCTCTCTCGTTTTTCTTAAATCTTCCTCTAAAGGGGTGATCCTAAGAACTAACGCTTTGTTATGCTTTTTAGTTTTAAATTACTCTGAATATAGCTCGGTGTAGGCGCGTTGAAGGTCACTATCGCTCTCACTCGTGTCATCCTCCCCCTCACTCACATCGATCTCACTATCGAGGTGTCCCAGTGAAGCAGCATCCTCATTGTCGTGAGGAGCACTATAAGTACTCACATGACTAGCCATGAATGCGGTGAAGTTACACTCATGCGGTGACTCATCTCCAGAATCCACCGACTCGACCTCACTGTCGCCACTAAGGGTAGCATTAAGGAAAACTTTCCCCTTATCTCTGTTCAGCCTAGTAGCACACTCAAAAGCTCTATGACCCCTACCGTCGCACTCAAAGCATCTATCACTTTCCTTTTTAGGAGTATCTTTAAAATCTTTTTCATTTTTATTTTCAAACTTATTTTTCTCAAACTTCGTTTTATCTTTAAAAAATACTATTTTCTTGAATTTGAGAATTCTCTTGAATTTTTTTGCAAATAGGGCCAAATCATCTAAGTCAAAATCACACTCAGAATCTGACGTATCTGTCTCTCTTTTTCTAGATAACTCTCCCCTCTTTCTTGCCGATCCCTCACTCTTTCTTTCCTGGGCATTAAGTTCAATTACCTTATCTTTAGACTTGATAGATTTAGGAAACATATCAATTTCATACGTTTGCACGTCTCCTACAAGTTCTTCCAATTTAAGCGTATTTAAATTACCCATAAAATTTAACACAGTGACTTTGGGGATAAAACGCTTAGGCAGTGATCTAAGAATCTTTTTAAAAACTCTAGCATTAGGAATGTGTTCACCAAGATTAAAGCTAGTGTTAACAATATCAGACAGTCTGGCATAAAATTCATCAAACTATTCAGATTCAAGCATGGTGATTGTTTCAAATTGAGTTGTTAAATTTTGCAGTTTAGACTCTTTCACAACATTAGTTCCTTCATAGGTGAGTTGCAAAACATCCCATGCCTCTTTTGACGTGGTGCAAATCATTATGCGTTGAACTCATCAGGTGTGACAGACACAGAAATAGCACTTAAACCCTTAGAATTTAAAGATGACCATTTAAATTCTTCTTCAGTCCATGTAGTAACATGTTTTAAATTGGTTACGTTTTCAAGAGTGACGGAGGGAGGTGTCCACCCTCTTTCAACCAAAATCCAGACACGTTCATCAATGGCTTTTGATACCAATTTGAGAAGAGTGCACTTGTGTTCAAATAAGGAAGTTATTTAATTAAACTCAGTTTTTATCAATTAGGTCCTAAACATGCATCTAGGTGTGATTGATGATGATAAAATCAAGCAAGAACATTCAAACACACACAAATGAGGGAAAATCCCCAAAAGGGGCAAAACCTTTTATTTTCACTATAATTTTGTAATAAAACAACTTAGATGGATTATAATGAAAATATGTGACACAGAAATACCCGAGGGTGTCGGTTCTGATGTCATCGACTGGAACTATCCCTTTCTAGTAGGGTAGCAATGAAGAAGAGAACGGCTTCCTCATAAATTACTCCAGATAAGTAAATGATCCTCATGAAGGTTTAAAGATTCACATACATATATGGGAGTGGTTTTGTGAATCAAAAAGGTTTAGAAAACCTTAAAAAGATGAAGTCTTATTCATGACTATTTTCGCAGAATTTTGAGATTGCAGAAAGACTTGAAAATCGTGTAGAAGGTGAACAGGTATTTATACAAAAATCGAGGCGATGGATCGTTCGAACGAGATAGCCATGTCGCTCGAACGAAGGACATATGTCGTTCGAATGAGATCACGCGACATGCCTATCTCGCGCAAATGACAATCAAAGTCATTTGAGTGAACTCGTCGTTCAAGGCACTTCGATTCTACACTTAGAAAAAATTCTGCTTTTGATAAAAAATTAATCCAGACTTCAAAAACAATTTTCAAAAAATTTCCCAAATATTTGTGCAAATATTAAAGCTCTAATAAACCATTTTAATGATAAAACGTAGTGGAGTAGTGGGAATGAGCTAAGTAGCACGTCGCATATAGCATGATGCACGTGAAGATAATGGATGCATTGACATCGGATTAAGGCCATCGACGATGATTGTGTTGATGTGCCGAATGTAACGTTATCAGTACATACAAACTGTGATCCGGGAGAAAATAGACAATTGCTAGATTCTACCCCGGACGTTTATAAAATTATGTCCTTACCCTTAATAATTGCGACACTTTGATTCATCACTTTCATTGTATTTTATACCCCGTTAATTTGTACATTCTACCATTCTCGTTCATGTATTTCCCGGTTCTTATATTCATTTATTGACTAACCCCTGAGTTCATCATATGTATTTTGTATTTGTCTTTATTGAGCTTTTATAGGTCGCGGGAATGCATTTTGGGAAGTTTGGTTTTGATCCGGAAAAGTTCCGTTGACACTTACACAGTCGGGGGCATTTTAGTAATTTTGGTACTGGGGTTTTGATCCCTATTTCTTCACGGAAGTTGTAGACCTTCTTCTTATCTTCGCATAGCCTCCGACGGTTCTTGAATCCGACCTTGAACGAAGAAGTTATGGTTGTTTCGGTGAAACATGGGAGAAATAATGCGAATATAGGCACTTTCCTTCTCCAGCAGGCCCGAATCGATTCGCGATTATTGTCAAATCGATTCAGTTTCATACAGGGTCAAATCTCTACATTTCTGAATCAATTCGGATTTGGCACCGAATCGATTCAGCCCTGTATTTCCAGCTTTCTTCTTATTACTAGTTTGCCATTTTTATTGGATTTTTGGGATATATCCCTTGTTTTTCCTCTTTTGTAGATATAGATTACTTTTGTTAGATATTTGGTGATATAGAAAAGCACTCTCTTCTCTCTCCTAGGTCAAGTTCATTTATGGTTTCTACCAACTTGTGAATCTTTGATTACTAGTTGAATTGTTGTTATTAATGCAAGAAAGGTTCATTTACTTCTTCTCTACTTGTTCTACTAGCCTTAAATTGCATTTAATTCCATCTCTTGTATTGGTTGGTGCTTGAACTAGATAATTAACTTAATTATGTTGTTAACTAGCATGTGTAGTTTAGTTTCAATTATGAGTAGCTAGACTTATGATTGGGGATCAAAATCCCACCTTGGATGCTTGAACTTCATATTTATGGTTTGGTTTATAATTGTTCTAATGGAACTTCATGTGTTGGTTTTGGAGTATCATAGTTTCTTAACTTCTCTTGTCATGCAAGGGTTAGTGTTTGAATCTTTACTACAAACCCAACCCATCTAGCAATAATTAATTAACCCCTAATCCCCCATTGTTGAGTTTAGTCTCTACATAGTTGATGTTCGGACTTAATTAGTTATGCTCGATTAGAATTAATTTCAACCAAGCCCTATAATCCCCTTCTTTGTGAATCTGAGGTGGGAGAATGATCCTCGATCCCTTTGATTTCTTCAACTCAAGCTTATCTTAGTTCTTTTCATAGTTCCGTAATTATTAATTAATTAACTTATCATCAATAGTATATTAGTTTAGAGATTAGTCTCAACCACTTTTCCAAACTATTAAATCATCTTTTACACTTTAACTTTTGTGACGTTTAGAGAATCCTTTAAACCTTATTATGTTCTCTTAGGAGTGTTTCAATCCCTGTGGATCACGATTCCGTACTTACGGGATATTACTTGTTGCGATAGATTTGCACTTGAATCACAAGATTTATTCTGGTCGCACCAAGTTTTTGGCGCCGTTGCCGGGGATTGGCAACTATCTTAGGGTTTAGAAATTCTCTTTACACTATCGTTCCCTGTGGCAAAGGGACATCACGGTTTCCAAAAATCAATCCAAAAATTCTGTAAATGCATGACGCGAGTAGTAGCAATTTGAATCCTATTCGTGAACCATCGTCTAGTGAACCCTCGGATTACTGGATACCTTTACCATCAATTTCTCGTTCTAGTTCGGTCTCGTCTTCTTCGTATACGTGGGCCCACTCCGATCCTATAACCATGGCCGACAATGTTAGTGAGCACGGTAGTCAAGGGGTTGCCCCTGAGCCCCCATATAGGACCATGCATGATTATTTGCAACCGGAGAGGACCACCTCTCCGTCTTGTATCATTTTTCCCTACAATGCCTCACAATTCCATTTTCTTAATGGAATGATTCAATTACTTCCTACTTTCCATGGCATGGACAGTGAACAACCTTACCTTCATGTTAGAGAGTTTGAGGAGGTGTGCGCTACTTTTAGCGATCAAAACTGTCCTCTAGATGTCACACGTCTCAAACTCTTCCCATTTTCCTTGAAGGATAAAGCCAAAAATTGGCTTTGGTCTTTAGCTCCTAATTCCATCGGGAGTTGGTGCGAAATGCAAGCGCAGTTTTTAAAAAAATTCTTTCCAACTCATCGCACTAACTCTTTAAAGAGTCAAATCCAAACATTCGTTCAGATCGAAGGTGAATCATTCGAGCGATGTTGGGAGAGATTTAATGAGTTTCTTCATAAATGCCCACACCACGGTTTTGAAAAGTGGAGATTAATCTCATTTTTCCACAATGGGCTTACACTTAATGCGAAACAAATGGTGGAGACAATGTGCTCCGGTGAGTTCTTTGGTTTAGATCCCGATGATGCGTGGGCACATTTCAAATATTGTGTCGAGACCACCCAAGCATGGGATACCTCGGATCCGAACAAAACCAGTTCGCGACCTTCGGTTCCGTCCTCGTCTAACCCTGGTATGTATCACCTCACTGATGAGGATGAGATGAAAATGAGATTAGATAAATTATCTAAGAAAGTTGAGGAGTCCGGTTCGAAGGTTCGAGATCCCGTTGTTCAAACTCATTCCGTAATTGAGGAGTTATGTTCCATTTGCGACACTAATGCTCATTTGACCCAAGATTGTCCCACTATTCCGGCTTACAAAGTGATCCTCCATGACCAAGCGAACTCTATGGGAGTTTTTGAAGATCCCAAAACGTTCCCGACCAAGGGTTTAATCCATCTTGGGGTAACCAACTTGGTTACCAATATCCACAATCTCGTCCTCCCCAGCCTCACAATTACCAACAACCGTACAACCAACAACCACCTCCACCAGTTATACCTCCCTACGCGCACCCGAACAAGAGAAGTCTAGAAGAAATTTTTCAATCTTTTGCGACTTCTCAACAAGCCACAAATGCTAGGCTCGAAAAAGAAATTTCTAAGTTGGCCGCTTCTTTGAGTGTGCAAGAAAAAGGAAAATTCCCGTCACAACCTCATGGGCCCGTTGGGCAAAACAACATTAATTCCGATGTTTCTACTCCTTCTTCCCCTCAATATAGGTCTATGGAACATGCTAATTCCATTACCACTCTTAGGAGTGGTAAGGTGATTGAAAATCCACCTCCACCTTCCCCGAAAGAATCCGACGAGGTCACAATAACTCCCCGAGAGAGTGAAGTGACTCCTAAAAAGAAAAGAGATTAGTCACCGACCAAGGGGCCGAAAACTTCAGTCCCTTGTCCATTTCCCGCACCCTACCCTCAAAGGCTCCTTCCCATTGTTAAACCCAACAAAGATCAAGAAATCATGGAGACATTCAAACAAGTAAAAATCAATCTCCCTCTCCTTGACGCGATTAAGCAAATCCCTTCCTATGGCAGGTTTTTGAAAGATTTGTGCACCTTTAAGAGAAATCATGTTTCTCGCAAAAAGGTGGAGTTAACTGAACATGTTAGTTCCATTTTCCAACACAACACAATTCTAAAATTTAAGGACCCAGGGTGTCCAACTGTTTCGTCTATGATTGGAAACTTCGCCATTAATCGCGCTCTTCGTGATCTAGGAGCTAGTGTGAACCTCTTGCCGTATTCGGTTTATCTTCAATTGGACTTGGGAGAACTTAGTCCTACCAAAACTAAAATTCAATTGGTCGATGGCTCCACCAAAATTCCATGGGGCGTCTTGGAAGATATCCTCGTCCAGATAGACACCTTTGTGTTCCCGGTCGACTTTATCGTTCTCGATACCCAACCTGTTTTAAGCCCGAACAATCAACCTCCCGTCATCTTAGGACGACCATTCCTCGCGACCGCGAATGCTTCAATAAATTGTAGGAATGGTGAGATGAACTTGTCTTTTGGGAATATTACATTAGATGTCAATATTTTCAATGTGTCGCACCTCTCGAGTGACGAATATGATTGTGTGAGGGAAGTGAATTTCGTTGGAACGATATGTATGGACGACGATCATATTGCGAGGGAGGAAATAGAATGGAGTGTGTTAGATGTGTGTTTTGACATGCTAGGAGAGGTTGGCGTAGGAGAAAACCATGAACTTGGGGATAAATTAGGCAATTTTGATTTCACTCCGATTGATGACTCTATCGTTTCCGAAACTGACATTTACATAGAGTCATTAATCCCGTGTACGGAGGGTTGCTCAGAGAAAAATAGGGTAGAAAATGTCTCTATCTATTTGTGCACCGACCCACCGGTTCGTCACTTTAAGAACCCATGGCCCCCTCTTTCAAATATTAATTCGGTTTTCAAAACCAAACGCGGGTCCAGCGGTTGGGGTAGTCCATTTTGGATAGGTGTCATATCCTCCGATCTTTAACCCGAAATAATTGTTAAGTTTATGAGCCTTAGTTGGAGCGAAGTCGGACCGAGGGTAAGGATAGGTGTTCACATTGTGAAGTACGTCCTAATAATATCTGCGGATTTATAACCGTACATCGTACATAGTAGCCCCGTTAGCAGGGGTGATTCGGTTCGGTGAATCCTCAATTTTGGTGCCGAGCAACCCCCGGCACGTGAGGGGTTGCAATTTTTTGGTTCCGAACCACTTACATACATATGGTATATCATTTTGGTCCATGAAATCCAGTTGAGGTGGCCCGAAAATTTAAACTTCATGAGAATTAGAAAATCAGCATAGCAGAAACTTGGATCCCAGCATCCGAATCGATTCGGTTTATCACCGAATCGATTCGACCCTTCCCAGTGGCAAAATTTAGAGTCAGCGAATCGATTCGCTATTCTGCCGAATCGATTTGGTTAATCCAAAGTGTCAGGTCTCTTCTCCCGAATCGATTCGATTTATCACCGAATCGATTCGGCCCCTTCCAGTGTTCAATCCGAGAGTAGCGAATCGATTCGGTTTAATACCGAATCGATTCGGAGCACCTGTTCACTTAAAATTCCCACATTTTGTTTTAATCCTCTTCTCATTCTCTCTACTCTCTTTACCTGCGAACTCAGCCTCTCCCATACCATTTCCCTTCTTCCACATTTCTTCCCCGAGGCTTCCTCTTCCAAGGCATCCTCATCCAAGGTAACTAATTCAACCCTATTAAATCAATTTCAATTCTTATTTTGTGTTTTTGGTATAAAAGTAGGGTTAAATGCATATTTGTAAAATCCACATCTTTTCTGCATGAAACTCCTTATTTTCCCATTGTTTGTGATGTGAATCCAACAAATACAACTTGTTTATGTGCTTTGATGATTAAGTTGTATTTGTTGGGGTTGTTTTCACATTGAGTATGTCATTTTTACCCTACTTTCTATATATTGCGCACTATATGTTCGATGAAATGCTTCTGTGAAGATTTTGTGCGCTAAAGCTTCATCTTCGCACCTTTTATCGCAGATTCTTGTTGAATTATCCTTGTTTGAGTGCAGTGTGCGTCGGTTACGTCTATTCGACCAATTTTTCCCAACGCACACCTTCCGAACCTAGTTCCCTTTATTTCACAATTGCTTTGATTTTGTGCATCGCACTTATGGTGTGTGTATTGAATTAATGTTTTGTAGGTTTCTTCAATCTCCAAGCCCACATCCAATATAATTTCGGGTCGGGGAGGTTTCGTATCCTTTCGCTCAAAGTAGGAAAGGGACTGGTTCCGGGGTAAATTTCCTTCGGGTCGCCCTATTGCTATTGAGAGGCCTGTGCACCTTGAGGATTTCCCCGCCTCTGTTCGTCAGTACTTTCAGAAGTTTAATTGGGAAGCCCACCTTGCCAGGGCGGGTGATGTCAATGATGAGCATGTTCGTCGGTTCTAGGCGTCTCTCGTCCCAACCGGGGAAAGAACTTTTGAGGCTTACGTGCGGGGTAAGCGAATTCCTATTTCAAAGCCTCTCTTGGCTATGCATCTGACTGGGGCCGATAACCCCGAGGATTTTGGTTACCCTTGCTCCGATGAGGGGAGGCTTACGAATGAGACCCTGATTGCGCATCTGGCGCTAGGGAATGTTTGGACTGGGGAGACTTTCCCCACATCTCTTATGCCCGACAACCACCGTATCATCCACCTTGTTGCTGTTAATTCCATCACGCCGACCCAAACCAAGGATGTTCTTCATTCCGCCCAGGCCCACTTCCTTTACCATCTCTCGGACGCTAATTCTATTGTCAACCTTCCCGCATTGGTACTTCAGCGGATGCTAAAAGCCGCTTACTGTGAGAAGGGTACCACTACCCTCCCGTATGCGCGGTTGGTTTCCCGAATTTGTAGAGATGCTGATTGCGAGGTGGCGGGTACGGATAACATTCCTTGCCTCCCCAAGTTGCTTGGCGAGAAGGCCATTGAGAAAAGTTTAGGAAAAGATTATTGGGAGAGGAGGAAGAAGCGAATGTTGGATGCTCCTGATGCTGCGGATGCCCCTGATGCTCTTATGCCGGATATTCCAGAAGTGCCTCATCATGTGCCTCATCCTTCCCCATCTTCTATTGACCCCATTACATATCTTGGGGTGCGAATGGATGAGTTGCAGGCGGATTTTACAGAGTTTCGGGGCACTTACATGTCGAGCTTTGCTGCGTTCCAGGATGATTTTACCGCTTATCGGGGCGCTTACGAGCGCAATATCTCGATGATTACTCGGGCGCAGATGGACCTATTTTCACATCTACGAGGGGGCGAGGCTGCTGTGCCTCCATACCTTTATGACCCCTATGTCCCTCATGACCCCACCGCGCCCGAGTCCCCGCGCCGCCATCCGGATGATATGTAGGCCGCTGTCATCCTACTTTCTCTGCTGTTGACTTTTGTGGTTCTTCATTTTGATTTTTCGGTTTGTAACTTTGTAATTGTGTATTGGTGTGGGGAGGAGAGAGTAGATTTAGTGTATTTTCTAATTTTGAATTTTGTGCCCCATGTACACAACTTGTGATTATTAATGAAGTTACTCATTTTCAGTTTCATACTTGTTCTTGTATATATCTCTTTTGTATATATTATTGTTTATGGTACTAACTTGTAACAGGCATGCCGTTGCGCGTTTCTCGAGTTACTCCTTACGGGGTGACTATTTTCTAACCCCTTTTCCCTTTTTATCCCTACTAACATTGGGGATAATGTTTCATTCAAGATAGGGGGTATGGTTTACAATTGTGATGCCGGTTATCATGTTAGTATTTATTTATTTATTTATTTATTAATTAAAAAAAATAAAAAATAAATAAAAAATAAAAAAATCTTTCTCTCTCTCATATCTACTATGATTACTTATATGATCAACATATCCTATTGTATAGCTATGAAGCATGCTTTGAGTCATTGATTTATTACCCTTTAGCCCGTTATTGTTTGCATTGTGAATAGCATCATAAAATTAAACTGTGAAGTTTTGAGCATATACACAAATACTTATTTATGATTTGGTTTAAAGTGTTTCAAATTCGTTATTCTATGTGCATGTTATACCCTTACAAAAGTGAAAATTGAGACTTATCATCATTTGTGATTGTATACACCCACTCTATCTCTTTCTTTTCAATGAACTCGTTGTCGATCTCATTTTCTTTTCATTTGATTGCATACTAACTGATTTATCACTTGAGCATGATTTTCAATGGTGTTGAGTCCCGCGAATCACATGAAACTCTAGGAAAGGATTATAGGCCCTTATTGTTGTTTAACCCATATGACCTTGACCTTTCGCTTAAATGTTTCCCCTAGTCAATCCCCTTGAGCCGTGTTATTCCTTTCGTTTCAACCCCAAATCCCTTGTCCAACTCCACATTGGAGTCCTAAACCCTTATTTACTCCTCCCGTACCTTGATTAGGGATTGTTCCCGGGATTGAATGATGTTGTTTATATGTATTGCAATCAAGCTATGAGTGAGCAGAGCAAAGAACAAGAAAAAGAAAGAAAAAGAAAAGAAAAGAAAAAGAAAAGAAAAGAAAAAGAAAAGAAAGAAAAAGAAAATAAAAGAAAAAGTTTCGAATAAAATCGGTCCTAGTTGTTTCCCATTTCACCATGTGTATGAATATCAAAGTCTCACTCTCATGAATACATTTCTTGTGGAATTTGATTTCGATTCCTAAATTTCCCATTAAATCCATTATCCCGCGTGCTATTCTCGAATCTCCTTTGATCCTACACACATCCCTTTCTTTTCCTAACCCTAACCTAGTCTAAATTCTATACCCCAAAAGTCCTATTTGATCCTAGGGTGATGTGATTCAAAGGTCGAACATTAGCGATAATCTGTTTAAATGCTTTTATCTTGGTTAATATGTAGTATCCTTTCATGAGATTGTATTTTTCACTCTTATATTGCGTTCTTCATTGATGACATGTGTGTGGCCTAGTTTCCCTTTACAATTACTCTTAATGCCCGCATGTCCCGTGTGTGTTACATCCCATTTCTAAGTGTTTCATTTGTTAAGTGTAACAACCGGAGAGAACTTGAGTATGCATGACTTAGCTTTTATATGGATTTTAAAAGTTTTGCCAAATCTAAATTACCACATGTGTCCGCTTACTTCGCATTTCCATGGTTTCGGTTTTTATTGAAGTTATTTGTTTAATGCCGATAATTGCCGTCTTTTGTGTGAGCTTCGTTCACTTTGTTGATAAATTGTGCTTCTTAGATATTTGTTGAGCTACGCATTGGATTTTGTCGTATCATTGTATGAGTTGATTTGATGTTTGTGGGTGTCATCCCTGGAAACCCTCACGAGACCTCACTCGTCCCCTACGGCCACCTAGGGGTTTAACGGCTTATTGCATCCGCTAAATGCAATCGTCCGCCTACGAAAGTGGCATTTTTCCCTTCGTTGTACATATTTCTTCTATTTTGGTTGCGTTGTTGGCCCTTGTTTCTTCATACTTCATTGCTCGGGACTAGCAATGTATAAGTTAGGGGGTGTGATTCATCACTTTTATTGTATTTTATCCCCGTTAATTTGTACATTCTAGCATTCCCGTGCATGTATTTCCCGTTCTTATACTCATTTATTGACTAACCCCTGAGTTCATCATATATATTTTGTATGTGTCTTTATTGAGCTTTTATAGGTCTCGGGAATGCATTTTGGGAAGTTTGGTTTTGATCCGAAAAAGTTCCGTTGACACTTGCACAGTCGGGGGCATTTTGGTAATTTCAGCACTCGGGTTTTGATCCCGATTTCTTCACAGAAGTTGTAGACCTTCTTCTTATCTTCGCGTGGCCTCTGACGGTGCTTGAATCTGACCTTGAACGAAGAAGTTACGATTGTTTCGGTGAAACATGGGAGAAATAATGCCAATATAGGCACTTTCCTTCTCCATCATCGATTATTGCCGAATCGATTCGGTTTCATACAGGGGCAAATCTCTACACTTCCGAATCGATTCGGATTTGGCACCGAATCGATTCAGCCCTGCATTTCCATCTTTCTTCTTATTACTAGTTTGCCATTTTGGTTGGATTTTTGGGATATATCCCTTGTTTTTCCTCTTTTGTAGATATAGATTACTTTTGTTAGATATTTGGTGATATAGAAAAACACTCTCTTCTCTCTCCTAGGTCAAGTTCATTTATGGTTTCTACCAACTTGTGAAGCTTTGATTACTAGTTGAATTGTTGTTATTAATGCAAGAAAGGTTCATTTACTTCTTCTCTACTTGTTCTACTAGCCTTAAATTGCATTAAATTCCATCTCTTGTATTGGTTGGTGCTTAAACTAGATAACTAACTTAATTATGTTGTTAACTAGCATGTGTAGTTTAGTTTCAATTATGAGTAGCTAGACTTATGATTGGGGATCAAAATCCCACCTTGAATGCTTGAACTTCATATTTAGGGTTTGGTTTATAATTGTTCTAATGGAACTTCATGTGTTGGTTTTGGATTATCATAGTTTCTTAACTTCTCTTGTCATGCAAGGGTTAGTGTTTGAAGCTTTACTACAAACCCAACCCATCTAGCAATAATTAATTAACCCCTAATCCTCCATTGTTGAGTTTAGTCTCTACATGGTTGATGTTCAGACTTAATTAGTTATGCTCGATTAGAATTAATTTAAACCAAGCCCTATAATCCCATTCGTTGTGAATCTGAGGTGGGAGAATGATCCTCGATCCCTTTAATTTCTTGAACTCAAGCTTATCTTAGTTCTTTTCATAGTTCCGTAATTATTAATTAATTAACTTATCATCAATAGTACGTTAGTTTAGAGATTAGTCTCAACCACTTTTCCAAACTATTAAATCATCTTTTACACTTTAACTTTTGTGACGTTAAGAGAATCCCTTAAACCTTATCATGTTCTCTTAGGAGTGTTTCAATCCCTATGGATCACGATTTCGTACTTACCGGATATTACTTGTTGCGATAGATTTGCACTTGAATCACAAGCTTTATTCTGGGCGCACCACACTTTGAGTGAAGTTATAATTGAGAATTTCCTAAACGATTTAATATAAATTAATCTGAGAGATGAAAAGGTAGATTCACATAAGTTAGATTGGAATGTCTTGAACAAACCCCTATATTATCATGTGAGGACGGGTAGCAATATAGACTAGTTAGTTAGCGGCATAACTAGGATGGGTTATGGATATACGTTAAGCGTGCACATTAGTTGAGAGGTGAGAAGATGATGTGAGAGTACGGAACTAACATGTACTTAATATTCATTGTTTAATGCAATTAAACACTTGTTATATTTTAAACTGTTTCACATCGGGGTTTGACCCGTTTTCTTTCAAATATATTTTCTTGAAAAACCTTTTAGGTGTCCAGCCACAGGGACGCCAAGCTTAGGACTTCCGTTTCAGTTACGTGTTGTAGCTGCTGTGGAAGTTACAGGATCTTGATGATAGATGCCTCCACATTCTATATTGATTCCATTTTAGATTTACTCAGTTGTTAGGGCATATCGCCCCATTTCTTTTAGAGACAGTTTTATCATACTCAGCTTCGTTGCAGTTTTGGAGTTAATTCATTTATTATTCAGACATTGTATTTGGTTTTATTCAGTATTTGGGATTATTTAGAGGAGTGTTACTCCAGACTCATTTATTATTCCATTATTATTTTGATGTGACTGTGATGTGATGGTGGTATCATTTAGCTAATAATTTTAATTCGTTGCATGGTAATTTAATTTAATAAAATTTGACAACTCACTTTTTAAATATTTGGTGGCTAGTAATTGTTAAAATAAATATTTTCGACAGTGATCCTATGAACTGAACCAAATTGGCATTTTTTATTAATTTGAATAAAGGAGTGGTTACCCAGTATTTAATTATTCGGGGTGTCACACAGGCCTTTAGTAGGTAGCCCCAATGTTCTTGAGCTCAAATGGCATAACAGTGTAGCAAAAAGTTTCCTAAGGGGTCTGAATTTCTCCTGATGGTTGGGGTGCATATTGATCTCGTTGTATCCGGCGAATCCATCGATGAATGACTTGAGGGAATTCTTGGTTTTTTTGTCCACAACCATGTCCATATCAGGAAATAAGTAATCGTCGTTTGGAGATGCATTATTCCAATACTAGTAGTCGACGTACATGCGGACTTTCCCTCATCACTTTGACAAAGGAATAATGGTGGTGAGACATTTTGGATGTTCGATCATATGGATGAAGCATACATTTAACTGCTTGTTTACCTTTTCTTTGACTTTGAGTGATCATTCAATGCAAAGCTTCATTGGCTTATATTTGACTAGATTGCATTCTAGGAATGCTGGTATCTCGTGTTGAGCTATTTCAAGATCGATGCCAGGCATGTCATCATAGGACCATGAAAATACCTCCATAAATTCTTTCCACATCTCTTTGAATTGCGTACGCTCATGCTCATTAAGGGTGGACCCAATTCTAGTCTCTCCTTGTTCCCTTCTAGGACCGAGGTTGATAACAACAATTTCATTCTCATTAATTTGAACGCGGTTAAGTTATTTGTTATTAACATTATTAAGATTTGTTAAGAATTTTTCATTCGAATGATCATCATAATCAAGAGTTTAATTAGAATCAAGATAATTAATGTAACGCAAATTAAGACACTCCATATCTTCGTTTATTTCATTTTTTGAAAAAATAGCATTTACATCAAAGGAGGACTCGATCACATTGATATCTGGAAAAGTAGAAGGAGCAACAAGTTGAGAGACAGGATAAACAGTAATGTTGGGTTGAATCTTAGCAGGTGGGACTAGTATAGCATTTTAATTGAGAAGAGTCTCATTGGAGATCTTGATTAGAGTGGACGGGTCCGATAATGTAGCATTTGAATGGATTATACAGAGAGTCATCCCTAGTGACTGTAGGTTAAATGAGTCTTCAAAATCACTTTCCTCGAAGACTTAACAACGACTATGATTTTTTGAGTGAGAGGTTGCACTTTATGCTAACAGTCTTCAACCCAAGAGTATTTTTTTAAATAGAATATTTCCATCCCAATTTCATATTCTTATCCACATGGTCATACTTTAGTTCAGGGAAGCATCAGTAAGGGAGGTCTTCACCCTCCTTAGTAAACCTTCCACTCAAAGAGTCTCTCGAAATAGTCTTTGCGTCTTCTAAACCCCTTTTCAATCGTGGTTGGCGGAGCTCTTTGATTTCTACTGGTGAAGGATGATAACTAGGACACATGCGAAAAAAGGCCTATTTCAGGACTATGGGCTCAAATATCCTTTATTGACATAACCCTAACCCCAGTTTGGTCATGAAATGCATGTTCTTGAACATCTGTATTACATTGACATTGTCATGATGATGAGGGTTGTGTTCCAGATAAACTTGGTATTTGAAATTATCCCCCGTTGGAAGGCGAAGGGGATCAACCCTGGAGCTAGATAAAAGCATGTCATTCCTCCTATGCTATATTTCTAAGATACGATTATTGGTGTTAGCATTATTACACCATCTTCATCCCTAAAAATGGTGATGATCTATCCTTTGGCTAAAAATTTCAATTTTTAATGAAGGGGAAAAGATACCGCTTGGATGTTATGAAGCCATGATAGACCAAGTAGCAGGTGGAAGATTCAGTGAAATGATTGATAGGGCTAACCCCTATTGTGAGTGTTATGGATCCCATCACCTCTCGATGGGTATTATCATAAGCATGCATTGCGATGTAAGTAGGAGTAAGGTCACTGATTTTCAACCCCAATCAATTAAAGGTTCTAAGTGGAAAAACATTGAGGGATGATATCTTATCAAGGAGTGATAGTGGGTTTGTCTTTCCCATCACTTCAACAACGATGTTTTGGGCATAGTTATGACTAGGACCGGTCTTTGGAATTTCCTCTTCAGAGAAAGAAAAGATCCTGGTGGAGGTTAAGGATCCAACTATGTTTACAACTTCTTCAGGTGTGGTGGAAGGAGGGACTGCTGTCCTGGTGAGATGTTTTATCAGAGAATTCTAGTTCATATGGGAGGACATAAAAATTCCCCATAAGGTGATGTTAGATTAAGTCTTCTTGAGTTGTTCAAGAATTTTTCTCTCCTCAACGGTCATTTTTAACGTGGGAAGTTCTTTAAAACTCCATTTCCCTTATTTCTTACCGACGATTGAAGGTTCATATCCTTGTAGTGTCTCCCTGATATAATCATGTGGTTAACTGAGGCGGGGAAGAATTATGGGGAAGAATAAGAACCACTTATCTTCATCTATTTCTAGTTAAACGACTATTTTACGGATTTCCCCAATAGGTCTTTTAAGGATATCATTTCGCACATGTTGATTACTAGACAGACTTTTTCCTGAGTCGGTTTATCAATTGAGCTATCAAATTCACCACCCGTTCGATGGAGATGATTTCTTCATTTCCAAGAGAAATATATCCATTCAATAACCTTGATGGATTCCTTAAATAAATCTCCCCACTTAATGGGGAGGTGCAAGAATTAAGGGACCAACTACCCTTGAAGCTTCAAAGTAGTGAGTAGTTTGGAAATGTTGTAGATCTTGTTGGCCTTTTAAAATATATCGGCTATGATCTGTACCGCGTCCTCTAAAATGATTTCTTCATAAGGTAGCACCAATTCATCGGATTCCCGAGCCCATTTCTAGGCTTTTATGAATAAGCCAATGAATTTCTAATAGTCGATGGTCATCTCGATGGGCAATTTCAGACCGAACTCCAAGAGTTTGTTCAGTACAGTAGTTAACTCCATATCTTTACCTTCAGACCGGGTATGGATGATAATATAAGCCCTTGTGAGTGGTGATATAGCTTGATCGGTGAAGCAGGTAGGGTGTAGGAGAAAATATGGCCAAACTTTGATCAATTTGGGTGAGATTACGGTTATGATGGGTGATTTAATGAGCACAATTTGAGAAGTTGGATCGATTTCTGGGTCATTCTATAGAAACAATTCATTGGCATGGGTTAGAAGTGGGTTATGAGTGGTATTGGGTTTATGATCTTTTAGTGAAGCGATGAGACCCTGATCAATCAAGCCATGAACCACGTTTCTAAGATGGAAGCATTGGTCAGTAGTATGGCTCGTAGATTAGTGAAAGTCATAGTGGGCATCGGTTTTGAAGTTCTTAGGAAGTGGGTTTGGTAATGGATCGGGGTCCAAGGGTTTGATGAGGTTTTGACTTAACAAGGCTTGGTAGACTTTGGATAAGGAAACATGGATCTCAGTTTATTCCTTTCTAGCGGGATTAGGGCAGCTTTCTGGTGCCCAAAAGGTAGTAGGTTGGGAGATATTATTGATGCTTGAGATTGTAGCACTGGAAGGATTCTCATATTTTAGGAATGAACTGTTTGTTCACCTTATTCGACTCGACTACTACCTTGGTAACATTTTCTTCAATTTCTACACTTGTTTCCTATAGGTCTTGAAAGTGTGCATAATACTGACGTGTCGTAGTCGCTCAGATTCGGGCTTAGAAATTCTTCTTCATGATATTGACTTGTTTCTCCTCGGAGGGTCTGCTGGTCATGGTATTAACTTTCTCTTTCCACCTTCCTATGAATCTACTAAATGTTTCCCTAGGGTTCTTTTGGAGAAGCTATAGATCACGGTGTGTAACCTCTAGTTCTTCGTTGTACTTTTACTGAGATATGAATTCCCGGACGACATCCTCCCAACTATGAATTATGGATTCTTCGAGGAATAGAAACCATCACAGGGCCATTTTTTGAAAGCATGTTAAAACATTTGGGCCATTATCTCTTCCGATGCACCAAGAAGTGTCATGGCTCGATAATAACTGCAGAGGTGGACGATTAAGAGCCCACTTCCCCGAACTTATCGATGGCTAGCATCTTGTACTTCTTCGATAATATTTCTTTGGGAAAGGGAGTCATATGGGTGTAGTCTATGTTGCTCCCAGATATCCTAAATTGGTCTAATTTATTGGACAGAAGTTTGAGGTCTTCCATGACCCTGTTCAGTTTTTCCTCCTTGGGATCAATAGACACTAGCAAGTTAATACTTAGCTGGCCAAGGTTTGGCATATGGATCTAAGCTGGTAGAGACACATTAGAAGGTGGGGCATGCAGAGCATGCTGATATTGTTTTGGGACCCTGACATGCTCGGGAGTGGATGGACCCATGGTATGAGGAAAGAGAACATCGGTTTCTTCAGGAATCTAGAACCAGTTTTGCTGCATCTCATGGACCTCAATTTTAAGGTTGTCAATCTTGGTACTGAGTTGTACAAAGATTGCCACCAGATTAGACTGCACATTCGGTGTTTAGTCAGTGTTTCCTATGAAGAGCTGGTGAAGGTAGATTTCGAACTCGAATGAAGTAGCAGAGGAAATGGAGGATTTTCACGGTGTTTTGACGAAAGGTCGAAGCTAAGAATCGAGTATGCGATCGACTTGAAAAGGAAAAGTGGTTTGAGTTTTATTTTTGAAAGAATGAAGAGAGAATTGTTTTTTGGTATTTTTTAAAAAGGGAAAAAAGTGCTTTTGGTATGTTTGATGAAATAAGGAAAAATGTTTTTGGTATTTTTGGTTTTTTGAGAAATAGGGAGGAAAAAATGAGATAAGAATCTTAACATGATTATTATTATTATTATTATTATTATTATTATTATTATTATTATTATTATTATTATTATTATTATTATTATTATGTTTTCACTTTTATTAGGTTTACCTAAATGCAAAAGATATCGGATAGGAGCCGAGCCTCAGAAAATTGGGTTTGAAAAATATGTAAGACATTGTTTGACTTGTTTATAAGCTCATGGACAGGGTCTTGTTTTAAAAAATGGCAAAATAGAATGATAATTTGGAAGGCATGCCGACTCGACATTTTGGTAGAGTTTAGTGTAGCAAATGAAAAACTAAATATGAGTGCCCTAGGATTGATGCTTATATGAGTTTTATGCAGTTTGTTGGAATAGTGGTAGGGTTCTCCCCTTTAACATGACTTCCACGATATACTTCTTGCTTTTGATGGCAATCGGTATGTGTGGACAAGACATGTGATATACCCGAGTGTACGTGAATCGCCTCACTATATACCTCGTGGGGACAGTAAGTGTGAGAGCGAATTCAATATACTCGATGTATGTGAATGAGCTCCCTGCTATATACCTCCCATCATGAGTTTGGTCAAGGTCTACGATGCGGGGCGAACCATTTAATATACGTCATAGATACTAGGCCAATGGAAGGTGAGAGTCTTATCACTTAGGCTAACTGCAACCCACAGGACCAGTGACCATCACAAAGTGACCCTCAAGTACGAGGGAAATATTGGTCAATATTACAATGCTCTTGGTGATGTAGTGTGCAAAATGCAAGATTCTTAATTAGTATATCATCGAGGGAGTATTTTATTTTGCATGATGAGTAAAAAAAGAACTATACTAATGGGAAAGATTGTACAAGTATCATGAAAGATAAATCTAGAATGGATCATGAAGACTACACTAAGCATGGATACCTATGAGTCAGTGATATATGAATATCTATGGATTAACTACAAGTGGCATGTGATAAGTACAAATGAGCGTGGATATCTACAAGTGTGATAGGTGGAGGTGTGTGTTAGTGAAGCCTAATTATGGATATTCTAAGTGGCGTGTGATGCATGTGGGTATAAGTGATACTATATATAAGTGTAGGTAATGTGCAGTGTACATGAAGGGTATTTACTAGTGTGCGAAGTGAAATGAGAGTGAGAAGTGATATATACACGAGGTAGATATATACAAGAAGTACAAATGGGACATATAGGTAGGTGCATAGGCACACATGCAGACAATAATAAGACCCATGTGAAAATAGATTCTAGTCCTATTTTAGAAGTCATCCCCAGCGGAGTCGCCACTGTGGACATCCCTCTCCCGGTTGGCATGTGCGCCCGGGGGTTTGTGCCCTTCCTCGTGGTGCTTCAGACATCGTCGATGTGGGGTGATGTATAGAGATAGAGTCGCCTTGAGACGAAACAGACAAAAGAAATTCCTTCACCTCGATAGAACGACATCCAAGACATACTGATGCTTACGAAACCAATTTTTTTCAAGGATTTGGGGAATAAGTTATGGAATGAGAAGGTGTTACGCACCCATCTCTCCTTTTCGGTCTCTCACGGGCATGTGTTTTTTCTCCATAATAACTCCATGAATTGTGTGTGTGTATATATAAATGGAGATTAGAATTACTCGACTCGCATCATGGATAAAGGCGAAGTGAGGTCATCCTTAGGAGTGTTACAAAAATAGTAACCAAATTATTATGGGTGCGTTTGTCAGGTCACCGCTCATTTATAGAAGGACGATGGTGTAGGTTGGACAAAATGGAAGCATGAATCACAACTATATGAGTTGAAAATAATATATGAATAAAAATAGGAGAATACTTGAATCTCTAATTCTACACCAGATGCCTACGTAGCCTAAAAGGAATCAAAGTTCACATAGTTTACATACAACACATGGTGGGGTTTATCCCATAAATCGGACCAAAGACTTTTCTTCTCTGTGTGTGTGTGTGTGTGTGTGTTTAAAGGATGTTTTAGTGTGAGAAATTTTAGTGAGAAATCCTCGTTTGGAATTTACAAGCAAACCCTTTTTTTTCTTTTTTATAAAAAGTATAGTATGTGTAATACTACTAGTAAAAAATGGATATTAATATGTGCGATCTAATAAAAATAAGATACTAAAATAAGAATTAAATAACTAATGAGAAAATAAGAGAGTCTAAAGAGAGAGTGAAAGATTTGGAACTTCTTTAGAAGCCTTGAAGTTGATCTTGAATGTTGAAGGGATGATCTTGCTAGTGGATGAAGGTGGTAGGAGGAGAGAGAAGGGAATTTTCCAAATCGGGTAAAGAAAGGATGGAAATGGAATGTGGGCAGAGGTTTCAATATGAAAACCAAGTTGACTTCAAGATAATGTTGCCGAGATCATTAAGAGGGATGTTTCTGAGGTGCCTTTAGAAGTGAGCTCATGCTCTACTTATATAGGGCCAAGGGGTGCTGATCGACATTGTCCTTGTCTTGCCTATCAATAGGTACCCTAAAGACACACTGACGATATTCAGGGAAATGGGTATGTCATTCAACATTCCTCTACAAGTTTTCCAAAAAAATGGTTGTAAAGTCAACGTAGTTCTCATATAGCAAGGGGTGGGGTTTACCCCATAAATCCAACCGAAGACTTTATATATATATATATATATATGTGTGTGTGTGTGTGTGTGTGTGTGTGTGTGTGTGTGTGTAAAAGGATGTTTTAGTGTCAGAAAATGTAGTTAGAAATTTCCATTGGGAATTTACAAGCAAACATTTTTTTTTTCTTATTTTTGGGTTTTTATAGACAATAATATGTGCAATATAATAAAATGAAATGCCAAAATATCAATTACGTAACTAATGTGAAAATAAGAGAGTTTAAAGAGAGAGAGAAAGATTTAAACCTTCTTTTGAAGCCTTGAAGGATCTTGAATATTGATAGGTTTCGCTTGTAAGTGGATGAAGGTGGTAGGAGGAAAGAGAACGTAATTTGACAAAATTGGGTAAGGAAAGGATGGAAATGGAATGTGGGGCAGATGTTTCAATATGAAAACAACGTTGACTTCGAGATAATATTGCTGAGATCATTAAGATGGATGTTTATGAGGTGCCTTTCAAAGTGAGATCATGCTCTGCTTATATAGGGCGAAGGCGGTGCCGATCGACATTGTCCTTGTCTTGCCTATTAGCAGGTACCCCAAAGACACACAGATGATAGTCAGGGAAATGGGTATGCCATTCAACATTGCTCTATAAGTTTTCTGAAAAAATGGTTGTAAAACACAATCCATAAGTTTGAATTGTTCATGGGATGAACAATTAGAAATAGTATTCAGATCCCTTTAATAATACATCAGGCCGCCCCCAGGTTCAGGAGTTGACTATGGTCAAACGGAGCTCAAAAGCGCCCGACGGTCTTTTCAACAAGAGGGAAATAGATCATTTGTCTAAACTGTAAGGCTGACTTACACATGGTATGGAAAGTTATAAAGTTTATGCAAGGTCCTTTGATGTTCCAAAGATATTCTCTTGGTTTAGAGAGTTGACCAAGGTTAAACGTGGCACGAAAATGCTCGGTGACCCTTTGGAGTAAAATGGGTCATTCGTCTGTACCGTAAGGCTGATTTACGTATAGGGTGGACCGTTGGAAATGGGATTTAGATTCCTTAGAGGATTAAAGATCTCTGATCTATTTCGAGAGTTTATCGGAAGTAAACGGAACTAGGGAGCACCCGGTGGCATCTAGATCAGTTTTAGGGGGAAAATGGTTCGTTCGTTCGAACCGTAAGGCCGATTCGCATATGGGGCGATCCGTTAGAAAGCAGAATTTGAGCCTAATGAGATATCACTCAGTTGAGAAAGTTTATCGACAGTCAAATGGAGCTTGGGAACGTCTGGTGGCTTTCAGATCAATACTCGGAGTATGAACTATGTTTTATTATGAATGAAAGGACTGCTAGGGACCTAAAAAGATGCTTAGGACGGTTCTAGAATGTGGTGTCTTCAAGAAAATGTTACCAAGATCACTAAGAGGGATGTTGAGGTGCCTTTCAAAGTGAGCTAATTCTCTCCTTATATAGGGTCAAGGGGGTTCCAATAGGCATTTTCTTTGTCTTGCATATCGGCAGGTGCCCCAAGACACACTGCCAATAGGCAAGGAAATGGGTTTGCCATTCTGCAGTCCTCTGCATATATTTTGAAAAAATGGTCATAAAATTCATTCCATATGTCTGAATTGGTCACAGGATGAACCATTGAAAAGGGTATCTAAATACTTTTAATAATCCAGCAAGATGCTCCCAGGTTCGGGAGTTGACTGTGGTCGAAAGGGGCTCATAAGCGTGATGAAAAACTTTTTTTTGCGTTGTCGTTGTTGTGAAAGATCTTCAATAAAAACCTCAATTACCTACAAATATATAAAAAACTCAAGTGTAGAGTGGTAAGTAAGGATGTCAATCCTAATCTAAGGCGTGAACATGCTAAAATGAGAAGATAATGAATATAATTCACTTGACTATTTTTTTTTAGACATTTTGGTTTTTCTATGTTTTTCAAATATTAAAACAATATTTATGATGGTGAAAATTAAGTAGCTACACTAAGTTAGAGATATAAAACAATACTAAAAAGAGTGTGCTAAAACAAGACTAAGTAAAAAAAATAAGATATAACTAATTTGAGATAAGATTGAGTGAGAAAAATTCAAGTGATGAAAATTCACCTCCAATTTGTGAATTAAATGTATTAGATTATTCAAGTTTACAAAGTTCCCAAATATTAATTTATTTCATCAATTGATTCTCATCATTTGACAAAATAAACTAACATGGACTTAGTTAATTCATTTTCCATTCCTACTACTCAAGTGAAGAGATGATTTAGAGAAATTATATAAATCACTCGCTAGAGAAAATTCATATAATTAACTTTAAATCCCAAAAATTAATGTATGAGCATTACAAAATATAATATACTCTAATTAGTGGATCATCCTATCTCTAGTTTGAATCCAAAAATTAAAAGTATATTATATTTCAATTCTTTCTCAAGGATGGTTTACCATCTCTCTATGCATAAACACATGTAGGAATGACAAATGATTAACTAAATGAAACAAAGTGAAGAAGAATAATTAATTCATTTAATTGAATTCATGGGGCTTCATTTCACTCCTTGAATCGAGTGATTATCCAAGCAAGATCATCATTCAATTAATAACAAGATAATAAAACTTAAAAATATGAGAAGGAAAAATTAAAGAAAGGGAAATCAAACTAAATTTGAGGAGAATGGTAATTGATCTTTAATTTAATTCAAAAATTCTTCTCAATTGTTTACAATCACTCTAAAAAAAACTAAAATGAATTCCTAAAATTGAAATTCTACTCTCAACAATTTTTTTCTCTCTCTAAACTCTAAATTTTTCTCTACTTCTAGCCTCCTCCCTTCGATATTGGTCTTCTTCTTCCATTAATAGTAGGCATGGAGCATGGGAGTAATTTTGGTAGTGGGCTAGGGGTGTGCATGTGGTTATGGTGTAGGAGGGTATTTTGGGTGACACACACAAGTGCATGTGTGTTGAGGTGTGAGGTAATAAACAAATTTGGTTAAGAGGGTAATTTGGGCATTCAGGTAAATGTGGTAGTTTGGGGTAAAATGGGTAAAGGTTTAAAGAACATATGGGTTTATGTTTATTTTGGTTTATTGATTTGGAGATTGGGTTGGTTGTTTTGGCAGGTGAAGAAACACGATTTGGCTACGTGGGTGAAATGGGTGGAGAAGGAATGGAATGGGCCATCGTTTGGGTTAAAGGTTGAGATGGGTTAGAAGTTCTCAGGTTCCGGCAGTGGGTTTGGATCACCCGAAGTGTGTTTCGATCGGGGGTATGGGGTTAAGGGATGTCTGGCTCGGAGACAGGTTTTTGCCGACGCGGGGTGTGGCCGAATTCGAGGTTTCGACAGCATTGGGGTTGATGTTCGGACGAGTTTAGAAGATGGGGTCGGGGTTGGTCTATCCGCCGATGGGTGGCTGCGGGTGGATTTTTTCGGTGTGTACAGGACATGTGGTGCGTTGGGCGGTGAGTTCGGGTCACCGGTGTGTGGTGATCGGGCATGGGTCTCATCTAGGCCGGACATAGGGGTTGTAGGTCGAATTGGGTTTTGTCTTTATGTGGGTTGAGGTATGGTGTGTGTGCTGGTGGTGAAGAGTTGATAAAGTGATTAGGAGATTTAGGTTTGTTAATGGAGGTGAGTGATGATAGAGGAGATAAAAGGTAGGTGGTGTTTAGTTATGGTGGATGTGTAGGAGAGAGAAAGTGGGTTGTTGGGGAAGAAGATAGTGGGTGTAAGTGATAGTGTGTGAGAGGGTGTCGGTGAGTTGTGTGAGGGTGAGTGAGGGGTTTAGGAGTGTTAGAGTGTATGGTAGCAGGATGTGTGTGGGTGTTAGTTTGTGAGTGAGGGTGAGTGTAGGATAAGTGGGTTTATGCGTGTGTTTAATTTGGACCCTAAGAAAATAAAATTAACGAATAAAAATTAAAATCTAAAAATTAAATTCCTACTTTAAAAATAAAATAAAGACTCAATTAAAAATAAAACTAAAAAGAAATAAAAATCTATTAAAACTTAAACTAAAATCCTAAAAAGAAAATGTAAAATCTAAAAATAACCGAATTCCTAAAATAATTTAATCCTAATAAAACTAAAAACTAATAAAATCAAAATAAAATCATACTAAAAAAATATACAAATAGAAAATAAAAACTAAAAATTCTAAAAAAATCTAAAATAAACCTGAAAAATAAAATGAGAGACTTTAAAAATATAAAAAATATAAAAGGTTTCAAACTAAACACACATGGGTTTCGGGGTAGGTTTATGGACAGGTTGGGCTCGGGTGAGGTTATGGGGCAAGGTAATTAGCTCCATTTGACTGCAAATTGTCTCGAAATAATGCTCTTGACACCACAACTGCAATTAAGCCTGCACATTGAATATTTATGCGCTTAAGACCATTATTGTCGAGAATTAACAACTAAAATACGTCTATTCGGGGTATAAAATGTACACTTTTGGGTGCTTATCACACCACCCCCAAACAGAGCGTTGTTAGTCCTCGAGCAATAAGATAGAGAGAAAGAGAAAGATAAGAAACCAAAAGTATACCACTTTCGCGGGAACTTGCGATTGCACTTTGCATGTGCAACAAGCCTTTAAACCTATAGGTTTCCCTACAGGACGAGTTGTGTCTCGTGAGGGTTTGCAGGGAATATTCCCATAAAATTCTTTATTTGTAAAAATTTATTGAAAGGCAGTCAATCTCTTATTAGACTAAAAGGATCGCACAATCCATCATATGAGAAATATGTTCATAAATACAAGCTAGAATGTGTAAAAAGGTACCTCAGTGAATACTTAAGGCACATCCTTCCTAGAACTTAACGTGTGTGGTGTGAATCAGTCAAAATGGGTCGAGTATCACAAGAGTAATTCCTAGATTGCCTTATTGGAATCAACGCTTCAACTTCAAATCTCATGGATATATCTTTCTCAAACGAACTCTCGAGATTAGGGTTAGTGTATCTCACTCGTGTGTGAGGGGGTGAGTAAATGTAAGCAAGTTCAAACGTGTCACACACATATAAGAAAGAATGAACATTAAGAAAGAAAATGATCTCATGAAAGGAATAATAATAACTATAGTGAGAACGTCGAGTTATTCACCACGTTGGCTCTCATTTGTCTGAACACCTAGGGGAATATATGGATGATATGGGTGAGGGGAAATGAGAAGGGAAGGATATGCTATGAAGGATAAGATGGGATGGTGATAGTGATATTAAGGATGAATGATAATGGATGTATATATGATGGATGTGTGAGAAGAGCGTTCTATACTTGAACAACAAAATGTCTTTATTACAACAAAATAAACTACAACTCTTTATTTTCTTTTCTCTCTCTTTTGTTTTTCGATTTTTCGTTTTCTCTTTTTTTTCCTATTTTTTTCTTTTTCTTTTTTCTCACTTTTTTTTATACTCTCAACACTGAACACATTTTACATTTGGAATCAACACTCTTTTTCTCAAAACATGATGGATGAAATATAAATGGAGATGATAGGTGAGGGTGTGGGGACTATGTGTGAATATGGTAGAATATAGTAATATAATGGGTGAAGTGAATGGGTGAAAATCTAGTGATCGGGACAAATTTCATGACACGCTTTTCTTACAACTCGAAAGTGATGTCGTTCTCAGTGGTCAAGCCAAAATTTAATGAAGAATAATGAGATCATACAACAATGTAATGTTAACCCAAAGAAGTTGAATCAACTTGTGACTCGGAGATTACGTAAAACACTCTGAAAGGATGAACGCCATGAATCTCACAAGTTAAAGTCTCTACTGGTGATCCTTATGGTTCTCTTGAGAATTGTAATACTTATCTATAAACAGTAGTGACGTGATAAGTGCACAAATTTTGTTGAGTCTAGAAATTCATGGTGCGAGATGCCTTGGGACGTATTACATAAACAATTTAGAAAAAATATCCTCTAGATTGATTCCTAGATTTTAAAATATGGAAGATTGAAAATTCACATCAATAAATTAGATGAAAGAAACTGCACGAAATTTTAAAAATCATGTTTACAAATCATAAATTTTCAAAAGAGGTACGATTTTGATAAAATTCCCGACCCCTAACCAAAAAGGAACATCGTCCTCGATGTTAAGTAAAATTATTTTTAAAATTGAGAGCATAAGGTAGGAAAGATAGTACCAGAATCAACCACTAATAAAGTGGAAAGATGAAGCCAAGAATAAACTTGAATAAATTATGAGAAGAAAAATGTGTACGAGTCTATAAAGCATGGTATAACATAGGGTGATGTGAAACACCACCCCCAAATAGGATTAAACTAGTTCAACAAACAACGGGCTGATTCTCGACAGCTCTAAGTTTATTGTCTTCAGTCAGACCGAACTATTATCACTCTAAAAAGATAAGATCTATGAAAGTGTGGGACGACAGAAAAATTGGGTGATGAAAATCACCCCCAAACAAGACTGAAGCATTAGTCTTGCTGGATTAGGGCTAAGAATGGTCAATGAACTTGTATGGAAAAGTGTATCACACGATGCAAAGCATCGGTGGACCATGGGCAGGTGGGTATTAGGGTTTGGGTAAGGAAGTCATGGGTGATGAAGCATCGATCACGGGCCTTATTGATCTTAAAGGTGTGGGAAACTAGGGCCCTATAAGCATGGTGCTCAAGTTGATGAGGAATGCGAAATGGTGTAGAAAGTGTAATGGGGTGGGGATCATAGAAATCACACAACCGTTCAATAAACGGACGATGATAATGGTCGCGCCATGATACGCCAGGGAGAGATCGAGGGAAAAAATCAACACCATAAGAGAGTAGAAGACATAGAGTAACAAGCTCGGTGTCAGGGTGGAGAGTAGCACCATAAATACTCTAGTAAAAGATGGATGATGGTTTTAGGTGAGGATCTAACAATGTGGATGGATACATGAAATGTGTAAAATCAATATCCAAACAAGGTGGTTGGGTACAAGGGACAATGGGTGGGGCGGGTGGGATAAATAGTGGAGGAAGAAGATTCAACTCAAGCGTGGGAGACACACACTCCTCATGAGGCACAGAGTGATCCACAAGGACACTCGCAGGAGGAAGTGTTGAAATAAACGAGTGAGTGATCAATTTCTCCACAAGAATATCGTCGGTGAAGGTGATGGGTGGGTAAGACAAGGAAGTAGGATCTAAGATAGAGGATTCACGAATAATATTGGTCTCAAAGGGAGACATGCATGAGGGACATCATCCATATCCGGATAGGTAGTAACTATCACGGATTCTATCTCGAGAAAATGGTGAGCACTCGTAGCTGGAGCTAGCCTAGTAAAAAGTGGTTCTTCGGGAACACACACGGTAGGCTCAATAGGTGTAGACTCGGGCATTTTTTTGGATTCGGTGGGAAAGGGAATATGAACCTCAAAGTGGGGTTCATGTTGATATGACGGTAGCAACTCGGTCTCATTAATTAAAGGTAAGTCAACACAATTGTCGACTTGTGGCCCGGACCACGAAATGGTCTCAACATCGAGATTCTCGAGGTGGTAGGGTTGGTTACACTCAAAGTCAGTGGCACAAGACGACACATCATCACTCCACGTAGGGGCAACAATGGGTTGACTTGGGGTGAAATCAGACTCTCTCTCACACTCAAATTAATTTAACCATTTTTCAAGCCTTTGGAGAGCTTGCGTTTGAATTTGAGTGGCTTGCTCTTGCTCGATGATGAACTGTTGCAAGAGAGCCTCGAGAGCTGAGGTGGAGGATTATGGTGGATTGATGGGTGGTGGCGGCGGATGAGGTGGACACAACACGCTACTATCATGACTATACGGATAATACTCAAATGATGTGTGTGGAGAAGGGCCAAGTTCATCATACATGAAAGGATAGCTTTCGTTATGGACAAATGGTTAATAATAATTGGGTTCGTAGTAATGGGACTTATCGGGAATGGGTGAACTAGGTTGCCATGATGACTGTTGAAACGTGTGAGGATTCGCAACATCGGGTTGGTATTCGTATTGCGTGAAAGGGTGATCAGGCCTCCACGAATAGCTAGGGTACTCACACAACTCGGGATTAGAAACATCGGGATAGTAGGCCGAGGTGGGTTTCGAAATAGTGTCATATGGATACACATGTTCCATGGTGATTTCGGATGGATATGGAATGTAAGGGCACTCATGGGACATGTGATCAGCATGATAATAATGGGTGCAGAACAAAGTATGAGACACGTCGACACTTGACATCGAGGGTGATGGAATAGAAGGTGCGTGCATAGATGGTGCAAGAGTATCTACGGTACTCGTGAGAGAGGTGAAACCACTAAAAATATCATAAAGAGACGGCTCGGGTTCACTCGCACACGTGTCGTGTGTCAATGGGAAATGACCAAAGTAGTCCCTTAAGGGACGTTCTTCATCCATGAGGTGGAAAATATGTATATATATATATATATATATATATAAGTTCAAACGGGGCCCAAAAACACCCGATGACCCTTCGAAGTAAAATAGGTCATTCGTCCATACAATAAGGCTATTTTTCATACAGGGTAGACCGTTGGAAAATGGATTCAAATCCCTTCGAGGATCCAAAAATCTTCGCTCGAGTTGGAGAGTTGACTGGAGTCAAACGAAGCCCGAGAGTGCCCAATGGCCTCAAGATCAGTTTTTGAGGGAAAATGGTCCATTCATCCTAATCATACGGCCAATTCAAGCACGGGGTAGACCGCTGGGAAGGGAATTCAGAGCCCAATGAGTTGTTGCTCAGGTGAGAAAATTGACTGGCAGTCAAACGGACCCCGGGAGCACCTAGTGGCATCCAGATCAGTACTCGAAATATGACCCAAGTTTTATGAAAAAATAAGGGAGTGCTAGGGACCTAAGGAGATGCTTAGGAGGGTTCTAGAATGTGGTGTCTATAGTATGTACATGCTTTGTATGTCCATTTTGTTGGCATTTTTTCACTTCCTTTAGCAATGTGTATGCAATCTTTTAGAATGGAATGATAATAAAAACCAAGCCTTTATAGCAACCATCTCATCTTAGGAGCAACTTAATGAGACCCGCAAGGCCTTCATGGACTTGAGCAATGACTGTTAAACCCTTATCTTTATTTAAGCACATTAGGATCATTCCATCAACACCCCTTTTGAATAACTTTGTAGCATATATAATATAATTAGTTTTTTTTTTTAAATCTTACGACCCTATTAGTCTTCATATTTGGGTTAGTTAGATTTTCAATTAATGGTTTTCTCTAATCTTCATGGAAATTTATATTATAAATTTTAACCTCATTACACCTATTATGAAGTAGTGGTAAGAGTCCAGTGATGAAACTTAATTTTAACTTTACTTCAAAGCTATCACCAGGTTTAAAACCTGAAGCACTTGGAGTCATTTCATTGGATTCTTCATTTACAAGTTTGGGAACATAGTTCAAGGTGACCTCATCAAATATGGATAGTAAGTTTAAATCCACTTTGTTACATAATTATAAAACCTATCCACCTATATGCACCAATTAACTCTCTTATAACCAATTGATAATCCCTATAGATTTCTATTATAGAATCATTAAAACTTCGAAGGATCTCTAGGAAAATTATATCAGTTTCATTTTCCACTTGATTATTATAAAATGTGTTTTCTTTCAATCAATATCGATGTTTGGTTTTAATATGTTCAGGGGACTCAACAATTACCCCTATTCCTTACCTTATTTCAATCTTCAAACCATCCAAACACAGATTTTAAGGACTCAAGGATATGTATCATATTTCATATTTCATATTTGGTTAATCTTCACAGGATAATCTGCCAAAAATTCATCCAGTTCTTGGTGTTTTGTATCCTTATGAGGTATATAATGTAATCAAACCTCAAACAGAGCTAACACACGTTTACCAATTTATTACGCAAAATAGGCATGGTCAACATGTATTTAATAAAATTAACTTTCAAAATTACGTACACCACTTTAGACAATAAGTAATATCTTAATTTCATTATTGTAAAATACAAAGATAAAGATTAATTTTCCATTATAGAGTATCTACACTCACAATCATTCAGAAATCTACTTACGTAATACATAACTTGCACCTTATGCTTCTCACAGTCTTATACCAACATAACTCCAAGTGAGGTACTAGAGGCATAAACATACAACTTCTATGTCATATATTTCCTTATATGTGCCAAAAGTAGTGGCTTAGTGAAGTATCTCTTGAGAATTTAGAAAGCTATCACATTCTACATTCTAATCCAATTCTCCTTAATCGTTTCTCTTCAAGAAATTAGAAAATTCATTAGTTTTTTCCTACTTCATTAAATTCATTAGTTTTTTGTACTTGTCCCAAAAATCTTTATAATTATTTTTCTTTTCTTATGGGTTGTGCTTTCAATTATGGTTTTAGCCTTGTTTGTAGCAACTTGAATCCCCTTTTGGTGTACCAAATACCCTAGAAAATTCACTGGAGAAACTCTAAAGGAACATTTTAAAGGATTCATTTTAAGTTGATAACGTCTCATTCTTTCAATGAAAATTTTCTTACGTGTTATATAATTAGTTACTGTTTTTTATTTGATTATTATATCATTAATATAACACTCTAACAGTTTCCCAACCATCTCATGGAAAATGGTTACCATTCCCTTTTGGTAAGTGGCTCCTACATTCATTAATCAAAATCACACTTTAATCCATTTGAAGATCCCCAAATTACCAAGACATCTAAATTAGTCTTACACACGTGTTCTTCAGCTATGCATATTTGGTTTTAACTTGAGTGACCATTCATCATAGATATAATAACGTGATCACCAATTATATCAACTCATATGTCTACAACTGGCATTGGATGTCCATCCTTTGGAGTGGCTGCATTTAGGTTTCTAAAGTTAATGCATACTCTTAACTTTCCACTTTTATTTGTAACTTGCACTATATTAAAGATTTTATTCAGTACACCTAGTAGTTGTTGATACCAAAATCTACCACCCTTTGTGGACCATTCACAAACCAGCACGTGTCATCTAATGTGGCACTAGTCCAAGTCAGTCCAACAAATAATGAAGCCCGACCAACTCTGCAGCCCGACCAATAAGGAAGTCTGACCAATAAAAAATCCCGGCCATCAGGGAAGCCCGACCAACTGCATGTATTGATGAAAAATCGACAATAGTCTTACAACCTGCATTGCCAATGAAGCGAAATCATTCATATATTTCATTATCATTATGTAATTATGTAAATAGATAACAAATAAAGTCATTACATCCTTTCACATGACAAGGATCAAGACCCCTCTTGGGCTATAAATACATTATATCATTCTCATTACAGGGGGACCGAAAAAATAAATCAAGGCAGTTAATACATGACAGTGGACGTAGGCTATTTCTTTTAGACCAACCACTCTAAAATTCTCTGGTGTCTTGTTTGTTTTACTTAATTTATCTGTGATTAATTAATTAGGTCTAGTTTAGTTTTTTGCATCAACAAATTGGCATTGTTTGTGGGAATGTATTACTAAATGTTGTCACTCATTCACCATTTATGGCTGAGATTACTGAATCAAGTAATAGAAATGGGGGAATTCCTCCTAATCCCTCTGCCCCTCCAAATAACCATGATTTAATAGGAATTCTAGTTAGTTTAGCCAAAGTTCAAGAGAATATGCAAGATACCATGCGATAGTTGGCCCAAACTCTGCAAGATGGAGTTCCTTCCCAATTTAATATGCCACTACCGCTATCAAGGAGTGTCGGGTGTAGTCGTTCTAGAACTTCAAAGGATCCTTTATACCTTCCTGGAGAAACTTCTTCCATTAGGATTACTAATTTCTCTAATGGGCAATCTCTTATCCCAAAAAGATTGAGTGCGTTAGAAAGGCTATGTAGTGCCTCTCCTTTTGATCGTTTCGGACCCAGGGGAAATGCCCTAAGGGTTTTGTAGAGAGATACTCAATGACCATGCGATTTAAGGGAAAGTTAAGCCCAATCCAGATTAAGCACCCGATGAAATCATAGATCCAGTCAGAGAGAATGTTCTCAAGATGAAAGTTCAGCACGATCTGTTGTCGATATGGAAAAACTGCTACCCATAGATCTAGAGCTGATAGTGAATCTTGGAAAGGTTCTATTCAACATTTGGAGGATAGGTTGGGAGAAATGTCCAAGACCAATAATCCCGTCCAAAGAAGTTTTATTAAGGAATTCCCCTTTGTGCAAACCATCGAAGATTTCCTTACCCTGACTAAGTTTAAACCGCCAGTGTCACTCATAAATATGATGGAAAGACTGATCTAGTTCTTCATAGAGAACAGTACAAAGCAGTAGATGATATCTATGTTATTCCTGATGAGATGAGATGTAGGGCATTCTTGAGAACAATCGCTGGATCCGCTCAAATCTGGTACAATAACCTTCCTCAGGGATAAATTTCTAGCTTTCAATAACTCTCTAAACTATTTGTTGGTAATTTTTTCTTTAGAGAAAAACCAGTAAAATGATTAGCACATTTGCTCAGCGTAAGACAGAAGGAAGAAGAAAGTAAGCGGGATAACATCACTTACTTCAACAATAAGAAACTAAAAGTCATTGATTACGAAGAGAATACTACAATCACTTCCCTAATGAGTGGTTTGCTCCCTGATAAATTATATTACACTTTAACAACATATCCACCAAAAACAATGACATAATTGATGGCCAAAGCAGCGAAGATCATGAACACCGAGGAAGCCATGGCTGCTAAAAATAATTCTGACGTAAAGGCGAAAGTAAAGATAGAAGGTAAGTCAGATAAGAAGGAGCACAAGAATCACAATGAGCACAGGGGTTCGAAGGGAAAGGAAGGTCTAGATCGACTTAGAAAATTCACTAACTACACTCCTTTAATGGTAGACATAAATCATGTGTTTAAAGAAATCAAGCACAATAATGATTTAAGTTGGCCGAAAAAGTTGAGGTCACCTGCTGATAAAACGAACAAGTTGAAGTATTATGAGTTTCACAAAGATCACGATCATACTACCAACCATTGTATTTCCCTCCATAATGAGATAGAAGCAATGATCCGAAGAGTAAAATTGGACATATTTGTTAATCGGCAGAGTGGTGGGAGAAATGGAGGCAAATGTCGGCAAAGATCTAAATCCCCAATTAAGCACAGAGAAGGGAAGGAGAGGAACCACGATGATGATCCAGAAGATGATCCTGATCTTCCCATGAATCCTAGACAACCGAAATGTGAGGTATTCGCACTTAGTTTTGGATCTTTTTATTATCACATGATTATAGGTGGAGATGCCAGAGGAGGAGATCATACAGCTGAAAAGGAAAGCTTACATCAATGAGGCTCAAGCTTGTTCATATATCCAGCGGATCAACCTCGCTGAGGAAGACTGACCAAGAAGATCTAACAAGGATAAGCTCGTAATTGGCTTTTCCAAAAATTATTTATTTGGAGTGTTGTATCCTCATGATGATCCTTTAGTGATTAGAGTGAGGATGAAAGAATTATTAGTAGAAAGAACATTAGTGGATAATGGCAGTTCGACAGACATCATGTTCTATCCTTGTTTTGACAGTTTGGGTTTAAAATTTAATCAACTGAAACCTTATCATAGGCCACTCATTGGATTCTCAGGAAAGAAAGTGTTTCCTTTGGGGACTATTAAGATAGACGTATTGATCGGAACGTGGCCAGCGAGCAAGACAAAGAAAGTGAGATTATTTTTAATTGACAAATTTGTTCAGTTTGCTTATAATATGATTATGGGAAGAGTTGGTGTGAATAAATTCAAAGTTGTACCCTTTAATGTTCATCAATGCCTGAAATTCCCGACTAACTTTGGAGTTAGAGTAGTGAAAGGAGATCAGAAAGTAGCTCGGGAGTTCTACTATTCCTCTATCGAGGAAAAAAATATGCTCGAGACAAAGAGAAAAACAACAACTTATTAAGTAGATACATCTGAGACGAACGATGAGTCTGAGGTTCAAACCTTAGACCCACGAGATGAATATGAGCTCATAAAGGGCCATGTAATGGAGGTAATAGAAAGCATTGTTCTGGATGATGATAAATCAGAACGAAAAACTCAAATAGGAGCATCATTGGAACTAGTTCTTAAGCAGGAGTTGACAACTTTCTTGAGGCAAAGAAAATAGGTGTTCGCTTGGAGTTATGAAGATATGCCAGGCATAGATCCAAAATTTCTGTGTCATGAGGTTAATGTTAATAGGTAGGTCAAACTTGTGAAGCAGCGAAGAAGAGTTTTTAGCCCGGAGAAGAACCAGGATCTACAGGAAGAAGTGAAGAAGCTTAAAAAAGATTCCTTTATTGAAGATGTGAAGTAACTGGATTGGTTGACCAATGTAGTTATGGTCAAGAAGAAGAATAGCAAGTGGAGGATGTGTGTAGATTTTATTGCCTTGAACAAAGCATGACCGAAGGATCACTTTCCTTTGCCATGAATTGATCAATTAGTATGCTACTTCAGGGTATGAGATGTTGAGTTTCATGGACGCATATTGTTGTTATAACCAGATTAAAATGAAGCCCAAAGAAAGAGAAAATACTTCTTTCATCACTCCATGTGGAACTTATTGCTGTAATGTTATGTCATTTGGTCTGAAAAATGCAAGTGCTACTTATCAGATACTGGTGAAAAAAGTATTTAAGGAGTAGATAGGAAAAAACATGGAAGTATCTATGAATGATATGCTCATAAAGAGAAGAAAAGATGATGATCATATTACCGACCTTAGCGAGACGTTTGATCAATTGTAAAAATAACAAATGAAATTAAACCCCACCAAATGCGACTTCAGAGTGCAAGAGGGAATGTTCCCCGGGTATATAGTGAATCAATGAGGTATTGAAGCTAATTAATATAAGATTAAATCTCTTATCAAAATGAAATCTCTGACCTGTAAAAAGGATGTTCAAAGGCTAACTGGATGCGTAACAGCACTCAACAGGTTTGTGTCCCAAGCAACGGATAAATTTTTTCCATTCTGTAAGGTACTCAGAGAAATTTTTGAATGGAACGATGAATGTGAAAAAGCCTTTCTGGAATTGAAGAAGTAACTGGGAACACCACCACTACTTTCTCGACCAATGCTGGGAGAAAAGTTGTATTTGTATCTGGCGGTATCTGAGTCAGCAGTTAGTTCTGCCCCGATCAGATAGGAAAATAAAGTTCAAAAGCTAGTTTATTATTCTAACAAAGCTTTCCAATAAGTAGATATGAGATATCGCAGATTGAAGAAATTGGCACTGGCCTTAATTTAAGCTAGTAGACGAATGAAGCCATACTTTTAAGACCATACCATAGTGATCTACAGAAACATGCCATTAAGGCAGGCTTTGCATTAGCCAAAGAAATATAAAAGACTGATGTATTGTGCTGTGGAGTTGGGGGAATATGACCTTGTGTATGAACCAAGGACTACTTTAAAAGGCCAGGTTATGGCTGATTATATTGTAGATTTCACTTATTTAGAGGTCCCCGAGCAATAAGAAACTCTAACCAAGCAACATTCAGCAGTCACCAGACCTACTGGAGATACGCCCGACCAACTCCAAGAAGGGAAAATTATGGAAAAAAGACCAATCAGAGCCTTACAGTGGGCTACAGGAAATGAAGAGGAAATATGAGGAGGCAAAGGATAAAATATTCCATCAAGGGATTCTAACAAACCAAGCATTTGATAGTGCTATCCCCCTATGGAATTTGTATGTTGACGGGTCATCTTGTGCAATCGAATTTAGAGATGGAATCATTCTCAATACTCCAGACGATCTAGAAATAGAGTATGATCTATGATTACAATTTCATGCCTACAATAATGAGGCAGAGTATGAAGCTATGATTGTTGTCTTAAATCTAGCTAAATCACTGAACGTCGAGTAAGTTATGGTGTACAGTGATTCGCAATTAGTTATAAATCAGGTGTTGAGCCTATATGCAGTAAAAGGAGAATTGATGACCAGATATTTGGCCAAACCTTTGGAAGCAATTTCCACTTTGCTAGCAGTTCAGATGGTCATGATTTCAAGATTGGAGAATGCCCGAGCAGATGCACTTGCTCGGTTAGCTTCCACAACCAGAACGGAGATACGAAGAACTATTCTTATTGAGCTACTTATTAATAGAATCATTGATGAAGATCCGATGATCAACTTTATTATAGTTGGTATGGGGCTATCTTAGATGGACCCCATAAGAGCATATATTGAAGATGGAATTCTTCCATCCGATCTACTTAAAGCTAAGAGACTGAAATACAAAGCTGCAAGACATGTGATAGATGATGGCGTGTTATATAGAAAATGATTAACCGATGGTCTACAACGTTGTGTACATCCAGCTGAAGTAAGGTATTTAATTGAAGAAGTCCAAGAAGGGTCCTGTGGATCCCATGTAGCAGGAAGAACATTGTTGCAGAGAATTAAAACACAAGGATACTACTTGCCAACCATGTGAGCAGATTGTGCAGATTTTGCCAAGAAGTGTGATAAGTGCCACAGGTTTTCCAGCATACGCAAGTTTCCACATGCTCTCCTAACACAAATCACATCCCCTTATCCCTTTTAAACGTGGGGAATTGACCTGGTTGGGCTTGTGCCTACCACCCGATGAAGGTTCAAATACTTAGTTATAGCTGTTGATTATTTTACTAAATGGGTGAAAGATGAACCGTTGATCGATATGTCCTATGAAAAGGTTTATCAATTTATTTGGAAGAGCATTATATGTAGGTATGGTTTACCTTATGCCTTTATAACTGATCACATCACACAATTTGACAACGACGAATTTGCTGCTTATTGTGCCTATTCCAACGTCAAAAAAATCCACTCTGCTCCTGCATCCTCAATGCAACGGCCAAACAGAAGTAACTAATAGAACTTTGTTGAATGGGATGAAGAAAAGGTTGGGAAATTCAAAAGGAAATTGAATCAATGAACTGCATTATGTACTGTGGGCATACCGAACAACTTCCAGAACAGCTACTAGAGAAACTCCCTACCTATTGGCATTTGGTACTGAATCCATAATTCCTATTGAGCTAGGTTTACCTATGCATAGAGTTATTAAGTTCAATACCCCAATCAGTGATTTTATGAGAATGATGGATTTAGATATGCTGGAAGAAGTCCGTGAAGATGCAACTTTAAGGAATGCAGCCTATCAACAAAGGACTGCACGTTTTTATAATAAGAGGGTCATGCCGAGCAACTTGAAATAGGGTGGTTACGTTTTGAAGAAAGTAATTCAGAAGAGAAATAATATAGAAGCCAAGAGGCATAGGTCTTATCGTATTACTGCAGTTATCCGACTAGGCATTTATCGGATTGATACATTGAAAGGGGAAGAATTCAAGAACCCATGGAATGCAAAACACCTGAAGAAGTACTATTAGTAAATCTAGTTATGATGTACTCAGTTCACTTCAATATTAATGAGAACATGTGTCACACACCAAACCCAATATCCATACTAATCATTTGTTATTAGAATAATTGGATCAAAACCTCGAGCCCATTGAAAATTTAATTCCTTTATCAATATTTTTTTTTCATAATGAACATAATATTGTTCTTGTGCAATAACGAAGTCAACATCATAGTCATAATTAGAGATTATACAATTCTACGATTAACTATGATCAACTCAATCCATACTAAATCAATATATACAATGTGAGTATATCAAAATCTTTAGTGTGACAACGATAAAATCTACATACTTAAACCCCATCTCTTCTAACGGTGCAACTCTCAAAGTTACCGATCATATATTATCCTAGCTGGCAGCGTACAAACCTGAAATTGTTAAAATATAAACCATAAGCATTAAGCTTAGTGAGGTACTCCTTCCCAGCAACAGAATAACAATTCTATATCGAATATGTGAATATAAAATCTGAACAATCCTGCCCATTGGCAATAACAAATCATGGATCATAAGATCCAAATAATTATGCCCATTGGCAATAACAAATCTTGGATCATAAGATCCAAATAATTCTTCCCATTGGCAATAACAAATCCTGGATCATAAGATCCAAATAATTCTGCCCATTGGCAATAATAAATCCCGGATATTTGAATTTCCAAACAAATACTGAATACCGAAGTATTCAAACCAATCCTGGATCATGAGACCCAAACAAATCCTGGATATTTTAATATCCAAACAAATCCTGAATACCTAAGTATTAAAAAAAATCCGCTCTTAGAGCTATATTCATATTTATATATGAAATAAATCATAAGTACACTCACCTTGACAGTTTAACTGGCTTTTCCCTTGCCTTTATCCGGTACTTGTTCAATCAGATCTTCTTCCCCTCCTATCATTCTTACAATATTAGTATCATCATAAAAATATTAATAGTCCAAAGAATAACTTCAATCATAACTCAATTCATAAACATCTTATTATTCAATTCAAATCATTCATTATAAATGAAGTCCCATCTAGACTCAGGTTCGGATATCTAACATATTCAAATTACAGCCCAAATCTTCTTTAATTATTCTTGGTAATCCAATCCTTATCATATCATGTTCCCAACACAAAAGACGGACATAATTCCGAGTTTCCTAGAGCAAGATATGCCTATTTCTTTTCCACATAGCAAATCTGCCCTATAGGCCCTCTTATCGTTCATTAAACTTCCACGAATTTCCATAATTTTTCTACATAATAAATTTATATGATATTTCACCCAACATCAGTAAACATATTGAAAAATACAAAATTAAAGTTTCATAATTTTTAAGGTTCGTTTGCTATGTCAAGCAAAACACCGAACACATGGCGGGCATATTTTCACCCTTAGGGCAGATTTCGTACCCGAATTTCAAACTCTCACCAAAGACTCATTTCTTGGTATTTTCACATGATTTTCGAAATGTCATACATATATGAGTCCAGATTAATCTCCAATTGGAATCAATCAATTCCAATAAGTATACAAAAATATATGGAAGTTTGAATAAATAAAGTTTCTAAACAAAGCAATTTTAGGGTTTTGTACATTCAACTTAACTTAAACTTGCATATATCCATACATATGCACCCAAGCATGAAAGGTCAATAAAAAAAATCAAGGATTTATATCATATAAATCATAAATGAAAGAAAAATAGCAAGATTCATGGTTGGAATTACCTTAGGGGCTTTTACGTAATTTTCTACGAATTTTTTTGAATGTTTCTCCTCACTTTCTTCTTCCTAACCCTCACAATTATTTTTCCTCAACTTAAAAATCTCCCAAACTGAGTTTTCTGAAGAAAGGAGGATATCTCAAGGGTTTAAGTCGGCCAAAACAACCTCCACTTCCAACCAATCAATTTAAGACACTTATTGGGCATAAGGGACAAATTTACACTTAAATGAATGGACAAATTTACCCTTCGTTAGTAATTTCGGTATAACTTCTTACTCGGACCTCCGTTTCACACACCGTTTGTTGTGTCAGAACCCTAAATCACCTGTCTACAAATATCTAGCTTTCACCCCAAGTCGATTATTATTTTATAAAGTTCAAACTAGCCTTAAAACATGAGCATTCCTACCGAAAACTTCAAAATCTCACATTTGTAACTAATTCATTTTTCATGCTTTATGAAGCTAGGATTAGACTAAATATAATGACTTAACATTATATATACTAATAACATATTATCCATATCACATAGTCTAATCATGATTTAAACATAATTTATTATAATTATATTCGGGTTGTCACAATTCTCCCCCTGTTAGAAAATTTTGTCCCCGAAATTGACATACCTTGGTTGTCTGAATCAAACAAATATGGATAATTAATCTTCATGGTATCCTCGTTCTCCCATGTAGCCTCTTCCATGGAATGCCTTCGCCACACAACTTTCACAAGTGGGATCACTTTTGATCTCAATACTTGTTCCTTCCTATCCACGATAGCAAGTGGTTCTTCCACATAACTCAAGTCTTCCTTTAACTCAATAGGTTGTTCTACCAACACATGTGAAGGATCCGCTACATACTTTCTTAACATAGAAACATGGAAAACATCATGTAACCGAGATAACTCTGGTGGTAATGCTAACTTGTAGGCAACCATCCTGACTTTCTCAAGGATTTCATAAGGTCCAATGTAGCGTGGACTTAATTTCCCTTTCTTTCCAAACATCATAACTCCTTTCCATGGAGATATTCGAAGAAACACATAATCCCCTTTCTGTAATTCCAAATATTTTCGTCGTTTATCCGCATAACTTTTCTGTCTGCTTTGAGCTATTCTCATTCTATCTTGAATAATCTTCGCTTTTTCAGTGGTGACTTCAATTAATCCTGGACCCTCTATCTTCCTTTCACCAACTTCACCCCAACATATTGGTGTACGACATCGTCTACCGTACAAGGCTTCATATGGAGCCATACCAATAGTAGACTGAAAACTATTGTTATATGCAAATTCTATCAAAGGCAAATATTCATCCCAATTACCTTTGAAATCAAGCACACAAGCTCTAAGCATATCTTCCAAAATCTATATTGTCCTTTCAGACTGCCCATCTGTCTGGGGATGGAAAGCCGTACTAAACTTCAAGTTAGTACCCATAGCATATTGCAAGCTATCCCAAAATCTGGATGTAAAAGTAGGGTCTCTATCTGAAACAATAGATATCGGTGCTCCATGCAATCGAATAATTTTATTAACATACAATCTAGCATACCTTTCAACTGTATACGTAGTCTTGACTTCTAGAAAATGAGCGGACTTTGTCAATCTATCCACCACTACCCAAATCGAATCTGACCCCTTCTGAGATCGAGGAAGCCAAACCACAAAATCCATCGTTACATGATCCCATTTCCATTTCGGTATTGGCAATGGCTGAAGCAGACCAGTAGGTTTCTGATGCTCCACTTTCACTTGCTGACATATAAGGCACCTCACAACAAAATCAGCTACTTCCTTCTTCATATTATTCCACCAATAATGCTCCTTTAAATCCCTATACATTTTAGTGCTACCAGGATGCATAGTATAAATGGAATTATGAGCCTCATCTAAAATTTCCTCTTTCAATCCACACACATTAGGCACACACAACCGGTGCTTATACAATAAAGTGCCATCATTCACAATACAAAAATATTCAGACTTACCATCTCGGAGATCTTGTCGTTTCTTCTCAAGAAAAGGATCCTGACTTTGCAAATCACGAATATGGGTAGCTAATAAAGGCCTCACGCTTACATGAGCAAAGAACCTGTCCCCATCGGCTAGCTTCAATTCTACTCCCATCAATCTCAACTCCATGATGTGGGAAACTCTAGCACACCGAATATAAGATAACCTGCCCGAAGCCCTTCTACTCAGAGCATCTGCAACTACATTTGCCTTCCCTGGGTGGTAGTGAATTGTACAATCATAGTCTTTAATTAACTCCATCCATCGCCTTTGCCTCAAATTCAACTCCTTTTGAGTAAATAAATACTTAAGGCTTTGATGGTCAGTAAAAATTTCACATACCTCACCATATAGATAATAACGCCATAATTTCAAAGCAAAGACAATAGCATCAAGTTCCAAATCGTGTGTAGGATAATTACGTTCATGTGTACGCAACTGCCTAGAATCATAAGCAATAACTCTACCATGCTGCATAAAAACACAACCGAACCCCTTGTTTGAGGCATCAGTATAAATAACAAAACCATCTCCACCATGTGGAATAGTAAGAACAGGGGAAGTTACCAACCTCTTTTTCAATTCATCAAAACTATTTTCACAATCAGAATTCCATTCAAACTTAACATCTTTCCGGGTTAGTTTAGTCATCGAAAAGGCAATTGAAGAAAATCCATTTATAAACCTCCTATAATACCCAGCTAAACCCAGAAAACTCCTCACCTCAGTCACGTTATTTGGCCTCTCCTATTTTACAATAGCCTCTACCTTTTTAGGATCAACACATATACCATCTCCCGAAACAACATGGCCTAAAAATGTAACTTGTGATAGCCAAAATTCACACTTGCTAAACTTGGCATACAACTTCTTATCTTTCAAAAGATTCAAAATAGTTGTGAGATGATTTTCATGTTCAACCATATCATGTGAATAAATCATAATATCATCAATAAAAACTATCACAAATAAATCAACAAAAGGATGAAGTACCTGGTTCATAAGATCTATAAATACAGATGGAACATTAGTCACCCCAAAAGGCATCACCAGAAATGCAAAATGACCATACCGAGTACGAAAAGAAGTTTTAGAAATATCACTCTCCTTGACCCTCAACTGATGATAACCCGATCGTAAGCCTATTTTTGAAAACACTTTAGCACCCTGTAACTGATCAAACAGATCATCTATACGAGGTAAAGGGTATTTGTTCTTAATTGTAGCTTTATTTAGTTGCCTATAATCAATAGACAAATGCATGGTACCATCTTTTTTCTTCACAAATAAAACTGGCGCACCCCATGGAGATACACTAGGTTGTATGAGCCCCTTATCAAGTAAATCTTGCAACTAAATCTTGAGTTCTTTCAACTCAGCAGGTGCCATTCTATATGGTGCCATAGAAATAGGGGTTGTCCCCGGTGCTAATTCGATACTAAATTCAACTTCTCTTTCTGGAGGTAACCCTGGCAACTCACTAGGAAACACTTCAGGAAAATCCCCTACAATAGGAACATTGACTAATTGTAAAGCCCCCTTCCTAGTGTCAAGAACATATGCAATAAAACCCTCACAACCCTTACTCAATAATTTCCTCGTCTGAATAGCAGAAATGATGCAACTGGTAACAATTTTCCTTTCCCCCACAAATTTAAATTCAGGCTCACCAGGCATATTAAAAACAACTTCCTTACAGAAACAATCCATAGATGCATGATAATTAGATAACCAATCCATTCCCAGAATTATATCAAAATTAGAAATATCCAATGGAAGTAGATCTATAACTGTATCTTTAGGCCCCACAGTCAAAACACAATCACGAAAAGCATATTCAGCTACAACCATATCCCCCATAGGCATATAAATACCCAACCCCACATCTAAACGAGTACATGGTCTATTCAGGTATACAGCAAAAGCATAGGACACAAAAGAATGTGTGGAACCAGGATCAATCAAAACATAAGCATTTCTATTAGTAACAGAAAGTGAAACTGTCACCAAATCTGGACTAATCTGAGCTTCTTTCATCGTAAAGACTCGTCCACCTATCCTGGAACCACTAGCTTGTCCTCTACCAACACTTTTCGCTCCACTACCTGGAGGTAACACTCTGTTTGCTGCTTCACTAGGTGCTGCTGGGGTCTCCACCAACTGCGGACAATTATTCTTAACATGCCCCACTTGATGACAATGATGTCATTCCACTCCTTTAAGTTTAGGACACTCGGATTTATAATGCCCTTCCTCTTTACAAAAGAAACATGTAAGAACTCTTGTCGGTGCCTCACCCTTTCCTGACCTCCTAACCAGACTAGAAGATTCTCCACCCCTAATATCTCTGCCAAATCTCACCAAACCTCTACCACTATCTCTACCACCTCTCTGAAATTTATGAGGTTCCATCTTAACACTTCCACCCTCACCTCCCTTAGAGTGAGATGCGTCGAATCTACTCTTCTTAAAACTCTCTCTACTCACCGACCCTTGATTCATTTGCCTTTCTGCTATCGTGGCTTTGTTTACCAGAGAATCATAATCTTCTAACTCATAAGTTGCCACTCTATTTTGAATAGGCCAAATCAGTCCATCTTGACTTTTACAACATTTATCTTCTTCCTCCTGCACATACTTAGTAGCAAATCTAGACAAAGCAGTAAATTTAGCATCATACTCCCTCACAGACATGTTCCCTTGGGTTAAATTTATAAACTCCCTTAGCTTCTCCCTCCTATAGACCTTAGGGAAATACTTAACATACAAAGCTTTAATAAATTCAACCCAAGTAATAACATCAGTACCTTCCATCCTGGGCACCAAATGGTTGCTGGCTTCCCACTAATATTTCGCCTCCCCTTTGAGCTTAAACACGGCTAGATTCACTTTCTGGTTATCTAGAACCTTCATAACTGCAAAGATAGTTTCTAGATCTCTGACCCACATCTCAGCTTCTATAGGTTCAACTGACCCTGAATATTCTAGAGGATTTAACTTCAAAAACTTCTCATGCATGGAATCTTTCATTTCCTTCCTTGCCTTTTTCTCAATCCTGGCCACGGTCTTTGATTCTAGATATCTAGCCTGTTGTTCTGCCATTTGCGCCATATTTCTTTCTTGTTGCTCTGCCATCCTCATCATTTCCTACACCATCATTTGAATCTCTGTAGGTTTTTTATTCTCTCTGGCCCTTCCAGCAACACTCTGTACTTCTTCAGTATTGTCGATACGAGAAGCTACTCCCTCTTCTCGATGTTGTCCATCCCCAGGTTCCATCTGGAATTATCTGTAATACAACAAAGTTCTTACAACCAATTTAAACAGTTTATGATACTAAACTATTGGTTAGTGTATAAACAATTCATAAATATAAAATCAACTAAATACTGCCATCTAATCGTCACACACGTCCAGAATTAATAACCACGCTCTGATACCACTAATTGTCACACCCCAAACCCAATATCCATACTAATCATTTGTTATTAGAATAATTGGATCAAAATCTCGAGCCCATTGAAAATTTAATTCCTTTATCAATATTTTTTTTTGCATAATGAACATAATATTGTTCTTGTGCCATAACGAAGTCAACATCATAGTCATAATTAGAGATTATACAATACTACGATTAACTATGATCAACTCAATCCATACTAAATCAATATATACAATGTGAGTATATCAAAATCTTTAGTGTGACAACGATAAAATCTACATACTTAAACCCCATCTCTTCTAACGGTGCAACTCTCAAAGTTACCGATCATATATTATCCTAGCTGGCAGCGTACAAACCTGAAATTGTTAAAATATAAACCATAAGCATTAAGCTTAGTGAGGTACTCCTTCCCAGCAACAGAATAACAATTCTATATCGAATATGTGAATATAAAATCTGAACAATCCTGCCCATTGGCAATAACAAATCATGGATCATAAGATCCAAATAATTATGCCCATTGGCAATAACAAATCTTGGATCATAAGATCCAAATAATTCTTCCCATTGGCAATAACAAATCCTGGATCATAAGATCCAAATAATTCTGCCCATTGGCAATAATAAATCCCGGATATTTGAATTTCCAAACAAATACTGAATACCGAAGTATTCAAACCAATCCTGGATCATGAGACCCAAACAAATCCTGGATATTTTAATATCCAAACAAATCCTGAATACCTAAGTATTAAAAAAAATCTGCTCTTAGAGCTATATTCATATTTATATATGAAATAAATCATAAGTACACTCACCTTGACAGTTTAACTGGCTTTTCCCTTGCCTTTATCCGGTACTTGTTCAATCAGATCTTCTTCCCCTCCTATCATTCTTACAATATTAGTATCATCATAAAAATATTAATAGTCCAAAGAATAACTTCAATCATAACTCAATTCATAAACATCATATTATTCAATTCAAATCATTCATTATAAATGAAGTCCCATCTAGACTCAGGTTCGGATATCTAACATATTCAAATTACAGCCCAAATCTTCTTTAATTATTCTTGGTAATCCAATCCTTATCATATCATGTTCCCAACACAAAATACGGACATAATTCCGAGTTTCCTAGAGCAAGATATGCCTATTTCTTTTCCACATAGCAAATCTGCCCTATAGGCCCTCTTATCGTTCATTAAACTTCCACGAATTTCCATAATTTTTCTACATAATAAATTTATATGATATTTCACCCAACATCAGTAAACATATTGAAAAATACAAAATTAAAGTTTCATAATTTTTAAGGTTCGTTTGCTATGTCAAGCAAAACACCGAACACATGGCGGGCATATTTTCACCCTTAGGGCAGATTTCGTACCCGAATTTCAAACTCTCACCAAAGACTCATTTCTTGGTATTTTCACATGATTTTTGAAATGTCATACATATATGAGTCCATATTAATCTCCAATTGGAATCAATCAATTCCAATAAGTATACAAAAATATATGGAAGTTTGAATAAATAAAGTTTCTAAACAAAGCAATTTTAGGGTTTTGTACATTCAACTTAACTTAAACTTGCATATATCCATACATATGCACCCAAGCATGAAAGGTCAATAAAAAAATCAAGGATTTATATCATATAAATCATAAATGAAAGAAAAATAGCAAGATTCATGGTTGGAATTACCTTAGGGGCTTTTACGTAATTTTCTACGAATTTTTTTGAATGTTTCTCCTCACTTTCTTCTTCCTAACCCTCACAATTATTTTTCCTCAACTTAAAAATCTCCCAAACTGAGTTTTCTGAAGAAAGGAGGATATCTCAAGGGTTTAAGTCGGCCAAAACAACCTCCACTTCCAACCAATCAATTTAAGACACTTATTGGGCATAAGGGACAAATTTACACTTAAATGAATGGACAAATTTACCCTTCGTTAGTAATTTCGGTATAACTTCTTACTCGGACCTCCGTTTCACACACCGTTTGTTGTGTCAGAACCCTAAATCACCTATCTACAAATATCTAGCTTTCACCCCAAGTCGATTATTATTTTATAAAGTTCAAACTAGCCTTAAAACATGAGCATTCCTACCGAAAACTTCAAAATCTCACATTTGTAACTAATTCATTTTTCATGCTTTATGAAGCTAGGATTAGACTAAATATAATGACTTAACATTATATATACTAATAACATATTATCCATATCACATAGTCTAATCATGATTTAAACATAATTTATTGTAATTATATTCCGATTGTCACAACATGACTTTCCAAAATTATTATTTTGTTATTTTCTTTTTCGGATAACTAGTGCCATGCACTTACAAAATAAGCAACAAAGTTGGTCGACATCAAGAAAACGACCAACAAAGTTGGTCGGCATCAGCAAAGGCCACTGACAAAGTTGGTTGGCATCAACAAAAACCACTAACAAAGTTGGTCGGCATCAAGAAAACCACCAATAAAGTTGGTCCGCATCAGCAAAGGCCACCAACAAAGTCTGTCGGCTGTGACACCCCGACTAATTAAATACCGGGTGGCTAATCCTTTATTAAATCAATACAAAATGCCAAGTTGGTTCAGTTAATAGCATCACTGTCGAAAACATTTTAATGATTACTAACCACCTAGTATTTTAAAAAAAAGTAAGTTGCCAAATTTTAAGTTAACTCTGATTAACATACAATAAGAGGATAATGAAAGAATTACAACCATTCACCATAACCAAGCAATAGAATAACCAACAAAATAATAATAAGTCCGGAGGAAAACTCCTCACAACAATCCCACAACTGAACTAAGTAAAACAATGTAACCTGAATTAATTACATGCCAAAAGTGTGAAAATCTGAAATAGGAAATGTTTCTAATAGAACTGGGCGACATGCCCTACAACTGATGAAAGATGAATATAGAGTCAAGATAGATGAAGCGTCTACTAGCAAAATCCTGTAACTTCCACAAATAGCTACAGCTCGTCACCTGAATGAGGATCCTAAGCATGGTGTCCTTGTGGCTGGGCACCTAAAAATGGTTTTTACAAAAATAGATTTGAAAGCAAACGGGTCAGAGCCCGAAAGTGGAGATTATTTTAAAAACAGCAAGTGCTTTAATGACATTAAAAAAATGAATGCAAAATACATGTTAGGACGTGCACTCGCATGAAATACTCACCTCTCGACTAATTGTGCACTCCTAACGAATAGCACCCATCTAAGTGATATTTTTATCTAACTAAACTGACATGAGTTCTATCCTTTCTACTCGGTTCTCATTATACATTCTAACGACATCAATTAAGTAGGGGTTTTACTTAAACTCAGATTCTCAATTATTATCAATACAATTTATTACAGGTTATCCCTTTATATTTACTCAAAGCATTTTCGGTATTTATACTCACAATACCAACATGAAAGTTCTCATTTATTTTAGTGTATAATTATTCACGTCATAAATATACAATACAAGCACTCCAAGACTAAGTTGCGGTGCACACATAGTCTGCTATCCATCCTGGTACATCACGTACATAAGGATCACGCATTCCAAATCTCTCAGGAATCGTTCTCAGATAATAGCAAATCACAAACAATGGAGGCGAACACAGTCACATCACATGGGTCACGCACATACCTACGCTCCCACGATCAGCAGACTTATTAAAATCCCAATAAGTCCTTCTCTGACCTATGTTCTCGAGGTACCAATCTAAATTCGGGCAACACAAGGATTAGAAGGCCCTAAGCGAACGTAAACCTCCCGTGATAGCAAGTATGGTAGGTATGTCATACACATAAAATCATATACATATACTAAGTATGCACACTTCTTAGTAATCACCATAATTTATTTTTGGTACACTTCTCATTCTCATACCGACTTAGAATGTTACACAATTCACATGTTCCTGGTTAATTCAATTAGTTAAGCCGTCAATAATTCTCGCATCGTAATAGTCACTCACGTCCTATTCCATAATTTCCATTCAATTCAAATCACACTTCTATGTTTTACTCCTCAATATATCCCAAATATCCCAACTATATCGATCTATCATCAAGGGAATGTTATCTCTACTATTAAACAAGGTTACGGGACACGCAAAATCAAAACAGGCCAAAAAGCCTAAACTGTCAGCTCGTTAGAAGTCTCGTTCGAACGAGAGTTCGTTCGAACGAACTCAGCATCTAACGAGATCTCGTTCGAACGAAATACATCGAATGAACATCCCTCTCGTTAGAAGGCAAACTGTCAACTCGTTAGAAGCTCGTTCGAACGAGCTCGTTCGAACGACCTGGGCAGGTCTTCTAACGAGGTGACAGTTTGAGCCCAGAAAATTCCTATTACGTTTTTCCAACTTTTCTTCACCTCTAATCCCATATACAATTCATCCCAATAGCATTTTAAGGTTTCTAATACACACTAACATTCGTAGGTCATAATTAAACATTTATATAGGGCCAAATCTTCCTAAACATCATCAAATCATCAAATCCCCTCAGTTTTCCCCAAATCCCATGACATGAAGCCTAGAAAATTAAATTCATCCATAGACATAACTAAATCCGTTTTTATGATATAAAAGATGTATTTTCAATTGAATAATCACCCTAACATTGTTCCACATGCAATCTCCTCACAAAATTATAAATCTCTAAATCCAATTCAATTTGTTTTTATCATTCTCCAAGAACAATACAATTTCATAAATTTCCTACGCATGGAAGAAGCATTCTTTGCAAAAATGAAATTAAACCACTTGACTAATGTCTTTATCTGATTTTGATGTCGAATTCATGAAGGTTGATTTGTTCTCTCTCTCTCTCTCTGCAGAACTTTTCTTCTCTTTCTCTCTCTACAAATTTCTTCTCTAAGGATGACAATGGAGGTGGAGGTTGCCCTAGGAAGCTCTTTTAAAACTCATTCCAATAACCCCCGTAGCCCATTAAATCAAAAGGTGTAGTTAGTGGGTTTAGTGGGTAAAGTCCAAATCAGATTTTTATTTCCTAATTTTCGTGGGTTTTAATTTCCAAAATTCCAAAATTACCAAACTACCCTTTTTCGTTTCCGGTATGGCCTAAAAATGCCCCGGGACCCAAACTAAACTCCCGGCTAGTGTTTTCTGACTATTTCGACCCTTCCGGACGCGTTGGCGCACTCAAAATGACCATAAGGTTAATAGAAATAAAATTCACTTTTTAATTAAAATAATTATATTCCTGACGCGACTGTCACACGCGTCCCAACAAAATTTCCAAATTGCCGTATTTCAATCTTACGACAGATTTCATAATTCAATAATCATATATAGCCATATATACTCTTTAAAATCAAATACCAACTCGCGTCTCGCTAGTATTTTTATCCGTATTAATTTCCAATTAATACACATTTAATTCAATTAATCCCATAAATAAATATCATAAAAATACGGGGTATTACATACTTCCCCCCTAATAACAGAATTTCGTCCCGAAATTCGGAACTAGAAAGTACCTTGTAAGAACAACTCTGGATAACGTTCGCGCATCTCATCCTCGCGCTCCCATGTGGACTCCTCTACATTATGATGTCGCCACTTAAGATGCACTAACGGATCTATCTTTGACTGCAGTTTCCGCTCACTTCGGTCTAAAATAACAATCGGACCCTCCTCGTAGGAGCTATCCGGCTGGAGATCGATGTCCTCCAAAGTAATGTGAGAATGAGACAAATCATCTCTAAGATATTTCCTTACCGAGGAAATATGAAACACATCATTAATCCGATGCAAATGCTCCGGTAACCCAAGTCTATATGCAACAGACCCAATCCGCTCGATGATAGGGAATGGACCCACATATCTTGGTGCCAACTTCCCCTTCTTCCCAAATCGCATAATCCCCTTCATAGGAGATACTCTGAGTAAAACCTGGTCCCCCACTTGTAACTCCTTGAAGAACCTCTTCACATCATCATAGCTCTTTTGCCGATCCTGAGCTACCCGAATGCGACTCCGAATCAATTCTATCCTCGCTGAAGTATCCTGAATCACTTCCGACCCAAGTAGTTTGTTGTCCCCCACCTCCAACCAACATGCTGGGGAACGACAAGGTCTACTTTACAATGCCTCAAATGGATCCATGCCAATGGTGAACTGGTAGGAGTTATTGTAAGAAAACTCTACCAGTGGAAGATACTGCTCCCATCCACCCCCAAAATCAATGATGCACATACGCAACATGTCCTCCAACATCTGGTTTGTACTCTCGATTTACCCATCGGTCTGCAGGTGATACGCCGTACTCAACCACAATTTCGTGCCCATGGCCTCCTGAAAACTTTCCCAAAACCGTGAAACAAATATCTTATCTCGGTCAGACACGATATTTAGGGGCACACCGTGAAGTCTCGCTATCTCTGCAATAAAGAGCTAGGCATACTGTCCCGTAGTGTAGTCTGTCCTCACGGGTAGAAAATGAGGGACTTTGGTCAACCTGTCCACAATTACCCAAATGGAGTCGTGACCTCTCTGCGATATAGGCAACCCCATGATAAAATCCATGGATATGCTCTCCCACATCCACATCGGGACCTCTAATGGCTGTAGAAGTCCTGTCGGTCTCTGATGATCCACTTTTACTAGCTGACAAGTGGCGCATTTAGAAACAAACACGGAAATATCTCTCTTCATTCCGCTCCACCAATATTGTCACCTCATGTCTTGGTACATTTTGTCCCCATCGGGATGTATCGCGAACCGCGAGCCGTGCGACTCTGCCATCACCTCGTGTCGCAATTCCTCCCCTTTCGAAACTACCAGTCTACCGTTGAAGCGTAATCCCCCGTATGAGCTAACGATGTAGGACTCGGCTTCTTCTGCTAATAATCGAACTATCTTCTCCTGATAGAATGAGTCATCTGCTTGTGCCTTTACCACTCTCGTGACAATCTGTGGTGTAACAGTCATCACTGACATGAATGATCGGGCCAGTGCGTCTTAGTGCTACAACTCCTTCCACTTGGCCTTCCACACCCCTGCCACTTCATCTACTGGCCTACAGCTCAACGCATCTCCTACCACGTTAGCCTTCCCCAGGTGGTATTGGATATCAAACTGATAATCCTTCACAAACTCAAGCCACCTTCGTTGTCGCATATTCAGCTCTTTACTATAGGGACTTGTGGTCCGTGAACAATCGAAACTTCTCCCCCAAAAGGTAATGTCTCCAAATCCGAAGGGCAAATACAACTACCGCCAACTCCAAGTCATGAGTGGGGTAATTCTTCTCGTGAGGCTTAAGCTTACGGGAAGCATAAGCTATGGCCTGACTCTCCTGCTGTAATACACCTCCAAGTCCTTGTAAGGACGCATCGGTGTAAACTAGATACTTAACTCCTAGTCTCGGCAATGCTAACACAGGTGCTGAGGTCAATTTGTCCTTCAACTCATCGAATGCCAACTGACAGGCATCACTCCAAATGAACGGCACACCTTTACGAGTCAGATGTGTCAAAGGACCTGCTATCTTCAAAAATCCCCGAATGAACCTCCTGTAGTATCCTGCTAGGCCCAAGAAACTACGGATCTCAGTTGGTGTCGTGGGCTATCCCCACTCCCTCACCGCGGATACCTTCCTCGGATCAACAAATATCCCCCGGTCGTAAATAATATGCCCCAAAAACTGAACCTCCTTCAGCCAAAACCCACACTTCTCATACTTTGCATACCGCTCGTTCTGACGTAGTGTCTGCAAAACCTGCCTCAAATGTTCGGCGTGCTCCTCATCTGTCTGGGAGTAAACCAGAATATCATCAATAAAGACAATGACGAACTGATAAAGGAACTCTCTGAACACCCTATTCATCAAGTCCATAAACACGGCTGGAGCATTGGTCAAACCAAAAGGCATCACCCGGAACTCGTAGGAACCATATTTCGTTAAGAACGCAGTCTTCGAGACGTCCTCCTCCCTGATACGCAACTGATGGTATCCCGATCGCAAATCAATCTTTGAGAATAAAGAAGCTCCCCTCAACTGGTCGAATAAGTCATCGATTCGGGGCAACGGATACTTATTCCGTATCGTGACTTTATTCAACTCCCGATAATCCACACATAACCTCAACGATCCATCCCTCTTCTTTACGAATAACACTGGGGCACCCCACGGTGAGGTACTCCTCCGTATAAACCCCTGACCCAACAACTGTTCAATTTGATCCCGTAACTCTCTCATCTCAGCTGGATCCATACGATAAGGTGCGCGGGCAATAATCCGCTTGCCCGGCGTTAAGTCGATCACAAAGTCTATCTCTCTACTCGGAGGTAATCCAGGTATATCCTGAAATACGTCGGAAAAACTCTCGAACAACCGGAATCGAATCAAGTGGTATCACCACTTCCTTAGAGGTCTCCTCCTCTATATAGTACAAATGAGTGGACGATCCTCCCTTAGGACGAGGCATCGCCACTAAAAACATCACCTACCCAGGAATGGCAAAGATAATACTACTACTGAAACAGTCAATCATGGCTCGGTACGCAACTAGCCAATCCATGCCAATAATGGCATCGTACTCGGTCATATCTAATACTAACATATCCGCGGGTAAAGTAAACCTCCCGATCTCTATACCCACGCCTCTACATACACGTGAAATCACGGAACCCCTACTCAACGACGAATATACACAAGTAACCGTACTCTGGGCGGTGTCTAACAACCCAATGGTGCATGAAAATCTCATAGCAATAAAACAGTGTGTATCCCCCGTGTCAAACAAAATACGCCCCATAGTCCCCTGAATAGAGAACATACCCTCAATGTCTGGTGGATTCTGTGGGGCTGCGACCTGCTGAAGCTGATATACTCTCCCATACTGAAGCTTCCCCTGCTGAACTGGGACGGCTGGAATGGGTGGTAATGCTGCCATCTGTGGTGGTGCTGGGAGGGCGGCGGGAAACATAGGTCTCTGCGGATCCTGTCGAGCACCCGGCTGCTGCTGTGGGGTCCTGCCCCTATCCGGACAGTCCTGGCGTTTATGGCCAGTCTTTCCACAAACGTAACACTTCCCCGAGAAGTTCCCCCCTCTCTGTCCCTGCTGCCCCCGGCCCTGGTGGCCGTTACCGTTCCTCCCCTGGCCCTGCTGGCCCTACTGAAACTGTTGTTGGACATTCTGAGCCTGCTTGTTCTGTTGGCCGTTCAGACCCTGATGGCCCTGCCGAAAACCTCCCTGTTCGTGCCTGAAATTTCCTGATCTGAACCTCTTGTGATCCCCCTGCTGGGAACCCTGATCACCCTGCCTCTGCCCCTGAACAGATTGTGCCCCACTGGCACCATGTCTTCCAGTCCTTCCCTGATGGATGGACTCTCCCGATCTCTTGCCCTCAGCCATGTGAAAGCGGTGATCCTGGCAGTGTAACAGTGCAGCGTTAACCACATCAAAGTAAGTGGCCAACGATAGATTCCCCAACAAATGCTGACGGATCCTCCAAGTCAACCCGTTTGTAAATTTCTGTATCTTCTTCTCTTCTTTCGGTATCTTATCCGGAACAATATTCAACAGATTTGTGTATTCGGCCTCATACTCGGCCACAGTCTTACCTTCTTGCCGAGGATTCATCAACTTCCTCCTCATTTTCGTGTGAACAGCTGACGGAAAGTACTTGCGGTCGAACCACACCCAAAACTCCTGGATAGTGAGAGTATCTCTCTCCCCCACGGTGGTAATAGACTCCCACCACTGCATTGCATACCCCACTAGCTTAAAGGTAGCTAGTATCTGCTTCTGGACATCGGTGCACTCATACATCCTCAGGTGCCGCTGGATGTATTTCCTCCACTGACTTGAAACCACAACATCGGAGCTTCCTGCGAACTCCGGTGGGTGTGCTTTATGAAAAGCATCTCGAACATGTTCCCAAGAAGACGGGAATGCGTGTGACTGAACTGGCGTGGCTACTGGCACCTGAGGTGGTGCCTGCTGAACTACGGCTAGTGCGGCATTTAATGCCTGGGCCACAATGGTTCCAACCTCGGCGGCATTCATCGTGACCTGAACTGGTGCGGGATGTGGTTCTGGCGTTGCATCCCTGGGAACCCGTTGTGCACGTCGTGGAGGCATCTGAAACAAGAATAAAGTTTATCAGTTCGCAGTTATAAACTCAAAATAGATAAAGAACATAGCATATACAAAAGAATAAAACAGTCCTAAAATATAGGGCTCTACATCAAAGAAAGCTCAGCGGAAACATAATAAGCCGTACAGATCCTAAAGGACACTAGAACCTGATGCTCTGATACCACCTGTGACACTCCGACCAATTAAATACTGGGTAGCTACTCCTTTATTAAATCAATACAAAATGCCAAGTTGGTTCAGTTAATAGCATCACTGTCGAAAACAATTTAATGATTACTAACCACCTACTATTTAAAAAAAAATAAGTTGCCAAATTTTAAATTAACTCTGATTAACATGCAATAAGAGGATAATGTACAACCATTCACCATAACGAAGCAATAGAATAACCAACAAAATAATAATAAGTCCGGAGGAAAACTCCTCACAACAATCCCACAAATGAACTAAGTAAAACAATGTAACCTGAATTAATTACATGCCAAAAGTCTGAAAATCTGAAATAGGAAATGTTTCTAATAGAACTGGGGGACATGCCCTACAACTGATGAAAGCTGAATATAGAGTTAAGATAGATGAAGCGTCTACTAGCAAAATCCTGTAACTTCCACAAACAGCTACAGCTCGTCACCTGAATGAGGATCCTAAGCATGGTGTCCTTGTGGCTGGGCACCTAAAAATGGTTTTTACAAAAATAGATTTGAAAGCAAACGGGTCAGAGCCCGAAAGTGGAGATTATTTTAAAAACAGCAAGTGCTTTAATGACATTAAAACAATTAATGCAAAATACATGTTTGGACGTGCACTCGCATGAAATACTCACCTCTCGACCAATTGTGCACTCCTAACGAATAGCACCCATCTAAGTTATATTTTTATCTAACTAAACTGACATGAGTTCTATCCTTTCTACTCGGTTCTCATTATACATTATAACGTCATCAATTAAGTAGGGGCTTTACTTAAACTCAGATTCTCAATTATTAGCAATACAATGTATTACAGGTTATCCCTTTATAGTTACTCAAAGCGTTTTTCGTATTTATACTCACAATACCAACATGAAAGTTCTCATTGATTTAAGTGTATAATTATTCACGTCATAAATATACAATACAAGCACCCCGAGACTAAGTTGTGGTGCACACATACTCTGCTATCCATCCCGGTACATCACGTACATAAGGATCACGCATTCTGAATCTCTCACGAATCGTTCTCAGATAATAGCAAATCACAAACAATGGAGGCGAACACAGTCACATCACATGGGTCACGCACATACCTACGCTCCCACGATCAGCAGACTTATTAACATCCCAATAAGTCCTTCTGTGACCTATGTTCTCGAGGTACCAATCTAAATCCGGGCAACACAAGGATTAGAAGGCCCTAAGCGAACGTAAACCTCCCGTGATAGCAAGTATGGTAGGTATGTCATACAAATAAAATCATATACATATACTAAGTATGCACACATATTAGTAATCACCATAATTTATTTATGCTACACTTCTCATTCTCGTACCGACTTATAATGTTACACAATTCACATGTTCCTGGTTAATTCAATTATTTATGCCGTCAATAATTCTCGCATCGTAATAGTCACTCACGTCCTATTCCACAATTTCCATTCAATTCAAATAACACTTCTATGTTTTACTCCTCAATATATCCCAAATGTCCTAACTATATCGATCTATCATCAAGGGAATGTTATCTCTACTATTAAACAAGGTTACGGGACACGCGAAATCAAAACAGGCCAAAAAACCTAAACTGTCAGCTCGTTAGAAGTCTCGTTCGAACGAACTGGGCATCTAACGAGATCTCGTTCGAACGAACATCCCTCTCATTAGAAGGCAAATTGTCAACTCGTTAGAAGCTCGTTCGAACGAGCTCGTTCGAACGACCTGGGGAGGTCTTCTAACGAGGTGACAGTTTGAGCCCAGAAAATTCCTATTACGTTTTTCCAACTTTTCTTCACCTCTGATCCCATATACAATTCGTCCCAACAGCATTTTAAGGTTTCTAATACATACTAACATTCGTAGGTCATAATTAAACATTTATATAGCGCCAAATCTTCCTAAACATCATCAAATCCCCCCAGTTTTCCCCAAATCCCATGACATGAACCTTAGAAAATTAAATTCATCCATAGACATAACTAAATCCGTTTTTATGATATAAAAGATGTATTTTCATTTGAATAATCACCCTAACATTGTTCTACATGCAATCTCCTCATAAAACTATAAATCTCTAAATCCAATTCAATGGGTTTTTATCATTCTCCAAGAACAATACAATTTCATAAATTTCCTACGCATGGAAGAAGCATTCTTTGCAAAAACGAAATTAAACCACTTGCCTTATGTCTTTCTCTGATTTTGATGTCGAATTGATGAAGGTTGATTTGTTCTCTCTCTCTCTCTCTGCCAAACTTTTCTTCTCTTTCTCTCTCTACAAATTTCTTCTCTAAGGATGACAATGGAGGTGGAGGTTGCCCTAGGAAGCTCTTTCAAAACTCATTCCAATAACCCCCGTAGCCCATTAAGTCAAAATGTGTAGTTAGTGGGTTTAGTGGGTAAAGTCCAAATAAGATTTTTAATTCCTAATTTTCGTGGGTTTTAATTCCCAAAATTCCAAAATGACCAAACTACCCTTTTTCGTTGCCGGTATGGCCTAAAAATGCCTCGGGACCCAAACTAAACTCCCGGCTAGTGTTTTCTGACTATTTCGACCCTTCCGGACGCGTTGGCGCACTCAAAACGACCATAAGGTTAATAGAAATGAAATTCACTTTTTAATTAAAATAATTATATTCCTGACGCGACTGTCACACGCGTCCCAACAAAATTTCCAAATTGTCGTATTTCAATCTTACGACAGATTTCATAATTCAATAATCATATATAGCCATATATACTCATTAAAATCAAATACCAACTCGCATCTCGCTAGTATTTTTATTCGGATTAATTTCCAATTAATACATATTTAATTCAATTAATACCATAAATAAATATCGTAAAAATACGGGGTATTACATCGGCATCATGTAAACCACCAACAAAGTTGGTCGGCATTAGCAAAGGCCACCAAGAAAATTGGTCGGCATCAATAAAATCCACCAACAAAGTGGGTCGATATTAACAAAGACTACCAACGAAGTTTGCTGTCGAACATATAAATCCATGTAAGGAAACATTATAAGTCCCAAATGTTTGGTTAATTAAGATCCAGATGAATAATTTTCATCTAAACTGGGCTAAAAGATGGACACATGTTCCACTCATGCCTGGGAACCAAGGTAACTAATGCAATTACCATAAAATTCAGGTACATTGGTATGACCATGGTGAAATATTGGTAATTGGTACAAAACATAGGATAATCCTAAGAATGTCAATAGAACAGATGAAAAACTAGAGATTAACTAAAAAAATTGATCAATTCATAGTCACAGACTAACAAATCATTCAGAGATTGACTAAAAGTTGATCCACACATAAAATAACTTTTTCATTAAATTAAGTTAAATGATTACATATGTTGCTTAAATATGGAAAGACAAAAGACAAAATTTTATTCTACAGGACGCTTTACTTCAACCTTAGAGACAGGATCCATGCCAGCTGGAGGATCATCCAAAGTAAAAGGAGAGTTGATGAAGTTAAGGTCTTGAAGCATCCTAGTGTTGCTGCTACTAGGACGGTCAAGAAAATAAGGCGGACGGACGATCTCTAATTCATCATATAGTTCATAATCCCCCAAGTAATTGGAAATCAAGAAGTTTGGAATACGATGAACAGATACCCAATTAACATCCAACTTGAAGGGAGGATTGTCAAGCTACAACAATCCCGGATCATATCAATCCCATAGCGAGTCGTTACCATCTACCTTTATCACAGTTAAAGAATTTATTCAACTCCATTTGTAGGATTCATTATGGGCATGTTGAAGTCATTCATCATAATGTCCCAAAGCTTTATTATACCCACTCATCCAAAATTCTCTGGGTTGTTTATTGAATTGAAAAGTTAATCTATCAATTTGTGACTGTAGTTTCTTTAGTACCCCATTTTAGCCTCCAATTAGGAAGATTGAGTAAATAATTATTCTGATAAAGTATGCAGTTTTTGAGACATCTCAGCAATATCTCGATCCTTTGTTTTTAATTGTGTAACTTGGTTTGTAAGGTCCTGTTGGGTCCTAATTTCCTCTGTGGTCCCTCGGCCAGCCCTATTTCTAGATCTGAAAGAAGAGGTAGATTTAACGTTCTTCAAGGCCTCTAATATATCCCTCAATGCGGCATTATGAACTTATAAAAAGTAATAACCTTCATCTATAGTATCAGCAATAGTTCCAAAGGAAGACTTCAGAAGATTCACTTCATTCCTCCAATTATTATTCTCCTCTCCCAGGAGTTTGGCAATAGTCTTAGTTTCTTTAACTTCAACCCTAAGTAAATCTTCATTTTTATTATAAATAGAGATAAATTTATCAAAACCCCGACCTACACTTAAGCTTTGATACTTCTTCTCATAGCTCTGGTGCAATAACACAATGAATTCTTTATACAGTTCTTGAAGTTCTTCTATCATTTAATAATAAGTAACATTATTTGCTACCTCCCGATCAAGTAAGTACTTCAAATATTTATAAGAATCTTTAACCTTCTATGTGGCATCAACACTAAGCAATTGAGTGATTTCGTCTTCGAAAAAGTCCAAACAACTTTACACCTTCTCCCTATCACTTTCAACCCTCTTTCTTTGCTCAGAAGAAGGCACTACAGGTTGGAGTTGCTCGGCTATAGGAATAGAAGAATCATGGACTTCAGGTTATTTGGCAGTAGACTCAACCATAAATGAGGACTCCTTAGAAGAAACTTTATCTTCAACCTCATTTTCTATGACTAGAGGAGGAATATGAATATACCTCTGAAAAAGTTCAGACTCTCAATTTCTATTCAACTCTCGAAGGGCATTAACCCAACCGTCTGTAGAATATTTTATCTTCATATACTCAATTTGATCAGATGCAATAGAAATAGCTTTGTTCCACCCCTTATCCCAACCATCACTGAAGGAGGCCTTCACAACAGATTTTATCTTAGCTCTGGCAGAGGATACAACCTCTTCATCTTCCTCTGCCCTGTGCTCAACTTCCTCTTTCTGGAGCTCAATTTCCTCTTTCTGGAGCCCAGCCTCGTTATCCCTGCGCTCAGCTTCCAGGGCATTTGTATCAAATGTTTGACAAGAAGTTTCATTTGTCTTCAATTTATCTACCTAAGTGTTTTTCTCAGTCTCCAAGGCCTGTTGAGACATAAGCTGAGACTTATTCAAACAAGACAAGGCTTCCTCTGAGTCATTTAAAGAAAAAGAAGCCTTAATTGCATCATCCTTCTACAATATATTATTAACGTGAACCAAAAACTACAAAAAATGAAGACCAAAGTGAGCATATGAGGAATATAAATGATGACTAAACCAAGACAATGAAATTTACTTACTACTGCGAGGTTCTGAGCAGCCAATTCAGAGACCCTCGTTCTAGGGAGCTTGGCATCCAAACCCCTGTGGTCTGAAAGAGTACCAAACTTGATCAACCTCCTAGCCAAACCAAAGTAATAGCTATTAGAGGAATATCATCAAAGGAGGGTAAATCAACTGAGGACAGCTGATCGGCCACTTGGTTGAGTTACTTTTTTGCAAGCCCTCTCTTAAGTCTCCTCAGAGGAACGTCAACCTCTTTGGGAATTACATCCTTAGGAGCCAGGTTTTAGGGGCAGGATCTTTAGAGATTGGAACCTTAGTGGTTGGGGGCTTCATAACAACTCTTGTTTTATTCTTGGCTCCTTCAACAGAGGACTGGGAGCCAGAAGCAACATCACTATATAGGTCATGAAACTTCCTGTTCTTCATAATTTAATATAGAGGAGTATCAGAGTCAACAACAGCCTCTTGTTTAAGATTAATTACCAGAGAAGGAGAGGTAGCAGGTTTGGAAATAAAAGAAGAAACAGTGTTTTTGTACTGATCAAGATAAGAGGCAGACCTAACGTGCTCTTCAGTAACTACCTTATGAAGACCCCAGATAAATTTTAACTCTTTCAAATTTACATCACTCTCTTTAGGGAACTTTCTTTTTTTCTCAACCGCAAATAAATTTATAAAATAACAGTCAGTATGACATTTTATCAAATATAAACCTGAAAAATTTACTAAAACATAAAATAACCTATTCCATTGCCAAAGAGAGGATATCTATGTCCTTGATATTTAGCACCTCTAACTAAAGGGGCATGTTGTCAATTTTTTACAACTACCCCGTGATCAAAATAGTGCCCATTGGAATCAGCGAAACTAACTACCAAAGATTTACTAATATCCCTAGTTACCCACTTAGAACAAAACATGATTTTTGAAATCCCTAGATGAGTTCCATAAATTTGGTTTAATCTATAAACTCCATTTACAACTCTCCATGTGTTTGGAGCGCCACTCTTGTAGGTACAATGTAAAAATATTGATAAAATTCCAAACACAGGGGATTGGGAGGAAAAGTGAAATCACATTCATCAATAAAGATGGAGGGAAACCAATGACACTCAGTAAGAGAGAAAAAATCAGAAGGAAAAGTGGCATTTTCTAATACAACCCAAGATGGAATATTAAAATTAGTTATGAACTTATCAAGTGACTCGATAGAGTAAATCATGATGAAGAAAACAAAGAAGGAGAAAAGAAAGATTCTTACAAAGATGTAAGGATTCAACAAGAACTAAAGATAGAAAAGAAAACGATCGCACGAAGTCAAAGAACCCAGTGGTAAGAAAGAGGTAGAAGATAATCGAAGTTTTACCGCTATTTTCATAAGACGCATCGAAAACTGGGAAAAGTAATGATTAAAGACAACAACGATTGGGACGGATAATAAAGGAAAGGACCAAGATACCCCGTAAAAGTTTGCTTAAATTTGAAATATTTACAAAATTTCCATTCGCGCCCAAAATCATCAATCGAGTAGATAAAATTCACAAGTATGGAAGGTCTGCAGCTAAATCAAAGAGCCCGAGCTACTGTTGGAGTATAATATTTCACACTTTTGCATCAACTCCAAGTATAAAACATTCGGGGCTTCTATTGATACCAAAATCTACCACCCTATGTGGACCATTCACAAACCAGCATGTGTCATCTAATGTGGCACTAGTCCAAGTCAGTCCGACTAACAATGAAGCCCGAGAAACTCTGTAGCCCAACCAATAAGGAGGCCCAACCAACAAGGAAGCCCGACCAATTGCCTGTATTGATGATAAATCGACAGCAGTTGTACAACCTTCATTGCCAATAAAGAGAAACGATTCATATATTTAATTCTCATTATGTGTTGATGTAAATGCCTAATGAATAAAGGCATTCCATCCTTTCAGATGACAACGATCAATACCCCACCTGGGCTATAAATACATTGTATCATCCTCATTATTGGGGGACCCAAAAAACAAATCAAGACAATTAATACATGATAGTGGACGTAGGCTATTTCTTTGAGACTAACCACTCTCTGGTGTCTTTTTTGTTTTACTTAATTTGTCTGTGATGAATTAATAAGGTCTAGTATAGTTTTTTGCATCAATAATAGTTTTAATGTATTTATCCTTCGACATATTTTTAGTTTGTTCTTTTATTTTTCCTGTGACTTTTGGAGTCATCTATCATGGCAGTTGTTTTTTTTATTTAAAGAAAAAGGCATTTATTTACAATTAGAGTGAATAACCCTCTTTAAGTGAAAATACAATGGAAGCAACGAAAATAAAAATAAGGCATCAAATATTCCTTAGAATAGGAATTTTTAATGAGTTTAACAAATAAGAAACCTTAATAAATCTAGGAAGAACATCTACTCTATTGTAAATATATAGACATTTTTTAGATATCCCGTGATTTGCAAGAAGAATTAGGACTTTGTTGGCATATCTTGAATATCAGCTTAGGATGTAATTGATTCTGAAGACAAGATCTTAAGTTTCTCTAAAGCCAGACTTTAATCTCCATGGCTTATAATTAAAAACTAACCGAAGTGATTCAAAACGAATTTTTAAATCAATTTCTAGAATAACATTTTAGTAATTCTTCTCAATGCAATACCTTACTCCATCTTTAATGGCAGTCACCTGAGCATGCATAGGAATAAAGTTGATAATGAAATTTAAATAGGCCCATATAAGCCTGCCTTGAGTATGTCTTAAAATAGCACATGGTCCTTTAAAAATCTTATTTTTATAGCTTGCTGCAACATTAAGCTTGAATCTTCCACTGTTAGGATTATTCCATTGGTCTTTGATGCTTAAAAAATCCGAGATTTGGTTTAAAGAAAATACTCTCATTACTTCATCACTAATTATCTCTGCTCTACCTTTACAACTGATAAATTTTAAAAGATCTGACATACTAGAAATTACTCTATGAATAAATAGTTTTAATTGAAAGTCTATTATTTTTTATTTTCCAGTCTAAACTAAGAAACTCATCATATTCCTAAGCAAAACAATACTTGTACTTATGTAAAAGTTCCACAACCAATTGTTAGTCTTCTTTTTTAAGGTTTTCACTAATTTATGTTACCCTTTGGATTTGGTCAGTTCCCAATTTCATTTATAATTAAGGATTCAATTAGTTTACCATGAGCCCTTTATATTCTATTGGATAAATTTCTAGGTCACCATTATCCTAAGGTGTTTCATCCTCTCTATCTTCTTCAAATACATAATCGTCCATATTTATGGTCCTTTCTTCAGATCTAACTCGCTGAACTTATATAACACGATCTTTAATCATTCATTGGTCTTTTCTAAATTAATAGGTGTTCCATTCATTGATCAACCATTGTGTTTGTTACATTTGGTATTATTATACCAATGGCTAGTTCTTTTCAAGCTCTATTTAAGACTTCTCAATCCGATGCCTTAGTTATTAATGCCTCCACCTTGACAAGTCCCACATTTTCTCGGTAGAGTTCGACTTCAACACATTTAGAATTGGTGTGGAATGAGAAATGATCTTTTTCCATCTCCTCCATGTTCCTATATTCCTTTATTAATAAAAGTTTTCGATACATAGAAAAAGGGATACATTTATTATAATGGATCCAATCTCTACCAAGTAAATCATTGAAGCTTGGTTTATCTTTGATGGTAAAGAAAGAAGTGTTAAACATTTTGGGCCCACTTCAATACCTGTTGGTAGTACATATTTGGTCGGATTTTTATCTCTGGCAAAACTAGATATAATGATTTGAGTTTGTACCAATTTAGCATATTATTATTTATTCTAGAAAGCATGGAATATGGCATTATGTTAACACCAACTCCGTTATCTACAAATATTATATTTATTAATACTCAATTCATCCAAGACTTTATAAATAAAGGCTTAATGTGATTGGTTATATAATTAGAAATTTATTCTAACCCATATTTAAGATCAAGGTTCTCTATCTCTGAATGTTCATCTTCATCTATATCTATCTCTGGGATCTCTTTCCCATCTCTATCTTCAAACCATTTTAGGAGAATTACTGCCATGTTGATTGGCATTTCTTATGGTAGCAAATTGAATTGGGTGAATTATAGGTAACCAGTCCCTAGATAAGGGCGTGTTGCGTCCATATTATCACTTTTTCTATTGCTCACTAGATGAACTCTCACTAGATGTATTATCTCCATCAAAGCTCATGTCCTTTTCTACATTTTTAATCTTTTTGACCAACATGACTAAAGAAGATTGGCTTCCTTCTTTCCTCCCATAGAGCCACGAATTTTTCTTTGAATATAAAGATAAAATTCCTTCTGATATACTTGGACACAAAATCTGTGAGACCCCTTGTCAATCCTTATATATTCTTTGAATTCTCCTTTGTTGAGTGCGATAGATCACAATTTATTGCTTTTTTCTTTAATTTTGGTGGCTACACAACATTCCACATCCATGGAGTTACCTGTTGAGGCTTCACATGTTTTGGCCTCCTATGCATCTCATTGAACTCTGGGGCAACCTTTGGGTCCTGAGCCATAAGTCAATTAGTTCCTCCCTTCATCATAAGAACTAATCTAGGTATCCTTATGGGCCTCGAAGCTCCCAAATATTAACGAGATTTTTCTTTACTGAAGTATGGTATGATGTATTAGTTTTTCCTTGGTGTCTTTATGTTTCCTAGAGGAATGTAGGGTCTATTTAATATCCTTATTTCCTCTAGGACAATTCCTCTCTTGCCTCTGGAATTCCTGGTTCTTGGCAGAATAATCACCATTTCCATTTCTCTTTGATTTTTTTATTGCTTCCATTTTATAGCAACAAATTGACATGTCTAAATATACTTTTCTCCACACCTAACACTCTGGTGTTTCAAGATACATTAATTTGGTTCGCCATCTATCTTAGGATTTGAAGCCTTACAATTAGTTTTTTTCTTTATTTTAAACTCTACTTGCCATTTATTCCTTGGTAACTTCATATATTGCATTTTGGTTCCCATTGCTTTTACATTGGGGAATAGGTCTTAATTAACCCCAATTGTATTTCACATTTCCCCAAGGGATTTGATTTTTCCTTTTCATCAACTCTTACATCCTATCATGGAAAATATAACAAGCATTAATTGGGTGGGAATAGAATATTATTCCATTTATAATAATGTTTCCCTTTCATCTCATATGTTCTTAGCATTTTCACATCATCAAATAGTTTTAACACTTTAACTTTTCGGAGATAATCAAAGATTTCTTAACCGAAGATATGTTAAAGAAATATTTCTTAATCATGATTTTTTATTTTAGTGCATTGGATTCTGCTATTCTGTGTTTCAAAACTAAGGGTTTACACACTATAGATTGAGTTCTAATTATTTCACCATCATCTATTTCTTGGTTTGGTTCTTTATAATATGTTTTGCAAGAATAATATTTCTCTTATGTTCTTCCTTTAAAAGCGCCCCATATTGGGATGCTTTGGCGGTCAACTCCACCAAATCTCGAAACTCAGTAGCATCAAACTTCTTTTGAAGCCTAAATTCCATCCCATTTTTAGTCTAATTTGACAAATTCACACTCAGTTAACAATAATTTTGATGTTTTCATAGTTATTTTACACCTATTTATAAAACTAGTATATTTTTCATCTGGCTTTTGAATTAACCTGGCCAAGTCAGTCATAGACACTTTTGGTTCAGTTTGGAAGAATTGTGCACAAAACATATCTTTTATTTTCCTTTGAGTTTGAACAACATTATGTGGTAGGATTATGGCTCAAGACAAGGCTACCTCAATGAGGGAACTAAAGAACAAACGTATTTTGAGGTATTACTTAGGTCCTTCGTGTTGTCAAATTATTAATTACCGCAAGTGTACTACCTATCGTAATATAGCGAGTGTAAGTATGTGTCAAACCTATGAGGATTTGAAAAATTCGTAAAAAAATTCAACTTTCCAACTAGACGAACACAGGTGTAGAAACAAGAGAAAGAAAGAAATAAACTAAATACAAATACTAAATTCAAACACAAGTTATGTATTGAATGTGGGAATATTACTAGGATTCCGGATCGATTTACTATTTTTTACTAGTTTAAGATTAATTATCCTTACTCGCAACTTCCTTTTATAACTTAAAATTGTATCGGAAATCATCGCGTAAATTTCGAAAGATGAAAACATTAATGTTCTTATTAAATTATTTATATCTCTTTTAAGATACCAAAATTCGTGCTCCCTTAAAAAATAAAACTCACATCTATGAAATGTCAAACATAACTATGAACTATTAAATGACTTAACGTAAGCATAATCTATCATACATAAGCATAAATAATCAAAGAACATGAATTTTGAAATTAATATTGATGGTTAAAATATCAATGTCGTTACTATTTCAGTGAATAACAGATTTTTTATACGATTTAGAACAAGTAGGGAATGTAAGTGAATTAGAACTAATTTAAACATGGACTATGTAAACATAGATAAATTTTACCTAATCCTAACACTTAATTTAATCTAGCATCATAATTGAAACACAAAAATCACAAGATGAAATAATAATTCTCATTAATAATCAGTTACAAAATTTGAATTCTAAATCTTGAATGCCAATAGAAAAAGTCTCCCCAAATTCTGAACACAAAATGCCTCACAAATACTTAAAAATAAAAATACAATTATTTAATATTTTTCTTGCTCCTAAAAATAATAGACTCTCAAAGTTTCCTCCATAAAAATTGTTCCCTGTCACTAATACCGAGCGAGGGCGGATGGAGATAGGGCCAAATGGGGGCGGCGGCCCTAGTTCAATTTAATATATATATATATATATATATATATATATATATATATATATAGGGCTTTTTGGTAAAACTTCAAACTTCAAAGTATACATCTAATTATTTACAAAATTGAGTGTGTAAAAATGATTGTAATTAATTAAAATAATAAACATAAAAATAAGGTCAGCTATCTCTTTCCCCAAAACCTATTTACCCCGCTTCCCTCCCTCCCAGCCTAACTCCCTCGTCCCTCCCTCCCCGCCTCCCTCGTCTCTCCCAGCGTGGCTCCCTCCCTCCCAGACGGCCGATCCTCATCTCACGATGGAGATTCTCACCAGGACGGAACTGACTCAGTTCAACTGCTATCACTTTTAAATATAAATTTCAGGTATTTTTTTTTATATTTATATATTTTTTTATGTGGAGAAATTTTATTTATGTGTAGTTTAATCTGAATTTTTTGTATTTGTATGTGTAGTCTCAAATTTCTATAATCTATAATTTTTTGTAGTATGATTTTTTTCTTAATCTGCAATTTTTTTTATATGCCCTTAATCTGCAATTTTTTTAATTTTCACATGCCCTTATTGTGTAATCAGTAATTTTTTTAAATATGTGGTGATATATGTAGTCTGAAATATATGTTTTTTTTTAAATAGGAAGTCATGGAGAAATTTTTTAAACGTAAAAAGGGAGACAACACACAAACCGTATCCAAAGATGAGGTCCAATCATCTCCCAATGCGGAGTTCGATAATCTTCTCCATGAAGAAGTTCAACCCCAAATTGTGGCACAAACTGCACAATCCCAACACTCACCTAATATTGGGGTCAATTTGGATGAATTATAATTTGTATAAAACTCAAAATAAATGTATAATTTGTAGTTATTTGGCATTATAAAGCTATAATTTATATAAAATTTAAAATTACCCAAAGAAAAGTGCCTCGGGGGCTCCTGCCCCCGAACCCCCAGCACCACTCGGAACTTTCGCCCATCTTCACCAAAAAATCTTGATCCGCCACTGATACCAAGGGGCCTTTTTACAGCCAAAGTAGTGAGATTTTTGAATAAGAGTGAAACACTACTTAATTGGTGGAAAATTGAATTTGGAAAAACTCAAATACTAATTTAATAAAGATATTTCATAAAATTGATGTTTTTATTATAATGGAATGTTTTTATTAGTGGCTTTGAGTTTTGAGGTTATCAGATGGATTTTGACTACTCAAGTTCCTTGGAAATTATAATTGCATTGGGACTCTTCCCTTTTTCCTTGACATCCATGGAAAGGTCAAATTTGTCAAACATATTCTTTCATATTCCTTGATTTCTTGCTACTGCATCTAATTCTTGGGAAAAAGGTAAAAAAAAGATGGGCGCGTTAAATTTGAGAATGGGGAGGGATGATTGGGAATTACCCACTTAGCATGAATGGACTTGGACTGCAACGCATGGCGCGAGCCTTTGGGTGCGTGGGAAGTGAGTTACGTGTATTGTTTGACCCTCTTTATTTATTTATTCCTTTTCTTTTCCTTTTTAAACATTTTATTTTCCCTTTTTATCCCCCATATCTTCATAGCTTTTCCGTTCGACCTCCAAATTCTTGAAATTTTTTGGAGGTACCTATAAAAATGAAAATAACTAATATTAATTCAAAATTAAGTCCATAAAATTTTAGAAAATTACAGAATTATCCATAATTGTAGTTTAGACCCCATACTTCATAACTTCCTCATTTTAACTCGAAATTTAACCAAATTTTAGGGAGAAGTTTATACTGCCCATATAAACATTATAAAATCACTTCAGGCCCATAAAGTTTCTAAGATTATTATTTTACCTCCTAAGGTTGCTAAAACTGCATTTTAACTCGATTTGTAATTTTCTTCTAAATTATTAAAACGACTCTAAAAACTCATTATTTATGATACAACAAGCCTAAGAAGGCATAGATTTGAGCATAAATAATACAAAATAATGAAGTCATCACAGCATCAACATACTAAGTAGTGATCTTGTTATATGTTCCACTATGAATTGACTCCCATTTTTTAAGAAAGTTGAGAACTTAAACCACTTTCGGAAATCAATCATATCTACCCATACAAGGTATGGCTTCATATAAATTGGATTCCTCACCCCCAAGCCATTAGTCCATAAATCTCTTGAAACATGCGCACAATCTCATTCCTTCCAACTCCCCCAGGTAATTTCCTTTTTTCTTGGGGATTTACTTTGTTTATTTGTACCAAAGGAGGTGGGATATATGTAGGAGCATTATGTTATAGGCAAAAAGGGTTTGGTTGAGGTTCCTAAGGTACTTTGTTATCTTTCATTTAGGAGGGATTATTATAAAATCTCCTATTATTTCCTAAAACCTCGAGCTGAAAACCATGGAAAACCTAAATTGGGCTCATTATAGTATGGCCTAGTCATTGCCACTTCGGGGACATGTATTATTCCTATTGGGTTGTTATAGCCCATTTATTGGTATGTTCCAGATGTCCCTAAATAGCTAGATGGTTTATTCAAAGATAAATCAATGGTATAGTTTCCCACCTTGATATTTGTTATAAATTTTTTTTCCCTTTTTGGGTTTATAATACACAGGGTGAAAAGAATTAGGTTGAGTGATTATATTAACATCAATTTGCAGTGCATAGACTTGATGATTAAATAATGTAATAATAGGAGGAGACAACCTACTAGTCACTATTGTGATCATTATACTAATATTCTTCATTATATTCCCATGATGGTCAAGCACCAGGTTTAATTGATGAATTAACTAATCTTGGGAGTTTGAAGGCACACCTATAAGATGTGTTACTATCGGATTTTTGGCCATTGGAGACACTGTAACATTCATATTATGGCTTTGAGCAATTCTCCTAAACTCTTGTTTGGTTTCAGCCATTATTTCCTCTGTAGTGGTGATATGTTGGCTAGTTGAACGAATTTCACCAACATTATTTGTTCCATCATAGTTCCTTCTTGTTTAAGACAATATAGATAATTTTATAGCATTATTTATCCCACCGGGTGTGTTGCAAATATGGTTTGATAGCATGATTTTTTGTGCATTTTGATTTTGTGTGAGCGTGCTAGGGAAGGTTGTGGTCTTGTCAACCAATTTATTATCTTAGCCTTGCGATAATCAGATGATTGTGTACCATTGGATGTATCAATTAAAAAGACACGTGATCCACTTTGACGATAATTAATAGTCAGTGATTATAAGGACACAAATTTCTAATTGAGTCTTAAGTAGTGTTGGCTGAATTCCAAATAAAAACATTTGAGTCATAGGATAGTATTCATGAGTATCCTCCAAGCCTATGACGTTTGAAGTTTAAGTTGAAGACGTAGTGGCCAGTATTTCAAAGTAAAGATATCAAAGTGTCGGGTTTACATAGTGCGTAGTTTTGCGTCCTCAACGGTTCATATTTCAAGTCACCAAAAGGGATGAATGCACATTATATATATATATATATATATATATATATATAGTAGACTTAAAATAATTTTTAATGGATGTAATTTTATTTAAAATAAATTTTCATGATCTTAAAATGAAAAATGCATATTCTGACTTTTCGTTCAAAATTGTCATTTGAATGAGTTTTTTCCAATGAGTTTCCCTTTCGAACACTGAATTTTCATTAAAAGGTTCGTTCGAATGAGATTTTGGGCGAAAAACTATTTTGACAGTTTTTGGCATTTTCCCACCACTCTGTCCCCACTTTCTTTTGACAGTTTTTAACCATTTAGGGACAGATTTTTTTTAAGACTATTGAACACACCTTGAGAGCTTTTGAAAGAAAATTCTTCCAACCAAAAGTCCATGTTTTCATGTGTTAAATTTCAATAGAAAAGTTTCTTCAAACACATGTTTATGCACCCATCGCTTAATTTGTTTAGTCCAAGTATCTCTACATACATATATTGTGCTTGGAGAAGCTTGGCACCGGGTTTTACTCTACCCATCGAAGAGTTGTTTGGATTCATTCTTGACCTAAAAGGAAATAGTTTTGTTGTGGCATTCTCATACGGTGAAAGGTACCGTGTGTGGTTGACGGGATCCAAAAGCTTCATTATATGAGTCTAAGGTTCCGGCGGAGTCCGGGATTGTCGACTATGCAGAGGTTAGTACAAGAAGATGCGTCAAGGGCTTGAAAGAGTCGAGTTGAGTTGCGTAAGTCATTTATCTTGTACTTATAAAAATTTTGTACTTTGTAGACTTAAGGCTAGGGTTGTCCGAGGTTTTTCCCATTTGGGTTTTCCTCGTATATCGCGGCGTAGTGGTTGTGAATTTATTTCATCTTGCAAATCACCTAGAACGCATGCTTAGGACTAAAACATAAAATATGGTTTAATTCACATTCTATTTTAATTTGGTGCTAAAATTAGTTTGGGTAAAATTTAGATTAATTTAATTCAAGTAAAAATAATTTAATTTGATAAAAATTGGTTTGGCCTAATTTGCGAAAAATGAATTAATTTGTGTAGGCAAATTTTAGGAATTGAATTAAGTTAATTTGTTTAAAGTGAATATTTGTTAGTTGATTATTTTTATGTCACTTTTAGTTTAGTTTAATTTTAATTTGAAAGAAATTAAATTTGTTGTTTGTGTGTGTTGTGTTGAACCATCATGTTCCACAATTTAAGGAAATTCTCTTGGATTCAAAACAAAGATTAGAAAAATTGGGGGTTTCACGTTCTAACAGTGATAAATAAATCTAACGAAATATAATCTTAGGAAAAGAATTAAAGGGCATATAAAGGTAAAAGAAGGTTTGAATTAAATAAAATAATAAAGTGAGATAAATATGCTAAAAGGAATATAGTTTACACTAAGGAATGTAAAGAAAGTATCACTAAGCAAAGTAAAAAAAGTTTAAATGTTAAGACAAAGGCAAAGGAACTTTTTAGAAAATATAAAGATAATTATAGTAAATCTACCATATAAACTACTTCAAGAAGAAGAAAAACTGTAAAGAAATGAAAAGAAAACGAAATAAAATGAAAAAGAGTATAAACGAGTAAATTTAGTTTTTATTAAAGGAGTCATCTTTTCCTTCGTCCTTTACCTGCTTATTTATAGAGTCCCTTACCATGTTACTGCTTTTGCAACTTCTAGGTGGTTACCCATTTAAATGCTCCAACCTAGGTCAATTCATGCCCCTACAACCATTGTCTAAGTCTTCATCCAAAGTTCAAGGTCTTTACAAGTGTCAATTACATGTGTAGCCATTTTTATTAAACTGGCCCACTATGTTCTCAGTTGTACTTACCAGTTTGTATTTTCATGTGTATACATTCTATCAGTAAAACATAATATGGTGTAAACAGATGCAAGACTAAATTTTTTTTGCACATAAGTAGTAAATCTATAAAGATAATACAATTGCATAAAAATAAATTATTAGCTTAATTTCCAGGTTAGTCTCTCTTGTAATTTCATCTCTAGTTATGTATGTTTCTTTACTGTATCACTATTCTTGCCTTTAATTCAGATAAATTCACTCAAGCTCGACTTTGTAGTAGTTTTTGTTAAAACTTATAGATTACTTATTTTGGGTTTTCAATGCTAGATTGGTCATTTTGATTCCCATTTCTGGAAATCCTGACTGTGATTATGTTGTATATGCATTCATAATGATTGAAGACACAACGTTTTTTACATATATACTTTCTCAAGAATTGAATATGCTCAAAATTAAGAATAGAAGTTAGACTTTTTCTGGGTTTTCTTACACTAAAACCACGTAATGTGTTGCCTTCATGGTGAGAATTTATGTTTGATTAAGAGTAGAGATGATATTGACATGATTAAAGGAACAATTTCATGTTTTTTGCATTTATATTGGTTAATTTTTATCGGAAACGTCAAAGGACCAAGAACATTTTCTTTCTGTTCTTCACTAATAACTTAGGTTTTCCCATAATTAATCTATTTAGGATAAGTAAAAAGTCCATTAGTTTTTTGGGTCATTTTATATTATGACTTCATATGGCTGTGGTCACTTTTCACAATCTTGAACTCATTTGACAATGTGTTCCCCTTTAAGTATATGTTAATGACCTCATAATTATGTGTAAGAATAGACTAATTTGATGGTCCCGGTCTTCAAATTGTGGTTCTCCATTGTTGTTGCATATATTATTCATGACTACAAAAGTGAAAGTTTTTAGGATTGTTTGTAAATAATTAATATGGAGTTTTTTGAATGATGTAGAGACATTATGCTTGATATTCAACAACTCAAAGAAATTTTAATATTTATTCATCAACTTCATTTAAAAGTTGTAGGAGCCCATCCAGGTTTTGTTGTGGCTACATGGAAGGTTCTAAGTCTTTCTATATGATGGGAGAGGACATGGGATCATATTGTGACACCCCGCCTAATTAAATACCGGGTGATCACTCCTTTATTAAATTAAATCAAGGTAAACAGTTGGTTCATTCTCAGCATCACTGTCAATAAAAAAAAATATTTTCCAATGTAACACCCTAAATAATTAAGCTAACTGTCAAAACCATTTACATACATTCCAAATTTTATTTAAAGAAAAATATTTGTTTATTTTAAAACAACATTTCTACAATTAAGAATCACACCACAATAAACCTGGAACACAAAGTCCAATAATATAATACATTCGTCAATCGAATGTCCACATATGAAAACTAAAGTCACCAATACAAACTGAATAAAACCCATCGTAACAATACTAGAAAACTAAAATACAAATGTCCCAACAATAATGAAATAACGGAAAGGGCGACACATGCCCAATAAATGAGAATGCTAAAAGTGGAGTCAATAAGGGATGCCGTCTACGTAAGTAACCTGCAACTCTCACCTAAGCTGCAGCACGTTCCTTTCAAGGGATCCTAAGCAAGACGCCCCTGTGGCTGGGCACCTGAAATATATACATATATATACAAGAGAGAGAGAGAAAAAAAGAAACGGATCAGAGCCAGAAAGTGTGTTTGATTTTAAAATATGTTTAGCAAGTATTTAAATTGATACAGGCCAATGCAACAACATATTAGAGCGACACTCTCTTGAGAAATTCTCACCTCTCTTCTATTGTGCACACCTATCGTGCTAACCTTCCCAACGGTTTATCTTAACATTTTATCATACTAACATTCTCAATAAATTAGTGTATCTTAAACTTACTCATAAGATTTCAAAACCGAAAAATATTATTGGTTTAAAAAAAAGGAATAGTACCAATTAGTAGCACTGCACCTGTTTTAGCTTTTATTCATTTTTAAAGTTTCCTAGTGACATATCATACTTCCACAAAACAAGTACTTACTATACGTGTCATCAACCATGTCCTACTTATCAAATCACAGTAGGTAGTTCCAAATTTCGAAATTTCATATATATATATTAACTATTCGTATAATATATATTATAACAGCACCCCAACTAAATTATGGTGCGTGCATACTCTACTATCCAGAAACACATATCACTCATATTAAGGGGAATATAATCGGAATCACTCTCGAATTGTATTAACATGAATACACAAACAATATTGAGGCGAAGAATAGATTCCAAGTCTCTAAGAGGATGGCACATGCCCGCGTCTCTTAGAACCGTCTGAACTATCACGTCGATAGCCAAGGATATCTATCTTCTAGGGTACAAGTCAATATCTCCCATAAAGGTCCCATCGAGATAAGACTTGTCCCAGCGCGGAAACCTCAGGGATAGCAAGTAGCATGGGCATGATTTTCACAAGTATATAATATATGTACACACAATCATATAAAGATACCACTTTATCATATTGATATAGGTTCTTCTCGTCACCCATAATTATACCAATTATCCTTAATTTCACATTTATAGAAATACATATAAGGTTTCGTTCCTAACCTTAACTCGAAGGGTTTTCTCACTCATTACCTGACACTCGTGGACTATATCCTCACAAATCTGAAATTCAGTAAGTGTCTTTATTAGGTTCCAACGTAACTCTCTTACGCACCTCACCCTTTAAATTTATAAACTCACCAACCCTGAATTAAATGTCCCATAAATACCATTCTCGTTGAAGATTAAAGGTCCCAACATTTATTCCTATGCCCTACTGGTCCTCAATATCTCCCAAATCATTTTATCAAGAATGCCCAAGAATTATATAATGGCAATTTAAATTTAACTCATTTAAAGAGGGAATTAGGAGTCTGCCAGGATGGGTCGATCGATCGAAGCTTAGGGCTCGATCTATTGAACCTTCGATCGATCGAAGCTCTAGGTTTGATCGATCGATCAAGCAGGTCTGCGAAAAATTCTGCAGAATGCAGTTACGGGTTTCATCACCAAAATTTCACCAAATCCATATTTTCAAGTTCCAATTGTCCCAGAATTTTACTACTAACATTATAACAATATACCAAATGATTCTAACGTAAGGCATGTACATATTCATCATTTAAACATGGATTTTCAACCTAGAATTATCTCCAATTATCAAGAACCCTAGAATTTTCTTAAACAGTTTCCTAACAAATCTTTCTCCAGAATATCTTTCTTATGATCATCGAAATTTCATGGTTTATTTACTCTACATGGCAAGGGTTGCAGAATCAACATATAAATCATTCCTACATGCATTTTCCTAACACAAATTGGGTGTTCTTCCATATTTATCATCTCTAATCAATCCCAAACCAATATGAAAGTTTGCATTAACGAAAATACGCAAGTTAAACACTTGCATGGGATTTTTGGTATTCTGATTCACGGCTGATTTTGGTATGGCTGCGTTCCTCGTCTCGCGATCTACGCGGTGGTGGTGGCGGCGGTGCAAACTGGTGGCTTCTTGGCCTTGAATTGCCTTGGAGCTCTCTCCTCTCTTCTCCAATGGCCGTCACTTGATTTCTGGATATTCTAACCCTGAAAGCTAACCCAAATGGCTGATATAGGTTGCTGAATTTCGTTTGTTTAATTACCCAATTATGTAAAATGACTAAAATGCCCTCCCGGGGTACTAATTAGGCCTAAAAATTCCCCCAGACCCAAACTACACCCCCGGGTACACTTTTCTGACTATCTCGACCCTACCGGACGCGTTGGCGCACTCAAAATGACCATACGGACAACTTATAAAATATTCACTTTTTATTTAACCAAATTAGTCCTGACGTGACACGGGCACGTCCCGACTTAAATTTCCGAAATAGTCATTTAATTCACTCATGACATTTAATATAATCAATATAATATATTACTTTGCTCATTAGTAATATTCAACAAGTTTCCCATAATTACTAACTCTCGTCACGTTAATAATTATAACATAATTAATTTCCGGATTTTCATTAAATAAATTATTCACATTAAATTTAATACATCACCAAATTAATATAGCATAAAAATACAGGGTATTACATACTCCCCCCCTTATAACGGAATTTCGTCCCGAAATTCGGAAAATAAGGCATACCTGGTAAAAACAACCTCAGGGATAAATCTTCTAGGGTACAAGTCAATATCCCCCATAAAGGTCCCATTGAGATAAGACTTGTCCCCGCACGGAAACCTCAGGGATAGCAACTAGCGTGGGCATGATTTTCACAAGTATATAATATATGTACACACAATCATATAAAGATACCACTTTATCATATTAATATAGGTTCTTCTCATCACCCATAATTATACCAATTATCCTTAATTTCACATTTATAGAAATACCTATAAGGTTTCATTCCTAACCTTAACTCGAAGGGTTTTCTCACTCATTACCTGACACTCGTGGACTATATCCTCACAAATCTGAAATTCAGTAAGTGTCTTTATTAGGTTCCAACGTAACTCTCTTACGCACCTCACCCTTTAAATTTATAAATTCACCAACCCTAAATTAAATGTCCCATAAATACAATTCTCGTTGAAGATTAAAGGTCCCAACATTTATTCCTATGCCCTACTGGTCCTCAATGTCTCCCAAATCATTTTATCGAGATTGCCCAAGAATTATATCATGACAATTTGAATTTAACTCATTTAAAGAGGGAATTAGGAGTCTGCCAGGAGGGGTCGATCGATCGAAGCTTAGGGCTTGATCGATCGAACCTTCGATCGATCGAAGCTCTAGGCTCGATCGATCGATCAAGCAGGTTTGCGAAAAATTTTGGAGAATGCAGTTACGGGTTTCATCACCAAAATTTCACCAAATCCATATTTTCAAGTTCCAATCTTCCCAGAATTTTACTACTAACATTATAACAATATACCAAATGATTCGAACGTAAGGCATGTACATATTCATCATTTAAACATGGATTTTCAACCTAGAATTATCTCCAATTATCAAGAACCCTAGAATTTTCTTAAACAGTTTCCTAACAAATCTTTCTCTAGAATATCATTCTTATGATCATCAAAATTTCGTGGTTTATTTCCATTACATGGCAAGGGTTGCAGAATCAACATATAAATCATTCCTACATGCATTTTCCCAACACAAATTGGGTGTTCTTCCATATTTATCATCTCTAATCAATCCTAAACCAATATGAAACTTTGCATTAACTAAAATACACAAGTTAAACACTTACCTGGGATTTTTGGTATTCTGATTCACGACTGATTTTGGTATGGCTGCGTCCCGCGTCTCGCGATCTACGCGGTGGTGGTGGCGGCGGTGCAGACCGGTGGCTTCTTGGCCTTGGATTGCCTTGGAGCTCTCTCCTCTCTTCTCCAATGGCCGTCACTTGATTTCTGTATATTCTAACCCTAAAAGCTAACCTAAATGGCTGATATAGGTTTCTGAATTTCATGGGTTTAATTACCCAATTATGTAAAATGACTAAAATGCCCTCCCGGGGTACTAATTAGGCCTAAAAATGCCCCGAGACCCAAACTACACCCCCGGGTACACGTTTCTGACTATCTTGACCCTACCGGACGCGTTGGCGCACTCAAAACGACCATACGAACAACTTATAAAATATTCACTTTTTATTTAACCAAATTAGTCCTGACGTGACACGGGCACGTCCCGACTTAAATATCCAAACTAGTCATTTAATTCACTCATGACATTCAATATAATCAATATAATATATTACTTTTCTCATTAGTAATATTCAACAAGTTTCCCATAATTACTAACTCTCGTCACGTTAATAATTATAACATAATTAATTTTCGGATTTTTATTAAATAAATTATTCACATTAAATTTAATAAATCCCCAAATTAATATAGCATAAAAATACGGGGGATTACATACTCCTCCCCTAATAACAGAATTTCGTCCCGAAATTCGGAAAATAAGGCATACATGGTAAAAACAAGCTCATGGATAAATCTTCTAGGGTACAAGTCAATATCCCCCATAAAGGTCCCATCGAGATAAGATTTGTCCCAGTGCGGAAACCTCAGGGATAGCAAGTAGCGTGGGCATGATTTTCAAAAGTATATAATATATGTACACACAATCATATAAAGATACCAGTTTATCATATTAATATAGGTTCTTCTCGTCACCCATAATTATACCAATTATCCTTAATTTCACATTTATAGAAATACGTATAAGGTTTCGTTCCTAACCTTAACTCGAAGGGTGTTCTCACTCATTACCTGACACTCGTGGACTATATCCTCACAAATCTGAAATTCAGTAAGTGTCTTTATTATGTTCCAACGTAACTCTCTTACGCACCTCACCCTTTAAATTTATAAATTCACCAACCCTAAATTAAATGTCCCATAAATACCATTCTCGTTGAAGATTGAAGGTCCCAACATTTATCCCTATGCCCTACTGGTCCTCAATGTCTCCCAAATCATTTTATCAAGAATGCCCAAGAATTATATCATGACAATTTGAATTTAACTCATTTAAAGAGGGAATTAGGAGTCTGCCAGGAGGGGTCGATCGATCGAAGCTTGTGGCTCGATCGATCGAACCATCGATCGATCGAAGCTCTAGGCTCGATCGATCGATCAAGCATGTCTGCGAAAAATTCTGCAGAATGCAGTTACGGGTTTCATCACCCAAATTTCACCAAATCCATATTTTAAAGTTCCAATAGTCCCAGAATTTTACTACTAACATTATAACAATATACCAAATGATTCTAACGTAAGGCATGTACATATTCATTATTTAAACATGGATTTTCAACCTAGAATTATCTCCAATTATCAAGAACCCTAGAATTTTCTTAAACAGTTTCCTAACAAATCTTTCTCTAGAATATCTTTCTTATGATCATCAAAATTTAGTGGTTTATTTCCTCTACATGGCAAGGGTTGCAGAATCAACATATAAATCATTCCTACATGCATTTTACTATCACAAATTGGGTGTTCTTCCATATTTATCATCCCTAATCAATCCTAAACCAATATGAAACTTTGCATTAACGAAAATACGCAAGTTAAACACTTGCCTGGGATTTTTGGTATTCTGATTCACGGCTGATTTTGGTATGGCTGCGTTCCTCGTCTCGCGATCTACGCGGTGGTGGTGGCGGCGGTGCAAACTGGTGGCTTCTTGGCCTTGAATTGCCTTGGAGCTCTCTCCTCTCTTCTCCAATGGCCGTCACTTGATTTCTGGATATTCTAACCCTAAAAGCTAACCCAAATGGCTGATATAGGTTGCTGAATTTCGTTTGTTTAATTACCCAATTATGTAAAATGACTAAAATGCCCTCCCGGGGTACTAATTAAGCCTAAAAATGCCCCGAGACCCAAACTACACCCCCGGGTAAACTTTTCTGACTATCTCGACCATACCGGACGCGTTGGCGCACTCAAAACGACCATACGGACAACTTATAAAATATTCACTTTTTATTTAACCAAATTAGTCCTGACGTGAGACGGGCACGTCCCGACTTAAATTTCCGAAATAGTCATTTAATTCACTCATGACATTTAATATAATCAATATAATATATTACTTTGCTCATTAGTAATATTCAACAAGTTTCCCATAATTACTAACTCTCGTCATGTTAATAATTATAACATAATTAATTTCCGGATTTTCATTAAATAAATTATTCACATTAAATTTAATACATCACCAAATTAATATAGCATAAAAATACGGGGTATTACATACTCCCCACCTTATAACGGAATTTCGTCCCGAAATTCGGAAAATAAGGCATACCTGGTAAAAACAACCTCAGGGATAAATCTTCTAGGGTACATGTCAATATCCCCCATAAAGGTCCCATTGAGATAAGACTTGTCCCCGCACGGAAACCTCAGGGATAGCAAGTAGCGTGGGCATGATTTTCACAAGTATATAATATATGTACACACAATCATATAAAGATACCACTTTATCATATTAAAATAGGTTCTTCTCATTACCCATAATTATACCAATTATCCTTAATTTCACATTTATAGAAATACGTATAAGGTTTCGTTCCTAACCTTAACTCGAAGGGTTTTATCACTCATTACCTGACACTCGTGGACTACATCCTCACAAATCTGAAATTCAGTAAGTGTCTTTATTAGGTTCCAACGTAACTCTCTTACGCACCTCACCCTTTAAATTTATAAATTCACCAACCCTAAATTAAATATCCCATAAATACCATTCTCGTTGATGATTAAAGGTCCTAACATTTATTCCTATGCCCTACAGGTCCTCAATGTCTCCCAAATCATTTTATCAAGAATGCCCAAGAATTATATCATGACAATTTGAATTTAACACATTTAAAGAGGGAATTAGGAGTCTGCCAGGAGGGGTCGATCGATCGAAGCTTGGGGCTCGATCGATGGCTCGATCGATCGATCAAGCAGGTCTGCGAAAAATTCTGCAGAATGCAGTTACGGGTTTCATCACCAAAATTTCACCAAATCCATATTTTCAAGTTCCAATCATCCCAGAATTTTACTACTAACATTATAACAATATACCAAATGATTCTAACGTAAGGTATGTACATATTCATCATTTAAACATGGATTTTCAACCTAGAATTATCTCCAATTATCAAGAACCCTAGAATTTTCTTAAACAGTTTCCTAACAAATCTTTCTCCAGAATATCTTTCTTATGATCATCGAAATTTCGTGGTTTATTTCCTCCACATGGCAAGGGTTGCAGAATCAACATATAAATCATTCCTACATGCATTTTCCTAACACAAATTGGGTGTTCTTCCATATTTATCATCTCTAATCAATCCCAAACCAATATGAAAGTTTGCATTAACGAAAATACGCAAGTTAAACACTTGCATGGGATTTTTGGTATTCTGATTCACGGCTGATTTTGGTATGGCTGCGTTCCTCGTCTCGCGATCTACGCGGTGGTGGTGGCGGCGGTGCAAACTGGTGGCTTCTTGGCCTTGAATTGCCTTGGAGCTCTCTCCTCTCTTCTCCAATGGCCGTCACTTGATTTCTGGATATTCTAACCCTAAAAGCTAACCTAAGTGGCTGATATAGGTTGCTTAAATTCGTGGGTTTAATTAGCCAATTATGTAAAATGACTAAAATGCCCTCCCGGGGTACTATTTAGGCCTAAAAATGCCTCGAGACCCAAACTACACCCCCGGGTACACTTTTCTGACTATCTCGACCCTACCGGACGCGTTGGCGCGCTCAAAAAGACCATACGGACAACTTATAAAATATTCACTTTTTATTTAACCAAATTAGTCTTGACATGACACGGGCACGTCCCGACTTAAATTTTCGAAATAGTCATTTAATTCACTCATGACATTCAATATAATCAATATAATACATTACTTTTCTCATTAGTAATATTCAACAAGTTTCCCATAATTACTAACTCTCGTCACGTTAATAATTATAACATAATTAATTTCCGGATTTTTATTAAATAAATTATTCACAATAAAGTTAATAAATCCCCAAATTAATATAGCATAAAAATACGGGGTATTACATACTCCCCCCTAATAACGGAATTCCATCCCGAAATTCAGAAAATAAGGCATACCTGGTAAAAACAACTCTGGATATCTCTCGCGCATATCTGCCTCATGCTCCCAAGTGGATTCCTCCACATTATGATGCTCCCACTGGACTCGCACAAGTGGAACTATTTTCGACCTCAATCTCCTCTCATTATAGTCTAGAATAGCCACTGGTCTCTCCTCGTAAGATCTATCAGACTGTAAGTCTATCTCATCTATCGCAATGTGAGTATGGGCCATATCATCCCGAAGATATCGTCTCAATGACGAGATGTGGAATACATCATGGATGAGATGTAAATGTTCTGGCAATCCTAACCTGTATGCAACCGGCCCAATCCTCTCGATGATGGGAAATGGTCCCACGTACCTCGGAGCCAATTTCCCCTTCTTCCCGAACCTCATCACTCCCTTCATAGGAGATACATGCAATAACACTTGATCTCCCACATTAAACTCCCGGAAGAACCGTTTCGCATCGGCGTAGCTCTTCTGCCTGTCCTGGGTTACCCGAATACGACTCCTGATCATCTCAATCCTCGCGGAGGTTACCTGTATCACTTCTAGTCCTAGCAACTTGTTGTCCCCCACCTCGAGCCAACAAGTTGGAGAACGACAAGGCCTGCCATACAAAGCCTCAAATGGAGCCATACCAATCCTAAACTGATAAGAGTTATTATAAGCAAACTCTACCAGTGGAAGATGTGGCTCCCAACCTCCTCCAAAATCGAGAACACACATGCGTAGCATATCCTCTAACATCTGATTAGTACGCTTTGTCTGTCCATCTGTCTGTGGGTGGTAAGATGAAATCAACCTCAACTCAGTACCCATAGCCTCCTGAAAGCTTTCCCAAAAATGAGACACGGAAATTTTGTCTTTATCTGACACAATATTCAAGGGCACCCCGTGTAATCTTACAATCTCAGCAATGAACCACTGAGCATACTGACCCGTAGTATAATCTGTACGCACTGGCAGAAAATGAGCCACTTTGGTCAAACGGTCAACAATCACCCAGATAGAATCGTGGCCCCGCTGTGATGTAGGCAACCCGGTAATAAAATCCATGGAAATACTCTCCCACTTCCACGCGGGTACTTCCAATGGTTGAAGCAATCCTTACAGTTTTTTATGGTCCACCTTTACCAGCTGGCAGGTAGAACACTTGGATACGAACTCGGTGATGTCCTTCTTCATCCCACTCAACCAGTATTGTTGCCTTATATCCTGGTACATCTTATCGCCTCCCGGATGTACTGAAAATCGGGACCCATGAGAATGAGTCATCACTGCATGACATAATTCTGCTCCTTCTGGAACCACCAATCTCCCATTAAACCGTAAACCTCCATCAGAACTAACAGAATAGGACTCAGCACCCTCGGCTAGAAGTCACACAATCTGCTCCTGGCAAAACGGGAGTGTGGTTTGTGCCTGTATCACCCTCGTAACAATCTCGGGTGTGACTGACATAACGAATATGAAAGAACGGTCTACTGCATCCTGGTGACCCAACTCCTTCCACTTTGCTTTCCAGATGTCCGCTACATAGTCTACCGGTCTACGGCTCAACGCATCAACAACTACGTTTGCCTTCCCCGGATGATACTGTATTTCGAACTGATAGTCTTTTACAAACTCTAACCACCTGCGCTGACGCATATTCAGCTCTCGTTGAGTGAATAGGTACTGAAGTGACTTATGGTCTGTGAACAAACGGAATTTCTCCCCCAATAAATAGTGCCTCCATATCCTCAATGCAAAGACGAACGCTAAAAAGTCCAGGTCGTGGGTGGGGTAATTTTTCTCATGCGGCTTAAGCTTGCGGGAGGCAAAAGATATAGCCTTCTGTTCCTGCTGAAGTACTCCCCCAAGTCCCCGTAAGGACGCATCGGTGTAAACCAGGTACTCCATACTCGGCTGCGGTAACGCAAGGACTGGCGCTGAAGTAAGCTTGTCTTTCAGCTCGTCAAAAACCAATTGACAAGCGTCATCCCAAACATATGATACCCCTTTGCGAGTCAGATTCATCAATGGACCCGCTATTTTGGAGAATCCTCGAATGAATCTCCTGTAGTATCCGGCTAATCCCAAGAAACTACGCACTTCCGTCGGTGTCGTGGGCTGTCGTCACTCTCTCATCGCTAACACTTTTCTCGGGTCAACTGCAATCCCCTGCTCAGAAACAACATGGCCCAAGAACTGTACTTCTCGTAACCAGAATCCACACTTCTCGTACTTAGCATACAACTGATGCTCTCGTAGAGTCGGAAGAACCTGTCTCATGTGCTCGGCATGCTCCTCCTCGGAGTTTGAATATATCAAGATGTCATCTATGAAGACGATGAAGAACTGATCCAAGAAATCTCTGAATACTCGGTTCATCAAGTCCATGAAAACGGCTGGGGCATTTGTGAGTCCGAACGGAATTACCCCGAACTCATAGGACCCATATCTCGATAAGAAGGCAGTCTTTGAAACATCCTGATCTCTAATACGTAACTGATGGTACCCCGACCTCAGATCTATCTTTGAAAAGAAAGTTTCTCCCCTCAACTGGTCGAAAAGATCATCGATTCGAGGCAATGAATACTTATTCCGTATCGTTACCTTGTTCAACTCCCGGTAGTCCACACACAATCTCAGTGAACCATCTCTCTTCTTCACAAACAAGACTGGAGCGCCCCAAGGTGAGGTACTCCTACTAATAAAGCCCTGGCCTAACAGCTTCTCTATCTGATCTCGTAGCTCTCGCATCTCTGCCGGAGCCATACCGTATGGTGCGCGTGCTATAGGTATCGTATCTGACAATAAATCTATAACAAAGTCTATCTCATGACTGGGCGGTAGGCCTGGTATCTCCTGAAACACATCTGAATACTCCCTGACAACAGGGATCGAATCTAAGGGATTCACAACCTCCTTAGAGGTATCCTCCTCATGTAATACAAATGAGCGGTCGAACCTCCCTCTGGGCGAGGCATCGCCATTACAAACATCTCTTGCCCCGGAATGGAAAAAACAATGCTCCCACCTAAGCAATCAATCATGGCTCTATAAGCTGCGAGCCAATCCATACCAATAATCACATCATGCTCGTACATGTCTAAGACTAAAATGTCTGCAGGTAATACTAAACTACCAATCTTTACCCCCACTCCCCGGCATATAAAGAAAAATGAACCATTCCCTAGTGGTGAGTCTGTGTACGTTACAGTGCTCCCTACTGTGGTTAATATCCCTAAGGTTTTCGCATAATATGTAGCTATAAAACAATGCGTTGCCCTAGTAACAAATAGAATTCGACCCAAAGTTCCATGGATAGAAAACATACCCCAAACCGCGGGTGGTGCCTGTGGGGCTGCTTCCTGGTGGACATTATAGATATGTTTGTACTGTAACTGCCTATGCTGCACCGATGCTACTGGAAAGGTTGGTAGGTTTAGTACCTGAGCTGGTGCTCAGAGAGAGACTGTAAAAAGTGGCCCCTGTGGCTTCTCATGGGCACATTGTTGCTGTGAGGCCCTAACACCCTCTGGGCAATCCTGGCGTTTATGGCCATGCGTGCCACACACAAAACATTTGCCTCCGAAGTTACCCCCCCTCTGACCCTGCTGCTGTTGGTGTCGGCCTTTCTGACTTGGGACCTTATTCCTCTTTCGAAACTGCTTCACTTTACCACGTTGTTGACAAAAACTCACCCGGTCTTGGGTAGTTTGCTGTCGCAATTACGGAGTCTTCTCACATTTGTCAGCTTTAGTCACATGCATTTGGCTAACCTCTTAAGGTCTTTTGCCTTCTTTAAGTTGCATGCTGCGTTCTTGGTATTGCAAAACTGCAGTGGTAACTGCTTGTGCCACGATACCTGCTAACTCGGCGGTTGATATTCTCTATGGGGTTACCTGAGGTGTGAGTCGATCTTGCTCGTTGACTCCCTCAACCGTGTTAGCTAGTTCTTTACGACGGTCCATCTGAAAATTTAAATGAATTTGGATGAGTTCATCATTCAAATAAAAAAATCACAGAAGCACGAATTCCCAAAATATAGAGATGAACACAACATTCCTAGTATTAGGGCTCTATATCAAAGAAAGCAGCGCTGAAAGCATAATAAGCCGCACAGATCCCAAAGGACACTAGAACCTGATGCTCTGATACCACCTGTGACACCCCGCCTAATTAAATACCGAGTGATCACTCCTTTATTAAATTAAATCAAGGTAAACAATTGGTTCATTCTCAGCATCACGGTCGATAAAAAAATATATTTTCCAATTTAACACCCTAAATAATTAAGCTAAGTGTCAAAACCATTTACATACATTCCAAATTTTATTTAAAGAAAAACATTTGTTTATTTAAAAACAACATTTCTACAATTAAGAATCACACCACAATAAACCTGGAACACAAAGTCCAATAATATAATACATTCGTCAATCGAATGTCCACATATGAAAACTAAAGTCACCAATACAAACTGAATAAAACCCATCGTAACAATACTGGAAAACTGAAATAAAAATGTCCCAACAATAATGAAATAATGGAAAGGGTGACACATGCCCAATAAATGAGAATGCTAAAAGTGGAGTCAATAAGGGAAGCCGTCTACGCAAGTAACCTGCAACTCCCACCTAAGCTGCAGCACGTTCCTTTCAAGGGATCCTAAGCAAGATGCCCTTGTGGCTGGGCACCTGAAATATATACATATATATACAAGAGACAGAGAAAAAGAAACGGATCAGAGCCCGAAAGTGTTCTGATTTTAAAATACGTTTAGCAAGTATTTAAATTGATACAGGCCAATGCAACAACATATTAGAGCGACACTCTCTTGAGAAATTCTCACCTCTCTTCTATTGTGGACACCTATCGTGCTAACCTTCGAAACGGTTTATCTTAACATTTTATCATACTAACCTTCCCAATAAATTAGCGTATCTTAAACTTACTCATAAGATTTCAAAACCGAACAATATTGTTGGTTTAAAAAAAAGGAATACTACCAATTAGTAGCACTACACCTGTTTTAGCTTTTATTCATTTTTAAAGTTTCCCAGTGACATATTATACTTCGACAAAACAAGTACTTACTATATGTGTCATCAACCATGTCCTACTTATCAAATCATAGTAGGCAGTTCCAAATTTCAAAATTTCATATATATATTAACTATTCGTATAATATATATATAACAGCACCCCAACTAAATTATGGTGCGTGCATACTCTACTATCCAGAACCCCATATCATTCATATTAAGGGGAATACGATCGGAATCACTCTGGAATTGTATTAACATGAATACACAAACAATATTGAGGCGAAGAATAGATTCCAAGTCTCTAAGAGGATGGCACATGTCTGCGTCTCTTAGAACCGTCTGAACTATCACGTCGATAGCCTGTACCAAGGATATCTATCTTCTAGGGTACAAGTCAATATCCCCCATAAAGGTCCCATCGAGATAAGACTTGTCCCAGCGCGGAAACCTCAGGGATAGCAAGTAGCGTGGGCATGATTTTCACAAGTATATAATATATGTACACACAGTCATATAAAGATACCACTTTATCATATTTATATAGGTCCTTCTCGTCACCCATAATTATACCAATTATCCTTAATTTCACATTTATAGAAATACGTATAAGGTTTCGTTCCTAACCTTAACTCGAAGGGTTTTCTCACTCATTACCTGACACTCGTGGACTATATCCTCACAAATCTGAAATTCAGTAAGTGTCTTTATTAGGTTCCAACGTAACTCTCTTACGCACCTCACCCTTTAAATTTATAAATTCACCAACCCTAAATTAAATGTCCCATAAATACCATTCTCGTTGAAGATTAAAGGTCCCAACATTTATTCCTATGCCCCACTGGTCCTCAATGTCTCCCAAATCATTTTATCAAGAATGCCCAAGAATTATATCATGACAATTTGAATTTAACTCATTTAAAGAGGGAATTAGGAGTCTGCCAGGAGGGGTCGATCGATCGAAGCTCTAGGCTTGATCGATCGATCAAGCAGGTCTGCGAAAAATTCTACAGAATGCAGTTATGCGTTTCAACACCAAAATTCCACCAAATCCATATTTTCAACTTCCAATCGTCCCAGAATTTTACTACTAACATTATAACAATATACCAAATGATTCTAACGTAAGGCATGTACATATTCATCATTTAAACATGGATTTTCAACCTAGAATTATCTCCAATTATCAAGAACCCTAGAATTTTCTTAAACAGTTTCCTAACAAATCTTTCTCCAGAATATCTTTCTTAAGATCATCAAAATTTCTTGGTTTATTTCCTCTACATGGCAAGGGTTGCAGAATCAACATATAAATCATTCCTACATGCATTTTCCTAACACAAATTGGGTGTTCTTCCATATTTAGCATCTCTAATCAATCCTAAACCAATATGAAACTTTGCATTAACGAAAATACGCAAGTTAAACACTTGCCTGGGATTTTTGGTATTCTGATTCACGGCTGATTTTGGTATGGCTGCGTTCCTCGTCTCGCGATCTACGCGATGGTGGTGGCGGCGGTGCAAACTTGTAGCTTCTTGGCCTTGAATTGCCTTGGAGCTCTCTCCTCTCTTCTCCAATGGCCATCACTTGATTTCTGGATATTCTAACCCTAAAATCTAACCTAAATGGCGGATATAGGTTGCTGAATTTCGTGGGTTTAATTACCCAATTATGTAAAATGACTAAAATGCCCTCCCGGGGTACTAATTAGGCCTAAAATGCCCCGAGACCCAAACTACACCCCCGGGTACAATTTTCTGACTATCTCGACCATACCGGACGCATTGGCGCACTCAAAACGACCATACGGACAACTTATAAAATATTCACTTTTTATTTAACCAAATTAGTCCTGACGTGAGACGGGCACGTCCCGACTTAAATTTCCGAAATAGTCATTTAATTCACTCATGACATTTAATATAATCAATATAATATATTACATTGCTCATTAGTAATATTCAACAAGTTTCCCATAATTACTAACTCTCGTCACGTTAATAATTATAACACAATTAATTTCTGGATTTTTATTAAATAAATTATTCACATTAAAGTTAATAAATCCCCAAATTAATATAGCATAAAAATACGGGGTATTATATACTCCCCCCCTAATAACGGAATTTTGTCCCGAAATTCGGAAAATAAGGCATACCTGGTAAAAACAACCTCAGGGATAAATCTTCTAGGGTACAAGTCAATATCCCCCATAAAGGTCCCATCGAGATAAGACTTGTCCCAGCGTAGAAACCTAAGGGATAGCATGTAGCGTGGGCATGATTTTCACAAGTATATAATATATGTACACACAGTCATATAAAGATACCACTTTATCATATTTATATAGGTTCTTCTCGTCACCCATAATTATACCAATTATCCTTAATTTCACATTTATAGAAATACGTATAAGGTTTCGTTCCTAACCTTAACTCGAAGGGTTTTCTCACTCATTACCTGACACTCGTGGACTATATCCTCACAAATCTGAAATTCAGTAAGTGTCTTTATTAGGTTCCAACGTAACTCTCTTATGCACCTCACCCTTTAAATTTATAAATTCACCAACCCTAAATTAAATGTCCCATAAATACCATTCTCGTTGAAGATTAAAGCTCCCAACATTTATTCCTATGCCCTACTGGTCCTCAATGTCTCCCAAATCATTTTATCAAGAATGCCCAAGAATTATATCATGACAATTTGAATTTAACTCATTTAAAGAGGGAATTAGGAGTCTGCAGGAGGGGTCGATCGATCGAAGCTTGGGGCTGTTCGATCGAAGCTCTAGGCTTGATCGATCGATCAAGTAGGTCTGCGAAAAATTCTGCAGAATGCAGTTATGGGTTTCAACACCAAAATTTCACCAAATCCATATTTTCAAGTTCCAATCGTCCCAGAATTTTACTACTAACATTATAACAATATACCAAATGATTCTAACGTAAGGCATGTACGTATTCATCATTTAAACATGGATTTTCAACCTAGAATTATCTCCAATTATCAAGAACCCTAGAATTTTCTTAAACAGTTTCCTAACAAATCTTTCTCCAGAATATCTTTCTTAAAATCATCAAAATTTCGTGGTTTTTTTCCTCTACATGGCAAGGGTTGCAGAATCAACATATAAATCATTCCTACATGCATTTTCCTAACACAAATTGGGTGTTCTTCCATATTTAGCATCTCTAATCAATCCTAAACCAATATGAAACTTTGCATTAACGAAAATACGCAAGTTAAACACTTGCCTGGGATTTTTGGTATTCTGATTCACGGCTGATTTTGGTATGGCTGCGATCCTCGTCTCGCGATCTACGCGGTGGGGGTGGCGGCGGTGCAAACTTGTAGCTTCTTGGCCTTGAATTGCCTTGGAGCTCTCTCCTCTCTTCTCCAATGGCCATCACTTGATTTCTGGATATTCTAACACTAAAATCTAACCTAAATGGCTGATATAGGTTGCTGAATTTCGTGGGTTTAATTACCCAATTATGTAAAATGACTAAAATGCCCTCCCGGGGTACTAATTAAGCCTAAAAATGCCCCGAGACCCAAACTACACCCCCGGGTAAACTTTTCTGACTATCTCGACCATACCGGACGCGTTGGCGCACTCAAAACGACCATACGGACAACTTATAAAATATTCACTTTTTATTTAACCAAATTAGTCCTGACGTGAGACGGGCACGTCCCGACTTAAATTTCCGAAATAGTCATTTAATTCACTCATGACATTTAATATAATCAATATAATATATTACATTGCTCATTAGTAATATTCAACAAGTTTCCCATAATTACAAACTCTCGTCACGTTAATAATTATAACATAATTAATTTCTGGATTTTTATTAAATAAATTATTCACATTAAAGTTAATAAATCCCCAAATTAATATAGCATAAAAATACGGGGTATTATATACTCCCCCCCTAATAACGGAATTTTGTCCCGAAATTCGGAAAATAAGGCATACCTGGTAAAAACAACCTCAGGGATAAATCTTCTAGGGTACAAGTCAATATCCCCCATAAAGGTCCCATCGAGATAAGACTTGTCCCAGTGCGGAAACCTTAGGGATAGCATGTAGCGTGGGCATGATTTTCACAAGTATATAATATATGTACACACAATCATATAAAGGTACCACTTTATCATATTAATATAGGTTCTTCTCGTCACCCATAATTATACCAATTATCCTTAATTTCACATTTATAGAAATACGTATATGGTTTCGTTCCTAACCTTAACTCGAAGGGTTTTCTCACTCATTACCTGACACTCGTGGACTATATCCTCACAAATATGAAATTCAGTTAGTGTCTTTATTAGGTTGCAACGTAACTCTCTTACGCACCTCACCCTTTAAATTTATAAATTCACCAACCCTAAATTAAATGTCCCATAAATACCATTCTCGTTGAAGATTAAAGGTCCCAACATTTATTCCTATGCCCTACTGGTCCTCAATGTCTCCCAAATCATTTTATCAAGAATGCCCAAGAATTATATCATGACAATTTGAATTTAACTCATTTAAAGAGGGAATTAGGAGTCTGCCAGGAGGGGTCGATCGATCGAAGCTTGGGGCTGTTCGATCGAAGCTCTAGGCTTGATCGATCGATCAAGCAGGTCTGCGAAAAATTCTGCAGAATGCAGTTACGGGTTTCATCACCAAAATTTCACCAAATCCATATTTTCAAGTTCCAATCGTCCCAGAATTTTACTACTAACATTATAACAATATACCAAATGATTCTAACGTAAGGCATGTACATATTCATCATTTAAACATGGATTTTCAACCTAGAATTATCTCCAATTATCAAGAACCCTAGAATTTTCTTAAACAGTTTCCTAACAAATCTTTCTCCAGAATATCTTTCTTAAGATCATAAAAATTTCGTGGTTTATTTCCTCTACATGGCAAGGGTTGCAGAATCAACATATAAATCATTCCTACATGCATTTTCCTAACACAAATTGGGTGTTCTTCCATATTTAGCATCTCTAATCAATCCTAAACCAATATGAAACTTTGCATTAACGAAAATACGCAAGTTAAACACTTGCCTGGGATTTTTGGTATTCTGATTCACGACTGATTTTGGTATGGCTGCGTTCCTCGTCTCGCGATCTACGCGGTGGTGGTGGCGGCGGTGCAAACTTGTAGCTTCTTGGCCTTGAATTGCCTTGGAGCTCTCTCATCTCTTCTCCAATGGCCATCACTTGATTTCTGGATATTTTAACCCTAAAAGCTAACCTAAATGGCTGATATAGGTTGCTGAATTTCGTGGGTTTAATTACCCAATTATGTAAAATGACTAAAAAGCCCTCCCGGGGTACTAATTAAGCCTAAAAATGCCCCGAGACCCAAACTACACCCCCGGGTACACTTTTCTGACTATCCCGACCATACCGGACGCATTGGCGCACTCAAAACGACCATACTGACAACTTATAAAATATTCACTTTTTATTTAACCAAATTAGTCCTGACGTGACACGGGCACGTCCCGACTTAAATTTCTGAAATAGTCATTTAATTCACTCATGACATTTAATATAATCAATATAATATATTACATTGCTCATTAGTAATATTCAACAAGTTTCCCATAATTACCAACTCTCGTCACGTTAATAATTATAACATAATTAATTTCTGGATTTTTATTAAATAAATTATTCACATTAAATTTAATAAATCCCCAAATTAATATAGCATAAAAATACGGGGTATTACATACTCCCCCCCTAATAACGGAATTTCGTCCCAAAATTCAGAAAATAACGCATACCTGGTAAAAACATCCTCAGGGATAAATCTTCTAGGGCACAAGTCAATATCCACCATAAAGGTCCCATCGAGATAAGACTTGTCCCAGCGCGGAAACCTTAGGGATAGCATGTAGCGTGGGCATGATTTTCACAAGTATATAATATATGTACACACAATCATATAAAGATACCACTTTATCATATTAATATAGGTTCTTCTCATCACCCATTATTATACCAGTTATCCTTAATTTCACATTTATAGAAATACGTATAAGGTTTCGTTCCTAACCTTAACTCGAAGGGTTTTCTCACTCATTACCTGACACTCGTGGACTATATCCTCACAAATCTGAAATTCAGTAAGTGTCTTTATTAGGTTCCAACGTAACTCTCTTACGCACCTCACCCTTTAAATTTATAAATTCACCAACCCTAAATTAAATGTCCCATAAATACCATTCTCGTTGAAGATTAAAGGTCCCAACATTTATTTCTATGCCCTACTGGTCCTCAATGTCTCCCAAATCATTTTATCAAGAATGCACAAGAATTATATCATGACAATTTGAATTTAACTCATTTAAAGAGGGAATTAGGAGTCTGCTAGGAGGGGTCGATCGATCGAAGCTTGGGTCTGTTCGATCGAAGCTCTAGGCTTGATCGATCGATCAAGCAGGTCTGCGAAAAATTCTGCAGAATGCAGTTACGGGTTTCATCACCAAAATTTCACCAAATCCATATTTTCAAGTTCCAATCGTCCCAGAATTTTACTACTAACATTATAACATTATACCAAATGATTCTAACGTAAGGCATGTACATATTCATCATTTAAACATGGATTTTCATCCTAGAATTATCTCCAATTATCAAGAACCCTAGAATTTTCTTAAACAGTTTCCTAACAAATCTTTCTCCAGAATATCTTTCTTAAGATCATCAAAATTTCGTGGTTTATTTCCTCTACATGGCAAGGGTTGCAGAATCAACATATAAATCATTCCTACATGCATTTTCCTAACACAAATTGGGTGTTCTTCCATATTTAGCATCTCTAATCAATCCTAAACCAATATGAAACTTTGCATTAACGAAAATACGCAAGTTAAACACTTGCCTGGGATTTTTGGTATTCTGATTCACGGCTGATTTTGGTATGGCTGCGTTCCTCGTCTCGCGATCTACGCGGTGGTGGTGGCGGCGGTGCAAACTTGTGGCTTATTGGCCTTGAATTGCCTTGGAGCTCTCTCCTCTCTTCTCCAATGGCCGTCACTTTGATTTCTGGATATTCTAACCCTAAAAGCTATCCTAAATGGCTGATATAGGTTACTGAATTTCGTGGGTTTAATTACCCAATTATGTAAAATGACTAAAATGCCCTCCCGGGGTACTAATTAGGCCTAAAAATGCCCCGAGACCCAAACTACACCCCCGGGTACACTTTTCTGACTATCTCGACCCTACCGGACGCGTTGGCGCACTCAAAACGACCATACGGACAACTTATAAAATATTCACTTTTTATTTAACCAAATTAGTCCTGACGTGACACGGGCACGTCCCGACTTAAATTTCCGAAATAGTCATTTAATTCACTCATGACATTTAATATAATCAATATAATATATTACATTGCTCATTAGTAATATTCAACAAGTTTCCCATAATTACTAACTCTCGTCACGTTAATAATTATAACACAATTAATTTCTGGATTTTTATTAACTAAATTATTCACATTAAATTTAATAAATCCCCAAATTAATATAGCATAAAAATACGGGGTATTACATACTCCCCCCCTAATAACGGAATTTCGTCCCGAAATTCGGAAAATAAGGCATACCTGGTAAAAACAACCTCAGGGATAAATATTCTAGGGTACAAGTCAATATCCCCCATAAAGGTCCCATCGAGATAAGACTTATCCCAGCGTGGAAACCTTAGGGATAGCAAGTAGCGTGGGCATGATTTTCACAAGTATATAATATATGTACACACAATCATATAAAGATACCACTTTATCATATTAATATAGGTTCTTCTCGTCACCCATAATTATACCAATTATCCTTAATTTCACATTTATAGAAATACGTATAAGGTTTCGTTCCTAACCTTAACTCGAAGGGTTTTCTCACTCATTACCTGACACTCGTGGACTATATCCTCACAAATCTGAAATTCAGTAAGTGTCTTTATTAGGTTCCAACATAACTCTCTTACGCACCTCACCCTTTAAATTTATAAATTCACCAACCCTAAATTAAATGTCCCATAAATACCATTCTCGTTGAAGATTAAAGGTCCCAACATTTATTCTTATGCCCTACTGGTCTTCAATGTCTCCCAAATCATTTTATCAAGAATGCCCAAGAATTATATCATGACAATTTGAATTTAACTCATTTAATGAGGGAATTAGGAGTCTGCCAGGAGGGGTCGATCGATCGAAGCTTGGGGCTGTTCGATCGAAGCTCTAGGATTGATCGATCGATCAAGCAGGTCTGCGAAAAATTCTGCAGAATGCCGTTACGGGTTTCATCACCAAAATTTCACCAAATCCATATTTTCAAGTTCCAATCGTCCCAGAATTTTACTACTAACATTATAACAATATACCAAATGATTATAACGTAAGGCATGTACATATTCATCATTTAAACATGGATTTTCAACCTAGAATTATCTCCAATTATCAAGAACCCTAGAATTTTTTTAAACAGTTTCCTAACAAATCTTTTTCCAGAATATCTTTCTTATGATCATCAAAATTTCGTGGTTTATTTCCTCTACATGGCAAGGGTTGCAGAATCAACATATAAATCATTCCTACATGCATTTTCCTAACACAAATTGGGTGTTCTTCCATATTTATCATCTCTAATCAATCCTAAACCAATATGAAACTTTGCATTAACGAAAATACGCAAGTTAAACACTTGCCTGGGATTTTTGGTATTCTGATTCACGGCTGATTTTGGTATGGCTGCGTTCCTCGTCTCGCGATCTACGCGGTGGTGGTGGCGGCGGTGCAAATCGGTGGCTTCTTGGCTTTGAATTGCCTTGGAGCTCTCTCCTCTCTTCTCCAATGGCCGTCACTTGATTTCTGGATATTCTAACCCTAAAAGCTAACCTAAATGGCTGATATAGGTTGCTGAATTTCGTGGGTTTAATTACCCAATTATATAAAATGACTAAAATGCCCTCCCGGGGTACTAATTAGGCCTAAAAATGCCCTGAGACCCAAACTACACCCCCGGGTACACTTTTCTGACTATCTCGACCCTACCGGATGCGTTGGCGCACTCAAAACGACCATACGGACAACTTATAAAATATTCACTTTTTATTTAACCAAATTAGTCTTGACGTGATACGGGCACGTCCCGTCTTAAATTTCCGAAATAGTCATTTAATTCACTCATGACATTTAATATAATAATTATAATATACTACTTTGCTCAGTAGTAATATTCAACAAGTTTCCCATAATTACTAACTCTCGTCACGTTAATAATTATAACATAATTAATTTCCGGATTTTTATTAAATAAATTATTCACATTAAATTTAATAAATCCCCAAATTAATATAGCATAAAAATACGGGATATTACATACTCCCCCCCTAATAACGGAATTCCGTTCCAAAATTCGGAAAATAAGGCATACCTGGTAAAAACAACCTCAGGGATAAATCTTCTAGGGTATAAGTCAATATCCCCCATAAAGGTCCCATCGAGATAAGACTTGTCCCAGCGCGGAAACCTCAGGGATAGCAAGTAGCGTGGGCATGATTTTCACAAGTATATAATATACGTACACACAATCATATAAAGATTCCACTTTATCGTATTAATATAGGTTCTTCTCGTCACCCATAATTATACCAATTATCCTTAATTTCGCATTTATAGAAATTCGTATAAGGTTTCGTTCCTAACCTTAACTCGAAGGGTTTTCTCACTCATTACCTGACACTCGTGGACTATATCCTCACAAATCTGAAATTCAGTAAGTGTCTTTATTAGCTTCCAACGTAACTCTCTTACGCACCTCAGCCTTTAAATTTATAAATTCACCAACCCTAAATTAAATGTCCCATAAATACCATTCTCGTTGAAGACTAAAGGTCCCAACATTTATTCCTATGCCCTACTGGTCCTCAATGTATCCCAAATCATTTTATCAAGAATGACCAAGAATTATATCATGACAATATGAATTTAACTCATTTAAAGAGGGAATTAGAAGTCTGCCAAGAGGGGTCGATCGATCGAAGTTTAGGGCTCGATCGATCGAACCTTCGATCGATCGATCAAGCAGGTCTGCGAAAAATTCTGCAGAATGCAGTTACGGGTTTCATCACCAAAATTTCACCAAATCCATATTTTCAACTTCCAATCGTCCCAGAATTTTACTACTAACATTATAACAAAATACCAAATGATTCTAACGTAAGGCATGTACATATTCATCATTTAAACATGGATTTTCAACCTAGAATTATCTCCAATTATCAAGAACCCTAGAATTTTCTTAAACAGTTTCCTAACAAATCTTTCTCCAGAATATCTTTCTTATGATCATCAAAATTTCATGGTTTATTTCCTCTACATGGCAAGGGTTGCAAAATCAACATATAAATCATTCCTATATGCATTTTCCAAACACAAATTGGGTGTTCTTCCATATTTATCATCTCTAATCAATCCTAAACCAATATGAAACTTTGCATTAACGAAAATACGCAAGTTAAACACTTGCCTTGGATTTTTGGTATTCTGATTCACGGCTGATTTTGGTATGGCTGCGTTCCTCGTCTCGTGATCTACGCGGTGGTGGTGGCGGCGGTGCAAATCGGTGGCTTCTTGGCTTTGAATTGCCTTGGAGATCTCTCCTCTCTTCTCCAATGGCCGTCACTTGATTTCTGGATATTCTAACCCTAAAAGATAACCTAAATGGCTGATATAGGTTGCTGAATTTCGTGGGTTTAATTACCCAATTATGTGAAATGACTAAAATGCCCTCCCGGGGTACTAATTAGGCCTAAAAATGCCCTGAGACCCAAACTACACCCCCGGGTACACTTTTCTGACTATCTCGACCCTACCGAACGTGTTGGCACACTCAAAATGACCATACGGACAACTTATAAAATATTCACTTTTTATTTAACCAAATTAGTCCTGACGTGACACGGGCACGTCCCGACTTAAATTTCCGAAATAGTAATTTAATTCACTCATGACATTCAATATAATCAATATAATATATTACTTTGCTCATTAGTAATATTCAACAAGTTTCCCATAATTACTAACTCTTGTCACGTTAATAATTATAACATAATTAATTTCCGGATTTTTATTAAATAAATTATTCACATTAAATTTAATAAATCCACAAATTAATATAGCATAAAAATACGAGGTATTACACATATAAACACCAATAACAAATTGTCACGAATACTACTTATTAGGGAATGAGGATAAAGTGTTGAGTCTGGGACTTTCGAGTTGATGTTTTGCCTATTAACACCTGCTCAAAAGTGAAGTTACCTCATGCAAGAAGTTACCACACCATGGTCGTGGACTACATAATAGGAGACTACAATATATGGAAGTTATAATAGTGGTGTAGTGGAGTTAAACAGTTAATACACGTTGTATAGCAGTTAGGAATAGTTAGGAACCAAATATATTAGACTCGTGGATTTACTGTAAAGATGTGGGAAAAGAAATGAAATGTAGCAGAATGTTTTTCTTACTATTTACCACCAACTCTTGATAATTTAATATTGCCAAGGTATATATAAGGAAATTTTGCGCAGACTCAAAGTTTCCACCTAATATAACCACAAATTGGACACGACACATTTAAATTTCTTTTAATTTCTATAAGGAACAATTATAATACCACTCTATACTAGACTCCACCGCCTTTAATGATGGAGTCTGATTTCCCCTCTATGATTTACTCCTCGAGATTAAGTTTCCCATACATGTTTCAGTTAAAACGTTGTTGAGGAGACTTAAATTAACTGTGATCCACATTAACACTAGTAAATTGAGGGAAAATTTATGCTCCATGGTTGTTTCGAAAAAATAGTGCGATCCTGACATTACGATCGTAGAGTTCTTTTTATTTATTTTTTGTTGATTTCTGGGAGACGCAATCTAATGAGTCTCCCTTTGAGAGTAGTCATAAGCTTTTGTGGAAATGGTTTCACCCTTCTAAGGAAATTGAGGATTTTATTTCATGACCTTGAATATTTTTTTTCATTGAAGGTATTTGTTTATTATTATCCCTTCATGTAATTCATTTAACTGGATAAAATTAAAAATGAACAAATTCATGAAACGGTAAAAGTAGCCCCTATAGAAGAAAAATTAGGAGAAAATCGACGTAGATGGTTTGGATACGTCAAGTGTAGACCAATAGATGCTCCTGTAAGGAAGAATGATTTACTTAGTATTGATGGTAACACAAGGGTTAGAGGTAGGCCTAAATTGACTTGGTGGGATATTATAAAAAAGGACATGATGTCATGTGGTTTAACTGAAGATATTGCATTGGACAAAATAGAATGAAAAAAAAGGATTCATGTAGAGGATCCCAAATATTTGGGAAAAGGCTTTGTTGAGTTGAGTTGAGTATATAATTAATTTAACTCTCTAGTGGCCTGCCACTTTGGCCAAATCAATAAAAAAAAGAGTTAACTCCACAATTAGAATTTCAAATCGTGGACTTAATAACCAAAGTGATTCTTAAAGAAGGTAAAATTTAGCATCTTCAATATACTCATTTGCAACATCCTTTTGCATATGTTACTTTGTTACTTTTACTTTTTAAATATATTTTGAAAAAAAAATGGTCGCAGAAGTTGGAAACATATATGGAATTGATGGCCACCCACCAAGGTATCCCTAAAATGAACATTGGAAGGGGACAAAGAAGAGTACGCACATCTCCTGGGGGGATAAAATGGATGTGGTTAGTAATGTTATTATTGTTTTTGGCGATAATACCTCCTTAGTTAAAACATTTGAGGTTCGTCTAACTAGTATTACTGAAGTTACAACCAAAATATGCTCATAACACATTGTCCATCCAGCAGATGAAATCCTCTATCATGTCATGAATCTAAATAAACGGTTGGAAAATTATTCTAGACGTGATAATATCCTTATGAAAAGTTCTCCTATGTGTCCTATTTTTCAAATGGACAACATTGAACTAATCCAAGTGAGAAAGTCTAGTGTCAAAACTCTTAGGCCGAGGAGAGTTTTTAGATCACAACCTTACAAACCAAGCCTTTATGTTTTATTAAGAAGATTATTTTTGATAAGGTGAAGGAATAATCTACCCCTAAATATAGTCCATTTTGAATAAGTAGATTCTTAGGACCTTGTGATTTACTAGTTAAATTTTATTCCTAAGGTATATCTAAGGGATTCTTTTATTATGACATGTTATTTTTTACATGTCATCACAACCTCTAGGAGTTATAGGGTCAGTTTAGGATTATTAACATTAAAGTTAAGGAGATTAAGAAGAAGGTAGATGATGAAGATTAAGCTTTGAACAAGGCTTCCTTTGAGGTAGGAAAATAGACAACAACTTCGACCTTTAAAGTAGCCATACAAGATTCCAAGACAAAGGTCCAGGATATAAAATATGTTAAGAGAGAGTATGATTATCAATGTATCTACTACTTTAAGAAAAAAACCACTCTAAAGTCTGTCCTGGAAGGCTCATTTATCTAATTCTCCAAATTGGAGAATGTTGACGTGTCTAATAATATTAAAATCTCCGGAAACCCAAGCCCAACTAACTAAAAAAGTTGAGAAACGTGTTAAGACATTGGCTAAGGAGAATTAGGATGTTATAAATAAGTTCAAGAATTCAATAGACTACTGGGAGAATTAAAATTTGACTTTTCTTCTATGTGGCTACAATGAGCTCAGATGGAGGTTCCCCAAATCATACCTTGAGACCAAAGAGACTATCTTCAAATGGGTAATCGTTGATGAGGAAAACAAAACCTTGTCTAAGCATCTTAGAGTGGGTTATGCATACTGTGATAGAATAAATGATTTTATTTTTAGAGGAAATATGTAAGAGGAATCTAGGGACGAATAAAATGATATTATAGCTCATGGAGATGAAGGAAAAATAATATGCCACTACTAATGAGGCCTCGGCAAAACTATTATTATTGTACTAATTTTTATTTACCTTTCCTTATCTTTCCTATTGAGTAATGTATTTATTTTTTAACTACCTTAGCAAAAATTTCTCATGAAAATTTATAGTTTTTTCTTTCAAATGGAATGAATACAATGTTATTTTCTTGCCTCAGCCTCCATATCTTGCTCTTCAAACTTCTTAATTTTAGAAGTGTTAATTTACATGTCCGTAGTATAATTTTCTTTTTCCTTCATCAAGTTCACAGTTAAAATAATAAATTTTGAATCATAATTGTCCCCTACGCATTTGAGCTTGGCCAATTTTATGAGATTAATGGCAAACACATATGCTCTATAGAATAATCTTACGGTATTTTAGAACTTTTTACTCTCTTTGCAACCTCTTATGATAAAGTGTTGGGAAAATAACTTGGGATTGACATTTAAAATGTGGAAAAATTTCAGCCATAAAGATCTTTGATTAATCATTCATTGAAAATAAAAATAAGAACTAGGCACATATATTAAACCAAGAGTTTTAAGAATTCATACCATAACGAATCTTGCTGCGATTCGTATGAGGTGAAATTGTTTGATAATGAAGATGATGTTGCTGTCCATCCATGGTCTCTAAATACCTTGATTAACCTTATGTAAAGCTTGCATCTTATAGTGCATGTTTCTCTCCAAAGCTAGGTAGATGTGTGGGAATACTTTGAGATGGAAACCCTTCTTATGAATGAGATATGGTGGTCTCTTTCCAGGCCTTTTCTTAAAAATGTGAATAGTATTTTCTCTCACCCCTTTTAAACACTAATGTTCAATAATGATGATTAAAACCCCTTCCACACCTTTATATACAATTACAAAAAGGTGAGCTTTTGCTAAACTGGGTTTCTTGGGAGTTTAGGCTTAACTACTTGGGTATATGGACTACACTAGGTACCCAATATAAATATTTAAATTAACTTTAAATAAATACTCGGAAAGCCTAAATAATTAAATTATCGCAATCCATTTCATTTATATCTTTAATAATAATAATAATTTTTTTTTTTTTTTTTTTTTTTTTTTTTTTTTTTTTTTTTTAAGAAACTAGAACTTTATTAATAAAGAGAGAAATAGCCTCTCCCATGGCCTTTACAAAGCAGAAGAAAACCAAATTCCTATACATCACAATTTCACTAAATAATTATAAACACATCACAATTTAAGTGTCTCATAAATCACTTGGATATAACGAGGTCTTATTTGTAATGTTTATTATGTTAAATAATGTGATTCCCCACGTAAAGTGTTTGATACTCGCATGGTCAAATCAATTTTATGTTAATCGTTTTTAACCAACATCAAATCAATTTCCTCGATTCTCAGACTTAACTTATGCGCTGCTTTACTAGGATTATAAAATAATCCATCGGTCAGTTTTTACTTGGTGGAAACAAAACATATAAGTCTATTAAGGGGGTATCACAATCCTCGGTATTCCATAGACAAAAATTCCTCTGAATTATGATCTCAGACCTATTCATATAGCTGTAACACAATATATGGAGATCATTTGATTCGGTCTAAAATTGAATCACGCCCATAGCAATCAAAGCGACAACTACATAAGTATTACAGTCTTCATAATTATTAGGATTAAGAATCTATGCACCATTTATAAATAGTCTGAGATTTCATGAGTCTAATTTAGATAACCCATAGATTTAAATCTCATGGGTGTTACCATTCAATACATTCATGGTATATATCGATCATAATACTCTGTTGAACTATTACATAGAAACTATTCTGATAGGATGCCAAGCCCATCTATAAGTTATGAATTTTTTAATTCTGCTAGAACTGCAATTCCAATCACCTCGTGATAACCCCGAAGTTGCATCACTAGAATTGCTACTACGCTCTATTGGTCGACATTAATATGAAAAAATATAATTAAACTAAATATAAGGCATTCTCCTAACCATGATTATTATTTCAAAATGAAATAATAATCCTATACTATAAAGTAACAATCATATATGGTTTTAAGAATAAAACCCCAACAATCTTCCATATAGTCTTAAAGTTGTCTATCCAACTCCTAATCCATCTACATGGTAATTTCTTCCTATCAGTAGAGTATTAAATGAGTGTTATCCGATACATCCTTGGACAAAAACCTGTCACCCACTTTGTTCAATCTCTCGAACTAGGTGAAGCCTATAATCAATGTTCTTAACCTTTTATGGGTTATAGGTTCTCTCGGACTTAGAATTGTACCGCTACAAACTCTAAAAGTTTTATATCCAATTGCATTTAAAATAACCTTACCCAAATGACTTAGGAAGTAATCGATCCATATAGCCTCATTAATTATCGCTGAAGTGACAATGACTTTTGCCTCCATAGTGGAGTATCCAATCTAAGATTGTTTTACACTCTTTTAACTTATAGCTCAACCTCATTTGGTAGACATAAATTTTGAGTTAGAAACCATGGAATCCATATCTTACTGAAAACCATAGTATTTTTTCATAAAAGGTACAAGACTATTAGATTTGAATCTTTTGGCCATGCCAAAGTCATAACAAATTTTAGTCATCGCACACTATACATAGCACTCATGAGGCTACCCACCGTCAAAACATTAGGTATCTTCCTTGTTCCTTCCATCTAATCAAGTGTCCTAAGACATTTATTTCTCAAAATAATGATTCCGTACTTGAAAAGAAACTATTTTCATGGAATCCTGATGCTAATAATGTGTATGCAACATTGATATGATAGACTTGGACTAAGTCCAACATCCTTTTGAATAACCACAGTCTTATATAAGACAGTACTCCAACTTCGTTCTCAATTAGTCAAGCATTATCCACAAATTATACTAGAATTACCACCACATTTCCTCCATGCTTCTTATATAAGTAAGTACTTTCGAGCATTGATCAGAACCAAACTTGATTACCTGATCAAATCGAATGACTCAAGACATTTATGTTAGCTTAAATCCATAAAATGAATGTCACAAACTTACATAACTTTTCTTTTCCCGACTTCTTACTAAGTACTTGTCAAGATAATTGTTCATGAATGCCGTTTTGACGTTAAAAGAATATCGATAGACTTTATTATGGCTATCACTAGAATGTTTGTGCATAGTCAAATACTATCTTTCTGACTAAACCATTTCATAAGTCTGTCCATGAAGGTTTTCACCTTCCCATCCATCTATCTTTTAACTTGTTATAGGTCCACTGGTTCTCTATGGGTTTCACCCCATTAATAATTCTAAAAGACACAAAACATAATTCGAATACACATCAAATCCTTTTGGTATCCGTAGTCATAAGTCAAAGCAAAAGTCCTTGTCTTTGAATGCAATGTTTTAGTTCTCGGGACCCGGTTCATGTTTGCCAGGGATCATATCAAATTGATCACCCAAAACAATAACTGTTCAAGATGACCCATAATGCTCTCGATATGACGTGGCCCCATTTTTTATCTAGTATAAGTGACACGTGTGTCCTAATAATAGATAATTCTCTAACTACAACAAGGTAGTGCATAATTAATATTGGGTCATATTTTATCTTGTACAGGTGTTCTAAGAACATTGATAATATGATGTTGCATTATATCTTGTAAGTCCAACTTACACTTGAGCGCGTCTTTTATTACATAATTCTATTTTAAGAACTTGAAATTGATTCAATTAAGGACCTTATTGTACTTAGGAATATAATATAAACTATCTTTGTAACCTTTTATGATAATAAATGAAGAGACATACTTTTGCTTAATTTTAACTTCCTTAGCTCCTTGAACAGCATGAGGGATGATACGAGAAATCGGCCGCAAGACATTCTCATACCAGCAAGTCAATAGTAAAGTGTGTAATAAGTAAATAAAGCAAGTAAATATAGAGAAGACAAGATATATAGTGGTTCAGCCCCTAAATTAGGCCTACGTCCACTGTGTTGCTTCGTTCTCATTATATGCGTTATATTATACAATATAATCATGCCTAAAAAGGCATACAAACATGAGATTAAAGGAGTGTACATGATGACTGATGATTCCGGTGTGCTGGTGAGGTAGCTGCGATGTGGATGAGCAATTCCCGAGTTGTATATTGGGGAAGTGTAGAGACAATTGGTCCTGTAGAACCGGCTCCGGGCGTGTGGAATCCCCCCCTTCATTTCGAGGTGTTGTCTTCTATTTATAAGAGATATGCTCATGTGCAATGAGCACATAACGCACAAAGTCTGGAGTTATGATGGAGAGGGATGCGACTTGTAAGTCAAACAACCTAAGCGCCGCATCTTGTAACTGGCAAAAGACAAAGGTGCCGCGCCCTGGACTGGGTGGGTCCGCGGCACGTTGATGATGACCGCACCCCTTGATGAGGGGTCGTGCCCTATATGAGGCAGGGCCGCACTCCACGCTCAGTAGCAGCCGCGCACAATGAGGATAGAGGCCGCGACATGTAATCATGTGCATAATAGCATACCATCTACGACAGGGTGCTATATTTGTACTATAAATAAGCCCCCAAGTCGTAGTGCTAAGAGAATTATATTGGGGCTGTGGCTTAGTTAATTTTTCTTATGTGTCGCGGTAGTTTTCAAGGCGACGATTCGTCTTCCGCGCTCTCTTATATAAATTGTTTCTGGTCATGGACTTCATTACACTTACAAAACTTTGAGAGCAAATCAAGAGTGAATTTCTGCGTGTTCATCTTCTTTCATTTTTCGACGACCCTTCAAGGCTGTGCGTGGCGGTTCCAAGGTGGTGTGAGGCTGAGCATTGCTGATTTTTCTGTTCCAGGTAATTTTTCAACCAATCATCTTTTCAAATAGTCTTCTTAGCTCGTACTTCTTCAATAATCGAACATATGATCTTCTGCATTGCTTGATAGGAATTTAGGGTTCCAATTGACTAACCTGCCATCACACATGAATGATAAAATTATTGTAATAATTATTTGGATGAATCTTCATACGTTGAACTGAACCCCTGATCTTCCAAATGATTAAGCAACATAACATGTATCCGTGTTGAATTCCATGAAATCATACAATTTCTCTTCTTGTTCATAAATAAACTCTTCCTATTTTGTGTATTCAATCTTAAAATGACTAAATATTAGATACCAAACTGTTTAACATAGAGACCGCAGCATGATAGAAAATCAATAATCTAGGGGCCCCTTGAACTGTTGATGACCCTATCTGCGGCATACAGTGGGCGATGGCTGCGGCCCCTTAGGTTGTGAGATTTATCCACCATGACTCTTTGATGCATATCCACTTAATCTGTCGTGGCAGTGGGGGTCTTCTAGGGCTCTGAATCCCCACCCTTGCGTGCTGAACAATCTTTAAATTTTTAAGGACCAAATATACATCCATGATAAATAATTGTAATTGTTGCTAGAATTCCTTGAATCGACCTTTAATGATTTTAGAGATGGCTGATGCTTGTAATCTCTAATTCCATTTGAGTGAGTTCTCACAGCATCGTAAGCTCCCTTGCTGGTATAGGAGATGGCTACGATCAGTAGGGTCAGAGGGTAATCCCTTAGGGTCAACGAATAGAGTCAGCAGTGTTTTAGCCCATTAGAAACACCAATTGGGAAATAACACCCCTCGAATCTATATGCTGTGGCGTTACTTGTTTTTCAGGGCTTAAACCCTTTAGTCTTTTTCGAACCATATTGGTTGCGACGACTAACTATGGACTCTGATTTTCAGGTACTGTTGTAGCTATATCAGCTTTTACACAGATGAATTTTTGAGAGGCTTTTGGGCAAAGCATTTTGGAACCTCTCCTCCCGAACTGCCTTTCGTGCCTCCTCTAATATCAATAGGGCCTTGCCAACTGAGGGATTGCCCCAACTGCGTGATACTCGGACTCCTCGGACTCTACCTACAAGAAGGATTTTGAGTCTACAATGGAGGAGGAAGACAACTCAAGTAATCATCTATTGGGCATAGGAGATGATGCCGTGGGAGTTAGGGATAACCCAACTGGTCCATCTGGAAGGGTTGAGGGACCCCTAACTGCACTTGATATCCGTGGCATCATGACCCAAGATTGGGTTGACCAGGTGGCCGTAGCCTTAAAAATTTTAGAAAATTTGTTGTATTCAGCTCCTGTCGTGAACCAAAGATATTGCACAACTCTACCTGATGATGGAGTTTGCTTCCCACTCTATGCATTTATTTATGGGCTGCAACTGCCAGTTCCTATTCCCATCCGTCGCATTTTTCAGACAATGAAACTAGCACCAGGCCAGATAGATCCCAATGGCTAGAGGTCCATACTTACCGTGATCATTATTTGGCAGAACCAATTCAAGAAGGACATTACTCCCGAGGAGTTCTTTCATTTCTACCGCCCAAAGGAAAACTTCGTGAAGTTCATCGGGTACTACTACTTCTCCGTCCGTGGAATGGATGGGACACTTTACTCTAGGAGACCAACAAGTGTAAAGAACTGGAAGGGAAAGTATTTCCATATATCCGAAGAAGGTTAGGAGATTCACCCCAAGGAGAACGAGAGGGGAGGTCGTATAGAATGCGGCGGCAATGGGGTTCTCCCTCTAAGCTAGGTATTTGGATAATTTTTGAATCCCTTCTTTCTTTGTAATTGTTCATTCTCTGTACTAACCTTTAAAATGTTTTATGCAGTTCTTGACAACTTGCACTTGAGCAAGCGCGCTGGAAAAGAGAGTTGCTGAGGCCGCTGAAGTTCCTGCCGAGCTTAAGAGGTTCAGCACACTTGTTACATCAACAAATGTATTTGAAGCAAGTTTCTTTCCAAGCAAGTCCATTCCAAAAGATATTGTCGCGGGAGGTAATAATCTGATTCTGTATTTTTCTGCGGCATTTTGTCTTGAGTTTGAATATTTATTGCTCCTTTTCACTTTTCAGGTGAGGAAGTTGAAATAGAACTGTTGGTCCCACAGCTGGCAGAGATGGATGAGGACGCAATCGTTCTCAATAATACTACGTGGAGCGGAAAGAGGACCAAGATAAAATCTCTAGCCGTGGCTCTTTTCGGCGATAATAATCCACCTATCGCGACCGCAACTAAGGCCGCAGAGATAATGGAAAATGTTGAGAACCCATCGCAAGCTGAGTTTGATGATGACATAGGAGCCAACATGGTTGTAGCGGGGTTGATGTCCACTTCTGACGTACCCCTTCATTCAGCATCTCCTTCATCGCCACGTGTAGTTGAAATTAATGCAAACTTGGCACCTCCCCAGTGTCGCGGTGCTTCTGGTCCTAACAGTCATCCAAGGCCTCAATCGAGACAACCCGACCCTGAGTCCTCATGGGACACTACCGCTAAGGCTGGGCGGAGGATGAAGAGGGCCCTTGATGCTGCGGACTTCGATAGGCTGGTAGGAGAAGATCACGATGACCTGGAGGACTGTGGGCTCTATAGTCTTATGAGGGTAAGTGCTTAGTGCTTTCCTCATTTTTCTTATGCGTTCCAAATATTGCAACTAACTTTTTAATTTCAGGTCGCGAAAGTCATGGTAACCCAAAAAAGGAAATACGAGGCCTTGTACAAACTGAAAGTGGCTGGGAAGAGGGTGCATGTTACAGATCTGTAGGTTGCACGGACTATATCTTTTGAGTCTGGGAAGTAGTCTGCTGTCGCGACTCTTCAGGCAACCGAAATGGATTTGACTGTTGCAAATAATGCAAGGGAGTAAGCGGAGGAAAATTTCAAAGAAGCCGTGAAATACCTCAAAGCCTCCTAGGCCCAGACCACAGAAGCTGCACGGGCCGTTGAGATTTCAAGTAACAAGATCGCTTTTGTGCAAAAGAAGTATGAAAAGCTGGCGACCAAGTCTGCCCAAGATGCCCTAGACCATGCCACGACAATAAAGAATATGGAGGCAGATCACGGTGACACACTTCACCTAGTTATGATCATATTGTGGAGTCATTCAAGGGCTCCAGGGACTTCTTCCTTATTAATAATAGGGCCTACCTCCATGGCTACCAGGAGTTGATGCAGAGAATAATTAAGACCTTCCCTGAGATGAAGGATAAGGTTCTCGCCTGGAGACTAAGTGATGTTGATCATCAAGAATGCATTGTTGAGCTCAAAGCCACGGAGGAGGAGAAAACTAGGCTCAGAGAAGAAGCTGAGGCAGCGGTAGCGGATGAGGAAACTGAGACTACCACGTATGGAGAGGAGGGAGATAATCATGATGATTCAGCTTCATGATCTTTTTTATTTTTTAATCATTGAATCAGGGTTGCGTCCCTTCATGTAGTGGTTGCGGCCCATTTCCTTTTTTTAGTGGCTGCGACCGATTTGCTTGTAATCATAACTGATAATATTAAGGTTGCGACCACCTTTTCTGCGTTAATAATTTTGGCATCATTTTCTTGTAGCTTTTGCATCTTCTTCTTTGCTTCCTTCAATGCTTTAATGAATGCTTTCTGTATGCCTCATATGGCTTGAATACATCTCCCTTGCGTAATTAAAATGCCTTATTGATTGAGTGAACTTGTAGTAATAATAGATTAGGTCTGCGGCACTATAACATACTTCGTGGATAACTGCTCTTATTGAACTGTCGTGACACCCTCGAGTAATGCCAAGCAACCTTCACAAGTTTGAGTTATAGGCTGTGGCTGTAATTTATATGGCTGATGTTCATGGGCCTCGAACCTTTCTACCTTGAAATCACCTAAAATGGCAGCCCTATAATCGGAGCCGCGGTAGTCTGACAATCCTACCTTTGCTGTTTCTGAATGAATTTACTTAATGGCCACAACCATATTGATAGGGATGTGCTTTTGAATATTCAGAATCCCTCTATAATAGCTTTGTAGGCCTCATCAACCATTAGTCACTTTAACAGTTGCATTTCATCGTAGATTACCACAAGTGAAAATTATATGGGCCGCGAAACCTTACAACCTCCCTGATCCTTGCTCCAATGGTTAGAAGTGTTGTCGCTTGAATAGGGTTGCGGCCGCTTGACAATGGTTGCATCCATATTTGAAAGTGGTAGCCCTTTTCCCGAATAGGGGCAACACGTAACCAGTAAAGAAAATATGGAGAAGGCTAAGGCTTTTCCTCTAGTGCTTCAATTGTCTTTCATGGAATATCGCCTTCATCTTCCTTAGCATCACCCTTCTGTATGTAAGCTGGGATATTATCAAGCCTCCCCAGGCTGGGTTATGTTATTAAGCCATCCGCAGCTAACATACAGGATATTTTCAAGCCTCCACAGGCTAGGTTATGTTATTAAGCCACCCACAACTAACATACGGGATATTTTCAAGCCTCCATAGGTTAGGTTATGTTATTAAGCCACCCACAGCTAACATACGGGATACTATCAAGTCTCCCCAGGCTAGGTTATGTTATTAAGCCACCCACAGCTAATATATGGGATACTATCAAGCCTCCCCATACTAGGTTATGTTATTAAGCCACCCACAACTAATATACGGGATACTATCAAGCCGCCCCAGGTTGGGTTATGTTATTAAGCCACCCACAACTAATATATGGGATACTATCAAGCCTCCCCAGGCTGGGTTATGTTATTGATCCACCCACAGCTAATATACGGGATACTATCAAGCCTCCTCGATCTGGGTTACATTATTAAGCCACCCACAGCTAATATACGGGATACTATCAAGCCTCCCCGGGACGAGTTATGTTATTAAGCCACCCACAGCTGCTGATATATATAAATCCATCCCTGGTTGTATATTATAGGCCTCCTTTCTTGATGACACATCCCGTAAGCTAATAATGGGCATCGTAAGCCCTCATGGCTAATAACGCATTACGGAAGCTAAGAGTAGACGTTGGAAGCCCTTGCGAGTGACGTTGCAGTCCAACTTGTATATCTTCTTCCAATATTTGTTATCGCCACTTTCAATTATCATTAACTTTTGGACACACTACACCAAAATGGGCAAATTGTCACCTTTCAGCCGGCCAGCCTTGTCAAGGTCATTGACCGTGACAAAAAAAACACGCGTTTTATGTCACGGTCATTGACCTTGACACGACCGTGACAACTAATTGTCACGGTCAATGACCGTGACAAATTTACTTATCACGGACGTGTCACGGTCAATGACCTTGACACGACCATGACAACTTTTCCAGCAAAAACCCTTTCCCCCTTCTTTTTTCCCTCTCTCTCTCTCTCTCTCTCGACGCTGCTCTCTCTCTCTCTCTCTCTACTTTCAGGTCCAATTTCTCTCTCTCTCTCTCTCTTCCATTTATATATATATTTGTGTGTATATTTATGTGTGTATGTGTATATATATATGTGTGTATGTGTGAGCGTGTGTGGGGGATGGGGCGGGGTGGGGCGGGGTGAGGCAGGGTGGGGGAGGGGGTGGTGGAGGGGGGCAGGGGGTGGGGTGGGGTGGGGTGCGGTGTGTGTGTGTGTGTGTGTGTGGTGGTGTGTTTTGGGGGAGATGGTGGTGGAGGGGGGAGGGGGTGGTGGAGTGGGGTGGGGTGGGGTGTGTGTGTGTGTGTGTGTGTGTGTGTGTGGTGTGTGGTGGGGGAGGGATAATTCACGGGCTTTAGCTAAACTAGGGTTTTATAGAGTTTCGCTCCTACTACTTGGGCAATGACTATACTAGGGACCAAAGATAAATAAATAAACTGGATTCAAAGTAAATACTAGGAAATCCCAATTTATAACCGTCTAATTTATATCCTTTATTTATTTAATCACGATCCATTCCACTAAATAATCATGATTGCACTCAAATTTAATTATTTATAAATCACTCGAAAGAATGTGTTCTTATTATTAAAGTTCATTACGGTATATTATGATTCCCCACGTTATGTTTTCGATACCCTCTTGGTTAAATAAATTTTCTACTAACCGATTTTAATGAATATCTGATCAATTCCTTGATTCTAAAACTTAATTCTATAGGATTATAAAATAGTTCATCGGTCGGGTAAACAAAACATATAAGTCTATCAAAGGGTATCACAATCCAAATTATTTCTTGGACGTGAATTCCTCCAAATTATGATCTCATACCTATTCACACAATGATTGACCAACTTGCGAGGATCTATTGTTCTAACATATAATTGAACTTCACCGATCGCAATCGAAGAAATAATTGTGAAAGAAATTTAATATCCATAACCCTAGGGATTAAGAATCTATGAACTTTTTGCAAACGATATTAGATTTCCCATGTTTAATCAAAAACATCCTTAGACTTGTAGGGGGTGGGGTGGGGTGGGGTGTGTGTGTGTGTGTGATGTTCAATTTAGTTGGTGCACAAACTAACGGTCAAAGTAATAGTATATAATTCCAACATTTCAAACTACTTGAACATCACAAATGGATACGAACTTAAAATATAAATTGAGATAACCTTAGAATCTAATTAGGGTAAAAATATAATGGCATCAACTAACATATATACACAACACTAAAAGTAGACATCAATTTTATAAATAATTGATAATAGTTGGATAATAATTGGATAATAAACATCGGGAGGGGGTGGGGGTGGGGGTGGGTGGGGTTTTGAATATTATTTACATTCAAAATAAATAATTGATAATAGTTGGATAATAATTGGATAATAATTGATTTTTTCATTCAAAATAAATATTTCATTCAAAAATATTGGATAATAATTGATATTTTCATTTAAATTGATAATAATTTTATTCATGAAATTAATTCAATTAGGTAAAACCCATGATAATGAAATTTATGCTACAATTATAATTATCTCATGTCATAATTTTATTGATAAACAATATATGTAGTTGTCACGGTCGTGGTGGGGGAGGGGGTGGGGGTGGGGTGGGGTGGGTAGGGGTGGGGTGGTGTGTGTGTGTGTGTATGTGCGTAGGTGTGTGTGTGTGTGGGGCGGTGGGTGGGGGTGGGGCACCCATTTAATAACTCTTTAAATATTTGGAAAAAACATAATATTACAAAATTGAAACGAAATGGTATTGACGGAACTTACACATACGTTATAATATAGATGGAACATTTTTTTATCTGTACTATTAATTCAATTAATTCAATTAGGTAAAACGAAATGTGTACTATTAACATTTTTTTTTATCTGTACTAATAACATTTTTTTTACAGCAAAAATGTCTCCTTCAGATGTTAAGGCGAAGATGATGATGATGTTTATGATGATGTCGTCTGGGTTCGGTGGTAGCGGAGACGACGAGGGCTCCTCCGCCGCTAGGCTCCCCAAATATGAAAAATTTGGGATTACCGTCGAAAACAAGTCGGAGCTTTTAGCGAGATCCCTCGAGCTGCTAAAGACGGTCATCGGCCCGGGGTTTATGAGTTGGAAGGAGGTGTCGTATGAGCTCAAGTTAGCTGTTTGGGCGGCACTACAGGTAATATTTATATGAATATTTCAATTTATATTTATATTTATATTTATTCGCAACTAACATTGTATTTGTGGGACAGGAACAATTCAACTTGGATCCAAAGCTACGCGATTCCGTCTTGGAGCAGTTGAGAGAGAAACACAAGACGTGGAAGAAAAATATGCGGACACGGTACTTTGGAAAAACACGAGAGTCCATTTAACAATGGCGCAGATCCGTCCCGCACAAGGAGCCGATCTCATTGGCACAATGGCAAAAGTTCATTGACAATGAGATCGAGGATCGACAATTGGCATCTCGCCAATCGGGGAGGGAAAATCGGGCTAAAAAGACGGACGTGCACTACTCCGGCCGGACCTCTTACGCTGAGGTAGAGCATAGGATGCAGGTAATATTTAATTTATCTATAACTATAGAAATATATTATTGGATATTATTTTACTTTACGGGGCCGATACTAATTTTACTTTACTCTATTTTATTTCAGGGGGTAGGGAGTGGGCCAGGGGGTAAGCCACATAGGCTCGATACTTATGTGGCTCTTCGGACGAAGAAGGGAAAGGACAAGGAGGTGTCCCCGAGCATCGCGGCCACGATTGTAAGTAATCCGACAGTTTAATTATTGTTAATTACGTTATAATTTTTTTAGTTTACTTATTTTACTAATCATGTGCTTTTTTTCGTTTCAGGCAAAGCTTAAGGAAGTGCATGAGTCGCAATCTGATGCCGACAAGTCATCTTTGTCCACAGACACACTCAGCCAAGTGCTTGGCTCTGATCGCAAAGGTAGGACAAGGGGAGTGAGCTCGCGGGTGGCCAAATCTAGGATCATCAGATTGGAGACGAGCGACACCGGGTTGTCTCGAACGGTGGATTCACAGGACGGGAAGCTGTCCCGTTTGGAGGCGACGGTCCAAGATATGTACGCATTCATGAAGCGTACGTTGGGTGGAGATCGTAAAGGGAAAGGGAAAGGGAAGGAGAAGGCAGTGGAGGAGGAGGTGCGGGAGGACGAGGCGCGGGATAACGAGGATGTGGACCTCGCTGCTTCATCACCGACACGTTCGTACTTCGACGATCCACTTCCCTATTTGACGCCCTCCAACAGACAATTGTCGGCAATTGGTTGGCCGAGCGTGTTCATATTGGACGTATTTGATAGCCAGCGGATAGGGTGGGGGTTGAGGGACCCGAATATCGTCGAGGGTGGAATAGTCCATGGACGTGTGCTTCAAGAGATGGAGTCCAGGGTGCTCGTCACGCATGTCATACCCGGGAAGGAGAACTCCCTATTGTGGTTGCGCGAATAATGCGGCACGACGTATATTAGTGGGTGCGTCAATCCGTACGTCGTGTGGCCTACTCACCTCCTCAGTTTTATCCAAGACATGTAGTAACATTATTTTTAAGTTTGTCCATTTTAATTATATTTGGATTATATCGTCATGTATATTGTTTTTACTTTGAATATTTGGATTATATCGTCATGAATATATATTTGCATTATCTTTAGTTTGTGTTGGATATATGATGTTTGGAACAGGTACAACGTTGCTATAACAGGTACAAATATACTGCTAGGCAGTGGTAGTGGCCATACTGCCCAACAAATTTTTTTTAAATTCTGCCCAGAATTATCACGGTCATTGACCGTGACAAGTCCGTGACAAAAATTGTCACGGACGGGTCACGATCATTGACCGTGACAATTCTGGGCAAGAGGGGTCACGGTTTTGTCATGGTTATAAACCGTGACAAACGTGTCACGGTCATTGACCTTGACACGACCGTGACACAAAATGCGAGTTTTTTGTCAAGGTCAATGACCGTGACACGACCGTGACAAAAAAAGTTGTCTCGCCTCAAAATGTCACGGTCATTGACCTTGACAAGGTGAATTTGTCAAGGTTAATGACCGTGACAAATGGGCAGATTTGGTGTAGTGACAGTCAGGCATATTATCGGGCATTATTGACCATTCTGATATTATCATTCCCGATATAACATATTACCTCGGATCTGGAACTATTTAAGATAAAAATGGTCTTTATAAGATAACATTTCTTGGAAATGAAAATCAAAATATGACACTATAAAAGTGAACTTGATTTTATAACTATTCATATATATGACTTTGTAAGGATAACACAAAGTTTAGTTTGAAACAGCATAAGAGGAGTTGTCGCTATAGAGTAGAGATAGATGGGATATAAGGGATAAGCATGAAAAATGAGCATGTGGCAGGTGAGATAAGGATGCATCCCCTAAAAATCTTTGAGGAACCTACGCAGCATCCCTTGCCCAATTAGCCTTTCAACCTCATCCTTCAGAGCATAGCATTGCTCAGTGTCATGGCCATGGTCCTGATGGAATCTGCACCACGTAGATTTGTTCCTCTTGTGGGGAGGAGCTCTCAGCTTTTCTGGCCACCTCAACAGCTTGTCTTCTTTGATGAGCTCAAATATTTCTTCAATCGGGGAGGCCAATGGAGTGTAGGCCCCATATTTCTTCTCTGTCCTCTTCACTCTCCTTTTTTGACACCTGCTGATTGATTCTACGGCTGGATCCTCTTGGATTGTCGCATCAGTGAAGGCTATTGGTGCTATTTTCATGGGTGTCGTGCCTACATTGAGTGAGACCGCGACCTCTAGCATTAGGACCATCTGAGTAAAATAGTTGACCTGGGTCTAGAGTGAGGCATGATTGTCGTAGAGGTGGTTGAGGTGATTGTACATCTGCACAATCTCATCTTTGATTTATGTGCTCTGACTGGACTCTCCTTCCATTTTCTTCCTTTGTTAGTCTTTACAAATATATATAATCTGAGATAAACTAGCAGAAGTGAGTAATCTCAGAAGTATAAGGTTAACCAAGTATGAGGTTGGGAGGCAACTTTGGGGCTACCGCTACACTGATGAGGCCGTGGCCAGAAAAGAACACGGGTGCTATCACAACCTTATATAACAGTGAGGTGGAGTTGACCACCTGAGTCCTTGATGCTCTGAACCTTTTGTAACACCTGCCCCTATTGGGGCCGCAGCATGAAGGTATTTAAACTACCTACCGTATCCCTTGCTAAGCAGGGGGGAGCAATCTCAAATTCGAGGCCCAGAAACTGAGCTCGTCTCCCGAAACACGGGGTAATATGCCTACTAGGGTCTATCTAGAGCATAATAGTCTCTCGATGCACTAATCGGCACCATTATGATGATAAGCCCCAGATCATAGGTGAAAGAATTGAAAAAAGGGAGTACATATAATTCCTCCCTAATCATTCACCTTTTTGGGGGCTTAAAGCCCTTCATTCTTCTCAGCACTACCTAGATGGAATGATATCACAGGGTATGTAGAATAGATCTAAGGTCAAAAAATGGTGACCCGAGAATAGATATGAGTACGTGAAATAAACGTTTAAGGGTGTAAATAAAAATAGAGTTGAAAACCAACATCTACCCATGAGATGACAATCCATAGGACCCCCAGGAATCGAATAGGGTATTTAAGAACCCAATTACATAGAGAAACAAGATTGAAATATCTCGATTCCCATAGACGGCACCAAAATTATGATACAAGAAATCGACCACAAGACGTTCTCATAATAGCAAGTCAACAGTAAAGTGTTTAATAAGTAAATAAAGCAAGTAAATATAGATAAGACAAGGTATAAAGTGGTTCAGCCCCTAAAATAGACCTACGTCCACTGTGTTGCTATATTCTCATTATATGCATTACATTGTACAATATAATCATGCCTAAAGAGGTGTACGAGCATGAGAATAAAGGAGATTACACGATGACTGATGATTCCGGTGTGCTGGTGAGGTAGCTGCGATGTGGATGAGCAATTCTCGAGTTGTATATTTGGGAAGTGTAGAGAGAATTGGTCCTGTAGAACCAGCCCCCGGCGTGTGGAATCCCCCCTTCATTTCGAGGTGTGGTCCTCTATTTATAAGATATATTCTCATGTTCAATGAGCACGTGACGCACAGAGTCTGGAGTTATGATGGAGAGGGACGCGACTTGTAAGGCAAATAACCTAAGCACCACATACTGTAACTGGAAAAAGACAAAGGTACCGTGGCCTGGACTGGGTGGGTCCGTGGCACATTAATGGAGGGCGCGCCCCTTGATGAGGGATCGCGTCCTGTAGGAGGAAGGGATGCACTCCGCGTTCAGTAGTGGCCGCGTACAATGCGAATAGAGGTCGTGTCATGTATTCTAAAAAGGAGTGCTGAACGAGGGAAATTTTCCAAAAAGGATAATATTTGGAGCCTATTTGTATATGGCTCTTCTTATGAAGCTAGGAGTGGAGCCAACTTAATCATCTTAACCCTGGAAAAAATATACATTGACTATGCTCTAAGATTCATCTTTGAGGAATCTAATAAAAATTTAAAGTATGAGACTATTCTAGAAGGACTCTGCCTAGCCTGAGCATTGAATGTTGGTTAATTATTGGATCATAATGATTCCAGGCTGGTGGTAAATCAAATCTTGGGGGTATATGAGGCAAAGGACGAGATGATGGACAAATACCTAGCGAGGGTATAAGTAAAACTAAAAAAGAATTCATCGGATGGATAACGATCGAGTCGACACCCTAGTAAGGTTGGCATCAGCTAATAAAATAGAATTTAGAAGGTCGGTGCCTATGGAGATTTTACATCTACCGAACATTAAAGAGGAAGAAAATGTAATGGAGAACTACTTAAACTTGAATCTAGGGGCATCCTGGATGGATCCTTTCATCCGATACATCAAGGATGGTGAGCTATCAATTTCAAATTTGGATAAAAAGAAGCCGAGGTACAAAGAAACTAAGTTCTCTGTTATTGGAGATGATTTGTACTAGAAAGGATTCCTCCTCCACCTACTCCGATGTCTCCATACGACAGAGGTGGAACACATTCTAAAATATGTCCATAAGGGTTGTTGTTCCAGTCATATAGGAGGGAGGTAATTGGCAAAAAGGATAGTCACTCAAGGGTATTGGTGGCCGACCTTGGCAAAGGATACAACCAGCTACATGAAGAGATGTGACAAGTGACGAAGATATGCCACCGTCCCTCATCAACCTTACCAACCTCTTACATTTATTACTTCCCCTTAGCCATTTACAATAGGGGGATAGACTTGGTAGGGCCCTTACCTAGGGCAAAGGGAAATTATATGCATTTTGATCGTGGATTTTCCAAATACATCTCCATTACATTTTCTTCAAATGAGGCAGAGTCCATAGTTTCCATCACTGAGATAAAGAACTTCAAATTCATTTGGAGGAACATCATTTGTAGGTATGGTCTACCCCATACTCTGATCTCAGACAATGGAAAATAGTTCAAGAACTCATCTTTGGAGGCTTACTACAAGAGGGCTAGCATTAAGCAATTTTTCTTAGTCCTAGGATGACCTCGGGCGAACGACCAAATTGAGGTGACAAATAGAACCATATTAAAAAGGATAAGGAAGAAACTAGAAGACGCCAAAGGTCTATGGATAGAAGAGGTTTGTGCTATCTTATGGGCATACAAGACGACATAGAGAACACCAATGGGAGAAACCCCGTTCATGCTTGCCTATGTCTGAGAGGGAGTGATACCTATAAAAATTGGTCAACCAAGCCATAGAGTTCAGATATACAACCCAGAAGCAAATGCATAGGAAAGAAGGTTGGATCTGGACCTCATCAAAGACAGGAGATAGGATATAGAGGTTAGGAAGGCTGCCTACCAGCAAAGGACTTCTAGATTTTACAATAAAAGAGTGAAGGTGAGGCCATTAACCGTTGGAGACTTGTTTTTGAAGAATCTAACTAGCATGGGCTTTATAGAGTTACAGAAGAAGTTGTTCCAGACACCTATCGACATGAAAATTTAGAGGGAGATCCATTTTACAACCCTTGGAATATTGATCATCTAAAGAGATATAATTAATGAGATTTTGTAAAGTTTTCTTTGTTCATTGTATGAGAGTTGCACAAAAAGTCAATAGAGATGAATGAAAAATTGCAAATGTTCTCTCCTATTCTTGGTGTGTTAATTAATTAAATTGTATGTTTTAACACGTCGTAAGCTATAGAACATTACTCATGTGGTGAAATAGAATTAACTCACTCACGGTGACATGACAATCCAGACGGGGATGACCTTGTCCATGGATTCTCAATAACATCGAGAGGGGGAACATTGTGATAACATCACCTTTGGCGGTGACAAACACATAAAATTCATAAATTATTTAATTATGGTTTCATTAAACATCATTAAGTTGGTACAATTGAAGTTAAAACTCTCTTGGCCGAGAAGACAGTGTAGAGAGAGACGACATTCATCTATACACGCTCATAAAGATAAGAGGAGACTTATGATTAATTTGGTGAATTCAAATTGATTTATTAAACATCATTAAGTTGGTGGAATTAAAGTCAAAACTCTCATAATCGAGAAGACAGTGTAGGACGAGATGACACTCATCCATAGACTCTCAAAATGTTTAGAGGGGACTTATGATTAATTTGGTGAATTCAAATTAATCATATTAAACATAATTAAGTTGGTCGAATCGAAGTCAAAGCTGTCTTTACCGAGAACACAGTGCAGAACGAGATGACACTCATTCATACACTCTCAAAATGATGAGAGGGGACTTATGATTAATTTTGTAAATTCAAATTGAATTTTGGTGAATTCAAATTGATTTATTAAATATTATTAAGTTTATGGAATTAGAGTCAAAACTCTCCCGGTCAAGAAGATGATGTAAGTTGAGATGACACTCATCCATACACTCTCGAAATGACGAGAGGGGACCTGTGATAAGTTCTTTTTAACGACAAACCAAATACAAACACCAAGAAGAATTAGCATAAGTCAGATCAAAATATTTATATTCAATAGTCTTCCAAAAATATAAGCCAAGGTTACAATAGTCAAATTTCAAAGGGAATTGTTTGATCATAATTACATCAACAAAGGACATCAGGCCATAGGTGGCATCCCAAATAAAATTCCTAATGATTTAAGAGGTTGAGTTTGTATCGATCTTTCCAGGGGCCGACCCATCCACAATAGAATTGCTCTCGGCCTCGACATCTCCGACATGATCAATCTCGTCCTCATTGTTGGCAGTCTGAGCTGTTGGCTCAAGTTATGCTAATCCTTCGATTGGACTCAGAGTAGTCATTACTAAGGGGTCGCCCAAGCTAAAAGCCTCCAACTATGTAGACATATATGCAATGTTAAGAAACTTCAGGGTGGCCCAATGGCAAGTTGTGTGGAATCCCCTCTCAAGATATTGCAACCTATACCCCAGAAACTCTTTAGATGGTTTAAAGTCTATAATATCCTATTACTGAGGTTCCTCCAGAGCCTTATCAATACCAGTATTCACCTTCTCATCAACCTCGATCTCATACTTCTTATCCAGGGCCTTCAATTCTTCAATATGATCGGAGTTTAGCTTGCCGATGGCCCCTGTATGCTGAGTCTTCAAGTTATCCGTCCCAGTCTCTAACTGCGAGATTCATTTATTTAGAGTTTCCTCGCTTCTGATGGCCGAGCGAACCTGTCGAATTTGAGGAATATTTTCTTCGACCAACTAATGGATCTTTTGAAGACATATAGTAAACTGCATAGAAGAAGAAATATCAGTATGAGATCACACAACATATCAAAATAAAAGAATAAATGGAGATATAAGAATTTACCTGAATGACTCCGTGGAAGACAAAATCATTAAGAATGGAGATATTGGTGGATTCCAAGAAAATAGATGTCGAATTCCCGAGTTATATAGGTAAGAGAATCAAAAGCTTTCGTTTTATTCCCCACTAGGGAATCAAAGGTAATATTGAGGTTCTTCAGTCGAGCCGACAGAGCATCCTTAGAGGAAATGGGAATTGCCTAGGTACACCCAGTTTTGGATGATCCGTCCTTATTCTTCTTATGTCGATGATAAGTAAGGAGATCTTCAGAAACTATTTCCTCTTATGTGACCTCTCGACTTGGTTGGTATTGATAAAAGTGTACTTTTTAATCTGAAGTGGGGGAACTGTCTTCCTTCCCACCTGCTTTATTAAGCTTATCAAACTCGGTGCTACCATTCTCTAAACTACTTCGGACGTATTGGGGGGTTGGTCTACAACAGAAATATGAGATCAATAATATCGAAAAATAAAGTACGACACAACAGTTAATAAGAAAATCGCTTACATAACTCAGTTAGGGGGTCAAGCCCATATTTGTCTGCCCTAGGAATTAGGGAGTCATTAACTGTTCAAATTCTACAAGGCCACCCTCCTTGCCTTATCTTCCAACTTTTTACACATCTTTTGTGGCTTCATATCTCAATCCTGGATCTAATTTGGATTACATCGAGGCTTTTACCCATTATTGGGCAACCCTGGGGTTAGAAGCATTAGGGTCGAACTCTCAGGCCCCAGATATGAAAAATTAGCGAGGCTTCCAGTTATGGTTGGAAGTCTGAGTCACATGCAGAACCTTTTTTATGGGTTTCCTATCTATGAGAAGACAGTAGCCAGGTTGAGTTTTGGGGGATGATATTATATAACATCCACTCAAGACACTAACTGAAAGGTCATTGTGAAGCACCGACTTCTAGAGAGAAACAAAACTAAAGATAACTCTCCAAGAATTTGGTGAGAGATGAGAAGGGATGAGACCTAGGCTTAATAGAATAGCTGATATAGTCAGATGCACAAGTAGCCTAAAGTTGAACTTAAACATATGGTCATAAATGCATATCTCACTCTCTCGTCCTCAAAAAGGACCCTCATATTAATAGAGAGACCTATGCTGTAGAGGTGTATCCAAATTAAAATATTCACCTATATGAATGTGGTGACAAAAGATTCAACACAAGAAGTGTCAAGTCTATCCTCGACTGAACCATCATCGTCATCTGGAATTTCAGTTGGGACATTACCTAGAACACTTTGAGCAAATTATTGCCCCGAAATGGCTGATAGTGGGATTGCCATAATAGGGAGTGGAAATGAAAGCACAACCCTCGGTTGATTGGGATTCGAGAGGGCTTGCACCGAATAGTATGACTGATTAGAGGACTCAGCGTGTTGAGACAATTTTTTTATGTTTTCAGACCCATTAGATGGAAGTCTGATAGCCTCGTCAACAGAATCCACACTCTCGGTAGTGTGGGAGACGGATAGATTAATGACTGCATAGGCAGATAACTCAGATATTGTTTCACTAAGTTCTATAATAGGATGGTGTACGATAGCTGAAGGAATAGGATATACTGTACGAAGAGGGAAGGCCTCGACTTTACACTTAGCGGCATCCGCGGCTTCTATCCTTCGAATCTCCCTAAAGAACGTCTCCCTAAGGGTTAGGAACTCCTCATCTAAGAGATATAAAGGCCTTAATATTCAAAATAGGACTTGTGGGTTTCCTAAGTTGGGTACAAGATTAAGAGAGGACACTTAATTATTTTAATAGAAATTTCTCAAGAACTTACAAGAACTTACAAGAACTAAGGAAAATAGTTAGAAATCCATCGATGAAGATGGACGGAGGACCACCAAAATCCTAAAATTAAGAGAGTTTTGACCTAAAACACCTAAATTTAGGAAAAGAACACCTCCTACCACCTAAAAACTTCTTAAAATACCCATAATCGTAGCCCAAAATACCAAATTAACTGTCGAAAAATATAGAATTGCTAGAATGTATGAATACTACAGATATCACAACAATGAAAAGAACCTAAGCAATAAAGTGATGAGAGTAGTACCTGATTGAGGAAGAATACTTAAAAGAAAGGTATTAGAGAGAAAATGGCATGAATAGTGGGAAATTTAAGGACGATATTAACGTTTTGGCACAAGAAGGATAAAGGCAGGAAAGAGAAAAATCTTATAAAGAAGAGAAATAAAGGAAAATGTTTGGTTTGTAAATGTTTCAATGATTAGGTATAAATTTAGATGGAAGCCATCAATAGGGTGGAGAACCCTAAGTGCCTCAGTCGCCCTAATAAACGCCAACCTATGAAGACTAAGACATGTGTCCTATCAAACCTAGAAATCCACTAATAAACTATTAAGTGTCAATTAGATTACCATTTCCAACTTAGATATGACATTACAAGGATTGATCATCCATATGTTATAGCATCTCATCAGTCTTCTCGTCTTTAGGCACTTTTACCCGTCAACCTCCTCATAATGTTAGAGACATAGGGCTAGGGGTGATTGATATGCCCAAGTGTAACCTCGTCTAGGCACAACTCCTATTTATCCCAGCTGACCCAGTAAAGCATGCTTACCATAAGTATCCCAATCTCAGTGTCTCAACCCCATCCACTATTTTAGTTCGAGACCATAGTCAGGACCTCCTTCCCATGTCTTGTCTGATACATCTGATGGCTGAGACCCAGTCTTGGTATGATGTCTACTCAATCGAGACCACACTCTCTGAACTATGCTGGAACAACACTCTATGTGTCTTATACTAGGCTAAATCGACATACTTCTGGACGACCTCTCTACCACATGAGAGGTAAGGCTCCAGCACAATCATTGCATGTGGACATGTAGTTATAACCTAATTACATGTGCATGTGGGGGTAATGTTTCATCATCATAATCTACATGCATAGGTGACAGGTGGATACTTCTCATTGGCTAGTGTTTACTATACATGCCTGGTGCATGCATGGGGTGCATATTGTACCACCCCAACACTATATATACCTATCTCCTTCAACTTTAGAAAAGTATCGATAATTATAAACCCTAGCCAATACTCTGTTAAAATCATAATAGAGATAGGAAGATGAGTGAATTGTATCACCAGGCCATTAGAACCTTCATTCATAGTGAAACTCACTCACCCATGCACAGTGGAGTACATCAAATGGATGAACCACTTACTTTATAGTCTCTTTATCCATTTCCTTATATCCTTCTTCATTTATATTATTATATTTCACCATTATTGCTCTCTCAAAGTTTTACTGGTTTGAGATCTCACTCATTTACTAGGTGGTACTATAATTAGTATCATCAGGTACCTGTGTAAAGTAACTGAAAAGGAAGGAATAAGCAAACTTTTTCCCAATGGATAATTCTAGTTCTATAACAATGTAAATATTGGAATCTATGTAAATATCATATCCGGGTTTGAAATGCTCAAAAATATAAAACAGTTTATAGTAATATGAAGCAACATGAAATATCAACAGAACATAACAAGGGTATACTGAAGTCTGCGATATATAAAAGAACTCTATGGTGATTGTAACTAGATATGGTGTTTATCGAGTTACAACTAAGGGTTCAAAATATAATACGATAACCCATAAATTATCATCTATAGGGGAGGCAAATGCATAATCATACAGTTATAATACGTTCAAGGCATAAAATACATTTGAACAGGCAATCCTAAACAATTGGGGAATAACCAATATATTGACGCACTTATCTAGAGCATCACTCATACGTAGAGAAAATATAACAATTAGACACTCAAAGCATCGGAGTCCTACATGCCAATTAGATTTATCGAAGGTATACTAGGTCTAATCCCTGGATCATACGGTATGCTACTAAAGATTTCATTGATAATAGTTATAAAATGGAAGGCTATGCTGCAAATTAAATAATTGAAACCATGTTTTAATAACATGAAAGGTATACTGAAATAAGGTAATAATAGTTTAAATCATTGTTCAACGGGATACAGGGGTGCACTGTAATCTAGTTAATTTACTGAAGTCAAATAGGTTGTCAGGATTGGGCTAGCTTGAGTTTAAACATATAAAATATTTTATCATTATTTGTGATACAGTTAAACTATCAAAGAGTTCATAAATTAGAATATGAGTTCAAGGTTATCACATAGTTATATAACAAGCTTGAATGTCAAAGATATAAGTTCAAGGTATAATAGTGAAATAAAATCTCCTACCGATGTTTACAAGCTTTTCGTTGTTATTCACAGATCTTTCATTGTTGCGTTCCAGTTCCCGTAGTTATTATCTCGAGGGTTTAAATAAGAGTATGTATATAGGTGTTTGGGAAGAATGGTTTAGGTTTATGGTATCTGACATCGTTTGATAAGTATGAATAAAGCATATGTTGTGACAAGCATTAATATATAAATTCCGTATATAATTCTAAATTATGGTCTCTAGTTGTTGACGAGATAAATAATATAGTGGTTTTAGTAAATAATGTTTACATGGAAATTCAATATTTTAATAATACAATTTTTGGGAAAAATATTATTTACATGGAATCAAAAGATTTAGTTTGTTTGAGTAAGCAACGATTTTATATTTGATTAAAATATTCAACGGGTCAAATATGCGGTTTGACTATTTTAACAAAATCCACAAATTTATACGAACATAAAGATCTATTTCCGAGTATTGTCCTAATATATAATTCCAAAAATATTATTTTCCATAATTGGTTCGAGATTGATTGCTTAATTAAATTGATTAAAACATTAGTTTTAATCTGATACCGTGTTGGTGTTTACTATTATCCGTCTGTCATATTTTATATTAATTTGGTGTCCATACCGGTACGTTTAGTATAAAATTAATGTTTGTGACACAAATAAAATTAAAATAATATCGAAAACTCCCTTCCTTCTTTGAATAATAAACCAGTGGTCATGTCACTTTCAATATTAACCAACACAACACAACGATTATTCCAATACATGCATAATCATATTTTTAATAAAAGGGCTCATAATAGGGTCTCAGATTATAATGACATAACTTCGAGTCATTTGGTATCATAACTCCTTTAAAATGTATTGTTAAAACAACATGACAACGAGTTCAAATATATTCAGAAAAATGTACGATTACTCGTACGTGTCGAGGTTTGTTCTTACGACAGTTTATACATAACCGATTATATATAAAATGACACCAAATTTACTAAAATTCCAAACTAATTTCATCTTAGCCAAATGTCCAATTGAAATTATGACATATGAAATTCGAACCGAAACGTGATGGAATTCGAACAAAAACAACAGTACACCAATAATCTCAGATCTAGAAACCCATATATGCATGTATTTCTCTATGTCTCTCTCTCTCTCTCTCGGTCTCTCTCTCTCTCTCTCTCTCTATATATATATATATATATATATATATATATATCAAGGTTATAAAAGGAGCGAGGCGTGGTCAAGGCGTAAGGTCAAGCCTCAAGCCTTAGGAGCCTAGGTGCGCCTAGGTGAAGCCTAGGCGTCAAAAGGCGTTTTTCCTTTTTTTATTATTTTAATTATTCCAAGGCTAGTAATATAATAAAATAGTACATATCTTGAATTTTGAAAATATATCCATATGTTTGGTAGCCATCTTTCTCATATTCATGCTTCATAACCAATATTTGTCTACCAATCTTTTTTTTTTTTTAAAGTGTGACTTAAGGCTTTTACCAATAATAAGGCGTAATAAGGCGTAGGCAATGCGTTTCTCTCAAGCCTCAAGCCTAGGCGGGCCTAGGCGGGCCTTTTAGAACAGATATATATATATATATATATATATATATATATATATATATATATATATATATAGAAAGAGAGAGAGAGAGAGAGAGAGAGAGAGAGAGAGAGAGAGATTTAGCAGCAAAGAATCAACAAAATCGAACCCCAAGTGGGTTTTGTTACTACCGGCCACCACCAATGAAATGCGTGGTGGTCGGAGCTTCAAACCGTTCACATGAACACACACACATACATCCATATATGCAAATATATATAAGCTTCAAAGATTTAATCCATGGCAGAAATAACAAGAAAAAGAAGATGAAGAAGAAAAAGGAGGAGGTCAATTGTCTACAGTGTGGTCAGGGAAGGGGAATGGTCGGCGGTTTGGGGAAGAGGGATTTTGGGTAAGAAAGATTTTTTGTAGAGTTTTTTATCTAGATAGATAAAGAGGAAAATAGTGGTTTGAAAGCAGAGGGATGATCCCCTTTATAAGTTTTCATTTACGTACAGTCAGTATAGGATACTGGGAGTATTTGGGACTCAATTATTATTTTTAGCTGGTATTAATTTTTATATTTCTTGGAATTTCAACAAACTTTTAATTAGTATTAGGGCATGTAGGGCATGTTAATATAGTATTTTTATATTAAAAATACTTTCAGATTACACTAATTTATACACACTTTAATTCGAATAAAAATTTAAAGTAACCCGTTTTAATTTCGTTCTACTATCCCATTATATCCGAAATATTTATTTCGAATACGCAAATAAATATGGTGACCCTATTTTCATGTTACAAGACGTACGTACAGGTCGTAAGAGTTGTGAAATGTAATAATGATCAGTATTTAAATAAAAATTTAATTTTATACCAAAAATATGAACACGAATCATTATGCAGTCTGGGAACTTTTCTCGGATTATAATATTTTGAGTTGTCATTAACTCATTTAAATAATAAACTAAATCCGGGGTTATTACATGGCGAGTAAACTTAAATGTTGAATCCTTCATCTTCAATCCTTCATCACACTTTTGACTAGCGATACTTTCTTCAATATCTGCCTCAGCTTCCCAGAGAGCTCTGAAATGGGGGTAATATTGACTACCCATGGTATTTTTAATGTGAAATAATAAGTTCTTCTTCACAATGCCGACATGTTCTTTTTCTAACAAATAGTTTGTCATAGTTATAGTTTTCTCTCTCCATCTGACGATGAATTTGCTTATAGATTCTCTCGATGCTTGATTAAGTAATTCAAGATCACGGTGAGTCACAACTAGTTTCTAATTGTACTTGTACTGAGCCATGAATTCATGAGAAACATCCTCCAACTTTAGATGTCGAATTCCTTCAAATATAGGAACCAATATAGGGAAATTTCTTTAAGACCCTGTTAATTCATCTGAAACATAATTTACTCAGTTTCTCCAAGGAATATTATGATTCGATAATAGTTGTGCAAATGCACAATGGTAGGTCCATTTCATCAAAACATCTTGATTGCCAAAATTTTGAACTTCTCGGGCAAATGAGCTTTAAGATAGGGGAAATATGGGTATAATCCAAATAATTCTTAGAGAGGTTCACTTGATCAAACTTGCAAGAGATAATTTTGAGGTATTCTTTAACCTTACCGAGTTTTTCTTCCTTAGGATCCACCAGGATGTGCACATGTAGATTATTCGTGGGTTGATCAAGATTGGGGATAGGTAAATGATAAGGAGTAGTCACATTGACATGTACAGAAAGTTGAGGAATTTTGATATGTTGATTTTTATTTCCTAAGGCGTGGTGGTAATCTTCAGGGGGAACACGTAGGCTCGAGAATTTCTTGACCCGTGACAGGAGAGAACGCAACATTCTTATTTGGTAAAAATTTTAATTTGATAACCTCTGGGATCTAAGATTTGTTCCTCTGTAATTTAATGATGTCTAATTGCATCTTATCAATGAGTTGGGCTAGCATAGTCATCAAATTTGGTTGAAAGCTAACTTCTTTATTAGGGTCCTCCATGAGGTAGCTACGATACAAACTTTATGTTTCTTCTCAAGTAAGTGAGAGTGATGATGATGTAGAACTCCAAGGTGATTGGATGGAAAATCACAACCATTAAGGCACCACGCCACGATGGGGGAATGAGATCGCTCCTCAGAGGGAAGAAATTTATTTTTATAAAAATGTATTTATGTTTTTATTATATGCTAAAATAAATAGGGGATAAAAAATTCCAGAGTGTAGTTGTTATTATTAGATTCTACTTGTATTATGGTTTGCCTAGGGTGAAAATGAAATGATGGGCAAGACCCAAGTCTGGGAGAAAATAGTGTGCGTAATGAAAGGCATGGTTTAAATTGTTTACAAATTCATAAACAAGGTCCTATTTTAAAAATGGGTGAAAAAGAATAAAATTGGGCAGTAAGGAAACCATAAATTTTGATAGAGTTTGGCATTAGAACCCACAATATAGATATGTGTGTCCTAGGGTAGACACCTGTATAAGGTTTTTGCATGGGAGGTTATTGTAAGGGTCCCCTCCTTTGTTGTAACTTAAATGAGATACCTCTTGCCTATTGTGAAATAATTCATCGGTACGTGTTATAAATCAATTTGATATAACCAAATGTACATAAATTGCCTCATTATATACCTTGTGTTCACGGTACATGTGAGATAGAATTTGATATACTTGGCATACGTGAACGATTTCCTGTTATGTACCTCCTATCATGAGTTTGATAAAGCATTACGATATGGTGTAACCATTCAACATACGTCGGGGGGTACTTGGCCAATGGAAGGTGGGATTCAATTGCTTAGGTCAATCATGCCTCGCAAAATCATAAACCCATTACAATGTGGCACCCCATTATGGGACAAATATAGGGTCAATGTTTATTGCTCATATAATATAGAGTGAAAAGGCACGAGTCTTATTAGTATCCTTATGAAAAGTATTATATATGCTAATATAAATACATAAAACTACGAAGCATGAAGTATGAATGAAATATATAAAAGTGGCATATGATAAAGCGTTACTATACAAATGGGGTAAAACATGTGAATATAAAAGTGGAGTGGAGCTTGTGAATATAAATAGGTGAAGTGAAGCATGGGAATATGTACATGTGGAGTGAAGCATGGAAATATGGACATGTGAGGTGAAGCATGGAAATATGTACATGTGGAGTGAAGCATGGAAATATGCACATGTGAGGTGAAGCATGGAAATAGAAAAAGTGCAATATACATGTGATAAATAGATGAGTATATATATGAGGTGAAGAGAAATATACATATGGGTAACATAAAATGAGCATGGCATATGGAACATGTGAGAATATATGAGAGGAGATGAGAGAAATAAATGTACAAGTGAGAAAATGTATAAACCTATGCAAAAATTATTTCGAAGAATAAAAAATCAATATAAATAGAGTATAGTCCTGAGAAATTCCCCAACAGAGTTGCCTTTGTGTCCATTTCGACCCCGCTTGACAACGGTCCTTCCTCACATGTGGTATAAAAGAATATAAGAGACTGTTATCGGCGATATGAGGTGCATAAATGTGTAGATATCATAGTCACTAACCTATTTTTACTCAAAATAGGAAAAAGGGAGCCACATTCAAGGATATAGGTAAAAGACAACTAATGCATGCAAAACAAAATGAGATATGGGCTCGGAGACTATGTTATGAAGTGGGGAGGTGTTACGCACCCACTTTGCCCTATAGGTATCTCATGATATAAACAAAGTACTCTTCTTCACCAAAAGGCATAGATATGTGTATATGTGGAAGATGGGTTGTCTTTGCAAAGTGGACAAAGTGAATATATGCATGGATGTTCAAGTATGTGTGTGAGTAGTGGAGTTATCATATCTGCATCATGGGAAAGATGGGTACGAATCCACCTACGGTGATAAAAAGTGAGCGAAATCCTAAAAGCGTAACCTCAATGTAAAAAATGAGTACACGTAAATGGGATCGCTAGAAAAAGAGTAAACCAACTAAACCTAAAGAATATGCTAATGAAAATACGCCCATAAGCAATACTCTAATTTAATTCAAGTTTTTCTAAACACATATAATCAAAACAAGAAAAAGTTTATGCTATTCGATTGAATCAAAATTTATACGGGCGGAGGTTAAATCAATTAAATTTGATTTATTATAATGTCAAAAATAACAATCTGATTTATATTACATTTTAATTTAATATATCACATATGATAAATTATTTTAAATCAATCAAATAAAACACATATAAAATTTTTAATATCAAATCATACATATAAGGAGATGAGGCAAGCAAGATTAACACGCCTGATTATTAATGTTGTAAAATCTTAAACCAATGAAAAAAATCCATGACTCCCTCCACGGAGTAAAAAAAAAAATCTCACTAAGAAAAAGAATCAAACGTACAAGTTACAAATATAAAGAGAGCAGAGGATAACTACTTATAAAAATTCCGAACATGACGGAGATAATCCCAAATCACACGACGGAGAAAAATCAAAATCGATGGAGATGTGGAACTGAAAAACTTCTTTGATGTGTAATTCCCACTTGATTTCTCCACACTCCTAGTTCTCATAGTTAACCCACTCAACTCAGTGTTAGTGAAGTGCAACATGCGTAGTGTAGTAAAATGCTCTAAAATTTACAACATGAAAGAACTCACATACAACACTATTAGTTGAAAAATAGAATATATTTACAACTCTAGATTCATATCTAATACAATAGACAAATATGATAATAAGGAATAATTAAGCAACTAAGTTTTCTAACAAACTTACAAAACAATTTTTCCTAAATTAATTCATAATATCGATTCGCATAAATTTCAAAATGTATAAAAACTTAAGTATATATCTGAAAAAATTAATTTCGACATGCTTCTTTTCATAATAAGATATTGAATAAATACCAAAAAATAAAATAAAACATGCATAAGTCTAAAAAAAATATTTTTTTAACAACAATAGAGAAATTATCATAATAAACATAAATCGACAACGTACAATATTCGAAATAATTCATATAATTTCATTACTTTAATTCTAAAAATTTCTTTCTAAGTAATATGTATAACACTAATCATGAAATATTATCACGGAGACATATAAATAATTTATTATCACACTAAAATGTGTTCTCTCTCTCTCTCTTTCTCTCTCTCTCTCTTAAAAATATAAAACCCAATTTCACAAGACACGTGGCAAAATATTTTTCTAATTTATTTTTTACAATATATCAACAATACACAACCATATATCATTAAAAAGATAACTAGACAGATTAATAATAAATTCAAGGTTAGTTTTCAAAGGCTCGTACTAATAAAAGTGCAAGAAAAAACAAATATAAGCAAGATATTCAATAAATATTCAAGATCCAGAGATTTATGATTTTAACAACATATAACATATAACATATAACACAAAAATCATAATATTAGATCATAAAGAATATAGAATAAAAATTCGAATCTAATCATAACTTAGAGAGTTTAGTTTTTGAAAAATAGATTTGACTATTAAATCACAAAACGCTTTAATACAACACTAAAAATCAAACTCTTCATAACAGTATGTGTTGTGGAGGATCATTAAGAGTTCTTCAAAATAAAAACTAAATATAAAAACAAAATCAACACAATGTGTGAATTAAAATAATATTCTCCTCACACACAATATTTTCTCTCTAACTCTCTATAATAAAGTATGAAATCCTATTTTTTTTCTCCCTAAGGGAAATGGATGATTGTGACATCCCACTTATTCTAACTATGGGTGATCAGCCCTTCATTAAAATATACAAGAATCTCATATGGTTCATTATAAGCATCATTGTCAGAAAACTTATTAATTCCTAATCACCTATGTCGAATTAATCCAGTGTCAAAATTTTATCTTTTATTAATGAAAACAACATGTGGAAATAAATTAATTTAACCAAACCATCAACACAATAATAATCTGAACAATCACATGATAGATATTTAAATAAATAAGATCGAATAAACCATTGATTCCCAAACAAATCCAAATAGAAGTCTGACATAATAAAACTGAATCCAAATACAGACTGATAAATAAATTGGAGAAGTAAATAGTCTTAAGGGACAACATGTCCAAATGAAATACTGAGTGAAATCCTATATATAAGTGAATGAGCTCAAGCGTCTAAAGCAACTCCTACATGCCTCCACAATGACGCAGATACGCATCCGTGGATAGAATCGTCAAGCTTGGCGTCCCTATGGCTGGACACCTAAAAGGTTTTGAGAATATTTTTTTGACACAGGTTAAAGCCCAAGAAGACAGTTTAAAAATATTTTACAACTGTTTAGATCACAAAATAGATCAATTATTTATTACACATGTAAATTTCACGTACACTCTCTTGAGATCTTCACCTCTCAACTAACGTGCATGCTTAACGTACCTTATCTAGCCATACAACCCATCCCAACTAGATAAAGTACTTAAATAACCTCGATAAGACTATATCACTTGTAATATCCATACGAGATGCTACCACAGTCTTAACAATAAATTTATTCATGTGTTATTATTGAGTAAATTAATTAAGTTTCTCTAATTAGTTACTTGTAGATGTACACAATCTATCAGTTCTATCACAACACACATAAGTAGACATAACATACTTGTATATATTTAACACAAACATCATATGTATATAACTATAGCCTCCCCGGAACGACCCCTCGTGATGTTGGCATACTCTACTATCAAGTCCATGTACCTCTCGTACTAAACCAAGGACTAAATGTTCGGAATGTCTCCTCAAACCCAAAATAAATCAACACACAATGGAGGCGAACATGGTTCTAAGCCTTTGGGATACGCACATACCTAACAAACCCAAATGACACGTCGGTCCCACTAATACACAACACGTAGTGAGCCTCCCTAAGTTCCATGTTCTGAGGAATAAATCCAGTCCTCGTTGGAATCGCCAAGGGGGGATCGCCCTCTGTGTGGAAACCTCCAGATAGCAGGCACCATAGGTATGTTCAAACACATAATCATTCACATCCATGGGTATTCACACAACCTATATATGTATATAAATCAGTAGGTATACACACAACCCATCATATGAGTCTGTACGTAGTATATAACTCTCGTATACTCATCGTACAAATAATTACCATTTTATCCTCTTATTATATTTTTCCAATTATCGCTCACTACCCCAAGGGTCCTAGTTACCCCTTAATAATATCAGTAGCTAATACACTCATACACTACTGGTCCAAATCCTAGATTCACTTCTCTCTATCATCCGTTTTCATTCCCTCAAATTCATTATTTTCATAATTCATCTCTCACATGTATTTTCCTTAATTCTCACGTAGTGGCTAAAACTCTAACCCATATTAGGCCTACTTTAATGCAATATAATCCTCATTATGATTTAAGGATGTCCTAAAAGCATCCCCATCAATTATTCACAAATTCAGTGTTTAAAAAGGAAAATTTTCTCAATTCGGGACATATAGAATTGATTCGCCCAAACGCCGAATCGATTCGTTTTTCCAATGTCGTTTTTTCGTTACGCAGTTTCGTTTTCACCATTCTTGTTTATATAAATTTCATGAAAGACTCCCAAGCTACCAACCAACATAACTAATCATCATTCATATGTATAGGGACCGTTTCTAACATTTTCAACGCACCATATCCTTAAGAAAACACCCAAGAATAAATCAAATCCACTATTTATCAAAAACCCTAGTTTTAATTGTCCATCCTCCATACTTAAACATTTCTCCAGATTTATTCCATGGTATTCATCACACATCATATTATTATAAATTATTTACATAAATGGATCCATTCTACATGAAATCTTATCCCAATTCATGAGTTTTATTTGCATAAACCTCAAGAACACAATTAAAAACTATGATATTATAATCCCTATTCTACATGCGCATTATAACTAAATCAAAACATGCAAGATAAACACCTGCCTTAACAAGAAGGTCTGATTTTTTTATTAGGATGATAGAGTTGGTCTTCCCTTGCTCTAATTACGATCCCGACAATATTCGGTGTGAGAATTGGTGTGGAAAGCCTTGGTTTTCTCCTCTTCTTACCCTCCTATGGACTCTTCTCTCTCAACTTTGTATTTATCCTAGAGTTTGACCCAACGGGGTAGATATAATACTTAGAATTGGGAGTTCTCTCTACCCTAATCTCTCAAATGAACGAAACGCCCTCTCGTTGTGCCGATTGAGTCTAAAATCACTCCGGAACCCAAATACAACCCCTGGGTACACTATTCTAAGTATTTGGGCCCTTTAGGAATCAATAGGGACCTCAAAATCATCATCTGAGTTACTCTAGAATAATTTCATATCTCAAACTCATATTTTTCACACACGACACTCGATTGATATATATCATTATTATGTCATTGTCACTCACTATGACCTAAAATGCTAAATCACTATTCACTTAGTAATTTTATTCAATGACATTAATCATTTCTCTCCGAATAATAATTAAACCAGCACATAATATTTTATTTCATTAAATTACATCACACGTGTAATTCAAAATTGTACCGAATTAATTAAATTTGAAATGTTCAAAAATACGGTATGTTACCTACTTCCCCCTTATAAAGGAATTTCACCCTTGAAATTGGGATCTACCTATAATAAATAACTCTGTATACTTCTCACGCATGTCATCCTACTGCTCCCATGTCGACTCATCAATATTGTGATGCCCTCGCTGAACTCTAACCAAGGGTACCACCTTAGATCGTAGCTTATGCTCACTACGATCAAGTATTTCCACTAGTCTCTCCTCATACAATATGCCAGGCTGCAATTTGATCTCCTGTAACAATATAAGATAGAAGTCCTTCTCACTCCTCTGGTACTTCTTCAGTGATGACACGTGGAATACATCGTGGATCCGTTGTAGGTGCTCTGGTAGTCCCAGCCTATAAGCCACTGATCATGCCCTCTTGATGATAAAAAATGGTCCCGCATATCTCGAAGCTAGCTTTCCTTTCTTGTCGAATCTTATCACCCCTTCATGGGAGACACCCGCACTAAAACATGGTCACCAACCTCAAACTCTATGTGCCTCATATCTGAATTGGCGTAACTCTTTTGCTTGTCTTGAGCCATACAGTTGCGCCTTCAAATTAACTCAATCTTGGCAGTGGTGCCCTATATCATCTCGGGCCCCAATAACTTGTTGTCCCCCACCCCTAACTATCAAGCGAGAAAATGACAAGGATGATCATACAGTGCCTTAAATGGTGCCAAGTTGATAGTGAACCGGTAGGAGTTGTTACACACAAACTCCATCAAAGGAAGAAATTCTCCTATACTCCCCTAAAGTCAAGTATGTTTCACATCCAAAACATATCTTCAAGCATCTAATTAACCCTCTCTATCTTCCCATATGTATGTGGGTGATACATTTTACTCAATCATAAATCTGTTCCCATCGCCTCCTGAAACCTCTGCTAGAAATGGGACACAAAGTTCTTGTCCCAATCGGACATAATATTAATCGACTATCTCGACAATGAATAACTGTGCATACTACCTCGCCTCAAAATCCATACGAACCGAAAGAAAATGGGCCACCTTCATCAACCGATCCACTATCAGCCATATGGAGTCGTGACCCCACTACGATGTCGGTAGCCTGATAATAAAATCCATGGAGATTCTCTCCCACCTCCACACTAGAGTCTTGAGTGGTTGTAACATCCATGTCGATTTCTGGTAGTCTACATTCACTAGCTGGTAGGTGGCACATTTCGAGAAGAACTCTGATATGTCCTGCTTCAACCCCGACCACCAATACTGCTTGTGCATATCTTGGTACATCCTATATCCACCTGGATGTAGCATACATTTGGACTCGTGAGACTCTAACATCACTGCATGTCTCAAATCCTAATCCTCTGGAACCAAGAGTCTCATATTAAAACATAAACCACCCTCCGAACTAATCGATTACGACTCGCTGGCTCACCTTGTCCTAGCAATACTGATCCCCTACCTATGCTCTCACCACACTCATCACAATATTGGGTGTGATATATAATAAGGACATGAATGCTTTGGCAACCTTATCATCATGTCAAAGCTCTCTCCACTTCGCCTTCCATACCTCTGCTATCTCCCTCGTCGGTTGTTAGCTCAACGCATCTTCCACCACTTTAGCTTTCCCAGGATGATAATGAATATCAAACTTGTAATCCTTCATGAACTCCAACCACCTCATCTATCTCATATTCATATCTTTATGTGTGAAAAGATACTGATGGGATTTATTGTTCGTTAATAGGGTAAATTGATCCCCCAACAGATAGTGCCTCTAAATCTTCAATGCAAACACAACTGCTATTAACTCCAAATTATGGGTGGGGTAATTCCTCTCGTGAGGCTTAAGCTTACAATATTCATAATCTATCTCCCTTTCATCTTTCTATAATACACATCCAATTCCTTGAAAGGATGCATCAATGTAGACACGGTACTCCACTCCTCCCCTAGGTAGTGTAAGTACAGATGTTGAGGTTAATTTATCCTTAATATCATCAAAGGATAACTGACAATGGTCATCCCAAACAACCAGCACCCCCTTGCGATTCAGATTCATCAACGGGCTCACAATCTTTGAGAAAACCCGAATGAATCATCTGTATATCTGGCCAACTGTAAAAAACTGTGAACCTTGATCGATGTCGTGGGTTGTCCTTACTCCTTCACCATCGATACCTTACTCGGATCGAATGATATACCCCTACTAGACACAATGTGGCCCAAAAATTGCACCTCCAGAAGACAGAACCAACATTTCTTAAACTTTTCATACAACTAGTGATCCTATAATGTTTGTAAAACCATCTACAAATGCTCGTCATTCTCATCCTCATAGAGAGAGTAGACCGGAATATCGTTGATGAAAACAATCACAAACTAGTCAAGGAACTATCAAAATACCCGGTTCATTAAATCCATGAACACTATAGAAGCATTGGTGAGCCCAAATGGCATAACCCTAAACTCGTAGGACCCATATCATGCTAGAAAAGAAATCTTAGGGACGTCTGCCTCCCTAACACGCAACTGATGATAATCGAACCTCATATCTTTCTTAGAGAATTAAGTTGCACCCCTCAGCTAGTAGAACATATCATCAATCTGGGGTAGTGGATACTTATTTCTAATTATGACCATATCCAACTCTCGGTGATTGATACACAATCACAGTGATTCATACCTCTTCTTAACGGACAACGTCGGTGTGACACCCCGCCTAATTAAATACCGGGCGATCACTCCTTTATTAAATTAAATCAAGGTAAACAGTTGGTTCATTCTCAGCATCACTGTCGGTAAAAATAAATTTTCCAATTTAACACCCCAAAATAATTAAGCTAAGTGTCAAAAACATTTTCATACAAACTTTCCAAATTTTAATTAAAGAAAAGATTTATTTACTTAATAACAACATTTCTACAATTAAGAATCACACCACAATAAACCAAATAACATAATACATTCGTCAATCGAATGTCAACATATGAAGCTAAAATCACAAATCCATCCTGAATAAATCCCATAGAACAATACTGGAAATAACTGAAATATAAATGTTCCAATTACAAATGAAATAATAGAAAGGGCGACACATGCCCAATAAATGAGAATGCTAGAAGTGGAGTCAATAAAGGAAGCCGTCTACACAAGTAACCTACAACTCCCACCTAAGCTGCAGCACGTTCCTCTCAAGGGATCCTAAGCAAGACGCCCCTGTGGCTGGGCACCTGAAATATATACATATAAATACAAGAGAGAGAGAAAAAGAAACGGGTCAGAGCCCGAAAGTGTGTTTGATTTAAAATACGTTTAGAAAGTATTTAAATTGATACAGGCCAATGCAACAACATAATAATACGTCACTCTCTTGAGAAATACTCACCTCTCTTCCAATGTGAACACCTATCGTACTAACCTTCCCAACGGTTTGTTTTATCATTTATCGCACTAGTCTTTCTAAAAGATTTAACTTAACATAGATTACTCGCAGGATTTACAAGTCTCAATTCCATTTTAAATGGGATGTTCCAATTTGTAACCAAAGTTCTCTATTTTCAACTTTGTAAAATTAATAAAGTTTTCCAGTGACATATTATACTTTTGAAAACAAGTATTTAATAATTTGAGTCAACAACCATGTCCTACTTATCAAATCCCAGTAGGCAGTTTCAAATTTCATAATCTCATATATATATTAACTACTCGAATAATATATATATATATATATATATATATATATATATATATATATATATATATATATATATATATATATATATCAGCACCCCGAATAAAACTATGGTGCGTGCATACTTCCACTATCCAAACCCCATACCACTCAAATCAAGGGGAATACAAATTCGGAATCACTCTCGAATTGTATTAACACATACACAAACAATATCGAGGCGAAGCATAGATTCCAAGTCTCTAAGAGGATGGCACATACTCGCGTCTCTTAGGACCGTCTAAACTATCAATTCGATAGCCTGTACCAAGGATATCTATCTTCTAGGGTACAAGTCAATATCCCCCATAAAGGACCCATCGAGATAAGACTGTCCCAGCGCAGCAACCTCAAGGATAGCAAGTAGCGCGGTATGTTTCTCACATGTATATAATATATGTACACACAATCATATAAATATACCACTTTATCATATTGAAATAGGTTCTTCTCGTCACCCATAATTATATCAATTATCCTTAATTTCACATTTATAGAATTACGTATAAGGTTTCATTCCTAAACTTAACTCGAAGGGTTTTCTCACTTATTAACTAACACTCGTTGACTATATCCTCACAAATCTGAAATTCAGTAAGTGACTTTATTAGATTCCAACGTAACTCTCTTATGCACCTCACCCTTTAAATTTATAAGTTTACCAACCTTAGAGTAATTGTCCCATAAATACCATTCTCGTTGAAGATTTAAAGGTACCAACATTCATTCATATGCCCTACTGGTCCTCAATGTCTCCCAAATTATTTTATCAAGAATGGCCAAGAATTATTTCACGAAAATTTGAATTTAACTCATTTAAAGAGGGAATTAAGAGTCTGTCAGGAGGGGTCATCGAATATTGGCGCTCGATCGATCGAACCTTCGATCGATCGAAGCTCTAGGCTCGATCGATCGATTAAGCAGGTCTGGGCAAAATTCTGCAGAATGCAGTTACGGGTTTCACTAAACTTCTTCATCCAAAACTATGTTTTTCCATTCCAATCGTCCCAAAAATCCTACTATCATCATTATAACATTATACCATGTGTTTATAATGTAAAGCATGTGTATAACTATCATTAAACATGGATAATTAACTCAAAATCCCATCTAATCATCAAGAACCCTAGAGTTTTCCTTAATCAAGGTTCTAATCTTTTTTTACCAGAAATTCCTTCTAATATATCATCAAAATTTCGTGGGTTATATTCCTCTACATGGCAAGGGTTCCAGAATTTCCATATAATCAAAACTACATGCATTATCCTAACACAAATTGAGTTTTCTTCCATAGTTTCCATCTCTAAACAATCCTAGACTAATATGAAGAATGCATTAACGAAAATACGCAAGTCAAATACTTGCCTGGGATTTTTGGTATGCAGATTCACGGATGATTTTGGTATGGCTGCGTTCCTTGTCTCGCGATCTACGCGGTGGTGGTGGTGGCGGTGTAATCCGGTGGCTTTTTGGCCTTGAATTGCCTTGGAGCTCTCTCCTCTCTTCTCCAATGGCCGTCACTTGATTTCTGGATATTCTAACCCTAAGAAGCTAACCAAATGGCTTATATAGGTTGCTGAAATTCGTGTGTTTAATTACCCAATTATGTAAAATGACTAAAATGCCCTCCCGGGGTACTAATTAGGCCTAAAAACGCCAAACTAAACCCCCGGGTACACTTTTCTGACCATCTCGACCCTTCCGGACGCGTTGGCGTGCTCAAAACGACCATACGAACAACTTATAAAATATTCACTCTTTATTTAACAAAATTAGTCCCGACGTGACACGGGCACGTCCCGACTTAAATTTCCGAAATAGTCATTTAATTCACTTATGGCATTCAATATAACCAATATAGTATATTACTATGCTCATTAGTAATATTCAACAAGTTTCCCATAATTACGAACTCTCGTCACGTTAATAATTATAACATAATTAATTTCCGGATTTTTATTAAATAATCATTCTCATTAAATTTAATAAATCCCCAAATTAATATAGCATAAAAATGCGGGGTATTACATACTTCCCCCCTAATAACGGAATTTCGTCCCGAAATTCGGAAAATAAGGCATACCTGGTAAAAACAACTCTGGTTATCTCTCGCGTATATCTGTCTCGCGCTCCCAAGTGGATTCCTCCACATTATGATGCTCCCACTGGACTCGCACAAGTGAAACTATTTTCGACCTCAATCTCCTCTCACCATAGTCTAGAATAGCCACTGGTCTCTCCTCGTAAGAGCTATCAGGCTGTAAGTCTATCTCATCTATCGCAATGTGAGTATGGGCCATATCATCCCGAAGATATCGTCTCAACGACGAGATGTGGAATACATCTTGGATGCGATGTAAATGTTCTGGCAATCCCAACCTGTATGCAACCGGCCCAACCCTCTCGATGATGGGAAATGGTCCCGCGTACCTCGGAGCCAACTTCACCTTCTTCCCGAACCTCATCACTCCCTTCATAGGAGATACACGCAATAACACTTGATCTCCTACATTAAACTCCCGGAAGAATCATTTTGCATCGGCGTAGCTCTTCTGGCTGTCCTGGGCTACCCGAATATGACTCCTGATTATCTCAATCCTCGCGGAGGTCTCCTGAATCACTTCTGGCCCTAGCAACTTGTTATCCCCCACCTCGAGCCAACAAGTTGGAGAACGACAAGGCCTGCCATAAAAAGCCTCAAATGGAGCCATACCAATCGTAAACTGATAAGAATTATTATAAGCAAACTCTACCAGTGGAAGATGTGGCTCCCATCCTCCCCCAAAATCGAGAACATACATGCATAACATATCCTCTAACATCTGATTAGTACGCTCTGTCTGTCCGTCTGTCTGTGGGTAGTAAGCCGAACTCAACCTCAACTCAGTACCATGGCCTCCTGAAAGCTTTCCCAGAAACGTGACACGAAAATCTTGTCTCTATCTAACACAATATTCAGGGGCACCCCATGTAATCTGACAATCTCAGTGATGAATAGCTGAGCATACTGACCCGTGGTATAATCTGTCCTCACTGGCAGAAAATGAGCCACCTTGGTCAAACGGTCTACAATCACCCAGATAGAATCGTGGCCCCGCTGTGATGTAGGCAACCCTGTAATGAAATCCATGGAAATACTCTCCCACTTCCACGTGGGTATTTCCAATGGCTGAAGCAATCCTGACGGTTTCTGGTGGTCCACCTTCACCAGCTGGCAGGTAGAACACTTGGACACAAACTCAGCAATGTCCTTCTTCATCCCACTCCACCAGTACTGTCGTCTCATGTCCTGGTACATCTTATCGCCTCCCGGATGTACTGCAAAACAGGACCCATGAGAATGAGTCATCACTTCATGACATAACTCTGCTCCTTCTGGAACCACTAATCTTCCATTAAATCGCAAACCTCCATCAGAACTAAAAGAATAGGACTCAGCACCCTCGTCTAGAAGTCGCACAATCTGCTCCTGGCAAAATGGGTCTGTGGTCTGTGCCTGTATCACACTCGTAACAATCTCGGGTGTGACTGACATCACGGATATGAAAGAACGTGCCACTGCGTCCTGGTGACCCAACTCCTTCCACTTTGCTTTCCAGAGGTCCGCTACATTATCTACCGGTCTTCGGCTCAACGCATCAGCAACTACGTTGGACTTCCCCGGATGATACTGTATATCGAACTGGTAGTCCTTAATAAACTCTAGCCATCTGCGCTGACACATATTCAGCTTTCGCTGAGTGAACAGGTACTGCAGTGACTTGTGGTCTGTGAACAAATGTAATTTCTCCCCCAATAAGTAATGCCTCCATATCCTTAATGCAAAGACGACCGCTTCTAACTCTAGGTCGTGGGTGGGGTAATTATTCTCATGCAGCTTAAGCTTGCGGGAAGCAAAAGCTATAGCCTTCTCTTCCTGCTGAAGTACTCCCCCAAGTCCTCGTAAGGATGCATCGGTGTAAACCAGGTACTCTACACCCGGCTTTGCTAAGGCAAGGACTGGTGCTGAAGTAAGCTTGTCTTTCAGCTCGTCGAAAGCCAACTGACAAGCGTCATCCCAAACATATGGTACCCCCTTGCGAGTCAGATTCGTCAGTGGACTCGCTATTTTGGAGAATCCCCGAATGAACCTCCTGTAGTATCCTGCTAATCCCAAGAAACTACGCACTTCCGTCGGTGTCGTGGGCTATCCCCACTCCCTCATCGCTGACACTTTGCTCGGGTTAACTGCAATTCCCTGCTCAGAAACAACATGGCCCAAGAACTGTACCTCACGTAACCAGAATCCGCACTTCTCGTACTTAGCATACAACTGATGCTCTCGTAGGGTCTGAAGAACCTGCCTCAAGTGCTCGGCATGCTCCTCCTCGGAGTGTGAATATATCAAAATGTCATCTACGAAGACGATGACAAACTGATCCAAGAACTCTCTGAATACTCGATTCATTAAGTCAATGAAAACGGCTGGAGCGTTTGTGAGTCCGAACGGCATCACCATAAACTCATAGGACCCATATCTCGACAAGAAGGCAGTCTCTGAAACATCCTGCTCTCTAATACGTATCTGATGGTACCCCGACCTCAGATCTATCTTCGAAAAGAAAGTTGCTCCTCTCAACTAGTCGAACAAATCATCGATTCGAGGCAACGGATACTTATTCCGTATCGGGACCTTGTTCAACTCCTAGTAGTCCACACACAGTCTCAGTGAACCATCTCTCTTCTTCACAAATAAGAATGGAGTTCCCCAAGGTGAGTTACTCCTACGAATGAAGCCCTGACCTAACAGCTGCTCTATCTGATCTCGTAGCTCTCGCATCTCTGCCGGAGCCATACGGTACGGTGCGCGTGCTATAGGTCTCGTATCTGGCAATAAATGTATAACAAAGTCTATCTCACAACTGGGCGGTAGGCCTGGTATCTCGTGAAACACGTCGGAATACTCCCTGACAACAGGGATCGAATCTAAGGGGATCACAACCTCCTTAGAGGTATCCTCCTCTATGTAATACAAATGAACGGTCGAACCTCCCTCTGGGCGAGGCATCACCACTACAAACATCTCTTGCCCCGGAATGGCAAAAACAATGCTCCCACCGAAGCAATCAATCATGGCTCTATAAGCTATGAGCCAGTCCATACCAATAATCACATCATGCTCGTGCATGTCTAAGACTAACATGTCTGCATGTAATACCAAGCTACCAATCTCTACCCCCACTCCCCGGCATATAAATAAAATAAGTGACCCACTCCCCAGTGGTGAGTCAACACATGTCACGGTGCTCTCTGCTGTGGCTAGCAACCCTATGGACTTTGCAAAATGTGTAGCTATAAAACAATGCGTTGCCCCCGTATCAAACAAAACTCGACCCATAGTACCATGGATAGGAAACATACCCTCAATCGCGGGTGGTGCCTGTGGAGCTGCTGCCTGGTGGACATTATAGACACGTCCATACTGCAATTACCCCTGCTGCACGGGAGCTGCTGGAATGGCTGGTAGGGCTGGCACCTGGGCTGGAGCTGGGAGGGCAGGTGGAAAGAGTGGTATCTGTGGCTCATTACGGGCTCCCTACTGCTAAGGGGCCCTATCGCCCTCTGGGTAATCCTGGCACCTATGGCCATGTTTGCCGCACCCAAAGCATCGGTCTTTGAAGTTTCGCCCCTCTGACCCTGCTGTCCATGGCCCTTCTGGCCGTTTCCTCCACGCCACTGGCCCTGTTGGCCCTGATGTGCACGCTGTTGGCCTTGCTGGCCCTGCTGCTGTCCCTGTGGTCGGTGTTGGCCCTAATGATTAGGCTGGCCCTGATGGCCCTGCCTGAAACCCCCGAATCCTTGCCTAGAATCACCTGAACGGAATCGCTAGCAGGGTCCCCCTGATGGGAACTCTGCTCGTGCTGACGAGTCTGTCCATGAGTTGGTGCCCCACTGGCACTATTACCCCCGGTCCTGCCCTGCTGGATGGACTCCCCTGTTCTCTTGATTCCCTGAAGATGGAAGCGGTGATCTTGGCAATGTAGTAACGCTGCATTGAGTACGTCAGTGAAAGTAATCAGGGATAGATTTCCAATAAGGTGCTGACGGATCCTCCAAGCTAACCCGTTGACAAACAGCAAAATCTTCTTGCTCTCAGTGGGTGCCTCATCTGGCACAATGGTGAGAAGTCTCGTGAACTCCTCCTCATACTCAGCTACAGTAAGGTTCTCCTGCTTCAGATTTAGTAATTTCCGCCTCATCTCAATCTGCACTGCGGGTAAAAAGTACTTGCGGTCAAACCGCTCCCAGAACAACTGAATAGGGATCGTGTCCCTCTCCTCCAAAGTAGTAGTGGACTCCCACCACTGTAATACGGCTCCCACCAGCTTAAAGGAAGCCAATAACTGCTTTTGCACGTCAGTGCACTCATACATACGGAGATGCCGCTGGATAACCTTCTTCCATTGGCTAACTGTAACAATATCGGAGCTACCAGAAAACTCAGGGGGGTGCGCTTTTTGAAAAGCATCCCGAACCCTCTCCCATGCGGATGGAAGATGTGATGGTGCTGGCGCCACTGCCTGAACCTAGGTTGGAGCCTGCTGAATCACCGCTATTGCGGCATTCACCGCCTGAGCAACAATGGTGGCTACTTCATTCGCATTCATTGTGCCTAGTGCCGGAGCTACTGGCTGCTCGGCTTGGGCACTCCTATCTTTCGGAGCACGTCTCGGAGGCATATGAAACGTGAACAAGTTTATTAGTCTACAGTTATTATCAAATCTCAAATAGCTGAAGACTTAAACGTAAAAGCAAGAATACAACAATCCTAAAAATAGGGCTCTTTAGCAATAAAGTTACACTGAAAGCGAAATAAGCCGTACAGATCCTATGGACACTAGAACATGATGCTCTGATACCACCTATGACACCCCACCTAGTTAAATATCGGGCGATCACTCCTTTATTAAATTAAATCAAGGTAAACAGTTGGTTCATTCTCAGCATCACTGTCGGTAAAAATAAATTTTCCAATTTCACACCCTAAATAATTAAGCTAAGTGTCAAAAACATTTTCATACAAACTTTCCAAATTTTAATTAAAGAAAAGATTTATTTACTTAATAACAACATTTCTACAATTAAGAATCACACCACAATAAACCAAATAACATAATACATTCGTCAATCGAATGTCAATATATGAAGCTAAAATCACAAATCCATCCTGAATAAATCCCATAGAACAATACTGGAAATAACTGAAATATAAATGTCCCAATTACAAATGAAATAATAGAAAGGGCGACACATGCCAAATAAATGAGAATGCTAGAAGTGGAGTCAATAAAGGAAGCCGTCTACGCAAGTAACCTACAACTCCCACCTAAGCTGTAGCACGTTCCTCTCAAGGGATCCTAAGCAAGACGCCCCTGTGGCTGGGCACCTGAAATATATATATATAAATACAAGAGAGAGAGAAAAAGAAATGGGTCAGAGCCCGAAAGTGTGTTTGATTTAAAATACGTTTAGCAAGTATTTAAATTGATACAGGCCAATGCAACAACATATTAATACGTCAATCTCTTGAGAAATACTCATCTCTCTTCTAATGTGCACACCTATCGTACTAACCTTCCCAACGGTTTGTTTTATCATTTATCGCACTAGTCTTTCTAAAAGATTTAACTTAACATAGATTACTCGCCGGATTTACAAGTCTCAATTCCATTTTAAAAAGGATGTTCCAATTTGTAACCAAAGTTCTCTATTTTTAACTTTGTAAAATTAATAAAGTTTTCCAGTGACATATTATACTTTTCAAAACAAGTATTTAATAATTTGAGTCAACAACCATGTCCTACTTATCAAATCCCAGTAGGCAGTTTCAAATTTAGTAATCTCATATATATATTAACTACTCGAATAATATATATATATATATATATATATATATCAGCACCCCGAATAAAACTATGGTGCGTGCATACTTCCACTATCCAAACCCCATACCACTCAAATCAAGGGGAATATAAATTCAGAATCACTCTCGAATTGTATTAACACATACACAAACAATATCGAGGCGAAGCATAGATTTCAAGTCTCTAAGAGGATGGCACATACTCGCGTCTCTTAGGACCGTCTGAACTATCAATTCGATAGCCTGTACCAAGGATATCTATCTTCTAGGGTACAAGTCAATATCCCCCATAAAGGTCCCATAAAGATAAGACTATCCCAGCGCGGTAACCTCAAGGATAGCAAGTAGCGCGGTATGTTTCTCACATGTATATAATATATGTACACACAATCATATAAATATACCACTTTATCATATTGAAATAGGTTCTTCTCGTCACCCATAATTATATCAATTATCCTTAATTTCACATTTATAGAATTACGTATAAGGTTTCATTCCTAACCTTAACTCGAAGGGTTTTCTCACTTATTACCTAACACTCGTGGACTATATCCTCACAAATCTGAAATTCAGTAAGTGACTTTATTAGATTCCAACGTAACTCTCTTACGCACCTCACCCTTTAAATTTATAAGTTTACCAACCCTAAAGTAATTGTCTAATAAATACCATTATCGTTGAAGATTTAAAGGTCCCAACATTCATTCATATGCCCTACTGGTCCTCAATGTCTCCCAAATTATTTTATCAAGAATGCCCAAGAATTATTTCACGACAATTTGAATTTAACTCATTTAAAGAGGGAATTAAGAGTCTGTCATGAGGGGTCGATCGATCGAAGAGTGGCGCTCGATCGATCGAACCTTCGATCGACCGAAACTCTAGGCTCGATCGATCGATCAAGCAGGTCTGGGCAAAATTCTGCAGAACGCAGTTACGGGTTTCACTAAACTTCTTCATCCAAAACTATGTTTTTCCATTCCAATCGTCCCAAAAATCCTACTATCATCATTATAACATTATACCAGGTGTTTATAACGTAAATCATGTGTATAACTATCATTAAACATGGATAATTAACTCAAAATCCCATCTAATCATCAAGAACCCTAGAGTTTTCCTTAATCAAGGTTCTAATATGTTTTTACCATAAATTCCTTCTAATATATCATCAAAATTTCGTGGGTTATATTCCTCTACATGGCAAGGGTTCCAGAATTTCCATATAATCAAAACTACATGCATTATCCTAACACAAATTGAGTTTTCTTCCATAGTTTCCATCTCTAAACAATCTTAGACTAATATGAAGATTGCATTAACGAAAATACGGAAGTCAAATACTTGCCTGGGATTTTTGGTATGCATATTCACAAATGATTTTGGTATGGCTGCGTTCCTTGTCTCGCGATCTACGCGGTGGTGGTGGTGGCGGTGTAATCCGGTGGCTTTTTGGCCTTGAATTGCCTTGGAGCTCTCTCCTCTCTTCTCCAATGGCCATCACTTGATTTTTGGATATTCTAACCCTAAGAGGCTAACCTAATGGCTGATATAGGTTGCTAAAATTCGTGTGTTTAATTACCCAATTATGTAAAATGACTAAAATGCCCTCCCGGGGTACTAATTAGGCCTAAAAACGCCCCGAGATCCAAACTAAACCCCCAGGTACACTTTTCTGACCATCTCGACCCTTCCGGATGCGTTGGCGCACTCAAAATGACCATACGAACAACTTATACAATATTCACTTTTTATTTAACAAAATTAGTCCCGACGTGACACGGCCACGTCCCGACTTAAATTTCCGAAATAGTCATTTAATTGACTTATGACATTCAATATAACCAATATAGTATATTACTATGCTCATTAGTAATATTCAACAAGTTTCCCATAATTACTAACTCTCGTCACGTTAATAATTATACCATAATTAATTTCCGAATTTTTATTAAATAATCATTCTCATTAAATTTAATAAATCTCCAAATTAATATAGCATAAAAATACGGGGTATTACAGTCGGTGCACCCCATGATGAAGTACTCCATTTTATGAAACCCTACCCCAGAAGCAATTGAATTTTCTCCATCAACTCCCTCATCTCTGATGTGGCCATGAGAGAAAAAGCTCGGGATGTTGGCCTAGTACCCGGTGCTAGGTTAATTACGAACTCGATTTCCTGTCTAGGCAGTAACCTGGATATCTCTTGAATACGTCCTCAAACTCCCTCACCACTGGAATTGAGTCTAATGAAACAAAACACCTCCTATGAGGTATCCTCCTCAATGTATTATAGATATGTGCTCGACCCTCCTTCAAGAAGAGGCTCCGCCAATAAGAACAACTCCTACCCTAGAATTGAGAACACAATAGTCCTCCCGAAACAATCTACCATCACTCGGTATCCAGCCAACCAATCCATCCCTAAAATAACGTCATGCACGTTCATGTCTAACATAAGAAGATCGGAGACTAAATATAATCTACCCACATTGATGTCCACATCCCTACAGATTAAAAGTATAAGTGACCACGACCCAATTGTGACTCCAAACACATAAGGAGACTATCAACTGAATCTAATGGGCTGACATCTCGTGAAAATCTTGTCGCTATGAAAGAGTGTGATGCCCCAGTATCAAATAAAATCCGACCTTCAGGCCCATTTGTAAGAAACATACCCTTGTCAAGTTGAATCTAAAACATTGAGTCTTTTTTAGGTCTTTTCTAGGTCTATTATTGTTTTCAGTATTGTGTTTATCTTGTTTCCCCGAGGTATATTATTAAAATAATTTAGGCAGCCTTGCCCCTTATTTAGAAGAAACATTGTTTTTGAATTTCAAAATTTTCTTAATGTGTTTCGACATGAGGGATATCTGATTATCCAAATTATCTATGTCACACTCTTTATTAGAGTCTAAGTCAAAGTTAGGAACAATAAACTGGTGTGGTCATCTTAGACTAGAAGATGACATTAGGATTGGTGAGTTTCTTTTTATTATTATAAATATGTTTCTTAAATTCTAATTTCATTTCCATAGTTCTATTCTTGCTACTAAGGATATCTAGAGTTAAATTAAGATCGTCTATCTCCTCAATTGCATAACAATTGTTGTCAAATTTATGTGTGGAAGAGAACTTCAAATTTTAGAAACTATCTCTTTCATATCATACATAATACCATTAGCAAGAAATTTGGTAATGACATCAATCAACTTAATGTAAAATTCATCAAATGTCTCAGTCTCAGCCATAAGAAGTGTGTTATACTGTTGAATCAACACTCGGGTTTTGGCAAACTTAACACAGGTGTCACCTTTGTGGGCAGTTATCAATGTGTCCAAGGCTTCCTTAGAGGTTGAATAGACTAATGTGCATTTAAACTCATGTTATTTACAAACATAAATATGGCATTCTTTCCTTTATTATTACATAGAGAGGCAAAATTTTCTTCCTTGGTGAACTCGCTGAGTAGTTTTTTAATTCTTTCATTACTACCTTTTGCAATAGGCTTTATTGGATGATTATATCCATTTTCAGTTGCATCCCAGGCATCATCTCCTAAGGTCCCTTGGATGAAGGCAATTGTCCTTACTTTCTAGTAAGGAAAATTTATCCGATCGAAGAGGGGAGGCATGGATATATTTCCTAGTCTCTTAAATTTCTCGTCCATTTAGATAATGTTTTGAAAACAGTTTCAAAGAATAGGATCTAACAAATGATTTTTAAAAACCAAGAACCCGCTCTAATACCAATTGAAAATAGCCTTACGAAGTTTTTAGAAACGGGTTAAAACAGTTAACTAGGTTTCAGTTTCCTTTTTGAGGAAACTCTTTTAAAAAATAGTATAGTAACACCAGATGTGTTTAACACTATGAATGAGTTATTTTAGAACTTTAGGAAATAGGTTTTCATATTAAACCTAAGTTTAATGTTCAGTAGTAGTAGGAAAGAAATAAAAAAAATCACACGAGACAATTTTTTACGTGGTAAAACCCTAAAATAAGGTAAACATCCACGGTGAACTCTACGCCAAAAAATTAAAAGTCCACTAAAATCAAACAACAATTACAAGATTACAAGCAGCTAAGCATGAATTCCAAGATCCTAAGTCTAAGTTAGAATTGTACCTAATAGATTCCACCTAACTAGGGTAATTTAGAACTCGCCTAATCTTTCTGGAAGAAACAAGGCTTTCCTCCGTGTACATGTTTACACTCACTCAACCAACTTAATATCTCTCAAAACAATCACACTAAACTATGTGTTCATGTGAGAGTGAAAGTGCTCCGGAAATGATTATAACTACATGCACATATGCACCTAACTCCTCTAAAGATTTATACAAAATAAATCCTTCAAATTACATACACTATATATGACATGAAACACTTTTCAAATATCCTTTAAAAATCAAACTTTATGATTTTTCAGATCTGAAAAACAATCTTTATGAAAATTAGATTTTCATGTTTCAAAACTTCTTTAGACACAAGATAAGTTCATAAAATGTGAAACTTTGATTTTTTGAAACAAATGTTTTCAGATATGAGTTTAACAACTACATAAACTCTATTTTTTACGTATATTTGAAATAGAGAGTGAACATTTCAAAATTTTACACATATGAACCAAGATCTAGCAGAAAAAAGTACTAGAAATCCTAAACTTAATCATGAAATTTATTTCTTAACAAATCTCAAAAATTCTAAAAATAATCGTAAGATTTGTGAAGATAAGGGATTCCTAAGAGTGATAAAGGTTTGTAGAGGTTCTTCAAAAGGCCCAACCACACACCAAATCTCACAGAAAACTTCTAAGACCTAACCCTTAACACTCTATGGTTTTCTAATTTGGAAAACTATAAAAATAAGTGTTTGGTTGGTGATAAAATAAAAAGGGTTTGGAAACTTGACGACTGATTCTCTCTCTCTCTCTCTCTCTCTCTCTCTCTCTCTCTCTCTCTCTATCTCTCTCTCTCTCCGTCTCTTTGTCTCTCTCTTTCTTTTATCTCTTCCTTCTCTCTACTCTCTCTTTTTTCTCTCAATCTCATGAATGACAAAAGTCTCCAAATGGCTGACCCTAAGTGCCTTTTTATACAAAGTGAAGAACATTATGGTTGATCGATGAAAAACCAAGGATTGAGATCATTTAGACTCTTTAACCTCTAATCTAACGGCTGAAGAGCGACAGCTTAAAAGATTAATCTTATTCGCCAAACTCACCCTCACAAGGATTGATCGAAATGACATGCAAACCGTAGATTAAAATGATCCAAGGATTATAGAAGAGTCTTAACTCTAAGACACATAGAAAACACAAATCACCCCGTTATTAGTGCAACACGTGTAAGGATGCGACCAACTAAAAACGTGTGTTTTTATAGTTTGAAAAATACAAATTGCACCCACTCAAATCTCTTCCGCTTTCGGATTCTACCCAACCATTGTTTTTAGGAATAATAAAATTTCAACTTTAAGCCCAAAACATTTTAAAACACAATTTTAATTAATTCAAAAATCATTTTAAATGATTTAAAAATTCGTAAAAGATATTCAAAAACTTGTGCACACTTATTAATACATATATGCATGAAATATATCATACAGTATATTCAATAGTATAGTAATACTTCCCTTTTGGTAGGTGATCAAGGTTCTTTGTTTGGATGATATTGTTGATGTAGCTTGAATACTTAGGAGTGGGAACTCAAGAAATCTAATCCTATTTTGTTCCCATATCCAAACTATTTGTAACTCCTATTTGGTACAGACTCAAGTGAATCAACCATATAGTGTGTTCTCAATCTCCCATTTTGGATATTAGAGACAAAATTCCCTTGAGTAACCTGTACTCATGTGTAAAAGTGAAAAACTCCTACTTTTCCTATACCAAAGAGCTATCTAACAATTCCCATCCTAGAACAAAAAATAGGAGAAATAAAATACATAAATCAACTATCATACATATCATTACACTAAATTAGTGATATATGCACAAATGGTTTCTGGATTTACTGAAATGAAACACTTAAATTGGCACCTTAGTTGAGTCAAGAGAGGTAAAATATAGCAAGTTATTCAAGTTCTTCTCCCATATTTTTTCTGAAATATACAAATGGTATAAAACTAATAAAGAATCATAATAAGCAATCTAGGAACCTATATTAATCAATAGGTCACATTACGGATCTCCTACATAAAATAGATATAGGAGGCGTCTTTTGTCTTTTTGCAAATGATAGTGCCCTATATCCTCAAAGACAAATTATCAACATAAATGTAACCGAAGGAAATATAAAACAGGTGATAGATAATTATTCAAGAGTGATCATTACAACATATTTTCTTAGGGATTCAATTATCAAGTTATTTAGAGGCTTAGTAAATAAGTCAGCTAATTGGATTTCTATGAGTAAATAATTGATTTCCAATTCTCTACATTATACTAATTCTCGTATAAAGTGATGTATGATCTTTATGTGTTTCGTACGTGAATGTTGAACGGATTTTTGTTAATATTAATCGTACTTCAATTATCGCAGTAGAGATGTAGTTTTTCTTCTTGAATGCCATAGTCTCTTAGCATTTGATTAATCCACATTAGCTGAGCGTAGTGACTACCAACCTCTATGTACTCTGACTCGGCTATGGAAAGTGAAGTGCAATTTTTTTTACTATTGCTTCCTACAATATTATTACCTATATAGTAGCAGGTACTGGAGGTTATTTTACTATCATCCGAACACCCAGCCCAATCGGCATTGGTGTATCCTACAATTATACTAGTGCTGTCAACTGTGTACCATATTCCTAGATTTATTATTCCTTTAACATATTTGATAATATGTTTGACACATAAAAGGTGACTTTCTTTAGTAGCACTTTGGTAACGGGCACAAACACACACCACATATATTATATCAGGACACAAGGCTGTGAGGGATAACATGCTTCCTATCATACTCCTAGATAGGGTAGGATCTACAAGTTTCACATGTTCATCTTTAGAAAGTTTAGTTGAGGTACTCATGGAGGTCCTAGAAACCTTGGCATTATATGGATAGAACTTTTTACTAACTCTATAGCGTTTTTGGATTGCAAAATGAATAACCCATTAGATTTTTGCTTGACTTGAAGTCCTAAAAAGTACTGAAGCTCCACCATTAACGACATTTGGAACTCCCCGTTCATAATTTTAGAAAATTATTTAACCTCAGACGGGGAGGTATATCCAAAAATGATATCGTTTACATAAACTTACGAAATTAAGACTCGATTGTAAAATAATTTAACAAATGATGGCTGGTCATTTCCACCTCGTCGAAAACCTTGATTTATGAGAAAGGTCGACAAGCGTTCATACCAGGCCCATAGGGGATTGATTTAAACCATATAAAGACTTTTTCAATCGATATACATTATTTAGGTAATAAGGGTCAATAAAGCCTTTTGGTTGTTCAATATATGTTCCCGCTGTCAAAATACCATTTAAAAAAAATGGACTTTACATCCATTTGATAAAGTGTGAATTACAAGTGATAGACTATAGCTAAGAGTAATCGAATAGACTGGAGCTGAGTGATCGGTTTAAAAGTTTCCTTAAGATCTATCCCTTCAACTTAATAATATCCTTGTGCAACTAATTTGGATTTATTTCTAATTATCATCCCAGATTTATCTGATTTATTTTTAAATATCCATCGAAACCTAATAACCCTTTTATTTTCTGGCCGAGGTACAAGATACCACATATCATGACTTTTAAATTATACGAGATCTTCTTGTGTAGAACCTATCCAAAATGAGTCATTAAGTGATTCATTCACATTCTTTGGTTCTACTAGAGAAACAAAGCATTAAAAGATGAGCAATATTACGTAATTGGATCTTGTGCGTACTTGCTCATGAGGGTTTCCAACTATTTTATCTAAAGGATGATCCTTAGAAACCCATTTAGGTAATTTAGGAGTATCTGTTGGTAGAGGTTCCACTATCTCTGGTAAGTCATAATTATAAAGGTTTTCAGACTCATCCACTATAATTGGCTCTTGATCTTTAATCTCCACATTAGTGTCACTCACTATCACATTTATTGATTCCATTATGACTTTGGTACGCATGTTATAAACTCGATAATCCCGACTATTAGGAGAGTAACCCAAAATGATGGCTTTGTCGCCACGGGTTTCTAATTTTGACCGGTGCTCTCTGTCTTTGAAAACATAGCACGCATACCTAAATGTTCGAAAATATTTTAAGTTGGGTTTTTTTCCATACCAAAGTTCATAAAGTGTCTATTTTTTATTTTTCCTATCATAAACCCGGTTGATTATATGACATGCTATCTGAACTGTCTCAACCCAAAATTATTTTGAAAAACTCTTAGCATGAATCATTACCCTAGCCATTTCTTGGATTGTTCAATTTTTACGCTCGACTACACCAATTTTTTGGGGTGTTTTAGGAGCATTGAATTCATGTTGGTAACCATTACAACTATAATATTATGTTACACCTAACTCTTTAAATTCACCTCCTTTATCGTTACGAATTCGATTTACTTAGGTATCCTTTTCATTTTCAATACGTAAAAGGATTATGACAAATTCACGAAATGTACCGGATTTTTGTTTTAGGAAAGTTACCCAAGTGAATTGAGTGAAATCATCCACTATAACTAAAATGTAACTATTACCAAAAAGGCTTATAGTTCGAGAGGGGCCCATTAGGTCCATGTGTATTAGCTCTACATGTTTTGTTTTTAAAGTATCTTTAACTTTTGTATGAGAAATTTTAACTATTTTTCCTTCCTTACAAGGCCCACAAACAACGTTTGAAATAGATTTTATTTTAGGCAAGCCTCTAATTATATCTTGGGAGCTCAATTTTCCAAGGCTATCATAATTTATGCGACCCAACCTATTATGCCAGATTTCATTATCATCCATTCTCGAAATATTACAAATTTCGATTCAAGAATTTACTATGTAACAGTTATCTGGAGTACGGAGACTTGTAATAATGCAATCTCCATTCTCGTTTAAAATTTTTTAGTTTATTTTTTAGAATATGATTTAATGGTTGGAGTCGTAAAATTGATATATACTTAACAAATTAGCTTTAAAACCTTTCACTAAAAGGACATCATTGAGGATAGGTAGTCCCTTTTCTTGGAGTGTCCCTTTGCCTATGATCTGAGATGATAATCCATCCCCAAACAAAACCCTTCCTCCTGAAAAGTCAGTTATGTCGGTTAGTTTAGTATTATCTCCGGTCATACGTTTAGAACAACCATAGTCTAAGTACTAACCAGAAGTAGTGTGTTCGGCTTTTAAAGAACTGATCACAATGTTACACTTCCACGGTCGTCCTTTCTAACCCATAATGCTCTAGTTTTTAAAGGTTTGTGAGATTTTTTTATATATATAGATCTACGACTCCCTTTTAGATTTATGCTTAGATTTAGATCTCTTCTTCCTATATCAATAGTTAGAGTTCTTGTTGTCCTGCCAAGGAAGTATATAGTTATTCATGTTATTTCTATAATAGTTAATTTTTTTGTAAATGGGTGGATGAAAGACAGGCTTATACAAACATTTTTGAAAACATTCTTCTAAACGATGTCCATAAACATCACAGTATAAATAGTATAGGTGTCTAGATGGTTTTTTTACATTTTGAAACCTTTAAAAATGCGTTTGTCCATTTGTTAGACTTTGATCTTATGTCTAACCGCAATAGGTTGAAATAAGGAATCTCCTTGATTTATTGGGGGCATGTGATGATGCTAAGAGTCAGAACCACCGGATAAGAGGTGATGATCTCAAACAATAGTAACAATGGCAGAATTAGAGTTATGTAAGCATATAAGTATATAGAAGAAGGTGAGTAGAAAAGGAATGGAAATAATGATGTATAGTGGTTCGACCTATCTGGCCTAAATCCACTGTGAGTGTGTGATCCACTAAATTTGGGCACTAATGGCCTTGGATACAATGCACATAAGCTCTTTCTCTCTACTGTGTGTACAAACAGAGTTTAAGCTAGGGTTATAATTATCGATCCTTTTATAAGGTTGTAGATGACAAGTATATATAGGGCTTAGGGGGTGTAATGTACACCCCAAGCATGCAATAAGCATGTAAATGATGATTTAACCAACCCCTACTGACACCTGGATGGCCCACTTGTAGGTAATGATGACATAATATTCCCTCACGTGAGGGAATTATCTCGTTATAATGGTTTAGTCCATGTGCTACATGAGTCCCACGCGCATCATCCCATGTGTCTCCCATATCATAAGCCATGATGGTGTTTCCATCGACTTATGGTGATAGGCCAAGGCTGAGATTAATGCTAACCTATTAGGTGTCTGGATTGCTAGATGTAGGATCTTCATACTATCGAACCCCATAATGTCGTCTAGTCGCTTGGTCTTCCAAATAGCCCCTAAGCTGAGGCTTCTATCCCTATAGGCTTGGGCTTATTCGGGTCATTAGACTTATCAATAGTGGGGTCGGCCTCCATAAGGTCATCCAGTCATTGGAACTGTGTTACCAATGATGGGGTTGGCTTGACTGACCCCCTATCTTCAGTATAATCTCCTTGTGGTAGAAATAGAGTTGATCCCTCACCTTAGAAGAGATAACCCTCAGCCTGGCCGAGGGTATATATTGGTATATCAATCACCCCCTTAGACCTTAGCCATCAATGATGTTGAAATGGCTGAGGGGTAATATTATCTTTGGATGTCGAGTTGATGAGTGGTCAGGTTGCTATGTGACGTTTGTCAGGTGTCAATCATTATTTTGTGTTCCCCATAAATTACGGTTACACATCACACTTGGGACTTTGTTCCCTATTGATGATTTTCTTCATGGGTTGTGCACCGCTTTGGTTATTGGGACCATTAATGACAAAGTATTTAAACCTTTTTCAAACGATTAATCCTCTTTCTTCTGCTTTCTTCTTTGCGCTCTCTCTCTCTCTCGCTAGCTTTGGCAATTGATCCTTCATTCTTGCATTTTTGTGAAATCTCCAAGTTTTCTTCCAGTTTCGGTCTCCTCTTCAGGTAATTCCTTCACCGTTCTCTCTATTTTCTTTCTCTTTTGTCAAGTTTCTTTTGGTTTCTATTTTAAATAGTTTTTGTGAAATTTTCTTAGCCGGTTTTCCTTTTTCCAGCGTGTGTCCACCTTTCTCCAATGGTTTTACGATTATAAACCGAGTGGTAAGCCTTCCTGGGCCCCTCCCCCACCATTTTGTGGTGGTTCAGTATCGATTTTTAACTTCTTTTGGTCCTCCGATAACCCTTCGATCTTCTTCTTCGGTGAACTTTAGGTCTCCTATTCTTGGTCGTTTATCCCTAAAACCTTTTATTTTTCCAAGTTAGATCTTGAAGTCAACTTGGTCAACTGTTTTATTTCTTTATCGGTTATTTGAGAAAATCCTTAAGTGTTGGGTATCTCCTTTAATGCTTCAAAGGCTTTATGATTTAGCCGAGGAGTTTCTAACTTTGAGAGAGAGGTTCTTTGTAGATATTAGGAGAATAGAGAAGGAGAACGAGTCTAGACGTAGGGCCGACCCTGTCTAGATACGACCCATTTTCCTAATTCCATTAGCTACAATTTTACCATCACCCTCTGAGCCCTTCAGGTCGTCCTATCATTCGTCTGAGAGTCGGAGTCAAGAAGAATTCATGGATAGATGAGCTAGAGCATCATCTTCTTTTAGTGCCAGGACCTATGGGAAAGACGACCTCTCAAGCCTTAACCCCCACGGACAGGCCAAAGAAACAGTTAACCCTGAGGCTGTTCCTGTTACTTCCATGTCCCCACTTGAATTCCAAGCCACTTTTTCAGGTGCCCCACACACACTTTAATAATAAAGAGGCCGACATAGCTGGGGACGAGGGAAGTGAGGATGAGGGTAGTGGGGCCGAGGAGGAAAATGAGAGTTCAAACGCCGAGGAAGAGGTCGACACTTCAACAACATCATCCTATACTTCATCTGTCAAGGATTGTGATCTCTTATTTTGTAGAAATTCATTTGGTGTAGATCCCAATGTAATTACGAGGATCCCAGATGAAGATGAGAAGGTCTTCCAAGGGAGAGAGTGAGAAGTCACTTTGTACGAGAAGATGTTTAGGGTCGGCATCAGGTTACCTCTTCATCCTGCCATAGGTTACATACTCTCTGCTCCTGGGGTTGCTTCTTCCTAACTTCCTCCTAACTCCTGGAGAATCATCATTGGCTATAACTCCCTCTGAAAGAACACATTTACTGATGATCCATCGGCTGATCTGTTCCTGGCTTGTTACAACATAACTTTCTTGTCCAAGCAACATGGATACTTCCATCTCGGGGCTAGGAGATCAGATAAGAATCTTCTTCATATTTCTCAAACTTCCAAGCACGACTATAATAATAGGTTCTTCTTTATTTCTGGGCATTATAATTCCCCACTGAAGTTGATCCCCTTAATAATAGCCCGAGGGTCCCTGGATCATGGTCTAACCCCTCCATGAAATCAAGGTTGAACCCATGACTTAGATAGATGAGAGGGACATAGCCAAATATCTGAGGGAGCAGGGGAAGGAGGGTGCGATTCCCAAATTTGAAGATTTAATAACCCCTCGTCTCCTCAAAGAAGTTGGTCTGAGGGTCGGCTCTTTGACATAATTATATGAGTTAGTTTTTGTTTCAATTTATTTTTAGTGTTCCCTCGTTATTATTACTTGTATCTGACATGTCGTCTTATCTTTGCAGGTCGTCCTCTAGGCATATCTGACACACTTTGGGAAAGTTTGGCTCCAAGTTCGTTGGCTAGTCTTAAGAAGAAAGGAAAGCATCCTCAATAACAATAGAAGAAAGAAATCGATGAAGGGTCGATAATTTTAGGGACGTCCCTTGTAGATTCATGAAAGATGAAAGAAATAGACGCTCTTACTGAGGGTTGGCGCGATGACAACACGAGGACGAGGGTGGATACCCTAGATACGCGCACTGAGGGGACAAGTTCTTTATCCTCTCTAAATTCTTTATGGTCAGCTAACCTGACCGTGATAAAGTTTGACCCCACCTCTTTGATTTCCCATAGAAAGGCTACTAGAGTGTCCATGTTCTCTGCCTCGTCCACATCTAACTACGACTTTTTGGCTAAAAGGACTCCGCCCAAAGTCAACGACTTTGGGTTTCACAGTCTGGCCCATGTACTTTATCACATCCATTTTGTTTTCAATTCAAGAAATATCAAATTTTACCTCGTCTAACTTTTTCCTCGTCGTTTCATTCTCTCTACGCCTTTACGTCAGCCATGAAGTGGATGGCTAAAAATTACCCAAAGATTCAAGAGGCTAAGAGGATTGTTCAGAGCAAGGCTAGATTGAAATAAGAGCTATAGAGTCTCAGGAAAGAGTTGGAGGGTGTGAGGGCCTACCATTCCAGATTTCTCGAGGAGCTTGGAAAGGAGCACACTGAGCAGCTGACGCAGAAAGACAATCTTCTTAAGGCCAAGGATGAGGCTCTAACCAATCAAGCCACACAATTCAAGCCAAACCTCGAGGCAACTGTTGAGAGGGATGGAGTTGATGATGTTGAGGTCTACAAGCTTTTTGATGAATTCTAAGGTTTTGGCCTTGAGTATCTAGAGAGAGGGATTAAAAAAGCTTGTCAGTGGGTCTTCTTGAAGTTTTTAAACGCAGTTTCATCCATTTGCACATCTCTGGAAGCTGCAGACTTAGAAGACCCTTTGATGGACGATGCTCTATCCCTCGTGGAGTCTCAAACGGTTGTTGAGGGGACTGGGACGTCTGAGGATCGTCCCAGGACAATATTGTTGACCCTGTCTTACCCTCTGAGGTAGATCTTTAGGATGGTCGTCTGTGACCTATACCTCTCATGTAACTTTATTTTTTGCCATCTTTCGAACATTCTGTATTATAATTCTTAGTGTTTTTAATAAAAGTGCCCTTCCCTTTTCATTTGGTCTTCTATTTTGTATTATATCTGCTTTGAATAAATAATGCTCTTCTTTCCCACTTTAATTGTGTTATATTTGTGCTAACCATCTTCCAAGCCCTCCCTCGTCTTCATTGAGAGTGAATGGAGGGTCGTCCCTACCATTCACCTTCATCATAGCCGAGGGTGGTTACCAACCAAATTAATGGTGTTTTCAAATATCAAGTCCTCCCTCGTCTTTCTTGAGAGTGAATGGAGGTTCGTCCCTTCCATTCACCCTCATTATAGCCGAAGGTGGTTACCCACCAAATTAATGGTGTTTCAAATATCAAGTCCTCCTTCATCTTTCTTGAGAGTGAATGGAGGTTCGTCCCTACCATTCACCCTCATCATATCCGCCGTTCGTTACCCACCAAATTAATGATTTTTTCAAATATTAAGTCATCCCTCGTCTTTCTTGAGAGTTAATGGGGGGCCATCCCTACCATTCACCCTCATCGTAGCCGAGGGTGGTTACCCACCAAATTAATGGTTTTTTCAATTATCAAGTCTTCCCTCGTCTTTCTTCAGAGTTAATGGAGGTTGATCCCTATAATTCACCCTCATCATAGCTGAGGGTGATTACCCACCAAGTTAACGGTGTTTTCAATTATCAAGTCCTCCCTCGTCTTTCTCGAGAGTGAATGGAGGGTTGTTCCTAAAATTCACCCTCATCATAGCCGAGGGTGGTTACCCACCAAATTAATGGTGTTTCAAATATCAAGTCCTCACTCGTCTTTCTTGAGAGTGAATGGAGGGTCGTCCCTACCATTCACCCTCATCATAGCTGAGGCTGGTTACCTACGAAATTAATGGTGTTTTCAAATATCAAATCCTCCCTAGTCTTTCTTGAGAGTGAATGGAGGGTCGTCCACATCATTCACCCTCATCATAGCTGAGGGTGGTTATCCACTAAATTAGTGATGTTCACAACTAAATGCCCCTCGATGTTATTGACAGTATATAGATGAGGTTATCCCCATCCATGTTGTCGTATCACCGAAGGGCATTTAAGCCTACTTCACCACGAATGATGTTTTGTAGCTTATCATGAATTACCCCGATAGGTACGTAAATTGACAAACACAGGATGAGGGCCAGTAAAATATTCTCATTAACATTCCAAGTGTTCTATAAAACAACATATTCATTACAATTGTGAACAAGTAGGACATCAACTACAACATTATTGGTAACATTTCTTCAAATGATTTGTGTTTCAGGGGTTTAAAAAGGGTTCCCCTTCAAGGTTCTCTAGCCTATAGGTTCCTGGGATAACTTCATTGGTGACCCTATAAGGGCCATGCCAATTTGGGTGGATCTTTTAAGGTTTTTTCCATGTCTTTTTTAGGACTAGGTCCCCCACAACGATCGGCCTTTTCTTTACCCTCTGATTGTAAAACTTGGTTGTCATTTATTGGTAGGTTGCTTGTCTTATCTCAGCATCTTCTCTTATTTCCTCAATCAAGTCTAGATCAAGTCTCCTTTCTTCTATATTTCTCTGAGTGACATACATTTGAATTCTGTGAGTGGGAAGCCCAATTTCAGTAGGGATGACGGCCTCTTAGCCATACGCCAACATGAATGGGGTGACCCCCGAAGGAATTATTTCCATCATCCTATAGTCCCATAGTACAGCATATACTTCTTCGACCCATCTTCCCTTTTCCTCTTCGAGTTTTTTCTTAATCCCATCCATAATTTTTAGGTTTTTTACCTCAGTTTTCCCATTAGCCCGAGGTCTGCCTGGGGAAGAAAATAATTGCTTGATCCCCACCCTTTCACAATACTTCTCTAGGGAAACATTCTTAAATTAAGTCTCGTTATCTGAGATGCGGGTATTGGGGAGACCATACCTGTATATGATATTCTTCCAGATGAACTGGAAGGCCTTTTGCTCAGTGATCGTGATCATCGGCTCCACCTTTACCCATTTGAAAACTAATTAATCGCTAGGATCAAGTATCGATAGATATTGACAGCTCTAGGTAAGGTTCCTACCAAATCGATTCCTCATACTGAAAATGGCCACGGGTATGTAATGGAGGTAAGAGGTTGATGTGGCTAGTGAGGGATGGTGGTGAACCTCTAACATTTATCATACTTCTTCACATATGCCGTAGGATCCTTCGCCAAGGTCGGCCACCAGTATCCCTGGGTGACTATCCTCTTAGGCAATGACCTAACCCCGATGTGGATTGAACAAGATCCCCCATGAACATCTTGTAAAATGTATGGAACCTTAGATAGGTGAACACACCTGAGCAATGGGAGTAAAAACCCTTTCTTGTACAGGGTATCCCCAATGACAGTAAATCTTGCAGCCCTGTATCTCAGCTTATTCCTCTCGGATTTATCTTTTGGAATATGCCCATGTTTAATATATATGTATAGAGGGTCTATCCATGAGGCTTCCATGTTCAAATTTAGGCAGAAGTAAAGTGTTGTGTGTTCATCTTCAACCACTGGCCGTAGTAGAATTTCTACCGACACTGTTCTTTTGATCTTTGATATGGTTGATGAGGCTAGTCTTGCAAGTGCATTGGCTCAACTGTTGTCTAGTCGAGGGACCCTTTTTAACTTTACTTCCTTGAAGCTTTTCAGCATTCACTTCACCTTCTCAAGATACTTGGTCATTCATTCATCTTTGCCCTCATATGCTCCCAGTATTTGATTTACTACTAACCTCAAATCGCTATGCGCCAAGAGTTGGCTGATACTAAGAGAGATAGCCAAGAAGAGGCATGCAAGCAGGTCCTCATATTATGACTCATTGTTGGAGGCTTTGAAGTTGAACCTCAGGGCATCTTCGATGTCCGTACCGTCGGATGCTGATACTATCAATCCAGCTCCACTTTCGCTCTTACATGAGGACCCGTCAATAAAGAGATTCCACACACCCTATCCCCCTGAGAAATTTCCCTCATATAGGGATACCTGTCTAAAGAGGTATGTTCCCCCATTGTTTTTAACAACTTTTTCTTCGGTGGCGCCTGTCTGAGCCTTATCTGTAGATGGATCAACAATTATGCCTTATGAGATATCTATTTTCTCGAGGTTCTCATTTTCAGCCTCGACCTCTTCCCAAGTAAAATCATCCATAAAATCTGCTAATGCTTGACCCTTGATGGCCATCATAGGTTGATACACAATATTACACCCTCCCAGCTCTATATCCCAGGCCATTAGCCTCCCCGACTTTTCTCGCTTGTGTATGACCTGACTAATAGGGGAATCGATGAGGATGACCATATTATGGGACTAGAAGTACGGCTTCATCTTCCTTGAGGCATGAATCAATTCATAGGCTAACTTCTCCATCCTTGGGTACCTTTTTTATGCCCCTTGGAGTGCTATACTATTGAAATACACCGGCTTCTGCACTCCTTCTTCTTCGCTCACAATAGAAGCGTGGATGGATGACTCTGAGATGGCTAGGTACATGTACAATCTTTCGCCTTATATTAGATGTGATAAAGTAAAAGGGACACTAGGTAGGACTTCAGTTCTTTGAAATCCTTATCACACTCTTCTCTCCCTTTAAACACCTTCCTGAGAACTTTGAAAAATGATAGACACTTATCTCTAGCTCTGGATACGAACCTATTCAAAGAAGACACTCTTCCTGTGAGTCTCTGAACATATTTAATGGGCTTGGGGGTATTCATTTCTAGTAAAGCATTTATCTTCTCAGGGTTGGACTCGATGCCCCTTTGATTGATAATGAATCCCAAGAACTTTGCTGCTCTAACCCAAAAATGCACTTGTCTGGATTGAGCTTCATCCTGTACTTGTCCATCGTGTCAAAAGTCCTCTTAAGGTCGGCCATATGATCCTTGGCCTTCAACCTCTTTATCAACATTTCATCCACATAGACCTCCATAAACTTCCCTATTTGGTCTTCAAACATTTTATTCACGAGACGCTGATACATTTCCCCCACATTCTTCAGGCCAAAGGGCATGACCTTATAAGAGTATGTCCCCTTGTCAATAATGAAAGCTATTTTTTCTGAGTCCTTAGGGTTCATAAATATCTGGTTGTATCCCGAATATGCATCCATGAAGCTCATTAGCTCATGGCCTGCAGTAGTGTCTACCATCTGATCGATGCGGGGAAGAGGGAAGCTGTCTTTGGGCAATTGTTTGTTGAGGTCAGTTAAGTTTACACACATCCTACATTTCTCGTTTGCCTTAGGGACTATCACTGCGTTAGAAAACCATAAACTCAGCCTCTTTCAGCTTCTTGACCTCATCCCTTATGACCTCATATTTCTTTCAAGAATAAATTCTCCTCTTCTATTTTATCGGCTTGGCGTCCTCTACCACTTTGATCTTGTGACACATGATTAGGGGGTCAATTACTTGCATGAGTCCATGGATCCATGCAAAGATGTTATGCCTTCTCCTCACCAGCTTGATGAGCTCTTCTTTTATATTTGTCTTTAGGGCCTTGCCTTCTTGGACATTTTTTTTTATTTATCCTCATTAAGGATGATGGATTCTACCTCTTCTGCGGCTTCTCCCTTATTTAACTTAGTCTCATCCCTGGGGTCAAGCGTACCAATATTGTAAGTAATGGTTGTTTTCTTATGCGCCTCTCTTTCCTCAGCTGAGTTAAAGTAGCATTCTCAGGCCGTCGTCTGGTCACCCTGAACTTCCCCTACCCCATAAGGGGTCAGGAATTTTATCATATGGTGAATCGTGGAAGGCACGACCTCGAATTCCTTGAGGGCTACCTATCCTAATATAATATTGTAGGCTGAGAAGATGTTTTTATCCATTATGAAAAAATTGACCTTCCTGGTAAGCCATCTCGACCACTCCTCTCCCATTCTTACATCGGTCTCATACACTCCTAGGGGAAGAACCTTTAACCCACTAAAATCAATCAAGGGATGATGGTATGGGACAGGCCTAGCACGGCTGAGTCCCAACGCTTTAAAACACGTCCAAAACATCACATATGCAGAATTTCCCTCATCTACCAAGATCCTCAGCACCTCACATTCGTGCACCGTGGTGGTGATGACGAGAGGGTCATCATGCAGGGCTAAAAATCCCTTCAAGTCTATCCTTGAGAAACCCACTATCAGAGTATCCATATCAACCTTCTTCCTATTTTTTGGATTGGCTTCGATAGAGGTTGATTGCACAGCTTTCATCACTTCCTTGGCCTCAGCTACATGGGCTTTCCTATCGCGACTTCTAATCCTCCTCTTGTTAGGCCCCCGAAGATCATTCCAACACCTAACGATATTATTTTAAGTCTTTTCATAGGGTCATGGTCGTCTTTCGATGGAAGGTCAGGATCATCATCATCCTCTGAGGGGTCATCTCTTCTATTAGGGGGATCTTCTCTGCATGTATTGCTTCTTTTTTTCCGCTCTTGAAGTCACCCTTGTCCACATACTTTCTTAACTTCACTTATTTCAACATTTTGTTAATTTCATCTTTCAGAGCAAAACACTTATCGGTCAAGTTTCCATGGTCTTGGTGGAATTCACACCACATATTTTTATTCCTCTTGTGGGGTGGTGCTCTCAACTTCTTAGGCCATTTTAAGGATCGGTCTCTTTTTATCTCATTCAGAATGTGTTCACAACTGACCATCAGAGGGGTGTAATCTACAAACTTGTCATCTGCTAGTCTTTTCTTACCCTCCTTGCTCTTTTTCTGGTACTTAACTCCACTAGTGCCTCCTTTTTCATCTTCGTATTTGACGTCCATTGCCTCTTCGACGTTCATCACCTTCCCCGCTATCACCAGAAGCTCATCCACTGACCTCGGGTGGTCTTCAGCTAGCTTCCATAATAGCTTACCCTTTTGGAGTCCTCCAATGAGGGCTGCCATGGCTATATTTTCTTCATAGTCTTTGACCTCTAACTTTTCTTTATTAAACCTGGCTATGTAGTCTCTGAGTCTCTCGTTATTCCTCTTCTTAACATAGTGCAGGTGAGTGGTCTTCTTCTGTGGCCTCACTCCGAAACAAAAAATTATGAATGACCTGGTCTGTTAGATGCTTACAGCTTTCGATGGAGTTCTTTGGAAGAGAGGTATACCAGACATGTGCGACCCTGGTCAAAGTGCTGGAAAAATCTTGACACACAATCTCATCTGAGATAGAGTATATCTCTGCTACTGATTGGTACATCTCAATATAATAGACTGGGTTGGTACTCCCGTCATACCTTGGGTTGACTACAGGTGGCTTAAACTTGGGCGACGTTGGGAAGTTGACTATCTTCGCCACAAAGGGTGATCCCATGGAATACCCTCTTTGAAGAGGGTCTTGACTATTCAGGATATAACTAATTATATCCTCTAGCCTCAGAATAGAGTCATTCCACAGCCTCACAGGGTCGGCTTGACCGATGTTATCACCGGCCATTTCTGTGGGATGAATTGAGGGCTCTGCTGCATCCGACCTTCACTAGCTATTTACTTCTCCATGACCGTCGTCTTGTCCATGGTGGGGTAGGCCCTCGTGGGGTTGGACATCTAGTGCCTAACTTCTGGACAGTATGAGACTTCTCGATCTAGACAATCTTTCCCTCAGGTTATTGGCTGGGCCTAACCTCTCGAAGGTCTACCCCCTACTCAGACGGTCAAAAGTTGAGCCTCTCGGGTGATCATCAGGATTATGTCTTCTACACCTCCCTCGGCTCCCCTAGATGTGTCGTATAGTATTATTGGATACCTCCTATGGATCCCAACAATCTATGGGAGCCTCTTCCACTCCCACGTCATCATATACATCCTCTGGGCAAGGGTTTCCTTGCCTCCCCAGGTGCAGATGCTAGGGGTCAGCAACATCCCTCCGCCATTGTGAAGGTGGCAGGCCTTTGCGTGGTGCCTGGGCTGGTCCCCTGGCCTCTTGCTATAGTGCAGCCGTTAGCATAATCATCCCCGATGAGACTCCGGGTGAACTTAGTATGTTTTGGCTAAGAGATGGAAATTTCTCTCGCATAACATACTAGCTTGCTTCCAAAGACTTCAAGGTGGCAGCCACCTCAATTATCTCAGACTGAGGTGGTATATGGATGGAACTAGGTCCTACTCCACTAGCCAGTGAAGGAGGAGGTGGTAAGTCCAGTGCCATATGTTTGAGTTATGAAGAGTTGAATGATCAAAAGACTAATGAGCTTGAGAACCTTAATGATCTCTTTCAATGGTGAAACAGCTCCACGTGAAGGGGGGAGAACTGGTTCACCACCAGAGTTTCCAATGAGGTTTAGTAATATAAAGGAGGAGATAGCTTCTCGTTCCCACAGATGGCGCCAAACTAATGATGCTAAGAATCATCACCACCAGATAAGAGCTGATGAGCTCAAATAGTAGCAACAATGGAATCAATAGAGTTATGTATGTATATAAGTATATAGAAGGAGATGAGTAGAAGAGGAATGGAGATAATGATGTATAGTGGTTCGGCCTATCTGGCCTACATCCACTGTGAGTGTGTGGTCCACTAAATTTGGGCACTAATGGCCTTGGATGCAATGCACATAAGCTATTTTTCTCTACTGTGTGTACAAACAGAGTTTCAACTAGGGTTACAATTATCGATCATTTTACAAGGTTGTATATGACAAGTATATATAGGACTTGCGGGGTGTAGTGTACCCCCCAAGCATTCAATAAGCATGTGAATGATGATTTAACCAACCCCCTGTTGACACGTGGCTGGGCCACTTGTACGTAATGATGAAAAAATATTCCCTCACGTGAGGGAATGATCCTGTTATAACGATTTATTCCACGTGCTACATGAGGCCAATGCGCATCCTCCCACTCATCTCCCAAATCACGCGCCAAGATGGTTTTGCTCTCGTCTTATGGTGACAGCTCGAGGTTGAGATTGATGCTGACCTATTAGGTGTTCGGATTGCTAGATGTAGGATTTTCGTACTATCGGACCCATAGGGTCAGCCAGTCGCTTGGTCATCCAAATATCCCTTAAGCCGAGGATTCTATCCCCACGGGCTTGGGTTGATTCGGGTCATCAGACTTGTCAATAGTAGGGTCGGCTTGACTGACCCCCTGTCTTCAGTATGATCCCCTGGGGTATAAATAGAGTTAATCCCTTATCCAAGACGAGATTACCCTAGGCCTGGCCGAGGGTGTATTTTGGTATATCAGCAGACATACTTAGCCTTAGGTTCAACAAGTGGCTTAGGATTTTGTTTTTCAATGAGGTCCTTAACTGTCTTTTCAAGTTTTGTACTCTTCCTATGGGTTTTGTGTAAAGTGTGTGAATTTCTGAAAGATAGTCATTATCGGACTCATTAAGTGCAACGTGTGAATTGTCCCCAACGGTTCATTTATAATACTCACGCACTGATTCAATTCATCAATGACGCGTTCACTTTGACTCACACACCATGTGGATGAACTACTAGCATTGTCAAGACTTTTAGCATTCTCAAGGCAAAGAGAAGATAAACCAGTAACAGGCAAGATATCATAAGACATAGCAGTATTAGGCATTCTAACATCAAGATCGGTATGATTTGTAGGCTTATCACCAGTGTACACAATCTTTGCAAAAAAATACATATAAGGGTCAAGGATATTAGATGATTCCAGCTAATTTTGATCAGAATCACTCGAATCATCGCATGTCATACAAAGATTGACCTTATTATTGTTGTTGTTCAACTTAACTCTATACTTACTAGCAAAGTGACATAATATACCACATATAAAACATTGAGTCTTGTTAGGGTCTTTGTCAAGTATAGTATTGTTTTCAGTATTGTGTTTATCTTGTTTTATCTTATAAGGTCTATTATTAGAATAATTTGGATATGCAGTCTTTCCTTATTTAGAAGCAACATTGTTTTTGAATTTCAATATTTTCTTAAAGTGTTTCAAGATGAGGTTTAACTGATTGTCCAAATTATCTATGTCACACTCTTTATCAAAGTCCAAGTCAATGTTAGGAACAACAAACTATGGTGTGGTAATCTTAGACTGCAAGACGACTTAAGGACTGATGAGTTTTTTTTTAATATTACAAAGATGTTTCTTGAATTATAATTCCATTTCGACAGTTCTAAGATTACTACTGAGGATATCTAGAGTAAAATTAGGATCATCTATCTCCTTGATTGCATAGCATTTGTTGTCAAATTGAGGTGGAAGAGATCTTATAATTTAAGAAACTATATCTTTCATATCATACATAATACCATTAGCATTTAATTTGGTAATGACATCCATCAAATTAATGTAAAATTGATCGAATGTCTCAGTCTCAGCCATAAGAAGTGTGTTATACTGTTGAATCAAGATTTGGGTTTTGGAAGCCTTAACACAGGTGTCACCTTCGTGGGAAGTTACCAACATGTCCCAGGCTTCCTTAGAGGTTGAACAGACTGATGTGTGTTTAAACTCGTGTTCATTTACAGACAAAAATATGTCATTCTTTCTTTTATTATTACTTAGAGAGGCAAAAGTTTCTTCCTTGGTGAACTCGCTGAGTAGTTTTTTAATTCTTTCATTAATACCTTCCGCAACAGGCTTAGTTGGATGATTATATCAATTTTTAATGTCTTCCCAATCATCATCTCCTAAGGTCCCTTGGATGAAGGCAATCATCCTTACTTTCCAGTAAGGAAAATTTATCCCATCGAAGAGGGGAGGCATGGACAAATTTCCTAGTTTCTCAAATTTCTTGTACATTTAGATAAAGTTTTGAAAATAGTTTCAAAGAAAATGATCTAACATATGTTTTTGAACACCAAGAACTCACTTTGATACCAGTTGAAAATAGCATTACGAAGTTTTTTTAGCACGGGTTAAAACAGTTAAGTAGGTTCCGATTTGCTTATTGAGGAAACTCTTTTAGAAAATAGTATAGTAACACAAGATGTGTTTAACACTATGAACGAGTTATTTCTGAATTTAGGAAATAGGTTTTAGAAATTAAACCTGAGTTTAATGCTCGGTAGTAGTAGTAAATAAGTAAAACACAATCACGTGAGAAAAAAAATTATGTGGTAAAACCCTAACATAAGGGAAACATACACGGTGACCTCTACGCCACAAAATTAAAATGCTACTAAAATCAAAACAACAATTACAAGATTATAAGAACCTAAGAATGCATTCCAAGATCCTAAGTATAAGTTATAAATGTACCTACTAGAGTCCCACTCACTAAGGTGAATATGAACAGGCTTCGTCTTTTTGGAAGCTACACAGCTTTCATCCTTGTATATGTTTGCAGTTGCTCAACCAACTCAATATCTCTTAATATAATCACACTAAACTATGTGTTCGTGTGAGAGACAAAGTGCTCGTGAAGTGATTATGACTACATGCACATATGCAGCTCACTCCTCTCAAGATTTATACAACATAAATCCTTCAAATTACATACAGTCTATATAACATGCAAAACTTTTCACATATCCTTTCAAAATTAGACTTTATGATTTTCAGATTTGAAAAACAATCTTTTTAAAAAATATATTTTCTTATTTCAAAACTTATTTATACACAAGGTAAGTTCACAAACTGTGAAACTTTGATTTGCTGAAACAACTGTTTTCAGATCTGAGTTTAACAACTACTAAAAGTCTATTTTTCACGTATATTTGAAATAGAGAGTGGGTATTTCAATATTTTCCACATGTGAACCTAGATTTAACTGAAAAAAGTAATAGAAATCATAAACTTAATCATAAAATTTATGTCTTAACAAATCTCACAAACTCTAAAAAGAATTGTAAGATTTGTAATGAGAATGGATTCCAAAGAGAGATAAATGTTTGAAGAGGTTCTTCAAAACGCCCAACCACATACCAAATCTCATAGAAAATTTTTAAGATCTAACAATCAACACTCAATGGTTTTCTTATTTCGAAAACTATAAAAACATGTGTTTGGTAGGTGAGAAAATCGAAAGGGTTTGGAAATTTGACGACTGATTTTCTCCCTCTCTCTTTCTTTTCTCTCTTCCTCTCTCTACTTTCTCTTTGTTCTCTCAATCTCACGAATGACAAAAGTCTCTAAATGTCTAACCCTAAGTACCATTTTATACTAAGTGAAGAAAATTCTGGATGATTGATGCAAAATCAAGGTGTAATACCCCGTAATTTTAATGACTTTTAAAATGGGTTATATTTTAAATAAATGGATTTATTTGGATTTTATTATAAATTAATTCATTTGGGTGTCATCCGAATTGTGGATATTAAAATGTATGATTCTGAATATTACATAAAGATATTTGGTAATATATGAATTTGATGTTATTGATATTGTTGTGTGTTATTAATTCAGTAATTTGAATTTTTAGTCGGACGCGGTATGGGACATGTCGGGACTAATTTATTAAATTAAAAAGGAAACTTATTTTTATATCGACCTTATAGTCATTTCGACTGCGTTATTGCGTACGGAATGAAATAGTCAGAAAAGTCTACACAATATTGAACGTGGGTTCATTCATCTCTTCTACACAATAGTGAGAAGTCATCTTCTTAGAGAGTGTGAAAGGTTGCTTGGGAAGAGAGAAACTTGATTGGAAAAGAGGAGAACCAAAGGTCAAAGGTCACCACCACCAACTACCACCAGAAGTTGGCCGAAGAAAGGGATAACCACCTATAACACACCACCCCAAAGGATCAGACCTTCATTAGAGGCCAGTGTTTGATAAATGCAATCTAAGTTTGTATATTGTCCATGTTAGGATAGTTATAAAAAGATGAAATTTTTCATGTTTGGAAGATGAAAAGATAACGTTGTTAATGGATTTCTGGAAACTGAAAATATATAGGAATCAAACTCATGTTGTACGTAGATAGTAATCCATGAAATAATCATAAATCTGTTGAAGAAATTATGAAAACCATTTATATGTTCTTGAAGATATTATGTTGATAATTTTCTGGAAAAAGAGGATATAAACATGCTTTTAATTCAATATTTTTATGATTCTAGGATGTTTAGAGCATTAGAAATCATTTATATATGTTGATAAATCATGTAGTAAGGATTATAAGTCATTTGGGTTGTTAATATGAAGGATTGATTGATCAAAAATGGTTAAATTCTTAGTAGAAGAAATGCAGAAAAACTGGGTTGTTACATGGGCGATCGATCGATCAACCCCCTGCCTTCGATCGATTGACCTCCCCAGGATTGTTAAATTTGTTTCTTTTTAATGTTGTTTCTTATCCCAGACCTTTTTTAGATCTTTGGTGATTATTAATTGGATATTATGGGACTTAGGAAGGTTCAGTAAGCCCTAGTAAAGAGTCGAATTAATTTGATTGGGACTTAATTGATTAAAATGATGATAATTAAATTGAAAGAAATTTTGGTTTCTATATTCATGTGTTGGATTTTAATTGGTATTCATGAGGATTAAGGATAGGTTTAGCAGGGGAGATTTAATATAACACCTGGGTAGCCTTAGGGTTACAATTTGAACATCAAGCACTGAGTTTAAGCTCATTATTGATTGCGCAAGGATTGAGTGTAAGACAAGCACTTAGGGGTATGACTCCTAGATAGAGATGGGAGTTGAGACCACATTTGGTTGAAAGATGGTATGAGGTTATCCCGGTTGCTTATTTGAAGTTGATGGACCTCCACGATCAACAAAGTTAAGTCGTAGTGTATTGTAGGGGTTCCTTGTTTGGATTTCGCTTCGCGAGACACTCCGCGCATGAACCTTAACAACGCCGGGAGTGGAGAGATGTTATAAAATGCGAGGATGTTGGTTTTATTGATAAGTAATATGGTGTAAATGAAACACTATAGACTATGGTCCATGTGATGATGGTATTCAATCCTAGTTGATAGAAGATGTGCTTATAAGAGATTAGAAACAATCAGCTATGACCCTAATTAAGGGAGAGTTTAATTCGTGGTAATTCAGGAGATAAGATGTTATGGACCAGTAGGATATTAGTTATTTTTTACTGAATAAAATGTTGAGGAAAAATCTATTTCAACCTTGAGTAATGAGTGAGGCTCGGGGATAATTAAATTAAATAAGTAAAGTCATAATATTCTAATACGTTGGATTTGAGAGATATAATGCTACGTATGGAAATTATCGAATGGTAGTGTGAGTACCTTGTTGATATTATATTATAGGTATGATAATGCATATTTGATTGATTGATAAATTATGTGTATGACATACCTATCTTACTTGCTATCGATGGGGAGGTTTGCGCGTAAGGGCAGTCATATCCTGATGAATCCATGGGATCTTTGATTTGTCCCTCAAGAACATAGGTCTATGAAAGACTTATCGGGGAGTTGATAAGTTCGCCGACTATGGGAACGTAGGTATGTACGTGTCCCGTGGGTATGATAACTATGTTTGCCTCTAATTTTTGTGTTGATGTTTGTGGTTCGTGGAATCCTCACTGAACCTTTAGTCCCTTATTCGGCGACCAGCGATGATATGATATGATAGCAGAATAATGCATTACAATGCAGCTGTGACTCGGCGTGTCGTATTGTATATGTATATATAGAATGATGACTTAAATGTATGTGTATATAGTGGTTAAATCATCTACTGTGTGATAATTGTGGATAACAGTGAATTCAGAAAAAGAATTAAAATAAGTTAATGAATATTTATTGAAGGGCTTAATTCATATTAATGAGAAATGATTCATGTTAATGGGAAATGTGTACGAATTATTATACGATGTATGGTATGGGACATATGGGGTTATGATATGGGATGGAATCATATTATGGAAACTAGTGAGGAGGAAACATTAACTAGGAGGTTAATAGGAAACGTTAAGTGTGCACTCTAGATGAAGGGTGAGAATAGAAAGTGAGAGTTGGATACTAACATGTATATAATAAATGCTTTATTGCACTTGTTAAATACTTGTTGTTTTCAAAATCATTTTCACATCGGGCTCTGACCCGTTTCCTTGCATATTTTCTATTCTATTGTACCTTCTATATCCGGTGTCCAACAGAAGTGATGCCAACCTTAGAGGATTATGACGAGCTATGGAGTATTGCTTAGACGCCTATCTTCATTTGATTCACAGTATTCTATTAGTTAGGGCATGTCGCCCAAAGGAATTCAGTTATATCTTTTCTATCTTAGTCAAGTACTCTTGTATTCGTGTCATTTTAATACATTTACTATTGTTGGGATTACTGTATTGGATGATTATTTGGGAATGTTTATTCCAACTGCATTTAAATTCTTTTTTTTATCTGTTCGGTTATTAGTGTTGTAGAATAATTTGTGTACTGTTATTCGTAAACTAAAAATGGTTTTTGTTGAAATTAAAATTTGGAAAGTTTTTAACACCAGCTTAATTGGGTATTGGGTGAGTTGTAAATGTTTTCGACAGTGATGCTAAGAATGAGCCAACTGTATATTCTGTTTTAATTTGGTATGGGACTGGCCACCCGATATTTAATTAGGCGAGGTGTTACAGGTGGTATTAGAGCATCAGGTTCTAGTGTCCTTTTGGATCTGTACGGCTTATTGTGTTTCCATCTTAGCGTTCTTTGATGTAGAGAACTATGTTTAGGATTGTTGAATTCTTTGGTAAGATTCCGTATATATGAGTGAATCTTATTTGTGTTCGGACGGATTCGTACAAGAAGTATGGCAGATGAGGGACATTGGACGGATAGTGGAGATCGTACTTGAGGTTATGAAGTACGTTTGAGTAAGATGACCGTAGTCGAGGTCACCCCTATTATGGAAAATTGAGGAGAGTCATCAATAGAAGTTCTTGAAATGCGATAATTGTGTGTGTTACCTAACGAAGGTAATATATTCAAAGGCTTGGGCATATAGTGGAGTGTGGTGAACTAGAAATGAAAATTTGGGGTAAAATTTTTCTTGACTCATCGGAGCAAAGTTATAATAGTGGGAGTCAACAACCACCACCCACAAATGAGGGTATGTTTTCTATCTAAGGAATTATGAGGCGTATACTGATTTTTGTAGCGATTAATATTGTATGGGCAAAAGGGTTGCTAGACTTAGCCTATAGCACTGTTATTTACGTGGACTCACCGAGGGGTGTGGGACACCGATATTTTTCATGTCATCACATGGGTTTGATTTTTATCACGAAATTACTTACTTTAGGCATGTCCGAACATGATGTGACTTTCGGCGTGGATTGATTTGTGGTATATGAAAGCGTATAACCAACATCTTGTCTTTAATAAGAGAGTAGACGAGTAGACTTTTATTTGAAATCGATAAAACCTGTAGAGAGGTTATAAACTATTGATTAAGGACCTGAGGAGTTTCGATGACTGACTACTTTAGGTAGTAGTGTATCGGGGGGTTCCATGTTTGTATTTCGCTTGCGAGACACCCCACGTATGAAACTAATAACCATTGGGAGTTGAAATAAGTTAGGTCTTTAGGATATGAGTTTATAACCTTGGCGATAAATATTATAATGAAAGTTGTACGATAGGGTGTATGGGCACCCTGGATGGTTGGATTGTAGTATTTTTCATAATTGTGAAACAGTTAGTAGTTGTGACTTTAGGATTTATTTGTTTAATAAGTGAGGATTACTTTTCCCAAACTTTGTCACGAGGATGGTATAGGGAAGATTGCGTAAAGTTTAAAATTGGATTCAGTTGAAACTATATGGTGAGGCTTGGCGTAAAACATCAATGGGGATTTTCGTTAATGTACTGTATGGGCGGTACGACACGGATTACTTGCGATGTGAGATTTATATTCGGATTTGACCTTACCAGTATGATTTATCTTTCCGAATTTTAGGACAAAATTTTGTTATAAGGGGGGAAGTATGTAATACCCCGTAATTTTAATGACTTTTAAAATGGGTTATATTTTAAATAAATGGATTTATTTGGATTTTATTATAAATTAATTCATTTGGGTGTTATCCGAATTGTGGATATTAAAATGTATGATTAGGAATATTACTTAACGATATTTAGGTAATATATGAATGTGATTTTATTGATAATGATGTGTGTTATTAATTCAGTAATTTAATTTTTTAGTCGGACGCGGTATGGGACGTGTCGGGACTAATTTGTTAAATTAAAAAGGAAACTTATTTTTATGTCGACCTTATAGTCATTTCGACTACGTCGTTGCGTCCGGAAGGGTTGAAATAGTCAGAAAAGTCAATTTGGATGTTGGTTTTGGGTCTCGGGTCATTTGGAAATGAAAAGACAACCCAAAAGGGCATTTTAGTCATTTTTACAAGGGGGATGAATAGTGATTTCGGATTTTTTTCTTATTATAAGTATTTGGAGATTAGTTCAACATGGTTTCATTCATCTCTTCTACACAATATTGAGAAGTCATCTTCTTAGAGAGTGTGAAAGGTTGCTTAGGAAGAGAGAAACTTGCTTGGAAAGGACGAGAACTAAGGGTCAAACGTCAACACCACCAACTACCACCGGAAGTTGGCTGGAGAAAGGGAGAACCACGTGTGATACACCACCCCAAAGGATCAGACCTTCATTAGAGGCAAGTGTTTGATAAATGCAATCTAAGTTTGTATATTGTCCATGTTAGGATAGTTATAAAAAGATGAGATTTTTCATGTTTGGAAGATGAAAATATAGCATTGTTAATGGATTTCTGGAAACTAAAAATATATAGGAATCAAACTCATGTTGTAGGTAGATAGTAATCCACGAAATAATCATAAATCTGTTGAAAAAATTCTGAAAACCATTGATGTGTTCTTAAAGATATTATGTTGATAATTTTCTGGAAAAAGACGATATAAACATGCTTTTAATTCAATCTTTTGATGATTCTAGGATGTTTAGAGCATTAGAAATCATTTATATATGTTGATATATCATGTAGTAAGGATTATAAGTCATTTGGGTTGTTAATATGAAGGTTTGATTGGTCAAAAATGGGTAAACCCGTAGTAGAAGAAATGCAGAAAAATTGGGTTGTTACCTGGGCGATCGATCGACCCCCTGCCTTCGATCGATCGACCTCCCCAGGATTGTTAAAGTTGGTTCTTTTTAATGTTGGTTCTTATCCCAAACCTTTTGTATATCTTTGGTGATTATTAATTGGATATTATGGGACTTAGGAAGGTTCAGTAAGCCCTAGTTAACAGTCAAATTGATTTTATTGGGATTTAATTGATTAGAATGATGATAATTAAATTGAAAGAAATTTCGGTTGCTATATTCATGTGTTAGATTCTAATTTGTATTCATGAGGATTAAGGATAGGTCCATTAGGGGAGATTTAAAATAACACCTAGGTAGCCTTAGGGTTACAATTTGAACATCAAGGACTGAGTTTAAGCTCATTATTGATTGTGCAAGAATTGAGTGTAAGACAAGCACTTAAGGGTATGACTCTTGGATAGAGATGGGAGTTCAGATCACATTTGGTTGAAAGAGGGGATGAGGTTATCCGGGTTGCGTATTTGAAGTTGACGGACCTCCATGATCAAAAAAGTTAAGTAGTAGTGTATTGGAGGGGTTCCTTGTTTGGATTTGGCTTCGCGAGACTCTCCACGCATGAACTTTAATGACGTCGGGAGTGGAGAGATGTTATAGGATGAGAGGATGTTGGTTTTGTTGATAAGTCATATTGTGTGAATGAAACACTATAGACTATGGGCCATGTGATGATGGTATTCAATCCTAGTTGATAGAAGATGTGTTTATAAGATATTAGGAACAATCGGTTATGACCCTAATTAAAGGAGAGTTTAATTCGTGGTAATTCGGGAGATAAGATGTTATGGACCAGTAGGATATTAGTGATTTCTTACTGAATAAAATGTTGAGGAAAAACCTATTTGAACCTTGAGTAATGAGTGAGTCTTGGGGATAATTAAATTAAAGAATTAAAGTCATAATATTCTAATACGTAGGATTTTAGAGATATAATGATACGTATTGAAATTATCGAATTGTAGTTTGAGTACCTAGTTGATATTATATTATAGGTATGATAATTCCTATTTGATTGATTAATTAATTATGTGTATGACATACCTAGCTTACTTGCTATCGATGGGGAGGTTTGCACGTAAGGGAAGTCATATCCTGATGAATCCATGGGATCTTTGATTTGTCACTCAAGAACATAGGTTTATGAAAGACTTATCGGGGAGTTGATAAGTCCGCTGACTATGGGAACGTAGGTATGTTCGTGGCCCATGGGTATGAGAACTATGTTCGCCTCTAATTTTTTTTGTTGATGTTTGTGGTTCGTGGAATCATCACCGAACCTTTAGTCCCCTATTCGGTGACCAGCGATGATGGGACATGATAGCAGAGTAATGCATTGCATTGCAGCTGTGGCTTGGGGTTCCGTATTATATATGTATATATATATATAATGATTACTTAAATGTATGTGTATATTGTGGTTAAATCATCTACTATGTGATAATTGTGGATAACGGTGAATTGAAAAAAGAATTGAAATAAGTTAATGAATATTTATTGAAGAGCTTAATTCATATTAATGAGAAATGATTCATGTTAACGGTAATTCTATATGAATGATTATACGATGTATGGTATGGGTCATACGTGGTTATGATATGGGATGGAATCATATTATGGAAACTAGTGACGAGGAAACATTAACTAGGAGGTTAATAGGAAACGTTAAGTGTGCACTCTAGATGAGGGGTGAGAATAGCAAGTGAGAGTTGGATACTAACATGTACATGATAAATGCTTTATTGCACTTGTTAAATACTTGTTGTTTTCAAAATTATTTTCACATCGGGCTCTGACCCGTTTCCTTGCATATTTTCTTTTCTATTGTACCTTCTATACCAGGTGTCCGGCAGCAGGGACGCCAACCTTAGAGGATTATGACGAGCTATGGAGCTATGGAGTATTTCTTAGACACCTATCTTCATTTGATTCATAGTATTCTTTTAGTTAGGGCATGTCGCCCAAAGGAATTCAGTTATATATTTTCTATCTGAGTTAAATACTCTTGTATTCGTGTCATTTTAATACATTTACTATTGTTGGGATTACTGTATTGGATCATTATTTGGGAATGTTTATTCCAACTGCAGTTAAATTCTTTTGTTTTATCTGTTCGGTTATTAGTGTTGTAGAATAATTTGTGTAGTGTTATTCGTAGACTAAAAATGGTTTTTATTGAAATTAAAATTTGGAAAGTTTTTAACACCAGCTTAATTGCGTATTGGGTGAGTTGTAAATCTTTTCGACAGTGATGCTAAGAATGAGCCAACTGTATATTCTGTTTTAATTTGGTTTGGGACTGGCTACTCGGTATGTAATTAGGTGGGGTGTTACACAAGGGTTGAGATCATTTGGACTCTTTAACTTCGAATCTAACGGCTGAAGAACAACCACTTAAAAGCTTACTCTTATCAGCCGAAACTCACCCTCACAAGGATTGATTAAAAAGACATGCAGACCTTAGATTAAAATGGTCCTAGGGTTATAAAAGTGTCTCAACTCTAAAACACATAGAAAACACAAATCTACCCCTTATTAGTGCAACATGTGTAAGGATGAGATCAACTAAAAAATTCGTGTTTTTTACTTTAAAAAATAGAAATTGCACCCACACAAGTATCTGCCACTTTCGAATTCTACCCAACCCTGGTTTTTAGGAAAAATAATATTTCAATTTTAAGCCCAAAACATTTTAAAAGGAAATTTTAATTAATATAAAAATCATTTTAAATTACTTAAAAATGTTTAGAAAATTTTTAAAAATTCTTAAAAATATGCAAACAGTTGTGTACACTTATTAATAAATATATGCATGAAATGTGTCCTATAGTGTGTTAAATAGTATACTAATACTTCCCTTTTGGTAGGTGATCATGGTTCTTTTCCCAGTTGATGTTTTTGATGTAGCTTGAATACTTAAGAGAGGGAACTCAAGAAATCTAATCCTATTTTGTCACTATATCCAAACTAGTTGTAACTCCTATGTGGTATAGACTCAACTGAGTTAACCATATAATGTGTTCTTAGTCCATACTATAACTATCCTTGCTGCGATTGGGCGGCTGGCGCTGGTGTTGGTGCTACCGTTGGCCTCTATGCCTGCTGCTCCTGCGGGGCATCCTACTGCTGTGGCACTCTACCCTACTGTGGGAAATATCTCCTCTTGTGAGATGTCTGCCCACACATAAAGCACTAGCCTCAAACCTCTCTCTATCTCTAGCCCTAATGATCCTGACGGTACTGACCCTATTATTGGCCCTGATGGCCTCAACCCTACTAGCCTCCCCCATTGTTCACTTAGCCCTGATGTCCCTATGGAACCTATTATAGTTGAGGACACTGCTAACACTGCCAATAACCTCCATTGGGTCGATATCCCCCATATACAAATCTCTTAGCTTGATCCCCCTACCAGGAATCCTGCCCATGGTGTATGCCTGACTGTTGTTGCTGCTATGGTGCTACACTCGCACCGCTCTCTCCTACCTTACCCGTTTGGCTAGGATCCCCTCCTCTCTTGATTTCCTTCATTTGGGAGCGATGGTCCTTGCAGTTTAAAAGCACGGCATGGACGACATCTGTATTAGTCACTAATGCGGGGTTTCCAATCAAGTGCCTCCTGATCCTTCAGGCTAATCCATCCATAAATCTCACCATCTTCCTCTTCTAATTTTTCACCTCGTCTAGAATAAAATTATCCCAGTGAGTGAAATCGTCCTAATACTCGTCTACTGAGTGATCTCCCCGAGTCACCTCACTGAACCTCCTTCACATCTTTATCTCAACTGCTGGAGAAAAATACAGAACTCTGCAATAAACATCATGTTCCTCTCCTCAACGGTGGTAACCGACTCCCACCATTGTAATGCCACTCTGACCAATCTGAATATTGCATTCACATTTAAACTCCCCTAAAACTATGGTGGGTGGCCCTTGTAAAAAGCCTCCCCGGCCCTCTGCCACTCTGATGGCCCCGGGTGGTCCTGGATAATAGTCGCCACTGGATGTGGTGGTTATTAGGCCTATGGAAAATGGAGAGCCATGGTAGTCATCATCATATTAACTGCATGCGCACTATCACTGCCATATATATTGCTGACTCTATCCCCTGTGGTGGTTGTGGTTGCGTTGCATGTGGCTCCTGCTGAGCCTCCCTCACATTACCCCTAGCCATGATCTTATTGCTCGCTCTCTCCTTGGTGGCATCTAAAAATAGATCGAATTATAGGATTTCACAGTCAATACAAATATAACAATAGAAGAATGTAAACTCAAATGTGTAGTCACGAATGCAATAGTCCAAATAATAGGTCTCTATGTCAACGAACGCTACACTAAAAGTCGTAGTAAGTTGTACATACCCTATGGACACTAGAACCTGATGCAATAATACCATCTGTGACACCTCGTTTAGGCTAACCATGAGTGATCAGTCCTTCATTAAAATAAACAAGAATCTCATCTGGTTCATTCTTATCATCACTGTCGAAAAATTTATTAATTACTAACCACCTATGTCAAATTAAACCGGTTTCAAAATTTTATCTTTCATTAAAAATAACAACATGCGAAAATAAATTAATTTAACAAAACCATCCACACAATAATAATCTCAACAATCAAACGACATATATAAATAAATAAAACGGAATAAACCATCAATTCCGAAACAAATCCAAATATAAGTCTGACATAATAAAACTTAATCCAAATACAGTTTGATAAATAAACTAGAGAAGTAAATAGTATGAAGGAGCAACATGCCCAAATGAAATACCGATAGAAATCCTATCTATTAGTGAATGAGTTGGATAAATCTAAAGTAACTCCTGCATGCCTCCACAATGTTTCAACTATGCATCCCTAGATAGAATAGTTAAGCTTGGCGTCCTTGTGGTTGGACACCTAAAAGGTTTTCAAAATATTTTTTTGACATGGGTAAAGCCAAGAAAATAGTTTGAAAATATTTTGCAAGTGTTTAAATAGCAGAATAGATTAATTATTTATTACACATTTAAATTCCACATACACTCTCTTGAGATCCTCACCTCTCAATTAAAATGCATGCCTAACGTACCCTATCTAGATATACTACTCATACCAACTAGATAACGTATTCAAATAACCTTGATAAGACTAGCTCACTCGTAATACCCGTATGGCACGCTACCATAGTCTCAATAATCAATTTATTCACATATTATTATTGAGTCAATTAATCAACTTTCTCTGCTTAGTTACTTTTAGATGTACACACTCTATTAGTTTTACCAACACACGCATAAGTAGATATAACGTATTTGTATATACTTAAAATATATATAATATATACAAATATAACATCCCCGGAATCGCCCCTCGTGATGCTGGTTCTAAGACTTTGGAGCCGAACATGGTTCTAAGCCTTTGGATACGTAACGTACCCAAATGACACGCTGGTCCCACTAACACATGACATATAGTGATCGTTCCTAAGTTTCATGTTCTGGGGCATAAATCCAGATCATGCTAGAATAGCTAAGCTGGGATCACCCACTGCACAAAAACCTTCGAATAGCAGTCAACGTAGGTATGTTCACGCACATAGTCATTCATAACCATGGGTATTCACACAACCTATATATGTATATAAATCAGTAGGTATACACACAACCCATCCTATGAGTCCGTATGTTGTATATATCTCTTACATACTCATCGTACAAACACTAACCATTTTAGCTTCTTATTATATGTTTCCAGGTATCTCTCACTGATGATGCTTGGATTTAGCACCACTGGATAAGTGATAGTGAGCTCAAACAGTAGCAGCTATGGCATCCATAGAGATGTATAAGTGCATAAGTATGTAGAAGGGGATGAGTATAAGAGGAAATAAGACAATGATGTATAGTGGTTCAGCCAATTTGGCCTACATCCACTGTGAGTGCATGATCCACTAAGTATGGGCACTAATGGCCTTGGATACAATGCACATAACCCTCTATCTCTCTCTACTGTGTGTACAAGCAGAGTTTTAGCTAGGGTTGCAGTTAATGGATCGATCCCTTGTAGGGTTGTAGGTGACAAGTATATATAGGTCTTGGGGGGTGTAGTGTACCCCCCAAGTATGCATGGTGCATGTGAATCATGATCTAGCCAATCCCCCTCTGGACACCTGTAGATGCCAAATGATGACATAATATTCCCTCACGTGAGGGTGTGATTTTGTTATAACGGTCTCCCCTGTGCCATGTGAGCCTTACGCGCACTATTCCACGCGTCTCCCAAACCACGCGTTGTGATGATGTCACCCTCGACATATGAGCCGAGGCCGAGGGCAAAGTTCCTTCCAGTAGTGAGTCTGATCCAATTCTGGCCTCGTACTGTCAGCCCCTCATAGGGTCAGCTGGAGCCTGGTGAAGGGTCGGCCCCTCGTAGGGTCGGCTGGAGCCTGGTGAAGGCTCGGCCCCTCTGAGGGGTCGTATGGGAGCCTGGTGAAGGGGTCGGCCCCTCGTAGGGTCGTCTGGAGCCTGATGAAGGGTCAGCCCCTCTGAGGGGTCGTCTTGAGCCTGATGAAGGGTCATCCCCTGAGGGGTCGTCCATTTGGAGGTAATCTTCAGCCAGGCCGAGAATATAAATGGGTATATCAATCACCCCCCAGCCCTTAGCCATAGGTACTGTTGAGATGGCTGAGGGATAGTTTTGTAATTGGGATGCGTGTATGATTAGTTAGGTGAGTGACACCTGGGCAGACACTCATTGTTGTTCTAGTTTCCAAGGCATGGCGGCTGCACACTTTTCTTGGTGCTTTGTGCCCTAATGATGCCTTCCTCGTGGGCTGTGTCCTGCCTTGGTCAATGGGCCCACTCATTACTAAGGTATTTAAGAGATTTTTGAACTCTCTCTCTTCTTCTTCTCCTTCGCGCCCAAGCCTTCTCTCTCTAGCCTTTTACCAGTTTTCATCGCCATTTCTGCACCCTTGAATCCTTCAAGATTAGTGACTTGGGAAGTTCTTGCTCTCTCTTTATCAGGTAATCCTTCAGCGCTCTCTTTTACCTTCATTTCTGTTTGCTTTTTAGGCTTGTAGGGATGCATTTTCCTTGGGTTGTCTCATAGCTTTTTCCGGTGTCTTCTCCGGCAACTGTTTCTTGAATGTTCTTAAGTGTTCTTGAGTGAAAACCATCAATTCCCTTTTTAATTCAAAAGTCTAATTTGGTCAACTGCAAAGTTGTTTTTAGTTAAGTTCCCCAAATTTCTCCAAGTGTAGGGTCTTCCCTTTTAATGATTAGGAAGCTTTATAGTTTAGCGTCTGAATTCCCATCCTTGAGAGAGAAGCTCTTTGTAGATCAGACGAGTGGAGGAAGAGGAAGAGAGGAGACGAGGGGCCGACCCTAATTGGGTACAACCCATCTTTCCCATTCCTCTTGCCACAATAAAACCATTTGAACCGTCTGAGTCTTGTGGGTCATCCCATCGTCCAGCCGAGAGTCATTCAAGTGAGATGGACGAGAGAGTGTCGTCGCCAACTGGCGCTGGAACTTCTGGGAGAAAAGAGACATCTGACCTAGGCCCAGGTCGAGAGGCCGAGGGTATGGTTCCCTCCGAGGCTGTCCCTGTGACAACCCTGTCTCCCCATGCCTTTCAGGTGGCCTTCCCCCAGGGGCCTCTAGAAGATGATGAGGCCGAGGGAGAGGGGAATGAGGATGAGGGCGATGATACAGATGACCAAATTGATACCTCCCATACCTCGTCCTATATCTCCTCTGTTAGGGATTGCGACCTCTTGATATGGAGGCATGCCTATGGAGTGCCCCCCAGCATAACTATGAGGGTTCTCTCTGAGTCTAAGAGGGTTTTTGATTGTGAAGAGGGAGAGGTTGCAGTTTATGAGCAAATGTTCAAGGTTGGAGTCAGATTCCCTCTGCATCCTGCCATCGTAGATATCCTGTCTACCCTTGGTGTTGCCCCCTCTGAACTTCCTCCCAACTCTTGGAGGACGATCCTGGGCTACATCTCCTTGTGGAAGAATGATTTCACCGACGAGCCCTCGGCCGACCTATTCTTCGGCTGCTACAACACACCTCCTCGTCCAAACAGCCTGGATACTATCATCTGGGGGTGAGGAGGTCTGAGAAGAAACTCCTCCACGTGGCACAAACTTCCAACCACGATTGGAAAAAGAGATTCTTCTTTATCTCTAGGGAATGGGAGTCCACCGCCGATGGTCCGAGGGTCCCCAGAAGATGGTCTAACCCTTACATAAAGGCCAGGTCAGACCCTGGACTTAGTCTGGAGGAGAAGGACATCGTTGAATATCTGAGAGGATGAGGGAGAGAGGGTGAACTTCCAAAATTTGAAGACCTGATGACCCCCCGGTTCATTAAAGAAGCTGGTCTGAGGGTCGGCCCTCTGACAGAATTATGTGAGTTATACTGAACATTTTCCATTCTTTACTTATCTTTGAAGTGTTTCCTCTTTATCTCTGCATTTTTCTGACGTTTCGTCCTCTTATCAGGTCGTCTTGCAGGTATATCAGACTATCTTTAGGAAATGACTGCTCCCAGCTTATTGTCAGGCTTGGCAAAGAAGAAAGGAAAGGAGCCTCAGCAGGCTCCGAGGAAGACGAGGGCCGCTGGGCCGATAGTGGTGGAGCCGACCGCTGATAGCCATAAAAGAAAGGAGCCTGAGGCCCCTGTTGACCCTCGGCCAGATTCTCAGACGAGGGCCTGGGTCGAGGCATCTGAGGGGACGGCCTCTTCATCCAGCATGGGGGCCTTCTGGTCTCAAAACCTGGCACATCTGAGGGCTGAGCCCTCATCACTCATAGCAAACTTGAGGGAAGCCAAGGCCTCAATGTTCTCTGCACCCTCGGCCTCTGACTAAGAGTTCCTGTCAAAGATGCCTCCTACCAAAGTGTACGACTATGGTCTGCATGCCCTTGCACAGGTATTGGTCTTGATCCACTTTTTAAATTTCATTCTTTCAATAACTGTTTCCTCTGCCTCTTGAAATGTGTTTATTTTTCTATACAGTCCGCCTGTGCCTTCACCTCAGCCACAAAGTGGATGGCTGAAAATCAGGCAAAGTTCCATGAGGCCGAAAGGGCCATTCAGCATGAGGCCGACCGGCAGACAGAGCTCGAGACTGCGAGGGCTGAACTCGAGAGTTCTAGGACTGAGCATGCCAGGGTCTTATACGAACTGACGAGGCAGCACGATGCCGACCAGCAGGCCAAGGACTTGCTCATAAAGGAGAAGGATGAGGCTTTACTCAACTTGGGGGCTGAGCACAAGGCCGATCTGGAAGCAGCTATCAAGAAAGCCAAGGCTGATGCTGTGGAGGCCTACAAACTCTGAGATGAGTTTCAAGGATTCGGCCTTGAATACTTGGAGAGAGGAATTAAGATGACCTGTCGATGGGTCGTCTTAAAGTTCGCTAATGCAGTGTCGTCTGTTCGACCTTCTCTTGAAGCAGTTCAGCTGGACGATCCCCTCATTGCTGAAGCCTTGGCACAAGTGGAGTCTCAGCATGTCGAAGGCATGGGAACGTCTGAGGGTCAGCCTGGCATACTCCTAGTAGAGCCTCCCATTGACGTCGAGGCTTTTCCCTCTGATCTTTCTCAATAGGGTGGCTGTTTGTAGCCGATACCCTCTTTGTGTAATCAACATTTTTGTACTTTACTTTGCAAAACACTTGATATTTTGTATAACTGGCATTTCATTAATACCATCGTCTTCTTTACTGTCTTCCATATTTTCTTCTTGTATGGTTTACTTTTTCTTTATTAATGCCACTAACCTCTCCCTCGTCTTTTTGAGCGCAGTGGTGGGGTCGTCCCCTCCGCTGGCCCTCATCATAACCGAGGGATCAAATTTCCAAACTAATGGTCTTAACAAGTTTTCCCTCGTCTTTTTGAGGGCAGTGGTGGGGTCGTCCCCTCCACTGGCCCTCATCATAGCCAAGGGATCAAATTGCCAAACTAATGGTCTTAACAAGTTTTCCCTCGACTTTCTTGAGGACAGTGGTGGGGTCATCCCCTCCACTGGCCCTCATTATAGCCGAGGGGTCAACTTACCAAATTAATGGTTTTAATAAAGTCTTCCCTCGTATTTCTTGAGGACAGTGGTGGGGTCGTCCCCTCCACTGGCCCTCATTATAGCCGAGGGATCAACTTACCAAATTAATGGTTTTAATAAAGTCTTCCCTCGTCTTTCTTGAGGACAGTGGTGGGGTCGTCCCCTCCACTGGCCCTCATTATAGCCGAGGCCGAGGGCATAGTTCCTTCTAGTAGTGAGTCTGATCCAATTCTGGCCTCGTACTGTCGGCCCCTCGTAGGGTCGGATGGAGCCTGGTGAAGGGTCGGCCCCTCGTAGGGTCGGCTGGAGCCTGGTGAAGGTTCGGCCCCTCTGAGGGGTCGTATGGGAGCCTGGTGAAGGGGTCGGCCCCTCGTAGGGTCGCCTGGGGCCTGATGAAGGGTCGGCCCCTCTGAGGGGTCGTCTTGAGCCTGATGAAGGGTCAGCCCCTGAGGGGTCGGCCGCTTGGAGGTAATCTTCAGCCAGGCCGAGGATATAAACGGGTATATCACTCACTACCCCAAGGGTCCTAGTTACCCCTTAATAATGTCAGTAGATGATACACCCATACACTACTGGCCAAAATCCTAGATTCACTTATCTCCGTGATCCCTTCTCATTCCCTCGAATTCATTATTTTCATAATTCATCTCTAACTGGTATTCACCTTAATTCTCTCATTATGGTTAAACCACTATCCCACATTAGGCCTACTGTAATTCAAAATAATCCTTATTGTGATTTAAAGATATCCCAAAAAAATTCCTATCAATTATTCACAAACTCAGGGTTTAAAAAGGGGAAATTTCTCAATTATAGGCACAAACCGAATCGATTCGCCCTCGGGACGAATCGATTTGTTTTTGCCACGTGTCGTCTTCTTCGTTACGCAATTTTAATTTTCACCATTTTTGTTTATATAACTTTCATGCAAGAATACTAAACTTCCAACCAATATAACTAATCATCATTCATATGTATAGGTACCGTTTCTAGCATTTTTAATGCAATAAATCCTTAAGAAAATACCTAAGAATAAATCAAATCCAATATATATCAAATACCCTAGTTTTCATTGTTCTTTTCTCCATACTTTAACATTTATCCAGATTTCTTTCATGGTAATCAGCACACATCATCTGATTAAAAATTATTTGCATCAGTGGATCCATTCTACAAGTAATCCTATCCCAAATCATGAGTTTTATTCACTTAAACCTCAAGAACACTATTAAAATTATGATATTATAATCCCTACTCTACATGGGCATTATAACTAAATCAAAACATGAAAAATAAACACTTTTCCTTATCAAGAAGGTACGATTTTGTGATTAGGATGATAGAAATGGTCTTCCCTTTCTCCAATTACGAACCTCACAAACTTCGATGTGAAAGAATTGGTGTGGGAAGCCTTGGTTTTATCCTCCTCTTCCCCTCCTATGGCCTCTTATCTCTCAATTTTGTGTTTATCTTAGCCTCTAACCTAAATGGGTAGATATAACACTTCAGATTTTGTAGTTCTATCTACCTTAATCTCTCGAATGTCCGAAATTCCATCTCATGGTGCTAGTTTTGTCTAAAATCGCTTCGAAACTCAAAAACTACCCCCGGGTATACCATTATGACTGTTTCGACCCTTTTGGAATCAATCATGACCTCAAAATCATCATTTTAGTTACTCTACAATAATTTTCTATCTAGACCTCATATGGTCTACACACGACACTCGGTTTAGATAAATCACTATCACGTCACTGTCACTCACTATGACGTAAAGTGCTAAATCACTATTCACTTAGTAATTTTATTCAATGTCATTAATCATTTCTCTCCGATTAATAATTTAACCAACACATAATATTTTATTTCATTAAATTACGTCACACGTGTAATTTAAAAATTTATCGAATTAATTTAATTTTAAATGCTCAGAAATACAGGGTGTTTCAATTACCTAACCAACTCACCCTAACAACACTATAAATGGGTTTATATTCTAAGGTGAAGAATAATCTAGAATCAAATTTCAAATAGAGGGCTGAGATGCATTATACCGAAAGCACGTAATCTAAGGGCTGACACTTTTGCTTAGAAACTAAGCCAGCAGAAAAAATAAGTTACTCGATAAAAATAACTTATAAAAAATCAAAATGTATATTATTCTCACCTAAACCATTAAAGAAATACAACTGTTGGTTTATGGTTTCTTACACCAAACTCTAATGGTCATAACAAATGGAATGGGATTTAACGAAGAAAACTAACACTAAAAATAGATTTGAACATTAAATTAAAAAATTCTCTACTATAACAAGAAAAATCAAACTCTTTATAAGATTATTTGTTGTGTAAGATCATTGAGAGTTTTTTAAAACAAAAACTAAATATAAAAATGAAATCAACACAATGTGTGAATTACAATAATACTCTATCTCCTAACTTATTTTCTCTCTAATTCTCTATAAGAAAATATGAAACCCTATTTGTTTCTCCCTATAGAAAAATGGCTCACCTAACCAACTAACCCTAATAAACTCTATCAAAAGGTTTATATACTAAGGTAAAGAATACTCTGGAAACATATTTCAAATTGAGAGCTGAGATACAATAAACCTGATGCACCTAATTTAAGGGTTGAGAATTATGCTTATAAACTCTAAGCAAACAGATTAAACTAGTCACATGTTAAAAACAATGCATAACAAACCAAAACATACAGTATTATCACCTAAACCCCTCAAGAAATACAACTTCTAGTTTATGGTTTATTATAATAGTCTCTAATGGTCATAAACAAATAGATAGAGATTTAACAAATATAACTAGCACTTAACAGTTGTTAAGGTTTTATATAATAGATAAAGGGAATCCTATGGCATAGGGTACAGTGCCTTATTCGAAATTGGCTTCTCTAAACTAACTGTACTATTGATTAACCATTCGAAAGATATTAATTATAATATGTAACCTATTTACTCTAACCTATGACAGCTAGTAGGACAGCTAGCCTAAATCGAAAATGAGCACTTGGCATCCTAACTCTTATAACCTATAGGATAGTGTATGCCTACTGGGTATATCCTAAGTGGAACCTAATGATGGTTTCCTACAACTAAGAAACCTAAACTATCTAAAACAATTGGTAATACCAAACTGGAAAGTAGTATTCTAATCGGTTAAAACAAATTAACCCTTAGACTTGTTATAAGTTTTGATCTAATAAACGGAATCGGTAAAAGATAACTTTCAATATTATTAACTACCAGTCAAAATGTGACAACCCGCTCACCAAAATATAGGGTGTCCAGCCCGATACCCCAATATAACAGGAATCATGGATGGAATCATTCTCAACATCATAACAGTACATAGTATAAAGGACAACAACCCAATATTTCAGAAAGTGGGTTGTCAAAAAATTTGTTTTATAAGCTAAATAATGCATTTAAACAACCCAATAAGAAAGAAAGTGGAAACCCAAAAAAACATATTTTACATCGAAACAAAAACACAATATGAGGACCGAATATGCTGTCGATCAACAGGTACATACAACATGTTATAACAAGTTTGATTTAAGCTACATAATAGATCCATTAAACAATTACAAAAGTTTGGGCCACATGCTCGAGTAAAGACCCGATCATAACTAGAATACAAAAAGAAATGGTGGCGTCTATCAACATATCCCGAAATGACCGCAAAGCATTACGGCTCCCCCAAAAGCAACGGAGTGGGAAGTCAAAACGGGCATCCTTGCGACGGAGCACCTGAATGGATACAAGGTGTATGCACAATAAGAGAAAAATTGAATCGTTCAAGGCCCGATTTTATATGATTGCCAAATGAATGAAAAGTATGACACTTATGAGCAGTTAATCATGAATAATGAATATGATATTCTAACATGTTAATATAATATCATAGACTATAACAATTTAAAGGATTATAAATTTCATTTAATTTAGCAAGAGAATATAAATAAGCATCATTGATTAAAATCCTTTATCATTCTTCCCCTTTTTATTTCATCTTTCCATTCCTTATCAGGAATATAATTATAATCATATGCTCCTTATGGAATTTATAATCCATCAAGTCCCACTTGATAAAGAATGGTTATATTCATATACATATAACGATTCTAAGACCGCCCCTCCGAGTTTCCGCACTGGGCGTGCCCCTAAATGACCATCATCTTCCAGGACCTATATACCAAGACCACCTGGGCACCTATAACGCAAGACGTCGAGAAGTGGCAATATGCCTGTGGGAGAGTCATAACCACACCCGAAATTACCTTACCATCGCAGAAAACATACAACAAGCGCTCATATGGCCTAGGACTATATCCACCCTTCATTCACTAGCCAGAGAGCTTCACCTCACGCGCGAACTTCCCTTATGATGGCATTTAGAGAGGGTGTGTTTAAGTAAGTTATCATTTACCATGTTCATGATTTAGTAATTTTTATCATTTACTATAATCATTACCATATTCACCTCGTTTTCATTAGCCATATGCATGTTTCATTTTACCAAAAACATAATCCATTAACATCAACATTTATGTGTTCCCGAATTATTCCCCAAAAGATCATCACACTTCTATTATTCACATGGTTGTATATACCTCAATAGATCCCCTCAAGTCTCCCAACTATGACATTACAACTCCTAATAATTAACTAAAAGAAAGTAATGCCCGAACATCGCTTCATACACTCTCGGAATAAACCCCATATACTATATTTCTAATCTAGGGTGGCTCCCCAATTCATTTAAAACTCTAGGAATCTAAGCTTACTTCATTCAAGAAGGTTCCTAGGTCATAAGCCTAAAGAAAAGGGTTGGAATTGAGCTAAGAAAATCACTCAAAACTGTAGGATTTCCGAATCGATTCGGACTGGTCGAATCGATTCGGTCTGAAAGCGAATCGATTCGGACCAGTCGAATCAATTCGGTCAGGAAAACCTGACTTTCTGCATAATTTTCAAATCGATTTGAATGAGCCGAATCGATTCGGTCTACTCAGACCCGGAAACTATCCCTGAGCAAATCGATTCGGACAAGCCAAATTGATTCGGTCCACCCAGAATTGCCAATTTTGGCTATGGAGTCTTGGACTCCTAAACTCCCCTATCTCATTTTCATTCAAACCAAGGTCATTTATTTCCACCAATACCTCATAAATACATCTAACTGCTATCATTTACATCAATAAACATCCAAATCATCTTCTAAGGATTCAAAACCCATAAATCCATAAAACCCTAACATTGATAAACCACAACCAATACATAACTATCAATACCAATTGTCCATCTTAAATCATATAGTAGCAAGTAGAAAACTTGCCTTAACCTTGCAAATTCAAATTTGAGGAAGATGAATGCAAGATCAATCTCCAAATCTTCAATCCCTCTCTTTCTCTTTTCTTCTCCAAAGCTCTCTTCTTCTCTCTATCTTTGTAGGTTTATAATTGCACTTAAGAGAAATAAATGACTTAGCAAGACTAAATCGTGGCATTAGTCCAAAATTCAAACTTAAGTGGTTAATACCACATCAAAATGACTCATAACTACACAATCGAGTCAAAACCAGTCAAAAGTGCCCGAAACATAAAAATGCAATATGGCACTTATTTTGACTATCTCGCACATTTCGGGACCAACCATGCCCTCCAAATTATCATTTGGAAATTCTATAAGTCATTTCAAGTTCCGATTTTATTTTAAACCATGAGTATCATTTAATGCACATGACATTATAAAATGCAACATGAGGATATTTACATACACATACAATAAATAAGCCACAATTATAGTAAATAATAACCTTTACTCACTCAATTTATATTTAATCCATTACCCAACATTTTATATGATTACTTCACATAGTAAATTAATATAAAATCAGTTCTCATAAGCGAGGGTTGTTACATACTCCCCCTCTTATGAGTGAATTTTGTCCCCAAAATCCAAGCGTACCTTGCAAGAAAAGATGAGGATACTTTTCCTGCACGTCATCCTCGCACTCCCACATCGTTTCTTCGGTGTTGTGATGACTCCATTGAACTCTAACCAAGGGCAATACCCGCGATCTCAATCATCTCTCTCCGTACTCTAAGATAGCAACCGGTTGATCTTCATATGAAATATCGAATTGCAACTTAATATCCTCTAAAGGAATGTGCCAAAGGGCACCTTCACACCTCTTGTACTTCTTCAAAGAGGATACATGAAACACATCATGAATTTATTGCAAGTGTTCCGGCAAGGCAATTTGATATGCCACCGGACCTACCTTGGCAATAATAGGAAAAGGTCCCACGTAGTGCGGCGCAAGTTTTCCTTTCTTTTCGAAATGCTTGATGCCCTTCATAGGCGACACTCGCAGCAAGACTTGGTCTCCAACCTCCATCTCAGCATGCCTTCTACTCGCATCGGCATATCTCTTTTGACAATCTTGGGCTATCCAAATGTGATTCAGTATAAGTTCGATCTTAGAAGAAGTATCTTGAATCATTTCAGGTCCAAGAAACTTATTATCTCCCACTTCGAACCAACAAGTGGGCGATCTACAAGGCCTACCATACAAAGCCTCATAGGGAGCCATTCCAATTGTGAATTGGTACGAATTATTATAAGAAAATTCGACCAATGGAAGATATTGTTCCCAACTTCCTTTAAAATCAAGCATACACATTCGGAGCATGTCCTCTAACATTTGGTTGACTCTTTCTGTCTGGCCATCTGTTTGAGGATGATAAGAAGTGCTCAACTTCAACTCGGTTCCCATGGCTTCTCGGAAACTTTGCCAAAAGTGGGGGAAAAAATCTTATCTCGGTCGGAAACTATATTCAAAGGCACCCCATGGAGTCTAACAACCTCCTCAATAAATAACCGGGCATAATGAGCGGTATTGTAATCGGTGCGCACCGGTAGGAAATGTGCTGATTTAGTCAAACGATCGACGATAACCCATATAGAATCGTGACCATTTTGAGACGTCGGCAAACACATGGCAAAATCCATGGATATGCTCTCCCACTTCCACACCGAAATTTCTAACGGCTGCAACAAACCTGTCTGTCGTTGATGATCGATCTTGGCCAATTGACAAGTGGTGCATTGGGACACGAACTCCGAAATATCCCGTTTCATGCCTGGACACCAATACTGACAGCGCATGTCTTGATACATTTTGTCATTACCCAGATGCACTGCGAATTTGGAACCATGTGATTTCGCCATTACAGCCCGCCTTAAGTCCCCTTCTTCCGGGACAATGAGTCTCCCATGGAAACGCACCCCACCCTCAGAGCCTATAGAGTAGGATTATGCTCCCTCGGTCAATAACTTGTGTATATGGTCCTGACAACCCTTGTCCCTTCTCTGGGCTTCAACCACCCTTGCCACATTAGTAGGCGTAACAGTCATTACAGACATAAACTCCCGCGCAACCGTGTCCTCTTGAATCAACTCTTTCCATTTAGCTTTCCAAACTTCTGCTAACTCCCCCTCGGGCTTTCTACTCAGAGCATCCTCCACCACATTCGCCTTGCTCGGGTGGTAGTGGATGTCGAATTGATAATCTTTCATGAACTCTAGCCATCAGCGTTGTCGCATATTTAAATCCTTCTGTGAAAATAAATACTGCAACGATTTATGGTCCGTGAAAAGACTAAACTTCTCCCCTAGGAGATAATGCCTCCAAATCTTCAAGGCAAATACTACTGCGGCAAGTTCTAAGTCATGCACCGGATAATTCCTTTCATGGGGCTTCAACTTGCAAGAAGCATAAGAAATAGCCCATCGCTCTGGTTGAGGTACACCTCCCAAGACTTGTAGAGATGCATCAGTAAAGAGTAAATATTCCAATCCCGGCCTTGGTAACGCAAGGACTGGGGCAGAAGTCAACCTCTCCTTCAGCTCATCAAAAGTAGACTGATAGGAATCATCCTAAATAAATCGCACCCCTTTCCGGGTTAGATTTATCAAAGGACTACCAATTTTGGAGACACCCTTGATAAATCGGCGGTAATAACCCGCCAAACCCAGAAAACTACGAATTTTGGTAGGTGTCGTGGGCTGACCCCACTCCCTCACCTTAACCACTTTACTTGGGTCTACCGAAATACCTTGGGCTGTCACAATATGACCCAGAAACTGTACCTCCTGTAACCAAAAACCGCACTTCTCAAACTTGGCATAAAGTTGGTGATCCTTCAATCTTTGCAGGACCAACCGCAAATGAGTAGCTTGGTCAGATTCAGTCTGGGAATAAACTAGAATTTCATCGATAAACACGATGAAAAACTGGTCCAGGAAGTCCCGAAATACCCTATTCATGAGGTCCATAAACACAGTGGGGGCATTGGTTAGTCCAAAGGGCATAACCAAGAATTCATAGGACCCATATCTCGTCAGAAAAGAAGTCTTGGACACGTCCAGCTCTCGTATCCTCAACTGATGATACCCCGTACTCAAGTCTATCTTAGAGAAGTACGATGCTCCCCTAAGTTTATTAAACAAATCATCGATCCGAGGCAACGAGTATTTGTTCCGGATGGTGACTTTATTCAACTCTCTATAGTCAACGCATAACCGGAGAGAACCATCTCTTTTCTTCACAAATAACAACGGAGATCCCCATGGCGACCTACTTCTCCTAATAAACACTTGGTCTAGCAAGTTCTGAATTTGATCCCTTAACTCCCTTATTTCAACAGGAGCCATATGATACGGAGCCCTCACAATTGGTCGAGTTCTCGGTGCTAAATTGATCACAAACTCAATCTCCCTACTAGGAGGCAAACCCGGTATTTCCCAAAACACATCATGGAAATCACCCACAACTGGAATAGAATCTAAGGAAACAACTACATCCCAAGAAGTCTCCTCTGTGATACAATACAAGTAAGTGCTAGTACCTCCTTCCAAGTGAGGCATAACCACTAAAAACATTTCTTGCCCCGGGATGGAAAAAACTATAGTCTTCCCATAGTAATTTACTATCGCATGGTACTTCACTGGCCAATCCATACCCAAAATCACATCATACCCGACCATGTCAAGGACGAGCAAATTGGCCTCAAAGCACAAATTACCAAGGGTTATCCCTATTTGTTTGCAAACAAAGAAAATGAGTGAGTCATCGCCTATAGAAGACTCAACGCTAGTGAACTCTCTGCCGATTTTATTAACTCTGTAGTTTGAGCAAAACTTCTATAAATGAATATATATGTCATACCCGTATCAAATAACACACGGCCCAAGTGCCCCTGAATGAGAAACTTACCCTCAATGGCAGGCGGCGCCGACGAAGCTGGGGGAAGCATAGCATCTTGAATATGGTAAACGCGCATGTACTGTAACTATCCCTATTGTGGAGGGACAACTGGATTTGGTGCTTGTAGCGGAAAATGAACATGGGGTTGTTGTGGAGCCCTAGGAAGCTTTCCCCCAATCAACATAGGACACGACCTCTTGTATTAACCCAATTCTCTGCATTGAAAGCATCGGTTTGTTGAATTCTCTTGATATCACCCTTGATTATTTCGAGACTGCCTGAAACCTCGGCCTTGATGGCCTCTACCTCCATTCCCACCTCTACCAGCTTTTGGCGATTGTTGTCCACCTTGACCTTGCCTAGTGTTGTTGCCACCCGCATTAAAACCACCGAAACGTTGCCGTTTAGACAAATCCCCTTGTCGGGGATCCCTTTCCTTCTGCTTGTTACCCGATGATTGGGACGAGGGAAAGGCTCCTCCTCCAGTCGCGTTTCCTACCAATTTTCCTGCTTGCCCCACCACTGTAGATTTCTTGCTACTCTGCATGTACAACCGATGTTCTTGATAGTGAAGCAATGCCACATTCATTACCTCACCAAATGTTTGCATGGTTGGATTACCCAGCAGATGTTGCCGGATTATCTAGTTCAAACCTCCCATAAACTTCAAAACCTTCCTATCTTACGGAGTCACCTCATCATGTACAAAACTTGCTAACTGGGTGAACTCCTCTTCATATTTCGCAACGGATCTCTCCCCTTGCACCACGTCCTGAAGCTTCCTTCGCATCTCCCTTTGAACTGTGGGAGGAAAGTACTTTCGATCAAACAAGACCCAAAAATCATTGATAGTCATGGTATCTCTCTGCTCTGGCATAGTCATAGACTCCCACCAATGTAGAACAGATCCAACGAGCTTGAAAGTAGCAAGGACTTGTTTCTTCTCCTCAAAACATTCAACCATACGCAAATGGCGTTGCATATCCTTCTTCCACTGATTAGCTCTGATAACATCAGAGCCTCCATCAAATTTCTGGGGATGGCCCTTTAAAAAGGACTCTCTAACTCTCTCCCACGAGGAAGGTCTCATAGGAGCTTGGGCATCCTGAGCCCGTTGTTGAGCTTGTGGTAATTATTGGACCACGACGGTCATCATGGCATTAACCGTTTGGGCAACAATGTTTGTTACATCAGCAGCATTTATAGTCCCTTGTGGCAGTGGCGGAGGACCAACCTCCTCTTCTACAACTCTATGGCGCCTAGCCGAGCGACCTCTCTTTGGCGGCATCTGAGATGAAGAAACAATTGAGTTAGAATATTATTCAAAACAATATATCTTGCAAAAGATCGTAAACATAAGCAACCAAGCAGTCCTATCATTAGGCTTTATATCAAAGAACGCTACGGTAGAACGTGACAAGTCCGCATATATCCTATAGACTCTAGAACATGATGCTCTGATACCATCTGTGATAACCCTCTCACCAAAATATAGGGTGGCTAGCCCGATACCCCAATATAACAGGAATCGTGGATGGAATCATTCTCAGCATCATAACAATATATAGTACAAAGGATAACCACCCAATCTTTCAGAAAGTGGGTTGTCAAAAAATTTTGTTTTATAAGTTAAAGAATGCATTTAAACAACCCAATAAGAAAAGAAAGTGGAAACCCAAGAAAACATATTTTACATCGAAACAAAAACATAATATGAGGACCGAATATGCTGTCGGTCAACGGGTACATACAACATGTTATAACAAGTTTGATTTAAGATACATAATACATCCATTAGATAATTGCAAAAGTTTAGCCACACGCCCGAGTAAAGACCCAATCATAACTAGAATACAAAAATAGATGGCGTCTATCAACATATCCCGAAATGTTCGCAAAGCATTACGACTCCACCAAAAGAAACGGAGTGGGAAGTCAAAACGGGTGTCCTTACGGTGGAGCATCTGAATGGATACAAGGTGTATGCACAACAAGATAAAAATTGAACGGGTCAGGGCCTGATTTTATATGATTACCAGATGAATGAAAAGTATGATAGTTGTAGGAGGGTACTTTAGATTATATATGGAGGCGTAACCCCTATTGAGTATGGTACTGATAAGTCAGTTGGTCAAAGCTTAGGATCAATGACAGAACATATAAACATGAACCCAATGAAGGTAAACTCAGCTTAAACTCACAAAGTCTCTCGTGTATAACTTCGGGAATAATAATGAACTTTAGAAGTGGCTTAGCTAGAGGGAGAGAGAAGTAAGCACCCTAGATACACCTTGGTGGGCAGATAGAAACACACAAAACACCCTCAGGAATCTCTGTCAAGTATTAAAAGCTTCGTAATAAATGACAATGGTGAGTGAGTGAACTCTCCGGTTTGCAATAACTCTTTTCAACTCTCCAAAGGATCATCTCTCCTCAGAGGTGGTTGGGGTCCTTAAATAGCCCCTCCCCCCCACACCACCCCCGAGGCAACTCAGTCATTAAGGACTATGAAAGATATCCCTCATACTTTATGTCACAGTATTAAATGCCTGATGCACTAGTTGTCTCCACGTCATAAACATTAAATGCCAAGACATGCCTTTTGCCTAACCACTGTGTGTCAGGGGGATGTTGTCGCAGAGGTGGCTCACCAACTGCCTGACAGCCCCAAATACCACGGTGGTTTACTCAAGTGCAAGTCTGACATTGTTTAGCTGGCTAGTGACATCACCTATAATAGATGTGACATTAAGTAGAGGGCTACTTGGTTCATGACTCAACGCCCAATGGAACTCCAAGATGCTCCGCTTGAGGTTCCACGGTCTGGGTCCTTCGGTGTTTTACCAGGTGTATCTAAGATGGTCAGGACAAGCCCCAACGGTGCCTTACTTCTCAATCCTCCAAACCAGGTCCCTCTAAAGTTCCCACAGTGAGGTCATTCGATAGAGCATGAAAGCTCTCCCAGGCCCTGCCAAGCCTGGTCTCTCACGAGTACCGTTTGACCTCATACAAACTCTTTTGTTATTATAGTTACGTCATTACAACCGTTAAAGCTTAAAGTCATCAATAATGAAAAGACAATATGACTAATACAACAAGCTAAAATATGAGCTGCCGCGCCAAGCTGCCTCGCTGAGTTTCCACGCTTGAGCTGCCTCGGTTGCTTAATCTCGAACACTGTTGCTAATTGGGAATTTGTTCCTAATCTGGATATTACCTTCAAGCCCCCTCTACATTTTCCCCCTCGTGGAGAAATTTGTTGGGATAAGAAATGTCTGCACGAAAATGACTCAAATTGATGGATTTTTCTTTGTTTAAAAAAAATGATTCAGGCCGTTTCCCTTTATGCGAAACCGTTGGGACATCTTCTTCGTTGGGGCTTTGTTAGATAAGTCTGACAAAAAATTAGCGCCAAAAACTCAAGCTTGTTGAAGAAGGTAACGCTTCCTGTTCTCTATGCGTTATTTCATTAATGACGTGGCGCTGTCTTTTCAACTGTCAAAGCGCTTCCTGAAGTGCCACGTGTTCATGTGAAATGATTACAGGCGACCGTGCACGTGCGATGGTGGGGAAATATAAACGCCAAACTCAAAATTTTCAACAGCCATATTCAAAATACTTTGAACCTTCTCCTTTGTTTTTTTCCTTACTTCGTTATTATCTTCTTCATCAGACTGTCGTTTCTTTTTTAGAAAGAGAGAGAGAGAGACTCCATTGTTGCAAGAGCTTTATTCTTCATCTGCTATACCACCACTTGTGATCATCTGTCTCCATTCTTGATCTCAATCCCTTTTCTCTCGAAGCTTTCTCTGTTACAGCTTCATTGTTTGTCATGGCATCTTCAAGCAACCCCACTGTTTCCGCCACTAGTGTTCCATGTGCCACCACCACTGCTGCCTCCGCCCTGGGTGCTGCTCGCCAGGAACAGCTGAGATTTTACCGTCGCTCTCCCATTTTTGGAGAGGGTGATGGCTTTGCTGTTGCTTGTAAGGCTATCTATTTTTCCTCCAAGTTTGACGCCCTCTTGTTAGGTGATGAGGACGAAGAAGTGTCCAAGTGGGGATTTCTGCCCCCAGAAGGAACTTTCAGATTTTGCTTGGAGCGAGGGGACTTCCCATGGTCCCATATTGATTTCGAAGCACCCGGGGGATCCCCCGCGCACTTTGCAGCCTGGAACTCTCACATGAAGAGTTATTATGTTGATGTCCTTGCTAAGATCAGCCTTTAACGGGCTAGATGGTTTGATAAGTTTACTCTATCAAAGAACAACGCTGCCTTGCCTCTCCTGGTCTCTCGCTGGAACGTGGATACTCATACGTTCATTGCTGCCTGGGGTGAGTTTACTATAACTCTGGAGGACGTGTGCGAGCTCCTGGGCCTCGATGCAACAGGCCATGAGCCTTACACCGATGAGGCTCTTGACGCTCGAGAGACTGCAGATCGTTTGGAGTTAGATCGCATATGCCGAAGCTGCATCGATTCTTCCAACAAAGCTACTTTCTCTCCTTTGATCAATTATTTCTTTAAGGGTGCTGGTGAAGGCAGTTCCTCATCAACTCCCCCTGGTCAAGGTACACCGTTGGAGCTTCCCGCTTACATTCTTGTGATTCTTTCCCGTTTCCTTTTGACGGGCAACACCAATGACCAGCCCCGAAGGGACCTTATCAACCTGTCCCTTTGCTTAGCCTGAGGCATAAAGCTTCCCCTGGCTACAATTGCCTTGGGATCCCTGTACACCTGGTTCCATAGGGCTTTATTTAACATGGAACGCTCTATTGGCCGTTATAACTTGGCCAATTTTGCCAACAGCGTTCTGCTGACCAGCTTTCTCTACTTCCGCTTTCCTGCCGTAGCGGCCAAGCCCAACAGTCCTCCTTCGGCTGAAACAATTTTGCCTCCTCGGTCCGTCAGTTATCATAAGAGACAAAGCCAAAAGGAGTTGATTGTTGTGATTGATCGTTTTGAGAGTTTCGTTATGAGGCCCTATCAAGAAGAGGACTTTTTTCATACTTGTAAATTTTTCCATCATGATGCCAGAGTGATACAGGACCCTTCTCCCGACATTGAGTATCCCTCGCTTGCCATGGTTCTTATGCTTTCTCCTGGATATCTGCCCTCCTACACCGAGTGGGGATACACGAGCGAGCGTTATAACCCCAACCGATGCAGCCGTCAGTTTGGGTTTGACCAGGGGGTGCCACGTCCAGTTTTTCAATCGTCATACCCCAAAGTCTCCTTTGGCAAGGCATGCTCCTTGTTTTCTTCGACTGCTGCGTGGGGGATATATTCAACAATGGCTGGGCATGTCACCATTCCCAGTATTACTAGACATGGGGATGTGACCCCTTTGTTTGCCACCAAGTATTGGCCAAAATAACTAGTTGAAATTACTAAGTTCATTGAGGGAGAGCCGGTGTATCCTCCCGTTTCTTCATTCTCTGCCCTAGAGTTAGGGCTAAAAGGAAACATTGTGCTTGGGATAGAATTCCCCCAAAGTTCAACCCTCAAAGAACCTCCTATCGAGCTTCCCCCACTTTGCCCCATGGCTCCAGTTGCAACGCCAAGACCGAGGACTCCTGCTGTTCCAAAGAAGGCTGCCCCCTCTACTGCAGCTACTACCCACGAGGGGGATTCTCCACCACCTGCCAAGAGGGCAAAAACGACCAAGAGTGGGTCATCCAAGTCGAAGTCCCAAAATCCCCAAACTCCTGTGGCGGCTCTTCTCATAGCCTCCGTTCCACCTCCCATGCCTGCTGAGATGGCTGAGCGTGTAAGGAGGGAGGCCCAAGCAGAGCTAGATCGAATAAATGCCGAGTATCAATGTCATGCAGTCATTGTCCCCTCCTCCATTGCTTTCCCCGCAGTGGTGGTGGATCCTTCAGAGCCAACGACCAGAAGGAGGAAGAGCTCCAGGGTTCCTCAAGGGGGTAGTACTGGCGCAGCAGGATTAAGGAAGAAGACTCTGGGCACCAAGTCCCAGAAGAAACGGACTCCTGAGGTGCATTCCACTCCTTCCCCTTCTGTTGCTGTTACTCCTCCTTCTTCGCCCGTGGTCTTGTCTTCTCGTTCTCCTTCTGAATCGGAGGTATGTATGCTTGATTTAGTTATTATTTCCCTTTTGCTTAAGGAGGACTGTCTTTACTTATACATATATTTTCCTTCTCTTTTTTTTATAACTGTGGTGTAGGGAGCTGAAATAGAGAGACCAGACCCCTCTAGCCTTCCCGTAAGACCTTTTGTGGGGGGACGCTTCGGTGCACCTCATACCGATGTGACTCTTCCCCGTTCCCCCATAACGGGGCTTACCTATTCTCGACGTGTTGGCAGTCAACGTGTAAGGGAGGTTGTTGGGGGAGGTGATTCCTCGCCTGAAGGGGTAACACCACCCGAAATAACACAATCCGAGATGACACCCTCGGCCCCTTCTGATCTACAGGCCCCTGCTGATTTACAGGCCTCACCTGAGGTTCCTCTCCCCGTTGTTCTTGTTCTGGAGAGTGAGCCCGAGGTATAATTTCCTCTATAATATATTTGTTGTAGTCTTTTCGGTCCCACTCCTTTCTTATTTGGCTTGCTGAATTCTGATATATTTTAGGTACCCCAGGTTGAAACATCTTCATTGTTGGCAAGCATTCTTCTTCCGACAACGCTGATGAGACCTCTGACTGCCATTCCTCTTTTTAGTATTATAACTGAGGTAAGTAACACTCAGGAGTATTCCTTCATATTTTCTGTGTCCATTCTTCTTTTCTAACACTTGGCTTTGTGCACAGTTTTCTCCTGATCTTGCACCAACTCTTGCAGTGAGGGACCAGGTTGGTGCGTTTACGCCCCCTCCTGATGTGGCTTTATTTGAGGGCTCAGTATCTTCGCATGATGAACCCCGTATGTTGGCCCTTGTGCCCTATACGGGTGATAGAGTTTTGCCAAGAGTTTTGCCAAGCGTGGAGGCTTCTGCATCCAGGGACCCCGTTATGGCTTCTCGGGCAGTAATCTCTCCCCCAACGGTTCCTGTCCATGTGGCTGCCTCATATGCCCCCGTTGTGACTGAGGTATATTTTTCTTGATAACTTTTGTTAGGATTTTCCGTAATCTCCATCTTATGATTTTTCATAATATTTTTCTTAAACTTTACCTTATAATGATGACTTAACAATGGAAACACTTGTTAAGTTTTTTTTTCATAAACTCCGGCTTATAACGGTGACTTAACAACGAAAACACTTGTTAAGTTTTCCATAAACTTCACCTTATAATGGTGACTTAACAACGAAAACACTTGTTAAGTTTTTCATAAACTCCACCTTATAACGGTGACTTAACAACGAAAACACTTGTTAAGTTTTCCATAAACTTCACCTTATAACGGTGACTTAACAACGAAAACACTTGTTAAGTTTTTCATAAACTCCACCTTGTAACGGTGACTTAACAACGAAAACACTTATTAAGTTTTCCACAAACTTCACCTTATAACGGTGACTTAACAACGAAAACACTTGTTAAGTTTTTCATAAACTCCACCTTATAACGGTGACTTAACAACGAAAACACTTGTTAAGTTTTTCATAAACTTCACCTTATAACGGTGACTTAACAATGAAACATTTGTTAAATTTTTCATAAACTTCACCTTATAACGGTGACTTAACAACGAAAACACTTGTTAAGCTTTTCATAAACTCCACCTTATAACGGTGACTTAACAACGAAAACACTTGTTAAGTTTTTTTTTGTCATAATTTCATCATGTGGGCTACTTCTTTTCAGGTTGCTTAGGAAAATTCGCCCCCAGTTCTCTCACCTGTAGGCTCGCCCTTCCGAGAACCTGATGTTTTGGATAATTCTATTCATGATGATCAAGGTTCTACGACTAGTGCTGCAGCCGAGAGCGAATCTGGGTGCGAAGTGCCTCTTCCCGACCTGGATCCTCATGCGTTCTGCCTAATGGTGCTTCGGGAGTCTCCTCAAATGCATGTCAGCCATCGCTTGGTGATCGAGAAACTGGTGAATCGCCACCCTGAGACCTTCACACCAGATTGCCTGATCTCTAATATTCATGTGATGAGTCACAGACTGGAAGGCATGGCGATCGTTATTGCAGAAATTCCCAGCACCCCCACTGCAAGTGTTATCAGATCCCTTGTTAACAAATTTCTGGGTTTTCTGAAGAAGTTGGGACGTGATGGTTTCCATTTTAACTAGCTTATAACGTATCTGAAGACCTTGAAGAACCAACAACTGATCGGCCAGAGGGAAGTGTTACGAAAGCACCAGGAGGACCAGCAAGCTGAGGAAGCTAGGTTGGTCGCATTGGCACCTCTTTTGGAAGCAGTGGATCAAGAGGTGAAGGATGCCGAAGAAGCTTTGTGCCTGGCCAAACTGAAGCGTGAGATACTCCTGATCGAACGTACGCAAGTGCAAACGAGGCTGGATGTTTCTATTAACGCCCAACGGTCTTTCACAGCAGCTTCTTCGGGCCTTCCTGGAGATTTTTTCTCTTCCTCAGATTTATCTTTTCTTTTAGACTAGTTACTTCTTGTAGACAGATCCTTTACTGCTTTTATCTATGTAATTATTGGGCAATATCTCCCAAAAGAAATTTTGTAATGCTCTATTGTTTATGAATGAAGAACATATACTTTTCAATCCCTTCATATGTTGTGACTATTTGTTGTATGCTATAGAGTTTTGTATTTCTGTAATTCTTCCATTATGCTAAAAAAAATGTCACCGAAAACTTGTATATTTATAATGATAGCTAGTCATAACATTAGTTCAAACTTGGTTGTTTACACATGATAAACCTTCAGCCACTTATTGTTAATATTGAATGGCTTGTCTTCTTTTAACTTCGAAATTAAGCAATAACCTGAGTCATGAGCTTCCTTCACAACGAAAGGTCCCTCCCAGTTGGCTGCGAACTTTGGTAGAGGAAGTCCCCTGATGTGCTTCACTGCTGCTTTCAATACGAGGTCTCCTTCCACGAACTTCCTTGGTCTCACCAAGTTGTCATATGCCCTGGAGAGTTGTTTCGTATATATTTGAAAATGTTGCATCGAGTTATCTCTGTGCTCATCCAACGCTTCCAGCTGTACATGTCTACTATGAGGGAGCATGCTACTTCTCAAGGCGTAACGAGCAGAGGGAACTTCCAATTCTACTGGGAGGATTGCCTCAGCGCCATAAACAAGAGAGAACGGTGTGTATCCTGTGGGTTTTCGCTTGGTTGTTCGATAGGCCCACAAGACAGCTGGTATCTTGTCATCCCATTCCCCCGGAAAGTCTTCCATCATTTTGGCCAAAATATTAATTAGGGTTTTGTTAGTTGCTTTGTCCTCGCCATTTCCCTTTGGGTATGCCACCGTTTGAGTGTGATGAACAATGGATTACTTGTCCGTGAGCATTGTTACTTCAGAATTGACGAAGGGGGTCCCATCATCTGAGAGAATTACTTTTGGAATCCCAAAATGGCAAATGATGTATTCTCTGATGAAGTTTCTCACCACCCCAGCCGTTGCCCGTTTGAGTGGTATTGCCTCTGCCCATTTTGTGAAAAAAAATTTTGCTCCTAGTATCCATATCTTGCCTCTCGAAGAGGGGTGGATTGCCCCTACTAGGTCGAACGCCCAAGTATGAAATGGATAGGGCATTGATAGAGAGTGCAATTCTGCCGATGGGGCATGGATCATATTCCCATGAAGTTGGCAAGCCTTGCATTTTCGAACAAACTCTGCAGAGTCTTTCTCCATCGTTGGCCAATAATACCCCAATGTCATCAACTGATCATACAGCTTGGCTCCTCCTATATGTGTTGGATCGTGCGCTTGTTTGAGGACCTCCACTGCTTCTTCCTTCGTGACACATCGCAAGGGCCTGTTAAAGTACCCCTTTCGATAAAGCTGCCCTTCCTGGACGTAGAACCTGGGAGCCCTTCGTCTCAGACCCATTGCATCTATTTTCTCCATTGGGACAACCCCCCTGAATGAAGTCGATGTAGGGCTGCCTCCAGTCCGTTTGATCTTCAATAAAATGGCACTCAGCTGCTTCGAAGAATAGCTGACACTTGTTGCATTTCCTTTGTAGCTCTGCCGCATCTTGCTTCATTCTAGGCTAGAAATACCCCTCCCTTTGAATTCTCCTATATAGAGGTATCTCATTCGTTTCGCAGTGCTCCTCATGCGTTTTCCTCAATATTTGCTCGGCCTCCTCTGGGCTGACGCATCTTGACAACCATCCTCCTATATTTCTGAAATGGAGATTTCCCTGGCACGTAAAATATTGGGCCAACTCTCTCAGCCCCATCTCCATCTCACCAGACTCCAGTTGTTTCTTAATATCCCTTCGCCAACCCACTTCTTCCTCCATTGGTAGTATTGACTGTACTACCGAAGGGGTTGTTCTTCGTTGGATCATAACTGTAATCTCATTGGTTTTCATTATCATTTTCTGGGCAATAGTGGCATAGGAGTCGGGACGGCGGTTCATCGTTCTGGGATGTCTCCTGATCTTGGTCCGATGGAACTGGTTGAGGAGCCTTTGAATGATTGCTCTATAGGGCGCCAGGCTCATGTGTTTCAACGCATATTCTCCGTTTACCTGCTGAATTACCAAGTTCGAGTCACCCTTAATGCAGAGTGAACGGATTCCCCTCCGAAGAGCCTCTAGAATCCCTAGTACCAACGCCTCGTACTCTGCTTCGTTATTAGAGCAAGGGAAATCTAGTTTGTAGGAAAGGAAAATCTCTTCCATCCCTTTTGAAAGAACAACCCCTGTTCCTCCCTTCTTTTCTGCCGAAGATCCGTCGAACTGCATCGTCCATTCCTCCTCAGTTGCATCCAGGTAATTGGCCTGCAGATCATCTCCTGGAATGTCTTCCCTAGGTGGCTCAAAGGTTCCTGAAGGGAAGATAGCCAATAAGTCAGCATACGCCTGGCTTTTGATTGTGCGAGGGACCACGCATTTTAAGTCATATTCAGAGAGAATGAGGAACCATCTAGCTTCCCTACCAATTAATATAGTCTTTGCGAGCAAATACCTAATTGGGTCACATCTAGTTACAATATGAATGGTAAAAGATAGCATATAGTGCCTAAGTTTTTGTGCTACAAAGACCAGGGCTAAACAATGCCTTTCTAAGCTAGTATATCTAATTTCCGGCCCATGTATAATTCTGCTGAGGTAGTAAACCGGCCGTTCTTGCCAGTCTACTTCCTATGCTAGCAGAGCTCTAACGAACCTCATGGTGCATGTGAGTTATAGCTGCAACGGAGCTCCCGCCTGGGGAGGAACCATGATTTGTGGTGATACGAGCAGCTTCTTCAACCCAACCAAGGACTTCTGGTGAACCTCTTCCCATCTGAATTTCGTGTTCCTTCGCAGCAGCTGCATCAGTGGGTGTGTTATTGCGGCCAATCCAAGCACAAATCTCCTGAGGTAGGAGACTTTACCGAGAAAGCTTTTCAGCTCCTTCTCCGTTTTTGGATATGGCATCTCCAAGATTGCCCGTTGTTTATCCTGGTCCATCTGTACCCCTTGTTGGTTAACCACGAAGCCTAAGAACTTACCACTTGTTACTCCAAAGACACACTTTAACGGGTTCATCCTTAACTTGTACCTCCTGCACCGAGCAAACACCTTCCTTAAATCGTTCAGATGGGACTCCTCCTTCTTTGATTTGATGACCAACTCATCTATGTATAATTCCACAAATTTGTGGAAGAAGTCGTGAAAAATTTCCATCATTGTTCTTTGGTACGTATCCCCGGCGTTCTTAAGTCCAAACGGCATTACCTTGTACATGAAGTTGCCCAACGGCGTTCTGAATGTTGTTTTCTCTGCGTCAGAGGGGTCCATCTTGATCTAGTTGTATCCCACATATCCATTCATGAAGCTATACATCTTATAACCAGCCGTGGCCTCTATCAAACTATCGATGGAGGGTAGGGGAAACTCATCCTTGGGGCAAGCCCTATTCAAGTCTCTAAAATCCACGCAGATCCTTATTTGATTTTTGTCTTTCTTCCCTACTGGCACAATGCTAGATAGCCAGAGGGGATGTTGTATAGGCTTGATAAATCTGCTTCTAATAAGTGTTGGACCTCTTCTTTAATCTTTAAATCTATTTCAGGCTTGTAAGTTCTTATTACCTGCTTTACTGGGATAGCCGAAGGGATCACGTTCAACTTGTGGCAGCTCACTTCCTCATCCAGCCCTTCCATTTCAGTGTACTTCCATGCGAAGACATATATGAACTCCCGATCAGGTCAACCAAGGCTTTTTGTTTCTCCTTAATAAGATCTCTCGAGATGAAGATAGGCCTTGGGTCTTCCCCTTCTCCTGCTAGGTTTAGTTGCTCCAACTCTTGTGCCTGGGGTCTTTGTTGGTCTGTCATATAGTCTGGCTCTTCGGCGACATCTTCTATGAACTCTTGTATGCTGGAGCTGTCTATCACCATACACTGCCCCCATTGATCCACTAAAAAACACTCATATATTGGGTCAACCTCATTGTTAGTTTTTTCGGCTGCCCGTTCACACCATTACAAGCGGTACACCACTTTTCCTTCTTTAGTAACAATCTTCTTGCATTGCCTGCTGGTAGCTGTTGCTACGGCTTTTCTCTTCCTTTCTATGGAAGCCTCAGCGATCCTTTCCCCTGAAAAATGACTTAACACGCTTTGTCGTTGGGCCTCGTGCTCGCCTGGGTCTATCCTGAGTCTCATCTTTTCTTTGAGCTGCTTCGAGATGTTCTGGGGTCTAGGGAGCGCCCGATATGCTTCCTCGATCTTCTTCCCTTCGCCACTCTCATTTAAAGGTCACATTCTTTCTCTAATCGAGGGGACCCATGCTCCCTCCATTCTCCTTGTTAGGACCCGCACGTCCTCTTCAAGGCTCTGTATAGAAGGATGCATCCACCAAGTGTGCTTCTTCGATAGCGAAAGCCCTTTATTTTCCCTAATAGTTACTTCTATCCCCTTGATATTCGCCTTAGCACATTGATGGTACGTTGAGGAAACTAACCCTTGGTTATGCATCCATACTCTCCCTATCAATAAATGATAGGAAGTTGCGCTTTCTATTACATGGAACTTGATATGGGAACTCAGATTTCCCATCACTATTCCCACGTTTACATACCCGATGGATTTGGAAGATTGATTGTCGTAGCCCGAGATTACCAAGGGCATGGCAACTAACCTTTCTTCCGGAATATTAGCCGCGTGGAAGGAGTTGATCGGCATAATGTTGATGGAAGTACCCCCATCCATAAGAGTCCTGACAAAGGTAACCCCGTTAACACTGGCGGTTACATACAGAGGCCTATTGTGGGGAAACCTTACAACTCTATCCGCATCGCTGAACGTTACCTCTGATAGGAACTTCTTTACCAGCCTAGCCATGGGTCCCCTCCACCTTAGCGAGGGGACTGCATTTCTTCTTGCAATATCCAAGATCGCCTGAGTTATCTCCATTCTGCTCTCTTTTGGGATTCCCACTTGGTCGAATTACCAAGTGAACTTTGGATATTTTGAAACTGCGCTATACTCTACGACTGGGTCCGTTTCCTCACCTTCAACGCTGTAGGCGTCTTCTACGTCCCTAGCACTTTCTTCATTATAAACCAGAACTATGTTAGCCATTCCCCTAGTGCAATGCTCCAGTGCCTTATCGAACTCTATTGTTGCCCCTCCCCCCTCCCGTTCTGCCTCCTTATCGTAGGCCGTTACAACATTGGCCCCATGTGCCGGGAGTGGGTTATTGTTAACGTTCTACGGGGGATTTGTAATGTTCCTGCCTTCATGTACTTATCGATGATTCTTCGCAGCGTGAAGCAGCTTTCTGTTGGATGCTGGACCTTTTGATGAACCTGACAATATTTAGGATTGGCCCTAGTTGCCGCGTCAGGCTCTTCCGCCAGGACACCTCTTGGCTCGTAAACCGTTCCGCCTTGGACCATTGCATTATATCAACTCACAGCCTCCTCCACCGTACAAGGTAACGATGGTGGGTCTTCTCTATCTCTTCCGAACTTTCTTTTGTTGTCCTTCCTCCAGGCCTTGCCCCCATCTTCCCTCTCGATATATCCCACCCGTGGGGCCTGAGACCTTCCCCCGATGGGTTGTATCAGCTGTCTGAACACCATGGGAGCCAATATCGGGCTAGGTCGCACCACCAAGGATATATTTCTTGCGGATTTTAGGAATGCTGAAAATTTTCCCTCGCGTGTCTCATTGATCAGGTGCCATATATACTCAGGAAGTAATCCCTCAGCACAAATCTGTAGTAACTTGGCCTCCTTAGCTTCTTCCCTCACATCGAGGGGCCTTTCCCTAAACCTCTGAATATAGGCCACTACCTCTTCTCCTGGCCTTTGCCTCTCCCTGCCAAGTTGGGTTAGGGTGAACTCATCTTCTTCCAAGCAGAATTTCCGGACAAACAATACATGCATCTCCTCCCACGTGGAGACACTATTGGGAGGCAGATGAGAGTACCAAGTGTATGCTTTATCAGTCAGGGATTTGGAGAACTCCCTCAGCCTAAGCTTTTTGTCATTTCAGTGCGCTCCCAAGTGTTCAACGAAATGCTTAATGTGTTCCTTCGGGTTCCCACCCTTCCCTGAGTATTTTTCAAAGGTAGGAGGAATATAGTCCTTCGGGTAGGGTTCGTCGTTGTACTCCTGGGGGTAAGGTGTTCGGAAGTCATCGTAGACCGCTACCACCTCGCCCACAGCCTGCGAGGAAGACTGCATGAACTTCAGCATCTCCTTCTGCATCTCTTTTCTCATCTCTTCCAAGGGCGAGGCTACTGGGGCCACCTGTAACGGGGCCGACGGTTGAGCGCTCGTTGCAACCGGAGAGAACGTTATTGGTAGTGCCGTTGAAACTCCTGAGCCGCCCACAGTTGGGTTCACAACAGAGGGTACACTTGCTGGGATCGCTCCTGTAAAAACCTGCCCCTGGTGGGGCCCCTGGGGCCACTCCTGGTGTTACGAAAGCGTTGGCCTCCAATCCTCCCAGTATAGTTGAAGCTACTGGGGTTTGCAAAAACTCATAAAATTTGCTCATGAGGAGTGCCATCTGGGCAGGTCCCAACCCCGCGCTCGTGGAAGGTTGTGTAGCCCCTGGGATGCCTATCGTTGTTGGAGCCAGCGGTGCCTCTACTCGAGGAGCCCCATATCTTAGGGCCTCCTGCTCCCTCGTTGCCTGTTCTTCATTATGCTGAATGTCATCGAAATTGAGTCTTCGAGTAGAATTATCTTGCGCCATACTCCTTATCTAGAAGGATGCCTCCCTAGCACAGTCGCCAAATGTAGGAGGGTACTATAGATTATATATGGAGGCATAACCCTTATTGAGTATGGTACTGATAATTCAGTTGGTCAAAGCTTAGGATCAATGACAGAACATATAAACATGAACCCAATGAAGGTAAACTCATATTAAACTCACAAAGTCTCTCGTGTATAACTCCGGGAATAATAATGAACTTTAGAAGTGGCTTAGCTAGAGGTAGAGAGAAGTAAGCACCCTAGATACACCTTGGTGGGCAGGTAGAAACACACAAAACACCCTCAGGAATCTCTATCAAGTATTAAAAGCTTCGTAATAAATGACAATGGTGAGTGAGTGAACTCTCCAGTTTGCAATAACTATTTTCAACTCTCCAAAGGATCATCTCTCCTCAGAGGTGGTTGGGGTCCTTAAATAGCCCCTCCCCCCCACACCACCCCCGAAGCAACTCAGTCATTAAGGACTATGAAAGATATCCCTCATACTTTATGTCACAGTATTAAATGCCTGATGCACTAGTTGTCTCCACGTCATAAACATTAAATGCCAATACATGCCTTTTGCCTAACCACTGTGTGTCAAGGGGCTGTTGTCGCAGAGGTGGCTCACCAACTGCCTGACAGCCGTAAATACCACGGTGGTTTACTCAAGTACAAGTCTGAAATTGTTTAGCTGGCTAGTGACATCACCTATAGTAGATGTGACATTAAGTGGAGGGCTACTTGGTTCATTACTCAACTCCCGATGGAACTCCAAGCTGCTCCGCTTGAGGTTCCACAGTCAGTGTCCTTCGGTGTTTTACCAGGTGTATCTAAGATGGTCAGGACAAGCCCCAACGGTGCCTCACTTCTCAATCCTCCAAACCAGGTCCCTCTAAAGTTCCCACAGTGAGGTCATTGGATAGAGCATTGAAAGCTCTCCCAGGCCCTGCCAAGCCTGGTCTCTCGCGAGTACCGTTTGACCTCATACAAACTCTTTTGTTATTATCGTTACGTCATTACAACTGTTAAATCTTACAGTCATCAATAATGAAAATAAAATATGACTAATACAACAAGCTAAAATATGAGCTGCCTCGCTGAGTTGCCACGCTTGAGCTGCCTCGGTTGCTTAATCTCGAACACTGTTGCTAATTGGGAATTTGTTCCTAATCTCGAGATTACTTTCAAGCCCCCTCTAAAACAGTTATGAGCAATTAATCATGAATAATGAAGATGATATTATAACATGTTAATCTCATATCATAGACTAGAATAATTTAAAGGATTATAAATTTCATTTAATTTAGCAAGAGAATATAAATAAGCATCATTCATTAAAAGCCTTTATCATTCTTCACCTTTTTATTTCATCTTTCCATTCCTTATCAAGAATAAAATTAAAGTCATATGCTCCTTATGGAATTTACAATCCGTCAAGTCCCACTTGATAAAGAATGGTTATATTCATATACATATAACGATTCTAAGACCACCCCTTCGAGTTTCCTCACTGGGCATGCCCCTAAATGACCATCATCTTCCAGGTCATATATACCAAGACCACCTGGGAACCTATAATGCAAGACGTCGGGAAGCGGCCATATGCGTGCAGGAGAGTCATAACCACACTCGGAATTACCTCACCATTGCAGAAAGCATACAACAAGCGCTTATATGGCCTAGGACTATATCCACCCTGCATTCACTAGCTAGGGGGCTTCACCTCACGCGCGAACTTCCCTTATGATGGCATTTTGAGAGGGTGTGTTTGAGTAAGTTATCATTTACCATGTTCATGATTTAGTAATTTTTATCATTTATTATAATCATTACCATAGTCACCTCGTTTTCATTAGCGATGTGCATGTTTCATTTTACCGAAACCATAATCCGTTAACATCAACATTTCTGCGTTCCCGAATTATTCCCCAAAAGATCATCACACTTCTATTATTCACAGGGTTGTATATACCTCAATAGAGCCCCTCAAGTCTCCCAACTATGACATTACAACTCCTAATAATTACTAAAAGAAAGTAATGCCCGAGCATCAGTTCATACACTCTCGGAATAAACCCCATATACTACATTTCTAATCTAGGGTGGCTCCCCAATTCATTTAGAACTCTAGGACTCTAATTTTACTTCATTCAAGAAGGTTCCTAGGTCATAAGCCTAAAGAAAAGGTTGGAATTGAGCTAAGAAAATCACTCAAAACTGCAAGATTTCTGAATCGATTCGGCCAGAAAAACTTGACTTTCTGCATAATTACCGAATCGATTCGAACGAGCCGAATCAATTCAATCTACTCAGACCTGGAAATCGTCCTTGGACGAATCGATTTGGACAATCCGAATCGATTCAGTCCACCCAGAATTGCCAATTTTGGCTATGGAGTCTTGGACTCCTAAACTCCCCTATCTCATTTCCATTCAAACCAATGTCATTTATTTCCACCAATACCTCATTAATATATCTAACTACTATCATTTACATCAATAAACATCCAAATCATCCTCTAAGGATTCAAAACCCATAAATCCATAAAATTCCTAACATTTATAAACCACAACCAATACATAACTATCAATACCAATTACCCATCTTAAATCATATAGTAGCAAGTACAAAACTTGCCTTAACCTTGAAAATTCAGATTTGAGGAAGATGAATGCAAGATCAATCTCCAAATTTTCAATCCCTCTCTTTCTCTTTTCTTCTATAAAGCTCTCTTCTTCTCTCTATCTCTCTAGGTTTACAATTGCACTTAAGAGAAATAAATGACTTAGCAAGACTAAATCGTGGCATTAGTCCAAAATTCCAACTTAAGTGGTTAATACAACATTAAAATGACTCACAACTACACAATCGAGTCAAAAGTGCCCGAAACATAAAAATGCAATATGGCACTTATTTTGACTATCTCGCACATTTCGGGACCAACCACGGCCTCCAAATTATCATTTGGAAAATCTATAAGTCATTTAAAGTTTCGGTTTGATTTTAAACCATGAGTATCATTTAATGCACATGACACTATAAAATGCAACATGAGGATATTTACATACATATACAGTAAATATGCCACAATTACAGTAAATATTAACCTTTACTCACTCAATTTATATTTACTCCATTACCCAACATTTTATATAATTACTTCACATAGTAAATTAATATAAAATCAGTTCTCAAAAGCGAGGGTTGTTACACAAAATTAGCAGGTACGGTTCATAAGAAATTCTTCATAAAGCTAAAACTCTTATACTAACTTATACTAATAGGTAACTCCAGTAATTTTATGTAAAGGTTTAATCGAGTTTAAACGTATACATGAAAATATGTACAACCTAAAACATGTCATCAATATTAAGAACCTATATCTCTAAAAGGAATATCAATATCTATAGATAATAATTGTCTAAGGAAAATAAAACTGTAGATCACCAATCAGACATAGATTAATTAGGAAGGTTCATTAAATCGAATGGGTTTTAACCGAAACTTTCCAAAGGTTCTAAAAAGAAAGATTTAACAGCTTTAAAAAATTAAAACGTATAGGTAATATTCTATACCCGGTTATCTCACTAAACCAATAGAACCTACATCAAAACGATATTGTTTGTTAAAGCATGGGAAGAGTCTGAACAAAATAAAATGGCTTGAAGGTCTTACACCTGTTCGAATACTATTGGGTAGTTAACACACAATCAGGATCAAGCAATAAAATGCATCACATCGATAAATATTAAACCATCAAATTAAAAAGTAATCCATGAACAGAAATGCACCAAATAAATGTGTGTGATAAAAAATGATAAACACCTAAAAGTGTTTATTTTATACCCCGAATAGACGTATTTTAGTTGCTAGTTCACAAAAAATTGTGTCTTATATGCGTAAATTTTTAATGTGCAGGCTTGATCGTCGTTTGCGGAAGTTCGACGCTTATTTCCAGGAAAATATGCGATTTATGAAGCTAATTCCCCAGTCCCGTACCAAACTCAATCATATCCTAGCGCATACCTTCACTCGAGCCTCGTGTGTGTGTGTGTTGTGTTGAACTTTTACTATTTTTATATTTTTATTTCGAGTCGTCTTTATTTTTAGGATTTATTTTAGATTTATTTAGAGTTTTCTAGAATTTATTTTCTATTTATTTTTATTTTTTATTTTAGTATTTATTTTTACTTTTGCTAGATTTTATATTTTTAGGACTTTAGGTTTTATTTTTACTTCATTTATAGTTTTTATTTTATATTTAAGTCGTGTGTATATTTTTAGCAAATTTTTTATATTTTATTTTTACACATCGATGAGTTGTTTTTTTATTTTCCTTTATTTTTAGTTGTTAGTTAGTTTATTATTATTTTGTTTTGTTTTATTGTAACGCCCCGCCCGACCGGGTAGAGCGAACGGAGCGCTAATGCGATAAAATAAATTCAAATCCACAAGTGACAAGGTATAGAGCATCTAAATAAACCCACAATGATATAAATCCACTAATCTCAATTCTTCAAATAAATACAACAAATCTCTCGAATTACATACAACAACTAACTCGAAAATAAAATACATATCTCCAAAGCTCTATACATCAAAATAATACAAATCTTTCCCAAACAATCCTCACTAAAATCAATCTCCAATAATCCATAGCGCTCAAATCCATGCTAACCTGCCACTAAAAGAAAATATGGGGAAGTACACAATACGACATGAATTATGCTCAACAAATACGGATTAGCAACGAATAAAACGTAACAACACGAGTACGAATATTCAAATCAAAATGAAAATCTTAAAGCATTTCATCATTATAATTTCTCAACAATACATCATTGGGTAACCAGTCCTCACCCCATTCGCATATGCTTTATCAAGCTATAGCCCGGGAATAGGTATTTTGGCGGGTACGCAACATTCGTGCCATATTAAAATCTCATGACAACGTGCTCATCAACAATATAATGATACCACATGAATCAAAATAATTTCAACAATTATTTTCCAGATTTCAATGAAATTATCAATTCAAATATGAGTTCAATTAATAAGAACTCAAAGAGAATGACACTCGCGAGATTTAAGGAGCATATTCTTTAAAACCCCATACCTCAAACCATGATGAGAAACCAATGATCACATCCTCAAGATCAACACAAAAGATCTACAAAATCTCCTCCAAGAACCTCCAACAAAATAGCCCAAGAACACCTCTAATCTAAGGCTGGAACTCACAAATCTCAAGGGCCAATGTGTATATAAAAAGAAGAGGAATATAAAATATGTTTGCTGCCAAAAAAGTTAAGCCAAGATGATGTTAAAAGGTTTGCCCACAACTTACTTTTATAATGCAAAGAAATGAAGAGTTGGAATCCAAAAGACTCCTTTAAATAAGGTAAATAAATGAAGAGTTGGAAGCCAAAACAACTCCAAGAGTTAAAAACATTTTAAAATCATTTTAAAATCCGTTTTAACTCCGTTTTCAAAACAGTTTGAAATTCTCGCCTTTAAAAATAATAACCAACATATTTGAGTAATAAAAATAATTTTATCAAAAACTTTATTTTCCTTCATTTTCCAAAAATTAATTAAAATAGCCCAAAAATTACACGGGTTGTTACACTTCCCCACTAACAATGGAATTTCGCCCTCGAAATTCGCCGAATGCCTAACTCTAAAAAATCGCGCTAACAATCTCCAAAAATAATTTTGTCTCCAAAAATAATTTCCTCACATCTAATCTAGATGCCTAACACGAATATCACCTAAAATTTTCTATCTCCAAAAATTTCTAACCACGCAATGAACCAAAAACCCAAGCCCCGAGCGTTGCCGTATACCTAAGCTTTGATGCCATTTGTAACACCCCGCCCGCCCGGGGAGAGCGAACGGAGCGCTAATGCGATAAAATAAATCCAAATCCATAAGTGACAAGGTATAGAGCATCTAAATAAACCCACAATGATATAAATCCACTAATCCCAATTCTTCAAATAAATACAACAAATCTCTCGAATTACATACAACAACTAACTCGAAAATAAAATACATATCTCCAAAGCTCTATACATCAAAATAATACAAATCTTTCCCAAAAAATCCTCGCTAAAATCAATCTCCAATAATCCATAGCGCTCAAATCCATGCTAGCATGCCACTAAAAGAAAATATGGGGAAGTACACAATACGACATGAATTATGCTCAACAAATACGGATTAGCAACGAATAAAACGTAACAACACGAGTACGAATATTCAAATCAAAATGAAAATCTTAAATCATTTCATCATTATAATTTCTCAACAACACATCAATGAGTAACCAGGCCTCACCCCATTCGCATATGCTTTATCAAGCCATAGCCCGGGAATAGGTATTTTGGCGGGTACGCAACATTCGTGCCATATTAAAATCTCATGACAACGTGCTCATCAACAATATAATGATACCACATGAATCAAAATAATTTCAACAATTATTTTCCAGATTTCAATGAAATTAGCAATTCAAATATGAGTTCAATTAATAAGAATTCAAAGAGAATGACACTCGCGAGATTTAAGGAGCATATTCTGTAAAACCCCATACCTCAAACCATGATGAGAAACCAATGATCACATCCTCAAGATCAACACAAAAGATCTACAAAATCTCCTCCAAGAACCTCCAACAAAATAGCCCAAGAACACCTCTAATCTAAGGTTGGAACTCACAAATCTCAAGAGTCAATGTGTATATAAAAAGAAGAGTAATATAAAATATATTTGCTGCCAAAAAAGTTAAGCCAAGATGATGTTAAAAGGTTTTCCCACGACTTCCTTTTATAATGCAAAGAAATGAAGAGTTGGAATCCAAAAGACTTCTTTAAATAAGGTAAATAAATGAAGAGTTGGAAGCCAAAACAACTCCAAGAGTTAAAAACATTTTAAAATCATTTTAAAATCCGTTTTAACTCCGTTTTTAAAATCGTTTAAAATTCTCGCATTTAAAAATAATAACCAACATATTTGAGTAATAAAAATAATTTTATCAAAAACTTTATTTTCCTTCATTTTCCAAAAATTAATTAAAATAGCCCAAAAATTACGCGGGTTGTTACATTTATTTTATTTTATTAGTTTTTATTTGAGTCATGTTTAGTTTTTAGAGTTTGTATTGTGTGTCATGTTATTTTTAGTTTTTATTTTATTTTTTAGTGATTTTTTTTTAGTTTAGTTTTATTTTTAATTTAGTTTAGTTTTTACTTTTATTTTACTTGTTTTTATTTTATTAGGTTTATATTTATTATTTTATTTTATTTAAGGTGCAAAGTTAAACACACACACACACACACACACACATATCCCACACCCTACCTAACCCAAACACTCTCATTCACACACACCATATTAACCTATACCCCATACACAAAAACAATACACTCACTCACACCTAATTACAACGCACCTAACATACACACAAACACCTCACTCGCCTATACCCTTTTCTCCTACACCTTACCACACCAACTACCACCCACTTCATCTTCAACCTTCACCCATACTCTCTCTCTCCAAACTCCATAACCAAACCAGCACCACACCCATTAACCTCCATTAATCCAACACACCACAATACCCAACAAAACCCGATTTCAACACTAATTCCAACAAACTCGAAATCCCATAACCCTCCTTCCCGACGTCCTCTAACTCGCTTTTAACATTGGAACCGCTAGCAACCCCTCTTGGCGATCCACTTCCCAACCCGAAACCATACACCTCAACAACCACTGCCCCGTTTTAGACCTGAAACCCGTTGTGACCCCTGTAGCACCCCAAATATGGTGGCATGACCCCATCACCCAAACTTCAACCATACCCAAAACTCTACCCTTATCCTCCGAGAACCATAACCCGTCTGACCCCGGACCTGCCCAACTCCCCTTAAACAGACCACTGAAACCCAGTTCAAATACCCAAATTCATTCTTTCAAGACCTATTTTCCATTTTCAGACTCCAAACCAAAATCGTTTTTACTCCTGCATAAGTCAAATCCCAAGCCAAGACCAAAAATAAAGTAACCAAATAACCCACGTGTCTTTTAAGACTTAACCCACTAATTTCAAAAATACCCCCAACTTATTCCCTACCTTATTTCCCCACTTCTTCCACATGACCTCACCCATTGCCTTAATTACCCTCACCCAAATAGCCTCACACCTCACACCCCTCATGCGCACAAGTGTGTACCTTCCCAATTCACCCCTAAGCTCCATGGCCACATTATTTAAAGAAGAAAAAGACCATATTTTACGGAGAAAATTCTAGAGTTAAAAAGAGATTTTTTTTTAGTTTAGATTTTTATTTTTATTTTTTTTAGATTAGAGAAAAAATTCAATAAATTCAGAAGATGATGGAAGAATTGGTGAATTAATGCAACTGAAGGCAATTTTGGTTTGACTACTCCTCTTTAATTTTCATTTTATGCTCTTATTTGATTATAATTTTTATTGGATGATAATTATGGAGGGCCAATCATCACATTCAAGGGATTAATTGAAACTCTCATGAATACAATTTGATTTAATTGTCAATTTTAATTTTGTTAGTTTCCTTTGATTAGTAAATTTAATTCCTACTTATTTTCACATTTAGAAATGGAAAATCATCCTTGAGAAAGGATTGAAAATTGTATTATCATTGGAACATTTGATTCAAACTACAGATAGGCTTATCACTTGATTTAAATGTTAGTATAATTTTCATCTACTCTTGTTTTTATTTTGTCTAATTAAAGTTAGTTTGATGAATCGATCCTGGCGGGTGATTCATTTAATTGATTCTAATTCATTTAGAGTAGTGCTTGTGGGAATTAAACTTACTTTTTCTAAAAGAATATTCGATTACTTCATTAGTGTAATGAGAATTAGCTTTTGAAGTAAATGAATATTTTGGAAATAGATGAAATTAAAATATTGCAAGCTAGATTAATTTGTGTGAATTAAGGGTGGATTTTCCATCCCTTGAATATTTTTCTCTCATTTAGTTACATCTCAATCATTTTCACCACTCACTAGTTTATGTTTTTCACATTTTTATTTTAGTTTGATTACCCTCTTTTTATTTAGTTCTTAGTTTAAATTACCATCTTTATAAGATTATTTTAATATTTGAAAAAGGTAAAAAAATTAGAAAAGGTAAAAAATCAGAAAATATAATAATAAACAAATTAATTGCATGCCTCGCTTGTATGTTTCACCCTTAGACTTGGATTGAATTCCTTACTTACCATTACACTCTAGTATTGATATAATTTTATAGGTATGAAAGGTTTTGATTAGAGGAGCTTTCAAACAAAGACACAAAATACCGAAAGGTCATCTTTATGAAATGGTGTCCTTGCCAATCTTTGGAGCTTGAAGCATTGGAGAGGATTTCCGTTGTGATTCACTTTTATTCCGTTTATTTTTATTTTTCGTACCATTTTTCATTTATTTTAGAAGGCTTGTATTATGACTTTACTCCCTTGCGTGTATTGCGATGCCTAGAGACAACATCTATTTTTTATTTAAATTTGTAATAATTGAAGAAAAGCGGTATAGGGAGACCGGATAAGGTACAGAGAGGGAATACAAAAGAAAGGAAAAGAAGCCTCTCTACCTTGGGTCAGTAGGACTCCCAGGGCCGACTGAGATAGGCGTGATCTCCCCCCGATCAACTCAAATTGTTCATAACCCCACAGCGTAAAAATTGTGTGAGATACATTTCTAAACCCTCGCGTAGCGAGTCAATTGTGTGTGTGATTACGTGCTCTTGTGTGATTTTATTCTCGCACTTATTTTCGAATGGTGTGATGAATTAAATTACTAAGACCTACACCCGGTCATTCACGAGAAGGAATTTCATCACCCAACTCACTCGCTTACCACTTGTGTGCTACCCTAGCCATCATTAAATTTAAAATTAATTTACTAGGTAGCCCAATAGGAAAACTTTTTGCAAAGGCGATCACTAAGATAAATTCCATTATTTTTACCACCCGCAGACTTAATTACAATTTGGCAACACTTTCACTAAATGTAAAGATAAAATTTGGCTATTTGCTAATTAGGAATTATCCTTTACTTGTGTATGTCCAATTCTATTCTTTTGATAGTCAATTTTAGTTAGTTCGTCGAAATTCAAAGAGTCCATATTTTTCCCATCTTTTCTTCCAAAAACAAAACTCAATTATATTTTCTTCCTTTCTTTTTCAAAAAAATCAGAAAATATTTTCATTCCTTTTTAAAGAAATATTTCAAAAATTCAAAAAAAAAAATTCTCCTCTCATGGCTGACGAATACCCCTTGCGAGAATATTTTGGCCATTTCCCTATCTCTCGAAGAAAGTTTGAAGTGGAGCCCGAGTCGAACCTCCATACTATACTTAGAGGCTTTAACTCTTAAACACAAACCATTAACACTCTTGCGTAGTCCATGCATGCATCTCATATTCCATCACCTCCGATGGTGAGTGTCAACGCATTTGATACTTCGTCGTGCACCACATGTCTTCACGCCGATCACTTGCCCCATACGTGTCCATACGTTTCATATCCATCTGAATCCACCATGGAACAAGTGTATCCATACGACACTATTTTAGAACCCACTCCGTCCTATTATCACGATATTTCCAATAATGAGTGGTGTGAGCAACCCGAGTATTCATGGAGGCTTGATCACCCTCCCACGCAATACGAATCCCAATATTGTGTTGTGGATCCTCACATGTTCCAACAGTCGTCATAGCATCCTAGTGAACATTATACCGATCAGTTCCCTCACTACACACCCTATGATTATCAACCCTTTATCTCTCATGGGTATGCTTCTCCTATGTATGAAAAATTGGCCCCACTCCACAAACTTCATACGAGTATTCTCTGTTTTCACATGTTGGTAGTGAGTTGTGTCCACCTCCACGGCCACCATCCGCCACCACTTCAACATCATCATCCACATACGCTCTCGAGGAACTATTGCAACAGTTCATGGTTGAGCAAGAGCAAGCCACTCAAATTTAAACTCAAGATCTCCAAAGGCTTTAACAATGATTAAATGAATTTTAGTGTGCGAGAGAGTCGAACATTCCCATGGATCCACCCATTATTGCACCTGAGTTTGATGGTGATGTGTCCTCTTGTGACATAGATTTTGAGTGTGACCAACCCTACCACCTCGAGAATCTCGAAGATGAGACCATTCCATGGTCCGGGATCCAAGTTGACAATGGTGTTGATTCATACAATGATTGTGAGACTGATCCCGAACCTTGCGCATTCAAAGAACCCATAATTGAGGTTCATATTCCTTCTCCTTAAGAATCCAAATATATGCCCGAGTCTACACCTATTGAGCCCATCGTGTGTGTTCCTGAGGAACCACTTCATTTTAGGTTAGCTCCGGCAACGAGTGCTGACCATTTTTTCGATATATAATTCGAGATAGTTCCTACCTATCCGAATGTGGATGGTGTCCCACCATGCATGGCTCCCTTTGAGCCCAATATTTTTAGTGATTCCTCTATCTTAGAATATGGTGCCACGTCTTACCCACCCACCACATTCGCTTCTGATATTCTTGTGGAGAAGTTTACCACTCCATCATTCGATCCCACACTACCTTGTGAGTATTCCTTTATTACTCCCGATGAATGTGTCGCCCCTACACTTGAGCTGGATCATCTTCCTCCACCGTTTATCCCACCCAACCCACCCATTATTTCACCTTCTATGCCACCACCTTTTTTAGATATAATCACTTTTCCTCAACAGTTCACCTATGTTTATTTAGGTCCTTACTTGAACCCACCCTCCAACATTTATGAGAGTATTTGTGGTGATACTCTCCACTTTCGTGACATCGATCTTGTTCCATCATGCACACTGCTTACTTAAGATGTTGATTTTTCTTCACATCAGCTCCCTGCTGTGTCACGACGCGCCCATTATCACCGCCCATTTTTAGAACGGTCGTGTGATTTTTATGAGGCCCACCCCATTCCACTTTCCCCACCATTTCGCCTCCCCATCCAACTTGAGCATCATGATTATAGGGCCCTTGTTGCCCTCACCTTTCGACTCTATAAGGCTAGAGACCGATGCCTCTTCACCCTTACCCTTTCCTTTCTCCCTTATACATTCCTACCCACCTACCCTTGGTCCACCAATGCTTTGCATCTTGTGATGCACTTTTCCATACAAGTGCATTGAGCCTTATAGCCTTTATCCAACAAGACTGACGCTTCAGTCTTGTTTAGGGGTGATTCTCATCACCCAAATTTATGTCACCATGTGCTTTCCTGTATCCTATCTTTAGGGTGAGTTTTGATCGGCCTGGTTGAAGACATTAAACTTAGCGCTATCGAGAGGCAGCCCGTCGTTTCTTGTATGAGTCTCATCCTATTTGGGGTGGTGTTTCACATCACCCTACGCTTTTCATGTTTATAGACTTGTACAATTCTGTCATAATATTACTTCTAGGTTTATTTTTGGCTTCATCGATCCACTTCATCAGCAGATGATTGTGGTAATCTCTTTCCTACCTTATGCTCTCAATTTTAAAAATCATTTTACTTAACATCGATGTCGCGCCCCGACTTAATTAACTTAAAATCATCCTTTTATTTAGAGATAAATTCCCTTAAGCAATACTTTTCTTTAATTCTTTCTGAAAATAGCACCATATTTTTTTCCTTTTACTTTTTCAAAAGCATGTTTGGATGAAAACATAACTAACCTAACATGTAATTTACAAGTACTAAACAACTTTACAGGAAAAGTTCTTTAGTTTAACATTTACCAAAAAAGCTTATTGATATTCAACCCATAATAGATATCCATTACTCCCTCGTTTTTAAGGTCCTAACTTGGCAGTGAACTCCAAACAATAGGCATACCTGAAACATAACATTATAGGAGTGTAAGCAACAAAAGCTTAGTGAATGACCATATACTACTCATATAACTAATTTAAATAACCATTTTTATTTTCAAATGTTATAACCCAACGGGAATTATGTAACTCTCGCAAGTCTGGACCCGCCACAGTCCCATTAACCCACCACAATTATTGGGGACCACCACATCCCATAATTAGGCACGAGTACAATAAACCTTTAAGTTGGATTAACGGGACCGCCATATCCCGTAAGACCCACCACATCCCTTAACATTAGATAAAGGACTCTCCACAGTCCATAACATTAAATAACTTTGCTTAACATTTTTAATCAGATGCATATGTTTCACAAATACCACATCACTCCATAAACAGTTTAACACGTATATTTAACTAGACAATTCCATATAAAATTATAAGCATTTATAATGCACAGAGAAGGTCACTCACCTTGAATTTGGTACAAAGATTAATACCAAAACTATTTCCTTGGTATGGTAGTGTTAGCCGCTTCCCCACCTAAGAATGTTTGGATACATAAGCTTGTTTATCTCTCGATAATCTTCCTTAATCCTTCACTAATTTATCCTAACCTCTATTTCTTCCATGTAACTCTCAAATCCACTTGAAATTCTGATGAAAATGAATAATAATGGAGGTTTTTAAGGTCTTTAAATCAGCATAAGTAACCTCCCCTTGGTCCAATCAAAACAAGCCATGTGTTCCACTAATAAGACAAAATACTATTTAACGAATAAACATATTTACCCTTTTTTCGTAATTTTAGTATAACTCCTTACTTGGACCTCTGTTTTACACACCGTTTACTGTGTTATAAACTTAGATCATATATCTACAACTTTGATATTTTGTGTTTTCCACAAATCATAAAACTAGTATGCCTAATTTGTGCCCGAACGAAAGGGTAGCAATTTACCAAAAATCTCAAAACTTTCACATTTGGCGACCTAACATTGCTAATTTCGGACCAACACCTTGGTTTAATTTTATGAACATAATGATGAATTAGAAACATGTTTTCATGATGGATTTAACCACATAACTAACCATATGATCTAAACAAGTTATCCCCAATCATAAGCTTGATTAACATCTACTGCAACCAACACATATATCACATGAGTATGCATCCCCCAAATATGATAATTAACATTTTTAACACCTCTCACCAACTTATAACTTATAATTAATCATATGATTAACATTCCTAATCACGTTTAGGGCTTTACAATTCTACCCATCTTATAAAAATTTCGTCCTCAAAATTTAACGCATAAGAACTTACCAAAAGATGAGGATATCACACCTTCATGTTATTCTCTCTTTCCCATGTGGCATATTCTATATTTTGATTTCTCCATGTTACCTTAACTAATGGAATGGTTTTACTACGTAACGCGTGTTCTTTTCGATCTAAAATAACAATTGGTTCCTCCATGTAGGTTAAGTCATCTTTAATCTCTATCGGTTGTGAAATAAACACATGTGAAGGATCAACCATATACTTACATAACATTGATACATAAAAAAACATTGTGTATCCGAGACCATTATTGTAGAAAAGTTAATTTGTAATCTACAACTCCAACTCATTTCACTATTTCATAAGGCCAATGTACCTAGCACTTAATTTGCCTTTTTTCTCAAATATCATGACCCCTTTCTACGGAGAAACATGTAGGAAAATGTGATCACTGTGACACCCCGCCTAATTAAATACCGGGTGATCAGTCCTTTATTAAATTATAATCAAGGTGACGGTCGTTTCATTCTTAGCATCACTGTCGTAAAAATAACTTTACTAATTTAAACACCCTAAATAATTAAGCTAAGTGTCAAAACCATTTTTTGTAGACATTACTTTCCAAATTTTATTTATATAAACCAACATTTTATAACTTTACGTAATTCATAGATAAAGAATCACACGACAACTATCCTGGAACATGTAATCCAAATAATTAAACATCCAACAAATTAATTCCAACATTTAAAACTTTAAGGAAAACATCTTGACAATAATAAATCCCAAAGTGTAAATACTGGAAATAAACGAATCATAATATCCAATGAAACAACTGAATAATGAAAAAGGGTGACACATGCCCAACTGGAATAAATAATGCTAGGAGTGGAATCAAATAAATGAGGTCGTCTAAGCAAGAGGCCTGCAACTCACACATAAGCTGCAGCGCGTTCCTTCCAAAGGATCCTATGCAAGACCCCCTGTGGTTGGGCACCTGTAATATATAGATATATATACAAGAGGGAAAAGAAAATGGAAACGAGCCCGATTGTAAAAACGATTTAAAATTTGTTTAGCAAGTATTTAAATAGTTTACTGGCCAATGCAATAACATATTAGTGCGGCACTCCCTTGAGAAATTATCACCTCTCTACTAATGTGCACGCCTATCGCACTAACCTTCCCAACGGTTTAACTTATCTTATCTTAGGTTGCTCGTAAGATTTAAACTGACAAATTCAATTGTTTGAGAGGTTAATTTCATTTAACAACAAAATTCTCATTTAAACATTATTTACCAATAAAGTTTCTCAGTAACACATTATAATTTTTCAAACACTTATTCCCAAATTGAAATAGTTATTCCATTCTTACTTACCATAGTCACAACAGGTAGTTCCCAAATTCCAGATTTAAATATATATATATTAAATACTCATAAAATATATATATTCTAACAGCACTCCACATAATAACTATGGTGCGGGCATACTCTGCTATCCAGTCCCCGTATCACTCGTACTAAGGGAAATACAAGTTCGGAATCACTCTCGAACTGTATTGAAACAAACACAAATAATATTGAGGCGAAGCATAGTTTCCAAGTCCAACATGTGAGCACATACCCTCACGTCTCTTAGGACCGTGACTATCGATCTGATAGCCTTTACCTAGGATTCCTATCTTCTAGGGTACGAGTCAATATCCCCCATAAAGGTCCCATCATGATAAGACTGTCCCAGCGCGGTAACCTCAGGGATAGCAAGTAGCGCGGGCATGATTTTTACACGTATATAGTATCTGTATAAACACAGTCATATAAATACACTACTATTACCATATAAAGTTTAGGTACATACTCACGAACCATAATTATGATATTTGTCCTTATTACTCGTTATTTAGTTATCACGTATAACGTTTGCCTCTTATCTTAATTTGTGGGATTATCTCAATTTACTACGTAACACTCATGGATTCTTATCTTTCCAAAGTGAAATTTCAGTAGATACTTATTTATTATTTCACACAATCTACCTTATGCATCTCCCCACTTTAATGCATAGATCAATCGTCCCTTATATGTAAACATCCTCGAAAAATATAAATATCGTCTTACATTAAAGGTTTCATATTTTTAATAAGTCCTACTAGTCTTCTTTATCTCCCAAAATATTTTAATAAGGATGTCCAAAGATTATTACTCATTTAAATTGAATTCAACTATTTATAAGGGGAAATATGGGTCTACCAGGAGGGGTCGATCGATCGATATAAAGGGGTCCATCGATCGAACCTTCAATCGATCGAAGCTCTTGGCTCGATCGATCGATTAAGCAGGTCTGGCTAATTCTGCAGAATAGCAGTTACGGGTTCTACCATCCAACAACATCCCAATATAGATTTTTAACTCCCAAACTCCCAAAAATTTATACCACAAACGTCCTAAACCCAAATGGACAATATTTAACGTAAAGCATGTGAGTTTTCATCAAGATTCATGGATTAAAACTGCCCAAATTCGTACAATACTCATGAACCCTAAAAATTTCTTTAACTTAATTCAAATCAGTCTTTCTCCAAAAACTCTACTTCTAATTCATAATAAATCCATGGTTAAACCTCTACACATGAAGGGGATTTCCCGATTATTATCTATATCACTAATACATGCAATTTTCTAATCTCTAACATGGATTTTCTTTCATAGAACTCATCATAATCAACCCAAAACTAACATGAATGAAGAATTAACGAAATTAAGCAAGATAAATCCTTGCCTAGGAATTTTTGGTCTCTGATTTTTGCTGAAATCAGTGTGGTGGTGATCCTTATTACGCGATCTTTCATTTGGCGGCGACGGCGGCGCAAACGGAGGAGTTTTCGGTCTAGAACACCTTGGCAAGCTCTCTCCTTCCTTCTCCAATGGTCGTCACTTGTTTTTGTTTGTTTTAACCCTATAAGAATACCCTAGGCATCTGATATAACCCTTGCAAATTCGTGGGTTTAATTACCCAAAATTACAAAATGCCCAAAATGCCCTCCCGGGGTACTAATTAAGCCCAAAAACGCCCCGAGACCCAAACTAAACCCCCGGGTACACTTTTCTGACTATCTCGACCTTTCTGAACACTTTGGCGCACTCAAAACGACCATACGAGCAATATATAATTTATTCACTTTTATTAATCAATATTTAGTCCCGACACGACACAGGCGCGTCCCGACTTAAATTTTCAAAATTGGCATTTTATTCACTCGTGACATTTAATAGAGCCAATATCATATATTAATTTGCTCATTAGTAATATTTAACAAGTTTTCCATACTTACTAACTCACATCACATTAGTAACTATAAAAAAATAATTAATTTCCGGATTTATATTAAATTAATAACTCACATTAAATTTAATAAATCCCCAAATTTAGAAAGCATAAACATACGGGGTATTACAATCACCTTCCTCGAACTTTAATTCCTTCCTTATGTTGTCTGGATAACCTTTTTGTCTACTTTTCACCACCTTCAAGTGATTACGAATAAAATTTATCTTCTCACTAGTCAGTTGCATAATTTCTGGCCCAAGTAGTCTTCGTTCTTCTACTTTTGTCCAACACACTAGGGTCATGTACTTCCACCCATACAAGGCTTCATAAGGAGCCATCTCAATACTCGAATGATAACTATTATTATAAGCAACTCTATTAATGACAAGTGTTCATCCCAACTTCCCTTGGACTCTAATACATAAATTTGTAACATGTCTACGAGTGTCTGGATCATTCTCTCTAACTGCCCATCAATCTAAGGATGAAAAGTTGTACTAAATTTCAATTTAGTCCCCAAAACTCGTTGTAAGATAGGCTAAAAGTATTTAGGATTTCGATCAGAGATAATAGAAACAGGTGCACCATGCAATCTAATTATCTCATCCACATATATGTTGGCATATCTATCCATGGAATAAGTAGCTTTAAAGGGAAGAAAATGTGCAGACTTAGTTAATCTAGCAACGATAACCAAAATAGAATCAAACCCTCAAGATGATTTTGGTTAACCTATAACAAAATCGGTAGTAACATGCTCCTATTTCCACTTAGGAATAGGTAAGGACTATAGTAAACTACTAGGTTTTTGATGCTCCGCCTTCACTTGTTGACAATCAGTCATCTAGCAACAAAGTCTACAATATTGTTTTTAATTCCGAGCCACCAATAACATTGTTTCAAATTTATATAAAGTTTCGTGCTTCCTAGATACACATCGTATAAACAACAATGGGCCACCTTTAAAATCGTTCTCCTTAAATTAGGCACATTAAGTAAACACAACGGTTATCATACATAACAATCTCATTATTACGAATTGAAAATTCAAATGCTTTACCCTCATATTGTCTTTGATTTTCTCCAATTCTATATATCTTGCTTGTGATGGTCATATCCAGTCTATCAACATAGGTCTACATTTAAATTCCCCAATATTACACATGACTCATTCAAAGTTAATTCCACCTCAATTAAAGTTAACTCTCTCAGCAGGTCAACTCGAACACAATAAATACAAGATACACTACTTAGAGATTTTCTACTCAAAGCATGAGCAACAATATTAGCCTTACTCGGATGGTGATGTATTGTGTAGTCATAATCCTTTATAATTTCCATCCATCTTCTTTTCAAGCAACATAATTACCATCAGCAAAAATAACATGCCCCAAAAATACTACTTTGGTCTAGCCAAAATTCGAAATTAGGAAATTTAGTGTATAACTACTTTTCTCGCAAGGCCTATAAAATAATACGCATATGACGTTACGTTCCCTAATAAATTTAAATTCAGGTTCATCCGGTAACCGAAACCTTACCTCCCTTCTAAAATAATCTAAACATACATGATATGAGGGCAACCAAACCATACCCAATATCACATCAAATCCATGCATACTAAAAGGTAGTAAGTCAACTAAATACTCCTTTTCACTTATTCGCACCATACACTCCCTACACACCCTATCAATAAAAACCAATCCTCCCCACTGGAGTAATAATATCTAAACCAGAATCTAATGATGATAATGGTTTATTAAAATGCAATAGATAAAGCAAAACATAAAGAATGTGTAGAACCAGGATCTATAAACACATAAGCCTCTTTATCATTCATATGTAAGGATAGTCGTCTAATGATTTCTTATCAGTGAAAGCCAATTCCGAAATCATTTATTATTTCATACCTTCATATACTTATGTTGAACATTCTCACATAATATATTATCGATTGTTCCCTCTTATATTCATAATGAGTGAACATTCTTAATAAACCAAACATCACTCTTTACGTTTCTCACTTCATTCCCATAGTCTTTCCTTATCATCGTGTAACATTTCAAATAATAAATATTCTATTACAAGACTAACTTTTTATAGTTCATCCCTCCAACTTCCATTCATTACTTCAAATGATAAACATCATATTACAATACCAACTTATTACATGTCATCTTCTCATCTTCCACTTAATACCAAATATATGTGTTTGGCTTTGACTACTATCCGTATCATCTCTGAAGTTTTAGATTATGTTAAATATCATTCTTACGATCCTTAATATAAACATAGCTTCACCACTTTCCACATATCGATAATGAACAATCACTAAATGTATATTTTTAACCAATATTCCATATTCACTTTCATGTATCTTGTGTAGTCATGCACTATGAACTCAATATAACTTCTTACTATATTCCTATTTTCAGTATCGTTTGATTCTTCTTTAACTAAACATACAATGACCTTAAAAAGTCATTTATCCAACACAATAACATTACAATCATAATCTTACCCCAATCTTTTTAACATTATAGTCTTACGCAACATCATTAATACACTAAAATTAACCGTTTGGTAACATGGATGTTAAACGTAACATCACCACTTAAAACTTTAACCATACTTACTAACTACATAATACTTATCTAACTATTATATATCGTATCTCTTTCAAATAACCGTACAAATACCTTAATGTACAACATTACGGTATCTCACATATCACATTCTCCTTACACATACTTCTTGGTGACTCCCTGTAATGTCAATCATATTAATTATATAACGTACTCTTAGTGATAACACATACACAAAATGACAAATACAACGCAATAGCCACCCAACTCAGTTGTAAGTATTTAAACACGACCAACATCTTTCCCATACTCATCCACAACACATATTCTTAAAAGGACTCCTCAATATTTTTAAACTTCCAACTCTTTAACACCTTATCTCAACTTTACTATTCATATAAGCTTTTCAAAACATCACAAGAGTAATATCCACTACATTTACTCATCTTATTAAAGACGTAAATCTCAACTCTCATTACTCTTTTATTGTACTTGTAATAATTCACTAAGAATTCATATTCTGATCATTTGTGATATATCTATTAGTTATTGAATTTCATACCTTTTCACATGTTAAATATAAACATATACAACTACTAACCTTCTCATTTAACCTCTACTATGTGGATATTCATTTTTATTCACACTCCAACAATTTAAGTCTCATTATAATCATGTAACAAATACTTCTTCTCACTTCTCATCCTTTAATGGAATATGTGTTCCCGTACACCACTCTCCTATACATATGAGGAGCGCACCCATTCATAATGATATACGTAACACGACTTAAGTCCACATATACCAGCATAGGAAGATATCACATCCAATACTTCACAATTTTTATACCACATTGTGTCTGTAAAAAAATTCCTTCAATGACACATTTGTTCATACAACATATAAAACAATGTAATGCTTTATATTAAAATACTTGTATTTGTTGTCATCCCCGAATAAACCTTAACATCTTATTTCTTTTCCTGCAAGATCCTTTCCTTTCATTTCACATATAAACATATATGTGTATAACGAACAGATGTTAGTCAACAAAGGTAATTTAAAACTTAATAACAAACCCTTCGTGTCCACGCCTCAGGAATCTAATATACTTAAATGCATCCCTCGAAACTGAATACTTATGACTCAAAACAGTTTCTACGTCCACTACCAATCTAGGCCATCAGACCCTATCCAGAACCTAATAACCATGATCTGATACCAAGTTGTCACGCCCCGACTTAATTAACTTAAAACCATCCTTTTATTTAGAGATAAATTCCCTTAAACAATACTTTGCTTTAATTCTTTTCGAAAATAGCAGAAGATTTTTTTTTCCTTTTACTTTTTCAAAAGCATGTTTGGATGAAAACATAACTGCCCTAACAGGTAATTTACAAGTACTAAACAACTTTATAGAAAAATTTCTTTAGTTTAACATTTACCCAAAAATCTTGTTGATATTCAACCCCAAATAGATATCCGTCACTCCCCCGTTTTTAAGGTCCTAACTTGGCAGTAAACTCTAAATGATAAGCATACCTGAAATATAACATTATAGGAGTGTAAGCAACAAAAGCTTAGTGAATGACCATATACCACTCATATAACCAATTTAAATAATCATTTTTATTTTCTAATGTTACAACCCAACGGGAATTGTGTAACTCTCACAAGCCTGGACCCGCCACAGTCCAATTAACCCACCACAGTTATTGGGGACGCCATATCCCATAATTAGGCCCGAGTACAACAAACCTTTAAGTTGGAGTAATGGAACCGCCACATCCCGTAGGACCCACCACAGTCCTTAAAATTAGATAAAGGACTCACCACAGTCCATAACATTTAATAACTTCACTTAACGTTTTTAATCATATGCATATATTTCACAAATACCACATCACTCCATAAACAGTTTAACACATGTATTTAACTACACAATTCCATATGAAATTATAAGCATTTATAATTCACAGGGAAGGTCACTCACCTTGAATTTGGTACTAAGATTAATACCAAAACTATTTCCTTTGTATGGTAGTGTTAGACACTTCCCCACCTAAGAATGTTTGGATACATAAGCTTATTTATATCTCAATAATCTTCCTTAATCCTTCACTAATTTATCCTAACCTCCCTTTATTCCATGTAACTCTCAAACCCACTTGAAATTCTGATGAAAATGAATAATAATCGAGATTTTTAAGTTCTTTAAGTCTTCATAAGGAACCTCCCCTTGGTCCAATCAAAACATGCCATGTGTTCCACTAATAAGATAAAATACGATTTAACGAATAGACATATTTGCCCTTGTTTCGTAATTTCAGCATAAATCCTTACTTGGACTTCGGTTTTACACACCGTTTATTGTGCTATAAACTTAGCTCATATATATACAACTTTGATATTTTGCATTTTCCACAAATCATAAAACTAGTATGCCTAATTTGGGCCCGAACGAAAGTGTAGCAATTTATCAAAAATCTCAAAACTTTCACATTTGGCGACCTAACGTTGCCAATTTCGGACGAACACCTTGGTTTAATTTTATGAACATAATGATGAATTAGAAACATATTTTCCTGATGAATTTAACCAAATAAATAACCATATGATCTAAATAAGTTATCCTCGAGTATAAGCTTGATTAACATCTAATGCAACCAACACATATATCACATGAGTATGCATCCCCCAAATATGATAACTAACATGTTTAACACCCCTCACCAACTTATAACTTATAACTTATAATTAATCATCTAATTAATATTCCTAATCACGTTTAGGGACTTACAATCGAGGACGATGTTCCTTTTTATTTGGGGGTGGAAAATATATCAAAATCGTACCTCTTTTGAAAAATTTTGATTTTTAAAATTTTCGTGCAGTTTCTTTCATCTCATTCATTGATGTGAATTTTCTATCATCCATTCCTTTAAGTCTAGGAATCAAGCTATAGCATTTAGTTTTTCTAAATAGCTTATGTAATACGCTCCAAGGCATTTTGCACCATGAATTTCTATACTCAACAAAAATTTGCGCACTTATCATGTCACCACGGTTTAGAGTTGAAGAGCACTATAATTCTCAAGAAAACCTTAAGGATCACTAATAGATACTTTAGCTTGTAAGATTTGTGACTTTCATCCTTTCAGAGTGTTTTAGGAAATCTACGAGTGACAAGTTGATTCAATTTTGTTTGGGTCCTCACTTAAATCGTTGTGTGATCTTATTATTTTTCATTAAAAAAATTGACTTGATCAGTGAGAATGACATCACTTTCGAATTGTAAGAAACATACGTCTTGAAGTTTGTCCCAATCACTAGGTTTACACCCATCCACTTCATTAGTTACCTTACCATATTCTTTTATATTCCACATTCACATATGTTTCCCACATCATCCATCTATCATCTCCATTTACATATCATCCATCATTTTTTTTAGAAAAATAGTGTTTTTCAAATGTAAAATGTCATCAGTGTTGAGAGTGTAGAAAGAAAAAGGAAAAATAGAAAAACATAGAAAAAAAAGACAAAAAGACAAAAAGAAAAAGAAAATTCAAAAAAAAAAGAAAAGAGAAAGAAAAGAGAGAAAAGAAAAGAAAAGAAAAGAAAAAGGTTTGTTGTTATTCCTTGTTAAATGAAGACATTTGTTCTTCATGTATAGAACACTCTTGTCACATATCCATCCATCTTCCATCCATCACCCATCATATCCCACCCACCTCATCTCATATCATCCCATCCATTTAATTTTATTTCCCCCTCACCCATTAACATCCATATTTCCCCAAGGTGTCCGGGCAAATGAAAGTCAATGTGGTGAATAACTCGACGTTCTCACTATAGTCATTAGCATTCTATTAATGAGATCATTTTTCTTTCTAAAATGTTCGTTCATTCTTATATGTGTATGAGACATTTGAACTTGCTTATATTTACTCACCTCCTCACACACAACAGTGATACACTTACCCATATCTAGAGAGTTCATTTGAGAGAGAGATATCCGTGAGATTTTGAAGTTGAAGCGTTGATTTAGAAAGGGAGATCTACAAATTACTCTTACAATTGACCCATTTTGACTGATTCACACCACACACGTTAAGTTCTAGGAAGGATGTGCCTTGTGTATTTACTTAGATAAATTTTTACACTTCTAGCTTGTATTTCTCAAAATATTTATCTTATAATGGATTGTACGATTATTCTACGTCTAATAAGAGATTGACTGCCGTTTGCAAATAAAGAATTTTGTGGGTATATTCCGTGCAAACCCTCACGACACACAACTCGTCATGTAGGGATACCTATGGGTTTAAAGGCTTGTTGCACATGCTAAGTGCAATCGCAAGTAGCCGCGAAAGTGGTACACTTTTGGCTTCTTATCTTTATCTTTCTTTCTATCTTTTTACTCGAGGACTAGCAATGTTCTGTTTGGGGGGGGGGGGGTGATAAGCACCCAAAAGTGTATATTTTATACCCCGAATAGATATTTTTTAGTTGTTAATTCTCGACAAATTGGGTCTTATATGCATAAATGTCTAATGTGCAGGCTTTATCGCCGTTTACGAAAGTTCGACGCCTATTTTAAGGCAAATGTGCGATTTATGAACCTAATTCCCCGGTCCCGTACCAAACCTTCACCTAAGCCCCGCGTGTGTGTTGTGTTGTACTTTTACTATTTTTATATTTTTTTATTTAGAGTCAATTTTATTTTTAGGATTTAGTTTAGATTTATTTAGAATTTTCTAAAATTATTTTTTATTTTTTATTTTATTAGGTTTTGATTTTAGTCTTTATTTATAGTTTTGCTAGACTTTATATTTTTAGGAGTTTAGGTTTTACTTTTATTTCATTTGTAGTTTTTATTTTATATTTTATGTTTGAGTCGTGTGTATATTTTTAGTAAATGTTTTATATTTTATTTTTACACGTCGAGGAGTTGTTTTTATATTTTCCTTTATTTTTGTTTATTTTTAGTTGTTAGTTAGTTCATTATTATTTTGTTTTTCTTGGTTTTATTTTTTTTATTAGTTTTTATTTGGTTCATGTTTCTTTTTTAGAGTTTGTATTGTGTGTCGTGTTATTTTTATTTATTTTTTAGTTTTTTTAGTGAGTTTTATTTTTAGTTGAGTTTTATTTTTAGTTTAGTTTATTTTTTATTTTTAACTTTTTTTATTTTATTAGGTTCATTTTTATTATTTTCTTATTTTATTTTAGTTAGGGTGCAAAGTTAAACACACGCATGCACACATATCCTACACCCTACCTCACCAAAACACTCTCATTCACACACACACACCATATTAACCTATACCCCCATACACCTAAACAATACACTCACTCACATCCAATTACCACACACCTAACATACACACAAATACCTCACTCACCCACACCCTTTTCTCCGACACCTTATGACACCAAATACCACCCACTTCATCTTCAACCTTCACCCACACTCTCTCTCCGAACTCCATAACCAAACCAATACCACACCCATTAACCTCCATTAATCCAACACACCATAATACCCAACAAAACCCGGTTTCAACCAATATTTTAACAAACCCGAAATCCCATAACCCTCATGCCCGACATCCTCTAACTCACTTTTAACACCGGAACCGCCAGCAACCCCTGCTGGCAATCCACTTCCCAACCCGAAACCATTCACCTCAACAACCACTACCCGTTTCAGACCTGAAACCCGATGTGACCCCAGCAGTACCCCAAACCCGGGGGCATGACCCCATAATCCGAACTTTGACCATACACGAAACTCTACCCATATCCTTCGAGAACCATAGCCCGTCAGACCCCGGATCTGCCCAGATCCCCTTACACAAACCTCTTAAACCCATTTCAAAGACCCAACCTCATTCTTTCAAGACTCATTTCCCATTTTCAACCTCCAAGGCAAAATCGTTTTTATCTCCGGAATAAGTCAAATCCCAAGCCAAGACAAAAAATAAAGCAACCAAATAACAACCCACATGTCTTTTAAGACTTAACCCACTTATTCCAAAAATACCCACAACTTATTCCCTACCTTATTTCCCCACTTCTTCCACATGACCTCACCCATAACACATGTGTGCCCATTACCTTAATTACCCTCACTCAAATATCCTCACACCTCACACCCCTAATGCCCACTAGTGTGTACCTTCCCAATTTACCCCTAAGCTCCATGACCACGCTATTTAAAGAAGAAACCCAATTTGAGGGAGATGATATTGTAGGGAGAAAAATATAGAGTTAGAGAGAGAAACATTTTATTTTATTTAGATAAGATTTTTTTTTAGATTATAGAAAAAAATCAATAAATTCAGTGTATGTAATTAATGAGAGGCGATGGAAAAATTAAATAATTAATGCAATTGAAGGCAATTTTGGTTTGATTACTCCTCTTTAATTTTCATTTTATGCTCTTATTTGATTCTATTTTTTATTGGATGATGATTATGGAGGGCTAATCATCCCATTCAAGATATGAATTCAAACCCTTATGAATCCAATTTGATTCAATTATCAATTTAATTTTGTTAGTTTCCTTTGATTAGTAAATTTAATTCCGACTTATTTTCACATTGAGAAATGAAAATTCATCATTGAGAAAGGATTGAAAATTTTATTACAATTTGATCATTTGATTCAAACTAGAGATAGGCTTATCACTTGATTTAAATGTTAGTATAATTTTCATCTACTCTTGTTTTTATTTTGTCTAATTAAAATTAGTTTGATCAATAAATCCTAGCGGGTGATTCATTTAATTGATTCTAATTCATTTAGAGTAGTGCTTGTGGGAATTAAATTTACTTTTCTAAAAGAATATTCGATTACTTCATTAGTGTAATGAGAATTAGCTTTTGAATTAGATGAATATTTTGGAAATTGTTGAAATTAAAATAGTGCAAGCAAGATTAATTTGTGTGAATTGAGGGTAGATTTTCCATCCCTTGAATATTTTTCTCTCATTTAGTTACATCTCAATCATTTCATCACTCACTAGTTTATGTTTTTCACTTTTTTATTTTAGTTTGATTACCATAGTTTAAATTATCATCCTCACCAGATTGTTTTAATATTTGAAAAAGCTAAAAAAAATTAGAAAAAGTGAAAAATCAAAAAAGAGAATAATAAGCAAATGAATTGCATGCCTCTCTTGTATGTTTCACCCTTAGATTTGGATTTATTTCCTTACTTACCGCTACAGTCTAGTATTGATATATTTTTTTAGGTGTGAAAGGTTTTGATTAGAGGATCTTTCAAACAACGACACCAAATACCGAAAGATTTTGATATTGTCGGTTAAAGCATGGGACGAGTGGGGACAAAATAAAATGGCTTAAAGGTCTTACACCTGTTTGAATACTATTGGGTAGTCAACACACAATCAGGATCAAGTAATAAAATGCATCACATGGATAAATATTACACCATCAGATTAAAAAGTAATCCATGAAAACAAATGCACCAAATAAATGTGTGTGATAGAAAACTCAAGTTGGGTTTCTTCAAAAACATGTTCCCATATGACATTTTTATAAACAAAATATCATTTAAACAAGTTCATTTTAATTCAGAATAAAATTAAAAAATTATTTTAAATATAAGAAATTAATTTTTATCAAAAAAAAAAATAAATTTCACTTTTAGAAACTATTTGACATTTAATCCAATTAATTCAAATGATATGCATGAGTGCCTGATGTTTCAAGTGCATATGTGCATCCATATGTGTTATACCTTTATTCAAATATGATCATTGAGTTTGATCTCGGGTATTGAGGAGTCTTGAGCAGTCTTGGATAATAGAGATGATGTAACATAGAATGCTCTCAAATTAAAAATATGTTTTGACATAATATTCAAACTAGTTGAAATGCCTAAATAGCATAGACTTGAGCAAAACCTGGGAGTAAAATATATACGGTGTTTCAATCTTCCCCTATGTATATTTGCGATAAAACACGAGGTATCAAAAAAATAACAAGGCCGTATTTATGGAGAACAATCACAATCAAACAAGAAAGCATATAATCGCACACACAACACAACTATGTACGTGGTTCAGCAACTTGTCTACGTTCATGGAGAGGTTTAATGTTTTATTAAGTATATCTTAATATGCTCCGATATATGCCACTATGCCCTGGGCCAGGGGTTACAATTTATAGATATAGAATTTCAGTTGTTCAAGGAACTCCACGATGTCTATGATGAACCAAAATCCCTTGAATATCTCCACGATATTGTAGGGGATTGACTTGGTTTTGGGGTGGTGTGAATAACACATATTCGTAGCTTATTTCCACGATTTGGGTTGGGAAACTTTCTAGATTTGTTGGTCCAGGTTGGCTACTCTCGTGGGCTGAGAATAAATGTTCGCCCCACAATTACCCCTAAAATCTTTGGACCATTGCTTGGGCCGATAGATTTTAAACGAGGCTAAGGATGAAACACCATCTGCAATGGCATACTTGTAACTTATTGAAAAATGAGGGTCAGGCTCATCTTTATGAAAGAAATTGAAGCGCCAAATCTTTCTCGAGATGTGTAAAACATCATTTGAGTTTTTGAAACTGGCTTGTTGAGTAAAAACTTAACCGTTAGTTCATTTGTCTTTGGTCGTTCTTGTGCATATTGTGTTCTCAGGCTTCATTCCTTACTCTCTCTCTCTCTCCAAAATCAAGACTTTATCATCTTTCCAAGCTCCATATCTGTCTTGTAAGTTCCATCTTTCTTCTTCTTGTTGTTTTCATCTTCTGTTAATCATTCTTCTACTGTAGCTAGGGTTTTTGAATTTTTCTCATGGCGATGCTTGATAATAAGTCTTTGCCTAAGTTTAGAAAATTTTATAATATTCCAGATTGGGTAGACGTAGAGTGTGCGCTTCAATCCCCAATAATGTTCGCGGTCTAGAAGATGGTCACTAGATTCACGTTCTATTGGTTTCCCAAGGGGGTTTAACGTTACCCCCTAACCCTTTGTTCATAATTTTTTTCCAACACTTTAACATAGTTCCTGCCCAATGTTCCACAAATATGTGGAAGATTGTTAATGGAGTTCATAGGCTTAACGAGATATATGGTACCAACTTAGGATTAGCTGAGATCTGCTATTGTTATACTTTTTCTCGCACTAGTGGGGGTCATCTGTAATAAAAAACAAGAAGTCCTGATAGGGTGTTGGTAGTAAATATACTTGATTCCCATAAAGACTATTGGTTTGAAGGTTCTATTGCTAGAAATCGGCAATATCCTCCCTAATCAGGGGGCATAAGGTACATAGGACCTCGGATCCATAAATTTAGGGAGGAATACATAGGTTGTTGTGGGTACCCAAAACTAAGATCATGGGCCTGGACGAGTAGACCAATTCTGGCGGCCCAAAGTCCAGGCCACCCACCTTTTATTTTGATTATGAACCAATCTCTTCCCACGTTCCCATTAAGGGAGGTTATAGGGAGCGGTGGGAGACGTGGGGGAATCCAACACCCCCACTCACATAAATGTACAAGTATATATTAAACCCTAGGTCCGGGGAAAATGGACAAGTTGTATTCTCTGTAACCACTCTCCGGAGTATATAGAAATAATACCGACTGCACCACCGTGGACGTAGGCACATCTTTGCTGAACCACGTACATCCTTTGTTGTGTGATTGTCATTTTACATTCCTTGTTCTTACTTGCTAATTGTCTCTTTTGTATTTATTTGTGTTGCACAATAATTATCACCACAATTGGCGCCGTCTGTGGGAAGCGTTCATCTTTCCCTAAGAAGACCCCACACCAAGAAAGGAGTTTAAAATATCTGGTCACAGTAGCAATGCCCCCCAGGTAGGGGATATCCAAGAACCACCTGCTCCTCGCAGAATTAGGTCTGAAGTTCGACGTTCAGATCAAAGGGGTCGCTTAGAAAGGCCAGCCTCAGAAGAAAGCCAAGGACCAGCGAGGTCCACGCAGATATCCAGACTGATTGATGCATACGAGGCAAGGCTCCACGAGCAAAGGGAGTCTTCTCGCAAACACGAAGCTGAGAATGCTCGCCTGAAAAGAAGACTGGAAAAACTGGAGAGAGAGATTCATCATGAAAATAGGAGATGTCCATACTGCACTCCTAGCCCTCAAGCGAGTAAGTCTCGCAGCCGAGGAAGGAACCCTAGGCGAGGATCTCAAAAGGTGGAGGAAGGCGAATTAGACGACGACCTCCGCGAGCAGCTGCGAAGAGATCGCCATTACCAGAGCCCTACTCGCAGCAACGAGAACATACGAAATCTGGTCAACAGGGAGATGGACCAACATCCTGCCCACCACGGTACCAGATCGACCAGAGAACTCACTAGGCGAGCTCTCAAAACCTAGATGAAGTCACCCTTTATGAGGGAAATTGAAGAAGAAGAATCTCCCAAGAAATTTGACATTCCAAGGTTCAAAATTTATGACAGTAAGACTGATCCCATCGATCACGTCAGGCAGTACCGACAGGCCATGACCCTCTGGAATCACTGGGATGCATTGATGTACCGTATTTTCCCCTCGAGCCTACATGATGTGGCGCAGAAATGGTTCAAAAGACTCCCCCACTGGTCCATCAGAAGTGTCAAATCCATGGTCGAGCTCTTGATGGCCCGATTCATTACTAGCAGCTCCCATCCCAAAAGGATGGATGCCTTGCTGACAATGAAGAAGACGCCTCAGGAGACCCTCTGAGACAATGCGAAAAGGTACTGGGAGTTATTCAATAAGGTCGAGGATTGCTCGGAGCAAGTGGCAGTGGCCTCTTTCGAAATTGGGCTACCCAGCTCTTCCCTTCTATACTAGTCCCTCACAAAAAAGGAAGCTATAACCATCGATGACCTAATGGCTCGCATAGAGAAGTATGCCAAGGTGGAAGATGTGACCCGCCTCAGCACCGGGGAAAACGGTCGAACCAAGCTCGTCGCCAAGAGCAGTGATAAAATTGAGAGCCAGAAGAAAGGAGGGAAGAATGGGGGCAAGAACGGCTCCAAAAACGGAGGCAGTAACGATGTGGCGAAAGCATTTCAAGCAGTTAACACCATTTTCAGAGAACCAATTTACAAGATTCTCACAAAAATCAAAGATGAGCCATTCATCAAGTGGCCCAGGAAAATGGGAGGAGATCCCTCGAAGAGGAACAATGCGTTCTGATGTGCCTTTCACAAAGAGGGAGGACACAAGACTGAGCATTGCAAAGCTCTCAAGTCCCACCTCAAGAAACTGGCGCAGTCTGGGAATTTGAACCTGTTTGTGAAAAAGAAGGCAGAGAAGGTAGCTGCCAATAGAGAAGCAAGACCTGACAACGTGCTCGAGGATAATGTTGGACATGAGTTCGCGGTAATTGATGGGGTATCTGATGCCAAGTAGATTCAAGGAAATTCAGCTCGAATGGAGGTGAAGAAACTTACAGCGGTAATGCAGGCTTTTCAGATCGATCCAGCGAAGTCGCAGTCAGGAAAACGTCGACGAGCAGATGACGTCAACTATAACAAGCATATTTTTTTCACAGATGAAGATCTGATGGGAGTGATAACGCCACATCACGATGTTCTGATCATTACCCTCAGGATAGCTAACTTTGGCGTCGACAAGTTTCTCGTCGACCAAGGAAGCTCGTCCGAAGTAATGTACCTCGACCTATTCAAAAAGTTAAAGTTAAGCATTTCCGACCTAAAGGAAGCTACTGTCCCGTTAGTTGGCTTTGCTGGAAAAATAACTATGCCCCTGGGAAAGATTTTAATACAGGTGCGCGCTGGAAACGTCTCTAAGATGATTGAGTTTTTGGTAGTTGACATCAACTCGCCATACCAGGCCATACTCGGCAGGGGATGGCTTCATGCAATGAAGGCAGTCTCCTCGACCTACCATCAGAAACTCAAGTATGTAACCGAGCTAGGAGTAATGGAGATCCATGGCGACCAAGCGATGGCAAGAAGGTTCTTCATAGAGCCATCCGACCAAAGCCAGAAAAGAAGGTCGATCAGCCCAGTGAGAAAGTTGAAGAAGGTCTGACACCTTCTAAATAGCAATTAAAGTACTAAAGACCTGGAGTAGAGGAGACCAGGCTTCTCCCCTCCGAGCAGGTCATTGAGGACCTGGTAGAAGTTGCGACTGGAGATGGCAACAGTAATAGAGTCTTCTTGATAGGAGCATCTCTCACTGGCCAGGAACAAGAGGAATTGACAACTCTGCTGAGATGCAACATAGATGTTTTCACATGGGAACCATACGAGCTGCCTGGAATCGATCCTAGTATGGTCTGCCATCAGCTACACGTCGATCCTGCCTTCAAACCAATCACGCAGAAGGCATGGCGAACTGCACCTGAGAAGGCCAAAGTGGTAGAAAAAGAAGTTGAAAAACTACTGGATACAGGATCCATACGGGAAGTACAATTCCCCAAGTGGTTATCCAACCCATTAGTAGTTCCGAAGAGCAATGGAAAGTGGAGAGTTTGCATCGACTTCACTGACCTCAATAAAGCATGCCCTAAAGATAATTCCCCCTCCCAAAAATAGACCAACTAGTAGACGCCACTGCAGCTCATGAACGGATGAGTTTTCTGGACGCATACTCAGGGTACCACCAGATCCCCTTATATTCCCCAGACTAGGACAAAATGGCGTTCATCACGACAGTTGGGTTATACTGCTACAAGGTCATGCCCTTTGGTCTCAAGAATTCAGGGGCAACCTATCATTGGCTGGTCACCAAGATGTTCAAGGACCACATGGGAAACACCATGGAGGTCTACATCGAGCGAAAGAAGATCACCTCTCAGACCTGTCAAACAACTTCGAAATCCTCAGGAAGTACCGAATGAAACTTAACGTAATCAAGTGTTCTTTCGGTGTCCAGTCAAGAAAATTTCTCTGGTACTTGGTCAGTAAGAGAGGCATAGAGGCTAACCCAGACCAGATCGATGCAATTAACAGGGTACAACACCCTCGGACAATTCGGGACGTACAGAAGCTTACTGGTATACTCGCTACCTTAAATCGCTTCATCTTTAAATCCTTTGAGAAATGCAAGCCTTTCTTCCATCTTCTGAAGAGGAACAAAATGGTAGAGTGGAACCCAGATTGCTCGCGAGCTTCGGTCGAGCTCAAAGCTTACTTAAGCTCTCCACCGCTTCTCGTCATACCATGACAAACAGATTCTCTGTACCTGTACCTCTCCATTTCCAACCACACTGTCAGCTCTGCGTTAATATGCGAGGTTACAGGAATCCAGCACCCTGTTTATTACGCAAGCAATACCCTACTTGACATCGAGCAGAGGTACCTACTGCTTGAGAAGCTCGCCTTCTCACTAGTAGTGGCCTCGAGGAAGTTGAAGCACTATTTCGAAGCCCACACTATCATCGTCCTTACATCGCACCCCATTAAGGAAGTCCTGAGGAAAGATGATTTGTCAGGCAGTCTGTCTAAATGGCCAGTCGAGCTTGGGAAATTTGACATCCAATTTCATCCAAGGACCGCGATCAAGGGACAGATCCTTGCTGATTTTATAACCGAATTCACGGGGAAGGAACCCCCCAACCAACCTCAACCACCAACTCAAAAAGAGAATCAAGCGACAGTGGAAACCTGAAGACTGTTTGTTGATGGAGCCTCCAATTTTAAGGGGGCAGGATTAGGCATTGTCCTCGTTACCCCAGAGAATACAATCCTTGAACAAGGAATCAGGCTTGGATTTGTAGCCTCCAACAACGAAGCAGAGTACGAAGCCTTAATAACCGACCTCCAGAAGGCATACACTTTGGGAGCAAGACATTTACCGGTATTCGACGATTCCCAGTTAGTCTCCAATCATATAAGTGGAGACTACAATGCAAAAGATGACAGGATGGCGGCTTACCTCGCCTTAGTTAAAAAATTAATGGCAAGCTTCGAAGAGGTCCAGGTCCAGTAGTTTCCCAGGGGGAAAAATAGTCATGCTGACTCTCTAGCAGCCCTGAGCTCGGCATTTGACTCCGACCTAAAAAGAACCATCCCCGTCGATTTCCTCACCCATCCGAGCATTAACCGCAACACCAAGCCACCAGACGTGGAGCAGGTACTCCAGGTGGGATCAGCTCCCAGCTGGATGGACCCCTTAAGGGACCATTTGAAGAATGGCACGCTCCCGGATGATAAGAAAACTGCCCACCAGATAAGAGTCAAAGCTGCTCGCTTTCACTTATCCCCTGAGGGCAACTTGTATAAGATATCCTTCTCCGGTCCCTACCTCCAATGCGTTCACCCAGGGGATGTCGAGCAAGTGCTACACGAGCTGCACGAGGGAGTCTGTGGAAGCCATATCGGAGGAAGGTATCTAGCTTTTCGAGCAATGAAAAAGGGTTATTGGTGGCCATATATGCAAAGAGATTCTGCGATGTATGTTCGTAAATGCCTTAAATGCCAACTTCATGCTCCTATGGTCCACCAACCCGCCAGCGAACTAAAATCACTGTCCAGCCCATGGCCATTCGCCCAATGGGGAATTGACATCATGGGACCACTGCCTACTTCCACCGGCAATCGCAAATATCTGTTGGTTGCAACTGACTACTTCACAAAATGGATCGAGGCGGAACCCTTGGCGAATATCCGAGATGCTGATATGGTAAGGTTCATATAGAGGAATATAATCACTCACTTTGGCATCCCTAAAACCATCATCAACGATAATGGAACTCAGTTCGAAAGAGGCTCGTTTTAGAGTTTCTGTAACGAACACAGTATCAGACACCACTTCAGTTCGGTGGCCTACCCTCAGAGAAATGGCCAGGCTGAGTCTTCCAACAGGATTGTGATCGACGAACTAAAGAAGCGATTGGAGTGAGCCAAAGGCGCATGGGTAAATGAATTACCACATATTCTATGGGCATACCGAACCACTCCTCGGCGAGCAACAGGAGAAACCCCATTTTTGCTAACATATGGCATGAAAGGAATCATCCCACTAGAAGCCGGTTTATCGATAATGAGGTCCAACCTTGTCGACCGGGGCCATAATGATGCAGCATTGCTCGCTGAACTCAACCTAACTGATGAGCGCCGAGAGCTAGCCCTAGTAAAACTAGTGAGCTATCAGCAACATCTCGCAAGGCATTACAACAAAAGGGTTAACCCAAGGACATTTCAAGTCGGGGACTATGTTCTAAGGAAGGTCCTGGGCAGCGCAGTAAAACCATCATATGGAAAGCTAGGACCAAACTGGGAAGGACCCTTTAAGATAACCAGAGATGATTTGCAGGGCGCCTATCACTTGGAAACGATGGAAGGCATAGAGATACCATAAGCATGGAACGCAACCAATCTCAAGAGATTCTATTTTTAGATCTTTCTTTTGATCTTTCATTATGTAACTAGAAGTTCATTTCCCTTGTCATTAATGAAAGTTATTTAAACAGTTGCATTCTAAGAAGTAACGGCTATATGAGCTTTATCGCACATCTTTTCCAAATAACAGGCACATTGATCACTACGCCATAGCAGGGGAGCATCCCTCCTCGGGTCATCGTTATGAAACACTAGGGACCTCTTAGCATTGCCCCTAGTAATATATGAAGCCCTACAGGGGATCCTTAGGCAATATGGCCAAATTTTATACTGGTCGTCAAACCTTCTTTGGTTGAATAAAATCCTGATCGGATAAAGCATCCAACACGAGGTGTGTCCTCGCCAATTGCCACACTTAGACCTAAGGAAGTGTGACGACACGACCTAAAAGGTAAATTGATGCACAATGGTAACTCGATATTATACTGGACTGGGAGGACACTTGCTTGACAACACAAATTTAGAAGATCATAAAGCAGCAATAATATGATACACTTGTTTATTCGGTAAATTTGCCCAAAACACAAACTTTTCATTAATTCATCATATTTACAACAATGGTGATAAATGTTTAGTCGAAAAGCACGCCCAAAGCATTTACATTACCAAAAATACAAAAAGAAACAACTGGCAAAATCTCAATGGGGGTGAGGCCTCTGAGTGAGATAATCAGCCACACGAGCTCTTCGTCCGTCATCGGGAGCAGGAGCTAACTCTTCCTCAACCTCATTCGCATCTGACTCCAATAATTGCCGAGGGATGGCATCGATGGGGATCCATCGATCATCCCTTCGGAAGGGGTTAGGCATCAGGGTAGAGGGAGACATCTCATGACGATACCAGAGCATCGAGTTCCTCAGGAATTGCAGCTCCTTCAAGGAACTTAGCCACCCCCTGATATAAGAAAGATCCTCAAACTCAAAAAACCTTGTTGGAGCATCTGACCAACCCTGGTCATAGCTGTCGGCCCACACTTGCCGAGGACCTCTCTTGAATAAGTTTCGCAACCGAGTGACATCCCTTTGAATCCCAGCAGCAATCACATATGCTCGCTGGACATCACCACGAAGCTCTTCCATTTCCCTATCTCGAAGTTCTTCTACTTACATGTTTCGTATCCTGGTGCTCCTGCCAGCTCGCGGAACGGATGGACCAGTGGAACCCCGCAACACAAGAGTAACATCACTCGGACCAGCTCTAGTTCGCGATGCCGAGGAACCCTATAATACTACTGGGGCAGTGCTCGGTGCATGCTCCCTAAGTCAAGAGATCTCTCTCCTTAGAGCCTCATTCTCCTACTGGAGAACTTCCCCAACTTGATTGATCTCAGAGTCCTCTAATAGCTTCGTCCTCAGTGTGTTGACCTCTTCTTGGACTGAAGCACCGATGTCCTCCATCTCCTGAAGCCTGTCCTTCAGCTTGGTGATGAGCTCAGTTTGCTCTATGAAGCGCTTGTTCCTCAGTCGCAGAGACTTATAGATCCTCAAAAAAGTGTGACGAACTTCGGAGCTCACATTGGGCCCCAACATCCTTCCCAATTGGGAAGTACCAGGAATGTAATCGTCAACATCAATCAACTATAATCAATAAAAAGACAAGGGAGAGAAAGAGACAAATCAGTGCACTGAGAAATAGAAGCCTTTTCATTAATAAAGGTTAAAGTTACATCGAACAGTAAAAAGAAAAGTTTACAGACTGAAAATAGCAAAAATACAAAGTAATCCTAGCAGGAAACTAGTTAGCAACCTCAGGTTGCCCAGAGGTCGATGACCCTTTCCCCTTGTCGGCATTAATAGGAGCACCGCCCTCGGCAGGAGTAATCTTTGTCGCCAAAACAAGGGAAGCATCAGCAGGAGTCATCTGGGGGACAGGGTCAGCACCTTTAACAGCTGAGGTAGGGACTTCATCCATGGTTGGCTTTAGAACCGAGTCATGCTCGTCAAACAGGGGAGAGTCGATATCGACGTCGGCAGCCAAAAGGGCTTTGTTCCATCCCTTTTTGAAGTTCAGATGACTAATATAGCCTATCTGAACTTCAGCATCCTCGTATGCTGCAGCCCAACCAGAATTGTATGAGTCCTCCTTGGCAGTGATAGGCTCAGACTCTTTCTTCTTCAGCTCTTCAGAGAGCACCCTGTTCTGCTCCACAACGGTCAGCTTGCTCGAGCAAACCAAGTCATAAGCTTGTTGCAGCTCCTTCAAATCTTTAACTGCTGCGTCCCTCTCCCGGTTAGCTATAGTAAGAGCCAGGTCGGATGAAATCCGAGCAGTATCAACGGCTTTAAAGCTAGCCTCGAGCTCTTTACCCTTCAGTTTAAGGGCAGCGTTCTCTTTATCCAGCTCGATATTTCCCTTCACCAGCTCATTGCATGAACAATATAGCACGGTGAAGTCAGTCACAAACTACAAGAAGAAGAAAACATTAAAAGAAGGAAATGATGGAATACGCAAAAACATGGGAGAAAAGGGGAAAGTCTTACCAAAGCTAGCCTTTGACTTGCCTGAAGGGCTAATTGATCGAACCCTGCTGCCCTTTGATGATCATCCAGGAGGACAGCTCTCTTGAGCAGAGCGGGGGCCAACTGGGGGGAAATTGCAACAGAATCCCCCTCAGGCAGCGCAGACACCGGGACTAAGGCCTGCCCAGCCTTCATCCTCGCTTCCACCCTCCTCTTCTCCTCCTCTCTCTCGTTCTCCTTCTTCTTCTTATCCCCTACCCTCCTCTTCTCCTCCTCTCTCTCGTTCTCTTCTTCCTTTTTTCTCTTTCTCTCCCTTACCTACTCCTCGTCCTTCCTCTTTCTCTCCTGCTCCTGAGCATAGGATCGGGAACTAGTAGCCACAGCCCCAAAGATAGATTTTTGCTTCTTTGACTTCTGTTCGAGAAGCATATGGTCTTCATCATCATCATCATCCTGAATCAGGTTCTTCCGGGGTGGAGCCATCTCCTCGCTCAAACTACTGGACGTGCTCGGCGACTCTCGAGCTTCAGAGATCTCCCCACGATCAGAGGAATTGCTACTATTAGAGCTCCCTCCACCCAAATTACTTACGGCTCCTACAATGTCACTTTTAAAGTTGCTCTCCTCCTCGTCCAACTGGATAGGATCCACAACAGTCTCTTCGGAGGAGTCAAAGTCTGGGATACTGTCCACAGGCCTTGCTATGAAGATGGAGCCAATGTTCTTATACTCGAGCAGAAAAGCAGCAGACCTGGGATGCTCGCCATCACCCAAAGGCTCCCGAATATTCCAAGCCTCGACCAATTCCGAGAGACGAACCTCGCTGAGAGCAGGTTCTAAGTTCTTTGACCTCGCTGTGGACGGAAAACAAAGAAGAATCAGAAAAATCACAAATCAACAAAAATTGAAACAAAAGAGCAATGTCTACCTATGTATTCTTCCCCATGAAAGGGAACAGAGAACCTCTCATACCACAACCCATCAAATTGGGGAGAAAACTGCCAGTTTCTAACAAGGAAACCTTCTTGCCAATAGTCCTTATGGGAATCAGGTAGATTCACTGCCAATACCCTGTTAGGACTCCTAGCTTTGAGATAGAGGACACCAGAGCTAGTTCGAGAAAAGGAATAGCAAAAACAGACCTCGGCGAGCCCTAACCTAGTACCATACAACTGATTTATTATATGCACGCCATTAACTATTTTCCACACATTAGGCGAGCATTGTGCAGGAACAATATTAAAATAGCCAAAGAAATACAAGAACAAATCGTTGGGAGGGAAGGTGAGTCACCCCTGAGAAAGCAACAAAACATGGATCCAGTGGGCATCATCTATCTCTCTAACATTTCTAAGAGGAGAAGCGCAGCACTAAATGTCTACCCACTTAGGAATGTTATAAAACTTCCTAAACTCAGAGACCGACCTATTCCCAATCTTCGCCATTGGAAAACCCTAGAAAACTACAAACTCAAAGAGAAAGTGTGAAGAAAAGGTACAAGAAACTTACAAAATAGAAGATCGATTTGAACGATGAAGAAGCACGAGCCCAAACGACTAGGAAGCAATGAGAAGGGGGATTGAGAGGAGAAGGTACAAAGTGCTAGAGCTCACAGGGAATGGAAAAGTGCTGGAAAGATTGAAACGACAGAAGAAAAGTGGTTGTTCCAGAAAACCTTTAAACTTTGCTAATCATAGTGCACAAGATACGAAGCGGGTACCGTCAAAATCAGTTTCATAACCTTCGAAGAGTTGCACGATGTATAAAAAGCCATTATGGCTAATCATTTAAATTTATTGAGCCCAAAACATGGCCCAATAAACTTAGGGGCAATTGTGGGTACCCAAAACTAAGATCATGGGCCTGGACGAGTAGCCCAATTCTGGTGGCCCAAAGTCCAGGCCCCCTACCTCTTATTTTGATTATGAACCAATATCTTCCCACGTTCCCATTAAGGGAGCTTATAGGGAGCGGTGGGAGATGTGGGGGAATCCAACACCCCCACTCACCTAAATGTACAAGTATATATTGAACCCTAGGTCCGGGGCAAATGGATAAGTTTTATTCTCTGTAACCACTCTCCGGAGTATATAGAAATAATACCGACTGCACCACCGTGGACGTAGGCACATCTTTTCTGAACCACGTACATCCTTTGTTGTGTGATTGTCATTTTACATTCCTTGGTCTTACTTGGTAATTGTCTCTTTTGTATTTATTTGTGTTGCACAATAATTGTCACCACAGTTGTTATCACCATCTCTTTTTTATTATTTATTTACCTTCCTCTGTGTACTTTCCTTCTAATTTTTACTTCTTTTTATTTTATAGAAAAAGACAAGAACCAAGAGCCTACTCCTCATGAGATTCGAGCTACTTAACTTTTGAAATCTTGGAGGATAACAGACACTATTCCTGAAGGGGATCATCCTCGATCTATTGTATTGTTACTGGAGTATAGGAATACTTCTCCAGGCTTTATTGCTCGCCCAGTAGACATAATCCCTCATCTAGATGTTCCTAAAGGAGTTGGTGGTGCTTATGAACCCATTGCGGTAGAGGACGAGGACAAAAGTGGCTAAGGAGAGGACCTAGTACAAGGCGGCGAGGAAGGAAGTGGTGAAAGTGATAGCAGTGAGGAAGAGATGGCCCCTCCGATGAGAAAAAATTAATCCAGGATTATGATGATGATGATCTACTATCCAACAGGATGAAGTTACTTAAGTAGAAGGTCGGAGACTTTCTTGGTAGTTCTAAGGTGGTAGTTCAAGGGAAGAGGGGAGAGGAAGAAGAGAGAGAGAGAGAGAAGAATATATAAAGAGAGATGGAGAGAAGAGAAAGGCACATGCCTTGATGGTGCCTTCTATTATTGCTATTAAGGGGGCCTTAGTGGCTGCTGCTCCTTAACTTACCCCTTTGCTGCTGGAGAAAGCAGTGCCTGCAGCCAACTACGAGCTCTCATCGAGTATGGGGGGAGATTATTTAGCCTTTAAATCTTCCCAAGGGATTGATTTTTTGAGTACTCATTTCTCTATACTTCTTTTTTCTCTATTTTCCTGTAACATCTCATGCTTAACGTGTGTTTCCTCTATTTTGTAGTTTGTTTCTGACTACACTATGATGTTCCATGGTCGAATTAAGTTGTCGAGGAGAAATTCAAAGCTGGACAAAGCTCTAAAGTCTTATGAGAAGACTTTGGATTATATGAAGGTTACCTTTGACAAGGAGAGGGAAGGTAGGCTAAGGAGTTGTTCGACCTTCGAGAAGACTACAATGCCATGATTACAAACAAGGAGATAGTGGCAGAGGCGAATAAGGTTGGAAGCAACGATCATTCGAGAAAGTGGGTATAATGAAGGTTAGAAGGCAATGTACGATGATGTTGAGTGTCAAATTGCCTATCTTAGATGAGCATGCTTCAAAAAAGTCCGGGATCAAGCCTTAACTACTACTGGGGTTGTTACTGACTCCCCCTTTTCTCCCAACATCATCCCGGCCGTAATCATGTTGAGGTATCTCCATCTGCCCAACCTGATGCTCCGGATGGCATGGAGCCCATTACTCCTATTATGGGAGATGCATCGAACAACCCAAAGGGGGTCATTATTCTAGCTGGAGGAACTGCCTTAGGTGTTAGTGGAGGTGAGGACGGCGCCGACTAAGATACTGACAAGGGTAAGGGGCCCTCTACATTTGACCACATTGTGGCCTCCTAGGATTTTAGTATCTATTCTTGTTTTTCGCATTTGTTGTATTTTTGCTTCTTCCCTTAATTTGTATTGGCATGTGACTTTTGATTAAATGAAAAAAAAATTGTTTCATTACAGATTCTTGCTACCTTTGTTGCTTGTTTGGTTGGTTGTAGCTCATTGATTTAGATGATTATATTCATGATAACTCCTGTCTAGGTTAAATTCATAGTCCGTACATAAGCGCTCAAAGCGTCGATCTTTTGTAAAGATCTGTAAACCTTCGGGGCGAGAAACCACGATTATGAATATCAATCTGAGGTAGTCGCTAAGCTCAAGGATAGACTCGAGGAGATTGAGGGAATTGGTGCCTCTATGTAGGAGGAAATGGAGGCCTTGAAAGAAAAACATCTGGATGCATCCAAAATCAACTAGGTGGGGGAGTTATTGCCGAGGAGAATGATATTTTGAGAAGAAAAATTGCTCGTCTCAAAGAAAACCCTCCATCCGGTCCTTCTTTAATGCTGTGACGATCCTCTTCATCATCGGCTAAAATTGCTCAAATTGACAATTAAGCTTCAAAGAGAGAGAGATTGTCGAGCTAAAAGGAGACCTTAGGCAAGCTTATGTGATCGATGTGGGTCTCTAGAGGGATGTCAATCGATTAAGACATTTATTTCGAAAGGCTCCTCGATAGGTCTTAGCTGATGGTTATGACCAAGGTTGGGCAGATGCCCCAACAAGACTGAAGGAGGATGAAGACCTTGCTTTTTCTAGGGGATGGCTGGGCACTCTTAAGGAATTAAAAGTTTCTAAGGAATTTTCCCTGTGGTATAAGTATCAGATCGTTCACTCATCTGGTGTGCAAAATTCCTTTTTAAGGGATAACCGTTGGATCCCAATATATGTTATTCCTGCACAGCTTCTGGAGCCATGCCTAGAGGGCATTAAAAAAGAATTAGTTCTTCATCATGATTATGGTCGGAGAGCTCGAGTAGCGGACTACCTTGATCATTGTCCTAGGCCATCGTAGGTCTTTAAGTATTTCTTGGTCTTTTAATGTAAATGTAATCATATGATTCTTAATGAAAGATACAGCTGATTATTTATGTCTTGAGCATTTGCTAACTAACACATGTGTTAACCTTATTTGTTGATTGCTTGACATCAGTGTTTGATCAAAAAACTTCTTGATAGATCTGATCATAGTATGAATGATTAGTACAAAGACCTTTAATCATTTTGGCCTTTTTAACCGACTAAATAATTCATGAGGTCATACATATAAAGATTTAACATCATATCTTGGATATTATAAAATAATCAGATTTGTAAAATAAAATCATGACATCGTAAAATAAATGGATCAACACTCAAGATGATTAAATCTTATATTTAGGGCGACCCTCTCCGATACCAATTAAAAAATATGCCCATGAGTAATACTCTGATTTCATGAAAGTTTTTCTAAACACATATACATAATCAAAAAAATTATGGTACTCGACTTAATCATCATTAATTCAGGCGGAAGTTAAATCAATTAAATATTATTTATTCTACTATCAATAACAACAATATGATTTGTATTACATTTCAACTCAATATATCATATATGATTAATTAATTTAAACCAATTAAATATAACATAAAAAATATTTTTAATATCAAATCACACATAGAAGGAACAGCAAGGAAGATTAACATGAATGATTTTTAAAATGGTAAAATCCCAAACCTAGGAAAAATATCCACGACTCCCACTATAGAGTAAAATAAAAAAATATCACTAAGAAAAAGAATCAAACGTAGAAGTTACAAATACAATGAAAGCACGTGATAATTACCTATAAAAAAAACGAAACACAACGGCGATAATTTAAAATCGCCCGACTAAGATAATCCAAATTCAATGGAGATGTAGAACCGAAAAACTTCTTTGATGTAAACTTCCCTCTTGATTTTTCCACACTCATCGTTCTCCGCGTTAATTCACATAACTCACAGAACCAGTGGTCTTAGTGAAGTGAAACATGTGTATTGTAGTGAAATGTTCTAAAATACATAACATGCAAGAACTTACATACAACGCAAATAGTTATAAAATAGAATATATTTATAAAACGATATTCATATCTAATAAAATAGTTAAATAGAATAATAATACAAATGTCAAGGAACTATGTTTTCTAAAACACTTATAGAAACAAAATTTCAAATATTAATTCATAATATCGATTCACATAGATTTCAAGATATTTAAGCATTCAAATGTAAATCCAAATAAATTGATTTCAACATTTTTCATTTCATATAAACATACTCAAGACATATTGAAAAAGAAAATAAAACACGCATATGTCTAAAAAAATATTTCTTCTTACAACAACAGAGAAATTATCATTATAAACATAAATCAACAACATACAATATTCAACAAAGAATTTTAATATTTTCAGTTTGAAAATTTATTTCTATGTAATATGTATAACATTAATCATGAAGATTATCATGTAGACACAGAAAAAGTTTATTCTCACACTAAAATGTGTTCTATCTCTTTTAAAAATATAAAATTTAATTTCATAAGAGAAGTATTAAAATATTATTTGAAAAATTCTTTTTACAATATATCAATAATATTCAACAATATATCCCTCCAAAAGTAACTAAACAGATTATGAATTAATTCAAGGTTAGTTTTCAAAGGTTCATGTTACTAAAAGTATAATAGAAAACATATCTAAACAAGATATTCAACAAACATTCAAGATCCATAGATTTCTGATTATAACAACATATAACATGCAATAAAAAAATCAGAATATCAGCTCATAAAGAATAAACAATAAATTTTGGATCTAATCATAACTAAGAGAGTTTGGTTTTTGAATAATAAATTCGAACATTAAATCATAAAACTCTCTTCTACAAAACTAAAAATTAAACTCTTCATAAGAGTATGTATTGTGTATGATCATTTAGATTTTTTCAAAACAAAATAAAAACGAAATCAACACAATGTGTGAATTAAAATAATAATTTATCTCTCTGATTTTTTTCTCTCCAATTCTCTATAAGAAAATATATTACCCACCATATTTGTGTCTCCCTAGAGAAAAATGTATAACCTAACCAACTAACCCTAATAAATTCTATAAAGAGGTTTATATAATAAGGTGAAGAAGAGTCTAGAAACATATTTCAAATAGAGGGATGAGATGAAATATACTGAAAGACCTAATCAAAGGACTGAGAATTCTGGTTATAAATTAAGCCAACAGCCTAACAAAGTTACCTTAAAAATAACTCATAACAAACCAAAACGAATATTATTCTCACCTAAACCTCTCAAGAAATAAAACTGCTTGTTTATGATTTGTTACAGTAACCTTTAATAGTAAAAAAAATGGAATGTGATTTAACAAAGATGACTAGCACTTAAGAGTCAGTCAAGTTTTAAAGAATATCTAAAGTGAATCCTATGGCATCAGGTATAGTGATTCATTTAGAACTGGATTCTGTAAACCAACGGTGTTATAGATTAACCTGTTAAAAGTAATTAAATGTAATAGCTAACCTATTAAATCTAACCTACCATAGCAAATGGAAACTCACAGCTAGTAAGACAACTAGTCTAAATCGAAAATGATTGACTTACCAAAGGAAAGGAGAATAGTTGGAATCCTAATTGATATAAGCAATAGGTTAATGTATACTTAATGGATATATCCTAAGTGTAACCTAATGATGGTTTCCTATAGTTAAGGAACCTAAAATAACTTAAACAATTGTTAATGCCAAACAAATAACTGGTATTCTAATCGATTAAAACAAATTAACCCTAAGGCTTGTTACAAATTTTGATCTAATAAACTGAATGGTGATAGTTGTCGCGTAAGGTTTCTAATGGTTATGACCGATCAAAGGTGACTTTTAAATTTATTAACTACCTGTCAAAACTAACGGGTAAGGTTCATAAGAAATCATTCATAAAGCTAAAAATCCTATACTAACCTATAGTAATAAGTAACTGCTATAATTTTATGTAAAGGTGTAATTGAGTATAAACCTATACATGAAAATAGGTACAACCTAAAGTAGGTTATCAATATTAAGAACCTATAGCTATGAAAGGAATCTCAATAGATATAGACAATAATAACCTAAGGCTAATAAACCTAAAAGTAACCAATCAGACAAAGTTTAATAAGGGAATTTCATTTCGTCTAATGGGTCTTAACTGAAAGTTCCTAATGGTTCTAAAAAGAAGAATTTAATGATTTTGAAAAATTAAAACCTACAGGTAATATTCTATACTTGGTTTTCTCACTAAACTAATAGAACCTATATCAAATTAATATTCTTGGTTAAAGCATGGAATAAGTGTGGACAAAACAGAATGGCCTAAAGGTCTTATACTTATTTGTATACTATTAGACAATCAACACATAACCAGGATAGTGCAATAAAATTCATCACATGGATAAATATCACACCATCAGATTACAAAGTAATCCATGAACACAAATGCACCAAGTAAATGTGTACGATAGAAAACAAGAGTTATGTTTCACCAAAAACTTATGCCCAAATGACATTTTTCATTATACAAAATATTGTTTATAAAATTCATTTTAATTTAGAATAAAATCCAAAAAAAATTCAAAAAATAAAAATTAATTTTTAATAAAAAAAATTAATCCCATTTTACTTTTAGAAAACTATTTTAGACACTTAATCCAATTAATTCAAATGATACATGTGAGTTCTTGATGTGTCAAGTCCATATGTGCATCCATATGTTTTATACCTTTATTCGGATATGATTGTTCAGTTGTGTCTCGAGTCTTGAGGAGTCTTGAGTAGCCTTGGACAGTAGAGATGGTGTACCATTGACAGATCTCAAACTGAAAATACATTTTGATACAATATCCAAACTAGTTGAAATTCTAAAATAATATAGACTCGAGCAAAACCTAAGAGTCAAATATTTAGTGTGTTTCAGCTAACTGAAATGTATAAAATTACTAAAAATATAAGTGTCGCCCGATATCATTGTCTCACTATGAGAAAATATGTATGCATATTAGGACCTTGGTAAGGACAACAGATGTAATAGAACTATATACATGAGTGGAATATACTAACTATATGAATAAGATGATATATAAGAATGACCTAATAAAATAGGCAAAAACGGACTTGAATCCCAAAATAGCTTTGGGATGCCTATGTAGCCAAAAATGGCATCAAAGCTCACGTGGTTCGTAATATGAATAAGGTTGGGATCTAAACTATGATTTGAATCTAAGGTAACTCTTTTGATTTGAGAAAAATAAGTGAAATGTGCTGAAAATGTAGAATTGTGTGAGGACACCCGAAATTGGAAATTGTGATTAAGACCTTTTTTGAGTTTTTCATTTATAAAAATAGACTTGACGATGTATATAATAATAAAAAGTTATTATTAGTGTTATAAATATGATAAAACAAACTATAAATGGAGTGAGATCATTAAAATATGTACAAATGGAATTTATGAAACTAGTAAAATTTATAAGGATTTGGACCTTCAACAACTTTTCAATTTTGTTTTAAGCTCTTTATTTTTTAATTTCTAGTGTCTGGATGATGGTGTCAGAATGGTGGTTAAATGTGGGGAAAGGTTTCATAAGGGAATGTACGAGAATATTGGGGCAATTATGCATGACAATTTCATTATATATGTCACACGAAAATCGAGGTCTTATGAAGATGAAATAATGGCTTCCTTGTATAGGAAAAAACTAAAGAGAAAAAACCCTTATTTCCTCAGGGCCTACCAATTGGCATGGTCCCAGTCCTTCCTACTTGTAAGTGTCCTTGACTTGTGATCTACAGAATCCCTCCTTCCTATAACAAGGTGAGGTGTCCTGCATATAGGTAGAAAAAAGGATTTTCTCCATAACTTTGAAATGTAAGTCTGATTCACGCACAGTCAGGACCATTGGAAAGAAGATTTAGAGCTATATGATTTTGTGATGGACAAAATCTTTGGTAAAGAGTTAACCAAATTCAAACGAGCTCAAGGAGCGCATTATTATTCTCCACTTAGGGTTTGGAGGTGGATTGGGTGCATGAGATTAAAGGGACTTTCTTTGGACCCTACTGAAGATTGTAAGGGTGTCGGAATAGGGTGTCTACGAATAGAAATTGGGTAGGTCATTGGTGTTATAGAAATGATGAACCAATTGGATTGAAAAATATGAGTTGTAGTCACATGGAAGAAGTTAAAAAAGGTTGAGATTATTCACCATCATTGGTGACCTTCTAAGTTGAGAAATTTTGAGACTATTCATAATCTTTGGTGACCTTATAAGTTGAAAAGTGTTAATATTATTCACCATAGTTAGTGACCTTCGAAGATGAAGAATGTTGAAATTATTAGTGATCTTTCATGTTGAAAAACGCTGGAATTGTTCATTGTCTTTAGTTTTCTTAGAAATTATAAAAGATTGAGATTATTCACCATCTTTGGTCACTAACTAAGTTAATAAGGTTGAATTTATGATGAAGTTTATTCATGACTGCAATTATCAACATTCGACCACTTAAATCTTTGGTCAAGAGTTAGTTATTGTAGAGAATTATAATTAAATTATTAGAGGGAAAAAATAGAGGAGGTATCTTGAAAAGCAAACGTCTTTACTTTAATTTTATCTTGCTAGTTTATTGCTACTGTTATCACTCTGTTTCTTTTTTGAATTAGTTTGTAAGGTTAGATTTAGTTCTTATTTCAATTATGCTCTAAGTTTTTATTTAATTTATAATTTATTTTTCAAGTTAAGTTCAAATTCCCATCATTTTAGTTTGGTTATTTTAGTTTCGAATAAATTTAGTTTTCCTTACTTTCCAAGTGAACTTTTTTCCTCTTTTTTAACCATATTTATTATTCTTTTACTGAAATTTCCTATTTTAAATTTGTAATTCTCTTTAATATTAAAATAAAAATAATAATTTAGCCCTTCACAAAATGTCTTCTCAATTAAAGGTTTCGAATGTAACGCAATCATTTGATTATTTATTGGCTAAATATAATTAATTTTGGTTAGCAAAACCCATAATCGTTGTCTGCTACAATAAAAAAATACTCATAAACAAGGCCACCAAAAATAGTGATGAGGCTTCCGAACCTAGTCCTTGGCATCCTGCTACAATAAACATCGTGACCTGAGTTTCAACCTTAGTGTTGGACATCAATGATTCTCTAGATGAGTTATTGACGTAATTTAAGAAGATCGATTATAAAAGAAAATAAATCTTATATATTTAGCCAAGGTTCATCGTACCATAGATATGAGCCTTGTAATCCATTATGGTATGGAGTAAGGAATCACAAATTTATAGTAAAATATAAGGAAAATATGAGGTAAATGGTGCTTACCCATTGAAAAGAGTGATGCATCCCAAAAATTTATTAAGGAGGATTCCCTTTTACTTAAACATAGACCTTCTTTAGACATAACCAAGGTTGTGGACAACTTATGCATCATAATATGATGAATAATTAGTAGACTGAAGTAATGCTTATTGTGGGTACCCAAAATTTAGAACCATGGGCCTGGACGAGTAGCCCAGTCCTGGCGGCCCAAAGTCCGAGCCCTCATCTCTTATATTGATCCTGCCTCCCCCACGTTCCCACAATTGGAAGTTATAGGGGAGATGGAAAACGTGGACAAACCCGTCACCTCCACTTACCTACATGTACATGTATATATTAAACCCTAGGTCCGGGGCAAAAGGACAAGTTGTATTCTCTGTAATTTCTCTCCGGAGTATATAGAAATAATATCGACTGCACCACCGTGGACGTAGGCACATATTTGCTGAACCATGTACATCCTTTATTGTGTGATTGGCATCTTGTATTCCTTGTTCTTCCTTGGTAATAGATTCTCTCGTATTTATTTGTGTTGCATAATAATCGTCACCACAATTGGCGCCGTTTATGGGAAACGTTCATCTTTCCCTAAGAAGAGCCCACGTCAAGAAAAGAGTTTAAGATGTCTGGTCACAGCAGCAATGCCCCTCAACCAGGAGATATTCAAGAGCCAACTGCTCCTCGCAGGATTAGGTCTGAAGTCCGACGTTCAGATCAGAGAGCTCGCCTGGAAAGACCAGCCTCAGAAGAAAGTCAGGGACCAACGAGGTCCACGCAGATATCCAGATTTATTGATGCGTACGAGGCAAGGCTCCACGAGCAGAGGGAGACTTCTCGTAGATACGAGGCTGAGAATGCTCGCTTGAAAAGAAGACTGGAGAGGGAGCTTCGTCCTGATAACAGGAGACGCCCATATCGCACTCCTAGCCCTCAGGTGAGCAAATCTAGCAGCCGAGGAAGGAACCCTAGGCGATAATATCAAAAGGACGAAAGAGGCGAGTCAGACGATGACCTCCGTGAATAGCTACGAACAGCTCACCGCTACCAGAGCCCTACTCGCAGCGACGAGAACATACTAAACATGGTCCGCAGGGAGATGGACCAGCATCCCGCTCACCACGGAACAAGATCAACCAGAGAACTCACGAGGCGAACTCTCAAAACCCAGATGAAGTCACCCTTCACAAGGGAAATTGAAGAGGAGGAAGCTCCCAAGAAATTTTCCATTCCAAGGTTCAAGATTTACGACGGAAAAACTGATCCCATCGATCACGTCAGGCAATACCGACAGGCCATGACCCTCTGGAATCACCGAGATGCCCTGATGTGCCGCATTTTTCCCTCAAGCCTTCATAATGTAGCATAGAAGTGGTTCAAAAGGCTTCCCCACAGGTCGATCAAGAATTTCAAATCTCTAGTCAAACTTTTTACGACCTGATTCATTACCAGTAGCTCCCATCCCAAAAGGATGGATGCTCTGCTAACAATGAAGAAAACGCCTCAAGAGACCCTCCGAGATTACATAAAGAGGTATTGGGAGTTATTCAATGAGATCAAGGACTGCGTGGAGGAAGTGGCAGTGGCCTCCTTCAAAATTGGGCTCCCTAGTTCTTCCCTCCTCTACCAGTCCCTAACGAAGAAGGAAGCTATGAATATTGATGACCTAATTGTAAGGACATTTTTCTCATGTCCAACATGTTACATTTATGTATGTCGTACGCCGCTACATCTGGCACGTCACCTCAAGATGTCACTCGACGGCCTCAATCCGAATTCCGGGAATCAAGCATTCAACACCTCCATTAATGTTTCCCACATCTGCCTCAACGACTTCACGTTCCAAGATTTTAGGGACTTAATGCAAGTGGAACGCAAGGGAAGTCAAAACAGTGAAAAAAAGGCACGATAGGAGCGTTCAAGGGCATTTTCATAATTTCACATCCATAGTTCGGAGGTCTGGTCAACTAGAAAGTTGAAGAGCTCGCCGCAAGGAAGATATTGGAAAAAAATGGCACCTCAATCCGAGCTACGGTGAAGGAGTTATGACCTTTTGAAGATAGAGAAAATTCCTTAAAGAATGCTATTTTTTTTGTACGCTTGATAGAATTTTAGAGTTTTAAGAATGTGGGACACTTCATATTTTTTCCTATAAATACCAATTTCGGGGGAGTTGTTTTGCAAGACTTTAGAAGACGTTTTTGAGAGTCCAAATTATTCTAGTCTTCATATTTTTTGAGTCCCAAGACTCATGTTTTGATTCACACAATTGCCAATCCTTTGTGAATCTTTTTGGTAACCCAAGAACACAACTTTGGTTTGTTCAACCCTTGTGGAGAAGCCGTTCTCTTCTTCATTCCTGCCCTCCTAGAAAGGAAAAATTCTAGCCGCCGACATAGGAACCGACACCTAGGGGTATTTCTGTGTCACACTGTTTCTAGCCGTTGCTTTGAAGGTTTATCGAAGACACCGTGTGTTACACTTGTGGGTGATTATCAGGTTGTATGTAAGTCAATGGTCTTGTAAATTCTTTAAAGTTCTAGAAATAAAAGGTTTTGCCCTTCGGGGATTTTTCCTTAACTTTGTGTCTCATGCTTTATATTTGATGGGTTGATTTAAATGCATGTTTAAGGGTTGATTTTATTTGGCTTAAAAGTAGACGCTAATTAAATAAGGGTTCTTGGAAACTTGCGAATTTAATTTAAATCGATATTACACACGTTCTCAAATTGGTATCAGAGCGGGTTACACTAATTTATCGCGTGATCCTGATTTTTTTTCGAGGATTTACTTTCTGATAGAATTTGTCTACACGCGTTTTTCAAATTGGTATCAGAGCAGGTTGCGCTAATTTATTGCGTATTCCTATTTTCCGCAAAATCATGTGATATTGATTTTTTTTTTAATCAGTTTTGTGAAAATTCGCATTTTTTTCTTATGCAGCACTTATATAATCAGATGCCTATTTTTGACGGGTCTAATTATGCCTACTGGAAAGCTCGTATGAAATCGATTTTAAAATCTATTGACGAGCGTGTCTGGTTGCTTTGCGAAAATGGTTGGACTCCTCCCACGGTCACAGTACTGAAGATGATTATAAATTGTCCAATTTTAATTCCCGTGGTTTGAGTGCTATTTCTGGAGCTGTCTCTCCTGATGAGTTTCGCCGAATTATAACGTGCACCACGTCTAAAGACGCTTGGGATGTTTTAAAATTGACACATGAGGGTACGAACGCGGTTAAAGAGTCAAAATTACAAAATTTGGCCACCCAATTTGAGACTATCACCATGTCTGAGTCCAAATGCTTTGATGATTTTTATGCACGTTTATCAGACATTGTTAACACATGTATTAATTTGGGTGAGGTAATTGATAACACGCGTGTCGTTAAAAAGATTTTGAGATCTCTCCCAAAACGCTTTATTCCTAAAGTCACTGTTTTGAACTCTTTGGGAAATTTGAAATCACTTAAGTTGGAAGAACTTGTAGGAGATCTTCAAACCTATGAGATTGATATGTTTCCCAAAACCATTAAGGCTAAGGATAATGGCATTGGTTTAAAGACTCATTTTAAGAAAAAGAAAGAAAAAGTTTGTGAGTCCGATTCTGAGGGAGATTTTGATTTTAATGATATGGCCTTGTTTGCGAAAAATTTAAAAAAATTTCTCAACATGAACAAAAATAATTCTTCCAATAAAATGAATTTTTTTGAGAAAAATAAAAAGAAAGAGGAGGCCAAAGATAGTGATAAGGAGGATGAGATTAGGTGCTTTGAGTGTGAAGGGAAAGGGCACATAGCTAGAGAGTGTCCTACTAGGATAAGGAGAAAGGGGAAAGAGACTGCTATGCCCGCCACACTTAGTGATAGTAGTGAAGATGAGGGTGATGAGACTAGTGGTGAGAAGTTTGTAGCTTTTTCTAGTCGTGTGAGCACACCCACCTTGTCCCACAATAGTGCACACGAATGTGATAGTGATGGTTTGAGCGCTTCAAGTGAAGGAGAAAGTGAGAGTGAAAGTGGAGATGAAAGTGAATTCCAAAAAGCTTTTAGAGATTTGTACATCGAGACCTTGAAAACAAAGAAGTATAATAGGGATTTAGGTCGTCGGGTTTTAGATTTGGAGAAAGAGAAGGAGTTTTGGAAAAAAGGAGAAGTGTGATTTGGCCGAAACGTTGTCTAGTCTGACGACACGTGTATCCCAACTCGAGAGTGATCTCGAACGTGCCCGGGAGGTCAAAGTCAATTTTTTTAACGCACCTAAGAAGGTTGAAAAGGTGGTTCATAAGGGTAAAGGTGAGAAGCTAGGAATAAGTCTTGACGGTGCTTCTTCTTCCCAATTAGCACCCGAGTCGGTTCCCACTTTAGTGACAGTTTCACATGTGTCTCACCCTAACCCACCTAGGCGTCCCATTCCTATTAGGAAAGTGCGTCCTAGAGTTTTTGAGAGAGGTGTTCCTAGGCCTATTTATGTTTTCTCACATTGCAAGAGGAGAGGACACCTTAGGGAATTTTACTTTAAGTTGGGGTATGTGTCACGTTTTGCTTCTACACGTGTTTCTGGCACACATGCACCCACACATGATACATTACATGCTCCCGGAGACTACATGAGAGAGTTTGCACATTTAGGTGAGCAAGTTAAGTTTTTAGTCAAATCTTCACAATAATTGATGGAGGTTTTTCATAAGTTGTCACCACCTTTGGAAAACCCCTCCGCACCTAATGATTGAGGTTTGACTTGTTTACTAGCATAGGGTGATTTTCATGATGTCATTGTTTTCCTATTGCTAGTATGTATCTTTTTTGTATATATTTTTGTTTTGAAATATTTTGAAAAATACAAAAAGATTTTATATTGTCAAAAATTTTGAAAAATCCAAAAAGATTTTTGTTTTTTGTTTGCACCGGTTATGGATGAACACTTTGAATGACCAAGTCACAACATCATTCCATTTTCATGTGACTATTTGATAGTGTTTTGAGACAATAGGTCAATTCATCCATGTGCTTTATAATGTTTGGAGTCATTAAGATGTAATTAAGTGTTACTTCCTACATGTTTGACTCATGTTTCCTTTATTGCACACATGCACGGATTTGTTTGATTATTGTGCTTGTCTTATCACATGTTGGTTGGGTGTTTTCACTTCAATCCTGTCCTTAAAACGAACCAAGCGCGATAATTTTTTATAAGGAAATTGTGCGTATAAAAACCGTTTTGTGAGATTGTGTGCTTTGTTTAAAAACGGGGAGGGGCTGCGAAAGGTACATATCTATCCTTTGCGCAAAATCCACCGTTAAAAAGGACCTAAAAAATGGAGGAATTTTATTATTCGGGGTCCAAAGAGGTTTAAAAGAGCCCGAAAAAATTGAAAGGCAATAAAAAGAAATTCATGCAAATTATGGCCCATTTAGGTTTTTGCACCAATTCTCCAAAGTTTGAGAATTTAGATTACCTTTAAAAGAATATATATATGAGGGAGTTTGGTTGGAGAATTTAAAACGAGTTTGCACGTCCTTGATATTTGAAAATGCGTTACTTAGTTTTGGACGTTATTGGTGTGGAAATCACTTTGACTTTGATTTGTTGATTTGTATAAGACGATGTCATCTAAATTCAACAAATTTTTTACACCTAAGGATACTTTTGATGCTCATTCGTTAGGGGTACACATATGCATCGTGCACATATGATTGATTGAGTTGATTTACCTATCGAATGTGTTCACACCCATACATTCCGTTCCCATGACTTGGTTGTTTGAGTCTAAATCCATGGTGTGATTTTGGTATCATGTTTTACATTTTTTTTCAAAATGGTATCTATTTTTTTTTATAAAAAATTGAAAAAAAATCAAAAATAGTTTGCGAAGATTTTAATTTTAGCATCTCCTTGCAAGAGCACGTTTGTCATTTGATTGATGCCTTGATTTGTATACCGTGACGCCCCGATTTTGCTTGCTTGTTTGATTCATTCTTCTTATTTGTCTATTTGGGGACATCATAAAAAGGGGGAGAAGGAATTATCTTATTTTGGGGGAGTTTGAATTTTGGGGGAGTTTTTGAGATTTGACTTATGCTTATCATATATTAGTATCTATGTTTATCTCATTTCAAACTCAATACGTCACTTGGTTTTTTTTTATCTCATGTGTGTAGGTACTACATTGATGATCTCTGAATTGCACACCCTGATGAGAAAAGATTTGAGATTCCTGAAGATTTGAAGAACAAACGATGAAGACTATTCATTTGTACCTTTTCCAGTTTTGAGTTCATGGGAGGGTAGATTTTTATAGGCAATTTCATATTTGTTAATTCGGATTTTTTATGTATGTACCGGCATAGACATAGGGGGAGATTTGTAAGGACATTTCTCTCATGTCCAACATGTTACATTTATGTATGTCGTACGCCGCTACATTTGGCACGTCACCTCAAGATGTCACTCGACGGCCTCAATCCGAATTCCGGGAATCAAGCATTCAACACCTCCATTAATGTTTCCCACATCTGCCTCAACGACTTCACGTTCCAAGATTTTAGGGACTTAATGCAAGTGGAACGCAAGGGAAGTCAAAACAGTGAAAAAAAGGCACGATAGGAGCGTTCAAGGGCATTTTCGTAATTTCACATCCATATTTCGGAGGTCTGGTCAACTATAAAGTTTAATAGCTCACCGCAACGAAGATACTGGAAAAAACGGCACCTCAATCCGAGCTACGGTGAAGGAGTTATGACCTTTTGAAGATAGAGAAAATTCCTTAAAGAATGCTGTTTTTTTTGTACGCTGGATAGAATTTTAGAGTTTTAAGAATGTGGGACTCTTCATATTTTTTCCTATAAATACCAACTTCGGGGGAGTTGTTTTGCAAGACTTTAGAAGACGTTTTTGAGAGTCCAAATTACTCTAGTCTTCATATTTTTTGAGTCCCAAGACTCATGTTTTGATTCACACAATTGCCAATCCTTTGTGAATCTTTTTGGTAACCCAAGAACACAACTTTGGTTTGTTCAACCCTTGTAGAGAAGCCGTTATCTTCTTCATTGCTGCCCTCTTGGAAAGGGAAAATTCCATCCACCGACATAGGAACCGACACCTGCGGGTATTTCTATGTCACACTGTTTCTAGCCGTTGCTTTGAAGGTTTACCGAAGACACCGTGCGTTACACTTGTGGGCGATTATCAGGTTGTATATAAGTCAATGGTCTTGTAAATTCTTTAAAGTTCTAGAAATAAAAGGTTTTGCCCTTCGGGGATTTTTCCTTAACTTTGTGTCGCATGCTTTATATTTGATGGGTTGATTTAAATGCATGTTTAAGGGTTGATTTTATTTGGCTTAAAAGTAGACGCTAATTAAATAAGAGTTATGGGAAACTTGCGAATTTAATTTAAATCGATATTACACGCGTTCTCACTAATGGCCCGAATCGAGAAATACGCAAAGGTGGAAGATATCACCCGCCCTAATACAGGAGAAAACGGTCGAGCTAAGCTCACTACCAAGGGAGGTGAGAAAACTGAGAACCAGAAGAAAGGAGGAAAGAACGGAGGCAAAAATGTCTCCAAGAACGGAGGGAACCATGATGCGTCGAAAGTATTCCAGGCGGTCAACACCGTCTTCAAAGAACCAATTTACAAAATTCTCACGAAGTTCAAAGATGAGCCATTCAGCAAGTGGCTCAGGAAAATGGGAGGAGATCCCTCGAAGAGGAACAATGCGTTAAGATGCGCTTTCCATAAAGAGGGAGGACATAAGACCGAGCACTGCAAAGCTCTTAAGTCTCACCTCGAGGAGTTGGCCCAGTCCAGGCATTTGAACGACTTTATGGAAAAGAGGGCAGAGAAAGTGGCTACCAACAGAGAGGCGAGACCCGAAAACGTGTTGGAGGATGATGCTGGACATGAGTTCGCCATAATCCACGGAGTATCTGACGTTAATCAGATATAAGGGAACTTAGCTCGAATGGAAATGAAAAAACTTACAGCGATAATGCAGGCTTTTCAAATCGATCCAGCAAAGTCACAGTCAGGAAAGCGTCGACGAGCAGAGGACGTCAACTATAATAAGCATATTGTTTTCACGGATGAAGATTTGGTGGGAGTAAGGACCCCACATCATGATGCACTAGTCATTACACTTCAGATAGCTAACTTTGATATCGACAAGCTACTCGTCGATCAAGGAAGTTCATCCGAAGTAATGTACCTCGACCTATTCAGGAAATTGAAGTTGAGTGTCGCCGACCTAAAGGAAGCTACTGTTCCTTTGATCGGCTTCACTGGAAAAATGACCATGCCCCTGGGCAAGATAGTGTTGCCAATTCATGCTGGGAACGTCTCCAAGATGATTGAGTTTTTGGTAGTTGACATCGAATCACCGTACCAGGCCATCCTCAGCAGAGGATGGCTTCATACGATGAAGGCGGTCTCCTCGACCTACCATCAAAAGCTCAAGTATGTAACCGAGCGAGGTGTAATGGAGATATACGGTGACCAAGCAATGGCGAGGAAGTACTTCATAGCAGCCATCTGACCAAACCCAAAGAAAAAGGGCGGTCAACCCAGCGAGAAAGTTGAAGAGGATGTGATACCTTCCAAGTAGCAATTAAAGTATAGAAGACCTGGAGTAGAGGAAACCAGGCTCCTCCCCTTCGAGCATGTCATCGAGGACCTGGTAGAAGTTATAGCTGAAGTTGGTGACAGTAGAAGAGTCTTCTTGATTGGAGCATCTCTCACCGACCAAGAGCAGAAGGAGTTGACGACCTTGCTGAGACACAACGTAGATGTTTTCGCATGGGAACCATACGAGCTGCCTAGAATCGATCCTAGTATGGTCTGTCATCAGCTGCACGTCGACCCCACATTCAAGCCAGTCACGCAGAAGGCACGGAGAACTGCACCCGATAAGGCTAAAGCGGTCGAAAAGGAAGTTGAAAAATTGTTGGATGCAGGATCCATACGGAAAGTGCAATTCCCCAAATGGTTGTCCAACCCAGTAGTAGTTCCAAATAATAATGGGAAATGGAGAGTTTGCATCGACTTCACTGACCTCAACAAAGCATGCCCTAAGGATAGTTTCCCCCTCCCAAAGATAGAACAACTAGTAGATGCCGCTGTAGCTCACGAGCGAATGAGTTTCCTGGACGCATACTCAGGATATCACCAGATCCCCTTGTATGCCCCAGACCAGGACAAAACGGCATTCATCACGACAGTTAGGTTATATTACTACAAGGTCATGCAATTTGGGCTCAAGAATACAGGGGCAACCTATCAGCGGTCGGTCACCAAAATGTTCAGGGATCAAATGGGAGACATAATGGATGTCTACATCGATGACATGCTCGTTAAGATAAAGAAGAAGGAAAATCACCTCTCAGACCTGTCAAAGACCTTCGAAATCCTCAGGAAGTACCGAATGAAACTTAATGCGAGCAAATGTTCCTTCGGTGTCGAGTCAGGAAAATTTCTTGGGTACTTGGTCAGTAAGAGAGGAATAGAAGCTAATCCAGACCATATCGATGCAATCAACAGGGTACAACCCCCTCGAACAATCCGGGACATGAAGAAGCTCACTAGAATGCTCGTCGCCTTAAATCGCTTCATCTCCAAATCCTCCGAGAAGTGCAAACCTTTTTTCCTGCTTCTAAAGGGGAGTAAACTGATAGAGTGGAGCCCAGACTGCTCGCGAGCTTTAGACGAGCTCAATTCCTACTTAAGCTCTCCACCGCTGCTTGTCATACCATAGCAAATGGATTCTTTGTACCTGTACCTCTCGGTATCCAATCACACTGTCAGCTCGGTGTTAATAGGTGAGGTTGCAGGAATCCAACACCCCATTTACTATGCGAGCAAGACCTTATTAGACGCCGAGTAAAGGTACCTGCCATTGGAGAAGATCGCCTTTGCACTTGTAATAGCCTCGAGGAAGCTGAAGCATTATTTCGAAGCTCATACTATCATCGTCCTTACATCGCATCCCCTTAAGGCGGTCCTAAGGAAAGCGGACTTGTCGGGAAGACTGTCTAAGTGGTCAGTCGAGCTCGTCCGGTTTGACATCCAATTTCAACCAAGGATAGCTATCAAGGGTCAGATCCTTACTGATTTTATAGACGAATTCACGGGCGAGGAACTCTCCGACCAACCTCAACCAACAGGGTAAAAGAAGAACCAAGCAACAGAGAGAACCTGGAGACTCTTTGTTGATGGAGCCTCCAACTCAAAGGGGGCAGGGTTAGGCATTGTCCTCATCACTCCAAAAACACAATCCTCGAACAAGGAATCAGGCTTGAATTTGCAGCCTCCAACAACGAAGCAAAGTACGAAGCCCAAATAGTCGATCTCCAAAAGGCACTTTATCAGTTTTAGGCCCCTTCAAACCAAACTGAACCTAACCCCTTTAAAAATAGATCGAAAATCATTGATTCAGTTTAGTTTTTTCATTTTGCAGGGTTGGTCGGTTTTTTAGCACACCCCTTGCCCTAAGTATATGCTAAGATACTAAGCAATAATCATTACATCAATTCTGGATTTAGAGAGGCCAAATCTTACTAACACAAGGTATATATAGCCAACCAAGGTTCCAAAAATTGTTTTGATGGCTAAAGGTGTGCCTGATTAGTTTATGTCACAAGACCCAAAGGTTTCATAAGGAGCCACAAGAGAGGAAAACCTCTTCCGACCTATTAGCAGAAAGACTGAAGGCTTTGGGAAATACAATGAGCATTGATGAAAAGAGTTCATTTGAGGAAAACTCTTCAAATGAAGAAGAAAATTAAGAAATAATGTAAGTTGATGGCACCACACATGTTCAAGAGGTTACATAATATCATTTCATCTAGTTTGGCTCTCTACCTCAGAAAGTTCCAATCAATATAGACGTGATCCTTCCCAAGAAGTCTAAAGCTGAAGGATACCAAGAGGTAGCTACCATGGAAGTGGATGGTGAAGGAGAATCAAAGGTAGAAAATTTTGATCTACTAGTCTCTGCACTTACCATTATATATGGGTTCAAAGAACCAAGTAAATATATGAATCACCGCGTAAAGCCTTTATTTATAAAATGTTAGATAAAGGATGTCCTTGTTAATAAAATATTGGTAGATAACGGTGCAACTGTCAACCTAATAACAATTTCCATGTTATCCAAAATTAACAAATAAAATACTAAATTGGTAAAAACTCAGATTATTATTTTTTATTTTGGTGGCAACAAGAAGTCTACCAAAGGTGTACTACCGGTTAACATTGAAATAAGCACTCGAAAATCTAGAACAACTTTCTTTATTATTGAAAAAAAATCCAATTTTAATGCGGTATTAGGTAGAGATTGGATCCATTATAACAAATGCATTCATTCTTCTATACATCACAAATTACTTTTGATTAAAGAAGATGGGATAGTTAAAAGGGGAAGTTGATCCACTACCCTTCCATGCTAGTTCCAACTGTGTCAAAGCAGGACTCTACCAAAAGAATGTGGTCTAGTAAAGGCAAAGGCTTTAGTTCCATAGGCATCAGAAGGTTTGGTCTCTGAGGAAAGTTAGAATGATCTGGATTTTGGCCTGATAGGGCCAACTAATAAAGATAAAACAATTTGTTTAATGGTTGATACACCCATTGACATTGAGGAGGCCAATAAAAGCTTGGCCATGGTTTTGTATAAGTTTAAAGATTTATAATTAACAACTATTCTCGGTGAAGAAAATACCATTAATTGAACTGACTATGTATTCGAAGAAGGTGTAGAGAATGAAACTTCTCAAGACAATGTGAATTAGAAAGTTCACCAATAGAGTATGAAGAACTGATGGTTAATCAATCATATCCCTTTATTAAAGTTAATTTGGGGACAAATAAATAAAAGAGTCACTTACATCAGTGCAAATCTATATCAGATGACCAATAAGTAGCCATAAACCTTATACATGATTATATAGACTTCTTTGCATAAGAGTTTAATGTACTACTTCGTCTAGATAAAAAAATAAGTGCAGGACAGACTACTAATCAAAAAAGGAAACAAGCATTTGAAGCAACTTCCAAAGAAAATGACCCTAGAGGTTGTAACCAAAATTAAAGAAGAAATGGAAAGGTTGTTAAATAATGGATTCATTTGAACAACAAAGTATGTAGAATAGTTCTCTAATATAGTTCCAGTGATTCAAAAGAATGGCAAATTAAAAGTTTTCATGTATTTTAATAATCTTAATGCAGCCACTCTTAAGGATGAATATCCAATGCCAATAGTGGTTCTATTGGTTGATAGGTTAGAAAGTTATTCTATCATGTTTATGATGGATGGTCATTCGGGCTATAACTAGATTTTTATTATTGAAGAAGATGTTCATAAGACTATATTCGGGTGTCCTGGTAACTTGGGGACTATAGAATGGGTAAAAATGCTATTTGGGTTATTGAATACAGGAGCCATATACCAAAGGGGAATGAACACGATTTTCCATGACAGGGTTGGCACCTTCTTAGAATGTTATATTGATTACATAATTGTAAAGTCAAGATCAACATATAAACATATAGCACATCTAAAGAAATCATTTAAAAGAATGAGGTTGTATCAACTTAAAATGAAACCTTTAAAATTTGCCTTTGGATTTTTTGTGGCGAATTTCCTTGGATATTTGGTGAATCAAAAAGGAATTCAAGTTGATCAAAACAAGGTTAAATCTATCACTAACAAAAAGGCCCCTAAAAACATAAAATAATTGCAAAGGTTTTGGGGTAAAGTTAATTTTTTTGGAAAATTTATTTCTAATGAAGCAGGAAAGAATAAAGTATTTTCTCGTTTCTTGAAGATAAAAAACCAGCGAGAGATAGATTGAAAAGATGATCATGAGAAATATTTCCAAACACTCAAGAAGTTCCTGGTCAATCCACCTATTCTGGTCGCACCACGAGAAGATAAGTGATGAGGCGTACACTTCGTATTCAAAACATGGCGTTGGGTGTTCACGCACACTATAAATGGAAGCGTAGTCGCAAGTAGGGATCGAATCCACAAGGAACGATTTTTAGGATTAAATTTATTTAGTACTTAGAAAAGAGTGAAAGTGTAAAAATGTGATGTCGAGAGAATAGAATTAACACTAGGCAGTAAGTATACTATATTAAATTGGAAAAAATAAGATTAGGATCATTTCCCCACCATGGGATAACAACACATAATAAGGAATTTAGTTCAAATAAAATTAATTGAGCATATTCAATTAATTAAAACATCAAATATGAAGAAATTTAATTCAACGATGAAGGATTGAACTTTCAATCGAAAATGTTCACAAATTGATTAATATCGCAATATCTCTATAAACATTACCCTTGTGTGACAAAGGAAGTTAAATTCTTAATATTCCAACATTAATATACAAGGTTTCAATTAAGTGTGTTTTAAACCAACCTCTGGCTTTTGAGCTCAAGAACCCATCAATGGTGGAAAAATGATCCCAAACTTAAAACTAGGTACTTCACATGTTAAGAACAATAAAGACAACTACTCAACAAATGAAAACAAGAACTAAACTAACAACAAATAGCAAAGTAAATAAAGTAACTAATCAAAGCATGAAAGCAAGAAAAGAAAAAGAAATATTGAATTAAAGGAAGAAGATAATGAATAGTTGATTACATAACCAAATGGGCAAACCCTAGGAGAGAGGAGGAAAAGCACCCAAAATTTAACTCAAACCCTATTCTAAAATTACAAATATGATGTAAAAAGAATCCCTAAAGGAATGTTTTCCCATATATACCCAAGAACCCATCCACCCACCCTCCCACCCAAAAAAAAATTCCGAACTTTAAAATGGTCGAAATCGATTCACCCCTAATAGGTATGAGTCTTCATTTTGAATCAACATATGGAAAAAATAGTAACGTTTTTTATATAGATCAAAATTAGGCATGTTTAGAAGCCACGCGAAAATAACTCACAGGGATACAACTTCCATGAGACATTGGTCCAAAAATGTAAATATGAGCACACAACTGTAAAACACAAGAAATGGCAACGACGCCATGTAATGAAAAGGTTTTTCGTATGCCATTGTAAAATCACATCTTTAATCAAAATTCCTTGAATACCTACAAAATACATTAAATAACATGTATAATGGCAAGTAAGGGTACCATTACATCTTATTAATATGGAAAATAAGAAATGCAGACTAATACACTTATTTTGAAAATAAATTATCAAGGGAAAATATTCTAACTAATAAGGCTAAAATTTAAACTAAGCTAGCTAGTAAATCAAATGATAAAATGAGAGAGGTGTGAGGTATAGACAATTACTAGAGAATTAAAAGGATTAAAATTCACCACTTAGCCAATTCATTTTAATTAATCATCTTATCGATTTGAAAGATATGTATAAATTCATAAATCAACTCTCATTGTAAATGTGAGTTGAAACATTGTCTTTTTTAAAAGATTAATGTTAAATTTTCAAAAAATTCTTTAAAAATCATATTTAAACATTTTCTAATAAATCACTAGCTAGGAAAAATTTAAATCATCAAAAACAAAGATTTAGAGTCGGTAAATTCAAACTACAATATTATTTAAAAATTACTTATCTCTAGTAAAATTAGTAAATAAATATTTTAATCTGAAATTACTATTTTCTTGTGACACCCCGCATAATTAAACATCGGGTGATCAAGACTTTATTAAATTAAAACAGGTTTCTCAAATGGTTCATTCTTAGCATCACTATCGAAAACTTTTTAATTACTAATCCCCTAAGTAAAATTAGACCGGTGCCAAATTTTATCTTTCTTAAAACAGATAAACCAACCATGCGGAAACAAAATAATCATGTACTACAACCCAATCAACAAAGTGTAAGTACAAAAGAATAAGAGTAATACCGAATAAACCATCGGCTAAAAATTCCCAAGCAAAAATATAACAAGAACAATCCACTAATCTGAAACTAAACATCTGAGACTAATACCGGACCACAAGTCCATACCAAGAATAGTGAGAGATCCTGCACTAGATCTGAATGAGCGATATCGTCTAATCAAAATACTGTAAGCATCCACCATACTACAGCTTCGCGTCGCTGGAATGGAATCATCATACATGGCGTCCCTGTGGTTGGACACCTAAAAGGTTTTGAAAATATTTTATAGCAAGAGTTAGTACTCAAAACATTTTGAAAATATTTAACAAGCGTTTATCACAATATAAAATGTGGTTATTGATTACACGTGTTAGGTTCTCGTACACTCTCTTGAGTTTACTCACCCCTCATATTTTGTGCACACCTAATGTTCTACACTTAGTTTTTCTAGTCATACCTCCCAAGCTAACTAAAACCAAAGTAGTCAACTGAACTTATCTGTACCTAAGTTCCAGTACCACCCATACAGTACAACCGTTTCACTAACATCCCGTGTATGTTAATTAATTCTCAAGTAACATTTCATCTATGTTATTTTTCAAGACTTCTCATTTAGTTTCACTACTAAAATTACTATAATTCTCACAATTGTTGTCTTCCCACTTGTGTAATTAAGTTTCACTACTTAACTTACCAGTTCAGTAAGTATCTTTAAATACATAATATATATCAATCTACTAATACACAGAAGTAGAATATCATCAAGTATAGATATCACACACAATATATTCTAAATATCAGTCATTACTATTTTGCCCTTTTTATACACGTAAAGGACTCTTGGTTCGGATTGATTCATCGACCCCAAGCAGGAATTAGTTCGGAATGATACATCGACCCCATTTATTTATATACACAAATAAAGATCTCTTGGTTCGGAATGATTCATCAACCCCAAGTGAGAGTTGGTTCGGAATTATCCATCGACCCCAACTATTTTAAAAATATATATATATACACATATTCTGGTTCGGAACTCTTTCATCGCGACACCAGTTCAAGGTTTGGTTCGGCATTTCTCATCGACCCCAAACATATAATAACTTTATGTTAGTTCGGAATGTCTCATCGACCCTAACATAATTAATTTAGGTAAAATTCTCTTAACCCAAACTTTTATATAATTTAGTAGGTACACACACGACCCATCAAATCATGCACGTACGAAATATATTTTTACTTATATCCACCGTACTCATTAATTTACAATTTATTTCACTATTGCATTTATTCGAGTATTCACGCAACTTTAAGGGTCCTAGTTACCCCTCACATATAATTTCAGTAGTTATTACTTACCCTACTGGTTTATTAATTAAATTGAATTTACTTCGCCTCGCAACTCAATTCCGAATTCCCCGATACTCTACTAAATCGGATTTATTCTCATAGGTTCGTAATCCAAGCCCTACACGCAATGTCCTAATCGGACCTCAAAAATATACCTACTGGTCTTATTCTCACTCCCACATAAGTATAATGTAGATCATAGGATAGATATTCATTCCCGAAAATCAACTAAGAATTAAACACGAAAAATTCGAGAAAAATAGCTTGCGTCGATCGATCGACTGCTGGGTTCGATCGATCGACATAGTCGATCGATCGATAGTTCGAGATTGATCGATCGATCGAATAGGGACAGACGCAGTTCGTCTTCTTCATTAAGCTTTTCCTCCATCAACAAATCTTCAAACTCCATTATAGTCCACCAAACTTCGACCCAATGATCCTAGCATGTTTTCACATATACTAGGACAAATTCTAACGTGCCAAATACATCAAAACTCCAATTCCTTTAAAGAAAGAGTGAATTAAACCCAGAATTTCTTGAAACCCTAGTTATGGTGTTCTTCCCATATTTTCATTCAAAATCCAGATTTTATTTCGAAAAATCATCAAGTCTAATCTGAATATTAATCCTCTACATAAGTTAAATCATTCTACATGTGATTCCTATCCCAGCACGTATAAATATCATCATTCTCCTATCAAGATATTGATTTAAACAAGACTATTCAAAAACCCTACACATGGGTATTATAACTGTATAATTTTTGCAATAAACAACTTGCCTTATGATCAGTAGGGTCTAATTTCGTGGTTGTTGTTGATGATTGATGATCTTCATCGTTCAATCCTTCTTCCCCAACAAGTTGATAGCGAAAATCTCCTTTGAATCCTTCCCAATTCTTCCTTTTGCCTTGAGAATGGTTTCTCTCTTATCTCTAATGGCTATGGTGTATTTTCATGGATTTCTCACCCTAACCCCTCTATCATACGGCTGATATAAATCTCTCAATTTCGTAGGTCTCCATACTCTGTCATGTTAAAAGACCAAAATGCCCCCAAACGGTCTTGGATTAGTCCAAAATTACCCCGGGACTCAACTAGTACCCCCGGGTATACTATTTTGACTAACTTGACCCTTCCGAACTCATCCGTGACCTCTAAATTATTATTTGAGTCACTTAAAAAATATTACTCGTTATCACCCCAACACGGTCTACACGCGTTAAGTAACTATTTACCACTCGCACTAAGTAAATATAATGAGGCAATATAAACTGGTATCTATCTCTAGATTAATATTCCAAAATTATAATTTTAAATAAAACTCTATAAATTACTACTCTTACGTAATATAAATTAAGCCGTATTTTCTCATTTAATTCTCCAATTTAATTAAATAGAATATTTGGAATATTCAGAAATACGGGGTACTACATACTTTCCCCCTTACAAAGGAATTTCGTCCTCGAAATTAGGATAAGGTTGATATTAAGACTAAGGACCTTAAACATCATTGCATCCTCTAATACCCAAAATCAAATCATATCATCCTAACGGTCGCCCCAAGTACATTTCTTGCTTCATTATAAACTCTTATTACATGTTACCCATGCCGCCTATATCATAATTAAGTCTCACTTAATTTACCCTTTTGATGTATAACTCAAGATATAACATCTATGTGTCTACTATCACTCATAAGTAGAAAATTATAATGTATATATATTTCACACACAATATATACTATAAGGATAATTGGTCCGGCAAAATCATCGGCCCCAATCATCCGGTCATTTACATTGGTTCAAAAATCCCTCGACCCCAGGGTAAATGTAATACATATGTTTGTTCAGACCTTCCGTCGATACCAATATTTATCATCGATTTGGTTCGGAAACATCATTGACCCCAAATCGATCCCTCACGTATTGGTCCGGAATATCATCGACCCCAATACAGAGATTAAACACACTTATTATCGCTTATAAGTACGAAAATCAATAGGTATATATATATTACACATAACATATACTATCAACATCTATTTTATAATCACCCCCCTTTTATAACACTTTTGGGGTTATTGGCTCGGAATCCCACCTCGATCACCAATAGTGATTGGTTATATTGCCTCGGAATCACACTTCAAGCACAATATAAGTATATATATCTCATCGCACATGAGTAGACAATTTGTGAGCCTTATATTTCACACTTCTTATATTCTAAAATGTCATACCCCAATAGAATGTGCTCATATCACGCGTTAAGGGCTAAATGTTCGAAATGTCTCCTCGATCCACACCTCAAAGTACACATAAGTTCTTAATGGGCATCCAAGAACCTAAAACTTATGTACAGTTCATATAGGCAGTCTCACGCTACCTACAAATATGCTCATAACGGTATAAATTCAACCTATGAATTGATCACTGGGCTTCTCCAAAATTCCACTATCGTAAGGACGTATCTTCCTTTCTCACTAACGTTGAGTCGTAGGCAAACACAACCTACTCAAAATAACACTTTATCTTTATTCCTCCCTGACCATTTCTCACAGGGTGGAATTTTAGGATTTCATTCTGATTCACAATCATGTAGAGCGGCACTGTTCACTTGTGCACTCTCCCTTTTCAACTACATGTTAATCCATCTTGGTCACCCCATTCCGCTACTCCAGCGAAATGTTGGCTTAATTATGATCTTCACAGCCCATCAATAATTTATAAGTATGTCTCCTCCTTCCATCATTGGAAACATAGTTTCACTATCACATTTCGGTTGCTCATTTTGAGTCTATCTTTCTCTATCAACTAGCGGTGCGTCTGGAGACTATCTTATTATGTCCCTTCCTCAACACCGCTTCCCACTCACGTCATCTTTCCTAAAGTGGTACTCTATTCCCCCCTCTCTCTGGGTATAATATAATTTACAATTAGTGCACTCTTAGTAATTGGCGCACTTTTGGGGTTGGTTACTTTATAATTTCCCCATCGGGGTGCAAAATAATTTTTTTTTCCGCATCCCTCTATCTCGGATGTCTAAGAAGGCCAATTGATTAGGGCGCCCATACACCCTTTTCTCCGTGCACATTTGCAAAAACATTGCAAGCGTCGCACCCGTAACGTGTTTTTCCTCAACTCTAGCCTTGTCTACATGACATGACTACAATCTTGCGGGTATTCTCCATCCCTTATAAACAAAAATCAAATCCTTGCCCATAAAGTCCCACTTATCCCTTCGGGGTGAAGTAAGCCTTTCATTGTTCCTCCACAACACTACCGTCTCCACTGATGTCCTAGCATCTAACAACGTCTCTTCTCCCGACGTGCATAAAAATTCAGTCGTATCCCCTTTCTCAACCGTACTTAAACAAGGGACCTATCCCCCATGCATTCTTATTGAGCATTGTCGGAACAACACATAGTCGAGATGCCCAAATTCCATTCCTCGACAATATGTGCAACCATACTCCAATATTTCTAAAGGAGTCAAGTGGCACCGCGCTTATACTATGACTAAGTCCTTAGCACTAATTACAACAGCGAGCTCGATCTCTCCACTCAGCGGTCATACTATATACCTTGACTCACATCATTTAGGTTCCCACACACCGGAATCAATTACTATGAGATGTTCATAATCTCCGAGGTCTCTCACATATTGATGAAAAATGACAACTCGACCATCTTTCAGGTGAGGCATCGTCATATACCCCATTCACTCGAGGCTAAAATCCATATACTTCCTTGTCCATCACTCTGGTGGTTCAGATGGTTTCCGGACCTAACACGCTTGTCCTCTCCAGAATGCAAAACTTAACGGAGTTATTATTTCTTCAAATAACTTCAAGATAAAATAAAACGCGTGGCCCTACAACCACACTAGACATATTTTCAAAAATTCCCTTACTCTAGGCCACACCAATCGGTTTGGGTATCCTTCCTCGCGAACTTGGTAGCCTCGATTCTGAACACTATCATCCTGGTTCCCTTAATTCTGCTGACCAAGAGGAACGCACCATGGGACTTAACAGTCCCGACTTAGAATCAAATAATTAACTCCCCTAGTGAGTTTCCACTTATGGCTTGCACCATCCCCATTACATTCAGCCTTACTCTTTGACTAAATCTTTAAATTCTCTTAGCTCCGCCCACCTAGGAGCATTTACCTCAACCTTGTAAGAAGTACCATACTTCCTTCACATACATAAGTCGTCCAAGACGAGTTTTTTTTTCTTTTACCAAAATTGCGAACGACAACTCGAGAGTCCATTCTCTCAAGGGCTCTTTTTTTTCCCCCTTATACCTATCTCATCGGTAAAAGTTCACTTCAACAGAAAAATTTATTTCTCACGGTTGGCCTCAACCAGGCTTTCACGTGATGGGTTCAGGTATTTCCATTCACTTCGCTTCTGAATCATCATTAGAGAACTTTGCGATTAAACTATACGTAAGGTATGTCTATTTGTATACGGACCCTTGGTCCGGATGCGGTGATTGGTATCCCCGCCACGTTGCCTCAAAAATTTACTCAAATTTTCACTTTTGGGTATATGTACTCTATCCCTAAATGCCGAAACCTCTGGACACACTACTTCCATTAGTTAACATGCGCAGTCGCTATTTTATCACATTTTTATGGTTCGTTCTCATCAAAATTTCTTCAGACCTCCTCCCACTATCACTGCATTGGGCGGGTCTAGATTAGCATCCCCTTTTGCCGTCGCGGCATTTAGAAAAAATGCCCGTTATGCCTCAACAACCCTTGCAGCATCTACTTCCATTACACACTAGGAGTGACCACGACAACGGTCATCTCTCCCATGGTCACCATCTTCGAACACTCCATGCTTTATGTCGAGCTCCTCCCTCCTGCAGTCCTTCTAACGCCAATGATGGTCCTACCACCATATTCGACGTACCATGCCCAATCGAACTCGTATATATAACACTACATCTACTAAATAGCAGGAGAACATAAACTACGTACGTAGAGGAGTACAATAATCCTAAGATATGGCTCTATATCAAGCAAACGATACACTGAAAATGTAGTAAGCCGTACAGATTTTATGGACACTAGAACCTGATGCTCTGATACCATCTGTGACACCCTGCCTAATTAAACATCGGGTGATCAATCCTTTATTAAATTAAAATAGGTTTCTCAAATGGTTCATTCTTAGCATCACAGTCGAAAACTTTTTAATTACTAATCCCCTAAGTAAAATTAGACCGGTGCCAAATTTTATCTTTCTTAAAACAGATAAACCAACCATGCGGAAACAAAATAATCATGTACTACAACCCAATCAACAAAGTGTAAGTACAAAAGAATAAGAGTAATACCGAATAAACCATCGGCTAAAAATTCCCAAGCAACAATATAACAAGAACAATCCACTAATCTGAAATTAAACATCTGAGACTAATACCGGACCACAAGTCCATACCAAGAATAGTGAGAGATCCTTCACTAGATCTGAATGAGAGATATCGTCTAATCAAAATCCTGTAAGCAACCACCATACTACGGCTTCGCGTCGCTGGAATGGAATCATCATACATGGCGTCCCTGTGGCTGGACACCTAAAAGGTTTTGAAAATATTTTATAGCAAGAGTTAGTACTCAAAACATTTTGAAAATATTTAACAAGCGTTTATCACAATATAAAATGCGGTTATTGATTACACATGTTAGGTTCTCGTACACTCTCTTGAGTTTACTCACCCCTCATCTTTTGTGAACACCTAACGTCCTACACTTATTTTATCTAGCCATACCTCCCAAGCTAACTAAAACCAAAGTAGTCAACTGAACTTATCTGTACCTAAGTTCTAGTACCACCCATACAGTACAACCGTTTCACTAACATCCCGCATATGTTAATTAATTCTCAAGTAACATTTCATCTATGTTATTTTTCAAGACTTCTCATTTAGTTTCACTACTAAAATTACTACAATTCTCACAATTATTGTCTTCCCACTTGTTTAATTAAGTTTCACTACTTAACTTACCAGTTCAGTATGTATCTTTAAATACATAATATATATCAATCTACTAATACACAGAAGTAGAATATCATCAAGTATATATATCACACACAATATATTCTAAATATCAACCATTACTATTTTGCCCTTTTTATACACATAAAGGACGCTTGGTTCGGATTGATTCATCGACCCCAAGCAGGAATTAGTTCGGAATGATACATCGACCCCAATTATTTATATACACAAATAAAGATCTCTTGGTTCGGAATGATTCATCGACCCCAAGTGAGAGTTGATTCGGAATTATCCATCGACCCCACCTATTTTAAAAATATATATATACACATATTCTGGTTCAGAACTCTTTCATCGCGACACCAGTTCAAGGTTTGGTTCGGCATTTCTCATCGACCCCAAACATATAATAACTTTATGTTAGTTCAGAATGTCTCATCGACCCTAACATAATTAATTTAGGTAAAATTCTCTTAACCCAAACTTTTATATAATTTTAGTAGGTACACACCCGACCCATCAAATCATGCACGTACGAAATATATTTTTACTTATATCCACCGTACTCATTAATTTACAATTTATTTCACTATTGCGTTTATTCGAGTATTCACGCAACTTTAAGGGTCCTAGTTACCCCTCACATATAATTTCAGTAGTTATTACTTAACCTACTGGTTTATTACTTAAATTGAATTTACTTCGCCTCGTAACTCAATTCCGAATTCCCCGATACTCTACTAAATCGGATTTATTCTCATCGGTCCGTAATCCAAGCCCTACACCCAATGGCCTAATCGGACCTCAACAATATACCTACTAGTCCTATTCTCACTCCCATATAAGTATAATGTAGATCCTAGGATACTCATTCATTCCCGAAAATTAACTAAGACTTAAAATCTAAAAATTTGGGAAAAACAGCTTGCGTCGATCGATCAACTTCTTGGTTCGATCGATCGACATAGTCGATCGATCGATAGTTCGAGATCGATTGTTCGAACAGGGACAGACACAGTTCGTCTTCTTCGTTAAGCTTTTCCTCCATCAAAAAATCTTCAAACTCCATTATAGTCCACCAAACTTCGACCCAATGATCCTAGCATGTTTTCACATATACTAGGACAAATTCTAACGTGCCAAATACATCAAAACTCCAATTCCTTTAAAGAAAAAGTGAATTAAACCTAGAATTTCTTGAAACCCTAGTTATGGTGTTCTTCCCATATTTTCATTCAAAACCCAGATTTTATTTCGAAAAATCATCAAGTCTAATATGAATATTAATCCTCTACGTAAGTTAAATCATTCTACATGTGATTCCTATCCCAACATGTATAAATATCATCATTCTCCAATCAAGATATTGATTTAAACAAGACTATTCAAAAACCCTACACATGGGTATTATAACTCTATAATTTTTGCAATAAACAACTTGCCTTATGATCAGTAGTGTCTGATTTCGTGGTTGTTGTTGATGATTGATGATTGATGATCTTCATCCTTCAATCCTTCTTCCCCAACAAGTTGATAGTGAAAATCTCCTTTGAATCCTTCCCAATTCTTCCTTTTGCCTTGAGAATGGTTTCTCTCTTATCTCTAATGGATATGGTGTATTTTCATGGCATTCTAACCCTAACCCCTCTATCATACGGCTAATATAAAGCTCTCAATTTTGTAGGTCTCCATACTCTGTCATGTTAAAAGACCAAAACGCCCCCGAACGGTCTCGGTTTAGTCCAAAATTACCCCGGGACTCAACTAGTACCCCCGGATATACTATTTTGACTAATTTGACCCTTCCGGACTCATCTGGGACCTCTAAATTATTATTTGAGTCACATAAAAAATATTACTCGTTCTCACCCCAACATGGTCTACACGCGTTAAGTAACTATTTACCACTCGCACTAAGTAAATATAATGAGGCAATATAAACTAGTATCTATCTCTCGATTAATATTCCAAAATTACAATTTTAAATAAAACTCTATAAATTACTACTCTTACGTAATTTAAATTAAGCCGTATTTTCTCATTTAATTCTCCAATTTAATTAAATAGAATATTTAGAATATTTAGAAATACGGGGTATTACATTTCTCTTAAAAATTATTCACCCTCTCTTGAGACATGAATATAAAATGTGAAAATCTAGTAATAATATTCGAGGGGGCATAATAAATTAATAAACTAAAGGATAAAAATAATTAAGCTAAGGGTTTTACTTCTCCCCTTGAATGGGGTATTAAGCATATCATTTGAGTATCATTACATACCAAATGTAATAATAACATTATAAGAGGCCATATAATAATAAAACAGAAGAGGAAACGGTATTAAACCAAGTCTTCATTCGTTTCCATTCTACTCCGAACCTTATACACAAATCATCACCACAAATCAAAGTTTTACAATAAAAAATATGAGAAAGGAAGAAATACATAATATCACACTCTAATTCTAATATGAATCACTCAAGCTCACAATTTGTGTCACACTAAATTTATTTTGCCTCACATAACTCTCTAAAAAAATACAAAGAACTAAAAATTAAACATAAAACTAACCCCAAACTTACCCTAGAAACTAACTCTCAAATGTGGTGTGTAATCCCCTTTTTATTCTGATGCTCCCTATAATATATAGGTGATGTGATGCTAGGGTTTGGAGGGTTTAGGGCAGCTAGCAAAAAAAGAGCGAGAGAGGAGCTGGGGGATAGGCAACGTGGCAAGTGGGGATTAGGGATTGATTGGATATTTGGCGAGTACGACCGCTAATATGGGGAAAGAGAGTGAAGGTTAATTTAAGAGAGTAGATGAATATGAAGGATAGGGTACCAAACATGCATGGCGGGTTAGGGGCTTGGGTGGTACAACCATGCATCTAGATGTATTGTGTTGTAAATTAAAATAAAAGGTGGGTGTGGTTAGCTATAGGTCTTGTGTGGCAATAAAGGAGAGGAATATGACGGGGTGTGGTGGTTGTACATGGGAAAATATATAGGGATAGTTAAGAGAGAGCATGAGACATATTTACGAGAGTGACAAGAGTGTGGTGAAGAATGGAATGTGGTAGTTGAGGGGTGGATGGAGGTATAAAGGAGAAAAGAGGAGGGAATGCAAGGGTTGTGAGCATGGGGTAATAGATAAAAGGATCATGGGGGTATGGATATAGATGGATAATAGGGTGATGGGGTACATCAGTTATACTACCATGCAGGTGAAGATAAGGTGGTAGAGTGGGGTGTATGGGGGTTTGTGTTCGTGTGTGTGTGTGTGTGTGTGTGTGTTAAAATAAATATATGTACAACAAACATATGTACACAAAAGATATATACACCAGTTATACTACCATGCAGGTGAAGATAAGGTGGTAGAGTGGGGTGTATGGGGGTTTGTGTGCGTGTGTGTGTGTGTTAAAATAAATATATGTACAACAAACATATGTACACAAAAGATATATACACCAGTTATACTACCATGCAGGTGAAGATAAGGTGGTAGAGTGGGGTGTATGGGGGTTTGTGTGCGTGTGTGTGTGTGTTAAAATAAATATATGTACAACAAACATATGTACACAAAAGATATATACTTATCTTAAAAATACATAAACATAGATTAATATTTAAGAGCCATACACACACATACATAAATATACATATAAACACATATAAAAATCATAATACTTACTAGAATGTAAATACATATGATACTAGTTTAAATATGTAAGTACACACACACACACACACACACACACACACATATATATATATATATATATATATATATATGTGTGTGTGTGTATACCAACACACTTATATAAATATTATATACATACATTTTAAATACATAACTTTCAAATACTATAAATTCATAGAATGCACACGTAATAACATAAATAACACAAGCATAAAAATACTCACGTAATAGTGATATAGGCATGCGCGCACACACACACACACATGAGGTAAAGGAAGAAAATGGAAAGGAACTAGTTTTATTGGGAACTCGGTGTCTTGGATCATTTAGAAAATTTTCCATTGATACTTTTGCCCGCATTTTTTCTGCAATTGCCATGAATTAAGCCTTTAAACCGTAAACGAACATATTTATCTACAAGATAAACAACTACACACATAATCTAACGAATACTAACAATTAAAATGATTCTATTTAAGATATAAATGTTTTTCAGAGCTTATGTTCTTAAACAAAATTTAGTTCTATGATTCATTACTTCATTTAATACCATACCAATGTGGAACGATTACCATGTTGTAGTAACTTACTAAAAACATAATTTTAACCTTTTTAAATTTGGAGATCATGATTGAAGAATTCAATCCATAGTTCTTCCTAATCAGTTGGTTCTTAGTACAAATGGTGGGTCATAGGGACACCATTTACATACCATCTTATCTAGCCGAAACATTTCCAAATTTATTTTTAGTAGATCTAAAGGGTCATAGGGGCATCGCTTAAATAGAATCTCATGTAGATAAAATTTTAATGGACCTTACTTTGTAATTACTCAATTGGATTCCACAATAATAAAACCCCTATAACAAAAATCATTTAAAACCCCATATATAACTTTAAACAAGTTTCAGTTTCAAAAATATGTAAATTGAATCATAAATGGAGTTTATTTATTATGCATTTAGAAATAATTAAGTGTTATTAGTTTTCATCACCAAAAAGACTATAAATCCATTTAGTGAAATTCCCTTTTTAAAACTAGATAATATATGATGAAAAGTTTCTATTTCAATAAAATAATTCAACTTAGAAGACCCCTTAATTTTTTGTTCACTAAAATGGATATTTAGTGTTTTTACTAACATTTGTACTTAGTATAGCTATAAAACATGAAATTACAATAATAAAGAAGATTATAACATTAATATAATATTACCTATAAGATGAATATTCCTAATGATTATACCCTATTTTACACTTGATATTTATATGCCTCTAAGCCCCCTCGACTAACCTCAGGCAAGAACAGAGGTCCTATAGCTAACCTATAACCTCAGAAATATCACTACACGGTACCTAAGGCCTCTACTAATCTGAAGGATAAGACATGTGACTGTAGAAGATCTCAATTGCTACTTCATCTTCCTAATATGCGGAGTCATCTCAATATGTCTCCCCAGCTAAGATCAGAGACAACAGGACAAGAGCTTCAATGTGTCTAATGACCAAGTGGACCTCATTCTGAAGAGAAATGGCCTATACAGAATACTTAGCCCTCGGCACCAAGGTGTACCACCCCAAAACATCTCGAGAATAGTCTAAGACTAACTTATGGAAGATGGAAGATCAAAAGCTTCCAAGACTTCGGTAAGGCTCTTATAATCAGTCTGACAGAGCAGGTAGAAAAAAGAAAACCATTTCAGGCACGATCACTACCCAAGTCAACTTGCATTGAATGATCCCATCCCCATCTAATGATACCAACAATTACCTTACACCACTTGAAAAACCTTTGGCCAACACTCCACCCCTGCTTACACCATTGAACATCAGAGATGCTACAGCCATCCTGTGACAGTCCACTCATTCTCTCTCTAAGATTTTGGAAAAAAAGGATGGTTAAAGGTTCTATGGCAACTAATATTGATCATTCTAATAGATTAATACGTTCAGAATATCAAACAATCAAATAACTTTGATTTCCAGAATCCCCTAGAGTATAACCCTTTATTCCATACTCTCAACCAGCTATTTAGAGCATGTACTTATAACCCTGATCATTTCCAATTATCAAACAGTTTTTATATCTTATTGAGGCCTAAGAAAATACTCAAGAACCCTTAGATAAGTTAATCAACTACTCCCTAAGTTCCTTTGAATTATTGAGAAAGGACGTAAGACCTCAGACTCTCCTAACTAGTGCTCATGAGGTCTCTTGGACTGTAATAACTCATTTATGGTCTAATTAACAAATTTAACACCTTTCATAGTGGACATAGGACCCCCTTTCTGAGGTTTGAACCACTTTAAATCATTATCTAACACTTTGACACTTTTGTCCTCTCACCCTTAGAGAAGTCAATCAATTACTTCTTAAGGTCCTTTGAATCTCTTAGAACAGATGTAAGACCTCAAACTCTCCTAACCGATGCTCAGGAGGTCTCTTAGACTATAATAACTCGTTCGTGATTTAATAAATAAGTGTAACACCTTTGACAGTGAATGTAGGACCCCATCCTAAGGATCGATCCACTTTAACACTTTGACGGTCATCTTTCGTCACTTGTATGAATTATAGAGGAGAGGACATGTGGGTGTGAAGTCACTTATGATTTTTACACCCACAAGTTTGACGTCATTTGTGGAAATAAAAAGTTCCATTCCTTTTAAATACATGTCTAACTCTCTTTAAGATGTCGACTAACAATATTTTAACTCATTCTTTCAAAGAAATGGAGGGTCAATAAAAGAACGTCCAATAGAAGCTTGCCACCATTCTTAGTAGGTTTCCTCTCCCCCGAGTTACAGAAAACCCAATTTCCCCAAAACATAGTGCTACTAAGGAAAACCATAAGTTCCGATTAGAAGGGGAAAATGATCAGTGGGGTGTGCTTATACCCCCAAATGGTCTATAACCCAAATTCCTATTAAGGACACATTATCACTTTCAGGAGACCAGTACCAAGGTGGTTCCAGTGTGGATAAGACATGGGATTATAAGATCAAGAAGATGCAAGACCAATTGGGGAATTTCCTCAACTAGTACAAGATTCAAACTCCTAACACCATATGTGTGGTCACCTTCATCTCAGTCCTCACCTTATACACCTGCTGACGTCTTTCAACAAGAAGCCTCTAAACTTCATGACTAAGCTAGTTGAGAAAGCTCTAGAGTATATAAATGATAAATATGCCCTCTTCATAAGGCATGCCATGGTCTTTTCCCATCCAGGGACCTAAAAAAGACTGAATGAATCATCAAGGTCTTCACCTTTGATTCCATTAAAATTGACTAAGGTTTAAGTAGCCACAATAATAAGCTCGGAGAACTACTCAACACTTGTTTGAGGTCCATACATCCCGAGGGAAATAGTTAAAGGTCCAAGGACCCTAGAAAGACCAAAATAATCATCAAGGTCTTCACCTTTGATTCCATTCAAGGTAACTAAGGAATAAGGACCCATTATAGTTAGCCCAAAGCACTGTTCAACACCTGGATGAGGTCCACGAATCCTCAAGTCAATAGTCAAAAGTTCAAGGACCTAAAGCAGACCAAAGTAAGAATCAAGGTCTTCACATTTGATTCCATTCAAACTAAGTAATGTATAAAGACCCATAATAGTTCGCCAAGAGCATTGCTCAACACTTGGTTGATATCCACGAATCCCAGGACAATAGTCAAAGGCTAAGGATCCAAAAAAGATCAAAGGAATCATCAAGATCATCATATTTTTCCATTCAAACTCATTCAGGACTAATGACCCATTACATTAATCCAACAGCGTTGCTCAACACCTGGATGAGGTACACTCATCTTCAAGATAATAATCAAAAGTCCAAGGACCCAAAAACTAGTAAAGAAACTAATAAGGTCTTCACTTTTATTTTTATTAAAACTAACTAACAACCAAGTACCCATAAAAGTCGTCCTGTAGTCATTTTACGCACGTAAAAATACATGTTTAGACACCACATTCTAGGACCCCCTAAGTCTCTCCTTAGGTACCTAGTACCTCCCCCTTTTATTAAAAGCCTAGGACATACTTCGAGTACCAATCTAGAGGCCATCAGGAACTCCCCTGCCCTATTTGACTCCAGTAAACTCCATCGCCATATCGAAAGCTCAATAAATCTTCAAAAGGATTAGAATCCCCTTCCTGACAGATTGCCCCGTGCATGAAACGTCATAACTGATAACTCTTAATTTTTGTGTCTTCCTTCGGATATGGATTTGGAATGTTGTTGCGGTCAAACTTCGAGTATCAAAAATCCTGAAATTACCTACAAAACATGTTAAAAATTCAGTATCGTGGAAAATTCGGGTATCAATCCAATTTCTAGCGTTGAAACTGTAATCGTGAAAACGTGCAATTCCAATTTTTATTAAAAATCTTTTTGTGTTTTTAAAATTCTGCTTTAATGTTTTTTTTATATCTTAAAAACAATTTTCCAAGGGGGGAACAAAAATTTATGCAACTAAAAAGACTATGAAAATTTTAGAAAGTAATTTAGTTGAGAATTTATGAGAAGAAATAAAAGGTGGGATTACAATGTGTAGTCAAACTAATTTAAAATCCTAATTATTCAATTGAATAGTTCAAAATAATATTGAATTTAAAATTTAACTCTCGTTACAATCCTAAATTCAATTTTATGTTTTTCAGCAATGAAATCAGGAATAGTCACAACATAAAAAAATTAAGATTCACACTCGTTTCAATAAACTATCCGCTAAGATCATTTTATTAAAATTTGTACGAATCTTTGAATTGCATAGACAAAATTAATATTTAAATTTAATAATAATACTTATCTCTAAGTGAAATTAAAAAATCAAATATTAATTTTTACCATTAATTTATTAACTCTCGTTACATAAATTAATATATGATTTTTTCCAATTTAATTAGCCTAGAACACATCAACGAATCATTATTCAAATAAAAAAATTCAACATACGCGTTTCATCCCACCCCTTGAATGGGGTGTTTAGCCAAACATGATTAAAATTTAAACAGTAAACTAAAGAGAAAGAGAAAGAAATACGATACGCAATAATTTCTTGTCCAATTGTGTGCATGAACACACGTCCTAAACTTGTCACAAAATCAGACTGGATTACAAAACTGAAAGTAAAAAATGAACCAACAAATTTTGCTAGACCTAAAACTATATTTTTTTGTATTTTTCTGACTAATTTTTTCTACCCTCTTTTTTTCTTTTTCTGTCTCTCCGTTCTCTCTGTATTTGTGTTCCTTTTTTGTGCTGAGAGAGTCTTTTTAAATGAGAGTCCCCCTCTTTGGTTTATAGCCCACGAAGTGTTTTTGTTGAAGATTTGGTGGGATTTCTTTTGGAGATAATTGTTGGTCCCGATTTTTGTGGGATTTGGGTTTGGCTGTGGGGCAAAATCGGGTTGTTGATGGAGGAGGTTCGCGGTTCGGGTTTCGGGTTGTAGATCGGCGCCGGATTGGTGGTTTTGGTGCCGGAGGGAGGTCGCCGGTGGTCTGGATTTTGGGTTATAGCGACGGGGACAACGGGTTGGAATGGGGATCAGGTAAGGGGTGTGTTTGGCTAGTTATGGGGTGAGGAGAGAGAGTGAGAGGTGGTGGGAAGAAGATGAAGGGAATGGGTTTTGTGTGTGAGGGTGTAGGTGAGTATGGTGAGGATGAGTGTTACTTAGGTGTGTGAATGGGTGTAGGATAGTAGGGTGTGAGTGTGTATGGGGTGTGTGTATTTAATTTGGACACTTAAATAAAATAACACTACTAAAAAAAACTAGACTAAAAATAAAATAATATCTAAAAAGACTAAAAAAAAACTAACATCTCAAACTAATTAAAAAGTGAAAATAAAAAGTAATAAAATCAAACACTAATAAAATCAAAAAATATAATCCTAATAAAATAAAACTAAAATAAATAAATAAATAAATAAAAATATATAAAATAAAATCTAATAAAACTAAAAAAATAAATTCCTAAAAAATTAATCCTAATATAATAAAGATTAAAGATTAAAAACTAATAAAAATCAAAATCAAAATAAAGAACTAGAAAAATAGAAAATAAATCCTAGAAATTTCTAAATAAATCTAAATAAATCCTAAAAATAAAATGACTAAAAATAAAAATCTAGAAAAATAATAAAAGTACAAACTAAACACACACCGGGCTCGGGGAATGGACTGGGCTCGGTCTGGGTTAGGTTAAGGTTACGGGGCTATTTCGGGGCATCGGATCACATCGGGGCAAGCTTAGAATGGATTTCTCACTTCATGGTTTCTTTTGATTTCTTCATTGCACTCTTTTGACCGCGATTGAGTCACAATTGTACTGATTTAGCATTATTTGTACCGCAACTGCGTATTGACCGGCAAAATAAATAAATACGAACATAAGGTCATTTTTATTAAAAACGAGCGACTAAAATGCATCTATTCGAGGTATAAAATAGACACTTTTGGGTGCTTAACACACCACCTCCAAACAGAGCATTGCTAGTCCTCGAGCAAAAATTAGAGAGAAAACAAAGATAAGTAACCAAAAGTGTGCCACTTTCGCAAGCGCTGGCGATTGCACTTAGCATGTGCAACAAACCATTAAACCTATATGTTGCCCTACAGGATGAGTGGTGTCTCGTGAGGGTTTGCAGTGAATGTACCCACAAAATTCAAAACTTATTTAAATGCAGTTTCTGATTTGACGGTGAAACGCTATACAACCCAACTTTAAAAGGACATCAAGGAACACCGTATTCCATTATAAGATATAAAATTATTTAATACCGAAAAGTGTAATCCTTCCTAAAACTCAGCGTGTTTAGTGTAAAACAATCTTAAGTATCATTAGAGTAATTCCTATATTGCTTTTATAGAATCAATGTTTTGACTTCAATTCTCACTGGATATATCTCTCTGAATCGAACTCTCTGAGAATTGGGTAAGTGTATCTCTCTAGGGTGTGAGGAGGTGAGTAAATGTAAACAACTTCAAACGTCTCACACCCTTTATAGACAATGACGGATATATAAAAAAAATATTGATCTCATGAAGGAATGCAAACCACTACGTTGAGAATGTCGAGTTATTCACCATATAATCTTATCATTTGTCCGAACACTTTACCAAGGGTGAAAATGTGGTTTATGAATGGTATGAGGGGATAATGAATTGAAGAAGATGAATGATAGGGTTTTTGAGAAGAGTGTGGCACACTATGACTTACTATTGTCCTCATCATTTGAACTTATGATCGCATGCTTTTCTTTTTCTTCTTTTCTATCTTTTTTTATTTTTATTTTTATTTTTTTTATATTGCGATACATTTTTCTTTTCATAGAACAAATGAAGACAATTTACATGGAAAATTTCAGACACTCTTTTTCTCAAAAACGATGGCAATGAAGGATGGTATTTGAGACATATGGATAAGGGTAATATGGAAAATGATAATGGGTGAATGATAATGTGATAGGGAAAATGGTACGTGTATGGAAAATCGGTTTAGTGCTCGGGACAAACTACAAGACACATGTTTCTTACAACTCGAAAGTAATGTCATTCTCAGTGATTAAGCCAAATTTGAAATAATGATGAGATCATGCAACGACTAAATGTAGTACCCAAAGAAAGTTGAGTCAACTTGTGACTCGGATATACGTAAAAACCCTTAAAAAGATGAAAAGCTCCAATATCACGGGTTTAAGTCGCCACTAGCGATCTTTTAAGACTCTCTTGAGAATATTGTTACTCTTCAACTTTTGATTGTAAACGTGATAGTGCAAATTGCCGCGTCTAAGAATTCATAGTGCAAGTACGCTTTTCAGAGGTATTAGTTAATTTAAGGTTAAAAACATAAGTTTAGGTTCGAACACGGGTATTTCGAGATTTCTAAAAGAGGGATGATAGACAAATCATGTCATAAAATTTAGTTTTAACTTCAAAAAATGTTTAAAATCACTTGTTTCTGAAAATTTTCAAAAGAGGTACAATTTTGATCAATTTCCCACCCCCAAACAAAAAAGAACATCGCCCTCGATGTTTAAAACCATATATAAAAATAAAAGCACAAGGGAGGAAAGATATTACCATAATGAACCGCTAGTGAAATGTACTGCAATCTGGAGCATAGATGAAACCTGAAGAACAGATGTGATACAAAAAGATGTACAAGTCTGTAAAGCATGTGAAAAGCATTGGGGGGGTGTGACACACCACCCCCAAACTGGATAAGACTCATACTCAGAAACAATGAATAACGGGCTGCCTCCCGGTAGCGCTAAGTTTAACATATTTAGCCAAACCGAACCGTTCTCACCCTAAATATAAGATCGGTGAAAGCATAGGGTGGCAAAAAAATGGGTGATGAAGATCACCCCCAAACAAGACTGAACAGTCAGTCTTCATAGATGGGGTCAACAAGGTCAATTTCTTCAATGTGAGAGGGGCCGAGCTCTAAGAAGGGCTTCAATCATTGACCGTTGACTTGAAAGAGGCTACCATCCTTAGGGTTTTAAACTGTGATGGAACCATAAGGAGTAACAGATTCAACAACAAAGGGTCTAGACCAACGGGTTTTTAATTTCCCGGGAAATAGATGAAGACGGGAGTTATATAACAACACTTTCTGACCAGGGTGGAATTCTTTGCGGAAGATGCTTTGGTCATGGATCCACTTCATTTTGTCCTTGTACTTCTTGGACAAATCATAGGCATCATTTCGTAGTTCCTCTAATTCATTAGTTGGAGCTTTCGATGAAGGCCAGCTTCGTTGATATCAAAATTAAGGGCTTTGACAGCCCAATAAGCATGATGTTCAAGCTCGACAGGTAAGTGGCATGGTTTACCAAAGACCAAGCGATAAGGAGACATGCCAATCGGAGTCTTAAAAGCAGTACGTTAAGCCCACAAAGCATCATTCAAGGGTAAGGACCAGTCTTTCCTAATAGGATTAATTGTTTTTTCTAAGATTTACTTGATTTCGCGGTTGGAAACTTCAACTTGACCACTAGTCTGAGGGTGGTAAGAGAGACCAACTTTGTGGGTAACACCATATTTTTTTACGAGATGTTCAAGGACCCGATTACAGAAATGTTTACCCCCATCACTAATGATAGCTTTGGGAGTTCCAAAACGTGTGAAGACAGACTCCTTAAGAAACGTGACCACAATGTGATGGTCATTGGTGCGGCAAGCTATGGCTTCAATCCATTTGGAAACGTAATCAAGGTCAACCAGTATATATTGGAAGCCATGAGATGAGGGAAAAGGACCCATGAAATCAATGCCCCATACATCGAAGATTTCGACGATGAGAATGGGTGTGAGGGGCATCATGTGACGATGAGAGATACGCCCATATTGTTGGCATTTGGCACAAGCCTGGCAGTAGTTGTGGGCATCTCGAAAGAGAGTGGGCCAGTAAAAACCACTTTGTAAAATTTTGGTGGCGGTCTTCTTGGAGCTAAAATGGCCACCACATGCACCATCGTGACAAAAGGAGAGTATACTTGACTGTTCATGGTCAGGAACACATCGGTGAATGACTTGATCATAGTAGTACTTAAAAAGGAAGGGATCATCCCAAGAGTAAAATTTCACCTGGGCCGTGAACTAATAGCGCTCTTATTTCGACCAATGATTTGGCGGCTGGTTGGTAACAAGGAAATTAACAATATCGGCATACTAAGGAGCGGTGGAGAGAGCAAAAAGTTGCTCATCGGGAAATGTTTCCTAAATAAGGATAGGATCAGATGTAGACGTAATAGTGAGGTGAGAGAGATGATCGTCAAATAAATTTGTGCACCCTTTCTTATCATGAATTTCGAGGTCAAACTCTTGAAGCAAGAGAATCCACCGTATCAAACGTGGCTTAGAATCCTTCTTCTGAAGAAGGTGTCGTAAGGCAGTGTGGTCAGTGTAAATGATGATAGGGGAACCGATGAAATAAGATCTAAACTTATCGAGTGCGAATACGACAGCTAGCAACTCCTTTTCTGTGGCCATGTAATGAAATTGAGCGTCATGGAGGGTTCTGCTAGCATAATAAATAACGTGTTGGCGCTTGTCAACCCGCTGACCAAGTACAACACCTAGAGAAAAATCAGATGCGTCACACATGAGCTCAAATGGTAAAGACCAATTAGGAGGCTAAATGATAGGAGCAGAAGTGAGCTCGGCTTTAAGGCGCTCAAAAGAAGCAACACATGCGTCATCAATGACAAAGGGAACGTCTTTAGATAAAAGGGTTGTTAAAGGTCGAGCAATTTTAGAAAAGTCCTTGATGAAACGACGGTAGAAGCCCGCATGTCCTAAGAAGGAGCGAATGCCGTTTACAGACTTAGGAATGGAAAGCGAGGAGATTATACCATCGCGAGAGACTACGTGACCTAAAACAATCCCCTGTTTTACCATGAAATGACATTTTTCCCAATTGAGGACCAATTTCTTTTCATGACAATGTTTGAGGACCATAGTGAGGTGAGAAAGGCATTGCTCGAAGGAAGAACCAAACACAGAAAAATCATCCATAAAGATTTCGAGAAAACGTTCAACCATGTCGCTAAAAATGTTAATCATACACCATTGAAAAGTCGCAGGTGCATTGCAAAGGCCAAAGGGCATGCGAGAATAGGCAAAAGTGCCAAAGGGACAGGTGAAGGTAGTTTTCTCTTGGTCTTCAGGGGCAATTGGAATTTGGTTGTATCCTGAATAGCCATTAAGGAAGCAGTAATACGCATGACCAGCTAAACGTTTGAGCATTTGGTCGATATAGGGAAGAGGAAAATGGTCCTTATAAGTGACAGCATTTAGCTTGCGATAGTCAATGCAAATACGCCAGTCTATTTGCATATGGGTGGGAACAAGCTCATTATCACTATTTTTTATGACGGTGACACCAGACCTTTTTGGTACCACATGAATGGGACTGACCCACTGACTATCTGGGATAGGGTAGATAATACCATCATCGAGCAATTTTAAAATTTCAGCGCGCACGATGTCTTTCATAGCAGGGTTGAGCCAACGTTGGGGTTCACGAGAAGTCTTGGCATTCTCCTCCAAATGAATATGATGACTACAAACATTGGGGTTCACACCATGAATATCTGAAATGGTCCAACCAATCGCAGTGCTATGTTGAGTAAGAGTGTGGACTGATTGCTCCTCTTGATCAGCGATTAAATCGGAAGCAATGATAACAGGGTGATGGTGGTTGGGGCCTAAGAAAGTATATTTCAACTCGTAAGGTAAGGTCTTAAGTTCCAAACTAGTAGGTGTCATAGGAGTGACATCGAACTCAGACGCAGAAATAGAGTTAGGAGAACTAGCACTGAATAAAGTGGAGGAGTATGATGTGGAAGGGAGCTCAGAAGGTGGAACGGGGTGATCCATAGAGTGAATAGTGGCATCATAGAGGGGCTCAAAGGGAGGATCCCAAGAGGAAGTGTCCATCAGTGGAGTGGAATCGAGCATGGCATTGAGTTCAGAAATGGAGGAATCAATGTCAAATTCAGATCCAAAATGAGTCAAACATTGTTGGAGAGGATCGGCAGGGTAAGATTGGTCCAACATGTCATTAACTAAGGAGTCAATCACACACACCTCATCAATAGAATCGACATCAGCTGGTTTTTTCATAAGGTGGAATATATTGACTTCGACAGTCATGTTGCTAAAAGAGAGATTCATGGACCCATCATGACAATTGATGATGGCATTGGAAGTGGATAAAAATGGGTGACCCAATATGATAGGAGTATTGGTTGGGTCGGGCGCAGGAGTGTCTAAGATGATGAAATCCACAGGATAGTAAAAGTCTGAAACTTTCACCAAAATGTCTTCAACGATACCTTTAGGTACTTTCACGAAACGATCAGCAAGTTGAAGAGTAACACGTGTAGGTTTCAAGTTCTGTAAACCTAACTCAAGGTAGAGGTAGTAAGGTAACAAATTAACACTAGCCCCAAGATCAAGTAAAGCACTAGTAGTAAACTTGTCGCCTAACATGCAAGAGACAGTTGGACGACCAGGGTCTTTATACTTCACAACACCGTTATTATGGAGAAGGGACGTAGCTTGCTTAGTGAGGAAAGCATCGCGCGAAACATTGGTTCTACGCTTAACAGTGCACAAGTCCTTCAAAAATTTGGCATACGAGGGGACTTGTTGAATCGCGGTGAGGAAGGGAATGTTAATGTGAACATTCTGAAAGAATTTCTTGATCTCATCAAATTGCTGGGCTTTCTTAGTGCGATTCAACTGATGACGGAGGGGTGCTTTGGGCACATAAACCGAGGTGGGCTGAGGAGTATTGGACTCAATGTGAGATGGGGATTTAGATGGTGGAGTAACCTTAGGGATAGGCGCTAAAGATGGTATGGTCGGGTGTGGGACATCAGTGGGTGCATGAACACCATTATCAACTTGTTTTCCCGAGCAAAGAGTAGATACTGCTTTCATATTCGCTTGGTAATTGGGTGGATTGGAAGTGGAACCAACCTCGTAGGCCGAGTCTTTACCATTCCCCTTAGGGTTAACAATGGGTTGACTGGGAAAACAACCCTTCTCTCGCTCAGACTCAAATTGGTTGAAACGTTGTTCAAGCCGTTGGAGGGCTTGAGTCTGAGTGGTCATAAACTGAGTGAGGATATTCTCGAGAGAAGATGTGGAGGAATTGGGCAGAGGGGCATAAGATGGTTGGGTAACCAACTCGCGCTGAGAATTAAATGGTTGTGAATACTCAAAGGAAGGAGGGGGAACAGGAACAAGCTGATTATTGTTGTTTGAATGTCCGCCGTGGGGGACAAAAGAAGGTGGAAAGTGCGATTGATGGTAAGGAACAGACTGATGCGGGACAGGAGGGCGAGGTTGCCTTTGTGGGTTGTGTGGAAACCCAGGGGGACCACCAACATGTTGTTGGGGTTGGGCAGGAGCGGAGTTATTGTCGTACTTATAAGAGAAATAGGGGTTATTCCTATTATTAGTATTGTAAGTAAACGATGGGGGAACGGGTTTCCTAGTGGTATCAAAGGCACAGGCTTGGGCCAGGGTTGGTTCGGGATCATTTTGCAGGAGGGGGCACAAATGAGCTAAATGATCTTGACTTAAGCAGACACCACAAGATGAAGGACTAGAATCGTTGATAGTCATTGCTTGTTTAGAAAGTGTAATATTTTGTTTCATAGTACAACTGAGAGCGTCAACGGTTTTAGTCGAAGAGTGTAAGCTGTGTAGCAAAGTTGTAAAATCAGGATCATTTTTTACCTCAGAAGTGTTCCCTACATGTGGAGGATCGGATCTTGAAAACGCATTGGTACCCTCCTAATCTTGGGAGTCATAGCCTAATTCAAGGAGAAAATTATAGGCGGCAGTGGGAGTCAAATGCATGAACTTCCCTTTATGCATGGATTCAATCATAGTGCGAGAAGAAGGGATAAGACCATTGTAAAAACTATGGACTAAGTGACTTTTCTCGAGACCGTGATGTGGGCAACTATTAATATAGTCTTGAAAACGGCCCTATGCTTCACAAAACTGTTCGGTAGGCTTTTGTCTAAAATCCTGAATTGATTGGCGCATTTCATTTGTTTTTGCTCATGGGATAGAATTTAGACATGAACTTCTTAACAAGTTGTTCCCAAGTGAGGATAGAATCCGGGGGCAAGGAATGGAGCCACATGGATGCATTATCATGAAGAGAAAAGGGAAACAATTGAAGAAGAACATTCTCTTCGTCTAAGTTTTCATTTTTAAAAGTAGCGCACACAGTGGGAAATTTCCGCAAGTGAGTATAAGGAGACTCGCGTTCAAGGCCATGAAAAGTGGGCAACATAGAAATAGTCGCGGGGCGAATTTCAAATTGCACGATCGGAGTGGGAGGAAGGACGATACATGAAGGCGGAGTGGACGTAATCGGGGCAAAGTAGTCCCTTAAAGCGCGTTCGTGGGCCATGATGGGTGGGGTAACAGAACCAGGGGAAGTGGGAGAACTAGGTGTCTCCGATGAAGAAGAACACGGATCAGAAAAATGAGGAGGAACGACAATGATAGGAACATGATCACCTAAGAGGGAATTTAGAGATGGAGCACTAGGGGAACGTGTTAATCGATGATCAATGCATTGCCAATGTGGCATAAAAGCAAGGAAAAAATATTTTTGGGTGTTTGAAAAAGAAGAAAATCTTTTTGGATTATTTTTTTGGAAGGAAAAATGAAAAATATTTCTGGAATTTTTGTTGTGATAATAAATGAGGCGAAAAAAAAAGGAAAATATTTTTGTAGTTTTGATTTTTGTGAAAAAGTGATGAAAAACGGGAAAAGGGGCGATGGACTAACGGTGGAAAAACGGACAATTGGAGCAAAAATTGGACTACCTAAAGGAACAACTTAGACACATACACAAATGGAACAAGTCCGAAAGAGAACATAGCCAAATTATTAACTTCAAGTTAAGTGATTGGGTAGTCAATTTGAATTAGTCCGCGGGCGAGAAAATCACGGAATCTTAGGCCTCGCCGGTAAAACTGTGCTCCTACTTTCTTCCCGAGAGACAAGAGGCTTACTAGTTAAGTCTCACCACACTAGCTACTACAACACACAACTATCTGGTACCACGTTGGGGAAAGCACAACCCGTTTTACTCGGCGGCCTCACTTAAAATCCAGTTTCCCTAGACAAAAGTCTTAAGATAGTTGAATGAATATTTGCAAGGGTGGAAAGGACTCACTAGAGTATCCTACGAGGGTCTCGTGTCGAAAGGGTCCTAATGAAAACTGTTCCTACTTGGCTTGCTAGTTGATTGGTTTTAATTTATGTGAGAGCACGAGTAAGAAGCAAAGGGAGATGTGATTGAGTGGGTGATGAAATCCCAACTCGTTGTAATGACCGGGTATAGGTCTTAGGTAAATTTATTCATCAAACGATCCAATTTAAGTGCGATACAGAATAAAAAGCATATAGGAGCAAGTAGCACACAAAAATTAACTCGCTTGCAGGAGATTCGCGAGTGATAAAGAGTTTACCTCCCACGGTTTTTACACGCGTGGGGTGAAGACCGAGTTGAGTCAATCGGGGGGAAGTACGCCTACTTCAGTCCCGGGAGTCCTACCGACCCAAAGTAGAGAGGCTTCTAAATCCTCGCCTTTGGACGCCATCTCTCTACCTTGTCCAGTTTCCCGTTTCATTTTTTTTTTTGGAATAAATATTACAAAAATAAAGCGGTGTCAAAATGCACCCAAATTAATTACAAGGCCCTAATAATCCTAAACAAGCAGTCTAAGGAGGGAGAGGAAGGAATAACTACAATAAAAAAAATTGAAAATTACAAATCTTCACGGGCTTCAATCTTCAAAAAATCGGCAACGGTGCCATTTGATAACTCTTAATTTTTGTGTCTTCCTTCGGATATGGATTTGGAATGTCGCTGTGGTCAAACTTCGAGTATCAAAATTCCTGAAATTACCTACAAAATTTGTTAAAAACTCAGTATCATGGCAAATTCGGGTATCAATCCAATTTCTAGCGTTGAAACTGTAATCGTGAAAACGTGCAATTCCAATTTTTATTAAAAATCTTTTTGTGTTTTTAAAATTTATCTTTAATGTTTTTTTTATATATTTTAAAAACAATTTTTCAAGGGAGGAACGAAAATTTATGCAACTAAAAAAACTATGAAAATTCTAGAAAGTAATTTAGTTGAGAATTAATTAGAAGAAATAAAAGGTGGGATTACACTGCGTAGTCAAACTAATTTAAAATCCTAGTTATTCAATTGAATAGTTCAAAATAATATTGAATTTAAAATTTAACTCTCGTTACAATCCTAAATTCAATTTTATCTTTTTCAGCAATTAAATTAGGAATAGTCACAACATAAAACAATTAAGATTCACACTCGTTTCAATAAAATATCCGCTAATATCATTTTATTAAAATTTGTACGAATCTTTGAATTGCATACACAAAATTAATATTTAAATTTTAGAATAATACTTATCTCTAAGTGAAATTCAAAAATCAAGTATTAATTTTTACCATTAATTTATTAACTCTCGTTACATAAATTAATGTGTGATTTTTCCCAATTTAATTAGCCTAGAACACATCAACGAATCATTATTCAAATAATAAAATTCAACTTACACGTTTCACCCCACCCCTTGAATGGGGTGTTTAGCTAGACATGATTAAAATTTAAGCACAAGCACAATTAACAAATAAGAAACTAAAGAGAAAGATAAAGAAATACGATACGCAATAATTTCTTGTGTCAACTGTGTGCATGAACACGCATCCCAAACTTTTCACAAAATCTGACTAGATTACAAAACTGAAAGTAAAAAATGAACCAACAAATTTTTCTAGACCTAAAACTATATTTTTTTGTATTTTTTTGACTATTTTTTTCTACCCTCTTTTTTCTTTTTATGTTTCTCTATTCTCTCTCTGTATCTGTGTTCCTTTTTTGTGCTGAGAGAGTCTTTTTAAATGAGAGCCCCCCCTTTGGTTTATAGCCCACGAAGTGTTTTTGTTGAAGATTTGGTGGGATTTATTTTGGAGATAATTGTTGGTCCCGATTTTTATGGGATTTGGGTTTGGCTGTGGGGAAAAATCGGGTTGTTGATGGAGGAGGTTCGCGGTTCGGGTTTCGGGTTATAGATCGGCACCGAATTGGTGGTTTTGACGCCGGAGGGAGGCCGCTGGTGGTTTGGATTTCGGGTTATAACGATGGGGGCAACGGGTTGGAACGGGGATCGGGTAAGCGGTGTGTTTGGCTGGTTATGGGGTGAGGAGAGAGAGTGAAAGATGGTGCGAAGAAGATGATGGGAATTGGTTTTGTGTGTGAGGGTGTAGGTGAGTATGGTGAGGGTGAGTGTTACTTAGGTGTGTGAATGGGTGTAGGATAGAAGGGTGTGAGTGTGTATGGGGTGTGTGTATTTAATTTGGACCCTTAAATAAAATAACGGTACTAAAAAAAATAAAACTGGACTAAAAATAAAATAATATCTAAAAAGGCTAAAAAAAACTAACATCTCAAACTAAATAAAAAATGAAAATAAAAAGAAATAAAATAAAACTCTAATAAAACCAAAAAATATAATTCTAATAAAATAAAACTAAAATAAATAAATAAATAAAAATATATAAAATAAAATCTAATAAAACTAAAAAAATTAATTCCTAAAAAATTAATCCTAATAAAATTAAGATTAAAGGTTAAAAACTAATCAAAATCAAAATCAAAATAAAGAACTAGAAAAATAGAAAATAAATCCTAGAAATTTCTAAATAAATCCTAAAAATAAAATGACTAAAAATAAAAATCTAGAAAAATAATAAAGGTACAAACTAAACACAAATCGGACTCGGGGAATGGACTGGGCTCGATATGGGTTAGGTTAAGGTTACGGGACTATTTCGGGGCATCGGATCACATCGGGGCAAGCTCAGAATGGACTTCTCACTTCACGGTTTCTTTTGATTTCTTCGTTGCACTCTTTTGACCGCTATTGAGTCGCAATTGTACTGATTTAGTATTATTTGTACCGCAACTGCGTATTGACCTACAAAATAAATAAATACGAACATAAGGTCATTTTTATTAAAAATGAGCGACTAAAATGCATCTATTCGAGGTATAAAATAGACACTTTTGAGTGCTTATCAATAATGGTTCGAACAAACAACCCATTTTACCACTAAAAATTGATCCGGATGCCATCGGGCACTCCTGATCCCCGATTTAACCACAATTAACTTCATCGTTAGAGTGAAAGCTCAATGAATCTGGGAATGGCACTAAAATCCCTTTCCAACGGTCTACCCCATATGTGAAACGGCATAACCGTTCGGACAAATGATTCGTTTTCCTCAAAAATTGATCTGAATGCCATCGGGCTCTCCCTCGCTCCATTTGACCAAGGTCAACTTTGTAGATCGAACGAGACTGAATGAATCTTTGAAGGTACGTATGAGACTGATTGATCTGAACCCCTTGCCAATGGTCAACCCCATACGCGAATCAGCTTTATGGTATGAACGAACAACCCGTTTTACTTCGAAAGGTCACTGGGTGCTTTCGGGCCCCAGTTGACCAATGTCAACTCTACAAACCAAGCGAAGCTCTTTGGTTATCACTAACTTAATGGTCTCAAAGTCGGAGGTCGGATCCATTTCCGTCGGCCTCACGGCCTTTGTCTTCTTTTGAGCCTGTTGAGGCTCCTTTCCTTTCTTTTTTCCCAAGCCAAATAGTAAACTTGGGGCAGTCATCTCCCAGAGTTGATCAGATATATTTTTAGGATGACCTGAAAAGGGGACGATATATTAGAAAGATAAAGTGGTAAAGATGAAAAACTTGGAGAAAATTAAAAATTGAGCAAAAAACCACTCACATAATTCTGTCAGGGGGCTGACCCTCAGACCAACTTCTTTGAGGAAGCGAGGGGTCATCAAATCTTCAAATTTGGCAAGTTCACCCTCCTTCCCTCATTCCCTTAGGTAGTCAACAATGACCCTATCCTCCAAGATGAGTCCGGGGTCTGAGCGCGCTTTCATGGAGGGGTTGGACCATGCCCTGGGAACCCTCGGACCGTCTTCTACGGGATCAGCCTCGGCGGGGAATTCCCAATCCCTAGAGATGAAGAAAAACCTCTTCTTCCAGTCATGATTGGAAGTGTGAGCTACGTGAAGAAGCTTATTATCGGACTTCCTCGCCCCCAAATGAAAATACCCAGGATGTTTAGACGACAAGGAGATATTGTAATAGGCTATGAACAAATCGGCTGAGGGCTCGTCGATGAAGGTATTCTTCTAAAGGGAGACATAGTCGAGGATAGTCCTCCATGAATTGGGAGAAAGTTGAGAGGGAGTAACCCCAAGGGAAGACAAGATGTCGACGTTAACAGGGTGTAGAGGGAACCTAACACCTACCGTTAGCATCTGCTCGTAAACAACAATCTCTCCCTTGTCCCCCTGGAAGACCCTCTCATCTTCAGTTGGGACCCTCATACTTATATTGGACTGTATAACAAAGATATGCCTCCATAATAAGAAGTCGCGATCCTTAACTAATGATACGTAAGTCGAGGTGCTAGAAGTTTCAACTCGACCGTCATCATCAGAGCTCTCATTATCGTCCCCAGATCCCTCAACCTCGTCGCCTATCGGAGGTCCATCTGGAAAGGCTACTTGAAAAGAAAGAGGGGACAGGGTTGTCATAGGGACAGACTCTGCATGATCTTCCCCCTCGGCCTGTCGGCCTGGGCTAAGAGTTGATGTCTTTCTCCTCCTAGAAGGACCAGCACCCGTCGGCGATGATGCTCTCTCATTCATTTCCCCCTCGTATGACTGACTCTCGGTTGGACGATAAGATGACCCGCAGGACTCAGATGGTATTATTGTGGATAAAGGAACGAGGAAAATGGGTCGTACCCAATTAGGGTCGGCCCCTCGTCTTCTCTCATCCTCCTCCTCTATTCGTCTAATCTCAGCAAAGAACTTCTCCCTCAAGGTTGGGAATTCCTCCGCTAAATCATAAATTCTTCTAAGCATTAAGGGGAAGACCCTACACTTAAGGGAATTTGTCCAAGCTAACTACAAATAGGTTCACAGTAGACCAAATTTGACTCTTGGATCAAACCTAAAGAAATGAAGAGTTTTTAGGTATGAACACTCAAGAACAAGAAGAACAGTTCGCCAGAGAAGAACGACGGAAAAAGTAAGAAAGCCCTAGAAATGCGACAAAGAGGCGCTGAACCACCACTGAAAGATGGGGGCAAAGGCTGAAGAATTTAAAAGTCTAAATGCTGCCCTACAACCACCACTCTAAGGCGGGTCTACACGCCGAAAAAAGCAAAATAACCAAGGAAAAAATGAAAAGAAACCCAAATGCAAAATGCAAATTATAAACAAAAGTTGAAGGCTAAATGAGGAATCTAAAGAAAAAAAAGGTTACCTGAGGATTGAGGAGAAGACAACGAAGCTTGAAACCAATCGCAGAAATGGTGATGGAACTGTTGAGAAGCTAGAGAGAGAAATCTAAGGCACGAACAAGAAGAAGAAAATAAATGACTTCAAAAAATCATTTAAATACCTTGTTATTAGTGGGCCCAATAATCAATGCAAAACATAACCCACGAGGAGAGGTATCATTAGGGCACAAAGCCCCAAGCTGAGTGTGCAGTCGCCACATCTGGGAAACTGAAACAACGATGGACACCTGACAATATACAAGTTGACAGATGTCACTCATCCATCTGACCACACACAAGAATTCCAAGGCAACATACCCCCCAACCATCTCAACAACATCGATGGCTAAGGGTTAAGGGTGATTGATATGCCCATATAAACCCATATATACCCTCCGCCAGGCCGAGGGTGTCCTCCACCCAAACGAGGTCTCAGGCCCAAGACGTGTCCAAAGACCACGGTCCCACTACAGGAAGGATCGACCAAGATGACCCTTCAAGGGGCCAACCCCTCATGGCCCAGCCGCCCCTTCAAGGGGCCGACCCCTCAGCTTGGCACGGACGGCCCCTCATCATGGCCCAACGGTCCCTTCAAGGGGCCAACCCCTCAAAATGAACCAGACAACCCTTCGAGGAGCCGACCCCTCAGCTTAGAACAGACAACCCTTCAAGAGGCCGACCCCTCATCATGGTCCAGAAGACCCTTCAAGGGGCCGACCCCCTCATCATGGCCCGAAAGACAGTACGAGGGGACGACAGTACGAGGCCGCATTCAGCTGGACCTGATGCTAGCATCAACTTTAGCCTCAGCCTGGCATCTTAGGTCAAGGGTGATGTCATCACAGTGCGTGATTTGGGAGATGCGTGGAACAGTGCTCGTGGGACTCATATACCACGTGGACTAGACCGTTATAACAATATCATCTCCTCACATGAGGGAATATTATGTCATCATTAATCACTAGTGTCATAGCCAGGTGTCAATAGGGAATTGGCTAGATCATCATTTACATGCTCCATGCATGCTTAGGGGGTACACTTCACCCCCCAAGCCCTATATATACTTTTCATCTTCAACCCTATAAAGGGATCGATAATTGTAACCCTAACTAAAACTCTGCTTGTACACAGTAGAGAGAGAGGGAGCTTATGTGCATTGTATCCAAGGCCATTAGTGCCTATGCTTAGTGGATCACACACTCATAGTGGATGTAGGCCTAATTGGCTGAACCACTATACATCATTGTCTTATTCCTCTTATACGCATCCCCTTCTATACCCTTATACACACATATATCTCCATGGCTGCCATTGTTATCATTGTTTGAGCTCATCATCACTTATCTGGTGGTGCTGAATCTTAGCATCATCACCTTGCATAAGATTTTCAACGGTCCTCCCCATGTACAATTCTGACTTATGGTTTGGACGAATGATCCATTACCTTCTGACGATCATCTATCCAAATGATCGTTGGGCACTTTCGAGTTCGATTTGACACAAAGTCAATTCTCGAACATGGGAGAGGCCCAAGGACTCTTAAAGGTCTCTGAATTACCTATCTAACAGTATGCGTCTTGTGCGATTTGGATTTAGATATTGCGTTCTACGATCGTTTTTCTGAAAAAATATGCATGAGACTACTAATTAGCAATTCCATTTCCCTATTAATCGGTAGTGTGCCTAGGGTCACCTACCAATTAGAAGGGCTAGGGATATGACGATTGGAAGTCCCCCTACGCTAAATAAGGAGGGCATGATCTCATTTCCAGGACACGTCAGATCCATCAATATCAATGATATTAGCAACATTCTTATGCAATCAGTGAAGTTACCTTGTGTGAAATTCCTTTCCATCTTTCACTACTATCACCTTCATACCCAATTTAGCAAAAATATCCTTCTCTCTCATCCAACATTCATCTCAACTTGCAAGGAAGCTCATCAAGGATCAAGATCAAGCCTCAAGTCTCTAAAGAAGGACCAACTACCCATTTTTTTCTTTTCGCATTATCTTTATAAATTCTTAATTTAGCTTTTACGTTAGACTATACACATTAATATTCCACCATTTATTAGTTATATTGCACATACTTTATTTTCAATAAAAAACCAAAACAAAGAAAAGGAGGGCTACACCTATAAATTCCAACATGATTACTTACCACTTTTTCTCAAAACTAAAAATGAATTTTCCACACACACACATATAATAAACTCCCGTTTGAATCTATATGATAAACCTCACCCTTGTGCCACAAAAGAACTACGTGGACTTTGATGCCTTTATAGGCTACGTAGGCGTTTAGGGATAAAACTTGAGAGTCGAGTTCTATTTTTCAATTTTCTAATTCTCTTATTTTTCATATTTGCATCTTTTTTCTATTCTTTTCATATATTACTCATATATATCATAATTGCGATTCATACTCGCATCTTACCTAACATATATTATCATTTTATCATAAGGATAAATATCTCGATAACGCACATAATATTTTCTAATTATTATTTTGGGAACATTCCTTGGGATGACCTCACTCTATCATTTCTATGATATGAGTTGAATGATTTCGATCTCCATTTCTATATACATGTGCACACACTTCACGGAGAAATTAAGAAAAATAGTAGTATAAGCACATGAGAGACCGAAAGGGCGGGATGGGTGCCTAACACCTTCCCATTCTCTAACTTAGTCCCCCGAACGTCTGAACTATTGGTTTCGTAAGCATAAGTTTGTCTTTGATGCCACTCTCTCGAGGCAGTAGTATGTTCTTTTGCCTATTTTGTGAAAAATAGGTTGGCAACTCCTTCTCTTTATATCACCCCACATCGAGGAAGGCCTAAGCTCTCCTAAAAACCGCCCGAGACCTTATCTCCCTCTTTGAGTGTGCGCATGCTAGTGCGGAAAACCCCAAAATGGGAGGATCAAGACAAAGGAAGGATAACCACAGTGGTAGATGGGGATTCATCATAAGAGTGACAGACTTCATTTGCATGGGTGTTATGATTTTCTATTTTTGTGTGTATGCACCTACCTGTATGTCCCCCCCCCCCCCCCCCCTCCCCTTTTCTCTCCTCTTTTATTTCTTGTATATATCTACCTCATGCTTATATCACTCCTCACTCACACACTTGTACATACTCTCCATTTACACGTCACACTACTTACACATAGGTTCACTTATATCCACATGTTGCACACACCAATTAGAATACCCATGCTTAGGTGTCACTAACACCCCCACCCCCACCCCACCCCACTTATCACACTTGTATATATCCATGATCACTCACACTTATAACACACCATTTGTAGTTTATCCATGCTTAGCTTCACTACCATACACTCAATAATAGATATTCACACATAACTCACTATCACATATCCATTCTTAGTGTAATCTTCATCCTCCATGCTAGATTTACTTTTTATAATACTTATATATTCTCCCTTATTAGTATAGTTCCCATCATGCCAAATAAAAATACTCTCTCCATAATATACTAATCAATAATTATGCATTTTTCACACTACATCACCAAAGAGCATGGCCATTGACAAAAAATTTATCCCGTATTGGGGGGTCACTTTGTGATGGGTGTTAGTCTGGCAAGTCCCAGTTAGCCTAAGCAATATGACTCTCACCTTCCATTGGCCAAATACCTTCGACGTATATCTAACGGTTTCCCCACATCGTATCGCTTGACCAAAGTCATGATGGGAGGTATATAGCAGGGAACTCGTTCACGTACGTCGAGGATATCAAATTCACTCTGACACGTTCTATCCCTTGAGGTATATAATGAGGCAATTCACATACAGTCAGGTATATCAAATGGCTTATCCACGCGTACTGATTTCCCTCAAAAGTAAGACGTATATCGTGGAAGTCATGCCAAAGGGGGGAACCTTTACACTAACTCAATAAATACATACCCTCATATAGGCGTCAAACCTAGGTCACTCATACTTAGTTTGACGGTTACTACTCGAAATTCTTTTGAATTGTCGGGTCGGTATGCCTCCCAAATTTTTACTCGATTTCATCTTTTTCCAAAACGGGACCCTATCCATGAACCTGACAACAAGTCAAACCACGTTTTAAATATTTTTCAAACCCATTTTTTCCGAGGCTTGGGTCCCATCCGACAGTTCATTTGCATTTAGGTAAACCTAATACAAGTGAAAACATAATAATAATAATAACAAACATCTTGAGACTTTTCTCTCGTTTTTTACCTCTTTCCTAACCAAAAGTGTCAAAAACATTCTCCCTCCTCTTCTATAAAAATACAAAAAACATTTTTCCTCACTTTATCAAAAAAGACAAAAAAAATATTTTTTCCTTCCTTTTCCAAAATATATCAAAACCATTTTCCTCTTTTTTTCTAAAAGATTCTTCCTTTTCTTCCTTTTCTCTTTTAAAAATAAACCCGAAACGTTTTCCTTCTCAGGTTGATCGCATACCCGACCCTTGGCATGGCTCCCTATTGGCTTCGATCCTTCGTCAAATCTCCCCGAATCTTCGATAAGTCTCCCTCTACTTCCTTCGAGTTCGTAATTCACCTTCACCCATTTTCTATGGAGAAAGCAGACCAAGTACCGAATATGAAGCCTAATTTGATGAAGGTTCTAGTCCAACTTATCGCCAAGATTGACAACCGTTAAATTGAGGCTCATGAGATGCAACAAAATTAGGTCCCTATTCCCAAAGAGCACAAGGTCCTATTCCCTTGTGATATGGGTATGCCCGCACCTGAGCCTATTTGGGTCCCAAAATAGAATCAGCAAGCCCCACGTGTCCCTCCTGTTAATGGGCCACAGCCAACTCAGCTCCCTATGTCGAATCTTTCCCATCCAGGGGCTAACCTACCAATGACCATTGATTCAAAGAAATAACAGTTTAACAAGGCCAAGGAGGTCCTTAAGTTGTTGACCAAGAAGTATGACCAAGTCCGAATCTTTGGGAACTACATGGATTACACGCATATGTCTCCCTATCCTAAATCACGGCTGCCAAAACAATTTAAGATGCCTAATATTGAGAAGTTCAGGGGTAGCGGGCCCCCAATTGTCCATCTTCGAAGCTACCACATAGCCATGAATCTACTAGGTCCTTCTGAGGAAATAATGGCCCAGATGTGCCAATAGACATTGAAGGACAATTCTCTTCACTGGTTCTTATCCTTCGAGGAATCCATAATTTATAATTAGGAGGATGTTGCCCGTGAATTAATATTACAAAACAAGTACAACGAGGATTTTGAGGTTACACGTCGTGATTTAGAACTTCTCAAGAAGAATCTCGAGAAAATTATTAGTAATTTCATATCAAGGTGGAGAGAGAAAGCGGTCACCATGACCAATCGACCTTTTAAAGTGGAGCAAGTCAGTATTGTGAAGAAAACTTTCTTACCCCATATTCGAGCGGTGATAGGAGGACAATATTACGCCCATTTTAGAGCCCTCTGGGTAGCGGGAGTGGAGATTTAAGAAAGTCTTACCAAGACAGAAGCTGATCTAAAGAAAGTATCCGGACAGTTCACTCCCATAAAGTCTAAGAAGGTTGTCAATACCACAGTTTCAACCATCAATAGCATCTCTCAACCTTCCACTTCATCGGCACCCAAAAGTCATTTTAATCCCGCCAGAAAAGAATACACTGAGATCCATGCTCCCCTCTGCAAAGTCTATCAAGACCTATTGAGCCGCAATATCATCAAAATATTAGACCCTCATCCATTACCAAACCTGCTGCCCAAATATTTCAAACCCAATGCCCATTGTGATTTCTAACAAAATGTCAGTCATACCATTTATTAGTGTTTCCATCTCTGAAATGTAATTCAAGATCTTATTGATGGGGATGTCATCACCCCACCAGCTAAATCCTAAGACAAACACTACTCACAATCCACTTCTAAATCATGCAAATGCTATATTTCTAGAAAAATAACCCAAAATTTAACCCATCCACCCAGATTGTACCTAGCAAATCACCTATCATACCTTGAATATTCACCCAAACCCCTTAAAGTTCTCCCTTATTTTCTCTTAAACCCTACCTGTTTTGTTGATCAGGCCCTGTCGCTTCTTACAAGAGCATGCAGTGCCATTCGTACTCATTACAGGGGAAAGATATGGAATTGCCACCAGTACGGAACCGAATTCGAGAGTTTGGGCTGAAATTACCCTCATAAATGACCATTGACTACCAAACGTTCAGAGCTTTGTTCATGGAAGCTCAAAAATGGTCTCGAGAGTCAGATAATTGGGTAGTGACCTCCAATGAAGTTAATTTAGATGATGCCCTCTAGATTATAGTAGACTTATTCCTATAGAGAGGTGAAATTTGTAGTATATCGGAACTTCTCGATGCTTTAAAACTACAAGAGAGGTTTGTCCCTTTTCTTTCACATCTCCCCGTTGAGTGGAAGAAAGCATTTACTTCTCGTGGAAGGATGACAACGTTGCCACCGGATGGGGGGATGATTTTGACAGTTCAGATGAAGAGGCAAGCCCGTAAAAGACTAGCCCAATGATCAGCGTATGTTAGATGATATCGTTTCAAGATCTAATAGGAAAAATCAACAAAATGGATGAACAACTAGAGATAGATGAAGAAACAGGGTTTCTATTTTCCCCCTCTTTTGTGAACCACCCCATGCTAGAAATGACCATCGTGGAGAGTAAGATCCTCGAACAGTTGAAGAAAACTCAGGCTAACATCACCTTATGGAGACTTTTCATGTCTTCCCAACTGAATCATACTTTCCTGACCCACAGTCCCTCTTTTCATGACTTCGGAATACTACACCAAAAATGCTAATCTGACACGCTGTGGCAAGGAGATTCTGGCACGGTTTTAGCATAAACTGGCACGGTTTAAATGAGTGCCAAATTATGGCACGGTGTAAAACCGTGCCAAATATGGGTACAGTTCATTAAAAAAATAATATCCTAAAATTTCAATTGGGGACCAAAACTTTCAAGGCGGGACATCAATCTGGTCTCCTCTCTTCTATCTAAGTCTCTCTCTCTCTCTTTCTCTCTCCACGCTACCAGGCGACCTGCTACTACCCGTCGCCTCCATCATCCACACTACCCGTCGCCTATCCTTCGCCTCCATCAACGCCGCCACTCATCCTCTGCTTCGTCTACTTCGTCTACTACCAGGCGACCCCATCATCTACTTCGTCCATAAACAACCATCACCATCTGCTTCATCCACGAACTTCCATCATCCTCTTCTTCTGGCCATCCACAAACTGCCATCGGAGTTAGGTCAGTCCAACCTCCGAAGGTTTGGTTGAATATTTGGTTTGGTCATCTCCAAAAGCTTTGACAATTTGGTTTGGTCATCAACATAGGTAATTTATGCATTCCATATAATAAGAAATTTGAGATTGAAGATTTGGTCAATCTGCTTGAGTCTCACGATCCAACTTCAGATCCAACTCTACATCCAGACATGGTTCAATAATTTTTCTTGTTTGATTTCATGAATATTGGTTGAAATTTAGTTTACCTACTATTTTTTTTATTGATAGTATCATATTTTGTAGAGAATAATAAGTGGTTGCCATGGAGGTGTTTATCACATTGTTGTTGGTAGATTTCATGGAGGTAATGCCTTCGTTGGAGGTAATGCCTTGCTTAGTAATGCTAAGAGCCTTGCATAAGATCAACACTAATCCCTTAATTACTAGCATTACGTGTTGAATAAAATCAGTATTTCTAGAACATGAGTAGTAGTCATAGCTGTTTTACGCTTGTTGAAATTTTTTGTAGATTCAGTTGACTATTAAAAGTTATTATTCTTGAGCATCATGGTCAGGGGCTTACTGATAAGGACGTATATCTTCTCAAAAAATTCTATAAAAAAAACGCTAATCCAAAGCATAACCTTAGAGCCTTAACTACCTTAGGCAAGGAGTAGTTCTTCGTGGCATCAATTTTACTTTTGTCTTAGGCAACGACCAGTTCCATATTATCTTTCTAAATAGATGATGTTGATGTAAAAAATTAGATCGCTCTAATTATTCAATCACAGATAAATAAAATGAAACAAAGATTTTTAAAGTGGTTCGGCTATGAATAAAGCCTACGTCCACTGTTATGATATTGCTGAGTGTTTGGGAATTCTTGATTACAAGTTCTCTCCAGAAATTTTGATCCCCTTGAATGAGGGTGATACAAGGTATTTATAGCCCTTAGGCTGTACATGAAAGGGTTGATACATTAAATGATATACATATGAAAGAGTAATACATTTAATGTAGCGTGTGCGTCAAGATGATGAACATTCGATGAATAGTTGAACTGTTGATTATCTGGCAATTAATGATACGGCCGAGATGAAGCTCGGACTGCCTTAGTTGCACGTTGCTCAGGAGTTCCTCGGAGCGTTAGAGTACCTCGGAGTGCTGAAGTTCCTCGGTGTATCCTCGTTGCTCGGAGAGACTATGAGTTGGTCGGGGAAATGAACTTCCTCGTTGCTATTGTGCCAACTAGATTGACACGTGTTCTCATATTATTCGTCCACATCAGCATATTAATTTTGCTATCAACAGATGAATTAATGTATTTGTCGAGTACTTTGATGAAACATATCTTCACTTGTAACAAATTTCATTGTTACTTAGGCTTTTCAATTGTGTGTTAGATTTAGAAATTATTTAGTTGATATATTTGTTGAATTCATACTCTAGTGAAGTATATCTAAAACGAAACATTGATTCTTATTCACTGTATTATATATTCTCATGCCTAATTTTATGATTTATTTTTGTCTTAGGATAGTATTGTGTATAATTCAAGGTGGTCATAATACGACAAGGGAGAAGATGAGTGAGAGCCCGTGGTTTCAGCTCCGATGGATTTTGGTTCGTGTTTCCTTTATGTCTCCAAAATAAATTTCTTTTACATACTAGATATTTTTGTATGTTACAATCTATTGAAAATGTCGTATGTTACATGTTTGATAAAATGCTAAAGATAGATTACCTTGGTGCAATGTCCTGTTTGAGTTCTAGAATTATGTTTTGATTGAAGCTATTTGGCCTAGTTTGCATCTCGTGTTCCTCTCCTTCTGAAAATTGCTCTTCTTGTTCTATGTCTACAGCTAGCCACTAGGTTAATGCCCAAGCCTCTCGACAACTCCCACTGAGACTGCCCTCAGTCGAAAGTGGTGCATAGAGCACGTGCCCAGCAGCTAGCCTAACGATGTGAACTTCAAGCCACAAACAAGGCCCAGAGGTGACACCAGCTTCAAAATATCTTAGTTTCATTTAATATCCTAAGTTATTTTTTAAGTTTTTTATTTAATTTTTCAAGTGAATCCGTTTTTAAGAAATAATATGACAGTTGGTAGTTTGCCGACTTTGGGGGTCATACAGTTTTTAGTTATTTCAAGGAAGATAATGTTTTCAAAATAAAGTGCCATCTTTCATTAAACTCTTTGGGATGATGAACTTTTTTCAACAATGAGGAATCCAAAATGGGTAAAAGAACTCCAACTAATTGTGATAAAAATAAGGGTAAAAAGAAGAAATAAAAGTTTAGAAGTAGACAATGAATTATTTTTTTATTAATGAGGAATTGAATAGGGGGAAATGGAATTTTATCTTATACGGATAAGAATATAGAAAAAGAAAATAAGCACACAAGTCTTATGGTAGTAATTTAAGAATGTATTGTATTAAAGTTTTAGAGTTCTTAGTCTCTTTTCGATGTACACTCCAAAACTTTTGGAGTTCTTAGTCTCGGTTTGAGAGTATGACGATAATTTGCAAAAATAACACTTAGACTTGAAAAAAAGCTGTTAAAGGGTGACAACCCAAACCAGTCCCTAAACGACCCCGTAGGAGGCACGAACACCTCGTACAGGACCATTGTAACTTGTAGGAACTTACCGCGTAGTCCCGGGTCACCCGGTTTGAGAGTATGACGATGATTTGTAAAAATCACACTTAGACTTGAAAACAGGCCGTTAAAGGGTGAAAACCCAAACTAGCCCCCAAACGACCCCGTAGGAAGCACGAACACCTCGCACGAGACCAATGTAACTTGTAGGAACTGACCACGTAGTCCCGGGTCTCTCGGTTTGAGAGTATGATGATAATTTGCAAAAATCACACTTAGACTTGAAAATAGGCCGTTAAAGGGTGAAAACACAAACCAGCCCTCAAACGACCCCGTAGGAGGCACGAACACCTTGCACGGGACCAATGTAACTTGTAGTAACGGATCGCGTAGTCCCGGGTCTCCCGATTTGAGAGTATGACGATAATTTGTAAAAATCACACTTAGACTTCAAAATAGGCCGTTAAAAGGTGAAAACACAAACCAGCCCCCAAACGACCCCGTAGGAGGCACGAACACGACGTACGAGACCAATGTAACTTGTAGGAACTGACCGCGTAGTCCCGGGTCTCTCGGTTTGAGAGTATGACAATAATTTGCAAAAATCACACTTAGACTTGAAAACAGGCTGTTAAAGGGTGAAAACCTAAACCAACCCTCAAACGACCCCGTAGGAGGCACGAACACCTCGCACGGGACCAATGTAACTTGTAGGAACAGACCGCGTAGTCTCGGGTCTCCCGGTTCGAGATTATGATGATAATTTGCAAAAATAACATGTAGACTTGAAAACAGGTCGTTAAAGGGTGAAAACCCAAACCAACCCCCAAACGACCCCGTAGGAGGCACGGACACCTCGCACGGAACCAATGTAACTCGTAGGAACTGACCGCATCGTCCCGGGTCTCCCCGTTTGAGAGTATGGCGATAATTTGCAAAAATTACACTTTCATGAGAACAGGCCGTTAAAGGGTGCAAATCCAAACCAGCCCCCAAACGACACCGTAGGAGGTACGAACACCTCGCACGGGACCAATGTAACTTGTAGTAACTGATCGCGTTGTCCCGGGTCTCTCGGTTCGAGAGTATGACGATAATTTGAAAAAATCACACTTAGACTTGAAAACAGGCCGTTAAAGGGTTAAAACACAAACCAGCCCCAAAACGACCCCGTAGGAGGCACGAACACCTCGCACGGGACCAATGTAACTTGTATGAACTGACCACGTAGTCTCGGGTCTCCCGGTTTGAGATTATGATGATAACTTGCAAAAATAACACTTAGACTTGAAAACAGGCCGTTAAAGGGTGAAAATCCAAACCAGCCATCAAACGACCCCATAGGAGGCACGAACACCTTGCACGGGACCAATGCAACTTGTAGGAACTGACCGTGTATTCCAGAGTCTCCCGGTTTGAGATTATGATGAAAATTTACAAAAATCACTTTTAGACTTGAAAACAGGCCGTTAAAGGGTGAAAATCCAAACCAGCCCCCAAACGACCCCGTTGGAGGCACGAACACCTCGCACGGGACCAATGTAACTTGTAGGAACTGCCAGCGTCGTCCCGGGTCTCCCGATTTGAGAGTATGACGATAATTTGTAAAAATCACACTTAGACTTGAAAACAGGCCGTAAAAGCGTGAAAACCCAAACCAGCCCCCAAATGACCCCGTAGGAGGCACGAACACCTCGCACGGGACCAATGTAACTTGTAGGAACTGCCCGCATCGTCCCGGGTCTCCCGGCTTGAGAGTATGATGATAATTTGTAAAAAATCACACTTAGACTTGAAAACAGGCCGTTAAAGCGTGAAAACCCAAACCAGCCCCCAAACGACCCCGTAGGAGGCACGAACACCTCGCACGGGACCAATGTCACTTGTAGGAACTGATCGTGTAGTCCCAGGTCTCCCGATTTGAGATTATGATGATAATTTGCAAAAATAACACTTAAACTTGAAAACAGGCCGTTAAATGGTGAAAACCCAAACCAGCTCTCAAACGATCCCGTAGGAGGCACGAACACCTCGCACGGGACCATTATAACTTATACGAATTGACCGCGTAGTCCCGGGTCTCCCGATTATATAGTATGACGATAATTTACAAAAAGCACACTTAGACTTGAAAACAGGCCGTTAAAGGGTGAAAATCCCAACCAGCCCCCAAACGGCCCCGTAGGAGGCATGAACACCACGAACGGGACCAATGTAACTTGTAGGAACTTACCGCGTCGTCCCGAGTCTCCCCGTTTGAGTGTATGAAGATAATTTGCAAATATCCCACTTAGACTTGAAAACAGGTCGTTAAAGGGTGAAAACCCAAACCAGCCCCCAAATGACCCCGTAGGAGGTACGAATACCTCGCACGGGACCAATGTAACTTGTAGGAACTGACCGCATAGTCCTACGTCTCTCGGTTTGAGAGTATGACGATAATTTTCAAAAATCACCCTTAGGCTTGAAAACAGGCCGTTAGTGGGTGAAAACCCATACCAGCCCCCAAACGACCCCGTAGGAGGCACGAACACCTCGCACGGGACCAATGTAACTTGTAGGAACTGATCGCGTAGTCCCGGGTCTCCCGGTTTGAGATTATGACGATAATTTGCAAAAATAACACTTAGACTTGAAAATAGGTCGTTAAAGGGTTAAAACCCAAACCAGCCCTCAAACGACCCCATAGGAGGCACGAACACCTCGCACGGGTCCATTGTAACTTGTAGGAAATGATCGTGTAGTCCCGGGTCTCCCGGTTAGAGAGTATGACGATAATTTGCAAAAATCACACTTAGACTTGAAAACAGGTCGTTAAAGGGTGAAAACCCAAACTAGCCGTAGGAGGCACGAACACCTCGTGCGGGACCAATGTAACTTGTAGGAACTGATCGCGTCGTCCCGGGTCTCCCGGTTTGAGAGTATGACGATAATGTGCAAAAATCACACTTCGACTTGAAAACAGGCCGTTAGAGGGTGAAAACCCAAACCGGTTCCAAACGACCCCGTGGGAGGCACAAACACCTCGCACGGGACCAATATAACTTGTAGGAACTGACCGCGTAGTCCCGAGTCTCCCGGTTAGAGAGTATGGCGATAATTTGTGAAAATCACACTTAGACTTGAAAACAGACCGTTAATGGGTGAAAACCCAAACCAGCCCCCAAACGACCCCGTAGGAGGCACGAACACCTCGCACGGGACCATTGTAACTTGTAGGAACTGACTGCGTAGTCCTGGGTCTCCCGGTTTGAGAGTATGGTGATAATTTGCGAAAATCACACTTAGACTTGAAAACAGAAAACCCTAACCAGCCCCCAAACGACCTGTAAGAGGCACGAACACCTCGCACGGGACCAATGTAACTTGTAGGAACTGAACGCGTAGTCGTATATGCAATTTTTCTTCTTGTATATGCAATTTTTTTTCTTGAATATGATTTTTTTTAAATGACTTGGTTACTAATGTTGTATCTTTTTTGTGTCTTATTTTTTTTGTAGGATGACATTCAATCGTTAGCTTTTATCCACTTGGAACGCTCGAAGAAGTCAATGCTTTACAACAGGGGGATTGTGTATTTAGTGTCGTTAATATTCAGGATTCTATTTTTTGTGTTATGACCGAGGAGGCTTTAGTAGTTTTATGGTTTATTTTTATGGTCGTGCTGGCTATAGTAGTTTTATTGTTGACTTTTATGGCCGTGCGGTCTTTATATGGGCAGATTTTATGTTAGCAGGTTTTGAAATGCTCAAAAAATAGAGGAAACTCTGCCCAATTTTGTTTTGATATGGGAACTGTTAACTCTTGTAATTTTTTGAAGTTATTGTCGACTTTTATGGTCATGTGTTGATTTAAATTGGTATTATCTCTTATAATTTTTTGAAGTTTGTATGCACATTAGTTTATCAACAACCTGCGATATTCATAATTTGTGAATTTTCTTGATTTTGTTTTTGCAAATAATAAATATTTTTCCTACCGAATTTGGAATTTGCAGATTTTCCAGATTTGGTTCCTATTATTATTTTTTTTAATCAACTGAAAAATCTGGCACAGTTTTAAACCATGCCAAAACCGTGCCAATGCAAAAAAATGAGAACGCTTATAAAACAATCTGGCACGCTTTATAACCGTGCCAAAAGCGTGCCAGAAAATAGATATTTTGGCACGGTTTTGGCGTGTGCCAAAAGCGTGCCAGATTTAACATCTGGCACGGTTTAAAAGCGTGCCAAAAGCGTGTCAGATTAAAAAACTGACACATTTTAAAAGCGTGCCAAAATCGTGCCAGTTTGGAAAATCTGGCACGGTTTTAAACCACGCCAAAAAATCTGGCACGCCTGATTCTGGCACTATTTAAAATCGTGCCAGATTGCATCTGGCACGGTTTTAAACCGTTCCAGTTTCCTGTTTTTGGTGTAGTGGAATAAGCCGTGAACTTGGTCAGGTCCTTAACGTCTACTAGAATGCTATCCTTTTCTGAGGAAGAAATCCTTAATTTGGTCTCAATCATAACTATGCTCTTAATATCTATGTTAAGGTGATGAGGAAGACAGTCCCACTTTCGCTTGTAGATAATGGATCAGCACTTACTTTTTTCCTGTTAAGAACTTTCAAGTGCCTGGTATTAAAAGTAAGCGACATTTCTTCAACTTTCTCCGTAGTCCGTGCTTATGACAATACTCATCTAGAGGTGATGGGATCCATAAAGCTTACAATTGGGAATATCCCTATCACTCCCAGGACTGAGTTCTAAGTCATTGGAATATCGGCTTGTTTCAACCTATTGCTTGGCTGACCATGGCTTCACAACATCAAGGGGTTATCATCCTCTTTCCATAAAAAATTAAAGTTCTTCGTCAAGGGGCAGGTCATCGCCATCTTGGGTGACGATGATAATACGGAGAATGTGAGCACAAGTAACTCGGTACTAGAGATACAACATGGGCCCAATGATATGCTTTTGTCTGGATTCTGAGTTAAACCACCTTTCCTTCTAGCAGGGGATGATTTTAAAGACAGAGTTTTTTCGAAGTACAACCCTCATGGTAATGTGAATGTGACACAGATGCTCAAAATTATGCACTTCATGCTCGGAGTAGGGATAGGACGAAGACAACAAGGAATAATAGAACCCATTATGTTGAAGAAGACTTTTCCTCCCTGTGTCCTAGGATATCAGCCATCATCAGAGGAACTCAGCCTTCTCCACTAACCTCGGTTAAAGAGAAGGCTAGGAAGTGCCAAGGTTGTTTCGGGGGACTCCTTGAATGGAAGATTCGTCATAGAGGGTGAATATTTTCTTTTTTGTGGCTTTCTCGAATCGTGGTATGATCATATGGATAAGAATATGAAGTCGTGGATGGAGATCTTCATCCAAGACAGCTACTCTTGGGCCGGAGATTCTTAGCAGCATGTATAACCACTCATTAAGAATACTATAACTGTTACCGAGGATTCCAAGGGAACTGACTCCGAGGAATCTTTTAATTTATAGACACTAGGGCTTACACTCTGCATGATCCACTCAGATGTTACATCATCGAATCCATTCATCCTGATCAAGGTCATTGATGAACTCCTCCTCAACTGGAATGTTGTACCAATCCCACTTACTAAATGCAACCCAACCCAGCTGTTTATCCTATTTCTTCTTGTTTTGTTGTTCCTCCTTATTCTGATCACAATGTAATTGATACGTCCTTTGATGAGGTTCTCAATGTTGTTTTTTCCAAGAATGAAATAAACGAAACAAGAAGATGAAACTGTCGTTATGAGCGCACGCAACTCAAAGAACTGCTGAAGGATTTTGTCGACGTCTTTGCATAGACATACAATGACATTCTTGGCATTAATCTTGAGATTGCCCAACATGAGATTCTAACTCTCCGAAAATGTAAATCGTTCAAATAGAAACTGCAAAAGATTTGCATCGAATGATCTCTCGTGGTTAAGGAATAGGTGGTTAAACAGTTGAACGTAGGCTTCATATGGGTGATCGAATATCCCACATGGTTAGATAATATCCTGCCCATGTAGAAATCAGGAGGAAAGGTTTGCATGTGTGTTGATTACCGATATTTGAATAAGGCCTCTCCGAAGGATAGTTATCTGCTACCCAATATCGACATGATTGTGGACAACATGGATAGTCATGCTCTCAAGTCATTTGTTAATGGTTTTACCGGATACAATCATATCAAGATGCACCAAGATCATCAAGAAAAAACACATTTATCACCCTTGGGGAACCTTCTATTACACAGTTATGCCATTCGGTTTCAAAAATGCAGGGCCTACCTACCAAAGTGCTGGCACAACTATCTTGCATAATCTGATACACAAAGAAGTCGAGGTCTATGTGAATGATATGATTATCAAGTCTAAGACTCAGGAGGGTCATGTTCCTTCTCTCCGAAAGTTCTTCGAATGACTGCGGTAATTCTAGATGCGACTTAGTTCACAGAAATGTGTTTTTACCGTTACCAAAGGAAAGCTTTTGGTATTCATGGTTAGCGAGAAGGGGATTCAAGAAAATCCTGTCAAACTGAAAGTTATACTCGAAATTCCACCACCCTAAATGGAGAAGGTAGTCCGAGAATTCTTTATTCATGGGCCAATTGACCTCTATTTATGAAACCATCTTCAAACTCCTCCGAAAATATTTTGCCAAAGTCTGGAACGAAGCTTATCAGGAAGACTTTGCCTGAATCAACCCGACCTCCAGTGTCATGCACCATAACCTAGTCTTCTCCTACTCCTATACTTGACCATAACAGACAACGCATTTGGGGATTTGTTATCCTAATAAATTGAAAAATCTTACAAAGAAAAAGCCATATACTATGCCAGTCGCAAGTTGGTCAGGTACGAAGTCAACTACACTGCCTTAGACAAAGCATGTGTTGCCCTTGTTTTGGCTAATAAAAAATTATGACATTACATGCTCATTTTTCCTAATAGACTTGTGTCCCAAATAAATCCTATCAAATACCTGCTTGAGAAACCTTCCCTATCTAGCTGAATGGCTAGGTGGTTATTGATGCTGGCCAAGTTTGATATTGTGTTTTTCACACAAAAATCCATGAAAGGAAGAGACATCTCTAACTACCTTACTGATTACCCCATGAAAGAAGTCGACGTTTGGATCTCCGAATTCCTAAACGAAGACATATTTTGCACCTCTCAGAAAGACCTCCAGTGGTAAATGTTCTTTGACGATGCCACCAAAAAGAAAGGATACAACATTGGGATACTCCTGATTGCCCCTAATGATTCTAACACTCCCATTTCCATCAAGATATATTTTCCTTGCACTAATAACAGGACTGAATAAGAGGCGTACACAGTAGGCCTCAAAGTAGCTCTTAAGAAAGGAATCCAATTCCTAGATACTTACGGGGATTCCACCCTCATCATCGGCTAGGTACTTAGAAGTGGAAGGTTAAGGGTGATAAACTCCTACCCTTCCATGCCCACCTAGAAGATATGGCCTCCCAATTTTGAGATATCACCCTCCACCACTTGCCCCGAATAAGGAGAAACTTGGTTGATGCCCTTGCTAATTTATCCTCCGTAATCGACAAGCCTAAAGGAATAATGATGGCCCCTTTGCCAATCTAGAAGAAAGTTAAATTGACCAAAATCAAACGGTGCATTTAAAGCCTCTAATAAGAACCTTAAAGCAATCATCAACAATATGACCCATAGTTATCGAGACTGGGACGATCGAATCCCTTACACCCTACGGGGCTATCGCATTTTAGTCCGGGCATCTATTGGGGATACCCCTTACTCTCTAGTATACAGCATGGAAGCAGTCCTACCAGTTAAACTAGAAATACCTTCACCACGCATCATGCTTAAAAGCAAAGTCAAGAATAAGACTGGCATCAGATTCGTCTTGATGAGTTGTCGCTCTTGGGCGAAAGAAGGATAAAGGCTCTATATCATATATAGGGATACCATCGCTGGATAGCGTAATCATTAAATAGGAGAATCGAGGACCATGGTGTCTGAGAAGGGGATTTAACCTTTAAAGAAACCGTAGAACCTGTCTAGGACGCCAGAGGGAAATTCAAGCCAAATTGGAGAGGCCCCTACATTGTAAAGAAGATCCTGTTCGGTGGTGCCGCTACACTCACTTACCTTGACGGAGAAGATATGTCTCGTCCAGTCTACCTAGACCGTATCAAGAAATTCTACCCCTAGTTCAAAATCTCAGCGCACTACGACTTATCTCATCTCCCTTATCTTCATAAAAAAATCTCCATTTCCCTCTACTCAAAACTACGTGGGGACAGATCCTCAAAAAATCCTTTTTCTTTAAAAATGAAACTCAAAAAAATTTCAAAAAACCCCCAGAGGTACGTAGGAAGTTCATACGCTTTACATGGGCACAACCCCCTTCTTCTTCACAAAATCCTACTATTTTCTTACCTTCGAGAATGACAGTTCATTTTATCATTTACATGAACAAAAGGATTATGCATACCTTAGTGATTGGTATAGATATTTCAAATGTAAAGCTCATTAAGAGGGACAATAATATAATTAAAATCCTCATTTTACTCCATTTTAGGAAAACCGATCATGATTACGCAAAATATCAGCATAAGGAGTCAACGACTACTCCCGTAAACCTAACTACCTAAAAACAAGCCAAACCAAGTTACTCCCAAAACAAACTAACCAAACCTTCCCAATTTATTCCCAACTACCAAAAAAACCAAATGCATATCAGTCATACAAAAGCTTCATAAATATCACCAGCTTCACAAAAGACCATACCCACAACTACGAGAAGATCTAGATCCATCATCATCTTGAGGCCTCCAAACTTTCCCTACTTGGATAATAAACCGAAGGCACTCCATGGAATGATAAGGTCGGACCAGCCTAGGGAAAACCACTAAGCCTCCCTCCATTATGTCAAAATTGGAAATCCATTTTTGCCCGATCTCCTTGGTTAATATCTTATCCACTACCCTCCACCACAGCCATATCACATAGTCCCTAGAAACATGTCAAACTCTGCCAATAGATTGGAAGGATGGGTGGACGTCTGATGACTCTCCCACAAAGAGCCCAATTGCATGCGCATGTCTTCCGTTAGATCCTCCACAGGGAAGAAGTCCAAGATATAGGAGGGCACAATTTTCTCCCGCCTGACTTGACGTAGGAACCGCCAAGGAAAATAGAAAGAAGTCTGACGAAGGCCATCTAACCGAACATACTGGTATTCCCCTAATTTTAAAATAGGCTACAACTCCCCCCACCAGGGCACCAACCAGAGCAGGCATTGAGCCCCATGCTCTATAAACTAATTTACCTAATTTTTTATGTTCGGGCCAAATCTGATGAAGTGGCTGGTGAAGAAATTTAGCATAGCTACCAAGGGATATTCAGAGGGGAAAACAGAATCTCTCATACATCCATATGAATAGCATAACTAGTCTACCTCTCAGAAAATCAGAACGGCCATCTCACCAAGCATCAAGACCGTTTAGGGTCTCTGCTAGTATCACTACCGCAGGATTATGATGATATGACATTCATGCACTAATAGCAGCAATTTGAGGTCCCCAGTCACCAACAATAGTTTTAAAGTTAAGCCAGGGGCGATGAGTCCGGTATAGCCCGCATCATTGACATCCCGTAGATGCACGAAATACAGCACCACTAGGAGGGAAATCATTCCTCCAGTGACTAATGATCGAGCCGTCGAGGGTGAGATATGGAGAAATTTTGCCAACAATGCCCAAAGAGATCGATAAAATTCTGGCATTGCCGCTGCCACACTGGGATTCACCCCCAACAAAGTAAAAAACTCCTCGTAAGTCAGCCAGACTTCGTCGAGCCAAAATGAAAAATATAATCCTCGGGGTACCATAATTGTAGCGCCTCCATCATCATGTTCCAGTCAGTGGGTCGATTATTCCATAAAGAAAACCGACGTAGGTTAAAGGCGTCATAGTCTACTTTGTACGAACACATAGCCTCTAAATTCGCGAGATAATAACCAAATTCCACACTTATGGGAAGGGCGATTTTGGAAAATAACAAAACTCAAGACAAGAAATAAGCAAGAGAAAGAAGATATGAATGGATGTAGACACCTCTCCACTTTAACCTTTTTATACTTGAAAATTTGGGCTAAAGACAAGGAACCTGCAAAATCCGTATGAAGCACTACCCCATCAAGGACAAAGTAGCTGAAGAAAGTGTAATCAAAGCCTTAGGGTGATTTGACTAGACTGGCCTAAAAATAGGCATGATAAGGAGTATGCCGATCGATATCCCCCCATTTTTTGGAAAACTAAAAAAACCAAAAAACTCAATAAAAATAATTTATATTCCAAAAAAATTCAGAATTTTTCCCTCCATATATTTTTAACTCATCCTGTTTCAAAATAAGTTCTCTTTTTAAGTAATTTTGATCCTTTTTATGAGGGGCGGATGGAGGTGAAGATCAAGGGGGGCTATAGCCCCGATTCAGTTTCCCCCCCCCCCCCCCCAAAAAAAAAAAAATTAAGGTTTTTTGGCAAAATTTCATTCTTTAAGGTATAACTATAATTATTTTCAAACCTTAGGGTATAAGTTTGTAATTACTTAAAAAACTAAATTTACTAAATGAAAAGAAGCAGTAGCTAGCCAGTCCTAAATTTCTTCTCCTCTCTCATACCTCATTTCTTCTCCTCAACTCATTTCTTTTCCTCTCTCAGCCCTCATTTCTTCTACCTACTGCCACCAGCATCCACGCCACCCAGCCATGCCCAGCCACCAGCAGGGCAGCCACCCCACGCCCACCACCAGCAGAGCCACACCCAGCCCACTATAATTTGATTTTTTGTCAGGTATTTTTTGTCCCTTAATCTGATTTTTGTGTAAGATTTTTTATTCTATGTATAACTTTGATTGAATGTATGATTTTGATTGAATGTATGATTTTTGTGTAAGATTTTGATTGTGTAAAATATAGGGTTTTGATTGAATGTTTGATTGGTTGAATTTATGATTTTTTTAGAAAATGTACAAAAATAAGGGTATATATTTTTCATACAATTTCTGAAAAAAAAATGTCAAATTTCTGTAATTTCTCCAAAGAAATCTCTATAATTTCTGTAATTTGGGGGAAAATGTCAAATTTCTGTAATTTGTGTCCTAGAAATATATGCCCTTATTATGTTTTTTAAATATGTGGTGATAAATGTAGTCTAAAATATGTGGTATTTTTTTAAATAGGAAGTTATGGAGAAATTTTTTAAACGAAAAAGAGGAGACAACAAACAAGCCGTATCCGAAGCTGAGGTTCAATAATCTCCCAATGCCGAGTCCGATAATTTTCTTCATCAAGAAGTTCAACCCTAAATTATGGCACAAACCTCACAATCCCAACACTCACCTAATATTTGGGTCAATTTGGATGAACTACCATCTGATCCCGGTTTGAGGAAATCTATATCGGAATATGGTGATTCTAAACAAATGGAGTTAGTTCGTCGAACATATCTTACCAGGGGACCTTGCCAACCAAAAAATCACAATTTCCCGTGGCTACTAGTTGGAACACAGAAACGTAGATTTATTTCATCATGGTTTGAGGAGTTTGGGAGATGGTTAGAGTATAGTGTGTCAAAGGAGGCTACGTTTTGTTTGTTTTGCTATTTGTTCTGACCAAATACAGGGGGGCAAGGGGGGGTGTATTTGTTAGTGGAGGATTTTCAAATTGGAAAAGGAAACAAGCGTTTAGAGATCATGTTGGTCCCCATTCAAGTATTCATAACAAATGCATGAATGCTTGTGATGACTTGACGAAACAAGATCAACACATCGAAGTGTCTTTGTCTAACCATTCAGATAAGACAAGAGTTGATTATCGCATCCTTGAATTGCCTTGAGTACTTACTACGTCAAGGTTTATCGCTGCGGGGGCATGATGAATCGGTGGGGTCATCTAACCGGGGTAATTTTCTGCAACTTTTACAGTTCCTTGCCGAGAAAAATGAAGCTATCAACCAAGTTGTGTTAAAAACATGCCCCTGAAAACCACCAGCTGATAGCTCTATCAATTCATAAAGAGATCAATAATGTCGCCGCCGCTTTGACCACCAAAGTCATAATTCAAGATATTGGGGATGATGTATTCTCCATACTAGTTGACGAGTCCCGTGACAACTTTGTGAAGGAGCAAATGGCCGTGACTTTACGTTATGTGAACAAAAAAGGCTATGTGGTTGGACATTTTCTTGACATTGTACATGTCCTTGACACTACATATGTAACACTTAAAAATAGCCTTGAGTCACTTCTCTTGAAATATGGGTTGAGTATGTCAAGTATTCATGGGCAAGGTTATGATGGGGAGAGCAATATGAAAGGGGAGTTCAATGGGATGAAGAGTTTGATTCTAAGGGAAAATGATTCAGCTTATTACGTTCATTGTTTTGCTCATCTGCTACATTTGGCATTGGTAGCGGTCGCAAACAATCATAACGCAATTAGCTCGTTCTTTCTCAAAGTTTCAATTTTATCGAATGTTGTTGGAGCATCTTACAAGCGTAGAGATATATTTCGGATGAAACAGTATCATGATATACTTGATGGAATATACACTGGTGATCGGGACATGGGTCGTGGTTTAAACCAGGAAGAAGCATTCACACGGGCAGGTGACACACGTTGGGGTTCACATTACGGTACATTTTTTTAGTTTAGATCATTTGTTCTCTGCTGTGATTGGTGTACTTGAGGTGGTTCAAGTTGATCGTGATGTAGGTACTCAGAGAATAGAAGCATATGATATGATTAGCTATTTGCAGTGCTTTGATTTTGTGTTCAAATTGCAGTTAATGAAAGCAATTTTAGGAATTACCAATGACTTGCCGCAATCACTACAATGGAGGGATCAAGATATTGTGAATGCAATGGATCTTGTTGGAATAGCTAAGATGCGTTTATAAAAAATGAGGGAGCATGGATGGGATAAGTTGTTGAAAGTAGACTCTTCATTTTGTAGTACACACGACATTGTAATCATAAATATGGAATATTGTTTTGTGACCAGTGGAAGATCATGTCGAAACGTCGAAGAGAGGACAAATCTTCATCACTATCGGGTTGAATTGTTCTATTCGGTGATAGATATGCAACTACAGGAGTTAAACCATCGGTTTAATGAGGTGAATACAGAGTTACTTTTATTCATGGGATGTCTTGATCTAAGTATGAACTTCTCCAAATTTGATTTGGCAAGATTAGTTCGATTTGCGGAGTTTTATCCGAATGATTTTGATCCGATTGGAGTCACAGTCATTGGGGAATAACTTGAAAATTATATATACAATATGCGTGATAAGGAAGAATTTAAAGATTTGAAAGGGATTGGTGCTCTTGCTCAAAAAATGGTTGAAACGCAGAGGGATCGGTTATTTCCATTAGATTAGTGTACTTGCTTATAAAACTTGCCTTGACATTGCCGGTTGCAATTGCAAGCGTGGAAAGAGCATTCTCCGCAATGAAAATCGTGAAGAGTACATTACATAACCGAATGGGATATGATTTTACAAATGATTGCTTGGTGACGTACATTGAACCGGATATCTTCAAAAATGTTGATACGGAAGATATCATTCAATATTTTCAAAATATGAAGCCACGTAGGGGAATATTGTAAACAATCTCTTTGTATTTGCAAAAACTGGTTATGTATGGATGAATTGATATGAAATTTTGGCATATTCGGTATTTATGTTTTATCGGTTATTGATTTTTATGAGTGGATTATTTATTGGTGTCATTAAATTTTTTTTTGAATCGATTTAGCGCTGGTTGGACTAAATCCTGGATCCGCCACTGCTTTTTATGGTCTCTGCAAACAAAGTAAAAAATGCATGTAGATTAGGTCATTTAAAGCGAAGATAAATAAATAAAAGCTCATCCATTTCATATATATATATATATATATATATATATATATATATATATATATATATATATATATATATATATATATATATATATACACACACACACACACTAGGGTGTACCCGTGCCGATGGCACAGTGATAATTTTTTCCCAAATATTTGTGACTACAGAACACTCACACTCCCATAAGTCAATTTTCTTTGAACATGTTATATTTAAAATTGAATATGAAGTAATGAAGCATGACATGTTTACAAACATCTAGTGTTGAAAGTTACTAACCAAGTAGATTATGTAGAACATTGAATTTATTGTCAAGTATGAATTCGGTGAATATAGTTTTCCATTGATGGACTAAGAATACGATTATTTAAGTATGAACTCATGAACATGGCCAACTCATAGGAGACCTTAAAGAGGCGACTGCCCCGACCCCTGAATTTGGACGATCTTTATGCCTCCATTTTTTGAACTTTTTTTTACAGAATCAACAAAAGTGTTGATATATGACAGTTCCTTTAAAATCATTATAAACACATGTATTTTCTTTTTAAATTTTAATATAGATATAAAGACCTCAATTTAACAATTTGCCTTCAGCTCCAAACACTTCAGCACCAACGCCGCTTATTATTGTGTAAAGTATTAATAGTTCAAAAAGAAAAAGATTAATTTGAAGCCGTTATCCATCTTCATATAAACAAATGAGCACATTAATAAATTTGTCAGTCAAACAATATGCATAAATTCATTATCAATAATAAGCATTCTCTTGAGTACTCATGAAAGAGAAAAGTAAATGATGAAAAATAATTAAATGTCAAACAATAGCTGATACAACAAATGTTAAACATAGCTTTATATAACCTTGGATGAGATAACTTATACAATATGGGGAAAAAAACTATGATCCATGATTACAATATAACCCCTCTGCTGCAATAACAACATTTGATCATTCTATGGATTTTACGGCCATGAGAGCACCAATCCACTTTAACAATAGAGGGCACTTTAACAATAGCTGATACACAGTTGATACTTAGAGCAATCAGTACATGCACAAATAATAATAATAATAAATGTTGATAAAAATCATCTCGGACCTGAAGCGTGTCAAATCTGTAGACGAACCAATCGTACCTCTCCAACTTGACGTACACCACGCCAACTACCTAGATTTATGAGACAACACGTTCAAGTGGGAAAAAGTTGGTTTATAGAGAGCGTACAATCGGAGAAGGCGTAGAACAAAAAAGGATCAACGAAATACCAAAATCTTTATGGTTGGTATGGTCGTTTATAGAGAGCTTACAGTCGGAAAGATCTGTACAAAAATATATCCAAAGCGTTACCTCAATACAAAAACTACACTGTATCAAAGTTCTCCAATTTTTGTATCAAAATTCTATTCAAAGTTCTCCAATTTTTGTATTTCGCTGATCTGTTCAATGCTTCGTTCAAAAATTGCACTGAACTTCTCCGATATGCTTAAAGATCTGTTTCAAATATATAAAAGAATCCCCAGAAAAAAGGACTAACTAAGTTCAAAACTATGAAATTGAGTATTAAAATGTTACCTCATAGAAGATATATAGGGTATAGAAGATTTGTTCCAGTTACCTCATAGAAGATCCAGTTAATGATCTGATCCAGTTACCTCATAAGAAAGGAATAACTAAGTTCCAGTTACTGTTTTGTTCAAAACTATACCCGTTGAAGATTTACAGTCTATAGTTTTGGGTGGTGGAAACCAGTAAGATTCTTCTTGGAAAACCTCAATACCTCCGCTTCAGCGTTCTCTCATATCTAAAAAAAGTGATACAAGGGAGTTAAAATGAGTAATCCCCGTGATTTTTAATGACTTTTAAAATGGGTTATATTTTAAATTAATAAATTAATTAAATTTTATTATAAGTAAATTTATTTAAGTTTTATTCGAATTGTGGATATTAAAATGAATGATTCTGAATATTACTTAAAAATATTTAGGTAATATATGAATGTGATGTTATTGATATGGCTGTGAGTTGTCAATTCAGTAATTTGTATTTTTTAGTCGGACGCGATATGGAACGTGTCGGGACAAATTTATTAAATTAAAAAGGAAACTTATTTTTACATCAACCTTATAGTCGTTTCGACTGCGTCGTTACATCCGGAAGGGTTAAAATAGTCAGAAAAGTCTATTGGGACGTTGGTTTTGAGTTTCGGGTCATTTGGAAATGAAAAGACAATCCAAAAGGGCATTTTGGTAATTTTTACAAGAGGGATGAATAGTGATTTCGGATTTTGTCTTATTATAAATATTTGGAGATTAGTGTAAGTAGGTTCATTTCATCTCTTCTACACAAAATTGAAAAGTCATCTTCTTAGAGAGAGTGAAAGGTTGCTTGGAAAGAAAAAGGTTGCTTGGGAAGGAGAAGACCAAAGATCAAAGGTCACCATCACCATCATCACCTATGTTATTCAACTCCAAAGGATTAGATCTTCATTAGAGGCAAGTGTTTGATATTTGCAACTCAAGTTCGTATATTGTCCATGTTACAATAATTATGAAAAGAGATGATTTTTCATGTTTAGAAGACATAATGAAGTTGTTATATGGATTTCTAGAAACTGAAATGATATAGGAAGTAAACTCATGTTGTAGGATGATAATAATCCACGAAATAATCATATATCTGTGGAGGAAACTCTGAAAACCATTGTCGTGTTCTTGAGGATATTAGTTTTATAATTTTCTGGAAAAGAGTAGATAAACATGCTTTTTAATCCAATCCCTTGATGATTCTAGGATGTTTAGAGTATTGAAAATCGTTCATATATGTTGATATATCATGTAGTAATAATTATAAGTCATTTGGAATGATAATATGAAGGTTTGAATGAGCAAAAATGGTGAAACCCGTAGTTGCAGAAATGCAGAAAAACTGGGTCGTTACCTGAGTGATCGATCGATCGACCCCTGCCTTCGATCGATCGACCTCCCCAGAATCTTTGAAGTTGTTTATTTTTAATGTTGATTATTATCCCAAACCTTTTGTAGATCTTTGGTGATTATTAATTGGATATTATGGGACTTAGAGAAGATTAGTAAGCCCTAGTTAAGATTTGAATTAATTTGATTGGGATTTAATTGATTAGAATGATAATTAAATTGAAGGAAATTTCGATTGCTAGATTCATTTGTTGGATTATAATTGGTTTGCATGAGGATTAAGGATAGGTCCAGTAGTGGTGATTGAATATAACACCTGGGTAGCCTTAGGGTTATAATTTGAACATCAAGGACTGAGTTTAAGCTCATTAATGATTTCGCAAGGACTGAGTGTAATACAAGCACTTAGTAGTATGGCTCCTAGATAGAGATGGGAGTTTAGAACACATTTGGTTGAAAGAGGGTATGAGGTTATCCCGATGGCGTAATTGAAGTTGACGGACCTCCTCGATCGACAAAGTTAAGTAGTAGTGTATTGGAGGGGTTCCTTGTTTGGATTTCACTTTGTGAGACGCTCCGTGCATGAACCTCAACGACGTCGGGAGTGGAGAGATGTTATAGGATGCGAGGATAATTAAGTTATGAAGTAAAGATATGATATTTTAATACGTGGAATTTAAAAGAGATATAATGCTATATATGGGAATTATCTTAGGGTAATGTGAGTACCTTGTTGATATTATATTATAGGTATGATAATGCCTATTTGATTGGTTTATGATTTATGTGTATGACATACCTGGCTTACTTGCTATCGACGGGAGGTTTGCGCGTGAGGGCAGTCATATCCTGATGAATCCATGGGATCTTTGATTTGTCGCTCGAGAACATAGGTCTACGAAAGACTTATCGGGGAGTTGATAAGTCCGCTGACTGTGGGTACGTAGGTATGTGCATGACCTATGGATACGAGAACTATGTTCGCCTCCAATTTGTATGTTGTTGTTTGTGGTTCGAGGAATCCTTACCGAACCTTTTGTCTACTATTCGACGACCAGCGATATTGGGACATGATAGCATTGTAATGCATTGCACCGCAGCTGTGACTCGGGGTGCCGTATTATATATGAATATATATATAATGAATTAAATGAATGAATGGATATATAGTGATTAAATCTATTTACGGTGATAACTGTAGATAACGGTGAATTGAGAAAAAGAATGAAATTAAGTTAATGAATGTTTATTCTTATAGAATTGAAAAGCTTAATCCATATTAATGAGAAACGATTCATATAATGAGAAATGAATAATTATATGACGTATGGTATGGGACATGCACGGTTATGATATGGGAATGGAATCATATTATGGAATTGGTGAAGAGGAACCATTAAGTAGGAGGTTAATAGGAAACGTTAAGTGTGCACTCTAGATGAGAGGTGAGAATAGAAAGTGAGAGTGGGGTGCTAACATGTACATAATAAATGATTTATTGCACTTGTTAAATACTTTTTGTTTTAAAAATTATTTTCACAATCAGGCTATGACCCGTTTCCTTGCCTATTCTCTTTTCTATTGTATCTTCTATATCAGGTGTCCAGCAGTAGGGACGCCAACCTTAGAGAATTATGACGAGCTATGGAGCTATGGAGTATTTCTTAGACGCTTATCTTCTTTTGATTCACAGTGATCTCTTAGTAGGGCATGCCACCCAAAGGATTCAGTTATCTTTTTATATAGGGGTCAAATACTATTGTATTCGGGTCTTTTAATACATTTAATATTGTTGGGATTACTATAATGGATTAATATTATTTGGGAATGTTTATTCCAATTGCATTTAAATTATTTTGTGTTATCTAATTGGTTATTAGTATTGTATAATAAAATGTGTTATGTTATTCTTAAACTCGAAATGGATTTTGTTAAATTAAAATTTGGAAATTTTTTAACACCAGCTTCATTGGGTATTGGGTGAGTTGTAAATGTTTTCGACAGTGATGCTAAGAATGAGCCAACTGTATATTCTGTTTTAATTTGGTATGGACTGGCCACCTGGTATTTAATTAGGCGGGGTGTTACAGGTGGTATCAGAGCATCAGGTTCTAGTGTCCTTTAGGGTGTGTACGGCTTACTGTGTTTTCAACTTAGCGTTCTTTGATGTAGAGCCCTATGTTTAGGATTGTTGATTTCTTTGGTAAGATTCCGTATATATTAGTGAATCTTATATGCGTTCGGACGGGTTCGTACAAGAAGTATGGCAGATGAGGGACATTGGACGGATAGCGGAGATCATACTTAGGAGTTTATGAAGTATGTTCGAGTATGATGACCGTAGTCGAGGTCTCTCCTATTATGAAAAATTGAGGAGAGACATCAATAGAAGTTCTTGAAATGCTGGAATTTTGTGTGTAACCTAATGAAGGAAATATATTCAAAGGCTTGGGAATATAGTGGAGTGTGATCTAGAACTGAAAATTTGGGGTAAAATTTTTCTTGACTTATCGGAGCAAAGTTATAATACTGGGATTCAACAACCACCACCCGCGAATGAGGGTATGTTTTTTTTATCTAAGGAATTATGAGGCGTGTATTGATTTTTGTAGCGATTAATATTGTGGGGGAAAAGGGTTACTAAACTTAGACAATAGCACTGTTATTTACGTAGACTCACCGAGGGGTGTAGGATACCTACATTTTCACGTCATTACGTGGGTTTGATTTTTATCGCGGAATTACTTACTTTGGCATTGTCCGAACATGATGTGACTAACGGCGTGGATTGACTTGTGGTATATGAGAGCGTATGTACTACTATTGCCAATATCTTGTCTTTAATAAGAGTAGATGAGTAGACTTTATTCGAAATCGATAAAACCTGTAAAGAGGTTATAAACTATTGACTAAAGACCTGAGGAGTTTCGATGACCGACTACTTTAGGTAGTAGTGTATCGGGGGGGGGGGGGTTCCTTGTTTGGGTTTTGCTTGCGAGACACCCCACGCATGAAACTAATAATCGTTGGGAGTCGAGATAAGTTAGGTCTTTAGGATATGAGTTTATAACATTTACGATAATTTTATCATGAAAGATATACGATAGGGTGTATGGGCGCCCTGGATGGTTGGATTGTAGTTGTTTTCAAAATTGTGAAACTATAAGGATCATTTTTCTAAACTTTGTTACGTGAATGGTATAGGGAAGATTGGGTAAAGTTTATATTCGATTCAGTTGGAACTATATGGTGAGGTTGGGCATATAACATCAATGGGAATTTTCGTTAATGTACTGTATGGGCGGTACTACTTAGATTTCTTGCGATGTGAGATTTATACTCAGAGTTGACCTTACCAGTATGATTTATCTTTCTGAATTTCAGGACGAAATTCTGTTATAAGGGGGGAAGTATGTAATACCCCGTGATTTTTAATGACTTTTAAAATGGGTTATATTCTAAATTAATGGATTAATTAGATTTTATTATAAATAAATTCATTTGGGTTTTATTCGAAGTGTGGATATTAAAATGAATGATTCTGAATTTTACTTAAAGATATTTAGGTAATATACGAATGTGATGTTATTGATATGGCAGTGAGTTGTCAATTCAGTAATTTGTATTTTTTAGTCGGACGCGGTATGGGACGTGTCGGGACTAATTTATTAAATTAAAAAGGAAACTTATTTTTACATCAACCTTATAGTCGTTTCGACTGCGTCGTTGCATCCGGAAGGGTTGAAATAGTCAGAAAATTCTATTGGGACGTTGGTTTTGAGTTTCGGGTCATTTGGAAATGAAAAGACAACCCAGAAGGGCATTTTGGTAATTTTTACAAGGGGGATGAATAGTGATTTCGGGTTTTGTCTTACTATAAATATTTGGAGATTAGTGTACATAGGTTCATTTCATCTCTTGTACACAAAATTAAAAAGTCATCTTCTTAGAGAGAGTGAAAGGTTGCTTGGAAAGAAAAAGCTTGCTTGGGAAGGAGAAGACCAAAGGTCAAAGGTCACCACCACCATCATCACCTATGTTATTCAACTCCAAAGGATCAGATGTTCATTAGAGGCAAGTGTTTGATATTTGTAACTCAAGTTCGTATATTGTCCATGTTAGAATAATTATGAAAAGAGATGATTTTTCATGTTTGGAAGAGATAATGGAGTTGTTATATGGATTTCTAGAAACTGAAATGATATAGGAAGTAAACTCATGTTGTAGGATGATAATAATCCATGAAATAATCATATATCTATGGAGGAAACTCTGAAAACCATTGTTGTGTTCTTGACGATATTAGTTTTATAATTTTCTGGAAAAGAGGAGATAAACATGCTTTTTAATCCAATCCCTTGATGATTCTAGGATGTTTAGAGTATTGGAAATCGTTCATATATGTTGATATATCATGTAGTAATAATTATAAGTCATTTGGGATGATAATATAAAGGTTTGAATGAACAAAAATGGTGAAACCCGTAGTTGCAGAAATGCAGAAAAACGGGGCTGTTACCTGAGTGATCGATCGATCGACCCCTGCCCTTCGATCGATCGACCTCCCCAGAATCTTTGAAGTTGTTTATTTTTAATGTTGATTCTTATCCCAAACCTTTTGTATATCTTTGGTGATTATTAATTGGATATTATGGGACTTAGAGAAGATTAGTAAGCCCTAGTTAAGATTTGAATTAATTTGATTGGGATTTAATTGATTAGAATGATGATAATTAAATTGAAGGAAATTTCGATTGCTAGATTCATTTGTTGGATTATAATTGGTTTGCATGAGGATTAAGGATAGGTCCAATAGTGGTGATTGAATATAACACCTGGGTAACCTTAGGGTTATAATTTGAACATCAAGGACTGAGTTTAAGCTCATTAATGATTTCGCAGCGATTGAGTGTAATATAAGCACTTAGTAGTATGGCTCCTGGATAGAGATGGGAGTTTAGAACACATTTGGTTGAAATAGGGTATGAGGTTATCCCGATCGCGTATTTGAAGTTGACGGACCTCCTCGATCGACAAAGTTATGTAGTAGTGTATTGGAGGGGTTCCTTGTTTGGATTTCGCTTTGCGAGACGCTCCGTGCATGAACCTCAACGACATCGGGAGTGGAGAGATGTTATAGGATGCGAGGATAATTAAGTTATGAAGTAAAGATATGATATTTTAATACGTGGAATTTAAAAGAGATATAATACTACGTATGGGAATTATCTTAGGGTAATGTGAGTACCTTGTTGATATTATATTATAGGTATGATAATTCCTATTTGATTGGTTTATGATTTATATGTATGACATACCTGGCTTACTTGCTATCGACGGGAGGTTTGCACGTGAGGGCAGTCATATCCTGATGAATCCATGGGATCTTTGATTTGTCGCTCGAGAACATAGGTCTATGAAAGACTTATCAGGGATTTGATAAGTACGTTGACTGTGGGTACGTAGGTATGTACGTAACCCATGGATACGAGAACTATGTTCGCCTCTAATTTGTATGTTGTTGTTTGTGGTTTGAGGAATCCTTATTGAACCTTTTGTCCCCTATTCGGTGACCAGCGATATTGGGACATGATAGTAGAGTAATGCATTGCACCGCAGCTGTGACTCGGGGTGTCATATTATATATGAATATATATATAATGAATTAAATGAATGAATGGATATATAGTGATTAAATCTATCTACGGTGATAATTGTAGATAACGGTGAATTGAGAAAAAGAATTAAATTAAGTTGATGAATGTTTATTCTTATAGAATTGAAAAGCTTAATTCATATTAATGAGAAACGATTCATATAATGAGAAATGAATAATTATATGACGTATGGTATGGGACATACAGGGTTATGATATGGGAATGGAATCATATTATAGAATTGGTGAAGAGGAACCATTAAGTAGGAGGTTAATAGGAAACGTTAAGTGTGCACTCTAGATGAGAGGTGAGAATAGTAAGTGAGAGTGGGGTGCTAACATGTACATAATAAATGCTTTATTGCACTTGTTAAATACTTGTTGTTTTAAAAATCATTTTCACAATCGGGCTCTGACCCGTTTCCTTGCATATTCTCTTTTCTATTGTATCTTCTATATCAGGTGTCCAGCAGCAGGGACGCCAACCTTAGAGAATTATGACGAGCTATGGAGCTATGGAGTATTGCTTAGACGCTTATCTTCTTTTGATTCACAGTGATCTCTTAGTAGGGCATGTCGCCCAAAGGATTCAGTTATATTTTTCTATAGGGGTCAAATACTATTGTATTCGGGTCTTTTAATACATTTAATATTGGTGGGATTACTGTAATGGATTAATATTATTTGGGAATGTTTATTCCAATTGCATTTAAATTCTTTTGTGTTGTATAATTGGTTATCAGTATTGTAGAATAAAATGTGTTGTGTTATTCTTAAACTCGAAATGTATTTTGTTAAATTAAAATTTGGAAAGTTTTTAACACCAGCTTCATTGGGTATTGGGTGAGTTGTAAATGTTTTCGACAGTGATGTTAAGAATGAGACAACTGTATATTCTATTTTAATTGGTATGGATTGGCCACCCGGTATTTAATTAGGCGGGGTGTTACAACATATAAGAGACAAAGATTTTTAAAGTGGTTCGGCTATGAATAAAGCCTACGTCCACTGTTATTTTTTTCCTAAGGGTTTACAATAGCACAATATGGTGTAAAGAGAGTGAATTGCTTGCTTAGTTGCCAAGCCTACGTCCAACTTGTCCCTTTGGCTAAGGTAAGGTATGTATTTATAGTGATGGGAGTCCAAGAGATGGAATGTCTTTATATTTTAGACATTTACATCTATGTACAATGAATATGACTGTTGGTCTTCTAGGGTGGTTGGTCTTCCTTGAGTTGGTTGGTATGCCGACCAACTTTCCTCGGGTGCTGACCAACTCTCCTTGGGTGCCGAGCAAGTGTAAATATTACCACATAGGATGACAGGTGTCCATTTTATATTGGTCCGCGAAGTTGGAGAATTTTTTTGTCAACAATCATAGTCATATGTAAAGTCATAATCATATATATTACTTTTAATCACCAAGTAATATTCAACATAAATCACATATTACTTTGCTCACGAGTAATATTCAAATCCGGATTAATTTTCAATTATCTCATAATTAATTCTAATTAATCCCATTATAAAAGTCATTAAAAATACGGGGTGTTACATACTTCCCCCCTTACAATGGAATTTCATCCCGAAATTCGAAAAAAGTATGACAGATAAGAACAACCCTGGCTATATGTTGCGCATCGCATCCTCTCACTCACGAGTAAACTACTATGTACCTCCCATACATTACGCTATTAAGTACCCTCAATAATGAACACCTCACGTATGTTCGTTTTAAATTACGGGTTACCCTACCACGCAGGTTCTTGTCCAAGCCTTATCGTTTAAGTGTCACTACTTAAACTTATTTAGATATTCACTATCTAGCCTTCTACTATTCGCACTTTAGGCGATTAATCGTTCTTTAGATACATACAATCTCGTCTCGTGACAATCGCCCACAAGTAGGTTATTTGTGCATTATATATTCTACACACATTATATACTCTAAGTATCAACTCATCTCTAATTTTCGTAATAGGACTTGGTTCCCCACATTTAGCTTACAAGTAGGAAAACAAATAGGGTTACCGTGCCATACCTCAACTGTCATTATGCCCAAAAATGAACTTATATGAGTTATTGTACACACACTCAACTCGTGGAAAGGGTTGCACTCGTCCTCCCCTAAGTTTAAAGGGTACACATATAATTTATTTTCCTAATATCTAATTAGTCCGCTTATTTTGCCCATTAATCTGTGGATAATAGGTCGTACTCAATCACAACTCGGTCATATGTCCTCGTAAACACTCTTTCAAAATCAAAAGAAAAAGATCTTGTCCCAATCGGACACAATATTAAACGGTACCCTATATAACCGTACTATCTCGGTTATAAAGATCTCGCATACTATCCCGTAGTATTATAAGTCCTAATTTCCATAACGTGAGCTACTATGGTCAACCGATCCACTATCACCATATAGTATCATGACCCCCTCCATGATAAAATCCTTGGGAATTCTTTCCCATTACTACTTAGGAATCCCTCATATTTGAAGAAACCCAACTAGTTTTGGATGGTCCACCCTTTACCAATAGACAGGTGTCCTATTGTAAAACAAATTTAGCAGTATTTCTCTTCATTAAATCCCATCACCACTGTCATTTATGACATGATACATCTTATATTCTCTCAAATGTACCTCAAACCTTCATCCATGTAACTTTGCCTCACTGCGTATCATAAATCCTTCCCCTTGATCTAAAGTAGTTTCTCTTGAAACGTAAGCCTCTGAAAAATCTTACGAAATAAGCTTCAACTTCTTTAGCTAAATGTTGTCGAATTCACATGAAAATTATCATCTACTGCCTGATACAAAACCATTCTCATGGACATTTGGGGAATGATGGTCCTAACTGATATATATGATCAGATAACGAAAAGAGACACGCGACATGGTACTACGATAAAAACTAAACTAAAACCGTCAATAATGAGTATATATCATCTAATTACAACAATTTAAATACAACAAGTCCATAATCCTTCTATTTACACAATAATGATTACAATAAAGTTTCACTCAAAAACAAAATTTTCCAACAAAAATCACACCCCTAAATGATAAATCAAAATATCTTCCAAACCCATGCTCTAAAAAATTCTCCAAAATAGCCCATAGCATCCCAATTCACGCTAAGCTACCAACTAAAAGAAAATACGGGGAAGTACACAATATGACAGGAATAGATACTAAAAGATAATTAGCACGATGAATAAATCGCAACAATACAAATTGCATATACAAATAAAATGCATAACTTAAGCACTATATCAATAGTAATTTCTCAACCTCTATATTTACCTTATCTTATAATTTCCAAATGTGGGAAAAATCAAGATTTAGTCACCTAGGGTGCCCATACACCTTATGTCTCGCGCATTAATGCACAAATCAAATATAATCCTCTTAAATCAATCTTCATGTCAGGATTAGGCGACTCTACTGGCCTTAAGTCATAATAGATATATCAACTCTTATTATATTCTCATATATGTACATTAACCAAGGAACGACGCCCATGTACTATTATCCAAACTTCTCTCCAACTCCCAATGTTCGCTAGTTTCATGCGTAGGGTGTCTCGAAAAGCGAAATCCAAATAAGGAACCCCCTCGATACACTACTACCAAACATAGTCGGTTGTCCAGATCTATAAGTCCCTCAGTACATAACATATACCTTCCTACCATCTCCGTATGTTGACATAAAAGTTTACTCCTTCACTCTTATGTCCTTTAAAAATAATATGAAACATGGCGCTCTCACTATCCCAAGTTCTCGGCGCTATATATATATATATATATATATATATATATATATATATATATATATATATATATATATATATATATAGGTAAATCCCTACACAGAGGGATTACATATAACTAGACAACATACTCACTAAAGTCTATGATATCCTGAAGTTTTCATATAAATGTAACCCTATTTTATGTTGGCACTTTACTAAAGTAATATTACTCACTCGGAGCATTCAGCACGATACTCTTATGACTCAATCTACTATTATTCAAACATCGGGTAATTAGTCACTACACATTACCATTATAAACCCTATTTTACTAACTCCATGCAATGGTAAATTGTAACAAAAAAATATGCTCCTAGGGCCTACCCGGTTCACTCACGGGAGACATTAAGAAGTCCCGTTATCAACAAGAAAAATAATTTGTAACCAGACTGATAACATTGATGTACCCACCAAACTAGACTCGCACGCGAATTTTAGTGTTAACAGTTCTCATACAAATTATGACATCCCCACATCACTAAGGTTAATCCTTTACTCACAAGCATGAAACAAAACTTTGCCATTCTTCACCTAATCGTAGGGCCCCAACACGTAGCTATCAACCTGACCCATGAGCATCTGCAATCATTATACATCTAGGATTCCATCCAATAGTTGTCCCCCTCCTCGTAGTGCGAAAATTATTCCACTCTGCGGCTTACACGCCCCATCACTAAAATATTGGCTCAAAATCTCTAGGCCTAAATTATGGCCTTACTAACCTCCCTTTTACATCCTAGGCCCCGTCGAACCTGAAATACGGTATGCTACGCTTACTGATGACTCCACTGGTCCTTCCTAAACCCACTACTCTCGGTTTGTAAATTCCTGGGCCTAACTCTCTTGACCCAATTCCACCGCCAAAAATCTCACTCCTCCAGTTATTATGCCTAACTGCCATGGTTTATCCTTCTCAAACTTATCATTCTCACTTATCAACGCGGACACATTCAACACTAGTAGTCCCACTTTCTACACGTAGGGAAATTTTTTGAGCCATTTCCCCATCACCGATCCTACTGACCATTTTGGAATGTCCTTCCCTCGGACATGGCAGTCTTAGCTCCTAATTGTTATCTTCGTCATTCCATTAGCACCAATGGTCCCATGGAACACGTTGTCGACCCCGCTAGTCTTGGTTGAATTCATCGCTGCTTAGTAAGTACTTAACTAGGTTCCCCTACTAGGCATACCTTCCGGTAATGTTTCACTATCACCATTGAATTCAATCTTGTCCTTCAACTAGGTTTTTCCCAATCCTCCGGGCTTCCCTTCTTTTGGAAGCGGTTACAAACTCCTTAACAATATGGACCCAAGTCGTCTTTGTCATATATCTCACCCGTATTTGAGTATTTAACTCATGAGTCCTTTCATAGCAAGAAAATCGTTTCTTCTATATACATCTTAGTCGCTGGGTAAGGAGTTCGCTAAGAAATTTCACTACTCTCTCACGTTGGGCTTTTTTTCTTACCCATAAGAAATATATTTCAAAATTCCCTTCATAACCCGATCAAATGGACGATTTCATGATCGAACCATACCCCAATTTCTCATTTAGCTTCACACATACTTCTTCATATGAGATGTCTTACTCTCATCAGTTTAGATTGTCCCTATGATAAAAAAAAATTCCATTATTTTCAAGTCCTGGGTGTTACTACACTTCACCCTACATAATGGCCTTTGGATTTCTTCCTTCACAAAAAAATCCTTCCGACTCCATCACCCTTCACTGACAGATCCGAGTGAGTTTAGAACGGTACAAACGTCGTCTACGACGGTGTTTGGTAAACTACAACTCCTGAGCGAAACCTTTATTGTCCTCAGCCGGAACAATAATTTTGTTGAGTTCTATCTCAATCACCATTTTCCTAAACCATTCTATGTCTTTGGCTGAGTCCACCTACTGCAGTTCTTCTAACAACCCTAGCTAGTCATCAATGCCCGACCGAACTCGAATAAGAATTACATCACTTATATTTCCTGGCAGGAGCATGTAATATGCAGAGGAATACAACATCCTAATGATAGGGCTCTACATCAAAGAACCACACGTTAAAACGGATAAAGTCGTACAGATCCTAAGGACACTAGAACCTGATGCTCTGATACCACCTGTGACACCCCGCCTAATTAAATACCAGGTGATCAGGCCTTTATTAAATTAAAGAAAAGTATCAGGTTCGTTCATTCTTTGCATCACTATCAAAAAACAATTTCTTTATTTAACACCTAATAAATAATTAAGCTAAGTGTCAAAAGTTTTAATTTTATTAATTACATTACAACGATCATACTAGATAACACATTCACCATTCTAAAGAACACAATAGTAATAGGTGCTAGACATCTGTCTTAATTAAATAAATTGGAGTAAACATTCCAGTAAAAATATCCCAAACCAAGAATAAATAACAATCACAAACCCAATTTAAACTAATTACTGAAACCAAAAGAGCACAATATCTCTCTGAATAAAATAAAAGATCGAAATGGTCAACACGTGCCATATATGAAGTGAGTGAGAATGAAACTGAGATGATCAAGATGAAGCATCTAAATGCAAGGACCAGCAACTCCCACACCAGCTGCAGCACGTCAATCAGTCGAACGGTCTAGACTTGGCATCCATGTGGCTTGACACCTGATATATATATATATATATATATATATATATATATATATATATATATATATATATATATATATAGAGAGAGAGAGAGAGAGAGAGAGAGAGAGAGAGAGAGAGAGAGAGAGAGAATATATGATAATAAACGGGTCAGAGCCCGATAGTTATAATTTTAAAAGTAGTTTAGCAAGTATTTAAATGCTTACTAGAAGATACTTCATAAATGTTAGTTGTGTTACCGTCACTTGGGAATTCTCACCTCTCAACTAGTGTGCACTCCTAACGCACTACTAACTATTCTAGTTAATGATAACCTAGTTAACTATTCTACACCCCGTCTCCTCTCATCAACCCTTATTCATGTTATCGCATAATTATAATTTATACATGATCAAATCTCTGAATTTAACAAGTCTGGTGTGTGTGTATATATATATATATATATGTGTGTGTGTGTGTGTGTGTGTGTGTGTGTGTGTGTGTGTCAATATGACCTTAAGTTCTCGAACTCTTAAGTCATTAAATATCGTTATTCAATTTATTTCTTCTTACAAACATAGTAGATGAAACCCGGGAATATATATTTATCACTAAGGATATATATACTAATAAGGCACCCCAAACTAAATTATGGTGCAGGCATACTCTGTTATCAAGTCCCTGTACCTCTTGTACAAATAAGGAAAATACTAGTTCGAATCCACTTTCAAACTGTACTAATAAAAAATACACATATTGGAGGCGAAACATAGTTCCAAGTCATTAAGAGGTCAGCACAAACCCTCACGTATCTTAGGACCATCTGTATTATCATTCTCAGATAGCTTGTATCAAGGATTATATGTTTTAGGGTACAAGTCAATATTCCCCTATTGGGCACACATAATAAGACTACCCCAGCGCGAAAACCTCCGTGAGGGCAAGTAGTGCGAGTATGATTCGACACAGATATTCATATAATAAATATACATACATTCATATAATATATATATATATATATATATATATATATATATATATATATATATATATATATATATATATATATATATATTTAAATTTCAGATAGGTACACCCATAACCCATAACATATTCTTACCATACACGATACGTAACACCCGAATCCTACATATAATTAGTTCATCCTTTTTCTCATTTATTGCTAGTTCCCAAGTACCTCTCGACCCTCGAAGTGTATCATTTTGTATGTATAATACCAATAGATGTACTTTCTATATACCACTGTCCTAAGTCATCATTAACTTTGTATGGTAATATATGATTATTGAATTTATTAAAATTGTCGCGAGTCATAAAAACGATAATTCGGGAAATTAAGTTGGGACGCGCGTGTCAATCACGTCAGGAATCAATGTAATTAGATTTAAATGTAAATTAAAACTTTATCATCTGTAAAGTCATTTTGAGTGCGCCAACGTGTCCGGAGGGGTCGAAATAGTCAGAAAACACTAGCCGGGGGTTTAGTTTGGGTCCCGGGGCATGCCTAGGCCAAATCGGCAACCGATAGGGTATTTTAGTCATTTTAATTTTTAAGGAATTTTGACCCACGAATTTTAGGCCTTATTTATTAGCCAAAATGACGGCCATTAGGGCCATTATCTGTCAAAAATCAAGAAATGGGCAACGTGAGAAAGAGGAGAAGTTACAGGAGGGTTACAAAGCCATAACCACCATCCACCACCACTTCTCGCCGGAATTGTGACCGGAGAGAGGGAGAAACCAGCCTTTAACATCACTAGCGGATCGTAACATCAATTCCAAGGCAAGTGATTTGATTTCATTAAGTTTCAGCGATTAATTCATCCATGATAGTATAGGATTTAATGATAGCCTTGAATAATGATGAAAACTCATGAAATTTGGAGAAGAAACCTAAATCTTGGATTGGATTTGCATGTAGATTAGTTTTGGAAGTAATTCAGTAACCAAATCATAACCTTAGATGAATTAAAATTGGATTTAAGAAGAGAAATATTATGGTTCTTGAAGAAAATAGAAAAATAGGGTTTTTAGGTTAATATGAAGATTTGATCCAAGAAAGGCTAATTGTTGATGATTTAAAAGTTTTGGAACATTAAGAATCTTGTAATTAGGTTGTATAATGACCTCATATACTTGTATTAGAGTTTCACATCATGTAATGAAGTTTTGGGACAAATCTTGGACTGAAAAATGAAGAAACCCGTAGCCTCATCTTCTTGATCTATCGATCGACATTCATAGGTCGATCGATCGACCATCGATCGATCGATGATCAGGCTCGATCGATCGATCCCCCAAAAAATGGTGACTTTTTCCCCTTTTTAATTTTAAGTGTTTCCGGCCATCGAATGTTGTAATTGGGGATTATGTGAATGCATTAGGATTTGAAAGAGACCAGTAGGGATATATATTTGAACCCAAAATATATTAGAATTGGGTTGGAATGTAGCATTGAATTTTTTAGTGTCCGACGAGTAATTTCCTAATTTATGATGTGAGAACGTGATTTAAATTCTTAGGAGTGAGAAGTTAGTATTTGGGACATAAATAAGGAGTTAAGAGTACTGAATTAATGTGTGGGAAAGTTAGGAGACTTAGTGACCTCTTCAGTTAGGTTTAAGTACTCGAAATTATACGACGTGAGACGTATCGGCAAAATATAATATATATCACCCGAAATAATCGTAGCATATGAATTAGACTAATGGTATAAGGATGAGAATATACCTTTAATAATTTAGCAAGTTATCTAAGTTGTGTGAATGTTTAGTATATGGATTATTGTGTGTATGACATACCTACCATACTTGCTATTATGGGAGGTCGACTTTCGTAATAGGGCCATGAAATCTTTGTGTTCCTACAGGGGGATTTAGATTGGTACCTTAAGGACATAGGGCTTTGAATGGCTTATTTATGAGTTGATAATTTAGCTGACCATGGGAGGGTAGGTATGTGCGTGACCCATGGGTATGTGAACTATGTTCGCCTCCAATATGTGTGATGTGCATGACCCATGGGTATGTGAACTATGTTCGCCTCCAATATGTGTGATTTTGCTTATTGAAACGGTTCCTGAGAGATTCGGAACACGTAGTCCTTATGTACGTGATGTACCAGGATTCGATAGCAGAGTATGTGTGCACCGCAACTTAGCCTAGGGGTGTCTTTTTTGTATATTTGTGATGAGAATAATATACTTATTATTATAACGGTCTCTTTGTTAAAGTACGAATATAAATTATTGAGACATTTTGAATGGGGTTTAAAATGAGAATTTCCTATCGTAATTGTTATAAATTAATCTTATCAGTGAAGAGGTGAGTTATATGCAGGATATGTTAGAACGATGTGAATAGACCATTATATTATAATGTGAGGACAGGAAGTGGTACAGACTAGTTAGTGAACGACATAACTAGGACGAGTTAAGGATATACGTTAGGCGTGCACATTAGTTAATGGGTGAGGAACTCATGTGAGAGCACGTAACTAACATGTATATAATATTCACTGTTTAATTCAATTAAACATTTGCTATTTTTAAATTGCTTTCACCTCGGTCTCTGCCCGTTTTCTTTCAAATCTATTTTCTTGTAAAACCTTTTAGGTGCCCAGCCACAGGGACGCCAAGAATATGAGTTCCATTCCATTGACATGTTGTAGCTGCTGTGGAAGTTACAGGATCTCGGTAGTAGACGCCTCCACATTCTACATTTGATTCTATTTTTGGGTCGTTCATCAGTTAGGGCATGTCGCCCCTTTCCATTTAGAGACAACTTTCTCATACTTTCAGTTTCATTTCAGTTTTGGAGTTATTTAATTATTCAGACTTTGTATTTGGTTTTTATTCAGTATTTGGATTATTCAGGGGAGTGTTACTCCAGACTCATTTATTATTCCATTATTATTTCCATTGTGATTGTGATGTGGATGTGGTATAGTTAGATTATAATTTAAATGGGTTGTATGTTAATTTAATTTAATAAAATTTGGCTCACTTTTTAAATATTAGGTGGCCAGTAACTATTTAATAATGTTTTCGATAGTGATGTTATGAACTCAACCAACTTGACATTTTTTTATTAATTTGAATAAAGGAGTAGCTACCCGATATTTAATTAGTCGGGGTGTCACATAAATATCATATAAAATTGCACTACTCGAACCTTACCCACAACCCTACTGGTCCTTCCCAAGTCCCGTCATGGTATTTAAATTATGTCTAAGGGTTCTTATAAATTGGGGTTGGATTAAACATTAAAAGTGAACAATATTCAACTTCTAGGAGGAGTCTATCGATCGATGGAAATAGTTGATCGATCGATCCAGTCAATCAATCGACATTCTTGACTGGATTGATCGATCACTTAGATATCGATCTGCGGTTTTTTGTACATTTAAGTCTACGGATTTCATCTACTTTAATCCTCAAACCCTCTATTAATTCAGCCCAAACTCCCAACCAAACATCACAAACGTTATAGTAACAGGTATGAACAATTTCTAACGTAAAATCTTGATTAACTCCTTAAGGAATCATCATTAACTGGGTGAAATTCATTAATTTGCCTCAAACCCTAGTTTACCATATTATTTCAAGAACCACATAATATTTCCATATTTCTTCCTCTAAGAATCATTAAGATTCACGATAGATGTTCTACATGTAATAAGGATATGTGCCTAACATGGTTTTTATTCAAACATGTGAGTTTTAGTCTTTCAAATACATTAAATCTCCATAAAAACATATAATTGTTCCTCCTATTCTAACATGGATGTTGTATCAACCCAAGATCAGCAAGATATATATTTTCCTTAAAGTTGCAGGTTTGATCCGACAAATTTGAGTGGTATATGAACGATCCTGTTCTTTTGATCTATGCTTTGGTGGTAGTGGGGGTGCAAAATGGTTGTTTCTTGGCCTTCAACACCTTGGAAATCTCTCTCCTTATTCTTCCTATGGCTTCCCTCACTTTTTGATTCTGATAACCCTAACTTCCTTGACACACCATCTGATATAGCCTTAATGATTTCGTAATTAAATAAGGTCCTAAAATGAAAATTACCAAAATGCCCTCCCAGGTTGCCGGTTAGGCCTAAAATCGTCTTGAGACCCAAACTAAACCCCAAGTACACTTTTCTGACTATCTCGACCCTTCCGTACATATTGGCGCATTCGAAACGACCATTTGGATGACATAAAAACATTTTACTTTTCATTTCACTTAAATATAGTCCCAACATGACTCACATGCGCGTCCCGATTTAATTTCATAATATATATTTTAAATATTTCTTAAAGGTCCTTGAAAAACATTTATTTTAAAAAAGGTCATTTCTTACTTTTAATTTTTGTCCCTAAAACTATCATTATAAGAAAAAGTCCTTGGATTTTAGTATGATTACATTTTCGAAACCAAAACATTATCTCGCTGAAACTTAATAAATATTATAGGTCTTAAAATACATTTAACTATCTTCTTAATCTTTAATTTAATATAATAAAGTTTAAACTCTATAAATCAGGATTAAGGTTTGTTGTAGTATCTACAGATCAAAATACATTTTATCGGGATTTATTACTTTATAAGTCTTATTAAGATTGTAGTGAACTAACTTCGTAGTCTAATATATAGGTATGCATAACAGATGTGAGAGAACCAGTACTATAAAATTCTCAATATATATGAGTAGATAGACACACACGCACACACACACACACACACGCATATATATATATATATATATATATATATATATATATTAGAAACATGTATAACCATAAATACTATCAAAGTGACATTTTATCATATGCTAAGGAAACACAAAATATATAAATATAATTAGGTGTATAAAAGTCATGTCATTATGTATGATCATCTTTGAACTATCACACAAGTTCTCAGACCATCAAACAGGTTCTCTTAGTCAAGATAAACTACTAAGATTTTACGAACAACTTTAGAATATTAACTCCCTATCTAGGATGTGAATTGTTCAATTGAAATAAAACTAGAATTATAATATTTTTTTATCGGGTTGAGCCCAACTCACCAAAATCCCTACTAAGTTCAATTGACACACATTTATACAATATATTTAAAATAAATATAAATCATCCTAACAAACTTAATTCTCATTTTAAAATGAACAGGCACACCGTTAATAATAAATAAACGTCACACACGGTTTTAACAATGAAACCCAACACTTCTTCCATTATTCTGATCTCTTCTTGGTGCTTGAAACCTCTTACAAAGGATTTGAGGTTGAAGATTAGACTTGGTATCATCAGTACCCCCTGCTACGTCTTCCATGATATGTAAGGGGTAATCGTCAGTAAATTTAATAGGTATGCATTGAGTTATTTTACCCAATGATTTTATCATAAGTAATATTTAGTGGGGTAAATATATGTTGTACTAAGGTAGTTAGAGAGTTATTTTGATTGTATAGTTGGAAAATTAAATAGGTCAATTAATTTTGGTCCACAAAAACTTACAAGCCTTTACTTTGATTTCCCACGAAATCTTGCAAATCATGAATATCTCAAACCCTTTATTATATGAACTTTTCCCTCTACCTTATTTCACTTCTTCTTTTTTAAATATTTTTCATTCATCTTCTATAAATCCTAAGAAGTCATATCCTAAGTTGGTTAACCCTTACCCTTCTAATGACTAACCCTTCTATAGGGGATTTCCCATATAATCATGGGGGGATAAGTTCCCCTTCCCTCCTAGTCCATTTTTAGACCATTTATAAGGCCTGTTTGGACTATTATTATGCAATATAGTTGTCCTTCAGACACTGGATTTTTGAGGGGTGATCAATAAGATTCCATCATTATTATTGACTCCATCTAAACTTTGAGGTGGAAGTACCAAATCCCAGATAAAGTGATTATGGGGGCCTCTAATACTCATGAATGGATGTGTTCCCGTGTGTAAGAGTGCATATGCTTCGATAGGCTATTCTTAGACTATGAAGCCTACTTTCCTCTCCCTCTGAGGTTTTCATTATTTTTTTCCTTGACCTTACTCAATTAATGGCTACTTCGTAGAGTCCACTAATGGATGTCTTCTAAGATTTTGGGACTCAAGCAATGTGGAGTTTGAATAGACACCTGCATAATTCTTTTACTTCTACCATTTCCAATACCAAAAGAAAAAGATGATGCAAGTCTGAAGTCCTTAAGGATGGATTTTAGGACTTTAAAAAGGATAGACACAATCCCCTTAAGAAATGAAAGAATAGATTCTTCTTTATTAATAATTGGATGTCAATGTGTCACTATAGCATGGCCATTCCTACCTTCTAAGGTAATCCACTTGTGGTGTAATTACTTTATGGCGACATTGCTTTTAAGAGAGTTAACCTTAATGTAGAGGTTCCTTATGCGAGTAGGGAAGGGGACGTAACAGCTGAGGGTTATCGTATCCATACCACATACTTCGATGACGTGATATGGAAGATTCTTACGACCCCAGATATGACTTTGGTTGTTGAACCAAGTAAATCTCTTTATTTATCTTGTAATATTGTTTACAAACTTCACCTTCTATAGTGACTATATTTTGTATTTTTAATAGTTTGTGTTTGATGATAGAGACCAACGTAAAGAAGTTATGTAATTGTGGAACATGATTTGGTCTTCGTAAAAATATGAAGAGGAGGAGGACCTCGAAGTCAAAGCATTTAAGTTGGTGCATCCTTTTAAGATTCATCCTGCTAGGAACGAGGGGATATAATTACCCATTAAGGTCATTGACTTGTTTATTAAGGCTACTAAGATGAAGGACATTTGTGTCGAACCTTTAAAGGGCGTAACTGAGCCATATCTTATTTGGTTTTGCATTCATAAGTTATCGTTTAGATAATTCTTTTAAGTTGGATCCCTCTTTTGCATATGTTGGGTAAAATAGGCTAGCAACTTTGATCTATACACACCTCACATCACCAACGACATCCACTTATGTCCATCCCCGCCACGTGAGTACCACCGAGAGGGGTTGAGATGCCACAGTGGCGACTCTGCTGGGGACATTCTGAGGACTAGACTCTATTTATATGGGTTTTATTTTTTTCTCCTACATTTTTTTCCTTTTATATATGTGTATATACCTTTTCACTTGTACATTTATGTCTCCTATTTTCTCTTGTGTATGCGTACGTGTTCCATATGTCATGCTCCTATCATCCATATTATGTCACACATGTATATCTCTCTTCATCTTATATACATAATTACCTATTTTCACATGTATATTCCCTTTTTATGAGATGGTTCACTACACTTGTATATTCACATGTTGTACCCCACTTGTATATTAGTTCATGAGCACGTGCCACTTGTATATATTCTCCGTTATACTTTATGCTTATTTGTATATCTCTCTTAGCATACATAATACTTTACATAAAGATATTAATAAGACACGTGATTGACCCTATATTTGTCTTGTACTAGGAAGTCACTTTGGGATGGGTTTCCAGTCCCATGGGGAGAGGTTAAACTAAGAAATAGGCTCCCACATTCCTTTTCACAAGCACCCTCAACGTATATTGATCGTTTCCACTGCATCGTAATGCTTAATTAAACTCACGGGGGGTATATATCCTAAACTCATTCACGTACATCGAGTATATCAAATTTCCACTCACACGTACCATCACAAAGAGGTATATACTAAGGTAATTCACGTATACTTGACTATATTAAATGGTTTTTCCATATGTATCAATGAATGATTTTCCCAACAGGATAGAGGTGCATCGTGGAAGCTACGATAAATGAAGGAACTCTTACAATAACCTCCCCTTTATCCCCCCCCCCCCCAAAAAAAAAAAAAAAACTCCCATGCATATCCCTCATAGATATGTCTATCCTAGGACACTCATCTCTACATTGTCGATTCCAACGCGACCTTATCGCGTGATTCTGTGCTCTTTCGCCCATTTTTAAACTAGGATTGTGTCCACGAGTATATTTACGTACTATCTTCTCTCCTAAACTTGAGTCATACCCTACATTTCACTTGCACCCTAGGCAGGACATAAAGTAAGAGGAACCTAATAATAAACTACACTAAGGAGCTTTTTATCCCTTTATCCTTTTCTCAAAAATAAAAAAATTCAAAAATAATGAAATACGTTTTCTAAAAATAAACTGATTTCCTTTTAGGAGTAATACCATTCCCCCGAGCCTAGCCTACCATGAAACGGTTGCAATTCTCAACATATTTGATGAAAAAATTCTGATCGGGGTCTCTTTCCAGATTTTGTATTAATTATCTTTAGAAAAATACTTATGAAAAAACTCCTTATCGATCTACATACACTTCCATGCAGAAGAACCAGTAGAAGATTGGATGCCCTTCATATCCTCCGACTCACGACGACTCCCCACAGTCATCAAAATCACATACGAGTGCACCGATAACATGGTCGAGTACAAGGATTGCATCACAGGTCTCAAAATTGCCCTGTAAATGGGGCTTACTGTCCTTAAAGATTACAGAGGTTCCATCCTAGTTATCAGCCAAAAACTGGGTAAGTAGAAAATCTAAGATGACAAACTGCAACCATACCATGCCTACTTAGCAAAGGTATCTACTCGATTCGAACACCTGGAATTCGACTTCCTCCCGAGGGATAAAAATAATTTTACAAATGCACTTGACAGTCTAGCCTTCATGATAGACATGCTAGAGGGAAGTACAGAAATCACGTTCATCATAACCTATCAAAACACCCCGTCGTAGTACTTCGAGGTCGAGGCCATCAAATAAACATTTGTGGGACCTAAATTCTGGTACTAGGACATCTAGAACTTTCTCGATAAAACACTCTACCCGATGAGTGCCTCTTCTAACGATCGACTTACCTTGATACGGCTAGTATCCAAGTTCATCATCTACAGGGGTTAGGTCTATAAAGGAGGGTTTGACGAAATACACTTGGGATTCATTACGAAGGATGAATCCTTTGGGATTATGAACAAAATCCATAGCAGCGAATGTGGCCCTCACATGTGTGGGCACACCCTGTCTAGAAAAATAATCCGACAGTAATAATACTTGACCACCATGAAAAACTATTGTACATATTACGTTAAAAGGTGACTCAAGTGGCAAACCTAAGCATCCCGACAACATCTACCTCCTCGAGAGCTATACTGCATGACCTCTTCCTGATCGTTCTTCACCTGGGGGATCGACAGGGCATGAGTTCATCTTGGTTTCCATCGACTATTTCACCAAATAGGCCAAAGTCAAATCTTATGCAATTATGAATGCTAAGAAAGTGGACAAATTCATACGATGCAACATCATTTACCGTTTCGGCGTACCTCATGAAAAAATGTCAGATAATGGGTTTCACTTTGATAAAGAGGTCTCAAACCTACTGCACGAGTATGGAATCACCCGTCACAAATCATCCCCTAGAGACCTCAAACCAATGGAGAGGTCGAAATTGCTAATAAGAATGTCAAAAACATTTATGTCAAGATGATCTAAATCTACAGTGATTGGTCAGACAAACTCCCAAATTCCCTCTGGGATTACCATACTACATAACGAAACCCCATCGAGGCCAGCCTTACTCACTAGTTTATTGCATGGAAGAAGTACTACCCATAGAACTTGAGGCACCCCTGTTAAAGGTCATGATTGAGAGTAAAGTAGAAAAACTTTGCTAGGTTGAAGACCATTACGACAAACTAGCTCTCCTGGACAAGAGGAAGCTAAAAGTTGATTATCAAAACTAGGGCTACCAATAGCGCATCACTGGGACATTCAACAAATGAGTTAAAAATTAAACCATCTGTAACACCGCGTATTTTTTTAGGATAAATAAATTATTTAATTTGGAGAATTAGAATTTAAAATAAATTGATGATTCTGAGAAACTATTTAATTTGGAGAATTTATTTAAATTGGAAGATTCAATTTATTTGGAGAATTGAGATTTGAATTAATTCAAGTTATTTCTTTTAAAAACACATGTCTCATAATTTGAGGTTGAAATTTGAAATTTTAGTTAACTAACTTGGATGATGATTCTGAGTGTACTGTTGAGTCCGGAAAGGTTGAGATAGTCAAAATACAGTACCCGGGGGTAGTAATTGGATCTCGGGGAGTTTTTAGGCATAATCGGACCCACACGGGAGTGTTTGGGCCATTTTAATAAAGCCCACAAGCCTAAAAACGAGATTGGAATAAAAAAATCAAAATGTGAGAGGGTATGGTAGCCATAATTCATTTTAGAAAAACACAAGTTGCAGAGGAGAAAAGAGGGATCAAGTGGGAGAGCTTTTGGGAGTCCGGCCAAGAGGAGATTGATGTGTTCTTCGTAAAAATCTCCATCTACATTAAAGGATCAGACTCTACAAAATTTCTAGGCAAGTAGTTGAACTTTCTTTCATTTAAATTGCGGTATTACGATTCATATCATGGTGGGTGTAAACCATATTCATTTTGGCATGAGTTATTATAGAAAAATTCATTTTTGGAGGGATCACATGTTAAATCTGGGTCTTAGGGATTTAAGCATTAAGGGTGAAATTGATGTTTGATTGATGTGAGAATAATATAATATGAGGCTAGAATATGATTTAGAATAAAAAATCTGTTGAAATTATTATTGAATTCAGATTATTGAATCAAATTGATAATTGTTATTTAAGGGGTATTGAGAAAAAACCAATTTATGAACCCTAGAATTTTAATGAAAATCACTAAGGATTAATGTCATATATTAGTTTTTGAACATGTTTACAGATGAAATATATCTGGGAGATAAAGTAATCGAGGTTTGGGTTGAAGTTGGAAAGCTTCGGAGTTTAAAAATGGTGCAAAAAGCAGTCGGGGAAGATGATTGATATCTGGTCGATCGATCGACCCAATTACTCGATCGATCGACCCCTTCAGTTATTGTAAAACATAATATTATAGTTCATGGTCACGTGGGCATCGACCTCGTATTTTTCTGATTTTTTTTTATTTGATATGATTTTTCTACAATAGGGTGCGAGAAACCGACATCTTTAGGAAGAAATGAATTCGGGTTATTTGGAGATGTCCGTAGATGAGTGAAGGACTTTGGAAAAATATAAAGGAGCATTATTTTATCCTTGGATTAGATAGGAATGAATTTGGGGTATGGATTTAAGAGTATTTATAATGAACGACACTCGATAAAATATGTCAAAAATATACGAACGTATTCGAACGGGAATTTTGGATGAATTTAGCATACAGGTTGGTATCTTAAGGTGGAATTTAATTGATAGAAATTAAATGGAACCTAATACTTAGAGTATTATCGGATGATTATTAAGGACTATTAAATTTAATAAGGGTGTTAAAATTGTTAACCATATTTGGTGAAATGAATTCTAAATGGCTAAAAATACGGACTAATAAAGGGAGTCCGGGCATTTTGGTTGAGTGACACCACTTGATTAAAATTAATTGAGGTAATAGTAATTAAATTAAGGTTCGGATTTTTGACTCTGATATTTCTAAGGTTAGTGCTACAGGATATAGCCACAGATTAGCCCGCTTAATTTATTATAGAAATATATTATAAATTATCGAATCGTGAATTTAACGAGAGGTGATAACCTCAATAGTGAATTTTTTTGTAACAAATTCTAGAGGATGAAGATACGGACCACATGAGTGAGTCGTAGTATTGTAGTTGGGTGAAACTACTTTAATAAATTAATGTGAAATTAATTAGATTAATCGGTGTAATTTGAAATGTAACAGATTCGGGGGATGATCGAACCTATGACTTAGATCAGTAGGATATGAGTGAATCACCTACTGAAAATATTTTAAAGGGTAATTGGAACACTTCGAGTAGTGAGGGATACTCGGGAATATACGATAAGAAATGTAATCTGAATCAAATAATACGTTAGATATTCGGGAAATATATATGCTATGTACGGAATATATAAAATTGGTTGCATGTATACCTGTACTGATTTGTATGATTTATTATGTGTATGACATACCTACCATACTTGCTATCACGGGAGGTTGTAGGACGAGTACAATGTTGTCTTGTGTGCCTTCGAGGGGATTTAGGTTTGGTACCTCAAGAACATAGGACTGTGAAGGACTCATTGGTGAGTTAATAAGTCCACTGACTATGGGAGCGTAGGTATGTGCATGATCCATAGGTATGTGAACTATGTTCGCCTCCAATATGTGTGATTTGTATTGATACGGTTCTAGAGTGATTCGAAATCCATAGTCCTTGACATAGTGCATGATGTACCGGGACTTGATAGTAGAGTATGCATGCACCGCAGGTCCCAGTCTAGGGGTGATGTATTTAATATATATAATTAGTTTGATAAATATATATATACTTGTGATTTATTCTACTACGCGTGTTTGGTAGATGATTTACCAGGATATTATAACATAGTATACTCGCACCGCAACTCAACTTAGGGGTGCAGTGTTAATATATATATAACAAAGTGATATATGTATACGTGTGATTTTATTCTACTGTGTGGGTTTAGTAGAAGAGAAAGATAGTGACATTAAAAATAACTATATTATAAGGAGAAATAAACATATACTGAGAAATTTATAATGGGATAAAAGACATGGAAATTCGGTAACATATTGTATGGGTAATACGGGTGGGTACAATGAGTTAGTATGTAGAAAGAGACTTGTTATGGCTAGTTAGGTTAGGTAGCTTAATTAGGAAAGGTATAAGGCAAGAGTTAAGTGTGCACATTAGATGAGGGGTGAGCTATGTCTCAAGAGAGTGCAACATTAGCTTAAATATGAAAAGTGTGCATGCATATTTAATTATTGCAATTTAATTGCTTGATAAATATTTTCAAAATGTTTTACTTGGGCTCTGACCCATGTCAAAATCTTTTCCAAAACATTTTAGGTGTCCAGCCACAAGGACGCCCAGTTTGAGGATTTTATCTAGGGATACGTTGCTGCAGCTCATGTGGAAGTTAGAGGACTTTGCTATAGACGTTTCTCTCATTTATTCCTTGTGTGGGAACTTTTCAGTACTCATTTGGGCATGTCGCCCTCAGATTTTGTATTTAGTTTACTTATCGGACTTTGTGTATCTAGGTTATTGTTTCAGTTACTGTTGTATTTTACTATTGAACCATTAGTTCATTCGATTATCTTGATTTTTGCTATTCATCTGTATGGGATTCAGTTATTAGTTGTGTTGATGGTTTTATTATTATTTATTTTTTGTCTATTGTTAATTAATGAAAGATAAAATTTGGCACCAGTCTAACTAAATTACTATGTGGTTAGTAACTTTAAAAAAATTCGACAATTATGCTAAGAATGAGCCATATGAGACCAACATTTTATTTTGATCACAAGCTGGACACCTGGTATTTTAGTAGGCGGGGTGTCAAAGATGGTATCAGACCCTCAGCTTCTAGAGTCCTTAGGATCTGTGCGACTTATTACGTTTAAGCGTAGTGTTATTTGATATAGAGCCTTATTATAGGATTATTGTATTCTTTCACGCATGCGACTTTCGTTCTCCTATTATTAAGCATAGTGGATACGATTCATATACAAGTTCGGTTGGGCTTCGTACACCGAATAACTTTGGGACGGCCAGCGAGGGTCGTTAGAAGGACTACATGAGAAGAGGCTTAGTAGAAGGCATGGAATATTCTGGAAATAGTGATCATGATAGAAGTCACTATAATTATTATTTATGATAGATGGCATTAGGATAAACACCAGGGTGCAATAGTTTCACTAAACACCTTCGTAGAAAGCGGTGGTGTATATTCAAACTCACCAAGTGTATTTGGTAAAGGGGTGGAGTCGGGGAAACTCCTTTGAAGAGCCATCTATGAGGATTCGAGAAAGAGGGGGTGTAACGGTTTAATGGAAATAGATAACCCAAAGGCAATTGAGTAGGGTGGAGTCCAATGACACCCATAATTAAATTTGAGACAAAATCTTGGCTCATAGGAGCAGCGTAGTAGTGGTGGGATCCGATCACCACAACCATGTAGAGATCCCATGGATAACGAGGACATTGGAGTGAGATTTAACCGCAAATCCCCTCATCGATTGTTTAAACAGAGGGGTAAAGGAAATTTCAATCCTACTTCAGAAGGGCAAGATAGTGGCTAGACATGAAGGAGAGTTTACTTATTTAGCAAACTTCGTACCCAATGAGATGGATACGAAGAATCAAAAAAGGGTCCATGAGTTGAAAATGGACTCGTGGTGAAAATACACAAGCGAGGATAGGTAAAATTTGGTTAGAACGACGGGTGTTATTGTAGATTCGCATGTGAAATGGGTTTAGTAGAGGTATCGTAAATACAACTATAGTGTGTGCTTATTCACTGTTGAGTAGAGGGGCTCTCTTTAGATCCATCAGGTGAGCGGGTGTGAACACTGAGAGGATATATATGAGTCTATCTCATTTTTAGAGGTAATATTCGAGGTATGGTTCTCTCCTAAGCACAGACTGTTAAGCGATGGTGAGCATTTACAACAAGCCTATCATGTTCGTTGTTCTGGGGTAGGATGGGTATTTTTATGATGTCTCACTTAGAAGAGGGTCGAGATCGCGACGATAGTTTTATAAATTAGACTTTATAGAGTATATAGGTCTAGTTATATTGGATCCCGGTGTGTAGGGACTTTTACTAATGTGATTCAGGGTATATCGAGTTTACAGTTGAGTGGAGAGATTTAACTCATTGTTGTGTAAGTACTGAGATCTTAGTGATAGCGAGAGCATAGTATCGTGTAACGTTTTGAGAGATATGGTCATAGATGATTTGATTTATGTGTTGGGAGAAACAATTTATGATATCTTCGTTATGTTCTTGGAATGCATGAATTTCGATGATCGACAATGCTAGGAGATAGAACATTGGGGAAAGTTCTTTTGAACTTCGTTACGGGAGGTTACCCACATGGATCGTAATAAACGTTAGTAATTTGCAGACATTGTTGGATGCTAGTGCATCGGTTTTAAATGTTAAATTATTAAACGAGTAGAGGAAACACTTTAAGTTGAGAGTTAATACGATATATGGCCAACGGATCCAGGTTGTGCTACTAAGGATGCAATGAGAAAAAAATTTCACCATAAGTTAATGGGTGGGGCAGGGTCAAGAAGGACTTAATTTAAAAATTAAGGTAATCGTAAATACCCGTATGATATATCCACGTCGAGAGTGGGGAGATGAGCTTAAGATAAATATATTAGACATTACTGAAAATTATACTGAAATTTTTGGGCTATAGTATATAGTATGGTGAGACTTTATGTTCGCTGTTCTAAGATATGATTTACATGTGCTAGTTATCACCTAAAAGAGGGTCTAGCCTATATAATCGCGTGTATATATTATTGTGTGTTGTATAATAGACTAATGAGGAAGTGTTTGTCTTATTATATTTGATCCCGGAGAATAGGGATGTTTATCGATGGGGTTCAGAGTGGATATGTTTAGTAACGAGCGAGAATATACATCTTGTGATTGACTCGCGCTAAGATACTAGTGATAGTAAAGGGCGCTATATTTTATGATACCTTTGGTAACATGAAAATGGTTGAGTATACTTTTATGTCAGGAGACGGGATTATGGCTACGTGATATGGACAGATGGCCAAACGAATCTCATTGATCGACAATGCTAGGTAGTAGTGTATCGGGGGGTTCCTTGTTTGGATTTCACTTTGAGAGACATCCCACGCATGAAACTTAGCACAACGTAGGAAGTGGGGAGATGTTTGGTCACTAGCACATAGTTTTGGTACCTTGGCTATTATGTATTCAGGTAGTTGTAACTGTAAGTTGAAAGTTATATTACAATTTAAGGCTAGTGGAGTCGGTTAACCTTTGTGCAATTATGCATGGGTATAGGATGTATGGATGCCTTGGACAAACAATTCAATTTTAATAAAACTTCGCGATTATAAGGGGTAGAAATATGTGTAGCGATCTTAAAGACATGTGAGAAATGAAGTATTTGAGTCTTGGAGTATTAAACTCATCTTAATTTCAAGGAAGAAGTTCCTTTGTAAGGGGGAAGTATGTAACACCCCGTATTTTTTAGGATAAATAATTTATTTAAATTGGATAATTAGAATTTAAACTAAATTGATGATTTGGAGAAACTATTGAATTTGGAGAATTTATTTAAATTGGAAGATTCAATTTATTTTGAGAATTGAGATTTAAATTAATTTGAGTTATTTCTTTTAAAAATACATGTGTCATAATTTGAGGTTGAAATTTCAAATTTTAGTTAAGTAACTCAAATGATGATTCTGAGTGTACGGGTGAGTTCGGAAGGGTCGAGATAGTCAAAATAGAGTACCGGGGGGAGTAATTGGGTCTCGGGGCATTTTTAGGCATCATCGGATCCACACGGGAGTGTTTGGGCCATTTTAATAATGACCACAAGCCTAAAAATGGGATTGGCATAACAAAATCAAAATGTGAGAGGGTATGGCAGCCATAATTCATTTTAGAAAAACCCTAGTTGCAGACGAGAAAAGAGGGATCAAGTGGGAGAGCTTTTAGGAGAGAGGCTAAGAGTAGATTGATGTGTTCTTCATCAAAATCACCATCTAAATCAAAGGATCAGACTCTACGAAATTTTCAGGCAAGTAGTTGAACCTGCTTTCATTTAAATTGCGGTATTACGATTCATATCATGGTGGGCGTAAACCATATTCATTTTGGAATGAGTTATTATAGCGAAATTCGTTTATGGAGGGATCACATGTTAAATCTGGGTTTTGGGTATTTAAGCATTAAGGGTTAAATTGATGTTTAATTTATGTGAGAATAATATCATATTAGGCTAGAATATGATTTAGAATCTAAGACTTGTAGAAATTGTTGTTGAATTCAGATTATTGAATCGAATTGAGAATTTTTATTTAAGGGGTATTGAGAAAAACCCAATTTATAAACCCTAGAATTTTAATGAAAATCACTAAGGATTAATGTCATATATTAGTTTTTGAACATGTTTATAGATTAAATATATATGAGAGATAAAGTAATCAAGGTCTGGGTTGAAGTAGGAAAGCTTCGAAGTTTAAAAATGTTGGAAAAAGCACTCGGGGAAGAAGACTGATATTTGGTCGATCGATCAACCCATTCAGTTATTGTAAAACATGAGATTGAATATCTTTTTTTCATGGTCGCGTGGTCGTCACTGACCTCGTATTTTTCTTATTTTTTTTGGATTTGATATGATTTTTCTACAATAGGGTGCGCGAGACCGACATCTTTAGGAAGAAATGAATTTGGGTTATTGCAGATGTCTGTAGATGAGTGAAGGACTTTGAAAAAATATAAAGGAACATTATTTTCTCCTTGGATTAGATATGGATGAATCCGAGGTATGGATTTAGGAGTATTTATAATGAACGACACTTGATAAAATATTTCAAAAATATACGAACGTATTCAAATGGGAAAATTGGATGAATTTAGCATACGGGTTGGTATCTTAAGGTGAAATTTAATTGATAAAAATTAAATGGAACCTAATACTTAGACTCTTACGGGATGAGTATGACACACCCCAACCCATTTACTTATAATTAAGTTTGAAAGTCAAAGTGAGTCAAACCATATTAATCTAACCAAACCATAATCACGAGTTTCGATTTCAGAGTCATCATTGTAAATCCATATAACTGAAAACCTTTTTACAACATCTGAGTAATCATGTCCATAAAAACTTTCTTGAAGGATAAGTTAACTTAATTACATCATTTACATTTACACAAAATTATAGTTTCTCCCATTCCTGGCTAACCCAACCCGACCTCCTAGATTTGGCAGTGACATCGCGTTACCTGAAAAATTATGAACATAGGAACCGTGAGCAAAATATCCCAGTGAATGCATCACTACTATACTACTTCATGAATTTAAATGCAACAAATCATGTTTATATACTTATGTATTAACTTATCCGGCTCATTCATAATGAATGACCAACTTTTTTGAATCATGATTCACATATCCTGTTTAAATAGACAATTCTCCCCCATTCCTGATCGAGGGGTAACCCCTTGTCATTAATAGACAAATCTCCCCCATTCCTGGTCGAGGAGTAACCTCTCATTTCGGTAAACCGAAATGAATAATTTCATATTCATTATATTATGATCATATCAATAACACGATACAAATATCTCTTTCCAGTGAGTGCACTCACCTTGGTTGACAACTATGTATTCACGTTTTCTTCTGGTGGAGCTGAACTGGGTTGATTAGACCTTACACCTGTCAATCCAACTAAATCAGTACTGAACCTCAATGATAAATATTATCCAAACATAATTATGTAGCTTTCCATGACTATACATCAACAATATAATTCCAATTAAGTCACATTCCATAAAACATAGGTAAAGGAAAAACAATGATATACATGTTGATAAAGTTACGGACATTAAACCGTAAGAAATACCTTATGAGGAATTTATAACCAAAGTCAAGTAAACATAAAATTATACTCCTCAATGTATATACACATGAAACATGTACTCAAAGTACCCTTTGTAAGGACGAAATACAAACATTCATTCAAGGGGTACCCAGTATGGCCTGAAATTATTGTCTTACATACTTAACCATCCTATATTCCTAAATTGTACAAATACAGGGGTCCAACCTTATCAATATGAAAACATATATGAATATAATTTCCGGTACAAGTGACGGTGTAATTTTTCAAGCTTCCTAGAGCAAGTTATTTCCATTTCTTTACAACACAAGAAATCTGCCCTACAAGCTCCTCTATTGTTCCTTCAACTTCCAAGAATTTTCATAATTTTTATACAGCATAACTTTCCATGATTTTCAACATATTTTCCGTAAACATACTTAATAGTACAAAATTAAAGTTTCATAATTGTTTGACTTCATTTGCTATCTCAAAAGCTTGACTAAACTCAGGGCATACCGAAATGAAGTATAAAAATAGAAACCATGTACCAACTTGAAATCATCATTACCGCCTAACCACAAGGAGATAAATTCTAATTTTCAGATATGATATGAATATATGAGTCTACTTTCATATCCAATTGGAATTTCTCAATTACAGTAAGCACACAAACAGATATGGAAGTTTGAATATAAGAGGTTTCAATACAAAGCAATTTTTAAGGGTTTATGCACTCAACTTAACTTAAACTTGCATATATTCATACATATGCACCCAAGCATGAAAGTTCAATAAACAAATCAAGGATTTATATAATATAAATCATAAATACATGAAAAATAACAAGATTTGCAATTAGGATTACCTTCGGGACGTTTACGTAATTTCTACGGATTTTTCTACACTTTTTCTCCTCACTTTTCTTCCTAAGCTTCTACCTTCTCTTTCCTCAAGCTAACAACACTCTTCAAACTGAACCTAGGGTTTGTTTTTCTGAATAAATATTTTAGAGGGAGAGTTTTAAGTCGGCCAAGGCTGCCTCCCAAGCCAACCAATCAAATTAAACCATTTGGTTTAATTAAAGACAAAATACCACTTAAAGGGAATGGACAACTTTGCCCTTTGTTCGTAATTTCGGTATAACTCTTTACTCGGACATCCATTTGATGATATGTTTGTTGTGTTACAACCCTAACTCACATGTCTACAACTATCTAGTTTTCACCTCAAGTCATTTATAATGTTATAAAGGTCAAAACTAGTCTCTAACAGGAACCTTTCTACCGAAAACAACAAAATTTGGGTTTGTAAATAATTCGACCTTTCATGATTTATAAAAGTAGGATTATAATAAACATAATCAATTAACATTAGATATACTAATATCACATTATTCATATCACATAAGATAAGCATGATTTAAATATAATTCATCATAATTATATTCGGGTTGTCACAGAGTATTATGGACTATTAAATTTAATAAGGGTGTTAAAATTGTTAACCGAATTTGGTGAAATGAATTCTAAAAGGTTAAAAATACGGACCAATAAAGGGAGTCCGGGCATTTTGGTTGAGTGACACCACTTGATTAAAATTAATTGAGGTGATAGTAATTAAATTAAGGATTGGGGTTTTTGACTATGATATTTCTCAGGCTAGTGCTACGGGAGATAGGCACAGGTTTGCCCCTTTAATGTATTATAGAAATATATTATAAACTATCAAATCGTGAATTTAACGAGAGGTGTTAACCTTAATAGTGTATTTTTGTGTAATAAATTCTAGAGGGTGAAGATACTGACCATATGAGTGAGTCAGAGTATTGCAGTTGGGTGACACTATTTTAATAAATTAATTAATGTGAAATTAATAAGATTAATCGGTGTAATTTGAAATGTAACAGATTCGGGGGATGATCGAACCTATGACTTAGATCAGTAGGATTTGGGTGAATTACCTACTGAAATATTTTAAATCATAATTGGAACACTTCGAGTAGTAAGGGATACTCGGGAATAAACGATAAGAAATGTAATTGGAATTAAATAATACGTCGGATACTCGGGAGATATATATGCTATGTATGGAATTATGATATAAATTGGGTGTATACCTATACTGATTTGTATGATTTATTATGTGTATGACATACCTACCATACATGCTATCATGGGAGGTTGTAGGAAGAGGACAATCTTGTCTTGTGTGCCTTCGGGGGGATTTAGATTGGGTGCCTCAAGAACATAGGACTGTGAACGGCTCATCGGTGAATTAATAAGTTCACTGACTATTGGAGCCTAGGTATGTGAGTGACCCATAGGTATGTGAACTATGTTCGCCTCCAATATTTGTGATTTGTATTGATACGGTTCTAGAGTGATTCGGAATCCGTAGTCCTTTATACAGTGCGTGATGTACTGGGACTTGATAGCAGAGTATGCATGCACCGCAGGTCCCAGCCTAGGGGTGTTGTATTGAATATATATAATTAATGTGATGAATATATATATACTTGTGATTTATTCTACTACGTGTGTTGGGTAGATGATGTACCAGGACATTATAACATAGTATACTCGCACCGCAACTCAACTTAGGGGTGCAGTGTTAGTATATATATAACAAAGTGATATATGTATACATGTGATTTTATTCTACTGTGTGGGTTTAGTAGAACAGAAAGATAGTGACATTAAAAATAACTATATTACGGGGAGAAATAAACATATACTGAGAAATTAATAATGGGATAAAAGACATGGAAATTCGGTAACATATTGTATGGGTAATATGGGTGAGTATAATGAGTTAGTATGTAGAAAGAGGCTTGTTATGGATAGTTTGGTCGGGTAACTTAACTAGGAAAGGTATAAGGCAAGCGTTAAGTGTGCACATTAGATGAGGGGTGAGCTATGTCTCAAGAGAGTGAGACACTAGCTTAAATATGAAAAGTGGGCATGCGTATTTAATTATTGCAATTTAATTGCTTGAGAAATATTTTCAAAATGTTTTACTTAGGCTCTAACCCATGTCAAAATATTTTCCAAAATATTTTAGGTGTCCAGCCACAAGGACACCCAGTTTGAGGATTCTATCCAGGGATGCGTAGCTGCAACTCATGTGGAAGTTGCAGGACTTTGCTATAGACGTTTCTCTCATTTATTCCTAGTGTAAGAACTTTTCATTACTCATTTGGGCATGTCGCCATCAGATTTTGTATTTAGTTTACTTATCGGACTTTGTGTATCCAGGTTATTGTTTCAGTTAGTGTTGTATTTTACTATTGAACCGTTAGTTCATTCGGTTATCTTGATTTATGTTATACATTTGTGTGGGATTCAGTTATTAGTTGTGTTGATGGTTTTATTATTATTTATTTTTTGTTTGTTGTGAATTAATAAAAGATAAAATTTGGCACCAGTCTAACCAAATTACTCGGTGGTTAGTAACTTAAAAAAGTTTTCGGCAGTGATGCTAAAAATGAGCCATATGATACCAACATTTTATTTTGATCACGGGCTGGCCTCCCGATATTTTAGTAGGCGGGGTATCACACCATCCAAGACGGTGGACTCATCCTCAAAGAAAATCTCAAACTATCCTGGACTCTCAATGGTAAATTTGCACCCAACTCGGGAGGACCCTAACTCATCTCCAAAATAAAATTTGGCGGGGCGACATCTTAGTTAATCTCGACGGAGTCACGTTTTTCCAAACCTTCAATATTGATCGACTCAAGAAATTCTTTCCTTAAACCTGCTTGAGGTGAAAAGGAAAGAAACAAAAACAATCGGTCCTAAATGGAAAGAAAGACTATGCATGCCCGTACACATTCCCCAATCCTATATCAAAAATCCCACTTGAGACACCAACCTTTCATTTGAAGTCAGTTAAAACACTTTGAGCCCCAAGATTTTTAATTTGAAAGGAACTACGAAGAATTGATTCCTTGATATATTTGTATCACAAACATTCAAACAAACACTCAACTATCTCTGAATCGGATATATGTATGCAATTTTAGACATCGCTTTGGTCCCGGTCCAAATAAACACACCAAAAAAGTATTTTGAGGGAAACCCCTGTTTATGGTAGTTGCGCCCTTGATCTCAAAAAGACTGTGATCTAAGTAGACTAAAAATCAAGTACAATAAACTAATGTTCTAAGGAATTTTAAACACTCCACAGGGTCATCTTTATTAACCTATAGGCAATGGCTAATACTAAAAAAATAAAAAGAAGCCTAAGAGGGAGAATACAATGCCCCTATATACTCTCCCAGAAAATCGCCCTCAAAAACACCTTGCAACCCGAGACAAATAGCGAGGCTAAAAAATTCACCAAGGGCTCCCTGCTAAATGTCACATACCCTCTTAGTAAATATAACTAGGTTGAAGACCTCCATACTTGAGCCGACCTCTTTGTATATACTCAACCAGATGCTGAATCAAGCCGACCCCAGTACCTGACCATAATAAGGACATATGTTATCTTTAGAGAGGCCTATAAGACATTCCATATTTAAGGTGTAACAAAATCCCCTAAGACTTCATTCATGATCGGAGCGGGTACAAGGTTCTCTGGAGTATCGGAGCTTTAGATAAGATGCTAATCGAAGTGAATGGATGATGTATTAATACTATAATATCTTCGTCCTTTGGAATTCTAATGCACCTGAATCTCTTTAGCGTGCACCGACCAGATTGCCTTGTCAAATTTCCCGCTAGGGTTGGTTTAGATGCGTGTTAAGACTGGAAAAATTTATCAGGTGAAATTATGACGTGCATGTTTGGGTTGACCTGTGTCAGCCACCAAGCATCACTTACCTTTCCAATGCATGACATCACGTGCTACTCTTTCAAAAAGTAATCATTGATGCCCTTTGAAGTATAAATACTTCATTTCGATAATCTTTCCACTTTTTCCAATCGATTATCTTCCTTGAAACATTTTTCTAGAGAGAGAAAGTTCAAGCTTCCCCAATCCTTCTTCTTCTTCCTAAAAATCCTCATCGCTTTTGCCATAACAAACGATTCTTCTAAGATTCTTCTTTCTTTTTTTAGGTTATTACACTTCTAATCGTCTTCAAAACTCATTATGGTTTTCAGGTACGCCCTCTCTCCTTCCTCTAAAGTTAGGTATTTTTAATAGAAATCCCTATTCTCCGTCATTTTTTCCTTCTTTCTTTTATTATAGTAACTGTGTTGGTTAATAATTGTTGATCTGTTGGAGAAGAGGTGATATTTAGATGGCCATTGAGTTTATTGGCCTAGGGTTCTTAACTTTATAGGGCTTTCTGATAACGGGTGACTAGGTGCTGATTGTAGTTTATGGATCTTTGAACATATACATTAGTCTTCGAATTCTTTATTGCAAAATTGGGTACCATGATCTATAATGAAAGAATATGGAGTTCTGTAATGGCAGATGATATTCTTACATATAAATTGGAAGACTTTTTTGCATGGCATCTCAGCCTCCACCCATTTAGTGAAGTAATCCACTGATACAAATAAATACTTAAACCTAGCCCTTTTCTTCAATAATGGACCGAACAGATCAATCCATATGGAAAATGGACAAGGGGGTGTGATCGTACAGTGTAGTTCCTGAACGCTTGTGGATCATGGCATAGTTCTGGCACTTTTTGCACCTATTTTCATAGTTTGCGCAATCTTCTTTCATAGTGGGACAGTAGTGCCCTTGTGTAGCCACTCATTTCACCAGTGATCTGCCTATCGAGTGTGATCCACATGAGTACTTATACACTTCTTTTATCAAGTTATTTACTTTGGTATGGTGAACACATCTAAGTAGTGATACGATGAATCCTATTCTTAATAGAATTTTTCCTTCTAATACGTACTTTGTTGCCTTGTATCGAAGTCTCCTAATCTCTTTTGGATCTGTTGGAATTATGTCGACCTCCAAATATACTTGGATGGAATCCATCCAGGATGGGCCCAAGTAAAACTCTATCACCAATACACATTCCTCGTATATATTGCGGTGCACTAAGATTTCTATCGACATTATTCTGTGTAATTTCGTTACGGTGGCTGATGCTAGGTAGTCTAGTGTGTTTCCTGTGTGTTTTCAATTCTTGTTATTTTGACCATTAGGAGAGATAATAATTTTGACAATAATGCCTTTGCCAAGTATTTCATCATTGATTCTTCTCTTCACTCATAGAATTTGAGGACTTGATTAACTATGAGCTGAGTAACGTTGTGCGCTTAGAGATGCTCGACACCTAATGATAATGCTAATCCTACACTTGCTATGAGGGCCTTATACTTTGCCTCATTGTTGGAGACCTTAAAGTGGAACTTGAAGACATATTATACATCACCCCCATCTAGGGATTGTGATTATCAAACCTGGCCTACTCCCATTGGCACATGATGATCCATCCACAAATAGTTGTAAAATTGGGGGTTCTTTTTCAAATCTTCCTTCCAATAAATTCCCATTTTTAAATAATTTCTTCATTTGCTCCAGGTCGTGGGCCCTTTCTTCCTGCTGATATGATGATTCCAGTCTATCAGAAATCTAGTAGGATAGAATTCTCATCAAGTACTCTTTTTCATATGTCTACTCAGTCATTTGAATTACTGAACTCTCTTTTCGAGAAGTTTTCTTGGTAACCTTTGCGATTGAGCTCTCTTTCAAAGAAGTATGGTATGTTGTCCTTTCCACTGGGTTCTCTTTCATAGAAGTCGTCTTGATGGTCTTTTCTACTGATATTTCTTCGATAGAAGTCTGCTCTACTATTTTTGTTGTTAAGATCTCTTTTGTACAACTTTGTTCGGTAATCTTTTCTTCATAAGAATTTTTTTTAATAAAATCGGCCACTGCTTGACCTTAAATTATTGTTATGGATTCATGATTGAAAGAGTTGGCGCTTGCGTTCAATTAAGAAATAATATAATAAATACCCTTTTTAACCCAAATTAACCCTAAGCATGCAACTAGGTGTGATTGAAACAATATGAAATCATGCAAGAATTATTCAACACACAAAGTTTAAGGAAAAATCCCCCACAGGGGCAAAACCATTTGTATATCACTATAATTTGTAAAAGATGGTTTACAATCGGATTACAATGAAATACAGGTTGACTAAGAATTACCCTCGGGTATCGGATTCTGTAGTCGCGGCTGGAATATCTCTTTCCAGTAGGGTTGGCGGCTGGAACTATCTCTGTCCAGTAGGGCAGCAATGAAGAGGAAGAAGCGGTCCACTTCACAAGGTTGAACAGCAGCAATGGTGTTCTTGGGTTACCAAAAGTGACTCACAAATGTATGGAATTTGTGTGAATCAAGGGTATGAATCAATGGACTCAAATACCATGAAGACTTAAGAGTTATGGAACTCAGAAAATCGTGTGTAAGTCTTGAGAAAACCAACTCCCCGATCGTGGTATAAATAAGAATTCCTTTGCCCTAAAAATCTGCAACACGATCTGGTTGTGGTTATCCTCGTCGGATCGGTCTGGTCCCTTAGGCGGATCGGTCCGGGAAACTCGGATCGGTTCTTTTTCTGAAACCGGATCCATCCGATTGGCATCAGATCGGTCCGGTACTTTAGCCTTCATCGGTTCGTTATGGATCCGGGGTGTACTGGTCTCAACTCAGCAGGCGGATCGGTCCGGTCCCTTTAGCCGGATCGGTCCGGTGAACCGGATTGGTTCTTTTATCTGATCCGGATCGGTCCGGTCAGGTCTGATTCCCAAATTCCTTCTTCTTTTGATCTTCGAATTTCGGATTTCGTTGATGACGATGTGATCTTTTCAACCATCAATCTTTGTAACGGCGTATGACATAACATATACATAAAGATGGACAAATTGTCCTTACAAATCTCCCCCTATGTCTATGCCGGAACAAACATAAAAAATCCGAATTATCAAGTATGAACAATGCCTATACAAATCTACCCTTCCATGAACCCAAAACTGAAAGAGTACAAGTGAATAAGACTGCATCGTTTGATCTTCAATTCTTTAGGAATCTCAACGCTTTTCTCATCAGGGTGTGCAATTCAATTATCAAGGAAGTACCTACACACATGAGACAAAGCAAAATACCAAGTGACGTATCGAGTTTGAAATGAGATAAACATAAGCATATATATCAATTTATGATGATATTCTCAGAATTTCAAAACTCCCCTATAATCAGATAATTCATTCTCCCCCTTTTTATGATGTCCCCAAATAGACAAATGTGAGAAATAAATCAAACAATAAAGTACCGGGGTGACACAAGGCATAAAATCACACCATGAATGAACATAAAACAACCAAGTCGGTGATGGCGTAAATGAATGGGTGTGATCAAAATTCGATAGGAAAATCAAAGCATACAAACATGACATATGTGCACGATGAATATTGGATATTCCTAACGAATGAACTCAAATGTTTCCTTTGGTGTAAAAGATTGGAAATATAAGACATTGACTATATCAAATCTACAAATCAAAGCTCAAAGTGATTTCTACACCAATAACGTCCAAAATGATTTTCATGCTTTTTCAGGACTTTCAAGGAAGTGCAAACCCGTTTTCAATCTCCAACCAAACTCCCTCAGATTTATATTTTGAATAGAGGTATACTAAATTCTCAAACTTTGGAGAATTGATGGTGAAACCTACAATGGCCCATATTTGGCATGAATTTCTTTTTATTGCCTTTAAATTTTTTCGGGCTCTTTTAACCTCTTAGGACCTCGGATATTAAAATTCCTCCATTTTTTAGGTCCTTTGTAACGGTGGCTTTTGCACAAAGGATAAGAATCAACTTTTGCAGCCCCTCCCCGTTATGAAAATGTACACACAGTCTCACCAAAACGGTTTTTACATGCAATCCAATCTTGTCAAGTTTTATCGCATTTTATACATTGTATAGACAGGATTGAGATGGAAACACTCAAGCCAACATGAGATTGACAAGTGCAACAATCAAATATAGCCGTGCATGTGTGCAATAAAGGATATAGGAGTCAAGCATGTAGGAAATATCACTAATTACATTTCAGGGACTCCAATCAATGTTAAGCACATGGATGAAATGATGTAGCCTCTCAAATCTCTATAAAACAGTCACAAGAATAAATGGAATGAAGTTGTGACTTGGCTATCTTAAATGCTCATCCATAAAAGGCAAATCTCTTTTTGAATTTTTTTTTTTAAAAAATTTATCAAAATAAAATCTTTTTGTATTTTTCCAAAAGAAATATACAAAGCAAAAAGAGTAAAAACTGTACAACAAAGCTATGGTACATATAAAACAGACTAGCAATAGGAAGCATATGATATGACCATGAAGAAGCATCCTATTCTAGACATAGACCAACCCCTCAGTCAACTGTGCAAATCCCCAAAGACTTCCTAAGTCTCTCAAATCTAAGGGCACCTAAAGGTTTCGTGAAAATATCGGCTAACTGAAGGTCGGTAGGAACAAAACTCAGGGTTACGACCTTCTTCTCAACTAACTGACGTATAAATTGCTCGCGTAACCTGATGTGCTTTGTGCGTGAATGTTGGACAGGATTGCGGGATATGTGTATCGCGCTCGTGTTATCACAGGAAATGGTCATGGTGTCCTGTGAAATCCCATAATCCTCCAACATTTGCTTCATCCACATAAGTTGCGTGCAACAACTCCCGGCGGCTATGTACTCAGCCTCCGCAGTGGACAAAGAGATGGAATTTTGCTTCTTGCTCAGCCAGGAGACAAGAGCAGAACCAAAATAGAAACACCCACCAGAAGTGCTCCTACATCCATCTACATCCCCAGCCCAATCGGCATCTGAATAGGCGGACAGACGGTCATCGGTATCAAAGGAATACCAAATCCCATATGAGAGAGTCCCACTTACGTATTTAATAATACGTTTTAGAGAAAGTAAATGTGACTCTTTTGGGGATGCCTGATATCGTGTACAGACTCCAACACTAAAGGCGGTGTCGGGACGACTGGCAGTCAAGTAGAGAAGACTACCTATCATACTCCGATATAAGGTTTGCTCTACGTCCTTGCCTGAAGTGTCCTTACTAAGCTTGGTAGTTGTACTCATAGGTGTACGTGCATGCTTAGCGGAGTTTAAACCAAATTTCTTCACTAGGTCTTTAGCATACTTGGATTGGGAGATGAACATCCCATCCTCTAGCTGACGAACCTGGAGACCAAGGAAGAATGTAATCTCACCAACCATGCTCATCTCAAACTCACTTTTCATCTCCTCCTCAAAGTGGTGAGCATGCTGGGAGCAAGTGGATCCAAAGACTATGTCGTCCACATAGACCTGGGCAACCAAAATAGCACCGTCATCTCTCCTGACGAACAACGTCATATCTACTCCCCCTCTCTTGAAGCCACGAGCTAAGAGATAGGAAGTAAGCCTCTCGTACCAAGCACGGGGTGCTTGCTTCAAACCATACAAGGCTTTCCTCAGATAGTAGACGTGCTCAGGGTGCTGAGGGTCTTCAAACCCTTTTCGTTGTTCCACATAAACCTCTTCCTGTAGAATGCCATTCAGAAAGGCACTCTTGACATCCATCTGATATACCTTGAAGCGCAGATGACATGCGATGGCGAGCAGAAGACGGACGGACTCAAGCCTCGCAACAGGAGCAAATGTCTCCCCAAAGTCTACACCCTCTATCTGTGTGTAGCCTTGAGCGACCAACCTAGCCTTATTTCTGGTTATGGTACCATTTTCATCCATTTTATTCTTGAAAATCCACCGGGTACCAATAACATTAGTATCACTAGGTCGGGGGACAAGTTCCCAGACATTGTTCTCCTTAAACTGAAGCAACTCATCCTGCATAGCAGATATCCAGTGTTCATCTTTGAGTGCTTCTTTGTGGTTCTTGGGCTCGACTTTGGACGTGTAGCAATGATGACTAACAACGTTCTCTAGTTGAGCACGAGTCTTGACCCCTAGAGTGGGATCGCCAACAATGGCTGAAGGATCATGACTTTTGCGAACCCAAGAAGGTGTGTCCCCTAACACAGGAATAGGATCCACAGAGTGTGGGAGAGGAACAGGAAAATCACTGTCAGAATAATCCTCATCCTCACACTGAAGGTTGGGATCAATAACCGTCGGAGGTTCGTCATCTTGCACAGTGACGTTTATTGATTCCATAACCTTATAGCTCTTCAGGTTAAAAACCCGGTACGCTCTACTGTTCGATGAATATCCTAGAAATATTCCCTCGTCACTCCGGGAGTCAAACTTTCCTAATTGCTCTCCATCCCGTAGAATGTAGCATTTACTCCCAAAAACACGGAAATATGCCAAGTTGGGTTTCTTGCCAGTCCACAATTCATAAGGCGTCTTAAGTGTGTGTGGACGAAGATAAACCCTATTCACCGTGTGGCATGCAGTAGACACTGCCTCTGCCCAAAATCTCCTAGAAACTTTAAGACCTAGAAGCATAGATGTAGCCATCTCTTGGATCGTTCTATTCTTCCTCTCAACAATCCCATTTTGCTGAGGAGTTCTCACAGCAGAAAACTCATGTTTGATCCCAAGGCTATCACAGTACAAATCCACTTTTGCTTCCTTAAATTCAGTGCCGTTGTCACTACGTATTCTGTTAATAGTGACCCCGTGTTGATTTTGTAGGACACGGCACTTGGTCGTTAAAAATTCTACAGCATCAGATTTCTCTCTTAGAAAACCTACAATAGAGTATCTAGAGAAATCGTCTACCATCACGAGAATGTATCTCTTACCACCTAGACTCTCCGTGCGAGTAGGACCCATAAGATCCATGTGAATCAACTCAAGAGCACGGGAGGTGGTAATGGAATTCAACTTCCTATGAGGACTACGGATTTGTTTTCCCAACTGACAGGGTCCACAATTCATGGAAGTTGGCTTTCCAAGAGATGGTAAGCCACGTACTAGGTCCTTTTTGACTAAACGAGTTAAGTCTCTAACGTTCATATGACCTAGACGTTGGTGCCACAGATCCATAGGAGTGATCGTGGCGCTGTTGCAGACAAGTGAGGATGTGGGCTCAGTCCCATAGCAGTTATCCTCTGTCCTCACCCCTTGCACTAAAAGTTTATCGGCTTGATTATAGACCTTAAAAGCTTCCCGGTCAAACTTTACTGCAAAGTCATCGTCGCACAGCTGGCTGATGCTAAGAAGGTTTGCTTTCAAACCTTTGACGTACAGCACGTTCTCTAGCTTTGGAAATCCTGGTAACTCTACTGTACCTCGTCCAACTATGCTAGATTTGCTACCATCTCCAAAGGTGACTCTCACATCATTATAATCCTCAAGATGGGTAAAATATGAGGCATCACCTGTCATGTGTCTGGAGCATCCACTGTCAAAATACCACTGAGAGGTATTATGTGCTTTGAGAGCAACATGAACAACAAGGGCCTTTTTCTCTTTCTTAGGAACCCAAGAATAAGTACCTTTTTGTATTCCCTTATTGTTGTTGGTTTTAGCCGGAATGCGGGGCGCATTCATTGATGGTAAGGTCATCCGTCAGAATTCCTCCATCAAACTCTGAGATGTGGCGGCTAGAAACTCAACACACTCTCTCAGACTGGCAAACTCATCAGTCTGATGTGGTGGAGCAAATGTACATCGTGTCCGACCCAACTTATAGCAATCATCCCTAAGGTGTCCATTTCTTTTGCAATGGGAGCAAAAGGGCACAGTATTAGGAGGACCTTGGTTTGCTTTTCTTGGTCGAACTCTCCTTCTTGGTTTTTTATGACGGCCATAAGGAGTCGTAGTAAACTCAGGAATTGGTCCGGGTGCAATTTGGGATGTGGAGGCACCATCAAAACCTATTCCTTGCCTGTCACCAAAACCTAAAGCAGGACCGAGGAGCATCTTTCTAGATCTGTCCTCGATTTGTACCTTGACTTTCCTAGCTCTATCAAGGTCATGAGTAAGCTGGGCAACAAGGGCTTCAAGTTTCTTCCGAGTCTCCAGGGAGGAATGGAGCTCACTCGTAAGACTAGCCACTTGTTTAGTCAAGTCCGCTTTCTCTTTCTCAAAACTTCTCTCTCTCTCTTTACGCAAATTCTCTTTACTAACCCAGGAAGACTCTCTCTCTCTCTCATGGCGGTGCAGGTGGAGGACTCTCTCTCTCTCATTTCTCCTAACTCCTCTTCTAACGCGGTGATCCTAAGCACTAGGGCTTTGTTACGCTTTTTAGTTTTAAAAGATTCATTATACAACTCAGCGTATGCGCGTTGAAGGTTACTCTCGTCCTCACTACCTTCCTCCTCTCCCTCACTCTCTTCGCTCTCGCTGTCGAGGTGTCCCCGTGAAGTAGCAATCTCATCGTCGTGTGATGCACTAGGAGTACTCACATGACTATCCATGAATGCGGTGAAGTTACGCTCATGCGGTGACTCATCTCCCGAGTCCACCGACTCGACCTCACTGTCGTCACTAAGGGTAGCATTTAGGACAGCTTTACCCTTTTCCCTATTCAGACGAGTGGCACACTCAAACGCTCTGTGTCCCTTACCGTCGCACTCAAAACACCTCTCACTGTCTTTATGGGGTTCTTTGAAATCTTTCTTTTCAAACTTATTTTTCTGAAAATTCTTTTTATCTTTGAAATTCCCATTTTTCTTAAATTTCAGAATTTTCTTGAAGTTTTTAGCAAAAAGTGCCAAATCATCTAGGTCAAACTCACATTCAGAATCAGAAGTTTCTATCTTTCTAGACGACTCGACTCTCTTTCTTGCCGACCCCTCACTTTTTCTCTCTTGGGCTTTAAGGGCAATTCCCTTATCTTTTAACTTGGCAGATTTAGGAAACATGTCTATTTCATAAGTTTGTAAATCTCCTACCAGTTCTTCCAATTTTAGAGTATTTAAATTACCCAAGGAATTTAGCACAGTGACTTTAGGTATAAAACGCTTAGGAAGGGAACGAAGAATCTTTTTAACAACTCTAGCATTTGGAATATGTTCACCAAGATTATAGCTAGTATTAACAATGTCAGAAATCCTAGCATAAAATTCATCAAAACATTCATTTTCATGCATGTTGATGGTTTCAAATTGAGTTGTTAAATTTTGCAATTTTGATTCTTTAACAGCATTTGTTCCTTCATGGGTAAGTTGCAAAATATCCCATGCCTCCTTTGGCGTGGTGCACGTCATTATGCGTTTGAACTCATCACGTGTGACAGACCCAGAAATAGCACTTAGACCCTTAGAGTTAAAAGATGACCATTTAAATTCTTCATCAGTCCAAGTAATGTCAGGTTTCAAGTTGGTCACATTATCAACAATCACGGTGGGAGGAGTCCACCCTCGTTCAACCAAAATCCAGACACGTTCATCAATGGCTTTTAAAGCCGACCTCATACGGGCTTTCCAATAAGCATAATTTGTCCCGTCAAAAATAGGCATTTTATAATATGATTTCTCCATTTGAACACGCTCTTTTCAAAAAATCAATTTATTTCAAAAAAATTGATATCTTAGAAAAATTTTGCGGAAAAAGGAATACGCGATAGATTAGCGTAACCTGCCCTGATACCAATTTGAAAGAGTTGGCGCTTGCGTTCAATTAAGAAATAATATAATAAATACCCTTTTTAACCCAAATTAACCCTAAGCATGCAACTAGGTGTGATTGAAACAATATGAAATCATGCAAGAATTATTCAACACACAAAGTTTAAGGAAAAATCCCCCACAGGGGCAAAACCATTTGTATATCACTATAATTTGTAAAAGACGGTTTACAATCGGATTACAATAAAATACAGGTTGACTAAGAATTACCCTCGGGTATCGGATTCTGTAGTCGCGGCTGGAATATCCCTTTCCAGTAGGGTTGGCGGCTGGAACTATCCCTGTCCAGTAGGGCAGCAATGAAGAGGAAGAAGCGGTCCACTTCACAAGGTTGAACAGCAGCAATGGTGTTCTTGGGTTACCAAAAGTGACTCACAAATGTATGGAATTTGTGTGAATCAAGGGTATGAATCAATGGACTCAAATACCATGAAGACTTAAGAGTTATGGAACTCAGAAAATCGTGTGTAAGTCGTGCGAAAACCAACTCCCCGATCTTGGTATAAATAAGAATTCCTTTGCCCTAAAAATCTGCAACACGATCTGGTTGTGGTTATCCTCGTCGGATCGGTCCGGTCCCTTAGGAGGATCGGTCCGGGAAACTCGGATCGGTTCTTTTTCTGAAACCGAATCCATCCGATTGGAATCGGATCGGTTCGGTACTTTAGCCTTCATCGGTTCGTTATGGATCCGGGGTGTACTGGTCTCAACTCAGCAGGCGGATCGGTCCGGTCCCTTTAGCCAGATCGGTTCGGTGAACCGGATCGATTCTTTTATCTGATCCGGATCGGTCCGGTCAGGTCTGATTCCCAAATTCCTTCTTCTTTTGATCTTCGGATTTCGGATTTCGTTGATGACGATGTGATCTTTTCAACCATCAATCTTTGTAATGGCGTATGACATAACATATACATAAAGATGGACAAATTGTCCTTACAATGATAAATTTCGCACTATCCTAGTTCTACTGCCCAAACCATTTATGATCTAGCCCAAACGATCCTCTAGGCATTGGATAGACTCTTTTCCATGGTTTTTCCTCCTTTTCGGCCTTAACCGATACTGTTTTTCCTATTTTTCCTAGGCTTTTAGCTGAGCTCTCTTCCTAAAAAGTCTACTCGGCTTTAGTCGACCCTTTCACCTTCAGTATAGACCTACTTAAATTTAGTTCCTATATACGCTCATTAATCCTCATGTGTTAGTGGGCTCTTACAGCTCTTGGGCTTAGTCGGTCAAATGGGGATCGTTTGTTAAGCCTTTCCGAAATTCTTAGGTGCTTAAGGAAGTAAGCCTTTTGGTCATCATATCAACCTATTATGATGGTTGATGTGGCTCCTGGGTGATAATATTTTTCATTGCATTCAGATCCAGAGTACCTGGACCTGCTAGCTTCCTCGTTCAAACCCAAATCTATTCATCTGTGGTTTTCCACATCCCTCTCACGGTACATTCTCTTCATGTCTCTGTTCAAGGCTAGATTTTCACCACTTTTTGGGATAACGGGGTTCACTTCGAGCCTCTTTTGGCCGATTAGGATGCTTTGTGTCAACTTCCTGACACTCTCTTGCATTGCCTCTTAGCCTCTAGCCAAGTGTTGTAATATACCCTACATGTCACCCATGCCCACAGCTGTGGAAGGCGAGGCTTTGTCAATAGCTCTACTACTTTCTAGGTTTTTGCCAAATTTCACAGAATCCCTAAAAAAATAAAGTATTGTAACCAAAAGGATGGAGCAGTAGCAAGAGTTACAGTTAAGTGAATCTAAAGAGGAAAGACCTAAGTTTGATGATGGATCCGAAGGATAAAAGAGGATCAAAAGGAAGTTTGTAAACAAACGGATTAGAACCCAATGAACTAACAGTGAATCGAAATTGGGAAAATATTAGTATAAAGCAACAAAAGGCATGATACTTTCCCACAAACGGCACCAATTTGTTATCGTCTAAAAATGTTGTACGAATCATGACCTTAGCTTAAGTACACTAGTCTTAAACCGTAACAGATAAAGGGATATAAAAATCATAGTTACACTGATTTAGAGAAAGTATTTAGAGAAGAAGTGAGAGAAAAATGGAAACTGTGTTTACATGATTTATTCGTGTCTACATCCACAGGTGTATATATGATTTTACGAATTTCAGTATGAAAAATCCATGGATGAAAGATGTTTATAAGCTCTCGCTTTAGAATTGGGCAATATAACAGTAGGAAAACGTATCTCTCCCCTTTCACAAAGGATTTCGTGCCATATGTATATGTGTTGTTAGTTGAGACAAAACAATATAGTGTGATAGGTGTCATGCCTTATAGGTGAGGTCGGTACACCTTCGCATGCATTAGGGAGAGGATAAACAAAACCCATATTTTCTTCCAATAATTAAGTAATAGAAAAATATATGTCGCACATATGTGTATAGTTAGTGCCATTGATGTCATCTTATCCTATGCTCATGCTGGCCTTAATGGGGTTAAGTGACGGAAATCAAAGAGTAAAGGAGATAACTAAGCTGAGCACCTTCATACCTGATCCTACCTCTTTGTATATAGCTGACCAGATGTTGAATTAGGCCGACCCCATTATCTGCCCATAATAGGGGCATATGTCATCATTAGAGAGGACTACAAGATGTTCCATATTTATGGTATAACAACTACTATTTGTCATCAATTCAAATAAAAAGGGCTTAGGCCCGAGTTTGTCCAATGGTAAAACATGCATATATAAAGAAAAAAAATCAAAAAATGGCATATTCTACAACCAACCCTCACAAGGGATCTTAATTTTTGTACACGATGTATAAAATGATATTCCCCATATAAAATGAAAATGTATTTAGTATTCCTCATGTTACTCCTAAAGGAACATATTATTTATATACATATATCCAAAAACACACAAAAATATGTCTTTTTAGGAGGTTACATGACACACTAAAAAGCCAATCACCAAAAATAACCCATCAAACACGGGGCTTCACCGAACGTGCGCCCTTGTAGCTCCCACCCAGAGACCTCGTATCTGGAACCCGAAGGACCACCTTGGAAATGGGCACACCAATTAGAGGAGCAAACCCAACTAGGCACTGGGGAAACCCAGTAGACAACCTCAAATAGTTTGTTGTTATGTCTTGGGAAATTTCTAATGCCAGCTCACGCAGCGCCAAATGCTCGAACGACCATCGCACAAGAGCCTCCCTCAGACAACCCGCATAGACTAAAACCTGTTGAAAAATACCATAAAACAACGATTCCATTAAAATATGGTAAAAATATAAAATGACGTTAGAAGATACATAAAAGGTAAAAAATAATACTCACATTATACAACATAAGAGTCGAGTACAGAACCAGCGCCAACATACCGAAAGCAGCATCCCGCTGAAAAATATGCACAAACTGGTCTTCACCCTGGGAAACAACAGTGAAAGACTACGACAAAATCGAAAGCTGGAAACTTCCCACTATGTGGAGATATGGGGTAACCATACCCACTGACATTGCAATAGTCTCCACCATTATCCTCAAAGTAATCAGCGCATAAGTAATAGCACGAGAACCCGTGAGGATACTCCTAGTCATCGATAAAAGAAAAGGCACGTTTAGAATTAAAATCCCCAAGCCATTACCATGATCTATAGTGTCACAAAAGAAGGAAGATGAAGCTAACAAACACTAGTGAAAACGAGTTTAAATGAGGTTGATACCATATTAAGTGTCGCTAAAGAAAGAAAGGGCTAACTTTTTTGAAATGGCAAGCTCTGCGTCATTAAATAAGTTTTAGGTTACAAACATGTTTAGTCGATCGACCTACCATTTCCAACAGTTGGTCGATCGTCTAAACTAATCCTCTCCTCCTTTCGGTCGATCGGTTAACCTTTGGATTTTTTAAAAATCCTATTTTCCTCCCATAAACTTTCAAACCATCATTCATAAGCCCCCCATACCATCCAAAATAGGCAAACCTATCTTGTTGAGCTCTTATTTATATAAAGAGTATCCTTATGTGCACACACTTAGTCAATTGTGAGACCCTGCTTAATTGAATACCGGGTGATCAGGTCTTTATTAAATTAAAAATAGAATATCCAGATTGGTTCATTCTTATCATCACTCTCAAAAAACTTTTTAATATTTACGAACCACCTAGTATTTGAAAAGTTGGTGTCAAATTTTTATCCTTATTATTAACATGAAATGATATAAAATAATTCAATAATTCAATAACACATTCACCATCATAATTTAACCAACAATATAAATGCTGACATCATGAAGTAAAATAGATATGACTTGAATAAACATTTTCAGCCTGAAACTCCAATATAATAATCCAAAAGGAAAATCAAATCCAACATCTGTTAATAATACTAAAATATAAATGTCTCCGAACTAATGTTTGAATCAGAATGAGCCATATGCCCAACTGGAATAAGGGTAACTCATAAGAAAGATCGGAATGATATGGAGGTGTCTACTACCAAGGTCCTGCAACTTTCAAAGCAGCTGCAACACGTCAAATAATCTGAACACCTAAACTTGGAGTCCCTATGGATGGACACCAAAAATGATTTGTAAAACAAAAATAGATTTGGAGAAAAATGAGTCAGAACCCAAGTAAAAATAGTTTAAAATTGTTTAACAAATATTTAAAATGCTTAGAAGCAGATACTATATACATGTTAGCTTTACGAACTCTCACTTGAGATTCTCACCTCTCAACTAATGTCCATGCCTAATGTACTTATAAACCATTCTAGATACCTCTATCATGCCTAACTAGTTCGAGTTCATTAAGCTTCTACTCTAATAACTCATAATGCCCACCCGTATTGCCCATATAATAACTAGTGAATTTTTTTATGTTTATTTGGCAATTGTGAATTTCTCATTTTAAGTCAAGTTCCCTCATTATGAAATGAATTTAGATATCACAATCTTACTCATCTACTAAGTACACGCAGTAGAATTTAACCACAAGTGTGTGTGTGTGTGTGTGTATATAAAACTCTAATTATATATATAATAACATAGCACCCCTAGGCTGAGCTGCGGTGTATGCATACTCCACTATCAACTCCCGGTACATCACGTACTAAATGAAGGACTAATGGTTTGGTGTCTCTCTGGAACCATAAATACAAATCAAACAACATGGAGGCGAATATAATTCCAATTCTATGGGCTACGCAAATATCTACGCACCCATATGACTTCCATCTTATCGTTCTCACAGATAGGCATTTCCTAGGTTTTATATTCTAAGGTACAAGTCAAAATCTCCTCAATGGATCATCAGGATATGACTATCTCGATGAGGAAACCTCCTATGATAACAAGCAACATACGTATGTCATACACATAAAAATCATACAATAGGTATACACACAACCCATATATTTGTATCGTCGATAGAGGCATACACACATCTTATATTATAACTCCCGTACGTAGTATATTTATATTCCGAATATCCCACGTATTAGTAAATCATAAGTTTACTTCTTATCGTATATTCCCGAATATCTCTAACCACTCGAAGTGCGTTTATTATTCTCTAACATAATATCAGTAGGTAACTCACTCATATCCTAGTGGTTTAAGTCATCGTTTTCCTCGAATTCATGTGACTCGAATTATCCCTCAAATTTGTTTTTTTCTCTTAATTGATTCTAATTAAACTTAGCTCTTAAATCCCTCTCTTATGACCAAGCCTAAAACCCAACCTTAGTCTACTGGTACTTCAATATAATCCCCATTGTTTATTTATTTATTTTAAATTAATTTAGCAAGCGAATCCAGAACATTTCCCATGAATTCTAGACAAAAGAAAAAGTGGCCAAATTTTGGGCAGCTGAATCGATTCGGCCTTGGCCCGAATCGATTCGCCCCTACAGGTCTTCGTCTTCTTTATTAAATTATTACGGGCTTCCTCCAGTTTTAACATCAAAAACTCCATTATAACATCCCAAACTCTCAAATAATTATACTAGATGTTATACCAACCTATATATATTAGTTATAACGTACTATAATCAATAATTCATCAAAGAACATCAATTAATTGGATTAATTCAATATATTTTCTTAAGAACCCCAGTTTTCTCAATTTTTCTTGAAGAAATTCAATCAACCCAGATTTGTTACCATTTTAATCTCTCTAATTTGTAAGTTCCATCCTACATACACCAAGGATTTAAATCCTAAATGATTCTGATTTAATAACTTCAATCTAAATCTAAAAAATTAATCAAATCACTACATATGCATATGCATGTTCTTCCTATACCAGCATGGACATATTATATGCTCAAAATTTAGCAAGTTTAAACACTTGCCTTGACATGAAGTTCTGAATCTCTGAATAATTCTGATATGGTTAGTCTCCTTCCCTTTCGATCTACGCAATGGTGGTGTTTATGGTGCAATAATAATGGTGGTTCTAGCCCTTGGGACGTCCTCTTTTCTTCTTTGTATGGCCTCTCTGCAAGTCTATAACTTCTAACCCTTAAAGAATCCTCTCCTCAGATGATATAAACCTATTAATTTCGTAGGTCCCTTTTCTCCAAAAATACAAATGACCGAAATACCTTCCCTGGATGCCGATTTGGCTCAAAATTGACCCGGGACCCAAATTAAACCCCCGAGTACACTTTTTTGACTATTTCGACCCTTACGGACACTTTCATGCACTCGAAACGACTAGTTGGATGACTTAAAAAGAATTTCATTTTTATTTCATTAAATTGAGTCCCGACACGACTGACATGCGCGTCTCGACTAAATTACTGTAACTGTCGTGTTTTTCCCTAGCGATAATTTTAATATATTCATAATAATATATTACTTTAATCACTAAGTAATATTTAATATAATTTACCTCAATAAATACTAACCCTTTTCTCGCTAGTTAATATTTATTTTAATACTGATAAATTTCCAATAAATTTCTGATATTTAATTTTAATAAATTCCACATTTAAAGATCATACAAATTTATGGGGTGTTACATCAATCGCCTTTACGGACACCTCAATCTGCAATTAAGGTTCTGGGACGCTTCGCCCTATCCCCAAATATATTTCGAGCACGAACCCTAGAAGAAACCCCAAGAAAAACTAACATTCAAAACCTACACTAAATTTTAGAGTGTAAAAAACACAAGGAACCAAAGTATGTAGGGCTAAATTACAAATAATAAAAAACCCAAAACCCACTTAATCCATTAAAACCTGCAACAACCAACCCCTTTAGGGATTCTACCCGATCATCCGAAGGCTTTAGGCTATGGGCCAAAGGTTTTGACAACCAAATCTTATCCAATTCTTTTCTTAGTTGTTGATAAAAAATCAACGGCTCATAAACTTTATCCGATTGGACAAATCCACCTCTAAAACTCTTATAAATAAAGGTTCCCACCAACCTTGAAAAAGGACCTAAAAATCCAACATTGATTCGATTTTCTAAATTTCTTAATCTCGAGCTCTTGAGATACTCAAGCTCATTTTCTAAAAGTCCCAAAGATCTCATAGTTCAAAAAAGTGATTTTTCTTAAAGGAAAAGCTCGTGCTCCCACGGAGTCAACCCAAAAAAGGTTTGTACTTCGGAAAAGTTGCCTCTAAGAAAAAAATATAGTTAAACCCCATCATAAATTCTGCAAAAGTCAACACTTCTAGACGAAGCTCTGCCCCGCTAAAAAGCATAAAAAAGTGGGGCTTTCCAATAAATAAAAACATCGGCTTTCACAGGGAGGGTAAAAAACCTTTGCCAATTTTCTAGACAACACCCCATATATATATATATATATATATATATTGTTACAAACTCTCCATACTTGTGTACCCTCTCTAACCTGACCCCTATTTATGGGACTCGATATGCAATTTACTACGTTTATATTGGTTTAAGACTATATTATAATCCCCTTATATACAAATTTTCATGATCATATCCCAAATAACACAAATCAAATTCCATGATTCTAAAGTACAAACATTAAAACATACTTTTCAAAAGGAGTTCTAAAGAGATTATCATTGAGTTGCGTTCAGCGTGAGACTTTGTGAGCTAAGATCTAAAATTAGCTACACTCACCACTTCTCCGAGCGAATAAAGCCCATATCTATACGGCACCCCGAATATGTTTTTTCATTTCAATACTTTTCAAACATCTTCATTTTATCAAAATAGTATATTAACATATAAATATCTCAATCCAACACAACGAAAAGGATATAATAAGGACTAGTTAACATAAATACCACATTGATATACCTTTTATACCTGGTATCCCATTGCCTACACGTATATATACCTTGTTATGTTGGAACTACGTTGGCTTTGATCCCAAGTCTCTTTGGGTACGTAGGCACTATACCGAGTAAACTCGTGAAGCCCAAGCCTCATAATATGTCTTTTGATATATTATCCCCTATATATGCCTCCATTTTTAGTCCTATGCCCCTATATATTATCCAACCCATTCTTATGAACTATGTTGACTTTAATCCCAATTCCCCTTAGTTACGTGGGCCTTATACCGAGTCAAAATCATGTAGACCAAGCTTCATAATACGTATCTTGGCATATTATCTACTAGGGCTGCATCCATCCCCAATCCTAAACTCCACCAACTTCTCCTTGTCCACCCCAAATCCAATATGTAGTGTCATACTCTGCTTCTCAGCAGTAGAACATTATATCCTTGATGTAACCTCCCTACTTTTTATCTCAACTCCTCCTAGTACTACACCCTTAAACTAGCGTGAAGGATAACATCTTTCGGCTAGTAATCACCGGGATATTATTATGTTATGTTCCAATATCAGATATCTTAGGGTCCATTCCCATTTTTATATACCATATACTAGCTTTCCCCTTCCCAAGCCAAGTCTTACACTTGCATACACATCACATTCGAACATGTGTTACATCCAAACTACATAAGATTTAATCTCAAGTCTTCTTTGATACGTAGGCGCACTATTGAGTCCTCCTAGTGAGATCGATTCATCTCTCGACTTTCATCCATTATACCTAAATAATTCAAAATGAGATATCAAAATATCTCAAAGTCGCGATATTTAGCATATCCCTACAAATACTCCCATACACACAAAACGAAATATCAAACTATCTCAAGACAGTACCTCCGAGACATATTCCTACATATAAACATGAAAACACATATACACTAATTGCAACATAGATTAAACCATCTCTCACCTTTCTATCCATCCTCACAATACGAACGAGATATTAAACTATCTCAAAAGTCAAGCTCCCTTGCACAGTTATACACACTCACGGCCACCCATTATACAAGTTGAGCTTCCTCGCACACTTATGTACTTAATAAAGGTCATCCGTTATATACATAAAATCATGGATTCATGCATAAGAAAATCTTATGTACCTACACTGGTTGAAATGACATTTCTACATATCTCACTGATATCATTTTCCAACCTGAGCATCAATCTACATTTTTAGATGGACCCGCACACTAAGGTCTCTAAATAAGTTCTAAAATAACTAAAAAGTAGTAAATTAATGTAAAGAGAAATAGTAAGCATATAATTAAGGAAGTATACAGAACAAGTGGGGTGTCTAATAAATTACCCCACTCATAATTCGGTTCCTGAACCCACACAACAATAATTTTTAGACCACCTACAAACTTAAAAATCTGCCTTAATATTAGCCCCCGAAGGGCTAGTTCAAACATTTTTTATTTTTTACTATATAAAAAAAATTAGAGACTGTAAACACACTAAGAAACCCTCTTCTTCCCGCACTAAATCCACACTAGCCAAAGGGGCGTGAACTAAAACTAGACATGACGTCAACTGCATCCAAGAGCAAAGTGATCAGCACCCAAATGTTGAATTGGTAACCTAATCTCGGGGGGTGGAGAAATGAGAGACAAGAACTAATGCATCCGTCATAATACAAGTTCCCTTACCCCTTGGCCGCATTGCCAGTAGCACTCACTCAGGTCCCGCAATGGCCCACACACTTGAAATTTTACCCCAATTATAATAGTTTTAACCGAATGGGAACTAATATTTTTATCAGACACCACACACTTCATGACTTCAATATATGACGTATTTTAGATAAGTTTTCTAGTTTAAGAACTCTCACATGCTAATATCTTTTTAAAATATTCTGATTGTGTTGAGTTCATACTTGGAGCATGGGTCATTATTTTGAGAAAACTTGATGTTTGTGGATTTCATTGTTGAAAACTCTCGCGTCACAAAACTCATACACAATGGTAACATGGTGGGTTTGACGTCTTACTAGAGTGGATTTTATTATTTGAATATAAATCTATTCTGGTTAGTCCGTCTCTTTTTCTCATTTCCATTCCTCTTTATTATTAGGGACTAGGTTTGTGTAAGCAAGGGGGTGTGATTAGTCAGGAATGTTTCATTTAGTAGCCTTTATTCTTGCGCATTCTAGAATTATCGTGTCCTTTAATTCTTATATTTAAGCTCTTATATTGGATAACCCTTGTTGTTGATGTTTATATGTTTCACAAGGCCTATTTGAGCTTTCATAGGTATTGGGGATGCAAAGTGTAAAGTTGGATACGTTTCAGGAAAATTTCATCGCAAGATGAAACTTTGAGGACAATTTGATAATTTTAAACTCCATATTTTGGATAGTATGAAATTTTCAACATGTATATCATCTAAATATCTTTGTGTGACCACCAACCATTCGTCATTTCGATCCCGTGTGATGAAGTTATGGCCATTTATGGAAGGTTTTAGCATATTCTTCAAATTCAGGGGTAATTGAGTAATTTTATACTGCTCAGATTTGAGGGTTTCAAAACACCAAAATGTAGATGATTTAATTGTCTTCATTTCTTTTTAAAAAAACCACCACCTGATCGATTGACCCTCAATATCCGATCAATTGGTCCTTCATAATGACTTTTTTTTTGGGGGGGGGGGGGGGGGGTAAAAGACATTTTTGGACTGGTATTTGAGGGGTTTGGTTCTTTTTGTAATGGGGCTTCATTTATGTTAGTTTTATGTGGTTTTTTGGCTTCTTTGGTTGTTAGGAGCTCTCTCTCTCTCTCTCTCTCTCTCTCTATTTGTCTCTCTCTCTTAGGGTTTGGATTTGTAAGTGAGTATTATATCTTTATCTCTCAATTCCACAATTTTTTATGTTTTCTTTGTTAGTTTTCAAGATTTGTAACCAAGATTTATTTCAAGACAAATAACTTAGTGGCATTGATTTATCACTTGATTTCTCTTTTTACATATTGTTGTAGTTTAACTTTGTTATATTTTGTATCTAATTACATTAGGCTGAGATTGTTGAACCCACCATGTGCTATTTGGTGTTTTTCTATGATAGGATGGTTTAGGGAAGTTTTGAAGAGTTGTTTATTATTGGAATTGCACCTTAATGGATGATATAATGTATCTTTCATATTTGAAACCTTTGTGTGTTAATTTCAATGATATCCATAACACCAAACTCAAAATTTGGCTTTTATGAAAATTTGGTGAGTGACACTATAGATGTTGTATTCATTTCCTATATGAGTGTCAACCTATGAAAATGTTATCTTCTCATGTAACCATTTATAATAAGTAGTTCATTGAGGTTGTAATTATTCTCAATCGATAGTTTTTTATTTTTAATTAATTTTGTTTCAATATGTGTCTAGTTTAATTATAATATAAAAAAAATTAAAACAAAGATCATCTTTTATAGTTTTATTTGTGAAGTAATAAATCGATTAATGTCACACTCGAGGTTCTATGTCTTGTACTACTAACGTAACAACAATAATTTAAGTGAAAGGAAAACAAAACTTTATTTATGAGTATGCGTAGCATCTTATTACATATCTAGTAGTCTTCATAAAAAAGAAATAAAAAGGGTCCCTCGGAGTCCTCATAACATAGAAACAATAGGCAAACTAAAAGGTCATATAAGCTGGTAAGTTCTAGTGAAAGTATTTTGATGGGTGTTGCCATCTTTGCTTGTTACCGCCCACGCGTATGTAACTGGAAATATTTTCCTTGATAAAACTGAATAAAAATACAGAGGGGAGGGACGTATTTCTCCTTCTTCAAGTTCATTGTCCATTTGGAAGGAAACAAATAAGCAAAACTTTACCATGTAAATAATTTTATTTCTAAATAGATTGTATATATGAAGTATCAAAACTTATTTCATAGTTATATTAAAGGAAATAAATTGAGATATCAACAACACTGAAATAGGGTATATGGAGTTTTGTTGATATTAGTAAGAACAGTATGATGATTATAACTGGATAATTATTTTATCGATTCATAAGAATAAGGTTGAGACAATAATAAGATAACTCATAATTATCGGTTATAGAGGCCTCAATTGCGCAACAATACTTTTATAATAATATCCAAAACCTTTGCATGAAATCAATCCAAAACCTTTGGGAAAAGTAACTAGCTAGGCACAGTAAATAGAGTGGAACTCATACATATGTAGCAATTAAACTATACACTCAAACATCTGAGTTCTACAGGCCACATATCGCTTCCATAGGTATACCGAAAGTCTACTCCCTGAATTATAAGGTATGCTATTGGGTTTAAATGAAATCACGTGTTAAATGAAATTATTGGGTTAAGGTTTAATCGGATAAGGATTGAATCAATATTCATAGTATCTGTATGAATTACACAAAAGAGTTCATAAACGAGAACAAGATTTCGGGGCTATCACATAGTTATATAAACAAATATAGTATTCAAAAGTGTAAGCTTGAAAATAATTTCGAAGTAGAATTACCTACTTTTTTAATTTTGGGTTGTTTTAAATTTCTCTTCTTTTTCACATGAGTAAATCGAGAATACTGAAATCATGGATAGCGTAAAGTCTTAGATTATGAAGAGAAATGAAATTTTTAATAAAAGTTGGGTGAAAAACAATTTAGTTACAGTGTAAAATTTAAGGTTGTAGTTTAATATATAATTATGAAACCTTAGGTTTTTTATTAATTTCCTTATTTCCATTCATTTTTGGACTTGGTGAAAAGACTCAATTTTCTTGTATTTATAAAAAGGAACTTATATTTAAAGTTAGGAATATTTCGAAATAGTTGAAAATTTTAGCTGTTTAAAGTGAAATTTAAAAGTTGAGTTTAAAAACTTAAATTATTTTCTCAAGAAACTGCATTTTGGGAATCCAAATAAGTTGATGTTACATACCATTTTGATCAGAAAATTAAAATAAAATTTTTTAAAAAAATGAATTTTTTTTGGAGATGCACCCTCACGCGTTGCATCAAAGTCTAGACGCACCTAGGTTTGACTCCACTCTCGCATGTGTAATACACTTTATCTCCCACCTTCTATTTGTTGACTTTAGGGTTCGAAAACTTTGACCTTACTTTTGAACAGTTCTAGAATGCCATTTAGGTTGATTCGTGAATGAAAATTGTCTAACTTTTTTAAAGGAACTCAACCATATTGGTTTCAATCAATGAGGTTAACTGGTTCGAGCTATTTTTTTTGTAAAAATAGCATAAGTTTGACTTTAACATTCATGAGTTTAGGCCATGATTCGAGCTACGACACGATGATATACATAATCTAAGATCAAAATGTAGTAGAACTAGTTTGGTTTCAAAGATTTTGATTTATCATAGATCCTGAATTTTGTTTTTGAAATTTCTAGGTCCGTAATTTTCAAACTTCAATTTGGGGTAAAAAAAACTCATTTGGGGTTAAATTAAGCTTTGCACCTAGGTTCCTAAGACCCTAAGATTCAGTTCTCCCACTTTGAAATGGATTCAAAGTCAAGAGTACAGGTTCCACTATTAAAGCTCAAGCTTTAATGGAGGTTCCTGATATTCAAGACTTTTCAGTGCTTTTCCTACATTAAAACCTTCATGTAAACTCATAATTCTACTCTAAGAATGCCTAAAAACCTAACCAAATGAAAATAAACGGTAATGCTACATAAAATTATAAAACTACCAAAATGCTCAATTTTTTCTTTGTGTTTTCACTGTGGTTGTGTACATTTTTACAGTGGTGAAGAGGGGCTTTTATAATGCTAGTGAGGGTGAAGGTATTAGTGGAAAAGAAGATTGGCATTCACCTTGGTTAGGTTAAGTTTTACCAAGGTACCATGTGGGAGTACATGGGTACCATGTGTATTCCATGTGGTATAATTACCCATAAGGCGACCAGTTGTCCAAAATGATCAGGGGGTAAAGTATAATTAAATTTATTTTGATTTGGGTCCTTAGATAATATAACATGATTTTAAGGACAATTATTTAATTTTTGGAAGTTTAGGAAGGTAATGTCTAATTTGTCAAACTTGTTGGGTTGGGTTGTGTAATTCATGCAAAGTACAATTACTTTGATGAAGTTTTGTGTTTAATTTTGGGTCCTAATGGTAGGGTATGGTGTAAATAATGAGTTCTAAAGTTTCTAGGGGTATTTTTATAATTTTGAATCTTTAAGGGTTTCTTTGGTAATTATCTTCTCTTTTAGGGATTTTATCACGTATTAGTAGGTTGTTCATTTTACCTTCTTAATAAAAAAAATTGTTCTCAAAATTACCTTCAAAAATTGCGGGATAGCGTTGTCTCATAGATGCTTTTGTTTCCAATGTTGCTTCTTTCGTACAATGGTGTTGCCAAAGGACCTTTACTAGCATAATGATTTTTCATTGAAGGACCATGTTTTGCCAATAATGTATTTTGATAGGGTTCTCCTCGAAGTCATGATTAGGTCTCACTGATATACTTTCCATGGTAATAATGTGATTGGGACTAGGTATATATTTTTGTAGTTGGATAGTTATGGGGGTAGTTCTGAACGATAGGCTAGTGGCCCTGTATGTTTGATTATTTTAAAAGGTCCAATATAATGGGGTTATAACTTTCCTTTCTTTCTGAATTGAATTATACTTGTTCTTGGGGATACTCTTAAGAATACCTTATTGTCTATTCAAAATTCCAAAGGTTTCCTTTTGTTATCTGCATAACTATTTTGTCGAATTTGGGTTGAATGTAATCTTTCTTGAATGATTTGTATCTTTTCGGTGGTTTTAGTTATAATTTTGGTTCGAAAGATTCGGTTTCTCCGGATTCATTCCAAAATAAAGGTTAATGATAAGGCCTACCGTATAAGGCTTCATAAGGAGTTGCTTGAATGTTGGTTTGATAGCTAGTATTGTAAGAGAATTCTATCAAGGCGAGATGATCATTTCATGTACCAAAATAGTCCAAATTGCAAGCTCATAACATATGCTCAAGTGTTTGGATTACTCTTTTGGATTGACCATCAGTTTGGGGATGGCATGCAGTGCTTAGATAAATCTTGGTTCCCATATAAATTTTTTCTTCTTGCCATATTCTTCCTATGAATCGGGGGTCTCGATCATATATAGTGAATAAGGGTATTCCATGGAATCTAATAATTTCTTGAATGTAAAGCTCACTGAGTTTTTGAAAATAATCAATTGCTCTTATTGGTAAAAAAGGGGCAAATTTTGTAAGTCGGTCGACAATAACTCCTATTGAATTAAAACCTTGAGATGTCTGAGGTAATCTTCTGATAAAATTCATTATAATCTGATCCCATTTCCATTTTGTAATCAGGAGTGGTTTTAATATTCCTCTGAGATGTTGGTGTTCAATTTTTACATGTTGGTAGGTTAAACATTTTGCCACAAAATTAGATATATGCTTCTCCATACCTTGCCACAAATATTATTGCTTAAGATTGGGATACATCTTGGTGCTTCCTGGATGAATCATAAATCTAGAATGATGGGCTTCCTATATAATTTTTTTCGTACGGAAGGTTCTAAGGGGATACATAATTAGTTTTAAATCTTAATCCTCTCTCGAGGCTATAGGACCAATCTTCATATGTTGTGTTGTTTTGTAATTTTTATTTTTGGCTTTTTAGGAATTCATCCCCTTATTAGTTTTCCAAAATTCTTTTGTGAAGGATTAGGGGGGAATGATATTCTTAAGAATGATTTGGTTTTCAGAAGATTGTTTATGTAAGTCGTTCTCCCTTATAGTAGTTAAAAATAAAAACATACTACTGAGTGTTCCTTTTGATTTTTGACTTAGAGCATCGGCAACTACATAACCTTTCCCGGGATGGTATATTAAGTTAAATTTGTAATCCTCCAAAAACTCAATACATCGTCTTTGTCAAACATTTAGATCTTTCTGACTGAAGATATATTTGAGAATTTTGTGGTAAAAAAATACCTGGAATTCTTCTCCATACAAATAGCATCTCCAAACCTTTAGAAAAAAGACTACAGCTGCCAACTCTAAGTCGTGTTTTGGGTAATTACATTCATGGATCTTTAATTGTCATGATCCATACTCGATAACCTTTCCTTGTTTCAGTAACACCCATTTGAATCCTTGCAATGAAGTGTTCGTATACACGTCAATGCCAATATTACTCGAAAGAATAGTGAGGAGTTGGGTAGTGGTTAACTTTTCCTTTAACGTAAGGAAAGATTGTTCACATTTATTTTTGGGATAGCTTCATCAAAGGTAAGGTAATCTTTGAAAATACTTTTATGAAGCAACGATAGTAACCTGCGAGTCCTAGAAATTTTCCTAATTCTGTAACATTCGTAGGTTGTTGCCATTCGAGCACTATCGTGGTCTTTGTTGGGTCTACCTGTAGACATGTTTTGGTGATCGCATGCCGGGGAAACATTTCCTCTTTCATAATAAAATCACATTTTCTCTTCTTCGCGTAGATTTGGTGTTTACTTAAGGTTTATAGTATTATGCGCAAGTTCTCTTCGTGGTCCTTTCTAGTCTTAGAGTATATCAAGATATCATTTGTGAAGATGATTACGAATTGATCTAAGAAAGGTCTAAAGACTCTATGCATCAGGTCCATGAAGGCTACAGAGGCATTGGTTAGTCCAAAGGACATAACCATGAATTCAAAATGGCCATATCGAGCTCGAAAGGTATTTTTGGGTACATCTTCTACTTTCACGCGGAGTTAGTGATATCTAGATTATAAGTCAATATTTGAATATATTTTTTACCCTCGTAATTTTTCAAATAATTCTCCTATTCTAGGCAAAGGATATTCATTCTTGATGGTCACTTAATTATATTTAATCGATGCATAATCGAAATGCCCCATCCTTCTTTTTCACAAACAGAACCGGTGCTCTCTAAGGAGATGTTCTTGGTTGTATTAAACCTTTCTTTAACAGGCCATCAAGTTGGGTTTTAAGTTCTCTCAGTTCTAATGGGGACATACAGTAAGGAGGTATTGAAATGGGGGAGGTGTTAGGTAATAATTGGATAACGAATTCAAGTTCTCATGGTGGGGTAGTCAAGGAAAATCTTCTGGAAATACATCATCATACTTATCTAAGATAGTAGGAAAAGATGTAGATTCCTTTTCGTGAAGTTGAGAAAGTATTGATTTGATGTGACTCTTTCCTTAGAAGTAAAATGGAATTTGATACGTATTTTTGAACATTACTATTTTGTCATGGAAGTGAATATGAGCAAAGTTGGGTGATAAAACATCCATTCCTATAATCACGTCGAACTCCGTTAGGTCTAGGACTCTAATTTACTCTCAACATACTTATCTCGAGCCGTAGAATGTGTTTTTTAATACCATATTAGTGACGGTAACATTTTCAGGTGGCATCCCTATGGATAACGATATGTTAAGAGACTAGTAGATAATTACAATCGAAGCATGCAAGATGGATAGTAAAATAATGTGTTGAGCCGGAATCAAATAATATATGTGCCGAGATGTTATAAATATATGTGTTACCTTCTACCATGTCGTTATAGTTTGGATTTTTGATTGGGAGAATGGAAAATTTCTGACCTTGAGTTCTAATCATTGGTTCTTGCCTCTTTTTACGAAGCCTTTGCTGAGGTGGGTGGTTGCTAGATTTATCGGTTAGTGTTCAAGAACGTGGTTTGATAAAATTAGCAGGTAGTTAGTCATTGATGGGGGGGAAATCGAGAATATAAGTGTTGCATATTTGGGCATTGTAGCCTTATGTGTCCTACTTGGTTACACTCATGACATCGTACGGTAGATCCACCATTTCTATAATTGATTTGGCTAAAGACTCATCCGTCCTTTGGTTTGGCATAAGGATGGTCTCGTTGATTGGATTGGTTCCTAATAACGTACGAGCTTCTAGGGGTTGGAGTTGAGATTCAGTTAATTCTTCCTAACTCTTGATTTCTTTCAATAAGGGAGGCCACCTCTATCATTTGGTTAAATTTTTGAAGTTGTAATGGGATGATAAAAGTTTTAATGTTCATTCTCAAACTATGTTCAAAGTGTTTACACTTTTTGGTTTCAGTATCCACTTATTCCTAGGGATACTAAGATAATTCTGTAAACTTGGCCTCATATTATGCTACTGTCAGCTATTGCTATTGCAAGGTTAGGAATTCTACTATCATCTGATCTCTCATTGATTAAAGGAAGTACCTTTTAAATAAAATATTATCGAATTGATTCCAAGTTAAGTTATCAACATCTCTGGATCAAAGAACAGACTGCCACCAAAAATTTGCTTCGCCTTCAAACAGATATGTGGCATATTTCACTTTAAGTTTAGGGCTTATACCTACTCTGTTTAGAAATTTAAGTGTCTAACGTGTCCATTTTTCTACTTCTAGAGCACCAAATTTTTCCTGGAATGCTAGTGGTCTTTATCGAATAAATTCCTTAAGCGCGGTCATCCTTCGATTCTCATCCAAAATCTCATTATTAACCGGGTGAAGTGGTAGTTTATTTTGTTTCATCCTGGTCAAAGTGGTTAGTTCTTACAGACAACGTAATAGTCCTTCATTGGTCATAGGTGGATTTAGTACGTGTGGTACATTTTGTTGTTCTCCTTAGAATCCACTGGCAGATGCTTGTATATTAACCATCTTATATAAAATAATATACTAAGGATATAATGACAATAGAGGTAACCGAGCATACTTGTTGTGTTGATATCACAACTATGTTACATGGGGATATAGTACAGTCAAAACTTGTGATAATAAAAGTACATACTTATAGGTTACTATTTTATAACTCCTATGGATACTAACAGTTGGTTAGGTCTACTAAACTTAGTTTGGAACATGGTGTTCACTCTTTCTCACACACATACAGAATCTCAATGAAAGATACCGTATCCCTCGTGGGTTTTATTAATTACAACTATATTCCTTTCCTTAGTTTAATTTAAGCAAGATGAGGTCTAGCACTGTCAAATTTGGATCTTGGGTCAGAAGGATCAGAGTCATTCGAGGTAGTGCCAGAGGTAGTGGAGGTAAAATAGCTGGTGTTGGATGAAATTGGGTCGTAATCAATTGGGGAATCTGAGGAATGACGACGTCCCATATGTTCATGTTTGCAAGATAGAATTAGTTACAGGATGTAATAAGAAATTTTTTAGTAACAAGTATTAGGGTGGCAATTTTAGGAATGAAACAAAAACACGACACGGAATGACAAGAAATTGACCCAAAATTGACACGATATGTCATGTCATGTCGAGTTTTTTACACGAAGTCGTTCCCTATCGTGTTCGTGTCAAAATTATGAGACATGTTATCGTGTCTTATAACGTTAATCATATTTTTATTCAAGTTATAGTGTCCATTTATGCTTAATTTAGCGTGAAATTTTAATAAACTTTGTTATTCGTGTCGTGTCGTGTCGTGTTATTTTTATTGGATCGTGTTCGTGTCAACTAAAAAAATGAATTCGTATCGTGTCATGTCATGTTCGTGTCCGAAAAACCCTTATCGTGTTGTGTTTTGTCAGCCCAAAACAAGGCCCAAAAACACGAATTTCCACCCCTAAGTAGCATGCTTACTATAAGTTTGGTATAGGCATAAAAACCTCTCGGTCCCATATAGGCATAAAACATGGCGCTCGCTCTGATACCATGTTGTCACACCTGAGGTTATATGTCTTGTAATACTAAGGAAACAATAATAATTTAACTAGAAGGAAAATAAAACTTTATTTATGTGGATACATAGCATCTTATTACATATCTTGTAGTCTTTATAAAACAAAAATAAAAAAGGTCACTCGGAGTCCTCATAATATGGAAACAAAAGGAGAGCTAATAAGTCACATAAGCTCGCAAGTTTTGGTGAAAGCATTCCAATGGGTGATGTCATCTTTGCTTGTTACCGCCCACATGTATGTAACTGAATATATTTTCCTTGATAAAAGTGAATAAAAATCCAGTGGGGCGGAGGGTATTTCTCTTCTTCGAGTTAATTGTCCATCTGGAAGGAAACAAATAAGCAAAACTTCGCCCAAGTAGATAATTTTATTTCTAGGGTGATTGTATATATGTGAGTTTGTTTAAAATTAAATTAAGTATCGAAAGTTATGTCATAATTATATTAAAGGAAACAAACTGAGATATCAACATTAATGAAACGGGGAATATGGAGTTTTGTTGATATTAGTAAGAACAGTATGGTGATTATAACTGAATAAATATTTTTTCAAGTCATAAGAATAAGGTTCAGGCTATAAAAGGATAACTAATACTTATCAGTTATAGAGGCTTCAACTGCATAGCAGTACTCTTATAATAATGTCCAAAACCTTTGGATAAAATCAATCCAAAACCTTTGGAGATAAAATCAATCCAAAACCTTTGGAAAAAGTAACCAGCTAGGCACACTAACTAGAGCGACACTCATACGTATGCAGCAATAAAACTAGACACTTAAACATATGAGTCCTATAGGCCAAATATCGTTTCCGTGGTAATATCGAAAGTCTATTCACTGAATTATAAGTTATGCTACTGGGTTTAAATGAAATCATAGGTTGCATGAAATTATTGGGTTAAGGTTTAATCGAATAAGGATTGAATCAATATTAACGGTATTCTTAAACTGAACAAAAGAGTTCATAAATGAGAACAACAGTTCAGGGGCTATCACATGGTGATATAAACAAATACAGTAATTCAAAAGTGTAAGCTCGAAAATAATATCGAAATAAAATTGCCTAATTTTTATAATTTTGCTCTTCATTTTCATGAGTAAATCGGGTATTCTGAAATCATGGATAGTGTAAATGTTTAGAGTATGAAAGAGAAATGAAATTTTTAATAAAATTTGGGATGAAAAACAATTTGGTTACAGTGTAAAATTTAAGGTTGGGGTTTGATATATAACTAGTTGTTAACCCGCACGATGCGCGAGCGAGTTTCAAAATATAATATTATGTAACTTGGAGTGTTCAGAATTATATAAATGGATAAATTGAATATATAAAGGGTAATTTTTTTAATAGCATTACCAGTGGTAATGCATATTAAAAAATTACTGAGATTAAATCTGGTAAATTACCACATTACCATTGGTAAATGTGGTAATTAACCACATTTATATAATTAACATATAGTCTTTACAATGTAAATGGATATTGGAACGTTATTTTATAGTATTTCATTTTTTCAAAATTTAGTAGAACAACAATTATTTTAAATTGCATGAAGAAAATATAGGCAAAAAAAAATTTTGTTTAAAGATACAAAAATTGAGATAGATAAACTTCAATATATATTGTCATTTTTCTATAACATCCCCTGTGAGAAGCTGATAATTAATCATAAAATTCATTCTTCATACTAATATGATAATTTTTAGTTTATAAATATCATAGGAACAAAAAACAATTAAGAAAAACAATATCTACAAATGGTACTTCTATAGACTTACTCTAGTAAAATCTTATACTATTAAGTTCGAACCCTATATCTTAATTTAATCACAAAGCAGACCCGTTTACGGCCCAATCTAGTATTTGCCATTATAACATAATTTAATCTTAGTAATTAAATATTATTAAGACTCACAATAAAGTACCATGCTTTATAAAATGTGAGGAACAAAGTAGCCTTGATTACAAACAAAATGAAATCCCAATTGCAAAGAAAAATTAGAGAATGAAAAAGGCCAAAGTCTCATCTTTTTATTCGGTACCACACTAACAGAGCCACAAATGTTAATATTGAATCAGAAGATACATGTAGCAGAGATCCTTCTTGCTTCCTACAGATTTGGTTAACTATAAAGACTCTGTTTCTCAAGCTGTTAAGAAGGGTAAAAAGGAAATAAACATAGAGATACATGAGAAACATAATATTTGTCCAAATTTAACTAAAAGTATGAATGAGTATTCCTTTAAGTCAATACAGCTTTGAACTTCCCCATAATACTGACACAGAATTTTGAATTATTAAATAACACTTAACTAATTATTTGACATACAACTTGTGAGGACTATTTGTTTGAATGTGAAAAAATATATATTTAATTGTGTGGGATATATATATATATATATATATATATATATATATATATATATATATATATATATATATATATATATATATACATACATACATAATACCAGTTCCCGAAGGCACGGAGAAAATTTTTCGAAGTATTGAATCATGTTTAATTTAAGCCATAAAGTTTTTTTTAACAAATTAAAAATTTTTGGAAACATTTCAATGGTTTATAGGACTATCCACCATGTTTAAGAAATAAAAAGTACTCCAACAATAATATTCAAAATATAATTGAAGTCCAAAAGATTTTTTATATAACACAAATAATTGTAAACAACTTTAAAAAAATGGGCATAATTTTCTTCGTTTATAGAATTATCCATCATGTTTAAGAAATAAAAAAATACTCGAACAACGATACTAATTGGAGGTATTTTGACAAATAATACGTGTACAATTAAGAACTTGTGACGTTACGTATCGCACGAATGCAAGGATTGACTAACTATTGCACTTGAAAGTAACACAGTGCACTTAAAAGTAATAACACTGAAGAACTACGGGAAAAAATGAGTTTACATGCTCATCCAAAATTGTTCGACGACTAAACGTACATATGATCACTTCACCCAGCCAAGTTCGCAACTACACCCTTCATGAAAATTGAGCAAGCTATCAATTTAGGAACTCCACAACACGCACACCAATAAAAGGTTGGGGGACATACATTAACAAGCTATAACTTTATCCAAACGCTAAAACTCGGATGATATGTTGGGAGCCACCTCAATATGAAGAATTTCAGTTAATAATATATTGAAAAAATAATAGCAAAGTTCATATTTTTAGCTCAACCAATTAATGGCAGTGACATAAGGCCAACCTATTAGAATTAGCAGGGAAAATGGATTCAAACTAGTGGGCAACATTTTATGTGTGTGCGCGGGGGGGTGGGGTGGGGGGTGGGGTGGGGTGTAGTACCTGTTTCATTTTACTTCAACGCCCCATAAGTGTATTTTAATCAACCCAAAGGTAGCACTAAAAAGAACGAAAGAAGGCAATATACTCATGTTAAACAATAAAAGAGAAAATATGTAATGCACAGGCCGGGCGTGGGGGTGTAAACATAAAATGCATCATAATGAGATGTTAACCAAAAAATTTCATATTATGTACTTAAATCAAGAAAACTTCTAAATTTAAAAATGCTAGAACACTTTAGCTAAAGTACGTGGCTACAAATTTACCGACAGTATAAACAACGTTATGAAATTCTCAAAATGTTATATTCACAGTACATATAAACAAGGAAAATCAATTATTTAAGAAGTAAATAAAACCCCTAAAAGCTTTATGAATTTTTTCCTTCAAAAATGGTACTTTTATACTAAAACATATTGTACTTTGTAGTTTACAATACATTAATAAAAATTTTACCTTTTCACCACCTAAAATTATAAGTTCTTCATTCGCAAACTGAACCAAAATATTATTCTAGTCTTAAACCTAAAATATGAAAATAGAAATAAAAACCAAACATTAGAATACTAAGATTTATGGGTTCTATGGAAAGGACATCTCTTATCTCATATAATATAAAACTGAGATTATGAAAAAAATTTAGACACAGATGAACCCTTAAAATTATAGAGGATAGTTGCAGGAGATTAACCCGTAAATACTCTTCATCCTTATAATATACAAAAAGAAACCCAACAAATGCCCATATCTGCATACACACACAACTTATTCATGGTACTTATAAATATACATTAAAACATGCATTCACATAAATAAATATGTATAAGTATGAAATTAAACAACCAAATTATAACGAGGACTCAACAAAAGGATAATAAAAAAATGATATGAGAGAGTTCAAAAATCCCAGAAAATGCCCAGATTGTCGATCGTACATGTTCATTATTAAAACATTAAAAATAATAATGTCCGTAATAAATTAAATAACTAATTCTTACTAAGATCACTAAAACAGCACAAAAAAGGAACTCGAAACCATTAAAAATTAAAAATCTACGATTGTCGATCGTACATGATGATCATGTACTCCTGTCAATTGGTGGAAAGCTTGAGAAATTTGATGCAAAGATTCTTCCACACCTCCCGGTTAGACTCACGTTCATCCGCATTAAGGGTGATAAAAAAATAAAGAAGGGATCATATTGTTCAAAAAGATTCCACTGTGGTTACGAAAACTGATAAAATCAAATGGGGACACACATAAAAACAATACACTCAAACCTTAACTACGATCGTGAAATTAGTACCTCCAAAACCACAATAAACATAAATTTGTTATCACACATTGAAGAATGTAAAGAAAACGTTTTAAGTTTTTCAGACCATATTTTCCAACAAATGCACACATTTTGACATCCCTCAGTCAACACCCAAATGAGCCTAAACAATTAGTAATCAGTTCGCCCAAGAGGATGAAGGTTCTAAAAATTTGGAAACTTCAACAATCATATAAAAATTTTGTATTAAACCAACAAAATGTTCAAACGGGATTGATATTGATGATCTGACGGAGTTGGGATGATGAAGAGTAATTCTCAATCCAAAAGGGCATATAATTTGTAGCGTACTCCTGAGTATGAATATGTCACATCTGCCATGTAAATAGAAAAAAACAATGTTAGTGATAATCTACAACAAAAAATAAAAATAGAAAAATAATGAAATGTAAAAACAACGGTAGACCAACACATTAATAAAAAAATATATGATTTAAATCTAAAAGTAAGTATCAAAAGAAAATCTAAAAAAATAGTTTAAATAATTAAAAAAATCAAATTAGAAAATTCAGATCTTTGAGAAAAACAAACTTAAAAAGAAGATCAAAATCTAAAACCAAACTAATGTTATAAACAAATTACTCCCCGAAATCAGAAGTTTACAACACATATCTAAACATGGAAATGAAAACTCTTTAGATGAAAGAAAACAACATAATATATTAGCTTTAAGTGAAGAATGATATTAAGAGAAAAAAGTGACTTATAGATGCACGGTGGGTCAAGATAGTTCAAAATAGAGAGAGTTTAAAGAGAATGATGGGGGGGACCCAAGGTAACAAAGCATTGTTAAAGATGAAGCTCAGGTAGTACTCACATGAATCCATGAGAGGAACTGTGAGATATACCATGGTCTTCATAGAGAGAGATACAGTTTGGAGATAATGGAAGACAACTATGCTGAAAAATGTGGATCGTTTTGAACCATTGAGAGGCTGAGATATTTGACTCGCTAAACCTACCCTCTAAGATATCCTCATTTGGGACAAATCGTGCAATAAATTATTTACTATCAATACCAGAAAATATTAAGAGTATAGATTAAATCAAATCAACAGACTTATTGAAAATTCATTCAACCTTTGATGTCTTCTATCAACTTTCAAGAAACTTCTCCACAACCGAGAACCTGCATAACGAAACACCATAATTTAACAAAATAAATTAAGAAAATTTTGATCTAATAACACTGGATAAAAAATACAATGCAATTTAGTAAACTGTTACACTAATGAAGGAAACAAAACTTACATGTTAATAAGTTACTATCAAAGTCCTTTTTCTTCAAATATGTAAGGCATGTGTGTCACATAGCCAGTTACACAATAGTTTTTAAGATAACCCACTCAGTGTAGCTTACACCCTCATGATGTAGTATTAAAAACAATGTTTAACTTGGAATTATCAAAATAATCCCAACTAAACTGTTATGAGAACTTGTACTAAACTGTTATAATCCCAACTAAAATGTTATTTCATTTTATAAATTAGCATGCTTGCATTAACCCGTAGTTACATGCTTAAACAAAATAAATACTTATTGTCAAATGAAAACTAATAAGATAAAGGTAAGATCTAATAATCTACCAGTAAAACGGATTAGCTACCATAAGAAACCACTATAAGAAAAAATAGAGTACCAGTATTAAGTTGTGATTCCAGAACACAGCTTAACCAAAAAGGCCCAAATTCCAAATCCTAATCAACTGGAGATCATAATTTAACTACGTATGTTTTGTTCTACCATGTTTATGGGAACTTATCCATGTAAACAGAGTTCCAATATGTCTTGCTCTTTATTTGTCGGATCGTACTTCTCTGTTTCAATTTTAGAAGACTATAGCGGAGTCTAGATCATGTCTCACCTGTGAGATAAAGGAGTTTCATCAAAATAATCAATAATCAATAAAAAAAATAGTTTACTTAAATGCCAAATAAGCAAATGCCTGAGGTAGTCCACTAACTTTCTTTATTTTAACCGCAGGAGATCATCAAGAGTTCATCAAGTAGCCAATTTTACAAAGGCCTAGTCATACCAAACAAATTTACCCATATGAGTCATAACCGCTGGGAAAAAAAGAAAATAAATCGAACATCAACTTTTCTTTAAAAAATATGGAGTCAATAATAGGTTGCTCTTTTACCATTTTAACCAAAGGCTACTCTTTTACCTTTTTTCCCAAATGATGCTCTTTTACCATTTTTCCCAAATTTACCCAAAGGCTGCTCTTTTACTATTTGTATCTACAACATGTTTCTGATCCAGCTTATTTGGTACAACAGATGACTGCCATATGGCAGCTCGAGCTCGTCTAAGGCTTTCTAACTTGACACAAAAGTGGTCATACCTTCAACAAAATATGGTGGTTCATTAATGGTACACACTTGAATTGAATTGAATTTATTTTTGTACATTTTTATTGATATGTTCCTATATTTTGTCCACTTTCAGATCTCTCATAAAGCTTATTGCATTCCCCATCTATAAGTGTCGCGAACCCAACAGCGTTTTGAATAGCAACAGTGCTATCTGAGCTCGTGATCCCTCCATATAACTCTTGGCCAAATTGTTCAGTGTCCCAGATGTAAGTATCGTCGACGTCTTCATCAGTGCCCCGTACATAGGTATCATTGATGTATTCCTCCATAATATCTACCTCCACCGTTACCTTCATAAAAAAGGGTATCACCCTGATCAGTAGAAACTAAATTCACTTTAGTGGCATATCCATAGATGGCATATCCATAGAAATTGTAGGTGAAATAAATTACACATGAAGATCACAATAACAATACCTTTGAAAGATGGCATGTCCATAGAATTGCTAAGAGTCACTACCTAAACATAAGACAATAAAAAATAAAAAATGTTAAAGAGAACAAAAAAATTGTTAGAAATACATAATGAAGAGAGCAAAAGAAAGAGAATGATGACATATTAGAAATATTAATAACTGATTAGGGTATGCTCAAAAATCAATAGTGCCATCCAAAAAAATCCCATTTGTCGTCTTGATTAATACAGGTAACCAAATGAAATCAAAAGTGCGCCTTTCATTTGCATTCAGTGTATTTTGTATCGGGAGGAACCAAATTTCTCTTTTTCCTCATTTGTTCCTTCTTCTTCACCACCTAATTTCTTCCATTCCCTTTCTTATTTAATTTTTGCTTTTTTCTTGGCCTATGCCTATCTGAAATCAAAACTGTCTAGTTTTCTTCATCTCCACTAATCTAATCATCTGACCAACTCTATCCGTCTCCAACTTTTCCTTTTGGTGTGACACTGATCAAGGAAGCTGAACCACAAGTGAGCACGATGTATTCTTTTCTACCCTTGGAACTGTGGGGGTAATTAACAACTACACCACCTATAAATCCAGGATTCCTAGAATCAACACACGTTGGGCAACATTTTCAGGATATACTTGAAATACTTCTCTAGCTTTAGCTCCCCTTGACAGAGATCTATATAATGAACAAAAGAAAGCCTTCAGTCTTAATCGAGGCTAGTAGGAGGACTTGTCAGCATTGCACAACCACTAAACATCGGATATGCCAATGTCACCATAATAAATATTTTGTGTTGGGAAAGTAAGAGACAAAAGAAGTCGATGCTTAAAAGAGGGAGTAGATAGGGTTCTAGGGAAGGACACATAATCTATTGAGTACATAATCATTTCATAAAACATTTATAAACCTATAATGTATAAATATCATGGAAAATTAATAGAAGTATATGACAGCGAAATTAATAAATCGAAGTGAAAAAGAGAATATGTATCTTAAACCAAACGGTCCTAGTGTCATAGAATGTAAAATTTTAAGAATAAGGTGTGGAATTAACTGACAATGAATTGTGAAGGAATAAGCTCCAAAACTAAATGTGATTGCATAACAAAGTGAAGGAATAAACTGTAAAAGTAAATGTGATTGCATAAAAAACACTTGTATTTAAGTGATCCTCCTTTACCTTTTTATGATACCCAATAAATAAAAACCCCAAAAATGTTATATATCTTAATCATTATTTCACAACACCAATATATTTTAAGTGCAGCAAAACCCAAATTATAGCAGAGGGAGTGGAAAGAGAGCATTAAGACGAAGATCATCAATTCTTTATCGGTGCTTTGGCGATGTAGCTGATCTGTAAATCTAATATGAAAAGAGAATTCATATCCAAAATTTGACCATGAAAATATGAAATTATATAAGGAATCAACAATGCTAAGGAAAAAGTTCCTCCATTTCCAAAGTTAAAGTCCACAAAATATTTAGTAATATAACTGATCAATTAGCATACCTATAATATATAGATTTTTTTATGAAAAATAGAGATAGGATTACAAACCTGATACTTGCAACTCCATCTAAGACCAATGGAAAAACTTAGCAGCTTACCCTGTAAGGTAAAAATAATATTTCAATAAGGTAGATGAAGAATATTCAAGTTTATAACAAAAAATAATTAATTCTTCAACCAATCCCAATTGTTGTTCACTAAACAAATCAAACATATAACATATAGAAACCCATTTTGTACTTTTGAAAAGGAATGCTTTTTTGTTCTTTAGACTACATATTTTGCATATATATTTCAATTCAACCCAACTGCTATTATTTTAAAAAGACGGGAGTATGGAATTCATACCAATGAGAGAAACCTTACCAAAACATTTTTTTGGGTGAATTATGTTTGCAAAATTTCTTTCTTTCAGAGATTTAAGTAAATACTTAGTGTGCATTAAGTATAAATTACTTAGAGAAAAATTCACTTTCTTTGGCACTTTAGCAAATACTTAGTGCGCACCAATAAAAAATTCTTTCCGGTTGAGATTTCTTTGTGCTCAATACGAAATTCATTAGATTATAAAAAAAATAAGTTCATGAAACAAATAACAAATCAAAGCAGAGGAGAGGGGAGGAGAGATTGCTAAAAAAATAAAAAAAATCTAAAAACCTAGAAGTAAGGTTCGTAGAAGAAATGCAGCAATGGAAGATTTATACCTTGAAATCAGCTTTGTGCATGAATGCAGATTGGATTTGGAACACAACTTCATGGGTAAACAGAAATCTTCTGAGATGGTAATGAGAGGTATTGAAAAGCCTAAGATGAATTACCGTATCTATACATTTGGCAAGAGGTAAATGTAAGGGAAGTAGTAATATGGGGTTTGGAAGAGAAAGGGAGGGGGAATTCAAATGATTTAGAATATAGGGAGCCAAGTTGTGAAAATGAATATAGGTGAGAAATGAATTGAAGAAAATAACCTACGTGGTGATCTGTTACGTGTATAGCCTCTTTGGTGAGGAGTCCTAAATGCTTGTATAGCATTTTATAATAATATAAAGATTATTCAAAATTTAGGTTTTTTACTAATTTCCTCATTTCTATTCATTTTTGGACTTGGTGATTAGAGATAATTATGTTGTATTTATAAAAAAAAATGACTTATATTTAAAGTTTGGGGTTATTTTCAAATAGTTGAAAATTCTAGGTGTTTAAAGTGAACTTCAAAAGTTAAGTTCAAAAACTTTAAAAACTATTTTCTTAAGAAAATGCTTTTTTGGAATCTAAACAGGGTGATGTAATGTACAATTTTGATTAGAAAAATAAAATAAAAGTTTGGTAAAAAAATAGATTTTATTAATTGGAGACGTGCCCTCATGTGTTAGGTCAAAATTCAGATGCGCCTGGGTTTGACTCCACTCTCGTGCGTGTAATACACTTCATCTTCTACCTTCGATTTGATGACTTCGAACAGTTCTTATGGCCATCTCATTTCCTTCCTCTTCCTTCGGGGGGGGGGGGTTTCGACTCTCGCGCGGGCAGCTGGATGGAGAGAAGAAAAAGGCGTCACCCTTTCTAGGGGCACTTCAGCCATCATCGATGGAGGGTTATATAAAAAGATAGAATCACCAGCCTATTTTTCACAAAGCAGGCAAAAGAAAATGTTGTTGCCTCTAGAAAATGGCATCAAAGACATACTAATGCTGATACGACGTAAATATTGTTATTTCACTCGTTAACCTACGTGTTATTAGCCCCCTTGGATATCTTAATCCCTATATTTATTCTCGTTAACCAGACAACCTCGGATTTATATATATACATGCTTTATAGGGGTTAATTGAGCTTTTGTAGGTATTTCGGTACTTAGTATGGAGTTCGGACGCATTTTGGCGAGTTTCCGTACAAATCCGCACATGCAAGGGTGATTCGGTCATTTAACCATTTGGGCACCTGGACCATTGTCTTCATGAAAGTTTTATCCGTATGTGCGAGCTTTTCTTATCCGCAAATGGTGTGTGAATCGGAGCCCTAACAAAGAAGTTATGGATATTGAAGTGGAAGAGAAAGACAAAACAACCTAAAACACAGGAATTGAAGAAAACCTACAAGTGGGAATCGATTCGCTCCCTTAGAGAATTGATTCGATGTAATCCAGTGAAGCAAGTCTCCTTGAGTGAATCAATTCGTATTTTTCCCGAATCGATTCGCCCCTTATGCAGTATCAAAATATCTCCCATCCAAATCGATTCAGATTTGGCCCGAATCGATTCGGGTCTGCAGTTTTTCTTCTCTTTATTTACAAGTTTTCCATTTTTGTGGGATTATATGTATACCATTTCCTTCTCATTTTGAGAAATGTCTTACATTTCACATTAGAGGTTAGGGTTTGGGTGTTGAAAGCTCTTTTTCATCTCTCTTTGGTTGTGACCCCTTTGGGTATTGTAAGTTGAACTATTCATCATCTTCTCCATTAATATAGTTTTATTTCTTGATTTATTTCTTTGTCAATTAGGTTTACATGCTTGTTAATAAGTTTGTTGTTGTTCTTTATTGATTTGATTAGTTTAGTTTTATTTTAATTAGTTTCATTCATTCTTAGCCCTTAGTTAAATAGGTTCGGGGTTGTGTCCCGCCATTAGCGGGCCTCGAGCTCCGAAAGTTGATTTTTGGGTAAAATTGAATTTAATTAAAACCTTGAGCATTAAAGCGGATTGTTATGCGTTTATCTTTCTTGGTCACGCAACGTTGAAGTTTAAAGCGACAATACGAATTTAATCGTGTGTGACCATTTTCGATTGAATGTTTTATCAAGTATATTTGGGTTAGAATCCCTTCATGCGTGATGCTTATGCTTAATCAAAATGCTTAGTTAAATGCTTTCGAGCTTGAATTCTAATGAGTTTTTTCTTCGACCCGTGTAGTGCGATGTGATCCCGATCCTCACTTTACTTTCGTGTAGCGTAACTTATTCTTTTTTTCCTTTTTCACCATAACCATAAATCACCTTTTACACTTTTATTTTAGAAATAATAAATCAATTAAAACCTATACAACACTCCCTGTGGATTTCTCAATACCCGACTTACTGCTATACTTGTATCACAAGAGCAGTCGTAATTTTGGTTTTTGTATTAACATGGTGAAACGAATTCAATGATTATCATTTTGACGCGATGCTACTTTTCTCACTTGATCAAAATAGCATCGTTGCCGGGGAGTGTTTAGTTATAGACTATAGTGGATTTAGTATTTCATAATATTTCTTTTATTCATATTTGTATTCTTTATTTTATCCTTTCTTTTTTACTTGTGCTATATTATTTCGAGAAATTAAAATTTTGACGCTTGTCGTTTTATTGAATTAGCTTATTTTGAAATGTCTCGCTATAACTCTTTGCATGACTTTAATTGTTTTGATAACAGTTTTCAAAGTTATACTCCTAATACTATGCGAGAATGCCTACAAATTCTTAAGGATGAGCGCATTGAGTATGAAATTCAAGAGTATGTAAGTAATCTCTCATTGCCTTTAGAGGAAACTTTGCGTGGTGGGAATAAGGAAATGAACGATGAAGTTGCAATTTATGATGCTTGGACAAATAAAAATGTCCAACTTGATGAGATCATTTCTTCTTCAAAAAGCCAGGTTGAGGTTGAAACTTGCGTTTCACGTACATTCCGTTTTTAGGAAGAAATAATTGAGAGTGATCCAAGCACTGTCGATTGTCCCTTACTTCCTTTATTCCCTATTATTCTCAAACTGTTAAATTTATCACAATAACCGGTTGAAATTTTTGAGGACTTTGACCCGATTCTTAGACGGAATGTTATTTTGAGATACTTCATCTCATGGGACTTGCACTTGCCCCACCTCCCCTTCCAATTGAAAAACCTTGGGGATGTGATTTTGATTTTCCCGAGATTAATGTTGTCTTGTCCCCCATTTTATCCAAATCCCCTATCACCCACTATAATTTTTAATTGGTGATGGTTCATTTCTTACGCCTTACACATGCCTTCCATTTTTCAAACGGAATTCATATTTTTGGGAGGCATGCTTTCTTTGGAGGGTCCACCACTGATCTTTCAAAGTCAAATCCCTTTTTGGGTGGACCCTCAACTATTTAGACTTCTAGTGTATTGTTAGTGTGTAGTATAAATAGTAGGTTGTAAATAGTTAGCTTTTTATTTTTTATTTTTTTTATTTCTTTGTTTAGATTTTCTTCACTTTTCATTTAATCTAGTGTAATTAGTTAAAAAAATTTATTGCTTTTCGTTATGCTCAATACTAACTTGTTTTGTAGATTATTTCTCATGCTTATGGAGATCACTCCAATTTTGGGTAATATTGTTCTTTTCCTCTCTTTGTGTTGTGTTCTTAATGCGCATTGAGGACAATGCAACATTTAAGTTAGGGGGTGTGAGATATTTTATCCATTTCTTGTGTAGTCCATTGATTTGAAAACATGTTAGTTACAAAGCATGCTTTTTGTTAAAAATTAAAAAAATTCAAAAATATTTTCTTTCTTTTTTCTCCTTTCTTGGGCATTTTGCCTTGTTTCCGATTATAAATTTCAATAATTGCCCAATCCAATAGACAATTCAATGATTCATGTTCTCGATTTTATAAGTTATTAGACTTTAGTCCTCAAATCATTGATATTATGAATAACTTCATGAATTAAACTTTATCCCATGAGCAGATGCGCTTTTCTTGTTCTATTGATTTAGTTTAATATTTTTATAACTCGGTAATAGTTTGTTGCATTGTATATACTTACATAAGTGAGCTTCGAGACATACCTTCATTTATGAGTGTCTCGTTAATCTCATTATTTTTTCATTACATCGTTCATTAATTGAGTATATTTTTGGAATGTGTTACTTGAGCATGATTTTCAAAGTTTATTTTGACTCGAGAGTTGCGTAAAATTTATGAAATGATCATAGTCAATGTTTGTTATATCACCCATATTAGCCTTGACCTCACCTTTTATATATTCCCTAGTCAACCACATTTGAGCTTAAATATAGCCTTTCGTTTCATTACCCAAAATCCCATAACCAACTCCACATTGGAGTTTTAAACCGTATATATTACCTTCATTACCTTTTTTGGAATGTTTCTTGGGATTGAATGACGTTGTGTAGTGTGGTTGCAATTTAAGCATATGAAAAGAGTGAGAAAAGTAGGAAAAAAAAGTAGTGAAAAAGAGAAGTGAAAAAAAACATGAGAAAAGGAAGAAAAGAAAAAGAAAAGAGAAAGTTTGTATATGTTGTATATAGTTCAATAATCCTTTTTACTCTCCAATTGTTATATCTAATGCTTATATGGAACTTGTTTTCCATTTTCGATATTTCCCATGATTTTGCATTATCCCGAGTTTTCATCTCTGAACAATTTGAATCCGTATATATTTACCCTTCATTTCGTACCTTAACCCCAAGCCTACATTCCAACCCTATCAAGTCCTATGTGATCTTAGGGTGGATTTAATTTAAAAGTTGAAATACTTTGATAATATGTGAAAATAAATTTTGGCTCCTTTAATGAGCGGTATCTTTCATTGAGATTATAAGTTTTTATTTCCTATGTAGTAATCTTCATTTGTGACATGTGTGCGGCCTTGTTTCCATTTATATTTACTCGTTATGCCCGTATGCCCCGTGTATTACCTCCCCTTCTGAGTGATTTCATTTGTTGAGTGTAATGCTCGTGAGGATTGAATATATGCTTGCTTCAATGTTTATCCGATTTATTTAAGTTTTAGCCAAATCATATTATGCATGTGCTCTCCCCCTCCCACTTTTAAAGTTTCAATTCTATGAGGTGCATTAAACATGTTAATAACAACGAACTTTAGCTTGAATTCATTCAATATGATAATAACATGTTTGAAATCTTTTTCGTTGTTGTTGAGTTTGTTGCATGTTGGGTTGGGCATATTTTAAAGAAACTGTATGATGTTTATGGGTTTCATTCCTGAAAACCGTCACGAGATGACACTCGTCCACTAGGGTAACCGAGGGATTTAATGGCTTATTACATATGTTAAATTCAATCATTTGTCCGTGAAAGTGGCCTTATGTCGTTTGAGTAAAACGTCTCATTTGAAGATTCAATAAGCTTTCTCTCAGATGAGAAAGTTTACTGAATTAGTACTCGGAGTATTACCTAAGGAGAGTCTTAAGGGGTCCTAGACTATGGTGTCTACAGAGTCCCTCGACGGGTGAGCTTGGAACAAGTGAAATCCGTCGAATAAACACCATATGGATGTTTGGGAAAGAGGTCAATTATGTGGACAAAAGGGATGAGGATGACCGATTTAGAGGGTCGATATCGATTCTAAGGACTTAAAGTAATGCTTTGGATGATCAATTACGTGGATCTAGGTCAATTATGAGGAACTAAAGTTATAGAAAACAATTCTGAGGGCTAAGGTCAATTCTGAGCACCTAAATTCATGACGACTAATTCTAAGGGTCGAGGTCAATTTATAGGACTTAAAGTTTGGGTTTGGGCGACCAATTCTGAGGACCAAGGTAAATTTTGAGGACCTAAAGTTTGAATAACTAATTCTGAGGGTCGTGGTCTAGTCTGAGGACCTAAAGTTTGGACGATCGATTATGGGGGACGAGGTCAATTTTGAGGACCTAAAGTGATGACAACCGATTCTGAGGGTAGAGGTGAATTCTGAGGATCTAAAGTTGACGAGATCGATTCTAATGGTCGAGGTCAATTCTGAGGACCTAAAGTGGTGACGACCAATTCTTAGGGCCGAGGTGAATTCTGAGGACCTGAAGTTAAGACGATCGATTCTGAGGGCCAAAGTAAATTATGAGAACCTAAAGTGATGACGATCGATTCTAAGTTTTGATGTCAATTCCAAGGACCTAAAGTGATGATTACCGATTCTGAGGATCGAGGTTAATTATGAGGTCCTAAAGTTAGGACGACTAATTCTACGACTAAAGGTCAATTTTGGGGAGTCTTTAATTTACTTTTGTACTTGTAGTTTTGTTGAGGATTGTGTTGTTATGAGAATATGGGGAAAGACATATGACTGGGGATTATGTCTTTTTTAGAGGAGGTAGCTTTGTTGAGGAAACTAAAATTCTTGTGGTGAATGATTTGGGAGAAATTTTAGTTTGGGGATTCTTCTGCGGATTTGGGGAAGCATTTGATTTTGGATTCTGCTAGGGAATCGTAGTGGACTTTTGTGATGCACCGTTTTGAAGAATACATCTAGAATTTATGCTAGGGGTAAGAGTATAATATTAATTTGTCTATGGATCGTAGGATCTTAAAATGGTTTTCTTGGTGAAGAAATGTTATAGTACTTATTTGGCATTTTTAGGAATTTTTTGGAGAAGTTTTGGATTTTTTTGGGATTTTTTGTACAAACTTTTCTGGGGGTTGTCGGTCGGTATGTTGTAGGGGTTGCCCTTTGTCATTAGCATGGACTCCTAGGTTGTCTTTTAGATTCCTATCAAAGGGGGGAGAACCATCCTCATTTTTCACATCTTTTTGCATCAGAATCTTCTGATTCTTATGTCTAAAATCCTTTTCTAAGTCCTTATTTCTTCAAGGCTTCAGATGGTGGGTTCTTCCAGCGAGGGATACAACTTGGAGTGGTTGAGTGTTGATGATTGGGCGGTCCTGAAGTGGAGAGCTAGGGTGCCCTTTGCTTTGGTCAATAATGCCTTTGACTTCTTTGAGCCAGTAGTTGAGGATCGCTTTCTTCTACCTGAGCCCTCACATCATCATTCTTCTGGGGTGAGGAACACTAGTGTCTATGTAAGTATAGTGACCTTTGACATTCTTTTTTCTTTTTCTTTTGTGCTGACGAAAAGGGTTTTTCTTTATTTTTTATTTTGACAGACTGGCATCGCCCGTTCGAGCACGCGTTCTAGAGGGACGACGGGTTAAAGATGTGTGGAAGAGTCTTCCAACGGTGGTGCACTGGGTAGTTACTTCTGCTGGCTTTGGTCGCTGGACAAGGCTCCGCGTTCCACTGGGGTTTTATAACCATTGGGAAGGAGTTGGTGGGACACTACACATACCATTCACTTGGGTTATGAGGAGATGACTGTGACTCCCATCGATGTTCAACAGCTGCTGGGGATAGATTATGAGGGCGTGAAGATAAAGTTGGACCATATTTCGAGGTTGATGTCGGAGGCGTTTCATGCTGCATTAGGGGATGTCAATAGGATAGTTTCTGGAGATTATATCCGCATTTCCTCTCTTGAGGAGGTGCTTCTGAGTACGAGGATTGATGAGACTGATGGACTGCAGGTGAGGCAGATGGCCCGAATATTTATTTTTCTTCTGTTGGGTGGTTTCTTGGTGACGACCAGTGGCAACGTTGTCCATCTTTGGTTTTTGCCATTTATTAGGTTCTTTTTTAATTTCCCGCTTTATGATTAGGGGAGCCTAAACTTGGCAACCCTTTATTCTTCTTTGGATGAATATAGTCGGTGTTGTCGATAGACTTTTACGGGGGCCATGTACCTATTGGAGGTAATTCTCACATTTTCTTGTATTGTATTTTCTTTTAGTTTTTCCTTTGTTGACTCATGTCCTTTTTGCAGACGTGGTTCTATGAGGTGATTTGGCTCAACGCCCAATTGATAGCCCTAAAAGATGAGGACTTGGGAGACTTCTATCGGATATACCAGTGGCAGAAGTCTAATAGGTGGTCGAACCAGTCCTTGTCCCTTGCAGCGGGGCGATAGGCTCTGAACATGCTGACGAGCGATTAGGTTATTTTCTTTTTTCTTATGAATCCTTTTTTGGGGGATTTTTGTTCTTTGCACGAATATTGATCTTTGTTTGGAATTTCAGGTGACCTTTTACCCCTAGGGGAAGCTCCTCGGCACACGAGTGTGACAGGTATGCATGGCGCATGAGTTTGTGTACTCTTGGTACCTAAGAGAGGTGGTCATGCAACATATAGTGGAGTATGAGGTGGCGTTCCCATCGGCTATGCCTCTGATGTATATGAGGTGGGTGAGGAAGATGTCCCCTGAGCCTAGGGCACCGCTGATGGTTGGTGAGGATTATTTTCTCTACATGAACACGACGGTGATCGATGACCACCTGAATTTTATGACGATCTAGCTGTTGTCATCATGCATTTATGATGTGGTGAACATGAATTCGCCTCCTACACCTTCAGGTAGGGGTACGAGCAGATCGATGGGATCTGCCCACAACGCAGGTTGACCGTTGGTGGTGGCAGCAGCAGCAGAGGAGGCTCCTCTCATTCAGGTTACTCTGCACTCCTATAATTCTTGGATGACTATAGGGGGATCACTAAGACACCTCATCGCCTTAATGAAGAGGATTCGGGGTTGATGGGGCTTATGGAGGTATATTTTTCTATTTTCTTATCTTTTCTCCTTTTGATTATTTCTTTTCTTTTTACTGACTGATTTTCCTTTTGTTTTGTTATTTTGCTTACAGCATGTTCGAGTGCCGACCACTTGGCATAAGGACATTAGGAACTGAGTGGCCTTCGTGGCTGCCTATATCGAGGACTCTGTTCCTTCTTATCTGGTTTCTCCTGTTACCTCAAACAAGGGGTCAGGCTCGGGGAGTGGAGGATCTACAGCTCATCATCTAGGGAAACGTGTCCGCAAGAGAGATTGAGGGTTTAGAGAGAGAGAGAGATTATGGGTTCAGGCTTAGTTCCGTTGTTTTGTATTTTTTGTTTCCTTATCTACCTAAAAAATGTAATCCTATAATGTTTGTATATATATGAAGAAGATTTTTTATTTCTAATTTTGGTTTTAATGACTTATTCTATATGCATTTTTTACTTTGCTATTGACACTGTAAAAATGATGGGTTATTTATTTAAAAAAGATATTAAAAACTCGAGAAAAAGATCCATGATGAGAAATGATGGGTAAAAATGGATAAGTTTAGAAGAAATAACTCGGGGGTCTTAAAATAAGGATTTATTTTTTGTGTTTTTTATTTTGACAAAAATGGAAAGATAGAACTTTCTAAAATAAGGGGTTGTCGATCGGCATACCCCTTGTCATGCCTATCAGCATATGGGTCAAATCAAATCACCCTATGGATTTTACTGCACTTTCTTGCATCCCTGAGTACTTTTTAGGGTAGGCATTCATTTGGGCTCCTTAGGTTTCTTGTCTTTAGCCAAGACCTTTGCGTATAAAAGGGGGTAAAGCGAGTGTAGTTTTTCATCCATTCTCACTTTCTCCTCCTTCTTATTTCTTACTTTTTTCTCCATTATTTCCCAGAATGGATCTTCTGATGCACGAAGAATTCTCTTCCTACCTCGAAAGTCTAGAAGCCATGTGTATGTATAATGTGGACTATAAAACTTTCAACTTGCATCGAGTCTCCTTATATCGTAATGGGGCCATTGATTAGAACATGTTAGCGATGACAGCCCAATTCTAGTACCTTGAAGACCACATTTTTTGTTTTGGGTTAGATAAGGTTTGTTCGACTTACGAAGAGTTTTCAGCCATATTGGGGATTAATCCCAGCGTAGCGAGAGCTATGCTCAAATTTTCTCGATCGCCCCGGGTGCTGTTAGCGTAGTTACTCCATATTTTCCCTTTGACGGCTCAGCCGTTGGTCACTTGGGGGATTATCTTTCTTTCGACTAGCATGTATTCTATGCATTTAATGGATTTTATCGATGCGGGCCATGTTGTAGATGTTCCCTTGGGCCTGACTTTAAGGCTCTTACTGGTGATAGACGACCTAATGGTGGACCTTCTGTTGGCCGCAATTACAGCGTCGATGTCTTATCATTGTAATACTACGGTGCTAATATAGGCAGAGACCCTAAATGGTCTTGATGCTCGGCAGGGAGGTCGCTCTGATTTCCAGAGAGGAATCCCGGTAATGCTATTCATATGGCTAAATGACAGATTATTTTTGGCGATTCCTCCTGAATATCCCTTAGTGGTTATGCTGAATTTCTTTACTTGATACTCCATTAGTTTTAGCCCATCCACAGAGAACTAGGTAAATTGGTTTGTGGAGCATGGATCCCGATGCCTTCATTGTTGATGCCATAGTGGGGAGGGTTGCACCCCATTCTAGAACTGGGAGAATACTTATACGTTCGGTTTGTTGGTTTTCCACAAACCTCATTCTATCTCCCCTGACAGCTTCTGCGTCAAGTTGGATGGAAAAAAATAGTGCCTCCTCGGGTACTAAACTTATTTCGTATGGAAGACTTAACTGAATCCATGTGCTTGAGGTTACGTTCTCTGCAGGAGAATTATCGATCGTTAACCCATCCATCTCAATCCATAGGCAGGGTCTAGCATGTGTTCGGAGACTATTAGAAATGGCTGTGGAAGTAGGTCATTGTGAAGATCATTGCGGAGGAGACCATCGTGAGGTGGTTTATCCTTTTTTACACTATGGATGGGGAGTAATGGTTTTCTCCAGGCTAGTCAGGGCATATAGCTTTATGGAAAGCTTTTGAAATACCAACCATGCAGAGAAATTTTGAAGGCCTCGGGGAGCAGATGATGATGGGGTTGGGTCTTTCCGCAGGTGCGGATAGGGTCTTTGTGAATATGGGTTTATTTTGTGTGAATCTTTTGCTAACTGAGTTATTTTTGTATGTTTTTGTTTTTTTTCCTGGGATTTGGTAATAATTTTGTTAAGTTTGGTTGGGTTTGTTTTAGGAATAGTTTTTTTAGCGAAGATGGGTGGTTGTTTTGACTCCCTTCACTGATACTTCGTGTAATTGTACCGAACTCCACTATTTGAAATAAAAAAAAATTGATCATATTTTTGTGCCTATTGGTGAGTTTTGCATTTGAATTATCATACTAATAGATAAGGCATACATAATCCTTTTGTTTAGGTAAATGATAAAATGAACTGTCATCCTCGGAGGTTAAAAAATAATAACATTTTGTGAAAAAAAAGGGATCGCACCCATGTAAAGCGTATGAGTTGCCTACGTATCTCTGGGGGTTTTGAAAATTTTTTAATTTTCATTTTAAAAATAAAAGGTTTTTTAAAGGATCAAGCCCTAGGGAGTTCTGGGTAGAGGGAAATGAAGAAATATTTTTTAAAAATAAAAGGGGGATGAGAGGAGTCGTAACGCGTCGAGATTTTGAACTAAAGGTATAACTTCTTGAGATGGTCCAGGTTAACTGGACGTGCCATCTTTTTTCCATCAAGGTCAGTGAGCATAGAGGTTGTGCCTGATAGGATCTTTTTCACGATGTAGGGACCACTCTAGTTAGATTTGAATTTTGCTTTAGCATCCCATACGGGTTCTATGATTTCGTTGAGGGCCAAGTCCCCTTCTTGGACACCATAGTCCTTGACTCTTCCATTTAATGATTGTGCTATCTGGTGATGGTACCCTTGTATATAGTACAGAGTCTTCAGCCTCTTTTCATCCAAAAGTGATAATTCGTCAAAACAACTCTAATATCTATCTTCTTTGATAACTCTGCTTTCAAACATGATGTGTAAGGAAGGTATTTCCAGCTCAACGAGTAGGACTGTTTCCATGTCATATACAAAAGAGTAAGGGATATCCCCAGTATATGTCTTGATTGAAGTGTGGTAGCCCAAGAGGGCATAAGTTATGCTATCATCCCATTCTCGATAATTCTCATTCGCTTTGTTGATGATGGATTTGAGGTTTTTATTGGTAGCTTCAACTGAACCATTAGTTTGGGGTCGGTAGGGAGAATTTTTCTATCTCTGAATCTCATACTCGTTGATCACTTATGTGACCTCGGCTTCAAAGTGTAACCCATTATCTAATACTAGCTCATGGGGAACCCCGTAGTGATAGATGATGTTCTATCGGATAAATTTGGCCCACTTCTTAGCATTCGGTACTACATATGACTCGGCTTCTACCCATTTGGGGAAGTAATCAATGGCAACCAAGATTAACTTATGCCCATTTAAATCTTTGGGTGTGACTTTCCCTATGATGTCAATGCCCCAGGTGGAGAAAGAATAGGGATAAGTCATGTTGTAAAATTCTTGAGCAGGCAAGTGCTGGAGATTAGCAAATTGTTGGCATTTGAGGCATATTCAGATGTAGGCGGTGCAATCATGAACCATGGTGGTTCAATAGTACCCTTGATGAATAATCTTCTTAGCAAGCATTTAAACGTTCATGTGGGGTTCGTATTCCCTATTATGGATCTTCTCCATCATTTCTTCAATGTTATCCCATGAGATATAGCACAAAAATGTTCCATTAAAGTTTCTCTTGAACATTTATTTATCGCAGATGATGTACTGGGCAGCCAGTTTGTGAAGGGTCGCACGATCTTTCTTATTGGCATCTTGGGAATAATGACCATGCTTGAGGAGACGCCAAATATTATAGTACCAACATTTGGCCATATCATAATCTTCCTCTGTGACAAGCTGAATGTGCTAGTAGTGGGTTGGAATATCTTATTTTTGGACTAAGAAAGGGGCCATCATTATACCCTCGAGTATGTTGATCATGGAGGCCAATGTAGCAAGGGCATCAACTAAACCGTTCTTTTCTCGGGGCAAGTAGTGGAAGGTGATATCTCAAAATTGGGATGCCAACTCTTCTAGGTAGGCATGGAATGGTAAGATCTTCTCGTCTTTGACTTTCCATCTTCAAAGGACTTAATAAATGATGAGGGCGGAGTCCCCATAGCGATTCAGGTGTTTGATACCTTTCTTGAGGGCAACTTTGAGGCCTATAGTGCATGCCTCATATTCCATCATATTATTGGTGCAGGAAAAATCTAGCTTGATTGCAATGGGACTGTGAGAGTCATCAGGGGCAATCAGGAGTATCCCAATGCCATATCCTTTATTGTTAGTAGTGCCGTCAAAGAACATTTGCCATCGATGGTCCTCCAATGAGGTGCAGAGAATATCTTCATCCGAGAATTCAGAGACCAAAACATCAATCTCTTCCATGGGGTAGTCAGTAAGGTAATCCTACAAGTCTCTCCCTTCCATGGCTTTTTGTGTAGCATACATGATATCGAACTTAAATAACAGCATCAATCATCAGGCCATTCGACTAGATAAGGTATCTTTCTCAAGAAAGTATTTAATGGGGTCCATTAGGGACACAAGTCTGATAGGAAAAGCAAGCATGTAATACCGTAACTTTTGAGTGACCCAGACTAGGGCAACACATGCTTTCTCTAAGGCAGTGTAGTTGACTTCGTACCCAACCAATTTTTTACTGTCATAGTAGATGGTTCTTTCTTTGCGTGTTTCCTCAATGTATTTGGCTAACAAATGCCCCTACTGCAATATCTATTATGGTTAAGTATAAGAGTAAAGGGAAACCAAGCTGAGGTGGCATGAGTACCAAACGTCGGGTAAGATATTTCTTGATTCTATCGAAGGCTTCCTGACAGGATTCACTCCAAAATTTAGTAGAATACTTTCGGAGGAGTTTAAATATGGGTTCACAAATAGAAGTCAGTTAGTTGATGAACCGGATGATATAATGTAATTTTCCCAAGAATCTCTGGACTTCCTTTCTCAATTTGGGGGGTGGCATTTCGAGTATGGCTTTCAGTGAATCCCAAAAGTTTCCTTCGGTGACACCAAAAAATCATTTATATGGGTTTAATAGTATTTTGTATTGCTATAGTCGTTCGAAGAACTTTCGAAGGGCAGGAACGTGACCATTTCGAGTCTTAGACTTAATAATCAGATCGTCTACTTAGACTTTGACCACCTTATGTATTAGATCATACAAGATGGCTATGGAAACCCTTTGGTAGGTAACCCCTGCATTCTTGAGCCTGAATAGAATGATTGTGTAACAAAAGGTTCCCCTAAGGGGTGATGAAGGCATTTTTTTTATGTACAGAGTGCATCTTGATCTAATTGTATCCGAAGAACCCAACGACGAATGACTTGAAGGCGTGATTGGTCGTGTTCTCTAAAATCATATCGATGTTGGGCAATAGGTAATCATCATTCGAAGATGCTTTGTTCAAATCCCTCTAGTCGATGCACATGCATACTTTTCCTCCTAATTTTCGTATAGGTACAATGTTTGCTAGCCATGTGGGATATTCGATCACCTGGATGAAGCCTACGTTCAACTGTTTAATTACCTCTTCCTTAACTTTGAGTGACCATTCGATGCGGATCTTTCGCAGCTTCTGTTTGATCGTTTTGCATTCTGGGAGAGTTGGAATCTCGTGTTGGGCTATTTCGAGATCGATGTTGGGCATATCGTCATAGGACCATGCGACGATGTCCATAAATTCCTTTCGCAGCTCTTCAAATTGTGTGCTTTCATGCTCATTGAGGGTGGACTCTATTCTAATCTCTCTCTATTGGCTACTAGATTCGAGATTGATAACAACAGTTTTATCCTCATTAATTTGAAATCAGTTATGTTATTTGTTATTAATCTTATTAAGATTGGTTAAGAATTATTCATTTACAAAGTCATCATCATCGAGGGTTTGATTAGAATCAAGACAATTAATGTAATACACAACAAGATACTCAAAATCCTTGTTTATTTCACTTTTGGGAAAAACAACATTGAGAACCTCAAAAAGAGGTCTTGATTACATTGTTATAAAAAAAGAGGGAATAACAATAGATTAAGAGATAGGGTAAATAGCAAGGTTAGGTTTCATTTTGGTTGGTGGGACTGGTATAGCATTCCAGTTGAGGAGAGGCGCATTAGTGGCCTTGATCATAGTGGACGGGTTCGACGATGTAGTGCCTAAATGGATCATACAGAGAGTCAGACACCGTGTCTGCAGGTTGATTGAGTCTTCGAAATCACTTTCCTCAAAGACCTTGGTAACAGCTACCGTTTTCTCAATGAGAGGTTGCACCTGATGCTGGGAGTCTTTACCTAGGAGTAATTCTCTTAAAAGAAGTTTTCCATCCCTGGCTTCGTCTTCCTATCCACATGATCATACCAAGGTTTAAGAAATCCATAGAATGGGAAGTTTACACACTCTTTAATGAATCTCCCATTCAGAGAATCCATCGAAACACTCTTGGGACATTTAATCATGGTTGGTAGAGCATTCTGACTTCTTATGGTTAAGGCTGATAACCTAGGCCACATAGGGGAAAGGACTATTTAGGACTATTGGATCTAATATTCCTTAATGATATCACCCCAACCCCAGTATGATCATAAAGTTCATATTCTTAAACATTTGTATCACGTTGACATTGTCGTGAGGGTTGTGCTCTGGACAAACTCGGTGTTTGAAATCACCCCCTCCCGAAAAGGGAAGCGAATCAACCCTGAAGACAAAGATAAGCATGTCATGCATCCCATGCCATATTCCTAGTACCGGATTGCTGGTGCCGACATTTTTAGTACTTTCATCATCTCCCCAAATGGTAATGACTTTCCCATTGGCGAAGAATTTCAACTTCTGATGAAGGCAAGAGGACACCCCTCGAATTATATGAAGTTATGGTCTATCAGGGAACAGATTAAAGCATGCGAGTATATCAATAACTTGAAACTCAGTAATGGGATTGATAGGGCCAACCTCTATTGTGAGTGTTATGTATCCTATCACCTCTCGACGAGTATTATTATAGGGATGCACTGTGATGAAAGTAGGAGTTAGGTCACTTACTTTCAACACCAAGCAATTAAAGGTTATTAGTAGGAAAACATTGATGGAAGATCCATAATCGATGAGTGAGAGAGGGACTATCTTTCCCATCACCTTATCGAAGATGTTAAGGGAATAGTTATGATCAGGGATGACCTTCAGAATTTCTTCTTCGGAGAAGGAAAGGATTCTAGCAGTGGTCAAGGATCCAACAAGGTTTACAACATCTTTTGGAGTGGTGAAAGGAGGGACTGTGGGACCAGTGAGAATATTTATCATAACATTTCGATGGAATTGGTAAGACATGAAGTGTAGGAACAAGTTTCTAATCGAGTCAATTTATTTATGATTGTATTAATTCCGGACAAAATAATTTGAGTCTAGGCTAGTTTTAATATTGAGAATGATTGGAGCCTACGACAAATCAAGATTATAGAATTTGTAATTAAAAGCTTTGAAGAAGAAATCAAGTTGCATTCTTCAGACTGGGTATGTTCTAGATCATTAAGGAATTAATACTCAAGAGAATTAATGTGATTTAGAATTTTGATTAAATGACAGATAAGTTGAAGGTTTTTAAATATTGGGAATTAAATTTATTATTTGTGAAAGCGTTCTTAAATATTTCTGAGTTAATATATTTATGAAAATTCGAGGAATTATTTTAAAAGAAAAAATTGGGCTTTTTAAACTGTCACTCGAACGAGGGTGTATGTTGTTCTAACGATATGCACATGTCGCTAGAACGACATGGGCATGTCTCTCGATCAACCTGCCGCCTTGGTTTTCATGTTTTGTTTTCATTGGACTCTTTACTGCTAAGACATTTTTAAGAAGTGCAGTTTATGAAAACTCCCATATAGTTCTTCATCATTCGGAGTTGATTCAAGATCAAATTGCTCTCTTCCAAATTTTATGATCTTAAACACGTTTGTCGAAAGATAGTTCATCTTTGGTTACACAATTATTGACTGCGATCATTAGAGATGCTTGCGGGTGTTCCTTGTTGAAGACGAGAGTTACGCTTCTAGAGAGTTCTTGTGGGAGTTATTTGTTGAGTTAGACTGCATGTCTAAGTGAATTTGCTGGGGCAGATTCATTGCAGATTTTACTATGGTGTAAGTTGCAATTTACTATTTATAGTGAAATAAAAAGGTTTTACCTAAAAGGGGTTTTCCTGAACTTGTTTCTTTTACATGCATGCTTTAATTATTTAATGGATTAAATCACTTAGATGCATGTTTAGGGTTTAAGAAGATAAAATTGGATTTAACTAAAAATTGGAAAAAAAAATTTACCTAAAGGGCCTTCTCAAGTTGGTATCAGAGCATGTTACACTATTTTATTGTGTTTGTGATCCCGTGACATTAGGTATGCCTTTTGATAATTCTGATGATTTTAGAAGCTCACGTGTTTGAAACTTCTAATTGGAAATCACGCCTGAAGTCTGCTCTTAAAAATTTTGCTAAAAAGAATGATTATGAGAGGTGTCTTTGCTGAGGAGGGTTTAGCCATAGGATAGATGAGTGCCCCACTGAACTTAGGGAGAATTTTAATAAACCGATGAATCGTGTTTCTACCCTTAGTGAGAGTGACCCATAAGAAGAAAAAAATTTATGCTAGTAAGCGAGACCTTCCCACCCTTGTGGCTAATCGTGTGAGTGATGACGACATACGTTTGCAATATTATTCTACAGCCACGAGTTGTCACGCCCTAGAGAGTGAAGGTGAGGTGAGTGAGGATAAGAGAGACTTGCAAACTGCCTTTAATGTGTTATACAAAGAAACTTTGAAAGTAAAGAAAGAAAACTTGAAGTTAGAAGCTAAGTTGGAAGAACGTGCCATAGAAAATAATAGTTCCAAAGCTTTAATTGAGGATCTTAGGGTGCGTAAGAAGAAAATTCGAGAGAATCTAGAATATGTCGAGGGTGAGAGAGATAGTCTTAGAGGGTTGATGGAGGCTATGAAAAATGAACTACTTAAGTTTGAGGATTCTAGACGTTTACTTTAGTCGAGAATAGATGATCTTGAGGAGAAATTGAGAGATTTGAGTAAGGTTAAATTTGATTTGGAAGCTAGGTCCGAAAAGTTAAATAAAATCTTAAGAACCATTCAAATAAAAGATAATAGGTGTGGTATTGTCTTTGATAAAAATGTTGCACACGTTCCCAAAGTCAAAACCATGAAAGTAAGAAAGACACCAAGGGTCGTTAGGAGAGAGCCACCTAGGAACGTTAAAAATAATCGTCCCATAGCAAACACTCCCCGTCGTATCTACACTTGCACTCATTGCAGTAGGATAGATCATCTTAGACAATTTTGCTACGATCTTGAAAATGCTCCTAGAAAGTCTAAGAATAAGGTCGTTCTGGTTCCTGAATCCCCCACTCATCGTTTCACACCTACTTGGGTTAGAAAATTGGATTTAGAGGCATTTGGTATTAGTCTTGCTGATACGCATGTCATTGCTCGTGGTTATCCCCATGTTTCATCTTTCGATTGAGCATGTTCTTCGATTTGTCATACTTTAGTGTGTTATCGTGATATATCTTGTATGGGGTTTTACTACACTTGCACTCATTGCGGTAGGAGAGGTCATCTTAGACGATTTTCCTACGATCTTAAAAATGCTCCTAGAAAGTCTAAGAATAAGGCCGTTTCAATTCCCAAAATCCCCACTCGTCGTTTCACACCTACTTAGATTAGGAAATGGGATTTATAGGCGTTAGGTATTAGGCTTGGTGATACACGCATCATTTCCCGTGGGTCTCCCCATGTTTCACCTTTTGCTTGAGCATGTTCTTCGGTTTGTCATACTCTAGTGTGTTACTGTGATATATCTTCTCTAGGGTTGTGATGTGTATCTAGTTGTATTTTTTATTTATTTGAGTTTTATTGAAAATACAAAAAGATTTTTGGTTTTTAAATATTTTTGAGAAATATACAATAAGATTTTATTTTTTTTGGTCAAATTTTTTTTAAAAAAACAGAAAAATATTTTCGGATTTTGTGTCATGAACTTTCATGTTTTATATGGCATATTGGCGTGCTTGGACCCCCGCCACTTCATTATCCATGTGGCTAGGACATCTGAACATAATTATTGATGCGTTGAATGATCTTAACCATTATTTTAATGGGGTTGTTTCGAAGTTGAGATGCATTTGGATTCAACTTTGTATATATGCCATTCTTGTACACATGCACGAGTTTATATGAATGTTTGACATCACATGCATACTTGAGTTTGGTGAGACGTTCTAATCTCAATTTTTTATATATGCGTAAGTAGACTTAGGAGGAGGTGTGCATGTAAGAACCGTTTACCGTGAGGACTTAGAATGCATAAATAAAAAATGATGAGTGTTCACGGGTTAGGGCTGCGAGAGTACAAATCTAACTCGTCGTGAAAGCCACCATTTAAAAGAGACCAAAAGAAAAAATAAAGGCAATAAAATGAATCATATGCCAAAATTAGGACCAATAGGATTTCTCTAAGTTGAGAAAATTAGAAACCCGAATAGAATTTGATAAAGAATATATAAATTTGAGGGTGTTCGGATGGAAAAGTAAAAAATGGGTTTGAACCATGAATACTAGTGTTGAAACATCGCATCATGACGCTATTGTTTGTAGAATCGTCAAAATTCCTGATTTGAGTGTATGTTGGTTTTTTAGTTCATTTAACTCAATTTTAATCATCACATATGGCTAAAAAAATATTTGTTGCCATATTTCTATCAATTAGATCTTCTTGAATGTTTCGATGTGTTGAATTTATGATTCATTTATTGTAGTACACCGCCATTCACTCAATGTCCACATTTGAGCACATTGATTGTATATTAGTATGAAACTTACGTCATTTTATTTTATTTTTTTCAATTTTGAGTCCGTTTTAGTACTGTTTGGCCTTTCCAGTAAGCTTTTAAAGAAAACAATTTCACTCGACAAAACCTAAAAGTTTTTGGAAGTGGAATTTAGTTTTTATTTATGTCGTTCAAACGATATAAGTACGTTGCTAAAGTGACTTATCCATGTCGTGAGTAGTGTCGTTCAAGCGACGCTCTGTGTCATTTGAGCAACATGATCAAACGAAGTTAGGGTTTTATTTAAAGATCTCGTTCAGCCGAATTTCCCATTTTGCACTTTACCATTTCTCTCTCTCATTCTTCATTGCTACAAAAAACTCCATCCCCCATTGTCAAGATGATTCGAAGCTTTGTGTTGCTCTGTTGTAATCTTTTATTTACACACAAGTTATCCATTGGTTCATGTTCTCACTATTTTCGCCATTTCTGGTTGGGTTTGGAGCTTGGCCGAGCCACTGTGTTTGCAGTTTACACTAATGAGTTCGAGTTTTAATCTTTTCATTTGGATCTTTGGTTTTGGATGCCATTATCCCATTTTTGTCCCCAAAATCTTCTGATATAGATTCTCACTAATTAGAGGTATTTTTTTTATATCTTTTGATATCTATTAGTTGGGTTTCTGTTGGATTATGATTCCAAGTTTTTAGTGAAGTGAATATACACAATTTTTACACTATTTTGTTACTGAATCTGTGTATTATTCGTTTTCATTTATGATTTGGGATCAAATATCATTAGCTATGTGGGTTGTTTGATTTTTATACTTAAAAACACATATATAGCCTACTGTGTTATTTTTTAAAATCAGTATGTAGGTGTTCTATGTTTTTTATGTCAAAAGATTTCAGATTGGGGACACTAATAGACTGTTAGGATTTCTTATCCCCCTGTGTTTATCTCAAATTAATCCCAAAAAATTTATGTGGTTTATCTGTTACTTTGGATTTTTTTTGGATACCCACGCTTGTGTCATTTTTTTGGGTTGTATTAGTTAAGTATTTTTATCTGATTGTTTGTGTTGTTGTTGTGGTTGGTGTTCGCGATGGTTAGGTTGGATTTGTGTACGGAGATAGGTTCGTAGTTATCTGTGTTTCGGCATCTGTTACACCCATCTTTCCACACACACTATGCAGTATTTTTTTCTCACGGTACCTATGCCTCTTAGACGTCAAGGTGCCCCTTCTGTCCATCTTGATGAGTTGTCTGAATCTTCTCGCGCCCATCGAGCTTGGGCTCATAGCCCTCCCTACTCCGCCGTAAGATGGGCGATGTGAGTTGAGTATGAACACTATTATTTGCTCGAACTTCATATCCGTTCATTTGTTAGGGAGAGAGTTTAAGGTCTCCCAATTAGATCATTTTTCCATACCACGTTGGATGTTGGGTAGGAATTGGGATTCTCTGTTTGAGGCTTATGGTGTGGTATATCCTAACATCGTCAGAGAGTTTTTTTATCGTGTTACCCATGCTTAAGAGGGGATTCAATCTTCCAAACGTGGCATTTTATTGCCATCACGGCTGATTTGATAGCAAAGTCGCTATAGATATCGCATGTCCTTGATGCCGTGTTTCCTCGGATTACTGACGATAGTCCATCATTAGACGATATTCTTCGCCAGTTTTACCGGATTCCTCGGGTCGGTGCTACTATGTTTCACATTCAGCTGCACCCAGCCTTCCAAATTCTTAACCGGTTTGTGGCATCTTCTATCTATCCTAGGATAAATAATACCCATATAGGATTTGACATAGTTTACTTCATGTATGATGTATCCCAGGGGTGGGATATCAATTTACCTTCCATTTTGCTCCAGGTGATGACATCTGTATCAATTTTCGGCCACAACCCTATCCATACTGCTCTTCCTTATGGGATTTTCATTTCTCAAATGTGCATATTTGTTGGGGATACCATGTTAGAGGATGATATGTGTCACTCCGAACCTACTATCATTGATCATGTCACGTTCACTCGTTCAGAGAGCCATCTGAGTGTTGAGGTGAGAGTAGGAGCTCCACCCTCTGAAGGAACTTCTTCAAGAACTGGATGTTCTTCCCAGCCAGTTAGTCCCACTGGTCCCAGTCCTGATGCCTCGCAGCCTTGCCCCTCCACATCTACACATCCACGCCATACCGACGAGTATTACTTTGCTTCAGAGGCGCAGGTGGTTTCTCAGGCTAGGATGTATGATGATATGGTGTCTAGATTTGATGTTGAGTCCGACGCTCATGCCCGTAGAGATTCACAGATGATGACATTCCTTGAAGAGATGAGGCAAAAAGAGTAGAATAGAGGAGCAGGTTCTTCTGACTTACATCATATTGCAACTACATACACTGGAGATGATGATGATGATGATACACCTACTGATGTTTAGTTTTCTACCGTTGAGACATTGTATTTGAGACTAATGATGTTTACGATGTATTTATTCTTTCTCTGATACTATGTACTCCTTTACTTATGGACATTTTTTTATCCACACTTGTTGTATTTATGGCATGGATGTAAATTTTTATTGATGATCCAGTCTTATTGATTATGGTTTTAGTTGTAGTCATTTATTGCTATCTTTTACTATTCACTATCATGTTTAAATTAATATTTGTTTATCTAAACATGTAGTTAGTTTCGATTTATTCTTGCTAGATTTTATTAGTCTATCCCACGATTTGTCTATTACAGGCAAAAAAGGGGGAGAGATATGTGATGTGGGGAGTTTATTTATGTTTTATTGATATATTATTGTTCCTACATACTTCACTTGGGTATTTGTTTTTGTCTCGTGTGTGTAGGTATATTTTTTAAAGATTCAGATATTCATTGCTACATAACATTCAAAGACAGAGATTCAGATTTAGATGCTTGACGGTTCTACAGTTTTTTTCATGTCATGTATTTTTATCATTTCGGTTTTATGGGATAGGACATATGTTTTACGGCTTATAGCACTTTTTTTGTCCCGAAATAGCCAAAGGGGGAGATTTGTAGGAACAAATTTCTAATCGAGTCAATTTGTTTGTGATTGGCTTAATTTCGGACAAAATAATTTGAATCTATGCTAGTTTTGAGAATAATTGAAGCCTACGATAATTCAAGATTGAAGAATTTGCAATTAAAAGCTTTAAATTATAAATCAAGTCAAGTTGTATTCTTTAGACTCGATTTGTTCTAGATCACTCAGTTATGAATACTTAAGAGAATTGATGTGATTTAGAATTTTGATTAAATAATGGATGAGTTAAAGATTTTTAAATATTGGGAATTAAATTTATTATTTGTGAAAATGTTTTTAAATATTTCTGAGTTAATATATCTATGAAAATTTGAGGAATTAATTTAAAAGAAAAAATCGGGTTTTTTTACTGTCGCTCGAATAACCTGCCGCCTCGATTTTCAAGTCTTGTTTTCGTTGGACTTTGGTTTAATCATAAATAAATACACCTTACTGCTAAGACATTTTTAAGAAGAATATTTTATGAAATTTCCCATATAGTTCTTCATTATCCGGAGTTTATTCAAGATCAAATTACTCTTTTCAAAAGTTTGTGATCTTGAACACGTTTGCCGAAAGATAATTCATATTTGATTACACAATTGTTGACTGTGGTCAATGGTAACGCTTGCAGGTGTGCCCTAATGAAGACGAGATTTTCAATTTTGGAGGGTTCTTGTGGGAGTCCTTTGCTGAGTTAGACTGCGTGTCTATGTGAATTTGTTGCGGTAGATTCATTACAGATTTTGCTATGTTGTAAGTTGCGATTTACTGTTCATAGTGAAATAAAAAGGTTTTACCCGAAAGAGGTTTTCCTGAACTTATTTCTTTTACCTTCAAGCTTTAATTATTTAATGGATTAAATCACTTAGATTCATGTTTAGGGTTTAAGAAGATAAAATTGGATTTAACTAAAAGTAGGAAAAAAGTTATTTTTACCTAAAGCACACACTAAAGGGCCTTGTCATGAAGAGTCCCCACAAAGTGATATTGGCTTGAGTATTCTTGAGTTGGGCTAGGATCTTGATCTCCTCAATGGTCATCTCTGGTATTGGAAGTTCTTCTATAACTCCATTTTCTTTATTTGTTCCTGATGGCTGAGAATTCGAATTTCAATAGTGCCTTCCAGATCTAATCATGTGATTTACGGATGCGGGAAAGAATAAGAACTCTGTGTCTTCATATATTTCTGGATGAATGGCTACTTTACTTATTTCCCCCAACACTTCCTCAAAAGATATCATCCTACACATGTTGATCACTGGATTTACCTTTTCTTGACTCGATTCATCATCAAAGTTGTTACACCCATCCCCCGATCCGGTGGCGACGATGTCTTCCTACCAAGAGAAGTCAATGCATTCCATGACCTCAACAACTTCTTTATATAAATTCTCCCACTCAACGGGGAGGTGCGGGAGTGAAGGGACCAACTGCCCTTAAAGCTTTAAAGCAAAAGTAATTCAAAAATACTATAGATCTTGCTAGTCTATCGGGATATATCTACCATAATATGTACCATATTATATGAACTGACTTCATCAATGGGTACCACCCAATTAGTTGACTCCCGAGCCCACTTTCGGGCTTCTATGAGAAGGAGGCTGAAATTCTAACAGTCGATGGTAATTTCATAGGGCCATTTTAACCCGAAATCCAGAAGCTGGTTCAAAACAGCCAGCAACTCCATGTCTCTTCCTTCAGATCGGGTACAGATGGCAATACAAACCCTTATGAGGAGTAACAAGTCTTGGTCAGTGAAATAGGTATGGTGTAAGAGAAAATATGGGCTAACTTTGAGTAGTTTGGGTGAGATTACAGGTATGATGGGTTCTCTACAGGGTACAATTTGGGTAGATAGGTCGAATTTTGGATAATTCTCTAAGAATATGGCATTTGTATGGGTTGTAAGTGGGTTGTGAGTGGTGTTGGGTTTAGGATTGGCTGGTGGGGCGATGGTACCCCAGTTAATTAAACCTTGGATTACATTCCAGAGATGGAAGCACTGATCAGTAGTATGGCCGACAGACTGGTGGAAGTCATAATAGGCATTGATTTTTAAGTGTTTTGGAAGTGGGTTTTGTAATGGATGAGGGTCCATAGGTTTGATGAGATTTTGGCTTAACAAGGCTTGGTAGACTTTGGATAAGAGAGCATGGATTTCGATGTATTCCTTTCTGGCAGGATTAGGACGGATTTATGGTGCCCAACAAGTATCAATCTAAGAGACATTGTTGATGGTTGAGACTATGGCATTAGTAGGCTTCTCATAATTTTTTAGGGTGAAATGTTTGCGCACTTTCTTTGGCTTGGCGTCTTTCTTGGTAACATTTTCTTTAATTTCCAAACCCGCTTCCTGGAGGGCTCGAAAGTGTGGGTAATACTAGCCTCCCATAGTTGCTCGGATATAGGGCAGAAAACTTTTCTTCATGATGTTAACCTATTCTTATTTGAAAGGCCGGTTGTTCATAGTGGCAGCTTTCTCTCTCCACCTTGCTATGAAGTTGGTGATAGTTTCTTCAGGATTCTACTTGAGAAGCTCCAGATCCCGGTGTGTAACCTCTAGTTATTCATTATACTTGTACTGTGATATGAATTCTCGAGCGATATCTTCCCAACTACGGATTCTAGATTCTTCAAAGGATAGGAACTAACAGAGAATGTTGTCCTTCAAAGTCTATTGGAACATTTAGGCCATTATCTCTTCAGAGGCACCAAGGAGAGGCATGGCTTGGTGAGAACTGCGAAGGTGAAGAATAGAGGGCCTATTGCCCTCAAACTTGTTGATGGATTGCATCTTGAATTTCTTTGACAATCTTGCTTTAGGGTAGGGAGATATGTGGGTGTAGTCCATGTAGTTCTCAAATATATTAACTTGACCTTGTTCAGTTCTTCTTCCTTGGGATCAACGGGTACTGGAAAGTTATCCCCTAGTCGGGCAAGGTTTGGCATAGAGAGCTAAGTTGGTGGAGGCCCATTGGCAGGCAGGGCACGCAGAGTATGTTGATATTCTTATGGTACCCAAACAGGCTTAGAAGCGGGTCGACCCATGGCATGAGGAAAGATAACCTTAGGTTATTTAGGAACTTGGAACCAGTTACATTGCATCTCATAAACCTTGGGTTAAAGGTTGTTAATCTTGGCACTGATTTGGACTAAGACTTCCATCAGATTAGGTTGCACGTTCGATGCTTAGTCGGCGTTCTCCATGTTTAGTCGGCGTTCTCCATGAAGAGATAGTGAAGGTATAATCCGAACTCGAATGAAGTAACATAGGTACTGGTGGAGATTCGGGGCGGTTTGACGAAAGACTGAAGATAATAGGGAGTCAGGCTAAGAATTGGCTATGCGATCGACTTGAGAAGGAAAAATGGTTCGAATGTATTTTTGAAAGAGGGAAGAAATGATTGTTTTTTGGTATTTTTGAAAAAGATAAAAAAATGTCTTTTGACATTTTTGGTAAAAATGAGAAAAAATGCTTTTAGTATTTTGATGAAAATGAGGAAAAACATTTTTGGTATTTCAATTTTTTGAGAAAGAAAAGGAAAAATGAGAAGAGTCTTAGTATGATTATTATTATTATGCTTATGTTTTCACTTGTATTAGGTTTACCTAAATGTAAAAAAAATGTCGGACAGGACCTGAGCCTGGAAAAATTGGCTTTGAAAAATAGCTAAGATAGGGTTTGACTTATTTCTAGGCTCGATGACAGAGTCCTATTTTGCAAAAAGATGAAATCACGTGAAAATTTAGGCGGTATGCCGGCCCAGCATTTTCGTAGAGTTTTGTGTGGTAACCAGCAAACTAAGTATGAGTGTTCAAGGTCTGATGCTTATATGAGATTTATGCAGTTATTGGATTAGTGGAAAGGTTCCCCCCTTTGGCATGACATCCATGATATACTTCTTACTTTTGAGGGAAATATGTACGTGTGGATAAGCCATTTGATATACATGAGTGTACGTGAATTGCCTCATTATATACCTCGTGGGTACAGTACGTGTGAGTGAGAATTCGATATACTCGACGTATGAGTTCCCTGCTATATACCTCATATCCTGAGCTCGATCAAGTGGTTTGATGCGGGGGGGAACCATTCAATATACGTCAAAGGTACTAGGTCAATGGAAGGTGAGAGTCATATTCTTTGGCCAATTATGACCTGTCGGACCAGCGCCCATCATAAAGTGACCCCCAGTACGGGATAAAATTTTGGTCAATAGCCATGCTCTTGGTGATGTAGTATGCAAAATGCATGATTATTGATTAGTATATTTATGGACTGATTATTTTATTTGGCGTGATGAGTAAAATAAGCACTATACTAATGAGGAAGAATGTACAAGTATCATCAAAAGTAAATCTAGCATGGAGCATGAAGATTACGCTAAGCATGGATACATGTGAGTGAGTGATGTGTGAATATCTACAAGTGAGTGTGCGGTAGTGAACCTAAGCATGGATGAACTACAAGTGGTGTGCGATATGTATAAACAAGCATGGATATATACAAGTGTGATAAGTGGAGGTGTGTGCTAGTGAAACCTAAGCATGGATATTCTAAGTGGTGTGTGAAACATGTGAATATAAGTGATCCTACGTATAAGTGTGAGTAGTGTGAGGTGTACATGGAGGATACTTACAAGTGAGTGAAAGTGAAAAGTGAGTGATAGGTGATGTAATCATGAGATAAAAATATATGAGAAATGAATAGAGGAAAAAGGTAACATAGAAGTAGGTGGATACGCACACATGCGTAAAATGATAACACTTACACAAACAAAGTCTATTCGTCTTATGACAAGTAATTCCCCAACGGATTTGTCACTGTGGCCATCCCGTTTCCTTCCTCCTCCTTCGAGGGAGGTTTCGACACTCGAGTACGCGGTTGGAGGGAGAGAACAAGAAGGTCTCTCGCCCTTTCTAGGGGAACTTCGATCACGTCGATGTGGGATGATGAAAGGAAATAGAGTCGCCAGCCTATTTTGCACAAAACAGGCAAAAGAAAATACCGCCTCGAGAGAACGGCATCAAAAATATACTGATGCTTGTGAAACCAATTAGTTCAAAGGTTTAGAGGCTAAGTTATGATATGGGAAGGTGTTAGGCACCCATCCCTCCCTTTTGGTCTCTCATATGGATGTGTTATTATTCTGCTTAATTAATTCCGTGAAGTGTGTGCGTGTGTATATATAAATGGAGAATTGAATTTCTTGACTCGCGTCATAAAGAAATGCAGAGTGAGGTCATTCATAGGAGAGTTCCCAAAATAATAATAAAAAATTATAATGTGTGCGTTTATCGGGTCATCGATCATTTATAGAAAGAATACAGTATAAATTGGAAAAATGCGAGCATGAATCGTAAATATAATGTATAGAAATAATACATGAATAAAAATATGAAAGGAGGACTCGAGTCTCGGCTTTTGACCCGAGACGCCTACGTAGCCTAAAAATGCATCAAAGCTCACTTAGTTATCATGCAACACAAGGGTGGGGTTTATCCCATAACTCGAACTAGTAATTTTATTTAGGTGTGTGTGTAGAAAAATGATGTTTTGGTTTGAAAAAATGTGGTAAGGAATCCATTTTAGAATTTAAGAGCAAACCCTATTTTTCTTGTTTTTGGGTTTTTTATAGAAAATATTGTTTGTACAATACTACTAATAAAACGTGGGATATTAAATAACTAATGCAAAAATAAGGAAATTTAAAGAAGAAGAAGAATGTTTGGGCCTTCTTTGGAGACTTGAAGGTTGATTTTGATTGTTAAAAGGCTACCCTTGCAAGTTTATGGAGAAAGGATTTTGATAAATTGGGTGTGAAAATGATGGAAATGGAATATGGAGGAGAGGTTTCAATAGGGAAACCACGCTGACATTGAGAGAATGTTGCTAAGATCACTGAAAGGGATGTTTCTGAGGTGTCTTTCAAAGTGAGTTCATGCTCTCCTTATATAGGGTCAATGGGTGTTAATATGTGTAGGAGGTTAGTGTGACTAGGGTCTGATAAGAAATTGAAATGCGTAAGGCATGACCCACTTTAATGGACTCTGCCTCTAAGGTCTTCAAGAATTTCAGAAACAATACCTAGTAGAACCGTACCTTTTTGTAAAAATGGAGCCAAAGCTAGAACCACCTATTGCAAGAAGATGAACATCACAAGCAATAATATAAACTTTGAAAAATTAATCTCCTGAGAATGATGGTTGTCAGGGTGGGAGTGAAGAAAAAAGCACTCAGCACTTAGAGACAGAACAGGGAGAGAATACTAGGCGTTCTGGTGTGATTTTGATAGAGTAATAGTGCTATTGAGTTTTTTAATATCTATGACCTTGCCCAGGGGTCATATTTATACATGGGAACTAGGGCTGAGTTGGCACTTTTGGTGCCAAAAATGAGAGGGAAACTTAGATGGAAAAGGTCTGTGATGTACCTTTTCTCCTTACTAGGTTTGCAATTCCCTCTGACAAACGACGCTAGTGAAAACCAAAGTCAAAAAGAAAATGTTTTAATGTTATATGATAAAATATTTGATTTAGTAAATATCTTTTAAAATGGTAACATGTGGTACAAACTTTTTAAACTTGAGAGGGGCCTCGAGGACCACCTCCTCTAAAATCATTAAAACTTGAGAGGGGCCTCGAGGACCCCCTTCTCTAAAATCGTTGAAACTTGAGAGGGCCATTGAGGAACCCCTTCTCTAAAATCATTAAAACTTGAGAGGTCCCTTGAGGACCCCTTTCTCTAAAATAATTCGAACTTGAGAGGGCCCTTGAGGACCCATTTCTCTAAAATCATTAAAACTTGAGTGGGGCCTTGAGAATCCCCTTCTCTAAAATCATTTTATATAAAGTTCATTTCTTTTGAGAAAACTTTTGGTTGCTCACTTCAGTTAGGACTGGGTGTGGATTGTGTAAGGACCTGAGTGACTCCTAGGGTCTCTCTACTAGTATTCTCTATATCTTAAAGTGATAAGCGGTTGAGCTTTCTTAACAAACCTTGTTCTTCAGCCACCAAGCCAAAACTCCCGAGAGATCCCAACTAACCTATTTGATCCATCCCTTCTCAACTAGGATACTTGTACAAGAAAGTAACTATTAGTACTTTTGCTCTATAAAAGAATAACTTTTCATGATGAGGGGTTGTTCATGGTAGACCCCCTCATCCTGGCCTTCTTTATTCTATGGGTCACTACTTGGACCCTCTTACTGTGAAATAAGTATTGTTTGAACATTTTCTAGAGGAGTCCTTCACTATGGCCTTCCTCACTAGATTTTACATTTGAGCTAGTATTGGAAGAAGAGTCCCTTGTTTGTGGACTCCCTTACCTAGGTATCAATTCAACAAGTTTTAGTTTTGGAAAAGTCCCACATCTAAGCAATATCATCTTAGGAATTTGGAAGATATGGGGGAGGGGGTCCCTCGCACAAATAACCTTTGGAACTAGAAGGGGAGTTTGAGGGGTCCCTCTCCCAAAACTCATCTGAAACTTGAAGGAAGTGCTCCCAAAACTCATCTGGACCTGGAAGTTGGGGCTAGAGGGATCCCTCACCCAAAACTCATCTGGAACTAGAAGAAAGGGCTAGAGGGGTCCCTCGCCCAAATATCTTTGAAACTCTTTAAAAAGAGGCTGGAGGGGTCCCTCGCCCAAATATCTTTGAAACTATAAAAGGAGGGTCTCGAGGGGTTCTTTCTCAAAATATATTTAAAATTATAAGGAGGTCAAAAAGGGGTTTCCTCGCCCCAAAATTCACATTACTTTGAAGCTGGTCAAGAGGTGGGATCCCTCACCTGAAAATTCTCATTACTTGGAATTTGGTAGGAGGGGGGCCCCTCGCCTAAAAAATCACATTACTTGGAAGAAGGTCAGGAGGGGGGGAACATTACCCCAAAATTCTCATTACTTGGAATTTGGCAGGAGGGGGGTCCCTCGTCCCAAAATTCATATTATTTTGAACCAGGTCAGGAGGGGGGACCCTCATCCTAAAATTCTCATTACTTGGAATTTTGCAGGAGGGGTTCCCTCTCCCCAACATTCATATTACTTGGCATTTGGCACGAGGGGGGTCCCTCTCCCACAATTCACATCACTTGGAATTTAACAGGAGGGAGAGTCCCTCACCCAATATTTTGATAAAACTATAATAACCCTCTTTGAAAAAGAATGTTTGGACCTTCTTTAAAGACTTGAAGGTTTATCGTGATTGTTAAAGGGATACCCTTGCAAGTGGATTGGGGTGGTAGGAGGAGAGGGAGAGGATTTTGCTAAATTGGGTAAGAAAATAATGGAAATGGAATATGGAGGAGAGGTTTCAATAGGGAAACCACGTTGACTTTGAGAGAATGTACTGAGATCACTGAAAGGGATGTTTTTGAGGTGGACTTAAAAGTGAACCCATGCCCTCCTTATATAGGGTCAAGGGGGTGCTTATAGGCATTGCACTTGACCTGCCTATCGACAAATAACCCTAGGCACACTATCGATAGGGAGGGAAATAGGTTTGCCATTGGGCAATCTCATGCAGATTTTCTAGAAAAATGGTCGTAATATGAAATTCATAAGTCTTAATCACGCACGGGGCATACCAATTGGAAAGTGTATTCAAAACCCTTCAAGCATCCATTAAGCTACTCCCGGGTTCGGGATTTTACTGTAGTCAAACGGGTCTAGAAAGCACCCGATAATCTTTTGCACAGGAGATTCCAGGAGAATAATATATTGTTTTTCTGAATCATAAGGCTGATTTGTGCACAGCATAGATCATCAGAAAGGGTTTTCATAGTGCTTTGAAGATTCAATCAGTCTCGTTCGGTTCAGCGAGTTGACCTTGGTCAAATGAGGCCCAAAATTGCTCGGTGACCCTTTGGAGTAAAATGGGTCATTCGTTTGTACCATAAGGCCGATTCATGCATGGGGTGGATCGCTGAAAAGGTTTTTTAGATCCTTTAAAAGATTCTTTCAGTCTCATTGGAGCTAAAGATTTGACAGGAGTCAAATGGTGCCCAGGAGTGCTCAGTGGCCTCCAGATTAGTTTCGAGGGAAAATGGACCATTTGTCCGAACAATAAGGCCAATTCGTGCATGGCGTGGACTGTTGGAAAGGGAATTTAGATCCCTTTGAAGATTCATTAAGATTTTTCTCGGGCGAGGAAGTTGATTAGGGTCAAAATGGGGATCAGGAGCACCCAATGGCTTCTGGATTGGTTTTTGATAGAAAAATGGATCGTTCGTCCGAATCGTAAGTACAATTTACACACGGACCAAACTGTAGGAAATGGGATTCAGATCCCTTCAAAGATTCATTAATTTTTGCTGAGACAAGAAAGTTGACCAGAGTCAAATGAGGCCTGGGGCGCCTGATGGCCACTGGATCGGTTCTCGGAGTATAACCTAGGGCTCTATGGAAAGGAGGTAGTGTTAGAGACCTAAGGAGAGTCTTAGTGGGGTCCTAGAATATGGTGTATACAGTTCTAGAATACCATTTAGGTTTATTCATAAATGAAAATTGTCTAATTGTTTTAGAGGAATCCAACCATTTGATTTCATGCATTTGTAATACCCCGTAATTTTATTGATTTTTATTTAAGGGATTAATTAAATTAAATGAGAATTAATTGGGAATTAATCCGGATATAAATACTAACGAGATGTGAGTTGGTATTTGATTATGATGTTAAAGTTGAATATTTCTGAGTATGTATGGTAATATATGAGTATCGAAAATATTTAAATTTTCACGAGGCAGAAATACGACAATTTGAGAAACTTAGTTGGGACGTGCGTGTCAGTCGCATTAGTAACGATATTATTTATATTAAAAAGGTGAATTATATTTTTATCAACTGAATGATCATTTTGAGTGAGCCAACGTGTCCGGAAGGGTCGAAATAGTCAGAAAACACTAGCCGGGAGTTTAGTTTGGGTCCCGGGGCACTTTTAGGCCAAACCGGCAACCTAGAAGGGTATTTTGGTATATTTAAAAATTGGGTAATTAAGACCCACAAATTTTAGAGGTTAATTTTATATTAGTAAAGAACCCATTAAGTCCATTATCAGCATTTATCAAGTAGTGGGCTACGGGAGTTAAAGGGAGAGTCCTAAGAGGTTCCAAAAGAAACCCCTAGCCACCATCACCATCTTTGGGAGAAATCTGTAGAGAGAAAGAGGAGAATCAACCTTCAACATCAAATCAAAACATATATGGTAAGTGGTTTAATTACATGAATTCAAGTGAATGTTTCCTCCATGCTTAGAATTGAATATATGTCTTGTATTGAAAGTTTGATGAAAACCCATGAAATTGGAGACAAAAATTGTAATCTTATATGAGAATCACATGTAGAATAGTCTTGGACGAATTTCATATCCAAAATATATCTATTGATGATTTTAAAAACGGATTTATAAGAAGTAGTTGTAGACACTAAATTATGTGTTCATGTTTATAGGGTTTGGGACAAGATTTGGGAATTTTGATGATTACATGTTGATTTAGGAGGTATTATCCCTATATATATGTTAAAAGTTACCTAGGAGGACATAGTGTAGTTTAAACACATTAAAACTTAGTTTGGATGATCATAGGATGGATTTAGAGAAGAGACGAATGAAGAAAAAATAAATTTGGAGATTTATGGGCGCAGTCTCCCATCTCGTTAGAAGACCTGCCCAGGTCGTTCGAACGACCTCGTTCGAACGAGATTCTAACAAGATGACAGTATCCCTTCTAACGAGTTGGTAGTTCATTCGAAGACATTCGTTCGAATGACACTCGTTCGAACGAGACTTCTAAAGAGTTGACAGAATGGACTTTTAGGCCTGATTTTTATTTCAATTGTCTCGTAGACTTATTTAATGGAGTAATAACCTTTCCTTATTGACTAGTGGGTATATTTGGGAGATTGTAGTACGTTGACGGGTAAAACTTAGAATCTTGTAGTAAATCGAATGACCTTTATGAATTAGGAAACGAGTACCTAATTACGACGCGAAAAGAGTTGACAACTTTAATGTATATAAATCGGGGACTTATAAGCGTATGACATTTAAATGATGATACAAGAACGAGAAGTATACCTTTATTAAAATATTGTGATATCTAAGATGTGGGAATGCTTAGTATATGTAGTTATCTGTGTATAACATACCTACCGTACTTGCTATCATGGGAGGTCGGCGTTCGTTCAGGGCCATCTAATCTTTGTGTGCCTACGGGGGGATTTAGATTGGTACCTCGAGGACATAGGTCAGAGAAGGACTTATTGAGAAGTTAATAAATCTGTTGATCATGGGAGCATAGGTATGTGCGTGACCCATGTGATGTGAACTATGTTCGCCTCCATTATTTGTGATTGTTGTTATTTGAGAACGATTCCTGAGAGATTCGTAATGCGTGGTCCTTATGTACGCGATGTACCGGGATTGGATAGCAGAGTATGTGTGCATCGCAGCTTAGTCTCGGGGTGCTAGTATTGTATATTTATGATGAGAATAATATACTATTAATTGAAATGAACTGTCATGTATATATGTGAGTATAAATAATAGCAACGTTATGTAAAGATAAGATGGAAGATCGTTTGTAAGTAGTATTACTAATATGGGAAACTGAGAATAAATGTAAAGCTCTCTGTTTAAATGAAGATGCCGAAAATTAAATCGTGAATTGTATAGTAATATTAGATTTTTGTATTGAATTAGTTAGATATGGGAATAACTAAAATGGGTACGGATACGTTAGGAGTGAACAGATAGTCGAGAGGTGAGTATTTCATGTGAGAGAACGTCCTAACATGTACTTTGCATTCATTGTTTAATGTCATTAAAACACTTGCTATTTTTTTTAAACTGTTTCCACAATCGGGCTCTGACCCGTTTGCATCCAAAAAATTTTTATTTTGTAAAACCTTTTAGGTGCCCAGCCACAAGGACACCCTGCATAGGAATTCCATTCTGGTGACGTACTGTAGCTGGTGGAAGTTATTGGACCTTGACAGTAGACGCCCCCACTTCCTATCTTAAATCTATTTCAGATTTACTCATCTGCAGGGCATGTCGCCCCTTTTCTTTTAGAGACATCTCGTTCATTCAGTTTTATTTCAGACTTTGGGTTGTAATTGATTAATGATTCAAACTTTGTATTTCTTTATATCAGTATTCGGATTGTTGTGAGGAGTATTCCTACAGATTCATTATTATTCCATTATTTTTCTATTGTGACTATGTTGTGGTGGATATGTTAGTATTTCATAATCTAACCTATTGCATGTTAACCGGATTTAATTAAAATTGACAACTCACTTTTTAAATATTAGGTGGCTAGTAACTATTAAAACGTTTTCGACAGTGATGCTACGAACTGAACCAACTTGACATTTTGAATTAATTTGAATAAAGGAGTAGCTACCCGGTATTTAATTACTCGGGGTGTCACAAGTGGTATCAGAGCATCAAGTTCTAGATTCCTTAGGATCTGTACGGCTTGTTATGTTTCCGCTGAGCTTTCTTTGATGTAGAACCCTATATTTTAGGATTGTTGTATTCTTTTGTGTAGGTTTCGCTCTTCAGCTATTTTGCGATAATAACTGTGAACTTATAAAATTTTACTCTCGTTTCAGATGCCTCCACGACGTGCACATCGAGTTCCTAGGGATGCTCATCCAGAGCCACAGCCTGCACCAGTTCAGGGCACCATGAATGCCACAGAGGTTGCAGCTATTATTGCCCAAGTGGTAAATTTTGCCCTCGCAGTTGTACAGCAGGCACCACCTTAGGCGCCGGTAGTCACGCCAGTTCAGTCTCATGCATTCTCGTCTGTTTGGGAACGCGTTCGTGATTCTTTTCAGAAAGCACACCCTCCGGAGTTTGCAGGTAGCTCCGACGTTGTGGTATCCAGTCAGTGGAGGAAGGACATTCAAAGGCACTTAAGGATGTACGAGTTCACGGATGTTCAGAAGAAGATACTGGCTACTTTCAATCTAGTTGGATCTTCGTTGCAGTGGTGGGAGTCCATTACCATCGCGGAGGAGAGGGACGCCCTTTCTATTCTGGAGTTCTGGGTGCGGTTCGACCACAAATATTTTCCATCAGCTGTTCGCACTGAAATGAGGAAGAAGTTAATGAACCTCAAGCAAGAGGGGAAGACCGTGGCCGAGTATGAGGCCGAATTCACTAATCTCTTGAATATCGTTACCTATGAGATTCTAACCGAGGAGAAGAAAATTCAGAAGTTCATGGATGGATTGACTTGGAGGATCCGTCAGCACTTGTTAGGAAATCTATCGTTGGCCACTTATTATGATATGGTTAACACAGCACTACTACACTGCCAGGATCACCATTTTCACATGTCTGAGAGTAAGAGATCAGGAGAGTCCAGCCATCAGGACAGGACAGGGGGAAATGGTGCCAGCGGGGCATAATTTGCTCAGGTTCAGCAAAGGCAGGGTGATCAGGGTTCCCAATAGGGGGATCCTAAGAGATTCAGATCTGGGGTTTTTAGGAATGGTCAGGGAGGTTTCAAACATGGCCATCAGGGTCAGAACGGCCATCAGGGTCAGCAGGGCCAGAATGGTTAGCAGCAGCAGTTTTAGTAGGGCCAGCATGGTCAAGGTAGGAATGGTAACGGCCATCAGGGCCGTGGGCAGCAGGGACAGCGAGGGGGAAACTTCTTGGGGAAGTGCTTCATTTGTGGAAAGATTGGCCACAAACGCCAGGATTGTCCTAATAGGGGAAGGGCCCCACAACAGCAGCGGTAGGGTGCTCGACATGAGCCACAGAGGCCTATGTTTTCTATCGCCCCATTAGCACAACCACAGATGGCAGCATTACCACCCATTCCAGCGGTCCCAGTCCAACAGGGACAGCTTCAGTATGGGAGAGTGTATCAGCTCCAGCATGCAGCAGTCCCACAGGATCCACCTGCTATTGAGGGTATGTTTTTTATTCAGGGGACTATGGGGCGTATTTTATTTTATACGGGGGCCACACATTGTTTCATTGCCACGAGATTTGTACGCACTATTGGATTGTTAGACACCGTAGAGAGCACGGTTGCTTGTGTAGATTCACCATTGAGTAGGGGTTCCATGATTTCCCTTATTTGTAGAGGTGTGGGTATAGAAATTAGGAGATTTACTTTACCCGTTGATATGTTAGTATTAGAGATGACTGAGTATGATGCGATTGTTGGTATGGATTGGCTAGTTGCGTACTGAACCATGATTGATTGTTTCAGTAGGAGTATTATTTTTGGCCATTCCCGAGCAGGAGATGTTTTTAGTGGCGATGCCTCGCCCTGAGGGAGGATCGTCCACTCACTTGTACTATATAGAGGAGGAGACCTCTAAGGAAGTGGCGATACCACTCGATTCGATTCCAGTTGTTAGAGAGTTTGCCGATGTATTTCAGGATATACCTGGACTACTTCCGAGTAGAGAGATAGATTTTGTGATCGATTTGATGCCGGGCACTCGGCCAATTGCCCGTGCACCTTACCGTATGGCTCCAGTAGAGATGAGAGAGATAAGGGATTAGATAGAGCAGTTGTTGGGTTAGGGGTTTATCCGGAGGAGTACTTCATCGTGGGGTGATCCTGTGTTATTCGTAAAGAAGAGGGATGGATCGTTGAGGTTGTGTGTAGATTACTGGGAGTTGAATAAGGTCACGATACGGAATAAGTATACGTTGCCCCGAATCGATGACTTATTCGACCAGCTGAGAGGAGCTTCCTTCTTCTCAAAGATTAATTTGAGATCGGGATACCATCAGTTGCGTATCAGGGAACATGACGTCTCAAAGACTGCTTTCTTAGTGAGATATGGTTCCTATGAGTTTCGGGTTATGCCTTTTGGCTTGACCAACGCTCCAGCTGTGTTTATGGACTTAATGAATAGGGTGTTCAGAGAGTTCCTAGACCAATTTGTCATCGTCTTTATTGATGATATCCTGGTATACTCCCACACAAAAGAGGAGCACGCCGAGCATTTGAGGCAGGTTTTGCAGACGCTACGTCAAAACGAGCTTTATGCAATATATGAGAAGTGTGGGTTTTAGCTGAAGGAGGTTCAGTTTTTGGGGCATATCATTTCAGACTGGGGGATATCTGTTGATCCGGGAAAGGTATCCTCGGTGAGGGAGTGGGGACAGCCCACGACACCGACTGAGATCCGTAGTTTCTTGGGCCTAATAGGATACTACAAGAGGTTTATTCGGGGTTTCTCAAAGATAGCGGGTCCTTTGACACATCAGACTCGCAAAGGTGTGCCATTCATCTGGAGCGATGCCTGTCAGTTGGCATTCGATGAGTTGAAGGACAAGTTGACCTCAACACCTGTGTTAGCATTGCCAAGACCGAGAGTTGAGTATCTAGTCTACACCGATGTGTCCTTACAAAGACTTAGAGGTGTATTGCAGCAGGAGAATCAGGCCATAGCTTATGCTTCCTGTAAGCTTAAGCCTCACGAGAGGAATTAACCCACCCACGACTTGGAGTTAGCGGCAGTCGTATTCGCTCTTCGGATTTGGAGACATTATCTCCTGGGGGAGAAGTTTCGATTTTTCATGGACCACAAGTCCCTACAGTACCTCTTCACGCAGAAGGAGTTGAATATGCGTCAACGACGGTGGCTTGAGTTTGTGAAGGATTATCAGTTTGATATCCAATATCACCCAGGGAAGGCTAACATGGTAGCAGACGCGTTGAGCCATAGGCCAGTAAATGAGGTGGCCGAGGTGTGGAAGGCTAAGTGGAAGGAGTTGGGACACCAGGATGCAGTGGCCCGATCATTCATGTCTGTGATGACTATTACACCTCAGATTGTTACGAGAGTGATAAAGGCCCAGGAAATTGACTCGTTTTGTCAGGACCAGATAGTTCGATTACTAGCAGAGGGAGACGAGTCCTATACCGTTAACTCAAATGGGGGATTACGCTTCAATAGGAGACTGGTCGTTCCGAAAGGGGAAGACTTACGACACGAGGTAATGGCAGAGTCGCACGGCTTATGGTTCGCGATACACCCTGGTGGGGATAAGATGTACCAAGACATGAGACGACAGTACTGGTGGAGCGGGATGAAGAGGGATATCACCGTGTTCATTTTCAAATGTGCCACTTGTCATCTAGTAAAGGTGGACCATCAGAAATCGGCAGGACTTCTAAAGCCATTAGAGGTTCCGACGTGGATTTCGGAGAGCATATCCATGGACTTTATCATGGGGTTACCTTCATCATAGAGGGGTCATGACTCCATATGGGTAATTATGGACCGGTTGACCAAAGTTTCTCATTTTCTACCCGTAAGGATATATTACACTATGGGACAGTATGCCCATCTTTTCATTGCTAAGATAGTGAGACTTCACAGGGTGCCTCTAAATATTGTGTCTGACCGAGACAAGATATTTGTTTCACGATTTTATGAGAGTTTCCAGGAGGCCATGGGTACGGAGTTGCGTTTAAGTACGGCGTATCACCCGCAGACTGATGGGCAAACAGAGCGGACAAATCAGATGTTGGAGGACATGTTGCGTATGTGCATCCTAGATTTTGGAGGTGGTTGGGAGCAGTACCTTCCACTGGTGGAGTTTGCTTATAATAACTCCTATCAGTTCACCATTGGCATGGATCCATTTGAGGAGTTGTATGGTATACCTTATCGTTCCCCAGCATGTTGGTTAGAGGTGGGAGATAACAAACTCCTTGGGACGGAAGTTATTCGGGATACTTCGGCAAGGATAGAGATGATATGGAGTCGCATTCGGGTAGCTCAGGATCGGAAGAAAAGCTATGCTGATGCCAAGAGATTCTTCAGAGAATTTAAAATGGGGGACCAGGTGTTACTCAGAGTATCTCCTATGAAGGGGATCATGCGTTTTGGGAAGAAGGGGAAACTGGCACCAAGATACGTGGCACCATTTCCTATCATCGAGAGGATTGGGCCAATTGCGAATAGACTCGGATTATCAGAGCATTTGCATAGGATTCATGATGGGTTCCATATTTCCTCGCTAAGGAAATATCTTAGGGATGATTTGGGCCATACTCACATTGCTTTAGAGGATATCGATCTTCAGTCCGATAGCTCCTACGAGGAGGGACCGATTACTATTCTGGACCGCAGCGAAAGGAAACTGAGGTCCAAGATAGTACCATTAGTACGTGTGCAGTGGAGACATCATAATGCCGAGGAGTCCACATGGGATCGCGAGGATGAGATGCGCGAGCACTATCCGGAATTATTTATACCAGGTACTCTTTAGTTTCGAATTTCGGGATGAAATTCTGTTATTAGGGGGAAGTATGTAATACCCCGTAATTTTATTGATTTTCATTTAAGGGATTAATTAAATTAAATGAGAGATGTGAATTGGTATTTGATTATGATGTTAAAGTTGAATATTTCTGAGTATGTATGGTAATATATGAGTATCGAAAATATTTAAATTGTCACGAGGCAGAAATACGACAATTTGGGAAACTTAGTTGGGCCGCACGTGTCAGTCGCGTCAGTAATGATATTATTTAAATTAAAAAGGTGAATTATATTTTTATCAACCGAATGATCATTTTGAGTGCGCCAACGTGTCTGGAAGGGTCGAAATAGTCAGAAAACACTAGCCGGGAGTTTAGTTTGGGTCTCGGGACACTTTTAGGCCAAACCGGCAACCTAGAAGGGTATTTTGGTTATTTTAAAAATTAGGTAATTAAGACCCACGAATTTTAGAGGTTAATTTTATATTAGTAATGAACCCATTAAGTCCATTATCAGTATTTATCAAGTAGTGGGCTACGGGAGTTAAAGGGATAGTTCTAAGAGGTTCCAAAAGAAACCCCTAGCCACCATCACCATCTTTAGGAGAAATCTGTAGAGAGAAAGATGAGAATCAACCTTCAACATCAAATCAGAACATCTAAGGCAAGTGGTTTAATTACATGAATTCAAGTGAATGTTTCCTCTATGCTTAGAATTGAATATATGTCTTGTATTGAAAGTTTGATGAAAACCCATGAAATTGGAGATAGAAATTGTAATCTTATATGAGAATCACATATATAATAGTACTGGACGAATTTCATATCCAAAATATATCTATTGATGATTTTAAAAACGAATTTATAAGAAGTAGTTGTAGACACTAAATTATGTGTTCATGTTTATAGGGTTTGGGACAAGATTTGGGAATTTTGATGATTACATGTTGATTTAGGAGGTATTATCCCCATATATATGTTAAAAAGTGACCTAGGAGGACGTAGTGTAGTTTAAACACATTAAAACTTAGTTTGGATGATCATAGGATGGATTTAGAGAAGAGAAGAATGAAGAAAAAATGAATTTGGAGATTTCTGGGCGCAGTTTGCCATCTCGTTAGAAGACCTGCCCAGGTCGTTCGAACGAGCTACTAACGAGATGACAGTATCCCTTGTAACGAGTTGGTAGTTTGTTCAAAGCCATTCATTCGAACGACACTCGTTCGAACGACCTCATTCGAACGAGACTTCTAACGAGTTAACAGAATGGACTTTTAGGCCTGATTTTTATTTCAATTGTCCCGTAGACTTATTTAATGGAGTAATAACCTTTCCTTATTAACTAGTGGGTATATTTGGGAGATTGTAGTATCTTGACGGGTAAAACTTAGAATCTTGTAGTAAATCGAATGACCTTTATGAATTAGGAAACGATTACCTAATTACGACGCGAGAAGAGTTGACAACTTTAATGTATATAAATCGGGGACTTATAAATGTATGACATTGAAATGATGATACAAGAACGAGAAGTATACCTCTATTAAAATATTGTGATATCTAAGATGTACGAATGCTTAGTATATGTAGTTATCTATGTATAACATACCTATCGTACTTGCTATCATGGGAGGTCGGCGTTCGTTCAGGGCCATCTAATCTTTGTGTGCCTACGGGGGGATTTAGATTGGTACCTTGAGGACATAGGTCAGAGAAGGAATTATTGAGAAGTTAATAAGTCTGTTGATCATGGGAGCGTAGGTATGTGCGTGACCCATGTGATGTGAACTATGTTCGCCTCCATTATTTGTGATTGTTGTTATTTGAGAACGATTCCTGAGAGATTCGGAATGCGTGGTCCTTATGTACTCGATGTACCGGGATTGGATAGCAGAGTATGTGTGCACCGTAGCTTAGTCTCGGGGTGCTAGTATTGTATATTTATGATGATAATAATATACTGTTAATTGAAATGAACTGTCATGTATATATGTGAGTATAAATAATAGCAACATGATGTAAAGATAAGATGGAAGATCTCTAGTAAGTAGTATTACTAATATGGGAAACCGAGAATAAATGTAAAGCTCTCTGTTTAAATGAACATGCCGAAAATTAAATCGTGAATCGTATAGTAATATTAGATTTTTGTATTGGATTAGTTAGATATGGGAATAACTAAAATGGGTACGGATACGTTAGGAGTGCACAGATAGTTGAGAGGTGAGTATTTCATGTGAGATCACGTCCTAACATGTACTTTGCATTCATTGTTTAATTTCATTAAAACACTTGCTATTTTTTTTAAACTGTTTACACAATCGTGCTCTGACCCGTTTGCTTCCAAACCTATTTTTTTTGTAAAACCTTTTAGGTGCCCAGCCACAAGGACACCATGCATAGGAGTTCCATTCCGGTGACGTACTGTAGCTGGTGGAAGTTACAGGACCTTGACAGTAGATGCCTCCACTTCCTATCTTGACTCCATTTCAGATTTACTCATCTGCAGGGCATGTCGCCCCTTTTCTTTTAGAGACATCTCGTTCATTCAGTTTTATTTCAGACTTTGGGTTGTAATTGATTAATGATTCAAACTTTGTATTTGTTTATATCAGTATTCAGATTGTTGTGAGGAGTATTCCTCCAGATTCATTATTATTCCATTGTTGTTCTATTGTGACTATGTTGTGGTGGATATGTTAGCATTTCATAATCTAACCTATTGCATGTTAACCGGATTTAATTAAAATTGACAACTCACTTTTTAAATATTAGGTGGCTAGTAACTATTAAAACGTTTTCGACAGTGATGCTACGAACTGAACCAACTTGACATTTTGAATTAATTTGAGTAAAGGAGTAGCTACCTGATATTTAATTAGTCGGGGTGTCACAGCATTGAGGTTAACTCGTTCGAGCTATTGGTTTTCTATAAAAATGGAGTGAGTTTGACTTTAAAATTCGTGGGTTTAGGCTATGATTAAAGCTACGGCATGGTTATATTCATGATTTAAGATCAAAATGTAGTCGAACTAGTTTGGTCTCAAAGATTTTCGTTCATCATAGCTCCTGATTTTTTTTTTAAAATTTCTCGGTCTGTAATTTTCAAACTTCAATTTCGGGTATCAAAACACATTTTGGGTTGAATTAAGCTTTTCACCTAGGTTTCTTAGACCCAGAGCATGAGTTCTCCCACTTTTAAATTGGTTCAAAGTCAAGAGTAAAGGTTCCACCATTAAAGCTCAAGCTTTAATGGAGGATCCCGATATTCAAGTCATTTAAATGCTTTTTCCACATCAAAACTTACATGTAAACTCATATTTTTACTCTAGAAATTGCCAAAAACCTAACCAAATTAAAAGAAATAGTAGTGCTACATAAAATCATAGAAATACCAAAATTTTCTAATTTTGCTTTGTGTTTTCCACTGTGGTTGTGTACGTTTTTACAGTGGTGAAGAAGGATTTTTTTTAGTGCCGGTGAGGGAGAATGGATTAATGGAAAAGGAAGTGGGAATTTACCTTAGTTAGGTTAGGTCTTACTAAGGTACCATGTGGAAGGACATAGGTACCAAGTGTATCCCATGTTGTATAACTACCCACAAGGTATCCAACTATCCAAAATGACAAGGGGTAAAGTGTAATGAAGTTTTTGTTTTGATTTGAGTCCTTAGATAATATATAAAATGATTTTAAGGACAATTGTTCATTTTTTGAAAGTTTCGGAAGGTAATGTGTAATTTTTCAAACTTTTTGGGTTGGTTTTTGTAATTGATGCAAAGTACAATTACTTTAATGAAGTTTTATGTTTAATTTTGGTTCCTAATGGTATGGTATGATGTAAATAATAAGTTCTAAAGTTTCTACGGGTATTTTGGTAATTTTAAATCTTTAAGGGTTTCATTGTAAGTACTTTCTCTTTTAGGGATTTTATCATATATTAGTAGTTTGTTCCAATTAAATTCCAATAACTTTCTATATGGATTCGATACCCGAACTAGATGTTATACTTATAAAACAAGTGTAGTTAATGTTTAGGCTTTTGTATTGAGAGTTGGACTGATGACAACGACTAGAATCCTTACACGAATGCTTGATTTTCCCTTAATTAATTGCGTGTGACTCAGTTTCAACCCATTTGGTGAAATATTCAAGGCTACCATGGTGAATTTGTCATTGTTTAAGGCTTTTGGAGTGTCATTTTCGATGATGACGATTCTCTAGGTTTAAAATGGTCATGGTGATGTGAGTTGTAAAGATCTCTTGGAGGTAGATCTTACAAATTTGGAAATTGTTGGCATTTGGGGCTTCTCTGGACATATTTATTGCAGTCATATTGAAGGGTACTCCAATAGTATCCTTGGCAGATGATTTTTTTTCTAGCATGTGACCATTCATGTGAGGAACACATTCTCCATTTTGAATCTCTTTGATTATCTTTTTTTCTTCCATCTTGGTCAGTTATCATAGGTGGGTATCATCAGGGTGACTTTTATGTAATTATTTTACATACATAATGAATTGAGTGCACCATCACCAAAGCGTAATTTTATCCTTTTTATCAGATTCTGGAGGATATTTTACTTCTTGAAAAAGTCTCTTTATGTCGTGATGCCATGGTTCTTTGTATAAAACCAAAGCATACAATTCTCGTAAGTGAATCCAGGTTGTTCTTACTTGCATATATCCACTAGCACATTGTGCATCTCTTTGGGGATATCCACCATTAAGGCAAGAGTAGATAGGGCATCAACACATCAATTCTGAGCTCATAAAAGGTAAAAGAATTAAACATCCTCGAATAGAGAGGTTGCCTCTTCTAGGTGTAAGGACATAAATTTTCAATTGAGTCCCTGTATTGTTTTGACTTAATTCCGTTAACAAAACTGTGTTTGTAATATGTCATAGGGAGATTTTATTTTATCACGATCCCACTTGGTGTATGACGTATTGAAGAAATTGAAGACGTTGCGGTAAAGTTTCAAAGAATTAATCATGTCTTTGTTTAAATTGGTGCAAGTTTAATCGTCTTTTAAGTTAAATGCATTCCGAGATCACACAGGTATGAATGTGTATAATTAATGGTGCTCGGAATTGTTATTATAAAAGATAAGGATGTAATTTTATAAAGAAAAATGTTTTAAAATGTTTTTAAAAGTGTTTTAAATGTTTACACTACGTTTTATTCTGATAAGCTCGAAATAGAGTTTGACTAAATTGAATTTCTTTTGGAAGAGACATTTTAAACAAAAAGTCAAACTGACAGGACTATCGTTCGAACGACATATGTCCTTCTTTCGAGCGAGATTCTTATGTCGCACGAACAATAGGCCCATATCGTTCGAGCGAAACTATTTTCGAGGCGGAATTTAATTCTTGTTTAAAGCGTGTTTTCATCAGAATTTACAAGTGTGCATTCTGGAAAAATAGTTTACGTTCCAATACGAGTTTTGCACATGTTTTGTAAGGTTTACAAAGCTTAAACACATCCTTAGAGTTTACAAAGATCGGAGATATCATTATTATATGTTTATGTGATCTTGCTGCACCAAGAAGGTTTGTTCTACTATTGAACATCAGGGTTTTGCGGTGAAGAAAAGAGAAGGACTTCTTGTTCGACATCGTAGATGTATCAAAGCCATTCAGTGGACACCGAGACATACGTGAACGTGTGTGTTGTGGACAGGTATCGTGGAAGACGGAATTTATGCGTGGGCACTATTGAAGAATGGTAGAATATCATAAGGAGAGTCAAGACCCATGGGGATCGATTCATTGAGTAAGGCTAATCTGTCTTTGTAAAACCTTTGTTCATAGTGATTGTCTGGCTTGGGCTGTCAAAGGTTGTTTTCCCGTTTTGGGTTTTTTCCTCATATATTCGGCGTTGTGAGTATTCTTTACTTTATTTTACTTGCTTTAATCACTAGATGAATGTTTAGGATTAATCAAGATAAAAATGGTCTGAAGTAAAAATTGGTTTTCACAACTTGGTTTGGTGAAAATTAAAAGTTGGATAATTTTTGGTAAAAATTGGTTGATTTGAAACACACAAAGGGACCACCCACCTCGTTGGTTTTTTAAATTGGTATCAGATCTAGAAAACATAATTTATTTGTTTTGTGATCCCATGTGTTTTTTTTCTCTGGATGGATTCTCTAAGCTTCGAAGATTTACATCATTTGAATTTAAAGTTTGCAAAATGTATTGAAGTTTTGGAGGAAGAAAATTCCCGTTTTAAAAATATGATTGGATATTTGCAAATGTTTCAAATTCAAAGAGATATTTGTCGTGAAAAGTTTGGTTCCTTGTTTAATGATTTTAATATGTTAAAATTGGGCAAAAAGGAGAGTGATGATAGAGTCCTCGTTTTAGAAAAAGAGTTAAAGAATCTGAGAAATTCTAGGGTTTGTGCCGTTGAGGAAAATAATTCGATTAATGATTTTGTGGAATGAGAAAAGGCTCTTAGGGATAAGTTTTATCACATTGAGGGGGAGAGAGATAACCTTCTAGGGGTAATTGATAATTTAAATAAGGAGTCCATAAAGTTTGAGGAGCTTAATTTTTTGTTTGAGTCCAAAGTTTTGAAGTTTAAAAGTGTCTCAAATTACTCGAATAGTTTGTGTAGTGATGGCAATGGCTCATCTTGTTATAATGCTTCAGTTACTAATGCCAAAGCCATTACTTATTTTAGAGGATCAATCACATCCGAGGGTATTAGAAAAGTTCAACCTAAAGGTCTCGTTCCTTATCGAGTTTACATATGTTCGCATTGTGGTAGGAAAGGTCACCTTAGGAGTTTTTGCTATGATCTTAAAAAGGACCCTAGGAAGTTTAAATGTAGTGTCCCATTGGTTCCCAAAACCCGTTGTGTTAGGTATACACCTGTTTGGGTTAGGAAATCCGTTTTGGAGATGCTAAATGCTAGGTTGGTTGATTCTCACATGCATGCACATTATTCATCTCTTAATATTTCTTATGGATAGTAGCATGCATGTTTTGGCATACGCTAGCCCTTGCATCATGATTTATAATTTTCTAGTGATATGGCATGTTTATCTCTTTGTATTATATTTTTCATTTGTTTGAGTCTTATTTGAAAAAATACAAAAAGATTTTATTTTTGATAAAATTTTTGAAAAAATGAAAATAGTTTTGTTTTCTTAATTTTTTTTTTTTTGAGTTTACATGTTTGATGTGGCATATTGGTGTGCTTAGACCCCCCCCCCCCCCATCGTTTCATTATCCATGTGGCTAGGACATTTGGTCATTATTATCGATGCTTAGAATGATCTTAACCATTGTTTATATGGGGTTGTTTCGAAGTTGATATGCATTTTGATCGACTTTGTATATATGCCAACATGCACGAGTTTATATGGATGTTTGACTTCTCTTGCATATTTGAATTTGGAGAGGCGTTCTTATCTCAATCTTGTCATATATGCGTAAGTAGACTTAAGGATAAGTTTGCATGTAAGAACCATTTATCATAAGTATTTGAATTGGTTCCTAATTGAAAAAATGATAGGTGATTCACGGGAAAGGGCTGCGGGAGTTCAAAATTAACTCGTCGTGAAAGTCACCGTTTAAAAGATCCTAAAAGAAAAAAGCAAAAAGCTAAGAAAAGGACCAAATTAGTTTAGTTATTTTCAAAGGAAATATGATATTATTGAGGGAGTTTAGATGGATTAAAATATTGTAACGAGTTTGTACAATTAATCCTAATGTTAAAATATTGCAATTTGACGCTATTGTTTGTAGAATCGTCAAAATTCTGGATTGGTGTGCATGTAATATGTTTAGTTCATTAAGCTCACAGTTTAATTGTCATATGGATATGATAAAGTTTGATGATTTATCGCTATTAATTAGAGCTTCTTGATCTTTTCGATATGTTGGAATTGTGACTCATTTGTTGTAGTTTCACGCCTATTCATTCCATGTCCATGTTTAAGCACATCGATACTATGTTTTCATGTAACTCTCATTGTTAGTTTTTATGCATTTTTGCGATTTGTGTTAAAAGCATACTGTTTTAGCACTGTTTTGCGGTTGTCAGTCCCTTCCACTGAATTTTCTGGAAATTTTTTCACTGGGGAAAAATATATAATATTTCTGGGAAAATGTGAAAGTTTGGTATGTCACAAGATCTGGTTCGAACGACATTACCATGTCGCGTGAAGTCTCGTTTGAGCGACATCCTCATCTCATTTGAGCGACGTCCCTGGCTTGTTAGAATGACAGCCTAAATTTTTGCTTCTGATTGGTTTGCAGTCCACTGGTTATTATGGTATATATTTTGGTACTGCTGGAAGCTTTTTGGACTGACCGTTTTATATGCAAGTTATATTGTCCCATATTGATATTTTTCATATAATTTCATTTATCACACCTGATTAGTTTGATATATTCTTTGTGTGATTCATTTGGTTTACTAGCTACTAATTTTTCATTACTTGATCATATTTTGCTGGTTGTTTCACGATTATTTGGCAATTTCAAATCTCAAATTGGTATATTCTCATGCTAGATACTTGTTGATTGGTTTATCTTTTCACCGGATTGTCTATTCGAGACAAAAAGGGGGAGAGATGTATGTGATGTAGGGGGAGATTTGAGCATGTTTTTTATTTCATATTTTAGAAATTGGTATTACTCATGGGTATCATTTTGTTGCTCAAATTGTTTAACAAATAATTTTCCAGAGTTTGTTCATATTGGTATCTATTATCGTTTGGTATCATTTGGATATATATATTGGTTTCATTTGTTCCTCCTTACTTCACTTGGTATTTGTTTGCCCTTTTTCATGTGTGTAGGTATGCTTCATCGATTCGAGACTTCAAGCCTACATCACAGTCAGACAGTTCATGCTTGTCGGTGATACATATACCAGACCGTGTCCTGTATTTTTTATTTGGAGTTTATGGGATGAGATTTAGGAGTCATATGGCTTGACGGTCCAGCTTAGGGGGAGATTTATAAGGACATAAATTTCCAATTGAGTCCCTGTATTGTTTTGACTTAATTCCGTGAACAAAACTATGTTTATAATATGTCATAGGGAGATTTTATATTGTCACGATCCCACTTGGTCTATGACGTATTGAAGAAATTGAAGACGTTGCAGCAAAGCTTCAAAGAATTACTCATGAAAATATTTAAATTGGTGCAAGTTTAATCGTCTTCAAAGTTAATTGCATTCCAAGGTCACACGGGTATGAATGCGTATAATTAATGGTGCTCGGAATTGCTTTTATAAAAGATAAGAATGTTAAAGAAAAATGTTTAAAATATTTTAAAGTGTTTTAAATGTTTACACTTCGTTTTATTCTGATAAGCTCGAAATAGAGTTTGACTAAATTGAATCTCTTTTGGAAGAGACGTTTTAAACATAAAGTCAAAAAGTCAAACTAATAGGACTGTCGTTCGAACGACATCTGTCCTTTTTTCGAGCGAGATGCTTATCGCGCGAACAATAGGCCCATATCGTTCGAGCAACACTATTTTCGAGGCGGCATTTAATTCTTATTTAAAGCGTGTTTTCGTCAACATTTACAAGTGTTCATTCTGGAAAAACAGTTTACGTTCCAGTACGAGTTTTGCACATGTTTTCTAAGGTTTACAAAGCTTAAACACATCCTTAGTGTTTGCAAAGATCTGAGATATCATTATTATATGTTTATGTGATCTTGCTTCACCAAGAAGGTTTATTATACTATTGAAAATCAGGGTTTTACGGTGAAGAAAAGAGAAGGACTTCTTGTTCGACATCGTAAATGTATCAAAGCCATTCGGTGGACACCGAGACATACAAGGATGCGTGTGTTATGGACAGGTATCATGGAAGACGGAATTTCTGCGTGGGCACTAATAAAGAATGGTATAAGATCAAAAGGAGAATCAAGACTCATGGGTATCGAGTCATTGCGTAAGGCTAATCTGTCTTTGTAAAACCTTTCTTCATAGTGATTGTCTGGCTTGGGTCGTCCGAGATTGTTTTCCCGCTTTGGGTTTTTTCCTCGTACATCGGTGTTGTGAGTATTCTTTACTTTATTTTATTTCCTTAATCATTAGATTCATGTTTAGGATTAATCAAGATAAAAATGATTTGATGTAAAAATTGGTTTTCAACTTGGTTTGGTGCAAATTAAAAGTTGGATAATTTTTTGTGAAAATTAGTTGATTTGAAACACATATAGGGACCACCCACCTCGTTGGTTTTTCACTAAGTAATAGTGGTGTGGCAGTATCTTTCTTCTCTGATTTTCCAATAACCCCAAATTTTGAAGATAATAAGGGTTGAGTCCCCAAACACATCGATTCATTATATCCATTTCCCCTACACTATGTTTAGTCTGGGGACGCAAGCCTCATTTTCAATGATAATGCTTGTGCAGTCAAAATTCAACTTGATGGTCATAGGTTTTACCATCCAGTGATATTAACAACATTTGATGTTGTATCCTTTCTTATCGGTTGCCTCATCGAAGTATAATTTCCTTTTATCCTCGTCTTGACTTTCTATCACTAGGTTGTCTTCATCTGGAAAATGGGCAACAATATCATCTTTCTCTTCCTAAGGGGATTAGACTAGATGATCCGTAATGGATCATCCTTTGATTTCCTTTTGGTGTGCATACTCAATGTCAAATTTGGTGAGTAAGAATAGAGAATTGTCCATTTTACTTATAATTGCATGATTTTTAAGTAACTACTTCAAAGTATCCATCTGAGATATTAATTTGACTTGGAAGGAAATCATATTATGTCTCAGGTTTTATGTCACCTATACAAGGTATAACCATGACTTTTCCAAGGCTGCATACCTTTTTTCATAGGTAGTTAGTTTTATTGGCATAGTATATAGTTTGTTCTTTTCGTAACTCCTTAAAATATTATGCTAACATGGGTCTAATTATTGTGTCAGTGACTGTGAGCTATAGAAGGAGCTAGAATCTTGATTAAGGTGGGAGTAATACAAGTGGTTTAGTTATGTACAACTTTACTCCATCGAAAGCATTTTGGCATGAATAATTACATATCTTGGTAGAGTCTTTATATAGTAGTTTAAAGATTAGTTCACACATGAAGGTCGTCTGAGAGATGAACCTACTGATAAATTAGTGGCATCCCAAAAAGGCCATGACTTCTTTTGTGTCCAAGCAGGTGGCATCCTAATAATGGCTTTAACTTTGGAAGGATCCACCTAAATTCATTTTTCTTTGATAAGGAACCCTAGTAATTTCCCTTTGGTCACACCTAAGATGCACTTTTGAGGATTCAAACACATTTGATACATCCTTAGCCTTTTAAAGAACATTATTATGGTTGGCACATACCCTTCACGTATCTTAGACTTGACGATCATATCATCCACGTATACCTCGACTTTTTATGAATCATGGTAGGCATTAAAGTGGTTCTCCTTGTTCACAAGTAGCACCAGCACTCTTGAGATCGAATGACATGATTATGTAATACAACATCCCCCAAGGGTTCATGAAGGCCATTTTTTATCGATTGGGTGCTTCTTGATTTAATTGTATCCGATAAAGCCATTTACAAAGGACATCAAAGAATAATCAACAGTGTTTTTTAGGATCATATCGATATTTTTCATAGGGGGTTCATCTTTGGGATTGGATTTATTCAAGTCCCTGTAGTCGACACACATATTTAACTTCCATCTTGCCTTTGGAGTATGCACGATGTTGTTTAACCATGTCGGGTAATCGACCACCCTTAGAAATCCAGCGTGAAGTTTTTTTATTACTTCCTCTTTGACTTTGATGGGCCACTCAAATCTTAGCTTACGTAGCATTTGTTTGATTAATTTGTAGTCTAGATATGTTGGTATGCGATGGACAACAAATTCAGGGTTAATTCTTGGCATCATTATAAGACAAAGCAAAGACGTTAATATACTCCTTAAGGAGTTGTACTAGTTTGGACCTTTCTAGATTTTCTAAGGAAGAACCTGTTTTAATTTCCTTTATCTCATTTTGAGATACTAAGTTAACATCATCTTTTCATTAATGGGTTGAGTGCGATTGGTTTGTTTTTTATTAATATCTTTTAGGTGGTCATCAAACTCTTTATTATTTAAATTAAATTAATTATTTTACTTTGTACATTCATCGTCATTGGTATTTTACAAACAAGGATACTCAAAGTTAAAGTTTATTTTTTTCCATAAAGGGGCTGATATGGCCTAATACATAGAGGTAATTAGCCTCAAGGGCCTTCTCCTAAATGGGGAGGATAAATATAGTAGCAAGTGGTTCTTCTCGGAGTATATATGTAATAGTATCTTCAAAAGGCTCCTCAGTCACAGGTAGCTGGAAGAACTTCTAATTTTTCTTATCTTCCACCATCACCTCATGAAAGAATGTGATCCTCAGGTCTTTGATAGGGTCCCAATCTATAGAGGACTTTCCTAGTTTCCCAATCAGAACACTTATTTCATGTACCTCACTTTCCATGCATGTTGGGTTATCTTCGAAGAAAATTTCCAATCATGGAATTTGTTTCCCGGAGGCAGTGTCCACCCATGGTTTAGAGAATCTATAGAAAGGAAAATCTTCTCCTTTTTTTATGAAACATCCATTTATGCTAGTATGGTAAGGGGCATGCACAATCCCTAACTTCATGAATTTGGACTTTTTTCCTTTTAATTCCCTAGTGTAAGAATTATTTTTTTGTGAATTTTCACCCCAAGCCCTTCATGTTCAACTTTTAGGGAGCCATGATGGGCTCACTGATCCCTTGTTGGTTTTCCCCACGGCCCATTCTTGGTAGGTGCCTCTTTTTTTATCATGTGAGTAATATTACAGCATCCATACTTAGATTAGGGCGAAAAAATATATTATGTGGTATCGATTGAGAAGACTTGTACATGCATATCTAACTAGAAGCCACTGATATAGATGTCCCCATTTTTGTGTTCAATTTCTAAGATGGGGGAACTTATCCCTTGTCCCTTGAGTAAATCGACAGCTCCTAATATAGTAATCACATTTTATCCACAGAAGAATTTCAGCTTTTGGTGTAATTAGGAGGCAACCCCCAGATATCATGGATCCATGGCATACCCAGTAGCAGGTTGAAGAAGGCAGGTATGTCAATTACCAAAAACTTTGTGACGTTGTTAAGTGGTCTAATTTCTAGTTCATTTAATTAAACCCATAACTTCTCTTCTGGAATTGGCATAAGCTCTAATGACTTGTGTTGTTGGTGTGAGATGTTTATGTTTAATTCCTAGACACTTGGTTATACTCGGAGGATAGATATTTAGAACTGATCCATTATCTATGAGGACCATGGGTATCCTCTATCCTTTGACGTTCACAGTGGTGTTCGGAGCCATATTATGGTAGGTTCTAACCTTTGGAAGTTTTACATGTGCCAAGGATATGGTGTTTGTAAAGTTCAAAATCCCTATAGTTTCTATGAGTTCTTGTAGAGTAGACAAGATAAGAACTACCTTCTAAGAATTTTGCTTGAGGGTGAAATGCTTATGAGGTTGTGATGACATGAGAAGTCCCCGTATAGGGATGTTGGCTTAGGTATTTTTCAATTGTTTTAGGACCCTGTTTTCTTCAACTATTTCTAGAGATATTTCCTTAATCACTTATTTTCATTTGTCCATTAACCTTTCTTCAGATAGGATCGAATTGATGGAAAGGTTTTTATAAAACCTTCCTCATCGAGTGAGATGATCAACTTCCACAGACTCTTAATTTAGCGTTAGGAATATTACTATGATGTTATTGAAGTCTAAGGTGCAGACATGATTGGTTCTTCAGCAAGTAGGGAAATAAGCAGATCTTTAAAGTGGAATACCAGATCTTCTTTAAATGATTATTCAGAAGTTAAGTTGGTTATAGGTGACTATGGCAAGGAATCTTAATTTCCTTCGATTGCAAATTCTTCTCGCCTCTTATCAGGGTTGATATCTTCATTCTCGGTTCCACTATGTAGAGTGACATATTTAGAACACCATAAATGTTTTGACACACCAAACATTTGAGCCGTGACTTCTTTAGAACCCTTTATGGATTACATTGCTCGGATTTAAAGTTTAATATAAAGAGTGGGCAGTTCTATTCATGTGAACATTTCAATGCCAGACATCTTGAATTTGTTGGGAAGTATAGTAATCAGGTAGAGGAATAAGCGTTGAATGTAGGCAAAATCGTCAACATGTTGGAGGTGTCAGAAATTCTATTGGAGTGTTTTGAACACAATTTTGAGGTGACTTATGTCCAATGGGGCCTCTATTGTATTGGTAACAATAAACTTTCAGTCGTGGCTATCGGTGGGTTGTTAGTAATGTTGATTATAGAATATTAAGGTACGACATTCACGAGTGGTAAGTTTACCCCTTACCCTTTAATATGTTCCAATTGGTTACAAATAGAAGCTTTCTTTTGGATGATAGTAGGCATTTCATTTCTTAAAGAAGTTAAACTAGCTAGGATGTCAGTCAATAACACTCCTTTGGTGGCTTGCATATTGATAAGATTATAAGGTATGGGAGTCTAACAGATGCAGATTTTTTCCCTTTGCAAGGTGATAGTTGTGAGGTCAAGGGAAATATAGACTTAGTAAGTTACCTAAGTAGCACTCTAGAAAGGAAAATCACGAGTTCAAGGAAGCACATATGTATGTTTGGATAAGCCGAGGTTATGACCCATTTTCTATGAAACTCCTCACCTAGCTTGCAGTCCTTGGCTGGAGGCCAAGAAGGGTGAGTGAACTTATCTTAGGAAACTTTATCGGGGAATCAAAACGTTTTTGAGAGATATTACCATTTGTCGAATCTTTTGGTTTATTTTATTTTTTTGGTTATGTTCTAATACTCTACTGTATCAGGTTATGTAAGTCTTTTAGTAAAGACAAAGGATCCCTTCTTTGTCTATGACCCCTCACGATATACCCTAGAGTACATGTGAGAAGGTCATTTTGATATACCTAAATGTACTTCAATCGAGCCTCCCGGTATACATCGTGGGGTCAGTACGTGGGAGAACTGACTCAATAAACTCGAGATACGTGAGTGATGTTCATAGAGAACATACCACTCAATTTATTCCAAGGGTACGAGGATAAGAAGAGTGGAATCTGAAGCTAGGGCCCTCGTGATGGTAAGACCTGAATCCTATCACTAGGATCCCCAAGGTGATAGGTTATATAGTGATATGCAGATGTTATACAGTAAATTAGTGTGCATCTAATGAAAAGTCTTTTATTTATGGAAAGAGACAAATTTCACTTGATATTATTATGTATATTGGCATATATATCACAAACAAGGTCCACGGGACACCTAAGGTGTAATCTTATCCCTACGGGAGCATGTAGTACTAATGTTTTTCAACTTAGTTAAATAAATAAAAACAGGAAGTTAAAGGATGGAATGTACATGAATATAATGTAATAACATATTGAAGTAATTATGAATCTACATTAAAATGAGTTACGTCCACTTAGGAGGAGTCCCCAGTGGAGTCACCACTTTGATAATCTGGACCCAATGACACATCTCTCCTCTGCAGATCCATGGACAATTAGAGAAGGGCCCTTTCGTGATAACACATGTTCATCGTTTTCCTATTGAAAAGAATGGATTCGCTAGTCTATTTTTCACAAAATATACAAACAAAGTGGTAGGTATCCATATAGATCTAGTGATGGAAAGTGTTCTGCATGTTTATCTAAAAAGTTAAGAGCCCAAGGACTAGGTTATGAATTCTGAAGGTCTTAAGCACCCGCTCCACCCTTTGGTATCAAATATAGATGTGAAGCATTTATATCAACATGTTATAGTGAAATAATAATATGAAAATAATAAGTAGGTAAATAGACTTGTCTAGTGCAGTGTTGGGTGTGTGTAGATTATATAGATAATTGATAGATGTATACAAAGTTGTACTTCTTAACTTAAACGACAGTGTAAGTGAGCCTACGTACTCGCACGAAGTGAGATTCAAAGTCCATGTAGTTTGAAAAAGGAAAAGGAGGGATTATACCGCTTATCAAGGCTCGACATGAGAGATCTTAACTCCTTTTGATGTTTCAAGATGGTCTTAGAGTGAAATGGGTCTAGATCTGAAATTGTAGAGAAGTTTTAGGTTCATGAATGGTGACTTGATGAAATGGATTCATTCATAAAACCACTTTCACGGACAAAAAGTGTTAAGAGATCCAAATTAATAAGAAAATAGTAGCTAGACTCACATGATCTAGTGATCCTCTAACCTATATTTATGTATTACATGATTTTGAGGTTTTATTTGGTTTTTTGGTATTTACAAAAAATAAATGGTAAATATGTAAAGATTTGACTTGAGCTTTAGGGTGGACCCCTTATTATACTTACCTATCCTCCGTAGGCATAATCAAAGTCAACATAGTTTGGACATGACCTTTAGACAAAATCCATGAGTGGAGAATATCAAGGGGGGAATAGGATAACAACACCACAATTTTTATGTCTAAACTTTTAAAGTAGACATACATAGAGAAAAATTTCTTGTGACGTCATGAGATAACTTTTTCATTTTAGTAGCTTTTGGACTTGAAAAAGTCCTTTAAATAAATGGATCTAAAGCTTCTTTGGTGGTAAGGAGGTTTCTTGATAAAAAGAGGGGTCTGTTTTGGAATTTTGGTATTTATATGAGAAGAATGAAAAGTGGAGTGGTTTTGTGTAAAAAGATGAAAGTTTGGTTAATGAAGGATTTGGAAGGCAAAAAAAAGGGCTTAGGGGCATTTTTAGAGAGAAAGAAACAAAACAAAAACGCAACACTTAAGAGGTGCGGTTTATGCCTATCAAAGTGGTTGGTGAGACCTCTATTTATAAGCAAATGGACATAGGCATGTGATCGGCCGGTCTACCCTGGTAAGACTGGTCAATTCAGACACACTTACCTAGGGACTGATCAGTCAAAAGGGCTTTTTTGGGGGGTCTGACCTTGTTTGTGGGCCAGGTTGTGCATTTGGGGGGTTTTCCTTAGGTTTCCAATGTTTGGGCCATGAGTTTCATGATTTTTTTGGGTTTGTTGGAGGGTGATGGTTTTCATCATAGTCCTCCTATGTTTCGAAGGAGCGAAATCGAGTGGATACATGTACCTACCACCTCATGAATCCACTAGCCCTGGAGCACATATTCTTAAAAGATTCAACACGATAAAAGAGTTTGATCCACCATAAAAGATCCTCGAACCTACCATGACCACCATTTGCGATTCATTTTCATTCCCTTCCTTACCCAGGAAGGTGGATCAAAGAAAGGTATCTTGCTTCCCTTCTCGACAGATGTCGTCTTATGTTGTGGTCGACCATCATACTAGAAATCACCTTTGATAGTAAGGGTGTATGAAGCAAAAAAAACTTAGGTTAGGGTTACTTCACTAGATGATTTCCAAGGCTTTTATCATTGGTTCTCAACATTCCTGAGGTCTAATAACACTTGACTTGTAAATTTTTAAGATTTTTAAGGCTTTCATCCTTAACTCTAATGACTCGTGAGGACCAGTGACATTTTTTAATAATTGAAAGCCTTTTATCCTTTATTCTTAACAATCCTAAGGTCTAATGACCCTTAACTTATAAATTTGGAAGAATTCCAAGGCCTTCATCTTTAGTTCAAATAGTCTTGAAGTCCAATGACTCAACTTATAAAAACATTAAGTGTTTTAAGGCTTTCATAATTATATCTAATAGTCCTAAGATCCAATAACCCTTAACTTTTAAAGAGATTTAAGTCTTCATCCTTAGCTCTAACAGTCTTAAGACCCAATAACCCTTAAGTTAGCATTTTTTAAATAGTTTCAAGCCTTAGTTGTTACCATGTATTGGGATTTAATGACCCTTGGCTTATAAGTTTTTAAAGTGTTTTAAGGCTTTCATCCTTAGTTGTAATAGTCTTGATATTCAATTACCCTAGAATTGTAAAATTTTGAAGACTTATAAGGCTTCGATCCATAGCTTTAACAATATTAAGGTCTAAGGTCCCTTAACTTACCATATATTAGGCATTGTGAGACTTTAATCCTTAATTCCAATTACTAGGATTTCTATAATGGACATTTGGATACGTAATGAAAATAACTGTTTTGATAAAAAGAAATGTGGGGAGGAGGTCATGCTCCTATTGGTCTCAGAACTTAGAAAATTCCTTTAAGAATTCAAAATTTCTTTTTGACAAAGCAAATATGAAAATAATAGGCATCCATACAAGATTATAAAGTGTATAGGACAAAAATAAGTATCCATAAAAAACAATATATAAGGCATAGTCAAAGTTAAAATATTTAATCATTCATTTTGATAATAAAAGATTAAAATGAGCTTCATTAATGAAATAAATTGATATACAAAAGCTCAAACTTCCTTATCACGACTATTATTGGGATACTAAGAAGAATTCAGAGACCATTCTTGAGCATCCTTCTCTACTATTGAGGCCTCGACATAATTAGAAAATTCATTATCCTTGGGTTTATCCTTTATTAGAATCTAAATCACTAGGAAAAACCCTATGGATATCAAGATTAGGATTTAAAGCCTTGCTTTTGAACTTGAAATCCTCAAAATAGTTGCGTATCAGGGAAAAATAAAGTCTGATAAACATCATAACGTAAGTAGGTTGCAACATTGGCCTTGATGGTGTTATCCATATTACCGTGAATCTCATAATAGTGGTCACTGATGCTAGACAGGCTCCCTTAAAGAGCTAAGGTTTGGGAAAATTACTTATCCTTATTCATCTCAACATTAGCCATATTTTCTTTTAAAAGATTAAGGTCTGAGGCATCCTAAAAATACTTCTAACTCTTATTCTCTAGATTAGTATAGCTAGAATTGAGATCAACATAGCTCTACTTATTCTTCTCTAGCGTCTCAAATAAGGACTTCTCCAAGTTATGTAAGACCCTTTCAATGGTGATTAGGTGGAATCTACACTCCTTTGAATATTCATCATGAATATCCAAGCATTTCTTTATAAAAGACATATGAATTATCAACTAGTCTTTATCTTAAGCAAGAGCCTCTATATTAACCTTTGGCTCTCTAGGGATCAATACCAATTAAGTTGAGAGTGTTACCCACCTATAGGAAATGATAGAGACTTATTCCATTATTGTTTACCCTCTATGAAAGATGCCATATTGGCCTCAGTTAAATTTTTTACATACAAAGGAAGTACTAATGTTAGGAGAAATATAAAGAAAAATAGACGAGATAAAATGGCCAGGTGGGGAATAATCTCCTTAGCATCATCTCAACACCTCTTTTCTTCAGCGATTCTGCCACGGTGAAGTAGTTATTCTTAACAAATGCTTTTAAGCCATTAGCACTGAGGCATATGCATTCAGATTCTTTGAAGAGGAAGATATGTTATAATAAAAAAGATATTATAGGAAATGATAAAGAAATGGATAATTGGACCACTTTATCTCCTTATATACCTTTTATTTTTTGCTCTCCAAAGTGTTTGACACCCTCTCAACATCTTGATCATCTCCCTCCACTTGAACAGAGATCCTAACATGTTCATTTCTCTCCAAATGGGCAGAGGTTCCATCATTATGTTTCTCTCCTTCAGGTGAATCCAGGTCTGCTTCCCACTCTCTGAGATCCCTATAGAATGTCTGGATGGGTGATTTATTGGTCTCCTTTGTTAATATAAGGGGTTCAAGTACCGTGAAATAAAATGTGTATGCTAAGTTACCTTAGGGTTCCCTCCACCCTTAAAGATGATAGCATTGAGGGTTTGGTTTGGTTTAGAACTTGAAATACATGATTAACTGATAAATTAACACCCTTATTAGGTTCTGGATCTTTCGTATTAGACTTGGTGGTTGCATCTGGTGTGCTCGTCTCATAAAAAAGGACTTGGGTCGAGTTAAATACTTAACGCATTTAAAATTCAAATTCCTATTTCACTTCAACACTTAGGGTGGAGGCAACCTCTACTCAATCAAGTGTCTGGCCACCCTTATTTATTATCTTTGATCTACTATAGGTTTTGAGTAAAGATGAAAAAGAGTATATGAAGCAACTAATAAATATAAATAAAAACTAAAGGAATCATAAAGAGAGGGAATAAGCTTACCAAAGCTAAACTCAAATGTTCAATTATGCCAATGATTTCCCCCATAAGGTGGATCAAGACCTCAGTGATGTTTGGGGGATGTCATACTTACCCTAAATATTCCCGTCATAGTCATCACTAGCTTCAGGGTCCTCAACATCTCACAGAGCGGGTTCATAAACCACAGTGACATCCTGTAAGTTCCTGATGTTGGATCAAGCATAAAGTCGGGTGTCATCACCATGAATTTTCAATTCTTTCAAATTAGTTATCCATAAATATCATAACAATAAAAAAAATTGTATTTTTATGAAAGATTTACAAATCAAACTGTAAATGCAATATCAATCAAGTTTGCAATTCTCCAATGGAATCAAACAGACTTATTTAATTTGGTTTCTAAATTTGAACAAACTAAATTCAATTTTAATTCAGCCCCTATGCATGCATGTCATAAAGCATTAAATCATTCAAATCATGCATATAAAACAAAGACGACAAATTCAGGAAAAAAAACCTGTCAAGTAAAATATTTTTAACACTTTGAAAAGTTTACAAGACCATTGACTTACATACAACAGGATAATTGACCACAAGTGTAACGCACAGTGTCATCATCAAACCTTCAAAGCTACGAGTGAGTGCGAAAAACTCGCAGGTGTTGGTTCATTATCTTCGGCTCGTCCACACACAGAGATCTACGCTCGGTGTCCACCGCTCAAATATGGAGATGCCTTCTCCACATAGGTTAAACAATAGCAAACTATGTTTTGGGTTCCACAAAATAACTCACACAAAAGTAATTGGGATTTGTAAATTGTAAAGCAAAACTTTGAACCATTTAAAATGGTTGGAGAATAAAGCAAACACTCAAAAACATATTATGTTCAAAACCAGTGTTTCTCCCCACGAAAATCAATAATCTGACACCCTATATATTGACGTGTGAGCATAAACATCATATCGTTCGAACGAGGCACGACATAGTTCAAGTGAGACATGATCTCGTTTGAGTGAGAGCGTTGTCGTTTGAATGACAGTTACTGATCCCCAGAAAAAAAAACTTTAGACTTTTAAATAACTTGAAAACTTCAAAACTCAAAAACTATTCACAGGATCAGGAAACATTTATCCAAAACATTTATGATAAAATGTTTTTGAAAAATAAAAACCATTAATAAAAATTTCAAAAGCCATTTTTACTTTTATAAAAAACATCCCAATACTTTTAATATGAAATGTAAATAGAACTTCAACATAATTTACCAAATTCATCCTTGTTGTGCTTGAATGTTGAAGTCTTCTTATAATTTGGATTCGTCTCTTGTAGATGTAATCTTCTCAATCCTTCGATAACTTGTAGCAGTATACGACATAATAAATTGTGACGGACAATGTCCTTACAAATCTCTCCCTATGTCTACGCGAGTACAAAATAAAAATATCTGAATTATCAAACTCAAAAATAACCTATACAAATCTACCCTCCCATATACTCAAAAGTGGAAATATAAATTGTCAAGTCTTCAAAACTTTTGCTTCAACAATCAACTTTTCAAAACTTCAGGTTTTTCTCATCAGGGTGTGTAATATAATGATCTTCGATTGTACCTACACACATGATACAAAGCAAATACCGCGTGACGTATCGAGTTTGAAATGATATTAGCATAAACATGAAAGCATAATCAATTCTCCCCCATACATAAACTCCCCCATAAAGTCATAATTTGTTCTCCCCCTTCTTATTTGTACGAAATAGATAAGGAAAAGAATAAACAATATAAATCAAATCGGGGTGTCACGGTAAATCAAGGCAAACAAACTATTTTTGATTTTTTCATACACAAATGAAAAAGTGATGTTACAAAAATCACACACCATGAAATTACATTAATATAACCAAATCATGGAAACGGAATGAATTTGTGTGAATAAATTCGATAGGAAAATCAGCTCAATCATGTCATATGTGCACGATGCATAAATGTACTTCTAACGAATGAACATCAAAAATAGTCCTTAGGTGTAAAAATGATGAATTTAGATTTCATCATCTTTATCATATCAACCAATTAAAGTACAAAATATTTCCATACGAATAACGTCCAAAACTATGTAATGCTTTTTCATGAATTTCAAGGACGTGCAAACCATTTTAAATTCCATCCAAACTCCCTCATCAAAATATAATGCTTTTTATTTTTCTTATGAGGCGATGAAACTAAAACACTTATTGACCCATTTTGGCATAATTTTCTTTTTATTGCCATACAATTTTTTTCGAGCTCTTTTAAACCTCATTGGACCCCGGATAATTTCTAATTCCACACTTTTTTCGTTCCGATTTAAACGGTGGCTTTATCGTAAAGAAAAAAAATGAAATACCTCTCGCACCCCTTTTCCGTTTTTTAAAATAAAACACACAAACTCACAAATGTTTGTGACATACACTACTTTCGTGTCAAGTTTTATCACATTTGGTTCATTGTATAGATAGATTTGAGATGGAAACACTCAACCAACATGTGATAGACAAGCACAAATGTCAAATAAATCCATGCATGTCTACAATAAAGGACAAAATGAGTCAAACATATAGGTAGTAACACTATATCATCTCAAAGACTCCAAACTTTGTAAAGCACATGAATTACATAATATATTGTCTCAAAACACTATCAAATAGTGACATGGATATGGCATGAAGTTGTGACTTGGTCATCCTAAATGTCAATTCATATAAGGTGCAAGCAAATACAAAACTCTTTTTGGATTTTTCAAAAATTTTATCAAAATAAAATCTTTTTGACTTTTTCAAAAATTTTCATACAAAAATCCAATACAAAAAGTACATGTCAACACATTAGCAAATATAAATCATGAAAACACAACTAATGTATGACAAAAATCATGCAAGCAATCAACGATATGAATTAGAAAGTTGCGAATCATGTGCAAGCATGTGAGAATCAACATGTCTAAAGTCTAGCGTATCCAAAAGTGATTTCCTAACCCAAACGGATGTGACACGTCGACACGAGATTTTGGGAAACAACTAAATACTAGACTTAGACTTCCTAGGACCTCTTCTAATATCAAAACAGAAATGCCTAAGGTACACTTTCCTACCACAATATGAACAAATGTAAACGGATGGAACGACACCTATGGGTTGACCTTTTCTAACGTTCTTGAGAATGGTTGGCCCTCTAAAATAAATAATGGTTTTGGCTTTAGCAATGGAAGCATTTGAACACGACGAACCATTACCACTACTACACAAACTACTCGAGTCTTTTAAACCATTCTTCAACTCCAAATTTTTTTATTCAAGCAAAGAATTAGACTCTTCCAAAATTAGGGATTCTTTTTTTAAATTTTCATTCAAAACTAAAATTTTATCTCGCTTATCCTAAATCAAAACAAAATTATCCCTAAGAGTCTCTTCACATGACGTAAAATCATTGATTAAAATATTTTTATCCTCAACGGCACAAACGGGAACCCTAGAAATTTTTTAAGTCCTTCAATTTTTATTCTAAAAATAGGACTCTATCATCACTCTCCTTTTTGGACAATTTAAATTTTCTAAGATCACAGTCCAAGTCCACAATTTTCTCACGAAGGAAATCTCTATGATTTTGAGTAGTTTGCAAAAGTTCCAAAACATTTTTCAAACGATTTTCAAGAAATTCAATTTTTCTGGAAAACATAAAATTCAAAGGAGAATCCATCGAGAGACAAAAATAAGCACACGATTGATGAACGAAGATAACCACCACAAAATTGCACTACAGTAGCTACACAGTAAATTAGTGCAACAGGCTCTGATACCAATTTGTAAACTCAATATCAATCGAGTTTGCAATTCTCTATTGGAATCAAACACACTTATTTAATTTTGTGTCTAAATTTGAACAAACCAAATTCAATTTTAACTTACCCCCTATGCATGCATCTAAATGTCATAAAGCATTAAATCATTCAAATCATGCATATAAAACAAAGACGACAAATTCAGTAAAAAAAAACCTTTCAGGTAAAACCTTTTTAACGATGTGAAAAGTTTACAAGACAATTGACTTACATACAACCCGATAATTGCCCACAAGTGTAACGCACAATGTCTTCGTCAAACCTTCAACGCTACGAGTGATAGCGAAAAACCTGCAGGTGTCGGTTCATCGTCTTCGGCTCGTCCACACGCAGAGATATACACTCGGTGTCCACCGATCAGATATGGAGATGCCTTCTCCACAGAAATTGAACAATAGCAAACTATGTTTTGGGTTCCACAAAACAACTCACACAATAGTAATTGGGATTTATAACTTGTAAAACAAAACTTTGAACCCTTTAAAATGGTTGGAGAATAAAATAAACACTCAAAAGCGTATTATGTTCCAAACAAGTGTTTCTCCCTACGAAAATCAATAGTCTGACACCACATATATAAATATAATTTAAGGTGGTGACGTGTCACCATAAACATCATGTCGTTCGAACGAGACACGACGTCGTTCAAGCGAGACAAAATTTCATTTAAGCGAGAACACCGCCGTTTGAACGACATTCACTGATCCCCAGAAAGAAAATTTAAACTTTTAAATAACTTGGAAACCTCAAAACTTAAAACTGTTCACGGGATCAGGAAATATTTATCCAAAACATTTATGATAAAATGTTTTTTAAAACTAAAAACCATTTAAAAAAATTCAAAAACCATTTTAACTTTTATAAAAAATATCCCAACACTTTTAATATGAAATGTAAATGGAACTTTAACATAATTTACCAAATTCATCCTTGTTGGGATTGAATGTTGAAGCCTTATTATAATTCGAATTCGTCTCTTGTAGATGTAATTTTCTCAATCCTTCGACAACTTATAGCGGTATACGAGATACTAAATTATGACGGACAATGTCCTTACACAAACATCTTTTTTTTCCTTAAAATGAATTAAAGAAAAAAATTAATTTTTTAATTTTCATTTTTTAAAACCAAAATAAAAATATTCAAGATTTAAATAAAGATATAATGTGGTTTTTAAAATAAATGAAAAATAAAATGATACACGTCTAATCAAGTATTTAAACCAACGTGTATTAAAAACAATCCAAGACTAGAAGAAAACCCTCCCTAAGACTACGGAAAGAAACAAATATAAGCACCCCTCATCTATGGAGTGACACAAACTACTTACCCATAAGAAGAAACCTCTACCTATTGGGGGTTTAGAACTATAAGTATCCAAGGGAAAAGTTAAGAACCATCGTGCATAGTAATAGATTGAGCAATCAAGTCAGATTTCCTAACCCCTATAGATCCAAAAATGGGAATATGGGGTTCGTTAATTGGCTATGTTCTACACTCAGCAGAGGCCTTGGTATTAAGATTTACACTTAAACCTCCTAGATTTTGTCAACTCATTGACTAGTCTAGTGACGTTCCTAGAATTTTTTCCTATATGATTTGACTTAAAACTCATTTAGTGAAACTTTTGGTTCTAGACAACCTAGACACCCTCCAAATATCATAACAAAAATCCCTAAGGTGACCCTTCCTATGACAATTAGTTCAAACATAGGGTTATGGGGTTCTTACTCTTTTCATCTTCGGAATGTTCTTTGGTGGGGGACAAGTAGGAGTCTAATTCTCCCTTTTGACAAATGTGGTCTCGAGTTAAGGTTTTGGCTCTTTTAAATGGTCATAGTTAAGTACAGTATTTTCCTTCAAAGATTAGGACGGTGCAAGTAACATCTACCCAAACTTCTTTAATCTCTTGTCAATGTCAAACTCCACATTGTTTGGCTCTTAAAGATACTTTCTTTCTAATCCTCTAGCAAGCTTCGAGCTCAAGAAGATTCGTCTTTAGTCTATATATCTTCTGATGAAAACATTCATACTCGGACTTCCCCTCTTTAAGCTTCTCGAAAAAAGTACCTTATTGAGCCTTTAATTAGCTCACGAGTTTCTCAACCTCATTCGTGGAAGATATATCCTCCTCACACTTCTTAAGCTTAGCATCAAGCCTAATATCACCTTCTCCATCTTAAGGGCATAAAAATAAGCTCAGATTAATCATTTTTTATGTCACCCGAACCCCCTTTCCACCATCACTAAACTCCTCCTTTCATCTTGAGAGATCTCGGATTGAGAATTCATGCCATCGTCCTTTATATTGTCTTTAAGAAGGGAACACTTAATAATGGACTCATCCTTGATGGAGGAGAATGCTATGAAATTGCATTTAATGGAAGACACTCTAGGAGCTCAAGTGACTATCACAGAGGGTAGAATCCACCGTCTTCTTGCTCTCACACCTTAGTTTAGTGGGACACTTTAATGACTTATGGCCAACACCTTGACATTAATAGTATCTTCCCAAATCTTTTTCTATCATAGTGGCATAATTTTTCAAAATTTCTTAACATTTGAATATTTTTTTTCATGTAGATAATTCTCTTAAGTTTCTTGGACAACATAATAAAATGTGCTTTTAACTCTAAGGTGTTGAAGGATGAATATGTCTTTGGGGAATTTAAAGAGATTCCCTTAAACTTTTTGTGTGGATTACAATTATATAACTCAAAAGTTTATAGGGATCCCATAACCTCCTTAACTTCCATGCCATCGATATTCCCTAATACGTTCATAGTGGTGACATGTAGAAAGAACCTACGAGGAAAATACCTCAAATTATTCCCAACTACTCTCGAGTCCTTAATTATTTAACCTCAAAGTATTCAACCTCTAGAGTTAAAGTTGCATAACCTATTATCATCCTCACTCCAAGTCTCTACGAATTTAGGGACAATAACATCACCTTAATTTATCGTTGGAAGTGTCCATCCCTTCTCTATAGATAATCACAGTACCTCGTCTTATTATTTTTTTTAAAAAAGCATACACGTGTTCATGTACACATATTTATTACCATCAAACATGAGTGGACATTGTGGACACCCTAATTTACAATCGAGGTATGAGTCATTTTTTCGCAATCGGTAAAAAAAACTCGGCTAAAACCCACTGAAAATTACAAAGGCAAAAGTGGAAAACCACCCCCAACGAAAAGGGGGACAAACATCCCAATTAATAAAAGGTAAAAATACCAAAGTGAAAATATTATAAATCACAGAAAACCCAAAAACGTTTTTAGAGCGTCCTTTAACCAAACGGTTAAAGGGATGTAATCGAATAGTTATCCCTCCCCTGATAAGGATTATCAAATCTTGGAAATCTTACATGTTCCCCAAGACGTGTCCCCCCAAACCAATTCGTTCTACGCATGGCATAGTAGATGATTGAATGGTCAAAGTACATGGATGATCGAATGGTCAAAAGACCTGAATCAAACCCTATAAAAGGAGGTCCCCACCAACCTTGAAAATGACGCCAAAATCCAACATTGATTTGATTTTCTAACTTTCTTCAATCTCGAGCATCCAAGATACTCGAGATCGTCTTGAAAAATCCTGAGTGAAGTTCATACTTTAACAAAGTCATTTTCCCCTAAGTAAAGTTCGTACTTCCAAAAATTTATTCCCCAGTAACAAACAAAGTTCAACCCAAAAGTCTCGTGGATCGAAAACATACCCCAAATCGCGGGTGGTGCCTGTGGGGCGGCTGCCTGGTTGATATTATAGATATGTCTGTACTGTAACTGCCCCTGCTGCACTGGAGCTACTGGAAAATTTGTTAGGGCTAGTACTTGAGCTGGTGCTGGGAGGGCGGCGGGAAACATAGGCCTCTGCAACTCCTGTCGGACACCCTGTTGCTGTGGGGTCCTGCCCCTATCTGGACAATCCTGGCGTTTATGGCCATGCTTGCCACATATGAAACATCGGCCTTTGAAGTTACTACCCTTCTGACGCTGTTGTTGACGGTGTCGGCCTTGCTGACTTGGGACCTTATTCCCCTTTCGAAATTATTTCATCTTACCACGTTGTTGATTAGAACTGACTCGGCCTTGGGTAGTTTGTTGTCGCAATTTCGGGGTCTTCGTACATTTTTCAACTTTATTCACATGCAGCTGGCTAACCTCTCTAGGTCTTTTGCCTCTTTTAAGTTGTATGCTGCGTTCTTGGTATTGTAGAACTGCAGTGGTAACTGCTTGTGCCACGATACCTGCTAACTCAGCGGTTGATATTCTCTCTGGAGATACCTGAGGTGTGAGTCGAGCTTGTCTGTTGACTCCCTTAACCCTTCTAGCTAGTTCTTCTTGACGGTCCATCTGAAAATTTAAGTAAATTTGGATGAGTTCATCATTCAAATAAACAAATCGCGGAAGTACGAATTCCCAAAATATAGAGATTAATACAACATTCCTAGTATTAGGGCTCTATATCAAAGAAAGCTCAGCGAAAACATAATAAGCCGTACAGATCCTAAAGGACACTAGAACCTGATGCTCTGATACCACCTGTGACACCCCGACTAATTAAATACCGGGTAGCTACTCCTTTATTAAATCAATACAAAATGTCAAGTTGGTTCAGTTAATAGCATCACTGTCGAAAACATTTTAAAGATTACTAACCACCTAGTATTTAAAAAGTAAGTTGCCAACTTTTAAGTTAAGTCTGATTAACATGCAATAAAAGAATAAAGGAAAAACAACATGAATCCATTCACCATAACGAAGTAATGAAATAACCAACAATAGTAATAAGTCCGGAGGAAAAATCCTCGCAAGAATCCCACAACTGAAAATAATAAGACAAGTCTGAAATCTGAAATAAGTACATGCCCGAAGTCTGAATAACTGAAATAAATGAAATGCCTCTAAAAGAAATGGGCGACATGCCCTACAACTGATAAATACTGAGTATAGAGTCAAGATGGATGAAGCGTCTATAATCAATGTCCTGTAACTTCCACAAACCGCTACAGCTCGTCACCTGAATGAGGATCCTAAGCATGGTGTCCTTGTGGCTGGGCACCTAAAAATGGTTTTTACAAAAAGATAGATTTGAAAGCAAACGGGTCAGAGCCCGAATGTGGAGAGTATTTTAAAAACAGCAAGTGCTTTAATAATAATTAAAACAATAAATGCAAGATACATGTTAGGACGTGCTCTCACATGAAATACTCACCTCTCGTCTAACTGTGCACTCCTAACGTTCCTGTACCCATTCATGTGTTTTCATATAACTATCTAATTCCAAGAAGTTTCTAACACTTCTACTCGGTTCACGTTTAATTTCCAACCTTAACAATTTAATAGAGAGTTCTAATTTAATTCTTGGATTCCCAATTATTAACAAAACCATTTATTGATATCTGTCCCCTTTTATCTTTTCATAATGTTACAATAACCATACTCACAATTAAACATAACAATTTGCTTTTTCATTTAACCGTATATTATTCACATCATATATATACAATACAAGCACCCCGAGGCTAAGCTACGGTGCACACATACTCTGCTATCCATCCCGTTACATCACGTACATAAGGATTACAAATTCCGAATCTCTCAGGAATTGTTGGAATAAACACCACACACATAAATGGAGGCGAACATAATTCAACATATCCATGGTCGCGTACATACCTACGCTCCATAGTCAGCGGGCTTATTAACTCACAAATAAGTCATTCTCCTTGAACTATGTCCTCTAGGTACCAAACTAAATCCGAGCACACAAGGATTAGAAGGCCCTAAGCGAACGTAAACCTCCCGTGATAGCAAGATGGTAGGTATGTCATACACATAAAAATCATATACTAAGCATTCACACATCTTAGATATCTCAACATTAATAAAGGTATACTCTACATCCTTATGCCATTATTCCAATTTTATATAGTTTAAGTCTCTCGATAATACAAAGGTTGAACCGTCGACACGTCTCACGTCGTAGTCTCTTATACTGAAACCCTATCTCAATTAGACTATAAAGTTCCTATTATTCCCACGTATAACATCTTTATTCCTAAGGTCCTTACTTCTGCCACAAACCTCATTTCATCAAATTATTCAAATTTGCACTATTAACCCAAATATTATCTCACTTGTCGAATTTCATTAAATTAGAATAACTCCTCAAATTGGATTCTAATTAAGGTCCAAGTTTCATAATCATGCCTACTGGTCTTCCTTAAGTTTAAGGGTATTCGTAAGGTCACCAATAATATTATCCAAGGGTTACCACCATTAAAATTTAAAATAGGGAAAACTTTACTCATTCTGGGAAGGTCGATCGATCGACCTTTACCTTCGATCGATCGATGGTGGTTGATCGATCGACTAATGAGCATCGATCGATCGAACTCACCAGGTATGGCTACGGACTGCTTCGTTTTGCAGTTTTCAAATCATCCCAAAACATACTTTTAATGCATGAATCTCTAATATAACGTTATGGCATCATCATACAACCATCCTACAACATTAATAACGTATGAAAACCAATAATTCATCAACCAAGGGCTATATATGGATCAATTTTCATCAAGAACCCTAGTTTTATAACTCTTTCAAGAACATTCATAAACCTCTTCTTAAATCCGTTTTTAAATCATCAAGGGTCATAATTTTAAATTCACAATTCGTCCAGATTGTTACTACATGCAGTCCCTAACATAATTCATAGTTTTAAACTTCCAATTCATGGGTTTATATCATCTTCCAAGATAAATTCGATAATTCCTAAACATGGAAAAGCATAGCTTTGAATCAATTGTAATTAAACCACTTGCCTTAATCTTTCTCTGAATTTGAGGTTGAAACTTGAAGGTTGGATTGTCTTCTCTCTCTCTCTGCAGAATTCTTCTCTTCCTCTCTCTCTCTCTACAAGTTCTTCTCAAGGTTCTTCTCAAGGTGTTAATGGAGGTGGGGTTGGTTTTTGCCAATCTTTATGGTTTCTAACTTCTCCCGTAGCCCACTACCTAAATTGGGGTTGGAACATGGCTTAGTGGTTTAATACTAAGTCAGATATTAACTCTAATTTTCGTGGGTTTTAATTACCCAATTTCCGAAATTACTAAAACGCCCCTATAAGTTACCGGTATGGCCCAATAATGCCCCGGGACCCAAACTTAACCCCCGGCTAGTGTATTCTGACTATTTTGACGCTTTCGGACGCGTTGGCGCACTCAAAATGACCATACGGTTGATAAAAAATAAAATTCACTTTTTAATTCAAATAATAATATTCCTGACGCGACTGTCACGCGCGTCCCAACAAAATTTCCCAAATTGCCGTATTTTAATCTCGCGACAATTTCAATATTTCCAATATTCATATATTGCCATATATACACATTATAATCAAATACTAACTCACATCTCATTAATATTTTTATCCGGATTAATTTCTAATTAATATTGATTTAATTCAATTAATCCCATAAATAAATCCCATAAATAAATATCATAAAAATACGGGGTATTACAATGGAATACTCTTAGGCTCAGGCCTAAACCTAGGGGATGTAAACAAAACTGGATATGGTGTCTAATAGCTTCCATGGGCTAATCATCGACCCAACCTAACCGATAACTCGATCTCAAAGGGAGAGGTATACCGAGAGACAAGCACTCCCGCATCCGCCGTGCAATTTCCCTCGAGTGCATCACTGCTTGGGGCTAGTAACACCACAGACGCATGAACCTCTACAGAGACACTCATGAGGTTCACAGTAAATACCTTCTCTAATACCATTTTAAAATGGTTCTGGGAAAATCTAAGACTAATTAATTAAGTAACCTTAAATAATTTGCCACGCCTTCAAGCAACTCGTAATTAAAACCGTTTGAAGATATTGAAACCACGAAAATTTCTAATGTTATTGAACCCAATATTTAATACTAAAAAATAAAATTGATTAATTCCAAAGTTCACGTGGGTTATTGAAGTATATTAGTGCGGGTATATAAAGCATGCACAAACATAAATTACACCGAATTTTAGAGTAAAAACACTTGTGGGAAAAATCACTATTGTGTCCCAGACCAACTAATTTTCACTAGTTCTAATAAATATGTGTAAGACTTATAAATAATATACTCGATTACATAAGAATTTATTCCATACATGGTGTCTTTTCCTTTTGTTCTATTATGATGCCTCTGATCATACTAGCAATGTGCTTCTCTTGTTAATAGCAACTTGCACATTAAGTAGGTATCGGTATCCACCAATCTCAATTGGGAACATGATCTGCCAATATGATACCTTGTGCTATGTCAACCCACATGATCATCATGATAATATCTTCATATAAAGACTATAAGGTAATTATAAAACAAAAGTTATCTCGGAGTGTTAAGATTAACATAAACTAAAATCTCTCTCAAAACCAAAAGTAGAGTTTTGCAAAATGATTTGCGCAATGAAAATTGTCTTTTACAAACCTATTTATACATTGTTGTATAAAGAGTGTTCATTAAGAACAATTCCAAAAAAACTTCCACTCTTACGAATGAGGTGGTCCTCGCTCAAATGATTAACTTTGTACGAGGCCTTCATATGAGGCTTATTTAAAACAAAGTGTAATTCTCGTATGATATCCACTTTTTAAGATAAAACCTCCTAAGGAACTTTTTTTTCAACTCATAACTCAAAAAAATCATAAAAATTTATAAAAAACAAAAGGCCTTATCAAACCTGTAACGCCGTGAAAGTATATGTAGTTTGGTAATGCAGTGTCTCGGTGCTTTATCTTTGTCTTCAAAGCTTCAATTTATAAATCTAGACTCAAAAGCACACCTAGACTTAGTTTTGAAAAGTTATATAAAAAAGACAAAATCAAAAGAGATGTAGTATATGTCCTTATAAAATGAATTTTCCTACGAAGTAATATGAAATATATATATTTTTAATTTAGAATGAATATTCCAATGAGCAATATTTCTCATAAATAAATTTTTATTTAGAATGAATATTTTTACAAAGGAAACTTGGGCTTCGTCGATGGTTCTTAGATTTCTAGGGCTCGAGTTTGCAACAAGGCTTTCAAAAGGTGAGTGCATGAGGGTTGAGATAATGGGGTGTCCACAATAACAAAGAGAGAGAAATTTCATTTTTTTAATGGTATACTGAAAATGCGGTGACCTTCTTAACTAAGCTTTGATACCAATTTGTAAACTTGTGCAGTGCAGCGAAAACTTTTAAGTGTCTTCAAATTGACTTAATTCGATTAATCCCAAATTTTAGCTAAACCTTAACTCATGAATCTAAGTTATTTGAAATCATAAAATATAAGAAGCATGCAAAGGGAACTAATTTTTAGGAAAAATCCTCGAAGGGTAAAAACCTTTATTTCACTAATAATTTGCAATTCACACCTTACAATATTACCAGCAAAATCTACAATGAGTTAACCGCAGAAAACCCACAAGAACACGCAGTTCTGAATCAGCAATGAATCGACCGCAGAAGATCCACCAGAACACGCAGTCCATTCAGCCTAGGAACACTCACCAGTACTCCCTATGACACGTAGTCAACCGTCAGCCCAATACCTCCCTCAAGTGGCACCTAGATCAGCAGTGAGTTATCCTCCCTATAAGAGCTACTCCAGCAAAACCATATTTTGGGTTCCAAAACAATTCATATAAATATTGGGATGCTTTGTGAATGAAAACCAGTATTAAAACCTTAAAGGAGAAGACAAAAATGTTACTGCCATTTGCAATTTTTCGTATTATGTAAAACTCAGGTCTCCTCTTGAAAACAGACTCGTTTAATGAGCTATTTATAGAAACACTAAGGCGGTACGTCGCTTGAATGAAAAAAGATGTCGTTCGAACCAGAAGCATATGTCGTTTGAACGAAAGCTTCACGTGACAGAAGGTTGTCACTCGAATGAGCCAGGTGTCGCTCGAACGAAAAAATGCAAAAATAAATTTATTTTTTATTTCAAAAATTCGTCTTTAATTCTTGGAAAAAATTATTTTGACGAAAAACAACGCCTCAAGACTTAGAAATATTCTGAAAACTTTTCCAAACCTCTTTTGAAAATTATCTCCACACTTTAAGTGAACCATAAAGGGACTTAAATACTATCTCACTGAAATTAGCCTTGCAGAGGCTTGAATATTGAAGAAGCTTGATATTCAGATCCGTCTCGATTTATGTATGATCTTGAACAATTCTTCGACGGATGTTGCGGTATATGACATACTCAATTGTTAATGGACATTTATAAAATCATGTCCTTACAAATATCCCCCTATGTCTATGCCGGTACAAAATAAAAATATTTGAATTATCAAAACATAAATGCTTATATAAATCTAATACCCTCCCATTAACCAAAACTGAAAAGGTACTAAACATGTAAGTTTAAAACTTTCTTCCAAAAATCTTCAACATCAAATCTTTAATATTTTCTCATCAGGGTGTGCAAAATAATGATCTTCAATCTTTGTAACTACATACATGAGACAAAGAAAATACCTTCATGATGCATCGAGTTTGAAATGATATAATAATAAATCAATCAATATAATAAAATCTCTCCCATAATGCAAAAACTCCCCATAATTCGTTCTCCCCCTTTTTATTTGACCAAAATAGACAAGGAAACGAATACGCAAAATATACATGGAGTTTTCACGAAAAATATGCATATAAAATATGAATCAAACTACGCTCATGCAAAGAGTAACTCAAAAGATTCCACAAACTATTTTTTATTTTTCAATTTTTTCAAACAAAAATAATTTTACAAAAATCACACACCATGAATTTACACTAAGACAACTAAATCATGGAAACGGAATGAATAGGTGTGAATATATTCGATAGAAAAATCAACGCAATCAAACATAACATATATGCATGATGAATACATGTACTCTTAACGAATGAATCTCAAAATCATCCTTAGGTGTCAATAGTGTTGAATTTAAATGGCATCGACTCAATCCATCAACACATCAAAGTCAGGAATGATTTCCACACCAATAACATCTAAAATTATGAATGCTCTTTCAAGATGATGTCAGGACATACAAACCTGTTTTTCATTTCTTTCCATCCAAACTCCCTCATAAATAGTAATCATTATATTTTTCTTTTGAGGTGGCCCCTTTTTGGCATATTTATCTTTTTATTACCTTTAAATTTTTTCGAGCTCTTTTAACCGATGGCTTTCACGACGAGTTAAATTTGTACTCTTGCATCCCTTTCCCGTGATTCACTCATCATATTTTGTTGCAATTAAATCCTCACGATAAACCATTTTTACATGCACCACTTCCATTGTCAAGTTTTATCGCATATGGTTCGTTTTAAAGATAGAATTGAGATGACAACACTCCGGCCAATATGTGATAAACAAGAACAATAATCAAACTAATTCGTGTACGTGTGCAATAAAGGAACTCATGAGTCAAACATGTAGGTATTAACACTAAATTACATCTCAATGTCTCCAGACATTGTAAAGCACAAAAATGAAATGATGACACATATCAAAACACTATCAAATCATCACATGGATATGGAATGAAATTGTGACTCGATCATCCTAAATGTCCATTCATATACGGTGTAAAAACAAAATATAAACCTCCTTTTGACTTTGTCCCAAAAAAATTTCAAAATAAAATCTTTTTGTATTTTTCAAAATTGTATCAAAAATCAAAAATCTAGTACGAAAAGTACACAAGTCATAACACTAGCAAGAATATATCATGAAACACAACTAGCATATGACAAACAATAAAACACAATTAACCGAGAGATCAAACATAAGGTGAATCATGTGCAATCAAACAAGAGTCATAAATAATTAATCCAAAAGCCTCTATATCCGATTTCCTAACCCAACCAGATTTGTAACGACATGTGGGGGTTTTGGGAATCGAATTTATTCTCTTATTAAACTTCTTATGAGTATTTTGAAGTTGATAATAGAAACACCTAAGATGACCTTACCTACCGCAGTGAGTGCAAGTGTAAATCGGGCGGTGAGTGTTACCTAAAGATGGCACTCTCCTAAAGTTTCTAGGTGGCGCTCTCCTAAAATTCGGAGGTGGATCTCTCACAAGGTTCCTAGGTGGATCTCTCCTAATAACTCTAGGTGATTCTCTCTTCACAATCCTAGGAGGCTCTCTCACACGTGTGGGGTCGACTTTGGCAATGGGTGCAACACTATCATCGAAGCCTATACCACACCTATCCTCCTTGATTTGGACAGTGCCTAACATCTTATCTAACTTTTCAGACCTAGACTCTAAATCAAACTTCACCGTACTTATATCTCTTAAACTCTTCTCAAGCTTACCTATCCTCGACTCAAGTACACGTCTAGAATACTCAAACTCTAAAATCTCCTTTTTCATAGTCTCCATCACCCTCTAAGACTATCTCTCTCACCCTTGACATATCCTAGCTTATCTCTAAGCTTCTCCTCACGTGTCCTAAGATCCTCAATTAGGGCATTCATGTTATTCTTATCTAAGGCATTTTTTTCAATTTAGCTTCTAGTTTTAAGTTTGCCTTCTTTAACTTTACAGATTCCACATACAGGTTATTGTAGGCAACTTGCAACTCACTCAACTCTTCCTCTTCCTCTTCCTCTTCCTCCTCAATCTCGTCACTTTTACTCTCATCACTAGTCACAGGGGTGGGAAGCTCTCGCTTAGAAGCATAAAAAAATTCTTTTTCAGAATCACTATCACCAACTAAAGAAACCTGATATGTCAGTTTATAAAAAAATTGTCCTTATATTAGTGGGACACTCATCTACCATATGACCAATTCCCTCACAACCAAGACACCACTCAAAGTCATTTTTGACGGATGATTTAAAGAAAGAATCCATGTGAACTTTTCAATTAGACCTTTCAAAAAGTTTACATCTAAAACCATCAATACCATCAAAATCCATACTTAAGAAAATCTAGTTCAAAACACAATATCTTAGAGGAACCCGCTCTGATTCCAATTTAAAAATGCGGTGATCTTCTTAACTAAGCTCTGATATCAATTTGTAAACTTGTGCAGTGCAACGAAAAATTTCAAGTGTTTTAAAATTGACTTAATTCAATTAATCCAAAATTTTACTTAAACCCTAACTCATGCATCTAAGTGATTTGAAATCATAAAATATAAGAAGCATGCAAAGGAAACAAATTTTCAGGAAAAAATCCCTGAAGAGTAAAAACCTTTATTTCACTAATAATTTGCAATTCAAACCTTACAAGATTACCAGCAAAATCTGCATTGAGTTAATCGCAAAAAATCCACAAGAACATGCAGTTCTGAATCAGCAATGAATCGATTGCAGAAGATCCACCAAAACACGCTGTGCATTCAGTCCAGGAACACTCACCAGTACTCCCTATGACACGTAGTCAACCGTCAGCACAATATCTCCCTCAAGTGGCACCTAAATCAGTAGTAGGTTATCCTCCCTACAAGAGCAACTCTACTAAAATCATATTTTGGGTTTCAAAATAATTCAGATAAAGATTGGGATACTTTGTGAATTGAAAACAAGTATTAAAACCTTAAAGGAGAAGATGAAAACGTTTCTGCAGTTTGCAGTTTTTCGTACCGTGTAAAACTCAGGTCTCCTCTTGAAAACGGACTCGTTTAATGAGTTATTTATAAAAAAATTAAGGCGGCGCGTCGCTTGAACGAAACATGATGTCGTTCAAACCATAAGCATATGTCGTTTGAACGACAACTTCGCGTGACAGAAGGTTGTCGCTCGAATGAAAAAATGTTACAATAAATTTATTTGTTATTTCAAAAAATCGTCTTTAAATCTTAGAAAAAATTATTTTGACGAAAACCAACGCCTCAACACTTAGAAAATATTTTGAAAACTTTTCCAAACCTCTTTTAAAAATTAGCCCAATGCTTTTAAGTGAACCATAAAGGGACTTAAATACTATCTCACCGAAATTAACCTTGTTGGGGCTTGAATATTGAAGAAGCTTGATATTTGGATCCGTCTCGATTTATGTATGATCTTGAACAATTCTTCGACGGTTGTAGCAGTACACGACATACTCAATTGTTAATGGACATTTATAAAATCATGTCCTTACTAATACCCCTATGTCTATGCTGGTACAAAATAAAAATATCTGAATTATCAAAACATAAATGCTTATATAAATCTAATATCGTACTAAACATGTAAGTCTAAAACTTTTTTTCAAAAATCTTCAACATCAAATCTTTAAGCTTTTCTCATCAAGGTGTGTAACATAATGATCTTCAATCTTTGTACTTACACACATGAGACAAAACAAATACCTTCGTGACGCATCGATTTTGAAATGATATAAGAATAAATCAATCAATATAATAAAATATCCCCCATAATGCCAAAACTCCCCATAATTCGTTCTCCCCCTTTTTATTTGACTGAAATAGATAAGGAAACGAATAGACAAAATACACATGGATTTGTCACGATAAACATGCATAGAAAATATGAACCAAACTACGCTCATGCAAAGAGTAACTCAAAAGCTTCCACAAACTATTTTTGATTTTTCAATTTTTTCAAATAAAAAATGTAAAAATAATTTTACAAAAATCACATACCCTCAATTTACACTAAAACAACCAAATCATGGAAACATAATGAATGGGTGTGAACATATTCGATAGGCAAATCAATGCAATCAAACAAAACGTATGTGTGATGAATACGTGTACTCCTAATGAATGAATCTTAAAATCGTCTCAGGTGTCGAAAGTGTTGAATTTAAATGACATCGACTAAATCCATCAACACATCAAAGTCAGGAATGATTCCCACACCAATAACGTCTAAAACTATGAATTCTTTTTCAAGACGCTATCAGAACGTGCAAAGCCTTTTTCATTTCTTCCCGTCCAAACTCCTCATAAATAATAATCATTATATTTTTCTTTTGAGGTGGCCCGTTTTGGGCATATTTATCTTTTGATTGCCTTTAAATTATTTCGGGCTCTTTTAACCTGTGGCTTTCATGATGAGTTAATTTTTTACTCTCGCAACCCTTTCTCGTGATTCACTCGTCATATTTTGTTTCAATTAAATCCTCACGACAAACTGTTTTAACATGCGCTACTTTAATTGTAAATTTTTATTGCATATGGTTCGTTTTAAAGATAGAATTGAGATGAAAACACTCCGACCAATATGTGATAAACGTGAACAATAATAAAATAAATTTGTGCAAGTGTGCAATAAAGGAACTCATGAGTCAAACATATAGGTAATAATACTAAATTACATCTCAATGACTCTAGACATTGAGAAGCACAAAAATGAAACGATGACGCATATCAAAACACTATCAAATCATCACATGGATATGGAATGAAATTTTGACTCAGTCCTCCTAAATATACATTCATATACGGTGTAAAAACCAAATACAAAACTCTTTTTGACTTCTTCCAAAAAATTTATCAAAATAAAATCTTTTTGTATTTTTCAAAATTGTATCAAAAACCAAAAATCTAGTATAAAAAGTACACAAGTCATAACATTAGCAAGAATATATCATGAAACACAACTAGCATATGAAAAAACAATCAAACACAATCAACCGAGAGATCAAATATTAGGTGAATCACGTGCAATCAAACAAGCGTTATAAACAATTAATCCAAAAGCCTTTAAATTCAATTTCCTAACCCAAATATATTTGTAACGACATGTGGGGATTTTTGGAATCGAATTTATTCTCTTATTAAACTTCCTAGGAGTATTTTAAAGTTTATGACAAAAATGCCTAATATGACCTTACCTACCGCAGTGAGTGCAAGTGTAAATTGGACAGTGAGTGTTACATAAAGATGGCCCTATCCTAAAGTTTCTAGGTGGCGCTCTCCGAAAATCCCTAGGTGTCTCTCTTACAATGTTCCTTGGTGGATCTCTCCTAATAACTCTAGGTGTTTCTCTCTTCGTAATCCTAGGAGGCTCTCTCACATGTCTAGTTTGGCTTTGGTAATGGGTGAAACACTATCATCGAAGCCTATACCACACCTAACCTCCTTGATTTGGACAGTGCCTAACATCTTATCTAACTTTTTAGACCTAGACTCCAAATCAAACTTCACCTTACTTGTCTCTCTTAAACTCTTCTCAAGCTTACCTATCCTCCACTCAAGTGCACGTCTAGAATCCTTAAGCTCTAAAAGCTCATTTTCGTAGTCTCCATCAACTCTCTAAGACTATCTCTCTCACCGTCGATATACCCTAGCTTATCTCTAAGCTTCTCCTCACGTGTCCTAAGATCCTCAATTAAGGCATTCGTGTTATTCTTATCTAAGGCACATTTTTTCAATTTAGCTTCTAGTTTCAAGTTTTCCTTCTTTAACTTTACAGATTCCACATACAGGTTATTGTAGGCAACTTGCAACTCACTCAACTCTTAGTCTTCCTCCTCACTCAACTCACTCTACTTGCAGTTTTTCGTACTTTGTAAAACTAAGGTCTGCTCTTGAAAACAGACTCGTTTAATGAGTTATTTATAACAACCTTAAGACAGCGCGTCGCTTCAACGAAACATGATGTCGTTCGAACCAGAAGCTTATGTCGTTTGAACGACAGTTTCGCACGACAGAAGGCTGTTGCTCGAACGAGCTAGGTGTCGCTTGAACGAAAAAATGTGAAAATAAATTTATTTTTTATTTAAAAAATATTCTTCTTTAAATCTTGGAAAAAATTATTTTGACGAAAAACAACGGCTCAACACTTAGAAAATATTTTGAAAACTATTCCAAACCTCTTTTCAAACTTATCCTAACCCTTTTAAGTGAACCATAAATGGACTTACATACTATATCACTGAAATTAACTTTGTATAGGCTTGAATATTGAAGAAGCTTAATATTCGGATCCGTCTCAATTTATATATGATCTTGAACAATTCTTTGACGGTTGTAGTGGTATATGACATACTCAGTTGTTAACGGACATTTATAAAATCGTGTCCTTACATATACCATATAGGGGTGAGATTACAATTTATACTCAATAACTAAATGGAAAATATTTTGAGTTTAAAGATTGAGGATATTGAAAGATCATTTCAATGTTTCTAAAATAAGTATCGATCGATCGGATTTCATCGCTTAGACATGATTTCAGTTTAAGAATTTTCTTCCTAATTAGGAATCTAATTAGCACACAACATATGTTGTTAGAAAGAAAAATGAGAGATATACAATTCTCATGTTATGTGAACTTTCAAAATCGAATAACCTCGGGACTAAAAAAGGTCTAAAAATAAGATGAAACCTGAAAAAGTAGGTTTCCAATGAGAATAAAAGTCCGCTTGATAAGGAAAAGAGATGGGATCTCTAGAGGAACCTATAGGAAGTGGGGATATGAACACTGGGGGAGACACACTGAAAGGAGACGAATAAAATATTCACATATCACTTGTATATGCCAGACTATCCAAGGAGTGTGACTTGAATCTAAGATGATATCCCTGTGCAGGTTTGACTTTAGAGTGGATTTAGGTATACATAACGCACATGGGATATGTGTGTAGGTTGTGCAGTCATTGTTATGTTAGATGTCAATATAGGACCAAAATTATATTATTTTGGGGATAAATAGCAAACGAGATGAGAAAATTTAAAAAAAATCCAGTCTTGAGTAAATTGTAATTTTTTACAACTTTCTTATTTTGACTGGTTTATATAGTAGTGAAATTTTAAAATTAATTTTTAACCCCTATAAAATATGTATTTTGAAATTTTCATGAACGTTTTGTAACAAATCGCATTTTGTACAACTTATGTGTTGTAGTGTTTCCCAAATTTGAAATAAATAGCCTAAATTTTGCATTATAATTTATGTCAAGAACAATGAGTCTTTATTTAATTATTAATGTGGCTAGACATCCCATTTTGTTTCCGAGTAATCCCGGAGGAGTATGGTACAATCTGTCAAACATCCCAATCCCAAATAAAAACACAAACCTTAGTCTCACTAAGGGTGGACCAAACAACACCAAAATAAAGGCCCCAAAGCCCAAATAAGAATGATTAAAGAAAAACGGTTCAAAAATAGACCCAAAATAAAAAAATAAAAAAAACCCATTAGTTATCAGTCCTGGGGTGGGTTTTTCTATGACTGATCGGTCGTGTCAGAGGACATACCAGTCATGTGCCCAGACAATTTTCTTATAAAAGGATCCTTTCAGCTACCAGTTCTGCACGCAACGACTCTGCATCTTAAATCCTGCCTCTGTTTTGAAGCTAATTTCCTCTAAAAAATCCTCAAAACTCTTTTATTTTCCCTTTTAAACCCCCTCAAGCCAAGATCTAAACCCATACCTAAATTTCTAACCTTTCACCATTTCATATAAACCCAAAAAGATCAAACAACTCTTTTTCCTTATTCTTTCTTTTTTTCCTTCTAATAGGTGCTTTCCTTGAAAGAAACCTTATGTCTACACTCCAAAAGGTTGAGTCCAAGCTGAAACGCTGCCAAAATGGAAAGATTCACATGTAACATCATAGGTACATTTCTTCTCACTCTTTTAATTTTAATTATAGACCTAAAAAGGGTGGTGTTGTGCTGTAACACCACCAAAATCATCTTTTTCTTCATCTACTTATTCTTTAGACATGACTTTTCTCAAAAGGTCTTGTTCAAACTACGTTGACTTTGATTATGTCTATGCTGAATACGTAAGAATATTAAAGAGACGCGATCTCTAAAACTCAAGTCACATCTTGTACATATTTATATAATTTTACTCTTTATTTCCATAAAAATTTTAAAAACCAAACAAAATGCCTCAAAACTGTGAAATACTCTCATATAGGCTAGAGGATCACTAGATACGGAAATTATAACTATTATTTTGTTCTTAATATTGGATGTCTCAACATTCTTTCTTCATCAAAGTGATTTTATGAGTGAACCCATTTCATTTTAGTCTTCTTATGGACACAGATTATTTACATCTTCAGATTTAGTCTTGTTTCACTCTAAACTACCTTGAAAGATTAAAGAAAGTTTTGATCACTTACATTAAGCCTCTATAAAAGGTACATTCCTTCTTGTCTTCATACGAATAATGTGGACTTCGAATCGCTCCGCTCCATGAGAATACATACGCTCACTCAGACTATCGTCCAAGTGAATAAGTCAAATTTTGTATATATATTTATTCTTTTTCTATGTTATCTACACACACATCCCACACTACATTGTACTGCACGGACTATTTAAATATGAATTATTTCCATTTTATTATTTATTTTACACCATAACATGGTAACATAAATATTTTACGTGTACATTTGAGATCGAAAGGGTGGAGCACGTGCCAAACACCTTCCCAATCCATAAAACACCTTGAAAGATCTAACAAATTCTAGATCTCTTACTTCGAGCCTCTATAAAAGGTAGAATCCTTGTCTTCTCACGAACTACATGGACTTTGAATCATTCCTTGTGAGTACGTAGATTCATTTGGACAGTCGTTCAAGTGTACAAGTTCAATTTTATATGTATATTTTTCTTTGTTTATATTACCTATACACAAATCCCACACCGCACTACACAGACTAATTAAATATGAATTGTTTTCATTTAATTATTATCTATACCATAACATGCCAATATAAATATTTCACATTTACATTTAAGGCTGAAAGAGCAGAGCGGGTGCCTAACACCTTCCTAATTCATAACCCAGTCCCGGACCTTTGACTCTTTGGTTAACACGTAGATCACTTGCCTTCACTAGGTGTCCATAGAGGCTTACCCCTTCTTTTGTCTATTTTTTGTAAGATAGAAGGATGAATCCATTTCCTTTCAAAGGAGAACGAAGTGATGACCAAGCGTCACCAGTAAAGTCCCATGTCCCCAGATTGTCCACAAACATGCAAGGGTAGGAGAGGCGCATCGCCTTAAGTCCGAATTCTCACAGTGGTAACGCCATTGGGTTCCATTTTTAAACTGGACTAAACTTAATTTAATGTAGATACATATTTATTTTATCATGTTATTCTTGTACATTCATGTATATTGTATTCTTTACTACTTGTTCTTTTTTAGATGCCTAATTAGGTAGAGAAACACTGGTATTGCATGCTCCTATAGGGATAAGGTTATACCCTATGCATCCCTTGAACCTTGTATGTGATATATATGCCAAGCTACATAAATATATCAATTGAAAATTTTTATTGACAAAAAAATAAAAAATAAAAAAACTTCATAAAAGATGCACACTACTTCACTACATAACATCTCCATATCACTACACACCCTATTACCCTGGGAAGCCTAGCTGTAGGATTCAAGTCTAAAAAGCATGGGTCCCTAATGACATCTTTCACTTTTTGGTATCCTACCTTTGGCGTATAATGAGTGGTATGTTTTCGATTAACATCACTCACGTACCTCGAGTATATCGAATCAGCTATCCCACATACTGTCCCCACAAGGTATATTCGAAGGATCGATTCACGTACATTCAGGTATATCGAAATGGCCCTCTCACACGTACCACATGGTATATCGTGAGGGGTTATAACCAAATAATGGAGCCTTTAGACTCGCATAAAGCCTTTCATTACCTCATGTAGTAGACTATTAGAACACAACTAAAAAAAAGAAATAAGCCAACAAATTCGCCAAATGGTGACATCTCCCGAAAGGGTTATGTATCCCCTTATAAAGTTTTTTAGAATAATATGTCACTCGAGTAATTAGAAAATCCCACTCGCATTTCACAACCCCTAACCAAGGGCAACGGGCTAACTAAGGAGTACCGTAGGAAATGGATCATTACCTGAGCATAATAGACAGCCATGCTTACTTGAACTCATGTTTGTTCTTCTTAGAATAATGCTTAGGAGAAATCTAAATTCCACGCTTCCCGTAAACATTGCAATTATCGTCTTAGAAGAGGGTCAGAAGTTGCATCTCTAAAACTCACATATTTTATAGTCTTGATAACATGCAAAATTACAAGGGAATATTATTGGTCGACATCCTAGCTATCCTAATTGCATTGAGAAGAGAAACGTCAACTTTGGGTCAAGAATAAATCTTTCTTCGCAATTAATTGAAGAATATCGTAAGGCAGTGAGCTAACCTACACCCCCATAATACTATGCCTCCACCAGTTGCAGTCCATGTAGCCAATAACGCTCCGATTGCAACTAATGAAAGCAGAGCTATAGCCAATGAGATTCAAAGTCCAAACACTTTAACAAAACTTTTGATAGTTACAACCCATTGATGACCTTGTAGATATCCAATGCCTATCCCTTTAGTCGAATGCTAGACTGCCTAAAAAATTTAGATTCTCAACATTCAAAAAATCACGGGAATGAGACCACCCACAGTTCACCTCAAACTATATGTCTGAGTTGTGCAAGCTCTTGGGGCTTCCTAAGAAGCCATGGCTCAGATGTTTGAACACATTTTATCTTGGGAGCACTCAAGTGTACATAGATGATGAATGGACCCCAAGATGGAGTAACATCGTTAGAGAGTTCTTGATATAGTAAAAATATAATGATGAGCTAAAAATCACCTGTTTGGACCTAGAGATGACAAAATAAGAAATCAATGAGAATTTAGGCACCGTCATTGCTTGTTGGAGGAATAAGGCTACTCAAATGGTGAACTGACTTTCGAAAGAGGAACAAGTGGCCATTATAGAAAAATTTGATCCAACCATACTGATATTAGTTGGAGATACGGTACCTACCCCACTTCAAAGATCTGATGGATGTAGGGGCCCAACTCGAGAATGACCTCATAAATCAACCTCTCAAAGCTAAGACGGGCAACCAGAGAAATCTTCCTCCTTTCTTAGACATGAAACTGACAAGAAAAATACAACCACTGTCAATTCCATTCAAACTCCTTCATATACGACTACACCATGGATTACCAAAAGAATCCATTGATCATTCCATCCTTTGTACGCTCCCATAGGGACAGTATAAAAAGCTCTAATAAGGGGGATTTTAAAGCCCAGAGATCCTAAACCTCTACCTAATCCCCTACCTAAAGGCTTCAGAAGAGATATGTAATATGAATATCATCAGAATATTGGGCACAATTTTAAAGCATGTAGGACTTTGAGACATGACATTCAAGACTTAATTATAGGGGTGTTCAGAAAACCGAATGGACCGACGGACCGAACCGGACCGGCATAATTTTTCTGGTTTTTTTTTTAATCGGTTCGGTCCTGGTTTTTTTTTCCAGACCGGTCTAACCGGTTCGGTCCTCGGTCTCCCTTAATAAATATTCGGTCTGGACCGACCCAGACCGGTTACTCTAATATATATGCATTTAATTATATTTATACATATATAGTAAAAGAAACCCTAACCTAATCAAACAACACACGCACACAAGCACAAGTTGCACAACTCTTCTCTTCTCTCTTTCTTGGCAAAGCCGCCGGACACCTCCCCTCTCCCCTCTCCCCTCTCCCCTCTCCCCTCTCCCCTGCGCCGGACAACCCTCTACCCTCTCTACCCTACGGTTTGCTCTCCTCTCCTCTGCGCTGACTGATCTGCACACACCGACGATTGCTTCTCCTCTCCTCTGCGCTGACAGATCTGCGCCGCTTCTCTCTGCGCTGCGTCGCGCCGCTTCTCTTCCCTGACTTTCCCGTCGCTTCTATTCCCTGCTTCTCCTCTGCTCTCCGTCACTACTGGTGGTAAGAAATGAATTTGTTTTGTTCATTACTTTTGTTCATAACTGCGCTGACTGGTAAGAAATTAATTTCATGACTTCATTGGTGGTGTTGGGTTTGGTCTGAGAAATAGAGAAGATGATTGAGGATGTGTGGTTTCTTCGTTGTTTGTCCTTGGTTTAGTGAGTGGATTATACTTGGTGAGACTCGCCTGTCTTTTGATTGGGGTTTGATGGGTTTTCGTGGTTGTCTTTGGTTATGGCTACTGGATTTGGTTGAGGGTCAGGCTTACCTTTGATCTGTTAAGTTGAGATTGGGGTGATGTTTTCTCCATTTGAGATGAAAGTTGCAGAGAGGTGGGGTTGATGGTCAAAATGGATGTGTTTGTTGATATCGTGGTTCTGTGTTGATGTTTAATAATTAATTTATATTAATTAATAATTAATATAAATTAAAAATTAAGCAAAATAGCATGATAACTTGTTTATATTTATGTGATATTTTTTGGGAGTTTTTTTGGATAAATTTGGGCAGTTTTTATGATATTTGAGCAGTTTTTTATAATAAAATTTGGGCAGTTTTTATGATATTTGAGCAGTTTTAAAAAAGATTATTTCAATAAGATTAGGACCGGCGAGTTTGACCGGACCGACCATATAAAAAACCGGACCGACTAAGCCCGGAAAACCGGTTTAATCGGTCCGGTCTTGGTCCATTTATTTTTAGGACCGGTATAATCGGTCCGGTCCTTAAATTCATTAAAAACCGGATCGGACCGGACCGCGAACACCCCTACTTAATTGATTGAGGAAAAGTCATTGCACCTACCAGACCAAAACCTAATGTCAGTAGTAATCCTTCGCCTAACCACAACTCAGGGGTCAACACCATCACTACAGATTGAGGATCTGAAGACCCATAGCTTTTAATTAAGCCCATCGTCCTAGTAGAAGAAAGAGAACAACCGAGTCTCGAAATCTTAGTTAATAGGCATTTAGATCATGTGGTGCCCTCAAAGTTACACATAGATCTCATAGTTCAGATGCTATGAGCCTTAAAAGCGATTGGTTTAGATCCCTTAGAAGTTGACATGTATAGTTAATGGACCTTGGGTTCCAAGAAAACTTTGATCTCATCTTATCGGACACAATTCACCTCCATGAGAATATCTCCAAACATAGAGAAGTGATGTATGATGAAGCACAATAGGTCATCGATACATAAGATGGTTGAAAACTATGGAAGTCATCCTGTGGACACCCCGATTCGCAATCGATTGTTGACCTTTTTCAACACATTAGTGAAAACACTGCTCAAAACACAACCCACTAAAAAAGCAAATGACAAACCTTGGGGACAAAATAAAAATAACAGAAATTACTAAAGAGCTAAAAAAAACTAGAAGACAAACCTTGGGGACCAAAATGCAAATAAAATGAAGCCAAAAACTCTGGTGCCCTTTAACTGCGCGATTAAAGGGTCCCATCCCCTTTGGTTGTGTGGTTAAAGGTCATTAGCCATGCGGTTATCTATTTCCCCTATAATCATTACAAAATATAGACAGGCCTTTTCTCAGTAGAGCACGCATCCCTCGCCCCTTTTTGGCCCAACACGTGTCCTGTCCTTTAATTGCACGATTAAAGCATAGAGTTGACTGCACAGTCAAATATCCCCAATTAAACACAATAAATAGAGGTCCCCACCAACCTTGAAAATCACTCGAAAAGTCAATGTTAATTTATTTTTCTAACTTTCTCAATCCCAAGTGCCGAGATACTCGAGCTCATTCTTAAAAGTATCAAAAGAAGTTTGTACTTTAGAAAGTTTCTTCTATACCGAATGAGACTCGTACTTTTAAAAAGTTTCCTCTGGAAAAAAATAGAGGCACCTCAAGTGGTGACACTCCTCTGGGAAAAATTCGATTCACGCTACAAGGGTAAGGAAACTCTTCCCGAATTTTGAGTCAAACACCCCATATATATTGTGATAAATTGTCCATATATGTTTATCTTTTTTATCCTGGACCCCGTTTAGGGGATCGGGTATGAACTTTACAGCATTTATATTTTGATGTCTGGTTTTTAACCCACCACCTCTATTAATTTAATCGACATGATCGTATGTTAAACAAATGCTAATCAAATGCCACAATTACTAAATTCAAAATGTATAAACATACTTTCAAAATCGTTCTCAGAAAAGTGTGAGTGAGTCGAGTCAGCACGAAACTTTGCATAAGCCAAAGTCTAAAATCTGGCTACTCCCACCACTTCTCCGAGCGAACAAAGCCCGTCCCCACAGAGGCACCTCAAATATGAGTTTTCACATAAATACTTGTCAAACGTTAGCCTTTGATTAACTTGTTTTAATATATAAATATATCAATCCAACACAACCAAAATGTTATATTAAGGACTAGGCTCCATAAAATGGTAATGTTGTATGTTGTATACCCTGTATCATGTCGCCTACACCCTTAAATATGTCATGTATGTTAGAACTACGTTGGATTTTATCCCAAGTCTCCTTAGGTACGTGGGTGTTATGTGGAACTAAACTTATAAATCTTAAGCCTCATAATATATTTCTTACTGTATTATTTCTTAGGGATGCATTCGTCCCCAGTCCAAACCCCCTCCTTCATACCCAAAGGTAGCAACATGTGTTTAAAACATTGCATCCCTAGCACTACACCTCCAAAGTAGTATGAAGGAAAACCCCTTCTAGCTAGTGATTGTCCGAGAGTCACAAAATATTATGACTTTGTTGGTACATTCGGGTCCCCTCCCGTTCTGAACCTCTACCGAAGCTACCCTCTATCTTACAAATAGTTTATCCCCCTCTCCAAGAGAAATCCTGCACTTACAAACACATCACGTTGGAACACATGAACAACCAAACTAAGTAGAAATTGATCTCTTAGATACATAATTACGTAGGGACAAATATTGAGTCCCTCTCATTATCATAAGCCTCAACAATATGTATCCTGATATATTGTCCCCACCGAGATACAATCATCTCTCACCTCTCTTATACCCTCTATCATACATACAAAAAATGAGATATCAATTATATCAAAGTTGCAAACACATATACTATACACGACTGAACTACGTAGGATTTTATCTCGTGGATACACAAGTACGTAAGCGCAATACCAAGTCTTTTTTGTGAACACAAGCCTCAATAATATGTCTCTTGATGTATTGTCCCCATAGAGATGCAAGCATCTTTAACCTCCCTCATAATTTCTCTCTTACTACTACAAACGAGATATCGAATTATATCAAAATCGCGATCTCTTATGCACCCCTACAAAAATATGCAAACACGTATATACTATACACAATCAAACTATGTAGGCTTTCATCCCAAGTCTTCTTGGGTACGTAAGCGCAATACCAAGTCCTTCTCGTGCACCTGAGCCTCGAAAGTATATCTCCTAATTTTTTTTCACAATAGAGATGCAATCATCTCTCATATTACCTTTCTATACCTCTTGAAACTTAAACAAGATATCAAACTATCTCAAACCCATGAGTTCTCGTGCACACTTACATGTTGATCGAGGACCACCCATCACCCAAGTCATATTTTCTCTCACACTTAAATAACTACTAAATGGCCAACCATTATACAAGCACGAAGTTATACACAAGCACCCTTGTGTATGGTTGAAGTGACATTCCAACACTTCTCACTGATACCATTTCATACCTACGCACCTATCCATATTTTAAGGGATTCTCAACCTAAGTTCTCTAAACCAGTTCTAAAAATAACTAAAAAGTTATCAATTAATGTTAAGAGCGATAATAAGCAAATAATTAAGGAAGAATAAATAATAAGTGGGGTGCTTAACACCTTCCCCACTCGTAACTCTCGAACTGCACAACAAGAATCTCTCGACCAATCGCAAACTTAAACCTTCCCTAGGATTAGACCGAAAAGGCTAACCATAACCTTTTTATTTATGTTTATATAAAATAAATTGGTGACTCGGAACAATCAGAAAAAAACTTATAGCACGAAACACACTTAGGCGCAGCCCTAAAACCAGTGGTGTACGACTCAAACTGGATATGGCATCAAACATTTTTCGGGGGCAAAGTCAATCTTCGATCCACGTCAAACCAATAACCCGACCTCAAGGGGAAGTGATGGACCAACAGACAAGCACTCCTGGGCTTCCACCGTGAACACAAACTAGTAGTTCTCCCCCCTAGCGCATCACTGCTCAAGGAGTACAAGGCTATAGTGGCGACTCCGCTGGGGACAAATCAAGAGAACCAAACAATCTTTATGCTCTGCATGACTAGTTTATGCATTTTTTAGAACAATTTTGCAACCTTAGTTTTAGATTCCCTCAAAACGTAAATACGTGCTTAAGCCCCCATGTACAGCATTGTACACTTTTCTAAATGTATAAATGCATGCAAAGGATATCGCAATAAAATAAGCATCAAAGTATGTAAAAATAAATATTACATGTTTACATGGTGCAGTACATAGTATTAATTTCATATTTTTTTAAACATATACCCTTGAGACCAAAATCTATTAGCCAAGAGGAAGTTCGTACTTTAGAAAGGTCGTTTCACCCAAAAAGAGGTTTGAATTTAGGAAAAGTCACTTATCCCCGAGGAAAGTTCTTATTTAGAAAAATTACTTCCTCAACTGAAGTTTGTACCATAAAAAAGCATTTTTCCCGAAAGGCTAGTCACCAATGGATACTCTCACTCTTTTCACCCACATATCTGGTATATCAAACAACTTCTTTATTTATCCCAAAGTCCAGATGATAGGGAACATTTGAAGTTTTGTTCATTACTAGGGTATATCGAGTAGGCTTTCACAACTATTCAGTACTAGGGTAAAGTGGCTTCACACATACCTTAAAGGTTTCTCAGCCAACAAACCCGTTATATCCTGATCCATGGCAATGAAAAGTGATCCACCGATCAGTAAGTCGCATCGCTTTTTTCATATAGAAAAAGATCTAAAAACACAAACATCAAGAATGTGTCTCTTTAAAAATATCAATCTTCAAAACCTACAACGTACTAGGCTCCCCAATCGCACACTTATCTAACTATAACCTTCAGATGCAGGTCCAAAATGTAGGCCTAAGATTTTTAGAGAGTATATTCTCCTTAATTCTGTCAAGAGGAGCCCTTACATTGTATATGGGGATGAAATGTGAGGATACTGCCAAGACATGGGATGATGTACGTTGTGTTATCCTGAAGTAGTACAAATATAATGAAGAACTTGGAGTCACCTATAAAGATTTTCAAATGTTGAAGCAAGAGGAGGGGGAGATAGTTCTGACTTTCATCACTCATTGGAGAGAGAAATCCAATCTTATGGTCAACCGACCCCTGAAAAATTATTAGATAGAGATCCTGATAAGGAACCTCCGACAGTAAGTACAGAATGAACTTGGGCTCACCTGGATCCTCGATTTCAAAGTGCTCAACCATACAGGGTGCAAAATCGAGGATATTTTGGTTGCTAAGACTATAAAATCTACTAAGGAACCTTGTTGAGATGAAAGTCAGTCCTCCTCCCATAACAACTCACCAGGAGCATCAACATCTCACACCACCACCCTCGTGGTTAGTCCAGAACTCAAATCACTCCCGATTTCTAATATTTCCCAATCTATGGTAGTTATTGCTACATCATTCTGACCAGGACGCCCTCCTAAAAACTACTAAGTTATACCTCCTCTCAAAGAGTTCACAGTCCAACTAAGATAACTTAAAGATCTTAAGGCTCCCCTCAAGCGAGTGTATGCTGACTTAAAATGGATGGTCTCTGGAGACCTCTTAACCTTAGACTTCCCCTCGTATTCCCGGACAAGAACTGGGGTGAAGATTCCCATTAGCAATTCTATCAAGGACCTGGTCACATTATTGATAATTATTGGCCCTGAGGTTTGCCATCCAAAACCTTATTGATGTCGGGAGCCTCATCTCGCCAAAGCCAATTGTCATTATTAACCTCTTACCATTTCATCCTAACCACGGCACGAATGCCTTGTCAAACACTCATGTTCCAATCACCGCCCCATCCACCCTACTAGTTCTTATCCATAACAAATCGAGGATGACGACACATTCATACTTCTAATTAGCTATCATTTTCGAAGTCCATCACCTGCCCTGGAAAGCATCGTCAAAACTAAGCTCGACATTGACCATATAACCTTTTTCATCATGGACATACACTTGTTGCAAACTAACCACTGCAGCCCAGACTTACTCCTGGTCATGGAATTTATTCTTTAACAAGATGCAGGACTCCTTACTCCTTCTCCAAAAGAAACGAATCACTCGATTGAATGGGAGGAGATATATGATGAAACTCTTCAAACCACCGAACATATCTAGTTCGTAGTACCAATATAATCCTTAGGATGGGGAGGATCTACCCCTGAGATAATCATATTCCCCCTCACGGATTCATGAACCAATAATGGTACCCACTCACCCACTATATCCAATATGCTTTCGATCAACTCTGTAGGAAATAGTAGGAGCGCCACTTCTGCCAATCATTAAACAAAAGGACCCATAATTAATGTTCCCCAATATCCTAGATTCCGACACAGATGAGAAAGCAAGATAGATAGCTCAAGAAAAATGATCACATCACATGGAAATTCCATAATCATCACCAATTATTGTACGAAGAGGAAGAAAGAGTCAAGCCCCACATCATTTGAGTGGACGCCACCTGGAAGGCTGAATTGAGAAATAACCCACGACCAATAGCTTATGTATAACACACGGTCCTTCCGAAATAGATATGGAATCTCCTTTATGAAGACCATCAGGTCATGGTCGCACAAATACTATTCCATACTCGATATGATAGACAACAAGGAATGACCACCCAGGCCAATCCTTCAGGAAGTGAATCTCGAGTTCTCCCTTATACTAACATCCGCATGATACAAATGGACTTCATAGGCAATATCGATCCTTCTCGATTTATAGGTTCAAATATTGGGATAAATCCACTATGAGAAACACTACCTCTCGTTAACGATAGCCTACTCCTAGACCTCCAGTCTCTAAGCCTGACCAGGTCTATCACACCCAGTTGCCCGAGTAGAGATATTTGACTGCTTCAATCATCTCTCGATCACCAAGGTTAACACATCCCAAGGGTTCGGAGATGAGTATGTCCTAAACCCCAAAATCTAAGAGATGGTGAGATAATGGGACTACTCCCCATGAAAAAGATTCGGAGTGGACACCCCGATTTTCAATCGAGGTATGCTTCATTTTATCTCGTCCGATAAACTACACTAAACTTGGGCCCACTAAAAAACTAAAGATAAGCTACCCCTAAAAGAAGCCAAAAGGACCAAATCCCCATAAATAAATCATGCAAGGACCTAATTTCAAAAATAACAAATTATAAAAAGCACCCAAAAAATCATGCAAGGACCTGTAATCGTTTGGTTAAATACTCCAAGCCCCTTTAACTGAACGGTTAAAGGGACATTCTGTCATTTGGCCATCCCCTCTTTGGTAATGATTAACAAATCTAACCAAATCTCTTCCCAGCCGTACATGTGTCAACCCACCCTGAATCCACCATTTAAGACCTTTAATCATTATGTCAAAGTCCCCAGATCAGACCATATAAATAGAGGTTCCCACCAACCTTCATACGCACCCCAAAACCTAATATTGATTCAGTTTTCTAACTTTATCAATCCTGAGTGGCCGAGATACTCGAGCTCATTCTAAAAAGTCTCGAAAAAGTTCGTACTTCAAAAAATTCGCTTTCCTCTCAAGAAACCTCATACTTTCATATAGTCACATTAGATATAAACTAGGTTCGTACTCCTTAAAAGTCACTTTCAAAAGAAAAATAGAGGACAACCTCTGCATGCATTCCATAAAAGTCGACACTTCTAAACGAATCTCTGGCTTACTAAACGGAAGTCTGCCCACCTCGACAACCTCAAGCGGGGATACTCCTCTAGGAAAAATTCGGTTCATGCTACAAGGGTAAGGAAACTCTGTCCAAATATTGGGTCAAACACCCCACATATATATTGTGATAAACTATCCATATATGTTTATATATTTTAGACTAACCCCCGTTTAGAGGGCCCAGTTTATATTTTAAATCCTTATTTTCAACCCGGCGCCTTTGTTAATTGACTTAACAAGCCCATATGTTATATAAATGTTATCAAATACCACAATGACTAAACTCAAACATGAAAGCATACTTTTCAAAACCGTTCAAAGGAAAATGTCAGTGAGTTGAGTTAGTCCGAAACTTTATGCAAGACAAAGTATAAATTCCAACTGCTCCCACTGCTTCTCCAAATGAACAAAGCTCGTTCCCGCGTTGCCATCCTAAATATGTGTTTTCCTATCAAATACTTGTCAAACGTCGTGATTTGATTAAAGTGTTTTTAACATATAAATATATTAATTCATCACAAAGAAATTGCTATATTAAGGACTAGGCTCAATAAATATCATAATGGTGTATATTGTATACTTGGTATCCCATCACCTACACCCGTAAATATATCCCATCAGTTATAACGACATTCTCTTTTATCCCAAGTCTCCTTAGGTACGTAAGTGCTATGCGAAACTAAACTCGTGACGCCCAATACTCATAATACATCTCTCGTCGTATCATTTCTCAAAGATGCATCCATTCCTAGTCCAAACTCCCCCTATATCTACCTCTACCTCCATATCCAAGGATGTCTATAACATGACATCTTTAGCATTACACATCCAGGCTAGTCTGAAGGAAAATACCTTTCGGTTAGTGATCGGTCAACAATCATTATGAATTATGGCTTTGTCTATGTGTTAGGTACAGCTCCCATTCTGACCCTCCACTAAAGCTACTTTTTTTCCTAAAGATAGATTCTCTCCCTATCCAAGATAAGCCTTACCCTTTCACACACATCACATTGGAACATGTGAACACCGAACTATGTAGGCTTTGATCTCATGGCCACTCGAGTATGTACGTCCAGCACCGAGCCCTTCTCATGAGCATAAGTTTGAACAATACGCCTCATGATATATTGTCCCCACCGAGATGCAGTTTAACTCACATATGTCATACCCTCTCTCATACATACTATAAATGAGTTATCAAACTATCTCAAAGTTGTTATCTTTCACACACCCCATACAAATGTGCAAATATGTATACACAAAACGCCATCAAATTACGTAGGATTTTATCCCAAATATTCTTGGTTACATAGGCGCAACACCAAGTCCTTCTCGTGATCACAAGCCTCGACAATGTATCTCTTGATATGCTGTCACAATAGAGAAGAATCCATCTCCCATATCACCTGAATATCTTTCCTCAAACCCTGAACGAGATATTAAATTATCTCAAGTCGTGACTTATTGCACACATATTTAATACATATTAATGGCCACCCCTTAACCAAGCCTATCTTTCTTGCACATTTGTATACGTACTAACGACCACCCTTTACACAATCATAAAGTCATGCACAAGCGTCCATGTGTATCTTTACCGATTGAAGTGATGTTCTTACACCTCTCACTGACACTATTTCATACCTAAGTACCTATCTACGTTTAAGGGATTCTCAACCCAAGGTTTTTAAAACAGTTCATAAAGTAACTAAATAGTAATAAATTAATGTTAAGAGAGATAATAAGCATATAATTAATGGATCATAAAGATCAAGTTATGCACCTTCCTCATCCATAACTCGGGACTCGAACCTATATAACAATAATCACTGGACCAACCTCAAACTTCTTTTGTTTGTTATTATATAAAATAAACTCATGACTCTGAACAACCAACCAAACCCCTTATCGCACGAAACTACACTTAGGCCCTAGGCCTAAATAGAGGGTGGGGACAAATCAAGGGAATCGAACTATTTTTATTCTTCATTCCTAATATGCTTAATATCGCTCCCATGTATAACTACTTTACGTAAATTTTAGAATTACTTATTTGCCTTAGTTTTAGAGTCTCTCAAAGAGAAGATACATGTTTAGGTCCCCATATATAACATTGTATATTTTCCCAAACATATAGGTATACGCGAAGGACCTCGCAATAAAATTAACATCAATGTAAAAATAATGATTACTTGTATGCAGCATGCACTGCACGGTCTTGATTTTTATATTGTTTAAACCATTTACCCTCAAGACCCAAAAGCGGTTAGCCGAGAGGAAGTTTGTATGTTAGAAATTATTCTTCACCCAAAAAGAGATTCGTATTCTAGAAAAGTTATTTCTCCCCGAGGGAAGTTCTTACTTTAGAAAAATCAGTTCCTCGAGTGAAGTTCATACTTTTTAAAAGTCACTTTCCCAAAAGGCTAGTCGTCGGTTGAAGAGTGCCCAGTTATGTGTGTGTTTCAAACAAAACTAATTTTTCTCAGAAAAAAGTTCCAACTTTTAATTACGCACCAAACCAAGTTGTGAAATTCCAATTCTCACTTTTAAACCAATTTTATCTTGATTAATCCTAAACATGCATATAGTGATTAAAGCAAGTAAAGTAAAGTAAAGAATACTCACAATGTCGTATGTACGAGCAAAAAACCCAAAACGGGAAAACAACCTCGGACGGCCCAAGCCAGAGAATCATTATGAATAATGGTTTTACAAAGACAGAATAGCCTTACACTAAGACTCGATCCCCCCGGGTCTTGACGCTCATTCGTATCTTCAACCGTTCTTCAATAGTGCCCACGTAGAAATTCCGTCTTCTACGATCTCTGTCCACAACACATGCGTCCACGTATGTCTCGGTGTCCACCGATATGGCTTTGATTCATCTACGATGTCGAACACGATGTCCGTCGCTTCTTCACCGCAAAACCCTTTGTGTTCAATGTGTAGAACAAATAACTTTGGTGCAGCAAGATCACGTAAACATATAAGAATGATAACTCAGATCTTTTCAAACTCTAAGGATGTGTTTATGCTTTGTAAACCTTAGAAAACATGTGCAAACAACGTTCTAGTTCGTAAAACTCTTTTCCAGAAAGCACACTTACCAAATTATGATGCAAACACTGTTTAAATAGGATTTAAATGCTGCCTCAAAAAATGTGTCGTTCAAACGACTTAAGCATGTTGTTCGAGCGACATTGTATCTCGTTTGAACGAGATCCAATGTCATTCGAGCGACCTCGCGAAAGTTTGACTTTCTTTGACTTTCTGATAAAAACGTCTCTTAACAAAGAGATTCAAATTAGTCAAACTCTATTTCGAGCTTATCATCATAAAACGAATTTTAAACCATTAAAACACTTTTAAAACATTTAAAAACATTTTTTCTTTATAAAAATTACATCCTTATCTTTAATAAAATAATTCCGAGCACCATTAATTATACACATTCATACCTGAGTGATCTCGGAATGAAATTAACTTTGAAGACGAGTAAACTTGCACCAAATAAACATCGGCATGATTATTTCTTTAAATATTTGTCGCAACGTCTTCAATTTCTTCAATACGTCATAGACCAAGTGGGATCGTTACAGAATAAAATTCTCCCTATGACATATTACAAACAAGTTTTGTTCATGGAATTAAGTCAAAACAATACAGGGAGTCAATTGGAAATTTATGTCCTTACATCGGTGGATTCCCACTCTTTTCCCCCACATGTCTGGTATATCAATAAACTTCTCTCTTGATCCCAAAGTCTTGGTGATAGGGAAGCTTGAAGTTGGGTCAGTACTGGAGTATATCGAATAGGCTTTCACAATTATCCAGTACTATAGTAAAGAGGTTTCACACTTACCTTAAAGGTTGTTCAGTTCAAGCAGCTCGAGATATCGTGATACATGGAAATAAAAAGTTATCTACCGATCACCGAGTCATATTATCCCTTTTGCATATTGAAAAAGCTCTAGGACCAGACCTTATCTTATAAAAAAGAACAAATATTTATGAGCCATTCGCTTAAACAAAAAAATTCAAAAAAATTGTTAGACAACTGGAACTGGTCCAAAACCCCTTAGATTCCAGGATTAATGTCTTCCCATTTTTAAGTGGAAGATAAACAGTATGAATCCGCAAGTTATCACCAAAATAAATTTCCCTTACGTTGGATTTCCTTACCCATAATTTATTTGGAGAAAATAGTAGACCATAGTCTGGCACTTCCTCGTTCCTAGTATGGAAAATGAGAGCTCACACTTGTTTACCTGAATCCAATGGGACTCTCTTCAATTCTTCTCCTCATAAGATACTACCAAACTAAAAATAAAAATAAAAATATTGTCCACATATGGTTAGATATTGAAAAAATAATTGCATCATAAAATATCCTGCATATATGAGTCCTTCCCCCCCCCCCCCATGTATTGTCCTTCTATCAGTCCTTCTATCCATAAAAACCTAAACAAAAGTGCCTCAACTTTTTTTACAGTTGTTATCATCAGTAGAGCGATCACACTAAGTTATTACCCTGGATACCCGAGCATGCACTGTGTGCGTCCGATTAGTTTTCATCAGCGAGATCCCCATCCATGATTGTCAAGTATTTTTCACAATACGCTCCATGTCTACTAACGTCAGATCCCCTCACTTATAAATACCATTTTTATCACATGGATACTTTGAACCCTTCTAGCAGTACCCTAAGCACCCACACACCGCCTTCTGAGACCCCCAATCGAATATATACTCCTCCATTATCTAATAAAACAACTCCCCCACCTCCAAATGAGGAGATAATACAGATCCAATCTGAATTGTGTCTCCTTCAAGAAGCCATCAATAACATGCAAACTACCAATGAGTTTATTAACATGAAGAATATGGAGATCTATCCTAAAGCTCGGTTGCCAAAAAATTCGTGATGTCACTATTCAAAACCTACAAATGACTAGGCTCCCAAGCCACCAACTTTCCAACTACCACCTTCAGATGTAGGTCTGAAATGTAGGTTTGTTAGTTCTAGAGATAATGTTCTCCTCCTCTTTGTCCGGGGGAGCCCTTACCTAGTATAGGGGCTGAATTATGAGGGGACTACTGTAACACCCCGTATTTCTGTGCATTTAATATTTAATTAATTCGAGAAAATTTTAAATTACTTGTGTGTCGTAATTTAATTGAATTAGATATGTTAATATTTATTTAAATATTAATCGGAGAGAAGATGGTTAATATTTACAGAAATTAAATTACTAAGTGAATAGTAATAATTTATTTATGCCATAACGTGTATAAGTGACATGGCATTTATTTATCTCAGTCGAAAGTCGGATATAGACTAAGTTCGGTGTGAGATAGGGAATTTTTATAAATTAATTCGGATGTCAATTTTGAGTGCACGGTTGAGTCCGGATGAGCTGAGATAGTCGAAAAGTGTACCCAGGGGTGGTAAATGGGTCATGGGATATTTTTTGGCATAATCGGGCCCACTCAGGGGGTATTTGGGCCATTTTAATTAGGCCCATATGATTAAAAACGGGATTTGGAAATAAAGACCTAAGTTTTGGAGTTGTGGGCAGCCATAAATCATTTGGGAGAAATTTGAGAACATAAGGAATAAAGAGGGAGGACTCTTGAGAGCCAAAGAGGAAGAACAAGGAAGGTGTTCTTACTCACACAACAATCTCTACACCAAAGGATAATCAGACACTACGAATTTATAAGGCATGAGGTTAAATTGATTCAATGTAAACTGGTGATATTCAATTCATATCATTGTAGGTGTTATACAAATGATTTTTGGATTGGGTCAATACAAATTGGATTTTGATTTGGAGAAGTTCCAAATCAAGTTATTGGGACTGGTTTTGATTCGTAAGGATTTTAGTGGATAATTCTGGGTAAAAACCTTCACACAAGATGTTAATGGCGATTATGTCTGTGCCACCCTCTAGAAAATGGTATTTTCTAACTTTTGTTCTCTAATAGGCTTTTTCCAAAACGTCCCCAAAATGCCTGAAAACGGCATTTTAAAAATCTGGGCAAATTGAGTTAATTGAAAACCTGAGATTAATAATTGTGCAAACTTTATTGAGGAGAATTTTGAATAATTAATTGGGGATATTGTATTATGAACCAAGGGGGTGTCTGGATATTTTGGTTGAGTGAAGCCATGATAATAGATTAATTAATGGGGGATTAATTAATTAAATCTTATAGCTAGAATAATTTATTATAGGATGATATAATAACTTATTAAATATTATTTAATTAGGAGCGTTCTCTTTAGAATGGAATTTTGAGGAGTACGTTCTAAGAGATGGAAATTCGGGTTAGGTGAGCGAGTCCGGGTACATTGGTTGTATGACACCAGGGAGATATTAAATTAATTAATAAGTATATTAATTAAATTAAAGTCGGACCATAGACTCGGGGAGATAATAAGTTAATTAATGAGTATATTAATTAAATTAGAGTCGAACCATAGACTCGGGGAGATATTAAGTTAATTAATGGGCATATTAATTAAATTAGAGTCGGATCATAGACTCGGGGAGATATTAACTTAATTAATGGGTAAATTAATTAAATTAGAGTCGGACCATAGACTCGAGAATATGTTGGCTAGTGTTACGGACTTTGTACACTGTAAAGTCGAGATTAAATTTTATATATATATATATATATATATATATATATATATATATATATATATATATATATATATATATATATATATTGTGTGCTCATAAATACCAGTGGCTAGGTATTTATTTAGAATTATATGATCTAGTGCTATCGGGGGAGGTTGTGCGATGTGGGTGAATCCCCTAGCTTGAGGAGTAGGGCGAGTATATCCCCAGGTCATAACGTCCAAATAGAGGTGGGCATTGAGATGATTGTCTTCACACTCGGAAGAATATGACTGCCTCCAATACATTTATATTTCTATGTTCTGATTCGGCGGTGGCTAGCTGTCTCAGAAATCTAGGTGGGACTGAGTAGACCTGTGATGATAGCACTTTAGAGAATGCATCCTATGAGGTATTACTCTGAAGGATGGTTTTAATTCTATTCAACATATGGGTGATTGTGTGATATAGTTCTATGTATATAATGGAGTAGATAATTATATACGGGTAATTAAATACATGAAGAGAATTTGTAGTACCTATATAACCAGTGAATGTTATATGGATTTTAAGAGTGGTTTTATTTATATTCAACATATGTATAATTGTGGAATATAGTTCTACGTATATAATGGAGTAGATAATTATATACGGGTAGTTAAATACATGAAGAGAATTCGTATGACTTATATAACTAGTGAATGTTATATGACTTTTAAGAAATGATTAATTAAGTTAATGCGATAAATAACTTACGGAGTAAAGATAAAAATTACTCGGGTTAGAGTAGAGTTCAAGGAGTTTCATGACAAGGCTAGTTAGACGGTGTGGTGTAACTAGGAGGGTCAGGAAGAAAGCGTTAGGTGTGCACTTTAGAGGAGGGGTGAGATGTATCTCAAGGGAGTATGACACTAACTTAAATATGAAGAGCATTCATACATTTTAATTATTGCATTTTAATTCACTTGAAAAATATTTTCAAAAGGAGGACTTTGGGCTCTAACCCATACTTGCAAAATATTTTCAAAACATTTTAGGTATCCAGCCACATGGATGCCAAACTTGAAGATCTGTTCCAGGGATGCATAACTGCAACAGGTGTGAATGTTGCAGGATTTGGACATAGACGCTTCAGTCATTTCATTCCTAGAGTAGGATGCATCTTGGTATTTCTTTCGGGAATATTTCCCCAATAATTTTCACTTCAGTCGGACTTTGTACTGATTACTATTCTTTGTTGGGTTATATTAGTGGATGTTAGTTTTCTACCGATGGTTTATTCGGACGGTCATTTATTGATTTATTCAGTATTGCTTTAGATTCATGGTTTGTGTGAACGGTTCGTAATGATATTTATATAGTGGTTGTTGTTAAATAAAAAGATTATAATTTTGACATCAGCTTTTGAATACTAGGTGGTTAGTAAGTTTTAAAAAGTTTTCGACAGTGATGCTAAGAATGAACTAGATGAGATTTCGTTTTTAATTTGATATAAGACTGATCACCCCGTATTTTATTGGGCGGGGTGTCACCGATGGTATCAGAGCCTCAGATTCTAGTGTCCTTAGGATCTGTGCGACTTTTCACATTTCAGCTTAGCGTTCTTTGATGTAGAGCCTTATGATAGGATTATTGTATTCCTCTACGTATGCGAGTTACGTTCTCCTGCTATCAAGTATAGTGAGGTGATTCATACACAATTTCGGTTGGGCTTTGTATACCAAACATTCTTTGGGACGACCAACGAGGGCCATAGGAGAATTGCAAGAGGAGAGGCTCAACAGAAGACAAAGGGTATTATGGAATTGGTGATCGTGATAGGAATCACCTTGATTGTTGTTCAGGACGGTGGGGATAGAATAATCACTCGGGAGCGATAGTCTCCCAAAGCACTGTTGTAAATAATGGTGGTACAATTTTAGTCTCACCTAGTGTAGTCAGCAAAGGGTGGGAAAAGTGTGGAAGGACCCTTTTGGAAGGCCTATCTATAAGGATTCGAGTAGCAGAGTAGTACGATAAGTTAATGGGAGTAAATAACCCAAAGACAATTGTATAGGGTGGTGTGCGGTGGCACCTAGGACTAAATTTTAAATGAAATTTTTGGCCCAGTAGGGCGGTGTTGTAGTGGTAGGAGTCAGTCACCACAACCATGGGAAAATACCATAAATAATAAGAAATTTAGGGTGAGGTTTGACCACAAATCTTCGCATCATCTGTTTGAACCGGTAGGCAAAGGAGATTTCATTACTTACTTCAGAAGGGTCGGACAGTGACCTGACATAAGGGAAAGTTGAATTATGCAACAAACTTCGTACCCAGAGGTGGATGCGGGGGTCAGTAAGGGTTCCATGAGTTAATAATGGACTCGTGGGTCATACACAAGTGTGGATGGAAAAATACGGCTAGGATGACTGGGGCTATAGTCATCAAGGTCGTATGTTTTCGATTTGATATCAATACTTCTGTGAGAAGGAAGCCAAGGGAGGTGGAATATCTTACTAAAAGGAAAGATCGTATTTAGCAGTGCTAGTGAGGAACCACAAGGGGATACCCAGTAAAGGAACCAACTTATATGATTTAGATCAGTGAAATTCCTACCGAGTGACGGTGGATTCAATCAGGGTCGTCGAGGCCAGCAACAAGTCCCATGGGGCCAGTGAAGCCAAAGGGACGACGGGGGTAGCAATAAGGGTAAAGTCTACTAAGTACGTAATAAGGACAACCCCCACATGGCCAGTGGGGCCATAGACAGGGGATTGACACAGGGAAGTATCTTATGTGTGGAAAGTGGGACCACAACAATTGATTATGTCCACGGTGAATCAAGGGATAGAAGTGGGATGCCTAGTAGGGACAACAATTATGAAGTTTTGGTTTGGTTGGATGAGAATATTATGTCCAAGAACTATTTGGGCCACTAGTGTATAGGAGAGTGGAAGTATGAGTTTTTTCATCGGATAGATGGGGCGAACTTTGTGACATAAGTGGTCACAGTATTCAACTTAACACTATATTCGCAAGGGAGACAAGTTTAGTGGGTGTATCGTAGTGTTACTATTAAATATATGTTTACCGCGGGGTAACGGGGCTCTCTTTTGTTTTACCTATGGAGGAGAAGGTGTGAACTGATAGGGTACATTTTATAAGGTTAACTCATTTTTAGAAGTTCTATACGAGCATGATTTTATCCTGGTTACAGATTGGTTAGCGACGGGTAAGCGATAGTGGACGATTATAGCAAGACTATCATGTTCGCTATTCCAGGGCAGGATGTGTATTCTTTGTGAGGTTCAACCCGAAAGAAGGTTGGGCTCGCGAAAATATTTTATAAAATAGACTTCAGAGGGTAGGTTTATCTAGTATATTATATCCCATTGCGTTGGGATTATTACTAATGTGATTCGGGGCATGGCGGGTTGACTATGGAGCAAAGAGATGTAGCTCGTTAGTGACTTAGCGCTGAGGACTTAGTGATAGTGTGAGAGAGGAATTATATAACTCCTTTAGAGATGCGGGAGTCGACAATTAGACCTTTGAGTATAGGGGCAGAGTTTTGGGTGTCCCGGTTATATGCTCAGGTCTACGAAAATTAATGAACGACAATGCTAGTGTTTAATGCATTGGGGAAAGTTTTTTTGGGCTTTGTTCTAAAATGTTATGCGCATAAGCCCTAATAAAATTCAGTAGTGGAAAGACGTTATATGATTCTAGGACACCAGTTTAAAGGGTGATTTTTGAACTTGTGGAGTTACACTTTGAGGTGAAAGCTATTACGCTATAAGGCCAGTATAGCCGGGTAGTGCTGCGAAAGAAGCACTGAGAAAACTTTTACACTGCAAGTTAATGGGAGGGGCAACATCGAGAAGATTAAATATCAATATGGGGAAATATCGAATGTAATCATATGATATAATGTGATCTTTGGGATAACCTTGAAAGAAAAATATTACATATGTGACGTATGTGATATTATGCAAATATGCATGGGATTTAGGGTATATGGGCGCCCTGGTTAGTGTGATTTCAGAGTCGTCTTAAATAAAGGGATGTGTGAATGAACATATTGAATGTATGCCTGCAGGGCAGTCAGAAAATAAGTGGGAAAGTGCAGTGAACTGAAATTCGTTTGAAAGAGGAAACAATTCGACTATATGCGTATCAAGGTGAACTATCTCCACCGTAAGGAGTGTAAAGACGATGGAGGCGCATGTAACAAAATATCTTAAGGAAAGAAAGAAGTCACGTTTCTAGGAAAATAGAAAAGAGTATCACTGAGTTATATGCTTAGAGTTGTCTTACGCATAGACAAGGTGTAGACTCCTATCTGGCGAAAACTGCACAAGGAATATAGTTCTTGAGCATGGGAATTGGTGTTGAGTGAGACATAGTGAATTTGTCTCCAGATAGACCATTTATGAATGGGAAAAAGGTTGATTTGAGGGTATCAACGAAGAAGTTATAAAAAATTTGTGGTTCCAGAGATGGAATTAATGCTCAGGTTGGTAAAAATCGTGGAGGGGTCAAGGTTTCCATCGGGTTGTTGAATGGATTGACCTGAACACTAATTGCTGTCTCGGAATGGATTATATTGTTGGGAATTTGGGTGAGACCTTTAAGTCCCACCTCTAGTAAAAAGTGTCAGCAGGTGATATGGACAGAGTTACATATTGGGTTGAACGTATCGCCCATAAGTTGATGGATAGACGGGAAGCGATGATTGTGCATTCCAAATTTTTGGGTAATTCAAGAGTAGTAATTATCACAGGTAGAGTTACGTGTGATGTCTCGTAACATTTTAGTATCTACGTGACACCTTGGGAGACTTTATGGGAAATTTTTCATTATCCACCTTTGGTTGATAAGAGGTGGGGAAATAACAAGCTGCTAGGACCCAAAATGGGTTATAGTCCAGCAGCGGGAATTGAGTAAGTTGTATCCTTTTGTATAGTTCAGGGACGTAAGTAGGGGAAGTTCCTAACATAGATATAGTGGATTCGGTGGAGTATAGGCTCATCTTTTGGGGCACTATGTTGTCAGGGGCCATCGACTTAAAGATTTATGACCAGGTATTAGTTCGGGTGTCTCCTACGAAAGGAGTGGTGAAGTTCGACAAGAAAGGGAAGCTAGCATCAAGGTATGTGGGTCCTTTCCCTATATCTGAGAGGGTGGGACCGATGTCTTATCGACTGGGTTTTACAGAACGTCTTCAGTGGATACGTCATGTGTCCCACGTGGCATAGCTGGAGAGATACAGGAGGAACGATAGGGCTTTTTGGGCACGTTCCACTCGAGGATAATGACTTGAAATAAGACACCTCATATGAGTAGAGACTAGTATCTATGTGAGAGCAAGCTGCAGTCTAAGGTAGTACTACCAGTTAGAGTGTAGTGCAGTGTGGTCATCACAGTATTGATGAGTATACATGGCAGCGGGAGTAGGATATGTGAGAGAAGTATCCAGACTTATTCGTCGCAAGTATGACCAAATTTCGGGGACGAAATTCCTTTGTAAGGGGGGGAGTATGTAACACCCGTATTTCCGTGCATTTAATATTTAATTAATTCGGGAAAATTTTATATTGCTTGTGTGTCGTAATTTAATTGAATTAGTTATGTTAATATTTATTTAAATATTAATCGGAGAGAAGATGGTTAATATTTACGGAAATTAAATTACTAAGTGAATAGTAATAATTTATTTACTTCATAACGTGTATAAGTGACGTGGCATTTATTTATCTCAGTCGAAAGTCGGATATAGACTAAGTTGGGTGTGAGATAGAGATATTTTATAAATTAATTCGGATGTCAATTTTGAGTGCACGGTTTAGTCTGGATGGGCTGAGATAGTCAAAAAAGTGTACCCGAGGGTGGTAAATGGGTCATGGGATATTTTTGGGCATAACCGAGCCCACTCGGGGGTATTTGGGCCATTTTAATTAGGCCCATATGATTAAAAAGGGGATTTGGAGATAAAAACCTAAGTTTTGGTGTTGTGGGCAGCCATAACTCATTTGGGAGAAATTTGAGAACATAAGGGACAAAGAGGGAGGACTCTTGAGAGACAAAGAGGAAGAACAAGGAAGGTGTTCTTACTCACACAACGATCTCTACACCAAAGGATAATCAGACACTACGAATTTATAAGGCAAGTGGTTAAATTACTTCAATGTAAATTGGTGATATTCGATTCATATCATAGTAGGTGTTATACAAATGATTTTTGGATTGGGTTAATACAAATTGGGTTTTGATTTGGGGAAGTTCCAAATCAAGTTATTGGGACTGATTTTGATTCGTAAGGATTTTAGTGGATAATTCAGGGTAAAAAGATTCACACAGGCTATTAATGGCGATTTTGTCTGCACTGCCCTCTAGAAAATGGCATTTTGTAACTTTTGTTCTCTAATACCTTTTTTCCAAAACGACCCCAAAATTCCCCAAACGGCATATTAAAAATCTGGACAGATTGAGTAAATTGAAAACCTCAGATTAATAATTGTGCAAACTTTATTGAGGAGAATTTTGAATAATTGATTGGGGATATTGTATTATGAACCAAAGGGGTGTTCGGATATTTTGGTTGAGTGATGCCATGATAATAGATTAATTAATGGGGGATTAATTAATTAAAGCTTATAGCTGGAATAATTTATTATAGGCTGATATAATAAATTATTATATATTATTTAATTAGAAGCATTCTCTTTATAATGGAATTTTGAGGAGTACTTTCTAAGAGATGGAAATTCGGGCCAGGTGAGCGAGTCTGGATACATTGGTTGTGTGATACCAGGGAGATATTAAATTAATTAATGAGTATATTAATTAAATTAGAGTCGGACCATAGACACGGGGAGACAATAAGTTAATTAATGAGTATATTAATTAAATTAGAGTCGGACCACAGACTCGGGGAGATATTAAGTTAATTAATGGGCATATTAATTAAATTAGAGTCAAACCATAGACTCGGGGAGATATTAACTTAATTAATGGGTAAATTAATTAAATTAGAGTCGGACCATAGACTCGAGAATATGTTGGCTAGTGTTATGGACTTTGTACACAATAAAGCTGGGATTAAATTTATTTATTTATTTATTTATATATATAAATTAATTTAATTAGAGTTGGACCATAGACTCGGGAATATGTTGGCTAGTGTTACGGACTTTGTACAGGATAAAGCCGGGATTAAATTTTTTTATTTATATATATATATATATATAATAAGTTATAAAACTTATGTATGTCATAAGATTCAACGATGACATCACAAGATAAATTTTATTTACACTTCCTATTTTGCCCTTGAAAATTTTGAATTCCCCCTCTTTTCTTTCTCTCCACTTAATTCTCACTCCTCCCCTTTAATTCAAATATAAGGACCTTTTTGGTAAATTAACTCAAAATACATACATGCTCACCACACTCTCCCATTTAATCATCCCGCCCAAAGTTTTGCACATCACCCAAAAAAAACTCTTACTTTAATTCAAACCCTCCCCTCTTATCCTAAGAACTCTACTCTCACTCACCCAAAAGCTCCCAACTGCCCCTCCATCAATTTCTATCTGCCTTTCTCTTCTCTATCTTTATCTCACAAATCCACGATTGTTCTTTCCTATTTTGCCCCACGCTCGCACAAAAATCAACCCCTCCAAACCCTATAAACAAACATGGCAGATAGAGGGTTCGACGACAGATCTGAGCGTGGGAGTCAGATCTGGGCATGGAGATAAAATCGGCCGTGGAGATAAAATTGGCCGTGGCCGTGGCCGTGGAGAGAGGTTTCGACGACAGATCTGGGCGTGCAGATAAAATCGGGCGTGGAGATAAAATCGGTCGTGGCCGTGGAGAGAGGGTTCGAATTTGGCCATGGAGATAAAATTGGTAGTGGCATACAAATCTGGGGGTGGGTTTGATGACAGAGGCGGTGTGTTGTACTGTCCTGCATATATGGGTTTATACGTTTTATGCAGATATGGGTTTATACGTTTTTACCTTATATGTATTTTGCAGATCTGGGTTTATATGTATTTATCTTATACATATAAACCCAAAAATGCTAAAAAGTCTATTTCTTCTTTGTTTAGATATGGTTTTTTTTGGACAAGTACGTATTATACAGATCTGGAGCGACGACACTTTGAAGGTGTATTTGGTGAAAAAAAAATTTAGATCTGGTGCACTTTTTTTTTTACCTTCGTGTGAGATATATGATGCCTTTACAGAATGGGTGGAGGTTGTATTGTATAATGCCTTTTTAGTATTTTTTTGTTGGGTTTTTTTTCTATCTAAAGATCTTCTTTGGTTGGGGTTCTGCAAAACAGGGAAGTTCAGGTGGTGATGCTCCAGTTATAGCCACCGGGGTTTTCTATCGCTCCGGTTGATGTTGCAGTTTGTCTTTTTTTTCCTTTATATGTATTTATTGTCTATTTCTTCTTTGTTTACATCTGGGTTTTTTGTAGCGACGACGGTACTTTGAAGGTGTATCTGGTGCACATACGATGCCTTTACAGAATGGGTGGAGGTTGTATTAACACGGGCATTCATTAAATAACTTATAAGGGAATTTATATGTATGTTTGTTGATTGGATGTATTTTTGTTCCCTAATTTTTAAAGGGGCTTCGCTTTATGTGGTTTTCAATCCAGCGTAAAAAATTTAAACGAGATGTGGTGTGTAGTGATTTTTAGCTTATTTTTTTTCAATGACTACTTATAAAAATAATTGACTCTTAAATTAGAGTGTATTTTTTTGTTGTTGATTTTCCTATATGTTAAAGATATCTTTGATGGTAGGAATAGATCTTTGATGATGAGATTGATGATGATGTCGTCAAAAATGAAAATACGTTCCTAACAACTACTTTGCTTTGTTTTGGAGCTTTCCATATTGGCTGATGTCGTCAAGAATGAAAATAATGTCCTGTTTAGCCCATTTTCTGTCAATTTGTAGTGGTTAGCGGTTGAGTTGATGTTAATTGTTGTAGGGGAAAAATTTGTATTATGGAGTTAAAAAATTAAGATATCACAATATATGTGATAGATTCAATGGAACTCTTCTCTTAGTTATTACAGATACGAGATACATGTTTTATTTATTTGGGGTTTAGATTGTGTATATAGTTTTATTTGGGGTTCAGATTGTTAAGTTGATTTCAATGGAACTCTTTCTTTTCTTTCTCTGAACTTACCGTTGATATTTCATATAAATTTCTTTCTTTTCTATTCTTTGTGCTAATAAATATATCATATTGTTGATTTATTTTGAAGTGTTACATTTGATTGTTAAGTTGAGGGACAAATATAAATGTTACCTATTGTAACTTTGGGTCGTTTATATTCATAACACACCTAATAAATTCACTTGAATGAAAGTACTTGGAAGGAGCTTTAGTGAGGGTGGGGATTAAATTTAGAATAGTTTTGTTACAACATAGTATTTTTATATATTGCTATGGAGAGAATCTTTTAAAAGGCCCAAACAATCTTTTAAAAAAACCTTGATATACTTTAAAAGTTCAATTTTCTCAACCTTTCTTTTTTTATGTTGCTCAAAATATAAATTCTTTTATCATATTATAGGGATGCACAATCCCCTAAGTATGTTGATTAATTTCGAAGTGTTACATTTGATTGTTAAGTTGAGGGACAAATATAAATGTTACCTATTGTAACTTTGGGTCGATTATATTCATAACACACCTAATAAATTCAGTTGAATGAAAGTACTTGGAAGGAGCTTTAGGGAGGGTGGGGATTAAATTTGGAATAGTTTGTTACAACATAGTATTTTTATACATTGCTATGGAGAGAATCTTTTAAAAGGCCCAAACAATCTTTTAAAAAACCTTGATATACTTTAAAAGTTCAATTTTTCCAACCTGCTTTTTTATGTTGCTCAAAATATAAATTCTTCCTTCATATTATAAGGATGCACAATCCCCTAATTATGAGATTATCAATTCTCACGTTCTTAGTAAATTTATTTGTAAAACACAAACATAATTATCCATATTATGCTCCAAACATCTTAATTGTTTTAAATAATTTTTTTAATGTTTCTTTAACTAATCATTTTTTTATCCTTTCTGAAATTACACAAAAAACTTTTATGAATAATTTTTTGTGTATTAAAATTATTTCTTAATTAACTATAGGTTAACTCATTATATTTTTCTTTAATTATTGAAATTTAATTAGTATTTTTAGGTCTGTCTTAAGGTGTAAAATACAATACATAGGAGTGTGAGTGTTCTATAATCATAAATATTCGAGAGCAAATGTATAACCGTGCCATCGACATGGTTATGACTGTGCCATAACCATAAATAATTGGAAGAAAATTTATCACCATGTCATCTGCATGGATGCACCCTACTAGGAGATTAAAGTCAATTTTTTTAAAATTACATTTGTTTTGTTGGAGAACGAAATATTTGCCTTTTTACAATTACGTATTTTGAAAATATTTATCGTTTTGCGATTATTAGCGTGCCTTCAGGCACGGGCATACCCTAGTATATATATATATTGTGTGCTCATAAATACCGGTGGCTAGGTATTTATGAAAGAGTTGGCGCTTGCGTTCAAATAAGAAATAATATAATAAACACCAATTTTAACCCAAATTAACCCTAAGCATGCAACTAGGTGTGATTGAAACAATATGAAATCATGCACAAGATATTCAACACACAAAGTTTAAGGAAAAATCCCCCACAAGGAAAAACCATTTGTATATCACTATAATTTGTAAAATACGGTTTACAATCGGATTACAATGAAATACAGATTGACTAAGAATTACCCTCGGGTATCGGATTCTGTAGTCGCGGCTGGAAGAAACCCTTTCCAGTAGGGGTGGCGGCTGGAACTATCCCTGTCCAGTAGGGCTGCAATGAAGAGGAAGAACGGTCTCCTCCACAAGGGTTGAACAAACCAAAGTTGTGTTCTTGGGTTGCAAAAGGATTCACAAAGGTTTGGCAATGATGTGTGAATCAAAACATGAGTCTTGGGACTCAAAAATATGAAGACTAGGTGTATTTGGACTCTCAAATTCGTCTCCTAAAGTCTTGCAAAACAACTCCCCCGAAGTTGGTATTTATAGGAAAAAATATGAAGAATCCCGCTTTGTTAAAACTCTTAAAAACTTATCAGCGTACAGGTACACCGAACCCCATCTGGGGTACACCGAACCGGTTTGGTGTTCCCATTCTGGTATGAGGTTAAAAAAACAGCATTCTTCAAGGAATTTTCTCCAACTTCAAAAGGTCATAACTTTTTCATCGTAGCTCGGATTGAGGTGCCGTTTCTTCCAGTATCTTCGTTGCGGCGAGATCTTCAACTTTCAAGTTGACCAGACCTCCGGACTATGGATGTGAAATTACGAAAATGCCCTTGAACTTCCCTATCAAGCCTTTTTTCACTGTTTTGACTTCCCTTGCGTTCCACTTGCATTCCGTGCCTAAAATCAAGGAACGTGAAGTCGTTGCGGCAGATGAGGGACACATTTAGGAGTTGTTGAATGCTTGATGCTTGGAATTCGGATAGAGGCCGTCGTGAGCGATCGTGTAGAGACGTGCCAGATGTAGCCGAATGTAGCGGCGTATGACATACAAAACTGTAAGATAACGGACATGAGAATTATGTCCTTACAAATCTCCCCCTATGTCTATGCCGGTACATACATAAAAAATCCGAATTATCAAATATGAAATTGCCTATACAAATCTACCCTCCCATGAACCCAAAACTGGAAAAGGTACAAATGAATAGTCTTCATCGTTTGTTCTTCAAATGTTCAGGAATCTCAAATCTTTTCTCATCAGGGTGTGCAATTCAGAGATCATCATTGTAGTACCTACACACATGAGAAAAAGAAAAAAATACCAAGTGACGTATCGAGTTTGAAATGAGATAAACATAGATACCAATATATGATAAGCATAAGTCAAATCTCAAAACTCCCCCAAAATTCAAACTCCCCCATAAAATGATAATTCTTTCTCCCCCTTTTTATGATGTCCCCAAATAGACAAATAAGAAGAATGAATCAAACAAGCAAAATCGGGGTGTCACGGTATAAAATCACACCATGAATGAACATAAAACAACCAAGTCGGTGATAGCGTAAAAGAATGTGTGTGATCAAAATTCGATAGGAAAATCAAAGCATACAAACATGACATATGTGCACGATGAATATTGGATATTCCTAACGAATGAACTCAAATGCTTCCTTTGGTGTAAGAGATAGGAAATATAAGACATTGACTATATCAAATCTACAAATCAAAGCTCAAAGTGATTTCTACACCAATAACGTCCAAAATGATTTTCATGCTTTTTCAGGACTTTCAAGGAAGTGCAAACCCGTTATCAATCTCCAACCAAACTCCCTCAGATTTATATTTTGAATAGAGGTATACTAAATTCTCAAACTTTGGAGAATTGCGTGAAACCTAAATGGCCCATATTTGGCAGGTATTGCTTTTTATTGCCTTTAAATTTTTTTCGGGCTCTTTTAACCTCTTAGGACCTCGGATATTACAATTCCTCCATTTTTTAGGTCCTTTTTTTTTTTAACGGTGGCTTTTGCGCAAAGGATAAGAATCAACTTTCGCAGCCCCTCTCCGTTATGCAAATTATCACACAGTCTCACCAAAACGGTTTTTACATGCAATCCAATCTTGTCAAGTTTTATCGCATTTTATACATTGTATAGACAGGATTGAGATGGAAACACTCAAGCCAACATGAGATTGACAAGTGCAATAATCAAATATAGCCGTGCATGTGTGCAATAAAGGATATAGGAGTCAAGCATGTAGGAAATATCACTAATTACATCTCAAGGACTCCAATCAATGTTAAGCACATGGATGAAATGATGTAGCCTCTCAAATCTCTATCAAACAGTCACATGGATATATGGAATGAAGTTGTGACTTGGCTATCTTAAATGCTCATCCATAAAAGGCAAATCTCTTTTTGAATTTTTCAAAAATTTTATCAAAATAAAATCTTTTTGTGCTTTTCTGAAAATTTTTCTAAAAAGAAAATCTTTTTGTATTTTTTTTTTCAAAAGAAATATAAAAAGCAGAAAGAATAAAACAAAGTTGTACAACAAAGTAATGGTACATATAAAACAGACTAGCAATAGGAAGCATATGATATGAACATGAAGAAGCATCCTATTCTAGACATAGACCAACCCCTCAGTCAACTGTGCAAATCCCCAAAGACTTCCTAAGATTCTCAAATCTAAGGGCATCTAAAGGTTTCGTGAAAATATCGGCTAACTGACGGTCGGTAGGAACAAAACTCAGGATTACGACCTTCTCCTCAACTAACTGACGTATAAAGTGCTCGCGTAACCTGATGTGCTTTGTGCGCGAATGTTGGACAGGATTGCGGGATATGTGTATCGCGCTCGTGTTATCACAGGAAATGGTCATGGTGTCCTGTGAAATCCCATAATCCTCCAACATTTGCTTCATCCACATGAGTTGCGTGCAACAACTCCCGGCGGCGATGTACTCAGCCTCCGCAGTGGACAAAGAGATGGAGTTTTGCTTCTTGCTCAACCAAGAGACAAGAGCAGAACCAAAGTAGAAACACCCACCAGAAGTGCTCTTACATCCATCTACGTCCCCGGCCCAATCGGCATCCGAATAGGCGGACAAACGGTCATCGGTATCAAAGGAATACCAAATACCGTATGAGAGAGTCCCACTCACGTATTTGATAATACGTTTTAGAGCGAGTAAGTGTGACTCTTTAGGAGACGCCTGATAACGCGCACAGACTCCAACACTAAAGGCAATGTCGGGACGACTAGCAGTCAAGTAGAGAAGACTGCCTATCATACTCCGATATAAGGTTTGCTCTACATCCTTGCCTGAAGTGTCCTTACTAAGCTTGGTAGTGGTACTCATAGGTGTACGAGCATGCTTAGCGGAGTCTAAACCAAATTTCTTCACTAGGTCTCTAGCATACTTGGATTGGGAGATGAACATCCCATCCTCTAGCTGACGAACCTGGAGACCAAGGAAGAATGTAAGCTCACCTACCATGCTCATCTCAAACTCACTTTTCATCTCCTCCTCAAAGTGGTGAGCATGCTGGGAGCATGTGGATCCAAAGACTATGTCGTCCACATAGACTTGGGCAACCAAGATAGCACCGTCATCTCTCCTGACGAACAACGTCATATCAACTCCCCCTCTCTTGAAGCCACGGGCTAAGAGATAGGAAGTAAGCCTCTCGTACCAAGCACGGGGTGCTTGCTTCAAACCATACAAGGCTTTCCTCAGATAGTAGACGTGATCAGGGTGCTTAGGGTCTTCAAACCCTTTTGGTTGTTCCACAAAAACCTCTTCCTGTAGAATGCCATTCAGAAAGGCACTCTTGACATCCATCTGATATACTTTAAAGTGCAGATGACATGCGATGGCGAGTAATAAGCGGACGGACTCAAGCCTCGCAACAGGAGCAAATGTCTCCCCAAAGTCTACACCCTCTATCTGTGTGTAGCCTTGAGCAACCAACCTAGCCTTATTTCTGATTATGGTACCATTTTCATCCATTTTATTCTTGAAAATCCACCGGGTACCAATAACATTAGTATCACTAGGTCGGGGGACAAGTTCCCAGACATTGTTTTTCTTAAACTGAAGCATCTCATCCTGCATAGCAGATATCCAGTGTTCATCTTTGAGTGCTTCTTTGTGGTTCTTGGGCTCGACTTTGGACGTGTAGCAAAGATGGCTAACAACGTTCTCTAGCTGAGCACGAGTCTTGACCCCTAGAGTGGGATCACCAACAATGGCAGAAGGGTCATGACTCTTGCGAACCCAAGCAGGTGTGTCCCCTAACACAGGAATAGGGTCCACAGAGTGTGGGAGAGGAACAGGTAAATCACTGTCAGAATTGTTCTCATCCTCACACTGAAGGTTGGGATCAATAACCGTCGGAGGTTCGTCATCTTGCACAGTGACGTTTATTGATTCCATAACCTTAGAGCTCTTCAGGTTAAAAACCCGGTACGCTCTACTGTCCGATGAATATCCTAGCAATATTCCCTCGTCGCTCCGGGAGTCAAACTTTCCTAATTGCTCTCTATCCCGTAGGATGTAACATTTACTCCCAAATACACGGAAATAAGCCAGGTTGGGTTTCTTGCCTGTCCACAATTCATAAGGCGTCTTAAGTGTGTGTGGACGCAGATAGACCCTATTCACCGTGTGGCATGCAGTAGACACTGCCTCTGCCCAAAATCTCCTAGAAATTTTACGACCTAGAAGCATAGATCTAGCCATTTCTTTGATCGTTCTATTTTTCCTCTCAACAATCCCATTTTGCTGAGGAGTTCTCACAGAAGAAAACTCATGTTTGATTCCAAGGCTATCACAGTACAAATCCACCTTTGCTTCCTTAAATTCAGTGCCGTTGTCACTACGTATTCTGTTAATAGTGACCCCGTGTTGATTTTGCAGGACACGGCACTTAGTCGTTAAAAATTCTACAGCATCAGATTTCTCTCTTAGAAAACCTACAATGGAGTATCTAGAGAAATCGTCTACCATCACGAGAATGTATCTCTTACCACCTAGACTCTCCGTGCGAGTAGGACCCATAAGATCCATGTGAATCAACTCAAGAGCACGGGAGGTGGTAATGGAATTCAACTTCCTATGCGGGCTACGGATTTGTTTTCCCAACTGACAGGGTCCACAAATCATGGAAGTTGGCTTTCCAAGTGAAGGTAAGCCACGTACTAGGTCCTTTTTGACTAAACGAGATAAGTCTCTGACGTTCACATGACCTAGACGTTGGTGCCACAGATCCATAGGAGTGATCGTGGCGTTGTTGCAGACAAGTGAGGATTTGGGCTCAGTCCCATAACAGTTATCTTCTGTCCTCACCCCTTGCACTAATAGTTTACCGGCTTGATCATAGACCTTACAAGTTTTCCGGTCAAACTTCACTTCAAAGTCATCGTCGCACAGCTGGCTGATGCTAATAAGGTTTGCTTTCAAACCTTTGACGTACAGCACGTTCTCTAGCTTTGGAAATCCTGGTAACTCTACTGTACCTCGTCCTACTATGCTAGATTTGCTACCATCTCCAAAGGTGACTCTCCCATCATTATAATCCTCAAGATGGGTAAAATATGAGGTATCACCTGTCATATGTCTGGAGCAACCACTGTCAAAATACCACTGTGAGGTATTATGGGCTTTGAGAGCGACATGGACAACAAGGGCCTTTTTCTCTTTCTTAGGAACCCAAGAGTAGGTACCTTTTAGTATTCCCTTGTTGTTGTTGGTTTTAGCCGGAATGCGGGGCGCATTCATTGATGGTAAGGTCATCCGTCGGAATTCCTCCATCAAGCTCTGTGATGTGGCGGCTAGAAACTCAACACGCTCTCTCAGACTGGCAAACTCATCAGTCTGAAGTGGTGGAGCAACCGTACGTCGTGTCCGACCCAACTTATAGCAATCATCCCTGAGGTGTCCATTTCTTTTGCAATGGGAGCAAAAGGGCACAATATTAGGAGAACCTTGGTTTGCTTTTCTTGGTCGAACTCTCCTTCTTGGTTTTTTATGACGGCCATAAGGAGTCGTAGTAAACTCAGGAATTGGTCCGGGTGCAATTTGAGACGTGGAGGCACCATCAAAACCTATTCCTTTCCGGTCACCAAAACCTAAAGCGGGACCGAGGAGCATCTTTCCCATCTTCCCAGATCTGTCCTCGATTTGTACCTTGACTTTCCTAGCTCTCTCAACGTCATAAGTAAGCTGAGCAACAAGGGCTTCAAGTTTCTTTCGAGTCTCCAGGGAGGAATGGAGCTCACTCGTAAGACTAGCCACTTGTTTAGTCAAGTCCGCTTTTTCTTTCTCAAAACCGCACTCTCTCTCTTTAAGCAAATTTTCTTTACTAACCCAGGCAGACTCTCTCTCTTTCATGGCGGTGCAGGTGGAGGACTCTCTCTCTCTCATCTTTCCTAACTCTTCTTCTAACGCGGTGATCCTAAGAACTAACGCCTTATTACGTTTTTTAGTTTTGAAAGACTCATCATATAACTCGGCGTAGGCGCGTTGAAGGCTACTCTCGTCCTCACTACCTTCCTCCTCTCCCTCACTCTCTTCGCTCTCGCTGTCGAGGTGTCCCTGTGAAGTAGCATCCTCATCGTCGTGAGATGCACTAGGAGTACTCACATGACTAGCCATGAACGCGGTGAAGTTACGCTCATGCGGTGACTCATCTCCCGAGTCCACCGACTCGACCTCACTGTCGTCACTAAGGGTAGCGTTTAGGACAGCTTTACCCTTTTCCCTATTCAGACGAGTGGCACACTCAAACGCTCTGTGTCCCTTACCGTCGCACTCAAAACACCTCTCACTGTCTTTAGGGGGTTCTTTGAAGTCTTTCTTTTCAAACTTATTTTTCTGAAAATTCTTTTTATCTTTGAAATTCCCATTTTTCTTAAATTTCATAATTTTCTTGAAGTTTTTAGCAAAAAGTGCCAAATCATCTAGGTCAAACTCACATTCAGAATAAGAAGTTTCTATCTTTCTAGACGACTCGACTCTCTTTCTTGCCGACCCCTCACTTTTTCTCTCTTGGGCTTTAAGGGCAATCCCCTTATCTTTTGGCTTGACAGATTTAGGAAACATGTCTATTTCATAAGTTTGTAAATCTCCTACCAGTTCTTCCAATTTTAGAGTATTTAAATTACCCAAGGAATTCAGCACAGTGACTTTAGGTATAAAGCGCTTAGGAAGGGAACGAAGAATCTTTTTAACAACCCTAGCATTTGGAATATGTTCACCAAGATTATAGCTAGTATTAACAATGTCAGAGAGCCTAGCATAAAATTCATCAAAACATTCATTTTCATGCATGGTGATGGTTTCAAATTGAGTTGTTAAATTTTGCAATTTTGACTCTTTAACAACATTTGTTCCTTCATGGGTAAGTTGCAAAATATCCCATGCTTCTTTTGACGTGGTGCACGTCATTATGCGTTTGAACTCATCAGGAGTGACAGACCCAGAAATAGCACTTAGACCTTTAGAGTTAAAAGACGACCATTTAAATTCATCATCAGTCCAAGTGATGTCAGGTTTCAAGTTGGTCACATTATCAACAGTCACGGTTGGAGGAGTCCATCCTCGTTCAACTAAAATCCAGACACGTTCATCAATGGCTTTTAAAGCCGACCTCATACGGGCTTTCCAATAGGCATAATTCGACCCGTCAAAAATAGGCATTTTATAATATGACTTCTCCATTTGAACACGCTCTTTTCAAAAATCAATTTATTTCAAAAATTGATATCTTTAGAAAAATTTTGCGGAAAAAGGAATACGCGATAGATTAGCGTAACCTGCTCTGATACCAATTTGAAAGAGTTGGCGCTTGCGTTCAAATAAGAAATAATATAATAAACACCAATTTTAACCCAAATTAACCCTAAGCATGCAACTAGGTGTGATTGAAACAATATGAAATCATGCACAAGATATTCAACACACAAAGTTTAAGGAAAAATCCCCCACAGGGGCAAAACCATTTGTATATCACTATAATTTGTAAAATACGGTTTACAATCGGATTACAATGAAATACAGATTGACTAAGAATTACCCTCGGGTATCGGATTCTGTAGTCGCGGCTGGAAGAAACCCTTTCCAGTAGGGGTGGCGGCTGGAACTATCCCTGTCCAGTAGGGCTGCAATGAAGAGGAAGAACGGTCTCCTCCACAAGGGTTGAACAAACCAAAGTTGTGTTCTTGGGTTGCAAAAGGATTCACAAAGGTTTGGCAATGATGTGTGAATCAAAACATGAGTCTTGGGACTCAAAAATATGAAGACTAGGTGTATTTGGACTCTCAAATTCGTCTCCTAAAGTCTTGCAAAACAACTCCCCCGAAGTTGGTATTTATAGGAAAAAATATGAAGAATCCCGCTTTGTTAAAACTCTTAAAAACTTATCAGCGTACAGGTACACCGAACCCCATCTGGGGTACACCGAACCGGTTTGGTGTTCCCATTCTGGTATGAGGTTAAAAAAACAGCATTCTTCAAGGAATTTTCTCCAACTTCAAAAGGTCATAACTTTTTCATCGTAGCTCGGATTGAGGTGCCGTTTCTTCCAGTATCTTCGTTGCGGCGAGATCTTCAACTTTCAAGTTGACCAGACCTCCGGACTATGGATGTGAAATTACGAAAATGCCCTTGAACTTCCCTATCAAGCCTTTTTTCACTGTTTTGACTTCCCTTGCGTTCCACTTGCATTCCGTGCCTAAAATCAAGGAACGTGAAGTCGTTGCGGCAGATGAGGGACACATTTAGGAGTTGTTGAATGCTTGATGCTTGGAATTCGGATAGAGGCCGTCGTGAGCGATCGTGTAGAGACGTGCCAGATGTAGCCGAATGTAGCGGCGTATGACATACAAAACTGTAAGATAACGGACATGAGAATTATGTCCTTACAATTTATTTAGAATTATATGATCTAGTGCTATCGGGGGAGGTTGCGCGATGTGGGTGAATCCCCTAGCATGAGGAGTAGGGCGAGTATATCCCCAAGTCATATCGTCCAAATAAAGGTGGTTATTGAGATGATTGTCTTCACACTCGGGGGAATATGACCGCCTCCAATATGTTTATATTTCTATGTTCTGATTCGGCGGTGGCTAGCTGTCTCAGAAATCCAGGTGGGACTGAGTAGACCTATGACGATAGCACTTTAGAGAATGCATCCGATGAGGTATTACTTGGAAGGATGGTTTTAATTATATTCAGCATATGTGTGATTGTGGAATATAGTTCTATGTGTATAATGGAGTAGATAATTATATACAGGTAATAAAATACATTAAGGGAATTTGTATTACTTATATAACTAGTGAATGTTATATGGCTTTTAAGCGTGGTTTTATTTATATTCAACATATGTATAATTGTGGAATATAGTTCTATGTGTATAATGGAGTAGATAATTATATACGGGTAGTTAAATACATGAAGAGAATTCGTATTACTTATATAACTAGTGAATATTAAATGACTTTTAAGAAATGACTTACGAAGTAAAGATTCAAATTACTCGGGTTTGAGTAGAGTTCAAGGAGTTTCATGAAAAGGCTAGTTAGACGGCGTGGTGTAACTAGGATGGTCAGGAAGAAAGCGTTATGTGTGCACTTTATAAGAGGGGTGAGATGTATCTCAAGGGAGTGCGACACTTACTTAAATATGAAGAGCATTCATACATTTTAATTGTTGCATTTTAATTCACTTGCAAAATATTTTCAAAAGGAGGACTTTGGGCTCTGACCCATACTTGCAAAATATTTTCAAAACATTTTAGGTATCCGGCCACAGGGATTCCAAACTTGAAGATATGTTCCAGGGATACGTAGCTGCAATAGGTGTGGATGTTGCAGAATTTGGACATAGACGCTTCAGTCATTTCATTCTTAGAGTAGGATGCAGTTTGGTATTTCTTTCGCGCATGTTGCCCCCGCTATTTTCATTTCAGTCGGACTTTTTACCGATTACTATTCTTTGTTGGATTATATTAGTGGATGTTAGTTTTTTACCGATGGTTTATTCGGTCGATCATTTATTGATTTATTCATTATTGCTTTAGATTCATGGTTTGTGTGAATGGTTCGTAATGATATTTATAAGGTGGTTATTGTTAAATAAAAAGATTAAAATTTTTATATCAGCTTTTGAATACTAGGTGGTTAGTAAGTTTTAAAAAGTTTTCAACAATGATGCTAAGAATGAACCAGATGAGATTCCTATTTTAATTTTATATAGGACTGATCACCCGGTATTTTATTGGGCAGGGTGTCACAACTACCAAAATATTATGTCGTGCTTTGTTGAAGCAGTACAAATTCAATGAAGAACTTGATGTCACCTGTAAGGACTTATAAATGCTGAAGCACAAAGAGGGAAAGATAATTTTCACTTCATTACTCATTGGATAGAGAAAGTTGGTCAAATGGTCAATCATCCCTAGAAACGATCAGATAGAAATCGTGATCAGGAACCTTCAAAAAGAGTTGCAAAAAGAACTCGGGCTCATATGGATCTTCAACTTCAAAGCACTCAACCACATTAGGTGCAAGATCGAGGAAAGTTTGCTGCTAAGGCTACCAAATCAACTAAGGAACCTTGTTGAGCTGAAAATCAGTTTTTCACCTATGACAATCCACCTAAAGCTTTTACATAGTAATTCACCACCCTTATGGTCATTTCGATATTGGAATGATGACCGGTTGCTAATGTTTCCCAAGCTATGGTAGCTACCGACGCACCTTTCTAACAAGTACCCCTCTTAAAAATTATCAAGTTGTGCCCCCTCATAAAGATTTTTTAGCCTGGCCCAGGCAACTCATAGATCTTCGGGCTCCCCCCATCTAAGTATATGCCACCCTAAAAATAGATGGTCATTTGAGACCTCTCATCCCTAGACTAGCCCTTACATTCCCAGATAAGAACTGGAAGGCCGACTCCCATTGTGAGTTCTATCAGGGCCTGGTCATATTATCGACAACAATTGGGCCCTAAGGTTCTCCATCCAAGACCTTATATATGTTGGGAGCCTCATCCCAACAAAGCCAAATATCACCAACAACCCCTACCATATCATCCCAACCACGGAACCAATGCCCTAGTAGACACTCAGGTCCCAAAAATCGACCCCTCCACCCTAATAGTACCAATTCATCACAACCTGCGGAAGAGGACACACTCTCATTTCCAAAAGGTCATCCCTTTGGGTGCACCATCACCTGCCCAAGAATTATTGTAGAAACTAAGTCCACCATTGAATAAATAAAAATCTTCATTATGGCCATACACTTACTACAAACTAACCATTACAACTTGTACTTAATCATAGTCACGAAATTTATGCTCTCAAAAAAGCCAAGACTCCTCACTCCTTCTCCTGAAAAAATAGATCACTCAATTTAATGGGAGGAGATGTATGATGAAGCTCTCCAAGTCACCGAGCATATCTTCTCGCAGTACCAATCCAATCCTCCGAATGGGGGGGATCCACCCTTGAGGCAAACCTATTTTCCCTTATAGATTCAAGAATCGATAATAGTACCCATTCACCTGCTACTTCAAGCATGTTCTCGGTCAACTCCTCGATATATAGTGATAGAGATACATTTACAGCTAACAGACGAAAAGACCAGTGGACCGGATACCCCAATATCCTAGCCCCTCACTACAACTAATTGAAAGGGATCGATAGTTCAGAGCTAACAGTCACATTACCTAGAAGTGTCGGGTTTGTCATCAGCTACTATACAGAGAGGAAGAACGATGGAGAGTCCGCATTGCCTTAAAAGACACCTCTTGGGAAGCTAAGCTAAAGGACATCCTTATTCCATTCAAGTACGTTCCTCACTTAAGCCTCCTGAGAGAAAGGTGGAACTTACTCTGTGAGAACGAAAGGGTCATGGTCACCCATATTTTATTCCAAGATAAGTATGACATAAACCATGATATATCCTCTTAATACCCTCCCTAAGGACTCGAGACTCAAGTCTTCCCTATGTTTACCATCCTCGTGATATGCATAGACATCTAAGGTGATATCAATCCTTCTTAATTGATAGGTTCAAATTATGGTCTAAACCCCACTATAAGAAATACCACCTTCGGTAAATTGTAGCTTACTTTAAAACCCTCAGCCTTCGAGCCTAACTAGGTCTACTACACCCACCTGTCCAAGCAAGGCATTACAGACTACTTTGATCGTATCTTGATCACCGAATGTAACACATCCCCAAGGTTCGCAGATGAGTATGTCCTCAATTGTCCTTTGAAGCTCCTAGCACCCAGGATTATAAGTCTGGGATTGGTTACAAAGCTACTCCAAAAGAACTTGACAACCTTGAGAATTACGAGCACTCGACCTGTCGTATGAAAAAGTGAGGCTACACTGCAGATATTTTATGGCCAAGTATCTCGTATGAAGGTCCACCATTCCAATTCTTCAACAGCCAGGGAGAACTCAGACACCCTAATATTTACATATACCAGATCATCTAGTCTATCAGATGGGATAATTTACCCATGGAGATACAGAATACCATCTGTAGGGCCATAGAGATTGATTATACTCCTCCCAAAGTCAGTTTGCCTATAAAAGATCCTGTCAATCCCTATAGTGAGATCGACCTTCTTATTCTACGACTAACATTTGATCTATTCATGCTTGGAGTATCGCCTTGTACCCACCACTACACTAATATTAGACGCAGCCATGGAAACACTTACCTAGTTGTAGACCACATAGGGGAATAATCAAACTCCAAGACTAGATGGCCCATTGAGGTTGTCCTTCACTAGAATGTCCCCTCTCTCGAAGATACCCATACACTGTCGAGATGGAACTGGCAATCGTGCTCCCTATTACCACCTACATGGAAAATTTAATATCCTGCAGTATGTAGTGTACGCACTATCCCATGCCAGATTTATCAAAGAAGTCTCACCCTGGGGCAAGAATACATTGAGTATTGGTACTACTACGGAGATATCTTTTGCCAATCCTTCATCAGCTTAAAAATATGAGCCTAGTAAATGCTAAAACCTCCTCTAAAAAGGAAGAGCACCAAGAGATAACCTTTGATAATGACATATGGTTTGGATCCTCTATATTTACAGAATTATCACCTAATACGCCTGATTTGACATACGAACAAGTCCAAAAAATAGTGGTGAAAATCCATGATCCTACCCAAAACTCGGGCGTTGCCATACGGTGGATAGAGGAATCCATGATGAGCTATTAGCTATGTTTCGAGCACACCGAGCCATTCTCGTTCATCTATTGTCCCAAGATTTTGTGCCTATAAATCTAGCTCCGACTGAGATATCAGCTACCATCGGATCCATCACCATACAAAACCACATCACCATCTTTGATCAAGACCGCCCCATACAAGGTCGTAATCATCGATTCGATTTGGACGTCACCATTGAGATCGACAGATATAGTATTCCCCTAGTACTGATAAATAATGGGTCCACCATCAATGTATGCCCCCTATTTACTGTCACTGATCTAGGATAAACTTCCTTAGAATTTACATTGTCCTCTACATCCATTAGAGCCTATGATAACACTCGTCAGGAAGTCCTAGGAGCCATCATCCTCACCCTTATAATCGGCCCTACGAAGTGTGATGTAGTGTTTCAAGTACTCGATATACCAACCATCTTCAACCTTATATTTGAGAGAACCTGGATACAAACCATGGGATCATTACCCTCATAATTTCATATGAGAGTCGGGTGCTCGTTCGATACGAAGGTCATCATAGTACAGGGGACTATGGTTGGGTCACACTTGTCAGCACTACTACCATTCCCTTCTTAGATACCCACCACGACAGTAATAATATTTGCCTCAGCGAATTCTGAGTCATCCCACTTCCTCATATGATAGAAGAGGATTTGATTATTCTCAATGTATCTGCTCGAATCATCCATAAAATGGAATACATGCCAGGATTCAGCCTCAAAAAGAATCAACAGGGAACCCTCAAAGCCATCACTACCACCGAACATAAGAAAAAGTCCAATCTTGGGTGTAAACCTAAAGAAAAACTCCAGTCCCCGATCCCAAATACCCTCATCAAGTGTGGAATGGTAATTTTCGTCTCCAAGGAAAAGACTTTTTATATCATGGACTCCCCGAACCATAGTGGGAAGAAGCAAAGAAGTCCTTGCAAACAGGGTTGGAGATCCTCTGTGAGGAAGGACTATATCTTGACTATGAGAAGATCCACACCCTGGTTGAGCTCAATGTATAATGAGTCACTAAGGAAGATAATAAGTTCCCCAAACTAAAAATTAAATGGGGATTACTTTCACTATTCCCTGATAAAGTTATCCTAGTAGCCATATTGGGATCCTCAGATCTAAGCCCTATAGAATGCTTTCGTGACTGGTACACTGTCTCGTCCACCCGAGGTATTACTGCAGAATATGGACAATTAGTCAGTATCCATGAACTCAATCTCTACTTCTAAGTACCAAACTCAACAGCCCCGCCCAATAAAACACCTCCTTCGATCGAGCCTCAAGATATGGCCTACCAGCCCTCTTGGGACTATCAATGGAATGAAGAAAGCCACCAACTCTTTCTATAATCTCTCTCCACGATACTCCCCTACGTTGACCTTATAATATGCCTAACAAAGGAGCCTACTACAAGCTCTGGTAGGAAACATTCCAACTTAAGGAACACCGCCTGCCCTAGCATGCAGTCTGTGCCAAGGTCCTAGAGCCCCCGTAGACCATTGTTGTATGTAAAAAATATCTCTCCAAGTGGATCAATGAAATACATAAACTTGTCATCCTAGGTGGTCGTATATCTATCTTGATCGGCATTAGAGGAATCTAGTCGACTGAAAGGCCGACCAACTCTAGAATTCAAACCATTTGGAATATCAAAAGTTACTTGGCTGGAAGGGCGACCAGTATTGAATTCCAAGAGTCTTATTTATTATACACAGATGTAAATGCTTGGAAATATAAAGGCATCCCATCTAGGGTTTTATACCACGATAAATACGAAATACTCTCTCAGCTCAAAGGATAATTCAGTCATCCTCAGACATAACACACTGAGATATTATAATTAGCATCAATAAAAGTAACAGTGGACGTAGGCTTTCTTCACAGTCAAACCACTTTAAAAATCTATTATATTTTGTGTTTGATTTTATTAACCTACTATATTTTATCTGTAATTACAAATCTAGATTAAGTCCATTTTTAGACATCAACAGATTAGCATTGTCTGTGGGAATCGACTACTAGTCATCGTTCTCTACCTCATATATTTCATTCTTTAGTTTAAAGAATGATTATTGTTCCTGAAAGCATCCTGGTGGTTGCTGGAAATAATCAAGAAATATTAACTCCCTCAAATGAGACAGACCTCCAAAGGAGCCTGTTCAATCTGGCTAAAGGACAGGAGGCTATGCAAGAGTCACTTAGACAATTGGCTCGCACAATATAAGATAAGTCCTTCAATTCTAGAAGAGATATGCAACCGCTACCAGCCAAAACTGAAAGGCCAAAACTGAAAGGATTTATCATTCCCATTCTTCTCATGATAGATCATACCGTCCTAGCGCAACTTCTTCATTCTTATCAATAGATTATTATGATGATAGATCTTTTGCCAAATAAAGGCCAAGTGTATTGGAGAGACCAAGTAAGGAGTCTACTTTTAATCGTCTACGTCCCTGATTAACTAAAGGACATCATAGGGAGCAAGATCATCATAGTGAGGATTTGTGAGATTAATAGGTAGTATGAAGGGATTTGTCCGTGTCGAGAAGACCTCTCAGGAGCAGAGTTCATCACATAGACACATTAAAGCCACTCAATTTGCTTCAGTCAAATCCAAATCAATGGAAATTTTTTAAAAGGGATCCACGCAACAACTGGAAGATCGACTGGGGGAAATGGTCAAAATAAAAAATCCATTGAAAAGGAGATTTATTAAAGTCTCACTTTTTGTCCAGGCTATTATGGATTACTCTACACCTTCCAAATTCAAGCCACCGGTTGTCAATCCTAAATATGATGGGAAAATTGTCCCAGTTCTATATATTGAGCAGTGTCATGTTGCTTCTGACATTTATTATGTCCTCGATGAGATAAGGTGATGGTATTTCTCTAGTTCCGTCATAGGTCCAGCCCAAATATGGTATAATAATCTTCCTAGATGTAAAATTTTAATTTTTTGCCAATTGGTTGAATTATTCATTGATAACTTTTGCATTGGGGCTAAGCCGATCAAGAGTGTCACTCATCTCTTGATCGTATGCCAAAATCCGAGAGAAAGTACGTGGGATTATATTACTCGGTACAATAATGAAAAGTTAGAAGTGGTGGATTATTAAAAAAAACATTACAGTATTAATGAGTGGGTTACTTGCAAAAGATTTTTACTACGCCTTGGCGAAAAAACCACCAAAAACTATGACAGAGTTTATGGATAAAGCTGGGAAAATCATGAATGACTTGGAATCCATGGCTGCAAAAGAAGCAACATAGATCAAAGTTGAGGTACAGAAGAACAATTCATTAAAGAAAGATAAAAAAACATAAGAAGACTGACGGGATGAAGAAGTTCGAAAAGTATACGCCGCTTACTGAGGGTATTCACCACATCCTGAAAGAAATCAGGGGTAACAAGGATCTGAACTGGCCTTAAAAATTAAGGATGCCCCCAACAAAAGTGACAAGTCCAAGTATTATTATTTTCATTGCAATCACGGATGCACCACTGATAGTTCCATAACCCTTAAAAATGAAGTTGAGGCTCTTATTCGAAGGGGAAAGCAAATAAAATTTATTGATTGGAATAGTAGTCGAGATACCAGGAGGAGATCTGAATCACCCGACCGATGGAAAGATGACGTCAAAAGGGCATGCAATAATGATTATGAAGATGATCCTGACTTGCTAAAGAAGCTTTACGAGCTAGAAATGGATGTAGGTATGATCTCTTTCGGTTGTCATTTTATCGCGGGTGGAGACGCCGGTGGAAGAGATGGACTTGATGAAAGAAAGGCATACTTAAATGAAGGCAAAGATTGTCCCGCTATTAGGCATGTTGATATGGCTGAGAGCAGTGATGGTCGGCCTTAAAAAGTCGACAAAGACAAATTAGTGATCGGCTTCTCCAAAAATGATTTGATTGGGGTATTTTATCCTCATAATGATCCATTAGTAATTACTTGCAGAGTTTACCATGGCAGAGTGGCTAGAGTTTTGGTTGATAATAGGAGTTCAGATGATGTAATGTTCTATAACTGTTGCCAAAGCTTAGGGCTAAAAGGCAGTAAGCTGGAACCATTTTACAGACCTCTTATAGGATTTTCTGAAGAAAGGGTATATCCCTTGGGAACTGTCAAATTAGAAGTACTGGTCGACACTTAGCCAATAATCAAGATGTAATGAATTTGCTTCTTCGTGTTGGACAAAAATGTACCTTCAACTAATAGCATAATCCTTAGTCGGGTAGCATTGAAACAACTTAAAGTTTTTCTATCTACTGTGCATCAATGCATGAAGTTCCCTACCAACTACGTAGTCAGCGAGGTAAATAGTAACGAGATGTAGTCATGGGAATGTTATTATTCTTCAAACGATTAATATGAAATGAAGAGGAGCACAACTAATTTCCATATTAATACTTTGGATCCTCGCGAGGAGGAGTACTTGGTGAAAGGACAGGTCATGAAAGAAACAGAGACTATTATACTAGATGATGAATGATGAGGCGAAAATCGTGCATCCGTGTAGATATGCAAATTATTGTTATCGGCTTTCGACCGCAATATAAAAAACCTAAGCTCTAACTACACTCAAATGGAGTATAGCGATAAGTGCGGGTATCAAAAATCCACAGGGAATGTATACACAGATTGTAATTTATTTACTACTTCTAAAATAAAAGTATAAAAGGTGATGGATTTAAAACAGGAAAAAAGGAAAAAAAAACAAGAAGTTAAAACTAAACAAGAAAGATAAAACAAGATTAGGGTCACATCCCCGTTGTGAACTAAAACAATGTGTAAATAGAAATTTGGTTCTAAAACATTTAACCGAGCATCATCAATTAATTATAAAAATCTCGCATGAAGAGAATTAACCCAAAAAATACGAGATAAAACATTTAATCAAAAATGGTCACATGTGGATTAAATTTGGATTATCACTACAAAAACTAACGTATCATGATAAAGAAATTTAAACGCATAGTATTTCAACTTTAATACACGAGGTTTCAATTAAATGCGTTTTGACCTGAAACCTAGATTTCAAAGCTCAGGACCAATTAATGGCGATAATATGACCCCAGCCCTTAAACTAGCTACTGTACATACTAATAGACAAGAATAAACCTAACTACCAACACAAACAATAAATAAATGAACAAAAATAATTATCCAGGCATGTAAAGTAAAGACACAATGGAAATAAATCTAGAACAAGAGGTAGAAGACAGTGAATAGTAAAGCAATACTTACACAAATAAATGGGCAAACACCCAAAGTGGGAGGAGGGACAAAGCTCCCAATTACAAACCCTAAAACTAAGTATAAATGAAAGATACCTCTCAAAATGAGAGGAGAAAACTATTTATACTAAACCCTAGATGGAAAATTTGTAAATAAAGAAAGCTGGAAAATAAGGTCGAATCGATTCGGGTGCCAAACCGAATCGATTCGGAAAGGGGGAGCACAAATGCAGCTGCAAGGTGAATCAATTCGGTGGACAACCGAATAGATGAGGAAATGATATCTAGTGTACTGTTCCAACTCGAATCGATTCGGTAATGGGCCGAATCAATTCGCACCTTCTTATTTTGCTTTCTTCCGTTGTTTTTTATTTGGTTGGAGTTCTCTTCTGTGAAAAATCCCACACCTTCTTCGTACGAACTCGAAATTGCGCACCGTTTATGACCACATGAAGATGACAAAGAGGACTTCAACTTCCGTGAAGACATTGGGCTAGATGCCCAAATTATAAAATGATTAAAATGCCCTTGCGCGTGCAATTTTGTTGGAACTTCCCCGAAATCCTACCGAACTTCACGCTAAACACTGTAATACCTACAAAAGCTCAATTATACCTCATAAAGCGTTTTAATCATATAAAGCATAGGTTGTCTAGTTAACGATCATAAATATAAGAATTAAGGTACCCGAGGGGCTAAAATGCATAAGTATAAAGGGTGAATAAATGCAGTATTCGTGCCGAATCACTCCCCCTAACTTACACATTGCTAGTCCCTAGCAATGAAATAAGAAGCAAAAAGAACTACAAGTAAACCAAAAGACGGGAGATATATACTATAAAGATAAAAGACATTTTTGTGGGCGAAGGATTGCATTTAGCGTATGCAATAAGTCGTTAAACCCCTAGGTTACCCTAGTGGACGAATGTTGTCTTGTGAGGGTTTTCAGGGATGAAACCACAAACATCATAGTTTCCTTAATAAGATGCCCAATTAACATACGATAAGCCCAATAATAACGAAAAAGATTTCAAATGCGTTATTAGCATTGTGAATAAATTCACTCAAAAGTCCGCAGTTATTAACAGTATAGAACGAACTTCATAGAATTGAAACCTTAAAAGTGGGAGGGGAGAGAGCACATGCAAAGTATGATTTGGTAAAACTTTCATAAATCGAATAAACATTAAAGCATGCATAAATTCAATCATCGTCGGGTATTACACTCAACAAATGAAATTACTCAAAATGGGAGGTAATACACCGGACATGGGGGCATAAAGAATAAATGAAAATGGAAACTAGGTCGCGCACACGTCGCAAATGAATAAGGCTATATATAAAATAAAAACATGCAATCTCAATTAAAGATATCATTATTAAAGGAGGTGAAATGTATTTTCTCATATTATCTCAACTATTTAAACTTTTAAATTGAATTCACCCTAAGATCACAGAGGACTTATATAAGGTTGTAAAGTGGGTTTGGGGATAAGGTTATGAAAGGAAAGGAATATGTACGGATTCAAGGGTGTTTGGGGATGAAAAACATGGGATAATTGTAAATTCTGGGCAATTTAAAAATTGGAAAAATAACTTCCATAACTAGAATTAAATATGAAATAGGATAGCAGCAAGGATTACTGAACACTATATACATCATATACAACTTTATCTTTCTTTTATTTTCTTCTTGTTCTCATGTTTCTTTTATTTTTCGCCTGTTCTTTTCTTTTTCACTTCTTTCTTTTCTTCCCTTTTTTCACTCTTACGTGCTTAATTGCAACCAGTTAACACAAACATCATTCAATCCTAAGTATAATTCCAAACAAAGGTATGGAAAGTGATAAATATAGTTTATAACTCCAATGTGGAGTTGGTTATGGGATTTGGGTAATTAAACAAAAGGCTATATTAAGGCATAAAGTGGTTAACTAGGGAAATATATAAGGTGTAGTCAAGGTCAATATGGATGATATAACAAAGATGGCATATGATCATTTCCTAAAATTTACGCAATTCTCGAGTTAAAATAACTTTGAAAATCATGCTCAAGTAACACATTTCATAAATGAACTCAATTAATGAACGATCAAATGAAATAATGGTGAGATTGCCGACGAATTTAATGTTTTTAAGGAGGAAACAGTAGTGTAAGTATATACAATGCTATAAAAGATTACCGAGTTATAAAAATCTTAAACCTAATCAATAGAACAATGGAAGCGCATGTACTCATGGGTTAAAGTTTAATTCATGAAGTTATTCATAATATCAATGATTTGAGGACTAAAGTTTAATAACTTCTAAAATTAAGAGCATGCAACATTGAATTGTCAATTGGATCGGGCATTTATTGAAATTTATCATAAAAAACAAAGGGAAAAAGCACAACAAAAGAGAAAAAAGAAAGAAAATATTTTTGAAATTTTCAATTTTTTTTAAAGAAAAACATGCATAGTAACTAACATGTGATCAAATCAATGAAACTAAACAATGAATTGATAGAATATCCCACACCCCCTAACTTAAATGTTTCCTTGTCCTCAATGGAAATCAAAAACATAACATAGAGAGAGGAAAAGAAAGATATTACCCAAAATGGAGCGATCCTCGATAAGTACAAGTCCATTAAATCTACGAAACATGTTGGTAACAAGAATAACAAAAAGTTTAACTAATTACACGAGACTAAAATTAAAAAGAAAGAAAAATAAAAAACTAACTATTTACAGCCTACTATTTTAATTTTTATCTAACTATACACTAGAAGTCATAAAAATTTAGGGTCTGCCCAAAATACGATTTGATTTTGGAGGATCAATGGCGGACCCTCCCTTTCATGCATGCCTCCCGAAAAATAGGAATTCCATTTGAACAACGAAAGGATTGTGTAAGGCATAAAAACTGAACCATCACCAATAAAAAATTGGGGAGGGGTGATGGGGGATTTAGATGCTAAGGGGGACAAGGCCACATTGATCTAGGGAAAATTAAAATCACATCCCCATGGTTTTTTAATTAGAGGAGGACGTGGGGCAAGTGCAAGAGAATAACCCATGATATGAAGCATCTCCAAATAACATTCCCGTTCAAGAATCAGGTCAAAGTCCTCAAGACTTTCAATCGATTCTTCTAATAAATTTAATGGTTCAAAAATAGTAGGGAATAGAGGAGAGGGGAGGACCATCAACCTCAATACAATCGGAAGAATTAATAAGAGGTTGAAATTCGAAAGTTCTTGAATCACTCTCGATTATTTCTTCCTAAAAAGGGATGGAGGTGAAACGCAAGTTTCAACATGAACCAACCTTTGTGAAGAAGCAATAATCTCATCAAGTTGGGCATTAATTTCTAAATACCAAGCTTCATAACTCTAAAATTGGTCATTCAATTCCTTTATCATTAACTCTTGATCAAACCAACAATAAGACATAACATCTTCTTATGAGGTTTGCTCATAGCTAATAGATTCCCCGCTTCCCAAAGCTTCCTCACAAGGCGATGATGGATTACTTACATATTCGTGAATTTCACGCTCAATGTGCTCATTTTCAAGACTTTGTAGGCATTCTCTCCTAGTATTGGGAGTATAACTTGGAAAAATATTCTCATAACAATTGAGGTTATTTAAAGAGTTATAGCGAGACATTTCAAATTAGGCAATGCAACAAAGCGATGAGTACCAAAATTTCAATTTCTCGAAACAACCTAGCGTAAGTCAAAAAGAAAGGGGAAAATAAAGAATAAGAATATGAATAAAAGAAATATTACGAAATAGTAAATAAACTACAATCTATGACAAAACATTACCCAACAACGGCGCCATTTTTTATTAGGCAGAAATCGTGTGTCCGTGTAGATACACAAATCGTTATTATCGGCTTTCGACCGCATTACAAAAAACCTAAACTCTAACTGCACTAAAATGGAGTATAGCGGTAAGTTCGAGTATCAAAAATCCACAGGGAATGTATAGACAAATTGTAATTTATTTACTACTTCTAAAATAAATGTGTAAAAGGTTACAGGTTTAAAACGGGAAAAGGGGGAAAATAAGAAGTTAAAACTAAACAAGAAAAATAAAACGGGATTCTGGTCACATTCCCATCCTGGGCTAAAATAACGTGTAAAATGGATTTGGGTTCGAAAACATTTAACCGAGCATCATCAATTAATTATAAACACCGCGCATGAAGAGAATTAACCCAAAAATACAAGATAAAACATTTAATCAAAAATGGTCACACGTGGATTAAATTCGGATTATCGCTATAAACACTAACGTATTATGATGAAAAAAGTTAAACGCATAATATTCCAACTTTAACACGAGGTTTCAAATAAATGCGTTTTGACCCAAAACCCTGATTTCAAAGCTCGAGACCCATTAATGGCGGAAACATGACCCTAACCCTTAAACTAGCTACTATACATATTGAAAGACAATCATAAATGCAATTAACCAACACAAACAATAAATAAATGAACAAAACTAATTATTTAGGCATGTAAAGGAAAGACACAATGGAAATGAAGCTAGAACAAGAGGTTGAAGATAATGAATAGTAAAACAATATTTTCATAAACAAATGGGCAAACACTAAAGTGGGAGGAAGGCCAAAGCTCCCAATTACAAACCCTAAAACTAAGTATAAATTAAAGATATCTCTACAAATAAGAGGAGAAAACTATTTATACTAAACCTAGGTGGCAAATTTATAAATAGAGAAAGCTAGAAAATTAGGGCCGAATCGATTCGGAAAGGGGGAGCTCGAATTCTACAACAAGGCGAATCGATTCGGTGGAAAATCGAATCGATTCGAAAATTATATCTGGTGTACTAGTCCAAATCAAATCGATTTGGCAATGGTCCGAATCGATTTTCACCTGCTTCTTTTTGCTTTCTTCCCCTATTTTTGATTTGGTTGGAGTTCTCTTTTATGAAAAATCCCATTACTTCTTCGTTCGGACTCGAAATTGTGCACCGTTTGCGACCATGCGAAGATGACAGAGAGGGATTCAACTTTTATGAAAACATTGGGCCAGATGACCAAATTTTAACATGACTAAAATTCCCTCACGCATGTTATTATCGACGAAACTACTCCGAAATGCAACCGAACTTCACACTAAGCACCATAATACCTATAAAAAGCTCAATTATACCTCATAAATCATGTTAATCATATAAAACAGAGGTTGTCCGGTTAATAAGTATAAATATAGGAATTAAGGTACCCGATGGTGCTAAAATGCATGAGTATAAAGGGTGAATAAATGAAATATTCATGCGGAATCAATGAGAAACCAGAAAGGACCACCCAAATTGGATCAAGACTAACACCTTCTCTCAAATAGGAATTAATTACATTCCTTAGAGATAGAAAGAATGTGTTTGCCAAGAGTCCCGAGGATATATCGGGGATAGATCCCAACTTCATCTTCCATGAACTGAATGTTCATAAAAAGACAGGCCTATCAAGTAGAAGCGCAGAGTTTTCATCCCAGACACGAATAAGGTGATCCAAGAAGAGGTGGAGAAACTACAGAAAGCATATTTCATCAAGGATATTAAATATCCGACTTGGTTGGCCAATGTGGTAATGGTAAATAAGAAGAACAATAAATAGAAAATGTGTGTGGATTTTACTGACCTCAACAAGGCATATCCAAAATAACATTTTCCTTTACCAAGATGTGACAATACGCCTAAATAAATATCGGGCGATCAGTCCTTCATATAATTAAATCAAAATATCCAATTGGTTCATTCTCAACATCACTGTCGAAAATAATTTCTTTATTAATCACCTAATAGTTAATTACGCTAAGTGTCAAAACTTTTTCTATTTTTAATTTAATTAAAACCATTCCACGACACGGAATAATAATATGCAACAACACATCACAACTAAATTAACTAAAATAAGAATAAATGTGACTAGAATAACTCTCCAGTGAAATATAACCTTTACACTAAATAAAACTGATATCCACAATGCTTACATAAATAATTACAACCTCTAAAATCCTGGGCGACGTGCCCTAGATGAAGTAGACACTACAGATGAGTGAATCAACAGAAAGAAACCATCTAAACAAAATCAACATCTCTGTTAGTAGCTATAATCCATCGGAACATCCATAATCTATGATGGGCATCCCTGCTGCTGGATACCTGATGTATAGGATATACTAGAGAAGAGAATATGCAAGGAAACGGGTCAGAGCCCGATTGTAAAAGAATTTAAAAATAGCAACTGCTTAACAATTACAATTAAGCATTTATTATGTATATGTTAGTTTCTCGGGCTGCCTCTTGAGAATTCTCACCTCTCATCTAGAGTGCACACCTATCGTATCTTATTATCTTCCTAGTTAAGGTTCCCTCCTAACTAGTTTCCACAACATAATTCTAACCCAAATCATAAACCCGTATGTCCCATACCATACGTAATATAATTATTCATATTCATTTCTCTTTAATATGAACTAATCTTGTTACTACCTTAGAATTAAGTGTTCACTTACTTTATTCAATTCAGATTGCATTATTTACTTCTATATAGAACATTACACGGTAGTTTAAATCACAGTTTATATTTTTAATCTACAATTTCACACAGAAGATTACATCTCTATAGCTATAATGTCACACAGTATATTACATCACAGTTTATATATATAATATCACACTAATTATATATATACTAATGCGTAACCTCCCCATTCACAGTTGCGGTGCATGCATACTCTGCTATCATGTCTTGATATATAATGTCACTATATAGAGGACTATTGATTCGACGTCTCTCATGAATAATATCATAACACAAATATATTGGACGCGAGCATACTCGCCAGCCAAATGGGTCACGCAAATACCTATGCTCCTATTCAACCGGCGAAACTATTATTACACCGATAGCACATGTCCAAGGTTCTAAGCTTAGGGTACGAATCTAAAATTTGTCCCAATTTGGCGCATAAGGATAAGACCGTCCACAACACGAAACCTCCACCCCGATAGCAATAAGCGTAGGTATGTCATACATACAAATAATATTATAGGTATTCATCACACCTATATAAATATAACATCCATAAGGCATTCACACAACCATGTGATAATTCCCATATGTAGTATTTTTATCTATCAAATCTAACATATTAAAGATTATGACTTTACTTCTTTATTTTAAATTCCCGAGCCTCACTCATTACTCGAAGATTAAATAAGTATTCCTCAACCTAATTCAGTAGGTAATTGTCTACACCCTACTTGTCCCTGCCGTCATAACTTCTGAAATTCTATGAATTAAACGTATCTTCAATTAGGTTTAATTCTCGATAACCCTTAATGCATTCTTAACCCTTCATTCTATCTCCTAGGGTTAATCCCACCTATCCCTAAGGTTATACCGGTAATTAATAACTCTCTTAATACTGGTCCCAACCTTAAATTATCATTTATCCAATTTAAATCCCAAGTAATATAAGTCTCGATAATAACTCATTTAATTAACACTTGTTATTTTCCCCTCATTCAAAAATTCCAACAATAATATTTTTCGGGTCTTAGGTATATCCTACTGCCCTTCTATAAGTCCCAATATGTTCAATAAATCATCATCAAAGATTCCTCAAAGTTTGGGATTTAATTAACAACTAAAAAGAAAAATATTTCACATTTCCAGGGGGAGTCGATCGATCAATGATTATGGTCGATCGATCGACAGTCTTGAGTCGATCGATCGATCGACCAGATGTTGCCCAATTTTTTGCATTATTTTTCCTACGGGTTTCATACTTTTTAATCATCAAAACCTTTATCAAATAATCTCAAACTCCGCAATATTCATTCCATATGATAAACCAATATATACAAATGATTTCTAATAATCGAACAACCTAAAATCATCTAGAAGGTTAGATTTAAAACATACTATTTCCAGAAAACTCATATTTTTCTATTTGTCCATGAACATCATATAAACTCCAATTTTCCTTCACCAAATGATTCCCAATTTATATATCATGATATTCAAATCACATACCATTTTATATGGATAAGTTCTAACTTAACCAAAAATCATTTAAACATCATTAACATGAATCAATTTACTCAAATTCCATTTTATTCTCAAGAACTCTAATTTTGACTTTATCATCAATAAGAGTGTAAATCTCATATTTCTTCACAAGATAATAGAAAATTCATGGAATTTATTCTATAATAAAAAAAATATCACTCCTAGATAATATCCATTTCAAAGATCCATTTAAAATTATCACAAACTTATCTTTGTCCATGCAGCTTTTCAGAATTTTCCTAACTATCCTAACATGGACAATATAAAAGCTAAGATTGCAATAATTAATCACTTGCCTTTAGATTGTAGGTCTGATCTGTTGGGGATGATACTCTACTGGTGGTCATCTCTTTTTCGGCTAACTTCCGACATTGGTGGTGGTGGCTCTTGGTGGTGCAAGGCGGTTGCCCTTTGGTTTCTTAGAAAAGTCTCTTCTTCTCCCATAGAAAGTCTCTCAATCTCCCCTAAACCTTTCCCTCTTATTTTTGGTGAATGAACCTAAACTCTCTAATCCCTTTACTTATAAAATAAATTCATATTTCCGTAGTTACTATTCACCTTCCTTGTAAAATGACTGAAATACTCCTCCAGGGTGTCCTTTCAGTTCCAAAGTGCCCCGAGACCCAAATCAAACACCCAAGTAGACTTTTTTGACTATTTAAACCCTTCCGGACACTTTGGCCCAGTCAAAATGACCATTCGGATGACATAATAATATTTCACTTTTATTTCATTAAATTATAATCCCGACATGACTCAAATGCGCGTCCCGACTTAATTACCATAATTGTCGTACACAAAATTCGCGACAATTATATAGAGTCATAATCAATTGTAAAGTCATAATAATTTATATTACTTTAATCACTAAGTAATATTCAACATAAATCACATATTACCTTATTATCGAGAAATATTTAAATCCAGATTAAATTCCAATTATATCACAATTAATTTTAATTAATCCCATTTTAAAAGTCATTAAAAATACGGGGTATTACATACTTCCCCCAACAATAGAATTTCGTCCCGAAATTTGAAAAACAAAAGTATAGCAGGCAAGAACAATTCTGGATAAGTATTGTGCATCATATACTTGCACTCCTAAGTAGAATACTCTGTACCGCCCATACAGTACGCTATCGAATACCCCCAATAATGAACACCTCACTTATGATCATTTTAACCCCAGGTTACCCTGTCACGTAGGTTCTTATCCAAGCCTTACAGTTTAAGTTTCATTACTTATACTTTATTCTAGGTATTCACTATCTAACCTTCTACTATATGCACTTAAATATATTAACCGTTCTTTAGATAAATACCATCTCATCTTGCGATTATCATACACAAGTAGGTTAATTGTGCAATATATATTTTACACACAATATATACTATAAGTTTCAAATCATCTCTACTTTTCGCAATAGTTCCTGGTTCCTCACGATTATCCCACAAGTAGGAGAAACAATAAGACTTACCGTGCCATACTTCAACTGTCACCATGCCCAACAGTAAACTTCTAAGAGTTATTATACACCAACTTCACTAGTGGAACGTACGTCTCTCATCCTCCCTTAAGATTCAAGGGTACAAACATAATTTATCCTTCAACATAAGATTTGTCCGCTTAGTCTGCCCATTATTCTACGGATGATAGATCATACCCAATCACAACTCAGTACCCATGCCTCGTGAAAATTCTTCTAAAATCGGGAGCCAAAATCTCGTCCTAATTGGACACAATATTAAATGGTACCCTATGTTACCTCACTATCTCGGTTATATTAAGATCAAAGCGTATTGTCTCGTAGTATGATCCACCCTAACTGGCATAATGTGATCTACTTCAAACAACTGATCCACTATCACCCATATAGGATCGTAACCATCTCCGCTATAAAATCCTTACTAATATTCTCCTAATACTTCTTAGAAATCCCTAACGGTTGGAGAAACCTCTGTTGGTTTCGAATGGTCCACCCTAATTTCAACAGACATGTGGCCCGCTACAAGAGGAATCTAGCCAAACATCTCTTCATTTAAATCCTATTACCATAGTCATGTATAGCCTACTACATTTGTTATTCTACCGACTATATCTCTAATCATCATAAATGATCAGACATTCAAGTCCCGATATCTAAACCTCTATATTTATTTTCCTTATCCCATATCTCCAAAATAGAGAACAATATCAGATTTAATTACCTAGGGCGCCCATACACCCAATATTTATCGCATTGTTGCTCAAATAACATATACTCTTCTTGAATCAATTTTCCATTCACCTCGCTAACTTAATCACTTTATCAGTGGCTTCATTGTTTTATTCATAATGTTACTAGGACTAGGCGACTCTTAGGTCATAATAGAATTATCAACTCTAAATTTGTATATTTAAAATGACTAAGGTACGAACTTATATACTATCGACCAAACTTCTCTCCCACTCCCGGTGTTTGCTAGTTTCATGCGTAGGATGCCTCACAAAGATAAATCCAAACAAGGAACCCCCCCCCCCCCGGATACATTGCTACTTAACATAGTCGATCGTCGAGTTCCATAATGGCCCTCAGTCCATAATCGGTACCTTCCCATAATTTCTGTATGTTGACATAAAAGTATACTAGTCCATACTTATATATCCCTAAAAATAACATAAAACATGTTGCTCTCACTATCCAAAATTCTCGGCGCTATATATAATGAGTTATTTCTCGTTGATCGACAAAAACATAATATATCATGAGTCACATTAGTAGAATAAATTTCTACTCACACATATAACTAGACAATATTTTCACTAAGGTCTATGATATCATGAAATATAGGCCCAACCCTATTTTAGTTGGCCCCGCACAAAATTAATTTTACTCTCCCCGGAGTATCCATCACGATAGTCTTATCACTCAATCTACTATCGTTGAAACATTTGGTAATTTATCACTACATATTACCATAATGAGTTCTATTATGCTAACTCAAAGCAATAGAAAATTATAACAACAAAATATACTCTTAGTAACCACCCGGTTCACTCACGGGCAACCCAAAAAGTCCCACTATCAACGAGAAATACTTTTTGTAACCAGACTGTTAAAATTATCATTTCCACTATCCTCGACTCGCACGCGAATTTAGGGTTTTTAATTTATATATGACTGTTGTGACACACCATGTCACTAGAGTTAATCCTTTATTCACAAGAATGAAATAAAACTTCATCAGTCTCTCCTGATCATGTAGGGTCCTTACATGCACTTCTCACGGTCAAAACAGCTCACGATCACTTGCACCCGTTATACATATAGTATTTCTTCCTATAGTTGTACCCACCCGTTGTGGACAAATTATTCACTCATGTGGTTTACAAACCCATTATTGAAACGTTGGCCCAGCATATCTAGGCCTAAATTATGGTCTTACCGGACTCCTTTTTTTTCTTAGACCCCACCGACCTTGAAATACGGTATGCTACATTTATCGAGGACTCCACTGGTCCTATTTAAACCTACCACTCTTGGGTCATAAATTTCTTGGGCCTAGTTCTCTTGAACCAATTACTCCCCTAGAAGTCTCACTCCTCAAGTTTTTATGCCTAATTGGTATGGTTTACTATTCCTAAAATTTATCGGTCTCACTACTCAATGTGGACACATTTAACACTTAGTAGTCTCTCTCTCTACACATAGGGTAATTTTCCTTACTATTTTCTCGTTTCTGACCATTTGAACGTCCTTCTCATCGACCTATCAATCTTAACTCCCAATTGCTATTCCCATTATTCTTTTGGCTCTACGGGTTCCATGGAATACATTGTCGACGACACTAGTCTTGGTTGATTTCATCGCCACTATGTAGGGGTTTAATCATGTCACTTTAAATGGGTCCCCTACTGGGTACACCTTCTGGTTATGTTTTATTAACAATATTGATTTCAATCTTTCCCTTCGGCTAGGTTTCCTAACCCTTCTAGCTCCCCTTTATTTGGAAGCATCATCAAATTTCTTGGTGACATTAATCCTAGTCGTCTTCGTCAGATTTCCACTCACACTAGAGTACTTCACTCACGAGTCCTTTCACACAATGAACTCTACTTATCTTCTATATACCCCATTCTTCCTAGGTTAAGGAGTTCATTACACAAGTTACTTCTCTCTTTCTTGCCCATAAGATATAAGTTTTAAAATTCCTTTCATATCCTCATTAAAACATCAAATGAACGATTTCACTATCGAACCATACCTAAAATTCTCATTCCATCTTCACACATGTTCTTTATATGTGATGTATAACTCTCATCATTTAAGTTTATTCTTCCTAGATAAATTTTACTAGAAATTTTTCAAATCCTGGGTGTTACTACACTTCACCCATCACAATTGTCTTTGAATTTCTTCCTTTATAAGAGTCCTTCTGACTCCCTCACCTTTCAGATACAGTGATGGGTGAGTTAAGAACGGCACAACCATCAACTATGATGGTTCTTGGGAAACTACAACTCCCAAGCGACTTCCTTAATATTCTCATCCCAAACAATAATTATGATGATTTCTATCTCCAACACCATTTTCCAAAATACTCTATATCTTTGGCGGAGTCCTCCTCCTGCGGTCCTTCTAACGGCTCTTACTAGTCGTCCCAATGTGTTTGGCGCACGATGCCCGACCGAACTTGTATAAACATTACATCCCACATACTTCATGATAGGAGAATGTAAATCAAAATACGCAGAAGAATTCAACATCCTAATAATAGGGCTATATATCAAAGAACGTTATGCTGAAACGTAGTAAGCCGCAGAGATCCTAAAGACACTAGAACCTGATGCTCTGATACCACCTATGACAACCTGCCTAATTAAATATCGGGTGATTAGTCCTTCATTTAATTAAATCAGAATATCCAGTTGATTCATTCTCAGTATCACTGTTGAAAACAATTTCTTTATTAATCACCTAATAGTTAATTAAGCTAAGTGTCAAAACTTTTTCCATTTTTAATTTAATTCAAACCATTCCATGACAGGGAATAATAATATGCAACCACACATCACAACTAAATTAACTACAATAAGAATAAATGTGGCTGGAATAACACTCCAATGAAATATAACCTTTATACTAAATAAAAGTGATATTCATAATGCTTACATAAATAATTACAACCTCTAGAATCCTGGGCGACATGCCCAAAATGAAGTAGACACTACAGATGAGTGAATCAATAGAAATAAAACGTCTAAACAAAATCCGCATCTCTATTAGTATCTAATCCATTGAAACATCCATAATCTATGTTGGGCATCCCTGTTGCTGGATACCTGATGTACAAGATATAGTAGAGAAGAGAATATGCAAGGAAACGGGTCAGAGACCGATTGTAAAAGATTTTAAAAATAGTAAGTGCTTAACAATTACAATTAATCATTTATTATGTACATGTTAGTTGCTCAAGCTCTCTCTTGATAATTCTCACCTCTTATCTAGAATGCACACCTATCGTATCTTATTATCTTCCTAGTTAAGGTTCCCTCCTAACTAGTTCCACAACATAATTCTAACCCATATCATAAACCCGTATGTCCCATAAAATACGTAATATAATTATTCATATGCATTTCTCTTTAATATGAACTAGTCTTGTTACTACCTCAGAATTAAGTGTTCATTTACTTGATTCAATTCAGATTTCATTATTTACTTATATATACAACATTACACAGTAGTTTAAATCACAGTTTATATTTTTAATCTACAATTTCACACAGAAGATTACATCTTCATATCTACAATGTCACACAGTAGATTACATCACAGTTTATATATATAATATCACACTAATTATATATGTACTAATACGGCACCTCCCCAGTCACAACTGCGGTGCATGCATACTCTGCTATCATGTCCTGATACATAATGTCACTGTATAGAGGACTATTGATTTTACGTCTCTCACAAATCATATCATAACACAAATATATTGGAGGTGATCATAGTCCCCAGTCAAATGGGTCACGCACATACCTACGCTCCCATTCAACCGTCGAAACAATCACTACACCGATAGCATGTGTCCAAGGTCCTATGCTCAGGGTACGAATCTAAAATCCCTCCAAATTGGGCGCACAAGGATAAGACCGTCGACAACCCGAAACCTCCACCTCGATAGCAAGCAGCGTAGGTATGTCATACATACAAATAATATTATAGGTATTCACCACACCTATATAAATATAACATCCATAAGGCATTCACACAGCCATATAATAATTCCCAGACGTAGTATTTTTATCTATTAAATCCTACGTATTAAAGATTATGACTTTACTTCTTTATTTTATATTCCTCAGCCTCACTCATCACTCGAAGATTAAATAAGTATTCCTCAACCTAAATTGTCTACACCCTACTTGTCCCTGCCATCACAACTTCTGAAATTCTATGAATTAAACTTATCTTCAATTAGTTTTAATTCTCGATAACCCTTAATTCTTTCTTAACCCTTCATGCTATCTCCTAGGGTTAATCCCACCTATTCCTAAGGTTATACCGGTAATTACTCTCTTACTACTGGTCCCAACCTTAAATTATCATTTATCCAATTTAAATCCCAAGTAACATAAGTCTCGATAATAACTCATTTAATTAACACTCGTTATTTTCCCCTCATTCAAAAATCCCAAAAATAATATTTTCGGGTCTTAGGTATATCCTACTTCCCTTCTATAAGTCCCAATATGTTCAATAAATCATCATCAAAGATTCCTCAAAGTTTGGTATTTAATCAACAACTAAAAAGAAAAATATTTCACATTTCCAGGGGGAGTCGATCGATCAATGATTCTGGTCGATCGATCAACAGTCTTGAGTCGATCGATCGATCGACCAGATGTTGCCCAGTTTTCTGCATTGTTTTTCCAACGGGTTTCATACTTTTTAATCATCAAAACCTTTATCAAATAATCCCAAACTCCCCAATATTCATTCCATATGATAAACCAATATATACAAATGATTTATAATAATCAAACAACCTAAAATCATCAGTTAGATTTAAAACATACTATTTCCAGAAAACTCATATTTTTCTATTTATCCATGAACATCATATAAACTCCATTTTTTCTTCACCAAATGATTACAAATTTAAATCTCATGATATTCAAATCATATATCATTTTATATGGATAAGTTCTAACGTAACCAAAATCATTTAAACATCATTAACATGAATCAATTTACTCAAATTCCATTTTATTCTCAAGAACTCTAATTTTGACTTTATCATCAATATGAGTGTAAATCCCATATTTCTTCACAAGATAATATAAAATTCATGGAATTTGTTCTATATTAAAAAAAATATCACTCCTAGATAATATCCATTTCAAAGATCCATTTAAAATTATCACAAATTTATCTTTGTCCATGCAACTTTTCAGAATTTTCCTGACTATCCTAACATGGACAATATAAAAGCTAAAATTACAATAATTAATCAATTTCCTTTAGATTGTAGGTATGATCCATTGGGGATGATACTATACTGGTGGTCCTCTCTTTTCCGGCCAACTTTCGATAGTAGTGGTGGTGGCTCTTGGTGGTGCAAGGTGGTTGCCCTTTGGTTTCTTAGAAAAGTCTCTTCTTCTCCCATAGAAAGTCTCTCAATCTCCCCTAAACCTTTCCCTCTTATTTTTGGTGAATGAACCTAAACTCTCTAATCCCTTTACTTATAAAATAAACTCATATTTTCGTAGTTACTATTCACCTCCCTTGTAAAATGACTGAAATACCCCTCCGGGGTGTCCTTTCGGTTCCAAAGTGCCCCGAGACCCAAATCAAACACCCAAATAGAATTTTTCGATTATTTGAACCCTTCCAGACACTTTGGCGCAGTCAAAACGACCATTCGGATGACATAATAATAATTTACTTTTATTTCATTAAATTATAATCTCGACACGACGTAAATGCACGTCCCAACTTAATTACCATAATTATCGTACACATAATTCGCGACAATTATATAAAGTCATAATAAATTGTAAAGTCATAATCATATATATTATTTTAATCACTAAGTAATATTCAACATAAATCACATATTAATTTATTCTCGATAAATATTTAAATCCGGATTAATTTCCAATTATATCACAATTAATTTTAATTAAACCCATTTTAAAAGTCATTAAAAATACGACGTATTACACAAGAATTAATCAATTTGTAGATGCCACAGTAGATCATGAATTGCTCAGTTTCATGGATGCGTATTCTGGATATAACTAGATTAAGATAAAGCTGTAGGATAAGGACAGCAGATCCTTCATTACCAGCCGAGGAACTTACTGCTACAATGTAATGCCCTTTGGGCTCAAGAATGATGGCATAATGTATCAGAGGTTGGTTAACAAAGTCTTTGAAGATCAAATTGGGGAGAACATGGAGGTGTATGTAGATGATATGCTCACCAAAAGCAAGTTCGTCACCTACCAAATTGTTAATCTGGCCCAAAACTTTGACCAATTGGAAAAAATATCAAACGAATCTCAATCCAACCAAGTGCATATTTGGAGTCCGGGAAGGTATGTTATTGGGATACATTGTGAATGAAAGGGGAATCAAAGTCAATCCTGATAAAATAAAGGCTTTATTGGAAATGCAATCCCCAACCAGTAAGAAGGATGAGCAAAAGTTGACAGGAAGAGTAGTAACCCTAAATTGTTTCGTATCTCAGGCCACAAACAAATGTCATCCATTCTTCAAGGAGATTAGTATGACCTTTAAATGGAATGGCGAGTGTGAAAAAGCTTTTTTAAACTTTTAAAAGTATTTGGGGTCTCCCCTATTACTCTCCCAGCTAGTTTTATGCAAAAAACATTACTTATATTTGGCTATTTTAGAGTCTGCTGCAAGTTCAGCCTTAATCTGACTAGAGGAGGGCATTCAAAAACCAGTGTATTACACCAATAAAGCATTCCGAGGAGCAGAGATTAGATATTCACACTTAGAGAAATTAGCATTGGCTCTCATTGAAGCCTCTAGAAGAATGAGACCCTATTTTAAGGCTCATACCATTATAGTACACACTGACTTACCCTTGGGGCAAGACTTGCATAAGCCGTAAAAGTCTGGGAGATTAATGTCTTGGGCAGTTGAGCTGGGAGAGTATGAAATTGTGTATGAACCAAGAACTTTATTCAAGGGGCAAGCAGTTTCAGATTTCATAGCAGCATTCACATTTGCCGAGGTACCTAGCACACTAAGTGTGCCTGTTGAGAAGACTTCTTCAAAAGAGAGCTCAGTTCCAAACCTAACTGATATGGTTGTCGACCAACCAGAATTATCAGATGTTCAAGAAAGATCTTTCCAACTAACTGAACAAAGCCACAAGGTTTTTAGGTGCGGAGTATTAATGAGTGAAAATTTCAACAGTGATATTCCAGTTTGGAAATTGTTCATAGATGGATCTTTATGTATAATTGGAAATGGTGCTAGACTCATCCTTAATACTCCAGATGATTTGGATGTAGAATATGCATTGAGATTTTAATTTCAAACTTCCAATAATCAAGTCAAATAAGAAGCAATGATTACATGTTTAGAATTGCCCTCATCATTGGGCACCGACCAGGTGATAGCCCATAGTGATTCTTAAATTATTGTCCATCAATTGCTAGAAATATATGGCATTAAAGGGGAAATGATGGTAAGATACTTGAATATGGAAAAGGAAGTTATCTCATCATTTCCTGTTGTTAAGAAAATTCATATTCGAAGAGTGGGCAATGCCCGAGCAGATTCCCTTGCTCAGCTAGCCTCAATAACCCCCAATGGAGCTCAAAAAACCATCCCAATGGAGATTTTCACTAGTAGAAGCATTTATGAGGAGGCAGTTGCATTATTTCTGTAGAGTTGGGGACATCCTAGATAGATCCAATCAGGGACTATATTGAAAAGGGACGGTTACCAGCCGAATAAAAAGAAGTAAAGAAATTAAGATATAAAGTAGCTCACTATGTCCTGGAGAAAGTTGCATTGTACAGAAGGGGCTATACAGTCTCTTTACTTCATTGTTTCCACCCAACTTAGGTAAATGATTTGATTAAAGAGGTACATAAAGGCTCATGTGGAGCTCACATAGTTGGGAGATCTCTAAGACAACGAATAGAAATGTAAGGTTATTACTGGCCAATAATGAAAGAAGATTGTGTTCCTTCACTGAGAAGTGTGATAAGTACCAAAAATTAGCCACCATCCATAGAAGACCAACAGTAACTCTAACGCCCATCACTTACCCATGGCCTTTTTCCATTTGGTTAATAGATATGTTCGGACCATTGTCGACCACTAAGGGAAGGTTTAAATACCTGGTTGTAGTAACCGATTACTTCATTAAGTGGGTGGAGGCTAAGCCTTTGATTGATATGCCCTATGAGAGGGTTTTCCAGTTTATATGGAAGCAGATCATTTGTTGGTATGGCATGCCTTATTCTTTCATCATCGACCATAGCACTTAATTTGATAATGAGTAATTTGAAGAGTATTGCAATAGGTCCGGCATCTAAAAATTTCATTCAGCCCCTAAACATCCATAGTACAATGGCCATACAGAAAACACTAATAAAACCTTACTAGATGGACTGAAGAGAAGATTGGGCGATACTAAAGGAAACTGGATTAATGAGCTCCGCAGCGTTCATATAGGGGAAACCCCATACATGCTTACTTTTGGCACTGAGGCAGTGGCACGAGTTAAAATTGGTCTCCCAACTCAAAAAAATTTTAATATTGATTCAACCAAAAGTGATCTCATGAGGCGACTAGATCTGGATATGATAGAAGAAGTTGAAAAAGATGTTATGTGACACCCCGCCTAATTAAATACCGGGTGATCAGTCATTTATTAAATTAAATCAAAGTGTCCGGTTGGTTCATTGTTAGCATCACTATCGAAAAACTATTTGTCTTTATTAACCACTTAATAAATAATTAAGCTAAGTGTCAAAACATTTAATTCTATAAATTAAGACCTATTATTATGATTTAATATGAAACCATTTTTATGAACACAAAGGATAATATTAAAACCAAACCATCAAAATGAAATAACCAATCTAGAATAATCAATCCAAATAATAAATCCCAATTGTTGGACAAGGAAATAAATAAAACAATCCCAACAATAGCTAAATCCTGAAATAATAAAGAGTACAAGTCTCTCTTTAAACTAAATGAAATATGGAAACGGGCGACACATGCCCTAACTGATAATAACTAAATAGAAGACTGGAAAGACAAGAATGGAGTCGTCTACTGCAAGGACCCGCAACTTCCACAATAGCTACAGCACGTCAATGGTCTAAAGATCTAGGTCTGACGCCCATGTGGCTGGGCACCTGTAATATATATATATAGAAGAGGATGAAAAGATAACAGGAAACGGGGTAGATCCCGAGTGTAAAATAGCTTTAAAAATAGTTTAGTAAGTATTTAAAATGCTTATCAGTTGATATTACATACATGTTAGTACCTCTACACTCACTTGAGAATCCTCACCTCTCAACTAGTGTGCACGCCTAACGTACTACCGAATTAACCTGGTTAAATCTAACCCAGGTAACTAGTCTAACCCAATTTTTTGTTCACCAAGCCTAATCCAAGTGATCGCGTGACTATAGTTTATATCTGATAGCCTTTTTTATGAATTTTCCAAGCCAGTTATATTCATCTCAATTCAGACTTCAGTTTTCAGCCACTTAATTCGTTTAATATCAACTATTCCATTTTATCTACTCACAAGCGCAGTAGCTGAATCACAAGTATAAGTATATATATGTATCACTTATATAATATATATATATATATATACTAATTAGGCACCCCACGTAAAATCTATGGTGCTGGCATACTCTGCTATCAAGTCCCCGTATCACTCGTACCAAAGGGAAATACTAGTTCGGAATCACTCTCGAACCGTATTAACACAAAACACATATATTGGAGGAGAAGAATAATTCCAAGTCACTAAGAGGTCAGAACATACCCTCACGTCTCTTAGGATCATCTGACTATCATTCTCGAATAACCTGTTCCAAGGATGTTATGTTCTAGGGTACAAGTCAATATTCCCCATAACGATCCAATCGAGATAAGACTGTCCCAGCGCGGAACCTCCGTTATAGAAAGTAACGTGGGTATGATTACACATAAATATAACCATGTGTGGCATATAACGCTCGAGTTCTGCGTATAATTTAAGTCATTCTTTTTATTTCCTCAATTACCGTAAATCCTTAAGTACTACTCGACTTTCGAAGTGTATCCTCTTGAAAAATATAAAATTAGTAGGTGTACACTCACTACCCTACTACTCTAAGTCCTTCTAAATCCTCGTAAGACCTAATTTAACGTACGCACGATTTCCCACTCAATTTATACCCCCAAAATCCCACGGTTAAATCTCATATAAAGTCGTATTATCCGGACCCTACTTATACCCTACTGGTCCTTCTCATGTCCCATTATGATATATAAATTATGTCCAAAGTTCTTTACACATCGGGATTGGATTAACATTTAAAAGGAGAAAAAGTTCCCATTTCCAGGAGGAGCCGATCGATCGATGAAAGGGGGTCGATCGATCGATCTAGTCGATCGATTGACATTCTTGAGTCGATCAATCGACATTCTTGAGTCGATCGATCGATCGAGCAGTTCTTGGCCCACTTTATGCAATTATTTACCTAGGTGTTTCCTTAACATAAATCCTCAAAACCTCTATTAATTCTTCTTAAACTCCCAACCAATCAAACTAACAGTTATATTATCCTACATACATGATTTCTAATGTAAAACATATACGAATTCATCAAGGGCCATCAATTAAAGGGTTCATTCAAATTAATATATCAAGAACCCTATTTTTATCATCATGATAAATATATTCCTAATTCTTCCATAATTTAACCTCTACTGGACATTAATTTCGTAGTCAATCATCTACATATAACAATAGGGTTGTCCTAACATGATTTCTATTCAGAATTTCAATATAAATCTCTCAAATATCATTTATCTTTCGTGAAAACATAAATTATTATCTCCTACACTAGCATGGATGTGTTATCAACTAAAGAACAACAAGTTAGATACTTTCCTTGAAATCAAAGGTCTGATCCAACGAATTAGAGTGGTGTAGGAATGATCCCCTTCTTCCAATCTATGCGTTGGTGGTGGAATTAGTGAGAGTGGTGTAGGGTTGGGGCTCTCCTCCTTGGAAGCCTTCTCTCTTTTCTCTTCCTTAGCCTCTCTGCAACTCTAATACTTCTAACCCTTGAGGACTCTAACTCCCATCAGATATAACACTTCAATTTTCGTCCATAATTAAGGCCTAAAATTGAAAATTACCAAAATGCCCTCCCGAGTTACCGGTTAGGCCTAAAAATGTTCCGAGACCCAAAATAAACCCTCGGGTACACTTTTCTTACTATCTCGACCCTTTCGGACACATTGGTGCACTTGAAATGACCATATGGGCGATTTATAATTAAATTACTTTTAATTCCATTAATTTAGTCCCTACACGACACACGCGTGTCCCGACTTAATTTCTATTATTATCGTATTATTCACTCGCGATAATTTTAATAAATTCAATCTCAAATATTACTTTACCCATCACGTAATATTCAACATAATTCTTACCAATAATTACTAACTCTCGTCAAGCTAGTAAATATTTATTTTAAAATTCGGATTAACATTAAATTAATTTATCCCAATTTAATTTAATTAATCCCACAATTAAATGCCATAAAAATATGGGGTATTACATACTTCACCCTAATAACGAAATTTCGTCCCGAAATTTGGAAAATAAGGCATACCTGGCAAAAACAATTCTGGATACTCTTCGTGCATATCTTCCCCGCGCTCCCAAGTGGACTCCTCTACATTATTATGCTCCCACTGGACCCGTACAAGTGGGACTTCCTTCGACCTCAATCTCCTCTCATTATGGTCTAGGATAGCTACTGATCTCTCCTCATAAGAAATGTCAGGCTGCAAATCAATCTCATCTATCGCAATGTGAGTGTGGGCTAAATCATCTCAAAGATACCGCATCAATGACGAAATGTGGACCACAACATGAATACGGTGCAAGTGCTCTGACAACCCAAGCCTGAATGCCATTGATCCAATCCTCTTGATAATGGGAAATGGTCTTACGTACCTTGGAGCCAATTTTCCTTTCTTTCCGAACCTCATCACTCCTTTCATAGGAGACATTTGCAGTAATACTTGGTTTCCCATGCTAAACTCCCTGAAGAACCGCTTTGCATCGGGGTAGGTTTTCTGCCTGTCCTGGGCTACCCAAATGTGACTCCTTATCAACTCAATCCTAGCTAACGTCCCCTGAATCACCTCTGGATCAATTATCTTGTTGTCCCCCACCTCTAGACAACAAGTGGGGGAACGACAAGGTCTGTCGTACAACGCCTCAAAAGTGTCCATGCCGATCGTAAACTGGTAGGAGTTATTATAAGCAAAATCAACCAGAGGAAGGTACTACTCCCATCCTCCTCCAAAATCAAGGACACACATGCATAGCATATCCTCCAGCTTCAGATTAGTACATTTAGTCTGCCCATCTGTCTGCGGGTGATATGCCGTACTAACCCGCAGCTCGGTACCCATAGCCTCTTGAAAGCTCTCCCAAAAACGTGACACAAAAATCTTGTCTCTATCAGACACGATATTGGGGGCAACCCGTGCAACCTCACTATCTCCGCAATAAATAACTGAGCATACTATCCAGTAGTGTAGTCTGTCCGCATCGGCAGAAAATATGCTACCTTGGTCAAACGATCCACTACTACCCATATACAATTGTGACCCCGCTGTGATGTAGGCAACCTAGTGATGAAATCCATTGAAAGGCTCTCTAATTTCCACAAAGGAATCTCTAACGATTGAAGTAACCCTGTAAGTCTCTGATGGTGGTGACACCCCGCTTAAAATAATAACGGGTGGCCAGACCTATACTAAATTAAAACAGGAATCTCAAGTAGATCATTCTTAGCATCTACAGTCGATACTAAAATAAAAGCTGCTAACTACCCAAAACCATAATAAGCGGATGCCAAAAATTTTAAAAACATACAATGAACATCATACCAACAATAAAATAACTACTAAGCAAGAGATAAATGCACTCACGCACAACTATAAAAGGATGTACACAAATAAATTGTAACAAGTACAATAAATGAAATATACTTGAATATGATCTCGGGTAATAGATAATACAACAAATCAGAGGAGAGAAGTATAAAAATGCTAAAGGTAACTCAGGGGTATACACCCGATACACAAAATTAATCCTATCTAGATTTACAAACGGTAGGAGGCGACTACAACAAAATCCCGCAACAGTCCGCGTCTACTACGGCTCCCAAGATAATGGATGGAAAAGCATCATCGATATCCTTGTGGTGGAACACCTATTGTACACAGTGCGTATATCTATATCTATATATATATATATATATATATATATATATATATATATATATATATATATATATATATATATATATATATATATATATCAAGAGAGAGAAATAAACGGTTCAGAGCCCGAGGTGTAAAAACGTTATAGCAAGTGTATAATATGCATAATAATTAATAAATTCTCAATTTCATAATTAAAGTGGAGTCGCACTCTCGTGGAACCCCCAAACTCACCCCTCAACTATAGCGTGCACCTAAACGTATGCACATGAACCTACGTTTATCTACCCGGTATCTTCTAAGGATAACCCAAAAACCATCTCATCCTATCATACCCTAAGTTTAACCCCAAACTTATATATATATATAAAAATCATAAAAGCATACACATGTACCTTAAAAGAGTCCATCCGATTAAATTATAACTTAAAAAAGTCCTTAACGACAGAATAGGCACACATTAACTTCCTATTCTTATAAAACATTCTATCGCTAAGCAACATACACCCGATTAATAAGGACTAAACTTCTCCCCACTCCCAACATTGCGTTGCGTTTTGTGCGTGGGACGTCTCGCAAAGTGAAATCCAAACAAGGAACCTCCCTGATACACTACTCCTTGGTAATGCTGGTCGTCGGGATCCATTATTCCCTCCACACACACCCTAAAACCTTAGCTACTTATATTGAGTACCATCTCTAGTACTCAAGTAAGACCTCTATTTAAATCCTTGGGGGTCAACATATCAGCAATTGTCTTTAAGTGAGATCGTTCGACCCTAATAAACTAGTACACCAAAATCACACAAGATGTACATCTTAGAGAACTCATATCACCTTCACCTATAGGATATATATTTACTCTAAATATATATACAATCATTCAATCCTATAACCACGTATACATACCACACATAATGAACACTTTGCAATACTCATTACATAAACTGTTATAGGATACAAATATACTAAATAATGCTATCATCTTCCAGGAATTACTCACTATATCTCGGGTTACCATACACCGGACTATTATCACACCGCCATGGTAATAAAACAAAACACAACGTGTGGGAAGCGGTCATAGTTCCTAACCGAAAAGTGAGAACAAATCATATCCAAGACTTCTCACCCCCAAATAAAATCACACAAACAATAATGGACGACTCTGACCTGGGGACTATACGCACCCTACTCCTCAAGCCAGGGGCCTCACCCACATCGCGCAACATCCCATGATAGCATGTACCGGGTATGCTCACACAATAAGTATATATATATATATATATATATATGCACCCTATCTCCAATCCTTATATATAAAGGAAAAGAATTTGGCGATATGCATACAACTCTCATAATACTCACCATCATTATATCGCATATCTAAACAATGCATTATCTTTACATGGTCCCTCACTTGAAACATATACATCCAAATCACCTACGATATCAATAGTCTCCCATTATATCAAACATTAATGACACTATCTCAAAATCAAACGTATGTACCACTCCCTATACACACACCATCCATATCCGGATGCCCACCGATATATAATAATTATTCTGTCTATAGGTACACCCAACTAATAGTCAGTAATCTATTTAATCCTTTCGAACTAAAATCTCGGTTCGTTTATTCAAGTGAACCCTTAACAATACCGCATTTTCGATTTCATCCCCAAATTCATCATCACTAAGGACCTCTCTCTCATTGGTTTACCCATAATATCTAAATAAAATCCTATCGCTAGAAGGATTCGACACAAAGGTCGGAATAACAATCTCTCGCTATATCTTTACAACTTCCTCGAAAACCCCTAACCTTACATCCTATGTTAACTCACTTTTTAAACTCTAAATGGGAGTCCCATCCCTAATGAAATTCCCCACTATTTCGATGCGACGAACTCCAATACATATGTATGTTCTCAAACCATTTTGATACGTCACCAAGATCATGTTATGTGAGAAACCCTTAATAAATACCCAAAACATAACTCTCACATCATATATAAAAGTTCCAAATCGAGAAATCCAACCGAAATGGAGTAAAAATCACTTTAGGAAAAAAAATTACACAAAACTACCCTGTTTCTGAATCGATTCGGCCCTAATCCGAACGATTCACCCCCTAATGCGAATCGATTCGGTCCAAAGGACCTGGGATTCTAACTTAGGCCGAATCGATTCGGCTTGGGGTCCAAATCGATTCAGTCACTCAAACCTATAAACTTGCAACTTTTTGAATCGATTCGGGAATCGATTCGACCTGTTCAGCAAGCTACGAATGGCTTAATTTTTCTCGAAAACCTAAAATTATCAAAACCCAAATTTATCCACTACCAACCCTTAATCATTAACCCCAAGATGTTTCAAACATCAAAACTCATCCTATATCAAATCCTTTCATGTTATACACCCTTAAACCCATGTATAAACACCAAATGCAAGGTTTAAAACCCAAAATCTAGGTTTTGATATAAATACTTAAAACTCCATATTTTTCCCCACAATTCATGAAATCATATACACATATGAATTATTTAGCAAGATTAATCACATGCCTCGAAATTGTAAAGGTTGAATCATCCTCGAGATCGCGTATTGGTCGGAAATCTCCAAGCTTTCTCCTCTCTCTTCTCCCTTCTTCGTTTCTTCTTCTTGTCTCTCTCTCTCTCATAAATGAGGTTGTCTTATTTCGTAAGCCTCCTAAACCTTTAAATCCTAAATCCCAAACTTAAATGATAATACACACTTTAAATGACTCGTTTACTCCAATTCGAGTCAAAGTAACTTAAAAATATTTCGGAACCAAAATAAACTCCAAGGGCAGTCATTTTGACTATCTCAACCCATCCAGACCCAACTGCGTACTCAGAATCATCATCCAAAATACTCTATATCATCTTCAAATTTTGACCTCAATTGCAAAATTTTAAAATTCTCCAAACTAAATAAATTTTATTTCTCCCAAAAATTTAATTTCTCAGTCCCAAAAATCGTGGGGTATTACAGACTTCCCCCCTTACAAGAATTTCGTCCTCGAAATTTAGTTAAACCTAGGACTCCGAACCTCAATTAGTTCTCACGTCGCCTACCCTCAAAATTTCTATACCGTTTTCTCCCACTTCTCTCGACGAATTACTTCATTTAGAAAGCGAATTTGTTAACCAGGGCGCCCATACATCCTGTACCCGAGCCCAATTACACAAACATACTCGGCTCCACTTGATTTAACCCATAATATAACTCTTAACAAATTAATCTATAATAACGTATTAAGTTTGTAAAAATTTGAAATTTCCACTGATTTAACTCTTCTCAATTCCTGACATTCTCACAAGTGAAATCCAAAAAAGGAACCCTCCTAATACACTACTGTGTAGCTCGGACGGGAATTGAGATCAGTTAAATTAGGGCTAAGGTTTTATAAAAGATTTTTTTTTAACCATAGATATTGCCCGAAGGCCTATAAAACAATATAATATAAAATATTTGTGTGTCTTTCGACACACAAAATCAAACACCTTGTGTTCAAAACACAAGGCATCCACAAATACAATACTTTTACTAACACCTAGTTCTCTAAACTAACACAACCATGAGCTAAATTCCTCACTCACAAGGATCCTGCTAAACCCTAAGTTTTCTTTAAAAAAATCAAAATCCTTTACATCGCATCCAAGCATCGCCATTAAATAGGCACTTGCATAAGTGGAACAATATACTCATGCGCATATAGCCTAACTATCAAATGATAGCCTTATCGTCACTACGAAACATGTTTCAACAGTTTGCACTTGCAAAGATAGAGAATTCATAAATCTCCACTAGCACATCTCGAAACAACCTATTATCCTGAAAGATACTGTCCTAGTGCCGCATATACTCACTCCTCCTTTCAGGGAAATTTTATACACAATATGGTTATAACAACTAACCACTCACTAAACCTTACATGCGGTGCTCCCAATTTCACTCAAAGCACGACCTAAGCACAAGGGAGAATAATTTACCTTATACCTCCATACTCCAATTACCTCACTTCATCCATGGGTCCATTCATAGTTTTCTTGCCCAAACGGGCCTTTAAACTATTATAGGAATTTCACACTCAAGACCTCCTCAAAATTTGGCATCTACTTCTTCTAATACAAACCATCTTCTTATGGTCTAATTCTCGTCTCCCAAAAATTTCCTTCCTGACCATCCTGAAGGACAAAACGATGTTATGGCCCTCGATAAACCTGCTTAAACCCTATCGCGACGATGATCTTGCTCTGTTGGCATCATCTCCTCCAGTCCTACAAAATGAACCCGGGCCTCCAAATTTCTTACTCCCTTAAATGAAGATGATACTCCTAACAGTTTAAAACTACCATATTCTTCACATCAGTAAAAGTCAGAAATATCGGGTTCCCTCACAAATGCTACCGAATTTACCAGTCTCATCCTCCCAAGGACTTCACTATTCTCTCCTCCTCCATATATATATACCTCACCGGGAAAAAAATTCGATATCGTGTAAATTCCTCTTCGTACGCAACCATGGTTCGATCAACTTGAGTCACCTCTAGTAATCTCTTTCTCATTTTCGTCTGAACTGCAGAAGGAAAAGACCTCTAGTCAAAGTGTACCCAAAAATTGGATATGATCATTGTATCTCTATATGCTCTGACCTAGTGACTGACTCCTACTATTGGGGAGTTGCACCCAAGAGTTTAAAGGCGGCGAGAACTCATTTCGGCACCTCATTGCATTCCACCATCCTAAAGCGCCTTGTATGTCCTTCTTCCACTGACATACAATAATTTCATCAGGTCCCCTCCCTCCAATTCTCTGGAGGATGTCCTTTCTATAAAGGCTTCTATTACTCTTTCCCATGCGGGTGGCCTTGGGTGGTCTTGAGCTATCAAAACTTCCAGATGAAGTGTCATCGCAGCCATGGAAACATCAACGGCTTGTGCCACCAAAATGGCAACTTTGGCTACAGTCACAGTCCCTATAGGCATTTGGGGTTCTATGTTCTCGGCCCCTCTATTTGCCCTCCCTGGATGACTTCCTCTCGACAACGTCTGAGACGAAAGCAACTAAATCAGAACGTCATTCAAGTGATTACACATCGCAGAAGAAAATATAGGCGGAGTGAATACAACAATCCTAATGATAGGGCTCTACATCAAAAACGCTAACTGAAGAACGCAGAAAACCCGCACTAATCTTAAAGACACTAGAACCTGATGCTCTGGTACCACCTGTGATACCCCGCTTAAAATAATAACGGGTGGTCAGCTCTATACTAAATTAAAATAGGAATCTCAAGTAGATCATTCTTAGTATCTACAGTCGATACTAAAATAAAAGCTGCTAACTATCCAAAACTATAATAAGCGGATGCTAAAAATTTTAAAAACATACAATGAACATCATGCCAACAATAAAATAACTACTAAGCAAGATGTTGAAAATGATGACCCCCAATTTTAAAACCTTTCACAGTAATTTCCTTTATTGCGGAATAAAGATGGTTTAATTTAAAAATGAATAATCTTTTCAAGATTCACAATTAAAATATCACAATTTTAATTCTTCCAAAATTAAAACTAAACTAAATCGGATTTTAATTTTCTCAAAAATAAAATTTTCACTTTAAAACAAACTTGTGAATATTTAACTTTTAGCCCAAAAGAAATTTAACCCAAGTCCTTGAAATTTGCCTAACAAATAATTATTTCAATTTTGCAAATTAGGCCAAACCAAATTTTATCCAAAAAATAATGACTTGAATTAAATTAATATTTACCCAAATTAAATTTGCACCAAATTAAATATTCAAATTTTATCTTTTTACCTAAGCAAGCTTCTAATGTGATTTTGTAAAAGATAAAATAAATAAACCACTATGCCGCGATGTACGAGAAAAACCCACAATGGGAAAAATCTCGGACGACCCCTAGCCTTAAGTCCACTAAGTACGGAATTTTACAAATACAAGACAGATGACTTACACAACTTGAGTCGACTCTCTTCAAGCCCCTGACGCGTCTTCTTGTATCAACCTTTCCTTAGTCGATAATCCCGGAATCCACCGGAACCTTGGAATCCACCAATGAAGCTTTTGGGAACAACCGTCAACCACACATGGTGCCTTTCACCATGTGACAATGCCGAAGCAAAAACAAGTCTTCTTATTTTAGGGATGTAGAAGTAAACCCAAACTTCTCTTCTTTGAGGTGTAGAGAAAAATCCGGTGCCAAACACTCCAAGCAAAGATATATATGAAGAAACTTGGAATAAACAAACTATGGGTGTATAAACCTTGATTTTGTTCTAAGGATTAAAACATTTTTTGTTGGAAGAATTTTCTCTTAAAAACTATCTTAGATGTATGAAAAATTCTTCGAAGAAAAGTCTGGTCCCGAAGTATATTTATTTGGAAAAAAGATAGTGGGACAAAAAGTGGGAAAATGGGATAAAACGGTCAAAAACTGTTCCCGCCAATAACGATAAGACAAAACAAAAAAAAATCTCGTTCGAGCAACTTTAGATGTCGTTCGAACGAGCATCAATGTCATTCGAATGACCTCTTATGATTGTAGATAATTTAGATACGAACGCATGGCCGCTAGTTTCGTATTTTTTTTATTTTTTTTGGATTTGATATGATTTTTCTACGGAAAGGTGTCCGAGAATAAAATCTTTAGAACTATGAATTCAAAAAAAGTTTAACAAAAAAATACTAACACCCAAAATAAATTTCCAAGCTCCTATATATATATATATATATTAATGCATTAATGCCTTTAGGAGATATTGGAATTCACATGTTGATGACGTGAAACTTGGCACGAAAATCGGCAAGGATGTATTCTTCAATTTCTGACCGCTACATCTTCAACATACACTTGTCATAGGCTTGAAATGATACAACATGAACACTATCCTATGACTCAAATGTTTTTGTCCGGAATTGAGCCAACACTACATAAGACTCTGTTGGAAATTTAGGTCCTTACACAAGATAAAAATGCACTCATGCACAACTATAAAAGGATGTACTCAAATAAAATGTAACAAGTACAATAAATGAAATATACCCGAATATGCTGTCGGGTAACAGATAATAAAAAAAATCAGAGGAGAGAAGTATAAAAATGCTAAAGGTAACTCAGGGGTATACACCCAATACACAAAATGAATCCTATCTAGATTTACAAACGGTAGAAGGAGACTACAACAAAATCCCGCAAAAGTCCGCGTCTGCAACAACTCCCAAGATAATAGATGGAAAAGCATCATTGGTATCCTTGCAGTGGAACACCTGTTGTACACAGTGCATATATATATATAGCAAGAGAGAAAAATAAAAGGGTCAGAGCCCGAGGTGTAAAAACGTTATAGAAAGTGTATAATATGCATAATAATTAATAAATGATCAATTTCATAATTAAAGTGGAGTCGCACTCTCGTGGAACCCCCAAACTCACCCCTCAACTAAAGTGCGCACCTAAACGTATGCACATGAACATAAGTTTATCTACACGATATCTTCTAAGGATAACCCAAAAATCCTCTCATCCTATCATACCCAAAGTTTACACCCAAGCTTTTATATATATATATATATATATATATATATATATATATATATATATATATCATATAAGCATACACATGTACCTTAATAGAGTCCATCTGATTTTAATTATAACTTAAACAAGTCATTAACGATAGAATAGGCACACATTAACTTCCTATTCTTATAAAACATTCTATAACTAAACAACATACACCCGATTACTAAGGACTAAACTTCTCCCCACTCCCAACATTGCGCTGCATTTTGTGCGTGGGACGTCTCACAAAGCGAAATTCAAACAAGGAACCCCCTCGATACACTACTCCTTGATAATGTTGGTCGTCGGGATCCATTATGCCCTCCACACACACCCTAAAACCTCAGCTACTTATATTGAGTACCATCTTTAGTACTCAAGTAATACCTCTATTTAAATCCTTGGGGGTCAATATATCAGCAATTGTCTCTAAGTGCGATCGTTCAACCCTAATAAACTAGTACACCAAAATCACACAAGATGTACATCTTAGAGAACTCATATCACATTCACCTATAGGATATATATTTACTCTAAATATATATACAATCATTTAATCCTATAACCACGTATACATACCACACATAATGCACACTTTGCAATACTCATTATATAAACGGTTATAGGATACAAATATACTGTACAATGCTATCATCTTCCAGGAATTATTCACTTTATCTCGGGTTACCATACACCGGACTATTATCACACCGCCATGGTAATAAAACAAAACAAAATGTATGGGATGCGGACATAGTTCCTAACCGGAAAAAGAGAATGAATCATACCCAAGACTTCTCATCCCCAAATAAAATCACACAAGCAATAATGGACGACTATGACCTGGGAACTATACGCACCCTGCTCCTCAAGCCAGGGGCCTCACCCATATCGTGCAACCTCCCATGATAGCATGTGTCGGGTATGCTCACACAATAAGGATATATATATCATTCACACCACAAATATATATACACGCAATCACACCATATGTATAAATCATCACACAAGAATTATACATTCGCGCCATATAACCACACACACACACATATATATATATATATATATACACCCTATCTCCATTCCTTATATATAAAGGAAAAGAATCTGGCGATATGTATACAACTCTCATAATACTCACCATCGTTATATCGCATATCTAAACAATGCATTATCCTTACACGGTCCCTCACTTGAAACATATACATCCAAATCACCTATGATATTAATAGTCTCCCATTATATCCAACATTAATGACAATATCTCAAAATCAAATGTATGTATCACTCCTTATACACACACCATCCATCTCTCGATGTCCAACGATATATAATAATTATTCTGTGTATAGGTACACCCAACTAATAGTCGGTAATCTATTTAATCCTTTCGAACTAAAATCTCGGTTCATTTATTCAAGTAAACCCTTAACAATACCACGTTTTCGATTTAACCCCCAAATTCATCATCACTAAGGATATACGACATCTCTCTCATTACACCCGTAATATCTAAATAAAATCCTATCGCTAGAAGGATTCGACACAAAGGTCGGAATAACAATCTCTCTCCATATCTTCACAACTTCCTCAAAAATCCCTAACCTTACATCCTATGTTAACTCACTTTTTAAACTCTAAATGGGACTCCCATCCCTAATGATAATTCCCCACTATTTCGATGCGATGAACTCCAATACATATGTATGTTCTCAAACCATTTCGATACATCCCCATGATCATGTCATGTGAGAAACCCTTAATAAATCCCCAAAACATAACTCTCACATCATATATAAAAGTTCCAAATTGAGAAATCCAACCGAAATGGAGTAAAAATCACTCTAGGAAAAAAAATTGCACAAAACTGCCCTGTTTCCGAATCGATTACCGAATCGATTCATCCCAGCGAATCTATTTGCCCCCTAATGCGAATTGATTCGGTACAAAGGATATGGGAGTCTGACTTAGGCCGAATCGATTCGGCTTGGGGTCCGAATCGATTCGGTCACTCAGACCTATAAACTTGCAACTTTCTGAATCGATTCGGCGTGTTCAGCAAGCTACGAATGGCTTAATTTTTCTCCAAAACCCAAATTTATCCACTTCCAACCCTTAATCATTAACCCTAACATGTTTCCAATATCAAAATTCATCCTATATCAAATCCTTTCAAGTTATACACCCTTAAACCCATGTATAAACATCAAATGCAAGGTTTAAAACCCAAAATCAGGGTTTTGATATAAATACCTAAAACTCCGTATTTTTTCCCACAATTCATGAAATCAAATTCACATATGAATTATTTAGCAAGATTAAACGCTTGCCTCGAAATTGTAAAGGTTGAATCATCCTCGAGATCGCGTATTGGCCGAAAGTCTCCAAGCTTTCTCCTCTCTCTTCTCCCTTCTTCTTTTCTTCTTATTCTCTCTCTCTCTCTTTCTCTTTCTCTTTCTCTTTCTCACAAATGAGATTGGTTTATTTCGTAAGCCTCCTAAACCTTTAAATCCTAACTCCAACACTTAAATGATAATACACACTTTAAATGACTCGTTTACTCCAATTCGAGTCAAACTAACTTAAAATATTCTGTAATCGAAATAAATCCCAAGGGAAGTCATTTTGACTATCTCGACCCATTCGGAACCAACCGCGCACTCAGAATCGTCATCCGAAATACTCTATATCGTCTTCAAATTTTGACCTCAATTGCCAAATTTTAAAATTCTCCAATCTAAATAAATTTTATTTCTCCCAAAAATTTAATTTCTCAATCCCAAAAATCGCGGGGTATTACAATGGTCCACCTTTACCAGCTGACAGGTGGCACACTTTGACACGAACTCCGCAATGTCCTTCTTTATCCCACTCTACCAGTACTGTTGCCTCATATCCTGGTACATCTTATCCCTTCCGGGATGTACCGCAAATCGGGATCCATGTGAATCTACCATTACTACATGACACAAGTCCTCCCCCTCCAGGACTACTAATCTCCCATTAAATCTCAATTCTCCATCTGAACTCACTGAGTAGGACTCTGCGCCCTTGGCTAAAAGCCGTACAATCTGATCCTGATAAAATAAATCATCTTTTTAGGCCCGGATCACTCTCGTAACAATATCTGGTGTGACTGTCATAATGGATATAAAGGATTGGTCCACTGCCTCCTGATATCCCAACTCTTTCCACTTTGCCTTCCATACTTCCACCACCTCACCTACTTGCCTATGGCTCAACACATCAGCAACTACTTTAGCCTTCCCCGGGTGGTACTGAATCTCGAACTGGTAATCTTTCACAAAATCAAGCCACCTCTGCTGATGCATGTTCAACTCCCACTGGGTGAATATGTATTCCAGTGACTTGTGGTCTATGAACAAGCGAAACTTCTCCCCCAACAAGTAGCATCTCCAAATCCTCAAGGCAAACACGACTGCTGCTACCTCCAAGTCGTGGGTGGGGTAATTCCTCTCATGAGGTTTGATCTTGCGGGAGGCATAAGTTATAGCCTGCTCATCCTACTGAAGTACTCCACCAAGTCCCTGTAGGGAAGCGTCAGTATACACCAGGTACTCCACCCCTAGCCTAGAGAAAGCGAGGACTGGCGCCAAAGACAACTTGTCCTTTAGCTCATCGAAAGCCAATTAACAAGCATCATTCCATATGTAGGGTACCCCTTTGCGAGTCAGATTATTCAACGAACCCACTATCTTTGAAAACCCTCGAATGAACCGCCTGTAGTACCCTTCCAATCCCAAGAAACTATGTATCTCTGACGGTGTCGTGGGTTTCCTCCACTCCCTTACTGCAAACACTTTTCTCGAATCCACGAATATCCCCCTGGAAAAAATAATGTGCCCAAATAAATGGACCTCTAGTAGCCAAAACTCGCACTTCTCATACTTAGCATATAGTTGATGCTCTCGCAGATTCTGAAGAACCCGTCTCCAATGCTCGATATGCTCCTCCTCAGTCTGGGAATAAATTAGAATGTCATCTATGAAAATAATGACGAACTGATCTAAGAACTCTCTTAATACCTTGTTCATTAAGTCCACGAACACGGCTGGAGCATTGGTTAGCATAAACGGCATAACCCGAAACAAGTAAGATCCATAACGCGTCAAGAAAGTAGTCTTCGACACATCCTGCTCCCTAATCCATAGCTGATGGTATTCGGACCTCATGTCTATCTTTCAGAAGAAGGCAGCTCCTCTCAATTGGTTGAATAAGTCATCGATTTGGGGCAACGGATACTTATTTCGTATCGTGAATTTTTTCAACTCTCTGTAATCCACATACAACCTCAATGACCCATCTTTTTTCATCACAAACAACATGGGAGCACTCCAGGGAGAGATACTCCTATGGATGAAGCCCTGTCTTAACAGCTTCTTAATCTGATCACGCAACTCTCTCATCTCAGCTGGAGCCACACGATATGGTGCTTAGGCTATCGGCCGAGTGCCTGGCATCAAATTTATAACAAAATCTATCTCTCAACTAGGCGGTAGTCTCGGTATCTCCTAGAACACGTTCGAAAACTCATGAACTACGAGAATTGAATCAATGGGAATCATTAACTCCTTAGAGGTATCCTCCTCTATGTAATATAAATGAGTGGACGATCCTCCCTCAGAACGAGGCATCGCCACCTGAAACATCTTTTGGCCCAAAATAGCAAAAATAATACTCCTACTGAAATGGTCTATCATGGGTCTATAGGCAATAAGACAATCCATGCCAATAATGGCGCCATGCTCATGTATATCTAAGACTAACATGTTTGCAGGCAAAATCATACTCCCAATCTCTATACCTACTCCCCGGCATATAAATAAAATCAATGGCCAATTACCCAACAGTGAGTCTACACATGTCACTGTACTTTCTGCCGAGTCTAACAACCCCGTGGCCCGTGAAAATCTAGTAGCTATGAAGCAATGTGATGCCCTAGTGTTAAATAAAATGCGCTCCATAGTACCATGGATAGGAAAATTACCCTCAACTGCATGTGGTGCCTGTAGTTCTGCTGCCTGGTGGACGTTATAAACATGTCCATACTGCAATTGTCCCGGCTGAAATGGTAAGGCTGGCATCTGAGGTGGTGCTGGGAGGGAAGTGGGGAAGATCGATCTCTATGGCTCCTGACGGCCACCCTGCTGCTGCAAGGCCCTGTCCCCCTTAGGGCAATCCTGACGTCTATGGACATTCTTGCATAATCAAAACATCTGCCCCTAAAATTTCCTCCCCTCTGTCCCTGTTGTCCCCGGCCCTAATGGTCGTTACCACCCCTCCACTGGCCCTACTGGTACCTCTGTTGGCCCTGATGGCCCTGTTATTGGCCCTAATGATAACGATGCTAGCCCTGCTAACTGTACTGGCCCTGTCTATAGCCTCCTTGTCCCTGCCTAGAGTTGTCAGATCGGAATCGCTTAGCAGGGTCCCCATAATGGGAACTCTGCTCACCCTGAAGCTGCTGCTGCCCCACTGGCACTACTACCTTTTGTCCGGCTCTGCTGGATAGACTCTTCGGCTCGCTTGTTCCCCTGCTGGTGGAAACGATGGTCCTGGAAATGCAATAGGGCGGAGTTGAGTACATCAGTATAAGTACCCAACGACAGATTACCCAAAAGGTGCTGGCGAATCCTTCAGGTCAAACCATCCATGAACATCCGAATCTTCTTCTCTTCGGTAGGTGCCTTATCTGGCACAATAGCAATCTGCCTCGTGAATTCCTCCTCATACTCCATGACAATCATACTTTCCTACTCGAGATTTAACATTTTTGACTCATCTCAGTCTGCACGACGGAAGGAAAGTATTTGCTATCAAACCGCACCCAAAATATCCAAATCGTTATATTATCCCTCTCTTCCAAGGTGGTAGTGGACTCCCACCACTGTAAGGCGGCCCCCACTAGCTTGTAGGAAGCCAGTAACTATCTCTGAATATCTTTGCACCCGTACATGCGAAGATGCCTCTGGATGTCTTTCTTCCATTGGCTCGAGAAGACAATATCAAAACTGCCCGAGAACTCCGGGGGATGTTCCCTATTAAAGGCATCCCTGACCCTCACCCATACAGTGGGAAACTGAGTTGGAACTGGCGCCAGGGCCTAAACCTAGGGTGGGGCCTGCTGCACCACCGCTAAAGTTGCATTTACCGCCTGAGTAACTATGGCGACAACTTGAGCTACGTTAATCATTCCCTGAGCCTGAGTTGCTGGCTGCTCTGGCTGGGCATTTTTATCGCTTGGGGCTCGTCTTAGAGGCATCTGAAACGAGGAGGAATTTTATTAGTCCATGGTTATTATCAAATCTCAAATAGCTAAAATCGTAATCGCATAAATAAGAGTACAATAATCCTAAAGATAGGACTCTATATCAAAGGACACTAAGTTGAAAGCAGAATAAGCCGTAAAAATCCTAAAGGACTCTAGAACCTGATGCTCTGATACCACCTGTGACACCCCGCCTAATTAAATATCGGGTGATCAGCCATTTATTAAATTAAATCAAAGTGCCCGGTTGGTTCATTCTTAGCGACACTGTCGAAAAACATTTTTTATTTATTAACCACCTAATAAATAATTAAGCTAAGTGTCAAAACATTAAATTTTATAAATTAAGACCTATTATTATGATTTAATATGAAACCATTTTCATGAACACAAAGGATAATATTAAAACCAAACCATCCAAATGAAATAACCAAGCTAGAATAATCAATCCAAATAATAAATCACAATCGTAGGACAAGGAAATAAATAAAACAATCCCAACAGTAGCTAAATCCTGAAATAATAAAAAGTACAAGTCTCTCTCCGAACTAAATGAAATATGGAAACGGGCGACACATGCCCTAACTGATAATAACTAAATAGAAGACTGGAAAGACAAGAATGGAGTCATCTACTCCAAGGACCTCGAACTTCCACAATAGTTGCAACACGTCAATGGTCCAAATATCTAGGCCTCATGCCCCTGTGGCTGGGCATCTGTATATATATATATATATATATATATATATACAAGAGTAGGAAAAGATAACAGGAAAAGGGTCAGAGCCCGAGTGTAAAACAGCTTTAAAAATAGTTTAGCAAGTATTTAAAATGCTTACCCGTTGATATTACATATATGTTAGTACCTCGACACTCACTTGAGAATCCTCACCTCTCAACTAGTGTGTACGCCTAACGTACTATAGAATTAACGTAGTTAAATCTAACCCAATTAACTAGTTAAACCCAAATTTTCGTTCACCAAGCCTAATACAAGTGATAGCGTGACTATAGTTTATATCCAATAACCTTTTCTTATGAATTTGGCAAGCCAGTTATATTCATATCAATTCAAACTTCAGTTTTTAACCACTTAATTCATTTAATATTAATTATTCCATTTTATCTACTTACAAGCATAGTAGTTTAATCATAGGTATAGGTATATATATTTATCACTCATACAATATATATATACTAATCGGGCACCCCACGTAAAATCTATGGTGTTGGCATACTCTGCTATCAAGTCCCCGTATCACTCGTACAAAAGGGAAATACTAGTTCGAAATCACTCTCGAACTGTATTAACACGAAACACACATATTGGAGGCGAAGCATAGTTCTCAGTCACTAAGAGGTCGGCACATACCCTCACGTCTCTTAATACCGTCCGACTATCATTCTCGAATAGCTTGTACCAAGGATATTATGTTCTAGGGTACAAGTTAATATCCACCATAAAGGTCCAATCGAGATAAGGCTGTCCCGGCTCCGAACCTCCGTGATAGAAAGTAGCGCGGGTATGATTACACATAAATATATAATATAATATATAGATACATGAACCCACATATATATTCACATTATTCAGCTAGGTACGCCCATGACCCATAATATTTTAACCATGTGTGGCATATAACGCCCGAGTTCTGCGTATAATTTAAGTTATTCTGTTTATCTCCTCAATTATCGTAAATCCTTAAGTACTTCTCGACTTTCGAAGTGTATCCTCTTGATAAATATAAAATCAGTAGGTGTACACTCACTACCCTACTGGTCTAGGTCCTTCTAAATCCTCGCAATACCTAATTTAACGTATGCACGATTTCCCACTCAATTTATACCCCCAAAATCCCACGATTAAATCTCATATAAAGTTGTATTATTCAGACCCTGCTTATACCCTACTGGTCCTTCTCAAGTCCCACTATGATATATAAATTATGTCCAAAGGTCCTTACACATCGGGATTGGATTAACATTGAAAAGGAGAAAAAGGTCCCATTTCCAGGAGGAGTCAATCGATCGATGAAAGGGGGACGATCAATCGATCCAGTCGATTGATTGGCATTCTTGTGTCGATCGATCGATCGAGTAGTTCTTAGCCCACTTTCAGCAATTCTTTACCTACGGGTTTCCTTAACATAAATCCTCAAAACCTCTATTAATTCATCCCAAACTCCCAACCAATAAAAGCAACAGTTATATTATCCTACATACATGATTTCTAACATAAAACATATATGAATTCATCCAGGGCCATCAATTAAAGGGTTAATTCAAATTAATACATCAAGAACCCTATTTTTATTATCATGATCAATATCTTCCTAATTCTTCTAGAATTTAACCTCTAATGGACATTAATTTCGTAGTCAATCATCTACATATAACAATAGGGTTGTCCTAACATGATTTCTATTCAGAATTTCAATATAAATCTCCCAAATATCATTTATCTTTCAAGAAAACAAAAATTATTATCTCCTACACTGGCATGGATGTGTTATCAACTAAAGAGAAATAAGTTAGATACTTGCTTGGAAATCAAAGGTCAAATCCGACGAATTAGAGTGGTGTAGGAACGATCCCCTTCTTCTGATTTACGCGTTGGTGGTGGAATTAGTGAGAGTGGTGTAGGGTTGGTGGCTCTCCTCCTTGGAAGCCTTCTATCTTTTCTCTTCCTTATCCACTCTGCAACTCTAATGTATCTAACCCTTGAGGACTCTAACACCCATTAGATATAACACTTCAATTTTCGTCCATAATTAATACCTAAAATTGGAAATTACCAAAATGCCCTCCCAGGTTATCGGTTAGGCATATAAACGTCCTGAGACCCAAACTAAACCTCCGGTACACTTTTCTAAATATCGCGACCCTTCCGAACACATTGGTGCACTTGAAATGACCATATGGACGACTTATAATTAAATTACTTTTTATTCCATTAATTCAGTCTCGACACGACACACGCGCGTCCCGACTTAATTTCTATTATTGTCGTATTATTCACTCGCGATAATTTTAATAAATTCAATCTCAAATATTACTTTACCCTTTATGTAATATTCAACATAATTCTTACCAATAATTACCAACTCTCTTCAAGCTAGTAAATATTTGTTTGAACATCCGGATTAACATTAAATTAATTTATCCCAATTTAATTTAATTAATCCCACAATTAAATGCCATAAAAATACGGGGTATTACATGTAATTATTCGAATGGCTACTTACTGGCAAAGGGCTATTATAATCAACGTGTTAAGCCAACCAACTTGGATTAGGAAGACCTTATACTGAAGAAAGTAATCCAAAAAAATAATTAGTTGGAACTCAACTGGAATATCCCTGTCGTATCTCGATAGAAATCCGGCCAAGAACATATCGCCTGGAGACATTGGAGGGCGAAGAATTTAAGAATCCCTGGAATGCCGATCATCTTCGCAAATACTATAAATAATTTTGTTTTCGATGTATTCAGTTATTCAAGGTATGAAATTTCATGTTTCCACTCATTATACTTCCTTTTTATGTTTTATTTTTGGGAGCATGGTGTGGTTATACACCCCCACCTTAAATTAAACACTATATTTTAATTTCAAACTTTTCAAACTACAAAAAAAGTTCAATTTTTTCCAACTTCGGAAAAGTTCTTCGTCAAACTTTTTAAACTTTAAAAAAGTTCCTCGTCAAATTTTCCAACTTCAGAAAAGCTCCTCGTCAAACTTTTCAAAGTACAAAAACTTTTTTAACTTCAGAAAAGTTCCTCGTCAAACTTTTCCAATTTCAGAAAATTTCCTTGTCAAACTTTTCAACTACAAAAAAGTTCAAACTTTTTCAGATTCAGAAAAATTCCTCGTCAAACATTTCCAACTTCAGAAAAGTTAGTCATTAATAACTTCTTGTATGATTTCGTCCTCGACAAATCACAAACTAAAAATTAGTAAAAATCCACTGTGAGACTCAAGGTCAAACAAAAGAGGTTTTACCCGACTAAGTTAAAATACAGGGATAATTAGACATTTTTAATACACTTGGTCTCCACCGATAACTAATGTTAAACCTTAGTCCAATAAAAATATTCACAGTTTTATCTAAGAACAGCATTAGTAGAATCTAAGGCATTACAATCAGATTCAATTATGAATGAAGCGTCTAACAATTAAGCGGGATATTTAATTAATAGGTCGATTAACTAATCAGTATATAGATTATATTGTTGATAACATGATTAATGGCAACCAAAAGCTTGAATATAAAGGACAAAAATCTCTCAAAGAAATTCATTTCATTTCAATAAACTTGAATTACAAAATAAAGATCAATCAGATACTAAATACAAATTATTCCATTGGACGGTTCCCATTAGCCTTGCTTATTCCAATAAGAGGATAATCCAAAGTGCTCGGATGATTAATATAAACAAAAGGCTTCCTCCTAGTGCGCCTGTTATCGCTTGGTCGATTAAGAATATGCTGAGGACGAACATATCCCACCTCTCCTTCAAGGCCAAAGTCTAAAATATATTTTTGAATCAAACTCTAAAGAATAGCATCAGGAGGGATCCAACTAAATTCAATGGAGAAAGGAGGATCAGTATAGTCTAAGATCCCTCGTTCAAACCAGTTCCATAATTTATCATCTATTGGTATCTTCAACAGAGCGAGAAGGTTCATCCAACCCTACTAATAGCCTCCATTCCTGACCTTCTTCATGTGCTTATCCAAATAAGTCACAGCTTCATCATATCCATGCATCCAAACAGCCGTGAGTTGCTTATGGAAATGGAAGGTAAGTCTATCCACATTATCTTGAAGCTTTTTAATGGCCTTGTCTTTCTCCTTAAGCTGAGCACCTTGGTTAGCCATAGTCTTCTTGGTTCTTTCATCATCAATTGGCCGAATACCTATACTTTACCTAGGGGCTTAGCTAGGTTTTCTCTTTTTCTTATGCAAATCTTTCAGTTCCTCCAATAGCCTCGCATTCTCAGTCTCAAAGAATAAAACTCCTTTATCTGGACTAATGATGGTTAATTTCTTCAGACTATCAAGTTCATTCCTCAATGTTTTATTTTCTCTTTCCAGCATGGCAGTAATTGATCGATCATTCTCCAGTTCTTTGTTTAAGGCTAATTATTTCTTGTTCAAAGTAGAAGTAATATCTTTCAACTTCTTGTCAAACCCCAACCTTCACTAAATGTTTTATGTTTGGCCTTATAGTCAAAATGAAGCAGTGCTTTGGACAGTTTGTGATCCCCCAGCATCGGCTTAATCGTCTGATAATAACCATCGTTAATGGTTATATCTCTGCCCAATAGGCAATAAAGCTGAATATAAAATTTATTCATTTGATCAGAAATTTTTGGGCCAGGAAACCCTGATAAATATTCCTCAGACAAAGGAACATAGCCAGTCTCAAAGATATTTTGCACCGCCTAATTAGGTCGAATTCAGCAAAAAATAATAGTTTTTTCCTAGCATCATACTGGAAATTTACAAGTATGATTATATGGGGCAAACTCGAAGAACTAAACAGCATAGAGGACACCATCAATAAGAAATCAACTTCATTTTAAGATTGTAAACAACCAAGCAAAAAATGTTCTTTCATTGATCAAAGTCATGATTACAAAGATGAGTACTTCAGAAAGACTAAAGAAGAAGAAATTGAAAATACATGAAAGAAAGGACGAAAATGAGCTAGTTAAAAAAATAATTAAACCTTATCAGTATCCTTGTCCTGGTTTTGGCTGGCAGCAGGTAGGTAGGCACTAGCTTTTGGCATCACTAACGACTCAATGGGCATCATTAAAGACTCTATAGACCCTTTTTCATCGTCATACTCCGCATCTAGGTTAGGAGGAGTGCCTGGATCATGCCTTTGGAAAAGCTCATAAATTGCCTCTGTGTCGACCACCTTCGGTGCCTCTGATCAACCTTTCTAGAAGGATAGTTTCTTGGCATACTCGATTTGGACAGAAGAAATAAAAATATCTTTCTCCCAACCCTTATCAAAGGCGGCGTCCTTGTCCTTCTTGACCTTATGCTTCAAACAGGAAACTTCATCAGTTAGGCCAGCCACCTTATCCTCACAAGTTTTAACTAACTTTCAGGACTCAATCAGCTTATCCTCCGTAGCCCTGGCCCTAGCATTAGCCTCCTTCACTTTATTCTCGATAGCTTGGGTTTTTCTTCAAAAGCATTTATTTTACCTTCTTCTGTAGATGCCCTATTCTCGGCCTCATACATTTTGTCATCCCAAAATTTTTGCTTCAATTCCAGGGCCTTTCGGGATTTTCTCCAAAGGCTTCTTTAGACCTTCAAATGCTTCATCTACCTTGCCTAGAGAATATCTCATCATGTCTTCCTTCTCCATTATTCGGTTAAAATCAACTAAAAACTGCTGCAAAAGAGCAAATACAAGATATCAGAAGAAGGTCAGCAATATGAAGAAAAAAGTAAAGTATAAGACAGCTACGAGTGTCAAATTATGACATGCCCTCTTAGTTAGGCTTGATATGGGCATGGGGCTGATGTATCCATATCAGTAGGGAGAGTTTCAAATTTTATTAAACCCCTAGCCAATCTAGAGTTAACAACTACAGAAGCTGACCCAATGGTATCCAAGTCAGCCTGAATTTTTTTAACCAACTCTTGTTAGTCAGCCTGATTTTTCTTTGGGACCAACTCTTGTTGGTCGGATTGGATTTTTTTCCTTTCCTATAAGAGTCAGTCAAGCCTTACTTTGATCTCTTGTACTCAGGTTCATTAGTTTAGATCTCTTTATTATTAAGAACTTGGGGCCTTTTATCGCTGGCCTATGATTTCTTCTCAATTGGCTTCTTGCCAATATCCGTATTTTTCTTGGAGGGAGGAGACAATGGCCCACTTATCAAATTAGGCATATTTCTTTTCACCATATTGGTTGAAGAAGAAACAGGGATATCAGAGATATCAAAAGACTCAAATAATGACGAAGTTCCTCCGTGGATGAATTCATCCCCAGCTGATTCAGCAGCTGAGGAAGTAGACGTAGGCTCCTCTTCCAAATTGATGGCAACCTGAGGCAAAACAAGTGTTAGTCGGGCAACAAAGGAAGTGATAGATCTTTTATACTCTAACAACAAGGAAGCATCTCGGGGATGCTCTTCTCCAACTCTTTGATTAAGTCCCCACAAAAATTTTAGCTCTTCAAGATTGATCTCACCTTCTTTGGGACATCTCTTCTTGCTCTCCTCTGCATAAATAAAAATAAAAATGTTAGTCGACAGAACTCAAAGACACATAATTAAACAAGAACAAATAAAGAACAGAATTACAACCTATGTCATGCCCTTCTTGGGGGCACCTGGTCCTAGTATAAGACACTCCATTTGGAAGAGGAGCGTGTTGCCAATTCTTAACAACTTCACCATAATCCCAATAGTCCTTATTGAAATCTGGTAAATTCACAATTAAAGCCCTATTGGCTTGCCTAGTCTTTAAATAATATGTGTTATCTCTAATAATACCCCATTTATAACAAAACATCAACTCATGGACCTCAATATGAGTCCCATAAATCTCATTCAATCTAAAGACACCATTTACAACCCTTCAAGGCAAGGACGGATCCATATAGAAGGAAGGTGGGGCAAGTGCCCCACCCTAAATCTCAAATTCAAAATTTCACCCCTAAAAAATTTGTGACCCCCAAAAAAAAAATCGGGGGCTTCCGCCCCCGAACCCCCGGCAATGGTTTGTGCCCCACCCGAAATAAATTTACGGATCCGCATCTGCTTCAAGGGTTTGGTGCCACCCTCGCAGGTACCACATCAAAGTATTGGTAAAATTGAAGGAAAAGAGGGTTTGGTGGAAAAGTGACACAACACTCAACAATAAATAAGGTAGGGATTTAGTGACCCTCAGGAAGAGAATATACCTATATGGGACCTTGTGCTATTTCTAAATCTACCCAAGACAAAACTTTCTCTTTTCTCTAAACTCCTCTAATGAACCCTCATTCATAATGTGAACCATGGTGGAAATAGAGAAAAGGGGAAAGAAGTCTTACAGGTATCTAAGGGTGACTGTAAGAACTGAAGAAAAACGAGGGCAAACGAACAAGCAACAAATGATCGCACAAAGAAAGCTTAAAGACAAAGGTAATGCTAAGTGTAGAAGATTTAAGGTGAAAAAAATTGGGGGAAACTCCTACCTATTTATAGATTACCTCGATAAATGGGAACGAAATGATTAACTGAATAAACGATTGAGTTACCGCCAGTTGCATGCCTCCTGAAGCTTCAAAATACTATCGTACCCTTTGGTGGTTCGAAAAAGTTTTAATTATTTACAAAAATTTCATTATCAATGGTATCTATGAAAACTTTTACAAGTATGGGAATTCGGTTGCCGACCACAAACTCAAGAAGTAAGCTGAGCAATATTCGGATCAAAATACTCCATACTTTTGATCAATCATCAAGCATGGAGCATTGGGGTTTTTTGTTGTATGTAAAACTATCTCTCCATATGGATCAATGAAATACAAACACCTTTCATCCTATGTGGCTATATATCTATCTTGATCGGCATCAGAGGAACCTAGTCGGTTGGAAGGCCGACCAACTCCAGAATTCGAACCATCTAGAATATCGAAAGTTACTCAGCTGGAAGGCGACCATCGCTGAATTCCAAGAGTCTCATTTATTGTACACAGATATAAATGCCTGAAAATATAAAGGCATTCCATCTAGGATTTTATACCACGATAAATACGGAGTACTCCCTCAGTTCAAGGAATAATTAAATCATTCTCAAACATACCACACTGAGTTATTGTAATAAGCATTAATAAAACTAACAGTGGACGTGGGCTTTCTTCACAACCGAACCACTTTAGAAATCTCTTCTAGTGTGTTTTTTATTTGATTAACCTACTATATTTTATATATGATTATAAATCTGGATTAAGTCCATTTTTAGATATCAATAACCACTCCAAATGTCCCCCGATAGAATTTGATCCACTTTATCACCAACATCGTAGGAGCCGTAATGCTCAACAACTAGACTTTTGTCAAATGCATCCCAACGCCTATCATCCAAAGTCCATTTGAGTTTGTCCTGTTAGCAGAAGAGTCTCCCTATCCCCTCTCCTAATGTATCTCTCTATAAAATAGACTTTTTATTATCGTAAATGTTATCCCTCCTCCCTTTGTTGGCATAATATATAGTGATTTCCAGCATTTGCTTATGTGTGTTGCATGTGATGGTTATGAATCCAGCATTGGATTTGAACTCACACCTAATAATTATAACTTTGCGGATCGAAAATACTTAAAACACTTATAAAAACTTGGCCAAAGTCAAAATACATGCATCTCTCCCAACGAGGGTAACACAATAACCAAAACTTGGGCACTCCCCAAAGCCCTAAGTAGTTAGAAATAGGGTCCTCCCTGAATAAGAACGAGTAAAAAGGAGCTCATAGATCTCCTTGCCATCTTCGTAGATGTATTCTATTGGTATTACGTCGATAAGATTGGCACCGGCCCAACTATCGATATGCATGACATACCCACTCTCGTTAATGCAAAACCCATAAAGTAAAGACTCCTCAAGCTTGTACCTGAATGGTCCTTAAATGTTTAAGAAAAAATAGAAAAACATCTCAGTGTTGGTTTCATCCGAGTTATAAAATATCCCACTTGGCTAGCCAACATCGTACTAGTACCCAAAGCCAACAACAAAGTCCAAATGTTCATAGACTATAGGGAGATCTGACGTTCCCCAAAGATGATTTCTCTCTGCTGCACATCAACTTATTGGTAGATAGTATAAATAGTAATGCACTCAAATCCTTTGTCAATGGATTTGCAAGATACATCCATATAAAAATGCACCCTTATCACCGAGAGAAAACTGGGTTCATTACCCCCGAGGGATGTATTATTATTCAATTATGCCCTCCAATCTGAAGAATGCTGGCGCAACTTACCAAAGAGCATCTGCAACTATCATATACGATCTCATAAGCAAGGAAGTGGACATCATCATCAAATACAAAGACCGATAAGGACACGTTCTACCACTCCAAAAATTCTTCTAAATGTCATGCCTATTCAAAATGAGGTTGAACCCTCAAAAATGTGTCTTAGGAGTCACTAAAGGAAAACTGCTCGAATTTATTATCAGCAAGGGTGAAAATGAGGTAGACCCCGCCAAGGTCAAGGCCAAATGGGAAATGACATCCCAAAAAAAAAATAAAGAGGTCAGAGGTTTCCTAGGTCAAATGAAGTTCATAAGTCGGTTCATCAACCAACGTACCACCATTTGTTAACCCATCTTCCAAATACTCAAGAAGGACTCACCCAAAGAATGAAACATTCAATTTAAGGAATCATTAAATAATATACAAGAGTACCTCACTCACCCACCGGTATTAGTACCTCCCCAATCGGGACAGCCTCTCCTGCTCTACATAATAATAATTGACATAGTTGTAAGAGCCATGTTGGACCAGTACATAAAGAGTTCTAGAAAGGAATATGACATTTCCTATGTCAGTAAATACACCACCTTGGAAAAGGTTTGTGTATCTGTCGTGTGGATCACTGACAAGCTCCGCCATTATATGATGCCCTTCAGCATACGACTCATTTCCAGGATGGATCCCCTGAAATAGGTTGGGAAACCCGCTCTCTCTAGACGAATGGACAAATTGTTACAAATGCTATCCGAGTTCAAGATCGCATATGTCACACAAAAAGCCACTAAAGGATGAGCCATCTTTGAACTTCTCGTGGGACAACGCCTGATAGATAAAAAAAGCCTAAAATGAGGCAGAATTATCTAACGAGGTTCTCTTCTCCCTAAACAATATATAAACATGGAACTCTACTTAAAAAGGGCCTCCAACAAAAGGGTATTAGACATTAGAATGCTCTGTATCCCTCCCGACACACAGTGTCTCCCACTGCTATCAAACTCACATACGAATGCACCGATAATATGGCCGAGTATGAGGCTTGCATTACTGCTCTCAAAATCTCTTTGAAAATGGGAATCAACGACCTGAAATATGATGGAGATTCCAGCCTAGTCATTAGTCAAACATTAGGCAAATGAAAAATCCATGACAACAAACTAAACTATACCATGCCTACTTAAAGGAGAAAGATTCGTGATTCAAACATCTCGAATTCGACTTCCTCCCAAGGGCTAAAAATAATTTCACAGGCGCACTTACCACCATATCCTCTATGCTTGACATGTCGAAGGGAATTATGAAAATCACTTTTATCGTGACTAGTCGAAACACCCCTTCCTATTACTTTGAGGTTGTTACCATCGAGGAAACGACAATAGGATCCACAATATGGTACTATGACATATGGAACTTGCTCCATAAGAACCATTACCCACCCAACGCATCTTCGAGTGATTATTCACCCTAAGATGATTGGTATCCCAATTCATTATCTATGGTGGATAACTCTACAAAAGAGGGTTTAATGGAATACACTTATGATGCATCATCGAAGATAAGACCCTGGAGATCATGGAAAAAATCCATAGCGATGAATGTGGCCTGCATATGAGTGGGCACACCCTCTATAGAACAATCCTCAAACATTCATACTATTGGACTACCATGCAAAAGTATTGCACGGATTATGTCAAAAAGTGCCTCAAATATCAATTATACGCCCCATTGCAACACCTACTCCCTGAGACCTCTATTGCATGACCTCACCCTGGCCTTTCCCCACTTAGGGGATAGGCATCATAAGAAAGGTGACTCCTGAGGCTTCCACAAAAAACAAATTTCTCCTAGGAACCATATATTACTTAACCAAATTGGTCGAGACTGAATCTTACGCAGTGATAAATGCTAAGAAAGTGGATAGATCTATACGTCAAAACATTATATACCACTTTGGCGTACCCCAAGAGATAATATTAGACAATGCATTTCACTTCGATAAGGAGGTTTAAGACCTGCTACACGAATATGGGATTATTCGACATAAGTCATATCCATACAGAACGCAGACAAATGGAGAAGTTGAAGCATCTAACAAGAACATCAAAAGCATCATCAGCAAGATGATCAAGACTTAAACTTACTAGTTAAACAAACTCCTATTCACCCTCAGGGACTATCGCACTACAAAGTGAAACTTAATAGAGGCCACCCCTATTCTTTAGTTTATGGCATGGAGACAGTCTTACCTATAAAAGTTGAGATGTCATCCTTACGGTTATGATAGAAAGCCAATTAGTCGAAACTGACTCGGTCTAAGATTGTTATGACGAACTAGCAGTCCTCGATGAGAGGAGACTAAAGGGCACTTATCACAGTCAGGGCTACCGAAAACGTATCGAATAAGAATTAAATAAAATGGTCAAGAAGCAAAACATACAAGAGGGCGATCTGGTATAAAAAGAGAATCTCAAGCCTACCTGAACTCCTAGAGGAAAATTTTCTCCCAACTAAGGACGACTCTACCTCATCATCAAAGTAAACTATGGCGAGGTGGATACCTTATTTTATCTTGACGGAGTCATATTTTCCCAACCCTTCAATCTCGATCGATCGAAGAAATTATTTCCTTAAACTCGCCAATGGTAAAGAAGAAAAGACCAGTTTAAACACAAAATAATTGGTTGTAGCAGGAGTGGAAGACTATGCAAGCCCATATACATTCCCAAACCTACATAAAAAAAAGCCCACTTGATCCACTAACTTTTCACATCAAGTTGATAACTACATAGACCTGATTCTTCGCTATATTTTTATCGTTGACATTCATTACAGACACCCCGTTATCTTTAAATCAGATATACGTAGGCAACCCAAGATATCACTTTGAGCCCAATTTAAATAAACACAAAAAAACATATCACGGGAAACCCTACTTATGGTTATTGTGCCCTCATTCTAAAAGAGTAGGTGCGGTCTGAACAAACTAAATGTCAAGTAAATAAAATAGTGCTATAAGGCATTTTAAGACTCTAGAGGGTCATCCTTATTTAAAAAACATCATACAAAGGTTGATGCTATGAAAGAAATAGTCAGAAGAAGCTTCAACGGGAAAAATTCAATACACCCTCCTTACTAGAAACATGCCCTCTTCAAATCACCCCACATCTCGAGACGGATCATCAATAGGTAGACTCACTAAAGAATCTCTATAAAATGGCACCTTATCGGGGACAAGGAATGACACTCCAATTCCAAAGATACGTCATGATACTCCTGCCCGATCACCAAGAAAAAAAGGGAAGGGAACTTCCCTCCCTCGCCACTTTGACGTCAGAATATGTAAAGGTCTCACTATCAAGTAGATAAAAGTCATATATCTCTAAAAGAAAAGTCCCAATAAGACAGGACACTTTTGTATCCATATATATATATATATATATATATCCCTTTCATTTTCTTATGTTTATCCTTCTGTGTACATATGTATTACCACTTATTTAATAAAAAGAGCTTAGGCTCATTCTGTCCATACACACGTTGTCTATTAATCTGATGCATAAGATAATAAAATTATAGAAAAATACAAAATGCAAACCATCCATCATCCAAAAAGAGTGCTTTTATTTATAAACATAATGTAATAAGATAATCCCCATACACACCAAACAATGTATTGAGGATTCTTCGCATTACTCCTAAAGGAATCCACTACATAAATACACCAAAAACCATATTAAAAACACCTTTGATCCAAACCCACCCATAAATACAATCCTGATAGACTATCATGCACGGGGCCTCTTTCTAGGATGGCCACCTACACACTCCCAAGACCCCCAAACCCAGTATGACACCCTATCCCCTACAGCAGATGTGGACACACCTTTTGAATACACCGGACCAACCCAACATTAATGTCAACAGTCTCAAGTAGTTAGTAGTAGTGTCGGTCATAATTTCCATAGTCAGTCAATGTAAAGACAAATATGCCGATGACCAACGCGTTAATATCTCCCTCAGCTAGGCAGCATCAACCAGTATTTGCTAAAAGTTTGGAAAACATGAAATCAGTCAAAGTTTAAAGAATAAAAATGATCAAAGACGTACAAATTAGAAATTATTGAAACTCACATCATTCACAAAGACGGTAGGATTCAAAGACAATATTAGCATGCCAAACGTTGAACCGTGTTGGAGAATATGCACTACTTGGTCCTCCCCATGAAGGACCACCGTAAAAGTTGATGGTAACACCAGAAAAGTGAAATCAACAGTTTGAGTTATCGATAGAGATGGAGTGACGAAGCCCAAAGAAAGTGAAGTAGAGGCCTCAGCCATTACTAGGACAATGGGCATAAAAAAGGAATCCTTCATCCCCACTAGAAGGCTACCCGACAATAATGACAAAAATGGGACATCAGGAATCCCAAAGCCTTCACCATTCCCCCAATCTAGGATAATACGACAGAACTGAGGTCATGAGAATGACAAGTGTAATGTATGTCAATAGAATAAGGACGTCGACTCAAGAAATAAGTGTCGCTAAAAGGGGTAAGTAAATGCTTGCCAAAAATAAAAAGAGAATCCGCATTTAATAGCTTTTGGCCCACCGAGAGGGATGATTGTGTCGTCAATCATTTCTCTGTGGATAATCGCGCAATCAAACATTCCATTGTCAGGGTTAGTCGCGTAGCTAACCCCCAACCTTTTTTCAAAAATTTAATTTTACCCCGTCATTTTTATCTATTTACCCTTATACCCCCACACTCCCCAAAAAAAATAAGCAAAACTATTTGTAACCCTTTTAAGTTTGACAAACATTGTCCGCATGTGCACCTTCTTAGTTAGTCGCCTCTACTTACCACATTAGTGAAAACACTCATCAAAACACAACCCACTAAAAACCCTAAAAATCCCCATAAGATAAACCTTGGGGGCAAAAATAAAAATAACAGAAATTACGAATTAGGCATAAAAAACCTGAAGACAACACTTGAGAACCAAAATGCAAATAACAGGAAAAATAAAAATAGCAAAAAAAACTCTGGTGGTCCTTTAACCGCTTGTTTAATGGCCCAAGCCCCTTTGATCGCGTAGTAAAAGGTCATTAGTCGTACAGTTATCTGTCTCCCCTATAATCATTACAAGATCTAGGCAGATATTTTCTTAGCCCACCCCTTTTTCGCCCTACATGTGTCCTTTCCTTTAATTGTGTGGTTAGAGGATAGCATTGACCGCGTGGTCAAACGTACCGAATCATAACCTATAAATAGAAGTCCCCACCAACCTTGAAAAGCTCCCCAAAACCCAACATTGATTCAACTTTCTAACTTTCTCAATCATGAGTGCAAGAGATACTCGATCTCATTCTATAAGACCCATAAGAAGTTCGTACTTCAAAAAAGTCACTTCAGTCCCAAACGATGCTCGTACTTCTAAAAAGTCACCTTCTAAAGAAAAACATAGTCAAACCTTTATGCACATTCCCCGAAAGTCGATAATTTTAAGTGAAACTCTGCCTGTTTAAATGGAGCTCTACCCACCTCATGCACCTCAAGTGGGAACATTTTCCTGGGAAAAATTCGATTCACATTGTAGGAGGGTAGTGGTACTGGGCCTATGAATAATCTGAAAGGGTGAGGCATGACCCACTATAATGGAAACAACCTTCAAGCAATTTAAAATTTCAAGTGCAACAAGTAGATCAAAAGACAAATTTTGCAATACAATAACAACTTTATGATTATAATGTGAGGAAGGCAATGACTAAGTACAAATTTTTAATATTAACAAAAAGAATAAAACCACTTCAGAGTTAAAATCCTTTGAGAGTAAAAATACAAGCACTTCAAGTACGAAGGAGAGAGCAGTGAGAGAATACTTTATGTGTGAAATTGGGCATAGTAATTATGCTCAAATTGTGGTTATGATTTTACCTTACCCATGTACTCTATTTATAGCTAAACATTAGGGCTAATGTGGCACGTGAACGCCAAAGAGATATTCCCTTGCGATAATATACAAGCAGTACTTTTTAACCTGTTTTACTGTTTATCGCTATCTCTATCCACTATGACAAGCGATATCTGGTGCAACCAAAGTCAAAAATTAAATATGTTGGGTAGTGCTAAAAAGTATGATTTTGTCAATATTTCAAACAGTTCCTTAGCAAATAAGTTTGAAAACTTGCGAGCAGCCTTGGGGGCCCCTCGCCAGTGTTATAATTCAAAGTGACTTTACGAGCAGTACCTTGACCGCTCGATAATTTTACTAAATGTGAGTTGTGTAAATATATGTGAGTGTGTGAGTGTGTGAGTGACCTCTTGGATCCCTCATCTTATTATTATGTATTTCCTAGGGTACTAAAGTGGTTGAGCCTTAGCTTGCTCAACAGGTCTTGCCTCTCAGCCTCCAAACCAAAACTCTCAAGAGATCCCAACTGGTAATCTTCTCGAGCCTTGGTCGCTAGGCCAAGGCTTCTTAATAAGTACTCTTATGTTCAAATAATAAAAGTGTTAGTAAATAATATTTTATACAAACACCAATTTTGAAATTACTTTGGGTTACTCGCACGGAACCCCCTCACTGATTTGGGGTTGCTCGCATGGCACCCCCCACTGACTTGGCCTTGTTTTCCCTGCTAATAATTTTGGATTCACTCATCTAAAATTATTTTTCTTTTGTTTTGGACCTGCTCGCCACTTAAGGCCTGCTCACCAAATATTATATGTTCCTACCTTGGGCTTGCTAGTTATTTAGACTTGCTTGTAACTTTGGGCTTGCTCGCTCAATATTATTATGTGGCCTACTGTTTAAGCTTGCTCGTTAATTAGGCTTGCTTACCGCTTTGGGCCTGCTCGCCTGTTATTATTTTATTTAGGCTTTGGGCATGCTCACAACAAGCCTATATCTTAGGAAGGGTTAAATGGGTACCTCTCTACACACACAACAAGTGTAAGGAAAATATGCCCGAATTTTGGGTCAAATATCCCATATATATATTGAGACAAACTATCCATGTATGTTTATCTCTTTTAGCCACACCCCGTTTAGGGGACCGGGAGGGAACTTTATAACGATTATATTTTTAAAGCCTAATTTTTATCCCAGGACCTTTGTTAATTGAATCGACATGGTCATATCTTAAACAAATAATAATAAAATACCACAACGACTAAATCCAAACATGAAAACATACTTTCCAAAACCGTTCTTTGGAAAGTGTAAGTGAGTCGAGTTAGCTCGAAACTTTGTACAAGCCAAAGTCTAAAATTCATATACTCCCACCACTTCTCCGAGTGAACAAAGCCTATCCTCTTGGTCGCATCTAGAATATGTCTTTTCATATAAATACTTTTCAAACGTTGGTCGATTAACGTATTTTGAACATATATATATATATATATATACAACACAATGAAAATGCTATATTAAGGATTAGGCTCCATAAATACCGTAATATTGTATATTCTATACCCAGTATCCTGTTACCTACACCCGTAAATATGTCATATTTGTTGTAACTACGTTGGATTTGATCCAAAGTCTCCTTAGGTACGTAGGCGCTATATCGAACTAAACTTGTGAAGCCCAAACCTCATAATACATCTCTTAGCGTATTATTTCTTAGGGATGCATCCGCCCCCAATCCAAATGCCCCTCCCTCCATACTCGAAGGTAGCAAAGAATGTTTAAAACATTAAGTCCTTGGAACTACATCTTCAAACTAGTCTGAAGGACAACCCCTTTCGACTAGTGATCTTCCAACATTTATAAAAAATTACGCCTTTATCGGTACATTGGGGTTCACTCCCATTCTGAACCTACATCGAAGCTACCTGTTGTCATATAGATAACTTCTCCCTCTTTGTAAGCCAAGTCCTACACTTTAACAATGTCATGTTTGAAAACGTGAACAACTAAACTGCGTAGACTTTGATCTCATGGATCCACGATTACGTAAGCATAATACCAAGTCCCTCCCGTGATCATAAGCATTGATAATATGTCTTATAATATATTATCCATATCGATATGCAATCATCTCCCACCTCTCTTATACCATCTCTCATACATACTACAAATGAGATATCAAACTATCTCAAAAACAAGATATTTGGCGCACTCCATAGAAAAGTGCAAACATGTACACATGCTACACACAACCAAACTATGTAGGCTTAGATCTCATGGTTATACGAGTATGTAGGAACAATACTGAGTCTTTCTCGTGAGCACAATCCTCGACAACATGTATCTTGATGTATTGCCCCCACGGAGATGGAATCATCTCTCACCTCCCTTATATCATCTCTCTTGCATACTACAAATGAGATATCTAATTATCTCAAATCCACGATCTCTCGTGCACCCCTACACAAACGTGAAAACTCATATATACTATACATGATAAAACTACATAGGCTTTGGTCCCAAGTCTTTTGGGGTATGTAGGAGAAATATAGAGTCCTTCTCGTGAACATGAGCCTCAAAGATATATATTCCAACGTGTTGTATCAACATAGATGCAATCATCTCTTATATTACCTTTTTATCCCTCCTAAAATCTCAAAAATATATTAAACTATCTCAAAGTTATGACTTCTCGCGCACACTTACATACACATCGACAGTCACCCATCACCTAAGCCAAGTTTTGTCACACACTTACATATGAACTAAACGATAACCCGTTATACAAGCACATAGTCATACACAAGAACCCTTGTGTACATTTGAAGTGACATCCCAACACTTCTCACTGATACCATTTCATACATAAGAAACTTTCCACGTTTAAAAGGATTCGTAACCCAAGGTCTCTAACCCAGTTCTAAAAATAACTAAAAGGTAATCAATTAATGTTAAGAGAAATAATAAGCATATAATTATGGAAGCATAAATAATAAGTGGGGTGTATAACACTTTTTACAGTCGTAACCTAATTCCCAAACCCACACAACAAGAAACTCTGGACCAATCGTCGACTTAAACTTGCCTTATGATTAGCCTGAAGGGGCTAACCCGAACCTTTTTATTTGTTCTATTTAAAACAAACTAGTGACTCTGAACAGACGATAAAACACCTTATCACACCGAACACACTTAGGCTTAGTCCTAAAAACCAGGGGTATGCGACTCAAACTGGATATTGCATCAAACATCTTCCAGGGGAAAAGTGAGTTTTTGACCCACGTCAAATCGACAACCTGACCCTGGGGTAAGAGGCAGACCTGGAGACAAGCATTCCCATGCGTCCACCATGAACACACACAATCTCACCTCGAATGCATCACCGCTCGAGGACCGCAATGCCACATGTCCCTACAGGGTGAGGAGAAGAATTTAAGACAGAAAATAGCAAAAACTCTTAAACCCCGTCCTTACCTAATGACTCAATAGTCGTACAGTCATCCTAAAAATATGTGATATTTCACTTTGACAACTTCATTATCTCCTCGCATTATGAATATGCCGATTATGTTTTTACTCTCGAATTCAATGAAACTCTGGCCAAATTCCTCCCCCTAAATTAGAAGTCTGTATGGATCGATCATCTCATTCGATTTGGAAGATTCTACGAAGAACTAACCCTAAATGCCATTCCTTCTGAGGAAAGGGATAAAAATAAAGGAAATGAGATGATTGAATTAGACTCGTTGGGATAAGCTAAAGAAAATAGGGTCATGAATTAGTCGAAGAAGATTTATGCCAATATCTCTATATGGGACTCCTCATCTTCTCAACCATATAGAAACTTTTATTCTGAAACAGTTTTCACAAAAGGTGGTACCCATCTCTTTCAGCTCTCAAGAGCTCATGGAAATAATGAGGATTTTAATTTTTTTGAAAAGCATATCGTTTTCTAACACAGAACTGCCCAAGATAGATCCATGCCATAGTATAACCCTAAACATTACGATGAATGTTAAAGGACAAATAATCCTTATTGTACACATTATAGTGGATCCGTTCTAAATGTCTTCCCACTAGGAACCACTAAATTCTTGGGGATTACACATGAAGACCTCACACCCACCATTTAAGTTGTGAGGGACTATGATAATCAGGGGCGGATCCAGCCCGGGCTGAAGCGGGGCGGCCGCCCCAGTTCATTTTTCAAAAAAAAAAAAATTTTTTTTTTTTTTTTTTTTTTGTAAAAAACTAAACCTGGAGGTGACTTGTAATTATATTAAAAGTTCAGGGGAAAATCTGTAATAAACAAAAAAAAAACATAACTTAAAATGGTGCTCTCTCTTCTTTCGTACCAAAGTAAAAGAAAAATCCTATATATTTTTACTACTGAAATTATACTAAAATTATTTATACTAAAATGAAATTAAATTTACAATGTGAATTTATAAATTTATTTTGTGTATTGTTTATATGTGTCTGTTTATTTATTTTTGTGTAAATTTATATAAATTTATATGAAATTAAATTAAATTTGTAAATATTGGAAATCAATAGAGAAATTTTTTAAACGAAAAAGAGAAGACAATGCACCAACCGTATCTGAAGCTGAGGTTAAGTCATCTCCCACTTCAATCAGTGTTGAAAATGAACATAATACCCAAAAAAGTAAAAACAGCCCAAAAAATGCTCGAAAAAACTCGACCCCCCCCAAAAAAAAATCGTCTCGGGGGCTCCCGCCCCCAAACCCCCGGAAACTATCGAAACTTTCGCCCCAGTTCACACAAAATCCTGGATCCGCCACTGATGATAATACCCAATGGAAATAATAGGATCCATCAAACCCAGTTTCAGTATCTACCCATTACACAGCTTTACTGAATTCTAAGTAATCAACATACCTACCTCCTTCAATATGCTTTTGGAAAGATCGTGGCTTCACGACATCGGAGGAGTCACTTCATAAATAGACCAAAAGTTGAAGTCTTTATGTGGGAAAAATATGATCACCGTATCAGGAGATGTTAACTTACTGAAAGTAGAAGGACCTAATACCCCAGTCTTAGAGATATCTACATCAATCGGTTCTAGTTGGAGCCTCTTATGCAGATCATTTCAGCTGATACTAATGAACAGATTCCACCACCCTACTCTAAATATGGCTATTGTAATGTCACTCAAAAGATGAAGAATATGAAATTCCTACAAGGGATAGGCCTCGTAAAGAACCAACAAAGGATCAGTGAGCCTATCAAGATGCCCCAACAGTCCAACACCAAACGGCTAGGGTATAAATGTTTGTATTAATAATTGCAGAATAAACGAAATAACCCAAATTTGAAATAGATAAAATTAGAAGGACTTATCGATCGAGGTTTGTGTTCGACACAAAGTCCTAAAGGTGAAATTGCTCGCTGATATTTGTAGCTGTCAGCCTCGTGAACATACACCTCCCAGGATTCAACGATCAGATTTACACACCAGCTTTGTGTTAAATCTTTGAACTCTCAGGATACTCCAGCACTCCCAGAAAATTAACGAAAATTAGAAAATAGCAAAGGTATTTTTGCAGATAACGTGAGAGAGAGATTTTTGATGCTTTTTTGACTCTGTAGCCTTTTCTTAAATAAGGGAAATGGTAAAAAACGTGGGTAGAGGTTTTAGCCAACTAACCCACTAATATCTCCACTAACAGCTATAGTGGAAGAAATAGTCAAAGACTTAAAACGGTTTAAAAAATTAAAACGATTTTGAAAAGATTTAATGCATCTCAGAAATCCCCAAGAGCCCAAGGCCCCAAGGCCCAAGGCCCAAGGCCCAATCTTTGACCCTAAATAATTAGTGTGCTCCCTAGGACTTGAACCCAAGACCTCATGCACACACCCCCACTAACTTACCACTTGGCCACTCCCACTAACTTATTTACTTTATTCAAAATAAATATATATACTAACATATATACCCAACAATCCCCCATATGAATGAAGTAAATAAATTAAATAAAACGACGCTCTGGAGTATCATAAGGAGTGACGTATAAGGCAAAGGTGTCATTTGACTTGAACCTTTGCTTTGTGATGATCTATTGAGTTTACCGGTTGATAGTGAACTAATGTCTTGAACTATTTCACCGCTGTTGTAAACTTAAGTCAATAGAACACACACGTGACTCCAAAAAATCATCATCGAGTTCCCACAGTTGTGCTCGTTTCGGCCTTGAGCATGCCCAGGTTTCTTGAGTGCTCTAGAGAATCAGCCTTAATTCTCATAGGAAGCGGCCCCACTACCACACTCATATAGGTGCTTCTATCAAGAGTGTACTGTATCTCACACCCTACTGAATAACAGCTATAGAAAGCATTAAGAGATTGAATCTCATCCTCCATCGATACAGAGGTACTACATCATAGGAATGGGTTTTAAGTAAAACTTAAATTTGTACCCCCACAAATCACTCGTATAACTTTGTTATCCCATTGAACCCAGATCTTGGGATCTCCAGTCATATGGGTTGGGTTTCCATTATAGGTGATTTAGATATTAATAGGCTTCAGGCCCATCCCCCTCGATGTTTGATAAACTAGCTCTCTAGCTAGCCCTTTAGTCAATGGATCCGCCAGGTTTTCCTTTGACTTGACATAGTCGATTGCTATAACTCCATCTTTCAATAATTGTCTCACTGTGTTGTGTCTCCTCCTGATATGTCTAGACTTTCCATTGTAGGAGTTATTATGTGCTCTTGCGATTGCTGCTTGACTATCACAGTGAATGGACAAGGCTGGAACTGGTTTAGGCCACAAATGAATATCTAATATGAAATTCCTTAACCATTCAGCCTCTTCGCTTGCTTTATCCAACGCTATGAACTCTGACTCCATAGTGGATCTAGCTATGCATGTTTGCTTGGTAGATTTCCAAGATATAGCGCCTCCTGCCAAGGCAAAAACATATCCACTCGTAGACTTACATTCATCATTATCAGAAATCCAATTAGCATCACAAAAGCCTTCAATTACAGCAGGATATCTAATATAATGAATACCATAATTTATTGTGTATTTAAGATATCTCAAAACTCTAATCAAAGCATCCCAATGTTCATTATTAGGATTACAAGTGTATCTGCTAAGTCTACCCACAGCATATGCAATATCAGGTCTAGTGCAGTTCATAAGATACATTAGACTACCAATAACTCTAGAATATTCTAATGATGACACACCAGGACCCGAATGTTTCCTTAAGTGACAACTGGGGTCATAAGGTGTTTTAGCAGGAATACAATTAAATTGTTCAAATTTTTTAAGAACTTTCTCTACATAATGAGATTGGGTTAAAACAATTCCTTCGGAATTTTTAATGATTTTAATTCCAAGTATAACATCAGCAACACCCAAATCTTTCATATCAAATTGCTTATTAAGGAAACGTTTAGTTTTATTAACTACATCCATATCAGTTCCAAAAATAAGCATATCATCCACATATAAGCAAATAATCGCACCAGAATTATCCTTGAATTTGCTATAAATACATTTATCCGCTTCATTAATGTTAAAACCATTAGAGATCATTACTTGATCAAATTTTTCATGCCATTGTTTAGGAGCTTGTTTTAGTCCATATAAAGATTTTTTAAGTCTACACACCTTTTTATCTAGGCCTTGGACTACAAACCCCTCGGGTTGATCCATATAAATTTCTTCTTCAAGATCTCCATTCAAAAAAGCCGTTTTAACATCCATTTGATGAATTATCAGATTATGTAATGAAGCAATAGCAATTAATAGCCTAATAGATGTAATTCTAGTAACAGGAGAGTAAGTGTCAAAGAAATCAATTCCTTCCTTTTGCCTATAGCCTTTAGCTACCAATCTTGCCTTAAATTTATCAGTAGAACCATCAGCTTTTAATTTCTTTTTAAAAATCCATTTGCATCCAACAGTTTTACATCCTTTAGGCAAGTCAACTAACTCCCACGTGTTGTTAGAAATAATAGAATCATATTCACTATTAATAGCTTCTTTCCAAAAAATAGAATCGGGTGAGGACATTGCCTCACTAAAAGTGACGGGGTAATTTTCCATTAAGTACGTTAAAAATTCAGGACCAAAAGAAGTAGCTATCCTAGGTCTTTTACTTCTCCTAATTTCAATATCTTCTGAATTTGGAGATTCATTTCTAACACTAGGACCCATTGGAATAGAACTACTAGTTCCCTCACTTCTCACTTTAAAAGGAAATTTGTTCTCATAAAATTCAGCATCTCTTGACTCAAAAATAGTATTTTTATCCATATATTGATTTTTAGAATCAATTACAAGAAACCTATAAGCATTACTGTTTTTAGCATACCCTATAAAAACACAATCAACAGTCTTTGGGCCAAGTTTAGTTCTCTTAGGTAATGGTATTGAAACCTTAGCAAGACACCCCCACACTTTAAGGTGTTTATAAGAAGGTTTTCTATTTTTCCACATTTCATAAGGAGTTTTATCATTATTCTTAAAAGGTATTTTATTAAGAATATAACAAGCAGTAAGAAGTGCCTCACCCCACATATTATAAGGTAATCCCGAAGTGCTTAACATAGAATTTACCATATCCTTAAGAGTTCTATTTTTTCTTTCAGCTACACCATTAGATTGGGGTGAATAAGGAGGAGTAACTTGATGAATTATTCCATTTTCTTTACAATATTTATCAAGATCACCGGTGTATTCTCCTCCCCTATCGGATCTTAATGTTTTAATGGATTTCTCCAATTGTTTTTCAACTTCTAATTTATAAGAAATAAATTTTGAGAAACACTCATCTTTACTCGTAAGGAGATAAATATAACAATAACGAGAGTAATCATCAATAAAAGTAACAAAGTATTTATTTCCACCACGTGTCACATAACCTTTTAAATCACAAAGATCAGAATGTATTAAACTTAAAACAGTTGAACTTCTTTCGACACTTGGAAAAGGTTTTTTAGCATATTTTGATTCAACACATATTTCACATTTAGAGTTGGTAGAAATATCAGATTTTGGTATGTTTTCCAAAAACATTAATTTTTTAATGGATGCCTTATTTACATGACCAAGTCTAAAATGCCACATATCACAAGAGTCAATCAAATAAGCAGAAGAAGTAGATATTTTATTATTATCATCCACGGTTACATTTAGTTTGAAAAGACCCTCATGAACATAACCTTTCCCCACAAAAGCACCTCCCTTAGTCACAACTACCTTATCACTCTCTAGAACAATTTTAAAACCTTTCTTAACTAAGACAAAACCGGACACCAGATTCTTCCTAACCTCAGGGACATACAAAACATCTTTCAATGTGAGAACATTTCCCGAAGTAAACTTTAAAACTACGGTTCCCTTGCCCTCAACCTTAGACGAAGAGGAGTTTCCCATGTACAGACGTTCATCCCCACTAACAGCAGTGAAGGTAGTGAAGGCACCTCTCGTGCCGCAAATATGTTTGGTGGCGCCAGAATCAAGCCACCAGTCTGTCATGTTACTCACAATGTTTGCCTCTGTCACAACAGCAGAAAAGTTACCCTCCTCGGTTACATTTGCTTGAGGCTTCACATCTTGACTCTTCCTAAACTTGCAATCTTTAGCGTAATGACCTGGTTTTCCGCATACATAGCATTGACCTGCAGGTTTAGATTTAAACTGAGGTTTAGAATTATTATTCTTATCGTTAGGTTTGAATTTATGGTTGGACCTCGAATTCTGGTTTGGTTTATGGTGCCCATGTTTCTGGTTTGAATGGTTAGGCTTGGGCTGGTTCTGTTTTTGGTTTCCATTTGATTTTCCCTCTACCAAATTAGCCTTAGAACTGAATTCAGAATTTTTCTCCCTAAGTTCTGCATTCCTATTATCTTCCTCAATTCTCAAACGAACTATCAAATCTTCTAGTGACATTTCCTTTTTCTTATGTTTCAGACCGTTTTTGTAATCTTTCTAAGACGGTGGCAGTTTTTCAATTATAGCTGAAACCTGAAATCCCTCACATATACTATAACCCTCGGCCAGAATTTCATGAATAATAATTTGTAGTTCTTCCAGTTGCGACACAACAGATTTATTATCTTCCATTTTAAAATCCAAAAATTTTCCAACCACAAATTTTTTAGACCCAGCATCTTCAGTTGCATATTTTTTGTCCAGTAAGTTCCATAATTCTTTAGCAGTAGGACATGACCAGTAAACATCATACAGTTCAAGGCAGAGACAATTCAGAATATAATTCCTACACATATAATCTCTTTGTTTCCAAACAACTAGTTCTTCAGGTACAGAAGGTCTATCAGATGCAATAACGTCAACGACTTTAAGAGTTGTTAGGTAAAATTGCAGTTTCATTTGCCATCTCTTAAAATTCTTTCCATCAAACAATTCAGGTTTTTCAGAGTATTTTGCATTAGGATTTTCCATAGCAGTTTGTAGAATAACAACCAATTTCACCTTTAGATTGTTTGTATTAATAATTGCAGAATAAACGAAATAACCCAAATTTAAAATAGATAAAATTAGAAGGACTTGTCGATCGAGGTTTGTGTTCGACACAAAGTCCTAAAGGTGAAATTGCTCGCTGATATTTGTAGCTGTCAGCCTCGTGAACATACACCTCCCAGGATTCAACGATCAGATTTACACACCAGCTTTGTGTTAAATCTTTGAACTCTCAGGATACTCCAGCACTCCCAGAAAATTAACGAAAATTAGAAAATAGCAAAGGTATTTTTGCAGATAACGTGAGAGAGAGATTTTTGATGCTTTTTTGACTCTGTAGCCTTTTCTTAAATAAGGGAAATGGTAAAAAACGTGGGTAGAGGTTTTAGCCAACTAACCCACTAATATCTCCACTAACAGCTATAGTGGAAGAAATAGTCAAAGACTTAAAACGGTTTAAAAAATTAAAACGATTTTGCCCAATCTTTGATCCTAAATAATTAGTGTGCTCCCTAGGACTTGAACCCAAGACCTCATGCACACACCCCCACTAACTTACCACTTGGCCACTCCCACTAACTTATTTACTTTATTCAAAATAAATATATATACTAACATATATACCCAACAATAAATGTAAGAATAATAACCTTATTTCCAAAGCACTAGAGGATAAAGTACCAGAATTCAAGAAACCAAAGGTTGCGCATGTGCCTTATTGCCCTAGTCTCAATGGATGCTTCGTTAACAAATGAGCGGATTTTCCCTTCTATGGATTTCCTGAATCGTGGGTAGATACTAATTCTGGAAAGAAAATGTCCAAATGAGATATTTTCTTTGAATACCATCCCGCATGGATAGAATATGAGGAGCATAAAATAGCACACTTGATCAGGAAGTTAAAAAATCCATCTGCAAGATGGGATCACATTAAAAATCTGAGTAACACTGAGCTATTTTAAGAAGTGATGATCAAAGACAAGAAGAATTGGATGTCCTACCACCTACCAATAACTGAGAAGCCTTTCGAATATGACATTGCCTATGTGCTCCAAGAAGAACCACCAACCACCATCTATAACCTACCATTCGAGGAGAAGGTCCTTGAGGTAAATTGTTTTGATTTACTTGACCATATCAATCCCTTTTTAAAAGAAATAACCGTTAAATTTGAGTATCCTTGTGATTAAAATATCAATCATGATGTTCTCCCATAGGCCTTCCATTGATGCGACTCGTAAAAATTTCCTTACATTTACTCTAAAGGAAGCCTATTGAATAGGTTTATTAGACTCAAAGCATATTCTCATCAGGATTAATTATGAATAAGATTTCGTGATATTATGGATATATAACCAATAATACATATGTAAGTTTCCAATAAGAACCTTCAAATGGACAATAGATTTCAAACCGAATGAAGAATGTATTATTGTGCCAATATGGATTAATTTTCCTAACCATCCCATCCACTTTTATGCTAAATGATCTTTGTATTCTATTTCCCAACTTGTGGGTAAGCCACTTAAAATGGATGACTCTATAGTTGTAGTTTCTAAACTAAGCATTGCTAGGGTATGTGTGGAGTTAAACCTGCTAGAAGATAGACCAAGCAGACTATGGGTTGTATGTGGTTCCAAAGGTTTTTGGCAATTAGTCTCCAACAAGAACATTTTATCATTCTGTCCGTTTTGTATGAAAAAGGCCACAATGTTTCCAAATTCATTTTTTTAAATCCTTCTAGAAAATTTCCCAATAAAGAAGTAAATAAAATAGTAGATAAGGAACATATGATAACCAATATGGTTAACTAAGATCAGTAGGAGGTAGTTTTAGAAGTAGCTCATAAAGAAGACCAATATCAAATCCCCCCCCCCCCAACCATTCAGATTAATGGAAAAGTTTATGTTCTCAAAATGCCTATGGGTAAATAAATTATTCAAAGGAATATTGAGAAGATACAGAATTGTGAAATATCCAACAATGAGGTGGGGTTGTTGATAATTGCGATCTATTCCCAAGAGCATCTGAGTTACCGAATTATATTAAGCATCAAGCCCACAACAAGGATTATCATTTAAAGAATGAAGAAGTGATTTTACTTGTGCCTTTGCTAGAAGAACTTAAAATTTTTGCAGACAATATGGAACTCACCAGCAGAAAATACAAAGAGAAGAAATTCAAAGCCAATAACAAATAAATGAACACCAATATAACAACCTTAAATACTGAGCACATTAAATCATCCAAGTCAAGCAAGCAGCCAAAGTATATCCCATTTGACCCTCTTTTCAAAAGAATCACAAGGTCCAATGGCAAACTCAATAACTTTTCACTCTTCATATCAATAATTAAATTTATTTGTTGGAACGTGAGAGGAGTAGCTAATAAATCCACCAAAAGAAGAATCATAAGATTAATTAAATCATACCATTTGCCTGCTAATGGTAAACAAAATTGACAAGTACCAGAAGAAGTGAAAATTTCATAGCAGTGTTTCTAATTATTCAAATAAGATATGGTTTATGTGGAATACTGAAGTCCAAGTGACCGTGGTTAAAAATGAAGATCAACTTCTTTGTCATCAGATTGATTTACATTCACTAGATAAAACTGTTTTCATTGTGATTGCGTATACAAAGTGTACTACTATTGAAAGGACACTACTTTGGGACAGTTTAGAAGACTTGTCCCTCTACACCATTCATCACCCCATGTTGGTTATAGGAGACTTTAATATGGCTTCAAATGAAGAAGCAAAAATTGGTGGAAACCTTGAATTCCATGTCATACGAGATTTTAATGACATGATTACAGCCTGTTCGCTTGTGGATTTAGGATTCTCTGGTTCTAGATTCACTTGGACAAATAATAGGGTGCATGCTTTAATTTTCAGTAGATTAGACAGGGGTCTGGCTAATCTTCAATAGCTCATAAACTTTCTGAATTCTCACATATCCAACCTGCGCATAAACTATTCAGATCACAATCCATTGATGGTTTCTATTAAAATAATTACTGATGATTGTCCAAAGGCTTATAAGTTCTTCAAATATAGTGCATTGATTCTAAAATCAAGTTCATTATGCATGAATCTTTGTCAATTAACCTTATGTCTACTCATATGTCTTTATTTTCTTTTAAACTTAACAGATTGAAGATCAGTATCAAAGAGTGGAACAAATCTCAGTTCAAAAACATTTTCCAAAATATCAAAGATTTGGAAGACTCTGTGCTCATCAAAGAATTTTTTTTTGAATGTGATCCCATTCCGGCTACTAGAATTGAGTTGTTTGAGGCCAAGTCCAAGCTGAACATAACACTGAAGAGAGAAGAATGTTATTAGCAACAAAAATCAAATGTTAAATAGCTACGGGAGGGGGATTTAAACACAAGATTTTTTCATTCATTAGTCAAATCCAAAAACAAAAGTTTCGCCATTTATAAAATTAAGAACAATAGTGGTGTTTGGGAAGACTCTCAAGAGGGGATAAACAACACTTTCATCAGCCATTTCAAAGACCTTTGGAAAGTAGAATACATGAACCTGAATCTGAATCTAATATCCAACATCCCTATTATAATAATTAATGAGACAAATGTTATGCTGAATGAATTCCCTACTCAAGATTATATTTTCAAACCTAAATGCAAAAAGTGCTCCTGGGCCTGATGGGCTTGAAGGGGATTTCTATATTCAGTTTTGGGACATAATCAAATAGGACCTGACCAAGGCCATACATTTTTTCTTTACATGTGTTGATATTCCTAGAAGTTGGTCTAGCACCATTGTGGTGCTTATTCCAAAGGTAAGCAGCCCTACCACCTGTTCTAATTATAGGCCTATTAGCATGTGTAACTTCTCTAATAAAATTATTTTAAAAAATTTATGTGAGAGATTGTCTTGCATTCTCCCTTTCATCATATTTCCTATTCAAAGTAGCTTCATAAGAGGTAGAAGTATACTAAATGATATATTGCTTACTCAAGAGATGGTTCATGTTGTGGAAGAAAAGCTCATAATTCAAATGTAATTATCAAGCTAGATATGGAGAAAGTATATGACAGAGTTTAGTGGCCTTATCTTTTCTCCGTTCTTAGAAGATTTATCTTTAATGAAGTTTTTCACCGATTTTGTTTGGAGATTAATCTCCAATAACTCTTTTATTCAAGTTCATGGTCAACCCATAGGATACTTTAATTTTCTAAAGGTCTTAGATAAGGAGATCCCTAATCTACTAGTCTATTCATTATTGTTGCAGAAGTCTTGAGTATACGTATTGATAATCTTTTTATTTGAAATAAGGCAATTCTTCATTTCACCCTCAAAGAAGCAAGTTAATTTCTCACTTGGGGTTTGCTGATGATATTATCATTTTCATAAATGGGGTTGAGAAAAGTCTTAAATCTCTTTTCAAAGTGCTTCAAGAGTATGAATTAGTTTTTGGCGAGCTTGTAAATAATTCTAAAAGATCATTATATGTGGATGATAAAATATTCCAAGCAAAAAATCAGTCCATAGCCATTCAAACAGGCTTAATTTATAAGAAACTCCCATTAAAATATTTGGTATGTCCCCTAGCTAAAGGCAGAATAAAGATTGAGATTTTTAACAAGATCAAAGACAAACTAAATTTTGGTCCTCTAAACTAATTTCTCAAGGTGGTAGGGTCACTCTAATCAGACATGTTCTGTTTAAATGCCTATCCACAAATTTTTAGTGTTAAATCCTCCTAAAACAGTTCTTAGGAGGATTAATAACATATTCAGTATGTTTTTTTTTGGGGGGGGGGGTCTGGAGACAAACCTTACAGTGGATCAAATTGAATAAGGTTTGCTATCCCTACGATAAAGGGGGACTTAATTTAAGAAGACTAGAGGATATTATTAAAGCTTCCAGTATGAAACTCTACTGGAACCTGAAATTTAGCAAAGGTCTATGGGCTTTCCTTTATGAGAAACAAATATTCAAGAGGTTTGAGAAGTGGTAATGTATCTCAAACAATGAAAAGAGTTGCATCCATTCAAGACTGTGCAGATAATTTGATTGATAATGGAAAGATGACATTGTTGTGAGTTAAATTTCAAGACTGCCTTCAACATTTGCAGAAAATCTATACCTTCTTCAATGAGTTGGAATTAGACATGGCAGAGAAACAATCCTATGAAAATTTCCACTTTTATATGGAAATTACTTCATAAAGTCATTCTTATTGATGCTGAAATTCAAAGAATTGGTATTAGACTGGCCTCAAGATGCAGAGGTTGTGAACATCATGAAGTATTTTTGGAGCATTTATTCATTTATTGCAAGAAGGCTCAAGCTGCGTGAAAATACTTTGGTAACAAGAGAGGTATCTCAATGAACTTTTCCTCTTTTAAGTATTTATTTCCATCTTGGTGGTTGAAAATGCCAAACAGAAATCATCAAAAGTTCATTTTTAACAATCTTCCAAAGTTTATTTTCTCAAATATGGAAAGCTAGAAACAATAGGCTTTTTGATGATATTCCAGTTAACACAAAGGAAATTATTAAAAAAGTTATTAATCTAGCTATTGACATTATTCATTACATATATTTAAAAGACGGGTGCTTATTATAAGACATGTTCATCATCGAATGGTTCAATATGCTAATTAAGGCTAAAAAGTTTTACATTTCAAAATGTGTGCGAGTCCTCCCCCCTAGTGGGACCTTCAAACTCAATAGTGATGGGTATTCGAAAGGAAATCCAGGTGAAAGTGGTATTATTGGAGTCATTAGAGACTGTAGGGGCTATTTCATCACTGGATTTGATATTGCATTGGGCACTTAGACCTCAATGTTTCATCATCATCATCATCTTTGTCTTAATCCCATCATATAGGATCGGCCACATAGATTCTCCTTTTTCCATTCTACTCTATTATATGCATTATTATCATTCAAGTTTAATTTCTTAAGGTCTCTCCTAATAATTTCTTCCCACTATAGCTTAGGGCAACCTCTTTTTCTTTTACCGTCTATTTTCAACAATCTTCCTCTTATTATAGGGGCATCTACTGGTCTACGCAACACATGTATGTACCACCTAAGTCTACTTTCTTTTAATTTATCGTTAATGGGAGCTACTCCTAACTTTTTTCTCACCTATTAATTTTTAATTTTATCCTTTCTAGTAATTCCTATTATCCACTGGAGCATCCTCATCTCACTAACATGTAGACTTTGTTCATGTTTTTTCTTTAACGCCAAACACTCCGCTCCATACAGGGTCACTAGCCTAATGACTGTTTTATAAAAAAATTCATTTAGTTTATTATTTATCCTCTTATCACATAACACCCCACTCGGTTGTCTCCATTTCATCCAACCAGTTAATATTATGCTCGTAGCATCCTCATCGATATCTCCATTACTTTGTAATGTTAAACCTAGATAACTAAATTTATTAGCTTGGTTTATCACTTTTTCATCAATCTTTAACATTATGTTACTCGATGCCTCATTATTAAATTTACATTCCATAAATTCGATTTTATTTCTACTAATTTTTAGTCCCTTAGGCTCTAAGGCTTTTCTCTAAGTATTTACTCTCATCGTTAAGCTTTCCTTTGAAGTGTCTACTAAAACTATGCCATCCGCAAACAACATATACCATGGGGCATCTTCTTATATGTCCTTAATAATCTCATCCAGAACTATGGAAAATAAATAAGGACTTATGTCGATCCTTGATGTAAACCCACTTTAATCGTAAAGTCATTAGTTTCTCCACATATAGTCCTTACTCTAGTCTTTGTGTTATCATACACATCTTCAATAACTTTAATATAACTCATAGGGATTATTTTCCTCCTTAAAGCCCACCAAATTATATCATTGGGTACTCTATCATAAGCCTTTTCTAAATCTATAAAGACCATATATAAATTTTTATTCTTACTTCTACATTTCTCCATTAACTGTCTTAACAAGTAAATAGCTTATGTGGTGGAACGCCCTAGCACAAATCCAAATTGATTGTTCGAAATAGTTGACTCGTGTCTTAATCTTTGTTCTATAACCTTTTCCCATAAGTTCATAGTGTGAGTCATCATTTTGATTCCTCTATAATTACCACATCTTTGTATATCCCATTTATTTTTATTGTGTGACTCATCATTGTTTTCCTAGTTCTTTCCAGAAAAATAATATATGGAGGGAAATCAACGTTGTAGTTGATGGTTTGGCTTATCGTGCTGCTACTTCGTAAGTTTCATCTTACTAGTGGTAACTTAATTCTCTTCCTATTGTCATCAAAGGGTTTAAGTAGGTGTTCTTAATTATAATGGGGATATTTGATAAAATCCCAAGTTTCTATTTATTATTTTATTCAAGTTCTCTTGTTGTAATGGATATTTTTATAAATCCCCAAATTTTTACTGTTTCAAAACTAGAGTATTGGGCTCGACCTCTAGTTTGTTTTTTTATTGGAGCTTGTTTGCCACCGAGAGGTTGTTTCTCTATTTTAATTATTAATAATATATATATGGGGTTTCTGTCTTCTCTAAAAAATGATAAATGTGCAAATCAAAGTAATGAATCTAATTTGTATGATAAAAAACATTAGAAGACCACCTAAAAGAGCATAATAACAAATAAACCAATCGTTCACAACTTGATGATGAAACGACAATGGTTAATTTAGGTTCTCTAAATGAGACAAAAGAAATAAAGATAGGTTCTTATTTAGATGATCTAGAAAAGTCCGAACTCATTCAAATTCTCAAAGAGTACATCAATGTCTTCTCCTGCTATTACGTTGACATGTCAGGAATTGAATTAGAAATCATTGTCCACCATATACCCCTGTATCCAGTTTCTAAGCCAATAAAGCAAAAACTCCATAATCTCGAAACTGAATAGTCTCCCAATGTCAAATAAGAAGTGATGAAGCATCTTAGTGTAGGTTTTCTAAGAGTGGTCGAATACCCTACAAAATTGTCTAACGTCGTACATATCCCTAAACTCGGGAGGAATGTAAGGATGTATGTTGAATATAAATACTTGAATAAAGCTAGTCCCAAAGATAATTATCCTTTTCCAAATATAGACATGATCATCGACAGAACTGCTAATCACATCGTAACCACTTGTATTCGGGATGGAAGTGATGCTATCAAAATAAACAGAAATTATTCCTTATAATTGTTTCTTGAAAATGAAATTTCTTAAGCGGATTAGGAGAAGATTAGATATGAGAGTTGACACTTCTAGATGAACGACGACTTCTAGCTCGCTATTACATGCAGGGTCACCACATACAACTTACTAGCGCATTCAACAAGAAGGTTAAAGATCAAGGAGTTAAAGAAGGAGACCTAGTTTTGAAAGAAGTCATATAACCCATGTGGGACCCTAGGGGTAAATTTCACCCGAATTGGACTAGACTATATGTTGTAAAGAAGATTTTATTCTTAATTGATCTCGATGGGACAAAACTAGCTAGGCTGACTAATTTAGATCGTCTTAAGAAGTATTATGTGTGAAAAGGAAAGTCATTGGACAAACTATTTTTCAAAACAAGAACTATATATGACCTGATGCTTCATAAAACTAAAAGCAAATACCTCGATCCATCAATCAAACGACTTCACCATATAAATGGAGGTGCGTAGGCAACCCTAAAGGGTTTGGTCAACAAAACAACACCCCTTCAGGGGTAAATACTTTTTCTTACTTTATCTCGTCTTTTAGATCACTAAAGAACCAGTCGTAGAATCATAGGATGATAAAGAATAGTTTGAGGCCCACGGGAGTTCTTATTTTTTTATTAAAATAAATTATTTCATTACAAGCTACATTCATCATCATAACAAAAACTCCAAACTTTAACACAAATCACACAAAAATACATAAAGAGAATTCCTACCAACACTAACCTAAGAATCGAAATTCTCTTCCACGAAAATGCTCATATCACAAGAACCACTACTCTTACTTGTTTCCACCTAGTTAGCCCTTACTTGGCTGAATACATTTTCACCCTGATCTTGCAACTAAGCAACTCTTCAAATATCCTTCAATCATAATATGGTCAATCCAAAAACCAACCAAAGTCCGTTTCCCTCAAAACCACTACATGTCTAACCATATACCACAACCACATAGTTGTTTGACACGAAAAAGATGAAGAGTCCCCGATCAAGCTCAACATTTCCAAGAACCATATATACGAGAGCGAGGGGGATTTTTAGAAGATAGGAGCATTCTCAGGAGTGTTAAATAGACATGTAGTTAATAGTCTCACCTAATATCAAGGGTATTGGACATTTACCATCTTTCATCTACAAGACTACACATGTTAAGTGAATATTAATGCATGTAGTACCCATAATCATAAGATGTTGCGATACCAAACTAGAGGTAAGGAACCTTTTAGGCCCAATAAAATTCAAATAAAGTCTCATAATTAAATACAACTGAAAAAAAGAAAGTCTAACTAAATAAAGTAATAAAATGAATGAACTTTAGTTGCACCTCCAAACGATAAACTCCGATAATCCTATGAAACTTCTTCAAAACTTATCCTAAAAAAGTTAATCAACGCACGAGATCAGAGCCCCGAGCATGAATACACACTACTCCCCTCAAATAAGATCCTCGAATCCAGACAGTAGCATTATACGCAATAAATATCATAATAGAATATTTTAATTAAATAAGATAATTAAACGCGATAAATATAAATCACTAACTACCCTCAGAAATTCCCATTTTAAAAGAACACCAATATGATTTTAAATTCCTAAGTATTACGATGTTAATTTAATTAAATTAACTCAATTTCATTATTGTTCTCACTTTTAATTATGGCGGTCCTCCCGCCCCGGGAGGTAATTTCCACCAAAGTGTCACACTTCCTCATATCAATAGCCAGCCAAAATCCGTTTAAACTGTCGATTCCCCCGCAATATGACAAGGTTCCAACACATAACACGACATAAATCGCCCAAGTTGACCCGGTTAAACTGTCGGCCCCTCACACATTATGTCGCCACCAATTTCAATACCCATTTTTATCTTAGGCATTAAATCACAATTTTCTCAATTTCACAATTTATAAATTATCCCACCCTTTTAATCAATGTGAGATCCTCAAAATACCCATTAGTCCCATACCTAAGGGTCCCCAAATTATCAATACGTCCTACCCTATGTATAGGATGAATTTCTTACATAAACCTCGACCTAGTCTCATACCTAGGCTAGTGTAACGACGATAAAGTAACAAAAATCAGTCAACCCCCGACATAATAAAGTCGTAATAATCTACCCTCACTAGCCACATACCCAGAAGGTGTAGATCATCAAAAGGCCTACCCACTAGTCCCATACCTAGAAGGCATCCTAAAATATAGAGAGAGCATAAATATCCAACAACCCGTCGTCACAAAAGGCAATTAAATAATACCAACAAGTCACACAAACAATCATAATTAATCAACGTATAAAACTACACGTGATAGTCCAATTCAATTAAATCTTAATTTAATTATCACATCGTCAAAATACCCAATTAATCCCATTTAATTATTTTAAATTAAGTACACTGAGATTTCATCAATAATACAACAAAATTTCAATATCATCATCTCTACACAAATTACTTGAGTTATACGCCTCCAAATTCATTTATTTCAAAATTAGGATTTTCTATATGCAACCTACACCAATAAAACCCAAAATCCACTCATAAATCTTATGTACCCAAGGGTTATGAATATTAATCATATTAAAGAATTTCATGAAAACAACCCCAAGTTTTATGTGTCCACTTTCTCTAATTAGATTGCTAATTGATTTTAAGAAAACATTAAATTAAGGTTTAGGTAACACTTAAAATGCATAATACTAAAGGAAAAGAACAGAGTATTCATGCCTGATATTAGTTGGATAAAAATCTAAGTAGAAGGTTGAATTCCCCTTGAGAAAACATCAATTGAATCTTCAAAACTTGTGAAAAGTAAGGGCTGGGATTTGAAGATGAGAGGAATATGCTTTGAGAACCTTATTGGATAAAGTTTGAGAGAAAAAGTGTTTTTTGAAGTCCCAGCCCCGTATCAGTTTGGTATTTAAAGGGTTTAAGAGTTAAAATTTTATTAGGACTCTCTAATCCATTCGTCGCCTCTGTCGTTCGAACAACATACGCTGTCGTTCGAACGAGATGCTATGGCATTCGAACGACATACACTGCCATTTGAACGACCCCAGCATCAAAAATGCAAATCTTTTAAAATTCAACTTTTTAATCTGATAAATATTCTTAAAAACGCACCTGCCAGTTAAACGATAAAAATTCTTATAACCTTTTTATAAAAGACCCGAACTAATTCCCGATTGAAAAGTTTTCTAATAAAACCAAGTTAAATTCTTAAAGGCCAGTAACTCCAAGGTTTTATTTTTCTCCAAAATTAAAACACGGGGTGTTACATACTTCCCCACTAGCAAAGAATTTCATCCTCGAAATTAGACGAAGCACACACATCAACGCGTAAATCTCGCAAAACAAAAGAAGTCTCACATATGCCTACCCGTAGAATATCACAATTAGGAACCCATACACCTAACCTACCCGAACGTAATCCCTAACAAAAAGATAAAATATATAAAGCCTGCATATATAAGTATCTAAGAAGATATTACGTACCGTGATACTCTACTAGCCACGCAATCTATCCTGTTCTGCCTGAAGCTGAGGAGGCACATAGAACCTCCCATAATCGATATTAGTTGGTGTTGTGACCACCCCCTGCGCACCTAACGCTACCGGTGATGCTGGTGTTGTTGGCGCTCTTTGAACACCTGGCGTTACCGGTGATGCTGGCACTTCCCGAGCACTAAATGCTTCTAAGACTGGAGGCCTCAGTCCTAGCTTCCCCTGAACTCCTTGCCCATTCATGAATTGACCCGATTGGGCCTGGACTGCTTGTCCTTGTTGGCTCTCTTTCTTGAAACACTTAGCCTCCTTATGCCCTGTCTTCCCATAAATGAAGCATTCACCCTTAAAAGGTTCGAAACGCCTAGAAGTTGCTCGCTCCTCCCCTTGACCTTGTTGTTCTTGATTGGTCATCTGCCTCTTCCATGCTTGATTATTGTAACCCTTATTCTCATTTCCTTGTCCATTAGACTCTTGTCTCTTTCCCAACTTCTTTTGATAATTAGCCTTTTCTTGCCATAACAACATTGTGACATCCACCACCTGAGCATAGGTAGTGTGCGTTGGGTTCCCCAACACCATTTGCCTAGTCGACCACAATAATCCTGTAATGAAACACTCCATCTTTATTCTCTCAGAATCCACCTCTTCAGGTACAAAAATAGATAAATTGGTGAACTTCTGCTCATACTCAATAATTGACTTCGACCCTTGCTCCAATTCTATAAATTCTCTCTTCTTAGCACACCTAATAGCATATGGAAAATACTTATAATTGAACCTTATTTAAAATTCTGCATAACTAAACCGATCTCTCTCCTCTGATGTGGTGTCACTCTTCCACCATTACAACGCATCTCCTGATAGCTTAAATGTTGTTAACATCTGTTTCTGCATATTCGTGTAGTCCACCATCCTCAAATGCCTCTCCATGTCCCTTCTCCATTGGTGAGCAACCCTTGGGTCAGATCCCCCTCCAAAGATGGGAGGATTGCCCTTAAGAAATACGGTCCTCACCTTATCCCAGGTCGAAGCAGGTGTAGCCTGCTCCTTCCCTTACAAAGTCAACCATCTCTGCCTCCCCATCTCCATACCAGCTGCCATGGCCTCACAAATGATAGCCGCTAACCCCTCGACCTCCAAAACAATCTGACGCCGCCTCTCTTGAGTCGCGGGACCAAAAACAGACTCCTCTCTCCTATTCTCAACTCTCCTTGTGTTCGTCATCTGAAAAGATACCAACAAAATAACATCAGACTCGGAATGACTAAGAGTACAAATCATCAAAAAGGAAATGAAAGATAAGTAACGCAGAAGCTAAAATGGACTCATAACCTATGAGACCTAAGGCCATGCTCTGATACCATCTATCACACCACGCGCTATCGGACAGGCGGGGTGGCCAGCCACTACCGTCTAAATAAATAGCATTCTTAGCATGAGACAGATATAAGACATAAATAAATCAGTCCATGAGATAAATAACTGAATCAATCACAAATGATCATAAACAATTGAGCGATAAAAGATCCATCACATGCTAAAACTCTAATTAAATTCCATCTCCAATAATGATTAAATAAAATATGAATAATAAATCGACTGAATAATCCAACTGAAATCCTCTAAATAACTTTGGAACCGAATGCTCCAATAAAACTCAAATAAAGTCTCATAATTAAATACGACTGAAAAAAAAATAAAGTCTAACTAAATAAAGTAATAAAATGAATGAACTCCAGTTGCACATCCAAATGATAAACTCTGATAATCTTATGCAGCTTCTCCAAAACTTATCCTGAAAAAGTTAGTCAATGCACGAGGTCAGAGCCCCGAACATGAATATACACTACTTCCCTCAAATAGGATCCTCGAATCCAGACAGTAGCATTATACGCAAAAAATATCACAATAGAATATTTTAATTAAACGAGATAATTAAACGCGATAAATATAAATCACTAACCACCCTCGAAAATTCCCATTTTAAAAGCACACCAATATGATTTTAAATTCTCAAGTCCCACGATGTTTATTTAATTAAATTAACTCAATTTCATTATTGTTCTCATTTTTTATTATGGTGGTCCTCCTGCCTCGGGTGGTAATTTCCACCAAAGTGTCACACTTTCCCTTGTCAATAGCCAGTCGAAATCCGTTTAAACTGTCGATTCCCCCGCAATATGATAAGGTTTTAACACACGACACGACATAAATCGCCCAAGCTGACCCAGTTAAACTGTCGATCCCTGACATATTATGTCGCCACCAATTTTAATACCTGTTTTTATCTTAGGAATTAAATCACAATTTTCTCAACTTCACCATTTATAAATTATCCACCCTTTTAATCGATGTGAGATCCTCAAAATACCCCTCAGTCCCATACTTAAAAGTCCCCACGTTATCAATACGTCCTACCCTATGTTTAGGATGAATTTCTGACATAAACCTCGACCTAGTATCATGCCTAGGCTAGCGTAATGATGATAAAGTAACAAAAATCAGCCCACCCCTGACATAATAAAGTCGTAATAATCTACCCTCACTAGCCCTATACCTAGAGGGTGTAAGTCATCAAAAGGCTTACCCACTAGTCCCATACTTAGAAGTCATCCTAAAATATAGGGAGGGCATAAATAGCCAACAACCCGTCGTCACAAAATGCAATTAAATAATACCAACAAGTCACACAAACAATCATAATTAATCAACATATAAAACTACGCATGATAGTCCAATTCAATTAAATCTTAATTTAATTATCACATCGTCAAAATATCCAATTAATCCCATTTAATTATTTTAAATTAAGTACACTGAGATTTCGTCATTAATACAACAAAATTTCAATTTCGTCAATTTTACACAAATTAAGTGAGTTATATGCCCCCAAATTCATTTATTTCAAAACTAGGGTTTTTCTACATGCAACCTACACTAATAAAACCCAAAATTCACTCATAAATCTTATGTACCCAAGGGTAATGAATATTAATCATATTAAAGAATGTCATAAAAACTACCCCAAGTTTTATGTGTCCACTTTCTCTAATTAGATTGCTAATTGATTTTTAAGAAAACATTAAATTAAGGTTTAAGAAACACTTAAAATGCATAATACTAAAGAAAAAGAATAGAGTATTCATGCCTGATATTAGTTGGATAAAAATCTGAGTAGAAGGTTGAATTCCTCTTGAGGAAACACCAATTGAATCTTCAAAACTTGTGAAAAGTAGGTGCTATGGGTTGAAGATGAGAGGAAATATGCTTTGAGAACCTTACTGGAGAAAGTTTGAGAGAAAAAGTATTTTTTTTTAAATTCCAGCCCCGTATCAGTTTGGTATTTAAAGGGTTTAAGAGTTAAAACCTGATTAGGACACTCTAATCCATCCGCCGCATATGTCGTTTGAACGACATACACTGTCGTTCGAACGAGATGTTATGTCGTTCTAACGACATATGCTGTCGTTTGAACGACCCAAGCATCAAAAATACAAATCTTTTAAAATCCGACTCTTTAATCTCATAAATATTCTTAAAAATGCACCTGCCAGTTAAACTATAAAAATTCTTATAATCTTTTTATAAAAGACCTGAACTAATTCACGATTGAAAAGTTTACTAATAAAAGCAAGTTAAATTCTTAAAGGCCAGTAACTCTAAGATTTAATTTTTCTCCAAATTAATTTAAGTCGATTAATTAAAACACGGGGTGTTACATGAATGCCACACTCTTCCGCGATAACTTCAAATAAGTGTTCATCAAAATGAACCTTTTAAGGGAAGGTGGTCCCAATAATAATACCCAAAAATAACTAAAAATTACCAAATCACCCATAATCGCATAAGGTGTGTCTCTCTTTACAATCATGTTCGGTCAAGAGTAAACTCCGCTATTGAGGGGCTTTGTAGATAGCCCATTCTCACCAATAGTCCCAAAGTTGTATGGCACAATTGGGTTAAATCTCCCAATCCTAAATAAAAGCCCTAAACCTTAGTCACACTAAGGGTACCTAAGTAACATCAAAATAGAAGTCCCAAATCCTTGAGAAGTCCAAAAACGAATGATAAAAGAGCAAATCAGTTCTAAATTAGACCCAAAACAAAAAGAGGCACCCATGACCAGTCATGGGATGCACCGCGCCATGACCTATCGAGCTTGTCAGAGGACCTATTGGTCATGAGCTCACATAATTTGGCTATAAAAGGAGCCTCTCACCTACCAGTTTTGCACATAAAAATCCACTAAAAAGACTAAAAACCTTTTTTTCTTTTTTTTCTTCCTTTTCTTCTAAAAAGGAATTTTCTTTTAAAAAAGCTTATATCTACACTCCAAAGGTTGAGTTCAAGATGAAATCCTACTGAAACGGAAAGGTGTATGTGTAACATCGCATGTATACTTATTCTAGCTCTTTTATTTAGAAGCTTATACCCAAAAAGGGGGGTTGTAACACCCCGCCCGCCCAAGGAGAGCGGAGCGGAGCGCTACTATCGATATAATAAATCCAAATCCACAAGCAACAAGCAACAAGGTATAGAGCATCTAAAAATCCCACAATATAAGAGAATCCACTAATCTCAATTTCTTCAAATTAAATACAACCAAAAATCTCTCAAATAATACAACTATCTATCTCGAAAGAATATAAATTGCAAATGCTTTATACATCAAAATAAATAAAAAAATTCTCATCTAGTATTCTCCAATATTCTTCCCAAAAATAACCACGCTTAAATCATCCCAATAGGTCCATAGCGCTCAAATCTACGCTAGCCTTCCAACTAAAAGAAAATATGGAAAAGTACACAATACGACAAGAAAGATGCTCAATAAATATTAGCGATGAATAAAACATAATAACATGAGTACGAATATTCAAATAAAATGCGAATCTCATAATCATTTTATCAATATAATTTCTCAACAACACACATTAACCGGAGTTACCAGGCCTCACTATACCACGACATACTTTATCAAGTAGCCGGAACAAAAATCTTGGCAGGTGCCCAACATCAGTGCCATATAAAAATCTCATGACAACATGCTCAACACAAATATAATACCACATGAATCAAAATCAAATTCCAACAATAATTTTCAGATTTCTAAATGAATTTAGCAATTCTAATTTAAGTTCAATAATCACATGAAATCAAAGGGTTCCTTGTTTGGACAATATCAAAAATGATTTACACAAAAATATTTTAAATTCTAGTCCCAACCTAACTAATCTCAATCCCCGACATAGCTACATAGTAGTGTATTGGGAGGGTTCCTTGTTTGGATTTCGTTTGCGAGACCACCCCCCCCCCCCCCCCACCCCCGCACGCGCGCGCGCGCGCCTGCATGAAAGTAGGGAATGTCAGGAATTGAGAGGAGTTAAATCTTTGGACATTTCAAAATTTTTATAAAATTAGTATGTGCTTAAAGATTACTTTATTTCGAGTTAGTATACAATTTGAGGCTAAGTGAAGCCGAGTTATGTTTATACGAGTAGAGCTTGGGTACAGAGTGCATGGGCGCCCTAGTTGGTAGATTAAGTTTTATATATTAAAATGATTCACGGTGAGAAGTGGGAGGAATAAATATAGTGATAGTGAGGATAGATGTCGTAGGAACTAGTTGAGATTTGGAGTACTAGGCTTAGCTTAATTTCGAGGGGGAAATTTTTGTAAGTGGGAAAGTCTGTAATACCCCGAGATTTTTGGACTAATAAAATAATTATTTTTGGGAGAAATAAATATTATTTTAATTGGAGAATAATTAAATTGGCATTTGAGGTCAAAATTAGAGAATGTTAGAAAGTATTTCAAATGACGATTCTGAGTGTGCGATTGATTCCGGAAGGGTAAATGACTGTACTTGAGGCTTATTTGGGTTCCGAAATATTTTAAGTTCATTTGGCTCGAATTAGAGTAACTGAGTCATTTAAAGTGTGTATTATCATTTAACGTTGTGTATTTGGGGAAATAAGCCTTAAAAGCCTACGGGAGAAGCCAATCTCATTTGAGATTAAGAGAAAGCCCTAGAAAAAAAAGAGAGACGAGGAAAGGAAGAGAGAAAAGAAGAGAAAGAGTAGAAAAGCTTGGGAATTCCGGCAAATTAGTGATTTTGAGGGAGATTCAGACTCTACAACTTTGAGGCAAGTGATTAAACTTGCTAAATAATTCTTGTGCATATTTTATTTCATGATTTGTGGATAAATTTATGGATTTTGGGTTAATAATGTTAAAACCTAGATTTTGGGTTAAAATCTTACACTTGATGTGTTTATGATGAATTTGAGGTTGTAAATTAGTTGGGTTGAGTTATTTGATGTGTATTAATGTTAGTAATATGATTGGGTTGAAGAATTTTGGTTGGAAGTAAGTATTTTGTGGTTTATGAAAGGTTGGAGTTTCTTAAAAATGGAGTTTGGCCGAGGTTACTGGTAAGGCCGGTCAACCGCGACAAGGGGGCCGATCGACCGTGTCTCAAGGGACAAGCATATTGTCTTTGATTTTAGGCATAATTGAAAACCGCGGTCGATCGCAGTTAAGGGACCGATCGACCGGGCCTCTATTTTTAGTTCAAGTGTGGGATTTCAAGTTTATCCCCTTTCCTTTAGGTTTATATTAATGGACCTTCTCAATTGTAGTATCTTAGAGGGTTAAGTGATTATATAAGATGATTAAGGATCTTAGAAAAGTGAGTAGGTGTTTGGGGCTTATTTCAAAATGAAATTAAGTGCGTATTGCCTCTCTCATTAAGAAATTTGAGAGTCGTATTAATAAATGATTGGATGTAAATGTTGGGGTCTTATTGATTAATTTCGAGAGAGTGAGAATTTAAGTCATCGTATCGATTTAGTGGAAAATCCTCTTAGCGTCGAGGTTAATATTTGAGAAATAATGAATGTTGATTGATGTGCATACGGATATAGAGAGTATCCTTAATGTTTATTGAATTTGGAGATTAATCGTATAGTATAAGCGATGGGTGAGCTTCAAGTGAGAGATCGTATCGTGTATATAAAGTGGGGAATTTATGTGAGTTAGCGACGAATAGTATATCTAGAGTAATATATACTTTTAAATGAAATTATTTAATTCAAACATACGAGAGTATTAGAGTATGTATATCTATATGGGTGATATAAATACCTTGTGTGAAGGTATGCCCTTATATGATGTGATTGTATATGTATATCTAGTGTGAATGATATATGTATATTTATGTGAAGCATACCCCCTATATGCTATAATGGGAAGTTGCGCGATGTGGGTGAGGCCCCTGTCTTGAGGAGCAGGGAGCGTATAGTCCCCAGGTCATAGCGTCCATTATTATTGTGTAATTTTTATTAGGGGTGAGACGCGGTGGGTATGTTTACTCTCATTTCCGGGGAGGAACTATGACCGCTTCTCATACGTTGTGATTTCGTTTTAACCAAGGCGGTGTGAGATTCCGACCGTTGGTACCTAGGATGTTATGTGAGCGATTCCCTGGTAGATAATAGCATTTAGAGACTGCATCCTCGAGTTATTGCTCGCTTGTATGGTTATTATACTTGTGTGTCTAGTATATTATCTGTATATGATGATGAGATATCATATATCTGTATCTAGTATAAGGAGATATATGAATAAGAATAAAGTTTGAATATCATTCCGGGAGATTTTATCCGGACTTAAATTGTGATTGGTATATTAAAGTGAGTGTGATTTGTATATGTTAATGAATATATATATATATATATATATATATATATATATATATTACGTTGGGTACCGAGGGCATAATGGACCTCAACGACCAACATTGTCAAGGAGTAGTGTATTGGGGGGTTCCTTGTTTGGATTTCGCTTGCGAGACGTCCCACGCACGAAACACAGTGCAATATTGGGAGTGGGGAAAAGTTTAGTCCTTAGTACTCATATTTTATATTAGTATATATCAACAATCGACAGTGTCTAGGAGTAGTGTATCGGGGGGTTACTTGTTTGGATTTCGCTTGCGAGACATCCCACGCACGAAACGTCGTACACTGTTGAGAGTCGAGAACAGTCTAATTATATATATTATATAAGTAATTGGGGTTATATGCATCGTGCATTGAGGGCATAATGAATCTCGATAATCAATACAGTTAAGGAGTAGTGTATCGGGGGGTTCCTTGTTTTGATTTCGCTTGCGAGACGTCCCACGCACGAAACACAGTGCAATATTGAGAATTGGGAGAAGTTTAGCCCTTAGCATTTAGATGCTAAGAACTCATTTATGTCAATAACTAGAATTCGAGAAATTCTAGTAAGAGAATATGTTTGTATATATTTATTTGTTAAGCAAGTGACGCACATTTGGGAATTATGGTAGAATTGGATGTTGATGGTTACGTTGTAGTTGGAGGTTTAAATGAGTATAAATTTGGGGTATAGGTTAGATTAAATTGGCCCTAGATAGTGTTGGGCCGTTATTTGAGGATCATGTGCATACGTTTAGGTGCGCGATTTAGTTGATAGGTGAGTTGGATTTTCTGGATAGTGCGACTCCACTTTAATCATGTTATAATGTATTTATAATTATTATGCATTTTAATTCACTTGCTAAAAAAATTCACACCTCGGGCTCTGACCCATTTATATTTTTCTCTTGCTATGTATATATTGTATTATTTTAGGTGTTCCTCCGCAAGGACGCCATTGATGTTATCCATCCAATGTATTCGTGGAGCTGTGGAAGTAGCGGACTGTTTCGGGATATTGATATAGCCGATTCATATCTTTTGTGTATCTAGATTAGGATTCAGTTTGTATATCGGGTTTACACCCAAGAGTTGTCGTTGTAGCATTTCTTTTATATTTCTTATCTCAGACTGTTGTATTGTCTATGACCCGACAGCATATTCGGGTATTTTCTCTTGCACATTTTGTTGTACTCTAGTACTATTCTCTTTTATCTAAGCATGTGTGTGTTCTTTATCATATTCAGTAGTTATTTTGTTGGTTAGTTATTGCATAGTATGTTTTTGTTTTAATTTTTTTTTTTGGCACCCTCTTTTTATAGTAATGAGTAGTTAGTTCTGTTTATTTTGGTATCGTTTGTAGATGCTGAGAATGATTCACTTGAGATTCCTGATTATTTTAGAATAGGGATGGCCACACGTTATTATTTTAATCGGGGTGTCATAGGTGGTATTAGATTTTAATGCTCACCATCAGTCTAGCCATCAAAATTACATAATAGTCCTTGAGTCTACACTCACTTTATGATCACGCTCAATCAAGTCCTAAGGCTTCTTTGTTAACACTCAAGCATACCAGCGCCTCTGCCGGGGAAACATTCTTTACTGATCGACACTCACCCAAGAACAAATGATATACGACTAATCATCCAATTTATCGTAATAAATTATTTCAATTCTTGGATCGCTATCCAAAGTCTCCTCAAATTCTTGGATCCCCTGACCACACAAGGTCCCTTAAACTCGATACTAACCACACATTGCTAGTCCTTCACAATTCGGGGGGTGGAGACATGCTAACTAAATCCCAAATCATGCATCCAACTAACACATTTCCATAGGTCCCTTTTATGAACCTAGGGTCACTCTAGGTTTACTACTAGGGAACACTCACATGGGTATTACACCAACCCACTCACCGTGGGAAAAAAACACTTCGTGTTATGTTTCTTCAAGTTCCAACACTATACGATGTCCTCAAATCATAATCATGCACTTATAACTGAGACGTTAATTTCCATACTAGTTGATCCATAGGGTCGCTCATCCTAATAAGAATGGATATTACGAGAAAATCGTACGGCCGAACACGCAGCCATAGGTGCACAGAACTTTGTGTAACACAAAAGGATACTTTAAACAAGAGTGCACCCAGTTATCGAGTTACCTTGACCATACCAATCCCAACCGCACTCTACTAAGCCAACCCGCATCGTATAATAACATGAGATAATTTTTTACTACCACAATCGATGGAATACAATCCTCGACTACCGAAACAGAATGAACACAATGAATCAGAAAGAATGAACAATTGTTCTGAGAGAAGCCCATCCGCACGCAACGGATTATGGTTTACAAAGATCGAACCTACGCCACACGCTTTTTAAGTCTACGACTCCTCCCAGATGTTCTCTTTGGATCCTAACCTAGCCACACATCCTGGCTAGAGTCACCAACTGTGATCAATCGGATCACGAACCATTCATCCCCATGAGACGAAAGCAACATACGAACCTATTATCCATTGGTAAGTCCATGATGGGCTTCCCTCCTTAGGAGTAGCGCATCCCTCTTTATCTTTGACCAATACTAACCGTTACAGCCGATGAATGGAAAATACCTTTTTCAATGATGACTTCGTCCATTTCTCAAGTCTTCATGATGTTTTGACCAACCTATCATGCCTAGGCTACTATTAGCTTTATCGTACTAAGATCATACCCCGAACGTCTCCTCAGGCAGCACCCCGCTAACTGGAATATTCACTTTATTATAACATCTAATGACATAAGGTCGTCACTGCGCCTATCTTCAGATTCTACCCAACCGAATTTATATGACGGTCACACCATATAACACCCCGCGCAATCCGACGGATGGGGTGGCCAGCCGCCACCGCCAAACCACGTCGGGAGTTAACTAAATAATTAATCATTCTTAGCATGTGACAAATATGAGACATATAAGATTCATTCCACGGGATATTAATTAAATCAGTCCCAATAAATAATAACCATTCATGCGATATAAAATCCATCATCGTGCTGATTTCTAATTCAATCCAATCTCCAATAAATATAAAACTAAATAAAATGATCCAACTACAAATATCTTAATAAACCGTAAACAACAATGGAACATATTGGCCCAACAAATCCATAATAAGATTTTCATAATAAAATGCGATGGAAAGGAAATAAATGTAACTACTTAAGCATCTAAAATAAATAAACTTCAGATGCACCTCCAAGAGGTCTCCAATAACTCCTATGCAGCCACTCCAGCGTTAAACCTGAAATGTTAGTCAACGCAATGGGTTAGAGCCCACCGCATGAATCTAAGCTACTCTCCCCAATTGGGGCCCATGGACCCAGACATTAGCATTATACATAATAAATATCACAATAAAATATTTTAAATTAACGCAATAATTATAGACGTGCGAATAAAATAAATTACCATCTATCCACATCTAAGTCAAACCTAAAGTCCAAGTCCAACTATTTGATTTTATCAAAAGTTGTCCATCTAATTTAATTCAATTAACCCGATCATTTATATTCATCATTAATATCAGTTGCGGGACTCCCGCTTAAAGTTTCTTCGTTAAAATTGATTTATCACATTATTATTGCGGTGCTGTCATTGCTTAGGCCACTAAAATGGGCCACGACATTTAGATAAGAGTCTTATTTCCTTTTTGTTTGAAACTCTGGAATAGGTCTAACCTACGACTCTCTCCTCGAGATCCAATAAAGGTCCAAAAATCTTTTTCCAAATGGCTAATGCCACAAACCACGTATAAAATCACACATTGACACTTCTAAGGATTTTGGCAGGATATAAGATGTCTTACACAACCCATAAGCCTTTAAGTATATGCTACTGACGTTACAAGGGATCCTATTCCTCGAAAGTTACATTATACTCTTCAAAACCACATCATGGAAGACTATCTAGGGTTCGCTCCTAAGTCACTCCATCGCATCATTGTTACATAGGTAACATACTTACCACCAATGGACGATAACTCTCATTATAGCTTAGAGATACAATTTTTAATCGATAATTACCAAGGCACTTACCTATAATGATAGTATCCCTCTAAACTACGATCAAGTACACATCCTCGAGTAACGACCAACACGGGTCTACATGCCCATTGAATTGTTAAATGATTACGACATGCTACTACCCCAAGGATCAAGTTCACCTAATCACATCATCATTATTAACTACCCATAAGTACCTAACCAAGGAACTTAACGCGTCTTTATCACAAAATTAGTATTGCTTAGACATGGCATTCTAGCCACCTATCCTCTACAGTTGACTTTAAACGATTAATATCTCTCATTCAATGGATGTTATTCACTTTTGTTAGCATCGTACTAGGACCCTCACATCATCAAGGGTTGACATCAAAAAACCTCACACTAATGGTGTCGTCATTATTGGCTCGCACAAACACTCGCAAATTACTGACATGTCTAAATCAGAAGTGCGAAAGCTAATGGCAACTAACTTAGCCACATGCTACCTGGCCACGTATTTCTCGTCGTGCTAATTTCCTTTACTCTAGTGTAGAGAACACAGACCAAAACCGTCACGTGTCTAGCATGACCGACCCAAAACTAACATCGGCATCGAAAGATCCACTACTGACCTCAACATGTCACTCCCTAAAGGAACCTTAATCCTAGAGCTCCGAAACCATTTATAATGCCCCGACCCGGATTTGTGGGTTACACGTGGTCAACATGGTTTGACCCAAACATTAGGTGTGAAGTGCAGTAAGACAACCTGAATAATGTCGCTAGTCTTTTTTTATTTAATTAACATTTCATATATTTAGCATACGATTCCAATTTAAACCAACTACGTGAGGGAACCGTGATAAGCATCCCCAGAATCTGAGTATATAGAGCTGCTAATGTAAAATAGAAAGAATACTTATCTGTACAACGCTCTCAAAATATGGAACAGCATCCAACCTACCATAACAAAGATAAGGGAATGAGTCGAATGCCTAATGGGAAAATATAATAATGCAATAAGGAATCGAACGGCAGAAAGGAGACCCTAACACGTTATGTCTACGTGCACATGCAACTACCACACACACACACACACACATACACACACACACACACACAAACTTTAATGCATGAAACCGTTTTTATTCCAAAAGCATTACTTATTTCGATTAATCCTCCCTAATCTTATAAAAAAAACCTCTTTTTACTTGACTTGAGATTTATTCCTTGATTTAACACGCCCACTGAAATAATTTAAACAAATATCATTTTGTTTAAGGAAAAGCACTTATTTGACCAAAATTACCTCTTTACTCATACCAAATTTACCTTAGTATTTTTCTTGAAAATCACCTTTCAACACACGTAAGGACCGCATTAGAAAATACTTATTTTTCGTTAAAAATCTTTCATAAACACTCTTCTTCTGTTAATTATGGGTTAAACCTCTTTAGGCTGCTTAATTACCCATTTGATCATTTCACTTTATCATCCCTTTTTACTTCATGGATATTCATTAATTATCTTAGGTTACTTGTCCACGTTATCCTTTAACCAAAATATTTATTTATTTCATTCTATTTAGGTTGCCTTTTCTTATATTCTCCACACAACCCATTTCTTGACATGTTCCACTTTCATTATCTTTTTTACGAAATCCTTCAAATATCTGCATACTTTTAACGAGCTCCGACGGGCTATGCTACCATATGCTTTGGCCAGTGATTTTGGGTCTTTCACCCTTGGGCTCCGGGCCCTTCTTAATTATTCTCGGTGTCATCTGAGTCCATATTAATGTGTTTTAATATTTATCAAATATCCACATTATTCCGCTTTTTACTAGCCAAAGCCAAAACTCGGGGACTTCACCCCACTTTATATTATACTTTAAAGATTATCATTCTTGTTCTTTACACACTTGTATTGATTTTATCCAAAATAACTTTCTTTTAGGACTATTTGTGTAACACCATTTTCAAATATTTTGATTTTATAAAAATGTTCCACTTTATGTAAAATTGTCATTTTACCCATTTATTTTCAAACTTGCATTTTCCCTCCATTTTCATAAGGGTTATTTCTCTAAAAATATTACTAAGTTATACCCACCAACTTTTCAAATATTTTTACTTATCAACACTCATTTCACACTTTGAAGTTAACACCCCTTTTATGTTGAAAATATCATTATTTATTTACTTCACTCATTTCACACTTTGGAGTTAACACCCTTTTCAAGTTGAAAATATCTTTATTTCAGTACTTGTTTACTAAGAGCATCCGCACTGGTGTGCGTTGGCCAAAGCTAAATTAACCTGCGTGTATCACCTTTTACCTTTCGCCCAAATGGGCAGCATGCAGTGGGGGGGATTCTTACGAACTAGAGAAGTTCGTAAGAACTTAAAGGTCATATAACAGTAACATTTTCCTTCGTGTATTTATTCACAAACGTTTATCAATTCCTCAATTCATTTCTCTGCACCTTCTTCTTCCTCCAGACAGTTCTCTTCATTCTCTTCATCTTCTTCATATCTTCCATCAGTTATTTTCATTCTTGGTTATTAATTCAACCATCTTCTTCTCCTTATTTTCTAAAACTTTTAACATATTTGTCATCAAAACAGTCCCATATAATCTCTAAATACAGTAGTCTGCCCCTAAATTTCTTCATATACTCTCAAAAACCATCCCATATAATCCCCAAATTAATTTCAAATCAGTCCCAAATTAGATTTAGAGAATCCTCCAAATCAGATCTTGTCAACACCATGGAATTAGGTAGAAAATGGAAAAAATACATTAATATCGGGAAATAAAAAAACTCGGGTCGACTTCAACAACAATTCTCGATCCTTCCGCGCCGATTCAACCATACAATCCCGTAATTGACAACTATACCCATATTTATGACGGAGTATCACACACATCGGATGGAAAAACTCCGATAATAAACGGAAATAAATTCGAATTTCGGGGGAATTGGGCGGGCCAATGAAATTGTACAAATTGATTGAAGACAAAAAACCGGATATCAAAGCAATTATCGACAGTGCCGATTTTATGTCGAATTTTTTTTCTATGGTGATGCCCAATTCCGATCAAGGTATTGTGACGGCGATGATCGAACGTTGGTGGGACACGACGCATACCTTCCAACTACCATACGTCGAGCTTGCCTTCACTCCGCTCGACTTCATAATGTTTTCCGGTAATTATTTTATTTTATTTCGTTGTACTTATATTCATAATTGTTTCAAAATGTGAAAATAATATGTTGTACTTAAATTCATAATTACTTGTTTGAAATATATTTTATGGTAATTATATTCATAGTTATTTAAATATATGACAAAAAAAATTTAATATGTACCGGCATTCTGATTGTGTTAATATATGAAAATAATTATTTATATTCATAATTGTTTCAATATGTGAAAATAATTTGTTGTGCTTAAATTCATAATTGATTGTTTGAAATATATTTTATAGTTTTTATATTCATAATTATTTAAATATATGACAAAAATTTTAAATTATGTAGATGTCCCGAGACCTGAGTTTCCAACCAACGCACCTCCAGCTCAATCTTTGACGTAGTTAGAATGGCGTGAGTCCTACATCGAAGCAGAAGATAACATTCGAGGTCTCCGTCATTTAATATTACACGAGACACGTCAGCGAGAGGATCAACTCAAAGCACGTGATGACCGCATTGAGGAGTTGGAGCGTAGACTAGCACGTTTTACTATGCCTAGTCGTGGGTTTGAGGAGGGTGGTACTAGTTCTATTCCTCCGAGTGTTTACAGACCACACCTAGCCCCACCCTCTGACCCGGTCCCGACATATGAGTCGCAACAAGCTTGGGGTAATTTATATGGGTCTGACCCTTACACGGGTCCACATGCTGATTTAGGTGCGAATTTTGAGTTCGGCTCGGGGCTCCAGTGATGTATAATGTACTATTGAAATATGTTATGAATAAATTTTGTATTGTTGTCTCAATTTAATTGTGATGATAAATGTTATGATGTATAATGTCTCATATTTATGAAAAATGTTATGATGTATAATGTCTCATATTTATTATCAAAATATATGGTAATAAAATGTATGGTAATAAAGTATATGGCACTCAAAATATATGGTAATAAAATAATCGTCACAACAATGGTTCTGAAATAAATTTATCATTTATTAGTATTGAAATAATGACTTAAGTAGTACAAACAATAATACATGATCGAAATGATTATTAGGAGTATGTGTTCAAACGCTTAGGTCGAACCTAGTACAAGTACAACAATATGGTTTCCCATTACGCACTAAACATTTAGGTAAGTAAGATCGTTGCGTATCGGAATCAACATATTCGTCGTTGTAGTTTGATATATTTGGTTCGTACTCTTCCCCATTATTTTTATATATGCATTTCGAAAAGTAATCATAACCGGAATCGGTGTAGTCGGAAATATCGTTATCTGATGCCAACGTAGAGTCGTTATATATGTTAATTAATTGTTCCTGAATGTGACGACCTGATAGCATCGCGCGTTGTGCTTTGTGATAACGTTTTAGGCGCCTCTCCATCTGCCATATCTCTTCCTCCAATAAATCAAGACAAAACATATCCGCTTCTTCGGGATACGATATTGGACAAAGTGCGGCAGCCCGATTTTTTGGCACGAATATGTGATGGTAATGGCAAAGCACCTCCAGGTCACACCTTTCATCATATTTATCTGGCCATGTGAGGTGTTCCCAAGGATACACAACTCCGTCTTTAGGTTTCGAATTGGGAGAAATTATGAATATATGGCCAAAGTCATTGAGAAAACGTCAAGAAGTACCAATTGGATATGTTTGGAAAATTATTTTTTTCCCATACCAATCGTTACCGGCAATATCTGTGTAAGAGCCATTGTAAATGGATGAATAGTAGGGAGATGAAGCCATCTTTGAAATATAAGACAATGGTAGATAAAAAATTGTTGCAATCCTTGTAATTTATTTATAGGTAATTTTAAACCTTCGAAGTTATAATTTTATTTTACAATGGTAACAAATATTTATAATAATACAAAGGCACACATACCAATGGAAAAGATAAATTATACAATAACTTGCAGGCAATAATAAATTATAATTTTATAAAGGCACACATAAAGCTGATGAAGAATGTAGTTATCATACAGTAACTTGATAAATTAACTATACATAAAGTAGTTATCATACAGTAACTTGACATACAACATATTGACAACCTGAACCCAAAATGTAGCACACTTACCAATATCAAGATAATATCTATAGCACACTTACCAAGATAATATATGTAGCACATACCAAAATATGAATATTATACAGTATATTTACATACGGTAAATTACACACACATGTAACCCAATAGGACACAGATATTATCTAGATAATATAACGCACTGATTTAGATAATTTTTTATTGCACATTTACCAATAGGACACGAAAATTAACATTTTACCTATATTATCTGTAGCACACTTATCTGTAGCATAGTTATCTGTAGCACACTTACCTATATATGATTTTACCTATAATTATAAATAGCTTTGTACAGTAAAACTATACAGGTAGAGTATAATATTTCATCTATATCTAAATTAATTTGTAACCATATTATATCATGGACTCCTCTAGTTCTAGCGATGAGGGACGTAATCTTTTGCTCGAATATACACAATTTAATGAAGGTGGATCATCCGATGATTCAGACGAGAAAATGATTATTATGATGGAGATTACCCGGTGGTGTGCTGAAAAAAATATAATTCACGGTGGGAAAGAACTCGAAACGAGACGTCGAGTGAATCGGAGGAGAGAAAGGGGACATGCAACACTATGGGAAGATTACTGTGGGGAAGATAAGGTATGTAATGAGTATTTTTTCTGAAGGAGATTCAGTATGCGGTATAGTGTTTTCAATTGCATCCTTGAATCTGTTTGCCTTTATGATAACAACTTTGTTCAGAAGAATGATGCTTGCGATCGTCAAGGTTTAAGCTCTCATCGGAAAGTGTTGGGGGCAATTCGACTGTTAGCTAATGGGGGTTCCCATGACGTGTGGTCTGAGCAGTACGCTATGAGTGAAACTACTCTATTAGAAACTGTTATTAGATTTACAGAGGCAATTGTATGAATTTTCGGTCCCCAGTACGGCAGAAATCCGACACACGGCGACGTCATAAGGTTACTCGAACAAAATGCAAATAGAGGTTTCCCAGGAATGCTAGGCAGCATTGATTGCATGCACTGGCGTTGGAAAAATTGCCCCACGGCATGGCACGCTTAATATAGTGGACGTAAATAGTCACCTACTATAATCCTTGAAGCGGTTTCCTCGTACGACCTCTGGATTTGGAAATCGTTCTTCGGTGTGCCTGGTTCTTGCAACGATTTAAATGTCTTGCATCGGTCTAACATCTTCCAGGAATAGCGCAATGGAAGGGAAGCTCCCATTAATTACACTATTAATGGAAATTCATACGACATGGGGTACTACCTTGGTGATGGCATTTACCCTCCCTACGCTGCAATAGTTAAAACTTTTAGGAACCAATAAGGGATTACAAAAAAATAGAAATTATTTTGCAAGTACCAAGAAGCGTGTAGAAAAGATGTTGAACAAGCTTTTGGTGTACTACAAGCCCGATTCGCTTTTGTTCGGGAACCTTGTAAATTATGGAATCGGGCATCACTATCAACCATAATGAAATCTTGCATTATAATGTACAACATGATTATTAACGATAAACGTAGAGATTGTCCATGGCAAAATGAATACGAATAGAATGATGTAACATCTCATATTTTGAGGGTCCAAACTAATTTCTACGATTACCTCACACGGGATGCAAAGATAAGAGATGCAACTAAACATCAACAGTTACGGAATGATTTAGTGGAGCACATTTGGAACACCCACGGTGATGAAATGGTAAGTTGAAGTTATGTTAACGTATTTCTGATATTAATTGTGTCTATTCGGTTTATTAGTTACATTTTCAATTCGTAATCGTACGATTTTTAATTTGTAATTGTACGACTATTGTATTGAAACTAAAATTAATAAATAGTACTGACATTACATATATTTAAACGTTGACATTGGATTTATTAAAATGCAAACTGTGTCAGTGTACATATACTGAAAGTAAATGACGAAAACAAAATAACGAGGATTCAATACAACTATAATAAATACTACTAGTCATTAATTGAACCGCTTGGACTTGACGTAGGGTTAGACGACCCGGCATAGTTCGATTGTAACTCGAAAATTGCAGCTTCGGTGGCAGTAACCATCGATGTTAGGTCCTTGAACCTTTTATAATGAAAATGATTTTGCATATCATTCATATTGTTCATATCTAGCTCCATGATGTACGACTACTCTAGGCCTAGGCGCGCGAGCTGATCTTATTTTTTGGTGATCTGATCTTGTTTTTTGGCGAGTTGATCAGCTCGCTTCATCTCGATGAACGCATCCATTTGAGAGTCAAAGTTAAGGGCACGATTATTCTTCCACTTTTGCTTGCTTTTAAACATTGCATTGAAGTCTTCGTAATGTTTGAGTATTATCGTGTTACAATTCAAGCTGTCAGAACGCGTTCATTGACGTGCACGTTAATTCTCAGCCTTCCTGCCTGGGGGTCTATCCGGTACGTCTCGTACCCCCGGAGTGTCATCTTCGCGTACAGGTGTAGGGATGTCATCGTTCCCCGCTGTGTTTTCTAAGTCAAATTTTGGTAAATATTTTAAAACTTGATAGCAGTTATCGAACGTAAAATGTTTGTTGGTTTCGGCGCGGTACGCGTCGCGTGCATTAGTAATCGCTTGGAATTCGTTCGTCCCGCTTCCCATATTCTTGATTTGGTAAGAAAGCTTTGCAATATATAGCATTATTTGATGCGATATATGATCATAACGTGTTGATAGCATGGATCTCGTACGAGTAATTGTAATTCCATGCATGACGTTATACTCATCTTTCACGGTGTCCCAAAATGTGCCCGATGATATCGAGTTTCCTTCAATACTTCGGGTTGTATATTTAGCATAAATGGTACATAATACTTCGTCCTCAAAAGGAGTCATATTAGGTTGTCGAGTTGTACCGGAACTAATCGGTTGAGAGGAAGACATATTTTTTGTAGAAATAAAATATATTAAGAATGGAAATAAGAAAATCACACGGAGGAAATTATACTCTCAAAATTTATAAAGGGTGAGAATGAAAATTTGTGAGGAAGGTGGGCTATATTTATAAAGAAAGTCTCCAACGGCCGTTAAATTTACCAAGAAGTAAAAACAACTTCCTACGAACTTCTTTTGTTCATAGGAATTCTTACGAGCTTCTGAAGTTCGTAGGAACTTCTTACGAACAAATGAAGTTCGTAGGAACTTCTTACGGACAAAAGAAGTTCGTAGGAATTTCATATGAGGATCAGAAGTTCGTAAGAAGTTTTTACTAATTCACTACCCATCCAGTAACTTTGCAAATCCTTTACCTTTCCTCCTTCCAATTTTTCCAACTACCTATCACCATTGTACGTGTCTCAGTTGGTAATTTTACAAATTTTTTTGTCCAAACACTCCACCATTGTGGATGCTCTAAGAACACCCTTTTGACATTTTGGAGTCTACTTTACAAAAAAATACCATTTTCCCCTTATTTCTAGATGGAGTCTTAAAACATTCATTTATCACATTTTCTACACCTTTTAACACGTTTTAAGAGCTGAAATTTCTATTTTATGTATTTCATGTCAAAACCCAATAAAACCTTCCTTAAACTTGTTTATATGTTCATCATCAAAATACTATAAGTTTATATACATAAGGAGATAAATTTAAGTCCAAAAATTCTATTTGATGTGTCTAACACATGATACATTCTAGAAATTTCGTAATATTTGCATAAACATACTTTTCAAGCCCAAAAGACATTTTTGTTTCTTCAAAACTTGAGGAAATGTCTTATTTGCATAAAAATCCCATTTTTCACAAGAAAATCTTGAGACAGTTGTTCATAAAATAGTTTCAACATTTTATTCTATAAAATGTTTAGATATAAAGATTTCTTAAAATATGTCATTTTCCTCAAATCTATTGAAATCTTTCATAAACCATTTGTATTCACAAAATCATAAGAAATAACTTTTTTAACCATATATGCATCCTACTTTTACAAACTCAAGCAACAAAACCAATGCCATGGAAAATAGAGTTCCTAAGCTAAGAGTAGAGTTTTCAACCTCAAAGAAGCTCCAGCAATGTTAGGATGAATGTAGAAGAAGATGGCACCCCCCCCCCCCCCCCCCCCCCACACACACACACACACATTATAAGGTGGCCTTAAAGAGGTTGCCTAGTTCCAATAAGCTTGTCTTCTTGAAAGCCTCATTAAAATCCCCTTCAAACTCCATGATTTCTTCTACCTTATTTTTCAAATATCCCCAACCACATCTCCATCGGTTTATAACTTTGTCCAACAATGGTGTAGGTGGTGTTTATAAGCTTAAATGTGGTGGAAAAGGGTTATACTATGGTAGTTTTCGGTGGAGGGATAGTTGTGCCAGGGTGCTGTGTGGTAGTTGGTGGAGGAAGAGCTCCAAGAACTAGAGAGCGAGAGAGAGAGAGAGAGAGAGAGAGAGAGAGAGAGAGAGATCAAATATGATTAAAATATCCCAAATGAACCAAAGATTAACTTAAATATCCCCAAAACCCTAAGGGCTAAATTCCCCAAACGCCCGTACACTCAAGCTTTCAACTAAAGGTCAATCAAGTCTTTTGTCCCACATTTTGATCTGGGCCAATGAGAGCTCGACACGTTATCCAATCCGACGATCCATGTCATGACAGCAAATTAAAAATGTACAAAAATTTTAAAGTTTCGCCCGATCGTTCGAATGACAATCCACCTCATTCGAACGAGACCCATATGACATCCCGCCCAATAAAATACCGGGAGATCAGTCCTATATCAAATTAAACGGGAATCTCAAATGGTTTCATTCTCAGCATCACTGTCGAAAACCATTTAATTACAAATAACCTATTAGGCCTGGCATCAAATTTTAAACTTTCTAATCTTTTTAACTAAAACACGCGAGTAAAACCAACCATACAAAGATATAAACAACTGAAGTGAATAAATAAATAATAACCGATAACTCTCGGTAAAACATATATACAACCATATCGAATAGGTGTGAAAGAAAAATGCCACAAATGAAATAAAAGACAACCGTTGGGCAATATGCTCGAATATTACAACAGTACCTCTTATCTAGATCACAAGGATAGAAGCGTCTAAACAATTTCCCGCCAACATCCACAGTTGCGGAAACAATGTCTGACCCGAAAGAATAATCATTCAGGCGTCCTTGTGTCTGGACACCTAAAAAGTATACGAAGGAGAAGAAAAAGAAAAATAGATACGGGTCAGAGCCCGGGTTTTGAAAAATATTTTAGCAAGTGCTTAACATACTTTTATATTTAAAATATGATACTCTCCATATTTAAACCGGTGTCGCACTTACATGAGATACCCATAACCTCCCATCTAACAGTGCACACCTAACGCATGTATTTTAAAACACCTTAGTTAGCTACCTAACCTAACTAGCACCTCGCATAACTCCCAAGTCACCATACGTTAACACGTACCCTGCGTAATATAAAATATTTTAAGCTATCGCCCAAGCTTATACATTATAATCTCTCACTTATGATTCATCCTTACATTATGAATAACTTTCACCAGTTATTTACACTATTTCACGTTTTAATGTTATTAACCTCATATATAATATTCTCATCTTTATATACATATATCACCTATTTTATTTCGGATTTATACCCCCGAGAGATCCAAAATTTATCTCACATTACAGTCTTTATTATGTCCGTATATATATGTTTCACATCTCATATAAATATATATATACAATATACTATACACATCAAGTATATCCATACTTATATATCACACACTATATAAGTATAATAACCATCCCTCAGAGCTATAACTCAATGGATGCAGTCTCTCAATGATATCATCTTCTAAGGAATTACTCACACACCATCTTGGGTACTAGCAGTACTCTCACACCGACTTGGAAAAAACCAAATCACAACGTATGGAAAGCGGTTATAGTTTCTCACCGAAAATGAGAACGAAACATACCCACCACGTCTCACTCTTGATAAAAATCACACAATATAAAATGGACGCTATGACCTGGGGACTATACGCTCCCTGCTCCTCAAGCCAGGGGCCTCACCCACATCGTGCAACTTCCCATGATAGCACTAGAGGGGTATGCTTCACACAAATATACCATTCACATACAGATATATTTATAATTATATCATATATATATTGTCTCTATACCCGTATATATATATATATATATATATATATCAACAAATCCGTCTATCCATGCCTATCGCTCGTAGCATTAGCCTGAAATCCCGAATATACATATTCGATTTAATTCCATAAGTATTCACTTACTTATAATATTGATATGCCCAAAATGCACCCTCTTACTCAGAGCAACTAACCTCGGCCAGACTCACAGCTGAGGTGACCAGAAGCCTATGACAATCGTCAGTAATATTGTCTCTCATAAGGTCGACCCTGGCCGATGTTGCAGCAACCTCATACACCAGCCTCGGTTGGTCAATAGACGGGGTCAGCAGAGTCTCATGGGCTCAATCCTCTACCAACATCATCATCGGCCCCAGCCGACATTGCGGTAGAATGTCTCATGGGTTCAATCATCTACTAACACCATCATCGGCCCCAGTCAACGTTACATCTCATACCTAACCTCAGCGAACCCACCTGACCCGAGGTCATTACGGATATTAACCTCGGACAAAGCAACAATCGGACTTCACCAATCTCATAGTCTTCCAGGCCGAAGTTGCACCAGTCAAGGACACAAGGCCGAGCATTTATAAGCATATACAAGGTTGGGAACGCGTGGACAAAATCAATTGTAACCGAATCAATCCCCTCACGTGTGGGAATATTTCGTCATCATCCTCTACATGTGATAGTGACAGATGGCTTCACTAGATTGGCTAGATCATCAAACACGTGCTCATTGCATGCTTGGGGGGTACATTGCACCCCCCCAAACACTATATATACTTGTCTTCTCCTACCTTGTAAAGGGATCCAGAAATATAAACCTTAGCCAAACTCTGTTGCATTTATAGTAGCGAGAGAAAGTGGAGTGATTGTATTACTAAGGCCATTAGAGCCCTCTTCTGATCGTGATTCTTACACTCACTTACACAATGGACGTAGGCCAGATTGGATGAACCACTTATATTTTTGTATTCATCCCCTTCTCCTCACCTCCTTCTACGTATATATATATATATATATATATATATATATATATATATATATATATATATATATATATATATATATATATACTCTCTTGTACTGCCATTGTTATCACTTGCTTGAGCTTGTCAACACCTTATCTGGTGGTGCTATTTCCAGCATCATCATTTTAGCGTCGTCTGTGGGAACGAGAAGATTCATCTCTTCTTTTTTGTAGCTTAACCTCATCGGAGACTCTGATGGTGAACCAGGCCTCACCCTTCGTGTGAAGCTATTTCACCATTGAAGGAGGTCCTTTAAGGTATTTAAGCTCTACAATATTTTTATTGCAAGCTCTTTAGTCTTAACATATGGCACCGGAGTTACCACCACCTCCTCCACCATCTGGTGTTGGAGGAAAGTTCCAGCCAAGCACCACCCCAGTCCGAGATGGCTGAGGTAGCAGCAGCCTTGAGGTCCTTGGCTACAACGCAACAAGTAATAAAGGAGCAGTTTGCCCAGCTAAGCCAAAATATGATGAGACCACCTGGGGTCTCACCGGAAATGATTACTACGGCGGCTGTTCAACCACATCCTGAGGCCAGGGGACCACCCCAGGCATCGCGAACACCTCAGCGGAGGAGGGACGTTGCTGACCCTAGACGTCTACGTTTGGGAGGCAAGGAAACCCTTGCCCTGAGGATAGGTACGATAACGTTGAAGCAGAAGATGCTCCAGCAGACTGCTGGGAGCCATATGAGGTTTCAGACAACACAGCACGTCCTATACAGCAGAACCAAGGTTGCAGAGTAAGAAGGGTCGAGGTTGGTGATGCCCAGGGAAGAGGATCAGCTTTTAATCGCTTGAGTATAGGGTAGGCCTTTGAAAGGCTCAGCTTAGTTAATGATCTGAGGTAGAGGTTATCCAGGTCGAGAAGTGTAGCTGGCTCACAGATGGAAGATGGTGAACATCGGCCTCGCCATGGCCGACCCCTACATGGCCGAAACTGTGGCCAAGAGGTCAACAAACGACGTTGTGCAGCAGCTAGGGAACCCTCAGTTCACCCCTTGGAGGTGGCTGGGGACAATCTCGTCCAGGACGACATTACTAAACCATGGAATGACTCCATTCAATGGCTGGAAGAGAAGATAGTGAACCTCATAAAAAGTCGAGACCCACTGCAAAGGGGGTTCTCAAAGGGCTCCCCATTTATGGCAAGGATTGTAAACTTTCCAACCCCTGCCAAATTCAAACCACCAATGGTGTCTCCCAAGTATGATGGAAGTACCAACCCTGTACATCATATTGAGATGTATCAGCCTGCAACAGACATTTATTCTATCACTGATGAGATGAGGTGCCGAGCTTTTTCAAGCACTTTGACGGGAGTTGCGCATATTTGGTTCACTTATCTTCCCAAAAACTCTATGGAGAACTGTAAGGGATTGGCCGAGCGATTTATACACAAATTTTATTTTGGGGTAAGACCTCAAAAGAAGATAACCCATCTACTCTATGTAAAGCAAGGCAAGAATGAGAGCCTCAGAGACTACATTGCAAGATTGAACAAGGAAAAATTGGAGGTTGAAGATTACGAAGAGAATATAGCTATGACAGCCCTTATAGGAGGACTTCAGAATGATAAGTTACTTTGGAAGCTTGCTAAAGACCCTCCTAAGTCTATGGCCGAGCTGTTAGCAGCAGCTAGCAGGGTCATGAATGCTGAAGAAGCAATAGCTGCAAAGTATGAGGATGAGAATGGAAATAGCAGCGGGAAATTCCAAAAAAAGAAGGATGGAAAGAAGAGGGCTGCAGACAACAAGCTTGCGCACTACACTCCTCTAACTGTGAGATGCAAACACATCCTCAACGAAATAAAGAATGATAGGTCCCTGAGATGGCCGAAGAAACTGAAGGCACCTCCGCATAAAAGGAATAAGAATATGTGGTATGAGTTCCACCAAGACCACGGCCATCTCACTGATAACTGATTTTCCCAAAAGGATAAGATTGAGAAGATGTTGAAATCTGGAAAACTCAAAAAGTACGTAAATGGAAGAGCTTCTAAGGGAGGAAGATACAACCCTAAAAAGAAGAGAAATGACAGGTGTCAGGAAGATGCCCCAACCAGAAGAGTTCAGGACTCGGATGATGATGATGATGATGACCCTCACCTCCCACCAAAAGACGACAATGTCCCAGTGAAGAGGGTCGGCATGATATCTTTTGGTGTTAACACCATTTTTGGAGGACTAGTAGAGGGTGGCTCAGAGGTAGCTGATCACAAAGCTCACGTGACAGAAGCCAAGTCAGTGACCAAAGTAAAGGTTGTGAACTTGGCATCTTGAGAGGTAAAACACGAGAAGAGAAAGAAGGTAGATATGGATACCCTCATATTTGGCTTCTCAAGACTTGATTTTAAAGGTATCTTAGCTCATCACGATGACTCTCTGGTAATCACCACGAGAGTGCATGGGTGTGAAGTTCAGAGGATACTCGTTGACGAGGGAAGCTCAGCAGACGTCATGTTTTGGCCCTATTTCAAGAGCTTGGGCCTCAGCAGAGCTAGGCTTGTCCCTTATCATCATCCATTGATTGGCTTCAGCGATGAAAAGGTTCATCCGCTGGGTATGTATGAGTTGGATGTGAGAATAGGGGACGAGTGGCCAAAGAGGTTGACCAGAAAAATCAATTTCTTTGTGATGGACGAAAATGTCTTATCAACTTACAACCTCATTATAGGAAGAGTATCCCTCAAGGAATTTGAGGTCGTGCCTTCAATGGTCCACTAAATGCTAAAATTGCCGACTCCCTATGGAGTAGGGGAATTGCAAGGTGACCAAACGTCGGCACGTGAATGCTACTTCAACTCTGTAGAAGAAAGAGAGGCTCATAAGAAGGAAATAACCACGTACAACATCGATACACTAATCCTAGAGACGAGACAAAGATAAAGAAGGGAGAGGCCGCGAAAGAGGTAGAATCCATCGTCCTCAATGAGGACGAGCTGGGAAAAACCATCCAAATCGACAAAGCCCTAAGACTTGAGATCAAGGAGCTGGTAAAGCTTTTGAGTAAGAGATAAAGCAATTTTGCCTGGAGCTATGCAGACATGCCAGGTATTGAACCTGAGGTCATATGCCACAAACTCAATGTTATGGAAGACGCTAAGCCCATCAAGCAAAGGAGGATAGTATACTCAAGAGAGAAGTATGATGTCATCATAGAAGAGGTCAGAAAGCTTGAAGAAGCCAAGTTCATTAGAGAGATCATATACCCTGAGTGGTTATCTAACACCGCCATCGTGCCAAAAGCTAATAGGAAATGGAGGATGTGCGTTGACTTCACTGATTTGAACAAGTATTATCCGAAAGACAGTTTCCCCTACCTCGTATTGATCAGATGGTGGATGCCATAGCTGGATATGAGCTCATGAGCTTTATGGATGCCTATTCTGGGAATAATCAGATCTTCATGAACCCAGAAGACTCCAAGACGATAGCGTTCATCACAGATAAGGGGACCTATTGCTATAAGGTTATGCCCTTCGGGCTAAAGAATGCAACAGATACTTACTAACATCTTATAAATAAGATGTTTGAGGATCAGATAGGTAGGTCCATAGAGGTATATGTAGATAGCATGCTGACGAAGAGCCTGATGGCCAACACTCACGTGGTCGACCTTTAAAGAACCTTTGATACCATGGACAAGTACAGAATGAAGCTCAACCCAGCCAAGTGTGTCTTCGGAGTAGGAGCAGGAAAGTTTTTAGGATTCATCGTCAAACAGAGGGGAATATAGGCCAACCCTAAAAAGATCAAGGCCTTACTAGAAATGAAGATACTCAGGTCTATCAAAGACGTTTAGAGGTTAACCGGATGAGTTGTTTCCCTTAATAGGTTCGTCTCAAGAGCTACAGACAAATGTCTTCCTTTTTTCAAAGTGCTTAGAAAGGCCTTTGAATGGGATGAGGAATGCGACAAGGCTTTTAAGGAGCTCAAGTCCTACCTCGGATCCCCTCTACTCCTGTCTCTGTCCATTTTGGGGGAGAGGCTGTATGTATATCTAGTTGTTTCAGAATCATCCATTAGTGCAACCATAGTAAGAGAAGATGATGGAGTGTAGAGGTCAGTATACTTAAATAGTAAAGATCTTCAAGGGTCTGAACAGAAATACCCACGAATGGAAAAATTAGCTTATGCTCTGATACACGCTTCTAGGAAGATGAAGCCATACTTCCAAGCCCACTCAATGGTTGTCCTCACTGATTCCCCACTTAGACAGGTCCTCCATAAGCTTAAAAAGTCATCGAGGTTGATGACCTGGGCCATTGAGTTGGAGGAGTATGACATTGTTTATCAACCCAGAGCTGCCATCAAGGGGCAGGCACTTGCAGACTTTGTAGCAAAGTTTACTCGGGAAGAGGTTGAGATTGAAATTAATCAGAGGGCTGCTGATGAACCAAAAAAAATGTCTTCCAAGATCTGGACGAGGTTGGGTCAAGCAGGCCCGGAAGAAGAATAGTTGAGAATGAGGAAGACATGTATATGTTCAAGTAAGGGACCTGTCATAGGGTAACTTCTCTTCAAATGAAGATATTTGGAACCTCTTCGTTGATGGGTCATCTTGTGAAAGCGGAAGCAGAACGGTGATGATAGTGTCAGCACCAGATGGTACCGACATTAAATATGCGATGAGGTTCAACTTCGAAGCTTCGAAAAATGAGTCAGAGTATGAGGCATTGATAGCAGGTCTCTCCTTGGCAAAATCCCTTAGTGTTGGTCGACTCCTAGTCCCCAGTGACTCAAGGTTAGTTGTCAACCAAATCCTGGGGGCATATGAGGCCAAAGATGAAAGGATGGCCAAATACTTGAGGAGGGTGAGAATGATGCTTGAAAGATTCAAGGAAGTGAAGATGAAAATGATACCTCTGTAAGATATCAGTCAAGCCAATGCACTCGCAAGGTTGGCCTCAACAACGAGGACATACATAAGAAGAACAGTACCAGTTGAGATTCTGCTCAAGCCAATCATTTAAGAAGAAGAGGTTGCCAGAACTTGCCTCAACTTGAATATGGGAGCCTCATGGATGGACCCTCTTATCAAATACATCAGACAGGGAGAGTTGCTAGAATTAAAGTTAGAAAGAAGAAAGCTGAGATTCAGGGCTGCCAAGTTTTCAATTATAGGAGATATTTTGTATAAGAAGGGGTTCCTACTCCCTCTCCTCAGATGTGTCTACCCTTTAGAGGTTCCACACATCTTACAAGATGTACATGAGGGCTCTTTCTCCAGTCACATAGGAGGAAGACCTTTATCTAAGAGGATAATCACTCAGGGGTACTGGTGGCCAACTTTGGCCAAAGATGCAGCGGCATATGTGAAGAAATGCAATAAGTGCCAGAGATTTTCCATCATCCCCCATCAACCTCATCAACCTATGACGTCAATCGGCTCACCTTGGCCATTTGCAGTATGGGGCATTGACTTAGTAGGACCCTTGCCAAGAGCTGCGAATAACTTTCGATTCTTAGTAGTGGCAATTGATTACTTCTCCAAATGGGTAGAGGCTGAGCCAATGATCACGATTATAGAACAGAAGACCTTCCAGTTCATCTGGAAGAACATCATATGCTGGTATAGTCTTCCAAACACCCTCATCTCAGACAATAGGACTGTGACACCCCGCCTAATTAAATACCGGGCGATCACTCCTTTATTAAATTAAATCAAGGTGAACAGTTTGGTTCATTCTTAGCATCACTGTCGTAAAAATAAACTTTCCAATTTAACACCTTAAATAATTAAGCTAAGTGTCAAAACCATATTTAAACATTACTTTCCAAATTTTTATTTAAAGAAAATAATTTATTTATTTATTAACAACATTTCAACAATTAAGAATCACACCACAATAAACCTGGAACACGATTCAATTAATTTAAAACATTCGTCAATCGAGATAAGACTTACTCATAAGATTTATCTTATCATTTTATCATACTAACCTTCCCAATAATTTAGCTTATCTTAACTTACTCATAAGATTTCAAAACCGAACAATATCATTGTTTAAAAAGAATACTTCCAATTAGCAGCACAACTTTCGTTTTAGCTTTATTAATTTATAAAGTTTCTCAGTGTCATATTATACTTTCACAAAACAAGTATTTACTATTTGAGTCATCAACCATGTCCTACTTATCAAATCACAGTAGGCAGTTTTAAATTTCCAAATCTCATATATATATTAACTACTCGTATAATATATATAAAATAACAGCACCCCAAATAGAATATGGTGCGTGCATACTTCTACTATCCAAACCCCATACCACTCATATCAAGGGGAATACAAATTTGGAATCACTCTCGAACTGTATTAACACATACACAAACAATATCGAGGCGAAGCATAGATTCCAAGTCTCTAAGAGGATGGCACATACTCGCGTCTCTTAGGACCGTCTGAACTATCAATTCGATAGCCTGTACCAAGGATATATATCTTCTAGGGTACAAGTCAATATCCCCCATGAAGGTCCCATCGAGATAAGACTGTCCCAGCGCGGTAACCTCAAGGATAGCAAGTAGCGCGGTATGTTTTTCACATGTATATAATATATGTACACACAATCATATAAATATACCACTTTTATCATATTAATATAGGTTCCTCTCGTCACCCATAATTACAACATTTATCCTTAATTTCACATTATTAGTATTACGTATAAGGTTTCATCTCTAACCTTAACTCGAAGAGTTTTCTCACTTATTACGTGACACTCGTGGACTCTATCCTTCCAAGTAGAAAATTCAGTAGGTATACCTCTATTCACTATCGTAGCTATTCGCCGTAATCTCTCACTTGAAATACGTAATTTCATCGTTCATTATATAATTATCCCAAAAGCAAAATTCTCGTCTTATAATAAAGTTCCCAACACTTATTCATGTGTCCTACTGGTCTTTCATATCTCCCAAAACATTTTATTAAGAATACCCAAGAATTATTTCACGATAAATTTAATTTAACTAATTAAACAAGGGAAATAGGAGTCTGCCAGGAGGGGTCGATCGATCGAGGTCTGGGACTCGATCGATCGAAGCTCTATGCTCGATCGATCGATCAAGCAGGTATTTTGATTTCTGCAAAATTGCAGTTACGGATTCTACCATCTATCTTCATCCAAATTCATATTTTTCAACTCCAAACGTCCCAAAAATTCTACTACTAACATTATAACATTATACCAGATGTTTTCAACGTAAAGCATGTGTATTTCTATCATTAAACATGGATAATCAACCCAAAATCTTATCTAATCATCAAGAACCCTAGAGTTTTCTTAATCATGGTTCTAATCTGTTTTTACCAGTATTTCCTTCTAATACATCATCAAAATTTCGTGGGTTATTCTTCTACATCACAAAAGATTTCCAGAATAAGGTTTAAGTCTTTCCTACATGCAAATTCCTATCAAAATTTGGGTTTTCTTCCATATATTTCATCCCTAATCATTCCTAAACTAATATGGAAATTGCACCAATGAAAATAGCAAGATAAACACTTGCCTGGGATTTTTGACGTTCTGATTTGCAGATGTTTTTGGTGTGGTTGCGTAGCCCGTTGCGCGATCTACGCGTTGGTGGTGGTTGCGGTGCAAACGGGTGGATTTCGGGCCTTGAATTTGCCTTGAGAGCTCTCTCCTTCCTCTCCTATGGCCGTCACTTGTGTTTAGAGTTTCTAACCCTAGGTGACCATCCAGATATCTGATATAACCCTTGGAATTTTCGTGGGTTTAATTACCCAAAAAGGTGAAATGTCCAAAACTCCCTCCCGGGGTACCAATTAGGCCTAAAAACGCCCCGAGACCCAAACTAAACCCCCGGGTACACTTTTCTGACTATCTCGACCCTTCCGGACGCGTTGGCGCACTCAAAACGACCATAAGAACAACTTATAAAATATTCACTTTTTATTTATCAATAATTAGTCCCGACGCGACACGAGCGCGTCCCGACTCAAATTTCCAAAATTGTCATTTTATTCTCTCGTGATATTCAATAGAACCAATATTACATATTACTTTGCTCATTAGTAATATTCAACAAATTTCCCATAATTACTAACTCTCGTCACGTTAATAATTATAACATAATTAATTTCCAGATTTTTATTAAATAATTCACTCACATTAAATTTAATAAATCCCCAAATTAATATAGCATAAAAATACGGGGTATTACAAGGACCTAGTTCAAGAATGCTTCCTTAGAAAAATACTGTGAAAGAGTGGGGATCAAGCAGTTCTTCTCTTCTCCTGGCCTACCCTAGGCAAATGGATAGACCGAGGTCACGAACCAAAACAATCCTTGATGGGATAAAGAAGAGGTTAGAGGAGGCCAAAGGGAGATGTGCAAAGGAAGTATATGCCGTATTATGGGCCTACAGGACGACAGTAAGAACACCGATGGGAGAGACCCCATTTATGTTAGCCCATAGCTCAGAAGCTGTCATCCCTATAGAGGTAGGACTTCCCACTCATAGAGTTCAGACCTATGACCCTCAGAGGAATGGAGAAGAGAGAAGACTTGATCTGGATTTGATTAAAGAAAGAAGAGAAGATGCGGAGATTAGACAGGTAGCCTACCAGCAGAGAACTGCGAGGTTCTACAACTAAAGGGTGAAATCAAGGCCTATATCTATGGGAGACCTAGTCCTAAAGAAGACGTTGCAAAAGGCAAATAAGATCTACCCAAACTGGCATGGTCCTTACAGAGTAGTTGATGAGGTTGTGCCTGGTACCTACCGACTAGAAAATCTTAAAGGGGAACCTTTCTCCAATCCTTGGAATGCAGACCACTTGAAGAAATATTACATATGATTTTACAGTTATTTCTTTATAATGCATGTATCATTTCATGAAGAGGATTTGAATGAGAAGAGCAATGTTGTGCTGATATGTTTGTTATATGCCTTAAACATAATAATTTGGTGAAAAATATGGGGTGGAACATCATTATATGATGACCTCATACCTTAAACATCATTAGTTTGGTGAAAATTAGGAAGGTAAATATCATTATATGGTGACCTCAAACCTTAAACATCATTAATTTGGTGAAATTAGGAGGGTAAACATCATTATATGGTGACCTTAGACCTTAAACATCATTAGTTTGGTGAAAATTATGAGGGTGAACATCATAATTTGGTGACCTCAGACCTTAAACATCATTAATTTGGTGAAATTATGAGGTGAAACATCATATTATGGTGACCTCAGACCTTAAACATCATTAATTTGGTAAAATTATGAGGGTAAACATCATAATATGGTGACCTCGGACCTTAAACATCATTAGTTTGTTGAAATTTATGAGGTAAACATCATAATATGGTGACCTCAGACCTTAAACATCATTAGTTTGGTATGAGGTAAACATCATATTTTGGTGATCTCGGACTTTAAACATCATTAATTTGGTGAAAATTATGAGGGTGAACATTATTATATGGTGACCTCAGACCTTAAACATCATTAATTCTAAAAATTTTGAGGGTAAACATCATTATATGGTGACCTCGGACCTTAAACATCATTAATTTGGTGAAACTTATGAGGATGAACATCATAATTTGGTGACCTCAGACCTTAAACATCATTACTTTGGTGAAATTATGTTGTGAAACATCATATTATGGTGACCTCAGACCTTAAACATCATTAATTTGGTAAAATTATGAGGGTAAACATCATAATATGGTGACCTCAGACCTTAAACATCATTAGTTTGGTGAAATTTATGAGGTAAACATCATGATATGGTGACCTCAGACCATAAACATCATTAGTTTGGTGAAATTTATGAGGTAAACATCATATTTTGGTGACCTCGAACCTTAAACATCATTAATTTGGTGAAAATTATGAGGGTGAACACCATTATATGGTGACCTCGGACCTTAAATATCATTCATTGTGAAATTTATGAGGTAAACATCATTATATGGTGACCTCAGACGTTAGGTAAGACATTCAAGCATAAAAAGAAATAATATAATCTGAAGAAGATGGGATTAATAACTATCATTGAACATTCAAAAGTTATAAATTACAAGTACAAAAATTCCATCAGAGTTCACCAAATTATGGGTACAGATAAGAAAGGAAACAAAAATTACAACTTAAAAGCTTCACAAGAAAAGGCCTAAGTCTTTGCATCTATAGTTGTGTCTTTGTGGCCGATGTTGGTCACCTCAATTGTATCATCCTGAGGATTAGCATCTTCAGTCTCAGTGACTTCCAATGGAGCAGTCTCAGCAGGAGCAGCATCGGCCTACTCAACCTCTTACAAGGCCTGAGCAAACCGGGGGTCACCAAGGCCTAGACCCTCAAAGTCTGAGGCAGTCAGACTCCCTGACTCTTTTTCCTTAGAGGCTGCCCATTTGCTAGTTACTTTGATACATCTTTCAAGTTATTCAAATCCAAAACTGATGAATTCATTAGAGACCTTATAATCCTCAATAATCTTCTCTGCATCATCCTCTAAAGAAGCCTTGACTACAGCAGCCACCTTAGCCTGCAAGGCATAATCTTTAGCCTTCAGAGCTACATCGTGGTCCTTCGTGAGCTTAGCCATGTCCCTGTATCTCTATTGAACAACTTCCTTCATCTTGTCAACCACCTTCATCTCTTTCTTCAGACGTTCAACCTCTGTATTCAAATAGGCTTGGACCTTCTCAGCTTCTTGACCCTTATCAATGAGGGGCATCTTCTTTAGGGCCCAGTCAATAAAACGGTATATGGACAAGATACCCTGCAGTAGAAGGTCAGATGTATAAGCACATGAGCTATAATATGTAAAAGTAGAGGTTACACTTGAGAAGAAAAAAAACCTAAATTAACCTGTGGAGAGTAAACTCGGCCAGTGGTGCGCCCAAAATAAAGCTTGTGATTCAAGTGCAAATCTATCGCAACAAGTAATATCCGGTAAGTACGGAATCGTGATCCACAGGGATTGAAACACTCCTAAGAGAACAGGATTGGGGTAAAGGGATTCTCTAAACGTCACAAAAGTTAAAGTGTAAAAGATGATTTAATAGTTTGGAAATGTGATTGAGAGTGATCTCTAAACTAACATTCTATTGATGATCAGTTGATTAATTAATAATTACGGAACTATGAAAAGAACTAAGATAAGATTGAGTTCAAGAAATTAAGGGGATCGAGGATCATTCTCCCACCTCGGATTCACAAAGAAGGGGATTATAGGGCTTGGTTGAAATTAATTCTAATCGAGCATAACTATTTAAGTCCGAACATCAACCATGTAGAGACTAAACTCAACAATGGAGGATTAGGGGTTAATTAATTATTGCTAGATGGGTTGGGTTTGTAGTAAAGCTTCAAACACTAACCCTTGCATGACAAGAGAAGTTAAGAAACTATGATACTCCAATACCAACACATGAAGTTCCATTAGAACAATTATAAACCAAACCCTAAATATTAAGTTCAAGCATCCAAGGTGGGATTTTGATCCCCAATCATAAGTCTAGCTACTCATAATTGAATCTACACTACACATGCTAGTTAACAACATACTTAAGTTAGTTATCTAGTTTAAACACAAACCAATGCAAGAGATGGAATTAAATGAAAGTTAAAGATAGTGGATTAGTAGAGATGAAGTAAATGAACCTTTCTTGCATTAATAACCACAATACAACTAGTAATCAAAGCTTTACAAGTTGGTGAAAACCATAAATGAACTTGACCTAGGAGAGAGAAGAGAGTGTTTTTATATATCACCAAATATCTAACAAAAGTAATCTCCCTACCAAAGAGGAAAAACAAGGGATAAATCCCCAAAATCCAACCAAAATGGCAAACTAGTAATAAGAAGAAAGTTGGAAATGCAGGGCCGAATCGATTCGGTGCCAAATCCGAATCGATTCGGAAGTGTAGAGAATTTCCCCTGTATGTAACCGAATCGATTCGGTAGTAATGGCGAATCGATTCGGGCCTGCTGTGAGAAGGAGAGTTGCCTATATGTGCAATAGTTGTCCCATGCTTCACCGAAACTTCCGTAACTTCTTCGTTCGATGTCGGATTCAAGCACCGTCGGAGGCCACGCGAAGATAAGAAGAAGGTCTACAACTTCCGTGAAGAAATCGGGATCAAAACCCGATTGCTGAAATTACCAAAATGCCCCCGACTGTGCAAGTGTCAACGGAACTTTTCCGGATCAAAACCAAACTCCCCAAAATGCATTCCCGAGACCTATAAAACCTCAATAAAGACACATACAAAGTATATATGATGAATTCAGGGGTTAGTCAATAAATGAGTATAAGAACCGGGAAATACATGCACGGAAATGATAGAATGTACAAATTAACGGGGTATAAAATACAATAAAAGTGACGAATCACACCCCCTAACTTATACATTGCTAGTCCCGAGCAATGAAGTATGAATAAACAAGGGCCAACAACGCAACCATGAAATAAGAAATATGTACAACGAAGGAAAAATGCCACTTTCGTAGGCGAACGATTGCATTTAGCGTATGCAATAAGCCGTTTTTAAACCCCTAGGTGGCCCTAGGGGACGAGTGAGGTCTCGTGAGGGTTTCCAGGGATGACACCCACAAACATCAAATCAACTCATACTATGATACGGAAAAATCCAATGCGCAGCTCAACAAATATCTAAAGAGCACAATTTATCAACAAAGTGAACGAAGCTCACACAAAAGATGGCAATTATCGGCATTAAACAAATAACTTCAATAAAAATAGAAACCATGGAAATGCGAGATAAGCGGACACATGTGGTAATTTAGATTTGCCAAAACTTTCAAAATCCATATAAAAGCTAAGGCATGCATACTCAAGTTCTCTCCGGTTGTTACACTCAACAAATGAAACACGTAGAAATGGGATGTAACACACACGGGACATGCGGGCATTAAGAGTAATTGTAAAGGGAAACTAGGCCACACACATGTCATCAATGAAGAACGTAATATAAAAGTGAAAAATACAATCTCATGAAAGGATATCGCATATTAACCAAGAGAAAAGCATTCAAACAGATTATCGCTAATGTTCGACCTTTGAATCACATCACCCTAGGATCAAATAGGACTTTTGGGGGTATAGAATTTAGGCTAGGTTAGGGTTAGGAAAAGAAAGGAATGTATGAACGGATTCAAAGTGTTCGGAATGAAAAATCGGGATAATGGGATAAAGAGGGCAATATCAAAATTGGAAAACAAGTTTTAAACCAAGCATTAAATGTATGAATTGGAGAGTGATCAAAGCTTATTGAACTATATACACAACATATACAACTTTCTCTTTCTTTTCTTTTCTTCTTTTTCTCATTTTCTCTTTTGTTTTCTTTTTGCTTTTTGCTTTCTGCTTTTTCATCACTTTTTTTTTATTACTTTCTTTTCTTTGCTTATCAAACTCTCATATGCCTAAAATTGCAATCGCAATACCACAACAACATTCAATCCCAAGTAACATTCCAAACAAAGGTATGTAAGGTGTATGTATGGGCTAAAACTCCAATTTGGAGTTGGTTATGGGAATTTGGGTTATGAAAAGAAAGGCTATATTTAGGCTCAAAGGGGTTAACGAGGGTAAGCATATAAGGGTGAGGTCAAGGCTAATATGGGTGATATGTCAAAGAGGGCCTACAATCATTTTCTAAAGTTTCATGTGATTCGTGGAACTAAACACCATTGAAAATCATGCTCAAGTGATAAATCAGTTAGTATGCAATCAAATGAAAAGAAAATGAGATCGACAACGAGTTCATTGACAAGAAAGAGATAGAGTGGGTGTATACGCTCACAAGTGATGATAAGTTTCAATTTTCACTTTTGTAAGGGTATAGCATGCGCCTTAGAATAACGAATTTGAAACACTTTAAACCAAATCATAAATAATTATTTGTGTATATGCTCAAAGCTTCACAGTTTAATTTTATGATGCTATTCACAATGCAAACAATAACGGGCTAAAGGGTAATAAATCGATGACTCAAAGCATGCTTCATAGCTATATAATAGGATATGTCGATCATATAAGTAATCATAGTAGATATGAGAGATAAAAAAAATTACTACTAACATGATAATCGGCATCACAATTGTATACAATACCCCCTAACTTGAATGAAATATTGTCCCCAATGTTAGTAGGGATAAAAAGGGGAAAGGGGTTAGAAAATAGTCACCCCGTAAGGAGTAACTCGAGAAACGCGCAACGGCATGCCTGTTACAAGTTAGTACCATAAACAATAATATATACAACAGAGATATATACAAGAACAAATATGAAACTGAAAATGAGTAATTTCATTAATAATTACGAGTTGTGTACATGGGGTACAAAAAATCAAAATTAGAAAATACAGTAAATGTACTCTCTCCTCCCCACACTAATACACAACTACAAAAATACAAACCCAGAGATCAAAATGAACAACCACAACAGTCAGCAGCAGAAACGGGATGACAGCGGCAGAGAAAACGGGGTCACAGGGGCCTACATATCATCCGGATGGCGGCGCGGGGACTCGGGCGCGGGGGGGGGTCACGAGAGGAATATGGGTCATAAAGGTACGGAGGCACAGGAGCCTCACCCCTGCGTAGGTGTGAAAATAAGTCCATCTGCGCCGGAGTAATCATCGAGATATCGCGCTCGTAAGCGCCCCGATAGGCGGCAAAATCCGCCTGGAATGAAGCGAAGCCCGACATGTACGTGCCCCTAAACTCGAAAAAATCCATCTGTAACTCATCCATCCGCACCCCGAGATACGCGATGGGGTCATCAGTAGATGGGGCTGGCGGTGGGATAGGATGAGGCACATCCAGAATATCCGGCATAGGGGCATCCTGGGCATCAGGGGCAATAGGGGCATCCGGGGCATCAAACATTCGCTTATTTCTCCTCTCCCAATAGTCCTGCCCCAAGATTTTTGCGATAGTCTTATCATTAAAAACCTTGGGCAGCCTCGGTATCTTTTCGCTGCCCATAACCTCACACCCGGTATCCCTACAAATCCGGGAAATCAGACGCGTGAAAGGAAGAGTTGTGGTACCCTTCTCGCTGTAGGCAGCGTTCACAATTTGGTGTAATATGAGGGCGGGAAGACTGATGACCATGTCATCCGATAAGAGACTATATAAGAAGAGGGCCTGCTTGTAGAGAAGGACCGCCTTGGTCTGAGTGGGGATGATGGATTTAACCGCGATGAGATGGAGGATACGATGCACATCGGGCATGCCCGAAGTGGGGAAAGTTTCACCTGCCCAAATCTTGCCGGTGCAAGACGCGTAATGAGTTGGTCTTGTGGAAGCTGAGGCGAGTCTGCAAGGACCGGGTAATGAAATAGCTCGGGGTTAGACGCCCCGCTTAGGCGTGAAGCCAAGATGGTCTTCAAAATAGTGATTCGCCTCCCTCTCACATATGCTTCATACGCGCCGCCGCGCACAGATACCAGAGAAGCGTAGAAACGGCGCACGTGGTCCTCGTTGACCTCACCGCTCATGGCCAGATGGGCCTCCCAATTGAATTTGTCCAATAATCGCCGCACAGAAGCCGGCATCTCCTCAACAATCACCTCCTTTTCAATAGCGATCGGGCGACTGGTTTTGAACATGGCCCGATACCACTCCATCTCTTCTTTGGAACGAAAAGATTCAAAACCAGTCCCTCCCCGTCCAGTAACCACATAGGAGGTTTGCTTGGTGATCGAAGGAACCTACAAAAGAATAATTCAATACACACATGATAAGTGCGATGCATAAAATCAAAGTGATCGTGAAATTCGGGGAAACTAGGTTCGGATGGTGCGCGTTGGGAAAAACGGTCGAGTAGACGTAACCGACGCACACCATACTCAAACAAAGACAATTCAAAAGGAATGTGCGATAAAAGGTGCGAAGATAGAGCATTAGCGCACAAAATCTTCACAGAGGCAATTTATCGAACACTTAGTGTGCAATGTATAGAAAGTAGGGTGAAAATAACATGTTTAATGTGAAACAACCCCAACAAATACAACTGAATCATCAAAGCATCATAAACAAGTTGTATTTGTTGGATTTATACCACAAACAATGAGATAATATGGAGCATTTGGCATAAAATTCGAATTTTTAAAATATCCCAAATAACCCTACTTTCTACACCAAGAACACTAAATAAGAATTGAAATTGAATAAAGTGGATTGAAGTAGTTACCTTGGATGAGGAAGCCTTGGATGAGGAAGCCATTGATTGAATAAGATTGGAGGAAGGGAAAATGAATAGGGAGAGGGAGATTTTGCAGGCTATGAGAGAAGAGAGAATGAGAAGAGAATGCCTAAAAAAAATAAGGGATTTTAAGTGACAGGGGAACCGAATCGATTCGGTGGTTAACCGAATCGATTCGCATTTCTCGAATTCAACACTGGAAGGGGGCCGAATTGATTCAGTGGTTAACCGAATCGATTCGCAAATGGAGACCTGACACTTTTGATTTACCGAATCGATTCGCTAGAATTGCGAATCGATTCGCAAACCCATACTTTGCTACTGGAGTGGGGGCGAATCGATTCGGTGGAAAATCGAATCGATTCGGCTTCTGGGATTTGAGTTTCTGCTTTGCTGAAACATGGTTTTTTCGAGGGTGGTTGGATTGGGCTGCTAATGGGTGGATTTTTGGACCCTAAAGATGAAATTTAATAAGTACAAAGGGTCCGGGACAAAAATTTTGCACCACACACATGCCGGGGGATGCTCGGCACAAAAACTCACAATTTCGACGTCCTATAGAGCCCCGTAAACGGGGTCGGACAATGGAATCGTGTCCGAACATGGGTCAAATGGTTCTAGGAAAGGCTTGAGACGCTGAACATTGACCTTGAACAACTTCCCATCAGATGGGTTCTCAATCTCAATTGCACCGTGATGATGGACGGTCTTAACGACAAACGACCCCGTCCACCTAGACCTTAGCTTACCCGGGAACAAATGCAACCTAGAGTCGTATAAGAGAACTTTTTGAAGAGGGTGAAATGTTTTTCGGAGTATGTGCTTATCGCGCCTCTCTTTCACCCTTTGCTTGTAAATTCTCGCGCTTTCGTACGAATCGTTCCGGAGTTCATCCAACTCATTGAGTTGGAGCATTCGATTCTTTTCGGCCTTGTCTAGATTGAAATTGAATTTCTTGATCGCCCAATAGGCCTTGTGCTCGATTTCTACTGGTAAATGACATGGTTTGCCGTACACAAGTCTAAAGGGCGGCATACCCAAGGAGGTCTTGTAGGTCGTACGATATGCCCATAAAGCGTCAGGAAGCCGAAGAGACCAATCCTTGCGGTCGGGATTGACCGTCTTCTCTAGGATGTGCTTTATCTCTCGATTGGCCAATTCATCTTGACCATTTGTTTGCGGGTGGTAGGTAGTTGCGACTTTATGAGTCACCCCATACTTTCGCATAAGAGTAGAAAACGAAGAATTACAAAAATGCGTTCCGTTATCGCTTATGATCGCCTTCGGAGTTCCGAAACGCGAAAGCATGTGTTCCTTAAGAAACTTCAACACCACCCGATGGTCATTGGTTTTGAACGCAATGGCCTCGACCCACTTCGATCCATAATCTACAGCCACCAGGATGTAAAGGTTACCAAAAGACGGCGGGAATGGGCCCATGAAATCAATTCCCCAACAGTCAAAGACTTCAAGTTCTAGAATGGGGGACATTGGCATCATGTTTCGACGGGTTATAGCACCTAATCTTTGGCAACGATCACACGAAACGCAGAATTCGTGTGCATCCTTAAAATGTGTGGGCCAATAAAGCCCGCATTGCAAGATTTTTGCGGCGGTTTTCTTGGAAGAAAAGTGGCCCCCACATGCCTCCGTGTGGGAGGAACGAATTACGCTCTCATACTCATCATCCGGGACACATCTCTGGATGATCTGATCGGGGCAATATTTGAACAGATACGGATCATCGAAAAAGAATCTCCTCACCCAACTAAAGAATTTCCTCTTCTCTTGAGGGGTTTAGTGAGATGGAATCAGTGTTCTAAAAGGCCCGCCTAGGCTTGAGGCTTGGGAGAAACGCATCGCCCATGCCTTATTACGCCTTATTCTTGGTAAAAGGCTTAAGGCACACTTTTTAAAAAAAAAATGAAGGATTAGTTAACAAATATTGGTTATGGAGCATGAATATGAGAAAGATGGCTACCAAACATATGAATATATTTTCAAAATTCAAGGTATGTATTATTTTATTATATTACTAGCCTTAGAATAATTAAAATAATAAAAAAAGGAAAAACGCCTTTTTACGCCTAGGCTCCTAAGGCTTGAGGCTCGACCTCTACGCCTCGACCACGCCTCGCGCCTTTTAGAACCTTGGATGGAATCGAACCCGTCACGAGGTAGTTCACGATATCAGCGAACCACGGCAGAGAGGAAGTGGAGAACAGTTGTTCATCCGGAAAGAATTCAGCAATGGGGAGTTGGTCCTTGGGTGCCTCAAACATTAAACGAGACAAGTGATCCGCGACAACATTTTTAACTCCTTTTTTATCTTTAATAGTCAAATTAAAATCCTGGAGTAAGAGCACCCACCTAATCAAGCGCGGCTTGGCGTCCTTCTTAGACAGAAGGTATTTGAGCGCCGCATGATCCGTAAAACAAACTATGGGGGATCCCACGAGGTATGCCCGGAATTTATCCAAAGCGTAGACAACCGCTAATAACTCTTTCTCGGTGGTCGAATAGTTCAACTGAGCACCGTTAAGAGTTCGACTCGCATAGTAAATGACATGGGGTTTCTTGTCACTTCTCTGTCCTAAAACAGCTCCAACCGCGAAGTCGCTAGCGTCACACATTAATTCGAAGGGTAGGGTCCAATCAGGAGCTTGAATTATGGGAGCGGTGGTAAGCATACTTTTCAAAGTCTCAAAATCTGCTTGACACTCATCGCTCCATTCGAAAGGTGTTTCCTTGGAGAGGAGACTACACAAGGGTCTAGCAATCGAGCTAAAGTCCTTGATGAAATGACGATAAAATCCTGCATGCCCAAGGAAAGACCTTACATCTTTCAGAGATTTAGGGGCGAGTAAGTTGGCAATGACCTCAACCTTTGCCTTGTCTACCTCAATACCGTCTGAGGAGACGATGTGACCTAAGACAATACCCTTAGTGACCATAAAATGGCACTTCTCCCAGTTTAACACGAGATTTTTCTCCACACATCTAGACAAAACCTTCTCTAGCATGGAAAGACAATGGTCATAGGAGTTGCCAAAGACGCTGAAATCGTCCATGAACACCTCTAGACCACGTTCTACCATATCACTAAACATGCTCAACATGCACCTTTGGAACGTAGCAGGCGCATTACATAACCCGAAGGACATCCTTTTGTAAGCAAATGTCCCAAAAGGGCATGTGAAGGTAGTTTTGTCTTGATCCTTGAGATCAAGTTCGATTTGGTTGTAACCCGAGTACCCATCGAGAAAACAATAGTAAGGATGGCCGGACACGCGTTCCAACATTTGGTCAATGAATGGAAGGGGAAATGATCCTTTAATATCATTGCATTAAGTTTTCTATAGTCGATGCACACACGCCACCCAGTGGTGGTGCGTTTAGTGATCAATTCCCCTTTCATGTTTTCTACAACGGTGACTCCTGATTTCTTTGGAACCACGTGAATTGGACTGACCCATTTGCTATCGGATATCGGATATATGATATCAGCATCTAAAAGCTTAATTACCTCCGCCCTCACAACTTCCTTCATCACCGGATTCAATCTCCTTTGCATCTCACGAGAGGGTTTTGCATCCTCTTCAAGATTAATTTTGTGAGTGCAAATCAAGGGACTAATTCCCTTCAAATCAGTAATTGTCCACCCAAACGCACCCTTGTATCTCCTTAACAAGTCTATTAGACCTTGTTCTTCACCCGCCTCGAGGCTTAATGAGACAACAACGGGATATGTCTCATTTTCGCCTAAATAAGCATATTTTAACTCGGAAGGCAATTGCTTTAATTCAAGTTTGGGGAATCGCACATCCGAGGGAACTTCATACGAATCACGAGGGGGTAAGTCCTCAAAAACACTACACCAATTAACATCGTCAACACTCTCGTCCTCATCTAACAACAATCTCATGAACTTGACCTCTTCATCATAAGGAGAATAGCTATTCTCCAAGTAAATCAGGTTCACAAGACATCCCTCTAAGGGGTCCGAAAAATATGTAGCATCAAAATGCTCTTGTACCACCTCCTCTAAAAAGTCCACCTCTTGGACTTCATCATCATAATCTCCCGCTTGGTTCGAAACATTGAAGATGTTCATTTCCAAGGTCATATTCCCAAATGTTAGGTTCATTTGGCCATTCCTAGTATTAATTAATGAATTGGAAGTGGCCAGGAAAGGACGACCAAGGATAATGGGGGTAGTTCTACCGCTAGGAGAAGTAGGATGGGTGTCAAGCACCACAAAGTCCACAGGAAAGTAGAATTTGTCAACCTGTATTATGACATCTTCTACTACACCCCTCGAAACCTTAACGGAGCGATCCGCTAATTGGAGGGTAATTTTTGTGGGCTTGAGGTCCCCTAGACCGAGCTGTTCATAGACATGGTAAGGTAACAAATTTACACTTGCTCCTAGGTCTAGCAAAGCCTGCTCAATTTTAAAGTCCCATATCACACATGAGATGGTGGGACATCCGGGATCTTTATATTTAGGTGGTAATTCAGATTGAATTATTGAGATAATGTTTTCGGCCAAGAAGGCTTTCTTCCTTACAAACAATTTTCGCTTAACAGTTATTAAGTCCTTTAAGAACTTAGCGTAAGCGGGGACTTGCTTGATCGCATCCAAAAGAGGGATGTTAATTTTTACCAGTTTGAACATCTCTAGTATGTCAGCGTTATTAACATTCCCCTTTTTCGACAGGAGCCTTTGAGGGTAAGGTACAGGACTAGGAAGCTTTGAAACCACATCCGACTCTAACGGGGCTTTCCCCTCTCTCTGCCTCAAGGAGGCATCTTCGACCTCTAATGGGTCGGGCGAAACCTCCTTAACGACGGTGGGGACACTAGGAGGGGTGGGCTTATCCACGACTTTCCCACTCCTTAGAACGGTTACAGCCTTAGCACAATCAGGAGGGGGATTCGAAGTTTCATTGACACTATTTTGCCCCATAGCCTTTTGAGATTGGGAAGGGAATTTTCCCTTCTCTTGGATACTCAAAGCCGAGGTCAACTTGGAGATTTCCTTTTCAAGCCTAGAATTTGTGGCTTGTTGAGAGGTTATGAAAGATTGAAGAGTCTCTTCGAGGCTCCTCTTGTTCGGGTGAGCATACAATGGTATAACCGGAGGAGGTGGTCCTTGAGGGGGACCTTGCATTTGAGCTTGGGGTGGAGGAGCTTAATTATATGGTTGCTGAAAATTAAGAGGTGGGGGATGATTTTGATAATTCGGGGGAGGTGGATTTTGAGAATGTTGGGGCTGCCCATAAGAGAAACCCGGATGGTTTCTCCACGAAGGATTATAGCCCTCACCTAAAGGAGTCATGTATTATTTCTTGTAAGTGGCCATCGCGTTGGCTTGATCGTGAAGCATCACTTTATATGCTGGGATTGTTGGACAATCCCTCGTTGAGTGATCGTCAACGTCGCAAATGGCACAAGACTCCTCTACATGTGAGGGAGAAGGATGGGATGGTTCCCGAGATTTGGCATCCATTGCCTCGATACGCTTGGAAAGTTGGGCTACTCTTAATGACATATCATCTCCTTCGGCAAGGTGATATATCCCATTGCTAGTGGAAGGTGGATTGGATGATCGAGCATTGGTTTTGCTAGGATCCGAAGCGTCCCACGCTTGGGTGGTCTCGGCACAATATTTGAAATGTGCCCACGCATCATCAGGATCTAAACCAAAGAACTCGCCGGAGCACATTGTCTCCACCATTTGTTTTGCATTGAGGGTAAGCCTATTGTGGAAAAACGAGATTAATCTCCACTTTTCGAACCCGTGATGTGGGCACTTATGAAGTACCTCATTAAATCTCTCCCAAGATCTCTCGAATGATTCACCTTCGGCTTGAGCGAAGGTTTGGATTTGACCCTTTAAAGAGTTGGTGCGATGAGTAGGAAAGAATTTCTTCAAAAATTGCGCTTGCATTTCGCGCCAACTCCCGATGGAATTAGGAGCCAAGGACCAAAGCCAAGTTTTGGCTTTGTCCTTTAAGGAAAATGGGAAGAGTTTGAGTCGTGTGACATCTAGAGGGCAGTTTTGATCGCTAAAAGTATCGCACACCTCCTCAAACTCTCTAACATGAAGGTAAGGATGTTCACTTTCCATGCCGTGGAAAGTAGGAAGTAATTGGATCATTCCGTTATGAAAATGGAATTGTGCGGCATTGTAGGGAAAAATGATACAAGACGGAGAGGTGGTCCTCTACGGTTGCAAATAATCACGCATGGTCCTATAAGGGGGGTCGGGTGCAACCCCTTGACTACCGTGCTCACTAACATTGTCGGCCATGGTTGTGGGATAGGAGTGAGACCAAGTATACGAAGAAGATGAGACCGAACTAGGACGAGAAATTGATGGTAAAGGTCTCCAATAATCCGAGGGTTCACTAGACGATGGTTCACGAATAGGATTTAAATTGCTACTACTCGCGTCTTGCATTTACAAGTGCTTTTGGATTGATTTTTGGAAACCGTGATGTCACGGTGACCACAGGGAACGATAGTGTAAAGAGAATTTCTAAACCCTAAGATAGTTGCCAATCCCCGGCAACGGCGCCAAAAACTTGGTGCGCCCAAAATAAAGCTTGTGATTCAAGTGCAAATCTATCGCAACAAGTAATATCCGGTAAGTACGAAATCGTGATCCACAGGGATTGAAACACTCCTAAGAGAACAGGATTGGGGTAAAGGGATTCTCTAAACGTCACAAAAGTTAAAGTGTAAAAGATGATTTAATAGTTTGGAAATGTGATTGAGAGTGATCTCTAAACTAACATTCTATTGATGACCAGTTGATTAATTAATAATTAGGGAACTATGAAAAGAACTAAGATAAGCTTGAGTTCAAGAAATTAAGGGGATCGAGGATCATTCTCCCACCTCGGATTCACAAAGAAGGGGATTATAGGGCTTGGTTGAATTTAATTCTAATCGAGCATAACTAATTAAGTCTGAACATCAACCATGTAGAGACTAAACTCAACAATGGAGGATTAGGGGTTAACTAATTATTGCTAGATGGGTTGGGTTTGTAGTAAAGCTTCAAACACTAACCCTTGCATGACAAGAGAAGTTAAGAAACTATGATACTCCAATACCAACACATGAAGTTCCATTAGATTAATTATAAACCAAACCCTAAATATTAAGTTCAAGCATCCAAGGTGGGATTTTGATCCCCAATCATAAGTCTATCTACTCATAATTGAATCTACACTACACATGCTAGTTAACAACATACTTAAGTTAGTTATCTAGTTTAAACACAAACCAATGCAAGAGATGGAATTAAATGAAAGTTAAAGATAGTGGAACAAGTAGAGATGAAGTAAATGAACCTTTCTTGCATTAATAACCACAATACAACTAGTAATCAAAGCTTTACAAGTTGGTGAAAACCATAAATGAACTTGACCTAGGAGAGAGAAGAGAGTGTTTTTATATATCACCAAATATCTAATAAAAGTAATCTCCCTACCAAAGAGGAAATCAAGGGATAAATCCCCAAAATCCAACCAAAATGGCAAACTAGTAATAAGAAGAAAGCTGGAAATGCAGGGCCGAATCGATTCGGTGCCAAATCCGAATCGATTCGGAAGTGTAGAGAATTGCCCCTGTATGTAACCGAATCGATTCGGTAGTAATGGCGAATCGATTCGGGCCTGCTGTGAGAAGGAGAGTTGCTTATATGTGCAATAGTTGTCCCGTGCTTCACCGAAACTTCCGTAACTTGTTCGTTCGATGTCGGATTCAAGCACCGTCGGAGGCCACGCGAAGATAAGAAGAAGGTCTACAACTTCCGTGAAGAAATCGGGATCAAAACCCGATTGCTGAAATTACCAAAATGACCCCGGCTGTGCAAGTGTCAACGGAACTTTTCCGGATCAAAACCAAACTCCCCAAAATGCATTCCCGAGACCTATAAAACCTCAATAAAGACACATACAAAGTATATATGATGAATTCAGGGGTTAGTCAATAAATGAGTATAAGAACCGGGAAATACATGCACGGGAATGATAGAATGTACAAATTAACGGGGTATAAAATACAATAAAAGTGACGAATCAGCCAGCAACGGGATGTCCGAGGAGCATAAGATATGCTTATCCTCTTCAGTCATTACCACGCCGATAGTGTCCGCGGCCTTCAGACTATGGCCGATGAGGCTATCACTGATCTTCAACTGAGAAAGACGAGCAGCCAGGGCCTCGTCTGTACAGATGGGAATGGCACAATCCCCTCTCTGAGTCTTGCCAGACCTCGCTGAAAGAGACTGCCAAACGGCAGGTTCCAAATCCTGCCTATCGGCAGTGTACCTTAAATCACCTGCCGATTGGGAGGACTAGGCCTATGCCGATCGGCAATGCCCTGGGCCTATAAAAAGGAGGTCCTGACCTTATTGCAAAGGGAACCAAGATCTGAAATCCATCACTATCAGCAAACTCAGAAAACCTCTCTCGAAGTCAGCGTGATTTTCACATCCAAATCCTTTTCCAACCTTCACTTTCATCATCTTTTTCATCAAACTTGGTGAATTAACTACTCTCCATCATCACCCAATTGCAAGGGCTGCTCTCTAACATTTAAGATCAAGCTCAAGATCTTCAAGAAGGTCCAACTTTCTCAACTCTCTCTTCAAATTCTCCTAAATTCGCATTAACTTATTTTATTACTTAACACTTTTATTCTATCCATCTCACATATCCTAATATACTTTTTATTTAGTATTATTGCACATCTCTTATTTTCATATAAATAAAACAAATAAAAACAAGAAAAAATAAGGTTCACTCATAAATTCCAAACGGGAATTCTCACACTTTTCCCACAACTAAAATACCTTTTTATACTCACACACATTTAAGAGAAGTCCCCGATTGTCTTTATGAGATAAATCCCACCCCTCGCTTTGCATATGAACTACGTGGACTTTGATGCCTCTATAGGCAACGTAGGCATCTCGGGATAAAACCCGAGACTCAAGTCCTATTCTTTCCCTTTTTTTCTATTTTTCTAAATTCTTTAACTTAATTCTCTTAGATTCTATATATTTACATATACATATATTTGTTCTTAGTGGCGCATTATTCCACAAGCGTATCGTTCCATTTTGACGATCAACGCAAGGGTAATCGCGTAAATCCTATTTTCTAATATTACTTTTAGGAACATTCCTATGGATGACTCGCTTTATCTCTTCCATGATACAAGTCGATGATTACTATCTCCACTACATATATGCATGCACATATATAACGGGGAAATAGAGGAAAATAACAACTATCCATGAGAGACCGCAAGGGTGGAATGGGTGCCTAACACCTTCCCATTCAGTAACTTAGCCTCCGAACCCTACTCGGATTATTTTTGGTTTCGTATGTATCAGTATGTCTTTAGATGCTATCCTTCAGGATGGCTCCACCTTCTTTTGTCTGTTTTAAGTAAAATAGACTAGCGGCTCCATTTTTCTACATTTTTCACCTCACACATCGCCGAAGACGGCCGAAGCACTCCCGAGAGGGATGAGCGGTACCAAAATCCTCTCATCGCGGAGATGACCCTCCTCTCTCTCTCCGTGAGGATCGGGGATGTCCACAGTGGCGACTCCGCTAGGGACTTTTATTTAAGAGGGCTAGACTCTATTTACATGGGCATTTTATTTTCGTATATACTCCCTTACTTTGGATGTTCCCCTTTTCATGTGTACCTCATGCTTATGCTTCTATTCACACACTTGTAGAAGATTCTCCATGCACACTTCGCACCACGTGCACCTAGGATCACATATGTCCACATATTACACGCATCATTTATCCATGCTTGGTATACTATTGGTACTTGGACTTTTCTCCCTGTTTGGCATGATCAAGAAAGATACTCTTATCATAAGATACTAATAAGATAATCATGCATGATTCACACGACATCACCAAAAAGCATTGTGATTTATCTAATTTTGTCCAGTAACTGAAGGGTCACTTCGTGATGGGCGCTAGTCCGGCAGGGCGCTGATCCAGCAGGGCGCAGTTAGCCTAAGCGATATGAATCTCACCTTTCATTGGCCAAGTACCTTCAACGTATATCGAACGGTTCCCCCGCATCGTACCGCTTGATCGAAGTCATAAAGGGAGGTATATCGCAAGGAACTCGTTCACGTCTGCCGAGTATATCGAATTCGCTCTCACACGTACCGTTCCCATGAGGTATATAGCGAGGCAATTAACGTACACTCAGGTATATCAAATGGCTTGCCCACACGTATCGAAGTGATGGCCCAATTATTTCAGCAAACTTTGAAGGCTAGTGCCCTCTGATGGTTTTTGTCTCTCGAGGAATCTATAATCCATAGCTGGGAGGATGTAGCTCGAGAATTCATGTCATAGTACAAATATAATGAAGAGCTTGAGGTCACCCATCGTGATTTAGAACTGCTCAAACAGAACTCTGGGGAATCAGTCAGTAACTTCATAGCCCGATAGAGAGAAAAAGTAGCCACCATAACCAATCAGCCATCCGAGGAAGAACAAGTCAACATAGTGAAGAAGAATTTTTTTCCCCATATTCAAGCAACAATGGGAGGACAATACTATCCCCACTTTTGAGCTCTCAGAGAAGTGGGAGTAGAAATCGAGGAAGGTCTTGCTAAAACGAAAGTTGAACCAAAGAAAATGTCCGGACAATTCACTCCGAGAAAATATGATAAACCTGTCAATGATGCAGTCTCAACCATCAATAACATCTCTCAACCAACCACCTCGTGGGGACCAGAAAGCTACCATGTCCCAGTTCAAAAGGAATACACCAAAATCCATACTCCCCTATCCAAAGTTTATCAGTCCCTATTAAGCCAAAACCTCATCAAGCCCTTAGACCCCCGTCCATTGCCAAATCCACTTCCAAGAAACTTCAAGGCAGATGCCCATTGCGCCTTTCACCAAACTGCTGGCCATACCACCGACCAATGCTTTCACCTTCGAAACATAATATAAGGTCTAATTGACCGGGGTACTATTGCCCCACCAGCCAATCCTAAACCAAACACTACTCACAACCCACTCCCAAATCATGCCAATGCCATCTTCTTAGAAGGGAACCCATAATTTGATCCCTCAACTCAAATCACGCCCATATACTCTCCCAAACCTCTCCAAACTTGCCCATATTTCCTCCTACACCCTGTTAGCCTCATTAATCAGGCACTGTCACTCCTTACGAGAGCATGCATCGCTGTTCATACCCGTTCTGAAAATGAAAGTATGAAATTATCAGAAGTATTAAACCAACTCCAAGAGTTTGGGTTGAAACTTCCCTCGTAGATGATCATTGATTACCAGAGGTTCAGTACGCTATTCTTTAAAGCACGAAAATGGGCCCGAGAGTCAGATAGTTGGGTGGTACCAACCGATGAAGTCAGCCTAGATGGCGTTGTCCAGATCATGGCAGAATTATTAAGGCAAACCAATAATATTTGCGAAATGACTGAGTTACTCGATACTCTGAAGTTACAAGGGCACCTGGTCCCTTCACCCTTACACCTCCCCGCAGAATGGGAGGACCTGTACGAATAAGACATTAAAGTCATGGAATACATTGACTTTACATGAAAAGACATAATTGTTGCCATCGAATGAGGGGAAGAATTCGAAGATTCAAATGGAGAGCAAGCTTCAAAGAAAACTGGCCCGATAGCCGACATGTGTGGTATTTTATCATTTGAATAACTCCTCAAAAAAAAAATAAGGTGGCAGAACAACCCGAGATTGACGAAGAAATAGGGTTCATGTTCTTCCCTTCTTTTAAATTATATGACCATATCAGGAAGGCATTACCAAATCCCAATCTTACTACCAGCCAATGACAAAGGGAAGGGTGTTGAAAACCTTCATATGCCAGAGATGACCCTCGAGAAAAGCAAGATCCTCGATCAACTGAAGAAAACTCAGGCTAACATCACTCTATGGGAGCTTTTCATGTCTTCCCAGCTGCATAGAAATGATTTGATCAAGTTACTCACTAGACCCACAGTTCCTCCTTCTACCACACTAGAAGAAATAATAAATTTAGTCGGATCCCTGAACTCTACCCGAATGCTATCATTTTCTGAAGAAGAAATCCCCAAAATTGGGCCAAACCACAATCATGCACTCAACATCTCCGTCGAAGTTATGGGGAAGATCGTACCACTCTCTCTTGTCGATAATGGATCCGCCTTAAATGTCTGCCCATTAAGAACCTTCAAATGCTTAGGACTGAATGAAAGTGACCTCGCTCCAACCTCCGCTACTGTACGTGCCTACGATAATACCCGTCGGGAAGTGATGGGATCCATTAAACTTGTAATAGGGGTTGGCCCTATAAACCCTGTCGTTGAATTCCAAGTTATTGACATCCCAGCTTGTTTCAACCGGTTGCTTGAACGACCTTGGCTCCATAGTATCAAGGGTATGTCTTCTTCACTCCATCAGAAATTGAAATTCTTCGCTCACGGATGAGTCCTCACCATTTTGGGCGACGACGACAATGCCGAGGGTGTAAGTACCAGCAATCCAATCCTTAAGATACATGACGGGTCAAATGATATACTCCTATCAAGATTTTGATTTGAGCCACTTCTACTCCTGCCAGGGTACGATTTTAAAGAAAGGGTTTGTCCAGAATACGATCATCATGGCAACGTCAATGTGACATCCACTTCATGCCCGGACTGGTCTAGGACAAAGACAGCAAGGGATAATTGAGCCCATTGAACTGAAAAAAGCTTTCCCTCCTTGTGGTTTGGGGTATAAACCGTCAAAATAAGAGCTCAAAATGATCCGCCAATCTCGACCAAAGAAAATATTAGACTGCATCCAAACTATCCTATGTGACTCCTTGAATGGACGATTCATCAAAAAAGGAGAAGACTTCCCCTTTTGTGGCTTTTGGTAACCATGGTATGACCATACAGACAATAAGATGAAGCCTGGAATGGAGATCTTTTTCCAAGACAGCTACCCATGGCTGAAAGTTCCCAACGCCATGTATAACCGCTCATCAAAGATATCGAAGAGACTGAGGAAAGTGACTCTGAGGATTCATTTAACTTACAGACACTGGGGCTGACACTATGCATGGTTCATTCAAGCACTACATCACTGGATCCACCCCGCATGATTAAAGATGTTAATACACCTCACCTCAACTGGCATGTTGCGCCAGTTCTACTTGTTGAAATCCCACCTAAATCCAACGTTTACCCCATCTCTTCTTCTGTTGTTTATCCTTGCTCTAATGTAATTGAGTCCTTCTTTGATGAGGTTCACCATGTTGTTTTTCCTATCAATGAAATAAATGAAGATTTTGAGTATCTTATTGTGCCTTACATTAATTATTTAGATTCTAATCAAACTGTTGATGATGATGATTTTGCAAACGAACAATTCTTAACTAATCTAAATAAGGTTAATAACAAACAACATAACCGTGTTCAAGTTAATGAAGAAGAAACTGTTGTTGTTAACCTCGGTTCTAGTAGCCAATTGCACGAGATTAGGATAGGGGCTACCCTCGACAAGCATAAGCGCGCATAACTCAAAGAATTACTGAAGGAATTCATGGATGTCTTCGCGTGGTTCTATGACGATATGCCTGGTATTAATCCTGAAATAGCTCAACATGAGATCCTCACTCTTTAAGATTACAAGTCGGCTAAACAAAAGTTGAGAAATCTCTGCACCGAATGGTCGCTTAAAGTCAAAGAATAATTGATCAAACAGCTGAACGTAGGCTTCATTCGTGTGATTGAATATCCCGCATGGCTAGCCAACATAGTTCTTGTACCAAAATCAGGAGGGAAAGTTCGGATATGTGTAGACTATCGAGACTTGAACAAAGCCACTCCAAATGATGATTATTCGTTACCCAATATCGAAATGATCGTGGACAACACATCTAGTCGTGCTCTCAAGTCCTTCTTCGATGGGATTACCGGATATAACCAAATCAAAATGCACCCAGATCACCAAGAAAAAATCGTGTTCATCACACCGTGGGGAACCTTTTGCTACACTGTTGTACCATTTGGTCTAAAAAATGCTAGGGCTACCTACCAGAGGGCTGCCACAACCATCTTACACGATTTGATTCACAAAGAAGTCGAGGTTTATGTGGATGATATGATTATCAAATCCAAAACTAGAGAAAGTCATGTTCCTGCTCTCTGAACGTTCTTCGAATGATTGCGATGGTATCAGATGAGACTCAATCCACAGAAATGCATCTTCGGCGTTACAAAGGGAAAACTCTTGGGATTCATGGTCAGTGAGAAGGGGATAGAAGCAGATCATGCCAAGCTAAAAGCCATACTTTAGATGCCACTTCCCCGAACGGAGAAATAAGTTCATGGTTTCCTTGGTAAATTGCAATACATCAGTCGATTCATCAGCTAGCTAACTTCCATTTGCGAACCTATTTTTAAACTCCTCCGAAAGGATTCAACCAAGGTTTGGAAGGAGGCCTGCCAAGAAGCTTTTGACCGAATCAAATAATATCTGACCTAACCAATGGTACTCATGCCACCACAACCTGATCTCCCCTTGCTCATATACTTAACCATAACCGACACTGCAATTGGGGCTTTGCTAGCCCAATACCTTGAAGAATCCCATAAAGAAAGAGCCATTTATTATGCCAGTCGCAAATTGATCGAATACGAAGTCAACTACACTGCTTTGGAAAAGGCATGTGTCATGCTTATTTGGGTCACCCAAAAGTTGCGACACTATATGCTCGCCTTCCCCATCAAACTAGTATCCCGAATAGACCCCATCAAATACCTTCTTGAAAAACCCTCCTTATCCAGCCGAATGGCCAGATGGTTGATGCTCCTGGCAAAGTTTGATATCGTGTACGTCACGTAAAAAGCCATGAAAGTAAGAGCCATCTCTGACTACCTCGCTGACTACCCCATGGAAGAAACTGATGTTTGGATCTTTAAATTTCCATATAAAAACATCTTTTGTGTTGCTCAAGACAACCTTCGATGGCAAATATTCTTTGATGGCGCTGCCAATAAAAAGGGATACGGCATTGGGATACTTCCGATCGCCCCAGATGACTCCCACACTCCCATCACTATCAAATTAGATTTCCCATGCACCAACAACATGACTGAATACGAGGCGTGTACGGTAGGCCTCAAAGTTGCTCTCAAGAAAAGAATTCAATGCCTAAATGTCTACGGGGATTCCGCCCTCATCATCAGTCAAGTGCTCAAAAAATGGAAAGTCAAGGACGAGAAACTTCAACCCTTCCATACCCACTTAGAAGAACTTGTCTCCCAATTCTGAGATATCGCCTTCCACTACTTACCTCGAGCAAAGAATAACCTAGCCGACGTCCTTTCTTCCTTGGACTCCATGGTCGACATACCCAAAGGAATAATAGTGGCCCCCTTCCTAGTTCAAAAGCAAGATAAAACATCCCACTGCTACCACATTGAGCCCATCACCAAAGAAGATCCCGAGTTAGCCAATTATTGGTACTATGATATTTGGCACCTCCTCAAGCATGGTAGGTATCCCGAAGGTTCCAACAATAAAGATCGAGTAACCCTTCGAAGACTGGCCGCCTAATACGTCATATGTCACAAATCATTGTTCAAAAGAAACTTCGATGGAACCCATCTACACTGTATCGCAGGGGCTGACATTAAAGAAATAATGCAGAAGATCCACAACGAGGAATGCGGACTCCACATGAACGGTCACATGCTTGCCAAGAAGATCATCCGGTAAGGCTACTACTGGACCATCATGGTCCAGGATTGTACCGCCTATGTCCGGAGATGCCTCAAATGCAAACAGTTTTCCAACCTTCAACACCTTCCTTCTCGATAATTATACAACATGACTTCTCCCTGATCGTTCTCCACCTGGGGCATCGACATCATAGGGAAGGTTACACCCAAGGCTTCCAACGGGCAGGAATTCATCCTAGTTGCCATTGATTACTTCACCAAATGGGTCGAAGCAGAGTCATATGCAGTTCTGAATGCCAAGAAAGTGGCCAAATTTATCAGGAAGAACATCATCTGCCGATATGAGGTCCCGCGCGAGCTAGTGTTAGATAACAGGTTGCACTTCGAGGCAGCAGTCACAGAAGTGGTCAATGAATATGGGATTCAAAGACACAAATCCTCTCCTTACTGACCTCAGACCAATGGTGCAGTCGAAGCAGTCCCTTATGCCCTTTGGGTCTATCGAACCTCAATCCGAACCTCTACTAGGGATACCCCTTACTCTCTAGTCTACGGCATGGAAGTTGTCCTACCCGTGAAGCTGGAAATACCCTCGTTACACGTCATGCTTTAGAGCAAGGTCAGCGAAGAAGACAGGTACCAAAGTCGTCTTGACGAGCTAACCCTCCTAGATGAAAGGAGATTGAAATCTTTATATCACATACAAGGGTACCATCGTCATATAGCGCGATCATTCAATAAGAGAGTCAAGGACCACGGTGTTCAGGAGGGGGATTTATCCCTCAAAGAAATAGTAGAGCCCATCTGGGACCCTAGAGGAAAATTCAAGCCCAATTGAACGGCCCATACATTGTGAAGAAGATCTTATTCGGCGATGTCGCTGTGCTTACCGACCTCGACGGGGAGGAAATGGCGCGTCCAGTCAACCTGGACTGTCTCAAGAAATTCTACCCCTAGTCCGAAATCTCAGCACGCTACGACTCTTCTCATTTCTCTTCTATTCTAAAAAAAATCTTCATTTCCCTCTACCCATAACTATGTGGGCCTAATCCTCTACAAAAACCATTTCCAGAAAAATTAAAACTTTTTAAAAAACCCCAGAGGTACGTAGGCAGCTCATACATCTTACATGAGCACGGCCCTTTCTCTTTAAAAAAGACATATTCTTTTCTTATCTCCGAGAACGACAGTTCATTCTAACATATACTTGAACAAAAGGATTATGCATGCCTTAGCGATCAGTATAGATAATTCAAAAATATAAAACTCATCAAAAGGCACAGCTGGATGATCAAAAACTTGTTTATTTGATTAATAAGAAATTACAGTGCAATTACATAAAAAAAGGAACGGATAACTCCCTTCCCCCTACCTTCATAAAAAGCCAAATAAATTCCTAAATTTATTCCCCATTACAAAAAGGCAGAACGACCTTCTCGCCAGGCATCCAGACCATTAAAAGTCTCTGTCAGTATCACCGCCACAAGATTGCAATGGTATGACATCCATGAAGTAATGGCTACAAGTTGTGGGTCCACCAGCAGTTCCCCAGTCACCAACAGTAATTTCAAAACCAAGCCCAGAACGACGGCTCCGGCATATCCAGCATCACCAACCTCCTGTAAATGCACAGACCGCAGCACCGTCGGAAGGGAAATCATTCCTCCAGTAACCAAAGATCTACCCACCGAGGGTGAGACGCGGAGAAGTGCAGCCAACAACTCTCGGGGAGATCGGGAAAACTCTGGCATAGCAGCTGCCACACTAGGATTTACTCCCAACATGGCAGAAAATTCCTCATAAGTCGGACAGGCTTCTTCCAAACCAAAGAGGAATACATGGTCTTCGGAGTACCAAAATTGTACTGCCGCCATCAGCATATTCCACTCTATGGGCCGGTTACGCCATAAAGATATTCGACGCATGTTGAAAACATCGTAGTCGACGTTGTAGGAGCACATCGCCTCCAAAGTCTCGAGGTAGTTGGCAAACTCAACACTACCAGGGAGAGCCATCTCATAGATTAAGAAAGTTAGAATGTGAACGTGTGATGAAAACACTCCACCCTTACCCCTTTTTATATTTTAAAACCCCCACAAAAGATGCAACCCTTGCATAAATCGGAAGGAACCCTGCCCCACAAGGTAACAAAGGCTGAAGAGAGTACCAATCAAAACCTTGATTGATTAGACTGGTCTGACCTGCCGATAGGCAGGACAAAGAGCTGGCCGATCGGCAACCCCCTATTTTTGGAAACTTAATTTTTTCCTCTTTTGCCAAGATCAAAAAATAAAAAACTCAATAAAAATAAATTGATATTCTCAATAGAATTTCAAAATCCCCTTCCATCTTCATATAATTTCTCATTTTAAACTTTCCTTCAAAATTCTAAAAATATTTCTTTTTACGGTTTCAGCAGCAAAGTAAAAATCGCATATGCATGCATTAATTCATTACTAATAGAAGATAATAAAAAACTCCATTACATTGCATGGATATTTTTTCCTTGTTACATCAATTTTGCAGAAAATAAAGAAAAGCAGAAAAACAACCGGACTCAGCCCGAACACACATTCTCTCTCTCACTTACCCTTTCCCCTCTCTCTCCTAAGAGCTTCCATCCCTGCAACGCGCTCTCTTTTCCCTACGGCGAGATGACGTACCACCCTTACCCGAACTAGACTCCTCCCCGGATGAGCCAGACGGCACCAAATAAGAAGGAATAGGAACCACATCCTGAATATGGGCAGTCGCCGAAGATATCCAGTCCCTCGCCCAAGTGGTGGACACTCGGACTTGCTGCAAGGAAAGGCAAAATCAATATCAAGCAGAGAAGATTGAAAAAACACCAAGAAAAAAAGAAACCAAAAGAGAAGAACATAAAGGTTTACCATAGGACGAAGGATCTCCTATGTCAAGCCCAACTCCTTCGGGTCCATCGCATGAGGACGATGCAACATAGTCACCATCTCGCCATCAGCCCGATGAATGTTGTAGGAAGGGATATGTAACTGCACAAAGGGAACCTATGAAGTCGTCACCATCGCAGATGACGACGGACCACCACCGCTGTGGGAGGACCCCACTGGCCGACTCGAACCCGCAGGAGGGAAGGGCGGCGCATCATATATGCTAGGCGCCATCAGCTAACTCATCATAAATTACATATAATCATACGGCACAGCTGTGTCGGTATATAACAAATAGGACTCGCCAATCATCGCCGCAATCATCGCGTCCTTCGATAACATCCGCTCCTGCCTCATAGACATAGGGGGCCTCGTAGGTGGCACCACCACTTCCTCCTCAGCAATCTGTCGGATCACCCTCTCCCCGAGATACCAAGAGTGGTCAAACTCATGCGCGAGTAAACGCCTCATCTGCGCGTTCACCCCAGTCGACCCCGTGTCCTGAACAGTTGTCCCCAAAGGGTAAAAGGTCACCTGAAAAATCTCTAGCAGATATAAGTCAATATGGAATCAGAGCACATAAAAACCCAAACTGAAGAAGGAAAAGTCTCACCCTATCACTATTTAGGTCATTCAAGACCTGACGCACTGCCTCCAGAGAAAGAGACTTCCTCGACTGTCGATTGGCCTTGCGCCATCGATACAACCGGCAGAAGTCCCCAACGGTCTCGTCCTTCAAAGCGATCAGCTAGGTGTTGCACCCAATCACCTCATAGAACCACGCCTGCCAAAGACAAGAATATATGATAAAAAAGAGACGCACAAGGAAAATGCGAATGCATGAAAGAAAAATGTGCAAACTAAAGAATACCTCAAAAAGATACGTGGCTCCAGTAAAAGTCTACCGGCAACACCGGCTAAATGCATCCAGAGAAAAATAAAGGGTCGTCAAAGTCAGGCTCCCCCAATCATAGAGAGGGATGTTCGAAAACATCCTCAAGTATGGCAAAAACCTTAAGTGGACAACGTCGCCGCTCGACGCCACCAGAAATCCCCCCAACACCAGCAAAATAAATAATTTGTCCATCTATCTCACCTACATCCCGTCCTCCACATTAATCACCCTACTCAGCAAAACGACCTTCAGCAATGACAAACGAATAGAGTCCCCAGATACTATCCTCCCCACATCACTAGCCTTACCCGTAAAGAGCGATCCACCTCTATTTGCTCTCCATCACAATCCAGCCACAGTAGCTGTTTCACATCTATGGGAGTCACAGTCATCTCCCCAAGGCCAAAATGGAAGGTGTGGGTAGTGTCCCACCACCTCTCCCCCAGAGCGCATAAAACCGCCGTCGAACGAGGCGTCTCATCCAACACAGACGCCAGCCTCCCAAAGCCTGCTGATGATACTACCCAATGCACCACAGGTGGAAGGTGCTCCCAGATATCCTTAAACCCCATCGTTCCGCGGGCACGCATAATCGATAAAAAACATCAGACTGTCAAAGGAAAACCTCATCAAAATCCAAGAAAAAAGGAAATCACCAAAAAAGAAAAGCCAAAAGTCATTTTGTACTTACATAACCACCAGGGTTCACCACCCTAGAAGAGCGATGAAGTGATGGCTCCCGCAGTAAAGTTCGCTCATCCGTAACTGGCTCAAATGCATCAAAAGAGTTCTCACTCCCCAAAGCAAGAGGTGCCCTGGCACTCCACTCCACATTCGCCCAGTCATCAACAGCTAACCACTCCCTGTATACCGCAGTGCTCACAAAAGCGGCCATTTTTAGGTTGCGGAATGTTAGAACGATTCGCAAAAGCAAATCGCAGAAAGAGAGAAGGCAAGAAGCTATGAAAAATGAGGAGAACCCGCCCCCTTTTTATAGGAAGCCAAGGGTCATGCCGATCGGCACTGCACCCCCTCATACTGATCGGCACTGACCTTACACCTTCTTGAGGCAGTCCAAAAGTCCGTGCCACTATCGAATGGCACCCTCCACACCATGTCAACCGGCACCCCCTTAAATTGTTGTACAAAAACTCCCAGAAAATACCAGAAAACCCTGAAAAATCCATAGAAAATTACTAAAAATCTCAGGGAGTATTTAAAACACTTTCACTAAGAAAATTTCACACTCCCTCAAGCAGAACCCCTATTTCCCCAGTGGAACTCTCAAAATCCAAGTGAACCTCCCCCCGGCAACGTCCCCAGAGGACCCCTAAAGTATCCTAAACCTCCGGTTATCTCCTATTCCCTAAAAGTCTCAAATTTCCCCGAGCAAAACATTCAAACCCTGGACCACCTAATCACTTCCCCAGTGGAATTTACAGCATCAAATTGGTTATTCCCCCGCAAAGTATCCAAACGATACAAAAGTTTCCCCATCAATCAGCTCCCCAGCTCAAATCAAAATCACGAGGAAATTTCCCCGGCAGAATTCCCCGAGAACATCACAATTTAAGCCCTCAAATTGGCTTCAACCCGCAGAATTGGTCATCTCAACCTAAGCCCTCAGAATTGGCTTCGACCCGCAGAATTGGTCATCACAACCTAAGCCCTCAAAATTACCTTCGACTCGCAGGATTGGTCATCACAACCTAAGCCCTCAGAATTGGCTTAGACCCACAGAATTGGGCTTCTCAATTTAAGCCCTCAGAATTGGCTCCGACTCGCAAAATTGGTGATCTCAATTTAAGCCCTCAGAATTAGTTTCGACCCGCAGAATTGGTCATCACAACTTAAGCCCTCAGAATTCGCTTTGACTCGCAGAATTGGTCATAACATTATAAGTCCTCAGAATCAGCTCTGACCCGCAGAATTGGTCATCACAACCTAAGCCCTCAGAATTGTCTTCAACCCGCAGAATTTGTCATCTCAATTTAATCCCTTAGAATTAGCTTTGACCTGCAGAATTGGTCATCATAACTTAATCCTTCATAATTGGCTCCGACCTGCAAAATTGTCCATCTCAATTCAAGCCCTCGGAATTGGCTTCGACCCGCAGAATTGGTCATCTTAATTTAAGCCCTTAGAATTGGCTCCGACCCGTATAATTGGTCATCACAACCTAAGCCCTCAGAATTGGCTCCGACCCATAGAATTGGTCATCAAAACCTAATCCCTCAGAATTGGCTTCGACCTGTAAAATTGGTCATCACAACTTAAGCCCTCATAATTGGCTTCGATTCGCAGAATTGGTCATCGCAACTTAAGCCCTCAGAATTGGCTTCGACCCACAGAAATGGTCATCACAATATAAGCCCTCAGAATTGGCTTCGACCCGCATAATTAGTCATCTCAATTTAAGCACTTAGAATTGGCTTTGACCCACAAAATTGGTCATCACAACCTAAGCCCTCAGAATTGGCTTCGACTCGCAGAATTGGTCATCTCAATTTCAGCCCCTTAGAATTGGCTTCGACCCGAAGAATTGGTCATCTCAATTTTATCCCCTCATAATTGGCTTCGACCCGCAGAATTGGTCATCTTAATTTAAGCCCCTCAGAATTGGCTTCGACGCGCAGAATTGGTCATCTCAATATAAGCCCTCGAAATTGGTTCCGACCCGCATAATTGGTCATCACAATTTAAGCCCTCAGAATTGGCTTCGACCTGCAGAATTGGTCATTATAATTTATGCCCTCAAAATTAGCTTCGACCCGCAAAATTGGTCATCTCGATTTAAGCCCTCAGAATTGGCTTCGACACGCAGAATCGGTTACCCCCGGAATTTCTTTAGGTCCTCGAAATTGACCTAAATCTTTGATCGTCACTTCCTTTAGACCATCCCCATTATTCCCCCTTAGGTCCTCAGAATTGGCCTCTACCCTCTGAATCGGTCATCCTCATCCCCAGGTCCTCAATATCGGCCTCGACCCTTTGAATTGGTCATCCCCTTTCAAAGGCATCATGCGGTGTCTATTTGACGTCTCTCGTTTGTTCCAAACTCACTCGTCGAGGGGCTCTGTAGACACCCCATTCTAGCACCCCCCAAACCTCTCCTTAGGTCCCTAGCACCACCCTTTATCACTACAAACCTAAGTCATAACCCGGGTACTGACCTAGAGGCCATCGGGTACTCCCAGGCTCTGTTTAACCAAAATTCAAACTCTTTAGCTCGACTGAGACTAGATGAATTTTCAAAGGGCACTGAAACCCCTTTCCAACGGTCAGTCCCGTGCACGATTCTAACTTACGGTGCAGACGAACGACCCGTTTTCCCTCGAAACCTGACCTAGAGGCCAACAGACGCTCTCAGGCTCCGTTTGACCAATGTCAACTCTTCAGCTCGATCGAGACTGAATGAATCTTCAAAGGGTACTGAAACCCCTTTCCAACGGTCCGCTCTGGGACCAATTCTGACTTACGGTATAGAAGAACGATTCGTTTTACTCTAAAAGGCCACCGGACATTTCGAGGCCCCGATTGACCAAAATCAACTCCCCAAACTGAGTCAAACTCTTTGGAATGTCGAAGTACATCTCATAACCTTTCCAACGGTCTGCCTCATGTGCGATTCTAACTTACCATGCGGACGAACGATCCATTTGCGTCCGACGATCCCCCGTCTAAAGTACCGACGAGCGTTTCCAAGCCACATTTCTCCCAAAGACGACTCTCGGACCCGGGAGCAGTCCAAAGGACTTTCGAAAGTCTCTGAAGTACCTTTCCAGCGGTTCACCCGTATGTGATTCGGATCAATGGTTTGCATTTTACAATTGTTTTTCCGAAATAACTTGAAAGACACTGCCAAACGACATATTCTAAATCCTGCCTATCGGTAGTGTGCCTAAAAACACCTGCCGATTGGCAGGACCGGGCCTATGCCGATCAGTAATGCCTTGGGCCTATAAAAAGGAGGTCCTGAACTCATTGCAAGGGGACCTAAGATCTGAAATCCATCATTCTCAGCGAACTAAGAAAACCTCTATCGAAGTCAGCGTGATTTTCACATCCAAATCCTTTTCCAACCTTCACTTTTCATCATATTTTTCGTCAAACTTGGTGAATTAACTACTCTCCATCATAACCCAAGTGCAAGGGTTGCTCTCCAACATTCAAGATCAAGCTCAAGATCTTCAAGAAGGTCCAATTTTCTCAACTCTCTCTTCAAATTCTCCTAAATTCGCATTAACTTATTTTATTACTTAGCACTTTTATTCTCTCCATCTCACATATCCTAATATACTTTTTATTTAGTATTATTGCACATCTCTTATTTTCATATAAATAAAACCCAAAAAAAAAAGAAAAAAGAGGGGTTGCTCATAAATTCCAAACGGGAATTCTCACATTTTTTCGACAACTAAAACACTTTTTTACACACACACATATAAGATAAGTCCCCTGTTGGATTTATGGGATAAATCCCACCCATCGCTTTGCATACAAACTACGTGGACTTTGATGCCTCAATAGGCTACGTAGGCGTCTCGAGATAAAACTCGAGACTCGAGTCCTATTCTTTCCCTTTTTTTCTATTTTTATAAATTCTTTAACTTAATTCTCTTTGATTCTATATATTTACATATACATATATTTGTTCTTAGTGGCGCATTATCCCACATGTGTATCGTTCCATTTTAACGATCAACGCAAGGATCATCGTGTAAATCTTGTTTTCTAATATTACTTTTAGGAACATTCCTATGGATGACTCGCTTTATCTCTTCCATGATACAAGTCGATGACTCCTATCTCCACTACAAATACACATGCACACATATCACGGGGAAATAGAGGAAAATAACAACTATCCATGAGAGACCGCAAGGGCGGAATGGGTGCCTAACACCTTCCCATTCTGTAACTTAGCCTCCGAACTCTAATCGAATCATTTTTGGTTTCGTATGTATCAGTATGTCTTTGGATGTTGTCCTTTGGGATGGCTCCACCTTATTTTGTCTATTTTTAGTAAATGGACTGGCGAATCCATCTCTCTACATTTTTCACGTCACACATCGCCGAAGACGGCCGAAGCGCTCCCGAGAGGGATGCGCGGCACCAAGATCCTCTCACCGCGAAGATGACTCTCTTCTCTCTCTCCGCGAGGATCGGGGATGGCCACAGTATAAATATCACATCCAATTTCTATGAAATCATTTCACCAAAAACCCATTTTCTCACATGAATCCCCAACCCAAAAATTCATATTTTTCACCGACTATAATATGAATTATAAACACAAATAAATTACTAAAGCAAGTTAAACACTTGCTTTGATGGATAAATTCGACGACTTCATCCCGAAAATCTGTCGGAGCTTGGCCGGATTTCTCTTCTTCTTCTCCCTTTCTTCCTCCTCTCTTTATTTTCTTTCTTCTCTTTCTCTCTCTTAGGGCTTTTAATTGGGGAAATAAGGCACCTCCCCTTATTAAACCCGAAATTGGGTGTATACCCTGAAAAACTGTTACTAAAGCCGTTTAATACAAGATTAAACCATTTAAGTAACTTCGAACTGTTTTTTGAAGAAACTCTTTTCTAGAAATCAAATCAGTTTAATCACAAGATGTGTTTAAAATTTTGTACGAGATCTGTTCAAGATTTATTAACAAGTTTTGAAAAACAAAACTAAAATCATTTTTAAATCAGCACACTAAATAGAAAGGGATGAGGAGATGTAGAAAGATTAATGACAGGATATTTTTAACGTGGTAAAACCTCACCCAACTGAGGAAACATCCACGACTCTCTCTACGGAGTAAACCAAAAATTCCACTAAGACAAATTATAACAGTTACAAACTATATAACACACATGCACACAAATCAGACCTATACAAGTTTAGGAATGTACCCACTGGCGTCCTTCTAACTATTCTGCAGTTTTGTTTGTTGATGTTGTTCTCCAGTTTGCTAACATCCAATTTGTTCCAGTTCTTTACGTCGACTCTTGTTTCAAGATCTTTTTACCAACACTTTTAGTGTGGTAGGGTGCTAGTGTTTGTGAAGGTGCTTTCTAACACATGCATGCACACACTCACGCTGATTTATACAAACAGTCCTATCAAATTACATATAAGATCTATATGTTGTGATTTTTAGTTTCTCTCTTCTTAGGAAACTTTGAACCTTATTTGACCTTTAATATTAACCCAGAATCCACGGCTATCTTGCTCAGAAGACGTTTCAACATCTTAATCAATCTCAGGTTTGGAAAATATTTTTGAGATTGAAAATCACCAGATTCCAACTACGTCAAAGGTTTTGTTTCAAAAGAATTAGAAACAAAAAATGTTTTTGTTGATTTTGAAGTTGAAAACATTTACAGAAACAAATTAACAAAAGTTTTCTCAAGATGAGAAACTATAGATGCAGATCTATGTGTAATATAACATGCAACGACTAGATCTAAGATTTCTATAAAAGTAGAAACACAGATCTAATCAAATGTTTAAGTTGAAAACAAGATCTGAGAACGAAGAGGTTACAGCATCAAACAACTAACAAACCAACACTCAAAAACTCTCAAACACTCAAGTTTGTGGTTGGAATATACTGGTTTTGAAAGAGGTTAGGGTTTGAAAGATATTAGGATGTTTTAGGGTTAGGGTTTCTAACTCTGACTCTCTCTCTCTCTCTCTCTCTCTCTACTCTCTCTTCTCTCTCTACTCACTCAAATAGACGAAGTGGAAAAAGTCTCTTCTGGCTGAGGGTTATCCTCCTTATATAGTGGGCTGAGAAGGATCGAGAAGATGGTTCAAAATCAAGGGCTACGATTTGGTCTAGGCAGTTTGACTTTGATCCAAGGGTTAGAGATAAGCGGTAGTTAAAACGCTTCTGATTGGTTTAAGAGGGATTCACCAGGATTGAATTAGAATGCATGCAGATCTTTGATTAACACGATCCAATGGTTGAGATTGATCACAGGGGTTGTCTCTTGGAAGAAACAGAAATCAAACTGATATATAAGCGACAGGTGTAGGGCTAGGATTAAACCTGAAACGCGTGTTTTGAAAATGATTACCAATACACCTTGTAGTCTCCAGCACTTTCGATTTCTACCCAAGTGAACTTTCAACCAATAAAACCAACAATCTAGAATTACATAATGACCCCAATACTTTATAAAACCAATTTTAATTAAGATAAAAAGTGTTTTAAAAATCATTTAAAATTCCCAAAAATTATTAAAAATCAATTTTAGGGAAATTAACACACACAACACACACTCAACCAATAATATGCAATATACAAGATATGAATGTAATCCTAATATGTGTGAGTGTTTGTACATATACCTTTGATTAAACAAACAAGAGGAATGAATTTTAGACAATTTCTGAGGCTTTTTGGATTCTAGGAAAGGACACGATTTTGTCACTATTTTCAAACTAGATGAACACTTATACAATGTAGACTCAAGTGAGTCAAGAGTATAAGGTGCTTCATACCCAATTGTAAAATGACTCGTGTACTCAAATGCGAGTCCCGACTAGTTCAAAAAGCCCCCGAAACCCAAATATTACCCCTGCGTACTTCATTTTGACTATTTCAGCCCATTCGGGATCAACAGTGCACTCAAAATCACCATCCGAGTCACTTATTAAAAATTTACTTTTTGAACCCAACACAACTCTATACGTGTGTTCCGAATAAAATATTACCACTCATCACTTTTGCCCGCCTGCGACATGATATAAAAATAATCCAACTCATTTACTTATTCCCGTAAGTAAATATAGTACATATAAATATTAATTTGATTATTTTCAATTAATATTTTATCCTATTATTTTATTTCTCAAATTATTAAATTACAAGCACTCGTGTAATTTAAATATCCATAAAAGTATGGGGTGTTACATACTTCTCCCCTTACAAAGGAATTTCATCCCCGAAATTTGGATATGCCTGGTAACAAATATTTTGGATCCTTAACCCCATGGCATCCTCTACTACCAAAAATTAATTCATGAAAACATTTCAGTGCCTCCACTATACACCCGATGGTGGAACCCACCTATCTAAAGGCCTACTCACTATATCCCTAGCTTAACGATAAGTTTGTTCAAAAAATTTCATACTCATATGCTCCGTCGTTCACAAGGTTTCACCTTGATAACGGTACACAGACACATTGTGATTCTACTAACAACATCCCAATAAGACGTGCCTACACATCACTGGCTCAATCATCTCAATACTAATGGAAGGCCACACATCACTAACTGCCAGCTTCCCTTATTTACCAAAGCATAAAACTCCCCTCATGAGAGAAACCACGATAACACCTGACCACTCATGTCAGTCCTTAAAACTTCGATTCGTGGTAAAGTAACTCTTTCAAAGTTCATAACCCACACAAAACAGTTTGTGGTTCACTCTATTCTTTCCCAACCATGAACTCTATTAGTCTGCCTATACATCCCATCACTGGAATCACTAATTTATTAATAACTTTCAGTTGATCGACTCAAACCAACCCTTTTACATCTACGAATGGTGTACCGGGAGATAACTTCACTATGTCTCACTTAACACCAATCCATATGCTTAATATTTCACATTATATGGTACATCTTACTCCCCTTTTCCTGGGGTATACCAAAACTGTGACCCATGCATCTTCTCCAAAATTATGCACTTCCTGGGTGTTTTTCATGTGGTAGTAATCAAAATTTTCTACCTATGCGCGAGACAACCTTAACATTTGACTGAGTAAGACTTAACCCAACTTTCCCAAAATAGTTGGGTCTTCTCTTATCAAGAGGTATCCTTTACATGTCTTTCCTCAGTCATTCAACCCATCTCGGGTGTGATAGTTCTCCTTGCACACATTTACTTAGATAGCGTCATTTTCACACGACATTCGATCCATCATACCATTCCGGCTTTGTTATAACTGCCCCATAGGCATATATTCCACACATTTATTCCTACGTCCTCTTCTCTCAGAAGATTCAATTTAGTTAATCAGGGCGCCCATACACCCATTAATCCGCGCATATTAATGTAAACATCACATACGTTTCACACGAAATACACAAAATCCTGTTGCCCTAACATTCACAGCGTGGCTATCATACTTGGGTATTCTCAATCAACCCATGGATAAAATTTTTAATTCTCATTAACATCGTTCCACCTTTCAACCTGCGGTGAAAAGAAGAAAAAAATTCCACTGCTCTCTCATGGCACTACCGGCTCCACTGGCCTTATATTGTAATATAACTTTTGACTCACAGTTATAACTAGATACTCGTATAATAACCGAGGTACCAGACTCGTGGACTAAAGACCAGACATCTCCCGACTTCCAAATATGCGTTATGTTTCATGCGTGGGATGTCTCGCAAAGCGAAATTCAAACAAGGAACTCCCCCCGATACACTACTACCTAGCATTGTCGGAACATCAAAATCCGTTAGGCCCTCAGTCCATAACACGTAACCTCAAACTCCTGTATCTTGACACAATAGTATACTCGTCCACTATATATTACACAAGAGCACGTATATCACGACGCTCTTACTATCACTAGTTTATTAGCGTCAATAAATCAAGAGTTGTGTCTCTTTGCTCGATAAAAGTCAACATACCCTGAATCACATCAATAAACATATCCCTATTCACCGAGATCAAATATAACCAAACAACATATACATAGAATTCTGCTATACAATATATCATAACATATATGCGCACACACACGCGCGTATATATATATATATATATATATATATATATGACCATCTCGTCAAAGGGATACACCGAGTCCCAATAATTTTATCCATTTAATTATACTAAGAACAATAATCCAAAATATCCTAGGGTCTAACATCTCCCAGCTCCCAAAATTTGTTGCTTTCGTGCGTGAGAGGTCTCGCAAAGCGAAATCCAAATAAGGAACCCTCTCGATACACTACTATGCAGCTCTGTAGGTTATTGAGATCTGTCGGTCCAGGACCTGAGTCTAATAATGTGTTTAAATCAATATAAATTATATCTAGGATAACATCATTCTCGTATAGCATATCACTAAAACGAGTAATCTCAATAATAATATACTCTCACTCTCCACACTCGCTGAACAACAGGAAATACATGCACATAATAATGTTATCGATATAGCCACTAAACTCGTCTCACACGCGAATCTAGCGCAGATCAAAATATTGTGACTCGCTCATGTCACCCAAGGCATACCTCATTTACCTGAGGATAAAACTTATATTTTGACCTTGCCAAATTTCCCTGACTGCTCAAATGGTTGTTGGACATGACACGCTCGTCCGAACTGCACCAAAAATTATCTTAATTACTTCCCCAACTAGGTACCATACTTTTGTCCCTTTACTCACTTCGAGCAAAAATAATGTATATGGTCCTACTCTCCACATAAAAATATCTCTTAATATAATCCACTGATCTTCAGCCACGATGGTAGTATTAGGTTTGTCCTTCTCTCGGACCGTGGTAGCCTCAGCCCTGATGGCTACCCTCATTGTTCCCTTAGCTTCGGTGGCCCTAAGGAATACACTGCTGGCCTTACTAGCCCCAACTAAATCATTCAACGCTTTTATCTCCCTTCATAAGGAAGCATTCATATTCACACTGATAAAAACACGACATTGTCAACATCTAGTTCAATCGTCCAAGCAGAATTTCCCTTAAGTGCTGGCAACTATTTCCTGAGTCCATCACCCACTTAAGGACTCATTTTTCCATTGTACCTACCTCTTAGGGCATAAAGTTATCTAGACAGGCCTCTGTCCAGTCCTCCTATGATAATTTCATAATTTCATCTACATCTCTTTCTGAACAAAAGATGAAGGAATCTGTGATCAAATCGTACCTGAGATCCTTTCATTAGCATAATATTTCACTTTCGGGTATACTACTCCCTGTTATATACCAAAGCCTCTGGGTATCTTACCTCAATTGGCTAACACAATCTCCGCATATAATAACATTACAACAAGTGGTCATCTTCAAAGACCTCACTGACTCCCTTCCATTCTAACCGCACTAGGTGAAATAAATTCAGCAGAACTTTCTCCTATAGTGGTACTTGAAAATATATACTACACCCTAGCAGTCCTTACAGCCCCATCTTCCCAAAAAATAATAGGGGTGACCTCATCTATGGTCATCATTCCCAAAATATTCTACAACTCCAACTGAGCCCTACTTCCGATTGCCTCCCCAACGGCCCTCACTGGTTGTCATTAATTGTTCAGCAAATGAAACACACCCGAACACATAAAAGATTCATTATAACTATACTATAGCAGGAGAACGAAATTTCACCAGAAGAATCAACAATCCTAAACATAGGGCTCGATATCAAATAGAAGGAAACGCTGAAAACGTAACACGTCCGTACAGATTCCTAAGGACACTAGAACCTGATGCTTTGATACCACCTATAACACCCTGCCTAATAAAATACCGAGTGATCAGTCCTATATCAAATTAAACAGGAATCTCAAATGGTTTCATTCTCAGCATCACTGTCGAAAATCATTTAATTACTAAAAACCTATTAGGCCTGGCATTAAATTTTAAACTTTCTAATCTTTTTAATTTAAACACACGAGTAAAACCAACCATATAAAGATATAAACAACTGAAGTGAATAAATAAATAATAACCGATAACTCTTGGTAAAACATATATACAACCATATCGAATAGGCGTAAAAGAAAAATGTCGCAAATGAAATAAAAGACAACAGTTGGGCAATATGCTCGAATATTACAGCAGTACCTCTTATCTAGATCACAAGGATAGAAGCGTCAAAACAATTTCCCACCAACATCCACAGCTGCGGCACCAATGTCTGACCCGAAAGAATAATCATTCAGACGTCCCTGTGTCTGGACACCTAAAAAGTATACAAAAGAGAAGAAAAAGAAAAATAGATACGGGTCAGAGCTCGGGTTTTGAAAAATATTTTAGCAAGTGCTTAACATACTTTAATATTTAAAATATGATACTCTCCATATCTAAGCTGGTGTCTCACTCACATGAGATACCCATCACCTCTCATCTAACAGTACACAGCTAACACATGTATTTTAAAATACCTTAGTTAGCTACCTAGCCTAACTAGCACCTCGCATAACTCCCAAGTCACCATACGCTAACACGTACCCAGCATAATATAAAATATTTTAAGCTATCGCCCGAGCTGATACATTATAATCTCTCACTTATGATCCACCCTTACATTATGAATAACTTTCACTAGTTATTTACACCATTTCACGTTTTAGTGTTATTAACCTCGTATATAATATTCTCATCTTTATATACGTATATCACCTATTTTATTTCGGATTTATACTCCCGAGAGATCCAAAATTTATCTCACATTCCATTCTTTATTATGTCCGTATATATATGTTTCACATCTCATATAAATAAATAAATATATATATATATATATATATATATACATATATATACACACACACATACAATATACTATACACATTAAGTATATCCATACTTATATATCACACACTATATAAGTATAATAACCATCCCTCGGAGCTATAACTCAATGGATGCAGTCTCTCAATGCTATCATCTTTCGGGGAATTACTCACACACCATCCTGGGTACCAGCAGTCAGACTCTCACACCGACTTGGTAAAAACCAATTCACAACGTATGGAAAGAGGTCATAGTTCCTCACCGAAAATGAGAACGAAACATACCCACCACGTCTCACCCCTAATGAAAATCACACAATATAAAATGGACGCTATGACCTGGGGACTATACGCTCCCTGATCCTCAAGCCAGGGGCCTCACCAACATCACGCAACTTTCCATGATAGCACTAGAGGGGTATGCTTCACACAAATATACCATTCACACACAAATATATTTATAATTATATCATATATATATTGTCTCTATACCCGTATATATATATCAACAAATCTGGCTATCCATGCCTATTTCTCGTAGCATTAGCCTGAAATCCCGAATATACATATTCGATTTAATTCCATAAGTATTCACTTACTTATAATATAAATATCACATTTTTTTATTTTAAATATTAAGCTTATCACAACTAGCTCGTATCCCAATTACATCCAAAATTCCTATTCGAATCCTAAGGGTCCTTTTCCCGTTAAAACTCTTAAAAATCACAAATTCTCACAACTTAATTTATGGCAGATTACACACCTTGCTCTAAAACAGCTATAACTCACTCTACAGAAGTCCAATTTACATCATTCAAAGTTCATTAGAAAGTTAACTTCTATACCTTTCGTTTCATATATATCTTATCATCTAATTGAAAGTACACAGAAAATGGCATGCATTTTAATTGTCTATTAAATTTTCGTAACTCAGTTATTTTGACAGCTTAAATACCTTGCACTAAAATAGCTATAAATCACTCTACATAAGTCCAATTGACCTCATTAAAATCTCATTAGAAAGATAACTTACATACATTTATTTTTATCCATATCTCATAATCTAATTCAAATTACACAAAAAATGGCATGCATTTGAATTGTCTATAAAATTTCTGTAACTCAGCTATTCTGGCAGCTTAAACACCTTGCACTAAAACAGCTATAACTCACTCTACATAATTCCAATTAACCTTATTAAAATCTGATTAGAAAGATAACATCACTGCCTTTCTTTTCATTCATATCTCATCATCTAATTCATATTATACCAAAAATGGCATGCATTTTAATTGTCTATAAAATTTTCGTAACTCAGTTGTTCTCGCAGCTTAAACACATTGCACTAAAACAGCTATAACTCGTTCTACATAAGCCCAATTGACCTCATTCAAATCTCATTAGAAATATAACTTCCATAACTTTATTTTCATCCATAAATGAGCATCCAATTCAAATCATACAGAAAATGGCATGCATTTGAAGTTATGTCAAAATTTCTGGCATATTAAAAATTATCTTAATTCAATTTCATGATTTCTTTAATCCTCACAAGAACCATTCATGATCACATATTTTGTATGAATTAATCTAAGATTTATTTATTAAGATTCTATACATCATATGGGGTTCAATTTTTCAGGTTTCATATGGTATAAATATCACATCCAATTTCTATGAAATCATTTCATCAAAAACCCATTTTCTCACATGAATCACGAACCCAAAAATTCATATTTTTCACCAACTACAATATGAATTATAAACACAAATAAATTATTAAAGTAAGTTAAACACTTGCCTTGATGGATAAATTCGACGACTTCATCCCGGAAATCTATCGAAGCTTGCCCGGATTTCTCTTCTTCTTCTCCCTTTCTTCTTCCTCTTCTTCCTCTCTTTATTTTTTTTTCTCTTTCTCTCTCTTAGGGCTTTTAATTGGGGAAATAAGGCTTCTCCCCTTGTTAAACCCGAAATTGGGTGTATACCCAATTGTAAAATGATTCGTGTACTCAAATGCGAGTCCCGAGTGGTCCAAAAAGCCCCCGAAACCCAAAAATTACCCCGGGGTACTTCATTTTAACTATTTCGGCCCATTCGGGATCAACAGTGCACTCGAAATCACCATTCGAGTCAGTTATCAAAAATTTCCTTTTTGAACCCAACACAGCTCTATACGTGTGTTCCGAATAAAATATTACCACTCGTCACTTTTGCCCGCCTGCGACATGATATAAAAATAATCCAACTCATTTACTTATTCCCGTAAGTAAATATAGTACATATAAATATTAATTTGATTATTTTCAATTAATATTTAATCCTATCATTTTATTTCTCAAATTATTAAATTACAAGCACCCGTGTAATTTAAATACCCATAAAAGTACGGGGTGTTACAATCCACTCTCGTTCGAACGATACTTCTAACGATGTCAAATCATAGGATTAAGTGGGACGTGAGAAGCACCCCCTCGTTCGAACGAAGGTGTACCACTTTCAAATGGAGCTTTTTAAAAGATTACAGAGAGCGAGGGAAATCGACCATCTTCTCAATCGTTAGAAGTCGTTCGAATCGTTCGAATGCTAATGACTTTCGTTTGAACGACTCCTAAAATCTCAATAATAACTTTAGGACATAAACTCCAATTAAATTGCGTTGGGGACACTATTACCTAAATTTAACTTATGATCCACCTCAATTAGCCCAAAGCCCAATTAGTAATACCAATTCATCAAATCATACGAGTACGATCAAAGTTATAAGGGCGGGTGTTGTATTAAATGGTTAAAATGAATTAGCAAAGTTCGGAGTGAAGGGGATAAGAGGTTTAAATAGACCCAGTTTTCCAGTTAAGGAGAACTAAACTAACGATTCCTAAAAAGGCCAACGACCAACCCAAACTCCTCATTGCCAACGAAGCCCACATGATTGTTGTTGCATGGCTTGAATAAGTAGTCAATAACTAAAGACAGAGAAAAATAATTGAGTGCAATCTTTAACCCTCCTTGACACGTTATCTTATGAAATGATATTTTAAATGGAAGGTGGGAACTTAAGTTCAAATACCTCTACCATATAGTAAAATATCAAGCTAAAGTCAACCCCCCCCCCCCCCCCCAAAAAAAAAAAAACATGAGGCCCAACACTAGACACCCTTTATACGCTTGAGGTTTCGGGTAAATTATTATATCCTATAATATACAAGGACACACAATAGCCTATAAACATATTTAAGGAGGGACCAATATCAACAATCTAAATAACATTGAGAGGTGAGCCTTGGCCAACCTTCATAATAAAAATCTCGCCAAACAAGCACAATAAACATTATCCCACCATAGGAAAGTTCCACGTGTCATACCTAGTCAAATCACGCCATTATTTCACTCTATGGAATATCACCCACGTGTTTCTCAAGGCCCAACATATGACCACAATAGAAATATATGAAATAGATATTTGAAAATATTCTCCTATATGTGCATCATCTCATTATTAGCTCACTCCTATTGCAGACATGGCTCTCTCTCTCTCCCTCTCTCTCTCCATGTCCCATGTGTGTTGTAGAACATAGCCTCGTCTCTCATCCACCATCCTATAAATAAACTCATTGTGTATCCTAAAAGTTACATGTAAGCACCCACAATTCGTAGCTTATCTTTAAGCATCTCCACACCATTCGAACTAACCAATTATGCATCTAGCAAGTTCTAATTTATTCAACCTTATCAAGGATCTCTCTAAAACCCAATGAAATGCTCAAAGGCACCCGTATATCTAGCACAACCCAGACTCCCCTCCTATCGAATGGAAAAAGCCTATATCCATTTGGCATAAACCATGTTGTACCACACTCAATCGGACCACCATATCATAATAGCAGCAAAGGTGGCAATGAAACAGTATATTCAACGATTTTCATTATCGTGTCGGATCAGTTCACTTAAATGTGTCTGACCGATCATTTCCTACCGCACAACATTAAAGTGAAGGAATCCACTGGTATTTTTAACCATAATTTCCCCCCTATAAATAAAGGCCTTTGTCTCTCATTTTAAGAGGAAAATACTCGACCAACCCATAATAACTTCTTATATACTCTGGAATAATCATTAAACCTTCATCTAATCGATTAGCAAAGCCCGATCCTACTTTCTTTACATCTCCAACAACCTTTGAAATTTGAAGAACACTCTTTTTGCTAAATTGAGTGTAGTTCACAAAATGAGAGAAATTATCTTGCACACAGTTTCAGTGGAACTAATCACACACTCTTATTATCTCCAAGTTTGTTAATTACATATGATTCATCAATGTAATCAACTCTTCTTCAAATTCCAGCATCAACACGAGACATATGACTTGTCATTTGAAGTAGACGAGCGATACAAGAATTGCTACTCGAACACCTTATTTACCCGGGGGATTGAGTAAAAATTATATGCAAAATCATATACTACTATATAATAACGAAAGCTTCGCACTACTTCACTGCACCAAATAGTCAATTAGTAACACTGTTGTAATGTTACTAAGATAATTACTAACACTAAAAAAGTGTTAGAAAAAAGGCGTGGGGAAGCAAATTACTAACACTTTTTTACCGTTACTAAATTTTGTGTTACTAACACTATTTTACCATTACTAAACTGTTATTAAATTTTGTGTTACTAACACTATTTAACCATTACTAAAGTGTTATTAAATTTTGTGTTACTAGCACTTTTTTACCATTTCAAACATTTCGTAACACACTTCTAACACAATTTTTGTAACGCATTTAGTAACAATATAGGAACGTTACTAATATTAAAAAAAATTAAAAAAATAATATTTATATATACATACACACACACACACACACACACTAAGGTATACAATATTAAAAAATGTTAACATAATGACAACAAAATAACTGTCAATCTGATTTAATTTCAATACAAATAAGTTAAATTTAAAAAAAATGGACAAAATCCCCTTTATTTATAATACTATCTACCTGTTTAAGGTATAAAAAATAGTACAATAATACAAATAGTCCGCAACAACACTAATACATATCCAGACAATAACCTCTATAAATATTAATAGCCTAAATTCCATTAATAGAAAATATATCTCAACACATATTAAATTTTTCAAACTCTTGGTATATTGACCGTTGCGTATGCCCATGTCCTTAAAGTTGACGAGTGCACGGGGAAAAAGATCCATAATATTTTTCAAACTCTTTGTACATTGTCGAGTAATATCTAGTGGCATAATGGAATGGGAAAACACTGACATTTTTATCTATTGATCCTCTTGCTTTGGTGAATTCAAGTTTCCTTTTCCCGTGCTTGATGTATTTATCTTGGATTGATTTGAACTCTCACTCTTTAGAGATGATTTATTATGGAGAACATGCCTAGGGTCGCAAGGTTTTATGCGAATTTCCCCAGCAGACTCATCTTGTGGACATAAATTTGGAATTCATTACACTTTAACCATGATATTACATCACAACTTTGCAAGATTAAATAACACTATCCATGCTCAATTTTACCTTTTGTAGTATTTAAACATATTCATGTATTATTACACACACAAAGAAGAGAACTGGCCAAGAAATGAGAAAGGGTTCATCCAATTGAAACATTGACAATCAAGTTGTCATTAATCACTGCCTCAATCTGCTCCCCTAGAAACTGGCCATTTAACAATATTCCCTCCATAATATATTGATATATTATAGTGCATCATAAATACACATATATTGGCAACCGGGGACAATCGTCCAACCCAATCTCTCCATTGCCATTATGTAGCTTGGCTATGCACACAAGTCTGTCATTTTCAGTCACCTTGGACCTCTGATTAAGCAGTTTCTCACTATTATTGTTATCCAATGCAAAAACCCTAAATAAGAAGGCACAATGTTCTTCAAGAACAGTGATGTGACCTTTATCAGTTGAAATTTTCAAGCCAAAATAAAAAATGCAGTCATACAGAATGGGAACAAATTGATGCACTTCTTTCCAAGTGACGCCTTTCATCAACTTGATATGTTAGCAAAAGGAACTGTGTAGCGTAAAGCTTATGTTCTAAATAGGCATTATATAATAGATTCTACCTTTAAGCTACGTCTGGTTTGTGGAATGTATAAATGATAACATGAACAAAAGAATAAAATATGCTACAACATATTATTTAGCACAATAAATTGTAGCATTAATTTTTCCTTTTATTCGTGTTTTCATTATACTTTTTTTAAGTCCAAACACAGTTTTAAGGTCATCAACTTTCTAATAAATAACAATTATCCTTCAAAAATTGTGAAACATAGTGAAGAAAATTAACTTCGAACAGGTGAAAATGCTCTTCACCATTTTGATTTTCACTTAGGTGAAAACTATTTCCCTCGAACCAAACAGAGCCCTCAATCAAAAATGAGATACGACCAAACTGAATAAGGATAAGTTATTTAGAAAAAATACCCTAAATCGCCATACTAATCAAAACTGATATGCGAGACCATTAAATTTAATGGAGAATCCGAGTGAAGAAATTCCCTATTATTCAAAATTCTTATGGTAAAAGTTTAAGAATGACATTATTTGAGTATTTTCATAAATAATTAATGCGTACAATCAGAACTCTTATATTTATCACATCACACAAATAAAAGAGATCATAAATATATTTAGGATGACAACTAAGGAAAAAAATATAGGAGCATGTGATGTGAGTACTTAGTGATTATGATGCAAAAGTACAAATCAGGAACAATGCAGCTAAATAGTGACCACTCTTATTTCTTCTTATGGAATGTGGATTAAACATGAGCACTTAAGCACGTTCAAATGCGTGATAAAGTTTTGAAACTCTTCGTCGAAGCAATGGTTCTAATAGGAAATAAGGAACGTTGTTTTGCCACATTTTTGCTTCATACATTTCATTCAATGCTTGTACTATCTCATCAATATTGAACCCTAAGCCTACATTCATAACAAATTATCAGAAAACACATCCAAGCTTTCATACATAACATTTCACCCCCAAATAGTGATACAAAATAAGATTCATTTGGCTTTTGTCCCCATGTTACGCTTAAAAATAGATTAATAATTTTTAACAACATATAAAGGGGTATTTTCATTTTTTTCGTAATTATTTGTAAGCTTGGGAGGTATTTACATCTGAGTGATAGTTTAGGAAATTCCTTGCATTATACCTAAAGATAAAGTGAAACAATAATACTATATCACTGTTGATACCAAATTTAATCTACTGATGTGGACCAATCCTATGAAGACGCATGGCAACTACAAACACTTCCGAGGAACCCACTCGCTCTGAGGAACAAGACTACAACGAGGAAGACTAGTTCCCCGAGGAACATTGCTTACTCCGAGGAACTCATACGCTCCGAGGAACAAACCTCTCCGAGGAAATCTTAAATACCAAGAAGCTTAGGCGGTCCGAGCAACTCAGGCGGTCCGAGTTGCATCTCGAACAAAGCATTAATAGCTAGATAACCAACAGTTCAACTGATTCATTAAATTCTTATCATTCAGAAGCACACGAAAAGAGGGCATTAAATGTATTACCCTTTCATATGTATATCATTTAATGTAGTACCCTTTCATATTACAGCCTCAGGGCTATAAATACATTGTACAATCCTCATTGGAAAAGGACCCCCAGACCGAAATTTCTTGAGATAACTTGTAATCGAGAATTCCCATACAAACAGCAATACCAAAATAGTGGACGTAGGCCATTCTTATAAGGCTGAACCACTTTAAAATTATTTGTCTCATTTATTTATCTGTGATTGAATTATTAGAGTGATCTAATTTTTTACATCAACAGATTGGCGCCGTCTGTGGGAAACGACTGGTAAAATCGTTTTCTCATCAAATACAATCTATCACAAATGGCTGATATGCCGGAATCCAGCAATCGAAACGCCGGAACCCCTCCAAATCCATCTGCTCCGCCAATTATTCTAGATCTGACTGGAATAATGGCAAATCTGGCTCAGGGCCAAACTGTCATGCAAGAAACGATGCGAAAACTCATCCAAACCCTCCTTGGCGGTGCATCAACCCATTCCGGACCACGAAGCATTCAAAGAAATACCCGTGTGCCTTCTTCACGTACTAGGCGTACTAGCTCACATCGTAATGAGGAATCTGATGATTTCTCTTATCAACCTGGGCGAACTTCGTCTGTGCGAGCCACGGATACTGAACAACATGTCACCCTCTCCCCAGAAAGGACCAGTGCATTGGGAAGGTTAAGTAGGGCTTCCCCTTTCGACCGTTTAGGTCCTAGGAGGAACAAAAGTCCTCTTAATGCAACATCGAGGAGCTTTTGACGACCATCAGATTTAAGGGAAGGATCTGCCCAGTCGCGACCAGCTGCTCGTCAAGATGGATCTTATGACCGACCAGCTGCTCGTCGAGATAAATCCCAGGAAGCCACTTCAACGCGATCAGTTGCTCGAACCAATAGGCCTGAGGAAGGAAATGATGCATGGAAAGGCTCTATTCAGAGGCTGGAGGATAGATTAGGGGAAATAGCTAAGGCCAAGAACCCTCTACAACGAACCTTTGTTCGAGGAACACCTTTTGTCCAGGACATTGTTGATTTTCCAACACCATAAAAGTTCAAAGCACCTGTTGTGACTCCCAAGTATGATGGGAAGACTGACCCTGTCCTTCATATAGAACAATATCAAGTTGCTGCTGACATCTATGTTGTCCCAGACGAGATGAGATGCAGGGCATTCTCGGGAACTCTTACCGGATCTGCTCAGATATGGTATAATAATCTTCCTCGGGGTAAGATTTCAACTTTTCTTCAACTGACCGAGTTATTCATTGGGAATTTATGCTTTGGAGCAAAGCCAGTTAAGCGAGTAGCACATTTGTTAAGTGTTAGATAAAAAGCTGGGGAGAGTATCAGAGATTATATAACTCGTTTTAATAACGAGAAACTCGAAGTCATTGATTATGAGGAGAAGACAGCGATTACCGCTTTGATGAGTGGACTGCTGCCAAACAAGTTGTACTATACTTTGGCCAAAGATACACCTCGAACCATATCGGACCTGATGGGAAAAGCGTCCAAGATTATGAATGCCGAGGAGGCTATGTCTGGAAAGAATAATATGGACGCCAAAGAAACCAAGGTGGAAGGTGATAAAGCTAAGAAGAAAGAACATAAGAATAATGGTGGTGACAAACAATCCAAAAATAGGTCGTCATGGGAGGTCTTGAGGAAATTTGATAATTACACACCTTTGAAGGTAAATATCAACCACGTCCTGGAAGAAATTAAGAACACCGAAGAGTTAAACTGGCCAAAGAAAATGAAGGCAGACCCTGACATGAGGAATAGGGAAAAATATTGCGAGTTCCACAAGGATCGTGGCCATATGACTAAAAATTGCATAGCTCTTCAGAATGAGATTGAAACACTCATCCGACGAGGAAAGCTAGCGAAGTATGTTAATCGGGGAGGCGAAAGAAGAAACAACGACCGAACTAGAGAGAGATCTGGATCTCCTCATCGAGCAGAGGAGAACAAGAAGAGAAACCATGAAGTTGATCCAGAGGATGACCCCGATCTTCCCAAGAAACCAAGGCAGCCAGAACGAGAGGTATTTTCAATACGCTTTGGTTCATTTGATTGTAATGTTATTACAGGGGGAGATGCAGGAGGAGGAGACCTTACTGCAGAAAGAAAAGCTTACCTCGGTGAGGCTCAAGCTTGCTCGTACATTCAGCGAATAAATTTAGCTGAGGAAGATCGCCCGAGAAAGGTGAAAAAGGATAAGTTGGTCATTGGGTTCTCAAAGAACGACCTTGCAGGTGTTCTATATCCTCATGATGACCCGCTGGTGATCAAAATGAGGATGAAGGAGGTTATGATTTAAAGAGTACTGGTCGACAATGGTAGCTCGACAGACATCATGTTCTACTCGTGTTTCGATAGTTTAAATCTAAAGTTATCTCAACTGGAGCCTTACCACAGACCCCTCATCGGTTTTGCTGGCGAGAAAGTATTTCCACTTGGGACGATCAAGTTGGATATATTCATTGGTACGTGGCCTGCTTGTCGAATAGAAAGAATACGTTTCTTCGTGATGGATAAGAATGTCCAATCATTGTACAATATCATCATGGGAAGAGTAGGATTGAAGAAGTTCGAGGCTGTACCGTGTACAGTGCATCAATGCCTAAAATTTCCAACAAATTTTGGAGTAGGAGTTGTGAAAGGTGATCAGAAAGTAGCTCGGAAATGCTATTATTCATCCGCCGAGCAAGAAGAACTGGAAGAATCAAAGAAAAAGACCACTACCTATCAAGTGGATGAAGGTGCAGAAATTGAAACATTGGATCCTCGAGATGAGTCGCAACTCGTGAAGGGTCAAGTGGTGGAAGCTACTGAAAACATCATTCTGGACGATGAGCACCCTGAACGAACTACTCAAATAGGTTCATCGTTGGAAGCCTCATTAAAATAAGAATTGACAACTTTCCTTAAAAGCAAAAGACAAACTTTTGCGTGGAGTCATGAAGATATGCATGCGATAGACCCAAACTTCTTATGTCACGAGCTCAATGTGAATAAGGAAATCAAGCCTGTGAAGCAGAGAAGAAGAGTATTCAGTCCCGAGAAGAATCAAGCTATACGGGAGGAAGTCGAGAAGCTCCAGAAAGCTTGTTTCATTGAAGATGTTAAATATCCAGATTGGTTAGCTAATGTGGTGATGGTAAAGAAGAAGAATAACAAGTGGAGGATGTGTGTAGACTTCACCGACCTCAACAAAGCATGCCCAAAGGATCACTTTCCACTGACCCGAATTGACCAACTGGTGGATGCTACCTCGGGACACGAGTTGTAAAGCTTCATGGATGCTTACTCTGGTTACAATCAGATTAAAATGAAACCTGAAGACAGGGAAAGTACTTCTTTCATTACCCCTAAGGGAACTTATTGTTATAATGTTATGCCTTTTGGTTTGAAAAATGCAGGTGCGACATATCAGAGGCTGATGAACAAGGTCTTTGCTGAACAAATCTGTGACAATATGGAAGTCTATGTTGACGACATGCTGACAAAAAGCAAGAAAGCTGCCTAGCATGTAGTTGACTTAAGTCAGATTTTTGATCAACTAGATAAATATCAAATGAAGCTGAACCTGACGAAGTGCATATTTGGAGTACGAGAAGGCATATTCCTCGGGTACATTGTCAATCAACGAGGCATTGAAGCAAATCCTGAAAAGATCAAAGCTCTATTAGGGCTGCGATCTCCAACGACGAAGAAGGAAGTACAGAGTCTCACAGGACGAGTAGCGACACTCAACAGATTTGTGTCGCGAGCAACTGATAGATGTCTCCCATTCTTCAAGACACTCAGAAAGACTTTTGAGTGGAATGATGAATGTGAGAAGGCTTTTCAAGACTTGAAGAAATACTTGGGATCACCTCCACTGTTGTCCAGGCCAATGATGGGAGAAAAATTGTACCTGTACCTAGCAGTGTTCGAAAATGCAGTTAGCTCGACGTTGATCAGAGTGGAGAATGGAGTACAAAAGCCAATTTACTACACAAGTAAGGCTTTCCGAGGAGCAGAGATCGGATATCCAAGGCTGGAGAAATTGGCACTGGCGCTGATTGAGGCGAGTAGGAGAATGAGGCCATACATCCAGGCTCATACTATAGTAGTATATACTGATGTGCCATTGCGACAAGCCCTTCATAAGCCAAAAAAATCAGGAAGATTGATGTACTGGGCAATAGAACTCGGTGAATATGATATAATTTATGAACCCAGATCATCACTAAAAGGGCAGGCTGTAGCAGATTTCATAGCGGAATTCACCTATCCTGATACCCCCGAGGAGCAAAAGTTGCTCGCTGATTAACCTGTGGATGTTACAGGATCAACAAACACAAGCTCAGACCAATTCCGATTGGTAAAAGGGCGTGTGAATGTTACAGGATGTGACGCAGAGATAGTTGTGAGAACTCCGGACGAGGAACAAGAGTTGCTCGCTGATTAACCTGTGGATGTTACAGGATCGACAAACACTAGGTCAGACCAACTCCGGTTGGTAAAAGGGCAAGTGGATGTTACAAAATCATTAAATTCGAGCCCAAACTAACTCCGGTTGGTAAAAGGGCAAGAAAAAATGATCGACGAGGAGCGAGAAAAATCTGGGGAGGATGAAAAGAAGCAGCAAATATTTCACCGAGGAACTCTGACTGATTCGAAATTTGAAGACGAGTTACCTATATGGAGGCTATATGTAGATGGCTCATCTTGCAATGCGGGATGTGGTGCGGGGATAGTTTTGAGCACTCCGGACGAGGCCGACATGGAATACGCCTTGCGTTTCCAATTCAAAGCTTCCAACAATGAGGCTGAATATGAGGCCATGATTGCAGGGCTTAATTTGGCAAAAGTTATGGAGGCGCAGCAAGTTATGATCTTCAGTGACTCTCAACTGATTGTAAACCAAATGATGGGAGTATATGCAGTTAGAGGATAATTAATGATCAGATATCATGCAAAGGCAAAGGAGCTGGTGTCAGAATTTGCCGCTATTCAGCTGGTCAGAATACCAAGAATGGAGAATGCGAGAGCAGACGCCCTAGCTCGACTAACATCAACAACTCGCACCGAGCTACGACGAACAATCCCAATTGAAGTGTTAGCTGGTCGGAGTATAGATGAAGATCTGACGATGAACTTTATCACCCTTGATTTAGGTCCATCTTGGATGGATCCCATCAGGGCGTATATCGAGGAGGGATAATTGCCAATTGACAAGCTCGCAGCTAAGAAATTGAAGTTTAAAGCTGCTCGGTATGTATTAACTAATGGTGTTTTATATAGACGAGGAATTATGACAGGTTTGCAGAGATGCGTACATCCCTCCGAGGTAAAAGAATTAATTGAAGAAATCCATGAAGGGTATTGTGGAGCACATGTAGCAGGTCGGACACTTTTGTAAAGGATGATGACGCAGGGATACTACTGGCCGACGATGAGGGCTGATTGTATTGCCTATGCCAAGAAGTGTGACAAATGCCAGCGCTTTTCCTCCATCCGAAGAACTCCACAAGCATTGTTGACACCCATAACTTCCCCTTGGCCATTTGCCATGTGGGGAATTGATTTGGTTGGACCACTGCCAACGACCCGAGGAAGGTTCAAGTACCTCGTCGTCGCAGTGGATTATTTTACTAAGTGGGTAGAAGCTGAGCCACTCATTGATATGACGTACGAGAAGGTGTACCAATTTGTTTGGAAGAACATCATTTATCGATATGGTCTCCCTCATGCCTTCATCACAGACCATGGGACACAATTTGATAATGAGGAATTTGTCGCCTATTGTCATCAATCAAATATTTTGAAGGTCCACTCAACACCAGGCCATCCTCAAAGCAATGGACAAACTGAAGTGACAAATAGAACGCTGTTGAACGGTTTGAAGAAAAGATTGGATGATGCGAAAGCAAACTGGATCAACGAGTTACAATCAGGACTCTGGGCTTACCGAACTACTCCCCGAGTAGCAACTGGAGAATCACCATACATGCTGGCGTTTGGAAGTGAAGCTGTCATACCTGCCGAGTTGGGCCTCCCAACACACAGGGTACTGAATTTCAATTCCCCTGTCAGCGACTTAATGAGAAGACTGGATTTAGATATGCTCGAGGAAGTCAGAGAAGAAGCAACCATTAGAAATGCTGCTTACCAGCAGCGAACATCTTTGTTCTACAACAAGAGGGTGAAGAAGTGCGATCTGAAAGAAGGAGACTATGTGCTGAAGAAAGTAATTCAAAAGCATAACAAACTGGAGACAAACTGGCATGGACCATACCGAGTTACAGAAGTTGTTCGACCAGGAACTTATCGAATAGCCACTTTAGAAGGCGAGGAGTTTAAGAATGCATGGAACGGAGAGCATCTGCGCAAGTATTATCAGTGATGTATATGTAACACAGTTCCATCAGTATGAATAAAATGAAGATATTCTGCCAAAGTCTCTCCTTTTATTGAAAATTTTTCGGGGAATACTAGTGCTACGCACTACTCGGCAAAGCTCGGCAGACTACTCAACAAAATATTCCAAACTGTACCAAGTATGGTTGGTCGGGGATAAAAACCTACTAACTGTAGTTGGTCAACAAGGAGAAATATTCCTAAAAATGCCAACCTGTTTGGCTAGGAAACGAAATATTCCAAACTGTACCAAGTATGGTTGGTCGGGGAAAAAAACCCACTAACTGTAGTTGGTCGACGAGGAGAATTTATCGACCTTGGTTGGTCGGACACATTTTATGAAAAAGACAAAAATTTACCAAGTATGGTTAGTCGGGGATAAACTCTCACTAACCGTAGTTGGTCGACAAGCATAATTTAACAACCTTGATTGGTTGATACTCGTGACTTTATCATTAAGTGATCGAGCAATATTATTGAAACTTGGAACTTTTTTACTGAATTGGTCGACGAACATCACAATATTGTTATTTTTAACAGATATGCATAAATGTAAAGTGTTTGATAACTACAAGATAATAGCAATTGAGATTTGTAAACAAAAATGAAAGTCTTTCATTGAATTCAAAATAAATTACATTGATAATGAAATTACAGTTACATTGACATGTATACTAACTGTTACATAAAAAATTCCTATTCTACTGGTCTCTTCCCCTCAGCTTTTGACACAGGTTGCTCGCCAGCAGGCGGATCATTTAAAGACTGAGGAGAATTGATAAAGTTTAAATCCTTCAGCATCCTGACGTTCATCACAGAAGGTCGATCTAAAAGATGCTCGGGACGAGATACTTCGATCTGAGAATGTAAATTGTAGTCACCGAGATACTTTGAAATTAAGCTCCGAGGAATGGCCCGAGCAGGGATCCACTCCATCTCCAAATTATATGGTGGCACAGGCAAGTCGAGCAACCCGGGATCATGGTAGTCCACAGATAATGGCCTTGTTCGAGCTTCAACACACCTAAGGCATTCAGCCAACCTTGTTTGTAGCCCTCATTGTTGGCATTCTGGATACGATCATCCAAGTGGAATAGTGCTTCGTTATATCCAGCCATCCAGAATTCCCTGGGCTGTTTGTGGAATTGGTATGTTAGCCTTTCTAGCTGCTCGTGAAGATTCTTAATAAAAATCTCCTTATTCTCCAAGACTGACTTCTGCGCAGAGAGCTATTTTTCCAAGTCCCTAATCTTCTTTGACATGTCAGACAAAGCCTGGTTCTTCGCCATTAATTGGAAAGCTTGGTTCTCTAACGCAGACTGAGTTCTCTGCTCCTCGACAAGCACCCGAGCTGCTCTTCCTCGTCCCCAAGGAGCTCTTGCTCGGCCACGAGAAGAAGTAGAAGTACCAGAACTCTTCAAAGTCTCCAATTCATCCCTCAACTTGGCATTCTCAACCTCTAAGAATGAAAATCCCTCGTCAGTCACTGGGATTAGGGCTATTGAAAAAGAAGCTGCAGACTTCAATTGTGATAGCTCTTTTTGTAAGTTGTTGTTCTCTTGTTCCAGCAGCTTGGCAATCTGTCTGCACTCCTCGACCTCACCCTTCAAAGTTCTCTCCCTTACATCATACCCGGTAAAAAGCTTCTCGTAGCCCTTGTCAGCAACGATCAACTTGTACTTTTTCTCATAACTCTCATGCAACAAGGCAGTGGATTATTTATATTGAAGTTGAAGGTCTTCAAGGGTGCCTTGGAGATCCTCGATCATTTCGTAGTAAGCCACATCGTTGGCCACCGCTCGATCAAGCAGACACTTCAGATACTGATATGCTTCCACTGCCTGTTCTGAAGCATCCTGGCCAAGGATGTCGGCAACTTGTGCAGCACTCAAGTCTGTGTGACCAGCCTTAAAGTACTCATTGCACTGTTGTAGCAACTTTGTATCATGGGTAGATAGCAGATCCATCCTGGCCAGAAACTAGCAGAGAAAGAAAAGCAATCATCAATAAGAAGAACAAGCAGAGTATGAATGAAAGATAGACAACAATAGGCAAGAAAATTCGAGTTTTATTAGATCATAAAATTCAGAGTTACAAGTTCTGGATTACATTTGACAAAAGAAGAAAAATATAAAGATAAGCCCGAACAATACTACACCTTTTCCTTATCTCCCAAAACCTTCTCGGGAGGTTGGGAAGAGGAAGAAAGTTGCTCGGAGGGAATTGTGGGTTGTTCGGAGAGCACCAGCTGTTGCTCGGAAGAAAAAATGACTTGCTCGGCAGCATATTAAATGGATGGGGGGTGATCTCCCATCACCATTGAAGACTCCTCAGAGGTAGCTTCGTCCTCTTCTAATTCTTCTGGAGTAGGAGGGGGACCAGGGATATGTCGTTGGAAGAGCTCGGATGATTCGTCGACCTTCATTTCCTGAAGGGCAGCAACCCATCCATCTCTAAAATACTTTAGACTGCCATAGTCCACTTGAGATACCATGGCAGCACACCCCTTGTTCCACCCCTTGTCCCAGCCAGAGCTGAAGGACTTCTTCACAACAGCTTTCCTCTTGGTCTTCTCCAAGGCAAGCTTCTCGGACAGCAGGTTCTCAACAGCCTTCAATTTATTTTCTGCCTCCTCCTTCTGCCGACCTACTTCCTGAAGTTTGGCCAAATCCTCCTCGGCAGCCTTGAGTTTATTTTCCAGCTCTCCAGCAGCTTTGAGCTTCTCTTCGAGCTCTTTATTTGCCTTCTCCAAGGCATTATTTTTCTTCTCCAACTCTTTGGAGGCTTCAACAACTCGAGCTTTATCCCGCTCGGTGGAGGCAAGCTTCTTCTCCCAGACAACCTTATCAGTGGCATATGTCTGGCGAGAATCTGCCAGAGATTTTTTAGCTTCCTCCAAAGCTCCCTCCACGCTGGACGAGGAGCATGAAGCTTTAATTGCCTCATCCTTCTTCAGGATTATGTTAAAGCAACTCGTTAACTATGAACATAAACAGAAAGCAAGTTAGAAACAGAAATGACAAAGGAAATATAAAAAATTGAAAGTAAAGAGACTTACTGAAGCAAGATGGCGAGCAGCCAAAGAAGTAACCATGTCCCGAGTAAGATTATCTTCATTACCTTGGACCTCGGGAATGGTCCGGGACTTCACCAAGCTCATGGCAGAGCTCGGAGGGACAAAAGTGGGAACTACAGTCCCAACAGCTGGGGGCTGAGTAGTGGTGTCAGCCAAATTGATTGAGGAGCTTTTCTTCAGCCTCCTCGGGGGAACAGGTACAGATTCAACCAAGGAAGAACCCTTGGTCGGTGATATCACAATCACCTCTCCAGGAGCAGCAGACCTGCTCGGAGCCACTGCGAACTTCTCGGCGACTTTAGCAGGAGCAGCTGGAGGAGCTGCATCAATCTTCTTTGTCCCCTCCCTTGGGACATCAATCTTAATCCTTTTTACCTCCCCAAAACCGGAGGCAGTTTTCTCAAACAAAGCAGGAGTTCTTCTTTTCTTCATCCTTTCACTTAAAGGAATATAGGATTCAGGCGATGAGCTTGTTGAAGCTGGAACTGGCTCTGATTCACTAATCACTGGACGAGCAGTGAAGGAAGTGGTGTAGCTCTTGTACTGGAGCAGATACGAAGCTGATCTAATGTGCTCGTCGGCAACACTTTGATGCAAACTCCAGATAAGTTTCAAATGCCTTATGTTGACATCTGCCTCTTTGGGGAACTTTCTCTTATTATCAACTGCAAATAAATAAACATTGTTATCAGTGGCACATTTTATCAAACACAAAAGAAGCATAATTTCAAAATAAAATGAAATAAAAATAACCTATCCCATTGCCATAAGGAGGGCATCTGGGACCCTGGTAAACCTCATCTCCGGTCAATGGAGGGTGTTGCCAATTTTTTATGACAACCCCATGTTCAAAATAATCCCTATTGGCATCAGGGAGATTAACTACTAAGGCTCTGTTTAAAAATCTAGTTTTTAAATAATAAATATTTTCATTGACTGCCCATCTATAGCAGAACATGATTTCTGGGATTTCTATACGAGTTCCATGCACTTGATTTAACCTATGCACCCCATTAACTATTCTCAATGTGTTGGGGGCTATTCGTGCAGGAACAACATCGAAATACTGACAGAATTCCAGACACAAGGAATTGGGTGGAAAAGAAAATCCACATTCAGCAAAAAAGAGACTGGGGAACCAATGTCCCTCAGCCAAATTGAAATAATCAGAAGGCTTAGAAAGTTTTTCCAAGACAACCCAAGAGGGGATGGAGAAATCAAAACGAAACTTCTCAAGAGACTCAACAAGGTAAACTATGGTGAATAAAGAAATGAAGAAGAAGGAAGAAGATCTTACAGAAAAAGACTGAAGCTGTTGACAACGAACGACGGACGAGATGAACGCACAAGAGAGTAGAAGACAATGAAAAACTCGAAGATAAAAATTTGAAAAGGTAGAAGACGATGGGAGTGTCTGTGAAGTTTAAATACCTTGCCTTGGGAAATGGTGAAGTAATGATTACAAAAAATGATGATTACATTACCGGCGGCTAAAAGGGCATTAAATATTGGCGCGGGAATCAAAGCGAACAACAGCGGCTAAAAAGACGAAAAGTGACGCGGGAATCGAAGCACGCAGAAAAGTCCAAAAAAGCATGATTCTACGAATTGGGAAGGAGAAATAAATACAAGTGAAATGCTCCTAAAAATCAGGAAGACTATTTAAAGCTACCATATTCCGAGAAAGAATGTTCCATAATCCTCAAATTTCGAACTATGAAACATTGGGGGCTTCTCTTGATACCAAATTTAATCTACTAACGTGGATCAATCCTATGAATACACATGGCAACTATAAACACTTCCGAGGAACCCACTCGCTCCGAGGAACAAGACTACAACGAGGAAGACTAGTTCCCCGAGGAACACTGCTTACTCCGAGGAACTCATACGCTCCGAGGAACAAACCTCTCCGAGCAACTCTTAAATACCAAGAAGCTTAGGCGGTCCGAGCAACTCAGGCGGTCCGAGCTGCATCTCGAATAAAGCATTAATAGATGGATAACTAACAGTTCAACTGATTCATTAAATGCTTATTATTCAGACGCACACGAAAAGAGGGTATTAAATGTATTACCCTTTCATATGTATATCATTTAATGTAGTACCCTTTCACATTACAGCCTCAGGGCTATAAATACATTGTACAATCCTCATTGGAAAAGGACCCCCAGACCGGAATTTCTTGAGATAACTTGTAATCGAGAATTCCCATACAAACAGCAATACCAAAACAGTGGACGTAGGCCATTCTTATAAGGCTGAACCACTTTAAAATTCTTTGTCTCATTTATTTATCTGTGATTGAATTATTAGAGTGATCTAATTTTTTACATCAACAATCACCTTTTAATGTGGAATCCTTGGAGCTATGATTCTTTATCATAACTGCTACATCAGTTGGAGAAGCTTTAGCGAGTTCGAATTTATCTACCGCAACTTCGAAACATTATTGTAAAACCAGAAGCCCTAATTTATATTCCCTAATAGATATTTTGTAAAGAATTCTACCCCACGATGGGTTTATCCGAGTTGCAGTTGGCTCTGCAACTTCATCGTCTGATAAATCCTTTATTATCCCACCTAAATTCATCTTTTGCAATAGGATCTGGAAAGCTCATTCCCACATCAGCATATTCTTCTCCATATTATCTTCAACGCTGTTATAGAGCTGAATAACCTCATTAGAAGGACATGTTTGGATATCAACATTTGTCTGACATAATACCAAGAGAGTTTAGCTTGCTCAAATTACTACTGCCCTATAGCCACCACTTCATCATAAAAATTCGGCTTGATTCTCAATGACTCTTCATTCTCTCTCCTGCTTTTGAATGTTCCTCTTTAGCCCATTCGTACGTGATCAGTGAAAAACACGGATTCTTGTGAAGAATCTTCAGTGAAATAAACCCTTTTTTGAGCTCTAAACATGTGAACATTCCCCCAATTGAAAAGGGCTAACGCCGCCATTTCGTGAAACTTATCGGTTGTCGTATTGAATAGTTCTTGAGCTTCTTCACTTGTAACCACCTCCTCCATTTACTCAAGAGTAAATCTTCGTCCCGAGCTCGTGAAGATCCATATACGCAGCATAATTAAATCCCACTTACCCCAAAATCATTTAAGACTTAAGTTATAGGGAGCTAAACAACTGAGACAATGTGTGTATACAAAAATGATTAATTTATTAAAATGTAGCACTATTATAAAGCTCATTTGTTCCACCTGAAGTGTCCACACTCCTTTGGGACCTCGAAAATTAGGTATCCCATAATAAGTTGATATTCCCGCACCTGTAAATGCCACTAGATTCTTACACTGCAAGGACATGACAAAATAATTAATATAGTCACATGGCATAAATCAAGTGTTCTTCTTTATGCAACCAACATAGAATTTCAACTTTTTAAAGTTGTCAACCTTTTTTTATCATCAGTGCAGCTATTCAATCTGCCATTCCACAATGAAACAATAATGTCAGCGTATATAAACTGAAGCACTTATAACTCAATTTAAAATTTACTAAAAATAAAGTACAAATATACAGGCATATCATAGTGATTCTACTAATATAGTGGCTCTTGACATGATTACCAAATATATCATACAGTTTATTCATACTTCTTTTACCCGGTTCGAAAGGCAAGATTGATCATTCATTGGTAAGCCACATTATTAGGCAACAACATAGTTTTCCATACAGTGATGAATAAAGTCGTAGACATAATGGTTATTTGTCTTCTTAAATTCAAACTAAAAGGACTAAAAAAATAGGTCATGTTCCAATCATAAAAACACACAAGGTTACTCCAATTTAGTATTGATAAAGTATATAAACACTATATATACCCAAAACATTGTTTTTCATTAGACAATCAATAACATGCAAATTTATAATTAAATAATTCAATTTCATGCCCCAACTAAAATACACTTAAATCATTCTCTTCTATCTTACTTAAACCTTAATAACCGACGAAATCAGTAAATGAAACCTAAATAGATGGTTGGAAACAACTCAATACTCATAAACTTACAAATAGAGCATAACTATACATAACCCAGGCTAAATTAGAGATAATAAACACCTTTGGCCTGTAACAATCTGCATCTTCAAACATATGAAAAAAATTAATTATACACAACCCAAAAACTGAAAAATCATTTCAATAACTTCAAACCTATAACTCCAAATATCTGAAATCTTAATAAAGGAAAGTATATAGAATCCAACTAAAATCTGCAAACCGTAAAAAATAATTTTCTTCAGTAAAATATTTTTTTCCGTGTTAAGATCTACAGCAAGTGAGAAAAGTTCATAGAGTGACCTTTCATTCCCGTTAAGATGTAAAACACGTAAGCGAGAGTTTGTAGATACCTTATATATAAAGAGTTAACATCAAGTTACATCTGCAACAAAATAAAATAATTAATCAAAATCCAAAACGACAAAAAATATGTTTTAAACCTAAAATGTTACTTCAAGATGAGGTAGAGAATAGGATTGATGGAGAGACCTGCATTATGGTGAGTTTGGTAGTGAGTGCGAATGAGAAATGTGGGTGAGTAGCGGGGGATGCTTTGGGAGTTTTCTTTCTTTTTTTCTTTTTTTCAAATACTAAATATGTATTAATAACACTTACAAGTTATTACTAACACTATAAGAATGTTACGCATAGTAATGGTATATTAACGTTACTAATTGTAAAATAAGTTTGTTACTAATAGCCTGTTTTGGTGTAGTGCTTCACACCACGTGTAATAATTAATATCTTTTAGCCGACTTTTCCTTCCTTAGACAGTGTGTCATTTGCCCACCTAGTTAAACTACCTGTACCAACTATTTGTTTTTTAATCATAGCTTTTTAACTCTTCATTTATCTAATCCCATCTTTTCAACCCTTTTATCTACTTTTTTAATGCTAGCTTACCTCTACCCCAAGTACGCCGGTAGCCTCTAAATCCAAAATCGAAACAACACAGTTCATTTTAAAAGATAAAAATCAAGAGTCATTTAAGATCTCTTCATGTGGATCAAAAGTCCCCTCCTTTGTCAAAACTGCTCCTCTCCCTTAATCTTAATAAATGAATATTCTCTTAAATGATGAAATGAACCACCTCTTAAGGTAATATCAAACCCCTAATTCTCTATCAGTCTTGCTCTCTTCCTCTTCATCATCATCATCATTTTCTTCTTCTTCTTCTTCTTCTTTGGTTTTTCCCTGAGGGATTTGGCAGAGGTTCTTCGAAACCCTAAATTATATCCCTTTATTTTTTTATATGTTTGAGGGTTAATACATTTCGTTACAAAACTGTAATGCACCGTTATTTTGAGGGTTATTTATGAATATTATACAATATTTCAGTAATATTATTATTTTATTAATCGGGGATAATATAATTTATTTTGGTTTGAAATCGAATCAAATATTTAAATTTAAATTATTTTTGGACATTTTATAATGGTTTAAATATATGAACTGGACAATTTGAAATTAAAGGGCAATATGGTAATATGTGTTATTTTAGGCCCCAAGTTAGGAATTGAGAGAGGGGATGTATAAGGAATATTGTGGATGATTTTAAAGAAAGGAAGAGGAAAAAGAAAGGCCAAAAACGAAATCCAAATAGTAAAAAATGAGTAGAATGAGAAGAGTCGTTTTGGAGTGTATTATATATTCATTTTGAGTGCTTCGAATGAGATTTAAGAAAAACTCAAAACACATACCTCACTCAATTTTTCGTCTAGAATCCAAATCTAAAGTCGGATTGGCGATTCGAATAATTTTTGGATCTAATTTTTTTGGGGTTTTAAAATAGAACTATTTGGAGTTATCTAGTGTTGGGGCTAGAACATGATTTGATTATTTTTGCGAGAGGAACGTGATGGTGCGATTAGATTTTGAGGCTAATTTTTATGTGACGATTCATGTAATGATTTTAAGGTACGGAACTTACATAATCTGTTCTTAAATTCTCTTGAGAGTATTTCGTTTGTTCATGTGTTATTTGAACTCACATTGAAGTGTGATATTCATTTGAAATCTGAAATTGTTGGAATCTATCATGTTAATTCATTGAGATATTGAATTGTTGATTTGAGCATCGTGTCATGAGATTTTAGTATGGCACGAAAAATTAGCACTCGCCAATATTTTCACAAATCGGCATATGGCTTGAGAATGCCTTGGAGAGGTGAGGTGAGGTCTGGTGACTCATTGATGTGTTGTTAAGAAATTAATATTAATCTAATGCTTGAGTTATGCATTTGATTTGTATATGCGATTCGTATTGTTGCAATTTATTCATCATGCTAATCATTGTTAAGCATCTATTCCTGTCACATTGTGTACTTCCCCATATTTTCTTTTAGTGGCTAGCATGGATTGGGACGCTATGGGCTATTTTGGAGAATTATTTTAGAGCATGGATTGGAAGATTTATTTTGAAGTATAATTGGTGGTGTAATTGTAATTAGATATTTGTGTATTTTGAGAGAAACATTATTGTAATCCTTATTTTGGAAATGTAAGAATTATTGGATTTGATATATTTAAATTGTGGAAATTTAGATGCTCTATACTTGCTTTTGATGGATTTAGTTTATTTTTATCATAATAGCACGTCGCGTGTCTCTCCGGGCGCGCGGGGTGTTACAAAAACATGTTTTTTTTCAAATATAAAATGGGGCTTTCAAAGTATCTCCCTATTTTTGCAGTTAATTATTTTTCATACCCGGATCTAAGATAAATGTACAACTCCCCCTCCCATCTTTATCTCTATTTGATTCTTTTTTTGCGTGTTTTGTTGGATTCCAAAGCAACGTTCAAAAGCTTCATCTTCATTAATATGTGTTAATTTAGTTATGTGTTGTGTGAAGTTTGAAATGATTTGTTTTTTAGATATATGATTTTGTCCTTATAGCCCCCGGTGTCTAAATATTTTTTCTCATATATATTTTGTACGAATCTAACAAAAAATATGTTTATGATATTTCGATTTTACCTTGGTGTTTTTCAACGAATGCTTACTCAAACATTGGATTGTTAAGAGTTTAGTTATGCATTATCATTTGGTTTTCCTCTACATAAATAGTTGATTATTGTACTTTATCACCTAATTTTTTCGTTTTTTCTTCTATTTATACGAAGTTTTGTTAATTTCAATTGGTTTATATTATTTCATACTATATATTTCTGTGTTTACTTATGTCGTTTTTCCTTTGTTCACATAACTTGTTTTTCTGTCTATACATATAATGTCTATGTACCAACTGCTTGGTGAAATGTTCAATTGAACCAATGAGATTCATTTATGAGGATAACATGTATTGACCTTTGAATGCTTCGAGGTAGAGTGTATAAACTTTGAATTTGAATGTTTTAAAATGACTTTTCAACTATGAGAAAATAGTTGTACTTTTTAAAAAATTGAAAAAATAATATGACTAGAAACAAAATGGTACCATATATTTATAAATATATAATCCTCTTCAAGTTTGTATATCCAAATAGATGTTTGAGATGATATCCATAAGACCGTATTCCATCTTTCTGTAATAAAATGCCACTTTTTTTTTTGCAACCAAGGAATAATGGTTCTAAATTTTTTGCTATAAATAATGTACCACTAAAAGCGTTACTAAAGCTCTTCAAATGTCACTTTCTTCCATCTTTAACCATCTGTAATCTGGATGACTGTATCCATTAGCAATGATTTAAGGGGCAACCCTCAAATTATAAAATACATTACAAATATCCTATGAAACTGTGACTTATCATTTTAGATAAGAAAATAATGGATAGTATACTTTTGACATTAAACGTATTAGCTTATAATATAAGCGAGTAGTAATTCTCTAAGCTTTGGTACTTTCGAGATTAATGACTTTATTTGACAAATTTGTAAAATTATTTTTAAGCATTTTTCAGGGACCTACCATATTTCAATTGGAAATGGAAAGACTAATGACATTCGATTAATCAAATGGTAATGTTACTATCTTTTAAACCAATAAAATTTAATTAGTCGAATTATTTTAACTTATATCATCACTTTGATTTTCTAAAATAATTATATAGATTTGTTTTCAACAATTTTCCGCTATCTATAATTGAAGTATGTAAGAACAATATTGCACGATGTTTTGTTGAGAATTAAACAAGTGTTTTTCAACATAAAAAGTGAAGAACTTTTACAAAGGATATGGCGAAAACGTTATGTCAAAAGTCTTAAGCATCTGAATCACGAAACATGTATTTATGCAAAACTTAATGCGGCACATCGTTCGAATGATATCAACAGGTCGTTTTAACAACATAGACATGTCGTTCGAAGGAGATGTCATCTTACTATTAACGATGTAAACAAAATCAAACCAGTAGCATGTCGTTTGATCCAGAATCAATCCAAGATTCAAACGAGGGATGTAACGACTTGGTGATGTCGTTCGAATGACATAGGGATGTCGTTTGAACGACATAAGTGAAAAAAAAATCATTTTTAAAACTCCGCCTATAGTGTCTCAGAAAATAAAAGTTTCATGTTCATTTTTGATAAAAAAAATAAACATCCCATAATATAATTCCATAAATTAATTCAAACTCTAAATCGTTTTATACTTTATCGGGATGTCGTAAAGTCTTCAAACTTGGAGATGCTTGAGTTCAGTTTGTCTTTACGGTGTGTGACGATTTGTAACGGGATGCGCCAACCTAGCTTAAAGCTATGCTAAGAACAATCCTAGAAAAATTATTCTTACAAATCTCCCCCTTGGCTATTCAGGTACAAAACAAACAAAATGATCGAACACCAATTTAAAATCAAAATCTCTTATGACAAAAACAATACCCTTCCCAACCCTAGAACATAATGACATAAGTCTATTTGTCTTAAAAAAAATCTTTTTCTTCCCTTTCAAACTTTGTCTTCATTCGCGTGTCTTTAAATCCCTCTTTAAGTACCTACACATATAAGACAACAAATATACACCCTCAAGACACATCGAGTTTGAAACAAAGTAAAACTCATATCAAAACTCCATTTTAATTTGCTCTCCACCTTTATTTTTATCTAAAATAGACAAATAGACAAAGAAGTAGAAGCATAAACATGAAATACCAAGCATCACGTAGAAGATAAGATATCAAAACATAAATATATAAATCAAGTATGTGTAATGATCATCTCAAAGGCAAACAAACACCAATTATTTTTGAATTTTTTTAATTTTTCTCAAAAAAATGTAAAACTTACATACAATACCATATATAAGATATGAAAAATATATTAACGCAAATCTGGCACACATATATAGGTATAAACGACCACAAAACATGACAAAAAATATATAAGTTTTACACACTAGTATAGTATCGATGTGTCCAAACACGTGGAATGAAATGAATGGGCGTGAATTAGTAATAAACGAATTATAACCCAAACACTTAAATATGTTCAAGAAGTTCCAATTGACCACAAAACTTTAGCCTCAATTGATAATTATATTTGAACTTAATGAACAAAACAAGCACAATGCACACAAGCCTAAAATATTAATGATTCTAAAAATCAATATCGTCATGACAAATTGCCCCCCTTTCGGCATATTTTTTATTGACTTAATTTTTTCTTGGGCTCTTTTCAAATGGTGGTTTTCACAACGAGTTCATTATACTCTCGTAGTCCTTTTTCATGCACACTCGTCATTTTTTCAATAACAAACAAATCCTCACGGGCAGCGGTTCTTACATGAACAAATCCTCCATAGTCAAATAAACATGTAAATGACAAGATTGATAGGAGAACATCTCACCAAGCTCAAATATACATCATGAAGTCAAAATTCAATAAGATCATTCATGTGTGTGCGGAAGCATATACAAAGTCGAATTTATAAAGTAAGTCAAGTTTGAAATAACTCCATAAACATAGCTAAGATCAATCTAAGCATCTAAAGTCATAATTAAATATCATAGACACGTGAAAAATGCGTAATGTATTGGATTCAAACACACCAATATGCCACACCAAATGTGTAAATCTAAAATACATAAAGAACCAAGAATCTTTTTGAATTTTTCAAATATATATAAACCAATTTTTTTTTTGTATTTTTCAATATGACTCGATAAAAGAAAAGTATAATACAAAAAGTACACGTGTCATAACATAAGCAAGAATATATCATGAATCCCAAACTAAATTATGACAAACAAAATTATGAAACCAATCATCCTTAAGAAATAGCATGTGAAACATCATGTACAAGCATGTGAGAATCAACCAATCTAACATTTAACGTCTCTAAAACAGATTTTTTTAACCCAAGCATATGTGTATCTAACAGGAGGAGTTACGAGAACCGACGGGGCACTATCCTTAAACTTCCTAGGACCTTTTCTAAGTTCAAAACAAAAACCCTTAAGGTAACATTTCCTACCACAATGTGAACATATGTGAATGGGAGGAGTGTAACCTATGGGTTAACCTTTTATAACGTCCTTGGTTTTGGTTGACCCTTTAAAATAAACTATGGTTTTGGCTTTAGCACTCGAAACATTAGAAACATGTGAGCCATTACCATCACTATCAACACTACTCGAGTCTTTTAAATTATTTTTCAACTTCGAAATTTTAGACTCAAGCAAAGAATTAGACTCTTCCAATTTTAGAGACTCCTTCATATTATTAATCATTCCTACAAGGTTATCTCACGCTCCCTCAATAAAAAAAAGCTTATCCCTAAGAGTCTTCTCACATGCCTTGGAATCTATAATCAAATTATTTTCTTCTTCTTTGGCATAAACACAAATCATATAATTATTTAAGTCCTCTAATTCTTTTTCTAAAATAAGGACTCTACCATCACCCTCCTTTTTGGACAATTCTAATTTTCTAAAATCACGGTCCATGTCCATAAGTCTCTCACGAAAGACATCTTTTTTTATTTTGAATAATTTACAAAAGATCTATAGCGGATTTAAAACCAGAATTTTCTTTTTCAATAATTTCAATTCTTTGGGCAAACTACAAATTCAAACGATTTAAGTTGTCGAAACAATGGGAATCCATCGAGAGAAAAAATGAAAACACCCAAACACCACTAATCGGTATCTAACATAGTAACTTAGTGCAATCCGCTCTGATACCAGTTTGCAAAGGGTAAAATCCCGAGCTAAAAGCTCTTATACCAATTTGTAAAAGCAAAATAATTTAAGGGTGATTTCAAACAAAAATTGTAATATCAATTTTGAATGTGGAAGCCAATTTTAAACAGATTTTATCTTTTTATCCTAATCATGCATATATGGTGATAAAACAGATAAATCAAACAAGCAAATATAATAAGGCCAAGTTTTAAGAAAAAACCTATTTCGGGTAAAAACCTTCATTCACTTCGAAATTTACAATAGAGTTGACTTATAAACTACTTGATATCCGCCACAAGTATAATGTGTTGTTCTTCAAAAATCTTTAAGGAATAACTATGATCTTCACAAGAATCACATGATTGCAGTCCTCCATCAGCCTCAACCTTCGTCTTCAGCAATGAATCTTTGCAGGCATCACAAGTCAGCAATGGAGATCCTCTTCATAAAAGGTGTATGCAAAAATACAAACTGTATAGGGTTCTAAACTAATTCACAAGAACAATATTGCAGGATGTTTTATTATGAATTAAACAAGTGTTTTTCAACACCAAAAGTGAAGAACTTTTGCAAAGGATATGCAGAAAATATTTTGTCAAAACTCTTAAACATCTGAATCACGAAACAGGTATTTATACAAAACTTAAGGCGGTGCATCGTTCGAACGATATCAACGGGTCATTTTAACGATATAGACATGTCATTCGAATGAGATGTCATCTCGTTGTAAACAAAATCAAACTAGTAGCATGTCGTTTAATTCAAAATCGATCCAAGTTTTAAACAAGGGATCTAACGACTTGGTGATGTCGTTTGAACAACATAAGGATGTCGTTTGAATGATATAAACGAAAAATTCGTTTTTTAAACTCCACCTACAGTATCTCAGAAAAACATATTTTTCGAAAATAAAAGTTCTTATTTGTTTTTGATAAAAAATAAACATCCCAAAATATAATTTGCTAAAATAATTCAAACTCTAAATCGTTTTATTCATTATCGGGATGTCGGGAAGCCTTCAAATTTGGAGATGCTTGAGTTATGTTCGTCTTTACGATGCGTGACGATTTGTAAAGGGATTCGCCAAACTAGCTTAAAGCTATGCTATGAACAATCTTAAAAAAATGTTCTTACAAATAATAAGACTCAATTGAATTAAGTTGGTGATTATATTTTAAATTCTATATTGTAGGAGGCTATTTTTGTTATATGACCATTACAAATGGTTTAGCCTCTTTTTAGGTAGCAGAGATATTTCAAGTTATTCGCAATCCGCACTTATGATATGAAGTGTCTTGTAGAAGACAACAAATCAATACATAGTGTATAAGGTGTTTTTCTTTCCTTGTAGTTTAGTGTGAGTTTTTTTTTTCTTTTCTTAGTTGTATAATCAATTTTGGTGTTTTGTAGTTTTGAGAAGCTAATTTTCTTACATTGCAGATGTTTGTGTTATCACCTCAATAAGCCAAGAACCACAATATCATCCATTACATATAATTTTTGTATTTTACATGTTTGCATAATAAAATATTTGTGAACCTAACAAATTTTCAGGGTGTTTCATGTTACTAACTTTTTTTTAAAACAAAGAGTTTGGTAACTCCATCCAAGCAAATAAAATAGAACATAAGTATATAAGAACTCACCGTGGAAAAAATATCTGAATAAGTTATTTTCTTACTTTAATTTTTTTTCATACAACCCTCTCATGATCCAATATTAATTTGACCCGACTCAAAACTAACTTAATAAAGTTAATGGTTATATTTGGAATATGACTTCTTCTATATGTTTAATCTGGTGTAAATCCATTCCACAAAAAAGATCCCGGATTAATTAAATATATCCCAACCAATGCAAGGCGTCACCTTGAGATAAAATTGGGTTAATTTTATTTTCTCTCTCATAGGTTTCCAAATTTTGTAATTTCTTTGCTTGATTGAGATTGAAGGACTACCTGTTATAAAATGTAGAGAAATAGTTTTCTATGTGTGATTGAGATTTTTAAATGGTAAGCATTTTTGGTTAATTGCTATAAGTCATTCTTTCATCCAATTACAATACTAATATTTACATTAACGAAATCTTAAATGGTAGAAAATTTTGATTTATGATATGGTTTTCTACCATTTGGACGATGTATTTTATAGTTATAATTGAAAATTTAATTAATTAAAAGTTTTATTTTTCATTATTCACTTGCACTTACAACCATGTTGGATATTTTGAGTAACCCTTTTACAATTTATATTGGTGCATAGCCTTGAAAAATGTAATAGTGTCTTAGGTGGTTAGAGACACGATTTGATTAAAAATCACTATTGGGTAGACTTTACGTTTACTAAATTATGAAATATTGATTGCATTACAAAACTCATTTTACAAAAATAAAATAAAAAAATCTTACAATATAACCTCTACTTTATAACCTAACAAAAATAATTGTCTCTATAAATGGGTTTGGTCATTGGTGTAATTAAATTATGGTACGCATTGTCATGACTTCGGAAGTTATAATTTCCTTAAGAATTTTTCGTACATCTCATGTTAATTGAACTTAATGTTTTAAAACTGTGTATCGTTTTACTTTTGATGTGAATTATGCTTATTTTTTCCAACCTTTCTTTACAAATATATTCATTTCACATTTTTTTTGCACCTAAAACGATTCCAACACATGTTCTAGTTACTAAACAGGAATGCAAGGATCATTCTTAAATAGAACATTTTTGCCATTACGTACTTGAAAATATGGGCGTAAGTATGATAACGAGTATTTCTAAATGTTCCCGCAAAAGTTAGACTCGGATTTCTCTAATGATCAATCTTTACGAAGCGTGTGCGCATAGTAAAAATTAAATCCTCCCTCCTGTGTTGAGAAAAAAATATTAAATTAAATGTAGTCTAGGCCTGTAAATCGGGCTGGGTGAGCCGGGCTTGGAATAGCTCAGGCTCGGCCCCAATTTTCATATCCATATCCCAGGCCCGAGCTCGGCCCGAATTGAAATAAAAGTTTATGCTTAGGCTCGGCTCACCAAACTCACGGGCTTTGGGCCCATTTTCGGACAGGCCCGATTTGAAATCTGAAAAACGTTTTAATTGAAAAATATTTGAATTTAAAACAGCCCACTTTTAGTTTAGAAATGTTCAAAAAACCAACCTAATTTTTTAGTTTAAAAAATTCACCACACTTTTTGTTTAGAAATTTTCAACAAATTAGCACTCTTTTTTTAGTTTAAAAAAATCAGCATACTTTAGTTCAGAAATCTTAAAAAAATCAGCACCTTTTTTTAGTTCAAAAAAATCAACACCTTTTTTTAGTTCAAAAAAATCAGCACACTTTTTTAGTTTAAAAAAATCAACACACTTTTAGTTTAAAAATAAATCAGTCATGCATACATACATAATATAACTTAGCACTAAATGAGTCATGCATACATACATAATATAACTCAGCACTAAATCAACATTGTGTCCAAAACAGTTGCACAAAACGTGGGGAAAAAATGGACAAAACAGTCCTTACATCGCTAAAACATAATTGTGTCCAAAATAGCGGACAAAAAGTGGAAAAAAATCAGCACTTTAAATCAGCTCCTCACACCACACGAATCATTCCTTACAGATGGTCAAATCTGAAAATGGATAAAAAAATAGTCGTCAATAAATAAAGAAGAAGTTAAAGCATAACAATTAATAAAAAATAGTAATCAATTAAAAAAGAAGTTAAAATAAATGTACCGAATCACAAACATACCAGAAAATGCAGAATCAACTTCCTCCTCAAATTCAGTTTGCACGGGTGCATTTTGAATCCAATCTTGAGTGCAAATCAATGCTTCAATCGTAGAAGGAAGTAAATAACTACGAAATGGGCTAAGAACATGACCCCCGGTGCTAAAGGCACTCTCAGAAGTAACAGAAGATACGGGAATAGCTAGAATATCTCGTGCCATCCTCGATAAAATAGGAAACTTGGAAGAACTATGCTTCCACCATTGTAAAACATTAAATTCATCATTTGTATTTTTGCTAGGGTGAAGCTTTTCTTCCAAATAGACATCCAACTCCGACTTACTGTGTGACATATCTTCCTCTTCACTAAACTTGTAAAACTCTTCCATAAAATCCAATTTTTTTGAAAGTGTAGATGAGGCACCACAAGATAAATCGTCCCTTTCTTTGTCATTTTCATTTATCTCTTCCAAATGAATGGAAGCTTCATATGAAGCCTTGTACTCATAAAAAAGATCTCTAAAAACATTATCGACACGAGCCATCAAGCTATCAACCGTTGAAGAACCATAGATCCTACCATAGCAAAACTTCAAATACTTATCTTTAAATCTTGGGTCAAGGATAAGAGCAATGGAGAGTAAAATGTTTGGTTCTTTTTCTGCCCAATATTTCTCAAATTTTACAAGAATGTTCAAAGCCATTCGCCCAAGAAAAGAGTTCAAATTCAAAGAAGTTTCACGCAACAATATTAAAATCCTATAGACCTCACGAAAAAAGAGATTTGCGGTACAAGAATTATTTGACGAAAACACTTTTGTCACAATAAAAAAAGCCTCCAAAAATTGATGAACAATTGCAGCTTTCTCCCAATCCTCCGAATTTGGTGGATTTTTAAAATGCGGGTCACGTGTTTTCATACGTTCATATGCTTTTTTATAATGCAATGCAGCCCCAAGCATCAAGTATGTTGAATTCCATCGCGTGGGCACATCAATAACCAAAATCTTACCCCGAGGAATACGTTCTTGGTCGGCATATTTAAGGAATTCAAGTTTCCTTCTACCGGACCCTTTAACATATTTAACTGCATTTCGCACTCTACGAATGGAATCTTTAATCTCATTTAATCCATCTTGAACACACAAATTTAAAACATGTGCCCAACAATGTACTTGAATATGTGCACCACCAAGCAATAATAATCCTCGAGAAGAATAATGATCCGCAAGATTCCTAGCAATAACATCATTAGCGGTATGATGGTCCATTGTAATGGTGCATATCTTTTCAACATTCCACTCAAGCAAGCAACTTATAATAACATCGGCAAGATTTTCGCCACTTGCTTGCATAGGCACCATTACAAAGTTTACAATTATCTTATGCAACTTCCACCCATTATCAATGAAATGAGCTGTTAGTGCCAAAAAAGGTAAATCTTAACGAGATGTCCAAGTGTCGGTTGTTAGACAAATTCGTGGACATTTGTTTGATTGCAACATACCCTTCAAAATGTCTTTTTCTTGTTTGTAACGTTTCATGCAATCACTCCTTACCGTGGCTCGAGAATTAAATTGATATTTAGGTCATAAACCACGAATATACTTATGAAAAGCAGGGTGTTCCACAAAACTAAAGGATAGCTCCGCGCATATGACAAGATCACTCAAGTATTTCCTAGAACGTTCTTGGTTAAATTTCCATGGGACAAGAGTACAATCTTCCCCCGATTTCCCTTTTTCAAACTTGAGAACACTTTGGGACGTATCTCCTTCGATGGGATTCAATCTGTTATAACTATGACACAATCGATTATCAATATGGCGAAGTAAATGGGTGGTTCCACCCTTGCTTGGACAAGAAAATAACTTATTACAATAATTGCACTTACATTCATCACGTTCACCGGGCTTAGGTGGAACCTTTGAGAAATGCAACCACACTTTAGATCTTGTCTTCACTTCTCTTTTTCGCTCATCACCCACACTTGAATCAGGCGGATCACTTGGATTGGTATTAGAATTATTTGCATCGACTTCATTGTTTGCATCCGACATCTACAAAATTTAGTATATACCATAAAAATTACATAATTATAAATTAAGACAACTAACATTCAATTATATTACAAGAGTAATTCATACCTCCTCAGAATTTCCCGTTTTGAGTTCTACAAATACTGAGTTCTGCTAAGTAACAATGCAATTAGCAAATAGAATCTGCAAAGCACAAAACTATAAATGTTAAAAACACAATTGTTACGAGAAATGTATTTGTCTAAACAGAAATGTAACAGAAATTGGTAACAGTTTATACAAATTGTTCATACAGAAATTTGTTTATACAAATTGTTCATACAAAAATGTGTCTAAACAGAAATTGTTCATACAAATTGGTAACATAAATTGTTCATACATAAATTGTTCATACAAATTGTTCATACAGTTTATACAAATTGTTTATACAAATTGTTCATACAGAAATGTGTTTAAACATAAATTGTTCATACAGTTTATACAAATTGTTCATACAGAAATGTGTCTAAACAGAAATTGTTCATACAAATTGGTAACAGAAATATGTCTAAATAAGAAATGTAACCTTGGGATTTGATAAATAAAATGTAACTTTAGAAATATAACCTTACAAATAGAAATGTAACCTCAGAAATGTGTATAAACAAAAATTGTTACAAACACAAAAAATGTGAGTTGGTTTGGTTTAAACACAGATATTTGTTACAAACACCAAAAACAGTTTAGAAGTCTATAACTGTTACCAAAAACACAGATCAACAACGGTTTTGTGGTTGAGATGAGAGCGATTTTGTGTTTGAGCAGCCGTGAGATGTTGAGTAGTGGTTTTGTGGTTGAGAGCCGTGAGATCGTGTGTGAGTTGAGAGCGGTTGAGAGCAGCAGTGAGTTGTTGAGTAGCGGCGGCGGCGGCGACGGCGACGGCGGCGGTTTAAGAGCGGAGGATCAGCAGCGGCGGCGAAACAACCCTAGGGTTTGTCCTCTTTTCTCCACCAGATCCAAAACGAGAGAGAGAGAGCGTAACTTACGAAATGGGGGGGGGGGGTACGAAATGGTTTCTTTACCCCTTTTTTTACTCTTATAAAATGACCATTAAACCCTTTTTTTGCTGTTATAATGTATTTTTCATTAGGGGACTAAAAGGTAAATATACCTAATTATATATATATATATATATATATATATATATATATATATATATATATATATATATATATATATATATGAGTTCGGGCCGGGACCAAATCGGGCTTCAAACTGCTATGCTCAAGCTCGACCCGAATTACAAACGGGCCTCAAAATTTGGCTCAAGCTCGGCTCGGCCCAAACTCACTTAAAGCTCGGCCCGAATTTACCGGGCCGAACGGGCGGGCTTCGGGTTTCTTGGCTCAATTTACAGGCCTATTAATAGAGATAAGAACGACGTCGTGTGATGACGTTTGGTTGTGGAGGTACAAAAAGAGTGGTAGCGGCGAAAACCCTGAAAGCCAAAGAGAGCAATGAAAATGGAAGAGGAAGTGGTAATCGCATCTTCAGAAAGCGACGGAGGCATTAATTGCTGGGACTTACATTCAGGAGCAGAGCATCTCCGTTTCCGAACATGCACCTCTCCTTCTCACGGCTTAGTCTCCGTTGGCGCCCATTTTCTGGCCTCCTCTCAACTTCGTCACTCCTCCTCTCCCTCCGGCTCCGTCTTCTACTGGTCATGGAACAAGGTATAGCCTATAGCTTTCATATATTGCTCCTATTCTATTCTAAACTCATCATCGTTTTTTTTTTTTTTAATTTAACTGTGCAGCCTCAGGTGGAGGTTAAGAGTTTTCCTGCGGAGCCTATAGGTCCGCTCGTTTCTAACACTGATGGAACGTACATCATTGGAGGAGCTGTCTCTGGTGATATTTACTTTTGGGAGGTTGCTATATGACTGCACTTTCACACGTTCTATGCCTAATGTTTTCTTTTTATCATAAAAATAAATCTAAATGTTTTTCAGAGCCGGCAGCATTTGAGGTTTTTGGGTCTTAAACCACCTTTGTTTCGAGGTTTGGAAAGCGAAATTGTGATGTTTGGTTGGAATTTTAGGGGCATTTAGAATTATTGGAATTTAGAATTCCTACAAATTTGGACTTCTTTTCATTCTTGATTGAGGGAAATGATATATTCCCTACAATTTTAACTTAGTTTATGTATTGAGACACGCACACACTCTCTCACACACGCACACACTCTCTCTCTCTCTCACACGCGCACACTCTCTCTCTCTCTCACACTCTCTCTATCTCTCACACACACACACAACCACTCACACACTCATTCACACATAACCACTCACACACTCACACTTTCTTTTTCTCACTACCACCCACATACAAATACACTCGCATACTCTCTCTCTCTCTCTCATTTCCATACACACGCTCCCACACAAACACGCGCAAATAAATTCAAGGTGGTGTGTGTGTGCGCGCGCAAGAGAGAGAGAGAGAGGAAGTGTGTGTCTGAGAGATAGAATGCATGTGTGTTTATGAGTGAGAGAGTGTTTGTGAGTCTCTCTATGTGAGAGAGAAAGTGTGTTTGTGTTGGAGAGAGAGTGTGTCTAGTGTCAACGTGTTTCATGTGTTAGTGTGAAATTGAGGTTGTGTGTGTATGTGAGTTTCTAAGTGAGAGTGTGCGTGAGAGAGAGAGGGGGAGTATGTGTGTGTGTTTGTGTTTGTGAGCGAGAGATTGTGAGTGTTTTCGCGAGTGTGTTTGACAGAAATAGAGACTATGCGTGTGTGTGGGAGAGAGATAGATAGATTGTAGGCGCGCGCGCGCGCGCGCGCGTGTGTGTGTGTGAGAGAGAGAGAGAGAGAGAGAGAGATTGAGTGTGTGTGTGAAAGAGAGCGAGGTTATGTGTGTGAGAGATTGAGAGTGTGTGTGTGAAAGAGAGTGAGGTTATGTGTGTGAGAGAGAAAAAGATAGTGCGTGAGTGTGTTTGAGAGAGTAAGGGAGTGTGTTAGTGTGTGTGAGAGTGCTTACATATTATTCTTTAATTTTAATGTTGATGTTTAATTATGCCTGTATGATTACATATAGAAGTGATATAGATGCCGGTAAGATATCCTGTCTCAATTAACAAACAGTGGCAAGGAACTCAGAATTCGTGGAATCAACTATTCCCATTTCCTTTGCAAATCTCGAACCAAACGAGCCCTAAAACGTATATGAAGTAAAATAATCACATAATTTTGTATTGGTCCTCTTATCCTAGGTCACATGTTCTAGATGTATTCATTTGAAACGTGTTTAAAGTCAGTTTGTGTAGTGTTTGTAAAGTAAAATGGAGTTTTTCACTGTTGATATGTGTGTGTGTATATATACAAAGAAAGAGGTAAGGTAAGTCCATTTAAGTTTCATGCTATAAATTTTATATAGTGCAATTGCAAGTTTTTGGTGAAATTGTCTAAATTAAGTTTTTACTAATCAACTTGAATTTGTTAATTTTTAAATCTGTTCATTTGTACAACCAAGCACGAATAATAAGACAATTTGTGAATGAGCCCATTTTATAGGGGCTATTTTACAATATTGGGGACAATCAAATGGGCCTGAGTATATGCATTTAAACATGTGCCCAAAGGGTGTTTTCATATACATTTGAATGGACAAACAAATAAATTTGGGTGTTAGTTTTTATTAGCATAGCTCTGAGAGGTTGTGACGTAAACTACACGTCAATGGCAAAAAATAAAACCAATACAATTTTTAGAGAGAGAAACAAAAGAATTTCTTATATTTAAAATGGGAGCTATCCCCAAATAAGGATTATATGGGTATTTACAAGGTGGGTATTACTTGCTAGCCAAAAAGACTAAAAAGGGCCGACAAATACTAACAAAAAATTACCCAATCGGTCCCAAACATACTTGGAGACCAATTAAAGGTGGAAAATGGCTAAAATAAAATAAGAAAAATTGGGGGGAAAAGAAGGAAAATAAGGGAAAATACATGGGATTCCCATCACTCTTCCTCCCTCAAAAAGAGTTCGCCCACGAACTCAAGGAGGAAGATCCATGTAAAAACCCGCGTAATTTTGGGGTATTTTCAAAATAAAGAGGAAAATTAAATTTTGAGATAAAATTATTTTTATTGCTCAAATATGTTGGTTATTATTTTTAAAGATGAGAATTTCAAACGGTTTCGAAATCGGAATTAAAATGGAGTTTTAATTGCATTTTTATTATATAGAAGAGTCCTCAAAACATAAAACTCTCTAAGAGTCCTCGGCGCATAAAACTCTCTAGAAAAAAAAATATTTAAAAATATTGAACGGTCCGATCGAGCTGAATTTTTTTCTGTAACTTCCTCTCGTCTTCAGCTAATTCTCTGTAAAATTTGATCGAATTCCAACGGTCCGATCGTCCGGAACAAAAATTTTAGTGTTTGTATCTGATTAGAACTCTTTTCTTAATCAAACTCTTATCCCCTTATATATCAACTAATTCGTGGCTTGGCTTTTTAAATAACTTTTTCTCAAACTTTTCAACCAGAAGAGCTCTCCAAAATTACTCCCCTTTATATACAAACCATAGCCCCAAACTTATTCAAGATTTCAACCTTAGATTATAAGGCTTATTTGGTGTTTTCTCGAGTTTGGGCTAGAACGAGATTTGATTATTTTCGCGAGAAAAACGTGATGATGTGATTAGATTTTGAGGCTGAAATTATGTGATGATTCATGTTGGTTCTTTTTGGTGGTTTAATGTATGGGGTTTTACACAATATGCTCCTAAATCTCGCGAGTGTTTATTCCGTTGAATTCTTCTTAATTGAACTCGTATTTTGAATTTTAAATTCATTGAAATCTGGAAAAATAATTGTTGGAATTATTTTGATTCATGTGGTATTATTCATGTTGTTGTTGAGCACGTTGTCATGAGATTTTAATATGGCACGGACGTTGAGCACCCGCCAAAATTCCTGCTTCCAAGGGCTATGACTTGATAAAGCATATGCGGATGGGGTGAGGCCTGGTGACCCAGTTAATGTGTTGTTGAGAAATTTATTGATAAAATGCTATTGAGATTTGCATTTGATTTGAATATTCGTATTTGTATTGTGACGTTTTATTCATCGTAACATATTTGTTAAGCATCTTTCCTGTCGTATTGTGTACTTCCCCATCTTTTCTTTTAGTGGCAGGTTAGCGCGGATTTTGGGGCGCTATGGAGATTGATTTTAGTGAGGATTATTTTGGGAAGATTTTTTTTATACAAGATGAGAAGATTGTATTATTTTGATGTATAGAGCATTGGAGATTTGCATTTTATTTTCGAGTTAGTTGTTATCGTAATTCGATAGGCTTGTTGTTTTAATTGAAGAGATTTGAGATTAGTTGTTTCTCTTGTTTTATTGGGGGAATTAGATGCTCTATACCTTGTGATTTATGGAATTGATTTAGTTATTCGATAGTAGCGCTCCGTTCGCTCTCCCCGGGCGGGCGGGGTGTTACAGAATGGTATCAGAGCTTAGGTATACGACAATCCTCGGGTCTTGGGTTTTGGGTCTGTTGCGTTTTTGTGGCGCGAATTCGGAGATAGAAATTTTTAGAGAATCATTTTGCGTTAGGCAATTTAGATTAGATGTGAGGAAATTATTTTTTGGTGACGAGATTATTTTTGGAGATTGTTGGCCTGATTTTTGAGAGTTAGGCATTCGGCGAATTTCGAGGGCGAAATTCCATTGTTAGTGGGGAAGTGCAACAACCCGCGTAATTTTGGGTATTTTCAAAATAAAGAGGAAAATTAAATTTTGAGATAAAATTATTTTTATTGCTCAAATATGTTGGTTATTATTTTTAAAGATGAGAATTTCAAACGGTTTCGAAATCGGAATTAAAATGGAGTTTTAATTGCATTTTTATTATATAGAAGAGTCCTCAAAAACATAAAACTCTCTAAGAGTCCTCGGAGCATAAAACTCTCTAGAAAAAAAAATATTTAAAAATATTGAACGGTCCGATTGAGCTGAATTTTTTTCTGTAACTTCCTCTCGTCTTCAGCTAATTCTCTGTAAAATTTCATCGAATTCCAAAGGTCCGATCGTCCGGAACAAAAATTTTAGTGTTTGTATCTGATTAGAACTCTTTTCTTAATCAAACTCTTATCCCTTTATATATCAACTAATTCGTGGCTTGGCTTTTTACATCACTTTTTCTCAAACTTTTCAACCAGAAGAGCTCTCCAAAATTACTCCCCTTTATATACAAACCATAGCCCCAAACTTATTCAAGATATCAACCTTAGATTATAAGGCTTATTTGGTGTTTTCTCGAGTTTGGGCTAGAACGAGATTTGATTATTTTCGCGAGAAAAACATGATGATGTGATTAGATTTTGAGGCTGAAATTATGTGATGATTCATGTTGGTTCTTTTTGGTGGTTTAAGGTATGGGGTTTTACACAATATGCTCCTAAATCTCGCGAGTGTTTATTCCGTTGAATTCTTCTTAATTGAACTCGTATTTTGAATTTTAAATTCATTGAAATCTGGAAAAATAATTGTTGGAATTATTTTGATTCATGTGGTATTATTCATGTTGTTGTTGAGCACGTTGTCATGAGATTTTAATATGGCACGGACGTTGGGCACCCGCCAAAATTCCTGCTTCTAAGGGCTATGACTTGATAAAGCATATGCGGATGGGGTGAGGCCTGGTGACCCAGTTAATGTGTTGTTGAGAAATTTATTGATAAAATGCTATTGAGATTTGCATATGATTTGAATATTCGTATTTGTATTGTGACGTTTTATTCATCGTAACATATTTGTTGAGCATCTTTCCTGTCGTATTGTGTACTTCCCCATCTTTTCTTTTAGTGGCAGGTTAGCGCGGATTTTGGGGCGCTATGGAGATTGATTTTAGTGAGGATTATTTTGGGAAGATTTTTTTTATACAAGATGAGAAGATTGTATTATTTTGATGTATAGAGCATTGGAGATTTGCATTTTATTTTCGAGTTAGTTGCTATTGTAATTCGATAGGCTTGTTGTTTTAATTGAAGAGATTTGAGATTAGTTGTTTCTCTTGTTTTATTGGGGGAATTAGATGCTCTATACCTTGTGATTTATGGAATTGATTTAGTTATTCGATAGTAGCGCTCCGTTCGCTCTCCCCGGGCGGGCGGGGTGTTACAACCCACTGAATCACCCATCCAAGACATTAATAAAAGCATGTTGGGGTAACTCCTCGGATTCATCAAGATACTCAGGCGGATGCTCCATAGCTAAAAGGGCTCGCCGACGCGGGAGAGAGCACTTCGAAGCTTGGTGGCCAATATTGCCACAATTGTAGCAGCGGATTGTAGGAGAACCTAGAGGGGGCGCAGAGGAAGTAGCGGTAGAAGAGACTGAAGCTGATACTGGAGGAGGAGCTAGAACAGAAACCAATGTAGGTGGAGCTCATGTGGCGTGAAGAGCTGTGGGGGTTGTGTGATAGGCCTAAACCTTGGTCTCGTACTCAACCGTCTTCAGAAAGGTCGGTATGCCCCTCAATTCGAGATTAAGCTGAATGTACGGCTGCAGTCCCAAAATATAGTGGCTGATCCCCTGGTGTTCGATCTCAGGGAGGTGAGCTCGGGTGCAAAGGAACTGAAACTGCTCCGTATACTCCACCACTGTCAATGTATTATGTTGGAGGGACTGGATGCGAGCAAAAATGTCGCTCTCATATGTCGGTAGTATGAATGAAGCCTGAAGAGTGGCCTTTAGTTCAGGCCAGACCTGGATGGGAGGAAGTCCTGCGGATGTCCGGAGGTAGCAAAGATCGTTCCACTAAGCTAGGGCAAATCCCTGAAATTTGGTGTCGGTGAGGAGTACACAATAGCGGCCCTCAATCCGCTTGTAGTAAAAAATCGTCTCTATAGCAGCCAACCAATCAATCATCTCATCGGGGGAGAATTGTCCATCGAACATAGGAACGTCAATGCGTATGTACCCATGGAGACTTCGAGAAAGTAACTGAAGGGCCATAAATAGGGGGTCTCCATCCTGACGAGCATCAATGCCCATCACATCACTAGCATCTTGGCAGGTGGTGGATGAGGAGGATGAACATGTTGGGCCACAGGAGGTGCTGGGTGACCGCGACGATAATGGGAACACGTGCCAATCAGGTGACCACGCTCTGCACAATAAAAATACTAGCGGTCTCGTAGTGGTACGAAGCGAGGAGCACCGGGTGGAGAAGGGGGAATCCACTCCACGACGCTGTGATGGGTGTCCTCAACGTCGGAGGATGAAGAGGAGACGGTGTAGAGCAGAGAAAGATCATGATGTGAAGGAGTATGATGTGATGATGGAGGAGGTGGTACGTATGGTGGTGGGTGAGGGTGTATAAGTGAGGGTAGGGGCAGTGGGTGAATAAAATACCCATGAAGGTCATAGGGTTGCCCACGGGGAGCCAATGGGCTGGTAGGGTCACGTGGGTAGTGTTGGCCGGGGTCGGGAGGATGGCTGGAGCCCCAATGTGATGGCCGAGGGCCCCAGGGTAGATGGAAAAACCGTGGAAGGTGGGAAATTCATTTGGCCGAGGGGTTGGGGCAAAGTCGAGGTGCATAGATGATTCGGGCTGTCCGGTGGGGAGAGTGAAGAGGATAGGAGGCTGGAATGGGGTGGGTGGGGTTGAGAAGAGGGGCGGGTCAGAGGCGAATGGGCCACCGGGTAGGCCAAAGAACCCTGCGAAGGGATTAAGGCATGAAATCTCGGGTATAGGGGTCGGGCCAAGGGTTTCTGGGCTCAGGTTCTAGATGGGGGTGGGAAGGGAGTCCAGTGGGAGGCGGGTAGACCGAGGGGTTTTTCGGGGTTGGGTAGGTAGTGGGTTGTGGTAGAAGCGGGTTGGGTAGGTATTTTTGGGCTATCGGGTTGGTTAGGGCTTGCGCCGGGGGTGGTTTCGTAGTATTCCCCGTTTGAGGCGGGGCGGGGGGCTAGGGTTTGGGTGGCTGGATGGTCGGCCAAGGCTGGATAGTTACCTGGATCAGAGCGCCCATGGCGTCGATCCAGGTTCATTGCCTTTTCGAACATGACAATCCCCGTGGAGGGGCCAAGGAGGTAGAGGTGCCGGTCGTTCCGTGGGGGCCTGGATTCCAGCCGAACAGGGTTGGCGGCCTTCCGCCTTCTCGTGATGAATTTTCGGGGCAAATTTCCTTCGTGGGCCGATGTGGAAGAGCTTCCGTTGGCCCATTCTGGGCGGCAAGAGGTCTGGTGCGGAAAAAAGTTGGAAGAGGGCGTCAAACTTTTTGTTGAGATCTTGAATACTCCCCCCCAACTCTTGGATCTTTTCTTCTTCTTGTTTGAATTTTTTTGAAGCCATTGAAAGGTAGTGCACGATTTTGATTATCTACACACCAACACACTAATTGGGGAAAGACACCTCGCTTTGATACCAATTTGACGTAAACTACACGTCAATGGTCTAAAATAAAACCAATACAATTTTTAGAGAGAAACAAAATAATTTCTTATATTAAAAATGGGAGCTATCTTTAGATGAGGATTACATGGGTATTTATAAGGTGGGTATTACTTGCTAGCCAAGTAATAGCCAGAAAGACTAAAAAGGGCAAATACTAACAAAAATGTACCTAATCAGTCCCAAACACACTTGGAAACCAATTAAAGGTGGAAAAGGGCTAAAATAAAAATAGAAATATTTGGAAAAAAAGGAAAAATACATGGGATTTCCACCAGGTTGTGTTAGTTTGGGCACATTTGACACTTCTTGTGTTTGGACCCTTAACTTGTAACACCATTTATTTTTTGGGTTTGACCTAATACGACAAGAAAGATGCTCAACAATTATATTAACGATGAACAAAGCGTAACAACACGAGTACGAATATTCAAATCAAAATGCAAATCTCAAAGCATTTATCAATATAATTTCTCAACAACTTTAACTGGGTCACCAGGCCTCACCACATCCGTATATGCTTTATCAAACCATAGCCCGGGAAACAGGAATTCGGGCGGGTGCCCAACATCCGTGCCATATTAAAATCTCATGACAACGTGCTCATCAACAATATAATGATACCACATGAATCAAAATAATTTCAACAATTATTTTCCAGATTTGAATGAATTTATCAATTCAAATATGAGTTCAATTAACAAGAATTCAAAGAGAATGACATTCGCGAGATTTAAGGAGCATATTGTGTAAAACCCCATACCTCAAACCATGATGAGAAACCAATGATCACATCCTCAAGATCAACACAAAAGATCTACAGAAGCTCCTCCAAGAACCTCCAACAAAAATAGCCCCAAGAACACCTCTAATCTAAGGTTGGAACTCACAAATCTCAAGGGCCAATGTGTATATAAAAAGAAGAGGAATATAAAATATGTTTGTTGCCAAAATTTGTGCCAAAAGTAGGTTAAAAAGGCTTGCCCACGACTTCCTTTTATAATGCAAAGAAATGAAGAGTTGGAATCCAAAAGACTCCTTTAAATAAGGCAAAGAAATGAAGAGTTGCAAGCCAAAACAACTCCAAGAGTTAAAAACATTTTAAATATTTGAATGGACAACTAAATAAATTTGGATCTATATCCACAATTTACTGGACTTGGGGCCCTACGCCCAAGGTGACTGCCTCAGTTGCCTTAGGTCAAGTCGTCCTGAAGTTTGTTTGCTAATAATGATTTTCTCTGTTTTTGCCGTTATGGTCTATGGAATCAATGGGATTATGTATTCACAGTGTTTTTGGGCCTTTTTTCTTGAGATGATATGTATTGATAATAGATCCTGTATAATTTGTGTAGGTTGCGACCGGTAGATTGCTTAAGAAGTGGCATGCTCATTATAGGGCTGTTACTTGCTTAGTGTACTCTGATGATCAGTCCCTTTTGATTTCTGGTGCAGAGGATGGATCTGTTCGAGTCTGGTCACTTCTCATGTAACGTGTTATCCCCTTTCGAATGTCTTATTAGAGAGTATTAAGCATTTGCCAAACACAAAGTGAAAGTTAATTGTCTTCATTTTTACGAATTAGGATATTTGACGACGTGCGAAGAGAGGAAGCAAGACATCTCTATGAGTATAGTTTCTCTGAGCATACTTTGAGAGTTACTGATATTGTTACAGGTTATGGAGGATGTAATGCAATAATAGTTTCTGCTTCCGAGGACCGGACTTGCAAGGTTTGGCTTGATCTCTGCTAAACATTGACTATTTAGATATCTTATCTGTATTAAGATTTGAGTCTATCTGAAAGGTGTTTTCAGTGGAAATTTGGTTATAATGATACCAACGACCAACATTGATACTTTAAAATGTAATATGGTGATGGTAAATTGATCTCTGAAATTTGCTATTAACATAAAACATCTCACAAAGGAAAGGGCTGTTAAATTTGAGGGATTGAATAGAAGGTAGTATCATGGTGCGCATTTTGGTCGAACATCAATTTTTTGAATTAGGGCGTTAAAAATTAATGTAGGATTCTGTAAACTTCGGTCACTTTTGCTTCTGAACAAGGGTGCTTAATATTATGCGCTTATTCCATTTCAATTGATAAAAGCTACTGTATCTCATGCTGTCCAGTCCTCTAATTTCCTTTTACTATTAGGCTTTGTCGGTCTTTATTTATTTCTCTACTTTGTAATCATGCCTGTCATGAGTACTTTCAAGCCTTGCTTAACTTATGGCTACTTCATCAGTGCTTTATCTGGCTTTGCTTTTAAGATTTTTAATTCCGTTGAAGGGAAGTATGGTCTATGGAATACCTAATTTCACAGTAGATGTCTTAGTCATTATTATCTAATTGATTTGTGCCTTTGATTATGTACATGGTTCAAAGTCTCGGTATCGGTCCCGGTATCGGACACTCGATTTTCAACTCGGTCGCGGTATCGGGCGATACGCGAAGATTCGCTATTTAGAGAGCGCGAAAAATTCCGAAAAAAATATTGAAAATTTTAAAAAAATAAGATTAACAATATGTACCAATCAGATATGTTCAAACCATTATTTAATATGCATTACATTGTACGATTAGTTATTCTGAAGTGCGGCGGACTTGGCATATTGCTAACGTACTAATTTTATTTTTATTTTTAATTATTTAAAATCTGTAAATAACTACGTATTAGTGACTAATTGTTGATTTTAATTTATGTAGGGGGATGTTTGATATTCATCATGGTTCAAAGTATCGGTCGAGTTGACTCGGTATCGGCCGAGTTGACTCGGTATCGGCCGAGTTGACTCGGAATCGGAGGGCACCGATCCGATACCGAGAGACATTTAAAAAAAAACACTGAATCGGCCGAGACAACCGATTCCGATACGCCTCGCCGCGATATCGGCCGAGACAGCCGCGATATCGGCCGAGACAACCGATTCAAACAATATTGTCATATTTTGTTTTATTTTTTGATAGAACTTTTATCTTTTACCATATTTCTTCGTTGTTGAAAATATATTGTAACATTTACAGAATGGTATTACTTTTTCATTAGTATTAACATTAATTTTTTAAAACATAAAACTTTTTTTTTTAAATGACTCTACTAAAAAAAATATATAAATCTTTTAAAAAGTAGTACTCTTTTTTCTAAAAAAATGACTACTAAAACTCTTTTTTCAAAGAAATGTTATTTTTTTACAAAAAATATTCAAATCTTTTACAAAAAATATATAATGTACATTTATGTTTGTAAAAAATGTACATTTCTGTACAAATATTATTTTGTACGTTTTTTGTAAAAATGTAAAAAAATGTACATTTTGTTAAAAAAAAATGTACATATTTGTAAAAAAATATATATTTGTACATATTTGTAAAGAAAGTGTACATATTTGTAAAATAATATATATTTTTGTTAAAAAAATGTACATTTTTGTTAAAATGTCCTTTTGTACGTTTTTGTAAAAATGTACATTTTTGAAATTTTTTGTAAAAAATGTTCTTTTGTACGTTTTTATAAAAATGTAAAAAACAATATACATATTTGTTAAAAAAATGTACATTTTTGTAAAAATGTACATTTTTGTAAAAATGTACATTTTTGTAAAAATGTTCTTTTGTACGTTTTTGTAAAAATGTAAAAAAATGTACATTTTTGTAACAATGTTCTTTTGTACGTTTTTGTAAAAATGTAAAAAAATATACATTGTTGTTAAAACAAAATGTATATTTTTGTTTTTCAATATTATTATTGTTTACTATGCAATATTGAATCTGACAACTCTGCCGCGCTTCAGTATAACCAATTCTACAATGCAATGCATATTGAATGATGGGTTTGAATGTATCTCATTGGTCCACATTGTTAATCTTATTTTTTTAAAATTTTCTATATTTTTTCCGCAATTTTTTGCGCTCTCTAAATTGCGTATCTTTGCGTATCGCCCGATACCGCGACCGATACCACGACCGAGTTGAAAATCGAATGTCCGATACCGTGACCGATACCGTGACTTTGAACCATGATATTCATGTACGAGACAGACTTATGGGGATTCTTTTTTCCCCCAATCTTTGTCTCTTCCATTTTTGGAAAGCATTATGTGAGATTATATTTTGATAGGATATTTGTTCCAAGTTCAAATATTTTTATGTACGATGAATGTTTAAGTTTTATATTAGTGACATTTTAATTTTATTGCAGTTGTTTAATTTAATCTTAGTGTGTAAAATTATTCTACATGTATATGTTATGTGGACAAACTTGTATAGGTCGTGTTTCTGGCAATGTTACAATATATTTTCAACAACGAAAAAATATGGTAAAAGATTAAAATTCTATCAAAAATAAAAAGAAAATATGACAATGTTCAAATAATGATGCAAATTTTGTTCCATATTACTTAGAAAAATTATATAAGGTCGCAATAATTTTCACAACATTTATTTTGGACAAATAAATGTTTTGTAAAAAACTGTACAAAGAAATGTCTTACAAAACGTATTTTTGACATCTTTTTACAAACAAAATTAAAAAATGTTTTGGAGAAAAATGTTTTTTGGGTACCAAAAAAAATGTCAAGGGGTAAAAAAAAATGTGTCGTTTGAATCGGTTGTCTCGGCCGATATCGCGGCGAGGCATCTCGGAATCGGTTGTCTCGGCCGATACACGATTCAGTATTTTTTTTGAAACGCCTCTCGATATCATATCGGTACCCTCCGATTCCAAGTTGACTCTGCCGATACCGAGTAACTCGTCCGATACTTTGAACCATGATTATGTAATTCTCAGATGGTATATGTGGAGTTTATAGTGTGATGTGCATTAACCTAGGTGTGGAGTCTATCTACGGGTAAACTATTGAGGAATATAGTGTTCCCATCAATAATTGATGCAATTGCTTTGGACCCTGGCGAGCACGTCTTTTATGCTGGCGGTAGAGATGGCAAGATATACATTGCTGCCCTTAATGCTCAAGGTACCTCTAATAGCGGTTATGGGTTGCATATCATCGGCACATTTTCTGATCACAGGTTTGTCAATCTTCAGATGCCTTATTTTTGTTACAATGTTTTTGCATATTTTCATAGTACAATAACCGTTTATATCCTTAATTATTTTAAATGCAATAACATCATGAAGAGGTTGCCCAAGATTCAGTGGTGGATTGTTATTTGCTTGATTTCTGGAATTTATCTCACACATTAAATTGTTGAGAATTCACAGTGATGTGTTATATGATGCAGACTTCAATGGAAGTGTTTATTCCTTTGCCATCATTGCATACTGTAAATTTCCCTGAATTGCAATACATTCAAATTTTTAATAATTATATACTATACATTGATATATATATGTGTATAGATACATAAAACGAAATAAAAAACAATCCAACACAAATTTCAATGTCTTGAAATATGAATTTTTATCTACTATCAATAAGCAATATGTCATCTTCTGACCATCACACTTTAAAAAAATTAGACAAAAGTTAATTTTAGAAGTTTCCACCAATTGCTCCTTAAAATTCCAAAAGAGAAGGTTAGAACTCAGAAGTTTCTATCTACTATATGTAATATATATTTAGTTTACCAATATACCAATAAACAATAATATCAACCATATTTTAGTATACAAATAGAAACACCACTACATATAAATTATAGTATACAATATATATTATAGTCTTAAGCCAATATTTTAGTATACAAACAGAAACCCCACTACATATTTTAGTATACAAACAGAAGACCCACCACCACAATAAAACTCACTCTCACTGAGCCGAAGAGGAGAGGAGAAAATTGACTCTTCGCTTTGAAGAAGAAAAGCTATTTGCGAGGGGAAAAAAAAACTATTATGTGAAGATCGTAGAAGAAAACTGAGAAGAGGAGAAATATCCGTGAATAGAAATCAAAGAGGAGTTCAAATCATACCTGTGAGTAGAATTCAAAGTGTTCTTCTCTCCTCATCCTGGATCTCTTTGTTTTTACCTATTTCACGCAACCCTCTTGCTTTTTGAAAACCATTTTAGTCATTTATTGATATCTTAGTGGGTTGTGTTAAAAGTTTTTGTTTTTTGAGCTGAACGACATTGTTTAAAGGCCTTTTTTTGACGTAAACTACACGTTGAAAGGCTCCTATAAATATCTAAACACACACTTGAGAGAGATAAATACTCTTGTTTATTTCAAAATTCAAGTCTACCTCAAATGAGTAGTTTAGGCTCCAAGTTGCCCTAATTACAAAAATGCCATTACTACTCCTTACCTCTAAAAAAATAAAACAAAAGAAAGGAAAATACAATAACAAAATAAAAGAAAATACAAAAGAAAATAATAATGACAAATAAAACCCTAAAAAAGGGTCCATTTTCATCACTCTCTCCGGTTTCGAAAAGCTCGTCCTCGAGCGTAGGAGATGAACGGTAAGAAGGCAAGGCAACCATCAACGAACTCCTCACTAAGAAGAAGAGTCGTCCTCGGAAACTCTCGTTGTACCGGCTTGCAATAAATCCTAGGGAGAATAGGACCACAATCCAAACATGGCCGACCAACAAAAGCGCGATCCGAGATTCCCATGATGAACCTCCTTAATGCTACGCTGCGGAAAATTTCCTCCGAGCGTATATCAAAAGCTATCATAAATGGGTCCACGTACCCACAACCTATCACATAACCCAAGATCACCACCTCATCTCCGGGAAAGATAAACACCGATCCAACCTCATCAAAATCTTCATCCTCATGCCTAAAGATTGGGAAGAAGTCGCTCAAATAAAATGTTTCCGACTCGCGTGAGTCACCCAAACATCCTCAACAAAATTGTCAAAAAAAATCCCTAATACACACCCCAATGTCTTCGTTTTCATCTTTCTTGCCATCAGCTGGCTTGGGATGGAAGTTTTGATCGTTGATTTGACCCGCTTGGGTGAGTGAGAGAGGAAGAATGCTTGGGTGGAGCAACCAATCTTGGACTAGCCGCCGGTAATCTTGAATTGAGCCATGGGAGTTAATCGGGGCGGAAACGTGATTTTTTTGATGTTTGGGGTTTGAAAAATGAGTGGTGGGTTGGGGGATTTGGGTTGGTGGTGGAGGAATTTTGTAGGGTTGGGAGGCTAGGGTTTGTAAATTGTGGGTTGGATTATAAAATGGTATGTGAAACCCTAGAAGTGGGTTGCCTTGGATCTTGAATGGAGGGTTTATGGAATGGATTTGGGTTTCGGGGGAAATCAGGGTTCAAGATTTGGATTTTCGGGGTGGTGGGTTTCGTGTAGAGGGTGGGGTAGGGTAGGGGTTGTGGGTAGGGATTTCTAGGGTTGGGGTTAGGGTTTTGGAAATGGGTATAGATTTGTTGTTTGTGATTGTACCTACTCTCCCGTTCGTTTTTGAATCTCCTCGTATAGTTGTTCGGATCTTCTTGGAGCCATTGATTGTAGCGTACGATTTTGATAACAAAACTACACCGATACACCAACACCAAATACCAATGTGGAGCGACACCTGCTCTGATATCAATTTGACATAAACTACACGTCAAAAGGCTCCTACAAATCCCAAAGCACACACTTGAGAGGGAGAAATATTTTTGTCTATTTCAAAATTCAAGTCTATCTTAAATGAGGCTTACAAGTGGGTATTTAAAGAGGAGTAGCTTAGGCTCCAAGTTAAGGCCCTAATTACAAAAACACCATTACTACTCCTTGCCTCTAAAAAATAAAGCAAAAGAAAGAAAAATATAATAACAAAATAAAAGAAAATACAAAGGAAAATAAAAATGACAAATAAAACCCCCCAAAAGGGCCCATTTTCATCATTGTTTTCTGTGCTCCGGGTCATATCGCATGATATACGTATGTATCGCCGATACATATATCGTATCGCCGATACACCCCAAAGAGTGAAACTATATCTAATACATCTTGTTTTGCTCACGATACGATACGCGATACGGCCGATATTGACAACCATGCATGTAGTTAAGTAGTCATGATCTATTTTCATGACATGCAGGCAACAAGTCCTTAAGTACATTTTTTGATAAGTACATTAAAGTCTACCAAATGAACCTAACTTGACTTGGTACTAGCTAGTATAGAAAACTGGCTAATGGAGGTCAAGAAAGTTGCAATTATAACTGTAGTATAACTTGGCTGAAAAAGAAGAGTAAAAGAACTGTGTAAAACCTATCGCCTGGGTCCAAAATCATGTGATTTGTTAATGTTAAAAAACCACACCATCCTATTCAATGATAGATATCATCACAAGATTCCATATCCATTCTCTTTTGGAAGTAACTACATGCAGTCGGTCCAATTTCAAGACTTATGGATGAATCTGCAAGGAGTATAAGTTGTGCAGAACTAAAAAGCTTCATTGAGCTCAGAAAATAATTATATATTTTTTTAAAGGAAACAAGACATATGAGTCACCCACATAAATTAAATTAACACAAGGATGTAAGGGAGTAACCAAGCACACAAAGGGGTACATAATACATTAACTGCTTGCTCGTAAATTGTTTTCATGTGCATTGAATACCTCTGAAAACTATCTTTTATGTAAGGTCAAATCTCTTGAATAATAAATGTGCTGAACAAAATGTATTTGTTTAATGGTAGTTGAAAAAAATTCAATTAAATCCATTTTGTTATACTTAACAAAGTTACTGTTTGTTACATTCATTTGGGATCATACCATAAGATGATTGATGCATTATTGAGATTGAACCTATCTTTTGTGTACTTAGCTTTTGCTCGATGATGTGTATATTAACGAGCCTAGTTCAAAATTTCTCTATTACATATCAAATATGTTATATATTTTCCCCTGGAACAGTAAGGCTATTACCTGCTTGGCCTTTTCGGTGGATGGATTTCTATTGGTTTCTGGATCTGAGGATGGCATGGTTCGAGTTTGGGACACTAAAACTCATAGCATCATTCGCATTTTTAAACACGCTAAAGGTATCTTCTTATTTGTGATAAATACTACTCGCTTAATCGCAGAAATCCTGTTAAATTGCATTATATATTCTTGCGGGTATACTTTTTGTATACCGTTTTTTTTGGCACCATCCATAAACAAATGCCGGTTATAAATTAACAATCGCTTATTTTTTGTACACACCATTATAGTTTTTAGCTGAAATAGCAGCTTTCATTAAAGTTCAGGCCCCTTAATGTATGAAATTGTGGTATATCAGAGTTGTGTGATTAGGAATGACAATGAGGTGGGTTTGATACGGGGGGACCCCTCCACGACTCTGCATCTCAGCGCTACCCCATTGCTACTTCACCCCCAAACCGTCATGCCCTGTGAAAGGATAAGGAAAGCTGCAGGGCCCTGGCACACTCACACAATCCAAACAATTAACTGAAATGCAGAATACACAAGCAACATGAAATTAGCACAATATCATATATAAACAACACAAAATTAATAGAAAATAAGTAGTTCTTATAATAATTACAAAGGTTTCATCATCTTAATGACCAATAATTACTAGATACTCGCAAAGTATTGAAAAAAAGATAATTTGCAAACAAAACTTCCATTTAATTCAGAACTCTTGTTGAAAGGCATTTAATTCTGCCTGTGATTTGCTTGCCACATATTGGTGAATTAAAACCACAAAACCTGGTTCAAGTTAGAGCTTCGAAAACAAGAGATACAACAAAAAGCTGGGTGTGAATTCATAAGATGTGGCTCCATATATAATCTATCTATATCAGTTTTTTAGAGTTCAACCCTTGACAAATGATTTATAGATATGTACATACATGCATATACATATATATGGGGAGAGGGGGAGAGGTAGATATATAGATATAGAGAGAGATGGTGTACCATAGAGAAATCATGACCCCGACGATTAACGATTTTGTCACACTTACGGTGTACCGGACTTGAAGAAGCTAAGACGAGCCAGTGCGCAAGGTGTGTAGATCTCTTGGTTTTTCTTATATTCTTACACACACTGTCTCCCGCAGGAGCGCGTGCGCGTGCACACACACACATATATATATACACACACTTAGAACTTTGTGTAACTTGACCATTGAGGGTTCATAAGTAATAGTATACCTGAACGGGTAGGTTTGAGGTCTATAATACCTATTCCCGACCCTGTCCGAGTTTATATTACTCACTCCCGACCTTGAACTCGACCGTGTTAAGTACCTCTCAAATCTTTCCCAATGTCGGGTCGAGTTCCCCATATTTTTCTCCCCATTTCCATCCTTATGTCTGATTCTTAAACTCATTAATTGGCATTGAAGTTGTGATCTCATGGCTGATATCATGGAGTGGTGGCACTATCAATGATATAAGTAGAAGGCTTTACAATCAACTACAAGAATAAAAGCTAGAAGCACAAAATTATCCCTCACCCTAACTAAAGGTAGCAATAAAAAGTAAAATACTGAATGGAATATGTATTTTTTTAGTTTTTTTGACTTTAATACATTAGTAATCTTCGATTCTAGACTTTAATACAACTTTATCAATTTATTAGACTTAAGTACAATTTTCGTCGCTAAATGATACTAAAGATCACTTTTGGTGGCGAAATTTTCACATTTAGCGATGAAAATGTACTAAAGTCTAATAAACTGATAAGTTGTATTAAAGTCTAAAATCGAAGATTAGTAATGTATTAAAGTAAAAAAACCCATATTTTTTTAATAAATATAAAAATATTGCTAAAAACCACCAAGAGGGCGAAAACCTTATACAAGAAGTATATCGGAAAAAGAGGGTGAAATCAACCCCTAAGGCATAATGACCAAATAGGAAAACAAAAACATTGAACCAACCGGAAAATCAGTCCCTTAGGTGTAAGAAGACGAAGTTGGCCATTATATCTCTACATCAATAATAAAATGATGATAGCATAAGCGAGTCTTTTCCACTAAACACTCCGTTTCCTGAAACCATTATTTGTTCTGCGATCTCCATATGGTCCACATAAGGCAAAGGGGGGCCACATTTTAGGTGTCACACTTGGATCCCCTCGCAAGAGCAACCTCCATGAAGACAATATATCCCCACCGATCTTGACATCACCTGCTACTTGACATACAACCTCTTAGAAAAAACACAACTACAAACACATAAACTTTTGAGCATGGAAGAGTTGCATCAAAGCAAAACTGACGTAAGCGGCGTCAATGGTACATAAAGAGATTACACTCAAAACAAGAGTAGTAATACTCAAATTATCTGTCATAGTAATGATGTCCTCAAATGGGGTAGTACATTATTTATAAGACTAAAGGAGTATTTATAGGGCCCTTTTACTTGTTCCTAAAGGAATGCTATCATCCATGTTATTTCATGTGTGACATCACGAAAGGTCCTCGCGATGACATTAACATTCTTATTTACATAGTGCCCTAAATGGCCCTAACTAATCCTTCCAACTACAAGAATTCAAACAAAAGATAAAATACAATAGAGGACTAAATATAAAAGAGAAAGATACAAATGCCTATCGTGGATCACATCACTCTTTCCTCCTTGAATAGTGTTCTTTCTCAAAATCAAAGAGGGACGCCATCGGTGTCGGAGTCTACGGGAATGATGTATGCAATCAAAATCTCGTTTTGCTCACATCTTCCTTAGCCGGTGGCTCAAACACATTAATTTAGGGGGGGTGCCTTCTTCCCCTTGGGGCACTCGGATGTTCAGTGGCCAATCACGCCACAAGTGAAGCATTTGATAACAGTCGTGGGGGTCATCCGGTGCTCTAGTGGAGTGATGGCAAGGGGACGAGAAAGGGCGATTAAACTTAGGTGGTTCTTTTCCAACTTAATGGCATACTTAACGACTTTGATGGAAGTCGGGAACTCCCTTAGGCTAAATTCTTGGAGAATGTAGAGCAGTAAACCATGAATGAAACGGCTGATGCGTTGTTCTTCACTCTCCCCCAAACATGCGTGGGTGTATAGACTTAAATTGCTCTGTTTAGGTGATCATTGATGAGGTACCCTGAGGCCTTGGACCCATGAGAAGATGTCTCTCTCATAGGTGGGTGGTATGAAAAATTCCCTCATTTCCTCCTTCATGATTGTTCAAGTGGTGATTGGGGGTTGTTGGGTCAACATACGCCTTTGGATCGTGTCATTCAACCACACCCGTGTGAAGCCTTGAAGTTTTGTTACCGCCAATTGAAGACATGTGATCTTCGAACATGAGAATATCCATTCGAATCTCTCCATTAAGGCTCTTGGAGAGTAGCCGCAATGCATAGGCTAAATGTTCATTCTCGGTGTGGGAAAGGATCGTCGTCCACATCGTCACCTAAATATTAAGCACGGGACAGGCACATGCATGGGTGCTGGGGGTAGAAAGTTATATGGGGTGGCATCTCATTAACTGGAGGTGGGCCGCCTTCTTTCGGTTGCCTAAAAGGCAAATCTTCCATTTGCTTACCCTTTTCATAGCGTAGAAAACAATTGCGGTCTTTCTCCAGGATGAATGGAGTCACTTTTGGGTTTAGGGAGTCAAACGGGATAAATACGTCCACCATTCTTTGGTACAAGTGCTCGTCCATCTTCACAAAAGCAAGGTGTGTGTAGGAGGTAATTCCTTTCCCTAACATAATGGCCAAATTGAATCCAGGTGTGGAGGGTAAGTGGTTGTTGGAACGATGATGGCTAAATGGACATTCCGTTGAACGTCGGGCTGCTGCGGTGGCCTTTTCTGAGTGGGTAGTGGAGGTTGAATAATGGTAGGAGGGCTTGGGAGTAACTCAGGTGGTAGCTATGGTGGGGCTATGGTGGGGGCGGAGCTGGGCTGCCACAGATCGCGAGGTTGATTGAAGGCAGGGGTGAGTCAAGGCTGGGTATTGATTTAGCATAAGGGTCGGATGTGGTCGGAAATGAGATGAGTGGTTGGTGGGGTAGATTTGGCTTGGGGTTTGGGTCGGTTAAAGGTTGGGAGTGTAGCGGCCAGGGTTTTGAGGGGAAAGTCAGGGTGGCTTGGTCTTGGTCTGGGGTGGAAGTAGTGGATGGTTGGGAGTTGGGATTCGTACAGGGACTCCCAAGAGGCTGTTTGTTGGGACAGTGGGTTCCACTATGAAGTTGAGGCGATGCGGTGGCTGATGATTGGAGCGACGAGGAATGGGACTGGGTCTGTTGGCGGTAGGGTTGGAGATGAGATGGGGTTGCGGTGGAGCCACAAGTATCAATGGTGGTGGACTAGGAGTGGTTTCCTTGGGAGGCGGTGGGCTGGTGACGATCGTTGAGGAGGCGGTCCATTTTATCGGCATAATGGCAACTGTTTCCTCCAAACAGATATTGCGACGCTTGACTTGGGTGTTTTCCCTTTGGCGCCATTGTTGCCTTGTTTACGATTTTCCTACACAACAACAAGGGGTGGATTGTCTAGGCTCTATACCAATTGATGTAAACGGTTTCAATGACACGAAAATTACACTCAAAACAATAGTAATACTCAATAATACATCTATTAGATGAATGATTTCCCTAAATAGGGTAATACACTATTTTTAGGATTAAAAAAAGAATCTAAAAGGGCCTTTTACTTGCTCCCAAAGGAATGCTAGCCCAAAGCCATTCGAAACGACCACATATTGGGTAGAAAAAATCCAAGTGGAGGTTCCTCGAGATCCTAACTCGACCTCGGGAACTTGCCGCAATGGTGACTATATAACTAACTCATCGGAAGACTGTCTTCAAATTTTAAGATATCGATTCACATCGCTCTTCCCCACTTGAGAAAGCTCGTCTTAAGCGTGAAAGAGCCATATCATTAAAGACAAAACAAATACTGCTTGACTTCCCCACGTGAGAAGGGAACCTCGAAGCGCCAACATATTGACTAGCAAAACCCCAAGTAGACATTCCTCGAGAGCCAGACCACAATTCGTGAATCCGAACTCGGCCCTATACGCGATGAGGACTATTCAACCAACTCAATTGGAGGCCTAATGATGCCACACTTAATTCAACTTCTTATCTTGAGGGGTAAATTGATTCTCTATCCTTATTAAATCGAAGGATGTCGTTTTCTTTTTTTCTTTTACCCTTTCTATGTCAAATCAAAGTAAAGCCTCCTGAATTTACCAGACCATCTTACCATACGATTTGTTCAAAGTGGATGTTCCCGTGCAAAGCTCAACAATGACTATTCTGAAAACTTTTGGGTATCCAAACAAACCAGTAGGGCTACTGTGGCACAGACAACAACCAAAGCATGTATTAACATCTTCATTTCTAAATGTCAAGGCAATCAAGAAGAACGGTACTCAACAACATCCCAAATAGGGTTCACATATGCGTGATAACGTAAAAAGTCATAGTTGAATGTGGGTAAATCTAGAAGAAATCAATGGCATAATAAGACCTTACATCTTGAAATCGAGAACTAGTCTCCCAATAATTATTAGCGGAAATGTTGAAGAAATCTCCGTGCTAAACCTAATATCCTCTTTGAAGATGGGATAAAAATTGTTGTATAAAAAAACTTTACATTTTTGTACGAAGTATAAGTAATCTACCCGACCACCTCAAAAGTAAGATTTTTTTTAATAGAACTCATTACTCATATTGTCCCTCGAAGGCCCCTTGGCATCCGCGAGCGAATCATCACATGACATAATAGGCATATGATTTAATCTCCATTGAGCGAGGGAACCACGATGACCAAAGGACCTGTCAGACTAGAGGGCATATAATCGAAATATTGAGCCAATTGCTCCACTCGTTCACGCACCCATTCATACGTAATGACCATTTCAAACAAGCTCCTCGCTATATTGAATCAGAAGTTGGAGGCACTCCTCATATCGCTTGGCGGAGATGGCTCCGATCAGTAAATAGTTGCCAGAAGTTCCAGTGAGAAATTGATATTCATACGAGAGATCGGGGCTTAATTAGGAGTTTCAAAAAGTTCCGAGTCTAATTTGGGATTTATAGAAATTTGAAGGGTTGAAATGTTAATTTGAGAAGTGGAGGGTTATGTTGTAATTATTCTAGAAGCTTTAGGGGGCTCTGATGGTATGTTTCGGTGTTTTAAATATCGTTTGCGTAAGGTCGCGTTTTGGTCTCCCGTGCGCGTCGGGTAAATCGCGTCGCGCATCGCGCAAGCAATTTGAGCACAATTTTATAATTAAATATACAAATAAATAACTTCAAAAAAGTATTCCAAATCAAATACTACATCACTTGAAAGTCATAGGTTCATAAATTACTACATAATTCTAAACCACACCATCACAGATTGTCTCAAATAAAGTAAACAAATTAATACAACCAACACATGAAATTCTAAAAATAAACTAACAAACAAATGATAAAAAGTAGTTTGCATCATCTAACATAATATCACTATCATCTTCGTCAATGTTGTCCATGTTGGGGAAGTGACCACTATCAAAGTTCTCCGGAGCAATTGCTTCAAACTCCTCAATCTCCACATCTTCATCGACGGTGGTCAATCTCACTTCTTTCCCTTTACCTCCATATGATTAATGATTACACTACTTACAAAATATGCCCTTTTTTTCCCCTCTTTTACAAAACCGCATTTCCACTGGAAATGTTTTTTTGACATTGTAAACTGAAAATAAAATGCGACAAAGAAAATAAGGAGCAAATTAGATGCAACAAAAAATAGTTGGTTACTGAAGTTAAGAAGGAACTAAGACGTACTAAAAAAAAAGGACTGAACAGGAAATAAGGAGCAAAGATCAATCGGATCTAAAAAAGAAAAAAATAGGACGAGAGTTAAAAAAAACCTTGTGAATGGCAATGAGGGTTTTTTCCCCACTCGACTATTTGGTGGTCCGGATATGCGGCTAAGGTTTTTCATAAAGTAACTGAAGTGTTAGAGGCGAGAAGAATCCCAAAGCAAGTGGGAAGAAGGAGTCAAGTCAGCCGAAGGGAATGGCCTCGGAAAAGAGAAGCGGTTTTTTTCAGGTCGGCGGGGGTTGTTTTTCGGTAAAGGTGGGCTGTTTCGGCTAGGGTTTTTCTCTTGGTCGGGGTTGGGTTCTCTATGTCGGGGTGTATCTCTTATGTTGCAAGTGTAAAACATGGGGGGGGGGGGGGGGGGGAAGAACATGACAGGTTTTAAGTGTGGTGGGCTTCTAAAGATAAAAAAAAGAAAAAGAAATGGAAAAAATATCAAAACTACGTAGTTTTGATAATTTTCTGCTAAATAAACTTAGAACACAAATAGCGCCAAATAGCGTGCCACGTCATCAACAGTGCATGCTATTGGTGACGATCAAATCTGGAAGAGCAACGTCGCGTTTTCGCCCAAAATCGCGTAATCACACGCTACGTCGCACGCTATCGCCCGCATTTTAAAACATTGTTATGTTTGGTAAGGGGTTGAGTTTTGAAAAGTGTCGCAGGTGGTTCGTAAGCTTATGAAATTTCATGGAAGAAAAACGAGCGTCAGGAGGTATGTTTGGAGTTACTATTGTAATCATAATTCTTGTTGATTTTTGAGGGGCTAGGGTTGTATTTCGATACTTTTTGTTCGCACCGTCTTTGTTTTCATTCCACCTCTGTGTCAACTTGTGTCCACTCCTCTCCTTTGTGCAATTACACAAAAGTGGCCGTGGCAGAGTCCCACTTGATCATCAACCTTTGTCTGTTGACGGTGCTTCGTCGGCTAGCTTCGATTGCTATAGCGAGGGTTTTTGGAGGTTGTGAGCTGTTGCGATGGGAAATAAATAAGTTTTTGGCATGGGGGTTGTGCTTGAGCCTCGCTGGATGTCGACGGGGGTTGCCCAAGGTCAATGTAGGTTGGGAGGGAACAACTCTGTTGGCTCGCGAAGGGGATGGGTGGTTTTGATCCTTTTCTCAACTTTGATCGGTAGGAATCCAGCACAGGGAAGTTTGTATGGCCTTGTTGATCAGTAGAGACGGCCGTGGGGCACCGATGAAGGCTTTGGCTAGCCAGATTTGACGTTGGGTTGAAGGTGTAGATGGTTTCAAGGGTATGTGGTTCGGGTGAAAGAGAATAGAGGATCATTAGTCTCCCATTAGCCAATCACTATTTCACGAGATATTAGGGCACAACCATAACCTATTGACCAACCACAACCCAGACACCGAAAAAATAGCCATCTCGGTAGTTTAACCAATATACAAATATATCCCTCCTAAGCCATCATTACTCCGCTTCAATACAACTTACAACCTGGGACAACCCTGCCACCTTTTTGATCACATCAGCCCACAACACCATTCCCTATCAAGTGCTTATCTGATTGCTTATCATCCTTCATTTAATGCACTAACTTGCATTAAATGCACGACACTGTTCGCCTGTTCACTAACCAAATTTTGTGGCCAAGATCAAAACCTGCATCCTTATAAGTACCACCCTCAACCTCATTTATTGTAGACTTGAAAAAACTCTAATCACCAGGAACATTCTTTGAGCCACCATTAAAAGCCCTAGTCTTTTTAACCTATCACCCTGCCACTCACTCAAGACAAGCTCCCTCATACCTAAAAGTTGTGCTTAAACCGGTTCCTAATCGGTATCTCGTGCAAAGTGTCTGCTTCCTCGTCCTTCATTACATTTACTATTGTGTTTCTCACAACATTAATGTTGTACGCTCTTCAGAACGAGTTATACCTCGGCTCTCGAGGAATCATCCTTGAGAATTTGATCCCACGAACACTACTCTCCTACAGTTGGAAAACGAAGTGAATGCGTTTTGGGGTCCACTGTCTTGGAGTCCAACGATCGTCGAGGTGTGATGAAGTTGGTGAGGTCTAGAGGTCAGTTGTAAGTGGTGTGGCAGCAATGGGCCCACCAGTTATTGCTCTGACGGTGGGTGGGGGCCAAAAACCTGGGAAAGATCCTTTAGTTGAGGAATAGGGTCATGTGACCACCGATGATTCATCATAGTTGGAGATGGGGGCTACGTGGACACCTGAATCACCAAATCTACTTTACCTAAATAAAGACTACTATTATTGTCAAAGTTAACTTGTCAATTCAGAAAGTTTGGTACGGTGCCGAAACTGTTGTATTAAACCATCTCCAAACCAGTGGCCAAAATCTCCATTAAGCCATTTTATAAGATGATGATTGGTTATGTAGCCAAATTCAACCCAAATTGTTGGCTATTTTACCCAGAATGTTGCCAAGTTCTCGATTGATAAATTTCTTATTTAACCGGTAATTCAACTACTACCCTAACATTCGCATGATTGGAGTTACCAGAAATCGGTCTACCCCTAGCGACTTCCGATTTGGAATGCACGATCCAATTGCGGATCGTGAGCTACTTGGATTGTGTAATCCAGCGCTCCGGTTAATAAAAGCAAAAGAAAAAAATTCGTAACAGCATTATGATAATACAACAGCAGAGAACAAAACAAAATACAAAGTAAAGATGAGATACTTGTGTTAGGTTTCAGTGTTATACAACAATATTCAGTTCAGAGAAGAATATGTGTTGAAATCAAACAAAACAGCAGTTGCCAAGCGATTCAAGTGTCATAACAGGAAGGCATTTGAGACGAAGAACATATTGTTGAATATATTCGTCTTTGGATGGAAGGAGTTAAACTAATATCATGTTACAAACTCCCATCCTCCATGATAGGGAAACAAATTTTCACTTTTAAATATTTATTTAAATAATTAATGAGTATATGATAATACTATCTACCAAATAAGTAATTTGCAAGTCATATATTGTTTCTCAAATCTATATGGTATAATTCTTGGTATTTTTGTACAAATGTTTCAAAACATGTGATCTAAAAAGCATTCCTGAGCCGGCAAAAGGTATTTCGTTCCGACTAAGCTATTCGAAGAAGTCTATCCTCACCATACTGCGTTCTGCAACAAGTAGCGTTCCCCGCTGTTCCGACCCACGAGAATGTCTACAACGCCCGGAGTTCAATGAATTTTTATTTGGCAAAACTCAAATTTAGCTTACTTGCAAGCCAAAAATGCTTCAACGCTTGGAGATGATCTTATAATGATGTTAACGAATGGTATCTAAAATGGGGTAGAATTTAAGGTTCAATTACCATTAGTCGTCGCCGTTGTCCTCCTCCTCCTCCTCCTCCTCCTCCTCCTCATTCTTGCCTTAATCCCATCACATGGGCCGGCCACATGAATTCGCTGTTTTTGTTCTTCTGTATTGTAGGCAATGCTATCTACTAAACTTAATTCTCTAAGACTTCTTATAATTTTCTCCCAAGATAATTTATGATATAGACAGTGTCAATGACATCTTACATGGATTGATTTGCCCCAAGTGGGTGAGTAAACTATATTTCGTACCACTAGAGGAAAGTTCTAGAATCCATGTGGTATCATGGGTGCCATCACTGAAGATGGTCCCCCCCCCCCCCCCTTTTTTTTTAAAAGATGGTCCCCTTTTATGATATCAAATGATCTAGAATATACTTATAAAAAAAGGACTAAAAATGATCCCCTAAACATTGGAAAAAAAAGAAAGAAAATTACAATATCAAAATAAGAAAATGCTGAAAATTTAGAAATGCAATTTGCATCAATTTCGGAAGGCATCTTTGTCTTATACCTTCAATTTCTTTTTGCTATTGGTGAATCCACTTGCCTACTTTTCTTCTTATAACTAATAGGATCAACTCCTGGTTTCTTTGTAACTTATTGGTCAATTCTCAGTCTAAGATTAAAAATAGTAGTTTTTATATAACTTTTGTTATAGTAAGAGTGATTTTGATGTGAATAAGCGCTTACCGCTGTACCAAAAGCTATAGTTGATAGTAATGGCGCAACTTTATTCACTTAATCAAAGTCTGCCCCATGAGTCCAAGCCTATAGAGCCTCGAACAGCCTCAGCCCATTTATAGGAGGGAGCATGCTAGGTTGTCCCAAGAGCCTGCATCCATTTTAGATGCACCTGCATCAAATTCCCTCCATGGGTTGCCAGTGGTTGCCACTCTTTGTGACTCGAACTCATGACCTCGCTCTGATACCAAATGATGTGAACAAGCGCTTACAGCTGTACCAAAAGGGTGAGTCTGCCCCATGAGTCCAAGCCTAGAGAGCCTCGGTCCATTTATAAGAGGGAGCATGCTAGGTTGGCCCAAGAGCCTGCACCATTTTAGATGCACCTGCATCAGATTTCAAATGATAATGGCTCTCAACTCAACTCAACAAAGCCTTTTCCCAATTATTTGGGGTCGGCTCAATATGACAATGACTAATAATTTTTTTTCCTTAGCTTATATACAAAAAAAAAAACAAAACGAAAAAGTGAATATCAGTAAAATTGTTCAGAACATGAGACCTAGTGGCATGCAAAATCAGTACATATTGTTAATAAAATATATATATACATATGTACATATATACATGTATGCTTCTAGGCGATAATTGAATAACAGTTCTTTAAATTCCAATATTCCATTTTATATACTTGTTGCTGCATGTGTAATTTTTTTCATTTTTTATACAAGCTATATGTGTCTCTCATGCCCTTGCCTTCTCCCATTTAAGTGATTGACTCTGGGTTTCTGTGACATGCAGGTCCTGTCAACAATATTCTTGTTGCTAGACGACCACAATGCTTATATCCTCGAACATTAACTAATTCTCAAGCTTCATCTGGAAGAAAGCATGGATCCTTGTTGCCACCTCCTCTAGAGAAATACACAAATTCAATGGATGAAAATACAGACACCAAGGCCTTCATCAGTCCCCAGGCCAATCCTTACAATCCCCATGATGCTTCATACGTCAGTTTTTGTACGATGCATGATCAAATCAATGAACTTCAGGTACTTATTTTCTTTAATGAAAATATTAAATATACACGGCGATATTTGGACCTGGATGTCCTTGCTGTCTGATATTATAGATCCGTCCGAGACCTGGACCTTGGCTTAGGATCCGAATCTGATTAACTGCTTAATAAACAGATTGGGAGCACCACCCCAAATCTGGTCTGTTTAAACCTATGAGTAACGAGTGATTCGCCCAACATGAAGAAGGTTGATGGTTTATGTTTGAGGTTGATGACTTAGAGATGGTTTATTAGAGGAGCCGTGCTTGCCGCCACTTGCCCCCCCACCCCCAACACACACGTTACAATTATGTTTTTTGACAATTCTTTTTGTCTCCCATGATTTGGGGATAACACGCATGTGTTGGACCTACCTCCAGATTTAGAGGTACATTAGTCATTTAATGTTTGCTGATTTGATGTCTCCATTTGTTGCACACATGCCTTCGATTCCTTTTTTGATTTGGCAGACGAATTGGGCTCCTTTACGCTGCGACAAATTGGTATTATTCGACAACGTGACAGATTTTCTTTGAGTTATGATTCGACGAAGTGGTATTATTTGATTTGATAGAGATGATTGAAGGAAAATATAGAAAGGAACGACCCTTAAACCCTTATTTTGTGATGTATTCAACTTCATGAGGGCTTAATTATATTTTTGTTTAATTTTATTTCAGGCATCTCCTTTAGGTTATTTCCATATTTTAGTTATTATCTTAGTGTAGGAGGGTAGTCTTTGTTGGGTAGGGTTAGGAAATTTTCTCCTCAAGAGCCGAGATGTAACTCGTCTTGAAGAACATATGCTGGAATGCTGAAGGGTATGAGAGTAGATGTAATGGAGGGCGAGAGCACAAGCACTCTTTCACAATATATATGTATTAGAAAGCACTCAAAACAAAGTCTGGGGTATCTTTTTGTTGAATACCGAGGTGATTAATTGTTCAGTAATGTTCTCTTACGGTATCTTTAATGGTGGTTCTTTTAACTATTCGTTTGGTCCCTAATAAATGAGGTTGGGGGTGGAATTTATAGGACAATGGAATTTGATCTTGGCCGTTAATCTTGGTGAGTGGAAAATAGTGAATAGTGCCATGCATTTAATGCAAGTCAGTGCATTAAATTGGGGGGGGGGGTGATAAGCTATCAGTATTGTGAAGAGCAGTGTGGGCTGATGTGACAAAAAGGTGGCAGAATGAGTTGCGAAGTTGTTTGTAGCATTTAATGTAGTAATGATGGTTTTAAGAAGAATATATCGATATATTGGCTAAAGTATCGAGATGGTGTTTTGAGAGCAACGGATCAGTTATGGTGTTTCGTTAGGTTTTGATTGTGCCTTATACCTCGTGAAATAGGGGTTGGCTGATGGGAGCCCAATGATAGCCCACTGATCCCCTGAACTCTTTCCTCCAAACCACATATCCATAAGATTCCCCGAAGAGGTATCTATCAATTGAACCTTGGTCCCTTGAGTTTTGCCTAACTCAAACCCTTTGTTGTTTGGGGAATCGATGTCTACCGAAGGGTGAGAGACATACCCGAGGTTCGTATGCTGTGGTGGATCAGTGAAATTTGCGGGTCGATCAATTTACCCTACCCTACAGTTAGGCATAGGGTAATATTCCTTTACATTATTTTTGAACTTGTCCTCTTTAGTCTTTTTACCTTTGTAGGTTACCTTCCCTAGTGGAAAATTATGTGCCTAGAGATTTAAGTGAAATCAATTAAACCTAATTAATTAACGCGTCCTTAAAAGCAAATTCTTGTTTTAATTGAACCAAATTTTAATTTTATCGAATAAAATTAAGTAGTCTAATTTCATGTGGCTGATACAATAAATAAATGCGGAAAGTAAAAAGACATGCATGCACAAGAATAAAGGATTTTGAGACCCATTGTACCCAACCCAACAATACCAGTAGTATTAAAGTAGTATTAAATGAGTTTTATAGGCCTTTTTAAGTAACAAATACGTCTTACATATATGACAACGATTACCGCTACGAAGTCACTCCTTGCATTCTTCTCTGATGCCTCTGCAATCAATCAATCAATCAATCAGATGCTTTCAACGAACACAACTTGCACAATTTGTCCATGAGAAGCACTCACTGATCTCCAATTTGTGAATGATCAGCCCATACGTAGAAACGTGCTATTTATTCACACGATCACTCAGGTTGAAATATTTCGATTGAAGATTGTAGGAAATTTGTAAATCAAAAGCTTATTTTGAAAGCATGGATTTGACAAGATCAATAGTCTCTCAAAACCTAAGAATAGGGTTTTGTAAATCAAGGTTACTTCTCTATGCAATCACGTTTTGTAACTTTTTATACGCATAAGCGATAGAGGGTTTACATAAACACGATGCCCGTGAAAAAAAGTATCTCGTTTGAACAAGGGAGGTCCTCATTTGAACGAGGGGACCTTGTGCAAAATTGCTTTCTTACGAGGGGTTCTGGAAGTGTTGTTATTTAGGGTCCTCGTGCAAAATTGGCTTCTCACAAAATTTTCTTGTGCGAAGTCAATTTTCATACGAGGTCTTCCATTAGCTTCAAATGGATCTTGTGCGAGGACTTCGTAAGAAGATGTCCTTCGTTCGAACGACAATTAAAAAATAAGAACCCCTTATAAAAATGGAAAAAATAAAATAGAGCTTTTCCTTTCAAATTATTATTTTGTTCCGTGACTTGCTTTGAAAATTAAACTTTAGAAAATACGAAACCATAAAAGCTTACCAAACCCCTTATTGAAATGAAGTTGTCCGGTCTGGTATGCTATGTCACAGTGTTGTACCCTCGTCTTCAATTCTTCTATGACAACTCAAAGATGACTTAAAAAATACGCCTCATCTTTTGTTCAGGAATAAAACCAATACCAAAACATGTGTAAAATCATGTCCTTACAGCTAGCAAGATAATTTTACCTATAAATAAGGCCATTGTTATCACCTTATTTTGTGAGAACAAATGAAGGAGAAACCTTTATTTCTCAATGTTGTTGAATTGTGAATTTTCATTGCGGTTACATAAAATTGGTATTGATGTGGTCACCAAAGTTGTTGTAAAGCTATGGGTAAGGTTGGCGGACCACTCCTCCAAACCTTGGCCTCGTCGCCCACCGTCAAGCGACACCACCTCAATCTCTTCCCCCAATTCCCAAAATCCTTCACAGACCATCAGATTTGAAACCACCGCTCCAAAATATCCCCCCCCCCCCCCCACACACACACACAAAAAAAAACCCAGATCTGACGCCCCCTGGATTAGCTGGCATTGAACGACTCTCGTCGACACCCATCAAGGTCCATCCGAGTCCTAACAACCTCACATCCCCTCTCCAAAGAATTGACATCACGCTACTACGTTGTAATCTCAAATTATAGCAGGATATGGTGTGAATATTTCACACCTGATCCAAAAAACATGCCAAATTGGTGATTGATTTCATACGGAAAATCCATTGCTATTAATTTTTGGAAAAATTGCACCTAGTTTTCTTCAACTATCGCGGTTTTGCAGGTCAACCCCTCCAAAAAAATACTCTACAAACTCACCCCCTCAACTATCAATTAGTTGCAATTAAACCCAAAAGTTGGGTTCCCTCCATTTTTAGGGGGTAAATGGACTAAAATACCCCTCAACCCTAATTTTAAAACCCAAAATAAAAAAAAAAAAAATCAAAAACCAAAAACCATCATCTCTCTCTCTCAGCAACAAAACAAAAACCCAACCCAATTTCTAAATTTAACCTCCCCCCCTCTCACCACCACCACCATCCCCCCCCTTCCCACACACACAAACATACAAACACATCACCAAAGCTGAAAAATGAAAACTGAAAATCGTCACACAAGCATACACAAAATCGAAATCTGAAATTGATTTTCAAAACTGAAAATCGAAATCGAAATCAAAACTGAGAAACTCATCAATTCCGATCTTGAATTCATGGATATCCAACTCAAGAGAATCCTCACCCAACCCGATTCCTTCTTTCCTCAACACTTGAGGACCAGGTCGGTTTCCTTCCCAACCTCGCCTTGTTTTGATGATCAATATTTGAAGAGCCCCAACCCAGCCACCTGAGCCCAATCCCAGTTTTTCTAAACCTGATGAGATTGTTGTTGAGTTCGGGTGAAGGGAGTGTGACTGTGGCGGAGAAGGATGGGGCATTGAAGACGCTGGTTGGTGGTTGTCGTGAAGGTGGTGGTCGGGTTTGTGTGTGTGTTGGGGTTAGGGGGCGGTGAGAGGATCTGATGGTGGAGATGGGTATGGGTTTTTAGCAAGGTTCTAAAAAACGCAGGGCGTGATCGAGGCGTGGAGGGAAAGCCTTGAGCCTTAGAAGCATAGGTGGACCTTAGACATAAAACTGCGTGAAAAGGCGTTTAGATCTTCGTAATATATTTTAATATTTTTTAACCATAACAAGGTTATTAAAATACTAAAATTGTATATATCATAAAAATATGTCGGAATATTTATAAATTAAAATACTATTTGATTATTTTGGATGAGATAAAAGTCCGGTTTGTAAAAAAATTCTTTAAAAAGTGATATCGTTTCACTAAAGCATTGTCGTTTTTAGAAAAAAAAAAGTGCGCCTCAAGGGTTTTACCAAGAATAAGGCGTAAAAAACTTAAGGTGGGCGTTTCTCCCAAGCCTCAAGCCTAGGCGGGTTTTTTAGAACAGTGGTTTTTAGTGATGTGCATGTATATTTTTGTTTTTTGTTTTTTATTTGTTATTTTTTTATATTTGTTTTGGGTTTTAAAATTAGGATTGAGGGTATTTTAGTGCATTTATTTACCCCTAAAAATGGAGGGAATCCGACTTTTGGGTTTAGTTACAACGAATTGATAGTTGGGGGGCAAAACAGCGATAGTTGAAGGGGGCAAGATTTTTTGTTCTTTTTCTTCATAAATTTTAATAAGGGCAATAATATTTTGGTTTTTCTTTTTAGTTGTACAACCAATTTGTTTACGATTCTGTTGGAATTGAGCTCCGTAGTCCAACATGCACCTCTACTCTTATGGTAACCTATGTTTGTGGTGTTATATTCAGCAAAAAGGTTCTTCTGGAGCTGCTGAAATGGAGATGGAAAGACTAAAAACGGATTGCAAACGATATGCACAAATGGTACAGCAATGGAAGAAAATGTATGAAAATTTAAATCAATTTTGCGTCAATGAACTTTTGGATGGAGATCAAGCTAGAGGGATTAATGGGCGCTCTGCCTGAGACAGCTGTTCTCTGTACACCAACAGCATTTTGGAGGTATGCTCTATGGTATGGAGTAATTCAATTTACTTTGTGTGTTTTCCCTTTGCATTATTGCTGTTAATTTGGGCTCTTTGCATTTCACGTGGATAGTATATGTTTTTTTCTTAATTTATTTATTTACAAGTGGGTTTAGAAGGTTTTGAGTATTAAGTAGTTTCGGGAATGCGAACTGAGCTCTTCAACACTTCTTCTCCCTTGTGGTTTAGAATCTTGAGTATTATTTCTGAGAGAGGGTATCGATATGTTACATTGCAAATTGAGTCGAGTCGAGTATATTTATACCAGCACCAAAGTTTTTCCTTTGTGTTGAAGTCTTTCATGGGCAAAATGGCATATTCACTGTGATTGTTATACTCAGCAAACACAACATACACTTTGTAAGCCACCAGCCAGATTCATAGGTTGTATCATCAACTCCTATATGGGTTGGAGGCTTATCAATTTCGAGGCTACATTCTCTGTTCTCGTCTCATTTCTATGTAATTTTGACATGAGGAATTTGTTTTGAAATACCATCAATACACTAGAATGACTCCTTAATTGAGTACTTTGTTTGAAATATATTTGATTGGATGAAATCATTTTCGTCAGCAGGTCAGCTGATTTATTATGCGGAATACGATGCAAGTAGGGCAGAGATTAATTGAAGCAAGGGGTAATTTGCTTGTGCTGGTAAGCATTACAAACTGACGATTTCCTGGAGGCAATGTAAACAAATCCTGGAATTGTTAAAAAAAAATTCACTGTGGGATAGAAGCTTTTGAAGAAAGAGAGGTGATTGGGGAATTAATGCTGTATAGTTGCTATATGGGTTGTGCTTGAATAGGACAATCATTTTTGATTCAACATTTCCTATCATCTTCTTTGAAGCGTGTAGGAAATGTTCGAGTTTTTCTCAGTTTTTATTATGGAGTATTTTCAATAATTCGTGCTTTTATATTTTTATTCTGTTTTCTGCTGTTTTTAGTTTTGTTTTCATAGCATCCTAAACTGGACAATATTGTGCAAGATATTATTGAGATAAAGTATTATTCTTAACACGCAATGGCATTGCATGTGGCAGGTTCCTGCAATATGCACTAAGTATTTTTACTGGTTGCACTGCAATTTGTTCTTTTAGTACGTCTCTCAGCTCAGTTTTTGGTTAATGTTTCCCATAGTTTTTTTATTTGTTCGCAAAGAATAGTTTTTTGTATGGGTTTCGTGCCTTGTTGCAGTTGCAGTTGTTTGTTATGTGCTTGTCTCTCCTGAATTAGTTTCTTGGTTTACACATTCTAATATTTGCTTGAATGGTCCTGGTTGTAAAAATTGATGTTTGACGATTTCTTGATTTATAATAGTTCATTTGTTAATACTCCGCATTTTGAATGAGCCTGTAGTCAGGTTTGCATCTTAACTTGTATTTAAATAGGTCCATAGGTCGGGCAGCCCGCCTAGCCCTGCAGCCCATAAATTTTATTGCTTGGGATAAGGATATAAGCCTGAAGGATTGGCCTGGGCTAAAAAAATAGTCCCGACTAACAATTAGGCTGGACTTGGACTTTATCTATTTAGCCCAGCCCGAGCCTGAGCCTGAGCCCGAGCTGGCCCGAATATCTTAAGCTTAATGTATAATTTTTCTATCCTTGTCGTAAGTCTCATAAAAAGTAAATATTTTCAATTATTGTAGAAGTTTGTTCAAATTGTGCTATAATATTATTTTCTATTTCAATGAAATATAACAAAAGTTTTTAATCTTTAGTCTGTCACTAACTTTTGTTTTTAGTTAGTATTTGTGAACATTGTAAATTTAGTGAAAATTGATAAAGTTTAGACTCTGTTATTTAGAGGATTTGTCTTAATATATTTTCATATTTTACTCAAAAAATCCTAATACTATGCTTGAGACATGGTTTTGAAAAGGAGGATGGATTGGGTTGGCCTTGGGCCTATTTTTTTATGGGTCGGGCTTGGGTCGAACGATATTGGCCTGATGCTGGGCTGGATCGGATTTGGGCCTTGTATAACGTGTTATTAAGAGGTATTGGTCAGCCCGGCTCGGCCCATGGAGAACCTTACTTGCATTGAAAACCCTAACATAACATGAAAAGTCACATTTGGCGATTACGGCCGCAATTGGCGAGTGTGTATCTATCTAGTTTAAATGGGATGTGGAAACTCTACAAGACAACGAGTGCTAACTACCAAATATAATTTACTTTTAATTAGAAAGAAATAATTTCTTCTCATTTCAATTGGAGAATAAGTTTATCCTAATGTCTAATTGGTAACATGTACAAAAATGATTTTAACATCTTACCATTAAACATGGTAGAATCAAAATGAGAAAAAGCTAACCATGCATTTGAGGTGATTTTAAAAAACCTTCTACCAATGTTGCCTTTGAGCCACTTCACAAATCTTCTTTAACGTTGAAGTAAGCTTGAGTTTGAATAACAAGATAAAAGTTTTCAAGGTTTTCTCTTAAAATATTGCAAAGAGTTTTTACACACAACACAAATAAGGTTTCTCTCCCTTAGGAAAATATTTTGCGTCGTGAAGTCTTAGGAGATGACTCATTTATGTATTGAACTTCAAGCTTGTGGAACAAACTCTGATAGGTGATTCCACTCCACACAAGCAACCATCAACAAAATTATCACAAAAATTATGACCAAAAGGTGAATTTACGTGTTTTACAATGCAATCCAAACGCTAAAGATTTTTAAATCTCGAAACTGGACAACTTCGCTGCCAAGTTCCAGAAGGTGCAACGAAGTCATTAGAGCGAGCTTTCAATGAATATGGTCGTAGAGACTTCCAAAGATTTTGGGAGGTAACCATTCATGGAATTGCTAACAGTGAAGCCAAGCTTCGCTAAGGTTTTGCAACACGAGAAGGCTGTGAAAGGAGATGAGGATTTTGCTAAGTTTCGAAACATGAGAACAAGGCAAAACTAAGAAACACATATTCCACCCCATGACCCAAGTCTTCCAAATACATAAGGATGCATTTTCTAAAATATACTCATATAAGAAAAGTATATTGGATTGTGTACTTGTCAAATCCTCAAACCATAAGGTTCGTGTACTTGTCAAATCCTCAAACTATATGGTTATATAAAAATATTTTTCACTTGTATGAAATATTTAATCGTAAGTAAAATCTAAGTTTTAAGTCCTTTTTACCTTCACTCTAAAAGTCCCAAAATTTGACTTATTCTAGGAAACTCCCACGGTGGAGCTTTGGTGAAGTCTCATTTAGAGACATTGAATGTGATGCTCCAGAGACCTCTCTGACTAAGACTCAATATGAATTTTGGCGTGGAATAAGACAATAGGTTTTTAAAGACAAGTGAGTTTTCATATACTCTTACAATCTCGCTCTTTTTCTATTCCGTGACAAACATACAAAAAGGATATTTTTAAAAATCTCGTCTTATATTTGTGGTGTTATCCAATTAGGGATAAGATAAAATCTTTGCATATCGCGATTCTCACTTGAACTAAGGTAGGTTGCTCTTCCATTAATAGTAGCTATCACGTTGTTCAAAGTCGCAACCCTTTCCATATCAATTTCTTATCTTTTATGCTATAACATAAACTTTTTCAACTTCTCTAAATTATGAACCACATTATCACACATACACTTCAGATTTTAAATACTCTTTCACAAGTATATTGAAGTTTGAGTACTTTATAAAAGACCATAAAAGTTTGGCATTCCTCATATAGTGGCATCATAATAGTGTACAATGCGACGTAAAGTGCAACAAGAAATGAGGATATATTCTTAATAACTTTTTCTCAAAGTTTACAAGAATTTATATCCAAAATGGTTTGTAAGACAATTCTATCCAAAATGTCTCTCCTAATTCACTCACGAATCATTCGGGGCGTCTTAACGATAAGTTTGATGGGTTTGACGGGAGACACATTAAGTTTAGATTTTACTCCATTCTAATGAATATTTATATAATAGGTTCTTTGCATTTCCTTCCCTTTTCTGGTAGTAACGTTCTTTCTCTCCTAGTCATTCAAATGCATATGATGTTTTCCAAGAAAACAAAACTCCACTAAGTGACCATCCCTTTTGCAATGGACACAAGAGTAAGATTTGGGAAAGTTTACTTTTGGTGGTGTCTTGGAAATAACTTGGGTTTGTGTTAAATTCTCTTTGACTTGAGCTAATATCCTTCAAATGGCCTTTCTTTTTGTAAAAGGAACAAACAGAGATAGGTATATTCTTACTAATTCCCACTTCTTTATCATTCTAAATTTTAGTAGAAGAATTAGCATGTATGGAGGGCAAATGTTAATAAAATACGCTTTAACAAAAATAGTGATAACATTGGAACAAATTGTCTCAAGCTTTTTAATCCCCAAGGCAAATTTATTTTTGGCTTCTTGGTTCAATGCCATCACAAACTTCCCTAACTTTAATGATATCTTATTAAAATACACTTTTAAAGTATATCCGAGATCAAATCATCTTCAAGCAATGAGAGCTTAACATTCAAGGCATCATTAGTTTTTGTTTCAATGCCTTTTTTGCTATCTCAATTTGAACACAAAGAGTCTCTCTCTTATACTTAAAGTGTCTATCTCACTTTCAAACATAAAGATATTATCCATAAGGATATCTATTTGATAAATGTAATTATTTCTAAACAATTCATAATCCACCAGCCCATAATCCACCTCATTTTCAACTAAAGATAATTGGTTAAGAGTTCCAAATTCCTTTCCCCAAAGTTAATAGTTTTCCATGGGATAATCATATGCGATCTTGGATACAACGATTTAACTATCACAAAAACTTCTGAAGGAACATCACCTCGAGTGTGATCACTAACAAACATGTCGTCAAAACTAGGATGACTTCTATTGGCAACTAAATGCGTTAAAACACCTCTTTGAGAGGTGATTCAGTCTCCTAATCCAAGCTTGAATGACTTATGATGGTTCACATAATTTGTCCACCTATATACCTTGCGAGATAAGAGGGGAACTAGTCGGACATGTGTATTCTACCAACACTAGTAAAACAAGTCGTTGACGTTAGGGGAATTCAACATTCTTGACTCCATTCCATTTACTTTTATGAAAATTGGTTGTAGGAACACGAGATCTATAATGGTTTGGCTTATCACGGGTGGAAACATATAGGTTTAGGCTTTTGAGTATCCTTAAGATGTTGTGGATGCCTACCTACATCATTCAAAGTACTAGATTATAGCATTCACGTACATGATCATAGTTCGAGGAATAACCATATATTTGGTAAGAGGTGATGATTTTATGCTTTTAATTCTTTTCCCCAATATAAATGGTTCGGCATATTTATCACATTAAAAGAAATGTTTTAAAAAGGTTTTAAGTATTTATTGTGTTTGTTTGGATTGAACCAAACATTTTATAATAATATAAAATTATTTTTGTCTCATTCAAACGAGTACGTCACACGAGAAAGTATCCCATTAGCGTATTTTATCTTCGACAAAATGTCTCATAAGAAGCTCTTTAGAAGCCGACATTGCATGATACCTCATTATAAGACAACACCACACGTGATACTTGCTCGAATGACTCTAATTTGGCTTGAACGAGAGCTCGATAAAAATATTTTATGTTTAATTAATGCTAATTTTATGATTAAGTACATATACATATTTTGTTTTGATTTATAACTTGTAATACCCCGTACTTTTAAAGGTATTTAAATTACACTGTGAATGTAATTTAGTAATTTGAGGAATTATTGTGAATAGTAATTCTGGGATTAATGAGTGATATTAAATAAATTTAATGTTATAAAGTGAATAGTAAATATTAGTTTTCGAGTGACACATTAATATTTACGTGGATTATATTTCAAGACTAAGTTTATGAGTAGATTATTTTTATTACATGTCGCAGTTGGGTAAAGTGACAAAAGAACATATTTTAAATTGAAAAACACGCGTATTGAACTTGTTGGGTCAAAACAGTGATTTTAGTTAAGTGACTCAGATGAAGATTTTGACTGCGCCATTGGGTTTGGAATGGCCGAGATAGTCAAAATAGAGTACCCGGGGGTAGTATTTGGGTTCCGGTCATTTTTGGACTAGTAGGGACTCGTAAATAAGTACACGAGTCATTTAACAATTGGGTATATACCCAATTTCGGATTTAAAGAGGTGGAAACCCTCATTTCCCCCAAATATCAGCCCTAAGAGAGAGAGAGAGAGAGAGAGAGAGAGGGAAGAGAAGAAGGAAGAAGGAAGAAAAGAGAAGAAAATAAGAGATTTTCGGCCAAAATTCGCGGGATTCGACTCAGGGTCGTCGGATTTAATCCACGAGGCAAGTCTTTAACTTGCTTTATGATTTAGTGTATTAATTTCTCATATTGTAGTTGTTATAAAACTAAAGATTTTTGGGTCGAAATTTCGTGGATCAAACGGATTTTCGAAAGATTAAAAAGGATATAACTCGATTAATACCCAATTCGAGAAACTTGGAATTTATTGAAATTAATTGTTGGTTATGGGTTCTAGGATGATTAGAACCCTTTTTATGTATGTATTTATGGTTGTTTGAGGTTAGATGATGATGAGAGAGGAGATAAAAAGCTCGGAGGTGTATTAATGGAGGTTTGGGATTTTGGAGAAGACGATAAATAGTAACGTAGTAGCTTGCGGGGCCGATTCGGCCAGGAAAAGTACTGATTCAGCTCTCGGTCAAAACATAAAAGTTGTAGATCTTTTTGATAGGTCGCGTGGGCGCCGACCGTATTTTTCTGATTTTTTTTCGATTTGATATGATTTTTCTAAGAAAGCGGTTCCGGGGTTGACCATTAACTCGGAAATCAAACTGAAAATTGGAAAAATAAAGACTAGAATTGTTTGGAGATAAATATTTGGGGTATCTAAAAATAGTGTGGGGACTTTTAAATATTTTTTTTAGTAAGACGTGTACTTTGGGTTAGTTGAAAGTAAAATCCAAGATTTACCCAAATAGGGGTGTTCGTGAGGAATAATACTTAAAGAGATATTTAGGTGTGATTTGAATATTAAATAAGGGAATACGTATTGGGGTAATGTTTTAATTGTGTGACGACTTATATTATTGCGAATGAGAATATTCGAGGCAATTGGATATCGTTATAAGAGTTTGGAGATTATAGCCATATAATATTGAGAAGAGATATAAATAATATATACGGTGTCGTTAAAGTATATATATTATGAGATGAATGAATATATCGGTGTCGTTGATATTATCATTGTGCGGTGAGAAAAGCTCGAAAATAATATATTGAGAATTATTCGAAGTTGATAAATGCGTAGGATGTCCTAGATTAAATAAAATACGTAAGGGATGTATTATATGGGCTATGTGTAGGCCCTTATATTATTATATACATATGGTTAAATATTTACCTGTATCGTTATAATATGGTTGTGTGAATACCTAATTGATGATATATGTATATAGGTGGAATGCGTACATATATTATTATTTATTATGTGTATGACATACCTACCATACTTGCTATCACGGGAGGTTGGCGTTCGAAAGAGGACAATCTTATCTTGTGTTGCCTTCGGGGGGATTTTAGATTTGATACCTCAAGAACATAGGACCGTGAAGGAATTATTTGTGAGTTTATAAGTTTGCTGATTGTGGGAGCGTAGGTATGTGCGTGACCCATGAATATGTGAACTATGTTCGCCTCCAATATATGTGATTTGTATTGATACAGTTCCTGAGTGATGTGGTACATGTGATCCTTTAGTACGAGATGTACTTGGATTGGATAACAGAGTATGTGTGCACCGCTGTTAAGCCTATGGGTGCTGGATGTATATATATATATATTGAGATTAACATATATGTGTACTTGCGATAATCCACGGTTGCTTAGTAAATGAGAATAACTAAGCTATTTATATTATAGCTCGATGGATGATTAATATACTTGTTGCTTATAGTATATTGTTTATATATATGAGATGAGATATCATATAATCTAACCCTGTATAAAAAGGAAAAGGATGAATAAAGTGATATACTCCTTCCGGTAAATTTATATCTAGATGTTTATGAATTGTGAATCATAAGTTAATGAGAACTAAATATATATACCGGACAATATATGATGTTGTATGTACTGAGGGGCTAATGGATCCCGACGATCAACATTGTCACGTAGTAGTGTATTGGGGGGGTTCCTTGTTTGGATTTCGCTTCGCGAGACACCCCACGCACGAACGTAACATAATGTTGGGAATGGAGAGAAGTTTAGTCCTTCGTACTCAGATTAATAAGGATTATTAGAATATGGGTAAATAAATTAGTTTGGCAGGGTAGCTTAACTAGGTTGTTTTAAAATGTATGCGATAGTTGTGCACTATTAGAAGAGGGGTGAGGTGTATCTCATGTGAGATCGATACCAGTTTAATTATGAGAAATATCATATTTTAAAATATGAATTTTAAGCACTTGCTAAAATGTTTTCAAAACTCGGACTCTGACCCGTTTTCTCTATTTTCCCCTCTCTTGCTATATCTATATCTATATCTATCTATCTATCTATCTATCTATCTATCTATCTATCTATCTATCTATCTATCTATCTATCTATCTATCTATCTATCTATCTATCTATCTATCTATCTATAGGTGTCCAGATACAGAGACGCCTGAATGATGATTCTTTCGAGTAAGACATTTGCTGCAACAGCTGTGGATGCAAGCAGGTTTTATTATAGACGCTTCTATCATTGGGATCTAGATAGGAGGTACTGTATAAATATTCGGGCTAATGGCCCAACTGTACTCATTTATTCTTTTATCGCCTTTTAGTGCGGCATTCGATTTGGTTGTATTATTGTACCGAGTGTTCGGTTATTTTATTTTATTTCCTTTCAGTTGTTGCTTATAAACTGTTGTAATTATTTTATTTGAATGGTTTGGTTAAAAAGATTAGTTAATCAAAATTTTGACGTTGGCCTAATAGGATATTAGTAATTAAATTGGTTTTCGACAGTGATGCTAAGAATGAACCATATGAGACTCCTGTTTTAATTTGATATAAGAGTGATCGCCTGGTATTTTATTAGGCGGGGTGTCACAGATGGTATCAGAGCATCATGTTCTAGTGTCCTTAGGAATCTATGTGGACGTACTACGCTTTCAGCGTTGCTATTGATTTGACATAGAGCCTTATGATTAGGATTATTGATATACTCTTGTGAGATTTCGTTCTCCTGCCATTGTGTAACATTATCGTAAATCTTTGCGAGCTCGTTCAAGATTCATGTTCTGATTGACGAAGGGCGACGATGGAGGTCCATGGTGAGGACAACAGGAGGTGGGGCTTAGTTAGAGCTGTAAGTTGATGTTGGAAATAAATACCGCGGTAAAGGTCATTTTCCTTGCGGCATTATCATGAATTTCTGCAATGACTACTATAGAATAGTAGTTATAATTATCTATGCACCGCTATAGTAGAGAATGGTGCTAAACTTGAATTACCCAGTGAATTAGATGGGGAAAAAGCTTAAGAGGTCTTTGATGAGGACCGTGCATTGAAATGGAGCTAGGCGGAAGTAGTGTAGTTTCTTCTAAAGGAAGTAGAGGGCTCAGGAGCTATTGCTTAGAGTTGGGTATGAGAATACCCATATGTGAAAATTTGAGGAAATTTTTTTCACTCGTTAGAGCAATGTTGAAATGGTGGGGACGATGGTCACCATATTCGGGGGAGCATGACGTATTGCTCATAAATTAATCTTATAAATGGATTTTTTTCCCTTAATAAGAATGAGGAATTTGGTGAATTAGATGTTAATCACAAAATAAAAATGGAGTTTTTATAGATGAGTAATTTTGGGTTTATGTTAATATAACTCATGGGAAAATGTATGGATTTGTTCGATTTAGTTGAAGATTAGAAAGGATTTGATTCATAAACTATGCTAAGAATTGTTCTAGGGTGAATTAGAGTAGTTTGGGAACCTTAAACTTGGGTTGGGATGTTTATGGATTGAATTTGGAGAAGGAAAAATGGGAAAAACGAATTTTGGAGATGAACTGTGCACCTGCTGAATTTTCGTTAGAAGTCCAGCCCAGGTCGTTCGAACGAGAATTCTAACGAGGTTCCAATGGAACTTCTAATGAGTTGGTAGTTCGTTCGAACGAGAATTCTAACGAGGTTCCAATGGGTAGTTCATTCGATGTTGGAAATATCGTTCGAACGAAATGTCGTTCGAACGAGCTCATTCGAACGAGAATTATGGGTCTTCTAACGAGATTCCAGAATGACTCTTAAGGCCCTATTTTTGTTTCGAACTTCTCGTAGGCTTATTTAAATGAGTGTTAAGCCTGTACGAATGTCGAGTAACTTAAAATTTATAAGTGAGCGAAGAATATGCACGATTAGCCGAACAATATTATACATATTGTGTGTATATATATACGGGCATATTCAGACGTATATATGTGATATGTTAAATATATATGTGTGTGATTGGTATACTTATATGATATGGTTTTTACCGAGTCGGTGTGATAGTCCGACCACTGGTACCCAGGATGATGTGTAATTATTTCCCTGGAAGATGATAGCATTGAGAGACTACATCCATTGAGTAATAGCTCTGAGGGATGGTTATAATACTTATATAGTGTATGATATATAAGTATGGATATACTTGATGTGTATAGTATATTGTATATATATTTATATGAGAGGTGAAACATATATATACGGACACAATAAAGAATGGAATGCGAGATAAATTCTGAATGAGCTCAGCTTGATTTTATGTTTAGATAGAACTTCGATGAGGAGATGTTTCATTACCATGATTTGAGTCGCGCGAAGGACTAAGTGTTAATGCAAGCGCTTATGGCAAGACTCATTGACATAATTAGGAGTTCTGGCCACACTTTTGACGATAGGAGATAGGGGATTATCCCAGTCGCATATTTGAACTAACGGACTTCCACGACCGACAAAGTTAAGTAGCCGTGTATAGGAGGGGTTCCTTGTTTGGATTTCGCTTGCGAGACGCTCCACGCAGTTACCTTAACGATGTCGGGAGTGGAGAGATGTTATAAAAATGCAAGGATGTTAGTTTTGATGATAAGTCACCTAGTTTAGAGAAAACACTATGGAGTGAGAGACATTTGATGACAGTATAATTATATAGAGATATAAGTGCTATGGAAAAGCACTGAAATTGTTCTCTCACCGCAAGTATGTGGGTGAGGTATGGTAAAGGAAATAAATTGGAGACATATAGCCAGACTTTGAATAAAAGGCAAATTCAAAGGAAATACATTTTGGGTATGATGTTCATAATGCTTTTACAGAGAGTATGTGCCCTAATTTGTTGGACTTTCCATTTGGACAAGATGGAGGGGTTTGGTGGTAAAAGTACATTAGTAAGTTAAGGAATAGGATTTAGAACGCCCCGTTGGTGTCCCTTAGACCGTTATATTGACCGATAAAGAGGGAATAGTGTATCAGGAAGGTTCCTTATTTGGATTTCGCTTTGCGAGACGTCCCACGCACGAAACCGAGCCAATGTTGAAAGTCGAGAGAGGTCCTGGGCACTAGGGATATAGTTAGGATAATACTCATATTGCATGTATTAGAAACACCTTGATCTTAGGACTACCACGAAGTAAGGGAAATAAGACTAACGACACTAATATAGGGAGACTATTGTGAGTTAACCAAAAGAAAATCGATGGTATAACCTTAGGAAGGATTGAATTTCCAGGTATCGAGAGAATTAAATTTCGAAGTTTTTCGAGTTAAGAGTACCTAGGTTTTAGTAATAGGCCGATGAAATGAGGCCCATCATTTACAGTGAGGGTGATGTATCAGACGTTTATAATGGTTGTGCAGATAGGCACATGCTAAAAAGGTGTACGGGAACCTTGGTAAATTAATTTTATATACCGCCCGAAACAGAAGGGACGTAGTATATAAAAAGCTAGATTTTATGTTGCTGGTAGTTATAAATGGATTTTAAATGGATTGGACGGAACCAATTATATTTGTGCAATAAGAGTTGGAACACTTAGGATAAGCGAAAAGACTGACGGGAATAGTAGAGCGCTAGTGAAGTTTCCTTTTTGAGGCAACATAGATGTCATGATGTAAATAAGTGAACTCTTGGAGTAACGAACATCCGATGGGACAAATAAGTTAGAACAACGGTTATAGGCTTGTTTCCTTTATATGCACTTAAAGAAGCACTAGGTGCGATATGACGTTAGCGTCAACCTTACGACCGAGGTAGCGTTGTAACATATAAATATTTAGTAAGCTTGGGATTAAGCTAGTGTGTTAGAGAATACGCCTTGAGAGAGGTGGAATATGGTAGGAGACCATTATTCTAGACTATATCTAAATTTGGTTAAGCTAGGACGTAATGTATATACCGATCCTCGAGTAGTGGTACAGGCTATATCTGAATTTTGAGGATGAAATTCTGTTGTAAGGGGGGAAGTATGTAATACCCCGTACTTTTAAAGGTATTTAAATTACACTGTGGATGTAATTTAGTAATTTGAGGAATTATTATGAATAGTAATTTTGGGATTAATGAGTGAAATTAAATAAATTTAATGTTATAAAGTGAATAGTAAATATTAGTTTTTGAGTGACACATTAATATTTACGTGGATTATATTTCAAGACTAAGTTTATGAGTAGATTATTTTTATTACATGTCGCAGTTTGGTAAAGTGACAAAGGAACATATTTTAAATTGGAAAACACGCGTATTGAACGTGTTGGGTCAAAATAGTGAATTTTAGTTAAGTGATTCAGATGGAGATTCTGACTGCGCCATTGGGTTCAGAATGGCCGAGATAGTCAAAATAGAGTACCCGGGGGTAGTATTTGGATTTCGGGCATTTTGGACTAGTAGGGACTCGTAAATAAGTACACGAGTCATTTAACAATTGGGTATATACCCAATTTCGGATTTAAAGAGGTGGCAACCCTCATTTTCCCCAAATATCAGCCCTAAGAGAGAGATAGAGAGAGAAGAGAGAAGGAAGAGAAGAAAGAAGAAGAAAGAAAAGAGAAGAAAATAAGAGATTTTCGGTCAAAATTCGCGGGATTCGACTCAGGGTCGTCGGATTTAATCCACGAGGCAAGTGTTTAACTTGCTTTATGATTTAGTGTGTTAATTTCTCATATAGTAGTTGGTATAAAACTATAGATTTTTGGGTTGAAATTTCGTGGATCAAACGGGTTTTCGAAAGATTAAAACGAATATAACTCGATTAATACCCAATTTGAGAAACTTGAAATTTATTGAAATTAATTGTTGATTATGGGTTCTAGGATGATTAGAACCCTTTTTATGTATGTATTTATGGTTGTTTGAGGTTGGATGATGATGAGAGAGGATATAAAAAGCTTGGAGGTTTATTAATGGAGGCTTGGGATTTTGGAGAAGATGATGAGTAGTAACGCAGTTGTTTGCGAGGCCGATTCGGCCAGGAAGAGTACTGATTCAGCTCTCGATCAAAACATAAAAGTTGTAGATCTTTTTGATAGGTCGCGTGGGCGCCGACCGTATTTTTCTGATTTTTTTTCGATTTGATATGATTTTTCTAAGAAAGCGGTTCCGGGGTTGACTATTAACTCGGAAATCAAGCCGAAAATTGGAAAAATAAAGACTAGAATTGTTTGGAGATAAATATTTGGAGTTCCTAAAAATAGTGTGGGGACTTCTCAATATTTTTTTTAGTAAGACGTGTACTTTGGGTTAGTTGAAAGTAAAATCCAAAATTTACCCAAATAGGGGTGTTCGTGAGGAATAATACTTAAAGAGATATTTAGGTGTGATTTGGATATTAAATAAGGGAATACGTATTGCGATAATGTTTAATTGTGTGACGGCTTATATTATTGCGAATGAGAATATTCGAGGCTATTGGCTATCGTTATAAGAGTTTGGAGATTATAGCCATAAAATATTGAGAAGAGATATAAATAATATATACGATGTCGTTAAAGTATATATATTATGAGATGAATGAATATATCAGTGTCGTTGATATTATCATTGTGCGGTGAGAAAAGCTCAGAAATAATATATTGAGAATTATTCGAAGTTGATAAATGCGTAGGATGTCCTAGATTAAATAAAATACGTAAGGGATGTATTATATGGGCTATGCGTAGGCCCTTATATTATTATATACATATGGTTAAATATTTACCTGTATCGTTATAATATGGTTGTGTGAATACCTAATTGATGATATATGTATATAGGTGGAATGTGTACATATATTATTATTTATTATGTGTATGACATACCTACCATACTTGCTATCACGGGAGGTTGGCGTTCGAAAGAGGACAATCTTATCTTGTGTTGCATTCGGGGGGATTTTAGATTTGATACCTCAAGAACATAGGACCGTGAAGGGATTATTTGTGAGTTTATAAGTTTGCTGATTGTGGGAGCGTAGGTATGTGCGTGACCCATGAATATGTGAACTATGTTCGCCTCCAATATATGTGATTTGTATTGATACAGTTCCTGAGTGATGTGGTACATGTGATCCTTTAGTACGAGATGTACTTGGATTGGATAACAGAGTATGTGTGCACCGCTGTTAAGCCTATGGGTGCTGGATGTATATATATATATTGAGATTAACATATATGTGTACTTGCGATAATCCACGGTTGCTTAGTAAATGAGAATAACTAAGCTATTTATATTATAGCTCGATGGATGATTAATATACTTGTTGCTTATAGTATATTGTTTATATATATGAGATGAGATATCATATAATCTAACCCTGTATAAAAAGGAAAAGGATGAATAAAGTGATATACTCCTTCCGGTAAATTTATATCTAGATGTTTATGAATTGTGAATCATAAGTTAATGAGAACTAAATATATATACCGGACAATATATGATGTTGTATGTACTGAGGGGCTAATGGATCCCGACGATCAACATTGTCACGTAGTAGTGTATTGGGGGGGTTCCTTGTTTGGATTTCGCTTCGCGAGACACCCCACGCACGAACGTAACATAATGTTGGGAATGGAGAGAAGTTTAGTCCTTCGTACTCAGATTAATAAGGATTATTAGAATATGGGTAAATAAATTAGTTTGGCAGGGTAGCTTAACTAGGTTGTTTTAAAATGTATGCGATAGTTGTGCACTATTAGAAGAGGGGTGAGGTGTATCTCATGTGAGATCGATACCCGTTTAAATATGAGAAATATCATATTTTAAAATATGGATTTTAAGAACTTGCTAAAATGTTTTCAAAACTCGGGCTCTGACTCGTTTTCTCTATTTTACCATCTCTTGCTATATATATATATATATATATATATATATATATATATATAGGTGTCCAGCCACAGGGACACTTGAATGATGATTCTTTCGAGTCAGACATTTGCTGCAGCAACTGTGGATGGAAGCAGGTTTTATTATAGACGCTTCTATCATTGAGATCTAGATAGGATGTACTGTAGAAATATTCGGGCTAATGGCCCAACTGTACTCATTTATTCTTTTATCGCCTTTTTGTGCGGCATTCGATTTGGTTGTATTATTGTACCGAGTGTTCGATTATTTTATTTTATTTCCTGTCAGCTGTTGCTTTTAAGCTGTTGTAATTGTTTTTATTTGAATGGTTTGGTTAAAAAGATTAGTTAATTAAAATTTTGACACCGGTCTAATATGATATTAGTAATTAAATTGGTTTCGATAGTGATGCTAAGAATGAACCATATGAGACTCCTGTTTTAATTTGATATAGGAGTGATCGCCCGGTATTTTATTAGGTGGGGTGTCACATAACTATAATCAAAGTTTATAAAAATCGGAGAACCATTTTTGAGAGTTTTTGAGATATCTTTGCATATTTATGTCAAACCCTAGATTTAGGTAGATTCAAAATACAAAATATCCACATCTTGAACACATGTGGATTCATGGCACGACAATCGTGGAGGGTGAATTCGTTTATGAGATTGTTGGATACCGGGACCTTTGGGTTGTGAAGAATTACTACGAAGCTATGATGGATAACAACTAGTGCTAACACAACATATGATTTAAGTTACGAGCGTAAATGGTGATTCATGCGTATTGAGTACATTACTATAAGTTGCGTATTTCTTGTGTAATTCCTATAAACATTGATATTTGGATAAGTGGACTTTGGGGGTTGGGGCACAATGGTCCCACAAGGGTTCAAACATTAAATCCCGGTGTTTGTGTGGTTGATGTTTTTATATTTCCTCATAATTAATTTTAATTCACCGCATGTAATCGAATTTCATTAAAGGAAATGAGTAAAACATTAATTAGTAATTTCAAGTGATTAATTTAAATCAATTCAGTTTTGTGGACAAATCGAATCGAATTGCATTGGAACTTGATAATTAAGTGCGTTAGTTGATAGAGTTAGATGGCCTAAGCATTTTGAGATTGGTAGAAAACTATTTTCCTTAGTCTTAGGATATGAATCCCAGGGGGTTGTTCATGGAGGGTAATTCGATTTTGCTTCCACAATTATTTGATGGTAGTAATTAGTGTAAGGATGGTCATAGTTATGAAACTATAATTATAGTGCGATCAATGCTATTTTTGGTGACATAATGCCAAAGGATTTCTTCCAGATTATGACATGTGAAACGTCTAAGGAGACGAGGAAGATGCTTTAAGTCACCTGATTAGGTGTAAATATTTCATATTTATCCCCTTAATTTCGGTTCTTTTATGGTCCCGTGCATTGTAATTAACCTGGATTTATGTCATATTTATGTTACTATTCCCTTTTGGCAAGTATTTCTTGTTTTATGTATTTCTAATGCGTTTTACAGGTATTTCATGCAAGTAAATGCGGGAGAGAAATTAAAATAGTGAAAGAAACCAATGAAAGTAAGTTGAAGGGCATTTTCGTAATTTTACAGTCATAGTCCAGAGGTGGGGCCAACTGGAAAGTTGAAAATCTTGAAGTCATAAGAATATTGGAAAAATGGCACCTCAATCCGAGCTACGGTGAAGAAGTTATACACGTTTGAAGTTGAGAAGAAAATCTAGGGGCAAAAGAAATTGACAAGGGAACTGGCTCGAAGGTACAAACGAACCGATTCGGATGAACAGAACGTAATATTTTCACTTGTTCTGAAATTTTACCTAGAGTTGTATGGATTTAGGACTCTTGTAAAAATGGGTTCATTGAGTTGTAAACCAACATTAGTCATATCTAACTTTGCTTTAACCTAGTTTTGAGAGGAGAAAAAGAAGAAAGACCATAGGAGATTAATTTTTGCACCAAGTTTATGCTTTGTTGATTATTTTCATGCAGTAATCAATATAGTTGGTCCTTGTCTCCTTTAATCTTTGCTTTTGATTATTTTTCTAGTTTTCTTGCATCGTGTATTCATTCTTGTATGATTAAATATGTACGAATGATGACTACTTTCACATGCAATGTCAAAATTATGTCTTTAATTAGTATCGTCATGTCCGACTAGATTTTCAAGGGTTGGAATGCATGAATCCAACCCTAAGTGGTTCGCATGGATATAAAAATAAGTCCTTGAGTTAAAAAATTATTTGGAAACATGTCATTTTGTTAATGAAATCGTCGTAGGACTTTTAACTCCGTTTGCCCCGGGTAATCGAAGTGTTTAAGAATGCGATGCGCACGTTATCCATCTCTTCACGTACTTTATTTTTATTCTTGATTACGTACTGTGCGCGGTCATTCCTTCATATATGTAATACTTGAAATAAATAAAGTCTTCGTTTCAATTAAGTATTTAATTCTCGACTAGTTATTTGTCCGGTGAAATTTTTAGGGGTTAGGGGATTGTATTCCGACCTTATTTTTCTTTCATAATAACTAATCCGTAATTTGTTAAGTCTTGCATGCGTAGTTAATTTAGATAGGATTTCATTGCTTTTGTAGTGGTAATACATAGTCTCACCATAATCATATTTTCTTCCTTTTTTACGAGTCAATCGTTAGGGTTAATCTTCTTACTTAATAATCGTCACGAGCATTCGTCTTAGACCCTAAGTTCGACACCCAATTTACTAGATTATTAATTGAGCGACTGGTTTACACTTGAACTGTAATCACATGCGTTAGAGAGACATTTATTTAGTCGCGTCATCACCCATAAGGGTATCGATATCATGCGAATCTCAAATCTCCAATAGCTTGCCACTTGGTTTTAGCTATTGTCGATGCATGATAATGAGCCGTTTAATGAATTTATACTCAAACATATAATATTATAAGATCTTCATTTAACTTGGGGGAGAAGATGTCAGAAACGAAGGTTATTTTGGAAGATAGTTTAATCATTAATTTGTAGGTTTCTTTCATAGGCCATTGCCTTAAATGCTATAAGCAAAATTGATTTTATGAAAATAAAAACTTGTTGGTATCCTGAAAACTTTTGATATTGAGAATTGTCCCCAACCAAATAAAGGCAAGGTAATTGCTTTGAATGCTCAAAATCCAGACTCATCCAATTTTGACAAGAAGTCCGAAAGTGAAGGATAGGAGTTTAGGAAGTTGGCCTTGAAATTTAAGAAATTTCTCCAAATTAATAAATATTGAAAATCCAAAACGTTTGAGAAAAATAGTTCCAATGTGGTTGGTAAAGATGAGGTGATTTATGATAATAAATTTTTTGATGGTGAGAAGATGAGGGAGTTTGTTTTAAAATAAAATATGTAGTCTATAGGTCGTTTGAATGTCCCACTAAACTAAGGCGATAACGCATTGGAAATCGAATGGAGTGAGACTCCCGTTAAGAGTAATAGTACCATGTTGACTAAATGTATAGATGCATAAAGTTCCAAGTCTTCTCTTGTTGAAGGTAAGGTTGAGGATGATGCTGTAGAGTACCTTTTTGAGAGTTCTCACAACGAAGAGGAGGCTAGTGATGTTGACATTGAAAAGTCTTACTATGATCTAGGCCTATCTATGGGTCAACCCGCCTTGCCTAGACCATAAATTTTAGGGCTTGATCTAAGGATATAAGCCCAATGGACTAGGCTAGGCTAAAAAATAGGCCCGACTAAAAAATTGGATTGGATTTGGACCTCATCTATTTAGCCCAACCTGAATATCTTAACCATAATGTATAGTTATTCTATTATTCTCTTAGTTCTCATAAAAAGTAAATATTTCCAATTATTTTAATAGTTTGTTCAAATTGTGCCATAATATTATTTCTTATTACAATGAAATATAGAAAAAAAGTTTTTAATCTTTAGTCTTTAGCACATACTTTTATTTTGTAATTAGTGTTTGTGAACATTGTAATTTTAGTGAAAATAGAATAAGTTTAGATTCTATGTTATTAAGAGGATTTGTTTTAATATATTTCTATCATTATACTAAAAAAATCTTAATACTTGACTCATAAGAAATGGTTTTGAAAAGGATGATGTGACGGGTTGGGTTGGAATCGAGCCTATTTAATTTCTATGGGTCAGCTTTGGGCCGAATAATACCGGCTCGAGGACGGGCTCGTCCGAACTTGGGCATTTATATAATGTGTTATTATAAGGTGTCCGCCTAACCCAAACCCAGTCCATGGGCAACCCAAATCTAATATTCTTATCATGTACCTTAGGATGGATAAGATAAATGTTAGGCCAACCTAAATATCGAGAAGAGTGATAAGGAGATTTGTGCCATGAATGTGAGGCACTTTTGAGCAAGATGAAGGCTCGTGAAACTACTTGTGTGTATATATATATATATATATATATGGAAAGATTCTAATTGCACCATTACAATCCTTTAAAAATATGATCTGTATTGTCTACGACAAGTCACACAAGTCAAATTCAAAAACAGAGATGGTCTTTTCAAAGGGGCAGAGAAGATACGTACGCGCCCCAACTTAAGAATGTTCTCAAGCCAAAAAAATGTGAACAAACCACAACTTTATGTTTTCCCTTATTGTCGTATAAGGGTCAATTTATGGAATTCTATTTACATCCACAGAGAGGCATTAATAGGTCTCCTTATCCACACTTTGAAAATATCAAAAATTTTCATAAGAGAGTAAAATACCTAGTCAATACCTCACAAGGTCTTATGAGTGAGAATAAGAGAATGGACCTTTCATCTTAAAGTTTTAAACAAAAGAGGAAGACTAGGAGTAAAATACTTAGTAAATACCTCACAAGGTCTTGAGTTTTCAATGGAACATGGGAAGTAGGGTCTTATGACTCAACTTGATGCCACACAAGACATATGTCTTTTTCTAGGTTAGGATTTGATTTTCAATTATTGCTTGTGGTTGTATCCTACCTAACTATGTACCATTTGTAGTATTCTTTGGTTCATTTGTGGGTTATTTTGTTTTTGGTTTTAAAATTGTTAAAAATTTAAATTATTTATTTCTTTTAGTCATTTAATAAAAATCGAAAGGAGGGGATACTGAAAGTCGAGATGACTAAGAATTTGAAAAAAAACCATGATATTTATTTCCTTATTCTTTGATTAGAAACTTTATAAGTAAGAATAGACTTATTAATGTTTTCTCTTAATCATTACCTTTGAAGTTTGAGAGTGCACGTACTCGAAACTAATATGAAGCGAAAGTACCCAAATTAAATTTATCATTGTAATGAATGCAATATTTTTATTTTAATTATTTTTTGGTACAAATTTGATGTATGGTCGTACCCAGTATAGAAGGCTCCCTCTTAACTGCAGGGTGAGAGGCGAATATTGGCTGGCCTTACCCCCATATATGGAGAGGATACTACCATGTCTCAAACTTGAGACCAAGCGTAGTTTGTGCGAGGGAACTTGCCACCGCGATAGTAAAATGACACCAATAAAATGACACCAACTTTTATCTTTAATATTAGGTGAATGACCAAAATGCGGAATACAGTTAAACAATAAGACAACACCAACTCGTACGAGGAAAAACTCATAGAGAGAGAAAAACCTCGGGCATAATGAAATAATATATGAATTATGGTAGAGACTTACATAGCAAGACAACAACTTACAATCATAAAATGCACTACAAATACTAAAAATCTTTGGCACCATATCTTCCGTAGCAACAGTAGGAGAATGCTTCATAACCGCGACATGTTTTGGTCGCAACCTATGTTTTTTATCTTTGTCGTGAAATCAAAACATCCTTTTCGAAATTGAAGATGAACTTGTTGAGAAATCACCAGATGTTTGGATACCACTTTCCTAGGGTGTGACTCTTCCTATTGGTTTTTAAAGTGTTGAAAATATTTTGGCTTGCTCAAACCTCATAATATATTTTTGAGATTTCACAAAAGTGTTTATAGAACAAAGATTAAATATTTTTGATTAAGAATAAAGGTAGATTTGTTTTATGCTTCAATATGGCTTTTGATAAAAGTCTAAAAGAAAACTTTTAAAAAATTCAAAGACATAGGTGAAGAATAAAAACAAATGATTTCTCTCGCTAGAGTTTATAACTTTGAAAACTTCCTCTCTTATGAAATCCTCTTGATCAATGTTGTTTTCTCTATTAAATTTTTAAGAATGTTTGATCTTTAGAGTGAAAAAATATAATGATAATTAGGAACCACTCCATATATATATACTTGCATTATCTTCCATGGCAAGGAGGAAGAGAAGTTTAGTTGGGAGTGACCTCATCATCAAGATCATGATACACAAGTACCAAAAAGATAGGACGCTAAATTGTTCTTTCGTGGATTCCCATAAAAAGTGCGAAGTTATTTTGAAACATCTAATTTTCCACTCAAAGTTCGTGACTAATGAAACACCTTAGCCGATGCGAAGTTTTTCTAGAAGGGCATGAATGTGCAGCGAGGGAGGTGGTTTAAGAACAACATGAACTATAGGAAAAGTTTTGGCAAAAGGAGCGACTAGAGAAGGTAACCTTCACTGAAGCGAAGATTTAATTCATGGATCAATCTGCTAACTGCTCATATTTGGTATAGTGCAATAAACTTTGTAATATTTAAAACGTATAAAGTATACATATGATATTTTTATGCATTATTGCTTAAAAATAGATTTGTATATGAAAAATATATATTGCATACTTATATCACCAATACCAAAAGAACCATATAAACACACACAAATTAATCTTCCAATTTATGAAAAATTTAATTTGAATATGAAAAGTGTTAAAGTATTCTAAGTCCTTTTACCTCAATTTAAAGTGTTATTCCAAGAGTGTGATCATGAAGGATGCTTTAGTTAAATTGATGAATATTTTGAGAAAATGACATTGTGTGAAGCTTTGTCAGAATAACGTCAAGGACAGAAGACACAAAGTATATTTCGCAATCGAAATGGACAATACAAATGAAATCGGGAACGTTAGTATACAGATACTCTTATAAAGTTCTCTAAGAAAATAATCATGTTTTCTATGTAGTAATCTTTTTCATATCACGTACATACACACACTAATATTAATAACATGTATCATCATTCTAGATATGAAGAGCTTGCTCTGCGAGTGTTTTTACTCAATGGGTCATATTTTAGTTGCTATATTTTTGAGGCATTTATGTACGAACCATTACTTGTGAATTTGATTATAAAAAATGATGAGTGCAACAATGGCAATAGATTTTGAACAGGGTAAATCTCCATTGGAAGAAACTTTTCCCAATACGTGATAATTAAAGAAAACAATCATATGTAAATTGCATACTCTCCTAAAAATAAATGAAAATTTAAAAACATAGTTCGAGGAAGATATAAGTTGGAGACCAATTGATTCCACCACTATATTCTTGTACCTAGTTTTTTAGCGTTATTGATTTACTTAATACATTTGGTTAGTTTTAGGGTGATATGAGCATGAACTCGAATCAAATCGCCACTATTTATTACAGTTGGCTTTCAAACGTTTTCAACCGTGGGTTAAATTTTGAGGCGTGTGAAAAGATTATTTGCCCGTCTATGTTTCCAAGTTTTGAAATCATTCCAATTATTCTTGGATAATATGTGAGAGGTTACTGATCTGCTGTTATTTGCATTGGTGAAACACTTGTGTTTTATTATTTTTCTATATGACTTTGTGGATGCTACATTATTTGATTTTATTACATATTTGAATTTGTTTACATCTTATTTGTTATTTATATAACACGCGCTTATTTGATATAGATATTGATGATATTTGGATGTTTGTTTGCGCTATCACATATATCCTCCTATTTGAACCTCTTGCTTCTTAATTTATTTATGGCTTCAATTTTCTCATTCAGGACAAAAAGGGGGGGGGGGGAGAAAATTTGAAATTGGGGTGGGGTGGGATTATGTGCTTAAAGGAATTATCCTAGTATTTTTTTATTGCATAGACTTTTGACACGAATTATGGGGAGAGTTATGAGGGTGTGTATGACACACATTTTTTATTCGTCTCACCTCATTATTGATCTCTTATGTATTTTTTCGCATGTCACAATAAAGTTTGGATTATTCAAAGTTGTAGTTCATATCGAGTAATCCTTGAATGTATTTTAAGATGTGTAGATACGATGTATATGTAATTTTTGATCCTTTGGATCATTTATGTTTTTGTTTTGTTCATTAATAGCAAAAAGGGATATTTTTAAGAACATAATTGTGTAATCATTTGGCTTACTATAGGTGGAAAAAAATATGTCTAGGATATTGAGTTTCCAAAAGATTTTACAACTGCCTATCTACGTTATTCAAAGGATTGTACTAAGCCATTCACGTATATGAATGCATTTGAGGAATACTGGTAAGTTTGGTAAGCAGTGGTGAATTTTTACTTGTGATTATTTCTCATAGATATATTTAGGTTGAAATATTCTCCAGATTGAGAGAAACATTTTTAACGATTATAAATATTGATTGTGTGTTTTGGGATCAAAATAAAGATTTTTATAAAAATGTGAAATTCTCGCAGTCCCATTTGAGCAAGAACGTTGCATGAGGAAAGCTCGTTCAAATGAGGTCTTCGCATGAGGATCGCATAGTAATATTTATTTAATATCTAATCTTGTAAAAAGTTCTCTAGTAGATGACTTCTCATGAGGCTTTAAAAGAGACCTCGTTAGAACCCAAAATCTCATGAGACTTCTAATGAGTGTAATCTTGTTCATGAGCCTTTTGCTACTTCCAACAATAGGTTAATAAAATATTTTTTATTTAGTTAATGTCCCTTTTACGGGTAAGTATAAATATACCATTTATTTCTATTTAGAACGATGGCCATTGTTTTACAAAACTCATAAAGACCTTTTTAAAAGTCTTTGAAATATCATTCATATTCATGTGAAACCCTATATCTATCTAGAATTAAACCAAAAAATCTCCACACCATTCAACAACTGTTGATTCATATCATGAGGATTGTGTGGGATGATGTCATTCATGAGATGGGTTGTGAAGCTGCGATTGAAAGTAACCAGTGTTAGTGCGGTAGAGGGTTCAAAGAGGATGATTCATAGACATTGAGTCAATTATGGTAAGTCGTGTCTTACTTATGCAATTTCTATAGACATTGATGTTAGCATAAGTGGATTATAAAGGTTTGGGGCATAATGGTCTTCCCCACAAGGGGTTACACTTTAAATCCCACTGTTCATGTGGTTAGTGCTTATATATTTTTGTGTAATTAATTTGAAATCACCACATGTAAGTGAACTTTAGTAGAGGAAATGGGTAAAATCTTAATAGGTAATTTATTCTTGTTTATTTCAATCATTTCACTTTTGTGGACAAATTCAATTAGATTGAATTTAAACTTGATAATTAAGTGAGTTAACTAATCAATGTTAACAATCTAGGAATTTTCAATGGAAGACCTACACTTGTTACTACCCTTATTTTTGATTTTTGGTTCTCCCCAATTCATTATTGTTTTTGGAAAAGTATGCATATTCTTCTTCTTTTTCAGGAAAGTCAAAGGAATGTCTTGAATTCTTATTAGAATTAGATTTGAAATATATATCATTATCTTATTGGAACCTTGACGAAGATTTAAAATTTCCTCATATGTTTGAAGTAAGCCAATGAGTTCATCCACATGTAGGGAGGCATTGGTTGTGGCATTAACTTCTTTAATGGAATAAACTTTGTTGTAAAACCTCTTAGGTATAGATCTCAAGATTTTATTAGCAACATCTTTCGCAGAGTACTTTTTCAATTCAGCGAAGAGTTCACTATACCACTCAAATGTGCATAGAAATCATCAAAACTTTTGTTATTTTTCATGATTAAGACTTTGAAAGAAGTGGTCAACTGTTGAATCTTATAATGATTTAAAAATGAGGTGCCTTCATAGGTGACCCCTAAAATCTCCCATGCTTGTTTAAACATTGTACAATTTGATGTACTTTTAAAATCACTACACTAATGGAACTGGATATAAATCTTATCCTTTAGTATTCCACCCAATCTTTTTGTTGTCATTATCATCCCAATTAAACTTACTATTATTACTTTGGACTCATTTGAAATGGTTATGGGATATTCCTAACACTTTTCCACACTCTTCCATTTGATATCACTCATGGAGTGTGACTAAGTACTCATTCTAGCTTTACAATATGAATAATTACTACCATTCGAAAAAGGTGGTTAGTTCAAAGATATTTCCTCCATTACGGATACAAGAGGTCTACCCTTAGGCGGTGATATATAAAAATATGGTTATCACTATGATACTACTTTAGATTATGGTTTCTCTCGATGGTATCTACCCAATTTAAAGCTATTTCCAATTAAAAGGAAATATTTTCTTTTTATCCGAATTCGGGCAAAAGTTTATTATTCTACACGTGATTTACAGTAATGATACAACTTCTTAGCATATGTTCGTTAATCATATTAAAAGAATCAAAATGAGGAAAAGTAGATAGTGCAATTGAGATAACGCTTTGTATAAGGAAACCCTTGCGGGAGAAAACTTCGGGCCAAATCAAAACTTGCATTATGCAGATAAATGATTACAATAATTGATAAATGACTACACACTTGAACCTCTCTCTGAAATGAATAACACATAGCCTATACAAATAATTTTTCCATTTTGTAGTAGCATGAGCGGGCATGAATTGCATCCACTGACCCACCATATCTCAACCTATCAACCTCATTGATAATGTCACCTTTGAACTTCTTCACAACTCTTTTTTAAAATTATAGTAAACATTCTGAAAAATAGAAGGAACCAAAAGTATATAATGATATAACACTTAGGTTATGCGAGGACATGCTAATGGTTGATGGTGAAGAATATGTTTGGCCTCACTAAAAAATCTCACCAAGTGTATAAAAACTCAAATTAAGAAAACATTAAAAATAAAAAGAAGCTTGAGTTCAAAGAACAATATAAAAGTCTTCAAGTTTTTATATCAAAATGTTTCAAAGAGTTTATAGTCAATTAAGGTTTTGTCTCTTAGAAATTTATTTCTTTTTAACATGATAAACACTACAAAGTCTTTTGGAAACCTTAAGTTTTTTTATGGAGAGAAGACTCACCTAAATATACAATCTTATGCTTGCGTAACAAGCTCTCATAGGACCTTAGGTCCATATAGTCAACATAAACAAGCCACATCATATCTATCACACACATACGGACAAAATGTGAATCTACATATTTTACGATGCAATCTAACAACTAAAGATCTATAAATCCCAATCCAGGCACAAGTTAACGGGCAGTTCGCTGCCACAAATTTAAGCTTTGCTGGAGAGATCTCTGAGATATTTTGGGAGGTAATCATTCAAGTCATTGAGAGTAGCGAAGTCAAGCTTAGGTGAAGTAAAGAAACCCTTTACTGAGGTGATCAGACAACGATTAGGGTTGTGAAAAGACACACGAGTTTTAATAAGTTTTGCAACATGATGAAAAGGAAAAACTAAGAATAATTTTTTCTAACCTATGAACCAAGCCCTATAAATACACACAGTTCAATTTTCTAAAATATGATTTGATAAGAAAATTATATTGCATTTTTTAATTTGGAAAATCCTCAAACCATAAGGCCGAATTAAAAAATCTTTCAATTATGGAAAATACTAAATGATGGGTCAAATTTGAGTCCTTTAAGTCCCTTTACCTTCACTATAAAAGTCCCAAAATTTTGCTTACACTAGGAAATCATCATGATAAAGTTTTAGTGAAGTTAGTTGTTGAAATATTGAACCCGAAGATTTCTAAATACTTCTTGGACTAAGACTTAAATTGAATTTTGGAAACATAATAAGAAAAGTTAAACACTATGGAGGAAAATGAGTATTCATATTTTAAAACAGAAAGTATTTCAAGATTTTTTTTACATGATAACAACATAATTGATTTGTGATCATACTTCACTATCTTCTCTCTAATACACTTGAGATAAAAATAAGCGCTCAATATATGATGAGATACAACAAAATGATTATATCATCCAAGAAACCAAGAGATATTAAGATCACAAGCATTGAAAATGGAGACATAATCCATGAATCCAAGCAAAAGAAGAAATGTTATCAATCTCCGAACCATATACACACCAAGTTACTCAAGAATGAAATTATGCAAGAAATCACATCCCATATTAAGCAATACATGTTCCAGTAATCCCAAGACATGCACAACATATCCCCATTCATAAAGAATAAGTATTATCCAAACCAAGCCATGCATTGAAGAAGTATTGTTCTAAGACCAAGTCATGCACAACATATTCCCAATTAATGAAGAAGAATAGTTCAAACTCAAATATAAGCTATGTAACATATTATCAAAGTTTTCATCCATAACACGAGTTAAACAAAGAAAAGAAATATGTGTGGATATAAAGATCAAGAAACCTTCCCAAGTCCATACAAGAACAAACACAACACTTAATGTCCAAACAAACAAGCTTTCCAAAAAACAAAGAGCATGAAAGCTTGCTCAAGTATCATTTCAAGTAACAAGATATCAAGAGAAGCAAAATGAATTCAGCCAAAGTTTCAAAGGTTTAAAAGTGAATATAAAGAAGTAAACAATCTCATGAAAACAAGTACAAACACCAAACCATTTCCAAAATCTTCCCTAAGTCAAAGCCTAAAAAACCATAATAGTATAATTTTTGAGGAGACTCCAAGATGACCTACTTTTGGAGTCGTATCTAAGATAGTTTACTTTAAGAGTTGACTTCATCACACAATATTTTAGGCCATTTAATTCTGATTTTTCAAATGATCCCAAAATCAAAACACAAGTTTTTAAAAATATCCCTTTCATATATAATCGAATCTATATGTCTGAAAATGAAAATGAATCCCAGGGTAGTTTGGATAAATATTTTTTACAACTCTATTTTGAATTTCAAAATACCCAAGTTTACTCATAATACCAAACTACCCTCCAACGACTAGTTTTTGAAAATGTTATAGAAGGGACCCTTTTATTCTATTCTAAAATATATAAGCAACTACGACAATATCTCATTAGTAAAAGTTACATCATCAAGCTCTTGTCATCCCATTCCTTGAGTTTCTAAAGATAAATCTAGAAAAATCAAGTGGTAGTTTTAGACCCAAAAATTCCATTAGAGAAAAATCTTCAAGAAATCCCACTTGTAGAAAAGTTCTTAGTGAAATCCCTCTTAGGCAAGTTCCCAATACCTTACCATCTTGTATTGAAGATCCAAAAGCTTTACACTAAAAAATTGTACTTGTGACTGTTTGAAATTTTACTTTAGAGAGAGAAAGTAAAACCCATTTCACCATTGTTGATTATTTATGCAATATTTGTTTTACATTTTAGTTATGATACTTTCTATTGTTACTACGGTTGAACTTCATTGCATCTTCACGGCTGGTAATGACGGGGTGCGGTAAATCTTAAAAGGTATGATAAATCCAATGGGGTGCAGTAATCCTAGTTAGGTACGGTAAATCCTAACACGTGTGATAAATCATGTGGGATGCGATAAATCTTTGTGTGATTATTGGCTCTACCTTAGTTAATCAGAGATAGTGGAGATTCTCAAGTACATCTCAAATGTGGACGTAGGCAAGGTCGAACCATGTTAAAATCTTGGTTTGTAATATCTCTTTTAATTGTCTCTTTAATATTACTATTAACTGTCTATCCTTATTGCTTATTGATTTATTAATTACTTCATTACTAATTGAATTATTCTATTATAATTAATATTTAGGAGAGAAGCTTAAAAAGTTTTAAATAGCCATTTATTTTACAATAATCAATTCACCCCTTTATTGGGTATATTTATGGGGTAACTCGTATATTCTTACAAAGGATATGTACCTCACTATCACTAAATAAGTTTTTTTTTGACTTACCACCTATGATGACATTTAAAAATACCCATTAAAAGTTTATTTTTTTGCTTACCCCCATGCTAACATAAATATATTTTGTGATTTTGTATCTTGTGAATGTTTAAGTGAAATTCATTTGTTTGTGAGGGGGCTAGTCTATTTTTATAATTAGAGTAAGGTATGTTTATATGTGCTATTATTAAAGGGGAAATTAAAAACCATTAAACAAAGCAATTACAAGCCTAACACTTAGGACGATCATTCTTATTAATGAATCAAACTATATAATTTAAGAGGGAGCGCTGCACTCTTATTTATTGATAAACACATAATTATACCAAATAGCTAAAAGATAAGCATTGAAAATTTAGGAATAGACAAAAAACAAAAAACAAAAATCTTATTGCCATTATTTCGTTTAGCTTTTCTTATATACATGTCGATGTTAACTTCATCATCAACTGCCAACTCGATGCCATAACCCGCTAACATTTGGAAAATATGTTATGATTTACTTTTATTACCTGTTTTCCCTAAATCTAATTACGTGTTCCCAAAAATGCAGATGAAGCCCATATCAAGTAAGGTGATAAAAAATATATGTGGAGCAGATATGATGTTATCTATTATCTGTATCCATCTAAAATTTCACCATCTATAGTTTTATCCACTTCAATCTTGTATACATCCATTGAGTTGTGATTTAATTCCTACATTTTTACATGTTAAGTCGATGGGGATATTTTGTTTACAGGATTATGGATATGTGGGATTTCGTAGATTATAGATTATCGTGATTTCGTGGAGGGGGAGGGGTGCCTAAAAGGTGGAAGTGTTTAGGGGTGTGAAAGATCAAAACCAAATCAATGAAATGGACCAATCCAACCCAAACCATTTCAATCCAATTAAAAAATGACCTAAATTGGATCAAATTGGATACGATTTTTAAAAAATCAACCTTAATTGGATCAATTTTGGTTTTATAGATGCAAGAACCAATGGAATCAACCCAAATCGAATATATATATATATATAGTAAGTTTAAAAAGAACGCACATCATAATTTTAGTGGTTAGAATATTTTATTAGTTTGTAGTTTAATACACCTTGTCATTGATATTATGGTTAAATGACCAATATTGGATATTATTGTATTAAATTTGATATATTGGAATCACTGAATATTGGATTTGACCCATAGTTTCTAATTATGATCCAGTAAGGAATAATTTAGAGGAATCATAGTCGAATACAAAAACTAATCAAATCCAATTAAGATTAGATTGGATCAGATTAGATTCTAACTCCAGTTCAGATCGAATTGGATTATGATATTGAAAAGGCTACTTCAATTGGAATAAATGTGGATCTCTTCAAATAGTTCGGTTTCGAATCGATGTACACCGCTAGACACGTGCAGTGCGAATCATGCTATTTTCGGTACTTTATAATTTTGGAGGGAAATTTCTTCATGTACCAAATATAATACCATATATTTTTGGGAATTAAATAAATTATTACTAAATTATTAATTAATGTTTACTCATGTGAATTAACAACTAATTTATTAGGATTAGCTGGTTTGGATTTTAACCGAAATTAAAAAAAAGAATTTTAAATAATAGGTGAATAACTCACAAATTAAATAACTTGGTTTTAATTTATTTAATTTTATGGATTGGTATAGTTATCTCGGGCCTTAAGGGAATAAAAATGCCGGGAGTGCTATTTGTAATGGGGTAAATTGGGCCCAGGAGTAGGCACACCTTTGGACCAAGTTTTAAGAGTATCTAGTCAATAGTTTAGGCTTATTTGGGGATCAGAAAGTAGGACCATAGTAGACCTGAAAGATTAGAGTTATAAATATGTTAATAACACACATTAAACTTCATATTAGATCATAAGATTAAAATATAGCAGTAAAGGCAAACTTTGGGAGAAGAGAAAAACCACACAAGAGGGTTTAATCAAATATTAAAGTTTCTTTTGAGGAAATAAATACTATCTTGATTATCATATAAATGTAATATATTTATGATTTCATCGAGAGGTCATACCTTGGTGCGATGAAAAGTTACCTTGCCCAAGCTATGATGGTCTCGGGTTCGAGACCTGGGAGCATTATGGGGTTAAGGCCAACTGATATCCGTCTCACCCAGACCCTACAGTCAGGGGTGAAAATTCGTATTTTTGGCCGTGTTTTGGACACGACACGAGTTTTTCTGACACAAACATGACATGACGCAAAATGAATTCTTATTTTTTTAGTTGACACGAACAAGACCCAAATAGAACACGACACAACACGATATGACATGACATGACACGACACAACACGGATAACATGATTTTTTAAATTTTACATTAAATTAAACATAAATAGACACGATAACAATAATAAAAATACGATTAACATGAAAAAACACGATAACACGACTCATAATTTTGAAACGAACACGACTCGACTTTGTGTAAAAAAATACGAACACGAACCTGACACAAACACGACAAGTCGTGTAATTTCGGGTCAATTTCGTGTCGTGTCGTTCCATGTCTAAAATTGCCACCCCTACCTGCAGTTAAGCGTCAGCCTTGTCAACTAGGTACGACCTTTTTATTTATGACTTCATCGTTGAATATGAATTAATTAGGTAAAAACATGTTTTAAAATTATAACCTGATTGTCAATCATGTTTTGGATTGGATTAATACGGATCAAATATGTGAGCCTTGAATACTCTCTTAAAAATATGATTTTTAATAAATTATGTTGACACTTTTTTTAACCTATGATTATATTTGTTCTTATGATTAGAACTCATGCGTAGGAAGGATAGTTATAATTTATTGATATGTATTTATTGTGTAACATACTTAATAAAGGTTGGAATGCAAATCTATTAATGAACTATAATAAGATGAATTGAAGGTTGAATTTTAGGTGTAATAATCTTGTGGGGTTTTAACACTATAATATGTGGAATTTAATCTGGAATCTGTAGGAATGGTCATAACTTAATTTGAATTTAATGCAGGAATTAGGGAACACTAATAGCAGAAGTTAATACTGTGCGAACTTGGACGAAAAGCGGAGAAGAGGACCTACCCCTGCCATATCACCTTCCAGGGCCTCTATGGAGTCCTCTCCTAGGTTATGGAGCGATAGTAGGGTGGTAAGGGGTAAGGTCCAGAGGGGATGAGGTTTTGGGGTTTATGAGGAGCTTTTATTTTATGTGTTTTAAATGGTTTTTCTTTGGTTTAATTCAAGAGGATTTTCCTGAGTATATTTTTAAAGTGATTTAGGTAATATACCATAATAAACATATTTTATGGGTGTAATTAAGTAATGAGAAATCATAGGATATTATGATTAGGGTTTAGGTATATTAAACATATAATTATTAGTATAATCTGATTTAGGGATTTAGACGGGAGTTGGGTTTACTTATGTGATGTGATATCTTATGTGGGCTTAATTATTCGATAAGACCACACGGTTGAGGTTTTATTGGTATGAGTACAGTTATTAGTATACCGTTGGAGTGGGGTAACACACACATTGGATTATATTTGTATATAGATATTGGGCTATAAATTACTAGGCAATGGGTTTAGTCATGAGTGTGTGTGTATATATATATATATATTGTCTGAAAGTGAGGATGATTTAATAGTAATTGAAAAAGCCTATATGTTGGGTTTCGAGGATGGTTTAACATTTGGATTTATGTACTTCGGTGGTTAGGGTTAGGTTTGGTGTATTTTTTTATACAAATATAGGTATACGCGGGACTCGATTATAGTCATGTGACTAATGCATGGATATATTTATATATGTGAAACTTAAATCATGAGGTGTACATAAGAAGTTAAAAATGTTAAAACACACCGGATATGGGTTAATCATAATGAATGAATTACGATTTATGGTAGATGGTTATGGTATATTCTAATAATAGATATAATTAGAGTAGTTATACTCTCTATATGGTTTAAATGTGGGTCACGGGTTTGATTATCACTTGGCCGTAGGACAATAACATTTTGGTATATCTGTGAGAATGATGAACGATATGAGTTTAATGAATACTCTTTATTGGTCCAGGATGGGTTGACTACTCAAGCATGACATAATATATGTATATGGGATTGTGTGGCATAGGGTAGTTAAGAGTTGAGTTATTGCTCTTCGATAATTAATGTGAATATGTGAGATGGGCTATTGCTCTATGATAACTTGGATGATACATGATCCAGGGAAGTGATTTATGGTTTCGAATATGTTGTGATAATTGAGATTATTAGTATTTTCTTAGGGAGTCTATTACCATTGGTTCATATGAACAATCTGGATAGATAAAAGCGTATCGGGGAGGGTGATAATCATTTGGATTTTGTTCGTGAGAAGTCCCACGTACAAAGTCTCGTACGGTCGGGAGTTACAAGCTATTAGGTATGAGATCCTTAAGACTTACATAGTGATAGTTAATTAGTTTATGATGTGATTACTGTGGTATATTTTGTGAGTTTCAGGCTAACGAATCATAACGACCAACTAAGGTAAACATAATTATATCTGGGGGTTCCTTATTTTGATTTCATTTATGAGACGTCCCACGTATAGGCTTTGTAAGGTTGGGAGTTAGTAGACAACGGGGCACTATGACAATTGGTTTTTACTTATTTATTAATTATGTGGGAAAGTAGTCTTAGTATGTTAAGGTATGGATGGGTATGGATAGTTAAAACTGTATCAGGTTAGAGGAGATGTGAGGTGTGGATTGTATGAGTGCCGACGAAAAATGTCACGGGGCGTAAATGAGTAGTATTTAATACTATTAAGTAATATAAATATTTCTTCCAACTTCCAGGCTCTGACCCAAATCTATAAAACCTTCCTCCCCAAGTGTTATTATTGTTATACATGAATAATACGAATGAGTATTCGGACTTGTAGTGGTTGGATATCCAGTTCATCATCATTAATGTAGGATTTATTATTTCATTTCAGTTGGCATTCCATTATTTATTTATTCAGGAGTTTGTTTCTTGTCCTAGGTGGTTGTAACTTATTTACTTTTCATTGTAAGACTTCTTTTTATATTGAGATTTATTTATAGTGGTGGATTCAGTTTTAGTGGAGGCTTGTTTATTTTATTAGATCACATTTATTTATTATTATGTCATAAATGGTTTTTATTTCCTGTCATTTTTACTTATCGTTGCTGTTGAGCATGATATAAAGTGTATAATGCTCCCTATCTTTGGCGTGTCATCCTGATCAGTTGCACGTGGGAAAATAGCGAGTGTTATAGTTGGTATCAAAGTATCCTAGGTTCTAGTGTGTTTAGGATGTGTGTTGTGTCCGATAGGTTTTTTGCATTGGCTTCTTTGATGTTGGAACCATTTGGTTAGGATGATTCGTATCGCTATTAGTGAATGATATCTTATAAGAAAATCCCTCTTTGATTTTAGATGGAAAAAACTTGAGGTAGGACAGGGCGGGTAATTTCCACTAAGGCTACCAATCGGGAGATTGATCCGGATCACTAGCCACCACACCAGACGCCACTAACAACATAAGTGTACTTGGATGCCATCATTGCATAGACAACCACAACAGGGATGACCGCCATTTTTCATGACTTTGAATATCCCCAACAAGAAGTGGTTGTGCCTATTTGGCCACAATTATCTACTTGGGTGAGGGCACATGGGCTTTTTGCTAAGGCAATCCCACCGGAGTTTATGGGTTCCATGGATATTTTGATGGCACAACTAGGGGAAATACATTCAGAGGCATTTGAGGGTGATGGAGTTCATAGAGGTTCATAAATAAATTCTTGCCAGTATCAAGATTATAGGTGAGGCACTATAGTGGTGGGAGTCTATCACCATCATTGAGGAGAGGATCTTCATGGATATAAATGAGTTTTGGAAGAGATTAGAGGATAAGTATTTTCCTCTATAATTTAGAGGATCAAAGAAGATATACTTTCTAGCCTTAGTTTAGGGGGTCCATACAATGGCCGAGCATGAGGAGACATTCACAATAGAGAAAAGAATTAATTATTTCATCATAAGAAAGACCTAGAGGGTCAAACAAGTAATATTGGGAAATTTGACATACATCACATATACTTATATGGTGAATGCTGTACTTTTGAACTATTAAAAGAACTTAGACTTGCAAAAGTCCAAGAATGGGAAGGCAATAAACGAAGATACTAATTTTACTCAAGAAAGAAAGGGTAGGGCCAATGGTGAAAATCACTTCCATTGCAAGGAGGAAAAATAACCCCATCATGAGGATCGAAAGGGAGACTACCAGCCATGAAAGAAACTAGTGTGAACCCCTTTATTTAGGTGTGCTTGCTTGGGAGATCATAAGATATTTACCGCAATGCTCAAGTGGTAGACTGCGAGTATATACAGGCGTTTCTTTATTTTGATTATTCATTCGACGTACGAGTTCCTATCGAATGTTGAGATTTGGCTCCAACAGTTTACCATTTCTCTATCCTTCTTTATGATATGAGATAGGACTTGGGGAAACTCCAAGGCCAGAATTCCATTATTAGGGGGAAAGAATGTAATACACCGTATTTAATTAAAGATATATTATTTTAATTATTAATTAATATTTACTCAGGTTAATTAACGAGTAATTTATTAAGATTAATTTGTTTGGATTATTAATAAGAATTTAAAATGAAAATTTTAAGTAATATGTGAACTACTCATAGATTAAATAACTCGATTATAATTTATTTAATGTTAGGGATTGGTATGGTTGGATCGGACCCTGGGGTAATACAGATGTTCGAAGTGTTATTTTTAATGTGGCAAACTGGGTCCTAGGTGTAGGTACACCTTTGGGAGATATTTTAAGAGTATTTGGTTAGTGTTTTGGGCTAATTTTGGGATCCAAAAGTGGCCCCGTAGTGGACCTGCGTGATTAGGATTAATAATATGTTAATAACCCTCAATAAACATCATAAGATTAAAACCTACTAGTAGAGGCAAACTTTGGAAAAAAGAGGAAGAAGGCACAAGAGACTTAAATAAAAGACCAATCTTCTTTTAAGGAAATAAATACTATCTTGCTTATCGTATTAAACTAATCTATTTATGATTTCATTGTTGAATATTAATCAATTGGGTAACAATATGATTTAGGATTAAAAATATGATTTTTGATTACAAATATGATTGTTAATCATGTTTTGGATTGGGCTAAGACGGATTAAAGAAGTGAATTGACATACTTTGTTAAAAATATGATTTCATAAAGTTATGTTGGAAATCTTGTTAACCGGTGTCTATATATTTGTTCTTATGGTTAGAACTAATACATAGGAACTATAGTTCTAATATGTTGATATGTGTTTTCTCTGTAAATTCTTAAATGAAAACACGTTTTATAATTGCTCATTAATATTTTTAAGATTGGCATATTCCGTTACACATCTACATCATCATATACATTCTCAAGAGCTTCAATCTAAGATAAGTTAGTGACTAAATGCAACAATCGAAGATCGGAGAGTTAAGGTCGTCACAACAATTATCAAAGAAGGTATATGAGGTTGATTTAGTGTCTATGGTATATTCATGGGTAATATTAAACTTGTTTGAATCCAAAATATTTTTTAAAGAAATCGTAAAATTGTTAGAATGACATTTGGATGTCATTAGAACGAGTGCATGTACCTCATTAGAACAACTTCGAACGAGATCGATTTTGGAAACTTTTTGGCCATTCTGTTGTCTCGATAAATATGTCATTAGAAGAAATTAGGTGCTTTGTTCGAATGACATGTTCCTAGTTCGAATGAGATCATGTGCCTCGTTCAAATGAGATGTACCTCGTTCAAACGAGCTAGCAAAAATTTATTTTTTACTTGGTATCAAACACATATATTTTCAAGTCTATCTCTTAGAGATTTTTGTCCTTCTATATAGAGATAAAAACTTACAATTCTTATCAATCCTTTTACAACACTTTTTCTGATCAAGCATATTAAATTTGTAAATCCAAACCCCTTGGATGTTTTCTAATCACTTTATCAAACTTTAAAGAAAACATCACATGTTCATATCCCTGTAGAGTTGATTTTTCACTGCTGAAGATCAGAAAGGAGTTTCCCGAGTCTGATCACTGGACGTCGAGGCAAGTAGAACTTGCTCTGTGGAGCGCTACGGGATCTTCACTACTTTCTATTATCAACAAGAAAGGATACATAACTTCTATACGTAGTGGAGTTTAAGATTTTAAGTCTGTCTATGTCATTCAGTAATAACCTTAGTTATAATAGTACTGAAAAGGGTTTCTCCAAAAGGTTTTTTTCCTCATATCTTCTATTGCAATTTTTTTATTCGATTTAGATCTTATATCTTTCATGTTTAGTTTGACCTAATTAATCAAGATAAAATTTATATTAAATTGAATTTGGATTGTTTGTGACATACTCTACGATTTTTACATTTGATCATATAATCGAACCACTCTATAAAATGCATTCTTAAGGTTGGAATACAAATATGATAATGCGCTGTAATAAGATGAATTAAAGGTTAAATTTTGGCCATAATAATCTTATAGGGTTTCAGCACTATAATGTGAGTAATGTAATTTGGAATCCATAAGAGGGACAACAACTTATTTTGGATTTAAAATGAAGGAATTATGGAATGTTAATGGCAGAAATAATACTGTGTGAAGTTGGAAGGAAATCGGAGAAGAGCACCCACCCCCTCCATAATGGGTTAGGTTTGTTAAATGATATTCGAGGGTGGTTTAACATTGTGATTTGTGTACTTCAGTAGTTTTTTTTATATGGTATACATGGGACTCGATTATCGTCAAGGGAATAATTCATTAATACATTTGTATGTATGAAACTTAAATAATGAGGTGTATGTATATAACAAGTTAAAAACATTAAAATATATCGGGGATGGATTAATAAAAATGAATAAATAATGATTCATAATACATGCTTATGTTGTATTCTAATGATGGATTTAATTTTAGTAGTTGTACGCATTATATAGTGTAAAGGTGGGGCATGATTTGGGTTATCACTCGACTGTGGGACAATTATATTTTGGTATATCTGTGCAAATAATAGAATGGTCTGAATTGGGTGAATACTAGTTGTTCGTTTGTTTGAGGGTGGGTTGGTTAGTCTGGGATTACATGATATATATATTGGATTGTGTACCATGTAGCATAGGGTAGTTAGGATTATTGCTCCTAAGTAATTAATATGAATATGTGAGATGGGTTATTTCTCTACTATAACTTGGATAATATATGACCTGGGGTAGTTCTTTATACTGTTCAATATGTTAAGACAATTGAGATTATTGGTATTTTCTTAAGGAGTCTCTTACCATTGACCCAAGTGAACAATCTGATTAGATAGAAGTGTATTGGGGGGGGGGGGGGGGGGGCAATGCCTCGTATTTTCATAGACTATATTTATTATTTATTAAGTGAGTAATAAATTAATAAATGGGACTAATTATTACTCGTGTGATTTAATAATAATAAATTGGCATGATTTAGATGATGATTAAATTTTGCATACGGCATGATTTTTGTAACACGTGTTTAGAATAGTTATTTAGTGTTATTAATTACAAGATTGTGGACTATGTGTATGCATAAAATAATTAAGTGAATAATTTATTGACGCCGTTCGGTATTACTGTATGTTGTGGGTGGTATCTTTTAGAATGCACTATAGGATGACACAGATGTTCGTTTATGTATTTTATTGCTTTAATTTGGGTCTGGGGGGTAGGTATACCCTTATGATGAGTATTGAGTCAATTTTGGGTAGTATTTTAGGCCCATTTGGGGGATAAAAAATAGTCATTTAATGGAGGTACTGGAATTTAAGTTTTAAGTGGAATTAAGAGTCATTAATTATCATTTATTCTAGGAGAATCAAACCCTAGAAGCCATGAGTCTTTGAGAGAAGCATAGAAAAGTCTAAGGAGGACAAACCACGGGGATTCAAGACTACACCACATGTTCTTCGATTTTTCGGCAAGAGTATCTTGTAATCCTCATTATAAATTGGTAACTGATTTAGAAAATGTCTTTTTCATTTATCAAATTTGAATATTGAAGCATGTTTAGGGATTAATTAGTTTAGGATTGAATATACTAAAGATGTGGGTTAACCGGCAGTAATACGAATCTGCCATGCATTAGGCACTTGTACTTTGATGAATAGATCATGAAATTATTTGACTAAATGTTGTAGATCTGAGATTTAATCAATGATTTAGGATGAAGATCCATTATTACGCAGTTTCTCCATGTTAATTTAAGTTTTAGTTCTCAAAAATAGTGATGAACATACCCTAAGATAATTTAACAATGAGTTATGTTGCAAAGTTTGGATCATTAGGTTTTGATCTTGAATTTAATGTTATTAGACTCGTATGATTGTGTAGAAAAACATTTAGAAACATGTTCCCACATTTATATTTGAGTTATGATATTGCTTGAGTTTCAATTTGGAGCTTTGGAAACCATTAATGGAAACTTTAGGGAGGAAACCTACGTTTTGAGGCAAAAATGGGCCTCTTGCCAGGTACGAATCAATACCCTTGGGGTGAATTGACTAATCCCCTGTGTTGGACTGAGGTAAGTTTGATTAATGGACCGTGTAGCTATCCCGTGTTGATTCGAGTATGTGAGATGTTATCCATATGGGAGATGGTTGGCAAAATTCGAAAGTTATGTTTTTAAGTGTATAAATCGAAAGACAAATTATGTAATTTTCATTAAGGTAGAAGAATGGTTAATATTTTAATTAAGTGTACTATCTGATGTCAGGGATTGTATTCGATTGGGTATACGCATGAGAGAGCGATGCCCTATAATCATGTGTACACATTGAGCTTATAGAGTAACAAGTTAAAGTGTTCTAGACATTCGTTCAGGCTTTGAGAGATTATAGGCACTATAATTAATTTATTAATTCAATGAAGAGAAATATATGTACATTATGAGAGAGTGTGTGTATATATGGAGATCAATGTACTCATAATTTAGAGACCAAATAAACTAAAAGTTGAATTTAATAATTTTCGGAGCATGTAAACCTAACAATGTAACGAATAATCCAACATTATGGATTTAGATGATTTGGGGTACGCTTATGTATACTAGGTATCCTACCTGGTTATATAGGTTTGACATGTTTTTGTGAGATTACAAACCTAATTGTGATGACGATCCAACGTTCAGGGATTTGGATGCATTGGGTACACTTTAGAATATGAATTATCCTACTGGTATTTGCATATATTATGTTATATATATATATATATATATATATATATATATATATATATATATATATATATATATATATATATATATATATCGTGGGGACTCTATCGGTTAGGGTTACGTATGTTGGACACAGGGCCGCATGCCTAGATGATTTAAACATGATAGCTTCAGAAGTCTCCTAGATCATGTGTAGGAGTCACATCTTCATAATGAGAGAAGGCTGGATGGTTGTATTCATCCAAAGGATTTTAGTATGGGCCCTATCAGTGGTATACTGCGTGGTGATCGCCCCATTACTTGTGTTTTGTTTAAGTTGGATACGTGAGGGACTTGTCGGTAGAAGCACGATATTATCCCCGAAGGTAGTGGCCTTTGTGTGATGCAATATTTAAATGAGATATATTTTTATATAGTTTAGTGATGGGCAATTGAGAATGAACCCTATATCATGTCAAATACTTTATGTGGTTTACTTGAATTTTTCTTGTGAGTGACATTTAGGGGGTTAGCACTTGGGTTGTATTCTTACACGTGTAGTTAGTTACATACCTTTTTCAGGGTATGTAGTTATTATTTATTCTTTATGGTAGTTTGGAGAATAAATCGTTTAATTAAAAAATATTAAAATAAAGATAACATTACTTTTATGAGACTACGAATATCGTAATGAAAATATATGTGTGCGCCTTAGGGATGAAATCCTAATTAGATAATTAGTATTATCCCATGTTAGTTGTTCGTTACATGATAATACTTAATTTTCTAGAGATATATAGTTTTAGCATCGATTATGCCTTGGGTTTGGACATGCGTGTAGTGCTTGCACTTAGATGGGAGGTGAAATATTCATTTTATGTGACTGTCGAAGGGTTGAATGTTTATTGTAAATTGGTCGCATGATTTATGTTGATGTATTGGAGATATTTTTGTAACATTAGGGCGCTGACCCAAATTTATAAAATATATCCCCCCTCAGACATTAAAATAGTATATATATATATATATATGTTAATAGTGCTGAGTGGTCAAATTTGCAGTTGTGGCGATCCAGCTTGGTATCCGTAGAGTTGGAGTCGCTCGTTTATTGTAGTTATTCGTATATATATATTCATGAGTTATTTTCAGAGGAGGTTTCGGTTGTACTCTATTTTATTTAGTTGGATAATCATAATAAGAGAATTGATATAATGGATTCATTTATTGGAGTTCAATAATTTCAATTAAGTTATCGTTCTCATGATTTGTTGTTGAGTTTTTACTGTGGATGGTTTTTATTTATTATAATTTTTGGTTTATCATGATGCTGGGAATGATATAAATTTTTTTAGTACTCCTGGTGTTTTGTGTCAGGCCTGATTAAGCGGACATGAAAAATTGGAAGTGTTATAGGCTGGTCCTTATTTAAATTTCCTTCGCAAGGCCTCGCACACACGGAATCTAGTTTGGTTAAGAGTTAGGAGCTATTGGGTATAAGATCCTTAAGAATCACCTGATGATAGCTAATTGGTTTATGATGTGATTACTATGATATATATTGTGAGTCTCGAGCCAACGAATATTAGTGACCATCAAAGATAAATAAAAGTGTATTGGGTAGGGAGGTCCTTGTTTGAATTTCATTTATGAGATGTCCCATATACAAAGCTTAGTAAGCTTAATAGTTGAGAGATGATGGGCCATTGGGACTATTGGTTTTTAATAATTAGTCTTATTAAATGAAGGCACGTATGTGTACGACTAGTTAGAATTGTATCAGGTTTGAGGATAGGTAAAGTATGGTTTGTATAAGTGATGATGGGAAACGACATGGGATGCAAATGGATCATATTTAATACTGTTAAGTAATAGACATTTCTTGCAACTTTCGGGTCCTAACCCAAATCTATAAAATCTTTTCTTCCCCATGCATTATTATTGTTATACATTTATAACTTGAATGAGTAGTTGGACTTGCAGCGGATGGATATCCATTTCAAAATCATTAGTGTATGATTTGTTATTTCATTTAAGTTGGCATTCCAATATTTATTTATTTAGGTGTTTGTTTATGGGCCGAGGTAGTTTCAGCTTATTTACTTTTCAGTTTAAGAATACATTGTATTAGGGGGAATTATTTAAAGTGGTAGATTTAGTTTTAGTAGAGACTCATTTATTTTATTACATCTCAATTATTTATTATTGTTTATTATTTTGTTGTGAATGGTTTTTATATATTGTCATTTTTATTTATCATTGAAGATGTGAATGATATAAATTGCATAACTCCCTCTATCTTTGGTATGTCAGTCTGATCAACCACAAGTGAAAAAAATAGGGGTGTTACACGGATAGGTTGTAAACCCAACTATTTTAAAGATTCGTGTTATATAATTAATATCAAGTTAGTATTAAGAGATTCATTGAAATAAGAGAGAGTGAGCGTGTGTATTTGTGACACCCCACATATTTAAATACCGGGTGATCAGTCCTTCATAAAAATAAAACAGGAATCTCATTTGGTTCATTCTTAGCATCACTGTTAGAAACTTTTTAAATTACTAACCACCTACGTTTTAAATAAATCGGTACCAAATTTTATCTTTCATTAAATAACAACATGCATCAAATATTATTTTTTACCAAACCATCCATGCAGTAGTAATATAAATCCATCACAAGATAAATACTGAATAAGATAATACCGAATAAACCATCAGTTGCCAATACAAAAGTCCAACTAAAAATTTACTAAAATAAACTGAGTCCACAAATACAAAGTCTGATAAACTGAATAAAAGAAATAGCTGAAGGGCGACATGCCCAAATGGAATAATGAACCTAAATCCTACTCTAGGAATGAAGCAACTGAAGCGTTGTAATACCCTGTATTTCTGTGTATTTTTATTTAATTAATTTGAGAGATTAATTAGGAAAAATACGTTTTAATTAAATTACGAGAGTGATGTAATTTAATGCGATTAAATAATAATTGTGACTATTATATAAGAATCGATAGATAGATACTTATTAATATTGCATGATGATATTTACTAGGTGTAAATAGTAAATAATTGATAATTTTGATTATACGACATAACGAATGATATGTGCGTATTTTATTTGATCTCACAGGGAGTCGCATGTAGATTATTTTGAGGTGAGAAATGAGAAATGAGAAACGAGAAAATATATTTTAAGTGACTCGGATGATAATTTAGAGGCCACGAATGATTTTGGATGGGTCAAAATAGTCGGAATATGGTACATAAGGGTATAGTTTGGGTCCCGGGTCAATTTGGGACCAAATCGACACCTATTAAGGGCGTTTCGATCATTTTTCAAAAAAAGGTGAAGGGACCTACAAAATTTAGAGCCATATATCTGATATTGAGAGATTGGGTTTAGGGCTCATAACACAAAAGTGGTTAGAGAAAAGAGAGAAAACCTATTTTCAAAGCTTACAGAGGAATTTTGAAGATAGTGAAGAAATCTTGTATCCCAAGGCAATTGGAAAGGAAGATTGGAGAAGGAAACAATAAATCATCAACCAAGAACCAAGGAATCAAATCAATCAATCTAAGGCAAGTGTTTATTGCAAATTAAATTGATGTTATAATACCAATATGTAGGGTTTCTATGAATATATTGATTTTATTGAAAAACCTTCAATGAAAAGTATGAATTGATTACATATTTGGGTATAATTGCACGTACCTTGTAATTACATCGGTAGAGGATGAAAAATCAGAAGAATTGTTATTTTTAATACGAATCTAAATCTGGGTTCTATATTGAATGATAGAGAAGAACACAAAACTAGAATTGTGAAAGAGTTTTGAGAATTGATTCATTCTTGACTGATTTTGGTGAAGTTTTAAGGTGTTTGAAACGTGAGAAATCATCCAAACTCATGTAGAAATATTTTGGAATAATCAAATGTGAGATTGGTGAAGAATTGTATGATTTGAGTGGTTCATATGGTGTAACTCTGTTGCGAAACAAAGAGCAGGAATTTCAGAAAAATGAACCGGTTCGATCTTGAGAAAGGGCGGATCGGTCCAGTTTCTAAAAATTTGAAATTTTCCGCTTTGCCTAGTATTCCTAATTATAGGTGGTGAAAAAACTTTAAGGCCTTATGAAAATAATATTGGGGGATTTATTATTTTATAGTCAGCCCTACGAAGGGAGTACGACTTCATCTTAAAGAGAGAATAAAGACTTGAATGGGATTGGTTATAGTATTTCGTAATGAATATGAGAGATGGATAAAGAATTACGGGAATCAAATGAATTAATGTATAGACCAATTGGGTAATTTTGGCTTAAGTAATGAATTTGGTAAAGGGGAACTAGGACCCTTAGAGTAGTGTGTACACTCCTATATATATGATAGAAAGTTAAATCGTAAAGTAAATAGTACGATGAGTATGCGAGAGATATATACTACGTACTAACATGTATTATCGGGTGGTGTGAATAACTACTAATGCATAGTACTACTTAGGTTGTGTGAATACATACAGTATACTCTCTATATATTAGTGATCGAGGTGTGATTCCAAGCCAATAGATATAAATCACCATTGGTGATCGAGGTAGGATTCTTAGCCAATAACCCCTAAAATGTGATACAGGAAGGTGATTATATGGTGTGTTTATAGTATATATATTATGTGTGAAATACTTATATTAAAAAAGTTTGCTAAATGCTTTATTGGGGTCGACGATTATCCCGACCAATACATGAAAGCTCAATTTGGGGTCGATGAGTACCCGGACCAAATCAAAGATGAAAGATATTGGGGCCGAGGAGTATCCGAACCAATATACACATATATATAACATTTACCTTGGGGTAGAGGGATATCCAGACCATTGTAAATAATAGGATGATTGGGGTCGATGACTACCCGGACCAATATCCTTATAGTATATATTGTGTGTGAAATATATAGTTCATGATATTCTATTTATGTGTGAAAGTAGACTTGTAGATGATATATATATAGATATACATCTAAATGATAAATTAAGTAGGGAGAAACTTAATTTCAAGATTTAAAATAGATTGAGAATATCTATAATAAATTAATTAGTGAAACTTAATATTGGAAAGTTGAATGGTAACCTTGAAATGATTTAGGAATTAAGTAGTGAAACCTAATTATGGAAGTTGAATGATGATTATATGTGAAATGCTATAGTGAGACTTAATTATGATGATTAAACATAATATATGTGAATGTTATATGAAAACTGAATAACATGCGAGAAATGTTAATAATGAAGTGTGCTGTTTGGGCAGTACGGGAGAGTAGACTTGATAAGACCGGTTATATATTTTAGTCGAGATAGCTTGGGTATGGTAGCTAGGTGGGCTAAGTATAAGAACGTTAGGTGTGCATATTAGATGAGAGGTGAGGAAACTCAAGGGAGTGTGCGTCAACCTAATATGTGTAATCAATAACTGATTTTAATTGCGATAAATTACTTGTTAAATGTTTTCAAATGTTTTGAGTGATAAATCTTGCTATAAAAATATTTTCAAAAACCTTTTTAGGTATCCAACCACAGGGATGCCATGCTTGATGGTTTCATTCCAAGGACTCGGAGCTGTAGCACTGTGGATGCTGATAGGATTTTGGATAGTCGATTCTTTCATTCAAATTTAGCATAAGATCTCACTATTGTATATCATGTGGTGCGTTGTTGGCATTATAGTTTTAGTTTTGTATCAGTTTTACGTTGCAGTTTGGACTTGGTTTATTACTTGGTTTAGTTGTTTTTGGTCGATAGTTTATTTGGCATGACTTTGATTCATTTACATATCATGATGGTTTGGACTCTAGTATATTGTAAATGTTGTTTTAGTTTTCGAACTAGTTGTTTATCCTGTTAAATAAAAAAAATTAAAATTTGGCACCATGTCTTTTGAATACTAGGTGGTTAGTAAGTTTAAAAAAAAAGTTTTCGACAGTGATGCTAAGAATGATCCAGATGAGATTCCTGTTTAATTTGATATAGGATTGATCACCCGGTATTTTATTAGGCGGGGTGTCACAAATGGTATCAGAGCATCAGGTTCTAGTGTCCATAGGATCTGTATGGCTCACTATGTTTTCAGCATATCATTTGATTGATATAGATCCCTATAATAGGATTGTTGTATTCCTCTACGTACGTGGCTTACGTTCTCCTGCGATAGTGTATAAATATTAGTATATCTTTTATGCCAATAGGTGTGCTTCGTATGACGATTGCGCAGAGGATGACCAGTGTGGGCCGTGGGGAAGGCAGCAGGAGGTGGGGCTCAGTTGGAGTTGATGAATATTTTGGGGTTGATGACCGTGACAGAGGTCACCCCTATTATTGCTCGGGATGATGGAGCTGTAAGGACTGCTAGAGTGCAACATATATATTGTTGTACCATTATAGTAGGGATTGGTGCTAAATTAGACTCACCCAGTGTGGTCAAGATGGGGGGGAGTCGGAGGGGTCTTTGAAGAGGATCACCCCTTGGAATTTTGTTAAATATGGAGATTGTACATGTAGCCAATGGATGTAGGATACCCAGAGGCTTTGGCATATAGCAGGAAGAAATATATATACCCGAAAGTGAATTGGGGTAAAATTTTTCTTGGCTCTTAGGAGTAGTGCTGTAATGGTGGGAGTAAATCACCATATTTGGCACAATGGAGAAAAAAGCCTTTAAAGTGGGCAATGGACTCACGGGGGGAGTTACCAGTACTAAAAGGGAAATTCTGCTTGGACGATTGATGCAGATGGAGACGATGTTGTGCTTTTGGTAGTGTTGATATAAATGCTTCCTTGTATAGGGAGCTAACATAATTGGAGAACTTAGTTAGGGAGTAAGACCGAAGGTAACGGTGCTAGAGAAACTCCGCAAGGGGGAGATCCATCAGGGGGCCCCTTTAAACGATTCAAATAGCTAAATTCCTGCCGATTGGTGGTGGATTCAGTTGGGACTAGTAAGGCCAGTAGTGTATTCCGTAGGACTAGCGAAGCTAAGGGAACAATGAGTGTGGCCGTCGGGGTCAAGGCTACCAGGTTAGAGAGACGGACAACCCTAATATGGTCAGTATGGCCAAGGGTTTGGGGATTATATGAAGATACATTTTATGTAGAGAGTAGGACCGTATGCATTGATTTTGGTTCAGTTTGGACAGGCGTGTCATGTCTAAGAACTATTGTATCCACTAGTATTATCGATAATTGAAAGTATGAGTTGTATCCTCGGGTTAGTAGGGTAAGTTTTATGTGACACAAGCAGGTTAAAATAGTACGTAAGCACTAGATTCACGTGTGAGAGGAGTTTAGTGGGTGGAACGATAGTGGGCTATGATAATAAGGCCATCGTGTTTTATGTCCTAGGACAGGATGTGTTGTTTGACGAGGCAGGGTCGGGCTCGCATCTATACTATATTATGATAGAGGCTTCAGAGAGTATGGTTGTCTCGAGATATTTGATCCCGGTGTGTAGGGACTATATTGATGTGAATGGAGGTATATTGGAATTACTATTGAGTAAAGAGATTTAGCTCATTATTATGTTTAGCGCTTAGGACTTGATGATAGGGAGAGCACATTGTTATATCACTCCTTTAGAGACGTGGGAGTTGAGATTCATATTTATATGTCTGGGGACAGGATTTTAAGAGTCCTGTTTTGGAGATTGAGGTTTATGGAAATTGATTACCTCCAATGCTGAGTGATTGAGTATTAGGGAAGTTCCTTGTTTGAATGTTGTTGCGTGTTTGCATGGACTTTGATGAACGTCGTGAGTAAAGAGACTTTGATGAATGCTAGAGCATCAGTTTTGAATGTTAATCAATGGATGTGTAGAGAAAACACCCAGAAGGGTGGAAATATGTTAAGGAGAAATAAATTTCAATTTATGGGGTGATTAAGAATACCCATGAGTTATAGCCACATAAAAAATGTGAGGCCAATTTTAAGGAAAGTGTGTATGACATTTCTAGTGTTGTGCAGATATGCACTGATAGGAGGATGTAGGAATCAATGTGTGGAACATATGCCTGAGGGAATTATAGATAAATCCAGAATGGTATGATGGATTGAATGTCGTGTGAGAATGATGATAATCCAAGTATATGTGTGCAATGAGGGTAACACAATGAGATGGGTTAAAAGGCTGTGGGAAACCATTCAAAGGATATCTCTTGATAAAGAGGAGAGCCAACTGATATGGAAAAAAAATAGAGCGGGGCTTTACTCAGTGGAATGTTGAGAGTGGCTTTTGTGTAAATAGGATGTTGATGACTAAGGGGCAAAAAGACCCAAGAAGTGTGCCAGTGTGAAAAGTGCATAGGCCGTGACTTTTGGCATACCGGGGGAAAGAAAGGGAGTATAAAGCACCACTTAATGTGAGATATTATAAGTGGTAATTAGTCTCGGGTGAGACATAGTGAGATTGTCTTCGGATGCACCACTAATAGATGGAAAAAGGTTGATCAACTAGAATTTGGTAACAAGCCTACGTTGCCAGTGGGGAAATGGGTAGGTAGACTTATAAAATTTATTGATGGACTGTCAACATCGTGACTAGGTCAATAATTCCTCTAAGTGTATAAAATGGAGTGGCTTATGGCTTAGATGAAGTAATTGTTATTCTTTCTTTGCGGACCAATCTTTGCAGAATTAAAATGGAGTGACTTAATGTGAGTGTATAAAATATATTAGTATTGATCTTGTGCGGACCAATCTGCATTTTAAGAGTGCAGACCGGACATGTGTCTCCACATGGTGAGTCTAGAAATTATCGCCTAAATTATAAGGACTCTTACTCTCTATTTTGGGCTCACCATCAGGTGACACATGTCCAGTCCGCACTGTTAAAATGCGGACTGGTCCGCATTTTAAGAGTGCGGACCAGACATGTGTCACCTAAAGGTGCGGCTAGAAATTATCGCCTAAGTTATAGGCACACTCTCTCTCTCTTGGGCTCACCGCCATGTGACACATGTCCTGTCCGTATTCTTAAAATGCGAATTAGTCCGCACAAGAACATGACTGTATATATATATATATATATATATATATATATATATATATATATATATATATATATATATATATATAGAGAGAGAGAGAGAGAGAGAGAGAGAGAGAGAGAGAGATTAGATTAACAAGAACTAGAGAGACGAAGAGTTGACACACCTTCATTGATGCTTCTTGAGGCGGAGTCGAACTTTGAGCATATCAAATGAGATAAGCTGATGAGATGAGGCACATATGTGGCGAGACGATAATGTGACGAAGTTCATAACTAAACCCTAATTTCTCTAATCTCTCTTAATATTATTATTTATGTTAAAAGTGTGTTTGGAAGGAAATGGCTAGGCTTTTTACTAGAACAATTTATTTCTATTCATAAACAAGTAAAACCCTTTTAATTTATGTGTTATTTTTTTTTTTTGATTCAACGTTCATGAGATTGGATCTAGTTATGCTCAAAATAAGTGGCTAAGATTGTGTCAAATATATTGTGTGAATATTTCTAGTATAAAATAAATGTGACTGTAAGTTAATATGATTACGAATGGAATTATGAAGCGTTAAATTTACATATTCTACAGATTCAAATACATGAGAAAAGAAATATCCACTAATATGCATATTCCACCTCGGATACATATAATTCATGATGGATATACATATTATTTACATCCTTATTAGTTTTCTCGGATATTTAAACGCGCTATCTGAATTCCCAGTTTGGATGATAATTCAACTAAATATTCACAAATTTTGGATTCAAATACTATACTGAACAAAGATGGATTTTTGAATATCTATACACCTCTAATAACAAGTATAAAATGACTAAGAGATTCTAATTCAACTTTACACTGTCACATTACTTTCATTACATTTACATATATCCTCACCTCACCGTTTTCACCTAATACATATGCACATAAATTTACAAATGCATTTGTTCAAAAAAAGGAAAGTAATGAATATCTGGTTAAAACGTAATCTAATATATAAGCAAGTTTACTTCGCAGAAATGTTGGGCCTTTACTTATTAAACTTAATCACCGTCTTGGTGAAATTGTGTCCGCATGCGTGTGTGTGATCTATTCTAGTGCATTTTTGTTCGTCTTGACTTCAAGACAAGTTGATGAATAGTCTCAACACCATTTGAGCGCTCCCTTTGTCTCAATGTCTCTTTAACTATTATGGACATGTAACATTTGGGGTTCCTTGATCTTTAGGTATATTTAATAGGCAACATTTGTTATTGCAAATGTGAAAAATTTGAGATATTCCAACTTTAAAGGTGTTTTATTACACTAATTTTCTTTTGCAAAAGTTTTCACTCATAAAAAATGTACAACTTCATAAAACATGGAAATTTACAATTTAAAACCTTTTATTTTCTTACCACACCCCCAAAAGAAAATATTTTCATGACAAATTTTCCTTATTTAGGCAGAAATAAACTCATTCCATTTTTTACATATCGCAAAGTTTAGCTTGTTAAAATTTCAAAAGATTTGCATTTTCCATTTCTTCTATCAAACGCAGCCCCCCTTAGTGATTAAGTTTATAGTTCTCTTGCAATTAAAATACAAATCTTTGCTCATTTGGGGGATGAGGGAGACGCAATTAAAATCTTGACTAGCTAATGGGTCAATCCAAAAGCAGGAGCCCAAAATGTTTCTTAAGGGAAAGACCAAACTATGATGTTTGTCAGGACGCAAACATTTCCAACAGAAGAAGGTAGCCAGCAACAGAAATGTAAACCTCTATTTCTTCACCCATTTCCTTCCCCATAAAACAGGTTGAATCCCTTTTATTTCTGCAAATGGGCAAAAAAACAAACCATCCAAATTGCATTGTTGAAAATCATGCACAGAGAGGTGGGGCCACTTATGATCTTGGTACTATAATGATTCTCTCACCTCCTCTGGGACCTGCATGTGGTTCCCGCCGCGGGGGGTGGGGTGGGGGTTGGTTTGAAAGTAGATTATTATAGTATCAGCCGCTAGAAAATCACATATATACTCCGCCAATAGGCGCTGCAATGGTAGTCACATGTATTTCCTTTCCTTTAATATGCACCTTTGTGCATTTGTATTTGTCATAATTTTCTTGCTGGTTAGATAATTAACAAATAAAAAGGTTAGATAATATTTAATCCCTCAAGATAATACTTATTAAATAATTAAATTAGTCATATTACTCATTTAATAAAACGCTCGTGTACACATAAACCTATTTACTTCCGTGAACTAATGTCCATGGTAGCAACGCACCCACCCCAGTGACCGCAACCCCTGCTGGCGACTGGCGGAGACTTGTCCGCAGAAGGGGTAGGGATGGGTGGTGAGGGGCTGTGTGTTCAGTGAGTAATATGGCAGGTTTAATTATGTGATAAATAATATCTTATTGGCATTTTGTTAAGCACCCCTAAAAAAAAAGTTATGAAGGGTGGTGGAACGATCAATCATTCATTTTGGGCAACATTCAAATGATAATCTGTGCATGTTTAATACTGTTCAATATTTTTGCATTGAGCAATTCTATATGTATCGTCATTTCAAACCGCATTGACTACATTGAACTAATGTCGCTGACGCGAACCCATATTCATAGAGAATTAACCAATCACAGCACACCACATAGTCAATGCGATTTCAATTTGGTACACTTAGAATTTGTCTTTTGCATTTTAGAGTATATTTTCAAAATGTATTTACAAGCAGACAAAATACTAACTTGGCAAAATTGCTGAAATTCAACACACTGGAAAATTAATTCCCCTTTGAAAGTAAATGACTCTCTAAACAAATCAACACTCCTTAAATAGACTAAGACTTCTTCATTATTGTGGAGTTTGATTAATTGATTATGTTTAAAGAATAGTGTGTCTTAACAATAAAAGATATTTATACATTTATAAAATATAAAGTAAACAAGTATTATAAATATTATATTGTGAGGGAAGATAAGGTGGTGCAACCATGATAATACAAAGTAAAAAAAAAGCCCACCCAACAACAAAATCTCTCTCTTCTGGATTCTTTTTATCCAATCCAACCTCTTCTTGCAGAGAACATGCACCTTTATTCATATCATCTTGATAAATCGCAGTATTTTATTGGTTTATTGCAGAGAGAGAGAGAGAGATTGAGAGAGACCAGGGGTCATTAATTTGGACATAAGTTCGAAGTGAGGGTGGTGAAGGTTTTCTTGTGCTTTGGATTGGTGTTGCAGAGAAAATAACACATGCTTCATTTCTTTCTCTTCCTATCCTTTTCTTCCCCACTCCGGCACTCCCCAACTCCGAGAAGTACATCTGTCGTGTTTATGACTCAACACAATCATTTAATTTGGCTGCCGCTAATGGCAATTCTTAAATTCTTATAAAGGTATAAAATTAAAAAAAACAAATATTTTTTTATTAAATAAAATTGATTTTTATTATAAAAATAAATTGTAAAATAGCTTTTTTTTTTTAAAAAGGGAATATTTTAAAAAAACAGTTGAATATAACTTATTTAAAAAAATGATAGTAATATTTATTAATGAGTACTGTATGTTCAACAATTAACGACGGTTACAATTCTTTCTCAAATTATATTTTTAGAAATTATTGTTTTAATAACAAATTTGTGGTAAGATTTTTTTTGGTTAAAAAATATTTTTTTGTATATCTTAGATTAATGATTGGTTAGTGTCACTGGCGCGGACCGACATCCATTAAATGATGAGGTCCGCGCCAGCTGCACTAACGATTCATTAATCTAAGATATGTAAAAAATATTTTTTAACCAAAAAAAATCTTACCACAAATTAGTTATTAAAAAAATAATTTCTAAAAATATAATTTGAGAAAGAATTGTAACCCTAATTAATTGTTGAACATACAATACTCATTCATAAATATAACTATTATTTTTTTAAATAAGTTATATCCAACTGTTTTTTAAAAATATGTCCATTTAAAAAAATAATGATTTAAAAAAAACTACTTTACAATTTATTTTAAAAAAAAATGTCCAACATTATTTAATAAAAAAACGTCTACTTTTATTTAACTTTATATATAACAATTTTTATAATTATTTAATTAAAAAATTGTTGAGAATGTTTGGATTTTGTGATATTAGGAAGAAGCGTAATTTTATCTTTTAATTTTTTTTGGGAGTGTTTTAAGAGTCTAAGGAGTGCCATTAGCGACACCCTTTAATTTTCTATCCTATTTGGATATGACAAGCTCTGAGAACTACGATGACTCGTTTGATTTGCAATTATAATTCTCTTTTATTTGTTTAAATATAATTTTGATAAAAATTTACGTTTGGAAATCTGTTTTTAAACACCGAATTATAATATTTATGTGCTCTAATTGAGTTTTTCAGAAAATAGCAAAATGGTGTTCTATAACTTATGTTTTTTATTTTTCAACTCAGAATTATTAATTCTTAATATTTTAATGTATTTATACCTTAATATATAATATACATACATAATGCATTAATATATGTGTAATTCTTATATATATATATATATACACACACACACACACACACAAAATAACATATATTTATCACTTTTATAAAAAACCCGCCTAGGGTCCCCCTAGGCACGCCTAGGCTTGAGGGTTGGGAGAAACACTCCGCCTTAAGATTTTGATGCATTATGCTTGGTAAAACCCTTAAGGCGTACTTTTTCTCTGAAAATAACAATGCTTTAGTGAAACGATATTGCCTTTAAAAGATTTTTTTACAAATCGGAGCATTATCTCATCCAAAATAATCAAATAGTATTTTAATTTGTAAATATTCAGACATATTTTTATGATATGTACAATTTTAGTATTTTAATAGCATTGTTTTGTTATGGTTAAAAAAATATTAAAATATATTAAAAAGGCCTAAACGCCTTTTGACGCCTTTTTACGCCTAAGCCCCGCATAGGTTTCTAAGACTTAAGGCTTGACGTCTACGCCTCGATCACACCCCGCGTTTTTTAGAACCTTGATATTTATTAAATAAAAAATATCTGCTAAATTACAGGTACTCTCTCTCTCTCTCTCTCTCTCTCTCTCTATTATGGTCTCAACGCCAGGTGACACATGTCCGGTTCGCACTTTTAAAATGCGGACTGATCCGCACAAGAGCAGTACTATATATATATATATATGATGTTTACATAAAATATATGATATTAAATGTATATGTATATAGTTTATGATGTATGTATGTATATACACACGCGCACACACACACACACACACACACACACACGTGTATAATATAAATATACATGTTCGCCAATTTTGTCAAATTTTTAAAAAATTGTAATTAAAAATAAGTTTACAAAACGCGCGCCAATAATTATAAACATAAAAAACTGAATTTTAAAAATTGTATTTAAAAACAACATTTAAATCGAGTTTTCTGAACACTAAACCAAACGGGAGTTTTTTTTACTACCTTTACTTATATTGATATTGCAATTAATATGTTAAAACATATGGGTTTCCACGTGATAGAGAGAGGAAGAAGTTTTTTTTTTTTTTTTTTTTTTTTTTGTAATTATATTTTTATCCCAAGTGTACATGCAAAGTTTAGTAGAAAGTTTCCTTGTCTACTCGAAAAATGTATTTTTTACTTTTATCTCATTTATCATTTTATTTTAAAAGAGTGATTGGATCCCATTTTAGTGAATGTTTTTTTTAAACAAAAGAGAGTAATTACTGGTTATCACCATTCTTATATATATATCTATATATATATTTTGTAGTCTTGAATATAGAGTATGTGATAAAGAGGAAGTAAGGTTAGATGAGTACAATATATGTTAATATGTTGTAAACGGATGAGCCCTAAGGAATATATTTTTAATTTTTTTTTTATTTTTCTCTTAAAATTAACGTTTCAACCAACACATGTTCAAAAAATGAGGTCAAAATACATTTTCTAGCTAGTTTTAAAAAATTCACAAAATTCTACTGGTACAGACCCTTATAAATAGGATATTTTCAACAGTTTTTTATTGAATTTTTAAAAAATAACTAGAAATTGTATTCTGACATAATTTTTTGAACATATGTTGATTGGAAGATTAATTCCATACATAAAATAAAAAAATTGAATTTTTTTAGGTCCTAGAACTAGGTGTGATGTAGAAAATATGATGTCTAAGAGCCTCTCTCTCTCTCTCTCTCTCTCTCTATATATATATATATATATATATATATATATATATATATATATATAGACACACACACACACACACACAAAGAGAGAAGGGTTCTCTGATGGGTGACCAAGGCCCAAGACAAATCATTTTTCAAAAATAGCAAAAATTATTATTTTTTGATTTTTTTTATGTGTCGTTTAAACATTTCAACGAACTTTTAAAAAAGATCAACTAAAATATATTTTTTTGCTTTTTAAAAAAATGAGTCAAATATGTGTTAGTTTTTAGCTTTGGGCACTAGTTCGAGAACCTTTCTCTCTCTCTCTCTCTATATATATATATATATATATACACACACACACACACACACTTGTGTAGAAGTGTGTAGAAGTTGCAAATAATGACAGTCTAAATAAAAAAAGAAAGAAAAAGAATAAAAAATACAACATTATGTTGCAAACCCAAGGGTATTTATGATTGGAGTGACTAGACATATGAATTTTTAATGAAATATTTTTTAACCTACCTATAAAGAAAATATTTTTATAAAAAGTGTCTAAAATTGTGCATTATGAGGTTGAACTTTAGGCAAGGTTGAAAACAAATTTCAAGGAATTGTGGTAATCAATCACACCAACCGCTGAAAAATATGGAATTATCTATATTTTCCATTAAAAATATTGTCAATCAAACACACTCTATATGATAAAAAATACTATAAAAATTAAAGAACTCACTAATCTTCTGACACAAAATAATTTATCTTTTCTCACTAAAAATATCCCCTGGAAGACTCACAAAACACTATCAAGAACTCTATAACAAGATACAATATAGTATCTTTACAACAAGAAAATCTCACCACAAAGGAAATCTTTATAACTCGTCTTGAAGAATAAATTTTATATTTTTTCTCTTCCAAAGGCTATGTATCCCTCACACATATAAAGGCATTTTTGTGCCCTAAGTTGCCTTTTTATGGGCAGGATACCGAAAGCCTACATATAAATAATAAAAAAATAAAGTAAACAAATGAATTCCCAAAGGGTTTTATTACTTACATAGCAACAATGAGAATTTTTAGGATCCTAATTTAAGTTAACTTTTTAACATCTCCACCTTTTTTAGACATTTCATCTTTACCTTGACTCAAAGTTGATGTCATCAACATAAATAATATACCATAAATCCATCATAATACGGGGATAAAAAAACAATAAGGGCACCCCACCAACTTAACAATACATATTTTTTCTCGTCCGAGGCCTCATCAAACCTAAACATTGGCTGACCCTTTAAAATGTGCATATCTTAAATAGCCATATGAATCATCCTCTACTTCTATCAAATCCAAAATTCTTCACATCACTCTCAAAATATCTGCTCATGAAATAATCCCTAGGAACCTGTGCCAATTGGCAATTGAAACCCGGTTGGTAATGAAAGGTCATATTATCTCCTTATTAGAGAATATGACTCCCACATCTCCACCTCACATCTTATCATGACTAACTAACCTCTCACACATATAATGACACTATTACATTATATCTCATTGCCACTATAATCAACGCAAACCAACGTCATGTCTGTCCTCATGAGTCTGCCTCTCTATAAGGATTTCTACAATTTTAATTCCCATCCAGAAGAGGATTTCACTATCATAACTCATGTTCAACCCCAACCTCTTTGATAATTAATATTGTTAATCTTTTTGTAATGCATTATTTACTTGCCAACTCCCCATTTTCCATGAAGCAAATTCCAATCTCTTCTGGCTATAAAACGACCCCAATATTTACTCCTGTTATTGTATTCCCTTAAAAAATATATAAATTCCATACCTTAATACCTCCCAAATACCACAAGAGAACCTCCCATGACCCTCATAAGTTCATTTTTGTTACAACTTTAGAACCTTTGGAGTTTAGTGCACCCACTTTAATAAGGATCATCTGAAGATACGGAACATGCCACATATTGAACCATATTCTCACCTATCTACCATGTGTTTCGATATTTACTTTTCCTACTGGTGAAAATTAAAAGACTCTCCCATCGGTCATCAAAATAGATACATCTTTCAGATCTTTGTAGGAGGAGAAAGAATATGTAATGGGACACGTGTGTATAAAAGAACAAGAATAAATAACCCAAACGTCTCTAAATGACTTACCTAAACATGTTATTGCTATGAGAGGATAATCACCATCATATGAATCACTTGATAGAGTTACTATCGATGTTGCATTTCTTAAACCTTTTTCCCATTCTCATTATTTTCCTTTAGTTTAGGATCACATACAATAATGTGTCTAATTTTTTAGCGATAGTAATATTAATAGTCCCCGTGCCCTCTTAACTTGGACCTATAGCTCTTCAAACCTCGATCATCACGAGTAAGTCCATGCTATTTACAGCACCCTCCACTACTTTTTTTTATTCTAATTAGATATAAGGGTTTATGTGACCTCAAACAAAAGTATAATCAATCTTTTTTGCTTTAGTCACATCCCTAACGATTTGTGAGGTCCCCATATATTTTTAAAATTGTAATAGGTCCCATAACAACTCAAAACTTCTCATAGCTGCCTTGTAACCACCTTTTTTTTTGCAGAGAATGACACTTATCCCATTATAGTAGGACTAATAACTAAAAAAAATAAAGATATGGGAGTGGTCACAAGTGAATCTTCAAAAAAGGGACTAAATACTTAATATCCCAATTATAATCTTGTTTCCATACTTCATCCTGGTGACCAAGTGATCATAACTTCCAGAAATAGAAGCTTGAAGAACTGATACCTTGTTTTCTTCCTCCACCATCACCTCTATGTTTAATAATTTTCACAAAAGACTATTAAAATTGATGATACCAAGTCTGATCTCCAATATCAATCTCCTTGAAGAAACTTGAAACTCCCAACTGAGGTAAAAAATAAGGTTAAGGATCATAAGCTACTTTGTTATAGACCTCAGAAATAAATAGTGACCTTTATATTAGACCCATAAACTATGAAGACTCTGTACAAGACATATTAAAAGCTTAAGAATCTTGTCAAATCTCTACCATTGATGCCAAGGTCTAGTTCATATTAAGAACCTCAACACCATACTAAAAAAGAGAGTTGGAAAAGGTTTTTTAGCCACCATCAAAGGATATGCATCAATATCTTAAAGCTTGGGAAAGTTCTAAAAGAGATTCAACATGGACACCACAATTAGGTAATCAATCTTGTACACCTTCCTTAGTCCCAACACGGATGGGGTCCACTTTTTCATGGTCGAGATACTCGCAAAATCTCATTCCTCCAACATCAAGGCCGGGAATGATCCCAAATCACTACACCAAATCTGCCGACTTGTCACGGTCATTGATCGTGACAAATCAGTGACCTTTTAAAAAAAATTGTCATGGTTATTGATCGTGACAAAAAATACTCGTCATGGACTTGTCACGGTCAATGATCGTGAAAATTCTGGGCAGAATTAAAAAAAAAATCTACTGAGCAGTATGGCCACTGGCACTGCCTAGCAGTATATTTGTACCTATTATAGCAATGTTGTACTTGTTCAAACATCATATATCCAAATAAAATATAGATAATGCAAATATACATTCAAAATAATATGCATCACGATATAATCCAAATATAATTTAAATGTGACAACTTAAAACAATCCAAAACAATTCAAATAATGCCACTACATGTCTAGGGTAGGTTTGAGGAGGTATATAGGCCACACGATATACTAATTTATGCACCCTTGAATTTGCATCGTGACGTATTGTTCACGTAACCACAATGGGGAGTTCTCCTTCCTGGGTATCACATGCGTGACGAGCACCTTGGCCTCGATGTCTTGAAGGGCACGCCCATGAACTAGCATACCTTAGATGGTATTCGGGTCCCTCAACCCCCTCCATATCTGCTTGCTATCAAATATGTCCTGTATAAACATGATCGGCCAACTATGTGTCGTCATAGGTCGGTCGAAAGGAGCCAAATAGGGGACTGGATCATCAGAGTCCGTACGTGTCGACGATGAAGCAATGACGTCCACATTATCATCCTCCTGCACCTCCTCCTCCACCACCTTATCCTTCCCTTTTCCCTTACACTTTCCTCCCAATGAACGCTTCATGAATGAGAACATATCTTGGATCGTCGCCTCCAAACGGGACAACTTCTCATTATGCGAGTCCACCGTTCGAGCCAAGGCGGTGTTGCTCGTCTCCAATCCGATGATCCTAGATTTTTCCACCGGCGAGCTCACCCCCCTTGTCCCCCCCTTGCGATCAGTGCCAAGCACTTGGCTGAGTGCGTCCGTGGATAAAGATGCCTTGTCGGCATCAGGCTGCGATTCATGCACTTCCATAAGCTTTGCCTAAAATGATAAAAAGCACATGATTAGTTAAATAAGTAAATAAAAAAATTATAACGTAATCAACAAAAAGTAAACTGTTGGATTACTTACAATCGTCGATGCGACAACTGGGGACACCTCCTTATCCTTCCCCTTCTTCGTTCGAACAGCCACATAAGCATCGAGCTTATGTGGCCTACCCCCAAGCCACTTCCCGTCCCCTGAAATAAAATAAAGCAAAATTAGTATCGGGCTCATAAAGTAAAATAATGCAGAATAACATATTTCTGTAATTATAGAAAAATAAAATATTAACATCATCCTATACTCCACCCCGACGAAAGACGTCCGGTCGGAGTAGTGCACGTCCATCCTTTTCGCTCAATTTTCCCTCCCCGATTGGTGGGATGCCAATTATCGCTCCTCGATCTCAGTGTCAATGAACTTTTGCCATTGTGCCAATGAGATCAGCGCCTTCAACGAGACATAGTCACGCATTCGGATAATGGAGTCTCGGGTCTTCCCAAAGTACCGTCCCCACAATTTTTCTTCTACATCTTGTGCTGCTCCCTCAACTACTCCAAGACAGAATCGCATAGTTCTTGGGCCAGGCTGAATTGTTCCTGTCCAACAAATACAATGTTAGTTGCGTATAAACATAAATTGAAATTGAAATTGAAATATAAATTAAAATTGAAATTGAAATACATTACCTATAGTATTGCCCAAATACCTAACTTGAGCTCATTTGGCACATCCCTCCAACTAGTGTACCCCGAGCCGATGATCGTCTTTACCAGCTTGAGGGATCTCGCTAATATCCCCGTCTTGTTCTCGACAACCATCCCCAATTTGCCATATTTGGGGAGCCTAGGGGCCGAGGATCCCTCCTCGGCTTCGCTACCACCGAGCCCAGATGACATCATCATAATCAGCATCATGATCCTCGCCTTAATACCTGAAGGAGACATTTTTTGTAAAAAAAATATTATTATTAGTACAAATCCAAATGAATTAGAAGAAGACATGCAAATATGTACAATTACTACAAATCCAAATGAATTATTACTGTTTAACACCTCAATTCTGAATTCCAAAAGAACAACATCTAACTCATAATATGTACAATTACTAAAAATCTGAAACATCCCCATCCCTACTGCCCACACACGCACACTACACAAGAGTGAAAATGATAACGTGCAAATCAATTAAAAGCATTAAAAATGGATTGATAAAGTAAAAATTGGAATATTTATTACAAATTGAAAAATTATTTCAAATTCAGGTTATCATAAAAAATGGATTGATATTCAGTAGGAGCAACCAAGTCATCCACACTACTATTTAGATGCTTTGGCGCATGTAGGAAAATTTACCATGGCTCGTTATTGATATAGTCCGAGTAAAACACTTGGTTGACCTTTTGAAATACACAAACAAATGGCTCATCGCTCACATGGTCGTTGCTCTTCAACATGGACAAGTCAATCGTGATCAAATTGGTGCCAAGATCAACTTTACAAGCATTTTTATCCTCAACTCTTACCCAATCACAGTAAAATACAACCTCGTTGAATCTTATATAATCCAATTCAAATATATTTCGAATTACACCATAGTAAGTCATTTAAGCTTCAACAAGGTTTTTATCTTTTGTGCTCGCTCGAAAGAAAGTAAGAGCCTTTTATGAAATGCCCGAGTTCTGTACATTTATACTTTCCTCATACACCCTTATGCCGAATACGTACTCTTGTGCCATGAGCAAGGGTCCAGTGGCTAGACGAGCAAGCCTTGATGTCGCATCACCCGTCTTTAAGAGCTGAGAATATTGATAAATTAATTAGGTTAGTTGTAATGTAACTTTATATAACGACCATTTTCATTATAATTACCTCTTATGACAACCACAACCCAAATTCGCTATCTGCTTGTACCATTGTTTTTCGTCTTTTATTGTTCTCACATGCTTCATATTTTTTGCATATTACAAAATTAATAATGTATAAAATAATCAAAAATAATAAAAAATAATGTAAAACTTAAAATAATTTAAACTTACTTTTTCTATTTTTCGACATCTTCATGTGTGTCAAATAGATAATGAGCTATTTGTTTATGTTGCAAACTCGTTAATTACTTATTTTCCCATCACATGACCACCATCATCGACGAATTCATCGGTGTCATCAACACTGGTCGAGTCAGGCATATATTCCTGAGTATAGATTGATGACTCCACGGTGATGTATTCCTCTGCAATTGATCCTGCAATGTATCTCGTATTCTTGACGTAATCTTCAAAAACTTTCATCAATCTTTCAAATGGATACATCCACCGATATCTAGCTGGACCGTAAAGAAGTGCCTCGTCGCGTAGGAGTACCAATAAGTGAACACTTATGTCAAAGAATGCTGGGGGAAAGTACTTCTCCAACACATAAATCACTTATGTCAAAGAATGCTGGGGGAAAGTACTTCTCCAACACCCCAAATTTTTTCCAGCGATGGTATATATTTATTAAGCTAGAGGATAGACGAAGAGATTCAGTCTCTTCTCCACAAATAGGACACCCCAAATAACCATGTACTACACAATCGGATAATGTCCCATAAGATAGAAAATCATGAATTGCCCACATCAACATAGCTTTCAGCGTAAACTCTTATATTCTAAAAGAGTCAAATGATTGCACACCCTCTACCCACAACTCATTTAATTATTCTACCAAAGGATCCAGGTAGACGTCGATATCATCACTTAGCGCCTTTGGCCCAGGTATCAACAAAGACAACATAAAAAATTCATGTCTCATACACTGTGAAGGAGGAAGGTTGAGTGGGGCTAGGATCACTAGCCATACACTCTGATTGGTGCTTAGATTTTCAAATGGATTGAAACCATCTGTTGATATAGCTAAACGAATGCTACGCTGTTCTCGAGCAAAATTGGGATACTCATAATTCATCCTCCTCAAAGCTGTAGAATCAATAGGATGACGCATGAGATTACCCCTATTTCTTCCCTAGCATGCCAAGTCATTGCCTCCACTATCCATGGTACTGTGAAAAATCGCTTTAATCTAGGCCCAACGGGAAAATATTTCAACACTTTTTGAGGTACTTTTGCGATTGTGCCTTCCTTGCTTGTAGATTGGACATATCTAGGTTCATTGCATACCGAACAACGATCAAGATTTTTATATTCCTTTTGGTATATTATGCAGTCATACACACAAGCATGAATCGATTTATACTTCATTCCCAAACCTTTCAAACTGTTCTTCATAACAGGATAACTATTTGGAAGTGTATTCTCCTTGGGTAGTAAGCCCTTCACCTAATTTAGAATTCCTATCCCGCTATTGCCAGACAAACCGTACTGCGTCTTCAAATTGTGCAAACCAACCATGGCATGTAAAGTTGTTTGATATTTCTCACAGCCAAAGTATAAAGGTTGCTTTGCCTTAAATTTTAAACTTTGGTAGTCATCGTCAAGGTTTATCGTGATATCTTCACTAGCACCACCCTTGCACATCATCAGCGACCTCATTCTCCTCCGTTTCATAAACTCCGTACGCATAATCAACTAAATCCTCTAACATATTATAATCTATGTCGTCCCCTTCTAGATCTATCCTACTTGTTGAAGGTTGTTGTGAAGATTGTTTGGGGACAAAAGGAACTTTCAGTTAACCGTGAAAACTCCAAAATTGATAATTATCTTTCATACCCCACATTAACAAATGTAGTTCAACGATTTTCCACTCAAACACATTACCATTCTTACACCTAGCACACGGACGTGGAAACTCTTCATCATTATGACATATCTTTGTGTATTTCACAAATTCATTAGCACATATGAGAAACACATCCCCCATTTCTATTTGCCTCATCCACCCGCTCTTTGTATTTAGGATATTCCATCACAGCTACTACAACTAATCACCTATTAAAGGTAAGAAGCGTATATTCCTAGATTAGTATAAACAAAACTTAGATTTATAGTATGTTCCATTTAATTATGTCTTATTTATATTCAATTGTTAAATTTCAAATTCAAATTCAATTTATAATAGAAATTCCTATTTCCCCCATCTCCTCTAAAGGGTGAGTGGTCCTATCCCATTCAAGCCCACATATTTCTGTAACATACTTAATAGCTCATGCACACTGTGATGATCTGAGAAAAATTCGGTAGCATATCCCCATAGTTCTCCAAGTACACGATGTAGATTGGAAAAGTGAGTGTTATTTCAATTGATCAATTGAAATAACACTCACACTTGTCAATCTAGTATGTACCCAAAGAACATTAGGATACGACTGCAGAACTTCCTCCAAAAGTAACAACTTTAAGCCACTAAGAATATTATTATATATAAATTATGCATTCCTAAACTGTCCAAATGGGACAATTTGAGAGATCTCATTACAGGGGTAATGACTCTCAAATGGGTCTAAGGGCTATTGAATGCCTACGCATAAGAACTAAAAGGCTAGTATCTATGCGCACTATATTTAATTTCAAGTATGTTTCATTTAATTATCATACTATATATATATTGTTCGTGATACAAAGTACTTTTAAAAAAAAGTTGAAAAATCCCATCCCCATATGGACAATAATGCATTGGTCATGCCACTTCTAAAATTAACCAACCGAATATCAATCCACTATAATCCAACCACAATAGCAACAACAAATGTGTATCCCGTACTCATTCTAATTCATCTACTCAGCTAATTGATTTCATCAATTAAACTAACAATTAAAGTATACAATTATTAATTTACTAATTTACAATGAGGGGCAATCCTACTTGCGTATGAAAGGGGAACTAATTATGAATTTACTAAAAAAATTAATAACCAATCAATATTTAATCAATCAATTATTTTACAAGGGGCACTACTTGCATATGAGGGGCAATATCTAATAAACCAATCAAAATTTGATTAAAAAAAATTAAAAAGCACCACCCCTTCCCCATTTCCCCTCCCCACCCCTTCCCCCCCACCACACACACACGCACATATACACACACGTACACATAGCCCCACCCCTGCTACCCCCTGCCCCCCCTTCCCCTAGCCCTGCCTCCTCCCCCCCACTGTCACTGCCCACCACACATATGCACACATACACACACACACACGCACACATACACACACACACACGCACACATACACACACACACACGCACACACACATGCACATACACACACACACACACACGCATATATACACACACACATTTATATACACACACACATGCATATATACACACACACACATGCACATATACGCCCCCCTCCCCACCCCCCACCCTGCCCCCTCAATCCACCACACCCACACCCATATTTACACACACATATATACACACACATATATACAAATGGAAGAGAAATAGAGAGAGAAAACGTACCAAAATCATAGAGAGTCTTAGAGAGATAGATAGAAATGGAGGGAATAGAAATCGGTGAAAAAAAAGAAGATGGAAGGTTTTTTTTACTCACAGAATTATCACGGACATGTCACAATCATTGACCGTAGCAAGTTTATAAGTTTTGTCACGGTCATTGACCGTGACAAGATCGTGACAACAGTAAATGTCATGGCCTTGTCACGGTCAATGACCGTGATAAACCTTTGTCACGGCCTTGTCACGGTCAATGACCGTGACAAACCTTTGTCACGGCCTTATCACGGTCAATGACTGTGACAAAAAATGCGTGTTTTTTATCACGGTCATTGATCGTGACAAGACTGGTCGGTTGAAGGGTGCCAATTTGACCATTTTGGTGCAGTGAATTACTAAGAAGAGTTCTCCCATTTAAGCTAATGGGTTGGTGAGAAAGTATTCACACCGTTCCACCAATACTAATCACTCCATAAATGTTGAACCATCGTATTTAATATAAATTAATGCTATCACTATCCCCCACTCATGACCTATAATTCTTCCCCTAACACTTAACCTAAATCACTATTACATACCTCAGACAAGGACTCCTAAGTTTCATAATATAAAGAAGACTTTGGGAAGATTAAACGAGGTTGAGTTCAAGTTATCTTGGAGTAACAAATAGCCAAGAATGCTATTACTTCTTATATGTAAAAGGTAAAGTTACTTCCTAGAGGATTTCTGTCTACTACAAAGACCTCAAACTACCTCATTTCACCTCAGCTAAAGTCTAAGGCTGGTTATATTTCTATTATTCATTATTTTAAGGAATATATAAGTGATATACACCTTCATAGTGAATGTAGGTACCTCATCAGAGGTACTAGATCACTCTACAACCTTTGTCATTATTATTATTAATATAAAACACCTCCACCTACTCTTGTGAGATTTATTTGGTGAGACTAAAGTCCAAGTTCATTTCACCACCATCAACACAATGCCATTCGTGGGAACAATTACTCTTAAAAGTCTCCTCTAAGAGATCTCTTACTCTAAGTTTTTCATCATGATGAAAAATTCTTACTTGGCTCATAACATGAAGGCAGTGGTATATATTTAAAATGAGTTCCAAAAGCAATTAGCTTCCATAATAGCAAGATTACCCCACTCATAACACCCTCAATTGCTCTTTTCTCTCACTCAATTAATGGATAGGGTAATTAGGACTAGGATCCCAGAGTAGGAGATGAGAAAAACCATGTTAAGGGGAATCAAGAGGTTCTCTCACATCCCCAGAAGTTAAAATCTCACATTTTAGTAAAGGACAAACTATCCCTCCCTGGTGACCTCTCTTAAGGATATTCTCTCAAGATTGATTTGTCTATATAAAGTACTCTTCATCCTTTCTCTAATGAAAAGTGACACTGAAATTTTCCCTCCATGTTGAAGATGACCTCCGTAGAGCCTTTTGATGGAGCAAATATCCTACTGACCATAAAAATTTCACTAAGCTGGTCATGTAATTTGTGATCAATTTTATTGGGGGACCAAAAGAAGCAAAAACTAATTATTTCTCTTCTAAACTTTAGGAAAACTTCAAGAGAAACCCTTAACAATTATCCAAAGAAGTTCAACCTTGAATCCCTACAAGTAGATGATCTTATGGATACAGTATGTCTAATATATTTCACTATAGGTTCCCTTTAGAGGATTTTCCAACGTCTTTTATCAAAAGTACACCCTCATCACTTAAAAATCTACTCGAGTGAGCTAAAAAATATATGAATGGAAAATATGCAATATCAGCGATGTTATTCGATCTTACTTTGCCTTCTAACCTTATTAAGAGAACATGAAATATCCGTTCCCTCCACTAGGATAAATATCTCCAGAGAAAACATAACCCATAGGTAAAAAGGGGAAGACTAATGGAGCAACTAAAGCTAAGAGTTTTACATGCCTCATAGAAAAAATTATAGAGGTATTCTCAGAATTAAATATCCAAAACATCCTCTAAAAACCAAAGCCTATGAAAGACCATAAAAAATGACAAATATGAGTACTATATCTTTTACAAGGACCATGACCACAACGGAAATGATTACTTATGCCTCAAATAATCCATTTAATAGGTCATTAAATGAGGCCACCTCATAAAATTTGCGAACAAACCTTCCAGAGCTCAAAATGAAGGTCATGGGCCCAAGAAGCTAACTTCAGTTGGTGATATTATTTAGGGGTATTTGTTGGGGGAGGAACATCTTCCTTTTCTTATATGTCCCACCTAAAGAAGGTCCATCACATATCCCTTATGAGAAATCTTAGGGTGGAAGTACCAATGATGATCTTTCGAGAAACTGTAATCATGATGGTACGCTTCCCCATGATAACCTGTTGGATGTCACCATGGTTATGAAGAATGCCAAGATTTACATTATACTCATCAACACTAGGAGCACAACTAACATTGTCCTTATGGATGCATATAAGGAATGGGTCTTACTAAGAAGTACCTCCTAACCATCATAACCCCATTAGAGTAATTCAATGGAGAGCATACTTATTCTATAAGTATATCACCCTTCATCATATTTACTTCTAAGGATTATTGCATAACCATGAGCACTACGTTCCTAGTGGTGGGGCTTCCCTCAGCCTATAATATTATACTAGGCAGACCTTTGCCTAATGAGGTGGATTTTATAATATGTGATTAAAGAATACTTATGTGCTTCCTTACCCCATTTTCACTTGGGGATGTTCATGGGGACGAGAATAAAGATATAGAGTGATACAATATCACCACATATGACATGAAACAATATGTCCCTAGAGTCCCCATAATCCCTAGTCTATATATATGATCAGTTGAAGTGCCAATGGCCATAAAATGGTCGCCTAAAGTCCTCTTAAGAACTTCAGAGGTACATTAATATGATGCTAAAAAATGGAATAATGACCAACTTGTAATCCCTTATGTAATGAAATGATAACAATATTTTTTGGCCACATCGCTGAATTTTGATTACATCATTAAGAGAATTAAAAGAATTTAATCCTTAGTTCTAACAGTCCCGAGGTCCAGTGGCCCTGAATTTAACTTTTTTAAGAATTCTAAGGATTTCATCCTTAATTCCATGATAGTTATGGGTTAAAATGACCCTTAAATTAAAATTTCCTTAGAGTTGTAAATCTTTCACCCACATCTCTAAGGTTTCTGAGGTCCAATAACCCCAAACTCAACAAAATGATAGGAATTATAAGGACTTAAGACTTAATTTCAAAAGCCCTCATGGAGTGATCACCCTAGACTATTACATTTTTAAATGTTTTAAGGACTTCATCCTTAGCTCTAATGTTTTATGTCTAATGACCTTGAGCTTAAACAGTTTTTAGGAGTTATAGGTCATCATCCTAAACTTTAATAGTTCTAAGGTTCAATAACCTTGAACTTAAATATGTATATAACAATTTTAAGGCCTCTATCTTTAACTCTAATGGTTTTGAGGTCCAATGACCATGAACATAAACAACTTTAAAAAGTTTTAAGGCCTTTATATTTATCTTTAACAATTTTTGAGGTCCAATGAACCTTGACTTGAACATTTTTTAAAGTTTAAGGAACTCATCCTTAGATGTAATGGTTCTTAGGTATAACAAACATGAATTTATACATTTTTAAGAGTTATAAGACCTTCATCCTTATCTATAATGGTTTTGATGTCTAATGACCTAAAACTTAAACATATTTCAAAAGTTATAATGCCTTAAGCCAACTACTTAATATTTCAATCCCAAACATTTAAGAGAGATAATTCAGGACTTAAATATAATTAATATAATAGGGTTGAAATTCTAATTTTCAAATAATTAATCAAATAAGGAGATTATAAATGGAATCCAAGATTACAAACATGGGATATTATTCAATTATAAGTCTACATATGAAATTAAGCTTCAATTACTAAACATCATGCATTAATCATGTTAATTAGGTGTTTTTGTTGACAAGTACAACCAACTAACCTAATGGTATAACCCTGCATAGCATATCCATTTTCAATAATAATGTAATTCTATTGAAGGATTAATTATTGATTATTAATTCTAGTAAGGACAGTACTTTATAAATTTCCGTTCACAATTGAGTATGTCGTATACCCCTACAAACATCAAAGAATCTTCAAGGAACATTCATACATCAAGACGATTCCGAATACCAGGTTCTTCAACAAGAAAAGCCTCTTCCAGACAAATTTTGGTAAGGGTGTGTTTTAGTACCTTAACGGTTCACTGAAGGTGTTGGGATATTTTTTCTAAAAAATTTTCTAAGTGTTGGAGTGAAATTTTTCGTCAAAATATTTTTTCTAAGTGTTGAGGCGGACTGGAATAAAAAATTATTTTACGCTTCAGTCATTTGAGCGATAGAGGCATCTCGCGCGAAGTCGTTCGAGCGATAACTGGCATCGTTCAAGCGACAACCCTATTTCGTTCGAGCGATGAAACACCTTAGATTTTCTATAAATTAATTTTCCCAACTTCATTTTTGATCAGAAGACCTGAGAATTTTCAATAAATGAAACTGCTTTTGCAGAATACTTTGTCTTCTCACTTTTAGGGTTTTAATCCTTTATTTTCAATTCACAAATCATCCCAATAGTTTGTGTGAATTGTTTTGGAACCCAAGAACACATCTTGTGTGAAGTTTCTCTTGTAGAGAAAATCTCTACTGCTGATCTAGGTGCTCCCGAGGGGAGTACTAGGCTGAAGACGACTGCATGTCAATAGGGAGTGCTTGTGGGCGTTCCTAGGCTGAATTGAAACTGCGATTATGGCTAACTCTAGGTTGCGGTCTATGTTGGTTTTCTGCGGTTAACTCATTAAGGATTTCATTATAATTGTAAGTATTATAGTGAAATAAAGGTTTTACCCGAAAGGGGTTAATTCCTGAAATCTGCGAGCGAGTTGGCTATTTGTGTTTATGGGTTTGACACACACACACACACACACACACACACACACACACACACACACACACGTAGTTGCTTGTTTAGGGGATGATTTAATTTGGTTTAAAATTGGCTCTAATTAAATAAGTTTATAGTTAGAATTTGCAAATTTATTTAAGTCGGCATCACACACGACATTCTCAAATTGATATCAAAGAAGGTTACGCTAATTTATTGTGTATTCCTATTTTTTTGCAAAATTATGTGAAATTGATTTTTTTTTTTTTGAAAAATCTGATTTTAAAAAATTGTCGCAATGTTTCCAAATGAAAACTTATATAATCAGTTGCCAATTTTTGACGGGTCTAATTATGCTTACTGAAAATCCCGCATGAAATCTCATTTAAAAGTAACCGATGAGAGAGTTTGGGTCATTTGTGAAAGAGGACGGACTCCTCCCACTGTCACCATAAATAATGTTAAGAATTTAAAACATGTGTCAGACTGGACTGAGGATGAGTTTAGGTGAAGCACTTTTAATTCACGTGGGCTTAGTGCAATTTTTGGACATGTCACCCCCGACGAGTTTCTACGTATTATGACGTGTACCACATCTAAATAAGTGTGGAATATTTTACAACTCACCCATGAAGGTACTAACACGGTCAAAGAGTTTAAAATTCCAAATTTAACTACTAAATTTGAAATGATAACCATCCTTGAGACTGAGTGTTTTGATGACTTTTATGCACATTTGTCTGATATTGTTAACATTAGTTTCAACCTTGGTGAGCCTATACCTGATACACGAATGGTTAAAAAGATTTTAAGATCGCTGCCAAAAAGTTTTATCCCTAAAGTGACTATTTTGAATACCTTAGGTAATTTGAGTCGTCTGAAATTAGAAAAGCTAGTAAGAGAACTCCAGACATATGAGATTGATATGTTTCCTGACACTGTCAAGCCTAAGGATAGAGAGATAGCACTTAAGTCCCAGTTGAAGAAGAATAAGAAAGTTAATTTTTGTGAGTCTGAGTCTGAGGACGAGTCTGATTTTGATATGTCCATGCTTGCAAAGAATTTTAAAAAGTTTCTCAAGTTTTCAAAACAAAATTCTTCCAATAAAAGATTTTCTGAGAAAAATAAAAAAGAGGCCAAAGAGAACCGTGAGAAAGAGGGTGAGAAAGTGGAGGAAGATAAGTGTTTTGAGTGTGAGGGGAGAGGCCATAGAGCTTTTGAGTGCCCCACTAGGCCAAAAATAATGGTAAAAAAGATTGCCATGCCAGCCACTCTTAGCGATAGTGAGGAAGAGGTGAGAGATTTCAGGGGTGAGTCGTCACATGGGAAGTTTGTTGCTTTTTCTGCTAGTCACGTGAGCACACCCAGTTTGTCCCACGACGATGTGGATTCTTGTGCATGTGAGACCTCCAAGGATGATTTGTGTGTTTCTAGCGATGGAGAGAGCGAGTGCGCTAGTGACGGTAATAGTGAGCTCCATATTTCATTTATAGATTTGTATGCCGAGACCTTAAAGACTAAAAAATTAAATAAGGAGTTAAGTCTTAGGTTGAGAGATTTGGAGAGTGAGTTGAGGTTTTGAGGGAGTTTGAGGCAAACGCGAGTCAACTCGAGAAAGTGAAGTTTCTTTGAGTGAACATTTGATAACTTTAGGCCGGGAAAAGAGTGATTTGACCAACACGGTGTCTAGTCTAATGACACGTGTATCACAACTCGAGAGTGATCTTGAATGCGCCCGGGAGGTCAAAATCCCTTTACAGAACACATCTAAAAAGGTTGTAAAAATGGTTCTGAATCCCATTTTGGGTAGAGGTGAGAGCTTAGTAATAAGTCATGACGGTGCATCCGCTTGACATGTTGCACCTGAGCCGGTTCCCGCTTTAGTGTTTGATTCACATGGCTCTCAACCCAACCCATCTAGGCATCCCACATCTTATAGGAGAGCGTGTAGGAGAGGTTTTGTGAGAGGTATACCTAGGCCTATTTATGTTTGCACTCATTGCAACCTTGTTTTAAGTTAGGTCATGCGTCATGTTTTGTACTACACGTGTTCACACACATGAACCCACACCTGACGCTACAGATGATTACACAAGATAATTTGCACATATTAGGGAGAAAGTACAATTTTTAGTCAAGGCTTAACTTGATTTGATGGAGGTTTTTCATAGGATGTCACCACCTTTGAAAAACTTCACCGCACCTAACGGTTGAGGTTTAGACTAGCTTGCTAGCATAGGTTGATTTGCATGATGATATTTTTGCCTATCGCTAGTATGTATTTTTTTGTATTAGATTTTTGCTTTTGATTTTTTTTGAAAAATACAACCCTAATATACTCTAGTTTTGTTATATATTTTGGCCTAATCACTGAGTACGACATCGTTTTCGAGTTGTAAGAAACGCGTGTATATTTTGGGGGGTTGTATTAGATTTTTTATTTATATTTTTATATTAGAGATTAGTGTATGTTTTATACCCGAATAGACGTATTTTAGTTGTTAATTCTCGACAAATTGGGTCTTATATGCTTAATTGCTTAATGTGCAGGTTTGATCGCCATTTGTAGAGTTCAAATGCTTATTTCAAGGAAAATGTGCGATTTATGGAGCTAATTCCCCAGTCCCGTACCTTACCCAAGCCTAACCTAGACCAAACTTTCATCCAAACCCGTAACATCCACATATGCTGTAGCAACGGATCCCTGAAATTGAGTCAAGCCTGGAGTCCCTGTGGCTGGACACCTAAAAGGTTTTTAAATTTTTTTATAGCAAGGGTTCGTACCCAAAAACATTTGAAAAACATTTAGTAAATGATTAACTTGCAGTAATAAATAAATATGAATGCTCTCTATATTTTAGTTTGTGCCGCACTCCCTTGAGGACATTCTCACCCCTCCTCTAATGTGCCCTACTAACGCCTTATATAAATTCACCTAGTTATTCATTTTAGGACTAGATAAATTATACCACCCCTTGCAAACACCCTACTCTAATCGAGTATGTCTTAATTTTTATTTTTAAGTTTTTATCGTCATCAAATTAATTAAATCATTTCCCTTTTTAATTTCATATAACTTCCACATCTGTTATACATATAATACAACTCATGCTTTGTATTAATTAGCCCGTATATAATTATTTACCTAATTATATACTCAATCATACTACAATATTCATAAACATACTGAAATAACATTTAATAATAGTATTTCCCCCGAGTAAAGTCTCATCGGGTATAAACCCTCTAAAGTGCTATCCCACTAGGTATGTTCACATAGCCTAGTTACCCCCAAGTCAGATTCGATCACTAACTTGGTTAATACATAAATGTTGGAGGAGGTCATACTTCTTCCCTGAAAGTGAGATGCCCCTCACCCATATAACGAACGTTAGGACCTAGGATTATACTCGCCCTACTCCTCAAGCTAGGGGATTCATCCACTACGCACAACCTCCCCCTACAACACTAGAGTATATAATAATAATATCTATTCACTGATATTAATGTACACATCATATATATATATATATATATATATATATACTATCACACGCTGTATATATATAAATATAAATTATCCCGGCTAAACCGTGCACTAAGTGTCCGTGGCACAAATCTATTCCATTTTATTTTGAGTTTATGGCCCAACTCTTATTATAAATTAATTTGCACATTAATTTCTTTTGGTATCGCCCCAACCAATATATTCGGACTTACTCTTGTGGCCCGAAATAACATCACCCGAGTCTAAATCCCCGATTCTAAATTATTTAGCCTTTACTTAAATAAAATTTACATTTCGGTATCACACAACTATTATTCCCGGACTTGTCTACTACATCCGTATTTAATCATTTTGAAACAAACTTTCCAAAATTTAACCTTAGTGTGTCACACCTAATTTCTCCAAATCCCAATTAATTTTAATTATGATGTCACACCAAGTCTCCATCAAATCTTAATTAATTTTTATTCACAATTAATTAGATTTAAATCCATGTATTAGTTACCCAAAATTAAGGCAAGGAAGAATTCTTATTAAATTTCCCTATATATTACAAACTGGGTTAACTATCAAAGTTTTCGGACCATTATCGATCGATGGTTGTAAGGACATAAATTTCCAATTGAGTCCATGTATTGTTTTGACTTAATTCTGTGAAGAAAACTGTGTTTGTAATATGTCATAGGGAGACTTTTATTTTGTTAGGATCCCACTTGGTCTATGACGTATTATAGAAATTGAAGACATTGCGGTAAAGCTTCAAAGAAATAATCATGCCGATGTTTATTTGGTGCAAGTTTACTCGTCTTCGAAGTTATTTTCATTCCGAGATCACTCAGGTATGAATGCGTATAATTAATGGTGCTCTGAATTATTTTATAAAAGATAAGGATGTAATTTTCATATAGAAAAATGATTTTAAATGTTTTAAAAGTATTTTAATGGTTTAAAATTCGTTTTATGATGATAAGCTTGAAATAGAGTTTGACTAATTTGAATCGCTTTGTTAAGAGACATTTTTATCCGAAAGTCAAAGAAAGTCAAACTTTCGCAATGTCGCTCGAACGACATTGGATCTCGTTCGAACGAGATACAATGTCGCGCGAACGACATGCTTAAGTCGTTCGAACGACCCATTTTTCGAGGCGGCATTTAAATCCTATTTAAATTTGCATAATAATTTCGTAAGGTGTGCTTTCTGGAAAACAATTTTATAAACCAGAACCTTGTTTGCACATGTTTTCTAACGTTTAAAAGTCTTAAACACATCCTTAGAGTTTGCAAAGATCCGAGTTATCATTCTTATATGTTCAAGTGATCTTGCGGCACCAAAGTTGTTTGTTCTACACATTGAACACAAAGGGTTTTGCGGTGAAGAAGCGACGAACATCGTGTTCGACATCGTAGACGTATCAAAGCCATATCGGTGGACAACGAGACATACGTGGATGCGTGTGTTATGGACAGAGATTGTGGAAGACAAAATTTCTGCGTGGGCACTATTGAAGAACGGTTGAATATCAGAAGGAGCATCAAGACCCATGGGGATCGAGTCTTAGTGTAAGGCTAATCTGTCTTTGTAAAACCATTGTTCATAGTGATTGTCTGGCTTGGGCCGTCCGAGGTTTTTTTCCCGCTTTGGGTTTTTTCCTCGTACATCTGGCGTTGTGAGTATTCTTTACTTTGCCTTACTTGCTTTAATCACTAGATGCATGTTTAGGATTAATCAAGAGAAAATTGGTTTAAAGTAAGAATTGGGATTTCACAACTTGGTTGGTGCATAATTAAAAGTTGGATCTTTTTCGAAGAAAAATTGGTTTTGTTTAAAACTCACATATCGGGCCACTCACATCACTTCTCAAATTGGTATCAGAGCTAGAAAACATTTTTATTTATTTTGTGATCCCGTGTGTTTTCAAAGATGAATTCTGGATATAATGAATTTTCTCGAACCCCTATTTTTGATGGCATTAATTACACTTATTGGAAAATGAGAATTAAATGTGCTTTAAAATCTATTGATGAGCATGTTTGGCTGGCCGTTGAGAAAGGTTGGACACCCCCTGTCACTATTGTAGGTGAGGTCACTAGTTTAAAGCCTGTTGAGTCTTGGACTGAAACTGAACAAAGACTTGCACAATATAATTCTAAGGGTCTGCACGTTATTTCTTCACATGTCACACACGAAGAATATAACAGAATTATGGCCTGTGAAACATCAAAAGAGGCTTGGGATATTTTGGCACTCACTCACGAGGGCACTAGCACGGTTAGGGCGTCAAAACTTCAAAATCTTACTACTCTGTTAAGGACCATTAGAATGTTAGAGAGTGAGACATTTGATTAGTTTTATGCTAGGTTTTCCAATATTGTCAACTTTTCATTTAACCTAGGTGAGAAAATTCCCAACAACCGTGTCATTAAGAAAATCCTTAGGTCGTTGCCTAGTAGGTTTGATGCGAAAGTGACCATTTTAAACTCATTGGGTAGGTTAGAATCAACGAAACTAGAAGAGATTGTAGGTGACTTACAAACCTATGAAATCGACATGATTACCTCCAAGCAAGTGCCTAAGAAAGAAAAGGGTATTGCTTTGAAAACCCGAAAGGAGGAAATTAAAGTTTCGGATTCTGATTCCGATTCCGATTTTGAGGATGTTGCTTTGTTGGCAAAGAAATTAAAAAAAATTATTAAGTTTCAAAAGCAATCTAAAGATGCCAAGAAATTTAAAAAATTCAAGAACAACAAAGTAGATCCCACCTCTAAGGATAAGTTTGAGAAGCCAAAGAGAGATGAGTCGGATAAGTGTTTTGGGTGTGAGGGGTACGGTCACAAGGTTAAGGAGTGTCCCACTAGAATTAAGAAAGAGGGCAAGCAACCCATTGTCTATAGTGCCATTTTAAGTGATAGTGAACCGGAAGAGGGAAAGAGTTCCCCCATTGAGCATAACTTTACTGCGTTTATGGCATGTCATATGAGCGACGACGACAATACTCATCTGAATGACACTTTCGAGGAGGTTTTGAGTGTATCTCATATTAGTGAGGGTAAAGAGAGTGACGGGGAGGAGATAGATGTGAAAGAATTGCAAAATGCGTTTAATGAGTTGTATGCCAAAACGGTAAAGGTGAAAAAGGCTAACTTAAAATTACAATCTAAGTTGAATGAGCGTGCCATAGAAAATAATGATAGTTTGATTGAGGATCTTAGGGCACGAGAGAAGAAGTTTAGGGAGAAACTAGAGTTTGTGGAGAAAGAGAGAGACAATCTCCGTGGTTTGAGGGAGTCCTTGAAAAAGGAGATTTTAGAGTTTGAGGAGACTAGGCATTTACTTGAGTCTAGGATTCACGATTTGAAGGAAAGATTGAAAGACTCGTCTAGAGTCAAGTTTGATTTGGAGGCGAGGTCGGAGAAGTTAGATAAAATCCTAGGCACCGTCCAAATTAAGGGAGATAGGGGAGGTATAGGTTTTGGTGAGAAAGTTGTTCCCATTCTCCCCGCACGTGTGAGAAACACTAGGATGGTTAGAAAAGGTCCACATAAAGGTAATCATTCCCACCACCACTACACTTGCTCGTTTTGTGGTAGGAAAGGTCACCTTAGGCTTTATTGTTACGACCTCAGACAAGCTCCTAGGAAGTTTAGGAATAAAGTTGCCCCGGTTCCCAAAACCCCCATGCGTCGTTTTACACCTACTTGGATTAGGAAATCGGATTTAGTAGCTTTAGGAATTAAACTTCATGATTTTCGTTTGGGTGCACTTGATTCTTCCCATGCTAAATCTAAAGGATGATAGTGTTTCCATGTTTGTCATATGCTAGTTTGCTTCATGATATATTCATTGCTAGTATTATGACATATGTATCATTTTGTATTATAGTTTTCATTTGTTTGAGTCTTATTTGAAAAATCCAAAAAGATTTTGCTTTTGAGAAAAGTTTTGAAAATCCAAAAAGATTTTTCTTTTCTTTGAGTCAAAATATGTTTGAAAAGCCAAAAAGATTTTTGGTTTTTATTTTTGAGTTTACATGTTTGATGTGGCATATTGGTGTGCTTGGACCCCCCCATCGTTTCATTATCCATGTGACTAGGACATTTGGTCATTATTATCGATGCTTAGAATGATCTTAACCATTGTTTATATGGGTTTGTTTCGAAGTTGATATGCATCTTGATTCGACTTTGTATATATGCCAACATCGCACACATTTACGAGTTTATATGGATGTTTGACTTCTCTTGCATATTTAAATTTGGTGAGGCGTTCTTATCTCAATCTTGTCATCTATGCGTAAGTAAACTTAAGGAGAAGTGCGCATGTAATAACCGTTTATCGTGAGGATTTATAATTTAAAAATGATGAGTGATTCACGGGAAAGGGTTGCGAGAGTTCAAAATTAACTCGTCGTGAAAGCCACCGTTTAAAAGAGCCCAAAAAAAATGCAATATGCTAAGAAAAGGGCCAATAAGATTTTCTCTAAGTTGAGAATGCTAGAAACCTCAAAAGAACTTGAAAAAGTATGTTTATATGAGGGTGTTTGGTTGGAGAAAATTTAAACGGGTTTGCACATCTAATCCTAATGTTGAAACATTGCAATTTGACGCTATTATTTGTAGAATCGTCAAAATTCTAGATTTGTGTGCATGTAGTATGTTTAGTTCATTAAGCTCACACTTTATTTTTCATATGGCTATGATAAAGTTTGATGATTTATCGCTATCTATTAGAGCTTCTTGATCGTTTCGATGTGTTGGAATTGTGACTCATTTGTTATAGTTTCACGCCCATTCATTCCATGTCCATGTTTGAGCACCTCGGTACTATGTTTGCATGTAACTCGCATTTTAAGTTTTTATGAGTTTTTGCGTTTTGTGTTAAAAGCCTACTGTTTTACTTTTATCAGTCCCTTCCTGGAATTTTTTTGTGGAAATTTTTTCGCTGGGCAATACTTTATAATATTTCTGGGAATCTGTAAAATTTTGACAGGTCTCGCGAAGTCGCTCTAATGACATCTCATCTCACGTGAACGACTTCTGTCCTTCGTTCGAGTGACTTCCTCATCTCGTTTGAGCGAAGTCCCTGGCTAATTCGACCGACAGGTTGAAAAATGCCTTCTGATTGTTTTGCAGTCCTCTAGCTTAATTTGATATATTTTTGGTACTGCAGGAAGCATTTTTTGGATTAATTGGTTTATATGCAGGTTCTTTTAAGTTCCAAATTGGTTTTTTCATATGAGTCCGTTTATCACACTTGATTTGATTGGTATATTTTTTGTGTGATTCCTTGGTTTACTAGCTACCGATTAGTCATTACATGATCTTGTTTAGCTGGTTTTCTCATGTTTATCTAGCTGTTTTCATTTTTTTTAAATTGGTATCAACTTAATTCTATTTGGTATCATATTCTCATGCTAGATATTTCATATTGGTTTATCTTTTCACTAGATTGTCTATTTGAGACAAAAAGGGGGAGAGATGTATGTGATGTAGGAGGAGATTTGTTGAGCGCTTATATTTGTTTCAATTTGGTAACAAATAATTGCTCACATGTTTCAAATGATATGTTCTTATTGACTATATACATTGGTTTCATTTGTTCCTCCATAATTCACTTGGTATTTGTTTGTCTGTTTCATGTGTGTAGGTATGCATCAGCAATTCGAGATTTCAAGTCTACATCACATTCAGACAATTCATGCTTGTCGGTGCTACATATATTAGTCCATGTCCTGTATTTTTGATTTTGGGTTTATGGGATGGGATTCAGGCGTCATACGGCTTGACGGCCCGGTTAGGAATTTCACTGGTTTAGTTTTGTCCCGGAATAGTCAAAGGGGGAGATTTGTAAGGACATAAATTTCCAATTGAGTCCATGTATTGTTTTGACTTAATTCCGTGAACAAAACTGTGTTTGTAATATGTCATAGGGAGAATTTTATTTTGTCATGATCCCACTTTGTCTATAACGTATTGAAGAAATTGAAGACGTTGCGGAAAATCTTCAAAGAAATAATCATGCCGATGTTTATTTGGTGCAAGTTTACTCGTCTTCAAAGTTATTTTCATTCCGAGATCACTCAGGTATGAATGCGTATAATTAATGGTGCTCGGAATTATTTTATAAAAGATAAGGATGTAATTTGTATATTGAAAAATGATTTTAAATGTTTTAAAAGTGTTTTAATGGTTTAAACTTCGTTTTATGATGATAAGCTCGAAATAGAGTTTGACTAATTTGAATCTCTTTGTTAAGAGACATTTTTATCCGAAAGTCAAAGAAAGTCAAACTTTCGCAATGTCGCTCGAACGACATTGGATCTCGTTTGAACGAGATACAATGTCACGCGAACGACATGCTTAAGTCGTTCGAACGACCCATTTCTCGAGGCGTCATTTAAATCCTATTTAAACAGTGTTTGTATCATAATTCCGTAAGGTGTGCTTTCTGGAAAACAGTTTTACAAACCAGAACCTTGTTTGGACATGTTTTCTAAGGTTTAAAAGTCTTAAACACATCCATAGAGTTTGCAAAGATATGAGTTATCATTCTTATATATTCAAGTGATCTTGCGGCACCAAAGTTATTTGTTCTACACATTGAACGCAAATGGTTTTGTGGTGAAGAAGCGACGGACATCGTGTTCGACATCGTAGACGTATCAAAGCCATATCGGTGGACACCGATACATACGTAGGCGCATGTGTTGTGGACAGAGATCGTGGAAGACGAAATTTCTGCGTGGGCACTATTGAGGAATGGTTGAAGATCATAAGGAGCATCAAGACCCGTGGGGATAGAGTCTTAGTGTAAGGATAATCTGTATTTGTAAAACCATTGTTCATAGTGATTGTCTCGCTTGGGCCGTCCGAGGTTGTTTTCCCGCTTTGGATTTTTTCCTGCTACATACGGCGTTGTGAGTATTCTTTACTTTGATTTACTTGCTTTAATCACTAGATGAATGTTTAGGATTAATCAAGATAAAATTGGTTTAAATTAAGAATTGGGATTTCACAACTTGGTTGGTGCAAAATTAAAAGTTGGATCTTTTTCGAAGAAATATTGGTTTTGTTTAAAACACACATATCGGGCCACTCACATCACTTCTCAATGGTCCACCTTCGATCAATCGATCGATCATGTCCTCATCTTCCACGAGTTGGATGTTTCAGCCATTTATGCACACCTCCAAACCCTAATTTCTTCTACACTGAAAACTAAGCTTTCCAATCGACAATAAACACCAAACACCTAATATGGAACCTCCCTAAAGTCCCAAAACATCAATTATTTTGCTTTCTCTACTGTTTCCACGAATTTGGGTAAAGTCCCATTTAATCTTTAACCCAATTAAACATCAATTTCATAATTCCAATTCATTTCTAAATCATCCAGTTTACACATTTTACCAGATACAAATACAAATCTCAGATTGTATACGAATTTCTACTTAATTTAGAAATCAGATTCATGGTTTACAAAACCCCATGTTTATCCCCTTTAAATCCCAAAACGAACATCTTTGATTATCCACATCACATGAATATGAATTGAAATACACTTTAAATGCTACAGCAAGTTAACCACTTGCCTTAGGGTTCTTAGAGTGTGAATTGGGAATTGTGAGTGCTCGAGGTTGAAGATGACTCTTTTTGGCTCTTCTGTGATCCCCAAATTTGACTTTGGCTGCTATTAGGGTTTCCTAACCCTCTAAGTCTTTTCTAAAATCAATTCAGACATTCCATTGTTTCTTTTAATTTTTTAATTAACCTTAATCCTATTTTTTGTCTAATGGGCCAAGCCCAAGTGAACCAAATGCCCCCGTGTGGGCCCTGCTATGTCTAAAAATGTCCAGTGACCTGTTTACTACCATCAGATACACTTTTCTGACTATCTCGGCCCATCTGGACTCAACTGTACACTCCGAATTGACATCCGAATTAATTTATAAAAATTCTTATTTCACACCTAAATTAGTCTATACCGACTCCCGACCGAAATAAGTACATATCCCATTATTAATACCCGAAATGACGTAAATACATTATTACTATTCACTTAGTAATCAAGTTTCCCTAAATATTAACCATTAACTTCCCGATTAATATTTAAATATAACTTGCCATAATTAATTCAATTAAAATTACGACACACAAGAAATTTTGAACTCCCGAATTAATTAAATATTAAATGCATGAAAATACGGGGTGTTACATTTATTTTTTATGTTGAGGTTCATTTTGTACTTTGACATCCTGGGTTGGCTTAATTAATATTGTTGTGGATACTCCTGTAAACAAGTTCAGGAAATTTGGCTTTTATACTTGTATGATGTTTTACGTTAGAGAGCGATTGTGTGATACTATTATTAAACTTTAAATTTAATAGAATGAAGTTTTATAAAATGTCTAAAAAACAAAGTAAACTATGTCGAATATTTTTGTGAAATATAAAGACTTTGTTATATTTCGAAGTTTAATATGTACATTAATATATTATTAATAATTTCGTATATTCAAAATTGTTGATTCTTCTATTCAATTTCATATTGTATATATAAATAAATATTTTATTTCCACAAAATTCAGGCGCGGTTTTAAACCATGCCAAAATCGTGCTCATTAATTTTTGGTAATAATACTAAAACAATTTAACAAAGTTTAGAAACATTCCAAAAAGTGATCCATGTAGGATTCCCATATCCTTCCACAACTTGACCCTCATTTTTTATGGAGGGGCAATGGAGAAAATTCTTATTGAGCGACATCATAAGAGATCCCCGTAGGCCATGTTGTAATATGTTGGTGTGTGTCACATGAAGAACTTTAGTTGGTGTGTGAGGATTCAAAGTGATAATTTAAATTATTTTTTGCTCCCTTCGAGTTCACATTATTTTCATCCTAGTTCGTTTTCCTTATAAACATTTCAATTAATTTTCTTTCATAATGAAATTCTTCCCTTGTAAGGAAATTTTTAATATCCCTTTTAGTTTTGTCTTTATTTTGAAACTTGACAACATGCGAGTCTAGGTATTTCTAAGTCTTGAGTTGTAAGAAGATTTTTTAGGTTGATTCAAAGACATTGGTTAAGGATGGAAAACTGTGGTGGTTATAAGCATAATCTAGTTGATGGAGCCTTCTTAATAAAGAAGATATAAAGTGAAAGAGTTTTTGTGAATTTATGTAAAAGCGAGTGTAAGATGTAGTTTCTCTCTATAACTATATATCATAGTTCATTTGTCACTCGTTCGGTCCGAAGTTTTTATAGTTGGGTTGTATATTTTTGTCAAAAACTGTCGCATCGACATATGAGTGTTTATTTTACCACAAAATGAATTAAAAGAAAATATGACTTCAATCTCTTTAACAAATTTTAATACGGTAGTTTAAACGATTTCTTATTTTTCTTCAATTTTTATAGCCCAATCTCAATGCGATAACATACTCTCATTTTATATCATATAAATTACTCTTTTTAACTTTAAATAACCGTTATTTGATTGTCTTATTATGTGCGTACTATAAGAGTATAGTATACACATGCGCCCTCCATAACTATTGGTTTTTCTGGATTTCGTTGACAACAGATATTAAATCTTGGCCTTTGGTCCTCTAAAAAACATCATGAACGTTCAAGATCTTATATCTAGCTCATGATACTACAAACCACAATGTCACTTTTTTTAGGATGAAGCTGAAATGACTTAGATCACTAAACATTATCTTTTGGTTAAGAAAATAAAATGTAAAAATCTTTTTCAAAAACTTGTGTGAGTTATTGTGGATTTTCTTCACCAAATGTAATAGTATTTTTATGTATGCCTTTTTTAAGGATTTTTGTTAAAGCCCCAAAGTGCTTCCTTGCCTTTTGGGTCGAACCGATCAAAGACTTTTTAGGCAGTGAATTTGACTTGTTCGTGAGTTGTTCATGGATGGTTCACTTTAACAAATAACACATATGATCTGGTGAAAGTCCCCTTCACTTCCCGTGAATTAAGTTAAATCTTTGAAATTTTAACTGGACCTTGTCTTGCTAGAGCTTCACTCTGATGGATCATTGTTCAATCCAGCGAATAACCTGGACAATAAATTTTTATTTAGGATGGATGAAATGATGTTGTCAAACTTTTTGCAAAAAAAACACTTTTAAAGGTGTTATGGATCATGACTATACTCAATATCCCTATCTATATTATTAAACCTTGATTAATTAAGATATGGGATGTTGTAGCTTCTTTTGATTTTATGGTAAATCATTAAATTGGTTGTTCACTAGAAACCTTCATTGCACTTCATTTTCAAATAATTTCTCATATTTTCCAAGAGAAAATGAGATAGATAACCTTGTGTTCTTAATCTTGTTTTTATTTTAAAAACCTTATTAGAAGGTCAAAAAATTTAGAAAAATATGGATCTAAAAATTTCTATCCTGTTAATCCTTTTCTTTCTTCTCTTATTTGCATTGATTACCTCCCTTTTCAAAGTTTTTCAATAACATATATAATGAAGAACTTTGTGAGCCTACACCAATTTAATCACTTAGTCTCCCATGCACATGTAAGAATTTAATTCTTAGAAAGGTTTGTGATCTTTGCATCTCATTTTGGGTTCCATAAAGATTAGCATCATATTGATAATCTCACTAATGTTGTATAGGTCTCTATCTTTATAAGTATTGGTATAAAAAGGTGAGGTGTGAGTTTAAACAGAAGGAGTGTAAGACGTTTATCCCCTCTATAAATATTTTCAAGTTTTTGTGAGATTATTTCTTTGACCCGAGGTTTTCCCTATTAGTTTGTATTTTTTCCCGTACATTTGGCGCTATGTGGTTATTTACTTTTTCCACATGATTTATGATTCAAAATATTAAATGATAGAATTTAAGTTTTAAGGTGAATCATTAGTAAATCTTGTCATATAGACCTTTAGGGAGTTCTCTTTGTCATTAGCACAATTAAATTTGAAATAATTTCAATTAGTTTTTTTATGTTTCTACACACAAGTAACATTCTCAACTAATAAAAGATAATACTCTTTTATTAAGTTTTAATCACCTTGAGGAAGATTGTTTTTTTATGTAATATAGAGAACAATGCTAGATTATGGAAATTTATGAACACATTTGGCCTCTTATATTTTAAAGTCTATTCAGATGATTTTCATCAAATGAAAAATATATTTGTTAATATTCATTCCTTAGTGATGAATGTGCTACAAAGATTGATACTTTGTCATTTTTTGGCTGTTATAATGAAGAACGTTGAGAGGAAAAGGATTGTTTTTGAGACATGCTTGTGATAAACTGATGTTAGAGATGATAAACTAAATAAAATCTTATTGAATACTTTTGAGAAAATTATATAGCGCTAAAAAAGAAAAGATGACTTTCAAAATGAAAGGTTTGGTCTTGATCAACGTGGAAGCCTGAAGATCCACTTTAAGTGAGTCTTTTTTCTACAAAGAAAGAGAAGAATGATTTAGTTGAAAATCTATGCGTTTGGTAACTTAAGTCAGAAAAATGTAAAATTTCTAATAACTCTTTAAATTAATAGATCATCTCTCTTGAAAATGCTTTATTGTCCACTAAAAGGATTTTGGATCTTATGTCAAAGAACTAGGGAAAAATTCATTTAACTGATATATAACAATCTAATAAAAAGTGGTATTAGATACAAACAATTTGAAGATTAAACTTTGTTGAAATCCAAAACCACATTTTTAATCCTTCTCATGAGATTCAAGTTTGTAATGAGCCTTCTCCATCTCATGTGAAGAAAAATGTTTTCAATCATCATGAGGAAAAAGTACAACACAATATGGTTAAATGCACATTTTGCAATTGAAAAGAACATTTAAGAGATTTTGTTTTAAGCTACAAAAATTGACCAAAGTGACCAAGGAACGACAAATTAATTAAGTGTCTTGGCTTAAGTGTGATTTTACTACCTTGTTTGAAAAATCTAGATGTGTTTTTGAATAATACTGAAAATATTTTGAAATATATTTTTTTTAATCAAAGTATAAATGAGTTGGACAAGCATATCAAGACAAAGGCCAGTGATTAGAATTTTTTGTCTAAAAGAAAAGATTTAAAAAGTCTTATCATTTACACAACTTTTAATCAACGAAATGGTTGACAATGGTATTTCGATAGTTAGTGATATAGGACTATGACCAATAATAAGTCATTGAGAAAAAAAAACTAGTACAATCGCATTTGGGGATGGGAGTATGCCTGATATTGTAAGAAAGAGTACCATCGATTTATTTATTTATTTATTTTTTATATTAGACAATGTCCTTTTGGTGGATGAATTTAAGGCCAAATTTCTTAACAAATGCCAAACATGTGATGATCATCACAATGTGTTATTTACCATAAACGAATATAAGGTTTTAGATTCCAAAGGTAAATGTATTTTGAAGGTAACTAGAACAACGCATAATTTTTATACCATTGATACTTCTCCTAACATTCCTTCAATAATGATAAGTTTGATGTTATAGATATGTGGCATAAAAATTTAGATCGTGTGAACTTTAGGAATCATAGCATACTTGATATGAATGATCTTGTTCATGATAGGAAATATTTTATTTGTGAATTACATCAGTTTGAGTTTACTTATTCTCCAATATGTCGTACTTGACCAATGGAAAAAAAAATCCTAAATTCACATAAGTTGAATGAAATATATAACTCTTATATTTTAGATCTCTTACACATATAACTCATGGGTCCACTGAGTACAAAGATCTTAGGTTTTAAGATATATGTCCTTATGATCAAAGATGATTTTCTAGGTTTAAAGTGTGACGAGGTTCTCAGACCACAACCTGTAGTTGAGATATCTTCCCAGATTCAAAAGGACTAAGATAAATTCAAACTCATTTTAAGTCTTAGTGTTGGAGTAAAGAGGCGATTAAACTCCAGCATAAAGTTAACTATATTTATTACACTTTAACAATTCAACCTAAGAATATGAAGGAAGCCTTGTTAGACGAATTTTGGGTCAATTACATGAAAGATTAATCAGAACATTTAAAAAAAAGAAGCTTTGAATCTATTTGTTATGTTTAAGAATGCAGGTACAATCGGTATCTACAGGAAAAAGTGTGATGAATATGGTACTATTTTTAGAAATAAGGTTAGGCTAGTTTATCAAGGATACATTCAAATTAAGGGTGTTGAATTTGTTGAGTCGTTTGATATGGTTTTTATGATAGTGTTGGTTCATTTACGATTAGCAATAATATGTGATCTTATAATTCAAGCTACATTAAATGGATGTGAATAATGCATTCTTGAATGCGGTTCTCTAATAGGATGTCTATGTGTAAAAAACGAATGAATTTTAGTAGCCTAGGTTCCCAACACAGATGAATTGTCTCAAAAAGTCTTTGTATGGACTTTATCAAGCCCCATGATCTTGGCATGAGAAACTTACGTTATATCTTATAGGGAAAGGTTTCACTCTAGGTAGCGTGGACACGACATTGTTTTCCAGTCTTGTGGAAAAGATGTAGTGGTTTCCCAAGCTTATGTAGATGATATTATTTTTTCTCCATTTATGAGACCATGATAAAAGTTTTTCTTTTCTTATGTAAAAAGAGTTTGAAATGATCATTGTTGATGAACTCAATGTTGTTAATGGTCTTCAAGTGCATCAAATGGACGGTGGAATATTTATTTTAAAATAAAATATGGAAAATGTATTATGAAGAACTTTGATATTGACTCTTCTAAGCATATGTGCACACCCATGAGTGTCAAAAAATGTTGGAAACATTGGCAATGGAAAGTATGTAGATGAAACATTATATCATTTCATGTCATGGTTAGTTATCCCAATATATCCTTTAGTGGTGAAATTTGTGCTCGTTACCATTAGTATCCCAATGAGTCCCACTTTAAAGTCATTAATCATATTATTACATATTTGGGAAGAACAATGGAATTCTGAATTTGTGATTGTTACAATGGAATTTTGTATTCATGGAATACCAATTCTTATTTATTGTATCATTCTGATGCTAATTGGGCGGAGATATGGAGGGTAGGAAGAGCTCATCCTATGGTTACTTCCATTTAGGAAGTTGTTTGGTTTTATCATGCCAAGAATTAATGTTGTCTTCCTTTATCTACAGATGAGCATGAGTATATTGTGGTGGGTAGTTATTGTACACAACTACTTTAGAGGAAGGAAATGTACTAGTATTATAGTATTGATTTAGATTGTATGACTATTTACTTTGACAATAGTAGTGATATTAATGTGTTGAAAAATCCCATTCAACATAATCGCACCTGTAAGGACATGATTTTATAAATGTACAAGTTAGAATCTAGGAATTCTCTTTCAGTCCTAGATCATCGTTAGTATGTCTGATACCGCTACATTCGACACGTCAACACGATCATCCACAACGGCCTTAATTCGAATCCACACATCCATCATCTTCATACGTGCATCATGCATCATGCAACGTACTCTTCAACCGTTCCGACTACTCCACTCACGATTATGGTAAAATAATTTATTTGGAGTATTTACTATTTACATAAATATTTGGGAAATTTTTATAAATTATTTTTAAAGGGCTGCAACATTTTTACTTCGCAAAATGAATTTTTTCTAAGTGTAGAGGCAAAGGAAAAAATCTCGCTGATGTTGTTCGAGCAATTTTCGCTGGTCGTTTGCGTGGCATAGCTATCTCGCGTGAAGTCGTTCGAGCGATGTGGCCTGTTGTTCAAACGAAACCTGTACTTCGTTCGATCGATGCGCCGACTCAATTTTTGTATTTAAAGTAGTGCCATTCTACACGTTTTTCAAGTCTTTTGGCACTGGCATTTCTTTAAATATTCTGCCCAGAAACAGACTTCGTTTTTTCAAGGTTTAAAACCTTTTTGATTCACATATCGTTCCTATACATTTGTGAGAATCTTTAAACTCTAGATACAATTGTTCTACTCATCTTGGAGTAACCTTGTGGAAAAGAAGGGTTTTTATCCATTGCTGATATTGGAGTTCTTGCGGGACATCTTGGTGACAACGGTGATGACGACGAACCGATGCCTGCGAGTATTCGTGCGTCAAAATTGTATTTTGCTGTAATTGGAAGTCATTACATATTATAGTAAAATAAATGGTTTTGCCCGTTTGGGGGATTTTTCCACATATTGTGACTGACTTTGCATGCTTGGTTTGATATATTTAGTTTGTCACAATTTGGTTGCAAGAGTTAGGATCTTCGGGATTAAAAATTGAAATTTAATTAAACAAGTTAATCATTAATTGCTGGCACACTCTCAAATTGGTATCAGAGCCTATTACACAATTATACCGTGTAATTTTTTCCGCAAATTTTTTCTAGATATCAATTTTGTTTTAAAAAATGATTTTTGAAAAAGTGCAATTTCAATGGAAAACTTGTATAATTGAGTGCCATTTTTGGCGGGTCAAATTACGCATATTGGAAAACCCGTATGAGATCTCACTTAAAAGCCATTAATGAACGTGTTAAGAGGTTGGACGCCACCCACTATCACTGTAGATAACGCAAATACTTTAAAATCTGTGACTGCATGGACTGAGGAAGAATTTAAATGGAGCACATTGAACTCACGTGGGCTTAGTGCAATTTTTGAAAGCGCCACCCCCGACGAATTTCGACGCATCATGACGTGTACCACGTCTAAAGAATCATGGGATGTTCTTCAACTTACCCATGAAGGCACTAATGCAGTTAAAGAATAAAAATTGCAAAATTTAACTACACAATTTGAGACAATCATCATGCTTGAATCTGAGTGTTTTGATGAATTTTATGCATGCTTATCTGATATTGTTAACACTAGTTTCAGTTTGGGTGAACACAATTCTGATGCTAGAGTAGTTAAAAAGATTTTGAGATCTCTGCCTAAACGTTTTATCACTAAAGTCACTATGCTAAATTCATTAGGAAATTTGAGTAGTCTGAAATTAGAAGAATTGGTAAGAGACCTCCAGACTTATGAAATTAACATGTTTCCTAATACGATAAAATCAAAAGATAAAGGGGTAGCACTTAAAGAAAGGTGAGTCGTCTAGGAAAAGAGAGGAAGAGTTGTCTGATTTTGAGTTTGATTTTGACTTAGACGATTTGGCCTTATTTGCTAAAAATTTAGAAATTTCTCAAATTAAAGAAAATGTCAATTTCAAAGATAAAAATAATTTTGAAAAGAAAAATGAAAAGGATAAAAAGGGCGCACCTAAGAAAGACGAGGATAGAATTTGTGAGTGTGACGGTAGAGGTCATAAGGCATTTGAGTGTCCTACTAGGTTACGACATCACGGCAAAGGTAAAGATGCTATTAATGCCTCCCTTAGTGACGATAGTGAGGTCAAGTCGATGAATTCTAGAGACGAATCACCCCATGAATGTAACTTCACCTCATTCATGGCTAGTCATGTGAGTACTTTCAGTGAACCTCATGATTATGAGGATGCTACTTCACGTAGACACCTCGACAGTGGAAGCAATGTGAGTGAGGGGGAGGATGTTGCAAGTGAGAGAGAGAGTGATTTACGATACGCGTATGCTAATTTATATACTGATTCTTTTAAAACTAAAAAGCGTAACAAAGCGTTAGCACTTACGATAGTTGACTTAGATAAATATTTAGGAGTGACTAGAGAGAGATAGTGTGTCCTCCATTACCACTACCTTGAGAGAGAGAGAGACTATTTGTGTTAAGATAGAGAGAGAGTTTGTGTAGAGAGAGAGAGTTAGTTTGGTGAGAAAGAGAGATGTTTAGAGAAAGAGAAATGAGACTTGGCCAAACAAGTGTATAGTCTTGCGAGTGTTCTCCAGACCTCTATGGACACTCGAAAGAAATTTGAAGCCCTTGTAGTCCGACTTACTCATAACCTTGAGATAGCCATGGAGGTCAAGGTAAAGCTTGAGGATAGATCTGGAAAAATTGGAAAGATGCTCCTCGCCCCTGCTTTAGGTTTTGGAGAAAGGTAGTGAATTGGTTTTGATGGTGCCGAAACGTCCCATGTGACATCGAAACCGGTTCCTGAGTCCATTACGAACCCATATGGTCATCGACAAAAACCCCAAAGAAGAGTTTGACCAAGAAAAGCAAACCAAGGTCAGCCTAAGCCCGTGTACTATTGTACCTACTAAAAAAGAAAGGGCCACCTTAAGGAATTTTGCTATAGTTTGGGTCAGACACGACGTACATTTGCTCCACTAGTGATTTTTTGAGTCTTAGAGAGCAGGTTCAGTTTCTAGTCACCACTTTTCAGAGTCTAATGGAAGAGTTCCAACGAATTTCTATGCCGTCAGTGGACACTTATAATATCCCGACTAGAGCCAATAATGACAAGATAAAATAGAAGGTTACCTCATCTTGGATACCTAAAATCGACACAAAATCCCATTGATTCGTATCGAATTATGCATTTAATTACCCTCGAACTTAGACATTTTAGCCCCCTCGGGTACCGTAATTGCTATATTTATGCTCGTTAATCACACAACCTCCGTTTTATAGGCTAAAACTTTATTTGAGGTATTATTGAGCATTTATAGGTGTTACGGTGCTTAGTATGAAGTTTGGGTGCGTTTCGATAAAGTTCCATCGCAATTCTCCCGTTCAGGGTCATTTTTGTCATTTTATACTTCAGGATTTTTGCCCGATTTATTAACGGAAATTGTAACCCTCAGGCCAACTTCGCGTGGCCGCAAACGGTACTCGAATCGGAGTCTGAACGAAAGAAACACAGACCTTTAATCGAAAAGAATTATAAGAGATTCATTAACAACTTAATTAATGACCTCCATGTCCCTTTTCTCTTTAAATAACAAATCAAATAATTCCCTTTATGTCCTAAAACGTTTTTTTGCAGCAAATTCAGCCATGGACGATTTTTGGCCAAGCTCGGGTTTGTGCTCCGATTTTGGGTTCGTCCCAAATTGAGGACTTTTGTCCAAAATTGAAGCTTGGGTTACGTGCGGATATAGTTGCGGGTCAATTGGCTCGGATTTTTGGAGTACTCATTTCGGCCATTTCCAAACTTTGGCCAATAATGGTGGGTTTTGGTTTCTACAAGTGGGTCTTGATTTTTTGTTGTTGGATGTGTTGGATTTGTAACAAATTGGGTCTTGCAAATGGGTCTTGGACCATCCATGGAGGTCATATCTCAGTTTGGGCATAATTGCACTTGGGTCTTGGTGATGGTGGATTTTTTGTACGAAGTGGGTGCTGCAGAATTGTGTGTGGACTGTCCAGCAACTCGCGGTCGATCGACGGCCAACTCCCGATCGATCGCTGTTTGGGTTTTTGCCATGGAGCCAGGCCAGTGTGCCTCTCCCCATTTGTGCGATCGACCGACCTGAATTCCCCGTCGATCGGTGCTCTACTTTTGCCAAATTCTTTTGCTGCTATCCTTTCTTTTCTTTTTTCTTTCTTTTCTTTTCTGTTTCTTATTTCTTTTGTTGTTTAATTACAACTTAACCCTTTTTATTTCCTTTTCCTTTTTCTTTTATTAGTTAATTGTAACTTAGTATAAATAGCAAGTTTAGTTTATTTTTGTAACTCTCTTATTTTTTTAGATCCTTTTTATTTCTCTTCTCTTTAGTTTAGGTTAGTTTTAGGGCTAGAAAATATTGGAGATTTTTGTAGGAGACCTCCCCTCTCCTCCTTTCTTATTGTGTATCCTCCATTAATGTAAGTTTACTATTCATTGTCACTTTTGCCTACTTTTCTTATCTTTGTTCATTTTTGTTCCATGCTTTATTTATTATTTCTTGCCTAGATTAATTGTGTGGTTAATTTAATTAGTTGTTTTAATTAATTAGCTTAATGCTTCTAATCATGCGTAGCAGCTAATTTAAATTAGGGTGCGATTAATGGAACTCACGTAGGGTTGATTTGTTGCTTCTCTTTGGTGATGGAGATTTATGTATTTATTTTGAGTGCGTTGTCCTAGTTTTTACACCTAGGAAATTTAACAGTGTATATCATCTATGCACCATATTTACGACCTTGTGTGCGTAATTTCTGGGGTATTTGTTGACGCCAAAATCTTATTAGTCTTTTATATGAATTTAGGGGCGTGACAACTCTTAATTTAATTAATTGACGAAATGAGATGCAATCCTAATAATTCGTAGTCCCATGTAATCATTTATACGCGTTAACTCGATTTTAGGGATATTAGTCGCATCCTATATTTTTTATTCATTTCTTAATTTAGTTTAAATACACTCGCCTAGTATAATCTCTTCATTTTGTTATCTTTTCCCTTTTGTTAATAATTATCTTTTACACTTTTTATTTAGAAGTATTAAACCAATTAAATCCTAGAAACTCCTCTCTGTAGATTTTCGATACCCGGACTGGCCGCTATACTCCCTTAAAAGAGTGTAGTCATAGTTTAGGTTTTTGCATTGAGGCGGTGAATAGAAAACAACGATCGGCGTTTTGACACGCGCCACTTTTCACCCCTAATCAAAATGGCGCCATTACTGGGGACTTATTTGTTTTAGAATTTATTTTATTGAGTATTTCGTAGTATTTTTTTCTATTTGTATTGTTTGCCTAACATTTTTGTAGGACTTCTACATTTGAGCGCTAAGAACTGCTTGAATTTTTCGTGAGCGCATCACTTTGTGGAATTCGCCACTTCGAGCCATCTTTGGGGTAAGCATGTCTTATTCCAATCCTTTCAGAAATTATTATGATAATTCTCAAAATTCCCGTACTCCTATGACTTTTGGTCAATACTTAGAGTCCCAAAAAATTGCAAATTTAAAAATGACTTTGGGCGAGTATTAAAAAAGTTAAACTTTGGAGTGCGTGTATTTTGAGGATTATGATAACAATTTTGGGCCTCTAATTCCTTATAATATGGATTTTGAAACTAAAAGCTATAGCTTTCATAATTCTTATGATAATGAGTTTGATTATAGTTCCGATAATAATTTTCAAACTTCTCATTTCCAAGAATCCGCACCTCGACCTATGACTTTCGGTGAGGGTTTGCTCATGCTTGAGAATGAGAGGTATGTAGACCGTTATCGGGAAGAAAATCGTTTGTGGCAACATGAATTGGATTTATTATTTGAATCCGACGACAATTTTTCTTCCAAAACTTTTGAAGTCGACGAATTTTTTGAACCAAATGAGGATTTTTTGCCTACTTTAGAACAAACCATTCTTGACTTGGCCAATGGTTTAATAGAGAATAAAAGTGAGGATGAAATGGATATAGTACCCATTTGCAATGAAATGATTTCGTCTTTAGATGCCAAAGAAGAAAGTTTCATTGAAAATGATCCTATCTCCTTTGAAATTCAAACTTTGAGTGATGATAACTCATCTATTGAGTTTGAATTTCTTTCCTCCTCCTTTTCATTCTCCGTTATCACACCATCACAAGTCCCCGATGAATCGGTGCTAAACCTTAAAACATTTAACCCATTCACCGACAAGGAGTACTTGCTCGAGTTGCTTTCCATGGAGGCATCTTTGCGTCCTTGTGCGCCCCCTCCCATTCTAATTTCAAAATACTTGGGAGAAAATTCTGTTTTTTTGGACCTCTCGTGTTTTTGTCACCCATTTTATCCAAATCCTCCATCGTCCCCCAAAAAATTTTAATTGGCGATGGTTCCTGTTGATGTAAAAAACTAGATCGCTCTAATTTTTCAATCACAGATAAATAAATAAGACAAAGATTTTTAAAGTGGTTCGGCTAGGAATAAAGCCTACGTCCACTGTTATGTTATTGCTGAGTGTTTGTGGAATTCTTGATTACAAATTCTCTCAAGAAATTCCCGTCCCCTTGAATGAGGATGATACAAGGTATTTATAGCCTTTAGGCTGTACATGAAAGGTCCAATACATTAAATGATATACATATGAAAGGGTAATACATTTAATGCAGCGTGTGCGTCAAGAATATAATGAATAGTTGAACAGTTGTCGGTCTGGTAATTAATGATACGGCCGAGATGCAGTTCGGACCGCCTTAGTTGCTTGTTGATCAAGAGTTCCTCGGAGTGCTTAGAGTATCTCGGGATGATAGAGTTCCTCGGGGTGTCCTCCTCGTTGCTCGGAGAGAACATGACTTGGTCGGGGGAAATAAACTTCCTCATTGTTATTGTGCCATGTAGATTGACACGTGTCTTCTTATTATTGGTCCACATCAGCAGATTAAATTTGGTATCAACAGAAGCCCCCAATGCTTCATGCTTGATGGGTTACTTGAAAGGATGGAGTATTTATTCTGCAATGTTGCTCGGTGCTCGTGAAATTCTTGATCTACTTTCTTGATTTATTTAACATAAAGTGCATTATCTTTTGGACGACGACATATGATGCCGTTTGTAGCTTGTCATAATATTCAAGTATGTTGATTGGTTTGCTAGCCGACCTACTGCCTCCTATGAGCTAGTGGTGGACTTCGAAACATTTTCATATAACTTCTTCTTCAATATTGGTTGGGATAGTAGTAGCAAAGATCTCAATACTGTTGATGTTGATTTTGATTTCTACCTCTGCTCGGGGACGAATAAGAGGTTCTCAGGGACGAGCAAGTGCTTCTCGGGAATGGGCTAATGCTTCTCGGATAGATCATCTGTGATGAATATCAGAATGTTGAAAGGTCTTAACTTCATAAACTCCTCTTATATTTTAGATGATCCTCCTGCTGGTGAGGAACCTGTTTCAAAAGTAGAAGGAAAAGAAACCAATAGAATAGGAATCTCAATGTAATAGTTAGTATACATTTTCATTCTCAATGTATTTTTTTTTTGAATTTAACGAAAGACTTTCATTTTTATTCGCAATCTTAATTGCTATTGTCTTGTAAAATACTTTACATGTGTGCATATGTATAACAATATTGTGTTGTTCATCGACCAACTTAGTAAGAAGTTACAAGTATTAGTAACGTTGCTCGATCACTTAATAATAAAGTAATGAGTATAAAAATGTTAAAATTTTTCCAACCAACCAAGGTTGTTAAATTATGCTTGTCGACCAACTACAGTTGATGGGTTTTTATCCCCGACCAGCCATACTTGGTTCAATTTCAAATATTTTCATAAAAAGTGTCCGACCAACTAAGGTCAATAATTTATCCTCGTCGACCAACTACAGTTAGTGGGTTTTTATCCCCGACCAACTATACTTGGTGTACTTTGGAATATTTTGCTCTTCAAAGAACTTTTTGTAATAATATTACCTCCCGACCAACATAAGTTGTAATATGAGAGTATATTTTTATCTTACCAACCGTAATTGATCATGCTGGTGTACATTTTTTGGCTCCTTAAAGCTTTTGGCTCCTTAGAGCATTTTTTGGCTCCTTAGAGCATGTCCTCCTAACCAAACCAAAGGAGGTTGGCTACTTATAGCACTTTTGCTCCTTAGAGCTATCCTCCTAACCAAAGGAGGTTGGCTACTTATAGCACTTTTGCTCCTTAGAACTGTCCTCCTAACCAAAGGAGGTTGGCTACTTATAGCACTTTTGCTCCTTAGAGCTGTCCTCCTAACCAAAGGAGGTTGGCTACTTATAGCACTTTTGCTCCTTAGAGCTTTTGGCTCCTTAGAGCACTTCAAATGTTTGACTGATGATAATAGGCAGCAAACTCCTCGTTATCAAATTGTTTTCCATGGTCTGTGATGAAGGCATGAGGGAGACCATATCGGCAGATGATGTTCTTCCAAACAAACCGGTACACCTTCCTTCTCGTATGTCATGTCAATAAGTGGCTCAACTTCTATCCACTAAGTAAAATAATCTACTGCGATGACGAGGTATTTGAATCTTCCTCGAGTCGTCGGCAATGGTCCAACCAAATCAATCCCCACATAGAAAATGGCCAAGGATAAATGATGGATGTCAATAATGTTTGTGAAGTTCTTCTGATGGAGGAAAAGCGTTGGCACTTAAATGATGGATGTCAATAATGTTTGTGAAGTTCTTCTGATGGAGGAAAAGCGTTGGCACTTGTCACATTTCTTGGCATAAGCTATACAATCAGCTCTCATCGTCGGCCAGTAGTATCTCTGCGTCATCACCTTTTGCAAAAGTGTCCGACCTGCTACATGCTCCACAGGACCCTTCATGTATCTCTTTAATCAATTCTTTCACCTCGGAGGGATGTACACATCCTTGCAAACCTGCCATAATTCCTCGTCTATACAAAATACCATTGATTAGTTCATACCGAGCAGCTTTAAACTTCCATTTCTTGGCAGCGAGCTTATCCTCCGATAATTGTTCTTCCTCAATGTATGCTCCGATGGGATCCATCCAAGATGGTCCTAAATCAAGGGTAATAATATTCATCGTCAGGTCTTCATCTATGCTCCGACTTTCTAATACTTCAATTGGTATCGTTCTTCGTAGCTCGGTACGAGTAGCTGATGCTAATCGGGCCAAGGCGTATGTTCTCACATTCTCCATTCTTGATATTCTTACCAGTTGAACAACAACAAACTCTGATACTAACTCCATCACCTTTGCTTGATACTTGACCATCAATTCTCCTTTGGATGCAATCATGGCTTCATACTCAACCTCTTTATTAGAAGCTTTGAATTAGAAACGTATGGCGTATTCCATGTCGACCTCGTCTGGGCTATTCAAAACGATCCCTGCCCCACAGCCTGTAGTGCAAAATGAGCCATCTACATATAACCTCCATATAGGCAACTTGTCTTCTAATTTATGGTCTGACAGAGTTCCTCGGTGGAATACTTATCGCTTTCTTTCATCATGTCCTGATACTTCTGAATACACCTTTTGAATTTCAATATACCTCCTGAACTTCAATATTCCTCCTGAACTTCAATATACCTCCTGAACTTCAATATTCCTCCTGAACTTCAATATACCTTCTGAACTTCAATATTCCTCCTGAACTTCAATATTCCTTCTGAAATTCAATATTCCTCCTGAATGATGATTAGTCGGGGCCCTGACCGTGTGAGTTTGTGGAGTTAAATTTGATGCTCGATTGCATGATGTTATAAGAATGTGCCACCAAATGAACAAATATATCTGTAATAGAAGCCCCCAACTGTGGAATGTGAACTTTGAATGAGATTTATCGACCAATACCAACCGGAGTTGGATTTTATCTACCAACCGGAGTTGGATTTTATCTACCAATCAGAGTTGGTGGTAATTGATAATAAATGATGAAGACTTCCTCGGAGCTGACCAACAGATTGTTGGGAATAAGATAATATAAATGCTGGAGACTTCCTCGGTGCTGACCAACAGATTTGTTGGGAATAAGATAATATAAATGCTAGAGACCTCCTCGGCACTGACCAACAGATTTGTTGGGAATAAGATAATATAAATGATGGATACCTCCTCGGCACTGACCAACAGATTTGTTGGGAATAAGATAATATAAATGCTGGATACCTCCTCGGCGATGACCAACAGATTGTTGGGAATAAGATATAATAAATGCAGGATACCTCCTCGGCGATGACCAACAGATTGTTGGGAATAAGATATAATAAATGCAGCATACCTCCTCGGCGATGACCAACAGATTGTTGGGAATAAGATATAATAAATTCCGGAGATATCCTTGGAACTGAATAAGATATAATAAATATTTGTCGAGCTCCATGCTGAAATGAGAATAGAATATGCATCCAAATAGATATAAAGAATAATTAAAAATAATAAAGTGCCTCGCCGATCAGTCGAGGTAGAATCATATAATGCCGAACAAGAATAAGATCTTTCAGAACATAATAATATGGCCGAGAACGTTGTCAGGCCTGAATATAAATAAGAATTATCCGAACGAATGTTGTAATTCTCCTTAAAGCTGAATAAGTATCTTGTCGAGGCATAATTGCAGAATGCCGAATAAGAATAATATTTTCCAGAACATAAGAATATGGCCGAGAACTTTGCTGGGCCTGCATATAAATAAGAATTACCCCGACCAACTATCCGTTGGGGGTGAAATATAATAAATGTTATAGTTCCCCTCAGAGATGAATATGATAATAAGTATCTCGCCGTGCTCCATGTTGAGATGAATATAGAATATGAATCCCAATGGGTATATAGAATCATTTGTGCTGGAGCAGATATCTGGGCCAGAATATAAATAAGAATTACCCCGACCAACTATCCGTTGGGGGTGAAATATAATAAATGTTGTAGCTTTTCCTCGGAGCCGAATATATATAGAGAGAAGAAATTTTTCGAGCTCCATGCTGAGATAAATATAAAATATGAATCCCAACGGATATAGAATAATTTGTGCTTCAGCATTCGTCGGCATTGAATCTTGTGCCTGTAAAAATTAATAATTTGCTCTACCATATGTGTAGGCTGAATTGATTAGTCATGAGAATAATTTACTCATCCAATCAATATATGATATGTATCAGCATAAAAATTTCAAAATATGAAATAATATGTTTTATGCCAAATGTGTGTGAGATGGACAAATTATTATCAAATATGCATCATAAATAAGACGTAAAGGTATTTAATCTCCAACAACTAATCAGGTATTAGTTGCTGTTTAAAAATATTTTTGGGGTGATCATAAGTTAAAAAGACTTAAACCCCCTGCTTTTCCCCAAGCCGAACTCGTGTTTAAAGAAATATCAGGGGTGCTTCGCATTTTTTAATACCCCAAGATTCTACTGCTGCCGACAAACGACATGGATGTTGCCGACCAACATTTAAGGATATCTCAAATTATAGAATATATGGTTGGATGACCAGAATATCTCGAATCTTTAGATCAAAAATAACATTCAATGTAAAATTTAAGCCTTGAGACTGTTAATTAAATGAATAAATATATAACCCACTAGATCGTGTGATTTCGTCAAAGAAACCTTGTGATGTGATGAACGAGGGGCCAACATATCAAATTTGTGCCCAAAGTCTTGATATGGTCATGATTGTTTTACTGATCCTCTTTTACAAGAGGTGAGTAATGATTTTTCAGGTGAGAGAAAATTATTTTTTTATATTGATCCCTTCCTATTCCCAATTTGGAGAGATAAAAATATGGTGAATGATCGAAATTATTACCAAATAAAAAATCAATCAATTTGAATTTATTGGCATAGATGGAAGATGAACCAAATTAAGTATATAATTCATAAAAGTGAATACAAAGAGACTCAAACTTGTGAATGCAAAGAGACTCAAACTTGAAGAGAGAAAAAATAGATCTGGGTCATGATTTCCATGAGAATACTTTTAATCGTCTTTAACCTTTTCCCATTCTTTTATTAAAAATATGATGGGAATTTGAATAGACATCAAATAGCTTACAAAATTTATTTCAAAATCAACAATGAAAATGATCAAATCTTATCATCGTCGCATATATTGGCATATGTAATCATTTAAAATATTTATTCCATGATATAAAATAGAAACTTGAGAATCAAGCAAAAAATTATGATTTATGAAATCTACTATTTTTCAGATTTCTAAATAAGGATGAATCTAATAGTTATGATTTAAAAATCATGAGATGCAACATTTTGCAGATAAAAATTGGACAATTAATTTATGTATATAAACATAAAAATCACGATTCAATCAAAAGATGTATGTATAATTGATTATACGTAGAGAAAATAAAAACTTAGCTTTTGGTGGAGAACAACGCTTGTAACACGTTCCCACAGACGGCGCCAATCTGTTGATGTAAAAAACTAGATCGCTCTAATTTTTCAATCACAGATAAATAAATAAGACAAAGATTTTTAAAGTGGTTCGGCTAGGAATAAAGCCTACGTCCACTGTTATGTTATTGCTGAGTGTTTGTGAAATTATTGATTACAAATTCTCTCAAGAAATTCCCGTCCCCTTGAATGAGGATGATACAAGGTATTTATAGCCTTCAGGCTGTACATGAAAGGTCCAATACATTAAATGATATACATATGAAAGGGTAATACATTTAATGCAGCGTGTGCGTCAAGAATATAATGAATAGTTGAACAGTTGTCGGTCTGGTAATTAATGATACGGCCGAGATGCAGTTCGGACCGCCTTAGTTGCTTGTTGATCAAGAGTTCCTCGGAGTGCTTAGAGTATCTCGGGATGATAGAGTTCCTCGGGGTGTCCTCCTCGTTGCTCGGAGAGAACATGACTTGGTCGGGGGAAATAAACTTCCTCATTGTTATTGTGCCATGTAGATTGACACGTGTCTTCTTATTATTGGTCCACATCAGCAGATTAAATTTGGTATCAACAGTTCCTATCTTACGCCGTACACATGCCTTACGTTGTTCAAACGAAATTCTTATTTTTCGAGAGGCATGGATGAGAGGGAGGGTCCGCCGTTTATCTTTCAAAACCAAATCTTGTTTTGGGTGGACCCTCAAAAATTTCAACTTCTAGTGTATAGTTAGTTAGAAGTTAAAATTGTAGGTTGTAAATAGTTAGTTTAATTTTTTCTTACTTTTTGTCAAGTGTAATTAGTTAAGTTTTTGGTTATTTATTTTTGTTAATATTTGGTACTAACATGTTTTGCATAATCTTTGGCATCGTACTTTTCGAAGATTTCTCCATTATGGGCAATATCTCTCTTTTCCTCTCTTTAACTTGGTTCTTGATTTACATTGAGCACAATGTCAGGTTTTAAGTTAGGGGGTGTGGGATATTCTATCCATTCATTGGTAGTTTCTTTGATTTGATTATATATTAGTTACTAAGTATGCTTTCTTAGAAAAAATTGAAAAATTTCAAAAAGACTTTCTTTCTTTTTTCTCCTTTTTTGGGCATTTTGCCTTTGTTTCCAATGATAAATTTCAAAAATTGCCCGATCCAATAGACAACTAAATGATGCATGTTTTCAATTTTAGAAGTTATTAGACTTTAGTCCTCAATTATTGATATTTTGAATAACTTCATGAATTAAACTTTAATCCCATGAGCACATGCACTTTTCTTGCTTTATTGATTTGGTTTAAGATTTTTATAACTCGGTAATCTTTGGTTGCATTGTATATACTTACACTGAGTAAGCTTTGTACCTTTCTTCGTGTGTGAGTGTATACACCTCTCTTTCCTCTTTGAAAACGTTATAGTCATTGGTAATCTCTCTGTTCTTTCATTGATCATTCATTAATTGAGTTTATATTTTGAATGTGTTACTTGAGCATGATTTTTTATATATTGTTTTGACTCGAGAATTGCGTAAACTTTATGGAATGATCATAGACCATCTTTGTTATATTACCCATATTATCCTTGAACTCACCTTATATATTTTACCTCGTCAATCCCTTTGAGCCTAAATATTAGCCCTTCATTTCATAACCCAAAATTTCGTAACCAACTCCAAATTAAAGATTAAAACCATACATATATCTTCCATACCTTTGTTTGGAATGTTACTTGGGATTGGATGATGTTGTTGTGTTGCGATTGCAATTTAGGCATATGAGAGTGAGAAAAGTAAAGAAAAGAAAAATTGAAAAAGAGAAGAAAAGAGAAGTGAAAAGTAAAAGAAAACAAAAGAGAAAAATGAGAAAAAGAAGAAAAGAAAAGAAAGAGAAAGTTGTAAATGTTGTATATAGTTCAATAATATTTGATTTCTCTCCAAATGATATATCCAATGCTTGTTTGGAACTTGTTTTCCAATTTTGATATTACTCGCATTCTTCCCATTATTCCAAGTTTTCATTCCGAACACTTTGAATCCGTATATACATTTTTTTTTTCATTTCATACCCTAGCCTATCCTACATTGTAATCCTATTCAAGTCCTATGTGATCTTATGGTGCATTTAATTTAAAAGTTGAAATAGTTTGATAATTTGTGAAAATGCATTTCGCCTCCTTTAATGAGCGGTATCTTTCATTGAGATTTCAAATTTTCATTTTATATATCGCGTTCTTCATTTGTGACATGTGTACGACCTAGTTTCCATTTACATTTACTCTTTTTGCCCGCATGTTCCGTGTGTTAACTCCATGTTTCGAGTGAATTCGCTTGATGACTGTAATGCCCGTGTGGATTGAATATATGCTTGCTTTAATTTTAATCTGATTTATTTAAGTTTTTGGCAAAGTCATTCTTTGCATGTGCTCGCTCCCCTCCCACATTTTAAGGTTTCAATTCAACGATGTTCATTTTATAATGTTAATAACACGGACGGTTGTGTGAGTTAGTCACTTTGCTAATAATGTGTGTGAAATATTTTTCGCTATTGTTGAGCTTGTCGCATGTGATTGGGAATATTTTGAGGAAACCATATAATGTTTGTGGGTTTCATCCTTGAAAACCCTCACGAGATGACACTCGCCCACTAGGGTAACCTAGGGGTTTAATTGCTTATTGCATATGCTAAATGCAATCGTGTTCCCTACGAAAGTGGCATTTTTATTTCGATATATATATATATATATATATATATACATGTTATGATTTTCTTATAGTTCTTCTTGCATTGAATTTTATTACTAGGGACTAGCAATGTGAAAGTTAAGGGGTGTGATTCGTATCAAATTATGCATTTAATTACCTTCGAACTTAGGCATTTTAGTCCCCTCGGGTACCGTAATTGCAATATTTATGCTCGTTAATCAGACAACCTTCATTTTATATGCTAATACTTTATTTGAGGTATTATTGAGCATTTATAGGTGTTACGATGCTTAGTATGAAGTTTGCACGCATTTCGATAAAGTTCTATCGCGATTCGCCCGTTCAGGAGCATTTTCGTTATTTCGCACTTCCGGATTTTGCCTGATGTATCCACGGAAATTGTAGCCCTCGGTCCAAGATTTGCGTGGTCGTGAACAATGCTCGAATCGGAGTCCGAACGAAAGAAACACGGACCTTTAATCGGAAAGAATTATAAGAGATTCATTAACAATTTAATTAATGACCTCCATGTCCCTTTTCTCTTTTAATAACAAATCAAATAATTCCTTTTATGTCCTAAAACGTTTTTTTGCAGCAAATTCAGCCACAGGCGATTTTTTGCCAAGCTAGGGTTTGTGCTTTGATTTTGGGTTCGTCCTAAATTGAGTACTTTTGTCCGAAATTGAAGCTTGGGTCGCGTGTGGATATAGTTGCGGGTCAATTGGCTCGAGTTTTTGGAGTACCCATTTTGGGCATTTCCAAGCTTTGGCCAACAATGGTGGGTTTTGGTTTCTACAAGTGAGTTTTGATTTTTTGTTGTTGGATGCGTTGGATTTGCAACAAATTGGGTTTTGCAAATGTGTCTTAGACCGTCCATGGATGTCATATCTCTGTTTGGGCATAATCGCACTTGGGTCTCGGCGATGGTGGATTTTTTGTACGAAGTGGGTGCTGCAGAATTATGTGTGGACTGTCCAGTAACTCGCGATCGATCGACGGCCAACTCCCGATCGATCGCTATTTGGGTTTTTGTCGTGGATCTAGGCCAGTATGCCTCTCCCCATTTGCGCGGTCGACCGACCTGAATTCCCGGTCCATCGGTGCTCTGCTTTTGCCGAATTCTTTTGCTGCTATCCTTTCTTTTCTATTTTTTATTTTTTTTCTTATTTCTTTTGTTGTTTAATTACAACTTAACCCTTTTTATTTTCTTTTTCCTTTTCTTTTATTAGTTAATTGTAACTTAGTATAAATAGCAAGTTTAGTTTATTTTTGTAGCTCTCTTATTTTTTTATCCTTTTTATTTCTCTTCTCTTTAGTTTAGGTTACTTTCATGGCTAGAATATATTGGGGATTTTTGTAGGAGACCTCTCCTCTCCTCCTTTCTTATTGTGTTTCCTCCATAAATGTAAGTTTACTATTCATTGTCACTTTTGCCTACTTTTCTTATCTTTGTTGATTTTTTTTCCATGCTTTATTTATTGTTTCTTACCTAGATTAATTGTGTAGTTAATTTAATTAGTTGTTTTAAATAATTATCTTAATTTATTTAATGCTTTTAATCATGTGTGGGGCTAATTTAAATTAGGGTGCGATTATTGGAACTCACGTAGGGTTGATTTGTTCCTTCGCTTTGGTTATGGAGATTTACGTATTTATTTCGAGTGCGTTGTCCTAGTTTTTACGCTAAGAAAATTTAACGGTGTATATCATGTATGCACCATATTTACGACCTTGCGTGCATAATTTCTAAGGTATTTGTTGGCGCCAAAATCTTATTAGTCTTTTATACGAATTTAGTGGTGTGACAACTCTTAATTTAATTAATTGACAAAACGAGACGCAATCCTAATAATTCCTAGTCCCATGTAATCATTTATACGCGTTAACTCAATTTAAGGGATATTAGTCGCATCCTATAGTTTTTATTCATTTATTTATTTAGTTTAAATACACTCGCCTAGTATAATCTCTTCCTTTTGTTATCTTTTCCCTTTTGTTAATAATTATCTTTTACATTTTTTATTTAGAAGTATTAAACCAATTAAATCCTAGCAACTCGTCTCTATGGATTTTCGATACCCGAACTGACCACTATACTCCCTTAAAAGAGTGTAGTCATAGTTTAGGTTTTTGCATTGAGGCGATGAACAGAAAACAACGATCGACGTTTTAACACGCGCCATTTTTCACCCTTAATCACCCTTGTTGTTCATGTTTCTCTTAAAGCACATAATACTTCTCAGTGGTATTTCGATAGTGGGTGCTCTAGGAACATGACAGGTGATGTCTCATTTTTTTCCTACCTCGAGGATTTCAAGGAAGGTAAAGTCACCTTGAGAGATGGGAGAAAATATAGCATAGTAGGACGAGGTACAATAGCGATATCAGTATTTCCTAAGCTAGAGGATGTTTTGTACGTCAAGGGTTTGAAAGAAAACCTTCTCAGCATTAGCCAACTGTGCGACGTTGACTTTGCAGTAAAGTTTGACCGGAATGAATGCAATGTTTATGATCAACCCGATAAACTTCTATTTCAAGGGGTGAGGACTAAAGATAATTGCTATGGAATTGTGCCCTAGTGTTCATTTTTCCGCAACAGCACCACGATCACTCCTATGGATTTATGGCATCAACGTTTAGGTCATGTGAACTTTAGAGATTTGGAGAAATTAACTAAAAAGGACCTAGTAGGTGGCTTTCCATCACCTGGAAAGCCTACTTTCACGATTTGTGGACCCTGTCAGTTGGGAAATCAAGTCCGTAGTCCCCACAAGAAGTTGAATTCCATTACCACTTCACGAGTGCTTGAGTTGATACACATGGATATTATGGGTCCTACTAGTATTGAGAGTTTGGGTGGTAAAAGTTATATCCTCATGATGGTAAAGTATTTCTCTCATTACTCGATTGTAGGTTTTCTGAGAGAGAAATTTGATGATGTGGAATTTCTTACGACCAAGTACCGTGTCCTATAAAATTAACACGGAGTTACTATCAATAGAATACGTAGTGACATTGACATTGAGTTTAAGGAAGCCAAAGTACATTTTTACTGTGATAGCCTCAGGATCAAACATTAATTTTTGGCCGTGAAGACTCGTCTGCAAAATGGGATTGCTGAGAGGAAGAATCAGAAGATTCAAGAGATGGCAAGATCTATGCTTCTAAGTAGTAGAGTTGCTAGGAGATTTTGGGCAGAGGCAATGTCTTCCACATACCACACGGTGAATAGGGTTTACCTTCGTCCACATACACTTAAGATGCCCTACGAATTATGGACTGGAAAGAATCCCAACCTTTCATATTTTTGTGTCTTTAGGAGTAAATGCTACATCCTACGAGATAGAGAGAAATTAGGAAAGTTTGACTCCCGGAGCGATGAGGGAATATTATTAGGATATTCATCGACTAGTAGATCTTATCAAGGTTTTAACCTGAGTACCTATAAGGTTATGGAGTCAAAAAATGCCACCGTGCAAGATGACGAATCACCAGAGTTTGTTGATTCTAATATTTTGTGTGAGGATTCCAAACATTCCTCTGATGATCCCATTGTGCCTCCCACACCCAGAGTGGATCCCATTCCTGACTTATGGGACACTCCTTCTTAGGTTCTCAAGATTCATGACCCCTACTGCTATTTTGGGAGATCCCACCCTAGGGGTCAATACTCGTTCTTAACTCGATAATATTGTTAGCTATGTTTGCTACATGTCCAAAGTTGAGCCCAAGAACTATAAGGAAAAACTCAAAGATGAATACTGGATATGTGCTATTTAGGATGAGTTGCTGCAGTTTAGAAAGAATGATGTCTCGGAACTGGTCCCCCGACCTAGTGAGACAAATGCGATAGGTACCAAGTGGATCTTCAAGAATAAGGTGGATGAGACTCGTACTATTATCCGAAATAAGGCTAGGTTAGACTCTCAAGGCTATATACAGATAGAGGATGGAGACTTTCACGAGACATTTTATCCTATTAAGAGGCTTGAGTCCGTCTGCTTATAACTCGCCATCGCATGTCATCTGCGATTAAAGTTATATCAGATGGGTGTCAAGAATGCCTTTCTGAATGGCATTGTATAGGAGGATGTTTACGTGGAATAACCAAAAGGGTTTGAAAACCATAGGTACCCTAAGCACATCTACTATCTGAGGAAAGACTTATCTGATTTGAAGTAAGCACCCCATGCTTGGTACAAGAGGATTACTTCCTATCTCTTAGCCCGTGGCTTCAAGACAAGGGGAGTTGATATGACATTATTCGTTAAGAGAGGTGACTGTGATATTTTGGTTGCCCAGGTCTATGTGGATGATATATTCTTTGGATCCATGTGCTCCCAGCATGCTCACCACTTTGAGGAGGAGATGAAGAGTGAGTTTATATGAGAATGGTAGATGAGCTTACTTTTTTTATAGGTCTCCAAGTTTATTATCTAGAGGATGGGATGTTCATCTCCCCATCCAAGTAATCTAGAGACATTATAAAGAAATTTAGTTTAGACTCCGCTAGGCACGCATGTACATCGATGGGTACCTCAACAAAGCTTATCAAGGACATTTCAGGTAAGGACGTAGAGCAAACCTTGTATCGGAGTATAATAGGTAGTCTTATCTACTTGATTACGAGTCGTCCCGACATCGCCTTTAGTGTTAGAGTCTGTGCGCAATATCAGGCATCCTCGAAAGAGTCACACTTACTCACTCTTAAACGTATTATTAAATACGTGACTGGGACTCTCTCACTTGGTATTTGGTATTACTTTGATACCAATGACCGTTTATCCGCGTATTCGGATGCTGATTGGGACGGGGATGCATATGGATGTAGGAGCACTTCTGGTGGGTGTTTATTCTTTGGTTTTGCTCTTGTCTCTTGGTTGATAAAGATGCAAAACTCCATCTCTTTGTCCACTGCGGAGGCTGAGTACATAGCTGGTGGGAGTTATTGCACACAAATTTTATGGATGAAGCAGATTTTTTGAGGATTATGGGATATCACCCACCATGACTATATCCTATGATAACATGAGTGCGATACACATATCCTGTAATCCAGTCCAGCATTCGCGCACCAAGCACATTAGGATACGCGAACACTTTATCTGTGCGCTTGTAGAGGAAAATGTCATTTCCTTGAGTTTTGTATCTACCGACCTCCAGTTAGCCGATATTTTTATGAAGCTTTTAGATGCCCATAGATTTGAGAGTCTTAGGAAGTCTTTAGAAATTTGCACAGTTGACTGAGGGGTGGTCACCATGTCTAGAGTAGGATGCATTTTTCATGTTCATATCATCTGATTCCTATCTCTAGATTGTATCATTTGTATCATTATTTATTTTTTTGTTTTGAAAAATTCAAAAAGATTTTTATTTTATAATTTTTTTTGTGAAAAACATAAAAAGATTTTTGTATTTTATTTACACCATTTATGGATGAACATTTAAGATAGTCATAGTCACAACTTCATTCCATATTCCACGTGACTGTTTGATAATGATTTGAGATGCTACATCATTTCATCCATGGGATTTACATTGTTTGGAGTCTTTGATATGTGATAAATGATATCTTCTACATGCTTGTCTCCTTATCTCCTTTATTGCACACATGCACGGTATTAATTGAGTATTTTACTTGTCGATCAGATATTGGCTTGAGTGTTTCCATCTCAATTCTGTCTATACAACGACCAAAATGCGATAAAACTTAACAAGATAGTACTGCATGTAAAAATCGTTTGCCGTGAGTACTTAATTGCAATGAGTGAATCATGGGAAAGGGCTGCGAGAGTTCAAAATTAACTCATTATGAAAGCCACCATTTGAAAAGAGACCGAAAAAATTAAATGGCAATAAAAAGAAAGCTATGCCAAATCAAATGGGCTAATAGGTTTTAGTTTCGTCACCTTAAAAGAAAAATATGACGTATAATTATTTATGAGGGAGTTTGTATGGAAATAAATGAAAAATGAGTTTGCGCGTCCTTCTAAGTCATGTAAAAGCATTACAACATTTTGGACGTTATTGGTGTGGAAATCCCTTTGAGGTTTGATTTGTTGATTTGATTGGGGCAATTTCTTTTAATTCCAAAATTTTTACACCGAAGGAAGATATTGAGTTCATTCATTAGGAATATCGAACATTCATCGTGCACAGATGTTATGGTTGTATGCATTTATTTTCCTATCAAATTTGTTCTCATCTCTACCTTTCCGCTGTCACCGACTTGGTGGTTTTGGTGTTCTTTCAAGGTGTGATTTATTGTTGTATATTTTGTAATAAATTTTTTGAAAATTTCAAAAAGATAAAGTTTGATTACCTTGTGCCATTCTCCATTTGCATTTTCTTTATGTTCTTCATATTTGTCTATTTGGGGTCATCATAAAAAGGGGGAGAACGAATTATGGGGGAGAATTTTGTTTGATTTTATAGCGATTTGCTTGAGCGTAATTGATACTTACCTTTGCTTATCATTATATTTTAAACTGTTGTGCATCACGGGTATTGTTTCGTATCTCATGTGTGTAGGTACTTAATTGAGGATTATTTTTTCACACACCGATGATGACAAAGAAAGATTGAAGAGTTGGAAATCTGAAGATGTTGAAGTTTGTTTGAAGACATGTCATTTAGTATTTCCAATTTTTGGGTTTAATGGGGATATTAAGTTATATGTCATTTTGTTTTTGTTTGGGTAGCATAATTCGGATTTTTTATGTATGTACCGGCATAGGCATATGGGGAGATTTGTCAGAACATGATTTTAAAACTGTCCAAGTTAGAATCTAAGAATATTATCAGTCCTAAATCATCGTCAGTATGTCTGATACCACTACATTCAGCACGTCAACATGATCATCCATGACGAACTTGATCCGAATCTATACATCCATTATCTTCATACGTGTATCATGCAACATGCAACGTACTCTTCAATCGTTCCCACTACTCCACTCACGATTATGGTAAAATAATTTATTTGGAGTGTTTACTATTTACATAAATATTTGAGAAAAATTTATAAATTATTTTTAAAGGGATGGAACATTTTTACTTCGCAAAATGATTTTTTTCTACGTGTAGTGGCGACGAGAAAAAATCTCGCTGACGTCGTTAGAGCGAGATTGGCTGGTCGTTCGTGTGACATAGCCATCTCGCGCGAAGTCGTTCGAGCGACGTGGAATATCGTTCAAACAACACCTCAACTTCATTCGAGCGATGCGTCGAATAAATTTTTGTATTTAAAGTAGTGCCATTTTAAACGTTTTCCAAGTCTTTTAGCACTGACGTTTCTGCAAATATTCTGCCCAGAAACAACCTTCGTTTTTTCAAGATTTAATACCTTTTTGATTTACAAATCCTTCCCAAACATATGTGTGAATCTTTAAACCCTAGATAAAATTGTTCTACTCATATTGGAGTAACCTTGTGGAGAAGAAGGGTCTTTATCCACTACTGATATTGGAGTTCTTACGGGACCTCTTAGTGACAATGCCGCCAACCATGAACCGACGTCTGTGGATATTCGTACGTCAAAATTGTATTTTGCTGTAATTGTAAGTCGTTACATATTATAGTGAAACAAATGATTTTTCCCCTTTGGGGGATTTTTCCACTTATTGTGATTGACTTTGCATGATTTGTTTGATTTATTTAGTCTGTCACAATTTGGTTGCAAGAGTTAGGATTTTCGGGATTAAAATTGGAATTTAATTAAACAGGTTAATCATTGATTACTGGCACACTCTCAGCACTAAACACATTGACATTATCCATCATTTCATTAGTGATCTTATTAATGACAAGGTCATGTGTTTAATTTATCCTTATAACCATTATAAATTAGAAAATATTTTAACCAAACCTCTTAATTTGAATACTTTTGAATACTTAGATCTTAAATAGGTATTTGTATTATTGATTGATTTCTTAGTAACATGTTTAGGATATTTAGCTACACTATATATTTTTTTATATATCACATGGAATATTCATTTGAGTTAATTGTATTTCTTTACAAGCACATATTTTTTTTTATACAATCATTTATATGATCTTTAAACTATACTCCTTGACATATCTTGTATGCTAAATGGCTTATTTTAAATATTTTCCTTTTCTTTTGGAAATGTGATACATGCTTTATGAGATGATTTCTATTTTCTCTTAAGTTGTATAAACTTTGAGAAAACGTTTATTGATAACGCATACTTCTATCTTGTGTCACGTTACATCGAACTAGGCATTTACCCTTTATGAGCTATTATAAGGGTTTATGGTCTTCAACAAAGTGTTCAAAGCTTCATTGAACTTGTGAAATAGTGTGTAAACTCCTTAAAGATGTGTATATGGAGTATGGTCTTTTCATGATGTGGAGAAAGATGAAAAATATTGTCTATACAAAAATAATGATAAAATAAGTGTATATGGATGCAATTATTGAATGAAATATGCTATGGTTTATCCGAATATACTGTCCCATTTTTGTTTTGAGTGTAATCCACCACTTGTAAAATAAATTTGAAGAAAATCAACGTCTCAAAGATTTTCATCAATTAGAAATTGAGTAACACAAAGGATATTCTAGGAAAAGGTTTTAATCAAAACTGATTATCCATGGGGAAAAGTGGTAATTGAAAATGATCCCTAAAAACTGTGTTGAAATTTTTTGTAGAATTGAAAATTTTCATGATTTGTTTTATGATTCAGTAAGACTATAGTATACTCACGTGACCCACAATATTATGAATTGTCTTATTCCTTGCTATAAAATACATTTTGAGTATAATACAAGAGGTTTCCAAAAAGATTAATCAAACTCAAAGAAAATCATGCATGATTTTCCCCAAGTTAATCACTTAGGATAAAGGTATTTGTCTAGCAGACTTAGATTCACTCTTACTTAAACTTATTTTCATAGTTGCAAAAATATTTCTCATTTAATATTGTGGTTTTATTTTGAGATTTCAAAATATGAGGATTCTGTATTATTCCTATATAAAAACTTATGTTTTTAGTCCATCCTTTTATTTAGAATTGGTTGAAGATGTTAAAATTTTGTGTTTTGTGAAAAATAGAAAAAATAGGGAAATTTATATTTTCATCCACGGCATTGCTTGTTGGAGGTTCGATGCAATACAACATGATTTTATGTTAGTGATGGTCTGCCTCATTGGTCGCAGCCATATGGAAACTAAGTCGGTGTAAAAGTCTGTCACAACTCATGACCTTATTCGCTGATGGTTTTATTTAGTGAAATGGACTTTATGCCAGTGAAGGTACCATCTGGCTGGTCACGACCTAAGGTAACCGTAGTTCAAAGTATCTAGTTACATTCACCACCTAGTTCGATGACCCTTCACATTAGCGAGAAAAGACTTCATTGCAGCTAAAGTGCCCGCGAGTTGTACTTTGATTCTTCACTTTTTAAAATCGTTTGACGAAAATTTCATTGGAAGTTGTGCCTTGACACAATATTTTTTTTCAACCAACAAAGAATGTTTCTTGGCCAATGATAGATCTTCACTTGAGTGTGTACCCACTTGTCCTCATAGACAAATAATGCACATACTCTTGCGAGGCATCTTCTTCCTTGTTGATTTAGGAGAGAGCATTTAAAGATGAAAAAATCGATTCGACATATTTTCGTTTTATTCTCTTGTGTGATTTTCAAACGTTTTGATTCATTCTGGAATCATGAAAAGTAAAACTTTAGTACTCAAGATATCTTTAACAAATCATTTTTCAAATACTATTTGTTCTTAAGTATGGCCTTCTTCCATGATTTAAAGAGAAACTAAAGCTTTTACACATATTTTCAACCATAGGATATCCTCACACAATCTAGTTGTATTTGGTGGTTACCAAGCTGTTCTTTTGACTCTGAACATAGTGTTATTACAATTTATAAAAGATTTTGATTCCATGAGACTTGAAGAAATTGAATGAGTCAAAAACAAGTTGAAATTGTGTAGCGTTCTCTATTTTTGGCACTCTCCTCGGAGAATATGGTGGAAAAGAGTTGATAGTAAGTCAATGCATTGTTTAATTGTAAGTCATTATCTTTTATTTATAATACTTTAGCACCATTCATTTATCATTCATTTTGGCCCACGACTTTTTTTCCCTAGTGGTTTTTTTTCCCCATACATCTAGTGTGCCTAAACTCACCTGCCAAGTGGCAGGACCAGGGCTATACCGATCGAAAATTCCTTGGGCCTATAAAAAGGTGGGCTTGACCTCATTGCAAAGGGAGCCCATAGCTGAAATACATCACTCTCAGCGAACCCAGAAAACCTCTCTTGAAGTCAGCGTGATTTCCACATCCAAATCCCTTTCCAGCCTTCGCTTTTCATCACCCTTTTCATAAAACTTGGTGAATTAAGTACCCTCCATCATCATCCAAGTGCAAGGGCTGCTCTCCAACATCCAAGATCAAGCTCAAGATCTCCAAGAAGGCCCAACTGTTTCAACTCTCTCCTTAAATTCTCATAAATTGGCATTAACTTGTTTCATTACTTAGCACTTTTATTATCTCATATCACATATCCTAATATACTTTTTATTTAGTATTATTGCAGATCTCTTATTTTCATATAAATAAAAACTCAAAAAAATAAGAAAAAAGAGGATTTGCTCATAAATTCCAAACGGGAATTCTCACACTTTTTTCACAACTAAAACACTTTTTTACATACACACACATACAAGATAAGTCCCCGATCGGATTTATGGGATAAATCTCACCCCTTGTTTTGCATACGAACTACGCATACTTTGATGCCTCTATAGGCTACGTAGGCGTCTCAGGGTAAAACCCGAGAATTGAGCCCTTTTTCTATTTTTCTATATTCTTTAGACTTAATTCTCTCAAATTCTATGTATTTACATATATATATTTTCTCTCAATGGTGTATTATTCCACATGCGTTATAATCCCCTTATAATAATCGACGCTAGGATAATCGCATAAATCCCATTTTCTAATATTACTTTTAGGAACATTGCTATGGATGACTAGCTTTATCTCTTCCATGATACAAGCCGATGATTCCTATCTCCACTACATACACACATGAACACATATCACAGGGGAAAAAGAGGAAAATAGCAAAAAACCCATGAGATACCGTAAGGGCAGAATGGGTGCCTAACACCTTCCCATTTCGTAACCTAGCCTCCGGACCCTTTTTAAATCATTTTAGTTTCGTATGTATGAGTGTATCTTTGGATGCTGTCCTTCGGGATGGCTCCCTTTTCTTTTGTCTGTTTTGAGTAAAATGGACTGACGACTCTATCTCTCTACATTATTTACCTCATTCACTGACGCTGGCCAAAGTTCTCCTGAGAGGGACGCGCGAGGCCTATAGGTATCCTCTCCCACTGCACCGCGAGGGGATATATCCGGGGATGGCCAACGTAGTCTTCTTTATAATCCTGGACTCTCATGCCATAATAGGGGTGACCTCAACTATGGTCATCATTATTGAATATATCCTCTAACCTCAACTGAGCTTTGCCTCCTGATGTCCGCCCAACGGCCCTCATCTGTCATACTTCACTGTTCGAACATGACCGAATGAAAATAATATTCACTAATATATATATACATTATAGCAGGAGAATGAAATCCAACCATAGAAATCAAACAATCCTAAACATAGGGCTATATATCAAATAAAGCAACGCTGGAAGCATAATAAGCCGCACAGATACTAAAAGACTCTAGTCCCTTGATCGTGTTGGAAACCGAGCATCCGTGTAAATATGCTAGTCGTTGTTATCGATTTTCGACCACAATACCAAAAAAAACTAAACTTTAACTACACTCTTATGTAGTATATTGGCGAGTCTGGGTATCGAATCCACAGGGAATATTTGATAGATTTTAGTTGATTTATTACTTCAAAAAATAAAGTGTAAAAGATTATGATTGAGTGAGAAAGGAAAAAGAGAGAAATAAAGATGTTAACTAAAACTAATTGGAAAATTAAGGTAGGGACACAATCTCCCAACCCTAGAGTATTGATGGTATAAAACTAATCGTAAATTTAAGTTATTAATTAGACCCAGAATTTAGTACTCCCAAGCATTACGTATATGAGGTTCAAGCCCACACCATACTTAATCAGATGACGAGTAAATCGGTATTGCGATAGTTACACTCGAATTGCATTCTGAAGCATCCTGGTTACCCAGAAGAAAACGAGATCCAAAGATCTAAAATTATCGCGTTTCTACGCAATATGGTCGTAATAAATCATTAAATTTTGAGGACTAATTTTATACACATGCAACTACCACATCAGGTTGGGTTCATGCATTCCAACCTTTAAAAACCAAGTCTAACATGAGAAATAATAATAAAAGTGCTGGAAATAAAAGTTACCAAGATTGAAGAACAAGAACATGAAAGAAGAAATCAAAGATTGAAGAAAAATTAAAAAAGCTCTTGAATTAATGGTGCAAAGTATGTAAATTCTTTTTTGAGATGTTCCTACTTGTTATGGAGCTTTTACATCAATGAAATCTTAATAAAAAGAGTCCCAACGACTAAATATATAGGCTAGAGTTCGTTTAGAAGAGTCCCCAAAACACAAAACTCATTTGGCTAAAAGATAAGGACAAAATAAAAATCTCGTATATGGCAATTTGTCACACTTAGAAAGCGTGACTAATTTTGTAATGGATCCGGTGCGTGACAAATGGGAGAACCGATTCTTTTTTCTCAACTTCGGTTCGGTTTGTCCTTAACAGTTTTTTCTTGAATTTATTTCTCAACTTCAAATGGGCATAACTTCTTCACCGTAGCTCGAATTGGGATGCCGTTTTTTCCAATGTTCTTATAATTGAAATAACTCAACTCTATACTTGGCCCCACCTCCGGACTAATGCTAAAAAATTACAAAAATTCCCTTCAACTCCCCGATTCTTGGTTTCTTTCACTATTTTGAGTTCTCTTTTCCATCTTTCTTGCATGAAATACCTGTAAAACACATAAGAGATACAAAAAATACGAAATAATTGCCAAAAAGGGATAGTATCATAAATATGAGACAAATCCAAGCTATTTACACCGCACGGGATCATAAAAATACTGAAAGTAAGGGGATAAATATGAAGAATTTATGCCTAATCAAACCCCCTAACTTAGAACTTTGCGCGTCCCGAGCAATGTAAAAGAAAAAGAATAAATGTACCAACTCTTCTAAACACTTTATTGGGATATAATACCTCTTTCGCGGGCAATCGATTGCATTTAGCGTATGCAGCAAGCCGTTAAACCCCTAGGTTTCCCTAGTAGGACGAGTTGTGTCTCGTGAGGGTTTGCAGTGAATATTCCCACAAAACTCGTTACTGACTCAAAAAATCAAAATACTTAAAAATTGTAAAAATTAAACTCCCCAAAAATGGTCACCTTAAAATCTTATTTAAGAGTCTCAAGTCATAGTGTGTGTGTGCGAAGCCAAAAATTGAACCGCTAACTTCCATCGATTGATCATTACGTTACGTTTTGAAAATTCGTTTTTATTCAAATGCTCACGGGATGCTCTATAGAACGAATCTATCGAAATATGGCTATTCTCTCGGTATACGTGATTTATAAAGAGTAAATATAATGGACGCAAAGTCATGCACACAAATTAAAAGACGAAATTTTTTGGGTGAAAAGATCTCTTCATCGGAATACGGTCATAGGGAAACGGGAAACATCATCTCTTTTTCACGCCATGTAATCTCCTTTATTATCTTTTGGTGTCTTAGCTCTCCAAGAGGTAAGTAATTTCGCAATTCGAACTCGGTTAGGACTTTTTCGAGTTTTAAGGTGTAATGGGTACAAGGAAATGGGTTTGAAAAATTTGGAATTGGAAACTATTCTTAAGATGTCCATGAGTACTTTTTCGAGATTTTGCTCATTTTTTTTTCTTCTTTTTCTATTTTTCACGCTTTTCTTTTCTTGCTATTTTTGTTGAGCCTTCTTCTATTTTTTTCTTGCCCTTTTTTCTGCACTTTTCGGACTAAAATTTCTGGGATTGTCCCCTTTTCACAATTCCGGGTTAATTGGGTTTTTCGGATTATCAAACGAAAAGGAAAAAAATTATTAGGCTCAAATTGGGTTACAAGGGGATGATTTTTTACGACTTTTTATGGGTAATCTTTTTGGGTAACAAACGATGGCCTACTTTATTGTCCAAATGCGAGTTGTTTTACCATATTGTCTCGAGATTAATTTAGTTTAGAGATATTTAAGTGCATGTTATTCAAGATAATATCTTACACATTTCCCATAGCCGATCACAAATAATAAAATAGAGATCATCAAAGACTTATTATAAAACACTGAAAAGAACATTGAGTTAATCATGAACTCAAACTGATTTAAAAACTCAAAAAAATCGATAGGCTCGAAATCTCACCGGGTTGATTAATTGCCACACTTATTCGTTAAGTCGTCAATTTTCGCTCAATTTCCATCTTTGGTCAATTTCGGCTTTGTGCATTTTGAATTTTACAATTTGAGACAGAACAAATGTGACGTTTTTGAAGCTTTTAAATTCCAATCTTTATTTATTTTGAAGAAAAATATTTTTGGCCTTTTTCAAAATTTTTCAATTTTTTTGTCTTTTCAACATTTTTCAATTTTTTTTGAAATTTTTGAAATTTTGTTGAAAGAAACACACTTGGAAAGAACATGTGATCGAATCAATGAAACTAAACAATAAATGTGAAGAATATCCCACACCCCTTAACTTAAATGTTGCATTGTCCTCAATGCGAATCAAGAACACAACATAAAGAGAAGAAAAGAAAGATATTACCCAAAATGGAGCGATCCTCGAAAAGTACGAGTCCATTGAATCTACAAAATATGTTAGAACCAAGCATATCAAAAAGTATAACAAAAACTCTAAACAAAAATAAAATAAAATAAGCTAACTATTGTACAACCTACGATTTGAAATTCTAATAAGTTATACACTAGAAGTCGAAAAATTTGAGGGTCCACCCAAAATACAATATGACTTTAAGGGATTAATGGTGTACCCTCACTAGGATGCATGCCTCCCGAAAAGTAAGGATTTCGTTTGAACAATGGAAGGCATGTGTGAGATGGAAAAATGAACCATCTGCAATTAAAAATTTTAATGGGATGATGGGGGTTTTGAATGCTAGGTGGGACAAGTACAATTGAGATCCAAGAAAAATATAATCACCTCCCAAAGATTTTTCAAGTAGTATGGGGAGAGGGGCACACAAAAAGGATTATATTATATTTGAAAACAATTCTAGCAAAGTGTCTTTGTCGGTAAAAGGTGTAAACATTTCCGAATTTTTAACCGACTCATAGGAATCTAGCGGTACTTCTAATGGTTCAATAACGGTGAACGAAAATGGTGATGAAATAAACTCAATCTCAAGTGATTCATCATCACTTGGAGATTGAATTTCAAGGGAGCACGACTCACTTTAAATAAGATGTTCTTAAAAAAATTTAGGTGACACACAAGTCTCAACCTCATCTTTGTTTTCCAAAATAGAACGCACCTCATTGCAAAGTGAGATCATTTTAGTAACAAGACCAGTATCCATCATGCTTTAGGTGGAAAGAAAATAGAGTACTTGTTTGATTAGAAAAAAACATTCTTTCTTTCAAAGTAGGATTACTTGGCTCTATAACCTCAGAAGAAAAGTCATCATTGGATTAGAATAATTCATCCAACTCTTTCTCCCAAAAATGATTTTTTCCTGATATTTGTTTTCAAGCCTTTCATATTCATGAAGTAAAAGCCCCTCACCCACTTTAATAGGACGAGGTGGAGATTCTTAAAAATAAAAACATTGAAAACGATTCCCATATGAACCATTATAATTATCGAACTCACTATAAAAAGACATGGTTACCGAATAGTTTGTAAACGGACACTCCACGTAAAGAGGTGTGCGGTTAAGGATTCAACGTTTCTTGGCGCTCAATTGTGCAAGCCTGCAAAAAAAAATTAAAAGAAAAGAAAAATATCTTGCGAAATAGTAAATCAATTATAATCTATAACAAAAACATTCCCCGGCAACGACACCATGTTTACCGTGTTGGAAACCGAGCGTCTGTGTAAATACACTAGTCGTTGTTATCGGCTTTCGACCCCAATACAAAAAAAACTAAACTTTAGCTACTCTCTTATGGAGTATAGTGGCGAGTCTGAGTATCGAATCCACATGGAATGTTTGATAGATTTCAATTTATTTATTACTTCAAAAAATAAAGTGTAAAAGATTATGATTGAGTGAGAAAGGAAAAAGAGAAAAATAAAGAAGTTAACTAAAACTAATTGGAAAATTTAGGTAGGGACACAATCCCCCAACCCTAGAGTATTGATGGTATAAAACTAAACGTAAATTTAAGTGATTAATTAGACCCAGAATTTAGTACTCCCAAGCATTACGTATATAAGGTTCAAGCCCGCACCATATTTAGTCAGAGGACGAGTAAATCGGTATTGCGATAGTTACACTCGAATTGCATTATGAAGAATCCCGATTACCCTGAAGCAAACGAGATCCAAAGATCTACAATTGTCGCGTTTCTACGCAATACGATCGTAATAAATCATTAAATTTCGAGGACTAATTTTATACACATGCAACTACCACATCAGGTTGGGTTCATGCATCCCAACCTTTAAAAAACTAGACTAACATGAGAAATAATAATAAAAGTGCTGGAAATAAAAGTTACCAAGATTGAAGAACCAAAACATGCAAGAAGAAATCAAAGATTGAAGAAAAACCGAAAAAGCTCTTGAATTAATGGTGCAAAGTATGTAAATTCTTATCCTAGATGTTCTTACTTGTTATGGAGCTTTTATATCAATGAAATATTAATAAAAAGAGTCCTAATGACTAAATATATAGGCTAGAGTTTGTTTAGAAGAGTCCCCCAAACACAAAACTCTTTTGGATAAAAGATAGGGACAAAATAAAAATCTCATATCTGGCAATTTGTCACACTTAGAAAGCATGACTAATTTTGTAACGGATCCGGTGCATGACAAATGGGCGAACCGGTTCTTTTTTCTCTGCTTCAGTTCGGTTTGTCCTTAACAGTTTTTTCTTGGATTTCTTTCTCAACTTCAAATGGGCATAACTTCTTCACCGTAGCTCGGATTGGGGTGCCATTTTTTCCAGTGTTCTTGTAATTGAAAGATATTCAACTTTCTACTTGGCCCCACCTCTGCACTAAGGCTAAAAAATTATGAAAATGCCCTTCAACTCCCCGATTCTTGGTTTATTCTCTTTTCCATCTTTCTTGCAAGAAATATCTATAAAACACATAAGAGATACACAAAATATGAAATACTTGCCAAAAAGGGTTAGTAGCATAAATATGAGACAAATACAAGCTATTTACACCGCACGAGATCATAAAAATACCAAAATTAATGGGATAAATGTGAAGAATTTATGCCTAATCAAACCCGATGCTCTGATACCACCTGTAACACCCCGCCTAATTAAATACCGGGTGATCACTCTTTTATTAAATTAAATCAAAGTATCCTGTTGGTTCATTCTTAACATAACTGTCAAAAATAATTTTCTTTATAAATCACCTAATAAATAATTAAGCTAAGTGTCAAAATAATTAATTTTAAAGATTAAGTTCCCCGATTATACTTTAATATACGAAACCATTTTCATGAACATGAATAATATTAAAAACAAACCATCAAAGTGAAGTAAACCTATTAGATAGATCGACCAAATTAAATATCCCACATCACAGGACAAATTAATATTCAAAAGCAATCCCAACTAAAATGGGATACTGAAATAAATAAAGAGTACAAATCTCCCTGAGCTAAATATACATAAAAATGACTTAATAGGAGTGTGGGAAGATAAGGATGAAGTCGTCTACTGCAAGGACCTACAACTCCCACACTAGCTGCAGCACGTCAATAGTCCAAAATTCTAAGCCTGACGCCCCTGTGACTGGGCACCTGTAATATATGTATATATATAGAGAAATAGGAGATAGCAGGAAACGGGTTAGAGCCCAAGAGTAAAATAGCTTTTAAAATTGTTTAGCAAGTATATAAAATGCTTACCAGTTGATATTACATACATTTTAGTGCCTCGACCCTCACTTGAGAATTCTCACCTCTCAACTAATGTGCACGCCTAACGTATTACTGAATTGTCCCATATAAAGCTAACCCAGTTAAATAGTGTAACCCAATCTCCTCTCACCAATCCTGACCCTCATGATCGCATAACTATGATTTATATATGACAACTTTTCTTATGAATTTATCAAACCAGTTATGTACATCTCAACACAGCTTTAGGTTCTCAAAGACTTAATTTATTAAATATCAATTCTTCAATGTTATCTACTTACAAGCACAGTAGAGGAATTACAGGTATATATATATATCACTCATATAGTATACATATTAATTGACACCCCACATAAAATCTATGGTGCTAGCATACTCTGCTATCAAGTCCCCGTACCTCTCATACAAAGGGAAATACTAGTTCGGAATCACTCTCGAACTGTATTAACACAAAACACACATTATGGAGGCGAAGCATAGTTCCGAGTCTCTAAGAGGTCAGCACATACCCTCATATCTATTAGAACCATCTGACTACCATTCTCGGGTATCCTGTACCAAGAACACTATGTTCTAGGGTACAAGCCAATATTCCCCATAACGGTCCAATCGAGATAAGACTATCCCTGCGCGGAAACCTCCTTGAAAGCAAGTAGCACGAGTATGATTACACATAGATATTCACATACTATATATATATATATATATACATGTAATCATATATATATTCACACTATTCAGCTAGTTACACCCACGACCCATAATATAATCTAACCATACGTGGACCATAACACCCGAGTCCTACGTATCTTTATGTCATTCTTTTATTTTCTCAGTTACCGCAAGTTCTTAAGTACTTTTCATCTCTAGAAGTATTTCATCTTAATAAGTATAAAATTAGTAGGTATACACTCTCTAATCTACTGATCTAAGTCACTCTTAATTCCCAGAAAACTTGATTTAATATACTCACGATCTTCTCCCCATTTCATACCTCATAATCCCATGGTTGAATCACATATGAATCGTATCACTCGAACCTTGCCTACAACCCTACTGGTCTTTCCTAAGTCCCATTATGGTATATAAATGATGTATAGGGGTTCCCACAAAGCGACATAGGGTTAATCATTAAGAAAAATAACAAGCTTCAAAATCCAGGAGGGGTCGATCGATCGAAGGGAGGGGGTCGATCGATCGATCCAGTCGATCGATCGACATTTAAGGTTGATCAATCGATCTCCTAGTTGTTTTCCAGATTCTTCATGTACTATCTTACAGGTTTCATCACCAAAAATCCTCAAAACCTCTATCAATTTCTCCCAAACTCCCAACCAAGCATCACAAATGTTATATTAACAAGTATAAACAATTTCTAAAAAAAAACCTTGATTAAATCTACAAGGAATCGTCATTACATGGGATCAATTCAAGAAGCTATCACAAACCCTAGTTGATGATATAAATTCCAGAACTTCTTAATCATTACCATATTTCTTTGTCTAAATATCATGAAAATTAATAATTATGGTTCTACACATAATAAGGATATCAACCTCGTATGGTTTCTACTCAAACCTATTAATTTAATTCTTCCAATTACATGAAATCTCCAAGAAGCATGTAATGGTCTCTCCTATTCTAACATGGATGTTGTATCAACATAAAAACAGCAAGATAGATACTTGCCTCGAGAATATAAGTCCGAATCTATGAGATTTGATGATGTGGTTGTGTTCTCCTTCCTCCAATCTACACTCCGACGGTATTTGTGATGACAATGGTGCAACTATGGTGGCTCTAGCCTTGGGGAGTTCCTCAACTTCCTCGTCTAATGACCTCTGTGAAATGTGCATGTTCTAAACCTAGAAGAAAACCTCTAACACCTTAAATACTTCTCTAATTTTCATAGTTAATTAAATCCCAAAAATAAAATTACCAAAATGCCCTCCCGGGATGTCAGTTAGGCCTAAAAATGCCCCGGGACCAAAACTAAACCCCCAGTTACACTTTTCTGACTATCTCACCCCCACTAGACACATTGGCGCACTCAAAATGATCATACAGGTGAATTAGAATTAATTCACTTTTTATCCCATTAATTTAGTTACACAGGCGCGTCCCGACTTAATTTCTATGATTATCGTATTATTGACTCACGACAATTTTAATGAATTCAATCTCATATATTACTTTACTCATCTAGCAATATTCAACATAATTCTTACCAATAATTACTAACTCTCGTCACGCTAGTAAATATTCAAAATAAAAAAATTTGGATTAATATTAAATCAATTTATCCCAATTGAATTTAATTAATGGAAATACAGATAAGGGGCAGTACATAAAATACCTCTTGTTCGACCACGGACTATGTCAACTTTGAATCACCTTTATCGTAGTACGTAGGATCACTCGAACTTTCATCCAAGTTAACAAGTCCATCTCTGACATATTTACCATTTGTCTATATGATCTACACACACACACATCTCACACTCCACTGCACAGTCTAAGTACATACTAAATATTTTCATTTTATTATTTATTTTATGCCATAACATGCTTAAATCAATGTTCCATATCTACATTTGAGATCGTAAAGGAGGAGCGGGTGCCTAACATCTTCCCAATCCATAACCCACTCCCTAGACCTTTGACTCTCTGGTTAAACATTCAGACCATTTTCCATCACTAGGTCTCTACGGGGGACTACCTCCTCTTTTGCCTATTTTTTGTAAAGTATATTGGCGACTCCATTTTCATCTATCCCTTTTTTCCAAAAAATATATCTTTACCCAATCAAGGCGGTAACCGCGCGTAGCTAGCCGACGATCGGGTGAAAAGGTAGGGGCTCTCACAATGGAAACTCTATTGGGCACATTTTTTTATTAAGAGAACTGAACTCAAATTAATGTAGATATTTATTTCATATTGTTATTATTGTGCATTCCTATATATTATGTTCGTTATTATTCATTCTTATTCTTTTTGGATATTTGACTAGGTAGATAAATATTGGTATTGTATGCTCCCTAGGGATAAGGTTACACCCTATATGTCCCTTGAACCTTGTTTGTGACATGTATGCCAAGATAAATAATAGTCTGAATTGAAAATAGCTCATGCGAAAATAAATAAAAGACTTTACAAAAGACGTACACTACTTCACTGCATAACATCTTCATATCACTACATACCCCATTACCCTGGAAAACCTAGCTATGGGGCTTGGGTCTAATCAATGCGGTCCCTTAGCGATAGTTTTCACTTTTCTTAGCCTCATACCCTCGACATGTATAGAGTGATATTTTCTCAGTGAAAATCACTCGCGTACCTCTAGTATATCGAGTTATCTCTCCCATATATTGTCCTCACAAGGTATATCATATCCAAATAAAAAATCCAAGATATTCGTCAAATGGTGACATGTACCCAAAAGGGATTTATATCACCCGAGAAAGTTTGGTAACATAGGATGGGACTCCAATATTCGAGCAATCCATTTACTTTTCCCAGCTCTGAACCAATGGTCATGAGTTGAATGAGGAGTATAGTGGGAAATGGAACATCATCCAAGCTTATAAAAAAACATGCTTATTTAAACTCATTATTATTCCTCTTAAAATAACTTTAAGGAAAAAAATCATAAATCCAAAATTTCATATAACTTTGCAATCACCATCTTGGACAATGGACGGAAGTCACATCTCTCAAACCCTGATATCTCATAATTTAGACAACATGCAAAATGAAAAAGCCGTGTTAGTAGCTGACATTCTGCTTAGTCTAACTTCTCTGAGGAGTGAAATGTCCACCCTAAGTCAGGATCATTCCAAAAATGATTAGATAATACCGAAGGAGATGGAGAAAATCTGCACCCTGTCAATGTTATACCCGACCATCCATAGTACAAGCTATTAACATCCCCCCGGAGATGACTACCGAAAGAGGAATTATGGATAATGTAGTAGAGGTTCCAACGGATATTAGACACCTTATAATGGAATTATAAACACTCTGGAAGAATTTTTGATAGCTCCGACTTGTTGACGATCTTTTCGACATCAAACATCTAATTTATTACCCTAATGCCAGACTACCAGAAAAGTTCAAGATGTCGAATATCGAGAAATTCATAGGAATGGGACCGCCGATAGTCCACCTCATGGGATAATTATTTGGGAACATCTTATTAGGAGGATCATTCAAATGATTATTATTCATTGATGATGGGAGGACGACCAACTGGAGCGATATTTTTCAAGAATTCATAAAGCATTATAAGTATAACGATGAGTTGGAAATTACTCACTGAGACTTAAAAATGATAAAGCAAGACATTAGCAAACACCTGGGCACTTTTATCAACTGTTGGAGAAACACGTTTGCTTATATGGTGAACCGAATCTCAGAAGAAGTGGATATTGCGAAGAGGAATATGATTTAACCATACTGAGATCGACTAAAAACATAGTATTTATGCCACTTTAAATCATTGATGGATTTGGTAGCACCGCTGAAGGATGATATCATGAACCAACCTCCCAGGAGTGAGATCGACAAACGAATGAATGTCCCTTCATTTACAAATATGAGTACCGACAAATCGAATAGGGTTGCCATCAATGACATTTAAACCCTAACACCTTCACCTCCACATTGGAATGTTGAGAGAGTCAATCACACATTCCATCCACTGTACTCTCCCATAGGTACATTTTATCAAGCCCTAAAGAAGAAAGGACTCCTAAAGCTCCGAGACCCTAGACCATTACTTGATCCCTTACCAGAAGGCTTTAAGAACTATCTAAATAATGAATATCATCAGATGACACAACACCAGATGGAAAGATGTTGGGTTATGATGCTAATTGTCCAAGGTTAGATCTATTAAGGGAAGATTACTTCCCCAACTAAGAAAAATCCTAATATCAATCGTAATCCTCTATCCAACCATGGCACCGGGGCAAACACCCTCACTATAAAAGATAAATCTGGGGACCTTCCCCTTTTATCGAGCTGTCAACCCAGATACGAAAGAAGAACAACCAAGTATTGTAAGCCATATCAAATAACACTTGGATCATGTGGTGCCACCACAAACCCACATGGATATTATTATTCAAACACTCGGAGATTTGAAGGCCACTGGGCGGGATCCTATATAGATAACCTTATATCAACTGATGTACCTAGTGTTCCAAGAAAATTTTGGTCTACTTCGATCAGACACAGTACATAGAAATAAGAACATATATGAGCATTGGGAAGTGATGTACGATAAAGCACAACTAACAACGAGATATATTAGAGGACTAGAGAACCGATAAATTATTTCAATCGGTTAGGGTGAGGAATTCAAAACTAAAGACAGTCAAGATTCATGACCATGTTTATCTCTAAATAATTCAACAGTCGAGATATTTACCTAAGAAGACTTGATCTACCACTTCGATGATATTCTTATCTCCCCTACTTGGGAAGATGGGTATTACATCTTCACTTTGAACTTTGATAAGATAATGACAAATTACTTATTCCCTAATGGGATTCTATAGAAGTCAACCATAAAAATCACTCTGAAAGATTTTAAAAGACCCTATCTTGAACCCCATTCCTTATGAGGAGAGGGAAAATAATAAAGGAAAGGAAGTTCTGAAGGAAGAAAGATAATAGGAAATCAATGAAAATTGAGTCTTAGATCCACTAAAGAAGAAAGAGGCCAACATTTCCATATGGGAACTTCTCATGTCTTTCTAACTCCACCTAAATTTCATCCTCAAACAATTTTCCCAAAAAGTGGAACCCATCTCTACTATTAGAGAAGAAATCATAGAGACAGTCGACAGCCTAACTAAATAGTCTAACACACAAGGACTCAGATACAAGTAAAAAACTGTTGAGCTCATATCTAAAGAACTAAAGGTCAAGAATCTAGAGTTTAATAAATAAGGGGTTGACCCTACAACTAGTCAGTCCAAACTCAATGGGCACTTTATTAAGAAAGGGGATGACTTACCTTTCTCTGGATTCCCATAACCTTAGATAGAAGACAACACATGAATATAAATGTTGAGATGGGAGATATTCTTTGAGGAACATCCCACATGGATAGAGGGATAAGTACATGAGACATCATATTTGATCGGGAAACTATAAAAGCCTCGACCAACTAGGACTCTGTTGAGGATTTGAGGAATACTAAAATATCCTAAGAAATGATGGAAGAAGAGGAAAGCAACTAAACCTTCTTCCACCTACCAGGGATTGAGAACCCTTTCAAGGATAAAACTGCTTACATGCTTCAATAAGACCCCCCCGATAACTATGTGTAATCTCCCTTTTGAAGAGAAGGAGATTACGACGAACTATTTCCATGTACTTAACCACGTTAATACCTTTGCCGATGAAATAAACTTTAACTTTGAGCATACTTATGTCAATACCCTTGTATAGAACTATTTCCAAAGTCATGAACATAATTTAAATAATGAGTAACTAGAAGACCACCTAAAAGATCTTAATAATAACTAAAACAATCACGCAGAACCTGATGAAGAAACAACAACAGTTAACTTAGGGTCTTCTGAGGAGTTAAAAGAAATAAAAATAGGATCCTATTTAGACAATTTAGACCGGTTTGTAATTATCCCAATCCTCAAAGAATACATCAAAGTCTTCATTTCGTCTTACGTCAACATGCCGTGAATCCACCCCCGCGATTATTGTTCACCGTATACTCACGTATCCAGAATCCAAACCAATTAAGCAAAATCTTACAACGCTCATGCCAAAATGGTTCCTCAAAGTCAAAGAGGAAGTCATGAAACAACTCGATATGGAATTTTTAAGGGTAGTCGAGTACCCCATAATGCTAGACAACATCATACTTGTCCCCCAAATAGGGGAAAAGGTGAGGATGTGTGTCAATTATAGATATTTGAAAAAATCTATTCCCAAAATGACCACCCATTGCCAAACATCGACATGATCATCGAAAACACTACGGACCTTGCCCTAAAGTCTTCCCTGGATGGCTTAATCGGTTATAATCAGAAAAAATTCACCCGAAAGACCAAGAGAAAATAACTTTTATTACCCTTTAGGAGACCTTTTGTTACACTATAATGTCATTCGGAATAAAGAACTCTGGTGCCACTTAACAACGAGTGGATACCACATTAACACGTGACATAATCCATAAAAGGGTTGAAGTATATGTTGATGACTCAAGTCCAAGATACGAGAAGGAAATGTTCCTTCATTGAATAAGTTCTTCAAAAGACTAAGGATGTATCAAATAAGCTTAAACCCCTAAATGTGTGTCTTCGGAGTCACTATGGATAAGTTACTAGGATTCCTTATCAAAGAAAAATAAATCGAGGAGGACATGTCCAAGGTTAAGGCTATCTTAAAAATTCCACTGCCACTCATATTGAACTTTTCCTACTAATAAGCCTTCGATAGAATAAATTAGTATTTGATTAACCTTCATGTATTAGACCCACCAAGACCTGGGCACCCTTTTATCCTGTATCTCATGATCATGGACACCGCAATAGGAGCTAGGTTACCTCAATATGTCCAAGAGTCTCATAGTGAATAAGGCATATATTATGAAAGTTGAAAGCTCAATGCCTCTGAATAATGATATAGGACCCGATAGAAATATTTAATGTCTCTAGTATAGGCAACGCTGAAGCTAAGGCATTACATTGAAATCAAGTTAATCTCACGCATAGATCCCATAAAATACCTACGCGAAAAATCTATGTTAACAAGCATACTGGCCAAGTGGATATTCCTTCTTACAGAGTTTGACATCAAGTGTGCCCATCAGAAATCCATCAAAGGTCAAGCCATTGCAGATTACCTAGCTGAATTCTTTTTGGATGAGAAAGACGAGATCATTGCCCATTTCTCAGATGAATACATTTTGGTAACTGAAATTCAAGAAGAGTACATATGGTAGCAATAGTTTCATAGAGTCACAAATAAAAGGGGTTTAGCATTGGTATGTTGTTGATTCCTCCATATGGGAGACAGTACCCTACGGACATTAAGTTTGACTGTGATGTCACCTACAACATCACCGAGTACGACGCTTGTATTACAGGAATAAAATAGCTCACAAAAGAAGAATTCAAAGGATCGACGTGTATGGAGACAAAGTCCTCATCATTTTCCATATCTTATGATATTATAAGATTAAGAAAGAAAATCACCTGCCCTATCATGAGTATCTAGAGGAAATTACTTTCATATTCGATGATATTCGATTATTCAATCTTCTAAGTGCTCAAAATTGCATCGTTGATGCGTTGTCTACCCTAGCCTCTATGGTGGACATCCTAAAAGATGCGGATAAAGTAAAAATAGAGTATACAAGCAAGAACAACATGTGTTAATGTATGAAATCTACATTGCAGAGTCCAAAGATGAGGGACACCGGTACCAATACATAAAAGAACTTCTCTAAAAAGGTAAGTATCCCTTCAGATCTAGTAAGAAAGATAAAATAAGACTCCGATGATGGGCCTCCTACTTCATCATATTCATGGGACACCCGTACAAGAGACATCTTAACGACACCCATCTATGGTGTCTTGAAAAGGGTCAAGTAGAAAAGTTAATGGAAGAAATCCATAGGGGCGAATACAATCCTCATATGAACGGACACATGCTCGCAAAAAGGATTATCCTTCATGGTTACTATTTGAAAACCCTTTAATATAACTGCAACAAATATTCTCAAAAGTTCCCAAAGTGCTAAAGATTTGTGAATTAACAGAATTTGCCCCCGAGAGAACTATACCGCATGACATTGTCATGACCTTTTTCAACATTGGGAATTGATATAATCGGGAAGGTAATGCCAAAACCATCAAATGAACATGAATTCATCTCAGTTTCTATACACTACTTCACTAAATGGGTCGAAGAAGAATCCTACGAAGTGTTGAATGTGAAATAGGTAGCTCAATTCGTATGGAAGATCACCATTTGTAGATACAAGGTACCATTTGAGCTAATATCTGATAATGGGATGAGTTTCGAAGCAGATGTAAGAGAAAATTTCTTCATCGAGTCAATTTATAGTAATGGCTATTTTCATTAGGACAAAACATTTGGATTGTATAAATGTCATATCATGTTCTACAATTGAAGAATCTGAACATCCAAGATTGACGCATCAACGAAGTTCACGTCATTCTTAATGATTATTATTACCAAAGTTATATGACCCTTTGTTTTAAAATCTGTTGGAGAAATTTTTGTGGACTTTATTGATTTTCCAAAGTCAAATTTTCTAAACTTGTCCATTTTTCAATCAACTAATATTTCATTTGAAATCTCGTTCTAATGAGATTCTACTCATTCGAATGAGATGTTTAATGACATCCTTGAGGTCTCCACAGAAAATTCGTTAGAAACCTCATTCTAACGAGATTTTAATATGTTGTTCGAACGAGATCATAGATCGCTCGAATGAACAGAGAATTTATTGAAAATGGCGGTTATTTTCAGCAGCTTTTCCCCATAATCCCCACTTTACCACTACTTACACTTATAAAACTAAAGGGAATCGATAATAACTGATGAGACTCCACTCCAAACTTTTCCAAAAAGTCAATTTTTTTTTATCCAAACACTCTCCAACTTTTACATGATCACCTTGGATCATTTTTAAAAAAACAAACCTAAAATTCCTACTTCCTTCATCCATCACCATTGTGTGTGGTGGACTTTTGCACGGGTGGGAGACGATGTATTGGCTATCGGTAGATATCGAGACATAGGAGACTTTGTGCAAATATGTTGCAGCTACACGTGCCATGGATGAGGTGTTTGAGACGACATCGGCAACACTTGTAGTGTCAAGTCTGTAAGTCTTTTGTGTTTCCATTTTAAAATCGTATTCGTGGTGGATTTTTTCCACGTCTGGCCATCCAAGATTGGATGTTTCTCGTACATCGTAGCGTTGTGGTTGTGTGCTTTATGATTTCTATTTTTACCTAGATGCATGCTTAGGTTAAAAATATTAAAATTAGCTTTAACCAAAACTTTTGGATAATTTGATGCTAAAATCAAATTAGTAACTTGATTATGAAAAAATCCCACATGTCCACGTAGTATTAATTAGTCAAGACTAAAATTGTTAATGCATCAATTATATTGGCCTAGTCATAATTTTACCCCATGTGTTGTGTGCATGTTTTTCAGAGTGTATTTCACGAATTTGGGTCTTTGCCATATAACCTGTCCTACCCCCCCTCTTAAAATAGTATCAGAGCTTATTTTTAAAAAGTACTTAAATGAATCCTAGGGGTTATGTGGAAGGCTATTCATCAAATAGACACCATTTGTTTAACGAAACAAATTATGCCTATCAGAAAGCACGTATGAGATTTTTTTAAAAATTTATTGATGACTGTGTTTGGCTTGCAATTGAAAAAGGGTGGTTCCCTCCAACGTTTATTATTATTGATGTTAATGCTTGACAACTTATTGAGGAATGGAGTGAGGATTAATTGGAATTATGTAATTTTATTTCTGAAGGTCTAAATGCTTTGTTTAGTGTTGTATCCTCGAAAGAGTTTTATCGTATCATGACATGTGAGACTTCGATGGAGGCATGGGACACACTCCAATTAACTCATGAAGGAACTAGTGGTATTAAGACTTCTAAACTATAAAATTTATCTACTCAATTTGAACCTATCACCATGAAAGAAACTGAAACATTTGACGAGTTTTATGCCCATCATTCCGATATAGTTAACTCATGTTTTAACTTAGGTGATAGAATCCCTAAAAATTATGTAGTTAAGAAGATACTTAGATCTCTTCCCATTCATATTAATGGTAAATTAACTATCCTTAACACTTTAGGTGTGTTAAATTCCTTAAAACTCGAAGAACTTGTAGGTGATTTCCAAACTTATGAGTTATATATGTTTTCTAAGGATAACAAAAAGAAAGATAAGGGAGTTGCTTTAAAAATTAGGTTGGAAGATGTATCTGAGTCTGATTTAGATTCCGATGATATGGACTTATTTGCAAAGAAATCTAAAAAGATTCTCAAATTTTAGAACCAAAATTCATAAGTTTGATAAATCAAAATTTGAGAAAAATAAAAACAAGGCAAATAGAAGTTATAATGATTGGGATCTAAAGAAAGTAAAAAGTGAAACTCCTAAAATAGATAATTCTAAAAAGGATTATTCGAAAAGATGTTTTGAGTATGAGGGATGAGATCATAGAGAGTATGAATGTCCTACTAAGTTAAAGATATAGAAAAAGGAGAAAGTCATTTATAATGCAACTCTTAGCAATAGTGAAAATGAGTCTGAAGACTTCGATGACTCTGGTCCATCCGAAAATAACTTCAGTGCTTTCACGGCTAGGGTTGCCAGCTCTTCTACTGTGTCACATCCTAATGTTAAAATTTTGGGAATGGAAAACCTTGAAGTTGTTCTTAATAACTCACAAGGTAGTGATTTGATTGAAAGCGAGAGTGAGATTGAAGAATGTGATTTTAAATTCTCTTATTATGAGTTAAACATCGAGTCTCTATGCATTCAAAAGAATAATAAGAAGTTGACCTTTAAGGTGTTAATATTAGTGAAAGAGTTGAAGGTTCCAAAGGAGAAGGAATATTTAGTTAGTCAACTTGAGGCGATTAAGATTACCCTTTCAGAGGAACTTATTTTAATGGGTAAATAAAAGATTGACTTGACAAATTCTTTAGCTCATGTTTATGAAAATCTTCATGAATCATTTGAGGTTTGCAAAACACTTGCAGCAAAAATTATCAAAATTTAGAAATATCTCGAGGTATCTCAAGAATTCAATGTAACTCTTGAAGACAACTCTAGAATAATGGGGTAGTTGTTACTTGGACCGGTTTTAGGTTATAAGGAGAAGGGTTATCAATAAATAAAAGGTATAGTATATGAAGAAGGTGAATTGTCAAACACTAAATTCGAAACTTTAGCTAAGTTTGTTATCTAGGCTAACACTCCTAAACCTATCTCACCTAAGAGAAATAATCTTAAGAAATTATTTAAAATGACTCCAAATCAACCTTGTGTTTGTAATTTTTGCAAAAGAAGGGGTCACCTGAGAGATTTTTTTATGAGCTTAGGAAGAATTATCATCCACGTGCTCTTAAGCCTCACTATAGCCAATTGACTAGCCTTAAAAAGTAAGTTGAGGATCTAGTCAATACATATCAATGTTTAATGGAAGAATTCCTAAGGTTATATATGCCTCCAGGAAGTTCCTCCTACCAAATGACTCGAAATAACAATGGGTGAAACACAACTCATGCTTGGTTGACAAAAGATAAAACCAAGAAGTCATTAGTTGTTCATGTTATGCTAAAGGCTTAAAATACCCCCCAATGGTATTTTGATAGTGGATTCTCTAAACATATGACATGTGATAGATCTCTTTTTACCACTCTCAAGGATCACAAGGATGGTAAGGTCACCTTAGGCGACGAGAGTAAGTCTAGAATTATTAGTAGAGGCATGGTTGAAGTTTTTGGGTTTCCAAAACTAGAAAATGTTTTGTCTACTGATGGACTTAAAGCAAATATGATCAGCATTAGCCAACTTTGTGACGAAATCCTAGCACTTAAGTTAAGCGAGACTTAGTGTAACGTATATGATAAATTTGGTAAAACTATACTACAAGGTGTGAGGACTAGTGATAATTGTTATGGAATCATTGAAAAGCCTTCATTCATCTGTAATATTGTCAAGCTCTCTCTAGTAGACCTTTAGCATCAAAGACTAGACCATATCAATTTTATACTTCTCGAGTTTCTATCTAGAAAAGACCTAGTTCGCAGCTTGCCATCGTTAGGAAAATCAACCTCCACGATTTGCAGTCCTTGTCAACTTGAAAATAAATTAATAATCATCATAAGAAGTTGAACTATGTTACCACCTCTCATGTATTAGAATCGATTCACATAGACCTTATGGGTCCCACTCATACTGAGAGCATAGGAGGAAAGAGAGATATTATAGCGAAGGTAGATGACTTTTTAAGATATTCAATTATTGGATTTCTTATGCAAAGCATAGGAGGAAAGAGATATATTCTAGTGCCGACCGAAGCGCTCTCGAGAGGGATACGTGGGACCAAATATCCTCTCCCGCCACAAGGATCGGGGATGACCATAGTAGCGACTACGCTGGGATTATTTATTTTGAGGGCTAGACTCTATTTACAAGGGTGTTATATTTGTTTATATTTTCCCCTATTTTGCATGTTCCCCTTTTACTATTCATGTGTACCTCATGATTATGCTTTTGTTCACACACTTATAGAAAATTCTTCATGTACACTTCACACCACGTGCACCTAGGATCACATATATCCCCATGTTGCACACATCACCCATATTTGGTATACCATTGGTACTCATACTTTGCTTCCTATTGGGCATGATCAAGCAAGATACTTTCATAAGATACTAATAAGAGAATCATGCATGATTCACACGATATCACCAAAGAGCATTGTGATTGACCAAATTTTGTCCAGTAACTGGAGGGTCACTTCGTGATGGGCGCTGGTCCGGTAGGTCGTAGTTAGCCTAAGAGATATGACTCTCACCTTCCGTTGGACAAGTACCTTCGACGTAGATCAAACGGCTCCCCCACATTGTACCTCTTGACCGAAGTCATGACGGGAGGTATATCGCAGGGAACTTGTTCACGTATGCCGAGTATATCGAATTCGCTCTCACACGTAATGTCCGCATGAGGAATATAGTGAGGCAATTCATGTACACTCAGGTATATCAAATGGCTTGTCCACACGTACCGATTGATCTCAAAAGCAAGACGTATATTGTGGAAGCCACGTCAAAGGGGGAACCCTTTCCTATTCACCCAACCAAGTTGCATAATCGCATATACGTGTCAAGCCTAGGAACACATGTTAGATTGTCGGTTTCAACTCGAAACTCTGCCAAAATTCTGGGTCGGCCTGCAGCTCAAATTTTTGTGCATTTTTCAAATGGGACCCTACCCGTGAACTTGGTTACAAGTCTAGCCATAGCTTTGCATATGTTACAAACCCAACTTTTCCAGGCTCGGGTCCCGTCCGGCATTTCATTTTGCATTTAGGAGAATTTAATACAAGTGAGAACATAATAATAATAATAGTAATAATAATAATAATAATAATAATAATAATAATAATAATAATAATAATAATAATCATGCTGAAACCCGTCTCCAAAATATTCCTCCCTTTTTTTTTTTATCAAAAATCCAATATAAATATTTCTACCTTCTTTATCAAAAATCCAAAAAAATATTTCTCCCTTTTCATCAAAAATCCAAAAACATTTCTCCTTTCTTTACCAAAAATCCAAAAATATTTTGTCTTTCAATCTAAAAAAAAAAATGTTAAAAATATTTTCCTTCTTTCTTTTAAAAAATAAATCCCGTTTTACGCCTTCTCAGGTCGATCGCACGTCTTTGGCCTGACTCCTTATTGGATTCGATCTTCAGTCCAATCACCCCGGAGTTCCGTCCGTTCCCCCGCTACCTATTTCGAGTCTAGTATTCATCCACTTTCCGTGGAGAACACATATCAAGTACCAGTTGTGCAGCCAGATCTGATGGCAGTTTTAGCTCAGCTCGAGTCCAAGATCGATAACCTTGAGACTGGGGTTTGAAAGATGCAACGAAACCAGGTTCCTTTTTCTCAAGAGCTTGAGGTCTTATTCCCTCGCGCTATGGGTCCACCTAAGCCTATCGGGGTTCCCAAAGAGTATCATCACGCTCCATGTGCCCCTCTTGTTAATGGGTCGCCGCCTGCCCAACTTCTTATGTGAAACCTTGCCCAGCCTGGGGATAACTTGCCCGTGATCATTGATCCGAAAGACGAAGAATTGAACAAGGTTAAAGAAGATCTCAAGATTCTAACTAAGAAGTTCAACCAAGTACGAATCTCTTAAAATTACATGTACTACACCCACATGTCTCCTTATCCTAAAGTAAGGTTACCTGAGAAGTTCAAGATGTCGAATATTGAGAAATTCAGAGGAAGTGGATCCCAAATTATCCATCTTCCCAGTTATCACCGTGATATGACTCTCCTAGGGGCTTCTGAAGAAGTGATGTCCCAATTATTTCAGCAAACTTTGAATGATAGTGCTCTCCGATGGTTTTTATCTCTTGAGGACTCTAGAATATGTAGCTGGGAGGATGTAGCCCGAGAATTCATGTCGCAGTATAAATATAACGAAGAGCTTGAGGTCACCCGCCGTGATTTAGAGATTCTCAAACATAACTCTGGGGAATCAGTCAGTAACTTCATAGCCCGATGGAGGGAAAAGGCATCCACTATGACCAATCGACCATCCGAGGAAGAACAAGTCAACATAGTGAAGAAGAATTTCTTGCCTCATGTCTAAGAAACCATGGGAGGACAATACTATCCCCACTTTCGAGTTCTCAGAGAAGCAGGGGTAGAAATCAAGGAACATCTTGCTAAAACAAAGGTTGAACCAAAGGAAGTGTCCGGACAGTTCACTCCCAGAAAATATGACAAACCTGCCAGTGCTGTAGTCTCAACCATCAACAACATCTCTCAACCAACCACTTCGTGGGCACCAGAAAGCCTCCTTGTCCCATTCCAAAAGGAATACACCGAGCTCAATGATCCCCTCTCTAAAGTTTATCAAGCCCTGTTAAGCCAAAACCTCATCAAACCCTTGGATCCTCGTCCATTGCCAAATCCACTTCCAAGAAACTTCAAGGCAGATGCCCATTGCGCCTTTCACCAAATCGCTGACCATACCACCGACCAATGCTTTCACCTTAGAAACATAATCTAAGTTCTAATTGACCAGGGTACAATTGCCCCACCAGCCAATCCTAAGACAAACACTACTCACAACCCACTCCCAAATCATACTAAATCTATTTTCCTAGAAATGAACCCAGAATTTAATCCCTCAACTCAAATCACACCCATACACTCTCCCAAACCTCTCCAAACTTGCCTATATTTCCTCAAACACCCTGTTAGACCCGCTGATCAGGCACTGTCACTCCTTACCAGAGCATACATCGCTATCCGTACCCTTTCTGAAAATGGAAGTATTGAATTATCAGAAGTGTTAAACCAACTCCTAGAGTTTGGGTAAAAATTTCCCTCATAGATGATCATTGATTACCAAAGGTTCAGTACGCTGTTCTTAGAAGCACGAAAATGGGCTCGAGAGTCAGACAAATGGGTGGTACCAACCGATGAAGTCAGCCTGGATGATGTCATCCAGATCATGGTAGAATCATTCAGGCAAACCAACAATATTTGCAATATAACCGAGTTACTTGATACTCTGAAATTATAAGGGTGCTTGGTCCCTTTACCCTTACATATCCCCAGAGAATGGGAAAACCTGTATGAAGAAACCATTGAAGTTGTAGAATGAGTTAACTTTACATGGAAAGACAGAGTGGTTGCCACCAGATGGGGGGGCGGGGGGGGGGGGGGGGGGGGGGGAGAGAGTTTAAAGATTCGAATGAAGAACAAGTTTTTGAGAAATCTGGCCCGATAGCCGACATGTGTGGGATGATATCATTTGAGGAGCTCCTCGGAGAAATAAATAAGGTAACAGAACAACCCGAGATTGACGAAGAAATAGAGTTCATGTTCTTCCCTTCTTCTGTAAATCACATGACCAGATCAAGGAGGCATTACCAGATTCCAAGCTCACTACCAGCCAATGATAAGGGGAAGGGCGTTAAAAACCTTCTTATGCTAGAAATGACCCTCGAGGAAAACAAGATCCTCGATCAACTAAAGAAAACTCAAGCTAACATCACTCTATGGGGGATTTTTATGTCTTTCCAACTGCACATAAATGATTTGATCAAGTTTCTCACTCGACCCACAGTTCCTCCCTCTATTACACCAGAAGAAGCGGTAAATTTAGTCAAATCCTTGACCTCTACCCGAATGCTATCCTTCTCAGAAGAAGAAATACCTAGAATTGGGCCAAACCACAATCATGCACTCAACATCTCCACCGAAGTTATGGGGAAAATTGTACAACTCTCTCTTGTTGACAATGGATCCACCTTGAATGTATGCCCATTAAGAACCTTTAAATTCTTAGGACTGAAAGAAAGTGACCACGCTCCAACTTCCATTACTGTACGTGCCTATGATAATACCCGTCGGGAGGTGATGGGATCCAAAAAACTTGTAATAGGGGCTGGCCCTATAAACCTTATCGTTGAATTCCAAGTTATTGACATCCCAGCTTGTTTTAACCTGTTACTCTGATGACCTTGGCTCCACAGTATCAAGGGTGTGTCTTCCTCACTCCATGAGAAATTTAAGTTCTTTGCCGATGGACGAGTCATCACCATTTTGGGCAACGATGATAATGCCGAGGGTGCAAGTACCAGTAGTCCAATCCTTGAGATACAACACGGGTTAAATGATATGATCCTATTAGGATTCCAAGTTGAGCCACTCCTACTCCCGGCAGGGGATGATTTCAAAGAAAAAGTTTGTCCAGAATACGACCCTCATGGCAACGTTAATGTGATTCCGATGTTCAGAAACATGAACTTCATGCCCGAACTGGGGCTAGGACAAAGACATCAAGGGATAAATGATCCCATTGAACTAAAGAAAGCTTTCCCTCCTTGTGGTTTTGGGTATCAACCATCAGAACAAAATCTCAGAATGATCTGCCAGTCTCGACCAAAGAGAAGACTAAACTACATCCAGACCATCTCAGGTGACTCCTTGAATGGACGATTCATCAAAGAGGGCGAGGATTTCCCCTTTTGTGGCTTTTTGAGCCATGGTATGACCATACAGGCAAAAAGAAGAAACCTAGAATGGAGATCTTTTTCCAAGATAGCTACCCATGGGACGAAAGTTCCCAACACCATATACAACTGCTCATGAGAGATATTGAAGATTCCGAGGGAAGTGACTCCGAGGATTCATTTGACTTACAGACACTGGGGCTGACACTCTGCATGGTTTATTCAGGCACTAAATCACTGGATCCATCCCACCTGATCAAAGATGCAGATATACCTCTCCTCAACTGGCATGATGTGCCAGTTCTACCTGTTCAAATCTTACCTAACCCCAATGTTTATCCCATTTCTTCTTCTGTTGTCTATCCTTGCTCAAATGTAATCGAGACCTCCTTTGATGAGGTTCTCAATGATGTTTTTCCTATCAATTAAATAAACGAAGATTTTGAGTATCTTGCTACGCCTTACATTAATTTTTTATATTTTAATCAAACTTTTGATGATGATGATTTTGTAAATGAATAATTATTAACTGAACTAAATAAGGTTAATAACAAACAACATAACCGCGTTCAAGTTAATGAAGAAGAAACTTTTATTATTAACCTCGGTTATAGTAGCCAACTGTGCGAGATTATGATAGGGGCTACCCTCGACGAGCATGAGCGCGCACAACTCGAAGAATTATTGAAGGAATTCGTAGATGTATTCGCATGGTCCTATGATGATTTGCCCGACATTGATCCTGAAATTGCTCATCACGAGATCCCCACTCTTCCTGATTGCAAGCCGGTTAAATAAAAGCTGAGAAATCTATGCACCGAATGGTTGCTCAAAGTCAAAGAAGAGGTGGTCAAACAACTGAACGTGGGTTTCATTCGTGTGATCGAATATCCCACTTGGCTAGCCACCATAGTGCCTGTGCCGAAATTAGGAGGGAAAGTTTGGATGTGTGTAGACTACCAGGACTTGAACAAAGACACTCCAAAGGATAATTACCCGCTACCCAATATCGCCAGGATCATGGACAACACGACTAGTTATGCTCTCAAGCCATTCATCGACGGTTTTACCGGATACAACCAAATCAAAATACACCCAGATCATCAAGAAAAAAACACGTTCATCCTCCCATGGGGAACCTTTTGCTATAATGTTATGACATTTGGTCACAAGAGTACTGGGGCTACCTACCAGAGGGTTGCCACAGCCATCCTGCATGATCTAATTCACAAAGAAGGCGAGGTCCATGTGGATGATATGATTATCAAATTCAAAACTAGAGAAGGTTATGTTTTCGGTCTTCGAAAGTTCTTCGAACGACTGCGTTGGTATTAGATGAGACTCAATCCACAAAAATGTGTCTTCAGCATTACAAAGGGAAAACTCTGGGGATTTATGGTCAGTGAAAAAGAGATAGAAGCAGATCCTACCAAGCTAAAAGCCATACTTGAGATGCCACCTCCGCTAACGGAGAAAGAGGTCCGAGGTTTCCTTGGGAAATTATAATACATCAGCCGGTTCATCAGCCAACTCACCTCCATTTGTGAAACGATTTCCAAACTCCTTCAAAAGGATTCAATTAAGGTTTGGAATGAGGCTTAGCAAGAAGCCTTTAACCGAATCAAGCAATACCTGACTCAACCTTCGGTACTCATGCCACCACAGCCTGGTATCCCCTTACTCCTATACCTAACCATAATCGACACTGCAGCTGGGGCTTTTCTAGCCCAATACCTTGAATATTCCCCCAAAGAAAGATCCATCTATTACGCCAATCACAAATTGGCCCGTTACAAAGTAAACTACACTTTTTTGGAAAAAGCATGCGTCGCACTTATTTGGGTCACCCAAAAGTTGCGACACTATATGCTCGCCGTCCCCATTAAGCTTGTATCCCGAATGGACCCCATCAAGTACCTTCTTAAGAAACCCGCCTTATCTAGTCGAATGGATCAATGGTTGATGCTCTTAGCCGAGTTTGATATCGTCTACGTCACACAGAAAGCAATGAAAGGAAGATCCATCTCTGACTACCTCGCTGAATACCCTATGGAAGAAGCTGATGACTGGATCTGCGAATTCCTATATAAAAATATCCTCTACGCCGCTCAAGACGACCTCTGATAGCAAATGTTTTTTTGACGGCACTGCCAATAAAAAGGGATATGGCATTGGGATACTTCTGATCACCCCAGATGACTCCCACACTCCCATCGCCATCAAATTGGATTTCCCTTGAACCAACAACATGATTGAATACGAGGCATGTATGGTAGGCCTCAAAGTTGCTCTCAAGAAAGGTATTCAATGCCTAATGTCTACGGGGATTCTTCCCTCATCATTGGTCAAGTACTCAGAAAATGGAAAGTCAAGGACGAGAAACTTTAACCCTTCTATGCCCACTTAGAAGAACTAGCCTCCCAATCCCAAGACATCACCTTCCACTACCTACCTCGAGCAAAGAATAACCTATCCGATGCCCTTGCTACCCTGGCCTCCATGGTCGACATGCCCGATGGAATAATAATGGCCCCCTTCCTGATCTAAAAGAAAGATAAACCAATCCACTTATACCACATTAAGTTCATCACCAAAAAAGATCCCGAGCTAGCCAACTGCTGGTATTATGATATCTAGAACCTCCTCAAGCATGGTAAGTATCCCGAGGGTTCCAACAAGAATGACAGGGCAACCCTCCGAAGGCTGGACGCCCAATAAATCATCAGCACTATTCAAAAGAAACTTTGATGGAACCCATCTACACTGCATCCCAGGGCTGACATTGAAGAGGTGATGCAAAGAATCCACAATGGGAAATGCGGACCCCATATGAACGGTCACATGCTTTCCAAGAAGATCATACGACAAGGCTACTACTACACCACCGTGATCCAGGATTGCACCGCCTATGTACGGAAATGCCTAAAATGTTAATAATTCTCCAACCTTTAACACTTGCTTCTGTGAGAATTATACAACATGAGTTTTCCCTAGTCGTTCTCCACCTGGGGCATCGACATCATAGGGAAGGTTACACCCAAGGCCTCTAACGGGCATGAGTTCATCCTGGTTGCCATTGATTACTTCACTAAATGGGTGAAAGTCGAGTCATACGCAGTCCTCAACGCCAAGAAAGTGGCCAAATTCATCAAGAAAAACATCATCTGGCGATATAGGGTCCCGCACGAGCTAGTGTCAGATAAATGGTTGCATTTCTAGGTAAAAGTCACAGAGGTGGTAAATGAGTATGGGATTCAGAGACACAAATCTTCTCCCTACCCACCTCAAACCAATCGTGTAGTCAAAACCGTTAACAAGAACCTCAAAGCCATCATCAGCAAGATGACTAAATGTTATCGAGATTGGGACGATCGAATCCCATACGCCCTCTGGGGATACCAAACCTCAATTCCAACCTCTACTGAGGCTACCCATTACTCTCTAGTCAATGGCATGGAAGTAGTCCTACCCGTGGAGCTAGAAATACCCTCGTTACGCATCATGCTTAATAGCAATGTCAGTGAGGAAGATTGGCATTAAAGCCGCCTCGACGAGTTATCACTCTTGGACGAAAGGAGACTGAAGGCGTTGTATCACATACATGGGTACCATCGTTGGATAGCACGTTCGTTTAATAAGATAGTCAAGGACCGCGGTGTCCAAGAAGGGGATTTAGCCCTCAAAGAAATAGTAGAGCCCATCTGGGACCCCAGAGGGAAATTCAATCCCAATTGGAGCGGCCCATATATTGTCAAGAAGATCTTGTCCGGCGGTGCCACCATGCTCACCAACTTAGTCGGAGAAGAGATGGCTCATCCAGTCAACCTAGACCATCTTAAGAAATTTTATCCCTAGTCCAAAATCCCGTCCCGCTACGACTCTTCTCATCTCCCTTCTATTCTAAAAAAAAATCTCTTCATTTCCCTCTACCCAAAACTATGTGGGCCTGATCCTCTACAAAAAAATAATTTTTAAAGAAATTAAAAATTTTCAAAACCCCCCAGAGTTACGTAGGCAGCTCATAAATCTTACATGAGCACAACCATATCTTTTTCACAAAAATCTATTCTTTTCTTACCTCCGAGAACGATAGTCCATTCTAACATGTATTTGAACAAAAGGATTATGTATGCCTTAGCGATCAGTGTAGATAATTCAAAATACAAAATTCATCAAAAGGTACAGCTGGATGTTCAAAAACTTGTTTATTTCACTAATAAGAAATTAAAGTGCAATTACATAATGGAACGGATAACTCCCTTCCCCCTACCTTCCTAAAAAGCCAAATATAAAACCAAACTTATTTCCCGGTACAAAATAAACTCTCCAAGATTCCTACCCACATATACCAGAGGAGCCCGCTCCATCATCATCATCATCATCATCTACATCCTGGGGTCCCCAATCTTCTCCTGCCTGAATGGAGTGCCGCAGATGCTCCAAGGTCCGATAAGCTCGAACTAGACTAAAAAAAACTACCATACCTCCCTCCATGGTATCAGATAAGGCAAGCTAACTCCTCCCAGTATCCACTACCAACATCTTGCTAACCACTCTCCTCCACAACCACTTCATATAATCCCTAGGGATGTGCTAAACTCTCCCAGCAGACTGAGAGGGACGTGACGACGGACATCGAATCTCCCACAAAGAGCCAAGCCACATGCACAGACGCTCTGTCAAATCTTATACCGAAAAGAAGTCTAGTTTTCGAGGTGGAAGGATCTTCTCCTAGACAATTTGGCGCCAAATTCGCCAAGGGAAGTAGAAAGAGGTATGTCTAAGACCAACCAGCCGAACATACGTGTATTCTCCCAGTTCTAGAATAGTAGCAGTTGTCCCCACCAAGGTACTGACTAATACAGATTTAGAGCCCCATGCTCCACAAACCAGTTCTCCCAGCTCTCAGTATCCAGGCCAACACTGATGAAATGACGGAATTTTTTTTTGGGTACAACCGACTAAGGGTATTCCGGAGGAGTCACCAAGCGAAATCTTTCAGACAAACACATGAACAACATCACCAAGCTCCCCCTCAGAGAGTCAGAACGGCCTTCTCGCCAGGCATCCAGGCCATTTAGAGTCTCTGCCAGTATCACCACCGCAGGATTTCGACGTTAGGACATCCATAAAGTAATAGTTGCAAGTTGTGAGTCCACTAGTAATTCCCCGGTCACCAGCAATAATTTTGAAACCAAGCCTAGAACGACAACTCTAGCATATTCAGCATCACCAACCTCTTATAAATGCATGGACTGTAACACCGTTGAAAGAGAAATCATTCCTCCAGCCACCAGTGATCTGGCCACCGAGGATGAAACACAAAGAAGCCCGATCAATAACTCTAGGGGAAAATGAGAAAACTAAGGTAGAGCTGCGGAAACGCCGAGGTTTATCCCCAACATGGAATAAAATTCCTCACAAGTCAGACAGACTTATTCCAAGCCAAAGCGGAATGCATGGTCTTCGGGGTACCAGAATTGTATCGTCGCCATCAGCATATTCCACTATATGGGCTGATTACGCTATAAAGAAACTCAACGCATGCTGTAAGAATCGTAGTCGACGTTATAGGAGCACATTGCCTCCAAAGTCTCGAGGTAGTTGGAAAAGTCAACACTTCCAAGGAGAGCCATCTCATAGAACAAGAAATTTAGGATGTGAGGGTGTGAAGAAAACACTCCACTCTTACCCCTCTTTTATACCTAAAACCCCCCATAAAGGACATAACCCTTGCAAAAATCGAAGGAAATCCTTCCCCACAAGGTACCAAAGACTGAAGAGGGTACCAATCAAAGCTTTAAATTGATGGGACTGGATTGACGTGCCGATAGGCAGAACAAGGTGCTTGCCGATCGACAACCCCCTACTTTTGGAAATTTCCCCTTTTCCCTTTTTATCAAAATTCAGAAAACTCAAAATAAATTGATATTCTCAACAAAATTTCAAAAATTCCCTTTTCATCTTCATATAAATTCTCATTTTGAATAAAACTTTCTTTCAAAATCCCAAAAAATATGTATTTTTATGGTCTCAGCGGCAAAGTAAAAAGCGCATGGCATTCATTCATTCGTCATTAACAAAAGATAATAAAAAAACTTCATTGAATTGCATAGATATTTATCTATGTTACATCATCTTATAGGAAAGAAAAGTAAAAAACAAAGGGACTCAGCCCGAACCCACATTCTCTCTCTCTCCCACCTAATCTTCACCTCTCTCTCCTAAGAGCTTCCACCCCTGCGACGCACTCTTTTTCCCCGATGGAGAGATGACGTTCCACCACTACCTGAACCTGACTCCTCCCTGGATGAGGGAGACGACACCAAGCAAGAAGGAATAGGAATCGTGTCCCAAATATGGGTAGTCACCGAAGATATCCAGTCCCTAATGTCCCTCAGCCAAGTGGTGGACACCCGGACGTGATGCAAGAAAAGGTAGAATAAGTGTCAAGAATAAAGGATCAAAAGAAACCAAAGGAGAAGAACATAAAATTTATACCTCAGGATAAAGAACCTCCTATGTCAAACCCAACTCCTCCGGGTCCATCGCATGAGGACGATACAGCATAGGCACCATCCCTCCATCATCCCGCCGGATATTATATGAAGGAGTATGTAGCTGCACAAAGGGAACTTTCGAAGTCACCGCCATCCCCCATGTCAAAGGACTGCCACCGCTGTGGGAGGACCCCACTGGCTGACTCGAACCCGCAGGAGGGAAGGGCAATGCATCATATATGCTGGGCATCATCATCCAGCTTGTCACAAAGTCCATATAATCATAAGGCACAGTTGTATCAGTGTACAACAGGTAGGACTCGCCAATCATCGCCGCAATCCTTGCATCCTTCAGTAGCAGTCTCTCCCGCCCGATAGACATAGGGGGCCTCGCAGGTGGCACCACCACCTCCCCCTAAGCAATCTGTCGGACCACCCTCTCCCCGAGATATCAAGAGTGGCCAAACTCATGCGCTAGAAAATGCCTTATCTGCGCATTTATTCCAGTCAACCCCGTGTCCTGAACGATCGTCCCCCAAGGGTAAAAGGTCATGTGAAAAATCCTGAAAAAATTCCTAAAAATATCAGAAAGGATTTAGAACATTTTCACCAAGAAAATTTTGCACTTACTCAAGCAGAACCCCTATTTCCCCAGCGAAGCTCTCAAAAGACAAGCGAATATCTCCCCGGCAACATCCAAAACTTCAGGATCATCTCCTATTCCTCAAAGGTCTCAATTTTCCTCGAGAAATGCATCCAAACCTTGGACCACCTAATGACTTCCCCAACATAAAATTAGTTGTTCCCCCGATAAAGTCTCTAGAAGACACACAAGGATTTCCCCAGTAATCAGCTCCCCAGCTCAAATCAAAATCACAAGGTAATTTCCCTAGCAGAGTTCCCTGAGGTCATTTCAATCTTAAGCCCGCAAAATTGACTTCGACCCGTAGAATTGGTTATCTCATCCTTAAGCCCACAGAATTGCCTTTGACCCGCAGAATTGGTTATCTCACCTTAAGACCGTAGAATTGGCTTCGACCCACATAATTGGTCATCTCATCTTAAGCCCGCAGAATTGGCTTCAACCCACAGAATTTCTCATCTCAAACCTTAAGCTCGCAGAATTGGCTTCGACCCTTAGAATTGGTCATTTCAACTTAAGCCCGCAGAATTGGGTTCGACCCGCAGAATTGGTAATCCCTAACTTAAGCCCGCATAATTGGCTTCGACCCACAGAATCGGTCATCACAACCTAAGCTCTCAGAATTATCTTTGACCCGCATAATTAGTCACCCCCATCACTACTGTAGGTCTTCAGAATTGACCTAAATCTTTGGTCATCACTTCCTTTAAGACCATCCGCAGAATGCCCCTCTCCAGGTCCTCGAAATTGGCTTCAACCCACAGAATCGATCACTCTCATCTCCAAGCCCTCAGAATTGGCTTCGACCCACAAAATCAGTTACCCTCATCTCCAAGACCTCAGAATTGGCTTTGACCCACAGAATTGGTCACCCTTATCTTCAAGCCCTCAGAATCAGCTTCGACCCACAGAATCAGTCACCCTCATCTCCAAGCCCTCAAAATTGGCTTTGACCCACAGAGTCGGTCACCCTCATCTCTAAGCCCTCAGAATTGGCTTCAACCCACATAATCATTCACCCTCATCTCTAAGCCCTTAGAATTGGCTTCGACCCGCAGAATCGTTCACCCTCATATCTAAGCCCTTAGAATTGGCTTCAACCCGTATAATCGATCACCCTTATCTCCAAGCCCTCAGAATTGGCTTCGACCCGCATAATCAGTCACCCTCATCTTCAATCCCTCAAAATTGGCTTTGACCCACAGAATTGATCATCCTTATCCTTAGGTCCTAAGAATCGACCTCGACCCTCCGCTCATCCTCTTTCAAAGGCATCATGTGGTGTCTATTCAAAAGCTATTGTTTATTACAAACTAACCCATTGAGGGGCTCTATAGACACCCCATTCTAATACCCCCTAACCTCTGCTTAGGTCCCTATCACCTCCCTTCATCATTTCAAACCCAAGTCATACCCCGGGTACTGACCTAAAGGCCATCGGGCAGTCTTAGGCTCCGTTTAACCAAAAGTCAAACTCTTTAGCTCGAATGAGACTGAATGAATCTTAGAAGGTCACTTAATCTCCTCTCCAACAGGGCATCCCGTGTGCAATTCTGACATACAGTGTGAACGAATGACCTATTTTCCCTCGAAACTCGATCAGGAGGTCCCCGGACGCTCCTAGGCTCTATTTGACCAAAGTCAACTCTTAAGCTTGATCAAGACTGAATGAATCTTTGAAGGTCACTGAAACTACTTTCCAACGGTCTACCCCATGCGTGATTCTAACTTACGGTACATACGAACGATCCTTTTACTCAGAAAGTACACCGAACGCTTCCAGACCCCGATTGACCAAAGTTAACTCCTCAAACCAGGTCAAATTCTTTGGAATGTCGAAGTACATTTCCTACCTTTCTAACAGTCTGCCCCATTCATGATTTTGACTTACCATGCGGACGAACGATCCGTTTGCGTCCGAAGTTTCCTCGTCCAAAAGACCGATGAACGCTTTCGAGCCATATTTGACCCAAAGTAAACTCCCGGACTCGGGAGTAGTCTAAAGGACTTTCGAAGGTATCTAAAATACCTTTCCAATGGTTCACCCCGTGCATGATTCGGATCAACAGTTCATGCTCTACGACTAAATTTTCTAAAGGAACCTGAAAGACACTGCTAAACGGCAGGTTCCAAATTGTACCTATCGACAGTGTGCCTAAACACACCTGCTGATTGGCAGGACCAGGGCTATGCCAATTATAAATTACCTAGGCCTATAAAAATGAGGGCCTAACCTCATTCTAGAGGACAAAAATCATAGATCCATTACTCTCAACAAGGTCAGAAAACCCCTCTTGAAGTCAGCCTGATTTCCACATCCAAATCCCTTTCCAACCTTCACCTTTCATCACCTCTTCATCAAACTTGGTGAAAAAATTACCCTCCATCATCACCCAAGTGCAAGGGCTACTCTCCAACATCCAAGATCAAGCTCAAGATCTTCAAGAAGGTCCAACTTTCTCAACTCTTTCCTTTAATTCCCTTAAATTTGCATTAACTTGTTTTATTACTTAGCACTTTTATTCTCTTATCTCACATGTCCTAATATACTTTTTATTTAGTATTATTGCACATCTCTTATTTTCATATAAATAAAACCCAAAACAAGAGAAAAAATAGGATTTGCTCATAAATTCCAAACGAGAATTCTCACACTCTTCTCACACTTTTCTCACAACTAAAACACTTTCTTACACAAACACATACACACAAATAAGATAAGTTCCTAGTTGGATTCATGGGACAAATCCCACCCCTCATTTTGCATACAAACTACGTGGACTTTGATGCCTTTATAGGATACGTAGGCATCTCGAGGTAAAACCTGAGACTCGAGTCCTTTTCCTACTTTTTCCACGTTCTTTAAACTTAACTCTCTTAGTTCTATATATTTACATATACATATATTTTTTTTAGCGGGGTATTATTCCACATGCGTTATCATTCCCTTATAATGATCGACGCTAGGATAATCGTATAAATCCTATTTTCTAATATTGTTTTTTAAGAACATTCATATGGATTACTCGCTTTATCTCTTTCATGATACAAGTCGATTATTACTATCTCCTCTAAGTATACACATGCACACACATCACGGGGAAATAAAGGAAAATAGCATCAACCCATGAGAGACTGTAAGGGAGGAATGGGTGCCTAATACCTTCCCATTTCGTAACTTAGCCTCTAGACCATTTTCGAATCATTTTGGTTTCGTATGTATCAGTATGTCTTTGGATGCTATCCTTCGGGACGACTCCCTTTTCTTTTGTTTGTTTTGAGTAAAATAGACTAGCGACTCCATCTCTCCACGACGCCATGAGGATTAGGGATCGCCACACCATCTTCTTTGAAAGTTTATTAAACCATCTAGTTAAATATAATTTCACCACAAATATATGTGCCACATATGCATTTTTAATAAAATCTTCATTGCCCCTAACATCGTTCCACCAGCTCGTATGGACTTCTAAAAATACCTTAAAACTAACTCCCTTCCTAACTCAACCTGTCCTTAAGATCGAATTGATTCGGTACCTTGGTCGAATCGATTCGCTGCCAGACCCAATCGATTCACTCCAGTGCCAAATAGATTCGAAATGGCACTGCTGCCCAGATCTGATAATTTTCTTTATTACGGGATTTCTTAATTTCTTTCTAAGATTTCTTCTAATTATTTATTCCTTTACATAACCATATGATCATGTCTCTACCACTTAGTTACTCATCTTGGAGTAATTAATTTCATGTATTAAGATCAACTTCTTTCCCTAAATTCCTAGATTTTACATGATTATATCGAGACCCTTAGCCCAGATTACTACCACAATATCAACTATGTATACATCAAATTTTGGGGCATAAAACAGGGGTTCAAAGTCATAATTTTTCAGATTATAAACGTGCATAAAAAAACACCACATGTGATTCGAAAATTCTCCAATATATCCCACGAACCCTAAGGCATCTATCATCCAATTCAAGATTCGATTATCCTAGATTTCTGGGTTATCACCCTATGTTATAATTTATCCTATACATGGGTGAGATTAATCCCTAATATTAAATCATCAAGTAACAAGTAAAACCCAAAAATCATATGGGGTTTACTACGATGAATCAAGAAGAACATTGCACGTTAAGTTAAGTAAGAAAATTCTTGCCTGGATAAATTGGTTGAATGATCTTTAGTTGAAGTATTTCTTCGCCTCCTTCTTAAGTTCTTCCCCATGGGATCTTTAGTATCTTCTACCCTTTATATTTTTGGTATCCTCTGACTGCTAGGTTTAGGTTTTGTTAAATTTGGGGAGTCTCTTAATCTCATTCCTTCACTTATATTACTCTAAATCCCGAGTTAGGTCAAAAGTCCGATTTGGGGACCCCCAAATGAGACCAAACCCATCATCTAAATAGCCAAATAACCTCCCAACTTATATGCCTATATCTGGGATGATTTCTAAAGGTCTAAAACACCTAAACGAGTTCATAAAGTCCCCTGAAATGCACCCCAATCATTTTTACCCAATATACACATTTTCATTACGTTTGATCACTACATGACCATAAGTTAATTAATGTTCAATTTATTTTCACGAGTTAACCCATTATGCCCAACTGAATCCAAATAAACATGTAGACACGAATAAGCATTTCATCTCAATTAAATTTGAATCCTACCAATTTAATTCAAATCCCACCGATTTAATTTAATCTTGAAATTTATTCCAAAATTATCTAATTAAATTATGTCACAATATTTTATTCAAAAAATGGAGGGTATTACAAACTCTCTAACATATTTTCTCTCTACTCGATCGAATGATGGTTACTCAAGTGTCCTTGTAAAACTAAAGCCAGTTTAAAAAATGCATGAAGTCAAGTCGAGGAGCACGATCATAATGACAAGGGTGATTTGTCCGTTTCCCCCACTCATTTGTCCGATTTACACTGTGTCGACAATTATTTTTCGTGATACACTCCTGGAACCCATTTACTATTATTATATCACATTTGTGGAAGAAAAATGACGCAAAAAATCTTTAAAATAATCATAATTAGTGAAAATTGGGACCAAGAGTTCATTATGATAAATAATGGGTACTGAAGTGTAAATCGGACAAATGAGTGGAGGCCAAAGGACAAGTGATCCTAATGACAGTCTAGCACTAAATTTCCTAAATGTGGGAGAGCTGATGCTATAAATTTTCACTGAAAATGACAAGGTCAATGAGTCATCTAATCTTAGCAAATGGGAAGCCATGTTGAACACACAACATAAAAAGTTTCACCTATAACGAATGTAGAGTTCCTCGTCAAGGAATTCGTCAATCTAGAGACCACTTCAAAATGTCACCTGTATGAATAAGGCCTTTGGGGCAATTTTTACTTCCTAAATATGATAGAGCATGTGGATGACACACTAGATACCACCTCTCACATTAACTAACCCAACATCACCACCAATGAGCATAACCTCATACAAGGTGGGCACTGAGGCTAACCTCAAGAGAGTTCAACCTCAGCCTTACCCAAGCCATTGGTTCAATGAACAATTCCACGTGACCAGGTAATAACTATTGTGAAAAATAAATTGGGACTGACTTTAAAATGCAAAAAAAATTCCCCCTAATGATCTTTCATTAATCTTACGTTGAAAACAAAAATAAGAACTAGGTTTAAAGATTAAACCAAGGGTTTCAAGAATCCATATCATTGTGAATCTTGTTGTGATTCGTATGAGGAGATAAAGGTAAAAGATGATAAAATATTGGCTGCTCTCAGAAGTATCCAAAAAATCTTGATTAAACCTTCTATAATATAGGATCTTCTAGTGTCAAGTAGGAAGGTGGACACCTTTTGAGATGAAAACCCTTCCTTATCATTCAGATATGGTGATATCTCTCTAGGACTCTTTACAAAAATGTGAATAGTATTTTCTCACCCATCTCAAACCCTAATAAACCATAATCATCATTTTAAACCCCTCCAAAATCTTTATATATAAATACGAAAGTTGGGCATACGCCAAACTATGTTTCTTGAGAGTATGGGTCTGACTACTTGGGTATATGGATTAGGGGACGAAGACTAAAAAATTAAATTAGTTTCAAATAAAAACTCAAAAATCCAAATTATAATTACCTTACTTTATTTCCTTTCTTTATTTAATCCTAATTAGTTCCACTAAATAATTATGAGTGCGCTCCAATTCAATTATCTCACAAATCCCTCGGATATAATGAAGTATTCTTTATAAAGTTGATTATGATACATAATATGATTCCCTATGTTAAGTGTCCAATACCCACTTACTCAAACCTGTTTACAAATAATAGACTTTAATGGACATCTAATCAATTTTATTGATTCTCATACATAGCTTGTTTGCTACTCCACCAGGATTATAAAATTATCCACCGAACGGGTTTTACTTAGTGGAAACAAAATATATAATCCTGTTAAGGGGTACCGCAATCCAAGGTATCCTATGGATGTATATTCCTTTGAATTATGATCTCATATCTCCCCAAACAACTATCACCCAATATGCGAAGATCATTTAACCCAATATAAAATTAGATCGCACCCACAACCAAAGTAACATTTGCATAGGCATTTTAATCCTCATAATTCTGGGCATTAAGAACCTCTGAACCCTTTACAAATGGTGTGCGATTGTGTGAGTCTAATCAAGACAACCATTAGACTCAAATCTCAAAGGTAGTATTTTCAATATATTCCTCGGACGTACCAATCACAGTCCTCTATTAAACTATCGAACAAGTTCTCGAATAATCAAACAGATTTCGTAGTTTGAGATAAACTACTAGGATTTCATCACAACCAATATGATATGATGTCAACCCCGTATCTAGGTTGTGAATGTTTTAATAATGCTAGAATTGGAATTTCAATCTCCTAGTGATTAATCCGAAGTCTACTCATCGTAATTTCTATCGAGCTCTATTGGATGACATGTCTATAATATATTTAAGTAAAACATAAGGCAAGCTCGTAACCATGATTAATATTTCAAAATAAACTGACACACAATTATCGAAAGGGTATCGTCATGCATGGTTTTAAGAATAAAACCCCCAAATTCACCTATTTAGTCTTAAATCCATGTATCTAACTCCCAACCCATCTACATGATAATTTACGACATGTTGGTAGAAGGATTAGTCGGGTGTTATCCGATACAACCTTGGTCATAAACTTACCACCTTCTTGTTCGATTTATTGAACTAGGTCAAATCTATGCTCAATGTGCTTAACATTCTTATGGATTAGGGGTTCTCTTAATCTTGCAATCGTATCGCTATATTCACTAAAAAGTGTAATAACTAATTACACTTTAAGGAACCTCACCCAATTTATTTAGGAAGTAACCGAGCCATACATTCTCTTTAGGTTCCTTCGAAGTGGCAAAAACTTTTTCTTCCCCAGTAGAGGCAACAATCTAAGATTTATTCACATTCCTCTAACTTATATCTCAATATTCTTGGCCAAACACATGTTCTGAGGTAAAAAAACTTAGAATTTTCATCTGACTGAAAACCTAGAATTTTTGCCTAAAAGGAAAAAGACCATTAGACTAAAATCTTTTGACCATGCCGAATGCATAAAAGTTTTTTGTGTAGTACACAATATAACATGGATGTGAATGCCCATCATCGAAGCATTAGGTATATTCCTATTCTTTCCATCTAATTAAGTGTTAAAGATATTGATTCCAAGATAGAGCAATTCCATACTTATAAAGAAACTATTTTAATAAAATTCCGATGAAAATCATATGTATACAACATTAATATAATCACCTTAGGATATGCCCAGCATATTTTGCAACCAATCTAACGAAATCATGATCCTAAAGATGTGCCTGGATTGTATTAAGTACTTTATATAAAATATTTGGACAACCACCCTCCTATGTAAGATAATACTCCTATATCATTCCCGATTAGGAAAATTTTATCTACAAATTATACTAGAAATACCACCATATTTTTTTCATGCTTTTTATACAAATAAGTGCATTTGACCTTTAATAAAAATCAAGACCTTGATTATCTGATCAAGATGAAGGACCCAAGACCATGATGTTAGCTTAAATCCATAAATGAATTTCACAATCTTACATCACTTTTCTTTTTTGACTTCTTACTATATGTTAGTCAAGACAATAGTTCAAGAATATAGACTTGACGTTAAAGAATCCCGACAGTATTTAATATGGATATCGTGAGAAGGCTTTCTCATAGTTAATCCCTTTATTTATGAGTAAATGATTTTGTAAGACATAAATTGATTGCTTGTACCTTCTCGTACATCTTTATTTTAACTTCTTGCAAGTCCACTTGCACCCTACGGGTTTTACCCTATCAACAAGTCTTCAAGTCCTATATCCATAGGTATAAGACATATCAAAAGTCTTTATATTTATTGAAATGATTACCCAAAACACTAACCATTCAGGATGACTCCTTATGCTCTCATTACGATGTGGCTCCACTTGTTATCCAGTTTAAGTGACACATGTATCCTAATAATAAAAAATTCTCCCATTGCGAAAAGGAAGTGTATTATCAAAATTAGGTCTTATGAATGGCTGGTCTAACAACTTTGGTAATACAAAGTTCCATTATATTTTATAAGTCTAACTTACACTTTGGCATGTGGTTTATTACATAAACCTATTACAAGAATCGGTCATTCATTTAATCAACTTCTATAAACTACATTTTTTACCTTTGGGATAACCAATAAGTAAACGTACTTCTATCTTAATGTTATATTTCTTGGCTCGTTCCACAACATGAGTGTTGGGCACCCCCAAATTTGAACATGCCGAAGAATGATATTATTCCCATTTCAATGTTCTAAGGGAGTTTGAATAGATCGATTAAGAAGAAATTAAATTAGAATGTATATTACTGTCTCTTATATAAAATTCCCAATAAGAATGTTACAGTCCTGAATAACTAACCATGGATCCTATCATACCCAAAATATCCTTATTCCTTCCTTATCCTCTACATCATTTCATAAAGGAATACGTGGTGTAGACTATTAGGATGAGATCTAAAACCTTGGATAAATTATCCCTTAAGTATACTAAGAGAAAACCATCCTTATGATAACCTCGTAGAGATTAAATTCGTTTACCTTACCCATGCTCCACCTTAGCCTTTCACATTTTTAACTAATCAAGGTATTCAAACATGTGGTGCATAAGGTAAACATATCCATATTTTTGAGTGATCATCAATGAAATCAATGAAGCACTCAAAACCACATCTTTTCTGCATAGTCACCGAATCACAGTAATCTAAGTGAACTATTCCCAACACATCTTTGGATCTTTATCTTCTGGTCGTGAAGGCCCCTTTGTCACTTTACCTTCTAAATGGGACTCAAGACTAGAAGTGCCTCCACTTTCAATGAACTCAATTGTCTATTTCAAACTAGTATTTTAATTTCTTTCAGAATAAAATAACCTAAGTGTAAGTGCTAAAATTATGTTTTGTTCTACAAGGAAACTTTCTCTTTATTAAAATTTTCCATAAATTTGTTCATATAGCTGTTTTGCAGATTGATAAGATAAACCTTACAATGTATAAAATATTTTCCAATGTACCAGAACAAATGAAAGACATCCAATTTTAATAAAATAATTTTATAAAATCAATCAAATATCTGTTCAAAATCAATTTAGAAAATCAAAGACAACATTTCTAAATCCAGGTATATTAAATAATTTACGTACACTAACCTTATGTCTGCACCCATATTCATAAGAAAATTCCACCGCTAATACCACTGCGTTATTATTATTTCCCATAACTTAGGAACATCTCTCTTTAAACTAACTTTTTCAGTTCCCTGGAACCTTCGCAACGAGTTGTAATCCTTATTTGTGGTTCTTGAGTCTATATACCATGTTATCGTAGATCGAACTATAAATCATGTGTTTACTTTTCAATAGAAAAACTTACCATGTCCTTTTCCTTATAGTGCAATGAACACCCAAACATGTTTCTATAAAAGTTCTAACTAGTTGCAGTGAGAATAATTGCCTTTCGGCATTTCATTACTACTGATTAATATGAACCTTTCTTAACCCAAACCACTATACCTGAGATTTAACCTTATCGGCCTACCTCCCTTTCGGGAAAGAAATAACGCTCTTTATCAATAAGTAATACCAACATTTGGCTACCGATGATTCTCACTCCCGATTACTAAATGGTACTGAGTTTTCCCACCATGTCCAATCCTAATAATTCTTAGTTTAATAAATGAGGGAAATCATTTCAAGAACATGATTTCTATTTGAGTGTCATTAACTAACAAAGGTGTTAACAAATTATCATCAATAAATTCTTTATATTAAAATTTCCATGTAGAAGTTTCCCGATGGGGGGAACCAAACATATTTAACATTTAATTTAAAAGAATTATTATGTATTTTAAAATGTTGTGATTCTACGATTAAAATATCTGATGGGGGCCAGATCAAGCTGATACGAGGAATCAATTGCATCACAATTTTAAAATATTAATAGGAATTGCGAGTTAAATAACTTTATCATCCCTTTATGTTATAACAATATCCAATTACATTTTCAGTCCTTGAAACTTATTCTAGTTAGAACTTTAAGACTAAAACAGTGTGACCAATTAAATTCATTTAGGAAATCTTACAATCATGAAATTGAAAAAAATAATTTCTAATTTAACACACGAGAATTAATTTGAATAAATTTAAAGTGACATCCTTTAATAGCCAATTTATAAAATTAATCTCGTCGGGCATCCTAGTTCCCTTATGATGTGAGAGTTCTTAATGGGAGGTTAATTCACACAACCTTGAATGAGATAAATTTTCATCCTTCATTTAGTTACCGAATAGTTCAGAAACTTCTATCCAATATAATGAATAGTCGACGACTTTTTGATCTCACTCCTAATGATAGAGACTCTGATGGGGATGACATAAAAAGTTATGTCTAAGTGTAAACCATCAGTTCATTTTATAAAATCAAACCCACTTGTTACATTCAGTCTTAATAAACTGTCATTTAAGAATTTTAAAATTTTTGTCATACCACGATTAAAGTGATTTGATGGTGGGCTAGATCATGGTGATAAGAGGAATTAGTAGCATCACAATTTTAAAATGGCGATAGGGACTGTGGGATTTATGTTGAAACCCCTATCCCACTTAGTATTTTAAAACTCGAGGGCATTAAAAAAAAAGCATTCAATTCTAAAACAATGAATTGAAATCCTTAGTGATTTCTAAATTTACTTGTGTGAAATGAATATCTTAATCTCACATTGTAAATGGAAGTTTTATAATATCTCAATTTAGTTTTTATTTGGCTTATTCCGTTACACCCCACTGTACCTTCATGACTACTTCCACATATTCGAAGATAAGAAGTTGATGATATTTTGGCCGATTAAGGGTCATACATCTCAACATCATTGTAAAGTAGTATAAAGTGGGTTGGTAAAGTCTTTATTTAACAAGGGAATTTTTTATAATTAGAGCTTGCATCAAAAGTTTTCAAAATGTTTAAAATTATTTTTAAAAATTTTGATGGCTTGTTAGAATGATTTTAATAGGTCGTTCAAACGAGTTAGTGTCATTATAATGAGGTTCCATCATTCGAACGAAATCTAGAACGTAGCCTTTTGGTCAGTTCTAAAATGTCGTTCAAAGTGTAATTGGAAGTTGTTCAAAAGAGATTGGATATGTCGTTAGAATGATATCATTCCATGTTATGTTGGAAACCCGATCGAACGAAAAAGGGTATGCCATTCGAACTAGGTACCAGATTGTTCAAACGGGAGCCCTCTTTTTTATTTTTAATCAAATCTTATCCAAATCTCTAAGACCTATCATTCTGTAACAAACTTCCTTATAAATAGAGATGCAAGATTATAGTTTTGTAGAACTTATTTTAACCCATTTCTAAGCCATTTTCGGGTTCCTTTTGTGATCAAAGTCTACCGTTTTTCATCCAAACCCCTTGAAAATTTAGAGATCACTTTATGAAATCAAGAAGAACATAATACATGTTCAATAACGATTGTAAAGATTTTCTTTACTGTTGATTTGTGGAGTTAAGGCTCTACTGCTGAAGAAGAAGAGTGATTGGTGGATATCAAAGGAAGACTGCTTCCTGTAGACGACGTTGGACGATGCCGAATCTGTAGAAGACTTAAAGAACTGCGCATTATACTTAGGGAGCTAAGTAGTCTGTAAGTCATATAGTGTCTCTATCAAATTTGATGCAATACTGAAATAGAGGTTTTACCCGCAAAGGATTTTTCCTTACTTCTTCGCATGCTTGTTTGATTTGGCTTATTTGATTTGGACTTCATCATTACGTGTACACTAAGTTAAATTAAGAAAAAATTAATTAACATTTGAATTTATGTGTGTTTGGCCTAATATATGAATAAATCCATAGAATCCGCATTCTCACACATTTTCATTTTTCTCAAAATAAAATATTAATTTGAATTTTCCAAAAAATAAATTTCGGAGATCTAAATTTAACTCGCACCTTAAAATTTAATTACCCTAATTTAACTCAATTTAGAAAAGAATAAACAAGATGAATTTTTAAAAAAAATAGTGATCTAGATCAGTTTTAAGGAAAAATTTATATTGTTCATAAAATGGGTGTTCATAATTAACCAATTAACACGCCAAATTATGCAACATAATAATAAAGAGACAAACATGCAAATAATTAAATAAAAGAAATATATATATATATATATATATATATATATATATATATATATAATGATAAAATTACTCATTTCCATCATGGCCTAGACTTCTTTTTGAAGTAAAACTCTTTAAGTCTAAGAATTCTTGTTGTAGAAGACTTACCTTTGATATAGAGTCCAAGTTGAAGTAAAATTATATTTATTTATGGAAAAACTCATTTGCATCTTTTAAGAATGATAATTGGAATGAAGAACCAAAGCAAGAAGCATCAAACAACATCAAAAATCTAAAAAAATGAATTTTCTTAGGGGGGGTCAATCGATCCTCCCAAGGTCGATCGATCGGCTATGTCAAGGACAACCTTCTTCTTTCTCTCATTCTGCTATGAAAAAGACTCCATAACCGGGTACAAACTTCATCAAACTCAATGAAACTTTTCTCAACACCCAAAACCATGAAACTACATGATTTTAAATATAAAGAAACATTAAAAACTTCTTATAACCCCTCCAAAAATATCGATATTAAAATAATTTAAAAAAATCTAATTATTACAATCATATCGAATCTAAGTTCAAACAATAACTAGGGATAAACCACTGTAGGATCCAATCACACAAAATAAACATATGCGACCATTGTGGAAATATTATAAACATAAATCTATGCAAAACCATGTTAGTAAGATACCATACATAAAGATTTATAATGATACAACATGCGAAAACTAGGCTTTCTTTCTAGACAATATGAACCTTTTCAATACACGATCAATAAAAAATGAGGATCTGATACCAATTATTGAAAAAAAACATAGGATTGACATTTAAACGTGAAATTTTTTTATCCCTAAATATCTTTTATTAATATTGCATTGAAAAGAAAAACAAGAAGTAGGTTTAAAGATTAAACCTAGGGTTTCAAGAATTTATACCATTGTGATCTGTCCTCCAAGTTAGAATATGATAAAATTCTTTCTATCCTCCAAGTTATCCAAAAAAACTTTATTAAAAATTCACTACATTAGGATCTTCTAGTGTATGATCCTCCCCAATGTCAGGTAGGTGGGTGAACACCTTTCGAGAAAAAAAATCTTCCTTACGTGTGAGATTTAGTGGTATCTCTTATACCTCATCATAAAAATGTGAATAGTATTTTCTCTTACCCCTCCCTCTTAAACCCTAATGAACCATATCATCATTAAAATCCCTTCCCACACCTTTACATGCAAGTACAAGGACTCAAGATAAATAATTAAATTAGTTCCAAATAATGCTAAAATATCTCAATTACAAATACCGTAATTTATTTCATCTTTTTTATCTTGAGTCCTTGGGCTTGGGCAAATAGAATTTTTATTAGACTATGGGCCTGACTACTTTGGTATGGGCCTGATTACTTGGGGACATGGACTCTACCAAGGACTCAAGATAAATAATTATATTAGTTCCAAATAATGCTAAAACATCTCAATTACAAATACCGTAATTTATTTCATCTTTTTTATTTAATCATAATTAATTCTACTATATAATTATGGATGCACTCCAATTTTATTATCTTAGAAATGACTCGGATATAATGAAGTCTTATTTTAAAAGTTGATTATGGTATATTATATGATTCCCCACGTTAAGTGTCTGCTACCCACTTGGTCAAATAGATTTACTAATAATCAAATTTAATCATCATCTAATAAATTTTAATTCTCAAACCTAACTTATATGCTATTCTATCAGAATTATAAAATAGTCCACTGCCCGAATTTACTTAGTGGAAACAAAACATAGAAGTATATCAAGGGTATCATAATCCAACATATCCCCTGGACATGGATTCCTTTGAATTATGATCTTAGACCTGCTTATACAACTTTCACCCAATATTAGGAGATCATTTGACCTGATATAAAATCAGATCGCAACCATAGCAACCAAAGTGAGATTCGCACATGCATTCCAATCCTTATAATTCTGGTAATTAATAATCCATGAACCATTTTCAAATAGTATAAGATTGTTCGTGTCTAATCAAAACAACCCTTTTACACAAATCTCGTGGGTGGCCCTGTTCAATACATTCCTGGGATGTACCGATCACAATCCCCTATTGAACTATCGAACTAGTTCTTAAACCATCAAATAGGTTCTCGTAGTTTGAGATAAACTATTAGGATTGCATCTCAACTATTCCAATAGGATGCCAATTTTATATTTAGGTTGTGAACGTTTTAATAGTGCTAGAACCAAAATTTTGATCTCTTAGTTATCAACCCGAAGCTGACTCTCTAGAATTCCTATTGAACTCTATTGACTTCCATGTCTACAATATATTTAATTTAAACATAAGGCATTCTCGTAACCATGATTTTTACTTCAAAATGAACTGGCACACCTTTACCGAAAGGTGATAGTAATATATGGTTTTAAGAATAAAACCTTAATAATTAAGGTGAAGTAAACGTGCAACATGAGAGTAGATATGAAGATATTATCACCATTTGCTGTACTAATTTATAGTCATTACATTCCCTTCATGTAAAGCGTGATATCACCTAACTTTATAAATGTGGAACAAGTTTCCTAGGGACAAAATTCCCTAACCTCACTTGCTTATAAATAAAAACCAATTAATGCGTAATTGGGTATGAGATATATGAACATATAAGGTTATGCTAAAAAATTACACACACACACACACACACACACACACACACACACACACACACACAGAGAGAGAGAGAAATATTTTAAGATAACTCCCATTGATATTGCATGTTGATATAATATGATTTATTTTCACCTATGGATGTAGATACCAATTTGGGACAATGCATGTAAATTTGGTCCTTATTGTCTCTCCTCCCATATCTATTCATTTTACTTAATTTCATAACTTATTCATCTCTCAAGTAAATTGGTTACATGTACTTAAGATCGGCTTAATACTACTTTCTAGCATCAATAGTTATTTTACCTAAAGACAACATGAATACACTAAAATTTAAATTTTATGGCCAATAAATTTTTTCTAAAGATTGTGGACATAGACAACCACCTTACTAACCTAGACCTATGCTGCCCCAATTTCAATATAAGTTTCTAAGTTAGAAAATTGATTAAAAAACCCACTTACTCTAATTTTGTAACTAATCATTCAACACAACCATTTGTGATGCGCGTGTTTCACTATGTTCAATAGACACCCACATACACTTAGTTACAAACATATATAGTTGTGTATATGTATATTTATAAAAAATTATGTGAATTCATACGAATAATTGTGGATCTATCATTTTAGACTTTAGTTTTCTTTTTATGAATGTTTGTGGAAATAATATAAGTTGTTTGTTTTGAAACTTCCACTAATCGTCTAATTTATGTTTTTATATTTTCTATTTTTCCTTGTACCTATCCTTATAACTAAAAAAAGTAACAACTTACCTTTTTAACACATTACTCTATTGAAATTGCATATCAATGCTAACTTATTAAATAAATCACACTAATATATAATAACTACATAAATACATACATTTCAATGCAATAATTAAACTTCTACACCATTATTGACTTTATTTTAAATTAAAAGTTTCTCTAATTATTTTTTATTTTCTTAGTTTTCCTTTGGTTCTTATTGAATTTTTATCTAGTATCTGGAAACTTAATTTTGTGGAAACACACATAAATTTTTTAGAGTAATTTATAAAAAAAACAAATTCGAATACTGAAAGAGATATAAGTATACAAACTTTTTAGGATTTTAAAATATTACAATTTCACACTTTGGCACGGTTGTAAGGCATTGTCCATTACCTCCTGATATGACAAGGGGCTAGGAAGAAAGAATTAGAACTTTTTACCATGGACAATGTTAGGTCTCTTTATATAATGAATATTCCTCCAAACATTCCTATATATAATGCTTTCTTATAAACATCGTGCAAAATAATATTATGTAAATTTGAATGATGGTGTTATCAAAACAACTCTCTACTTCTTTCATTAAAAGAAGAGTAGTTAAAAATTAAAAAAAAACATGAGTCAATTTTTTCAAAGATTTGTCACTTACATCGTGACATCTTTAACCTTCTCACAACAAAAATCGTCGCATGACGCCTTGGCACGGTAATTGGAACCCCTTTAACAATTGAGTATTAACCTATTTATTTTCCTTTCATTTTGATCCTTATCACCAAAAATCAAATATTTAGTCATTTACTTTTCATCTGAGGTAATGCGTGGTCTGAACTTTTACGTTTTACTAATGACAATGTTCAAGATTCTATTTAACATGTGGATGAATACACTACATGGTTCATATGAAAATTCAAAACTATGAGTAAGCATGCCCAATGTGATTAACTAAGTGATGGAGGCGTACTCGAGTTGTTAAACCATATTTTTATTAAAATTAATAGGAATCGGAATTTGATATCCTTTTGTGAGCCCTGTTGTCATCATGTGAAGTTTTTTACACAGCATTATGAGATTCTATGGAAAAAAAAGTGAACCTTTTCGATTATATACTATCAATGAGGTAGAAACCCATCTTATATAAACATCCCCTTGTAATCTAATTGGATTGAGGTATCTTTCTTGTATAATATCCTCTAAAGTGTTCTTCTCGTAGAGAACGTACATATAATTATTCGATCCTGAGATATCGAGAAATGCCAAAAGCATATATTGTGATCAACTACTATCTCTAGTATGATTATAGTATTTTATAGTGTGTTCCCTATCATGCCACCAAACAATTATTCCACTCCATATGTGTAAAATTTATGTTACCAAGCATGCCCAAAAAAACCTCATTGCTCCTCTTTAGTGATCAATTATTGGAAATCTTTGGTAATAAGTGTCCTCAAGTAACCAGCCAAATACACAACATACATCATATTGTACAAAATTTCTATAACATCTCAATGATAATAGTCTTTGAAATCAAACATACTCGTTAATTGAATCGACTAAGCACCTGTATGCTAGCATCATGATAGCCTCAACCATTTTTTGCTCACAAAAACTCCTTTTTCCATGCGCGTCTCATCTTGTCATGAAATAGTCATCATAAGATGCAATCCCATCAAGGATTCCGAGGAAGAACGAATTTCCCATGTGGAATTGACGCATAAGATCTTGGTGTCATAAGTAGGTTGTGCATCAAAATGATATTCGATTAATCGAATATGCCATTACTCCTTACCTTTGTTAACCCCCTTTCAGAAGGGTATTGAATCCTGATGATGAGACCATTATTTTTCCTTTTTAGCCTTTAAAATATAAGGAGACATGAATTCCATTAAAGAAAACACGACTACTTTGTAATTACATCATGCGATTATGGGTCACTAATGGAGTTGTCAAATGAGAAGACATATTCTTAATAAGATGAAGAAATTTGATTTGGATTTAATGTGAGGGTATTATGTTTTTATTTAAGGTCTCCATTTACAATTTTCGAAGAAATAGTTGTTGGTATATGATTGTTGATCCTATGATATTTCAACTACTGCAGGAAGATGTTTCGTGCTGCATTCCAAATATTGCGAGAGTGTTTAACTTATACAATACTCTAGAGATAAAAGTAGTGTGACACCCCAGAAAATTAAATATCGGGAGATTAGTCCTTTATTAAATTGAAACATAATTTCCATCTAGTTCATTCTTAGCATCACTGTCAAAAACCTTATTAATTACTAACCACCTATTAGTTAATTAAGTCGGTGTCAAAATTTTATCTTTTAATAATCAAGTCAATAAATACAACAGAAAAGTAAATAGAACCACCAAATAATAATATAGTTTAAACATCCCATCAAATAACTGAATCAAAGTCTTGCCGAATTAACCATCGAAAAAAATTCAAACTAAATAAATCGGACAGATAGTAAATAAATCCCATACAATCTGAAATGAACTAATCTGAAATAAATGTTGTGAGCAACATGCTCGAAATGAAACTGAGATAGAATTCCTAATCTAGGAATAAATGATATAAGCGTCTATCCAACAAATGTAACATCCATATATGCCGCAACTGCGAATCCCTGGAATAGAATCAAGCCTGGCGTCCCTGTGGCTGGACACCTAAAAGGTTTTGAAAAAAGATTTGAAAGCAAGGGTTAAAACCCAAAGAGTTTTGAAAATATTTAGCAAGTGATTAAATTGCAGTAATTTAAAATGCATGAATGTTCTTCATATTTAATCTAGTTTTGCACTCTCTTGAGGACATACACACCCCTCAACTAATGTGCACACCTAATGCTTTCTTTATATCCCACCTAGTCATTTACCCTGTAACTAGTCCTTGTTATAACTCCTTCCTGTCACACTACTCTAGCCCGAGTATGTTTATTATATGATTTATAAATTATTTAACACCTTAAATTAATTAATCATTTTTCCATTAAAAACCATATAACATTCTCGCTATTTATATATAATTAATACAACTCACTTCATGTATTTTACACGTATATAATTATTCACGCCATTATATACGTAGAACTATATTACAATATTCACACATATGTCGTATATATATATTTAATCCATCCTCCCGAGTAATACCTCACTGGATTTTTATCTAAAATGCTATCATCCCAGGTCTACTCAGTCCCACCTGGATTCGTAAAACAACTCAATACCTCCGCATCGGATATAAAAAAATATAAGCGTAATGGAGGCGGTCATATTTCTCCGAGTGTGAAGACAATTATTTCAACATCTCACGTCTATTTGGACGCTATGACCTGGGGATTATACTCTCCCTAATCGTCAAGCTAGGGGATTCACCCACATCGAGCAACCTCCTGTGATATCACTAGAGTGTATAAATTTAATAAATACCTAGTCACCGATATTTATGATCACAATATATATATACACACTAGGGTGTACCCGTACCGATGGCACGGCGATAACTTTGTTCCCATGATATTTTGTACCCGTGCCGATGGCACGACGATAAATTTGTTCCCGTTGATAGTGCAAATATAAGTCATGTTAAAATTTTAAACAACCACCGCAATCTAAATTTTGAAAACACTGAGGATTATTTTGTTGATGAGACGAAGAAAATATAAGTCATGTTAAAATTAATTCAAATATTGATTTTATAAAGTCAATTTTTCAACATATTAAAATGGTCAACATCGGTACGGATACACGAGAGATTAAAAAAATGTTGAAGATAAAAAAATGTTGTAGATTAAAAAAATGGTCAAATTATAAATCAAAAAAATGTTTTAGGTTAAAGTCAAAATTCGTAGTGTCAAATTAAACATCTACCCACACGATGCACAGTAATTTGTTCTCAAGTCAAAATTTATAGTGTCGTGTGTAAATTTAATTTTAGAAGTATTTATTTAAAAAATAAATTAACGTCGAATGTATTGATATTCCTTTCGCGTATAAAATTATCAATTACTCTATAACAATTAGAACTAATAAATTTGAAGAGTAAGAAATATGAAAATACTTTAAACATGCCATCGACACGAATACACTCTATTAATAAAAAAGAAAACTAAACTTTGTAGGAAACCCGCTTAACTGTGTTTAATGCGTGAAATACCACTAATAAATTTGTTGTAAAGATTATGGTAGAATACCCAAACAAAAGTATATTTATTTTTAACATATTTAAACCAAATAAATGTTTATTTGTAATAAATAACTATTTTTAATAGGTAACCATATCTAACACACCTTCATATGCCAACAATCCCAACAACTCAATACATGTCCACAACTCAACACTATAAAACTACATAAAAACCAAAATTTGAAACAATTATTATTCTGAAAATAGAGATGAACAATATAATAAATTGATAACTCTTTGAAACCTTTATTCTCCGCTTGTTTTCTCTTGCAACAATAGCAAGAAGAAATTGCCTAGTACATTTAAAGTAAAAATGTAAATACTAAAAAATAAGTAGCTAACATGAGATTCAGATTCCACAAATAACTAAAAGGTTACATTCACATGGGTCATGATTCACATATAATGAGAACATAAAAATTTATAGTGAATAAACTTAGTTGCAAAATATATAGAGACCTTAAAAAATCCAAAAAATTCAAGATTTAAAAATCCAAAATCTGAAAAACGAAAACTAATTAAAAAACGAAAATACTTGTACATAGAAATTAACTAACTTAAACATATATATTATATTAATACATACAAATAACCACACCTTCTATCCAAACCCGCCGGGAAACCCATGACTCCACCAACCTGCCTAAACACATTGCTTCGGTGAGACCCAATAACTTCCATACCCAAGACCCAGTTGGTCTGACCCGAATACCCAGCAACTAAACCTGACAGCCCATACCCGGACCTGCCATATCCACACCCCAAACCAGCAAATAGTGAACCAGCTAAACTCCTCTCCAAAACCACCTCCTGCTGATACCCATTTTCAAGTAGCACTTGTATTTCCAATCCGTTGGAACTCTCCCATAACAGAACATCTCCATCCAAATATTAGCTATAATTGCCTTACACTACCCAATACCCCTTTTTGGTTACTTTATCTGTTTGAAATGAACCCCAAAACTTCCTTGAAGCTAAATACATGTACATAAGAAATTTCAAAAACTAAGAGATTTCAAACAATCCTGCTCGAGGTACGTCCACCAAACGTTAGATGAAGAGTAGGAAACAACGCAAAAAGATAGAGGGGCATACAACGGATTCATAAACAACAGGACATAAGCAGAAAGACAGCGGGGCATAAACTGTTTAAAAAAATACATAAAAAATGTTTAAAAAAAAACTAACACAAAAAACTGCATATTCCAAGATTTGGACTGTTGATATAAAAAACTAGATTTCATCTAATTTATTAATCACAGATAAATATGAAATAAGAAATAGGACGAAGGATTTTTAAAGTGGTTCAGCCTTAATGAAAATGTCCTATGTCCACTATCTTGTATTGCTGGGTATTTTGCCTTATGTTCACTCATAAAAGCTTGCCCCGCTGTGGGGGGTATTACAATGTATTTATATCCTTTGGGCTGTTAATGTGAATACACAATACGTCGTTTATTAAATGGACGTATATATTTGTACATGGTAAGAATGTTCATTGAATCTATCTTCATCGTTTGATATTCTTCACCAGGTGCTTGGTACATTGAGTAGCTCGGTACTCTATCCTTGTAATGTCGTTCTTTCTGTCATCCGCCTTGGCAGATTTCTCAGTCTTCTGTAAGAAATTCTTCTTTATTTAAGGTTTATCTTGTCGAATCCTTAGATAAGTTCCAGGCTAATTTTGTAATTCCCTCTTGGGTTATTCTAGAGGAACCTCCTTGCCCTTCTGATTTATTTTCTCTGGCTGAGGGACACTGGTTTCCCTCCATTTTTGTAGCGGAATATGTCTTTTATTTCCCTCCTAATCTGTTGTGTTTGAAATTTTGCCAATATTTTGATATTGTTCCTGCAAGGGTAGTTCCAAACACATAGAGAGTAGTTAATGGCATACATAGATTGAATTAAATTCATGGGGCTCATTTAGGGATCCTTGAGATTATGTTTTGTTTTAAATAGGTTACTAGCGATACAACTTTTTATTTAAAAACTAGGTTTTCAAATAGGGCTTTAGTTGTCAATTTCCCTGATGCTATTAGGGATTATTTTGATCATGGCGTTGTGATGAAAAATTAGTAACACCCTCCTCAAAAGGGGAATGACGTGTACCAAGGTCCCAGATGCCCACTTTATGGCCATATGCTAGGTTGTTTTATTTTTCAAATTGGCTCTACTATTGTTTGTTAAAATGCGTCAATGACATTTTTTATATTTTTTTTGCAGTTGATAACAAAAGAAAGCCCCCAAAAGAGAATGACATTAATATAAAGGATTTGAAACTCATCCGGGGTTTGCATCAATCAGTTGTTGGGGAGAACGTTAGAGCTGCTTCTTATTTGCTGAGATATAAGAACACAACTTCCTATTTCATTGCTCGTCCTCTTGTTCCTCCATTAGTTATTGACCTTGATCAGACACCATCATCGTCAGCAGATATCAAAGAATCTTCCTCTTATTTGGGTACTTCAATTGCTGATTTGATGACGAGGAAAAGGAGAGTTCCTGAATTATTTGCTAAAGATACTCCTGACACTAATGGGGCAAAGAAATGCAAAGGGGATGTCCTAACTGAAGGGATAAATAAAATGGATGTTGCTCCATTTAAGGGAACAATTCCAACTATTAAGGAGGTCAGTAAGAAACCCACGTTGTCCCAAAAGAGGTAGCACCTTTGATTGAAGGTGTTGTTGTTATGCAAGGAGAGACAAAACCTTTGATTGAAGGTACTCCTTTGAGGAGATTAAGGAGAGGTCTTACTGAAAGACCTGTGGATATTGCTGCTCAAGTTTCTAGGGTTGAGGATCCTTCTTTAAGAGCTAACACTCTAGCTCTCATTGCTCCGAGCTCAACCAAAGGTTTGATCAAGTCTTGGACTATTCCTGAATATAGAGCTGTTGAGACTTCCCTTTCTCAAGAGAAGATCACCGACTTGGCAGCCCAACACATTGCATCAGTAAGTACTATCACACTTACTATTTTATCTTCATGTACCATGGTCATATTCTGATCTGAGCTTTTTTTCTATTGCAGTTTATGACATGTTTTACCAGTATCCTGGAGAAAGATGAAGCTATCAAAACCTCAACTTCATCTAGTGGGGTAGAAGAAGATCTCGCTGGGTTATCACAGTCTCTGAAGAAATCCCGATAGAAGTACGAGAATGATAAAATTACTTGGGAGAATAAATTCCTATTTGCAAAGACAGCTCGTCAATAAGGTGATACAACTCAAGATCAAGCTATTAATGCCTCCAATGAGTTAGAGGAAAAATTGAAGGTCGTCCTTTACAGTAAGGAGGAAACCAATGGCAAGCTTGAAGAGGCTAAATGACGTAAGAAAGAGCCTGAGAATAAGGTGAAGTCTGATGAGGAGATTTCTTCCTCGAATAAAGTGAAGAGAAAAGTTACTGTGAAGAAGTCCTTCAACTTTGGTTGGGAAAAAGGATGGAACAAAGCTCTACCTACTCTCTCTTCTCAAATGGACTATGCAGGTTTGAAATACTTTAGAGATAGATGGGTTGCATCTTTGAAGGAGTTGAGTGTTGTAGATGATTTTGAATTGTTTCAGAGACATACTCATGGCCCTCCTCCTACTATTGAAGAATAAAAAGAAGATGAAGCTGCATCTGATGAGTCTTCTATAATGATAGTAGAACAAGTACCTGATGTTACCATTCCTTAACCCTTCAAGAAAGTTCAACAGGAAATAACTTCTACCAAGCAACGCCAATTGCGTTTCGAGGAACCAACTCCTTCATCCAAATCGGATGAAGATATTATAGGAAATAAGGAGAAAGTGTAGAGTTGTTCGACTCTTTAATTATGTTGTTCTTCTATTTTCCCCTTTTGCTGTAACTTTGGTTGTACTTTCTTCTCCCATTTATTAATAAAAAGGACTTTGTTATTTATTCTAAATTTTCTCTTTTACTTGCTCAATATGTATCGTTGTTGATCCACTTTTACTTTTCCTTGCTAGTTTATTGCCAGTATGGAACTCTTGTCAGCTCATGATACAGAGTTGATGAAGAAATGTAATGATTACTTTAAAGCTGGTCATGCAGACTTTACTGAAGCACAAATAGTTGATATTCTCGGATTTGATGCCTCAGAACAAGCAATTGATGCTTATCAATACTTAAAATATCAACTTGATCGAGATGTGGTAAATAACGTGGCGTACTATGAAATGATGGAAGATCGCCAAGGAATAATCGAAAATCTTCAAATTCAGCACAAAGAAACCACTACTCTTCTGCATGAAGGTTATGAGAAAAAATACCAACAATTGAGTGCGGATCAGGGCTAAGACAAATTCCTCTCAACCCATAAGAAGAGAGAAAGTTTGTTGAAGCTTGAAGTCGAAGAACACAGGAACATTGCCAAGCTTCTAGAGGAAGAAAATATTGCATTACGAGAGGAATTAAGGCAATAAAAAGCTGTTGCTTCTTCTGGAGCACTGGTCCTAGTTAACAATGAAGGTTTCTCATTTTTGGAGACTGAGAATGCTTCACTAAGGCAAGAGTGGAGACTTTGAAAAGTTCCAGACCTACATCTTCTTCTCATGGTAGAGCAAGAACTGATCGAACTGGTAGGGAAAACATTGAAGAAACTAGGACTCAGCAAGCCTTAACAAATCAAGATGTTCAACTAAAGGCAAAGAATCAAGCCTTAGCTGAGATGTCCCAGTAAATTCAAAGTCTTACCGAGCAGCTTTCTAGCCAAAGTTACTCATTAGAGAATAAAGAAAACATAGTAAAAAGGTTGAGTCAAAACGTGGAGAGGTTGACATATCAGTTCCATAAATAATACCCTTATACCACCTTGATGCCAGGTTGAAGCAGTCAAACAATGAAGGGTATAAGCAAGGGTGGTTGAATGCTCTTTGTGTGATGCGTCTTGAGAAAGGAAATTCCTTATGGGATTGGTATGAACCTGGGTTTGTTGATCAACCCATTCCTCCTTTCAACTTGGATGTTAGTTGGATTCCAGCGCGGTCCATTCCTCAGAGTTTGATCTCCAAGTACCATGGTGACTATAGTCGTCATAAAGATTTTGAGATATCCAGACCTCCTCATCTGCTTGGTTGACCAAGTGTAAGCAATACTAGAATGCTACAAGATATGAATTTTATCAATTCTCCTTTTGCATTGGATGATCCTCCAGCTGGCATGGGCCCTATATCAAAATCAGAAGGAAAAAAGCCAATAGAATAGGAAATTTGTATTCAATAAATATAAGTTCATCTTTTTGTAATATTATTGATCATGGAATAAAACAATTTATTTGTTGAATATTTATATAAATAGTGTTGTTCTTCGCTGAATATTTTGTAATACCCCGTATTTTTATGGTTTTTAAATCTAGGGATTTTTTAATCCGAAAAATTATTTTAAATATTTACTAGCGTGACGAGAGTTAGTAATTATTGGAAATTTGTTGAATGTTACAGGATGAGTATAGTAATATATAAGATTGATTTTATAAAAATTGTCACGTGTGAATAAAATGACAATTAGGGAAATTAAGTCAGGACGCGCCTGTGTCGTGTCAGGACTAAATTATTATATAAAGTGAATAAATTATAAGTTGCCTGTATGGTCATTTTGAGTGTGCCAAAGTGTCCGAAAGGGCCGAGATAGTCAAAATAATGTACCCGGGGGTTCAGTTTGGATCTCGGGGTGTTTTTAGGCATAATTAGTACCTCGGGAGGGCGTTTTGGACATTTCGTAATTATGGGTAATTAAACCCACGAATTTGCCAGGTTATATCAGATGGTCAGTGTTGTCTTCTAGGGTTATCATAACCAAAAAATAATGACGGCCATTGGAGAGTAAGAGGAGAAGCTTTCCAAGGAGTTCTAGGCTAAGAACTCCTCCGGTTGCACCGCCGTCACCGCCAAATGGTAGATCGCGCAATGAGGATCTAAACCACACCAAATTTTTCCACAAATCAGAACTTTGAATTTTAGACAAGTATCTGTCTTTCTTTAATCAAGTTAATGCTTCTTTTATATTAGTTTAGGGTTGATTAAAATTAGTGTTCTTGAAAGAAAACATTAATTGGAGAAAAAAAAATTACATGTTGTAGAGGTAAAGATCATATTGTGGAAATCCATTTCACATGTAGAGGTTGAATCACAAATTTCCATGGTGTTATTGATAGAAAATATAGAAAAATAATTTAAGAGACTAAGTTAAAGAAAAATATTAGGGTTCTTGAGATTTATATAGATTTTACCCTTTTATTTTGTTATAGTTGATGAAAACTAACATGTTTTACATAGGATATTGTTTATATGGGTATACAACACTTGTAGTATAAGTGGTTGGGAGTTCGGGAATGAAACATGATGATTTGGATGAGTTTGGGGTAAGATTTCCGTAGCTGGGTTTTCTGCAGTTTTACCATAACTGCTTGATCGATCGATCGAACCCATTTCATCGATCGATCGACCCATCGTGGAAAACTGCATTTTTGCTCGTGTTAGCTTAATCCGATTTTATGCGTAGTAAACCTTGATTAGGGTTGCTAGAACATAATGGAACATAAAAAGGACCAGTAGGGTCAATATAAACTCCGATAAGTGGGACTTTGATGTGAAGGAAAATGAAGGGGTAAACGGGAAGATATTCACACTTAGGAAATCATACGTGCGTTGACTTAATAATCAAAATGCCTAGGAAGTTGGATTAGAAGGTAAGTGAGGGCCTACTGAAATTGTACTTAGGTAACGAGTATACTTCGAGAGACGAGAAGTGAATTTGGAATAACTTAATGATAAGAATAAAATGAACGAGTCCGTTATACGAAATAATCGAGTAAAATATGTAATAACGGATAATTATAAATATGGGTCGTGAGGGCACCAAATTTAGTAATGTGGATGTGAATGATTATATATCTATATGACTGTGTGATTGTTCATATATCTTATATACGTGTAAAAATCATGCCTGCGCTACTTGCTATCACGGAGGTTATCGCGCCGGAACAGTCTTATCTCGATGGGGCCTTTATGGGGGATATTGACTTGTACCCTAGAACATAGAACTTCTTGGTACAAGCTATCTGATCGATAGTCAGACGGTCTTAAGAGACGTGAGGGTATGTTCTTACCTCTTAGTGACTTGGAACTATGCTTCGCCTCATTTGTATGTGTTTTGTGTTAATACAGTTTGAGAGTGATTTCGAACTAGTATTCCCTTAGTACGAGTGATACGGGGACTTGATAGCAGAGTATGCCAGCACCATAGTTTGTATGTGGGGTGCATATATATATATTATATGAGAAACTGGTTTATATATCTACTTATATATGAAAACTTTGCACCATATATTTTTATGTGGGGTGCCGTTAGTATATATATTATATGTGTAACTAATATATATAAGTATATCTATATGGGAACTTTTTACTGTGCGTATAAGTAGTTAAGAAATGAATAAATGCTTCAATTCACTATAAGTTTTCGGGAACTTTATAACAATACGGAGTTATTCTAAATAACGTAAGAAATCTTGAATAGATAGATTTTTAAAGTGAATATCATGACCTTAATTTCATGGGTTAATACTTATGGAGAATAAGTTAGAGAGGTATATGAGATTCAGTATCACGACAGACGTGCACACTAGATGAGAGGTGAGAATTCTCAAGAGAGTGTCCCATACTAATATGATTGTTGCATTAGCCGGTAAGAATTTTAAATACTTGCTAAACTATTTTAAAACTGTTTTACAATCGGGCTCTGACCCGTTTGTTGTTATCTCTTCTCTCTTGTGTATATATGTATTACTGGTGCCCAGCCACAGGGGCGTATTGCTTAGGATTCTTTGGATGGGACGTGCTGTAGCTTTTGTGGGAGTTACAGGCCATTTCTTAGACGACTTCATTGTTGACTCCACTTCTAGTTTAGTTTTATCCAGTTGGGCATGTGTCGCCCTTTTCCCTTATCCAGTTGGTTTTGGTCAAGAGATTGTAATTCATTTACTTTAAGTATTTTTACTTCGGGATTTATTACTGTCAGGAAGTTTTCCTTTGGTGTTTTAAAGCTGGGATTTGTTACTTAATTGTTAAATTCTTGAATGTCCATTTACATTCTTTCTATTAATATGTGTCTCTTAAATTGTTAACTGTCAAAGGTTTTATAATTAGATTCAATAAAAATGGAAATAAGGTTTTAAATGGTTTTGACACTTAGCTTAATTATTTAGGGTGTTTAATTTGAAAATTTTAATTTGCGACAGTGATGCTAAGAATGAACCAACTGTTCACGTTGATTTTAATTTAATAAAGGATTGATCGCCCGATATTTAATTAGTCAGGGTGTCAAAGGTGGTATCAGGGCATCAGGTTCTAGTGTCCTTTATGATATGTGCGGCTTATTATGCTTTTAGCGTTGCTTTGTTTGATATAGAGCCCTATGTTTTGGATTGTCGATTTCTTTGATGAGATTTCATTCTCCTGCTATAACATATGTATATTAGTGAATTCTAATTTCGTTCGGATGTGTGCGTGTGCCGAGCGATGATGAATGTCAGATGAGGACCGTTAAGCAGACATCAGGAGGCAGGGATCAGTTGAGGTTGCAAAGTATATTCGAGGATGATGACCGTAGTCAAGGTCGCTCCCATTATTGCACGAGAAGCTAAGACTAGAAAGGTGACTAAGGCGCAACCATGATTTCCAAATGCTACTATAGTTGAATGAGGTGCGAGAGTAAACTCACCCAACATGTTACAAAACGTGTAGAGAACTGTCAGTGGGAATTTTAGAAATACGGAAATTGTGTGTGTTTACCAAAGGAGGTAAAGTATCCAAAGGTTTAAATATAGGACGGAGTCTGGCTAACTAAAAGTCAAAATTTAGAGAAAATTTTTTTTAGCTTGTCGGAACGAAGTTATAATGGTGGGAGTCAACCACCAATTTTAGAAGTGGAATGCTATGTCTATAGGAGAACCTTAGGTACAGTCTTGACCGTATATTTCTTCATCAGATGTTCAGGATTAGAAGTGAACGTTGTCCTGAACTCATCACATGGGACATGACAGGGGTCCATTTGTGAATGTGAATCTAAACCGTTAGCGAATTTTGTATCGAAAGATGTAGATATAAGTGGAGGAAATGACTCCAAGTGGGAGATCGACTCATAATGATAGTTGATAACACTCAAAGAGGAAACTCTGATGGACGGACGATTCAGAGGCTGACAATGTCGTATTTTGTCGATAAATATGATAATGATCCTTTGTGTGGGAACATAAAAGAATCGAAGAATTTAGTCGAGAATAAGACTGAATACAACAGTGGTGGTGTAGCACCACAAAGGGGTGTGGATACACATCAGGGGACCCATTTAAATGATTCAGATAGTTGAATTCTTACCAAGTGATGGTAAATTCAGTAAGGACTATTATAGACAGTGACATGTTCTTTAGGGTCTAAAAGGCTAAGGGAATAACCGGGGTAGCCAACAGGAATCGAGTCTACTAAAGTTCGAGAGAAGGACAATCCTAACATGGTTAGTAGGATAGGTGATAAGTGGATTATGTGTTGAGGTATTTGTGGGGAGTGAAATCACACGCGATAATATTTTCTGAAGTGAGTAAAGGGACAAGAATACGGTTCCTAGTAAAAGACAACGATTAAAGTAGTTTTTTTTTTATTTGGGCAGACGTGTTATGTCCGGAGACCATTTGTGCAGTCAAAACGATTGGCAAGGTGGAAGTATAAGTTGTAGCCTCAGAAGATGAGGCGTGTTTATGTGACACGAGCGAGTCACTATATTTTGTTCATTTCTAGATTAGCATGTGAGACGAGTTTAATACGTATAATTATAAACGTTATTATTATGTGAATATTTTTCCTTAGTGTAGCGGGATTTTTCTTTAAGTGCTATCCGCGGAGGATGAATGAGTATATTAACAGTGTTATGTACTTTATTGAGGTTACTCGTTGTAGTGATGCGATATGTGAGTATGATATTATCTTTGTTACAACGTTATAGAAATGGATAGTACGATAGTGGGTAATTATTGCAAGGCTATCGGAGTTGTTGCATTAGTGCAACATGTTTTTGTTCTGGCGAGGCTTCACCTGCAAGAAGGTCGGACTCACACTGATATTATCTATCCTAGAGACTTCGGAGGGGATAGTGGGCTCGAGATATTCGATACCGATGTATGTATTGACTTTGTCATTATGATTCAGTATGTATCGGGTTTACTGTTGAGCGAAAAGATTTAACCCAGTATTGTGTTTAGCACTCAGGACTTGGTGATAGGAAGAGTGCATTGCTATATCTATCCTCTAGAGATGTGGGAGTTAAGAGTTATACCACTATTATTAGGGAAATGGATTTCGAGAATTCCGATTGTATGTATTCGATGTTTATGGAATGCAATTACCACCAACCAATACTAAACAATAGTGCAATTGATGAAATGTTCTTTGTTAAGTATAATTTCGGGAGGAGATGTAATTTTTTGCCAAGAAATGGGAAAATAGGGGTACATTCTATGGAAAAAGGGCCTAACGGATTTTGATAACCGATAATGCTAGGTAGTAGTGTATCGGGGGGGGGGGGGGTTCCTTGTTTAGATTTCGCTCTGCGAGACATCCCACGCATGAAACTTAGCGTAAGGTTGAAATTAGGGAGATGTTTGGTCATTAGTCCGTGAGTTTGGTACCTCGGTCGTACTAGGGGTAGGTAATTATATCTATAAGTTAGAAGTTGAATCATGATTTAAGGCCAGTGGAGCCGGCTATATGATAAGAAAACATTGAAAGTTATCTCCACGAGTTGAGGGGTGGAACGATGATCTAGAGGATTTAAAAATTTCGATCTCTAGGGTGATTGAGAGTACCTAAGTGTTGTAACCGCGATCAGAACGCAAAGTAAATAAAGAGTTGGGATAAATTTTTGCATGGATTATCTGGAAAGAATTTTTATTATACAAAAGAGATGACTTGTATTTATCTTGATGAATAGAGCGTTAGTGATTTATTTTGGTTGTTGTACCTATTCGGGAAAATTGTTGTATTTATTTGAAGAAGTTTGAGATTAGTTGTTTCTCTTTTGTTGTCATGGAATTTGGATGAACTATTCCTTATATTTTGTGGATTTATTTAGTTTTATATAACAGTAGCGCGCCATTCGCTCTCTCCGGACGATCGGGGTGTTACAAAATGTGGGCGTCCTGGTTAGATGATGTTAAAATCATCCGAGTTGAAGGGACGTGGTAATAGACGTGTGAAATATATATTTATGGGACTAGCATAATTGGGTGGAAGTGATAGAGTGGATTAAGCGTCACATGAGGGGCGATAATCCATACATAAGTGTGCAATTAGAATAGCACACCCTAATTTAATTGGAAGGCCGTGGGAAGCCATTTAAAAAGAGGTATTCCTTGATAAGAGTGGAATTTAATTATTATGAAGAACACTCGGAGAGGAGTTGTTATTAGTCAAGTGTGAGAGAGACTTGCGCATACATAGAGTAATGATGTTGGTATGGTATAAAAGGTCCAGAGGTGCACATTAAGTGTCACTTAAAGTGAGACATTTCAAGTAAAAGTCGATGTTTAGAGGGACATAGTGAGGGGTCTCTGCATGCACCGCTCATACATAGAGATCTGTTAGAATAAGAGGATCAACCGGAAAATTTTGAGGCTATCGACAATTCCTGTAATGGAAGAGACAATTAAAGTCGGTAAAGTTTCTTGGATGGATTTCCATCTCCAAGACAAGATCAAGGGTTCATCTGAACAGGTGGGACAAGTCGCCCAAGAAGGAAGTGATTGTTATTCCTTTGGAGTGATTAAAAATATTTTCTAGTGGCCCAATCTTCCTTTGAAAGGAAGGATCGCATCAGTATGTGGCCCTACACGGTATTATTTTCTGAATCGAGATGGGGTCTTTGAATCCCACCTTCAAGATGGGATTTTAGGAAGCAGCGGGGACAATGTTTCGTTTGAGTAGGATGTACCACCCATAGCCAGGGAGTAGGCGCACGGTGATTAGAGATTAGTGGAGCCATGTGAAGGAAATTTGGGAATGTTGGTACTATGATTTCAGGCTTGCTCTGTAGAAGCACTCGTACCTGTTTGTCGTGAACGAGGTGCTTATTGAGATTTTGGTGTGGAAGAACCTTGACTATTATCCTTCCGTATGTTTAGAGGTGAGTGGATAATCAGAATTTTGGATCGATCGAGAATAATCCGATAACTATGGTGGAATTCCACGACTGTTTTAGGCGAATAAGAGTGGTCAGATGTTCGTATGGTTTTTCTCAGAATGGGAGTTTTGTATATAGATAAATCCGAGTAGTTGTCATGTAGTGAGGTGAGACCTCCCAATGATAGTGAGATAATGGAGATTTATAATGTATAGGCGTGACCTATGCGAATGTTGTCAGTTAGGATCACCATGTGAAGTGTCTCCAATGAGAATGTTAAACAAGCTTGCTGTGGGACGGGGGCTATAGTGATTAAGCGCCTTAATATGTAGATAGTTTGCGTACTGAAAAGATATCCCTAATTGTTTTACGAGGTAGGCCTTATTTTCCGAATTTCGGGATGAAATTCCGTTATTAGGGGGGAAGTATGTAATACCCCGTATTTTTATGGTTTTTAAATCTAGGGATTTTTTAATCCGAAAAATTGTTTTAAATATTTACTAGCGTGACGAGAGTTAGTAATTATTGGAAATTTGTTGAATCTTATTGGATGAGTATAGTAATATATAAGATTTATTTTATAAAAATTGTCACATGTGAATAAAATGACAATTATGGAAATTAAGTCGGGACGAGCCTGTGTCTTGTCAGGACTAAATTATTATTATATAAAGTGAATAAATTATAAGTTGCCCGTATGGTAATTTCAAGTGCGCCAAAGTGTCCGGAAGGGTCGAGATAACCAAAATAATGTACCCGAGGGTTCAATTTGGGTCTCGGGGTATTTTTAGGCTTAATTAGTACCTCGGGAGGGGTTTTTGGACATTTCGTAATTATGGGTCACGAATTTTCTAGGGTTATATCAGATGGTAAGTGTTGTCTTCTAGGGTTAGCATAAACAAAAACTAATAACGGCCATTGGAGAGGAAGAGGATAAGCTTTCCAAGGAGTTCTAGGCCAAGAACTCATCCGGTTGCACCGCCGTCACCGCCAAATGGTAGATTGCGCAATGAGGATCTAAACCACACCAAATTCTTCCACAAATAAGAACATTGAATTTCAGGCAAGTATTTATCTTGCTTTAATCAAGTTAATTCTTCTTTTATATTAGTTTAGGGTTGATTATAATTAGTGTTCTTGAAAGAAAACATTAATTGGAGAAAAAAAAATTACATGTTGTAGAGGTAAAGATCATATTGTGGAAATCCATTTCACATGTAGAGGTTGAATCACGAATTTCCATGGTGTTAGTGATAGAAAATTTGGAAAAAGAATGGAAGAAACTAAGTTAAAGAAAAATATTAGGGTTCTTGAGATTTATATAGATTTTACCCTTTTATTTTGTTATAGTTGATGAAAACTTGCATGTTTTATGTAGGACATTGTTTATATGGGTATACAACATTTGTAATATAAATGGTTGGGAGTTTGGGACTGAAACATGATTATTTGGATGAGTTTGGGGTAAGATTCCCGTAGCTGGTTTTTCTACAGTTTCGCCTTAACTGCTTGATCGATCGATCGAGCCCAGAGCATCGATCGATCGACCCCTTTTCATCGATCGATCGACCCATCCTGGAAAACTACATTTTTGCTCGTGTTAGCTTAATACGATTTTATGCATAGTAAACCTTGATTAGGGTTTCTAGAACATAATGGAACATAAAAAAGACCAGTAGGATCAAGATAAACCCCGATAAGTGGGACTTTGATGTGAAGGGGAAATGAAGGGGTAAACGGGAAGATATTCATACTTAGGAAATCATACGTGCATTGTTTTAATAATCAAAATGTCTAGGAAGTTGGATTAGAAGGTAAGTGAGGGCGTACTGAAATTGTACTTAGGTAACGAGTATACTTCGAGAGACGAGAAGTGAATTTAGAATAACTTAATGATAAGAATAAAATAAACGAGTCCGATATACAAAATAATCGAGTAAAATGTGTAATAACAGATAATTATAATTATGGGTCGTGAGCACACCAAATTTAGTAATGTGGATGTGAATGATTATATATCTATATGACTGTGTGATTGTTCATATATCTTATATACGTGTAGAAATCATGCCCGCGCTACTTGCTATCACGGAGGTTACCTAGTCGGAACAGTCTTATCTCGATGGGACCTTTATGGGGGATATTGAGTTGTACCCTAGAACATAGAACTCCTTGGTATAGGCTATATGATCGATAGTTAGACGGTCCTTAGAGACGTGAGGGTATGTGCTGACCTCTTAGTGACTTGGAACTATGCTTCTCCTCATTTGTATGTGTTTTATGTTAATACAGTTCGAGAGTGATTCCTAACAAGTATTCCCTTAGTACGAGTGATACGGGGACTTGATAGCGGAGTATGCCAGCACCATAGTTTGTATGTGGGGGTGCAAATAATATATATATATATATATATATATATATATATATATATATATATATATATATATATATATATATTATATGAGAAACTGGTATATATATCTACTTATATATGGAAACTTTGCACCATAGATTTTTATGTGGGGTGCCATTAGTATATATATTATATGTGTAACTAATATATATACGTATATCTATATGGGAACTTTTTACTGTGCTTATAAGTAGTTAAGAAATGAATAAATGCTTCAATTCACTATAAGTTTTCGGGAACTTTATAACGATACGGATTTATTCTAAATAACGTAAGAAATCGTGATGAGATAGATTTTTAAAGTGAATATCATGACCTTAATTTCACGGGTTAAGACTTATGGAGAATAAGTTAGAGAGGTATATGAGATTCACTAGTACGGTAGACGTGCACACTAGATGAGATCTGAGAATTCTAAAGAGAGTGTCGCATACTAATATGATTGTTGCATTAGCCGATAAGCATTTTAAATACTTGCTAAACTATTTTAAAACTGTTTACAATCGGGCTCTGACTCGTTTGCTGTTATCTATTATCTCTTGTGTATATATATATATATATATATATATATATCTTTTACAGGTGCCCAGCCACAGGGGCGTCTTGCTTAGGATTCTTTGGATGGGGTGCGCTACAGATTTTGTGGGAGTTGCACGCCATTTCTCAGACGACTTCATTGTTGACTCCACTTCTAGTTCAGTTTTATCCAGTGGGGCATGTGTCTCCCTTTTCCCTTATCCAGTTGGTTTTTGTCAAGAGATTATAATTCATTTACTTTTTGTATTTTTACTTCGGAATTTATTACTCTCAGGATGTTTTCTTTTGGTGTTTTAAAGTTGGGATTTGTTACTTAATTGTTAAATTCTTGAATGTCCATTTACATTCTTACTATTAATATGTGTCTCTTAAACTGTTAACTGTCAAAGGTTTTATAAGTAGATTCACTAAAAATGGAAATAAGGTTTTAAATGGTTTTGACACTTAGCTTAATTATTTAGGGTGTTTAATTTGAAAATTTTAATTTGCGACAGTGATGCAAAGAATGAACCAACTGTTCACCTTGATTTTAATTTAATAAAGGATTGATCGCCTGGTATTTAATTAGGATGGGTGTCACATATTTATATAAATAAATAATTTTATCCTTTTTTTAATTTGATTGCCTAGACAATGGAACTTTGCCCCATTTTTTGCCTAGTTGTAGTGACTTGTCACCCATAAGTGCCTAAGCAATATAATAATGTTTATCCCATGTTCCTACTTAGTTGTAACAATCTTATCTAGATTGCCTTGGTGCGTAGATAGTGGATGCCCCTTGAGGTCACCCATATTCTTCCTTAGTTTTGGATGCCCCTGAGGTCACCCATTATCAAACAGGCTTTGCCTTGTATGATTTTTATGCCAACATTATTGGTTAAGTTTAATGCCGACCAATCTTAGTTGGTGGATTGTCGACCAACCTTAGTCAGTGGTTTTTGATTGCCGATGGTGGTTGTTGATTGTCGACTAATCTTAGTTAGTGGTTGTCGATTGCCGAACAACCTTAGTTGGTGGTTTTGGTGGTGTATAGTACCAGTACTCTAAAAAAAATTTAATAAAAGAAGATTGGAAAATTGTCATTTTCATTCATATTGAAACAATTGAGTACATGTGTATGTGTAGTTACATTACTGATAGTATTTTCGCAGATGTTCTGCATTCCAAGCATTTTTGAACTCTTCCCCTTCCAAAGTTTCTATTCAGTAGGTGACAGGTCGAACAACAGTAGTAATACGATATGGCCCATGCTAATTAGCTTCCAACTTGTTGTGTTTTTAAATCACTCTCTTAAGCACATAGTCTCCCTCCTTGAGATCACACTTCTTGACCCTTTTGTTGTAGAACATGGATGTCCTTTGCCGGTAAGCTGCATTGCAAATTTCTGCTTCTTATCTAGCTTTTTCGAGCATATCTAAGTCCAGGCGTCTCATCAAATCACTTACTGGGGAATTAAAATTAAGAACCTATGACTAGGTAATCCTAATTTAGCTGGTATGACTGCTTCACTCCCAAAGGCCAGTATATAGGTAGATTCTCCAGTTGCTGTTCGGGGAGTTATTCGGTATGCCCACAATACAGAATGCAATTCATTAATCCAATTTACTTTGGCATCATCCAAACTTTTCTTCAATTAGTTCAACAGAGTTTTGTTCGTCACTTCTGTTTGCCCGTTGCTTTGTGGATGTCCGGAGCAGAATGAATTTTCTGAACGTTAGACCGTTGACAATATACAACGAACTCCTTATTATCAAATTGGGTACCATGGTCAGTGATGAAAGCATGTGGCAGACCATATCTGCAACCAATATTCTTCCAGATAAACTGATAAACCCTTTCATAATCCATATGAATGAGAGGTTTAGATTCCACCCATTTTGTGAAATAATCAACAACGCCCACCAAGTATTTGAATCTTCCTCTGGTTACTGGCAAGGACCCAACTAGGTCAATTCCTCACATGGAAAATGGCTAAGGTGAATCAATTTGTGTTAATAATGCATGGGGAGTTCTTCGTATGGTGGAAAACCGCTGAAATTTATCGCATTTCTTCGCATAGGCTGTACAATCAGTGTGCATTATTGGTCAATAGTACCACTGTGTAGTTATTCTCTGCAAAAGTGTTCGACCTGCTACATGGGCTCCACAAGAACCTTCATGAACTTCTTCTATCAGATCTTTAACTTCTGATGGATGAACACATCTTTATAGACTTACTATTATTCTCTTTTGTACAGAATGCCATTATTTATAACTTACCTGGCAGCTTTAAACTTCAATCTTTTGGCCGCGAGCTAGTCGGTTAGTAGAACACCTTCTTAAATGTAAGCCCTAATGGGAGACATCTAGGAAGGTCCCATATCCAAAGTGATGAACCTCACCATTACATCTTCATCAATACTCCGGTCTGTAAGTATCTCAATAGGAATTATTCTTCGTGCTCGGTACGGGTAACTAAGGCTAATCAAGCAAGTGCATCAGCTCGCGATTTCTCCAACCTTGGTATTCGAATCATTCGAATAGCTACTAAACTATCTATACTTTCCATAGACTTATCTAAGTACCTAGTCATGAATTCTCCCTTCGCTGCATAAAGACCAATCACCTGATTCACAACCAATTGGGAATCGCTGAACACCGCGACTTGTTCTACGTTTAATGATTTAGCAAAATTGAGGCCTATAATTACAGCCTCATATTCAACCTCATTATTAGAAAATTTAAACTAGAAACATAGAGCATATTCTATGTCTAACCCTTCTAGGCTATTGAGAATGATTCCAGCTCCGTTGCTTGTGGCACATGAAGAACCATCAACATACAAATTATATATTGGGATATTATTATCAAAACCTTGGTCAGACAAAACTCCTTTATGGAATATCCTGTGTTTCATTTCATCCTTCTTCAATTCTGTCTCCTTACCAGAAGGTTCTAGTTTATTGGATGCCAATTTCTCTGCGATTGGGAGTTGCTCAGGGGCTATTTCTTCACCATTTGCTGCTTCTCTTACATCCTTGAGCTTCTCTGTATTAGCCCCTGTTGTTCGGAGACATCTGGATAGGTGAATTCAGAAATGAAATCTGGCACTGCTTGGCCTTTGAGGGAGGATCGTGGTTCATAAATGATACCATACTCCCCTAATTCCACAACCCAATACATCAGTCTTCCAGATTTCTCAGTCTTATATAAAGCCTGTCTGAGCGACATGTCAGTATAGACCACTATTATGTGAGATTGGAAATATGGTTTCATCCTTCTACTGGCTTCAATCAATGCTAGCGCCAGTTTCTCCAACTTTGGGTACCTGATTTCTTCTCCTCAAAATGTCTTACTTGTGTCATACCCTGGTCTTTGTACTCCACCTTCTACTCTAATTAAAGCTGATCTAACTGCACTTTCAGAAATGGTTAAGTACAAGTATAATTTTTCTCTTAACAGCGACCTGGAGAGCGGTGACACCCCGACTAATTAAATACCGAGTAGCTACTCCTTTATTACATTAATTCAAAATTCCAAGTTGGTTCAGTTAATAGCATCACTGTCGAAAACATTTTAATAATTACTAACCACCTAGTATTTAAAAAGTAAGTTGTCAAATTTTAAATTAAATCTGATTAACATGAAATAAAAGAAATTATGAAAGGATAACATAACCATTCACTATAAAGAAGCAATAGAATAACCAACAAATAATAATAAGCCTGGAGGGAATACTCCTCACAACAATCCCACAACTGAAATAATAAAACAAGTCTTAATCCTGAATTAATTACAAACCAAAGTCTGAATAACTGAAATATAAAAAGTCTCTAATAGAAATGGGCGACATGCCCTACTAATGATGAAACTGAATGTGGAGTCAAGACTGGAAAATGAGGCGTCTAACATCAAGGCCCTGTAACTTCCACAACAGCTACAGCTCGTCACCTGTGGAAATCCTATGCATGGTGTCCTTGTGGCTGGGCACCTAAACAGGTTTTTACAAAAAAATAGATTTGAAAGAAAACGGGTCAGAGCCCAAAAGTGGAGAGTATTTTAAAAACAGCAAGTGCTTTAATAACATTAAAACAATGAATGCAAAGTACATGTTAGGACATGCGCTCTAATGAAATACTCACCTCTCGACTACTTGTGCACTCCTAACGAAATGTACCCATACAAGTGGTTCTCATATCTATCTAGACCAAACAAATTATTAACCTTTCTAATCGATTCAAAATACAAATTCCCAATGTTATCACTTGAATAGATAGCTTTACTTAAACTCGGATTCTCAATTATTAGCATTACCATTTACTGGAGGTTATCCCCTTATTTATCTTCTCAAGGAGTTACTATAAATTATTCTCATAATTAAACATGACAATTCTATTCATTGAACCGAATCATACACATCATAAATATACAATACAAGCACCCCGAGGCTAAGCTGTGGTGCACACATACTCTGCTATCCATCCCGGTACATCACGTACATAAGGATTACAAATTCCGAATCTCTCAGGAATTGTTAGAATAAACACCACACACAAAAATGGAGGCGAACATAATTCAACATATCCATGGTCACGTACATACCTACGCTCCATAGTCAGCTGACATAATAGTTCACAATTAAGTCATTCCCTTGAACTATGTCCTCTAGGTACCACTCTAAATCCGGGAACACAAAGATTAGATGGACCTAAGCAAACGTAAACCTCCCGTGATAGCAAGTATGGTAGGTATGTCATACACATAAAAATCATATACATATATTAAGCATGCACACATCTTTGTAATTATCATAATTTATTAGTGGTATACTTCTCATTCTAATACCAACTTATAGTTTTACACCTTTCATACGTTCGGTTCGTATATATTTAATTCATCAATTATTCTCACAACGTGATTCGTCCCCCGTGTCCTAATCCACAAATATTATTTGGTTCCACTTACACTTCTAGGTTTTACTCCTTAATATATCCCAAATATCCCAACTATCTCAATTAGTCATCAAGGGAATTTCATCTCTACAATTAACCAAGGTTACGGGACACTAGAAATCAAATCAGGCCAAAAAGGCCAAACTGCCAACTCGTTAGAAGTCTCGTTCGAACGAGGTCGTTCGAACGAGAGTTCGTTCGAACGAAGTGGGCATCTAACGAGATCTCGTTCGAACGAACATCCCACTCGTTAGAAGGTAAACTGTCAACTCGTTAGAAGCTCGTTCGAACGAGCTCGTTGGAACGACCTGGGCAGGTCTTCTAACGAGGTGACAGTTCTAGCCCAGAATTTTCCTATCTGACTTTTCTCTATTTTCTTCACCTCTAATCCCATATAAAAATCGTCCCAACAGTATTTTAAGGTTCCTAATCCACACTAAACATTCATAGGTCATAACTTAACATTTATATAGGGCCAAATCTTCCTAAACATCATCTAATTATCATAACTCTCCAATTTTTTTTCCCAAACCTTATGAACATGAACCCTAGAAATTTAAAGTCTTCAATTTCCATAAATAAATCCGTTTTTGTAACATAAAAAGTAATAATTCTTTTAGTCCAATCCCCCAATAACAAATCTACATGCAAACCTATATCAAATCTGAATTTATAACTCCAATTTCATGGGTTTTTATAAATCTCCCAAAACAATGAAATTTTCATAAATGTCTAAGCATGGAGGAAACATTCGTTGTAAATAACGTAATTAAACCACTTTCCTCGGATTGTTCTCTGAATTTGATGTTGGATGCTGCTCTCTTTTCCTCTCCAATTTCTCCCAAGGTTAAAGGTTGAAGATGATGGTTATGGTTTCTCTTTTGGGAACTTCTCCTAACCTCTCCTATAACTCCCGTAGCCCTTTAGTTGGTTAAGTGATGATGATGGCTTAGTGGGCCACTAAATATACTAATATTTAACTCCCAAAATTCGTTGGTTAATTATCCTAAAATTTCAAAATTACCAAAATACCCTTATTAGTTGACAGTATGGCCCAAAAATGCCCCGGGACAGGAACTAAACTCCCGGCTAGTGTTTTCTGACTATTTTGACCCTTCCGGACACGTTGGCGCACTCAAAATGACCATACGGTTAATAAAAATAAAATTCAATTTTTAATTAAAAATTATATTCCTGGCGCGACTGTCACGCGCGTCCCAACAAAATTTCCCAAATTGCCGTATTTCAATCTCGCGATAATTTCAATAGTTTCAATATTCATATAACATCATATATACACATTATAATCAAATACAAACTCACATCTCGTTAGTATTTTATCCGGATTAATTCTCAATTAATTCACATTTAATTCAATTAATCCCATAAATAAATATCGATAAAAATGCGGGGTATTACATACTTCCCCCCTAATAACAGAATTTCATCCCGAAGTTCGAAACTAAAAAGTACCTGGTAAAAGTAACTCTGGATAACTTTCGTACATCTAATCCTCGCGCTCCCATGTGAAGTCCTCGACATTGTGATGTCGCCACTGAACGCGCACTAACGAAACTATCTTTGACCGCAGTTTCCGCTCACTTCGGTCCAAAATAGCAATTGGCCCCTCCTCGTAGGAGCTATCGGGCTGGAGATCAATATCCTCCAAAGCAATGTGAGAATGAGCCAAATCATCTCTAAGATATTTCCTTAGCGAGGAAATATGAAACACATCATGAATCCTGTGTAAATGCTCCGGTAACCCAAGTCTATACGCAACAGACCCAATCCGCTCGATGATAGGAAATAGCCCCACATCTCTCGGTGCCAACTTCCCATTCTTTCCAAATCGCATAATCCCCTTCATAGGGGATACTCTGAGTAAAAATTGGTCCCCCACTTGGAACACCCTGAAGAATCTCTTCGCATCAGCGTAGCTCTTCTGCTGATCCTGAGCTACCCGAATGAGGCTCCGTATCAATTCTATCCTCGCGGAAGTGTCCTGAATCACTTACGGCCCAAGTAGTTTGTTGTCCCCCACCTCTAACCAACATGCTGGGGAACGACAAGGTCTACCGTAAACCGCCTCAAATGGAGCCATGCCAATGGTGAACTGGTAGGAGTTGTTGTAAGCAAACTCCACCAGTGGAAGATACTGCTCACATCCACCCCCGAAGTCAGTGATGCACATCCGCAACATGTCCTCCAACATATGATTTGTACGCTCGGTTTTCCCATCGGTCTGCGGATGATAAGCCGTACTCAACCGCAATTCCTTTACCATGGCCTCCTGAAAACTCTCCCAAAACTATGAAACAAATATCTTGTCTCGGTCAGACACGATATTTAGGGGCACACCGTAAAGTCTCACTATTTCTGCAATAAGAAGTTGGGCATACTGTCCTGTAGTGTAGTCTGTCCTTACAGGTAGAAAATGAGTGACTTTGGTCAACATGTCCATAATCACCCAAATGGAGTCGTGACCTCTCTGTGACGTAGGCAACCCCATGATAAAGTCCATGGAGATGCTCTCCCACATCCACATCATGACCTCTAATGGCTGTAGAAGTCCTGCCGGTCTCTGATGATACACTTTTACCAGTTGACAAGTTGCGCATTTAAAAACAAACACGGCAATATCTCTCTTCATCCCGCTCCACCAATACTGTCGTCTCATGTCTTGGTACATTTTGTCCCCACCGGGATGTACCGCGAACCGTGAGCCGTGCGACTCTGCCATCACTTTGTGTCATAATTCCTCCCCTTCCGGAACTACCAATCTCCCATTGAAGTGTAATCCCCCGTATGAGCTAACGGTATAGGACTCGGCTCCCTCTGCTAATAATCGAACTATCTTCTCCTGACAGAACGAGTCATCTGCTTGTTCCTTTACCACTCTCGTGACAATCTGCGGTGTAACAGTCATCACCGACATGAATGATTGGGCCACTGCATCCTGGTGTCCCAACTCCTTCCACTTTTTCTTCCACACCCCTTCCACCTCATCTACTGGTCTAGGGGTCAACGCGTCTGCTACCACATTAGCCTTCCCCGGGTGATATTGGATATCAAACTGATAGTCCTTCACAAACTCAAGCCACCTCCGTTGCCGCATATTCAACTCCTTCTGCGTGAATAGGTACTGTAGGGACTTGTGGTCTGTGAACAATCAAAACTTCTCCCCCAAAAGGTAATGTCTCCAAATTCGAAGGGCAAATACAACTGCCGCTAACTCTAAATCATGAGTGGGGTAATTCTTCTTATGAGGCTTAAGCGTACGGGAAGAATAAGCTATGGCCTGACCCTCCTGCTGTAATACACCTCCAAGTCCTTATAAGGATGCATTGGTGTAAACTAGATACTCAACTCCCGGTCTCGACAATGCTAACATAGGTGCTGAGGTCAACTTGTCCTTCAACTCATCGAATGCCAACTGTCAGGCATCACTCCAAATGAACGGCACACCTTTACGAGTCAGATGTGTCAAAGGACCCGCTATCTTTGAGAAACCCCGAATGAACCTCCTGTAGTATCCTGCTAAGCCCTAGAAACTAAGGATCTCAGTCGGTGTCATGGGCTGTCCCCACTCCCTCACCGCAGATACCTTCCCCGGATCAACAGATATCCCCCGGTCGGAAAAATAATATGCCCCAAAAACTGAACCTCCTTCAGCCAAATCTCGCACTTCTCATACTTTGCATACAGATCGTTTTGGGGTAGCGTCTGCAAAACCTGCCTCAAATGCTCGACGTGCTCCTCCTCTGTCTGGGAGTAAACTAGAATATCATCAATGAAGACAATAAAAAACTGATCAAGGAACTCTCTGAACACCCTATTCATCAAGTCCATAAACACGACTGGAGCATTGGTCAAACCAAAAGGCATAACCCGAAACTCGTAGGAACCATATCTCGTTAAGAAAGCAGTCTTCAAGACGTCCTCTTCCCTGATACGCAACTGATGGTATCCTGATCGCAAATCAATCTTTGATAAGGAAGAAGCTCCTCTTAGCTGGTCGAATAAGTCATCGATTCGGAGCAGCGGATACTTATTCCATATCGTGACTTTATTCAATTCCCGATAATCCACACACAACCTCAACGATCCATCCCTCTTCTTAACGAACAACACAGGGGCACCCCACGGCGAGGTACTCCTCCGTATAAACCCCTGACCCAATAACTGTTCAATCTGATCCCATAACTCTCTCATCTCAACTAGAATCATTCGGTAAGGTGCGCGGGCAATAGGCCGAGTGCCCGACGTCAAATCGATCACAAAATCTATCTCCCTACTCGGAGGTAGTCCATGTATATCCTGAAACACATCGACGAACTCACTAACAATGGGTATCGAATCAAGTGGTATCACCACTTCCTTAGAGGTCTCCTCCTTTATATAGTACAAGTGGGTGGACGATCCTCCCTCAGGACGAGGCATCGCCACTAAAAACATCTCTTGCTCGGGAATGTCAAAGATAATACTCCTACTAAAACAGTCAATTATGGCTCGGTAAGCAACTAGCCAATTTATACAATAATGGCATCGTACTCGGTCATCTCTAACACCAACATATCCGCGATTAATACCAAACTACCAATCTCAACCCCCACTCCCCAGCATATAGAGAAAAATGAACCATTTCCCAGTGGTGAGTCTACTTACGTTACAGTGCTCAATGCTGCGGTTAATAACCCTAAGGTCTTCGCATAATATGTAGCTATAAAACAATTTCGTTGTCCCAGTAACAAATAAAATTCGACCCAAAAGTCTCATGGATAGAAAATTTACCCCAAATCGTGGGTGGTGCCTGCGGGGCGTCTGCTTGGTTAATATTATAGATATGTCTGTACTGTAACTGCCCCTGCTGCACTGGAGCTACAGGAAAAGTTGGTAGGGCAAGTACTTGAGCTGGTGCTGGGAGGGTGGCGGGAAACATAGGCCTCTGCGGCTCCTGTCGGGCACCCTGCTGCTGCTGCTGCGGGGCCCTGCCCCTATAAGGACAATCCTGGCGTTTATGGCCACGCATGCCACACACGAAACATCGGCCTCTGAAGTTACTCCCCCTTTGACCCTGCTGTTGACGGTGTCAGCCTTGCTGACTTGGGACCTTATTCCCCTTTCGAAACTGCTTCATTTTATCATGTTGTTGACTAGAACTGACTCGGTCTTGGGTATTTTGTTGTCGCAATTTCGGGGTCCTCGCACATTTTTCAGCTTTACTCACATGCATTTGGCTAACCTCTCAAGGTCTTTTGCCTCCTTTAAGTTGTATGTTGCGTTCTTGGTATTGTAAAACTACAGTGGTAACTGCTTGTGCCACGATACGTGCTAACTCAGCGGTTGATATTCTCTCTGGGGATACCTGAGGTGTGAGTCGATCTTGCCCGTTGACTCCCTTAACCGTTTTCGCTAGTCCTTCTTGATGGTCCATCTGAAAATTGAAGTAAATTTGGATGAGTTCATCATTAAAATAAACAAATCGCGGAAGTACGAATTCCCAATGTATAGAGATGAACACAATATCCTAGTATTAGGGCTCTATATTAAAGAAAGCTCAGCGGAAACATAATAAGCCGTACAGATCCTAAAGGACACTAGAACCTGATGCTCTGATACCACCTATGACACCCCGACTAATTAAATACAGGGTAGCTACTCCTTTATTACATTAATTCAAAATGCCAAGTTGGTTCAGTTAATAACATCACTGTCGAAAACATTTTAATAATTACTAACCACCTAGTATTTAAAAAGTAAGTTGTCAAATTTTAAATTAAATCTGATTAACATGCAATAAAAGAAATTATGAAAGGATAACATAACCATTCACTATAAAGAAGCAATAGAATAACCAACAAATAATAATAAGTCTAGGGGTAATACTCCTCACAACAATCCCACAACTGAAATAATAAAACAAGTCTTAATCCTGAATTAATTACAAACCAAAGTCTGAATAACTGAAATATAAAAAGTCTCTAATAGAAATGGGCGACATGCCCTACTAATGATGAAACTGAATGTGGAGTCAAGACTGGAAAATGAGGCGTCTAATATCAAGGCCCTGTAACTTCCACAACAGCTACAGCTCGTCACCTGTGGAAATCCTATGCATGGTGTCCTTGTGGCTGGGCACCTAAAAAGGTTTTTACAAAAAAATAGATTTGAAAGAAAACAGGTCAGAGCCCGAAAGTGGAGAGTATTTTAAAAACAGCAAGTGCTTTAATAACATTAAAACAATGAATGCAAAGTACATGTTAGGACATGCGCTCAAATGAAATACTCACCTCTCGACTACTTGTGCACTCCTAACGAAACGTACCCATACAAGTGGTTCTCATATCTATCTAGACCAAAACAATTATTAACCTTTCTACTCGATTCAAAATATAAATTACCAATGTTATCACTTGAATAGATAGCTTTACTTAAACTCGGATTCTCAATTATTAGCATTACCATTTACTGGAGGTTATCCCCTTATTTATCTTCTCAAGGAGTTACTATAAATTATTCTCATAATTAAACATGACAATTCAATTCATTTAACCGAATCATACACATCATAAATATACAATACAAGCACCCCGAGGCTAAGCTGTGGTGCACACATACTCTGCTATCCATCCCGGTACATCACGTACATAAGGATTACAAATTCCGAATCTCTCAGGAATTGTTAGAATAAACACCACACACAAAAATGGAGGTGAACATAATTCAACATATCCATGGTCACTTACATACCTACGCTCCATAGTCAGCTGACTTAATAACTCACAATTAAGTCATTCCCTTGAACTATGTCCTCTAGGTACCACTCTAAATCCGGGAACACAAGGATTAGATGGCCCTAAGCGAACGTAAACCTCCCGTGATAGCAAGTATGGTAGGTATGTCATACACATAAAAATCATATACATATATTAAGCATGCACACATCTTTGTAATTATCATAATTTATTAGTGGTATACTTCTCATTCTAATACCAACTTATAGTTTTACACCTTTCATATGTTCGGTTCGTATGTATTTAATTCATCAATTATTCTCCCAACGTGATTCGTCCCCCGTGTCCTAATCCACAAATATTATTTGGTTCCACTCACCCTTCTAGGTTTTACTCCTTAATATATCCCAAATATCCCAACTATCTCAATTAGTCATCAAGGGAATTTCATCTCTACAATTAACCAAGGTTACGGGACACTAGAAATTAAATCAGGCCAAAAAGGCCAAACTGCCAACTCGTTAGAAGTCTCGTTCGAACGAGGTCGTTCGAACGAGAGATCGTTCGAACGAAGTGGGCATCTAACGAGATCTCATTCGAACTAAAGGCATCGAATGAACATCCCACTCGTTAGAAGGCAAACTGTCAACTCGTTAGAAGCTCGTTCGAACGACCTGGGCAGGTCTTCTAACGAGGTGACAGTTCGAGCCCAAAATTTTCCTATCTCATTTTTCTCTATTTTCTTCACCTCTAATCCCATATAAAAATCGTCCCAACTGTATTTTAAGGTTCCTAATCCACACTAAACATTCACAGGTCATAACTTAACATTTATATAGGGCCAAATCTTCTTAAACATCATCTAATTATCATAACTCTCCAATTTTTTTTCCCAAACCTTATGAACATTAACCCTAGAAATTTAAAGTCTTCAATTTCCATAAATAAATCCGTTTTTGTAACATAAAAAGTAATAATTCTTTTATTCCAATCCCCCAATAACAAATCTACATACAAACCTATATCAAATCTGAATTTATTACTCCAATTTCATGGGTTTTTATAAATCTCCCAAAACAATGATATTTTAATAAATGTCTAAGCATGGAGGAAACATTCGTTGTAAATAACATAATTAAACCACTTGCCTCGGATTGTTCTCTGCATTTGATGTTGGTTGCTGCTCTCTTTTCCTCTCCAATTTCTCCCAAGGTTGAAGGTTGAAGATGATGGTTATGGTCAGCATCTCTCTAGCTTTTGGTCAACATATCCTCGATGTAAACCTCCATATTTTGACCAATTTGCTTAGCAAACACCTTATTCATTAGTCGCTGATAGGTAACACCTTCATTTTTAAGACCAAAAGGCATAACATTGTAATAATATGTACCTCATGTGGTAATGAAAGAAGTACTCTCCCTGTCTTTAGGCTTTATTTTGATTTGATTATATCTGGAGTAGGCATCCATGAAGCTCAATAATTCATGGCCCGAAGTAGCATCTACTAGCTGATCTATCCTGGGTAAAGGAAAATGGTCTTTAGGACATGCTTTATTCAGGTCTGTGAAATCTACACACATTCTCCATTTGTTCTTCTTCTTCTTCACCATTATCACGTTAGCCAAACAACCCGAATATTTAACGTCTTTAATGCAAGAAGATCTTTGCAATTTCTCTACCTCTTCTTGAATAGCTTGATTCTTCTCTGGGATAAAGACCATTCTTCATTGCTTCACCAGTTTAATCTCCTTATTAACATTAATCTCGTGGCATAGCAAGGATGGATCTATCCCTAGTATATCCTTATGACTCCATGCCAATGCTTGTCTTCTTTGCCTTAGAAATGTCACTAGCCCCTGTTTTAATACTGGATCAAGTGAATCCCCAATCAGGGTTGTTCTTTCAGGTTGCTCGTCATCTAGAATAATGCTTTTCGTGGCCTCTATGACTTGGCCTTGAACGAGCTCAGTCTCATCTCTTGGGTTTAAAGTTTTAATTTCAAACTCATCAGGATTATCCACTTGGTAAGTGGTTGTCTTCTTCGTTGCTTCTTCCAACTCTTCTTGCTCCACAGATGAGTAATAACACTCCCGAGCTACCTTCTAATCGCCTTTCACAATTCCAACCCCAAAGTTGGTTGGGAATTTCAAACACTGATGTATAGTGGAGGGAACTACTTCAAATTTTTCCAGACCTACTTTTCCCATAAGTATGTTATAGGTTGATTAAATATTTTTATCCATCACAAAAAGTGTACCTTTTCAGATCTGGTTGCAGGCCATGTCCCAATCAACATATCCAACTTGATCGTCCTAAGTGGAAAAACTTTTTCGCCAGAGAAACTAATGAGTGGCCAATGATATGGTTCCAGTTGAGCAAGTTTCAGGTTCAAACTCTCGAAGAGAGGATAGAACATGATGCTCGTCGAGCTACCATTGTCTACCAATACTCGTGAAATAATTACGTATTTCATCCTCATTTTGATCACTAGAGAATCATCATGAGGATATAAAATGCCTTCAAGGTCATTCTTAGAAAAACCAATGACGAATTTATCTTTGTTGACCTTCCTCGGGCGGTCTTCCTCTGCCAAATTTATTCGCTGTATATAGGTGCAGGCTCGGGCCTCATTTAGGTAAGCATTCTTTTCATCTATATGATAACCCCCTCCAGCATCTCCTCTTATAATCATATTACAATCATATGAACCAAAATGAATTGAAAATACCTCGCGTTCTGGCTGTCTTGGCTTCTTAGGGAGATCAGGGTCATCTTCTAGATCATTTTCAAGGTTCCTTTTCTTATCATCTATTGGTCAGCGAGGAGATTTTGATCTTTGCTATGTTCTGTTGTTAGTCTTCCCACCATTCTGTCGATCAACAAACCTATTCAACTTTCCTCGTATGATGAGTGATTCTATCTCATTCTGGAGAGTTATACACTACTTGGTCGTGTGACCATTATCTTTATGGAACTCGCAGTACCTTGACTTATCTCTCTTTTCAGGTTCCATTCTCAACTTTTATGGACAATTTATCTCTTCGTTGTTCTTGATCTCTTCTAGAACATGTTTTATATATACTTTCAGGGGAGTATAATTTCCATACTTCCTCATATTGTTTATCGCTTCTTTGCCTTTCAACGGTTTGCTACCACCATTATTCTTGTGACTTTTCCTCTCTGACCTACCTTCAACTTTAATTTCTGCCTTTGCTTCCGTACAGCCATTGCTTCCTTAGCGTTCATAATCTTGGCTGCTTTTCCCATCAACTCTGCCATGGATTTAGGGGGATCCTTGGCTAAAGTGTAATAAAGCTTATCTGGCAAAAGACCACTCATGAGCCTACTGGTTTGGCGAGTTCACTCTCTCGAAGCACAATATGGCACTCCAAGTGCTAGTCTCACGATGGAGCATCATAACCCACACCTTCTTCACTGCGTGGAGGGAGTTTACTATTACGTTGGAGGATGTCAGCGAACTCCTTGGGTTTGAGCCCATGGGCGAGTTCACCTATCACGACGAGCCTCTTGATGTCGAAGAGGCTGCTGATCGGGTTGATCTGGATCGGATCTGCTACAGTTGCATCTGTCCCTCAAATAAAGCTACATTTTCCCCCTTATTAATTATTTTTTCGAAACTCCGACGCTGAAGGATGCTAGTGATGTAACGGGCCGTGGCAGAGGTACCTCCTTGTAACTACCGGCCTACATACTCGTACTACTTTCACACTTCTTTCTTACTGAAAAGCCCAACGATCAGCCCAGGAGGGACCTGATAAACATTTTCGTTCATTTGGCCAGAGGATTCAACCTACCTCTGGCTGTCATTGCCTTGGGGTCCCTCTACACCTGGTTGGATCGAACCCATATTGACATGGAACGATCACTGGGCCGTTACAACTTGGCAAATTTTGCCAACACCATTATATTGATTGGCTTCCTCTATACATGCTTTCCTGCTATCACTGCGAAGTCAGTTCCCTTCCCGTGAGCGGAGGTACTAAGCCCCCACGCCTTCGGTGTTTCCACAAAAAGAAAAGTCGAAAGGAAATAATGGGGGTTTCTGACCACCTAGGTTCCTTCGTAATGAGGCCATATAGCGAGTCCACTTTTGCCCATAGTTGGGACTTCTTTCCTGTTGCAGCCATAACGATCAGATTTAACTCGGTTGTAAAAGATCCGTCACAAGTCGTAGTGCTTCTTTTCACCCCGGGGTTCCCCCCTTCATATACTGAATGGGGCTATAGTTCTGAGCATTACAACCCTGATAGATACATCAGGCAATTCGGGTTCGACCAAGGGATCCTCGACCTGTGTTCCAGGATAACCATACCAAGGCCACCTTTGCTGAGGCATGCACTTTCTATGCTGACGCTGCAGTGCTTGGTGTGACATCCACCATTAATGGGCGTGTCACCCTTCCGAGTGCTACTAGGAAGGGAGACGTATCCACCTCCTTTTCCACAAAGTTCCATCTTGAGCAGTTGGCCATGATTTTTGAGTATATCCAGTCCCCTCCTTGCTATCCCCCAGTCCTTTCCTTTTCTTCTTTTGAGTTGGGTGTAAAGGGGAAGTCCGTGCTTGGGGTTGAGTTTCCCTTAAGAAAAACTGTTAAGGAGTCTCTTGATGAACTACCCCCTCATTGCCCCATGATCCCAACTGCTACCCCGAAACCCAAGGCCGCTGCAACCCCCAAACCATCTATCCCCACGACCGAAGCCACCACGGGATAAGGGCCTTTTAAGCCACCTGCCAAGAGCGCCAGGAAATCCAAGTCTAAGAATCCTAAGGCCCGAGGTCAAACGGAAACTCCATTAGGGGCATTACCAATTGCCTCCGTTCCCCCTCCCATGTCTTCGGAAATGGATGAAGAGCTGCGAAGGCAGGTGGAGACCGAAGTTTCCCGAATAAATGCTAAATTTCGATAACGAGCAATCCCCGTTCCTCCTCCTGGTATGTTCCCCATAATCATGGTTGATCCTAGTGAGCCCCAGCAAAAAGGAGAAGAATGTCGAAGGTACCTGAAGCTGGTGGTGCAACGAGATCCAGGAAGAAAACACTGGGTACTAAGTCCCAGAGGAAACAAACACATGAGGAGATCTCCTCCCCAGTTCTTTCGGCTGCTGCCCCCTCGCCGCGTTCACCGGTGATCATACCATCTCGTTCTCCCTCCGGATCTGAGGTATATGTCCATTCTTTATTTCTCATTCTTCTTTTCTTGACATAGTTTACTTACTGATTGCTATCTTTGGTGCAGGGAGTTGAAGAAGTGGGGGTCAGTCCTTCCAGTCCCCCCAGTCCCCCGATGAGTCGTTTCGTGGTGGTGGTGGTGGGGGTTGCGGTATTCCTCCAGCCACTGCCGCCCTTCCATGTTCTCCTTTGATAAGCCTCACTTACTCGCGTTGTTCATCCTCCCACAACGCCAAAAATGCCACTATGGGTGCCACCGAGTTGGATAGCTACTCCGAGGCGCCTATTCCAGATTCCCTCGAGTTGCCCTCTAAGCGGGAGGTTCCTCTGCCGCTGGTTGTGGTCGAAGAGCGTATCCCACAGGTAAATGTCTTTTCGAGCCTTGCATTTTCATTTCTTTCTTTGGCCTATTTATCATTTCCACCCTGTTGGGCCACTGTATGTGGAAGTGGCATCGCTGATAGCCCATATCTTCCTTCCTCCTTTATTGCCAAGACCCATCGCTGCAGTTCCTCTCTTTAGTGACATAACGGGGGTAACCTAAGTGCAGTTCTTTCTCTTATTCATTTGCGATTACTCATTTCTTTTAACATTTTTTATTTTCATTTGAAGCTCTCTCCAAGTCTTTCTCCGCCTTTTGCATTGAGTGGCCTTATCTGTTCTCAGGCGAAGGTTGGAGTAGTTGCTCTCGTTGGGGCATATGTCGAAGGTCCATCATCTCATTCGGAGGATGCTCCCATATTAGCCATAGTACCCTATGCTGGCGAGGAGAGTGTGCCTACCCTTGAAGCTTCTACATCCAAGGGCTCCGTTGAGGCTACTGGTGTAATGAGCCCTCCTCCCACGGTGTCTAGCATTGTGCCTCCCGTATTAACTGTTGATCTCGCTCCTACTGCTGCTGAGGTACTTCTCTAATTTTTTTTCCTGTATTTCTCAGCTTCTCAAACTTCATTTATGTAGGTGACTTAATCCATGAAAACAGTAATTAAGATTTTCCATGAACTTCTATCTTGGTGACTTAACAACTAAAAATGCTTGTTAAGGTTTTTCACAAACTCCCACCTATGACAGTGACTTAACAACAAAAACACTTGTTAAGTTTTTTTCATAAACTCCACCTATAACTGTGACTTAACAACGAAAACGCTTGTTAAGATTTTTCATAAACTCCACCTATAACGGTGACTTAACAACGAAAACGCTTGTTAAGATTTTTTCACAAACTCCACCTATGATGGTGACTTAACAACAAAAACGCTTGTTAAGATTTTTCATAAACTCCACCTATAACGGTGACTTCACAACGAGAACGCTTGTTAAGATTTTTGATAAACTCCACCTATAACGGTGACTTAACAACGAAAATGCTTGTTAAGATTTTTGATAAACTCCACCTATAACGGTGACTTAACAATGAAAACACTTGTTAAGTTTTCTTCATAAACTCCACCTATGACGGTGACTTAACAATGAAAATGCTTGTTAAGATTTTTCATAAACTCCACCTATAACGGTGACTTAACAACGAAAATGCTTGTTAAGATTTTTGATAAACTCCACCTATAACGGGGACTTAACAATGAAAACACTTGTTAAGTTTTCTTTATAAACTCCACCTATAACGGTGACTTAACAACGAAAACGCTTGTTAAGATTTTTCATAAACTCCACCTATAACGGTGACTTAACAACGAAAACTCTTGTTAAGATTTTTGATAAACTCCACCTATAATGGTGACTTAACAATGAAAACACTTGTTATGTTCTCTTCATAAACTCCACCTATAATGGTGACTTAACAACGAAAACGCTTATTAAGATTTTTTTTTCATAATCTCATTACTTTTCTTATCTCAGGTTGCACGAGATACCTCTCCACTCGTTCTTTCGCCTATTGGCTCACCTCATCGGTAACCTGCCATCTTAGAAGATTCTGGCCATGCTGACCAAGGTTTTACGATCGGTGCTACAGTGGAGAGTGAATCCGGGTGCGATCTTGTGCTGTCGGATTTGGATCTTCATGCATTCTACTTAATGGTGCTTCAACATTCTCCCCAAATGCCTGCCACTCATCGACTAGTGATCGAGCAACTTGTGAATCACCATCCTGAAACCTTCTCGGTGGATTACTTACGTTCCAACATCTCTATCATGAGTTATAGGCTGCAAGGCATGGCTACCATTGTTGCAGAAATTGCTAGCACTCCCACTATGACCGTTACCAGACCACTCCTTAACCAATTTCTTCGATATTTGAAGGAGTTGGGTCATGATGGTTTTCATTTTAACTGGCTTACATCGTATTTAAAAACTTCGAAGATCCAACAACTGATCAGGCAGAGGGAATTATTGCAGAAGCATCAGCAGGACCAATGGGCAGAGGAAGCCAGGTTGGCCGAAATAGTACCCCTTCTGGAAAAAGTTAATAAGGAGGTAGACAATGCCGAAGAAGCTTTGTGCCTGGCCAAGATGAAACGAGAAAGACTCCTTATTGAATGTGCACAAGTACAAATGAGGTTGGAGGTTTCCATCGATGCCCAACAGTCTTGCTCTACAGCCTCTTCGGGCCTTCCTGGAGATTTTTCTCATCCTCAGACCTATGGTTCCTCTTAGGCTAGTCAACTCTTGTATATATATTTTCCTCTTGCTTCTTTCTATGTAATTCTTGGGCAGTAGTTCCCAATTTTGTAATGCTCTATCGTTTACGAATGAATGAAAAATGTGTATTTTCCCATTCGTTTGTATGTTACAACTGCTTTACAAATTTCTATATTTCTGTAACTCTTTCATTCTGTTCAAGTCATAACTAAAACTTGTATATTTATAACAACATCTATTTACAATCATGGTTCAAAGTTAATTGTCTACACATGATAAACCTTCAGCCATTTATTATTAATTTTAAATGGCTTATCTTCCTCCATTATAGAAATTAAGCAATAGCCCGAGTCATGAGCTTCTTTTACAACAAAAGGTCCCTCCCAATTGGCTGCAAACTTTAGTAGGGGAAGCCCCATTGATGTGCTTCAATACTGCTTTCAAAATGAGGTCTCCCTCCACGAACTTCCTGGGTCTTACCAAGTTATCATATGCCCTGGATAGTTGTTTCGTGTACATTTGAAAGTGTTGTATCTCATTATCCCTGTACTCGTCTAACGCTTCCAACTGTACGTGTCTATTCTGAGGTAGCATGCTACTTTGTAAGGTGTATCGGGCTGAGGGAACTTCAAGCTCCACTGGAAGGATTGCCTCCGCCCCATAAATAAGAGAGAACAGAGTGTACCCCATGGGTTTACTCTTGGTTGTTCGATAGGCCCATAACACAACTGGTATCTTGTTGTCCCACGATCATGGGAAGTCCTCCATCACTTTGGCCAGAATATTAACCAATGTTTTGTTAGTCACTTTGGCTTGACCATTTCCCTTTGGGTATGCCACCGTTGAAGTATGGTGAACAATGGAGTACTTATCCATGAACGTTGTTATTTCTGAATTAACAAAGGGTGTCCCATTATCTGAGAGAATAACCTTTGGGATCCCAAAATGATAAATAATGTATTCTCTGATGAAGCTGCTCACTATCCCAGCCGTTGCCCTTCTAAGTGGTATTGCCTCGGCCCACTTTGTGAAACACTCCATTGTAACTAATATCCATATCCTCCCCCTCTAAGGAGGATGTATTTCCCCCACCAGGTCAAACGCCCAAGTATGAAAAGGGTAAGGCGTTTCAGAGAGTATAAATCCACCGATGGGGCATGGATCATATTTCCATGTAGTTGGCAAGCTTTACATTTTTGAACGAACTCAGCAGCGTCTTTTTCCATCGTTGGCCAATAATACCCCAACGTCATCAACTGATCATACAACCTGAACCCTCCTATGTGAGCTGGATTGTGTGCTTGTTTGAGGACCTCAGTAACTTCTTCCTTCGTGATGCAACGCAATGTCCTGTTAAAGTATCCCCTTCGGTAGAGCTGCCCCTCCTGGATGTAGAACCTGGGGCCCTTCACTTTAGTCTCACCGCATCAATTTTCTCTGTCAACACCACTCCATCTTTAATGAAGTCAATATAGGGTTGCCTCCAGTCGACCTGAGTTTTAATGAAATGACATTCAACTGCTTCGAAGAAAATCTGACACTTATTGCACCTCCGTTGTAGCTCCGCCGCGTCCTGCTTCATTCTAGGCCAGAAATATCCCTCTCTTTGAATTCTCCTCTACAGAGGTACCTTAGTTGTTTTGCAGTGCTCCTCATGTGTTTTCTTCAGCCTTCGCTCTACTTCTTCTGGGCCAATACATCTGGATAACCATCCCCCTGTGTTTCTAAAGTAGAGATTTCCCTGGTTTGTAAAATATTGGGCCAACTCTCTTAGTTCCATTGCCCCTTCGCCAGAATCCATCTGCTTCATAATCTCTCCCCTTCAGTCCTCGTCCTCCCCCATTGGTAGCCTTGATTGCACCACCGAATGAGCTGTTCTTCATTGGATCGTGATGATAGTTATATCACTCCTCACCTCATGACCATTTTCTGGGCAATAGTTGCATACACGTCTGGATGGCGATTCATTATTCTGGGATGTCTTTTGATCTTAGTTTGATGGAACTGACCGAGGAGTCTCTGAATGATCGTTCTGTATGGTGCTAGGTTCATGTGCTTCAATGCATATTTTCCGTTTACTTGCTGGATCATTAAGTTCGAATCACCCTTAATGCAGAGTGAACGAATTCCCCTTCGAAGAGACTCCAGCAACCCTAGTACCAATGCCTCGTACTCTGCTTCGTTATTGGAATAAGGGAAATCCAACTTGTAGGAAAGGAAAATCTCTTTCGTTCCTTTCAAAAGAATAACCCCTGCCCCTCCCTTTTTTTCTGCCGAAGATCCATCGAACTGCATCGTCCACTCCTCCTCAGTTGCATCTAGATAATTGGCTTGTAGTTCGCCTCCTAGAATGTCTTTTTTAGGTGGTTCAAATCTTCCTGAAGGAAAGATTACCAATAGATCGGCATACACCTGGCTTTTGATCGCGCTAGGAACTACACACTTTAAGTCATATTCTGAGAGGACGAGGAACCAGCTAGCTTCCCTACCAATCAATATAGTTTTTGCCAACAAATATTTAATAGGATCGCATTATTTACATATGAATTGTAAAAGACAACATATAATGCCTAATTTTTTACGCTACAAAGACTAAGGCTAAACAATGCCTTTATAAGCTGATACATCTAATCTCTGGCCCATGTATGATTCTACTAAGGTAGTAGACTGGTCGCTCTTGCCCATTAATTTCCTGGGCTAGCAAATCTCCGACGGATCTCGTGGTAGATGTGAGATATAACTGCAATGGCGTTCCTGCCCGTGGGGGAACCATGGTCTGTGGTGAAACTAGCAGCTTCTTTAACCGTGGAAAAGACTCCTGGTGAACCTCTTCCCACCTAAACTCCGTGCTCTTTCACAACAGCTGCATCAGCAGGTGTGCTACTTCGGCCAATCCAGGCACAAATCTCCTAAGGTAGGAGACTTTACCGAGGAAGCTCTTTAACTCCCTCGCCATTCTAGGACTTGGCATTTCCAAGATCGCTCGCTGTTTGTCTTGGTCCATTTGCATCCCTTGTCGATCAACCACAAAGCCTAATAATTTCCCATTCGTTACTCCAAAAACACACTTCAATGGGTTCATCCTCAACTTATACTTTATACAACGGGAAAACACCTTCCTCAAATCACTCAAGTGGGACTCCTCCTCCTTTGATTTGATGACCAAGTCGTCCATGTATAATTCTACAAATTTGTGAAAGAAGTCATGAAAAATGGCCATCATCATTCTCTGGTAAGTCGCTCCAGCGTTCTTGAGGCCGAACGGCATCACCCTGTACATGAAGTTACCCAACGGGGTTCTGAATGCCGTTTTCTCCGCGTTCGAGGGGTCCATCTTGATCTGATTATACCCCACATACCCATCCATGATGCTATACATCTCATGACCAACCATTACATATATCAGGCTCTCGATGAAGGGTAGAGGGAACTCATCTTTAGGATAAGCTCTATTCAAATCTCTGAAGTCCACACAGATCCTTATTTGGTTTTTGTCCTTCTTTCCTACTGGGATAATAGTGGATAGCCAGAGTGGGTGTTGTATCGGTACGATGAACCCTATCGTTAGCAGGCGCTGGACCTCTTTTTTAATATTCAGATCCATCTCGAGCTTGTACGTTCTGGTTGCCTATTTCACTGGAATGGCTGAAGGCATTACGTTCAGCCTATGGTAGCTTACTTCCTCATCCAACCCTTCCATTTCTGTGTATTTCCACGTGAATACATCTATAAACTCCTGAATCAATTCGACCAAGGCCTCTCATTTCTGATTGCTGAGATCCTTCGAGATGAAGATGGGTCTTGGATCTTCTCCTTCTTTTGCCAGGTTCAATTGCTCCAACTCTTGCGCCTAGGGTTTTGGCTGATTTTCCATGTAACTGGTTCCTTGGAAACTTCTTACATGAATTCCTATATGCTAGAATTGTCTATTACCATGAAAAACCCTCGTTGATCTAATAAAAAATATTCATATATGGGGTCAACCTCATCCTCAGTTTTTTTGACCTCCCGATCACACGGTTATAATAAATACATCACCTTTCCTTCCTCGGTAATAACTTTCTTGCATTGCCTGCTGGTAGTGGTGATCTCCTTCCTCTTCTTCTCTCTAGAAGCTTCGACCACTTTTTCTCTTGAGAACCGATTCAGCACGCTCTGTCGCTAGAACTCTTGCTCTATCGGGTCCACAGTGGGCCTCATTCTGTCTTTAAGCTGCTTCGAGATGCCTTGGGTTCGAGGGGTCACCTGATGAGCTTCTTCATCCACTTACTTTGTACCACTTGTAACCGCCCTCTTTTGCTCGCCCAAGGCCCCATCCTTTCTCTGATCGAGGGAACCCACGCTCCCTTCCATTCTTGTTGTCAAGATCCGTACATCTTCTTCTAGCTCTGTGTAAAATGCTGCGTCCACCAAATGAGCTTCTTCAACAGTGAAGGGCCTCTTTGTGGCCCTTATGGTCACCTTTGTGCCCTTGACATTCTCTTTAGCACATTAGTGATATGTAGAAGGAACTAGGCCTTGGTTGTGCATCCACACCCTTCCTATTAGTATATGATAGGAAGTTGCACTCTCTATTACGTGGAACTTGATATGGGAACTCAGATTTCCCATTACAATCCCAACATTAACGTAGCCAATGGACTTGGAAGATTGATTATCGTACCCCAAAATCACCAAGGGCATGGGTCCAGCCTTTCTTCTAGAATATTGGTTGCGTGGAAGGAGTTGGTTGGCATGATATTGATGGAAGCTCCCCCATCCATACGAGTCCTTGCAAAGCTAACTCCGTTGACCCTGGAGGTCATATACAATGGCCTATTATGAGAGAACCTTATAGCCCTATCTATGTCGCTGAAGGTTACTTCTGACAGAAACCTTCTTACCAACCTGGCCATGGGTCCCTTCCATCTCAGCGAAGGGACCGCGTTCTTTGTTAAAATATTAAGTATCACCTGGGTTATCTCCAGTCTACTCTCCTTTGGAATCCCCACTTCTTCGAAGAACCAAGTGAACTTTGGGAATTTTGAAACTTCCCCATATTTTAAGATCGGTTCTACCTCTTCGCTTTCGGCATCATATACATCCTCCGCATCCTTCGTGCTTGCTTCATCATAAGCTAATACGATGTTAGCCATTCCCCTAGTGCAAATATCCAAAGCTTCCTTGTACTCCTTTCCTTCCTCTCTCCCCGCCTCTACATCATCGGCCACCACAAGATTGGCCCCATGCGCTGGTAGTGGGTTGTTGTTAACATTTTATGGGGGATCTATAACGTTCCCGCCTTCATGTACTTATCAATGATTCTTCTTAGCGTGAGACAACTCTCCATTAGATGATGGATCTTCCGATGAATCTGACAATATTTAGGATCCGCCTTCATTGCAGCATCGGGTTCTTCCATCGGAATGCCTTTTGGTTCATAATCTGTTCCCCCTTGGACCATCGCGTTATAACAACTCACAGCCTCTTCTATCGTGCAAGGCAACAGTGGTGGGTCTTCTCTGTCTCTTCCAAACTTCCTCTTGTTGTCCCTCTTTCGTGCCTTACCCCTATCTTCCCCCTCAGCATACCCTACCCATGGGGGCTGAGACCTCCCCTCCGAGGGTTGCATCGGCTGCCTGAACATCATGGGTGCCACCATCGGATTGGGTCGCACCACCAAAGAGATGTTTCTCTCCGCTTTCAGGAATGCCACAAAAGTTTCCTCGCGTGTGTCATTGATAAGATGGCAAATGTATTCAGGAAGCAGTCCCTCAGCACAAATCTGTAATAGTTTGGACTCTTTAGCCTCCTCCCTTACATCGAGGGACCTTTCCCTGAACCTTCGAACATAGGCCACCACCTCTTCCCCAGGTCTTTACTTTTCCCTACCAAGTTGGGTCAAGGTGAACTCATCTTCTGCCAGAAAGAACTTTTGGACAAACAATACATGCATTTCCTCCCATGTAGAAACGTTGTTGGGAGTCAAATGGGAGTATCAGTTGTATGGCTTATCAGTTAGGGATTTGGAAAACTCTTTCAACCTAAGCTTCTCATTATTATAATGCACTCCCAAGTATCAACAAAATACTTAATGTGCTCCTTCGGGTTCCCACCTTTCCCTGTATATTTTTCAAAGATAGGGGGAATATAGTCCTTTGGGTAAGGCTCATCGTTGTACGCTTGAGGATAGGGTGTTAGGAAGTCATCATAAATCGGAGCCACCACGCCAGCTGATTGCGCGGAAGCCTGCATGAACTTCAACATCTCTTTCTATATCTCTTTTCTCATTTCTTCCATGGGCGAGGCTACTGGGGCAACCATCAGCGGGGCTATGGGCTGAGCGCTCGTTGCAACTGAAATGAACGTTACCGGTGGTTCCGTTGAAACTCCTTAGATTCCCCCTGCTGGATTCATAACAGAGGGTACGCTTGTTGGGGTCGTTCCTGCAATACCTGCACCTGGTGGGGCCATTGGATCTACTCCTGGTGTTACGAAAGCATTAGCCTCCAATCCTCCCAGCATAGTTAAAGCTATTGGAGTTTACAAAAACTCATGAAACTTACTCATGAGGAGTGCAATCTGGGCGGGTCCCCAAACCGCGCTCGTGGAAGGTTGTGTCGCCCCTGGAACGCCTGATGTCATCAAAACCGGAGGTACTTCTACTCGAGGAGCCCCATCCCTTAGGTCCTCCTTCTCTCTCGCGGCCTGTTCTTTATTATACTGGATATCATCAAAGTTGAGTCTTCGAGTAGCATTATCTTGCGCCATACCCCTTACCTAGGAGAATGCCTCCCCAGCAGAGTCGCCAAATATAAGAGGGTACTTTAGATTATAGATGGAGGCGTAACCCCTATTTGAGTATGGTAATGATAAGCTAATCTGGCCAAAGCTTTGGATTAATGATAGGACACGCAAATACAAACCCAAAAAAGATAGACTCAGTTTAAACTCACAAAGCTCTTGTGTCTAACTCAGAAAATAGTAATGAACTTTAGAAGTCATTTATCTAGAGGGAGAGAGAAGTAAGAACCTTAGATACACCCTGGCAGGCAGGTAGAAAACACACCGAACACCCTCAAGAATCTCTGTCAAGTATTAAAAGCTTCGTAATAAATAACAATGGTGAGTGAGTAAACTCTCTGGTTTGAAATAAGTCTCTCTCTATGATGTGTATTCTCTATAGCAATAACTCCCCAATCCTAAAAAAGGATCGATGCCTTCCTCAAAGGTGGTTGGGGTCCTTAAATATCCCCCCACACCACCCCCGAGGCAACTCAGTCATTTAATATTATGAAAGACATCCCTCACACTTTGTACCAAAACATTAAATGCCTGATGCACTAGTCGTCTCTACGTCATAAACATTAAATGCCAAGACATGCCTTTTGCCTAACCACTGTGTGTCAGGGGCTGTTGTTGCAGATGTGGCTCACCAACTGCCTGACATCCCCAAATACCACGGTGGTTTACTCAACTGCATGTCTGACATTGTATAGCTGGCTAGTGACATCACTTATAGTAGATGTGACACTAAGTAGAGGGTTGTTTGGTTCATGACTCAACGCCCGATGGAACTCCAAGCTACTCCGCCTGAGGTTCCACGGTCAAGGTCCTTCAGTGTCTTAGCAGGTGTATCTAAGATGATCAGGACAAGACCCAACAGTGACTTACTTGTTAATCCTCCAAACTAAGTCCCTCTAAAATTACCATGGTGAGCTCGTTCGATAGATCATGAAAGCTCTCCCAGGCCCTGCCAAGCCTAATCTCTCGCGAGTATCGTTCGACCTCACACAGGTTCATTATTCTCGTTACATCATTACAATCGTTATAGCTCATAGCCATTAAAAACAAAGATACAATATGACTAACATAACAAGCTAAAGTATAAGTTGCCATGCCAAGCTGCCTCACTGAGTTGCCACACTTGAGCTGCCTCGGTTGCTTAATCTCAAATACTATTGCCAATTAGGGAATTATCCCTAATCTCAGAATGACCTTCAAGCCCCCTATACAGAAATCTTGTTGAATAATAACTATATTGTATATTACATAGTGAGTAACATAATAGATGGTTTTAAAAATGATAATATGGCCGGGGATGAGACACACGACAGTTAAGATATAATTATTCGGGACGTGCGTATGAGTCACGTCACTATTATATATTTGGGAGTTAAATAGGTAAATTATTTTTATATAACTCGAATGACTATTTTGAGTGTGCCAGTGTGTCCAGAAGGGTCGAAGTAGTCAGAAAACAATACTCGGGTGTTAGAATTGGAGTCCGGGGCATTTTGGGCCAATATGACACCCCGAAGGGGTATTTTAGTCTTTTAGGATTTTTGAGTAATTAAATGGACAAAAAATAGGATTAAATTAAAAGCTACGTGGGTTAGAGGTTACTGTCAGTTTTAACCTACGTGAGAGAGAGAGAGAGAGAACCAAGGAAGAAGAAGACTTCATTGGAGAACAAGGGCAAGAACTCAAGGATTTCAAACCCAAGAATTACACCAAATTGTAGATCGTGACGGGAGAACCAACCACAAATCAATTTCAACTCAAGAATCAAAAATCCATTCTAAGGAAAATGTTTATCTTGCTAGTTTATTTAACATATATTGTTCCTATTAAACTCTATTGATGATTTAGACATAATATGATGAAAAATTTGGGTTTCATTAGGTTTAATCGTAAATGAACAATATATTTGGGTGATGGGTTGCATGTAGAGGATTTACCCCCTTTGTAGACTGTTAAATCTGGAGATTTTATGTACAAATCACGAATTAAATTAATGGTTTGAAATAATTAAAGTGTTGGGTTCATTATATGAGAATTCTTAGAGATTTTAGAAATTATTGGTTTCCCAATTGAAAACATAAATATTTGAACACTAATTTGTGTTAGAATTTTCCCCATAATTATTAGGGATAGTTTAGAACCATCTAATTTAATGTTGGATGAAATTTGGATTGAGTTTGAGGTTTGGAATGTTGTGAAAAATTGAATTTTGGAAGAACTGGGCTTGTTCGGATTTTTCATTCAAAAACCGGCCCAGGTCGTTCGAATGACCTCATTTGAACGAGCCTTCTAACGAGAAATCCAACGACCCTTCTAACGAGATATTGAAGTTCGTTCAAAGTGGAAACTTCATTCGAACGAATTCATTCGAACGACCTCATTCCAACGAGAATACCTTGACTTCTAACGAGATTCCAGAATGGGTTTTTAGGGTCCGGTCGAGTTAAAAATCATCCTAGGTTTATCCAAACGAGTGTATTAACCTACATGAGTAACGGGTGTCTTAAAACCCAAAGTTTTAGGGAATTAAGGGTGTAATGATACTTGAGGTATTGAACTTGTATGGAAACTTAGGAGAGAATGTAAGTCCGAGAGAGGTTATATTTTAATAGATATCGTGGAGAGTAGAGATGTTAATATTATTTATGTATTATGGTAATTGGGTTGCGTGAATGCCGATTAAGTTAAATAAGTTGTGAGCATGGTTATTATTTGGAATATTATGTGTATGACATACTTAGCTAGTGGCTATTGAACGGAGGTTAGCGCGTTGTGGACAATAATATCTTGTGTGCCTTCGGGGGATTTTGAGTCGTACCATTAGAGCATGGAACCTAGGTACGGACTATCTGTGTGAATGATAGTGGTGACGATCGTATGGGTACATAGGTATGTGCGTAGCCCATCAACTTGGAACTATGTTCGCATCCAATATGTGTATATGTTTTATTGGTTCTTGAGAGATTGAACCTATTATCCTTCACGCGTGAGCCTTGCAATTGGACTAGATAGTAGAGTATGCCTAGCACCAGGGGTTTCTTAACCATGGGTGTAGTGTTGATATATATATTTGTATGTATTGATGATACTAAGATTTAGTTCCACCAAATAAAAGATGATGAGCTCAAACAGTAATGACAATGGCAGCAATATAGTTATGTATGTGTATAAGTGTATAGAAGGGGATGAGTATAAGAGGAATGAAGAAAATGATATATAGTGGATCAGCCAATCAGGCCGACATCCATTGTGAGTGTGTGATCCATTAAATACGGGCACTAATTTCCTTGGATACAATGCTCATAAGCTCACTCTGTCTTCCCTGTGTGTACAAGCAGAGTTTTAGCTAGGGTTACCATTATTGATCCCTTTGCAAGGTTGAAGATGACAAAGATATATAATGTTTGGGTGGTGTAGTGTACCCCCAAGCATACATTAAGCATCTGAATAATGATCTAGCCAATTCCCTGCTGACACCTAGATGTTTCACTTATGATTAATAATGACATAATATTCCCTCATGTGAGGGGATGATATTATTATAATGTTCTAGTCCACGTGCTATACGAGACCCACACTCACTAGTCCACGCGTCTCCCAAATCACGCGCTGTGATGATATCACCCTCAACCTAGGATGCCAAGCCGAGGCTAAAGTTCATGCTGGCATTAGATTCGACTGGATTTGGGCCTCGTACTGTCATCCCCTTATAGGGTCGTTCAACATGTGATGAAGAGTCGCCCCTTTATAGGGTTGTCAGGACCATGATGAGGGGTCTGCCCCTTATAGGGTCATCTGACCTATGCTCTGGGGTTGGCCTGTCTTCGGGTAGTCCACTCTAGGATGAGGGGTCGGCATGGACGACCCTTCCTGGACTTGAGCCCTCGTCTGAGATGGGGATACCCTCGGCCTGACCGAGGGTGTATTTTGGTATATGAATCACCCCTAGCCCTTAGCCATCGATGTTGTTGAGATGGCCGAGGGATAATGTTACTTTTGAATGCCAACTGAGTGGTCAGGTTGATGAGTGACATTTGTCAAGTTGATTGACATGTTGTCAGTTGTCCATCATTGTTTATGTTTCCCAGGTGCGACGGTTGCACACCATTATTGGGACTTTGTGCCCTAATGATGTTTTTCCTCATGGGCTGTGCATTGCTTTGATTAATGGGCCCACTAACAAATAATTATTTAAATGACTTTGCAAATAATCATTTCTTTTTTCTTCTTCTTCGCGCGTAGGCTCTCTCTCTAGTTCCTTAGCAGTTCAAACACCATTTATGTAATTTCATCCTTTTCTTTCGTGTTCCAAGCTTCGTTCAGTCTTCATCTTCATCCTCATGTATTTTCTCTGCCCTAGATTCCCCTTTTATCTTCCATTTTCACTTATTTCTTGCGTTGGGGTTTCTTTTCCATTTTCTTGGTTATTTTATTTTTTCGGCGTGAGAACCGGCCCTCCTGTGGTGGTTATAGGGCTAAACATTAGGTTTTAGGCTTCCCAGGGTTCTTCCTCCACCCTTTTTTGGTGGTTTAGTGCCTCTTTGTGACACTTCTTAGGCTTTCCTATTGCTCTCCGGTGTTCTTCTTCGGTGAACTTTGTTCCCCTTGTTCTTGAGTATCCACCCACAAAAACCCTTTATTTCTTTAGGTTTGATCTAAAAGTCAATTTGGTCAAACTATAAACTTGTTTATAGTTAGTTTGAACAAATTCCTTAAAGTGTAGGGTCCCCCTCTTAATTTTCAAAATACTTTACGATTTAGCCGAGGAGTTTCCAACTTTGAGGGAGAAATTCTTTGCGGAGACTAGGCGAATAGTGGAAGAGAATTAGCAAAGACGAGGGGCCGACCCTAATTGGGTATGACCCATCTTCCCCATTCCTTTAGCCACAATTATTCCATTTGAGCCCTTTGGGTCTTCCTATCGTCCAGTCGAGTGTTATACACGCGAGGGAGAAATGAACAAGAGAGCATCGTCACCAATGGGTTCTAGGTCTTCTGGGAGAGGAGAGACATCAACACTTAGCCCAAACCGACAGGACGAGGGTACAATTCATTCTCAGGATGTCCCTATGACAGCCCTGCCCCCTCTTACCTTCCAAGTGGCCTTTCCAGATGGCCTACCTATAGGCGACGAGGCTGAGAGATCTGGGGATGAGGGGGATGAGGACGATAGTGAGAATTCTGATACTGATCAAGTTAACACTTCTAGTTCCTTGGCCTACGTCTCGTCTGTTAGGGATTAAAACCTCTTACTGTGGAGGAACATCTTTGGTATACATCCCAACGTAAATATGAGGGTCCCAAATGCTGATTAGAGGGTCTTCCAAGGGAATGAAGGGGAAGTTTCAGTTTATGAGAATATGCTCAGGGTAGGTGTTAGGTTTCCTCTACATCCTGCAATAGTTGATATACTTTCTGCCCTTGGAGTTTATCCTTATCAACTTCCTCCAAACTCCTGGAGGGACATCCTCGGCTATGTCTCCCTGTGGAAGAACACTTTTAATGATGATCCCTCGACCGAATTTTTGATAGCCTTCTACAATATAACTTCCTCGTCCAAGCAACCTGGGTATTTTCATCTAGGGGTGAGGAAGTCCGGAAAAAAACTTTTTCATGTAGCATAAACTTCCAACCATGGTTGGAAGAGGAGGTTCTTCTTTTTCTCTAGGTATTAGGAATTTCCCGCCGAGGTTTATCCTTTAGAAGATAATCCGAGGGTCCCAAGGTCTTGGTCTAACCCCTCAATGAAAGCGCGGCTAGACCCCGAACTCAGCTTGGATGAGAGAGATATTGTTGACTATCTGAGGGAACAAGGGAAAGAGGGTAGACTTGTAAAATTTGAAGATTTTATGACCCCTCGTTTCCTCAAAGAAGCTAGTCTGAGGGTCAGTCCCCTGATAAAATTATGTGAGTTGTTTTTTGTTCCATTTCTTTCCAAGTGTTTCCTCGTTATTGCTGGTTATTTTGGACGTATCGTCTGCTTTTTAGGTCGTCCTGCAAACATGTATGATAAACTTTGGGAAATGACTGCTCCGAGCTTAATGTCTAGCCTGGTCAAGAAGAAAGGTAAGGAGCCTCAGCAGCCTCATAAAAAGACAAAGGTCGTGGGGCCGAAACCGGTAGAGCCGATCATTGATAATAAAAAACGTAAGGAGCCAGAAATTCCTACTAGCTCTTGGCCTGACTCTCGAATGAGGGCAAGGGTAGATGTTCCTCAGACACACACTAAGGGGATCAGATCCTCAAGCATGGGCACCTATTGGTCTCAGAATATGACCTTCCTGAAGGCCGAACCCTTATCCCTCATAGACAACTTGAGGGAAGCCAAGGCCTCCATATTTTCGGTGCCTTCGGCCGCAGACTATGAATTCCTATTAAAGATGCCCTTAGACAAGGTTTATGACTACGGTCTTCACACTCTAGCTCAGGTATTTCCTTCAACTCATTTTTTGATTCACCAATATTTTATAAATTGTTCCCTCGGCACCTTGTCTTGTAAAGTCTATTTGCGCCTTCACATCTTCCACCAATTAGATGGTTGCAATCCAACAGAAGTTTTATAAGTCTAACAGAGCCATTCAGAATGAGGACGAGCTAAGGAGTGAGTTGAAAACTTCTAGGGCCGAGCTAGAGAGTGAGAGGACTGAGCATGAAAGGGTTATGGATGAGCTTATGAGGCAGCATGAGGCGGACCTAAAGTTGAAGCACATCCTTATAAAAGAGAAAGACGAGGCTCTGACCAACCAGGGGGTCTAGTTCAAAAATGAACTTGATGAAGAAGTGAAGTGGGCCAAGATCGATGTTGTGGAGGCTTACAAACTCTTTGACGAGTTCCAGGGATTCAGTCTTGAGTACTTGGAGAGGGGAATCAAGATGGCTTGTCTATGGGTTATCTTAAAATTTGCTGACGCCGTGTCATCTATTCGCCCTTCTCTGGAAGCATTGGAGCTGGATGACCCCCTAATAGCTGAGCCTCTATCCGATGTAGAGTCCCAATTGCATGTCAAAGGTACCGGTATATCTGAGCATCGTCCCCCTATTTTGGTCATCGAAGAGACTCCTCTTATTAATGTTGAAGCCCTGCCTTTCGACGTTGCAGAATAGGGTGGCCGTCTATGTCCCATACCCTCTGTTTGTAAATTTTTCTGTATTTTACTTTGTTTTAAACAAATATTATAACACTTGATTTTATAGTGGAATTTCTCTCCTATTGTCTTCTATATTTGCCTCTTTTACGATTTGTGCATTGTCTATGGCATTTTTCAATCTCAAGTTCCCCATCGTCTTTCTTGAGAGTGAATGGAGGGTCGTCCCTACCATTCACCCTCATCCTACCCGAGGGTGGTTTCCACCAACCTAATTATGTTTTAAAATACAATTCCCCCCTCGTCTTTCTTGAGAGTGAATGGAGGGTCTTCCCTACTGTTGATACGAGAAATCGTCCACTTGTCATTCTCGTATCAGCAAATCATGAGTAAAGTGTGTAATGAACAAGTAAAGCAAGTAAATAGAGAGAGGATATGATATAGAGTGGTTCAACCCTTAAAATAGGCGTACATCTACTGTGTTGCTCCGTACTCATTATATGCGTTGCATTGTACAATATAATCATGCCTAAAGAGGCGTACAAGTATGAGAATAAATGAGAGTACATGGTAGTATTGAGGATTTCGGTATGCCGAGGAGGTAGCTGCGTTGTAGATGTGTGGCCTCCAAGTCATATGCTGGGGTTGTGTAGAGGGAATCTGTATTGTAGAACCTTCCCCGTGCGTGTATTGAATCGATCCCCCTTATCTCGAGGTGTGGTCCTCTATTTATAAGAGGTATGTGTGCTCTGTCACGTGTTCTGAGCACCTGACTTATATCAAGTCTAGAGTAGTAGCAGATGAGGGGATGTGGCCAAGAACGCAAGCAGTGTGGAACCCGTGGCGCTGAAGGCAAAGATACCTCGCCGTGTAATAGACAGGGCTGCGCACCGTGTAACCAATATCCGCGACGTCTTGATAGAGGCCATGCCCTTTGGTGAGGTGTGCAGCTCCCTGTATCCTACAGGGTCGCGACCTGTATTTCCATAGGGCCGTGACAAGATTTGTATTATAGAATACTAATCGCGGTAGGGTGCTATATTTGTATCATCAATAAGCCCCCAAGTCGTAGTGCCAAGAGGTAGCGATTTTGGGGCTGCGGCTGAATTATGTGACTGCTGCGGGGACTGAGTCGAAGTCATCCCATACCCTTACATAAGTGGGATCTAGCCGTGTCGTGGCCTGTTTGAGTCTAGGCAATGACCTAATACTTTAGGATGTTCCGCGACTTGTTTGATACCAAGCGGCGGAAAAGTACTTTAGAATGAGCGTCGTCTTAGGTGCCGCGGTGCCTCCAAAGCGACGATTCGTCTTTCGTGCTCTCTTATATAAATTATTTTTGGCCATGGACTTCATTACGTTTCCAAAACTTTGAGAGCAAATCGAGAGCGAATTCTTTTCTTCCTCTCCCTTGCATTTTTTGGCAACCTTCCGAGGCTGTGTGTGGTGGTGCAAGGCGGTTTGAGGCTGAGCATTGCAAGTTTCTTCATTCCCAGGTGATTTTTTCAACCACTCAACTTTCTTAAAAAGGCTTTCGAAGTTCATAGTTTTTCTTCCCTTTTGATATGATGACTTGTATTTTTCTGTATTATTTAATGGAAATCTAGGGTTTTGTTTGTACAATTTGCTCTTTCCCTCATATGCTGCACATGACCCCTGATCTTCCAAACGCCATGAAAATTATATAGTCGTTCTTGCTGTTCATAAACAAACCATTCATATTCTATGAATTTGATTCTAAAAACTATTAAACGTAAGATACTCATCTGTTTAAAAGAGAGGCCGCGATATGATAGGATTTAAGTAATCCATTAACCGAGGTTGTTTTGGTCCTTATCGTCATACCGTGCCACATGGCCGAGGTCCCTTAAAATATCATCCGCGACACTTTGATTCATACCGCCTTATTCTATCGCGGTTGTAGTCTTTTTAGGCTCTGAATAACCACTACCAGTTTTGAACAGCCTTCAAACTTTCATGGACCAAATGCACATCCATGTTAAATAATTGTCTTTGCTACTAGAATCCCTTGAATCGACTTAGCCATTTTAGGAAAGACATGGCCAAGAATATCTTAAATCAATTTGAGCCTTTGTCCGCGGCAGTATATGGTCCCCTAATAGAATAGATGGATGCGGCTAGTAGGGCCAGCTAAACACATTTTTAATATTTATAATAATTCTTCCGCGGTTCTTGAAGACTTTTCCAAACCATACTGTCTGCGGTGCCTAACTGTGAACTCTGTTTTTCAGGTACTGCTGTAGCCATATGAGATTTGACCCAGACGAGTTCCTGAGAGGCTTTTGGGAAAAGCACTTTGGAACCTCTCCTCCTGAACTCCATTCCGTGCCCCCTCTAAGATCAGTAGGGCCTTGTAGACTACAGGATTGACCAAACTGCGTGATTCTTGACTCAGACTCCACAGACTCTGCATCTGGGAAGGATTTTCAATCCATGCCGATGGAAGAAGAAGCCAACTCTAGCATGCAACCAATGAGTGCAAGAGATGATGCCGCGACAGTTAGGGATAACCCAGCTGGTACATCTGGGAGGGTTGAGAGACCCTTAGCTTCACTTGATATCCGCGACACCATGACCCAAGATTGGGTTAAGCAGGTGGCTGAGGCCTTTGAATTTCAAGAAAATTTGATGTGCTCGGCTCCTGTAGCGAACCAAAGACCTTGCACAGTTTTAGCCGATGATGGAATTTGCTTCCCGCTACATGCCTTTATTTATGGGTTGCGTTTGCCTGTTCCAGTTACCATCCGTTGCCTTTTTTAGACAATGAAACTGGCCCCAGCACAGTTGGGTCCTAATGGATGGAGAACCATTCTTTCCGCAGTTGTCCTTTGGGAGAACTTATTCAAAAAAGACATCACTCCCGCGGAATTCTTTAACTTCTATCGCCTAAAGGAGAACTCAGTGAAGTTCGCGGGCTACTACTACTTCACGAGCCGCGACAGGGACGATACTTTTTACAGTGGGAGACCGACCAGTGTGAAGAACTGGAAGGGGAAATATTTTTACATCTCCGACGAAGGCTGGGAGATGCATCTCGAGGAGAATGAGAGGGAAAGGTCGTATATAATGTCGCGGTAATGGGGGTCTCCCTCGAAATTAGGTACTAAGACTATAGTCGCGTCCTTTCACATAATTGTGAATATCAACTTCGACTAACCTTTACATTGTCTTTTCTGCAGCCCTTGATAATCTGCATTTAAACAAGCGGCAGGAAAAGAGAGTTGCCGAGGCCGTGGCATTCCTGCTGAACATAAAAAGTTCAGCACTCTTGTTATATCTGCGATCGTATTTGAAGCAGGATTTTTCCCTAACAAGTCCATTCCTCAACAGATGGGCGCGGAAGGTAATTTGCTGCGTCATGATTTTTGTCCCGCGATCATTTATGTTCTTAAATTCCTTTCCCAATATTTGCTGCTGCTTTTTCAGGTGAAGAAATTGATAGGGAATTGCTGGCCGTATAATTGGCTGAAATGGATGAGGACGTAGTCGTCCTAAACAACACTGCGTGAAGCAGAAAAAGGAAAAGGCCCAAAACCAAGGCTCCTACCGCGACCCCTTTCGGAGAACCAAATGATTCTACTGTGGCCCCAAATTTGGCCGCAGAAAAAATAGCCTTGCTCCCGAACCCCAGATCAAAATCGATGATGATATAGGAGCTAACTTGGCAGCGACAGGTTTTATGTCATCTGACGTTCCTTCCCATTAATCCTCTCCTCCGCCGCCACCTATTGTAGCGGGTTAATGCAAACTTGCCACTTCCTCAATTTAGCGGAGGATCTGGGCTTGATGGTAGACCATGGCCCCAATTAAGGAAGCCTAACCCCAATTCTTCCTGGGACACTACCTCAAAGGCTGCGCGGAGAATGAAAAGAGCCTTGGATGCCGCAGACCTTGACAGGCTAGTGGGATAAGATCATGACGATTTGGAGGACTGTGGCCTCTATAGTCTTCTGAGGGTACGTGCTAGTGTTGTCGGTCTTTATCTTTTGTATCCCATACTTTTTCTAACTTCTTTTATTTCAGGCCGCGGATGTGATGGTGGTCCAAAAAAGGAAGTACGAGGCCTTGTACAGATTAAAGAAGGCTGAGAAGAGTACTCATGTCGCGGACCTGCAGGCCGCACGGACCTCTTCATTTGAGGTTGGGAAGATGTCTGCTACAACGGCACTTCAAGCGGCCCAAATGAACTTGGAGGCAACGTAAAAGGGAAGGGAAGAAGTGGAGAAAAACTTCATATAAGTCACGGAATCCTCAAAGCCTCCCAGGCTCAGACCGTAGAAGCTACAGAGACTGCTAATAATAAGCTCCTATTTCTTCAAAAGAAGTACGATGAGCTAGAGGACAAGTCTGCCTAGGATGCACTAGACCACACCGTGGCAGTAAAGAAAATTGAGGAAGACCATGACAACGCTCTCGAGCTGGCGATCGACCACTCCGTAGAGTCATTCAAGGGCTCTAGGGACTTCTTCCTTATCAACAACAGGGCGTACCTCTGTGGTTATCAGGAGCTGCGGCAGATATTTATAAAGAGCTTCCCTAAGACCAAGGAGGTGGTCCTTGCTTGGAAATTAAGCGATGCCGAACATCAGAAGTGCATTACCGAGCTAAAGGCCGCGGCTGAAGAAAAGGCGAGGGCAGAAGCAGAAGCTGCAGCCGCAGATGGAGAAACAGAGACAGCCGCGGACAAATAGGAGGCAGATGATAATGATATTGCAGCTTCTTAAACTTGTATTCAATTTTCTGTTGAACTTATCATTAATACAGGGTTGCGTCCCTCCTTTTACTTTGTTTCTGTTGTGGTTGTGGCCTCCTTTTCTGTAATCTTAACTGCCAATTTCAATGCTACTTTGTACATATTTGATTGTCAACAAGTGCTTTGCCCCTTTGCTTTGCTTGCTATAATCATGATTGAACGTAACTGCTTTCATTAGTGAAAATGTATCCTTAATTAGATGATAATATTTTCAGTCTGCGGATAGCAATCGATTTCTTCATAGGATGATTATTTTCTAATGTCCGCGCCCACATAAATAGTGCTACGGCACCTTCAAAAGTTTAGGCCACTGGCTGCGCTATTTCACGAGGCTACGGTTTATGATCGCGACCCTTTGTCTATTTTCAACGAATGCTGCCCCTAAATAAGGCCGCGTGCTTTAAAAGATTTCACGGTCGTTAGCGTACTTGCAAGGCCGTGACACCCTAAATTTGTGGATCTTCTCAGGCTGCGGCACTCTGTTATTTTTTTCGTTGACTCTGACGATTTTTTTCATCCCATAACCATTATGGAATATGTAGGGAAGGCAGTTCTTCTAATGCTTCAATTGCCAAATCACCAGGCCGGAGAGGAACGACTTTTAGGGATGTTATACCTTTTCTATTTTTCCCAGCCTTGATACAATTGATCCTCTTCTACCATGTTATTTGACCTTGTAGCCTTTTTATGCTCCAGGACGCATATCGGTGGGCTACGTCACATTTCTAGTCCTTCATTTTAACAATGTGCCTCTGTAGACATACATGGTATCAGATAGGATATTTTTAAACCTCCTCAGGCTGGGTTATATTATTAAGCCACCCACAACTAATATACGGGATACTATTAACCCTCCCTAGGCTGGGTTATGTTATTAAGCCACCCACAGCTAATATACGGGTTACTATCAAGCCTCCCCAGGTTGGGTTATGTTATTAAGCCACCCACAGCTACTGATATATATAAATCCATCCCTGACTGGATATTATAAGCCTCCCAGCTTGATGACGCATCCCAAAAGCTAAGAATGGGCTTTGTAAGCCCTCGTGGCTAATTACGCTTTCCAAAAGATGAGAACGGGCATTGTAAGCCCCCGTGGCTAATTAAAGCTCCTTGAATCCTTGTATGCTTTCGTGAATATGACCATCACATGATAATATATAGTTGCACATAGTGAGGGGAGCTTCTGAGATAATTAAGATCGCAATCCCTCCATAGGTGCATCCCGTAATAATCTTTCGGGATAATTTGTCGTTCTTCTTTTGGAATCTGTTTAAAGATAAAAGGTCTTGTTGTAAGATGACAGATTATGAAGACAAGAACCAAATCAGATATGGCAAAATTTTGTAATTCATATATTTATATATGTATGCTCCAGCTAATGACTTTGTTAATAAAACATAAATTCCTGAATACTAGGGCTATAATTAGCCTCGTAAAACATAAATATAAATAGTTAAAATTGGAAAAACTAAGAACGAGATGCGGTATGTAGCCTACGTCAGGTTTGGCTGAGCTCTTTATGCATTCTTCAGGAATCACTGTAGCATCCCTTGCCCAATTATCCTTTCAACTTCATCCTTCAGGGCATAGCATTGCTTAGTTTCATGGCCATGGTCCTGGTGGAATTTGCACCAGGTAGCTTTGTTCCTCTTGTGGGGTGGAGCTCTCAGCTTTTTGGACACTTTAATAGTTTGTCTTCTTTGAGGAACTCAAAGATCTCTTCAATCGGGAAGGTCAAAGGAGTGTAGGCCCCTGATTTCTTTTTTGCCCTCTCTATTCTCCTTTTCTGTCTCCTGCCGACTGATTTCGCGGTCGGATCCTCTTCAACTACCGTGATAGAGAATAATGGAGCTATTTTCACTGGCGCCGCACCCACATTTGGAGAGGCCGCGGCCTCTAGCATTAGGACCCTTTGAGTTAGATAGTTGACCTAGGTATGAAGTAAGGCATAGCTGTCATAGAGGTGATTAAGGTGATTGTACAGTTGCACAATCTCATCCTTGACTTCCGCGCTCTGGCTGGATTCTTCTTCCATTTCTTATTTTGTTAGTCTTTATAAAGTATATAGAATCTAAGACAAAACTAACAGAAGTGAGTAATCTCAAAAATATTGGAGTAATCAAGTAGGAAATGGGAATGCAGCGTTTTCACTGCCACATGGTATTCCTGCCGCGGCCACGACCAGTAAGGTACATAGGTGTAGTGCCGTGGCCTTATATGATATACACCAAGGTTGAGCTATAGACCACCTGAGTCCATTCCCTGATGTTTCGAAGCTGCTATAAACCAACTGCACTATAAGGGATGCAGCACGAGGGAAGTTAAACTACCAGGCCGCATCCCGTATTGGGCAAGAAGGGGCAATTACCGAAATTGGTTTAAAATTGGGATGCAGTGTTTGAACTGCTGCATGATATTCTGATGAGGAGCCGCGACCAGTAAGGCACACAAGTGCACTGCCGCAGCCTTTGAATGATATCACTAAGATTGAGATGAAGGCCACCTGAGTGTTCCTTGATGTTTTGAAGCTTCTGTATTGCAACTGACCCAGTAGAGGCCGCGATATGCAAGGTAGTTGAACTACCACGCTGCATCCCTACCTAGGCAGTGAAGGCACAATCCCAAAATTAAAGCTCGGGAACTGAGTTTTTCTCCCGAAACTTGTGGAGAGCATACCTACTAGGGTTTGTCCATGAGTAAATAACCTCTCTATGCACAAAACGGTACAATTCTAATGATAAACCCTAGATCATAGGCAAATAACAAAAAGGGAGTAAATATAACTCTTCCCTAATAAACCACCTTTACGGGGCTAAAGCCCATTAAGCCCTCCAGCTTTATCTAGGTGGGGTGATATCACAGGGTTATGTAAAATATATCTAAGGTTATAAAATGGAGACCCGAGAGAAGATATGAAGGTACGAAATACCCATTTAAGGGTGTAAGTATAAAATAGAGCACAATAACAAAAATTTACTCATGGGATGATGATACAGAAGATCCCCGTGAATAGAATAAGATGTTTAAGAACTCAAAATATAGAGAAACAATATTGAAATATCTCGGTTCCCACAGACGGCGCCAAATTGTTGATACGAGAAATCATCCACTTGTTGTTCTTGCATTAGCAAATCATGAGTAAAGTGCGTAATGAACAAGTAAAGAAAGTAAATAGAGAGAAGACACGATATAGAGTGGTTCAACCCTTAAAATAGGCCTACATCCACTGTGTTTCTCCGTACTCATTATATGCGTTGCATTCTACAATATAATCATGCCTAAAGAGGCATACAAGTATGAGAATAAAGGAGAGTACATGGCAGTATTGAGGATTCCGATAGGCCGGGGAGGTAGCTGCGTTGTATATGTATGACCTCCAAGTCATATGTTGGGGTTGTGTTGAGGGAATCTATATTGTAGAACCTGCCCCGGGTGTGTATGGAATCTCTCCCCCTTATCTTGAGGTGTGGTCCTCGATTTATAAGAGGTATGTGTGATGTGTCAAGTGTTCTGAGAACGTGACTTATATCAAGTCTGGAGTAGTAGCGGATGAGGGGATGCGTCCAGGAAGGCAAGCAGTGTGGAACCCGTGGCACTGGAGGCAAAGATACCGCGCCCTGTAATAGACAGGGCCGCGCACCGTGTAACCAATATCTGCGGCGTCTTGATAGAGGTCGCGCCCTTTGGTGAGGTGTGCGACTCCCTGTATCCTACAGGGACGCGTCCTGTATTTCTGTAGGGCTGTGACAGCATTTGTATTATAGAATACTAACTGTGGCAGGGTGCTACATCCACTGTACTTCCGACGTTGCTGAATAGGGTGGCCGTCTATGGCCCATGCCCTCTGTTTGTAAATTTTTCTATATTTTACTTTGTTTTAGACAAATATTATAACACTTGATTTTATAGTGGAATTTCTCTCCTATTGCCTTCTATATTTGCCTCTTTTACGATTTGTGCATTGTCTATGACATTTTTCAATCTCAAGTTCCCACATCGTCTTTCTTGAGAGTGAATGAAGGGTCGTCCCTACCATTCACCCTCATCCTAGCCGAGGGTGGTTTCCACCAACCTAATTCTGTTTTAAAATACAAGTCCCCCTTGTCTTTCTTGAGAGTAAATGGAGGGTCTTCCCTACCATTCATCCTTATCCTAGCCGAGGGTGGTTTCCACCAAACTAATGATGTTTTAAAATATAAGTCCCCCCTCATATTTCTTGAGAGTGAATGGAGGGTCGTCCCTACCATTCACCCTTATCCTAGGCAAGGGTGGTTTCCACCAAACTAATGGTGTTTTAAAATACAAGTTCCCCCTCGTCTTTCTTGAGAGTGAATGGAGGGTCGTCCCTACCATTCACCCTCATCTTAGTCGAGGGTGGTTTCCACCAAACTAATGATGTTTTTTAATGTAATTCCCCCCCCCCCCATCTTTCTTGAGAGTCAATGGAGGGTCGTCCCTACCATTCACCCTCATCCTGTCCGAGGGTGGTTTCCACCAAATTAATGATGTTTTAAAATATAAGTCCTCCCTCGTCTTTTATGATAGTGAATGGAGGGTCGTCCCTACCATTAACCCTAATCCTAGCCGAGGGTGGTTTCCACCAAACTAATGATGTTTTAAAATATAAGTCCCCCCTTTTCTTTCTTGAGGGTGAATGGAGGGTCGTCCCTACCATTCACCCTCATCCTAGATGAGGGTGGTTTCCACCAAACTAATGATGTTTTAAAATATAAGTCCCCCCTCATCTTTCTTAAGAGTGAATGGAGGGTCGTCCCTACCATTCACCGTCATCCTAGTCGAGGGTGGTTTCCACTAAACTAATGATGTTTTAAAAGGAATTACCCAAGAAAATGTCTAAACTGACAAAAAAAGGATGAAGGGCAAATATAAAATTCTCATTAACATTCCAAGTGTTATATTGGAGCAACACATTCACTACAATTGTGGTCTAATAGGACATTACAACATTATTGATAGTATTTTTTCAAATGATATTCATTCTAGGGGTTCGAAAAGGGTTCCCCTTCAAGGTTCTCTAGTCTATAGGTTCTAGGGACAACTTTATCAATGACCCTATTTGGGCCATGCCAATTTAGGTGGAGCTTGTTGGGTTTCTGACATGTCTTTTTGAGAACTAGATCCACCACAGCGATTGGCCTTTGCTTCACCCTCTGGTTATAAAACCTGGAAGTCCTCTGCTGATAGGCTGCTTGTCTTATCTCAGCGTCTTCTCTTCTCTCCTCGATCAAGTCTAGATCACCTCTCCTTTCTTCCATATTTCTCTGGGGGTCATACATTTGGACTCTATGGTAGGAAACCCAATTTTGGTGGGGATGGCGGCTTCTGAGACATACACCAACATGAAAGGGGTTTCCCCGGTAGGGGTCCTTATCGTTGTCCTGTAAGCCCACAGCACGACGTACACTCCTTAACCCATCTTCCTTTTGCCTCCTCAGTTTTCCCATTAGCCTGAGGTCGTCCTGGAGTAGAGTAGAACTGTTTGACCCCCACTTTTTCGCAGTATTTCTCCAGGGATTCATTCTTAAATTGGGTCCCGTTATATGAGATGAGGGTGTTGGGGAGACCATATCTGCATATATTTTTTTTCCAAATGAACTGAAAAGTCTTTGCTCAGTAATCATGACCATCGGCTCCGCTTCCACCCATTTTGAGAAATAGTTAATTGATACGATCAAGCATCGATAGTTATTGACGACCCTGGGCAACACTCCTACCAAATCAATTCCCCTTAGTGCAAATGTCCATGGGTATGTGATGGAGGTAAGAGGCTGATGGGGCTGATGAGGGACAGTAGCGAACCTCTGACATTTGTTGCACTTCTTAACGTATGTCATAGCATCTTTCCCCAAGGTCAGTCACCAGTATCCTTGGGCGACTATACTCTTTGCCAATGACATGCCCCCAATATGGATTGAATAAGAACCCTCATGCACATCTTGTAAGATGTTTGGGATTTCAGTCGAGTGCACACATCTGAGTAAAGGGAGCAAGAATCCCTTTTTGTACAAGGTGTCTCCAATGACAGTGAACTTCGCAGCCCTGTATCTCAACTTTTTCCTTTCTTGTTTTACTTCTGGCATCTTCCCCTCTTTAATTTATCTGATCACAGGGTCAATCCATGAAGCTTTCCTGCTGATATTTAAGCAAGTGCTAAGTGTTTCGTCTGCATCTTTAATTGTTGGTCGAAGCAAGATTTCCACTAGGACTGCCCTCCTGATATCTGTCATTGTTACTGAGGCTAGCCTAGCAAGTGCATCAGCTCGGCCATTATCCACCCTAGGTACCGTCTTTAACTTTACTACTCTGAATCCCTTCAATAGTGATTTTACTCTTACAAGATATTTTGCCATTCTCTCATCTTTGGCGTCGTACGCTCCTAGTATCTGATTCACCACCAGTCTTGAATCACTATGGACCAAGATTTGGCCAACACTAAGAGACCTAGCCAAGGAGAGGCCTGCTATCAGTGCCTCATATTCATATTCATTATTGGAGGATTTAAAGTTAAACCTCAGGGTGTACTCAACGTCCGTGCCATTAGGTGTTGATACTATTTATCCATCTCCACTTCCTCTCTCGCAAGAGGAACCATCGATGAAGAGATTCCACACGACGTGTTCCTCTAAAACATTTCCCTCAGTGAGGAATCCCTGTCTAAAGAGATATCTTCCTCGTTCTCGATAAATTTTTCTCTAGCGATGCTTATCCCAGCCTTATCTGTGGACGGGCCAATAACTCTACCTTGCTGGATATTTGTCTTCTCGAGGGTCACATCTTCAGCCTCATCATCTTCCCAAGTAAATTCATCCACAAAATATGCTAATTCTTGTCCCTTAATGGCCACCCTAGGTTGATACACAATGTTAAACTCTCCCAACTCTATAGCCCATGCCATTAGCCTCCTTAATTTTTCTAGCTTGAATAAGACCTGCCTAAGAGGAGAGTCAGTGAGGATGACCATTGTATGAGACTGTAAGTACGGCTTTATCTTTCTTGATGCATGGATCAAGGCATAGGCTAAATTTTCCATCCTTGGGTATCTTTGCTCTGCCCCTTGGAGTGCCTTACTATTGAAATACACAAGCTTCTGCACCCCATCTTCTTCTCTCACAATAGCTACACTGATGGCTGACTCTGAGATGACTAGGTACACATGTAGTCGTTTACCTTGCACTGGTCGTGACAACAACAAGGGAGACCCTATGTATGAATTTAGTTCTTTGAAAGCCTAGTCACACTCTTCATTCCATTCGAAGGACTTTTTGAGAATTTTGAAGAATGGTAGACACTTGTCTGTGGCTCTGAATACGAACCTATTCAAGGTATCTACTCACCATGTGAGTCTATGAACTTCTTTAATGGTCATCGGGGTCTTCATTTCAAAGAGGCCTTTATCTTCTTAGGATTGGCCCCAATGCTTCATTAATTGACGATGAACCCCAAGAACTTCCCTGCTTCGACCCTAAAGACACATTTGGCTGGGTTGAGCTTCATTCGGTACTTGTCCATCGTGTTAAAGGTTCTCTCGAGTTCGAACACATGATCCTTGACCTTCAAACTCTTGGTCAACATGTCATCAACATAGACCTCCATATTTTCAGTAATGAAAGCTATATTTTCAGAATCCTCAGGGCTCATGAAGATCTGATTATAACCTGAATAGGCATCCATGAAGCTCATTAACTCATGGCCTACGGTAGCGTCTACCATCTTATCAATGTGAGGGAGAAGGAAAGTATCTTTGGGATAATATTTGTTAAGGTCGGTGAAGTATACACACATCCTCCATTTCTCGTTGGCTTTGGGTACTATGATTACGTTGGACAACCATTCGGGATAGATGACCTCCCCGATAAACTCAGCATCTTCTATCTTCTTAACCTCATCCCTTATGACTTCATATTTTTCTCGAGAACAAATTCTCCTCCTCTGTTTTATTGACTTTTCTCCCTCTACCACATTGAGCTTGTGGCATATGATTTTAGGGTCGATCCCCGACATATCTGCATGGCTCCATGCAAAAGCGTTCTGTCTTCTCCTTAGCAGCTTGATGAGGTTTTCTTTTACCTCTATCTTTAGATCCTTTCCAACTTGGTTGGTTTTTTTTGGCTCATCCTCATTGAGGACGATGGATTCTACCTCTTTCGCGACTTCTCTTTTCTTCAGTTTTGTCTCATCCCTAGGATCGAGGGTATCAATATTGTAAGCAGTTATTACTTTTTTGTGCGCCTCTCTTTCTTCGGCGGAGTTGAAGTAATATTACCGTGCCATTGTCTGATCTCCCTGAACTTCCCCTACCCCATAAGGATCGAGAATTTTATCATCTGATGAACCGTGGATGGCACGACCTCAAATTCCTTGAGGGACACTCGCTCCAATATAATGTTGTAGGCTGAGAAGACATGTTCATCCGTCACGAAAAATTTGACCTTCTTAGTAAGCCATCTCGACCATTCATCCCCCATTCTAACATCGAACTCATACACTCCTAGAGGATGAACTTTTTCCCCACTAAAACCAATCAAGCGGTGATGGTATGGGACATGCCTATCACGACTGAGACCTAAGGATTTAAAGCACGGCTAGAACATCACATTTGTAGAACTACACCCATTTACTAAGATCCTTGGCACCTCGTATCCGTGTACCCTAGTAGTGATGATGAGAGAGTCGTCATGTGGGGATAAGAGGCCTTTGAAGTCCATTCTTGAGAATCCCATTATCAGAGTATCCATATCAACTTTCTTTCTCTTTTCTGGCTTTTCTTCTATAGAGGTTGAATGCATAACTTTTGTCATTGCCTTGGCCTCAGCTACATTGGCCTTCCTGTCTGCGACCTCTGATCCTCCTCCTTCTAGTTCCCCGAAGATCATACCAACACAAAATAAGATCATATTAAGTCTTTTCACAAGGTTGTGGTCGTCTATCGATGGGAGGTCAGGGTCGTCCTCATCCTCTAAAGGGTCGTCTTTTCTGTTTGGAGGATATTCTATGCACGTATCGCTTCTCTTTTTCTGGGGGTCGTCCCCTTGGCCCCTCTTAAAGACACCCTTGTCAACATATTTTCTTAACTTCCCTTCTTTTAGCATTTTTTCAATTTCTTCTTTTACATCAAAACACTTATCAGTCATATGGTCATGGTCTTAGTGAAATTCGCACCATAGGTTTTTGTTCCTCTTGTGAGGAGGTGCCCTCAACTTCTCAGGCCATTTTAAGGATCGGTCACTCTTTATCTCATTCAGAATGTGTTCGTAGCTGACTATCAGAGGGGTGTAATCAGTGAACTTGTCATCTGTTAGCATCTTCTTCCCCTTTTTATTCTTCTTTTGGCCCACTAGTACTTCCTTTTTCATCTTTGTATTTTGTGGCCATCGCCTCTTCGGCGTTCATCACCTATCCCGCTGTTGCCAGCAATTCATCTATCATCTTTGGGGGGTCTTCAGCAAGCTTCCATAATAGCTTCCCCGTCTGGAGTCCTCCAATGAAGGTTGTTATGGCTATGCTTTCTTCATAGTCTTCGATCGCTAACTTTTCTTTGTTAAATTTCTCTATATAGTCTCTTAGGCTCTCGTTCTTCCCCTGCTTAAATTAGAGTAGGTGTGTGGTCTTCTTTTGTGTCCTCACTCCGAAGCAAAGGTTATAAATAAACCGGTCTGCTAACTTCTTAAAGCTTTTAATGGAGTTCTTTAGAAGAGACATATACCAGACATGTGCGACCCCAGTCAGAGTGTCGGAAAAGGCACAACACCTCATCTCATCTGAGATAGAGTATATGTCTACCATTGATTGGTACATCTCAATATGATGGACAGGGTTGGTACTCCCGTTATACCTTGGGGTGATCACAGGTGGTTTAAACTTGTATAGCATTGGGAAGTTAACTATCTTCACCACAAAGGGTGAGCCTATGGAGTATCCTCTTCGAAGAGGGTTCCGGCTCTTCAGGATATCACTAATTTATCCTCCAACCTTTAGATCGAGTCATTCTACTGCCTTATAGGATCGGCTTAGTCGATGTTATCCCCTGCCGCCTCTTTGGGGTGAACTGAGGGTTCTGATGCGACAGGTGTGTGTCGGTTATTCACTTCTCCCTGACCGTCATCCCGTTCGTGGGGTCAGCTATCTATTGCCTTCCTTCTGGACCTCGCAATACTCCTCGATCTGGATAATGACCCGAGGGATTAGCCTCTCGAAGGCCACCCCCCGCTCAGAAGATCAAAAGATGATACTCTCGGGCGATCGTCGAGATTTTACCTTCCACACTTCCCTTTGCTTTCCTGGATAGGTCGTACAGTATTATTGGAAACCTCATACGGCTCCCAGAAATCTATGGGGGCCTGTTCTACCTCCATATCATCATATCTATCCTCTGAGAAAGGGTTTCCTTGCCTCCCCAGGCATAAATGCCGGTGGTCAGCAACATCCCTCCGCTGTTGTGGTGGTGACAAGTCTTTGTATGGTGCCTGGGGTGGTCCCCTGGCCCCATGCTATCCTAGAGATGCTATTGGAGTAATCATCTCCGGTGAGTCTCCAGGTGGTGTCAGTATATTGTGGCTAAGAGCTGAAAATTACTCCTGGATAATCTTTTGACTTGTTAATAAGGATTTCAGAGCAACAACCACATCTGCCATCTTAGAATAAGGCGGTATTTGACTGGAAAAAGGTCCTACTCCACTAACTGGTGGAGGAGGTGGTGGTGGTAACTCCAGTACCATATGTTTGAGGTGTGATGATCAAAAGAGCTTGAGAACCTTCATGGGTCTCTTTCAATGGTGAAATAGCTCCACGCGAAGGGGGAGAACTGGTTGACCACCAGAGTTTCCAGTGAGGTCAAGTTGTATAAAGGAAGAGAAATCTTCTCGTTCCCACAGACGACGCCAAACTGATGATGCTAAGATTTAGCTCCACCAGATAAGAGATGATGAGCTCAAAAAGTAATAACAATGTTAATAATAGAGTTATGTATGCGTACAAGTGTATAGAAGGGGATGAGTATAAGAGGAATGCAGACAATGATGTATAGTGGTTGAGCCAATCAGGCCTACATCCACTGCGACTGTGTCATCCACTAAATATGGGCACTAATGGCCTTGGATACAATTCTCATAAGATCACTCTCTCTTTCGTGTGCGTACCAACATAGTTTTAGCTAAGGTTACCATTATTGATACCTTTGTAAGGTTGAAGATGATAAATATATATAAGGCTTGGGTGGTGTAGTGTACCCCCAAGCATGCATTAAGCATGTGAATAATTATCTAGACGATTCCCTACTGACACCTGGATGTGCCACTTATGATTAATGATGACATAGTATTCCCTCACGTGAGGGGATGATATTATTATAACGATCTAGTCCACGTGCTATATGAGACCCACGCACACTATTCCATGCGTCTCCCAAATCATACATTGTGATGATGTCACCCTCGGCCTAGGATGCCAGGCCGAGGCTAAAGTTCATGCTGGCATTGGGTCCGACTGGATATGGGCCTCATACTGTCATACACTCATAGGGTCATCCGACATGTGATGAAGGGTCAGCCCCTTATTGGTTCGTCTGGCCCATGATGAGGAGTCGACCCCTTATAGGGTCATCTGACCTATGCTTCGGGGTCGGCCTATCTTCGAGTCCTCCACTCTAGAATAAGGGGTAGGCATGGCCGACCCTTCCTTTAATGGACTAGCAAAGTTGGACTCTCGTCTTGGACTTGATCCCTCGTCTGAGATGGGGATACCCTCGGCCTGACTGAGTGTGTATTTCGTCCTGGCTGAGGGTGTATAAAATGCACGTAGAGAGATTTTATATATGTATACTGAGTTCCTGTTATGTGTTTCATGTTGGCTACTTTATTAAACTGTATAAGTATTGGGTCACTAGTTGAGAATTGAGAATTCTATGAGAATGAGTTAAGACATCCTTAAACCTATTCCCAAATAATAGAAATATATGTCTTCAGGTTATTCAAATATTTTATCCGGCAGAGTATCATGACTAGTATGGATAGTTAGGCTCGTTAGGCGTGCACTTTATATGAGAGGTGAGCATCTCAAGTGAGTAAACTAAGTTAACAAGAATAATATTTGTGCTAATTAATCCAATTTAAGCACTTGCTATATTTAAACTATTTTCTACTCGGGCTCTGACCCGTTTTCTGCAAAACTCTTTTTTTGTTATATTATTTTAGGTGCTCAACCACAGGGATACCAGGCTTAGAAAATTCCATTCATTTGTCGATCCGTAGCTGGTGTGGAAGCTATAGGATGTTGCTAGTAGATGCCTCTCAGTCTATTTCTCTTCATTTATCAGTTGTTTACTTATGTTGGACATTTAGTCCCTCCTATTTTACATTCAGAGATTTATAGTTGTTTTATTCTATTTTTAGACTTTAAATCTCGTATTATTGGATTACTGTATGGGATTTAATCTGGATGTGTTTACTCCAATCCTTCATATTATTTCAATTAGTTCCTTCCTTATATTTTTATGTTGAATGGTGATGTTTAATTATTTCCTTTTATGGTGATTATTGTTAATAAGATAAAATTTTGACATCAACCTTTTTAAATATTAGGTGGTTAGTTTTAATAATAAAACTTTTGACAGTGATGCATAGTCTGAGCCAACCGGATATTCTGATTTCATTTTATAAGGTACTGATCACCCGATATTTAATTATGCAGGGTGTCATAGGTTGTATTAGAGCATCAGGTTCTAGTGTCCTTAGAATCTATACGGCTTATTATGTTTTCGCGTAGCGTCCTTTGATATAGAGCTTTATATTTTAGGATTGTTGGACTCTTTATGCATTTTATGTTCCTCAGCTATTTTGAGATAATAACTGTAGACTTATGAAACTTTTATCTCCTTTGAGATGCCTCCTCGACGTGCACAGAGAGTTCCCAGGGATGTCCTGCCCGAGCCTCAACCTGCACCAGCTTAGGGTACGATGAATGCCACTGAAGTTATCGCCATAGTAGCCCAAGCGATAAATGCTGCATTGGAAGTTGTGCAGTAGAAACCACCTCAGGCATTGGTGGTGGCTCCAGTTTAGGCCCAAGCCTTCCTGTCTTCTTGGGAACATGTTAGGGATGCTTTCTAGAAGGCGCATCCTCCAAAGTTTATAGGGAGATCCGATGTGGTGGTAGCGAGCCAATGGAAGAACGATATCCATAGACATTTGAGGATGCATGAGTGCACGAAGGTGCAGAGTCAGATACTGGACACATTTAAGTTAGTGGAAGCAACACTGCAGTGGTGGGAGTCTATTACCACAATTAAGGAGAGAGACACACTCACGATTCGAGACTTTTCGGTGCGGTTCGATGATAAATATTTTGCCTCGACCGTCGAGATAGAGATGAGATGGAAATTAGTGAACTTGAAGCAGGAAGGAAATACCATAGTGGAATATGAGGCAGAGTTTATCAACCTTCTGAATATTGTACTGGATGAGATCTCGATTGAGGAGAAGAAGATTCAACGTTTTATGGATGGTTGACATGGAGGATCCGCCAGCACTTGATAGGCAATCTCTCTTTGGCCACCTATTTGAACGTGGTTACTTCATCACTACTCCATTGCCAGGAACACTGTTTTCATCTGACATAGGTTAAGAAAGTAGGAGAGTCCAGCTACCATTTTCACCCGATATTTAATTAGGTGGGTTGCCACAAAGGTAAAGTAAGAGTGTAAATGGGTGGTTAAGCAACCTAAGTGGTTAAAACATAATTAACACAAGAACGTGTTGTAAAAGGTTTTCAAAGGCTAAATGAGTATTTTCTAACATGGTGAATGCATGTATTTAAAGGGTGATTTTCAATGAAAATACTAATGTAGATTTGTTAAAATTGAAAGGATAATTTCGATAAATAAATGACTTTCAATCAAATCAAGTGTAGTGGTTTCAAGTATTTACCCGTGTGAATTAAATAAAGTGAGAAATGCTAAAATGAGTAAAAGGAAGTCTTTTACAAGATTAAGGTGAATTAGTCTGGAGAATAAGATTGTTGAAAGTAAACTGTTCCATGCATTAAGTATATGTATATGTATGTATATATATGTATACAAGATATTTGTATGTGAATGTTTGCATAACGTGTTAATGTATTCTTTCTGCCGTTCGATTCTATACTGCATTTCTATATTTCCCACTGAGCATTTGACTCACTCCCTCGCTTTTTTACGACAGTTTGGGACCAGTTTCGTATTTTGAGAGCGTTATGCAGGTAAGTATTCTATTTTATATTACGTTGGTAGCTCTGTATGCTTGAACTTCGAGGTGATCCCCATGGGTCCCTCACGTAGTTTAATTTGAAACTGGAATCGCATGCTAAACAAGTGAAACGTTAATCAAAATAAAACTTGACTAGCAATATTATATAATTTGTTTCATTACACTTTAAACCTAATGCTTGGGTCGGACCGGGTTAACCATGGGTAACCCATAAATTTGGTCCAGGGCATTACAAATGGTATCAAAGCTCTAAATTTAAGGTTCCCTTCAGGAGTGACGTGGTGAGGTCAGCATTGGATCTTTCAACGTCGGAGTGATTTGGTCCGGTCATACTAGTTTGGTGATAATTTAGTTCGTGTCGTCGAAAGTAAATTCAAAGAGGTAAGCACGATAAGTAAATTAGTTCCAAGTGGCACGCGACCAAGTTGATATTTATTAATCCATTTCTCGCTTCTGATTACAATTGTTAGTAATTTACTGGTGTCCATGCAAACCATTAATGGTGACACCATGGTTGTTAATGTGAGGTGGTGATGTTCTAATCCTTGATGACGTAGAATCGTTTGAGATGTTAATAGAGTGAGATAAATCCCATTAGGCGGGTGGCACAAATTGCATATGATCAACGAAAGAGGTTAATGGTTAGGGTATCATGACTAAGCACTAGTGATTGGTGATTAAAAGGTATATAACCCTTAGGTGCGGTGCTTATAGGTAGTTAACGTCGATTTTGTAATTAGGAAAATACGATCATCAGTGTGATATCTCATTTGGTGGTAGTCTAGTGAACATATGAAGTTCTGTAGGCTAATAGTGGCAACACTATGATCCTTTGTGTGTGATGTATTATGTGATAACTTTGATGACGAAAGTACCATTAATAGTGGAAACAGTGAGTAGTGATCATTGTGACCTATATGTAAAGGTTGTGTATTTCATATATGGAGTTTAGATGACTAAGTGGCATTTATAGGTATTGATTATGTGGTGAGAACGTATTGGGTCCCTTTGTTGAGGATATGGGTTTGTGTATCTTGATTATAATGTGGTATTGGGGAATATAACCCCGCTTGGCATCTTTGGTGTAGCCCTTGGTATTTATAGTCAATACCCAACATCCTATATCCTACCAAGATCTATATAGTCATGTTAATTTATAGATTAACGTGTTGTATGATGTTCACATAGTGAGTTAATTTAGTTGTTGTACTTGAACATTCAATGAGGATTAAGTGAGGCATACCTTGAGGTTTACAGGTTGTAGGCGATGTCTAGTACCCTTCCATAAGCCTTAATAGTTTCAGTTGTGGTTTGTATGTTGCATGTGGTCACAACCGTTTGGAAGAAAGATAAGATTATTATCTAAGTGTAGAGACTCATTTGAGTTACCGAGGTAATGTCTAGGTGCGAGGTAATACTAGTGTGAGAGTAGTTCATAAGTATTTTGAGGTACCCATATGATAAATTATATGTGGCATCATTGGGGATAGAGATCGAATGTTGTGATTCCTTGAGGTGTTTGATGGTTAAGGTTCACTATAGGTAGAAGTTCATAGACTTGTGTCTTTGCGAGAACTAAATGATCATGATGTGGGTATTAAAAGGTTTGTAGAGAGCACCTATAATGATAAAGGTATGTATGATAGAATTTCGTCGGGTCTTGAGGATGGTTATATAAAATGTGTTTGGTGTCCTTAGGAGATCAGGTAGTCCGATATGAAGGAGCATTAACAACATAATGATGACTGTGTTGAGGATCATGTGGTGATCCCAGGTGATGTACTATGAAATATATCCGAGACTTAGAGTGATGCCGTCATGTGGAGACTTGAAGATGGAAGCTGAGGAGGAGTAACATCGAAACGTGATAATAATGTCGGCGTGTCGACGGTATATGCTAGGTTATCCTTAGCAATGTAAGGACTAGATCTTGGCACGTGTTGCCAAGTCGGTATGGGTTAGAATATGTCACCATGTGTGATATTTAATATCCTTAGAATGCCAATAGTGGCAGGTGTGGTTGCCACATAAATTCTATGTGGGTTGAACTAAAAGTATGTTTGGTGGAGATCTCTTGACGTAAAAGGATATGATAAGTTGAATGCCTCTCTTGAACTAAGTAATGTATATGGGTGTTTGGGATTTCGATCATGATATGATAAGGAAGATGATAACATAGGTGTAGTAGGTGGTGATGTCGTCTCTAGTAATTAGACAAGGTCAATATAAATAAGGGCATGAGGTATTCTTCAATCAGAATGGTTCATGTATGCCAAGGATGTGAAAGGTAGATCCTTGATCCCAAGGAGAGAAGTCAGGCATTGACTTCTTAAAAGACTACTAATTCGTAAATTACCTTCGTGTTGTAAAAATGAATTGTTGTAATTCGACTCGTCATAACTAGTGACCCAAGCCACGAGGTATGTGGCTAGGATTTTGATAAGTGAGAACTTTAGGAATGAGTGGCATGACTTCAAGTATATAGCGTAGGTTCACTTTCTTATATCATAGTCAGACGCTTATGGGCAAAATTTCTTGGGATGATTTCTTTTTCCTTCTGACTCTTATGTGTCCCTTTCGATTTCGATAATTGGGGATCGTTATTCTCATTTATGTGGTGACTCGGATTGGTGCAATGCCATGGTACATCGCGGTTGGTCCTAGGAGAGCGCGGTAGACCTGGTATGGTCAATGCAGCTCGGTAACTGGGTGAACCCCATCTGAGGTATTCTTGCTATTGCCTAAATTCTGTGTGCGGGTGGTAGAGCTTTTAATTATACGGTTTGCTCATAGTATTGATCTTTCTTAAGATTAGCGTACTTTCGACTAGATGACACGGAAGTCCATGGCTCGGGGTGCAAAGAGCGGGATGATGACTTGAGGATATGGTATAGTATTAGAAATCGAGGAAAACTTAGCATACAATGTTTCTTTGCCACGGTGAGTGGATTAGAGTGAGGCTCTAGTGAGTACTCAAAGGTGAGATACCTAAAGTAGTGCTAGGTTCATCAGAGTGACGTAGCGGAAGGTGTAAGCTAGACACATGATGATTAGTTGATAAGAATACTACTCCTTGGAGTGAGAGAATATCATTGTTTGGTTATTGGCAAGCTCGCACGAGTTGTGCAATCAGGATAGTCTGAAAATTTGTGGGACGCAGGATGTACAGTCCTAAGAAGGAGTTGATTTTGATGATGAGTCCGATAATTGGTTGTGTTACGATTCACATTGGGTGAGTGTCGATCGATAGAGAGGGTCTCCAGTATGCGTTGGGTACCAGCTTGGGTAGTGCTAGAATTTTTTTCGAACATGATCATCAAGTGAATGGATACTCAAATTCGATTGTGTAACATTCATGGTTGGCGAGATGGTGAGCGTTAGCGCTTGTTGAATGATGATTATTTGGTGACAAACCCCGTATGGAGGTACGTAGGGTGGCCTTAGTGTTGTGACCTTCGATGATATAGTCTTGGAGGATTTCTATGGCTTAGAATATAAGTCGGTGAACCTCATAATCTTAAGGATTAGAGGATCAAGAATTATGAGGATGAAATTCCCTAAGGAGGGAAGTTTGTAATACCCTTTCCTAGTAATTAGATTAAATTTTGTATAAGTTGTAATGGAGTAAGGACTGAAGAGAAATTATTCGGAAATTTTTGGTTAAAAATAAAAAATAAAGACAAATAAGTCTAACGACATTGGCATATCGTTAGAAGCGAGATGGACATCTCGCATGAAGGTCATGTTAAGAAGACTTTCAAATGAGATCCCATTACATTATAGCTACATGTCGCGCGAAGGTCACATGAAGACAAACTTTGAATGAGGTTGACATGTCGCTCGAACGCGATAGGCATGTCATTTGAACGACGTGTCGTGAGAATTTTTAATCAGATTGCCCTTGTGCGCTGTCATGTTTCTGGCCTTTGGTTTGGTGTGCTGTCAAGCCCAGATCTGCCCAGATTGGGGAAATTGGGAAAACATTATTTGTTGTGAAAATAAATAATATATTTCATGGTTTTGAAATATTAAAAGTTGGTGTTTATGAAAATGGTGTATTTTCTAGAAAGATTGATGTTAAACATTTATTTATGAAATAAAATATATGAAAATAATGATTTATTTTCATAAACATTGGTGAAATAACGTTTCTTGCAAAAATGAAGATTTTATGAAAAATAGACATTTGTTAAGTTTGAAGAAATTAAATATCTTTTGTGCCTTGAAAGCGTATTTTTGCAAGTGTGATGAATTTATAAAAGGAAATGTATGTTTATCCCATTAATTGGATTTTAAGGTTTAAAATCTATCTTCTCGTGCATATAAACTTGAAGTGTTTGGATAATGAATGTATAAACAAGTTCAACGAAGATTTTTTTAAGTTTAAACAAGAAAAAAGAAAAGTAGAAATTCTTGTCTTCAAAGTGTGTGAAAAGGGGTTAAAGTACAAAGTGAAAGACTACATGTGTTGATAAAAGAAATGGTATTTTTTATAAGGTAGTCTTTAAGTGTGATGAGATTTCTTGAATAAAGAAAGTAAAGAGATACCTAGATTTGGAAAGGAAAGTTGGTGTGTATAACTTAATAATGTTGTAAAAGATTAACACTTATGAAATTGGAAAGGAAATAATGAGATAAAGATGTTTTCAATTAAGAAGAATATTACTCCAAAGTTAAAAGGGTGTTAAGGGACTAAAACAATTGAGAAGTTAGTTTGGGTAACTTAAGAGTATTTTGAAAAAATTAACACTTGTGGAAATGGAGTAAAAGGTGAGTTTGGAAACAAATGAGTAAAATTGTAATTTTACTTAAAGTGAAACATTTTCATAAAATAAAAATCTTGGAAACGGTGTTACACAAATTGGTCCTAAACGAATATGATTTTTGGAATAAAATCAAGGTTAAGGTGTAAAGGACATGAAATGGTAAATTTAAATGTAACACAAGTTAGGTGAAATCCCAAATTTTGGCTTCGATCGGGTGAAAGGAAAATTGAAATAACGTGGACATTTGTAAAATATTAAAACACATTAAAAGAAACTCAGATGACACCAAAAAAATTAAGGAGCTCCCGTAGCCTTGGGGAAAAGACATAAAACAACTGGCCAGAGCATATGGTGCGCATAGCCGGCGGTGTGGTGCCCGTTAAAGTATGCATTTATTGAAAGATTCTAAAAAAAGATAAAGGAATAAGGAACATGTTAAGAAATGGATTGTGTGGTGAAATGGGTTAGTACAACCTAATTTGAATGAATTAATAAATGTTCTGGTAAAGGTGAAATGGACAAGTAAAGGTGTAAATCGATTAATGTCCATAAGGTAAATGAAAGGTAGAGTAACTGGATAAATAGATGGTTAAGCGACCTAAGTGGTCAAACCCATAATTAACAAAAGAATGTGTTGTAAAGGGTTTTCAAAGTCTAAATGAGTATTTTCTAACATGGTGAATATGTGTGCTGAAGGGTGATTTTCAATGAAAATACTGTGTAGATTGGTTAAAGAAAAAAGGGAAATTTCGGTAAAGAAATGACTTTCGATCAAATTAATGTAGTGGTTTCAAGTACTTAACCGTGTGCGTTGAATAAAGTGAGAAATGCTAAAATGAATAAAAGGACATCTTTTACAGGATTATGGCGAATTCATCTGGATAATAAGGTTTTCGGAAGAAAATTATTCCATGCATTAAGTATATGTATATCTATGTATATATGTATACGAGATAGCTGCATGTGTACGTGGGCATAACGTGTGTAGAGACCAATTCTAAGACCCCCATAAGTCTCTCAAGTCCCTAGAACTGCTCTATTTCACTACAAACCCTAGGTCATACTACGAGTACAGATCTAGAGACTATAGAGCGCTCTCGAGCCCCATTTGACTCTGGTCAATTTCATCGGAAGAGAAAAATCTCTTTGAATATTAGAAGGGATCTAAATCCCCTTCCAATGGACCACCTCGTGTGCAAATCGACATAACGGTTTGGATGAACGGGCCATTTATCCACTGAAAATTAATGTGGAGACTACCGGGCACTCCCGGGGCCCAATTTGACCCGAATTAACTCCATCATCATAGCTAAATCTCATTGAATCTTTGAAGGGAATTGAAACCCCCAACGATCCGACTCATGCTTTAAACGTCATAACCGTTCAGACGAACGATTCATTTTCCCCCAAAAATTGATTCAGAGGCCACCGAGCACTCTCAGGCTCTATTTGACCAAGGTCAATTCTCCAGCTCGAACGAGACTGAATGATTCTTCAAAGGTCACTAAATACCCTTTCCAACGGTCCCCTCGTGTGCAAATTACCCTTACGGTACGAACAAACGATATGTTGTACTCTGAAAGGTCACCGGGCACTTTCGGGCCCCACTTGACCAAAGTTAGCTTTTCAAACCAAGCGAAGCTCTTTGGAATGCCAAATTAACTTGCATAAACTTTCCAATGGTCTGACCCAAGATCGATTCTGACTTACCATTTGGACGAACGACCCATTTCCGTTCGACGATCTCCCATCCAAAGGACTGATGAACGATTCTAAGCTGAATTTTAAAGGAATTTTAAAGGTCTCTGAATTAATGGTATACCCTGTGCGTGATTTGAATCAACGGATTGCGTTCTACGAGCATTTTTCTAGAAAAATCTACATGAGACTGCCAATTGGCAAGTCCATTTCACTGCTTATCGACAGTGGGCCAAAGGTTACCGGCCGGTTCTCAAGGCTAGGGCAATGTTGATCAGTACCACCTTGCCCTAAAGATAGAGGGGATGACCTCACTATGAAGACACATCAGATCCATCAGCATCAGTGATCTGAGCAACATTCTCTTGCAATCAGTAATGTTTCCTTATGTGAAATTACATCCCATCTTACGTTCCCATCCTTTTCATTCCTAATTTGACAAAATTTCATTCTCTCTCATCCAACATTCATCTCAACATTCAAGGGAGTTCATCCAAGATCAAGATCAAGCTTCAATTTTTCAAAGAAGATCCAAATCCTTCCCTCTCTCTTTAAATATCGTGTTTTCGCATTAATTACATAAATTCAAAATCTATTTTTTTACACTAGTTCATACACATTAACATCTCACATTTTTATTAGTTATATTGCACATACATTATTTGTCTATAAAAAACCCAAAACAAACAAAAAGGGGTTACACCTATAAATTTAAAAGGGATTATCCATCACACCTTCTAAAAAACAAAATTCATTTTCTACCTACACAGATATAATAAAATCCCATTCCAATGTATGGGATAAACACCACCGCTATGCCACATGTGAACTACGTAGACTTTGATGCCTTTATAGGTTACGTAGGCATTTCGGATTAAAACCCGAGACTCGAGTCTAATTTTTTAATTTTCTAATTTTTTCAAGGTCCTCATTTCTGCATCTATTCATTATTTCAATACATATTATGTTTGTGATCCTTATTAGCATTTCATCCAAGATATATTATCGTTTCATTATAACGACCAATTTCGCGATAAACGCATAAATAATATTTTTGAATACTATTTTGGGAACATTCATATGGATGACCTCACTCTATCTCTTCCATGGTATGAGTTGAGCGATTTTGATCTCCATTTACATATATACACGCACACACACTTCACGGAGAAATAAATAAAAATAATAACACAAGTCCATGAGAGACCGATTCCGATCTCCATCTCTTTACATTCACCCCACACCGTTGACGGTCGAAGCGCTCTTAGATCAGGAAGGGTGTGATACCTTTATTCCCCCTTTTCCCCCAACCCCATTAGGAGGATAGGAGAGAGAAGGGATGATATATTGGTATGGCCACTGTGGTGAATCCGCTGGGGATTATTTTTCATAAGAGGGCCAAACTTTGTTTGCATGCGTGTTTTTATTTTTTGCTTGTGTGCGTATGTACCCACCTGTATGTTCCCTTTTTTTCTCCTTTATTATTTCTTATACATATATACCTCATGCTTATATCACTACTCACTCACACACTTGTAGACACCTCTCCATGTACACTTCACACTATGTGTACCTAGGATCACTTATATCCACATATTGCACACACCACTTAGAATATCCATCTTAGGTGTCATTAACAGACACCTACACTTATCACACTTGTATATATCCATGCTCACTCACACTTGTAACACTCCACTTGTAGTTGATCCATGCTTAGATTCACTACCACCTACTCACTTGTAAATATTCACACATATCCATGCTTAGTGATATCTTCATGCTCCATGCTAGTTTTACCTTTTTATACTTATACATTCTTCCCTGCTTAATATAATGATCATCATGCCATTTAAAGATACTCCTTCCATAATATTCTAATCAAGAATCATGCATTTTGCACACTACATCACCAAAGAGCATGCTATTGACCAAATTTTCTCCCGTAACTGGGGGGTCACTTCATTATGGGCACTTGCTCGCCAGGTCACAGTTAGTCTAAGAGATATGACTCTCACCTTCAATTGGTCAAGGTCCTTCGACGTATATCAGACGGTTTCCACCGCATCGTATCGCTTGACCAACGTCATGACGGTAGGTATATCGCAGGAAACTCATTCACGTACATCGAATATATCGAATTATCTCTCACACGTACTATCCCCATGAGGTATATAATGAGTCAATACACGTACACTCAGGTATATCAAATGTCTTGTCTACGCGTACCGATTTCCCTCAAAAGAAAGACGTATATCATCGAAGTCATGCCAAAGGGGGGAATCCTTCCAATTAACCCAATAATTACATATCCCTCATATAGTTGTCAAACGTAGGTCACTCATATTTAGTTTGTCGGTTTCTATCCGAAACTCTACCGAAATGACGGGTCAGCATGCCACCCAAATTTTTGTGTGATTTTGTCTTTTTTAAAAGTGACCGTTCATGAGCCTGGCAACAAGTCCAACCATATTTTTACATTTTTTCAAACCCAATTTTCCTAAGCTCGGGTCCCGTTCGACATTTATTTTTTAATTTAGGTAAACCTAATACAAGTGAGAACATAATAAACATAATAATAATCATGCTGAGACCCTTTTTTCATTTTCCCTCTTTCTTTACCAAAAGTGCCAAACATATTTTCCCCTATTTTATAAAAAAAACCAAAAATATTTTTCTTCCCTTTTACCCAAAAACATTTTGTCCTCCTCTTTTCCAAAAATGTCAAAAATATTTTCCTCCCTTTTCAAGAAAGTTTTCCCCTTCATCTTTCAAAAATAAATTTGAATTTTTCTACTTCCCAGGTCGATCGCATACCCAACCCTTGGCCTGGATCCCTATTGGCTTCGGTCTTTCCTAGAATCTCCTGAGGCTCCGTCAGTTCCCTCGCTAGTTCTTTCGAGTCTGGAATTCATATTCATTCGCTTTACATGGAGAACACATACCAAGTATCGAATGTGAAGCCGAATTTGATGACAATCATAGCCCAACTCACTGCCAAGATTGACAACCTTTAAAACGAGGTTCATGAGATGCAACAAAATTGGGTCCATGTTCTCGAAAATATCGAGGCCCTCTTCCCTCATACTACGGGTCCACCCACACCCAAGCCTATTTGGGTCTTCGAGGAATATCATCACGCTCCACGTGCTCCTCCTACTAATGGGTCGTCGCCAGCTCAGCTCCTTATGCTGAATGTTGCCAAGCCAAGGGCTAACCTACCCATAACTATTGATCCAAAGGAATAAGATTTGAACAAAGTCAAGGAAGACCTCAAGATGTTGACCAAGAAGTTTGACCAAGTCTGTATCTCTGGGAATTACATCGATTACACCCATATGTCTCCCTATCCTAAAGCAAGGATGCCGAAAAAGTTAAAATGCCCAACATCAAGTAGTTTGGTGGTAGTGGACCCCCAAATAATCATCTTCGAAGTAACCACTGAGTCATGATTCTCCTAGGGGAATCCGAGGGAATAATGGCCCAAATATTCCAACAGACTGTGAAGGACAACGCTCTTCACTGGTTCTTATCTCTTGAGGAGTATAGAATCTGCAGTTCGAATGATTTTACCATGAATTCATGTCACAATACAAGTACAACCAAGAATTGGAGGTTACCTTTCATGATTTGGAACTGCTTAAACAAAACCCTAGGGAGTCTGTTAGTAACTTCATTGCAAGATAGAGAGATAAAGAATCTATTACGACCAACCGACCTTTCGAAGAGGAGAAAGTCAATATATTGAAGTAGAATTTCTTAACCCATGCCCAAGCGATGATGGGAGGACATTAATACCCTCATTTTCGAGCCCTCCAAGAAGCATGAGTAGAGATCGAATAAAGTTTTTCCAAGATGAAAGTTAGACCGAAGAAAGTATCTAGATAGTTCACCCCCCAAAAGTATAGGAATCCTTCCAGTACTGCAGTTTCAACCATCCATAACATCTCTCAGCCTTCCACTTCATGGGCACCAGAAAATCACCCTAACCCAGTAAAAAAGGAATACACCAAGATTTAGGCTCCCCTCTTCAAAGTTTACCAATCCCTTTTAAGTTGAAATCTTATCAAGACATTGGACCCTCATCCATTACCAAACCCACTTACCAAAAATTCAAACGAGATGTCCATTATGATGTTCACCAAAATCCCGGCCATATCACTCATCAATGTTTCCACCTCCGAAATGTAATCCAAGGTCTGATTGACTGGGGTGTCATTACCCCACTAGCCAATCTTAAAACAAACACTACCCACAATCCATTCTTAAATCATACAAATGACATATTCCTAGAAGAAGACTCATAATTTTATTCATCTACCTAGATCGTACGTAGTAAATCACCCATCATAGCCATATATTCCCCTAAACCCCTCCAAGTTTGCCCATATTTTTTCCTTCATCCCACCTGTTTTGCTGATCGGGCTATATCACTCCTTATAAGAGCATGCATTGTTGTCCATACCCATTCCGAAGGAAATAATATGGAGTTGTTAGTAGTGTTAAACTAGCTTCTAGAGTTCAGGCTAAAATTTCCCTTAGAGATGACCACTAACTGTCGGAGATTCAGTACACTATTTTTAGAAGCTCAAAAATGGGCTCGAGAGTTAGATACTTGAGTGGTACATACTGATGTAGTCATCTTGGATTATTTCGTCTAGATCATGGTAGACTTATTCTGATGGATTGGTGAAATTTACAGTATATCCGAGCTACTTGATGCATTAAAACTAAAAGGGCACCTGGTCCCTTCACTTCTATGTCTCCCTGTCGAATGAGAGGATCTATACGAAGAGTTCGTTTAGGTTATCGAGTGTATTGACTTTTCATGGAAAGATGATGTCATTATCACCAAATGGGAGGACCAATTAGATAGTTCAGATGAAGAACAAAGCTCAGAAAAGACTAGACCAATAGTCAGCATATATGGAATAATCTTATTTGAGGAGCTTCTAGGAGAAATAAATGAGGTGGATGAACCACCTGAGATAGATGAGGAAATATGATTTTTATTTTCACCCTCTTCTATGAGTTATATGACTAGATTAGGGAGGCATCGCCAAGTTACAAATCCGCAATCATCAGCAGTCGACATGGAAAAAGGTGTCGAGAATCATCCTATGCCAGAAATGACCCCCTAGGAATTAAGATCCTCGATCAGGTGAAGAAGACCAAAGCTAACATCACTCTGTGGGGAATTTTTATGTTTTTCCAGCTACACCGAGATGCATTAATCAAACTACTCACTGGTCCCACGGTCTCTCCTTCAACCACACCAGAAGAAGCAGTGAATCTGGTTGAATCCCCAAACTCTATTAGAATGCTCTACTTCTCCGAAGAAAAAATCCATAAAATTAGACCAAAGCATAAATATGATCTCAATATCTCTATCGAAGTCATAGGAAACACCATCCCACTTTTGCTTGTTGATAATGGATCAGCTATTAATGTTTGTCCATTGATAACCCTCAATTATTTGGGGCTGAAAATGAGCGACCTTGTTCCAAAATCTGTTGCGGTGCGCGCTTATGATAATACTCGTTGAGAAGTGATGGGATCGATAAAGCTTATAATAGAAGATGGCCCTATAAATCTTGTTATTGTATTTCAAGTCATCGACATCCTAGCTTGTTTTAATTTATTGCTTAGACGACTATGGCTCCATAGTATAAATGGTGTGTCTTCTTCCCTTCATCAGAAACTGAAGATCTTCGCTAATGAGCAGGTCATTACCATTTTTGGATATGATGACAACACCGAGAATGCAAGAACTAACAATTTAGTACTTGAGATACAATATGGGGAAAATGATATGCTTCTGTGAGGTTTTTGAGTCGAACCACTTTTACTCCCAACATGGGATGATTTCAAAGATAGGGTTTGTCCGGAGTATAACCCTCATGGCAACGTCAATGTGATCCAGATGTTCAAAATCATGCATTTCATGCCCAAACTGGGGCTAGGACGAAGACAATAGGGATTTCTTAAAACCATTATATTGAAGAAGTTTTTCCCTCCTTGTGGCTTGGGTTATCATCCATCAACAGAGGAACTCAGAATGCTAATCCAACCTCGATTAAATAGAAGGCTAGAAAATTACAAGACCTTCTCAAGATATTCCTTTAATGGAAGATTCATCAGAGAGGGTGGAGATTTCACCTTTTGCGGCTTTCCTTAACCAAGGTATGATCACGCGGACAAGAATATAAAACCAGGAATGGAGATCTTTTTCTAAGACAGATACTCATGGGCCAAATATTCCCAGCATCATGTGAAACCACTCATGGATAAGACCATAGTTTCTACTAGAGATTTTGAGTGAAGTGAATTTGAGGATTCATTCAACTTGTAGACACTGGGGCTAACACTATGCATGGTCGACTCAAGTGATACAACATCAGATCCATCCTGACTAATTAAAGTTGCCAATGCACATCTCCTCAACTGGTATGCTGTACCAGTTCCACCTATTGAGATACAACCCAACCCATATGTTTATCCCATTTCCTCTTCTTTTAATGTTCCTCTCTATTCTGATGTAATCGAGACCTCCTTCGATGAGGTTCTCAGCGCTGTTTTTCCCAACAATGAAATAAGTGAAGATTTTGAGTATTTTGTAGTGCCTTACATTAACTATTTTGATTCTAATCAAACTCGTGATGATGATGATGATTTTGTAAATGAACAATTCTTAACTGATTAAAATAAGGTTAATAACAAATAACATAATCTCATTCAAGTTAATGAAGATGAAACTGTTGTTATTAATCTCTATTTTAGTATCCAACTACGCGAGATTAGGATAGGGTCCACCCTTGGTGATCAAAAGCACTCACGACTCGAAGAATTATTGAAGGAATTTATGGATGTTTTCGCATGGGCCTACGACATGCCCAAAATTGATCTCGAGATAGCTCAGCACAAGATTCTAACGCTCCCAGAATGCAAACTGGTCAAATAGAAACTGCAAAAGCTTCGCACCAACTGGTCGCTCAACCCTAAGGAAGAAGTGGTCATACAGTTTAACGTGGGTTTCATTCATGTGATCGAATATTCCATATGGTTAGCCAATATTGTACCCGTGCCTAAATCCATAGGATAGGTTCACATGTGCATTGCTTACCGAGACTTGAATAAGGCCTCTCCAAATGATTATTAGCCACTACCCAATATCGATATGATTATGGACAACAAAGTCAATCACACTCTTCGGATATAACCAGATCAAAATGCACCTAGATCATCAGGAGAAAACCACATTCATAACCCCTTGGGGAACCTTTTTCTACACCGTTATGCCATTTGGCCTAAAAAACACAAGGGCTACATTCTATAGGGATGCCATAACCATCTTGCATGATCTGATACACAAAGAGGTCGAGGTATATGCGGATGATATGATTATCAAGTCTAAGAGTAGCGAAGGTCATGTTTTCACCATAGTTCAGTATTGCACCACCTATGTTTAAAGATGTCTTAAAAGCTAATAGTTTTCCAATCTCAAGCACTTGCCTCTTCGGGAATTGTATAACATGACTTATCCTTAGTCGTTCTCCACATGGGGCATCGATATCATAGGGAAAGTTACACCCAAGGCCTCCAGCGGGCATAAATTAATCTTGGTTGCCATTGAGTGCTTAGTCGTTCTCCACATGGGTCAAAGATGAATCATACGTAGTGCTGAATACCAAGAAGGTGGCCAAGTTCATTAAAACAACATCATTCGCTTATATGGGGTCCCACATGAGCTACTATCAGCAACGAGTTATGTTTTGAGGAAGAAGTCACATAGGTGGTCAATGAGTATGGGATTTAGAGGCACAAGTCTTCTCCCTACTGACCTCAAACCAACAAAGCAGTCAAAACCTCTAATCAAAACCCTAAAGCAATCATCAGCAAGATGACTGAGAGTTATCGAGATTGGGAAGAATGGATCCTTTATGCCCTTAGGGGCTACCTCACTGTAGTTTGAACCTTTACTGCGGCTACCCCTTACTCTCTAGTATACGTCGTGGAAGTAATCATACCTTTTGAGTTAGAAATTCCTTCACTATGCGTCAGGCTTGAAAGCAAAGTCTGCGAGGAGGACTAGCATTAGAGCCATCTTGACGAGTTGTCACTTTTGGATGAGAGGAGACTAAAGGCTCTATATTATATATAAGGATATCATCATCATATATACATGGATACCATCGTCGAATAGCATGTTCATTCAACAAGAGAGTCAAGGCCCGTGGTGTCCAAGAAGGGGACTTAGCCTTAAAAAAATAGTAGAACCTATCTGTAACCCCAGAGGGAAATTCAACGCCAATTGGAGTGGCCCCCACATTGTGAATAAGATCCTATTTGGTGGCGCCACTATGCTCACTGACCTCTATGGGGAAGAAATGGCCCGTCCAGTCAACCTGGATTGTCTCAACAGATGTAACCCTTAGTCTAAAATCTTGATGTGCTATGACTCTTATTATCTCCCTTCTATTCTAATAAAAAAGAAAATTCTTCATTTCCCTCTACTCGGAACTATGTAGGGCCTGATCCTCTAAAAATCTTTCTGCTTTCAAAAATGAAACTCAGAAAATTTTCAAAACCCCCAGAGGTACATAGGCTGCTCATATGCTTTACATGAGCATGACCCCCTTCTTTTTCACAAAATTCTTTTCTTTTCTTATCTTTGAGAATTACGATTCATTTTTATCATTTACATGAACAAAAGGATTATGCATGCCTTAGAGATTGACATAAATAATTCAAATGCAAAAAATCATTATAGAGGCACAAGAATGTAATTAAATTTTTCTTTATTTTCATTATTGCTAAAACTAAACGAAAATAGACATAAACCAACTACTCCTAAATAACCCTTCCAAATTTATTCCCATATATAACCAAACACATCACAAAAGCTTCATAAATAAATTCCCTACGGATTCTACCTGCAACTACCAAAGGAACCAGCCCCATCATCATCCATATCCTGGGGTCCCCAAACCTCCCCTACTTGAATATAATGTCGTAGGTGCTACATGAAACGGTAAGTCGTGACTAGCCTAGGTAAAATAATAACCCCCTCTCCATGGCGTCAGATATGGCGAACCACGTTTGCATTATCTCCACATCCAGCATCTTGGCAACTACCCTCCTTTATAACCACTTCATATAATCCCCGAAAACTTGTCAGACTCTACCAACAGACTGGTAATGACGGGTTGGCGGTCGATAATTCTCCCACATAGCACCCAACCGCATGCGCTTGCGCTCTGTCAAACCTCCATTGAAAAAAGGATATTTTTTGACATCGGATAATATTCTCTCAGCCAAATTGGCACAAGAGCCATTAGGAAAAGTAGAAAGAAGTCTGTCGGAGGCTAACCAATCGAACATATTGGTATTCCCTCAGTTCTATAATAGGAAGAAATTATCACCACCAAGGCACTGAGAAACGCAAACCTCGAGCTCATGCTCCATAAACTAGTTCTCCCAGCTCTTTGTATTCAGACTTACACTGATAAAGTAGCGAGTAAAGAAATTTAGTATAGATACCAAGGGATATTCAGTAGGGACCGCTAAACGAAATCTCTGTCACAACCACATGAACAGCATAACGGGACTGTCCCTCATAATTTCATAACCATGTTCTCGTCAAGCATTTAAACCGTTCAGGGTCTTTGCCAATATCATCGCCAAAGGATTACGATGGTACGATATCCATGAAGCGATGGATGAAAGTTGTGGGTCCACCAATAGTTCCCTAGTCACCAACAATAATTTTAAAATTAAGCCAAGAATAATGGTTTCGGCATATCTTGTATCACCAACATCCTATAAATGCAAGAAATGCAACACAATCAAAAAACATAATCATTATTCCCATAACCAGTGACCGAACTGCTGAGGGCGAGATATGGAGAAGTCTCGCTAATAGATCCCTAGGAGATCGAGGAAATTTAGGCATGTCTGCCGCAACACTAGAATTTATCCCTAACATGGCAGAGACCTCTTCATAAGTCGGACATACTTCATCCAATATAAATCGAAAAATATGGTCTTCGGGATACTAAAATTCTACCGCCGTCATTCTGCATGTTCCATTCAATAGGCCGGTTGCGCCATAATGAAACCCGATGCATGTTGAAATCATTATAGTCGACATTATATGACCACATCACCTCTAAGTTTTTGAGGTAAGAAGAAAATTCAACACTTTTGTGGAGAGGCATATCGCAAAATGTTGAGATAAGAAGCAAGAAGAATACAAAAGAGAAGAAAATGTGGAGGGGTGAAGAAAATACTCCACCCCTACCCCCTTATTTATACTTGAAAAAACCTCAACCAAAAACAAAAATCCTATAAATCCAGAAGGAAAACCTGCCCCGCCAAGTACCAAGAAATTGAAGAATTTGCAAACAACGCCTTGGGTTAATCAAACTGGATTCACATGCCGACAGGAAGAACAGGGGGACATGCTAATCATCAACCCCCTATTTTTGGAAAATTCCCTTTTACCTTTTTCTCAAAATCAAAAAGCTCAATAAAAATAATTTTTATTCTAAAGAATTAAGAATTTCCTTTTCCCTATATTTTTACGTATCCTATTTTCTCTCAAGACATTTAAAATTCGTTTTACAGTCTCAATATCAAAGTAAAAAGAGCATATGCATTAAGTCAATAAATAAAAAAATTTAACAAAATCCCATTTCATTGCATAGATATTGCTTTATTACATTTGCCTTACAGGAAAGGAAAAACAACAAAACTAACGGGACTCAGTTCAAACCCCCCAAACTCTCTCTCTAACCTCTCTCTCTCTCTCTCTCTCTCACACACACACACACACACACACACACACACACACTTTTTATTTATCTATATTCTCTGTATCCTTCTGTCTCTAAGAGCATCCTTCCCTGCGGTGCGTGCGCTTTCCCCAATGACTAGATGGCGTACCTTCACTCCCCGAACCAGACCCCTCCCTAGGCAAGGCAGACGGCACCAAGCAAGATGGAATCGGGATTGACTCCAAAATATGAGTTGTCACAGAAGCCACCCAATCCCAAATGTCCCTTAGCCAGTTGTTTGACACCCGAATATGATGCAAGAAAAATAGAGATGAGTAAATCAATAAGTCTGAGGCAAAGAAAGAAATAGTAAAATCAAAAGGTAATGAAATAAAAGGTATACCGCTGGATGAAGAACGTCCTCTGTCAGCCCCAGCTCCTCGGAGTCCATCGCATTGGGACGGTGCATCATGTTCACTGACCCTCTATCCGATATCCAAATATTATAGGAATGAGTAGCCAACCACACAAAGGGAACCTCTGAGGACATCGCCGCTACTGATGTCGACACACCACCTGCACTGTAGGAAGACCCAACTATCCGACTCGAGCCCACGGAGGGGGGGGGGGGAGGAGGCATAGCATCATATATTATGGGTGGCATCAACCATCTTGAAATGAAACCCAAATAATCATGGGTCTCCACCATGTCGATATACGACTAATAAGGCTCACCGATCATTGCTGCCACCTTCGTATTCTTTAACATCTCCCGTTCTTGGCTCATATACATCGAGTGCCTTGCAAGTGGAACTATCACCTCATCCTCCAACATCTGTTGGACTACTCTCTCCTTCGGATACCAGGAGTAGCCAAACATATGTGTCAGCAGACGCCTCAACTACATGTTCCCCCCGGTCACCCCTATATGCTAGATGGTCGTACCTCAGGGATAAAAGGTCACTTGAAAAATTCCCAGTAAAAAATCAATACATAAAAAATATTATGAAGGAAAAAAGGTCTCAAGAATAAAGAAGATTTACTCGATCACTCGTCAAGCCGTTCAAACCCTGACGCACCACCCCTAAAGAGAGAGACCTCCTGGACTATCGGTTAGACTTCCGCCATCGGTACATTCGGCAAAAGCCCCCAACAGATTTGTCCTTCAAAGATATTAATTGGGCATTAAGCCCAACACCTCCTAAAACCACGTCTGCAGAGGACAACGGTCATCAATCAAAAGAAGAAAATGCATAAAGGAAAATTCCAATGCATAAAGGAGAATACGAATGCATGAAATAAAGAATACCTTCGACAGATGCGTGGATCCATAAAAGTATGCCGACAGCACCGTCTGAATGCGTCCAAAGAAAAATAAAGCCTCCCCAAGGTCAGGATCCCTAGTCAAAAAGAGGGATATTATAAAATACCCTCAAATTAGCAAAAACCACAGGAGTAAGACGTCACCACTAAAATCCCTCCCAACAAGAAGAGAATAAACAGATGGTCCATCTGCCACACCTGCCTCCCGTCAATCTCGTCGATCCGTTGATTAAGCAACAACACCCTCAAAAGAGATAAATGAATAGAGTCCCTAGAGACTATCCTATCCACATCACCTAATGCCGCCTCCACCGTCGTCGACATCACCCGTAAAGTCCAGTCCACCTCTATCTGGTCCCCCTCACAATCCAACCCCAGTAACTGCTAATTATCAATGGGAGTCACCTTCATATCCCCAAAGCCAAAATGTATGGTGTGGGTGGTGGCCCACCACCTCTCTCCCAAAACGCAAAGGATAGATGTCGAACGAGGCATCTCGTCTAATGCAGACGCCAATCTGCCAAAGTCAGCTGATGACACCACCCAACGCACCACCGGTGGAAGGCACTCCCAGACATCCTTGATCCCCGTCCTCCCTCAAGAATGCAGGTTCGACGTAGAGATATAAGTCTGTCAAAGACAAAAGGAAAAACCCTTGTCCAAATTCAAGAAATAAGAAAATATCACCAAAAAAGAAAGAATAACAAAGGTCATTAACACTTACATAGACACTAGAGTTCACCACCCTACAAGATCGATGGTGCAACGGCTCCCGCAAAAGAGTCCATTCATCTGCAACTGGCCCGAACGAGTCGAAAGCATTCTCACTACCCAATGCTAGGGGCACCCTGTCCCGCTATTTAAAGTTTGTCCAGTCATCTAACCATGCCATATGGACCTCACTTCTTTAAAAATCATCCATTTCTTGGTTTTAAAATGCTAAAATAGTTTGCAAAAAGAAAGAGGAGAAGAGAGAAAATTTGGAAGTTGTGAAAAATGAGGAAATCTCGCCCTTTTTATAGGAGGCTAAGGGACATGCTGATCAGTAGCTCCCAGAAACATACTGATCGGGATTACCCTTTCACCTACTCTAGGCACTCCAAAATACCATGCCACTGTCGTTTGGCACCTCCTACACCCTGTCGGTCAGCACCCTCCATAGAATTTCCTTCGAAAATTCCCCACAAAATTCCTAAAATTGCCAAATGAATTTAGAATATTTTTCACCAAAAAAACATTTAATTCCACACTTGCTTCCTCAGTGGAATACTTAATTCCCTAATGGAACAATTGTTTCCCCAGTGGAATTCCCAAAATCAATTGGATATCTTCCCAACCACGTCTCCAAAGGACACCGTAAAAATAAAAAAAATCCCCGACAAGGAAACATCGAATCCTTGGATGAATTCTTCTTCCTCAGTGGAACCAAAAATTCAAAATCAAATTCTTTTCCAAAATCCCCAGCTGAACTAAGAGATAATTTAACTAGTGGAGTCTCTATATCTCCCCAAGAAAACTACAACTTAAGCCCTCAGAATTGGCTTTGACCAGCAGAATTGGTCACCTCTACTTAAGCCCTCAAAACTGTCTTGGACCCTCATAATTGGTCACCTCTACTTAGGCCCTCAAAACTATCTTTGACCCGCGGAATTGGTCACCTCTAATTAAGCCCTCATAATTGATTATGACCCGCAAAATTTGTCATCTCTACTTAAGCCCTCAGAATTGGCTTCGACCCTCAGAATTGGTCACTTCTACTTAAGCTCTCAGAATTGGCTTCAACCCGCAGAATTTGTCATCTTCTAGTTAAGCCTCGAAAATTGGCTTCGACCCGCAGAATTGGTCACCCCTACCTAAGTCCTCAGAATTGGCTTCGACCCACAGATTCGGTCGCCTCCACTTAAACCCTCAGAACTGGATTTGACCCGCAGAATTGGTCACCTCTACTTAAGCCCATAGAATTGACCTCGACCCGAGGAATTGGTCACCTCTACTTAAGCCCTCAGAATTTACCTCGACCCGCAGAATTGGTCACCTCTACTTAAGCCCTCAGAATTGTCTTAGACCCTCACAATCGGTCGCTTTTACTTAATCCCTCAAAACTAGCTTTGACCCAAAAAATTGGTCACCTCTGCTTAAGCCCTCAGAATTTCCTTCGACCCTCATAATCAGTCTCTCCTTATTTAAGCCCTCAGAATTGGTCACTTCTACTTAAGCCCTCAGAATTGACCCTCAGAATTGGTCACCTCAACTTAAGGTCCTCATAATTGACCTCGTCCCATAGAATTGGTCGTTTAAACTTAAGGTCCTCGGTCCATAATGTCACACCCCTATAAATAGACGCTATGACCTGGGGACTATACTCACCATGCATTCGTTGTACAGGGGACTCACCCACATCGCGCAACTTCCTAAGGTAACATTAATATCCGACAGGCGTGTGAATGTTGAGACATATGATACGTATATATTGTGCAGATTTATATACATGGTGTGAAATATATAAATGATATAATTTGGGAGATCGTTATATGGCATTAAATGGGGATTGATTTAAATAAGTTAGTGTGAATAATAACTTATATCTCATATACATGATTTGAATCATATAAGTGGTATAACTCGTGAGAATGTTATATTGCATTAAATGAGAAATGATTTAAATAAGTTAACGAGATTAATAACATACAAAGTATACTAAACCCACTAGGGCTAGAGTAGTGGGAAATAGTGGGATATATGTGACAAGACTAGTGAAGGGGTGGTTGGCTAGGTGGGTCATGTATAGAACGTTAGGCATACACATTAGTGGAGGAGTGAGGTGTCCTCAAGAGAGTGTACAACACTAAGTAAAATATGAAGAGCATTCATTCATTTTAATCTCCCGCATTTGAATTGACCTCAACCCACAGAATTGCTCATTGCAACTTAAGATCCTCAGTTGACCTCGACCCGTAGAATCGGTCGCTCCCTACCTTAGGTCCTTAGAATCGATCTCGCCTGCCACTACAAGAAAAAACATAATTCGCGACATCTTTTGGCTGCACCAGTGTTTTTGTGTTGCCAAAAGGTATACTTTTGGAAACAAATATAATTTTTGTGTCGCGAAAAGATGCTATTTTGGTGGGCTCCCTACTAAAATTTCCCCCCAAATGTCATTTACATTCCGCGACATCAACGCACTTTTAGTCCCTTACTTTCGTCAACATGTGTTTCATGTCGCAAAAACATCACTCGCGTCTTGCGACATGGATATCATGTCGCGAAACGGTATACATTTTTAGCTTCATCATGCATGTCGCGATATGTATTTTAACATAATTAAAAAAAAAAACTCAAAATTTATCTCCCTCTTTTTTTTAGCCAAAATATTATTTCCCCCTAAAACCCCCCTAAAATTCTCGCTTAAAATAAACCCTAAAAAAACACCCAAATTGTTTTTCTCTCTCATCTCCCCCCAATCTCTTATCTCTCCCCCAATTTATTCTCTCCACCTAAAGCACTGAAATCGGCCAGCACCAATCCTAAATTTGAGCCCGACCTCCGACCCCCTTATACCTTCGACCTCGCCTTCCAACTAAAACCATGGCGTGAAACCCCTGACAGCGACTATGGTGACATCACACCTGCTAGCCTCTAAACCCATAAAAAAATCCAGCAATCTTCTTACCTACCTGGTTTGAGAGGAATAGAATATGAGAGGAACCGTTGGTGCTCACCCAACCCTATAGATCCCAAGCACAGGCTCTCTTTAGCCACGTCAATCTCTCTCTCTCTCCCTATCTCTATCTCTCTCTCTATCTATCTCTATCAATCTCTATGTATGTATATATTGTGTAGCATTGACTTGAGTTTCGTAGTTTTTTAATTGCACATTTAGATCGCAATTGGAGTGGATCTATGTGGAATTGTTGTTATGTAGTTTTTGAGTTGAGTTGAATTCTGCTGCTTAAAATTGGTTAAAGAGGTTGATTCAGTATGGACATGGAAATTATTTAGTTTAGTTCATATGTTTCATTCGTGCTTGAGTTGTTTTATGTTTTCGATTTTGATTTATCCCGATAAGTTCGATTTTCACAAATTATTGCTTCGAGTGATTTGTCTTAGACAGGTCATGAGTTTTTGGAAGCAGCATAATCATAATTTCCCCTCAATAATGAAATTTCCCCTGGTGTTATTTATTTTGGGGGGACATACTATTTTTGTGTCTAACAGCTTATAGTATGTAAATATCTCGAGTATTTTATGTTATTGATTTTTAGATGATTTAGATGATTTCATGCCTTTGTTACAATATGCTTTTTTACCAATTAACGCTCATTGTGTGGGGATACTATTGCTGCCAAATAGGTTTTTCTCACATAATAAATCTTCCTTTTTAATATTTAGTTTGTTGATATTCATTGTGTTCTAGGTTTTTATTACTTTTAGTTACAGATTCCGGCATGGACGATTCATATTTTTACATTTAGTGATAGATTCTGGCATGTACGATTCAAAACCTCATAAATTTTTTGTATTTTGTCTCTAAATATCTTTTTTGATTTTTGTTTTAGGGTTGATTCAATGTTATGGAATGATGATTTTTGTAATATGATAAGGTAAACTGAGTTTGAACTTTAGATTTGAATTATTTTTTCATTAAAAAATGTTCAAGTATTTATATTCTTCTAATCTTTTTACATACTGTATTTTTGTGATGGTGGAGTTTGCAAAATGAGAGGTGGTACTTTCTAATCATTTCATCTTCTATACCTTCGATTTTACAATTTTCTCAGTATGTGAAGTGTATTTAGGTTTTCTGACTTTCAAAATCTACGCGTGGGTTTGCAATTTTATTTGGTTTCGAAATTTTAAATATACTTAGGCTTTGGTTAGATCATTTATGCTTTCTGTTTACGATTTGATTCCATTATCTGTGCCTTCTATTTTTTTGTTTGAGTTCAACACTATTTTTGGTAGTTTTTTTCACGTACATAGAATTCGAAATTAAGGTTTGATTTTCCATTTTGACCCGAGTTCTACCTTAGGCCAGCCCCAATCCACTTAAATCTATCCCATACTCTAGAAAAACCCCCAACTTCGAACCAACCTGCTGCCAAATTCCGACCAACTCCGGCCAAATTCCCCTCCCCCTCTTTGGACATAAATGAAATTAAGACAAACTCCCGAATCAAGTTATTTTTAGTGTGAATATGTCAATCTTCAAATTTTTATTGGGGGATTACATTAAATATTTTAGAGTCTTGCTGTGAATGTGTGCATATTTATTGATGTACTTGAGTGCTTTTTCAGGTAGATTATTGTGAGGACTTTATTGGCTCAATCTGAGATTTTATTTTCTGGTCATTAGTTGAACCGAGAATTGTCATATTCATGTTATGCATATCTTTGTGAAATTACGAATCTTTTAATATAAAAATAAGGGGAAAGTGCGAAAATCCCCTGAACTATGCAGTTTTTGTAAGAAGTCCTCTAAATTATTTTAATGTAAGCTCCCCCCAACACACTCACGTCCCGAATTTTTGTTGGAGTTTCATTTTAGTTTTGAAATTGTTAGATAGATGTAAATGTATAGTGTTTTGGGATTTCAAATCTTTGTGCTATTTGTTTCAATTAAAATCATAAAATTAATTGTATATTTTTTTTATTGTAACAATTTAATTCGTTTAAATTAATGAGTCCGTTGAAAATCAGTTGTTCGTTTAAAATTGAGTGTAATGTCATCACAACCTTTGGGCATTGGTTTGTTCCGTACAATCTTAGGTAACCATAGTTTGGCATAATATGCACAATATAATCTTAGGCAAGCTTTATTTTAAAAAAATCAAGACATACTTGTTCCCATTAGCATTACAATAATTAATTACAACTCCTGACATTTAAGAACAATATGTAGGTTTAGTTCGTGTAAATATGTTATTTGATGCTAATACTGACACTATCTCAAGTGACAGAATTATGGAACTAACTAGAGAGTATAATGATGGCGAGGATGAAATTATTGCAGTGCAAAGAGATGAGGAAGAGGCTGATGAGAAGTCATGGCAGGGAGCGTTCATCAGGTACCTATAAAAATGCAAATGAAACCTGGTTAGTCTCAAAGTCTCAACTTCTCTTTAAAAATTGCAGAATTAAATTTCAAAATGGCTCAAAATAGCAGGAAAAAGTAGCCAAGCGTAAAATGGCTTAGTTTATGAGCTTATCTAGTTAAATTGATGTGAAGGGATTTTCTGGTAGTTTGGTTGTGGAATTTTCTGTTGTAGTTAAGTTCATTTTAAATGTTAAAACATGTTGAATTCAATGAATAAATAAAGGAAATTTTGTCAAAATTTTCTAAAATGAATAAAAACACGCATTTAAAGGGATAAAATAAAAAAACTGCCCCAAACGGCCTCGTAAGAGACACGAACACCTCACACGGGACAAATGTAACTTGTAGGAACTAATGACGTAATCCTGATTTGAGAATACGACGATAATTAACAAAAATCCAGACTTAGATTTGAGAACTTGCATTTAATGGGAGAAAATCCCCAATGACTCCATAAGAGGCGTGCACACCTCGCACGGGACCATTGTAAATCGTAGGAACGGTCTGCTTATTCACGGGAGTTCTGGTTTGATAATATGACGATAATTTACAAAATTTAGATTTATTCTTAAAAATATGCATTTAAAGATTGAAAACACAAAACAGCCCTATAAGGGGAGCGAACGTCTCCTATGAGACCAATGGAACTCATAGATACTCACCACGTAGTTCTGGAAGTTATTGTTCGAGAATACAATGATAATTTGCAAAAATTTAGACTTAGTCTTAAAAACATGCATTTAAAGTGAGAAAACCCGATACAACCCCAAACGGCTCCATAAGAGGCACGAACGCCTCGCACGGGACCATTGTAATTCGTAGAAACAAGCCGCTTAATCACTCGAGTCCCGATTTGAGAATACGAGGATAATTTATGAAACTCTAGACTTATGATTAAAATTTCCGTTAGTGGGTTAAAACTCAAATCATCCCCTAAAGGGTTCCATAAGAGGCGCGATCACCCGGCACATGACCAATGTAACTCGTATAAACTGACCGAGTAGTCACAGGAGTTCCAGTTTGAAAATACGAGAATAATTTTCAAAATTCTAAACTTAGGCTTAAAAATACTCATTTAAAGGAAGAAAACCCCCAATATCCCAAAACGGCTCCATAAAAGATGCTAACATCTTTCACGGGACCATTATAACTCATAGGAACTAACCGCGTAGTCATGAGAGTCCCAGTTTGAGAATATGACGATAATTTGCAAAAATCTTGAGTTGGACTTAAGAACACAAATTTAAAGGGATAAAATCCAAAATAGGTCCAAACGGCCCCGTAAGAGGCATGAACACCTCGCACGAGACCAATGTAACTCGTAGGAACTGACCACGTAGTCATGAGAGTCCTGATTTTAGAATATGACGATGATTTGCAAAAATCTTGAGTTGGACTTGAGAACACGAATTTAAAGGGACAAAATCTAAAATAGCTCCAAACGTCCCCTTAAGAGGCACGAACACCTAGTACGAGACCAATGTAACTCGTAGGAAGTGATCGCGTATCATGGGTGTCATGGTTTGAAAATAAGATAATAATTTGCAAAAAATTAAACGTCGACTCAAAACATACAGTTAAGGGTGAAAACTCAAATTAACCTCCAGTGTCACTGTAAGAGGCGCGAACACCCCGCACGGGACCAATATAACTCGTATGAACTTATCGTGTAGTCACGAGAGACCCGGTTTGAGGATATGATGATAATTTATAAAAATATTGACTAAGGCTTAAAAGCATGCATTGAAAGGGATAAAATCCAAAACCATCCCAAAGGGTCCTGTACGAGGCACGAACACGTCCCATGGGATCAATGTAACTTGTAGGAACTGACCGCATTGTCACAAGAGTCCAGGTTTAAGAATACGACAATAATTTGCAAAAATATAGACTTAAGCTTAAAAACACGCATTAAAAGGGTTAAAACCCAAAACAGCCCCAAATGGCCCAGTAAGAGGCGCGAACACCTCACACGGGATTAATGTAACATATAGGAATTGACAACGCAGTCTCGGGAGCCCTAGTTTGAGAATACGATGATAATTTGGAAAAATTTAGATTTAGGCTAAAAAAACACGCATTTAAAGGGAAAAAACCCAAACGGCTTCGTAAGAGGCATGGAAACCTCTTACGTGACCACTATAACTCGTAGGAATGACCTGCCTACTCACGGGAGTCCTGATTTGAGAATATTATGATAATTTACAAAAATCTAGATCCAGGCTTAAAAACTCGCATTTAAAGGGATAAAACCCAAAATTGCCCCCAAACGGCCCTATAAGAGGCTCGAACACCTCGCAAAGGACCAATGTAACTCATAGGAATTGATCGCGTAATCACTGAAGTCTCGGTTAGAGAATACAATGATAATTTACAAAAATATAGACTTAGGATTAAAAACATGCATTTAAAGGGAGAAAATCCAAAATAATCCCAAACAGCTCCGTAAGAGGCATGAGCACCTCGCTTGGGACCATTTTAACTTGTACGAACTGACTGCGTAGTCACGGGAGTCCCGATTTAGGAATACAAAACTAATTTACAAAAATCGAGAGTTAGGATCAAAACATGCCGTTAGAGGGTGAAAACTCAAATCAGCCCCCAAACAGCCCTGTAAGAGACACGAACATGTCGCACGGGACCAATGTAACTCGTTGGAACTAATCGCGAAGTCGCGGGAGTCCGAGTTTGAGAATACGAAATCAATTTGTAAAAATATACTTAAGCTCAAAATAAGCCGTTATAGGGTGAAACTAAAATCATTCTTGAAATAGCCCCGTAAGAGGCGCGAACACCCTCCAAGGGATCAATGTAACTTGTTTGAATTGACCATGCAATCACGAAAGTCTCGGTTTGAAAACATGACAATACTTTACAAAAGTATAGATGTAGGCTTAAAGAACGTGTCGTTAGAGGGTGAAAACTCAAAGCAATCCCCAAACGACTCCTTTAGAGGCACGAACACCTCACACAAGACCAATGTTACTCATAGGAATTGACCAAGTAGTCACGAGAGTTTTTGTTTGAGAATACGATGATAATTTATGAAAATCTGGACTTAGGCTTACAACACGAATTTAAAGGAATAAAATCCAACAAAAACCCAAACGGTCCTGCAAGAGGCACGAACACCTCGCATGGAACAAATGTACCTCGTAGGAACTGACCGCATAGTCTCACGAGGATAATACAAAAATGTAGATTTAAGCCTAAAAACATGCATTTAAAAGGAAAAAACCTAAAACAACCCCTAAACGGCTCCGTAAGAGGCACAGACACCTCCCACGGGACAAACATCATACGTAGGGACTTACCACGTAGTCACGATACTTTCGATTTGAGAATACGATTATAATTTTACAAAGTTAGACTTTGACATAAAACAAGACTTTAGAGGGTACAAAATCTAAAACAACGCCCAAACGATCCCGAAAGAGGTACAAATACCTCACACGAGACTAATGTGACACGTAGGAACTTACAACGCAGTCACGAGACTCTTGTTTCGAGAATACAACGATAATTTATAGAAATCTAGACTTAGGCTAAAAAATATGCCGTTAGCGGGTGATAACCCAAAACAGCCCCTAAACGGCCCCATAAGAGGCACGAACACTTCCCACGGGTCTAAGGTAACACATAGGAATTTGCCTCGTAGTCATGGGACTTTTGGTTTGAGAATACGATGATAATTTGTAAAATTTAGACTTAGGCTTAAAACATGACTTTAGAGGGTGAAAATACAAAACAACGTTTAAACGACCCTTGTTCTGAGGCATGAAAAGGTCACACGAGACCAATGTAACACGTAGGAACTTATTGTGTAGTCACGAGACTCTTGTTCTGAGAATACAACGATATTTAGCAAAATCTAGAGTTAGGCTTAAAAATATGTCGTTAGCGGGTGATAACCCAAAATAGCCCTTACACGACCCCGTAAGAGGCATGAACACTTCCCACAGGACCAACATAACATGTAGGAATTTGCCTCATAGTCACGGGACTTCCGATTTGAGAATACGATGATAATTTGCAAAATTTAGACTTAGGTTTAAAACATGACTTTAGAGGGTGAAAATCCAAAATAATGCCCAAACGACCTCGTAAGAGGAACGGACACGAGACCAATGTAACATGTAGGCACTTACAGCGTAGTCACGAGACTCTCGTTTAGATAATACGATGATAATTTGAAAAAATCTAGACTTAGGCTTAAAAATATGTCGTTAGCAGATGATAACCCAAAACAAGCCGTAAATGGCCTCGTAAGAGGCACGAACACCTCCCACGGGACGAAGTAACACGTAGGAACTCGCCTCGTAGTCACTGGACTTCCTATTTTTAGAATACGATGATAATTTAAAAATTTTAGACTTAGGCTTAAAACATGACTTTAGAGGGTCAAAATCCAAAACAACGCCCAAACGTCCACATAAGAGGCACGAATAGCACACACGAGACCAATGTAACACGTTGGAATGGAGCGTGTAGTCATGAGGCTCTCTTTTTCAGGATATGACGAGAATTTGGACATAGGCATAAAAATATGTCGTTAGTGGGTGATAACCCAAAACAGCCCCTAAACGGCCCCGTAAAAGGCAAGAAAAACTCCCACGGGACAAACGTGACACGTTGGAATTTGCCTCATAGTCACGGGACTTCCGATTTTAGAATGCGATGATAATTTTCAAAATTTAGACTTAGGCTAAAAACATGACTTTAGAGGGTGAAAATCCAAAACAACCGTAAGAGGCACAAACACCTCACACGAGACCAACGTAACACGTAGGATTTTACCGCGTAGTCTCGAGACTCTAGTTTTGAGAATACGATGATAATTTACCAAAATCTAGACTTGAGCTTGAAAATATGCCGTTAGCGGGTGAAAACCCAAAACAACCCCTAAACGGCCCCATAAGAGGCACATATGCCTCCCACGGGGCCAACGTAACATGTAGAAACTTGCCTCGTAGCCACGAGACTCTCGGGTTGAGAATACTAGGATTATTTGAAAATTTTAGACTTAGGCTTAAAACATGAGTTTAAAGGGTGAAAATCCAAAACAATGCCCAAACAACCCCGTAAGAGGCATGAACACCTCACACGAGACAAATGTAACACGTAGGAACTTATCGCGTAGTCACAAGACTCTCATTTTGAGAACACGATGATAATATGAAAAAAAATGTAGACTTAGGCTTGAAAATATGCCGTTAGCAGGTGATAACCCAAAACCACCCCTAAACGGCCCCATAAGGGGCACGAACACCACCCACGGGACAAACGTAACATGTAGGAATTTGCCTCGTAGTCACGGGACTTTCGGTTTGAGAATAGGGTGATAATTTGCAAACTTTAGACTTAGGCTTAACACATGACTTTAAAGGGTAAAAATTTAAAACAACCGTATGAGGCACAAAAACCTCACACTAGACCAATGTAACGCATGGGAACTTACTGCATAGTCTCGAGACTCTCATTTTGAGAATATAATGATAATTCACCAAAATCTAGACTTGGGCTAAAAAATATTCCGTTAGCGGGTGAAAAACTAAAATAACCCCAAAACGGCCCCATATGAGGCACACACACCTCCCACGGTGCCAACATAACATGTATAAACTTGCCTCGTAGCCACTAGAGTCTCTGGTAGAGAATATGAAGATTATTTGAAAATTTTAGACTTAGGATTAAAACATGAGTTCAGAGAGTGCATATCCAAAATAATGCCGAGACGACCCCGTAAGAGGCACGAGACCTCACACGCGACTAATGTAACACGTAGGAATTTACTGCATAGTCACGAGACTCTCATTTTGAGAATACGATGATAATTGTAAAAAATCTAGACTTAGGCTAGCCGTTAGCGGGTGATAACCCAAAATAGCTTTATAAGAGGCACGAGCACCTCCCACGGGACCAACGTAAAACGTAGGAACTTCCCTCGTAGTCACAGGACTTTCAGTTTCACAATATGATGATAATTTACAAAATTTAGACTTAGGCTTTAAACATTACTTTAGAGCATGAAAATCTAAAACAACGCCCAAACGATCTCGTATGAGGCATGGACAGCACACACGATACCAATGTAACATGTAGGAAATTACCACATAGTCACAAGGCTCTCGTTTTAGGAATACGACACTAATTTGCTAAAATCTAAACTTAGGCTTAAAAATATGCCGTTTGCGGGTGAAAACCTAAAACAATCCCTAAATGGCCCCGTAAGAGGCACATACACCTCCCACGCTACAAACTTAACACGTAGGGACTTACCACGTAGTCACGGGACTTTCAATTTGAGAATACGATGATAATTTGTAAAATTTAGACTTATGCATAAAACATGACTTTAGAGGGTGAAAATCCAATACAACGCACAAACCACCCCGTAAGGGGCATGGACAACACACACGAGACCAACCTAACACGTAGGAACTTACCGCATAGTCACGAGGCTCCCGTTTTGAGAATACAATGATAATTTGCAAAAATCTATACTTAGGCTTTTAAATATGCCGTTCGCAGGTGATAACCCAAAACAGTCCCTAAACGTCCTCATAAGAGGCGCAAACACCTCCCATGAGACAAACTTAACATGAAAGGACTTACCACGTGGTCATTGGACTTCTGATTTGAGAATAGGATGATAATTTGCATAATTTAGACTTAGGCATTAAACAAGGCTTTAGAGGGTGAAAATCCAAAACAATGCCTAACTGACCCCGTAAGAGGAACGAACACTTCACACGAGACCAATCTAACAGGGAGGAACTTACCGTGTAGTCACGAGACTCTCATTTTGAGAATACGATGATAATTAATAAAAATCTAGACTTAGGCTTAAAAATATGCCGGTAGCAGGCGATAACCCAAAATAGCCCCTAAACTGCCCCATAAGAGGCACGAACACCTCCCACGGGAACAACGTAACACATAGGAACTTGCCTCGTAGTCACGGGACTTCTAGTTTGAGAATACAATGATAATTTGCAAATTTTAGACTTAGGCTTAAAACATTACTTTAGAGAATGAAAATCCAAAACAACGCCCAAACGACCACATAAGAGGCACGAACAACACAGACGAGAGCAATGTAACACGTAGGAACTTATCGTGTAGTCACGAGGCTCTTGTTTTGAGGATACAATGAAAATTTGCAAAAATCGGGACTTAGACTTAAAAAAATCCATCAGCGGGTGATAACCCAAAACCGCCCATAAATGGCCCCGTAAGAGGCATGAATAACTCCCACGGGACCAACGTAACATGTATGAATTTCCCTTGCAGTCACAGGACTTTCGGTTTAAGAATACGATGATAATTTGTAAAATTTATACTTATGCTTAAAACATGACTTTAGAGGGAGAAAATCCAAAATAATGCTCAAACGACCCCATAAAAGGCACGAACACCTCACACGAGAGCAATGTAACACGTAGGAACTTATCGTGTAGTCACGAGGCTCTCATTTCGAGAATGCGACGATAATTTACAAAAATCTAGACTCGTGCTAAAAAATATGTCATTAGTAGGTGAAAACCCAAAACAATCCCTAAACGACCCCGTAAGAGGCACATACACCTCCCACGGGACAAACTCAACATGAAGGGACTTACCACGTAGTTACGGGACTTCCAATTTGAGAATACGATGATAATTTCTAAAATTTAGACTTAGTCTTAAAACATGGCTTTAGAAGGTGAAAATCCAAAACAACGCACACACGACCCCATAAGAGGCACGGACAGCACACACACGAGACCAATCTAACACTTAGGAACTTATCGTGTAGTCACGAGCCTCTCATTTTGAGGATACAATGATAACTTGAAAAAATCTAAAATTAGGCTTAAAAATATGCCGTTAGCAGGTGAAAAACCAAATCGCCCCTAAACGGCCCCGTAAGAGGCACGGACCCCTCCCACGGGACCAAAGTAACACGTAGGAATTTTCCTCATAGTCAAAGAACTTTTAGTTTGATAATACGATGATAATTTGCAAAATTTAGACTGAGGCTTAAAATATGACTTTTGAGGGTGAAAATCCAAAACAACCGTAAGAGGAACGAACACCTCACACGAGACCAATGTAATGCCTAGGAACTTACTGCGTAGTCTCTCGACTCTCATTCTGGGAATACGATGATAATTTACCAAAATCTAGACTTGGGTTTAAAAATATGCCGTTAACGGGTGAAAACCAAAAACAACCCCTAAATTACCCCTTAAGAGGCACATACACCTCCCACGGGGCCTACATGGCATGTAGAAACTTGCCTCGTATCCACTAGACTCTCGGGTGAAAATACGAGGATTATTTTAAAAATTTAAACTTAGGCTTAAAACATGAGTTTAGAGGGTGAAATTCTTAAACAATGCTCAAATGACCCCGTAAGAGGCACGAACACCTCACACTAGACCAATGTAACACGTAGGAACAAACCTCGTAGTCACGAGACTCTCATGTCGATAATACGATGATAATTTGAAAAAATCTAGACTTAGGCTTGAAAATATGCCGTTAGTGGGTGATAACCCAAAACAGCCCTTAAACGGCCCCGTAAGAGGCACGCACACCTCCCACGAAACAACGTAACACGTAGGAACTTGCCTCGTAGTAACGGGACTTCCGATTTGAGAATACAATGATAATTTACAAAATTTAGACTTAGGCTTTAACCATGACTTTAGAACGTAAAAATCCAAAACGACGCCCAAACGATCCTGTTAGAGGCATGAACGACACACACGAGACCAATGCAACACGAAGGAAACTACAACGTAGTCATGAGGCTCTCATGTTCAGAATACGATGATAATTTGCAAAAATCTAGACTTAAGCTTCAAAATATTCCGTTCGCGAGTGAAAACCCGAAACAGTCCAAAAATGGCCCTGTAATAGGCACATACCCCTCCCACGGGACAAAATTAACACGTATGGACTTACCACGTAGTCATGGGACTTCCGATTTGATAATACAATGATAATTTGTAAAATTTATACTTAGGCTTAAAACATGACTTTAGAGGGTGAAAATCCAAAACAAACAGCTCACACGAGAAAAATGTAACACGTATGAACTTACCGCGTAGTCACGAGACTCTCATTTCGAGAATACAATGATAATTTGAAAAAATATAGACTTAGACTTAAAAGTGTGCCGTTAGCTGGTGATAACCCAATACAACCCCTAAACGGCCCCGTGAGTGGCACGGACACCTCCCACGGGACCAACGTAAGAGACATGAATACCTCACACGAGACCAATGTAACACGTTGGAACTTACCGCGTAGTCATGAGACCACGGGACCAACATAACACATAGGAACTTTCCTCGTAGTCATGGGACTTCCAGTTTGAGAATACGATGATAATTTTCAAAATTTAGACTTATGCTTAAAACATGACTTTAGAGGGTGAAAATCCAAAATAATGCACAAACGGCCCCCATAAGTGTCACGGACAGCACACACGAGACCAATCTAACACGTAGGAACTTATCGTGTAGTCACGAGGCTCTCGTTTTGAGAATACAATGATAATTTATAAAAATATACACTTAGGCTTTAAAATATGCCATTAGCAGGTGATAACCCAAAACAGTCCCTAAATGCCCCCGTAAGAGGCACATACACCTCACATGGGACAAACAGAACACATAGGGACTTACCACGTAGTCACGGGACTTCTGGTTTGAGAATACGATCATAATTTACAAAATCTATACTTCGGCATAAAACGTGAGTTTAGAGGGCAAAAATCCGAAATAACTCCCAACCGACCCCGTAAGAGGCAATAACACTTCACACGAGACCAATGTAATACAGAGGAACTTATCGTGTAGTCACGAGACTCTCATTTTGAGAATACGATGATAATTTGCAAAAATCTAGACTTAGGCTAAAAAATATTCCGTTAGCGGGTGAAAACCCAAAATAGCGCCTAAACGGTCCCGTAAGAGGCACGAACACCTCCCACAGGACCAACATAACACGTAAGAACTTGCCTTGTAGTCACGGTACTTCTAGTTTGAGAATACGATGATAATTTGTAAAATTTAGACTTAGGGTTAAAACTTGACTTTAGAGGATAAAAATCCAAAACAAACCCCAAATAACCCCATAAGAGACCTAGACAGCACACACGAGACCAATGTAACACACAGTAACTTATCGTGTAGTCACGAGGCTCTCGTTTTGAGGATATGACGATAATTTGAAAAAAAATGTACTTAGGCTTAAAAATATGCCGTTGGCGGGTGATAACCCAGAACCGCCCCTAAACGACCCCGTTAGAGGCATGAACACCTCCCACGGGACCAACATAACACATATGAATTTGCCTCGTAGTCACGAAACTTTCGATTTGAGAATACGATGATAATTTGAAAAATTTAGACTTAGGCTTAAAACATGACTTTAGAGTGTGAAAATCCAAAACAAACGTAAGAGGCACGAACACCTCACACGAGACCAATGTAACACGTAGGAACTTACTGCGTAGTCTCGAGACTCTCGTTTTGAGAATATGATGATAATTAATCAAAATCTTGACTTGGGCTTAAAATATACCACTAGCGGGTGAAAACTCAAAATAATCCCTAAACGACCCCATAAGAGGCGCATACACCTCCCACGGGGACAACATAACATGTAGAAACTTGCCTCGTAGCCACTGGACTCTCGAGTTAAGAATATCAGGATTACTTGAAAAATTTAGACTTAGGCTTAAAACATTAGTTTAGAGGGTGAAAATCCAAAACAATGTCCAAACGATCCGGTAAGGGGCACAAACACCTCACATGTGACCAATGTAACACGTAGGAACTTACCACGTGATCACGAGACTCTTATTTCGAAAATACGATGATAATTTGAAAAAATCTAGACTTAGGCTTGAAAATATGCCGTTAGTTGGTGATAACCCAAAATAGCCCCTAAACGGCCCCGTAAGAGGCACGAACTCCTCCCACATGACTAACGTAACACGTAGGAACTTGCCTCGTAGTCACGGAACTTCCGATTTGAGAATATGATGATAATTTACAAAATTTAGACTTAGGCTTTAAACATGACTTTAGAGCGTAAAAATCCCAACGACGCCCAAACGATCCCGTAAGAGGCATGGACAGAACATACGAGACCAATGTAACACGAAGGAAATTACAATGTAGTCACGAGGCTCTCGTGTTGAGAATACAAAAACAATTTACAAAAATCTAGACTTAAGCTTAAAAATATGTCGTTAGTGAGTGAAAACACGAAACAGTTCCTAAACGTCCCCAGAAGAGGCACATACACCTCCCAAGGGACAAACTTAACACGTACGAGATTACCACGTAGTCACATGACTTTCGATTTGAGAATACGATGATAATTTGTAAAATTTGGACTTAGGCATAAAACATGACTTTAAAGGGTGAAAATCCAAAACAACGCCTAAACGACCACCTAAGAGGGACTAACAGCTCACACGAGACCAATGTAACATGTAGGAACTTATCGCGTAGTCACGAGACTCTCGTTTTGAGAATACAATGATAATTTAAAAAAATCTAGACTTAGGCCTAAAAATAAGCCGTTAGCTGGGGATAACCCGATACAACCCCTAAACTCCCCGTGACAGGCACAGACACCTCCCACCAGACCAAAGTAACACGTAGGAATTTTCCTCGTAGTCACGGGACTTCCGGTTTGAGAATACGATGATAATTTGAAAATTTTAGACATAGGCTTAAAACATGACGTTAGAGGGTGAAAATCCAAAATAATACCGAAACGACCCCGTAAGAGGCACGAACAACACACACGAGAGCAATGTAACACGTAGGAACTTATCGTGTAGTCACGAGGCTCTTGTTTTGACAATACGATGAAAATTTTCAAAAATTGGAACTTAGGCTTAAAAAAATCCATTAGCGGGTGATAACCCCAAACCTCCCATAAATGGCCCCGTAAGAGGCATGAATAACTCCCACGGGACCAACGTAACACGTAGGAACTTGCCTCGTACTCATGGGACTTCCGATTTGAGAATACGATGATAATTTGTAAAATGTAGACTTAGGGTTAAAACATGACTTTAGAGGGTGAAAATCCAAAACAACGCCCAATTGACCCTATAAGAGGCACAAGCAGCACACACGAGATCAATGTAACATGTAGTAACTTATCGTGTAGTCACGAGGCTCTAGTTTTGAGGATATGATGATAATTTGCAAAAATCTGTACTTAGCCTTAAAAATATGCCGTTGGCGGGTGATAACCCAGAACCTCCCCTAAACGGCCCCGTAAGAGGCACGAATACCTCCCACGGGACCAACATAACACATATGAATTTTCCTCGTAGTCACGGAACTTCCGATTTGAAAATACAATGATAATTTGCAAAATTTGGACTTAGGCTTAATACATGACATTAGAGTGTGAAAATCCAAAACAATCGTAAGAGGCACGAACACCTCACACGAGACCAATGTAACACATAGGAACTTATTGCGTAGTCTCGAGACTCTCGTTTTGAGAATACGATGATAATTAACCAAAATCTTGACTTGGGCTTAAAATATACCATTAGTGGGTGAAACCCAAAACAACCCCTAAAAGGCCCCATAAGAGATACATACACCTCCCACGGGGACAACATAACATGTAGAAACTTGCCTCGTAGCCACAAGAATCTCGAGTTAAGAATACCAGGATTATTTGAAAAAATTAGACTTAGGCTTAAAACATTAGTTTAGAGGGTGAAAATTCAAAACAATGCCCAAACGACCCCGTAAGAGGCACAAACACCTCACACTAGACCAATGTAACATGCATGAACTTACCGCGTGGTCACGAGACTCTTATTTCGAGAATACGATGATAATTAGAAAAAATCTAGACTTAGGCTTGAAAATATGCCGTTAGCGGGTGATAACCCAAAATAGCCCCTAAACGGCCCCGTACGAGGCATGAACACCTCTCACGTGACCAACATAACACGTAGGAACTTGCCTCATAGTCACGGAACTTTCGATTTGAGAATACGAAGATAATTTACAAAATTTAGACTTAGGCTTTAAACATGACTTTAGAGCGTAGAAATCCAAAACGACACCTAAACGATCCCGTAAGAGGCATGGACAGCACACACGAGACCAATATAGCACGAAGGAAATTACAATGTAGTCACGACGCTCTCGTGTTGAAAATACAGTGATAATTTGCAAAAATCTAGACTTGAGCTTAAAAATATGCCGTTAGTGAGTGAAAACACGAAACAGTCCCTAAACGGCCCCGTAAGAGGTACATACACCTCCCATGGGACAAACTTAACACGTACGAGCTTACCACGTAGTCACGGGACTTTTGATTTGAGAATACGATGATAATTTGTAAATTTTAGACTTAGGCATAAAACATGACTTTAAAGGGTGAAAATTCAAAACAATGCCTAAACGACCCCCTTAGAGGCACGGATAACTCACACGAGACCAATGTAACATGTATGAACTTACCGCGTTGTCACGAGACTCTCATTTCAAGAATACGATGATAATTTAAAAAAATCTAGACTTAGGCTTAAAAATATGCCGTTAGCTGGGGATAACCCAATGCAACCCCTAAACGGCCCCATGACAGGCACAGATACCTCCCACGGCACCAAAGTAACACGTAGGTATTTTCATCGTAGTCACGGGACTTCCGATTTGAGAATACGATTATAATTTGAAATTTTTTGACATAGGCTTAAAACATGACATTAGAGGGTGAAAATCCAAAATAATACCGAAACGACCCCGTAAGAGGCACGAACACCTCACACGAATTCATGTAACACGTAGGAACTTACCTCGTAGTCACAAGACCACGGGACCAATGTAACACGTAGTAACTTGCCTCGTAGTCACGGGACTTCCGATTTGAGAATACGATGATAATTTGCAAAATTTAGACTTATGCTTAAAACATGACTTTAGAGGGTGAAAATTCAAAGCAACGCAAAAACGACCCCGTAAGGGGCACGGGCATCACACACGAGACCAATCTGACACGTAGGAACTTATCGCATAGTCACGAGGCTCTGACTTTGAGAATACAATGATAATTAGCAAAAATCTAGACTTAAGCTTAAAAATATGCCGTTAGCGGATGATAACCTAAAATAGTCCCTAAACGACCCCGTAAGAGGCACATACACCACCCACGGGACAAACATAACACGTAGGGACTTACCACGTAGTCACAGGACTTCTGGTTTGAGAATAGGATGATAATTTATAAAATATAGACTTTGGCGTAAAACATGACTTTAGAGGGTGAAAATAAAAAAAACGACCAAGCGACCCCGTAACAAGCACGAACAACTCACACGAGCCCAATGTAACACATAGGAGCTTACCGCGTTGTAACGAGACTCTCGTTTCGAGAATATGATGATAATTTGAAAAAATCTAGACTTGGGCTTAAAAAATTGTCGTTAGCGGGTGAAAAATCGAAAATAGCTCTTAAACGGTCCCGTAAGAGGCACGAACACCTCCCACGGGACCATCGTAACATTTAGAAACTTGCCTTGTAGCCACTAGACCCTCGGGTTTAGAATACGAGGATAATTTACAAAATTTAGACTTACTCTTAAAACATGACTTTAGGGGGTGAAAATATAAAATAATGCCTAACCGACCCCGTAAGAGGCACGAACACCTCACATGAGACCAATGTAACACATAGGAACTTACCGCATAGTCACGAGACTCTCGTTTCAATAATACGATGGTAATTTGCAAAAATCTAGACTTAGGCTTAAAAATATGTCGTTCGCAAGTGATCAACCAAAACAGCCCCTAAATTGCCCCGTAAGAGGCATATACGCCTCCCCCGAGACAAACTTAAAACATAGGTACTTACGACGTAGTCACGGGACTTCCGATTTGAGAATAGGATGATAATTTATAAAATTTAGACTTAGGCATAAAATAAGGCTTTAGAGGGTGAAAATCAAAAGCAACGCCCAAACGATCCCATAAGAGGCATGGACAACACACACGAGACCAATGTAACACGTAGGGAATTACCGCGTAGTCACGAGGCTCTCGTTTTGAGAATACGATGGTAATTAGTAAAAATCTAGACTTAGGCTTAAAAATATGCTGTTAGCGAGTGAAAACCCAAAACAATCCCTAAACGGCCCCATAAGAGGCACATACACCCCCATGGGACAAACATAGTACGTACGGGCTTACCACGTAGTCACGGGACTTTAGATTTGAGAATACGATGATAATTTATAAAATTTAGACTTAGGCTTAAAACATGACTTTAGAGGGTGAAAATTAAAAACAACGCCTAAATGACCCCCTAAGAGGTACGAATAGCTCACACGAGACCAATGTAACACGTAGGAACTTACCGCATAGTCACGAGAGTCTCGTTTAGAGAATACGACGATAATTTAAAAAAATCTAGACTTAAGCTTAAAAATATTCCGTTAGCTAGGGATAACCCAATAAAGGCCCTAAACGACACCGTGAGAGGCACGAACACCTCCCACGGGACCAACGTAACATGTAGAAATTTACCTCATAGTCACGGGACTTTCGGTTAGAGAATACGATGATAATTTGAAAATTTAGACTTAGGCCTACAACATTACTTTTGAGGGTGAAAATAAAAAATAATACCGAAACGACCCCGTTAAAGGCACGAACACCTCACAGGAGACCAATGTAACACGTAGGAACTTACCGCATAGTCACGAGATCACGGGACCAACGTAACACCAAGGAACTTTCCTCGTTGTCACGGGACTTCTGGTTTGAGAATACGATGATAATTTACAAAATTTAGATTTCTGCTTAAAACATGACTTTAGAGGGTGAAAATCCGAAACAACGCACACACGACCCCGTAAGGTGCCCGGACAGCACACACGAGACCAATCTAACACGCAGGAACTTACCGCATAGTCACGAGGCTCTCATTTTGAGAATACGATGATAATTAGAAAAATATAGATTTAGGCTTAAAAATATTTCGTTAGCGGGTGAAAACCCAAAATATTCCCTAAATGGCCCCATAAGAGGCACATACACCTCCCACGGGACAAACATAACATGTAGGGACTTACCACATTGTAACGGGTTTGAGAATACGATGATAATTTACAAAATATAGACTTAGGCATAAAACATGACTTTAGAGGGTGAAAATTCCGAACAATGCCCAAGCGACCCCGTAAGAGGCACGAACACCTCACACGAGACCAATGTAACATAGAGGAACTTACCGCGTAGTCACGAGACTCTTGTTTTGAGAATAAGATGATAATTTGCAAAAATTTAAAGTTAGGCTTAAAAATATGCTGTTAGCGGGTGAAAACCCAAAATGGCGCGTAAACGGTCCCGTAAGAGGCATGAACACCTACCATAGGACCAACGTAACACATAGTGACTTGCCTCGCAGTAACGAGACTTTCGATTTGAGAATTAAAAGATAATTTTTAAAATTTAGACTTAGGCTTAAAACATGACTTTAGAGGGTGAAAATTAAAAATAGCGCCCAAACGATCCCATAAGAGGCACGAATAGCGCACACGAGACCAATGTAACACAAAGGAACTTATCGTGTAGTCACGAGGCTCTCATTTTGAGGATACGATGAAAATTCTCAAAAATCTGGACTTAGGAATAAAAATATGTCGTTAGTGGGTGATAACCCAAAATCTCCCCTAAACGTCCCCGTAAAAGGCACGAACACCTCCCACGGGATCAATGTAACACGTAGGAATTTACTTCGTAGTCACGGGACTTCCGATTTTAGAATACGATGATAATTTGCAAAATTTAAACTTAGGCTTAAAACATTACTTTAGAGGGTGAAAATCCAAAACAACCGTAAGAAGCATGAACACCACACACGAGACCAATGTAATGCGTAGGAACTTACTCCATAGTCTCGAGACTCTCGTTTTGAGAATATGATGATAATTTACCAAAATCTTGACTTGGGCTTAAAAATATGCCATTAGCGGATGAAAATAAAAACAACCCCTAAACGACCCCATAAGAGGCATATACACCTCCCACAGGGCCAACATAACATGTAGAAACTTGCCTCGTAGTCAGTGGACTCTCGGGTTAAGAATACGAGGATTATTTGAAAATTTAAGACTGAGGCTTAAAACATGAGTTTAGAGGGTAAAAATCCAAAACAATGACCAAACGACCCCGTAAGAGGCACGAACACCTCACACGAGACTAATGTAACACATAGGAACTTACCGTATAGTCATGAGACTCTTAATTCGAGAATACGATGATAATTTAAAAAAATATAGACTTAGGCTTGAAAATATGCCGTTAGAGGGTGATAACCCAAAACAGCCCCTAAACTGCCCCATAAGAGGCATGAACACCTCCCACGGGAGCAACGTAACACATAGGAACTTGCCTCGTAGTCACGGGACTTCCAGTTTGATAATACGATGATAATTTACAAAATTTAGACTTAGGCTTTAAACATGACTTTAGAGCGTGAAAATCCAAAATAACGCACAAATGATCCCGTAAGAGGCATGGACAACACACATGAGACCAATGTAACGTTAAGGAAATTACCTCGTAGTCACGAGGCTCTCGTTTTGACAGTATGACGATAATTTGCAAAAATCTAGACTTAAGCTTAAAAATATGCCTTTAGCGTGTGAAAACCCAAAACAGTCCCTAAACAGTCTCCTAAGAGGCACATACACCTCCCACGGGACAAACTTAACATGTAGGGACTTACCACATAGTCACGGGACTTCCGATTTGAGAATACAATGATAATTTGTAAAATTTAGACTTAGGCTTAAAACATGACTTTAGAGGGTTAAAATCCAAAACAACGCCTAAACGACCCCCTAAGAGGCACAAACACCCCACACGAGACCAATGTAACACGTAGGAACTTATCGCATAGTCACGAGACTCTCGTTTCGAGAATACGATGATAATTTGAAAAAATCTAGACTTAAGCTTAAAATATGCCGTTAGCTGGTGATAACGCAATACAATCCCTAAACAGCCCCATGAGAGGCACGGACACCTCGCACGGGACCAAAGTAACACGTAGGAATTTACCTCGTAGTCACGGGACTTTCGATTTGAGAATACAAGGATAATTTGCAAAATTTAGACTTAGGCTTAAAACGTGACTTTAGAGGTTGAAAATCCAAAATAATACCGAAATGATCCCGTAAGAGGCACGAACACCTCACACGAGACCAATGTAACATGTACGAACTTATCGTGCAATCAAGAGACCACGGGACCAACGTAACATGTAGGAACTTGCCTCGTAGTCACAGGACTTCCGGTATGAGAATACGATGATAATTTGCAAAATTTAGACTTATGATTAAAACATGACTTTAGAGGGTGAAAATCCAAAACAATGCACAAATGACCCCTTAAGGGGCACAAACAGCACACACGAGACCAGTCTAACACGTTAGAGCTTACCTCATAGTCATGAGACTCCCGTTTTGAGAATACAATGATAATTAGCAAAATCCTACACTTAGGCATCAAAATATGCCGTTAGCGGGTAAAACCCCAAAACATTCCCTGAACGGCCCCATAAGAGACACATACACCTCCCACGACACATACATAAAACGTAGGGACTTACCACGTTGTCACGGGACTTCTGGTTTGATAATACGATGATAATTTACAAAATTTAGACTTAGGCATAAAACTTGACTTTAGAGGGTGAAAATCCCAAACAACGCCCAAGCGGCCCCCTAAGAGGCACAAACACCTCACACGAGAACAATGTAAGACATTGGAACTTACCGAGTAGTAACAGGACTCTCGTTTCAAGAATACGATGATAATTTAAAAAAATCTAAACTTAGACTTAAAAAATGCCGTTAGTGGGTGAAAAACCTAAAATAGCCCCTAAACGGTCCCGTAAGAGGCACGGACACCTCCCACAGGACCAACGTAACACGTAGGAATTTACTTCGTAGTCACGGGACTTCTGATTTGAGAATACGATGATAATTTGCAAAATTCAGACTCGGGCTTAAAACATGACTTAAGAGGGTGAAAATCCAAAACAGTCGTAAGAGGCACGAACACATCACACGAGACCAATGTAATGTGTAGGAACTTACTTCATAGTCTCATGACTCTCGTTTTGAGAATACGATGATAATTTATCAAAATTTAGACTTAGGCTTAAAAATATGCCATTTGCGGGTGAAAACCCAAAACAACCCCTAAACGACCCCATAAGAGGCACACACACCTCCCACGGGGACAACATAACATGTAGAAACTTGCCTCGTAGCCAGTAGACTCTTGGGTTAAGAATATGAGGATTATTTGAAAATTTTAAACGTGGGATTAAAATATGATTTTAGAGGGTGAAAATAAAAAAATAATGACCAAACGATCTCGTAAGAGGCATTAACACCTCACACGAGACCAATGTAACACGTAGGAACTTACCGCATAGTGACGAGACTCTCATTTTGAGAATACGGTGATAATTTGAAAAAAAATAGACTTAGTCTTGAAAATATGCCTTAGCGGGTGATAACCCAAAACAACCCCTAAACGACCCTATAAGAGGCACATACACCTCCCACGGGACAAACTTAACACATAGTCACGGGACTTCCGATTTGAGCATACGATGATAATTTGTAAAATTTAGACTTAGGCTTGAAATATAACTTTAGAGGATGTTAAACCAAACAATGCCTAAACCCCCTTAGAGGCACGAACACCTCACACGAGACCAATGAAAGACGTAGGAACTTAGCGCATAGTCACGAGACTCCCGTTTCGAGAATACGACCATAATTTGAAAAAATATAGACTTAAGATTAAAAATATGCCATTAGCTAGTGATAACCCAATACAACCCCTAAACGGCCCCGTGAGAGGCACATACATGTCCTACGGGACCAAAGTAACACGTAGAAATTTGCCTCATAGTCACGGGACTTCCGGTTTGAGAATATGATGATAATTTGCAAAAAGTAGACCTTGGATTAAAACATGACTTTAGAGGGTGAAAATAAAAAATAATACTGAAACGACCCCGTAAGAGGCACGAACACCTCACACAAGACCAATGTAACAAGTAAGAACATATCGCATAGTCACGAGACCTCGGGACCAACGTAACAAGTAGGAACTTGCCTCGTAGTCACGAGACTTCCGGTTTGAGAATACGATGATAATTTTCAAAATTCAGACTTATGCTTAAAACATGACCTTAGAGGGTGAAAATCCAAAACAACGCACAAACGACCCCGTAAGGGGCACGGACAGCAGATAAGAGACCAATCTAACATGTAGGAACTTATCGCGTAGTCACGAGGCTCTCGTTTTGAGAATACAACAATAATTTGGAAAAATCTAGACTTGGGCTTAAAAATATGTCGTTAGCGGGTGAAAACCTAAAACAATCCCTAAACGGCCTCGTAAGAGGCACATACACCTCCCACGGGACAAACATAACACATAGGGACTTACCACATAGTCACGGGACTTCTGGTTTGAGAATACGATGATAATTTACAAAATTTAGACTTAGGCGTAAAACATGACTATAGAGGGTGAAAATAAAAAACAACGCCCAACCCACCCCGTAACAGACACGAACACCTCACACGAGACCAATGTAACACATAGGAACTTACCGCGTGGTAACGAGACACTCGTTTCGATAATACAACGATAATTTGAAAAAATCTAGACTTAGGCTTAAAAATATGCTGCTAGCGGGTGAAAAATCGAAATACCCCTAAACGGTCCCGTAAGAACAACGAACACCTCCTACGGTACCAACGTAACATTTAGAAACCTACCTCGTAGCCACTAGACTCTCGGGTTGAAAATACGAGGATAATTTGCAAAATTTAGACTTATGCTCAAAACATTACTTTAGAGGGTGAAAATCCAAAACAACGCGTAAACGACCTCGTAAGAGGAACAAACACCTGACATGAGACCAATGTAACACATAGGAACTTACCGCGTAGTCATGAGGCTCTCGTTTCAAGAATATGATGATAATTTGAAAAAATCTAGACTTAAGCTTAAAAATATGTCGTTCGCAAGTGATAACCTAAAACAACCCCAAAATGGCCCCGTAAGAGGCACATACGCCTCACCCGAGACAATTTTAAAATGTAGGTACTTAGCACGTAGTCACAAGACTTTCGGTTTGACAATAAGATGATAATTTAGAAAAATTTAGACTTAGGCATAAAAGAAGGCTTTAAAGGGTGAAAATCCAAAACAACTCCCAACCGACCCCGTAAGAGGCACGAACACTTCACACGTGACTAATGTAACATGGAGGAACTTATCGCGTAGTCACGAGACTCTCGTTTTGAGAATACCATGATAATTTGCAAAAATCTAGATTTGTGCTTAAAAATATGCCCTTAGCAGGTGAAAACCCAAAACATCGCCTAAATGGTCCCGTAAGAGGCACGAACACCTCCCACGGGACCAATATAACACGTAGGAACTTACCGCGTAGTCACGAGACTGTCATTTCGAGAACACAATGATAATTTGAAAAAATCTAGACTTAAGCTTAAAAATATGTCGTTAGTGGGTGATAACCCAAACATCCCCTAAACGGTCGCGTAAGAGGCACGAACACCTCTCACGGGACCAACGTAACACGTAGGAATTTGCCTCGTAGTCACGGGACTTCCGGTTTGATAATTTGCAAAATTCAAACTCAGGCATAAAACATGACTTTAGAGGGTGAAAATAAAAAACAATGCCCAAGCGGCCCCGTAAAAGGCACGAAAATCTCACACGAGAGTAATGTAACACGTAGGAACTTACCGCATAGTAACGAGACTCTCGTTTCGAGAATACGATGATAATTTGAAAAAATTTAGACTTAGGCTTATGCCGTTAGCGGGTGAAAACACAAAATGACCCCTAAACGATTCCGTAAGAGTCACGAACACCTCCCACAGGACCAACGTAGGATGTAGAAACTTATCGTATAGCGACTATAGTCTCGGGTTGAGAATATAAGGATAATTTGAAAAATTTAGACTTACACTTAAAATATGACTTTAGAGGGTGAAAATCATAAACAATGCCTAAACAACCCCGTAAGAGGTAGTAACACCTCACATGAGACCAATGTAACACGTAGGAACTTCCGTGTAGTCACGAGACTCTCGTTTCAAGAATACGACGATAATTTGTAAAAAACTAGACTTAGGCTTAAAAATATGTCGTTCACAGGTGATAACCCAAAACAACCCCTAAATGGACCCGTAAGAGGCACATACACCACCCACGAGACCTACTTAATACGTAGGGACTTACCACGTAGTCGAGGGACTTTTGGTTTCAGAATACGATGATGATTTGCAAATTTTAGACTTAGGCATAAAACATGACTTTAGAGGGTGAAAATCGAAAACAATGCCCAAACGACCCGATAAGAGGCACGAACACCTCACATAAGACCAATGTAACACGTAGGAATTTACAGCTTAGTCACAAGACTCTAATTTTGAGAATACGATGATAATTTGCAAAAATCTCAACTTAGGCTTAAAAATATGCCATTAGCGGGTGATAACCCAAAACAGCCCCTAAAGGGCCCCGAGGCACGAACACCTCTCACGGGACCAACGTAACACGTAGGAACTTGCCTCGTAGTCACGGGACTTTCGGTTTGATGATACGATGATAATTTGCAAAATTCAGACTTAGGCTTAAAACATGACTTTAGAGGGTGAAAATCCAAAACAATGCCCAAACGACCCCATAAGAGGTACGAACAGCTCACACGAGACCAATGTAACTTGTAAGAACTTACCGCGTAGTCATGAGACTCTCGTTTTGAGAATACAATGATAATTTGCAAAAATCTAGACAAAGGCTTAAAAATATGCCGCTAGCGGGTGATAACCCAAAATAACCCATAAACGGCCCCAGGAGAGGCACATACACCCCCCACGGGACAAACTTAACACGTATGGACTTACCTCGTAGTCACTAGACTCTCAGGTTGAGAATACAAGGATTATTTGTAAAATTCAGACTTAGGCTTAAAACATGACTTTAGAGGGTGAAAATCTAAATCAATGCCCAAATGACGCCGTAAGAGGCACGGACAGCTCACACGAGACTAATGTAACACGTAAGAACTTACCTCATAGTCACGAGACTCTATGTTTGAGAATACGATGACAATTTTCAAAAACCATGACTTAAGCTTAAAAATATGTCGTTACAGGGTAAAAATCCAAAACAACCCCTAAACGGCCCCGTAAGAGGCACAAACACCTCCCACAGGACAAACTTAACACGTAGGGACTTACCAGGTAGTCACGAAACTTACGATTTGAGAATACGATGATGATTTGAAAAATTTAGACTTAGGCATAAAACATGACTTTAGAGGGTGAAAATCCAAAACAATGCCCAAACGACCTGGTAAGAGGCAAAAACACCTCAAACGAGACCAATGTAACACGTAAGAGTTTACAGCGTAGTAATGCGACTCTCGTTTTGAGAATACGACGATAATTTGCAAAAATTTAGACTTAGGCTTAGAAATATGCGATTACAGGGTGAAAATCCAAAATAGCCCCTAAATGGCCCCGTAAGAGGAACGAACACCTCTCAAGGGACCAACGTAACACGCAGGAATTTTCCTCGTAGTCACGGGACTTCTGGTTTGATAATACAATGATAATTTTCAAAATCTAGACTTAGGCATAAAACAAGACTTTCGAGGGTGAAAATCCAAAACAATGCCCAACTGACCCCGTAATAGGTACGAACAACTCACACGAGATCAATGTAACACGTAGGAAGTTACAACATAGTCACGGGATTCTCATTTTGAGAATACGACGATAATTTGCAAAAATATAGACTTAGGCTTAAAAATATGCCGTTAGCGGGTGAAAACCAAAAACCACCCATAAACGGCCCCGTAAGAGGCACGAACACCTCCCACGAAACCAACGTAACATGTAGAAACTTGCCTCGTAGTCATGGGACTTTCGGTTTGAGAATACGATGATAATTTAAAAAATTAGACCTCGGATTAAAACATGACTTTAGAGCATGAAAATCCAACACAACACCCAAACGACTCCGTAAGAGGCATGGACAGCACACACGAGACTAATGTAACACGTAGGAACATATCGCGTAGTCACAAGACTCTCATTTTGAGAATACGATGATAATTTGCAAAAATCTAGACTAAGGCTTAAAAATATGCCGCTAACAGGTGATAACCCGAAACAACACCTAAACGGCCCCTGAAGAGGCACATACACCTCCCACAGGATAAACTTAACACGTAGGGACTTACCTCGTAGTCACTAGACTCTCGGGTTGAGAATACGAGGATAATTTATAAAATTCAGACTTAGGCTTAAAACATGACTTTAGAGGGTGAATATCTAAATCAACGCCCAAACGACCCCGTAAGAGGCATGGACAGCTCTCACGAGACTAACGTAACACGTAAGAACTTACCGCGTAGTCACGAGACTCTATGTTTGAGAATACAATGATAATTTGCAAAAATCACGACTTAGGCTTAAAAATATGTCGTTACAGGATGAAAATCCAAAGCAGCCCCTAAACGGCCCCGTAAGAGGCACAGACACCTCCCACGAGACAAACTTAACACGTAGGGACTTACCACATAGTCCCGAACTTACGATTTAAGAATATGATGATGATTTGCAAAATTTAGACTTAGGCATAAGACATGACTTTAGAGGGTGAAAATCCAAAACAATACCCAAACGACCCGGTAAGAGGCAAAAACACCTCAAACGAGACCAATGTAACACGTAAGAGTTTACAGTGTAGTCATGGGACTCTCGTTTTGAGAATACGATGATAATTTGCAAAAATCTAGACTTAGGCCTAAAAATATGCCATTATAGGGTGAAAATCCAAAACAGCCCCTAAATTTAGACTTCCGGCTTGATAATACGATGATAATTTGCAAAATTTAGACTTAGGCATAAAACAAGACTTTCGAGGGTGAAAATCCAAAACAATGCCCAACTGACCCTGTATTAGGTACGAACAGCTCACATGAGACCAATGTAACCCGTAGGAACTTATAGCGTAGTCATGAGACTCTCATTTTGAGAATACGACGATAATTTGCTAAAATCTAGACTTAGGCTTAAAAATATGATGTTAGCGGGTGAAAACCCAAAACAGCCCATAAACGGCCCCCTAAGAGGCACGAACACCTCCCACGGGACCAATATAACATGTAGAAACTTGCCTCGTAGCCACTAGACTCTCGGGTTGAGAATACGAGGATAATTTGCAAAATTTAGACTTAGGCTTAAAACATGACTTTAGAGGGTGAAAATAAAAAAGAATGCGCAAACGACCCCGTAAGAGGCACAAACACCTCACACGAGACTAATCTAATACGTAAAAATTTACAGCGTAGTCACGGGACTCCAGATTTGAGAATGGAATGATAATTTATAAAAATTTAGGATGAACCATTATATCGATTGAGTTATTTATGAGCTTATTTATGTTTAATCGTTGGAAGGGACTTGTTGATTATTTATTTATGGCTTTTGTTGATGTCGTTGAGTTTATTTAAATGTTAAAAAAGTTGGATTTCTTTAATAAACAAAGAAAACTTTGCCATTTTTTTTAAAATTATTAAGTGTTTTAAATTGATCAACTCAAACATATGTTTAGGAAACATGTTGAGAACTGGGGGTGGAGGACGTAACCAAAGTAAGACCATTACTGGAAGGGATTTGTTGATTATTTATTTATGGCGTTTTTTAATATGTCCGAGTTTATTTTAAATGTTAAAACAGGTTGGATTTTGTGAATAAACAAAGGAAATTATGTCGAAATTTTCTAAAATTATGAAGCATTCTAAATTAATTAATTCAAACATACCTGAATTTGAAAATTGAGCGTCGAGGCGCGAAAATGTAAAACGACTATGAAAAATAGCAAAATGAGGCACACTTATGATAAAAGTATTTTTTTTCCATATTATGTAATTCAATTATGGTTAACACGTGTTTATTTGTTTCTTGTCATAGATTGATGATGGATTTCATCGGGCTAGTTGATTGGATGACTCGAAGTTTCTCACGAAATGTGTATTATTTTTGTAGTTGGTGTTATTTTGAACATTTGTTGTAATCATATTCATTTGAATGGAATGAATTGTCTTTTAAAGAAGAATTGTAGAATTGAATATGGAGTCATTTTATGTGATAGTTGGGATGCACATTTATACAGGTTATATCATGGAAAATTTTTATATATATGCATCTTGCTATTTTCTTTTGGAATTATTTATTGAAAAAAATATCTTTTAGAGACATAACGTGGGTGTTGCTAAAAATAAAATCATATTCTGAATAATGACTTTTAGTGGCACTATAAATGACATTTAGCAACAGACACTGTCGCCTAATTAGATGACATTCCGCGACATGCTATGTATGTCGCCTAAAATATGACATTTCGTGACATGTGTGGCATGTCGCCTAAAGAATGACATTTCGCGACATGTATGGCATGTCGCGTAAAGAACAACATTCTGCAACATGTATGGCATGTCGCGAAAGGTAAGGTATTATTTAATATAAAAAAATAAATATTAATATATATTTTATTAAATATATACATTTCGCGACATGTATCCTGTCATGAATGGTATATACATTCCGCGACATAGATATGTATGTCGCGGAATACATTACCAGACGGGTCTACCGCGACACGGGGGAGACATGCCGTCTTATGTCGCGAAATGTCTTTTGCGACATTATTAAGACATTTCGCGACATAGTTTATGTGTTACGAAATGTGTTTTTCTTGGAGTGCGCTGGATTGGTTGCTCCCTAACTAATGTCCTCATAATCGACCTTGGCCCACATAGTTGTCCATCCCCAGCATTTCCTTAGGTCCTAAGAATTGACCTCATCCTCGTCCTTTAGGTTCGCAGAATTGACCTCTTTTCAAAACATCATGTGGTGTCTATTCGACGGATTTCAATTGTTCCAAGTTCACCTGTCGATGGGATCTGTGGACACCACATAATAGGACCCCCTAAGTCTCTCCTTATATCCCTAACACTCCTCCATTTCCCTACAAACCCTAGGTTATACTTCAAGCACCGATCTAGAGGCCATCGGGTGCTCCCAGTTCCCGTTTGACTCCGGTAAACTTCATTGATAGAGTGAAATCTCTTTGAATATTCTAAGGGCTCTAAATCCCCTTTCCAATGATATGTCATATGAGCGAATTGGCATAACGGTTCGGACGAACAGACTATTTTACTACTAAAAAACGATTTGGAGGCCACCAGGGGCTCCCGGACCTCAATTTGACCCCAATCAACTCCGTCATCAGAGCTAAATCTCTTTGAATCTTTGAAGGTAACTAAAACCCCTTTCTGATATTCCATCCCGTGAGAAAAATGGCATAACCGTTCAGACGAACGATCCGTTTTGCCTCAAAAATTAATTCGGAGGCCATCGGGAACTCCCGGGCTCCATTTGACCAAGGTCAACTCTTTAACTCGAATGAGACTGAATCAATCTTTGAAGGGCACTGAATACCCATTCCAACATTCCACCCCCTGTGCGAATTAGCCTGGCGATATGGACGAATGATCCATTTTACTACGAAAGGTCACCAGGCATTTTCGGGCCCCGGTTGACCAAAGTTAACTTTTTGAACCAAGTGAAGATCTTTGTAATGTCTAAGTACCACACATAACCTTTCCAACGTCCACTCCGTGCGTGATTCTAACTTATCGTTCGGACGTATGATCCGTTTCCTTCCGACGATCTATCGTCCAAGGACTGACGAGCGCTTCTGAGCCATATTTGACCCAAAGTAATCTCCTGGACCCGGAAGAGGCCCAAAGGAATCTAGAAGGTCACTATATTACCTTTCTAATATATTACCCATGCGCGATTTGGATCAATGGATTGCGTTCTACGACTATTTTTTGGAAAAAATCAACACAAGACTCCCAATTGGCAGGTCCACTTTCGTTCCTATTGGTAGTGTGCCAAGGGTTACCTACCGATTGGCAGGGCTAGGGATATTCCAATCGTAACCCCCTTACCCTATCAATATAGGGTATGATCTCACTCCCAAGACACCTCAGATCCATCAACATCAGTGATCTTAACAACATTCTCTTGCAATCAACGAAGTTTCCTTATATGAAATTCCATCCCATCTTACATTCCCATCCTTTTCATACCCAATTTGGAAAAAAAAATCATTCTCTCTCATCCAACATTCCTCTCAACATTCAAGAGAGTTCATTCAACATCAAGATCAAGCTTCAATTCTTCAAAGAAGGTTCAAATCCTCCCCCCTCTCTTTAAATTTCTTATTTTTGCATTAATTGCATAAATTCATAATCTAGTTTTTTTAATTTAATTCATACACATTAATATCTCAGATTTTTATTAGTTATATTGCACATACTTTATTTTCTATTAAAAAAAATAGAGGGTTATACCTATAAATTCTAACGGGATTATCCATCACACCTTTTCAAAACTAAAATACATTTTCTACCCACACATATAATAAAGTTTCGTTGTAATCTATGGGACAAACCCCACCCCTATGCCACATGCGAACTATGTGGAATTTGATGCCTTTATAGGCTATGTAGGCATTTCGTATTAAAACCCGATACTTGAGTCCAATTTTTCAAATTTTCAATTTTCCAATATTGTAATTTTTCAATTTTTCAAATTTTCAATTTTTTGAAGTTCCCCATTTATGCATCTATTCATTATTTTAATACGTATTATGCTTGTGATCCTTATTAGCATTTCATCCAACATATATTATCGTTTCATCATAACGACCAATATCGCGGTAAACGCATAAATCATACTTTTTAATATTATTTTGAAAACATTCCTATGAATGACCTCACTCTATCTCTTCCATGGTATGAGTTGAGCGATTTCGATCTACATTTACATATATACACGCACACACACTTCAGGGAGAAATAAAGAAACAAAATAACACAAGCCCAGGAGAGATTGAAAGGGCACCGAGATAGGTTCCTAACATCTTCTCATTCCGTAACTTAGCCCCCGAAATTTTGAACAATTAGTTTCATAAGCATTAGTTTGTCTTTGATGTTGCTCTCTCGAGGCGGCGACATGTTCTTTTGCCTGTTTTTTGCAAATAGGTTGGTGACTCCATCTCTTTACAATTACCCCGCACCTATGACGACCGGAGCCTTCCTAGAGTAGGAAGGGCACGAGACCTTTATTCCCCCCCCCCCTTTCCCCCCGACCCCCTTGGGAGGAGAGGAGAGAGAAGGGAGGATATATCGGGATGGTCACAACGTGTTAAAATCTTCTTTCTGTTGTTTGATTCTATACTCAATTTGTATATTTTCCACTGAACATTGGGCTCACTCCCCCGCTTTGTTACGATAGGTTGGGAGCAATTTCATATTTTGAGAGCGTTATATAGGTAAGTACTCGATTTTATTTTACGTTGGTAGCTCTGTATGCTTGGACTTCAGGGTGCTTCCCATGGGTCCCTCACGTAGTTTAATTTGAAACTAGAATCGCATGTTAAACAAGTAAAATCTTAATTAAAATAAAACTAGACAAGCAACATTATATAGGTTATTTTATTGCACTTTGTACCTAAATCTCGGGTCGGACCGGGTTGACCACGTGTAACCCATAACTCTGGGGAGGGGTGTTACAGAAATGGATGTTGATTATCCTAGCATTGATTTGAATGCGTATGTTGAGGAAATGGGGGAAAATGAATGCATATGATGAAAATGGGAAAATTCAAGAAGAAAACACGTTTGCACCCAAATTCGGAATGCAATTTGATAGTGTTAATTATATATTGGATTACTACAAAGAATATGGTAATAAAATAGATTTTTTCGTAACAAGGAGGTCTTCAAAAAAAGTAGATGATGGTGTGGTAAGATATGTTAATCTTGCTTTCTCTCGAGAGGTTATAAGTAAAAATTCATTCAAATTGTCACCAAGTTGCCGAAGTAATTGTGGTGGCAAAATTAATGCCTCTTTGTGTCTCGAAGGGAAATGTATAATCACAAGTGTATCTCACAACCACAACCGTAATGTGAGTCTCGGTAAATCACGGTATTTCAAGGCTAATTGGATAATAAATGCAGTGGTGAAAAGAAGACTTGAAATGAATAATAGGGCTGGTATAAGACCTAATAATTTTTTTAATGCATGTGTAGTTGAAGCCGGTAAGAATGAAAATGTATTCTTTTTTTTAATCAAATATTGTTATAACAATATTAATAAAGTTAGAAGGTTGAGACTCAGGGAAGGGGTTTCTTTAACTATTCAAAACTATTTTCTTAAAACGCAAGCTAATAATTCTAGTTTCTACAATGTCATGGATCTTGATAATGATGGAAGGGTGGAGAATTTATTTTGGGCAATCGTAAGGAGTAGGGTATCTTATGAGGAGTTTGAAGATGTTATCACATTTGACACAACGTACTTGATCAATAAGTACGACATGTGCTTTGCCCCCATATATTGGGGTTAACTATCACGGTCAATCAATATTGTTAGGATGTGGGTTGATATCGAGTGAGGATACGGATAGTTTTAGTTGGCTTTTTAAGTCATAGGTTTCTTTCATGAATGATCATGCTCCCCATACAATAATAATTGATCATCATAAAGCCATTAAAAATGTCATTGAAATTGTCTTTACAAACTCATGACACATGTGTATTGAGCAACTTTAATACAATTTCTATTTTATTAAGTTGTAAGTTTTAACTGTCAAACTTTCTTATTGCAAAGATCTTTCTTCTTAGGATCTTTCTTCACCAAGGCTATCCAAACTTTCTTCTTAGGCTCTGAAATTCCAAAATCTTGGAGTTCAACTCAAATTTTCCTTATCCCAAAGAGTAACAAACCTTCTTATTGGAAAGATTTTAGACCTATAAGCTTGTGTAACTTCATCTACAAAGTGATCTCTAAAATTCTTACCCTTATATTGAGCCTAATTCTTCCAGATATCATCTCTCCTAACCAATCAAGATTTGTTCAAGGAAGAAATATTCTTGAAAATATTCTTTTAGGCCAGGAGATGATTCACTATATAGATAGAAAGGCAACTAGAGGTAATGTTATAAATAAATTAGATATGGCTAAGGCTTATAATAGATCTTCATGGCATTTCATAATTAGATCTTTAAAAGCTTTTGGATTTTTTGAAACTTTTATTGATTTAATATGGAGATGCATTTCTTCCCCATGATTTTCTATTATAATTAATGGTCAATTTATGGGATTCTTCAAACCATCTAGAGGCCTCAGACAAGGGGATCCTATATCCCCCAGTAGTTTTATCATTATGGAAGAAGTTCTAAGTAGAGGTCTTAATGTTATGATGTCTAAAAATGGAATAACCCATTTTTCTCACCCTAGAGGATGCACACCGATCAGTCACCTGAGCTATAAAGATGATATTATTATCTTTATAAGAGGACTTAAGAAAAGTCTTAAACAGTTGATGAAATTTCTGGAGGATTATGAAGTGGAGTCTGGACAGTTAATTAACAAAGAAAATAGTTGTATTCTTATGAGTTCTAAAGTTACTTCTTCTTCTAAAGCCTTAATTACTGAAGTGACGGGGTTTCATCATATTAGAGGTCCTATAAAATATCTTGGTTGTCGTCTTTTCTAGGGAAGAAAGAAATCAATTTATTTTGAACCTATAGTACAGTCTATAGCAGATAAAATTATGTCTTGGAAGTCTAAATTCCTCTCCTTTGGAGGAAGAATGACTCTAATTCAATCTGTGTTATCCTCTATTCCCATGTACTACTTACTTGCTTTAAGTCCCCCCAAACTTATAATCCAATCAATTATTCATTTGCTTAGCTGTTTTTTTTTTTGTATTAATCAACAATTTGGAAAGAAGTTGCATTGGTCGAGATGGGATTCTAGTTGTATGCTTTATAATAAAGGAGGCCTTGGAATTAGAAACTTTTTTTCAGTTATGGAAGCATCTAATATCAAACTGGCTTGGAAATTAAAGGAGGGCTGCAGTCTCTAAGCTACTTTTATGAAGAATAAGTATGTAAATTTGAATTGCAGATCAGGATCAATGACTTTTAAGAGGATTATGTCTGCTAGAGAGACTATGTAAGTAAACTCCACTTATGTTGATAACAAGTTAATCTGGATTCCTTCTATAAATGATAACTTTACTTACCAGACAGCCTATAATCTGGTGAGATCCCATAAACTCTCTTCATTAGCTTTTAAAAATATTTGGCACCCAAATATCCCTCATAAAATGTTAATCCTTGTGTGGAAAGTCCTTTCAAATAGTATCCCAATGAATGATCTAATCCAATCAGTTGAAATCAGAATTGCTTCGAGATGTCAATGTTGTTCAGCTTCCACAAAATCCATAAATTATTTATTTATGACAGGTCCAATTGCAAAAACAAAATCTGGGAATTCTTCAATCATCTTATGGGAATCAGTACTGTGTCTACATTAGTGCATAGTTCTTTCATTCAATGGTGGCTTCATTCTAGCTCTTCTCTTCTGTCTAAATGGTTATACAAGATTATTTCGGTTGGTATTATTTGGGAAATTTGAAATAGTAGAAATAAATCTCTTTATGAATCTAGTCCAATGAAATCGCATTTCATAATTCAGAGAGTCATTTCTACTATAAATGATCTCTCTAAATTTATCAACTGGAAAGGCAGGTTAAATGTGATTAATCAAGAGGCTCATAGAGTTTTCCCTTTAAATCAAAATCCTTCATTTGATAGTCCTAAAGTTCAATGGAAGACACCTTTAAGAGGTTGTGTCAAACTCAATGTTGCTGACTGCTTTGAGAACAAGATTATTCAAGGTGCAGGTGCAACTATTAGAGATGATCAAGGTAGAATTTTATGGGCCTACTCCAACTTCATCACTAGTAGAATTCCTTTTCATGCTCAGATGCAGGCTATCAAAACAAGTATTAGTTATCGCATTGAGAAAAAAATTCACAATGTTGTTCTAGAAATGGACTCTAAAACTCTAGTTGAATCTTTATCTTTAAATTCCTATAATACTCCTTGGAAGCTTAAGTCGGATATTAAGGAAATTCAAGACCTCACAAGAAGAATCCATTGTCCAATCAACTGCTGCTCTAGAATCTCAAACAAAATGCCTTATCTTCTTGCAATTCATGGAGTTGCTCAGAAGAAATTATCTATTTATTTTAGAGTATTTGATCTCCCTCGAGATATTATAATAGCCTCTTTGTTAGATTCTTCAAAAAATCCTTTTTTAAGGACTATTTGAAGATGTTTGTTTGGTTTATCATGTGTATTGTTGCCAAGAGAAGGCTTTTCTCTCTAATTCAATAAAATCTTTTCTTTAGGGGGAAAAAAAACTTGTATTGCAACAAATTTATAATTTTGTAATTTTCTGCTGTGAAGTAAAATCTCAGGTATGTTTTATTTAGTTTTTGACTAGTTATAAGTTATATATTGTTTGTTGTCAAAACTATTGGAGTTTCAAGTATCAGGTGTGTTGATTTTGATTTCTAAGGTTTGCTGTAAAGGAAATAGACTCGTAAGATTAAAAAAAACGGGGCGGTCTTATTCGAAGCTTCCCAAAGCATTCCGTCACTTTTTCGGTATACTTTTCCCTGAGAGTAGAATTGCTCATAACTTAATGCTCTCATACTCCATAGATGTCCCCTTCAATGTCTACATCATCACAATGAGTACTGATCACATGCAGGTTGAGATTGAACAATTGAAGAAAACAATAAATAACAACTTCTTCATATTTATGAACTTTGAACTTCTTTGTCTAGTATTGAAAATCCCTATTTATTTTTAAGTGAATTTAAGCTCCACAAAATATGTTTTCAAGCTAATGATGAGAGAGAGGGAATGAAAGAACTTATATTAAGAATAACGCTATATCGATAATTATCCAAGCAAATAATTAACTAAGGGTACACTGACTATTGATACCTCATTTAATTCAGTTAATTGACATTCTCTTTTTGTTAGTGTATCATTACTCATAGATTAACAGCGTTGAATTCTTTTTTAACATGTTTAGAACAACTATGAGTTTTATTTAGAAAAAAAATAGTATAAAATTTTAGGTGAGAATTACTAAATTATTCATCTAACTTCGGAGCAATGTTGTAAACACGTGTGCGGTATTTAAAAATAAATAATAATTTTTAGAAGAAGAAATTTGTATTTAGCTTCTCATAATGTGGCTTTCAACCATTAATGTTAATTTAAACAAATGAAAGTAGATAATGGTGAGTCATAAATAAATGATATTTATTAAAAAAAATGTGGAGAAGTAAAAATGTTCAAAATGAATTTATTGGAGCGACTGTTTACAAAGTTGGAAGTATGGAGAAGCAAAATCTTGTAAGTGAGCTTTTGAGACTGTAAAAGGTGATAAGGAAGGTAGTTCACTGGTAGTAAGTTGGTTAGTAATACCTGCAAATGAAACACGCAGACTCAGTTGGAGCATAACCTGATCGATCCACCTCGAAATGCGTTCTTTACGCTGTAAGCTGCAGTATTTCAGGATAAATTGAACCTGTAAAAATACAGACAGTAGCCCCACTTCTGATATATAATTGCCGCTTGTATTTATCCCATGGATACTCCCGCACTCGATCCACCTTCTGGATTTATACAGAGAAGTTAATAACTTTATTTATATAAATAATTTTGTTAGGTAGAGAAGGTTAGAGCATCCACAATCGTAGAGCAAATGAACAAGAAAAAAGGCAAATTTACAAATTGGTAAGCTCACACTAGTGGGTGAGAGACAACAGATTTTGCAAGAGAAATGGTAGCGGTTCTCTAAATTTACGGAACGAGTAGAGAATTTGTAAGGACTTCATACGAACTTCATTTGTTTGTAATAATTCTTACGAACAAATGAAGTTCGTAACAAATATAAATACTCACTTTTATTATATTTATTGGTTCCTAGCAACAATTGAAATCCGTATTATTTCCTAGGAACTAATGATGTTCGTAAGAAATATGTTTATATTTCCTACGAACATCATTAATTCGTAGGAATATAACTTTAGAAATTCTGATTGCCCACCACTATAAAGATAAGCTCAAGCGAAGGCTAAACTACTTTTGCATTCTCTATATTTGCCTTTCGTACGAGTCCACCAATATAGATGCTCTTAGAACTCCACCCATAGGAATTTGTAAAAAACGGTGCGAGTCAAGATAATTTAGCTTTCCCTAATGTACCTATTAGAAACACAAAAACAAGCATTCCTAGTTATATTAGGAAATTTTTAAATGCATACATTAAATTATGCACCTAATTTATATTAAAACTCAGACCACCAATTCTAGATGGTGAATAGCAATTTATTGGTAATATATGTGAAGTGAATTACATGTTCTCTAAAATATGAGTTAGATGTATAATTCAGTGGGTGCAACAAAAAGAAAGAAAAAGCATCCTAAAGATGTAACGATCACTGAGAATTATCATATTTGTGGTATCTATACTATTTTTGAGAAAAGGGCTTAGAAGATTGCTTTTGGGGTGATATTTTCTTCTTGTAAAGAAATCATGTACAATGTAGTGGTAGAGTTTTTTAGAGTGTTTGGTGAGTCGTTAACGGCAGAGTCTGGGGCAGGTGAAGGCTGACTAATCTTACACCTCCGTTTATTTAATGATACGGATCGCCATTGCCACAGTCTTCCTGTTATTTAATTTTTTTTTTTATTTGAATTGCTATTATTGATGTATAATATTTATTGATTAAGAATGCCCTAAACAAGCGCTTTTATACACTTTTTATTGTATCAGAAATAAATTAGTTTTTATACTTTTTGTGACTGAAAACTTATGTTTCTTTTACTTAAAACTTAAATTGAAGGTAAATGAAAGTTCCTCTACACAGCTGGAGGTGGGGTAAATGAAATTTCTTCTATAAATTCTACAAATAACTTTGGAGAAACGAACTTCCAACCTCCCCAATGGGAGGTTGGGTTCATTTAATAGGTGTCTTTTAAGATTTTGACTCGTATCTTTATTATTTATGTTTTTATCTTTTTGAATAGTTGATTTCTGACTCATCTAATTAATGTGTTTTTTTCCCTTTCCCTCAAATGAAAGTGAGTTGAGTTCGTTAGAAATAGAAAGTAAATTTAAGACAAAATTTAGAGATGCACAATTCATCAATGGCTAAAAATACGTACATAGTTTATTCATTCATCAGCAGCACTTATGACATCCCATTATAAAAGTTGGTAGATCTGAACCAATGAAATGGTCGGCCAAGTCCATCCGTTAAATGTAAGTTCTCCTATGTTAATTTTTAAAAAAAATGTTATTTTGAGTTTGACTCCGGTTATACTTTATGTATTCAGTTAAACCCATGCTAGTCAACGTTTTCGGCATTTAGACCCAAATTTAAAGGATCTATAAAGAACAACAATTAAACCGTTAGCCACCTCAGCCAATTAGTACTCAAATACCCTTAAGTTTAACAGTAATGCTAGATTGACACAGAGAATTGACACAGAATGGTGCGACACAGTGACATGTCGCACCGGTATTGGCTATTATCTTATGAGTGTGGGTCCGCGCCAACGGCACTAGCCAATACCGGTGTGACATGTCACTGTGTGACACCAAATGTGTCGCAAAACTGTGTCGGTATAGCAGTACTCTAAGTTTAATCCCTAAACGTTTAGTTGTAGGGCGGTCCTAAAATTCAGAGTCCCTTGTGCGAAAATTAATTTAGAGTACAAAGATATTAAATATTTAAAATGGGCCCTAAAAAATTAAATTTATTTATTTTAGTTGGGTGAGATTTTTGGGAATCATTCTTTGTACAAATTATTTTTTGATAGTTAAAAAAAATGGGCCTCTAAAAATTAAACTTAGTTTAAAAATTGATATTTTTAATATACATAAAATATTTTTGGACCTTATAATATACATATATAGGTGCATATTCTAAAATGGACCCTGTGCCATTCCCATTTGGCATATGGCCAGGGCCAACCATGGTTGTAGTTTGGTACCTAAAAAATAGTAATAGAAGTTAAAATAAAATTCTCTTTTGCACCCTTATATATATATATATATGTGTGTGTGTGTGTGTGTGTGTGTGTGTGTGTGTGTGTGTGTGTGTGTATAATAATAATAATAATGCTCTTGTGCGGATTACTCCGTATTTTAAGAATGCGGACCGGACATGTGTCGCCTAACGGTGCGCCTAGAAATTATCGCATAAATTATAGGCACACTCTTTTTTTTTTCTGGGCTCGCCGTCAGGTGACACATGTTCGATCCGTATTCTTAGAATGCACACTGATCCGCATAAGAGTAGTACTGTATATATATATATATATGATGATGCCAGAATCAGCACCACCAGATAAGGTGTTTTCAAGCTCAATCTAAGAATAACATTGGTAGCATAGTTATGTAAAAGGTAAGAGAATGAGATGAGGGGAAGAGGAGTGAGCACCAGAATATAAGTGGTTCAGCCTAGATTGACCTACGTCCACTGTGTGTGTGTGAATAACCTCACTACAATAAGGCACTAATGGCCATGGATACAATCTCTCAAGCTTTCTCTCTCTACTGTGTATCTAGGCAGGGTTTTAGCTAGGGTTGAATATCTGGGGATCCTTTTGCAAGGTAGAGGATGACCTCTATATATAGTACCTAGGGGGTGTAATGTACCCTCTATGCATGCAATGAGCATGTGTGTGGTTACCTCACCAATATGGGAGTGCCATCTGTCACTGTCACATGTAGAGAATGATGATGCAATATTCTCCCCACGTGTGGGGGATAATCTTATTATAACTGATTTGTGTCCACGTGTCCTTATCTAAATGTCAGCAGGTGCTCGGCTATTGCGTCTGGTATATGACCTCGGCCTTGGTGAGGCCGAGGTTGGTGAGTCTTGATACCTGTTCAGTCCGAGTATTCCATGGAGGTCTCGGCCTAATCCTAGCCGAGACAATGGACAACGTCGGCCTGAGACGAGGTTGAACTGGTGACTTGATGAGGTTGCTGGTGACTTCCTGAGAGCTCGGCCTACGTCTGGCCGAGGTTGCCATCCCAAGGCATCCGAGAGTGCTGCCGATCCTTGTGACTTCCCTTGGAGAGGCTCATGTTAATGTCGGCCTGGGCCGACCTTAATATGGCCGTGGGGTGATATCGCGTGTCCAAGACATGCCTAACGTCGGCCATAATATTGGACGAGGTTGGTGTCTTTAGGCCGAGGTTACACTTGGGGCATATCAATCATCCCCCAGCCCTTAGTCATATGTGAGAGTAAGTGACTAGGGGATTACCACACCTCCGAGGCCTGTCTATTACAAGCCAATACTTGCTTGACACTTGTCCAATGCTGGAACATGCTTGCTTGGTAGGCGTGTGCTGTCAGCAGCCCTTTGGGGCTTCCAAGGCAATGATGGGCCTTGGGAATTGTGCCTGAGTATTTAAGGGTTTTGAACCCTTCTTTCCTTCTTTCTTCTTCATTTCTCCCATTTCAGCCGCTCTCGTTTCTGCAGCTTTCTCTCTCTAGAAAGATCTTGGTTCAAGGCTTTTGGGTGGTGATTTCTCGCGTCTTCTCCTCTCTTCCTTACCATTTCATCCTCGGGTAAGGTCTACCAAACTTTTTCCTTCATTTTTCCTGCAAGCACCCTTCATTTTTCCTGCGAGTTTCTTAGTTTTTCGGCGAGACCACCATAATTTCAGGCGAGCTATTCTTGTCAAATTTAAGTAGTTTGATCTTTATATCCTTTTCTTTATCAGCCAGTCTTGTTTGTAATTTTTGGAGTTTAGGAAAATCCCTAAGTGTAGTGTCGTCCTCTGATGCTCAGACCCTTATATCAGCTTCTTGAGGAGTTCCCCTCTCTTAGAGAGAAAACTTTAGAAAAGATTAGGCAAATAGAAAGAGCACAGGAGGAGGTTCGTAGATCACAAGAGTTTCCCATTAGACCCATATTTCCACCACCTCTGAAGGTGATATATCCTGACCCCCCGGAGAACTTCTATCAGACAGAGGTTCCTGCTAATCCCATACCTATGTCAGAGTCTGAATCTTCTACCTCAGACCCCATGTCTGTGGATTCCTTTCAAGAGGCCATGGACTTCACACTTAGGCCTGATCAGGCCGAGGTTACCAGCCGAATCTCGTCCCATAATCACTCAAGCACCTTAGGGTCTTCCTCATAGGTTGAGATTCTTGAGCCGAGTGTGGCCATTCCACCACCACTTGACGCCATCCCTCTGTCGGCTGTCACCGAGGCAGAGTTCGCTCAGAGGTTCCCGAGTAACCCATCAACATCTGCTCCGGCCGACGTTGAGTTGGATGATGATGAGGTTGAGAGCGATGTCGACGTCTCTGAGGCGGCCGAGCACGAGAGTACAATTACTGAGGTAGACCTTCTCTGCTTGATAGGCCTGGCATCTTTGGCTACGTTGAGCTTGTGACTCATCACTTTAGGATTGATGCCAGGCATGTCTGCGTGACTCCATGCGAAGACACTCTGCCTCTTCCTGAGGAAGTTTATCAGCTCTTCCTTGATTTTCGGATTAAGGGCTTTGCCGACCTGGATGGTTTTTTCCGGCTCGTCCTCATCGAGGACGATGAGGGATTTGCCGACCTGGAAGATGGCATCATCAATATATATATATATATATTAAAAGTGAGGACCGAACATGTGTCACTTGGCGGTGAGCCCAGAGAAGAGAAAGAGTGTGCCTATAATTTAGCCGATAATTTTTAGGCACACCGCTAGACGACACGTGTCCGGTCCTCACAAGAGATTTATTATTATTATTACTATTATATATATATATATATATATGTGACTCTCTCTCTCTCTCTCTCTCTCTCTCTCTCTCTCTAACTATCAATGTTACCACCTCGATATTTGCTAAGTTAGATTCATCTTCCACCCAAATATATCAAATTTTTACTCTCAAATTCTCTCACCCACACCCTCTACCTCCACAATGATAGTATGTGGCAACGCCTCGTTTATTCATGTTTCAAAGCTTTTGATATTGTTTCTCGTTATGATAATAAGGAATGAGATATTATTGACTTGAAAGGGTTGGGAAAGTTAAGTTTCATATGTCTGATATCAAATACCATCTCTCTTACACTTTATCCTCTCTCTCTCTCTCTCTACACACACATATATATAGAGAGAGAGGGGGGAAGGCTCACCTACATCTTGTACAATATATCACACCGTACATCACACCTAATTCTAGGCCCTAGAAAACTTTTTTTTCAAATTTTATATTTCTTCCTTGAAATTAACCTTCCAATCAACCCATATGCAAAAAATTAGGTCAAAATATATTTTTTAGTTATTTTTAAAAAATTCACAAAAAACTGTTGGTGCAGACCCTTATAAATAAGGTATTTTTAGTAGTTTTTTGCGAATTTTTTATAAAAAGCTACAAAAATGTATTTTGACGTAATTTTTGCATATGGGTTGATTGGAAGGTTAATTTTAAGGGAAAAATATAAATTTAAAAAAAAATTAGGGCCTAGAATTAGGTGTCATGCACGGGTAATGTATAGAGCATGATGTACTATTGCATGACTCTCTCTCTCTCTCTCTCTATATATATATATATATATATATATATATATATATATATATACACACACTAGGGTATGCCAGTGCTTGAAGGCGCGATGTTAATTTTCAAAAGCTTACGTCGTTGATAGGACAATACATTGTATTTAGTTCATAACAGATGAATAATTTTTGAAATAACCTATTGTACGAACCTATTAAGGTATGCCACACCTAGGACATGCTAATGTATCACGCCTATATAGTCTGTGTAGTAAACATCATATATCATGCCTAGGATACATCATTTATATTAAATGACAATTTGAATCAAGAATCCAATAAGAATTGAATAAAAAAGTAGTGATGCTATGAGAAATTGATACTCCAACATTGTTCTCTTTGTTCACATCAAACATAATATCATAACATTACCAACAATACACATAATACCATGGAATTTGTAAAACACAGAAATGCAACTTCCATTTATTCACTTTTTAAGAGTTCACATGTGTCTTGAGTGTACGGTATCTCTAGTATCAACATCACCAAACCAAAAAACTAAAAAAAATATATATTTGAACATAATTAGCTTGATGGAATTTCATTTTGATGGCTTCACTAACATGTCTTTGGAGCAAGCCAACTTGTCTTAAAGAGGGTGGTAAGAGCGGTATAGGTAAGATGGAAGCCATGTGCGAAGAATTTGTCACTCAACACCCTATCAATCTGCTACATCGAACGAAATCAGATATTAGTTTCAACATCCTCAAAAACCAAAAAGGAATCATTCGTGTATACTCCAAGTAATGTCAAAAGAAGTTTAAAACTCTCCCTTACAACAGTAAAAACTACATGTTGCTGCGTGCTTAAAACAGTAAAACAGTAAAAGCTACGTGCTGCTGCAGTAAAACAATAAAAGCTACGTTCATTAAAACAATAAAATACTAAACTGCTATGTAGAAGCTATGCGCTGATGCATAGTGGTTACGTAAAGGACAGTGGCATAAATTTGAAATATGAACCATACCTATTCAAATTTAAACCGAATAACCCAATGCTTCTTAAATGCAATCCAATAACTACATAAATGCAATCCAACAGAATCTCCCAATCGTCTTAAACCATTTATTACAATCCTTGCCAAGGCCATATCAAAAGGACCTCGAAATTAAAAAAAAAAAAAAATCAATTGATGTAATATGTTTGAATTGTACCTGATATCAAAAGGTGTTCTAAGTGACCTATATGATTTTTTAGATATTGCAAAAACAATATATTAGGAACTCATTTACTCCAAACAATTATGAAGGTAAAGACAATAGTAAGAATAATTGGGGCTCTAGTAAAAAGGAACATGACTGAGTGTAATCATGTACCTGAACATAATGTATTTGAACTTTGTCATTCTCTACCATGTTTTTAAGCATTTGAACAGAATGTTAGAAAATAGGATTCAAATATCTGAACAGAATGATAGAAAATCAAATTCTAACTCAGTTACTATTACCATATCAATTTGATGAAATTACTGATGACTATTAAGCACGGAGAAATTAATGAAACAAGTTTTTTTAATGATTAAAATAAGAAATACAAAAAAATAAAATTAGGAACTCATATCGAAACTCAATCATACCAAGTATAAAATAAATAAGAAAAAAATACACAGAGATAATTAATATTAAAATGGTGTTTTTGAAAAAGGAAAAGTAACCATTTCCAAGAATGTGGACTCCCATACCCGAAGAAAAAGGGACTCTAATATCAAATTCAAACAACCGCACAAAATGTTAGAAAATCAAAACAATGATTAAAATCATATGTCATACGCACAATTCGATACTAAATTAGAAATGAAGATTAAGATTACCTCTAAAGTCTAACTTTGTGCATGATAGGTGCTTTCATTTCACTATGTACATGCTAGTGCTTTCTTTTCATTTCACTATGAACATGCTAGTGCTTTCAAACTAAATGATAATGAATTAACTTAATGTCCAATAGTACATTCAGTGACTAAGGAAAAAGCCTATTTATCTTACTCATCACGTGTCAAAACATTATACTCCAAGTAATAATAGTACACAACAAACTATTAATTAGTAAGAATGAGTTTCACACGGTGACAAATACTTAGAAAAGAATATTAAAAGTATATTAGACCTTTACAAAATTCAATAGCACATAAGCATCATACAGCAAAACTGTGTAATATTGCATGGAATGTATGGAATGTCAGTTACATTAAAAGTATATTAAAAGTATGGAATGTTAGTTATATGTATAAAAAAACTAAAGTCTAACAATAGTCTAAAATTCTTTCTAATAAAAAGTCTATGCACATTACAATCTATGTAATATTAAGAACTATCTTATACAGCAACATACAAAATCAATTAAAACTTCAAAATCTTGTACCTTCAAATAGTCCAGTAAACTCCAAAATAAAAGGATCCTTTTATGTCAAGCATTGGAGGAAAGACGATAGAAAACTTGTTAATAGCCAACAAAGGATAAATTGAATGGTTGTTTTTAACTAAATCCCAAAATGAAAGCATAGAAGTGAACAGAGTAACTAAATAAATAAATAAATCGTATCGAACAAATATGATAAGAAATACACTTCTTTCAAACAATAAAAAAAAAAACGGGATAGCTTTACATAAGGAGAAAGTTGTTTATGAATATCCAACTCAAGGTTTCAGCTGCAAACCATTTGTTCATTGTTGATCAAGTATAATAAATATGCAATGTATTTGCAAAATGAATTACAACTTCCTTATCGATTAATTATCGTATATAGATGCAGTAAGAAGTTTTTAGAAATAAATTTATGTTAATTATGTGGGCTTCAAACCAAATACGATGTGTGAAATGGTTTGAGAATTAAAATTCTATTTTTCTCTCAATATGATTACATTTGAACTAAACTGTAGAAAAAGTGATTCCTTAAATATTTAGGAAAGTGCATCTGCAAAAGTGTTAGTTTGTGTGTAGAGAGGGAGTTCGTGTGTTAAGATTCATGTGTAAGACTGTGATAAAGAGTGGATCTGTTAGAGTAGGTGTAAGAGTGTGATAAAGAGTGGATGAGGCAGAATAGGTGGAGGCAGTCGAGATGAGAACAAAGGAGGGAGAGGGAGAGACAATATGGGGGCGGCAGCGATTGAAATAAAAAATTTCTTCAACTGAATTCATTTAGTATCATTCATGACCTGTGTTGAAAGGGTGCCAAACCCAATGTGAATCTTCAATGTCACCACAACGTTATGCACCTAAATACCAAGCAACACTATCTAAATCTGTGTGGTTAATTTATTCATTATAAAGTGGGAAATTTACTTACGGAATCACAATTAAATGCAAATCCCCTTTCAGGTACATGTTGCATCCTATACCCAAAAGTTCCACTTACTCGAACATCTCCGATCATCTGCAATTATAATACTTTTCGGCGATTTGACCACTGCAGAAGCCGATCAGAATTTGAGCTTTCCGTCGGAGAAAAGCTCGTCGGTCGGGCGCATTGTTACCGGATCTTCAAGCTTGAACTCAAAATCCAAATTTGATTTATCAATAGTTCTTTTCTCCCGAGATTTACATATCTTCGGCAGATGGTACAAAAATTTCTCCGACGACAAACTAATTTTATTTATGCAGGATGAAGCCATCATATAATAAGCAAAAAATATTTTGTGTGCATAAAGGTAGCATACCTGCAAAAACAAGAGGATAGGGTCAACGAAATACTTGGTCAAGAGTATTGAGAGAGTAATAAAAAAAAGAGAACTAAGAAAGTGGGGAGAGAAGCATACCTACAACAGAGATAAAGGACAATAAAGGCTAAATCGTACTTATAATAACCTATATATTATAAACAGAGATAAAGGACAATCAAAACTAAATATCTATTTATAATAATTCACTATAAAATTGGTCACTGATCACTATAAATCTCTATTTATAATAACCTGTAAATTGGTCACTGATCAGGATGTAGTTAAGGACATATTTTTTTATAAGCCATCCATAGATATTGGATTGTTAATGACCTCTCCTTCTCTAAAATTAGTCATATGTCATAAAAATGCAATCCATTTATGACAACAATGCAATTTATGACAGCAACAACAACAACAATGCAATTTATGACAGCAACAAAAATGCAATCCATTTATGACAGTTGCGAGTTATGCAATCTGAGATATTTGTACGGTCACCTCTCTCTCAAATGATCAAACAACTGAGAGTTATGAAAGGAAACATTATATAATATATAAATGCGAATGTTGAAGGATATTCATAGTTTTGAACTATTAAAACATCATTTTAAATTACTGAAAACACTACACATACATTACCACAATGCAATACATTTATGGAAGAATTCATACACTATAACTATACATGTGTAGCACAGTAGCCATGGCAGAGGTAAAAAATCTTAGACATATCATAAAGGAGAGCGTGGAAAATCAACATGCTATATATTTTCACCGGCTATACACCGTATGCTCACTAGTGGCTCAACCAGTTTATCAAATGAGGCCCACAATGACTGCATTGTGTTGGCATATGAGAAGTCTACCGAAAGTAGAAACAAATCATGGTTGGAATTTAAAATTTTTTGAAGGGTGGATCTCGTCCAAATACAACTGGGAGTTATATATGATGTAAAATTTATTAGAACAGTTGGATCAAAGGAGAACTCGAGAAACATTCAAGATGCAATATAGCATTTCTAATTAACAATTAGGAGTTATATATGCATACAGTACACATCTAGTTTAGACTATTAATAAATGACTTGAAAGAACACTTAAAGATGAAGTAAAAATGCAGTAGAATCACTAAAGTTGAAGTGAAACTACTAAAAAGTCAACATACCCCTAAGGGATGGGATAGAGAATACCTGTTACAATGGAAACACACAAAATTAGTAAATGTAAAACAAAAAATGAACAAAACAAAAAGAATATGAACCTAAACTAAAATGCAGCCTTCTTTCGGGTTTAAAGTTGTTGTTAGATCAACAACTATAAGAAACTTACCTCATGTCATGTGCTTCAAACCTCCTTATGAGAAGTTAATTACACATTCAGCAAGAGCTCAACATCATACAGTAGTCCACAAACTCAATACCAAGCATCTAATGGCCAAAAGGTCAAACGTTTGGTAAACATAAAAAAAATAAACAAAATTAAATACCTCTAAAGAATAGAGATAGCTAAATGAAATAATAACACAGTCCACACTTAGTAGCTTTTCAGATGTATGAATATAATACTTACATTAACTCTTTTATATGCAAATGGTCCACTTTTTTAAAGTTCGCAGTTGAGCAATGGTAAATTGAGACCTATTGCCTCTCTTGTAGTTCTACAACGTGACCGCGTGTAGATGGCGCTAGGCCTGAACGGAAACGATAAGGCATACATCAAAATGAACATTAATTTGTCAAGTAAAATACCACATGCAGTATATCGCAGGCTCCTAGCTAAAAATGAACATTAATTAGTGAAATAAAAAGGAAGAAACTGAGTTAAACAAAACCTTCAATTTTATCCCTTAAAGCCCTATTATCTACAATCTGTAAAACAAAAGCTTGAAAATAAGTGAAAGTTTGGTGTTGTATCTCCTCTAACTGAAGTAAAGTGAACCCACTGTATTTTTGTCCAACGAACTCCTAACCAAACTCTAGCCCCGTTGGGGGATACATTTCTCCTCCAATATCAGTTAAGCTGATCTGCGCGAAGGGAAGTTGCAACACTAGAAGCAAATAAGGAGGGGTTATACACTGCTAAACATTCACAAAAGCTTGAAGTGAATACACAATACAATTAAAAATGATTCATTACACAATCGGATACAAAAGTAAATTTGGACTAAGCCAAGAGAAGCTAAGCCAAATTGTTGTTCTGGAGTTTAAAAGACTACAGTGGATAGGTAAGGCTATGGAATTCCCCTACTAAGGATGTTTTTTCTGATGATAACGCTTTATATCTACGTCTTCTTATTGAAGAAAAAATATAGTTCATATCTTACCCAAATCAAACCTTATATCATAACATCATATATATTTGAGAAGAAAACTACCCGAAGGTAAAGCGTAAGCCTAAAAACTTGTAGTATGCATAACGGACTTAGAAATAGTGTCATAAAACCGAAACTAACTTAGTATGAATTACATTAAAATTCATAAATGGAGAAGCTTAAAGAATAAACCTGGCAGAGTAATCACCTATAATTCACCATCATTTGATTACCATCTTCATACAAAATGGAAAATAGATCATTAACGTACAACTGATTTAAAAATTATAATCTCTCTCTCTCTCACACACACAATCAAGCTCGCATGTGCATTCACAAATTTACAATCACACTCACACGCACATACTTGAGAACACACAAACACATGCACAGGCTCACGTGCATATAAACAAAATATCGGGAAGGCAGCATGTTTGAGTGATACAGGGCAAATACATTAGAAATAGTCGTAGAAAGTCATTCATTTGCATTAAGATTAAAAGTAAAAAATGAATTTTTTTTTATCCCAATTGAGTATGTACCCAGATTGAACACGATATCCATAAAAAAAGATTTGAACAACAAAAAATACCCAAAGAAGAATAGAGAAATACCTCTAGAGCTGATAACCGATTTATTTCTTTGCATCTGCATCTGCATATTTCAGCCATACTCTGCATCTGCATATTTCATCTGCAAATGGAGAGTATGAACTTGAAGCCATACTCTACATCTACATATTTCAGCAAACTATTTTGGGTTATTTCTTAGGAATATGATATAAAAAATACAGAGATAATTAACTGAACATACACTATATAATACGACCTATGAAATAATTATATGAACTACAATTGCATATCATAAAGATGATTATTTCCAAAACCTCACCAAAGCATTATAGCTTCAAACATTGGAAATAGTGAACAAAAATATTAAGTGACCCAATGTACTATATCATGAGTTATTAACAATAGTGAACTAAAAGACAATAGACCATATACCTCTTGGTCTTCGACATACCTTCAGATTCGAACGTGAGACCTAGGAGTCGGTGTACACACTACGCAATAGTTGTCTACAATGTAACTAAGCCTTGTCTTATCTGCAATGTATTTGAGTTCGAACTGATGCAACACATTTGTGCTCAAGAGTTAACACCAAACGCGTGTCATCAATGTTAATGCCAGAGCACAACTGTGCTCAAGATTTTACTGCTCCAGACAACCCTGCGTTCCTGTTGGCGAGTCCGACATTCCACGACATTGGCAATAATCAATAACAATCTTAAGACCCAAAATAGTCTTTTGTATGGTCATAGTTATCACTAAACAACAATCGGTATCGACAATTTGAATAAGAACTGCCATATCTCTTAAGTCATCAAATGAAACACAACTACATTTTGAACTCCTCTTTATCGATTTTGACATTTTGAACTAATAAAGGCAAAATAAATTTTGAGTGGGTTGTTTACATAATCACAATCCACATAGATATTTTTAATAGGTTAGTTCAAATTTTCACAATCGATGTTAACAATTGCTAAGGAAAAAATCATGTCACTAACATCACAATCAGTATTATCAGTTCCCCCACTTGATACTAATATTTTCTAAATTTCAAATTCCACCTAGTAAACAAGCATAACCCATTTTGTGAATGAGGAAAAACACTATACATAATCTCCTCGGAACAATCTCTTTATGACTAAGGAAAGGCACAATGTATAATCTCCTAGGTTTAAATTATTTAAATTGGATGCTTCTCATCATCAAACAAATCGACATAGTATTAAACACCTCACCTCAAAGCACCTTGAGGTGCATCGTCTCATCCTATCGAGTCTCTTCCATAACACCTGATAAGTCTCTTTCATAGAACCCGAGCCTCCGCTGAAAAGGAACAGAAAAGTAAAGAAAACTGAAATACAAAAAAAAATACTTTTATTGGCACAAAAAAATTCCCAATTTAAAACCCAAAAACTAATATGAAAAATTTAATAAGGTGATCAACACTATAGACTAAATTATGATATTAAATCAATATCAATACAAATACATTCATCCCAACTAACCACCAAATAAAATTATCTCATGGAAAATGATATTTTACCTGCCTATACCACCCACCTCCATTTACATATCAAAATGAATGTATAAAATAGGGATATAATATATACAGAACAATATCTAAATAAATACATTAATAACAACATAAACTATACGATGGACATTGTGCTCACATCGTACATTGTTCATTTGAAGCAGTACGATTATAAAAGTTCAAAAAAGTTACTAAATTTCTCCATCGTATATTGAACCCTGCAATGAAATAAATATTAACGGAAACTGAAATCATAAATAAAGTTATACCATTGAGAGATATATGAAATAAATATATAAAAAGTTACTAAATTTCTCCATCGTATATGAGTTTGACCTAAAAGCAATGCCAAAGCCACAACATTTCCACAGTAATAACCAATCCATACTAAAACTTCTTGTGTAGAAGCATTCTAAGCCTCGTATAGGTCTAACAAATGTCAAAATTAAATAACAAATTCCAAAACTAAAACTTCTTGTGAAAATTAATTCAATTTGTGTGTGTGTGTGTGTGTGTGTGTGAGAGAGAGAGAGAGTACCTCAAAATATGCAACTCAAAATGGGGCAGATATACCCCATATTCAACTGTAATATACCCCAAAATACTGAAAACCCTAACATGCAAATGGCAGTGACAGAGAGTTAAAGCACAAAGATTAGTATTGGAAATGAAAACCTAATTTCTACAAAATATAACCAAAAAACACAATCATCAAATACAAATCCAAAATGTAAATGAACTAAAGAATAATTCCAAATCCATCAAATACAAATTAGAAAATATAATCAACAAAACAGAGTACCATAATCAACCATGGCACTTCTTATGGAATGAGAATAAAATTAGTACCTGCGATTTCTTGAGCACCAAATTAGAGATACAAAATTAGTGCCTGAGAAAGTAAAGTACACAAATTACTCAAACACAAACATAAACAAAAAAATTAATTGTTAAAATGTATAACTCGAAGTTTAGAACAATAAATTTGAAGAAAAATCCAAAATGAAATTTTAAAACCTCTAAATTTAAAGAATACCCAAAAGCTCAGTGGGTATCCATAAATGTAAAACAACAGCAAGCCCTATGGTGTATACCATTTGCAACAGAAGGTAAACCCAACCAATCAAATGCTTAACAGGCTTAACATGGTTTCATATCGTTTGCACCATGGTGTATACCTTTTGCAAGCTAAATATACCTATTGCAAAACCCCAAATCCACTATGTTAACTCAAAAAAAACCCTAATCAAAATACCTCTTTCAAGCTATATATACTTGTTGCAAAAACCCCAAAACCAAAAAATCGACTACGTTATCTTAGGGAGGCAAGCTTGAATGTGGGGGCAGTAATGGATCTCGAGGAAGGCAACTTGAGGAGGGTTTTCGTTGGGAGAGATCCGAAATCTGCGAGGGGGAGAGAATGAGAGAATCGGGATAGGGTTTGTGAGAGAAGTAGAGAAACATTATTATTTTCACCAAAATACCTCCAATTTTGATTTAAATTGTAAGTTTGGGAAGTAACAAAAGAGGGGAACCAAAACTTTGAGGGGCAAAAAGGGTATTATAGGACATAAGTTAATCTCAACCCTTCATTTCGTGCCTATGTGGCTTCGATCTGAACCGTGAATTGTCTTCCCAACTTATGAATAGTGAAAACACCATTGCTCCTTATTATATATATATATATATATATATATATATATATATATATATATATATATATATACTAGGGTATGCCCGTGCCTGAAGGCACGAAGATAATCCCCCCCCCCCCCAATATTTGTACTTGTGCTTGCTGCACGACCCGCCACCAACTACTAAAAACACCCGATTCAACAACCCACACCTAAACATAAAAGTGAAAAAATGTATAGTTGTATAGTTCACGTTCACATGTACTGAGCACATGAGACTTTGACCTTACAAAACTCACATTTCAAATAAGTTACTTGTTGCAAATTATCTAACTATTAATTGTAGGGATCTAAAACACTAACATCCCAAACAATAAAAAAAACGAACAATATCACAAATGATAAATTTCAAGCTTGGTTGGCATTCGGACTATCGGTGGATGCAACTTTCCCCGGAAAGAAAGCTGATGATATTCAATAGCTGCCATCAAGCTATGGCATTTGGATTATCGTTGGCATTTGAACGTGTTTGATTTTTCCAAAAAAAATCTTTTATGCAGAGCACCAACTAAACTTAAAAACTGTAAAGAAATAATATGTAGAAATAATAAGTTAAAAATATGAGGTAGAAAGAATGTTGTGCACCTTCATATGTAGATACAATTTTGGGTAAACTCTTTGGAAATTGAATCTATTTACTTGTCGACGCACTTTGAATTCTACTCGTGCACTCCAAGAATCATGCTCGCAAAAATGTGTATATAAGAATATAAATAACAGTTATAATACTCCAATTTTCATTCAATTATTGTACAAATAAAAAAAAATCTTAGTTACCTCAATTGGTACTTCAATGCAAGAGTAAATTCACCACCCCATATACTTTAATAAACTATACTCTTACTACTGTACATTCAATTGTCACGTCTTATACAAACCGAAATGCAAATCCAATAGAGACTCCTAATAGACCGACGCACTATCCTCTCTTTACAGTGTTGTATCTTTTGTCAACTTCTCCACCATGTCTACAATTTTAGGAATGGACTCTGTGGCTAGAGTTTCATTGCTAAAAGAATGTCTGCATACTAAAAGAATGGATGAATAAACTATCATCATATCATATAGTTGCAAAAAAAAAACCAAAAGAACAAAAAACTTTTTGTAAGTAATCACCACCCTTGTTAGGGGAATATCCCCAATGTAACTTGTGTATATCTAAAAAAAACATTGGATAGGATGTATAAATCATTCTTGTAAATATATAACATTATACATTGGATAATAATGCATTGTAATGCAGCAACATACACTGAATATTAATTTATTAATAGGAGGCATTATATACTGAACATAAAATAAACAATACATTGCATTATACACTGAATAATACACTTCATTAAAAAAGATATACCCATCTAAATTGCCATAAATTATACTTAGCATTATAGACAAATTTACCCATATAATACGCAACCAAACTACATAGATTTACAACATAAACTACAACGATTTACCCTTTAATATTGAGGATTCGAAACTTCTACTATATCCATCAGTAAATTATGGCCCCCACTACTCATTAAACTTTTCACTTATGTTTTTTTAACATCTAGCATCAGATTTTGTAAAGGAACAAACACAGCCTATCTAAACTCAGTAGTTGGGGCAGAGCAACTCTTGTGATCTCGAAGCAGAAGATCTGCGGTGTGTTTGCTTTGTGGTGGCAGTTGGCTCGTGTTCGGGTTGCGTTTGAATTCAGAAGTCCATCCATCACGTCTCATAAGTTCATCCAGCACATACTCCCCTTCCAAAACTCGAAACTTTTCTGCATCCATCATAACTCCGAAGCATGCATCCAACAGAAAGCAACAACAGAGGGCAACCAAACCGAATCAAATTTTAGTTGTTACGAACAAAACACGCTTTGAATAGAAGAATTGGTTCCATTGATGCCTCAATGGATAAATGGCTGCAGGGAACTACTTATGCTCATTCACTTTACACGAAATTAAAGAAGAAGTAGATCAACATTACAATTAAAAATGGATTCTTATAACTGAATAGGGGTGTATGGATACATATACCTCAAATGCAAATTCGGATTCATATGGTATACAAACCTAAAAAATTCTAAACCAAGAAGTTAAAAGGGCTAACAAACTTAATGTCATTTCATATAAAAACACCATAGGCATTAAAAACACCAAAGGCATTAGAAGTATTCTTATATGTGAAAATCTGAAATGTGAAGTATTCTCACAATTAGCATATGTGAAAATCTGAAATGTCAATATGTAAAAATATGAAATGTGAAAATATGCTATATGCTTCAAATATGAAATGTGCAAATTTTCTTTTTAGAAGCTAAGGATGTTACCGCTTTGAAGAATATTCATGATGCTCAACAACCAAGCTTAGCCACCATCCAGTGTAACCTCTCTAAGCCATCAAAAATAAACATAGAATACTCACAACTTTAATTACCTAAGTTTAAAAATAACTTATAATGAATCTTCAGCTACTAAACAACAAAATCTAGATATCTTACATTTACGTAGACAAAGCAATAAGAGAGTATTGAATGTTAATTACTTGAGTTTATTTAGGACATACTAATACTAAATAGAAGGCACCTTCTTTCCATGGTTATGTACTTTGCAAAAAACACTCAACCTGATGATGTGAACCTTAACAAAAAATTGCTAAATACCACGCACCGACCGGGAGATCAGCAGCACCATCCTCACAGCTACTGGTCATCAAGAAATAGAGATTCTCCCCTGAGAGATGTCAGTAAGAAAAAAAAAAGTACAAAAAGGATGAATGCCAACTTGCATGGATGAAAATTAGCAGATCAGTATACAAAATAACCAACTTACATGGATGAATGCCAAATAAATGATTTCGTTAATTTCTATCCTTCTGGTTCTGTGATAGGTCAATTAATGTTGCACGTATTCTACTTGGTCAACATTGGGTCAAAAATATAAATGTTAATTATAACAGACAATAACACCTATACTTATAAATTTAAGTTTAAAGCTTAACATACACAAACACATTATATTAAGCATAGAGAGAAATTGAGCATCAAGTTTTGAATCATGTTCTTGATCCCTTTGTTCTTGTGCAACCGCATGAACCCAAGAATGATATTATTGCTCCCAATAGATTTGAAGCTGAGCCCAAAGCTGAAATTGAAGAAATGATAAGCGTGTGAGAGAGCAAGCAGTTACAAATTGTATATACTTTATTAACTTTCTCACCTGATCCATTTGCAGAAATTATTTCATATTGAACAACTATATTTCTGTGAGAGAGTAAGCGTGTGCCACACTTTCATTAGCATAGTGAGCCTTAACAGTATGCATCACCTTTGTTACAAACTAATACAGTTCTACTCATTTGAACCAAGACAAACAACAATAGGATTAATTTCTAAAATCAACAAGATATCATCGAGACATATCTTGACTACATGGAGTTTATCACTACCTGGATGATGGCACCATTTATATCTGATGCTTGCATTAGGGTTAGGCAGCCTCCAAAGGAGGGTGGAGTTCTAGCTTATGAGCAATTGGAAGTCAATTTCAGCCTTATCCGCTCAACAAATAGAATCTTAAATTAAGTCATTGCAATTAAAATATGGGAGGCAACATCTGTGAAAATGTATTCTTGCATCGGGTATTAAGGTAATTTTGAGTTCTAAATTGAATAACTTTAATGTTAGTTTGGATCAAAATTTAATCAAGAAAAGACTAGGGACAAATCATACTTAGTTATGTATTCTTAATTATAACCAACAAAAACAACAAACATTGGTAATGAAAATCCTACTTTCTTATGCAGACTATATAGAGGTGGGTGAATTCTAATGTACTGATATTATTTATTTCTCTTGTCAATACACACACTTGTGGTGATCTATGTGTAATAAGAAATCACTCTACTAATATAGTACCAGTTAAACTTATGGTCGTCCTACGGATACTAAATTTTCATTGTTTATGGTTTGGGATAAGGGTGACAATTTTAGATACGATATGAAAACACGACACAGAATGCTCCAAAATTGACATGATTTTTCGTGTCGTATTTTTTACACGAAGTTATGAATTAGTTATGCACCAGTTATGAATTAAGTAACACTACTATCTAATGAGAAGAAGTAGTAAATCTAAGCAGGTATCCATCACTAAGTAAATCTAAGAAGTTATTACTATGTAAGCAACTATAAATCACTACTATCCATCATTCACATAGTAAATCTAAGTAGGTATCCATCACTTAGTAATTCTAAGCAGGTATCACTACTTCTGATATATCTAAGCAGGTGTGTATTGCTATTACCAATCTAATTTCCTACTGATATCATTTAACTTGAGAAAAACATAACATTACTATGGGAATTAAAATGCAGAACCAAATATTAATCAGGGAATTAAATCAACGTGTTGGACATCAAAATTCTTTGAATAAAACCCTTTGGAGGTAGGACAATGTAAAACATAGTGCGTAAATGGGTAAATCAAACACCTTTTTATTCATGTGGGCCTCAGCGATCTCCCGCATCTTCGTGAGAACCATAACCGACATCTCCTCAGCAGTGAATTCCTTGCCCTCCCCTTTGTCATTGACCACGATCATGGGCCTGTCATCGGGGCCCTCACTAACCCTGAATGCCATAACTTCACAACACGATGTACACACGAATCACTAAATCTCCTACCAACCAATCTCTTTGCATGAAACACCGTGTTGGTGGGGTTCATCTTGCCCTGGCCCTAGGCTCCATCGCCGATGAGTCGCTCTATGTCGGTGAAAGCCACATAAGATGGGGTTGTCATGTTTCCTGATCGTTGGTGATAATTTTTAGCATGGTTCTTATTCCACACCCCGATGCATGAGTTGGTCGTCCTGAGATCTATTCCGATTGCCCAACCTTTGCTTTTTCTTCCCATTCTCAATACTCTGTAAAATCAAGTTTATGAATAGTTCACACTATTAGGATAAAGTGAGAATGCATAATCAAATGCATCATTCTCTGAAATTGATTATTCAGTGTTAAATGCACTTACGTGAACTCTCTTATTTGAATTTTAAAATAGAAAGTTACACTAAATTGGAATGTAAATCTTATATGGATCCAAGACTGGAACATTGGTAAGATCTTATAACACACACCTATCATACACTAACACGATGATCATACATTTAGAGGAGAATGATACCTAAACTAAAATTTCACAAATAGCCCAACCGACTACAATTACAATAAAAAGAAACTAACAGATGATAATATTTACAGGGACTTTTAGATTATTAGATGCATTCAAAAGGAACAAAAGTCATTGAACCTAATAAAAAGAAACTATTAACTTTTGTTGGCCATTAATTCATTTTCAATGTTTAAAACTAATGACCAAAAACAAATCAGAATCTACATTAATGAAAATATCATAAATTAAATCATAAATTTAAGCCTATTACTAAATAAGAAACTTATCACAACCCACCACCATCAAATCATTAACGTAGAAGAAGGCAACCCTTCACCGGAGCACTTTCACCTTTAAAACCATCTGTCCCAAATTAGGACCTTCAAAATGAAAAATGAAAGCGCCAATATAAATATATCGCAAACTGTGGTAAAGAGTCTGTGCAAGAAAAGGTGAAGAAACGTTACCATAATGTTAATTTTTTTCAAAGCCCAATCAGGTAATGCATGTGATGTAACAATGCTAATTGAGAAATGATAGATGGTCGTCTACAGGATCTACGTATTGAATTCCCCGAGTTGCACCTTCTCGTTGATTTAGGTAAGGACTGCCTGAGATCTGAAATGATGGCATAGTTTGTCGAGTTCTTGAACAGTTTTGAGTATCAAGTTTGTAGATATGCAGTGGCTGAAGAGTAAGATTTGCACTCTATTTCATATGATATTTTTGGAAATAATGACTCATACTTTAGGTTGGATGGAGTATTTGAATAGTTTTGAGTATCAAGTTCTGAATCCATTTTTAGACCTTCAAAATAAAGCTGTCAAAAAAATCACCTAGGTTTTCATCCTAAATCCTTGTCGACTCTTACATAATCCGATTCTTGCAATCACTGGATACAAAATGGTTGTTATATCTGCCTTTTCAAACTCATGTGTCCTTATTGTCTCTCAGTTTGAAGATAATTTTTAAGTATCCTTCCTCACTCTGTATTATTTTTTTTGTTATCACTTGTCACCATTTGCAATGTTATTTTTTATTTTTATATCAGATACAGAGAATTTTTATAAGCAATCATAGCAATAACATCAAGTTGGTGGACCAAAAATCCACCTAATCTGATAAAGAAAGATATACAGGAAAACAGATAAAAAACGTTAGTGAAGTTTAACAAACAAATAGTAATAACAACCCAAAAACAAAACTTTAAAGTTGGAACTCCAAAAAATACTAATTAAAAATACAAAAAATATAGAGTGGGACTGAGTTTGAGATTGAGAGAAAAACTAGAAATGATTATTTTTAGTATTTTTGTGGGCTCAAGTGATGAAAGGGTCATGAATTGTACTTGAGAAATGTATAACTCAAGACCAAATTAGTACTTGGTAAAGGAAAACACACAAATTACACAAACACAAACACAAACACAAACACAAACACAAACACAAACACAAAAATTTAATTGTTAAAATGTATAACTCAAAGTTTAGAGCAGTAAATTTCAAGAAAACCCCAAATTCAAAGTTTGAAACCCCTAAATTTAAAGAAAATCCCAAAATCTCAGTGGGTTTGGTACGTGGTTGTGTGTGTAGTCATTTGAAGATCCAAAAATCTAAAAATGAATAACACGAATAACCCCAGCTAGCCCTAAAAATCTCTATAAACCTAAACTCCATAAAATGAAGTAAACCTGAATAGATATGCAATTTGAACCATACAAACAAAAAAATTGAAGAATACCTAATCGAACACTAATCAAACTCAATTTGAACCACACAAACCAAAAATTAGATGTGCAAAAAAATAGATCTGTAAATAATACCTAGAAGAATCTCAACGTTGAAAATTTTAACCTAATAAATTAAAATTTAAAAGAACTCACTGCGACGAAGTGGGTCTTCTCCTTCTTCCTCTTTTAAAAAACGTGGAGAAGGAGCATATATCTATACCTATATCTATATATCAATTGAAATATTCTCAATTGAATTGAGAAGAATAATTGTTGCAGTCAGTTAGATCAACTTCATTGTCGGTATAAACGGAGATGAGTGAAAGACTTTACCAAAATCTGGTGTGAACTCCTCTGGTTTTGTGCATCACGATACCAAAGGTTCAGTCGGTCTTCTAGCATCTGATGCAAGTTTCTTTCAGTTCCTCGTAGATAATTAAGTTGAACATTTTGTCAAGCACCCGAAGTGCAATAATGGTTATAAAGGAAGGTCTCAATAGAATAAAACCGTGAAAAAAATTCACCATAGAAGGCATAAAATTGAGAATAGAACTAAAACTCACTTTCTTCATAAGCCATTCTAAAGCCTCGAGGTACTCACATCTCGGAAAAACCTGAACTTATACATAAAGGAATTAGAAGAAGCACACCTTTAGATAGATATCAGATTATTGTAACTTCTTAAAACCAAACACAGACTAATGGAAGATGTAAAAAATAAGTAACATATCATTTTGAAGAAAATTAAGACGGATTCAATAATTAAGGTTCCTTTCTAACATAGAAATACCTGACATTGAGAAAGCTTGGAAAAAAATTAGGTCTAACAGGGAAACGCCTGTAAATACAAATAGAAAAAAAGAACAAATTTATCAAGTTTGTAAACAACATACCTCATAATATGTGAATGGTGAAACAAATATGAATAAAGGATACAATACAGTTCAAAAATTCAAATACAATATGAAAATTACTAAAACAATCCAAGGAATGAATGAAGGTAAAAAAAATGGAAAATAACAAATCTAAAATTTGAAAAATGGAATAAACATTAAAAAAAAATAAGAAACATTAATAAAAAAATTTCTAGATTCATGAATATAGCCCACATTTGAAACACAAAACACATGAACAAGGGCTTCGAAATGAAAAATAAAAATAAAATCACCATAGGGGTTTTGTTTATGAAACTGATGAGGTGAAATCTTATATGATACCTTCTTCTCCTCCAAGGAAAAAATCTAAGAACCCAAAGACAAAATCAATTACTTACATACCAAATCTAAGAACCCAAAGATAAAATCTTAAACCTTTAGAGAGAGAGGGTGAGATTAACTTTCCTATAATGAGATGAAAAGTTCAGTTTGTACATTTTTGGATCTCAACAATACACTTCTAATTTGTGTACTTGTGTAAATCTTAGTTGATTCAAACCTTTGCACATTTGCTCAAACATCTGGGTCCGTCTCTTTGTCTCAACATTGTTTCATTATCAACAATGGAGAAAATTTAATATCATAGTTCTAACATGAATAGAACTGAGAATGGGTAAAACAGTGACATATTCAGAAATTTTTTCATGTAAGTGTTAAAAATCAAATACAAAAATAATGTCTGAACATAAAATGGAATACCTGTTCATAATTCTCCACACCAAATAATCATGAACCTGTTAGCAAAGGGGACAGTTCTACAAAGTAAAAGAGAAACCAAATGCAAATCAGTCATTAAAAAGTAAAGAACAAATTATTAGATCCGGTGGATATTTAACACATCTGAGTCACAAAAAAAAGAAAAAAAATTATTAGATCTAAAATACCAGATCCGATTGAGATCCGTTGGAGCTCCAGCTGAATAGATTGGCAGCGTGGGACGTGTGAGTGTAGGAGGGTGAGGAAGGAAGCGTGAGAGGGGGGAATGAAGGAGACGATGAGTTAGAGGTAGACGGTGAGTGACTGAGGTTAGGGGTTTTTTGTGAGGGTGAGTGCGTTCGAGAAGGGGGAGAAAGAGAGAGAGGGATGCGACTGAATGAGAAGAGGGGCGGATGGGTTAGGGTTTTGGGGTAAGTCTTTCGTATGAATTAATCTCATCCGTTCATTTCGTGCCTAGGTGGCTTTAATCAAAACCACAAATTGTCTTCTCATCTTATGAATAGTAAAAACACCCTTACTCCTTATTATATATATATATATATATATATATATATATATATGTGTGTGTGTGTGTGTGTGTGTCTATCTATCCATATATCTAACATTATCTCTCTTCCCTGAGACAACATTTTTTTTCTAGTATTCAATTCATCGATAAGTGAGGTTTATTCTACTATTTTTTTATACAGATGTAGGGGATAAAATATAGACAAATGATAAACGCCAATTTTAACCATAAATACGAATTCAGTAAGTGAAAAGACATAAGAATATATGAGATTTGGTAGATCAATCCTATCTTCATCCATGGGGAAAAGGGTAGTGGTTTATTTTGTAAATCGGGAAGAAGGATGACTTGGAGTGCTAGAAAATGCTAGTTGAGATTCAAATTCGTGGGTACTATATTTTTCAAAATCCCTTTCCTCATAATAGGGGAATCAATTTAAAGGTACAAGAGTTCTATCAACTTAATCTATTACTTTAAGAATTTCTCATAAAGTTGACATCTATCTTTATCCATATCTTTTTGGTTGTTGAGTTGCTATAGCACTATTAACGATCATGTTCATCATTATCATTGAGCCATCCATATATGATTAGTAATTGATTGGGGATTGATACCCACATATCAAATAGACTACATAGAGGGATGAACCACTGACCTCCTTCGATAAGAATTCATCGAGATGACAATAATGACATGTGATCTCACTCACTCAGCATGTTCAGTCTCAGACCACTGCTTATAAGGCACTGCAGTCCTATAATGAGTATGAGTTTTTATGCTCTAGGAGGAGCATGGTGGATCTGAGTGGTGAGATCCATGTTATCTGTACAATGAACCATGTGAGATCTGACTCTGACTCTGATGAGGATGAGCACTAATGGATGGTGGCGATGACGATGGATTGATTCTCGTGGAGATATATTTTTGGGGACCACATGAATTTTTGGACATTTTTTTTGTATGTGTTATATTTTTGTTTTGAGATAGGATATTTCTTATTCATTGACATATGTTGTACTCGTAAACTTAGTAAACATTTTGTTGTATCTTTTGATGATGATGCACCGTAGGTAGTAAAAAAATTGTTTACATTTTTGGAAATTTGTGGTATAAATTGATAGGTATGTTTAAATTATCACATCTTTAGGTCTAGTTATCAAATTTACTCTTACATCTTATTTAGTTAAGTTAATTATATCTTTTTATATGATTGATGAATTGAACTACATCTCTTTAAGTTATATCGTTTTTAAAGTCAATTTATATGAAGAATTCTTTTTCTCATTTAAACTGAATCTAATTCATAACTTAACTTTATTTTCATTATAATTACTTTTCTTTCTCGACTTCCATGATAAAATAGGGGGAGAAATTATGGGAGAGGGGAGATTAAATCTTGGAGGGGGGGGGGGGGGGAGTAATTTAATAAAAATATGGAATTTTTATATGAAAGATATTAAAGAACGAATATACACATAAGAAGTTAAGTACAATTCACTAATTGGATATTTTAGTATGCACACTTTCTAGATATGTGATATACTTTATATGATTAAATGACTCATACTTTGATATCCATATATATTTTAATTCTAGTTAGATGTAGTAAACTATCTTTTTATACATTGGTATCATGTAACTACTTTCTATTGTATGACAAGTTAATAGGGTACAAGAGCAAACGTTGGTTCTTATTGATTATAGGTTGATAGGCTCAGGTATGCCTTTGGTCGAGCTTGTGTCATTATTTTCATAGTGTGGTAGACTTACTTGTATATACTCGTAATCTTTTATTTTGTATATTTTATAATGAAATATACAAATGGGGTCGTTTTGACATAACACAACTACGCAACACTCGCTTTGGATAAACTTTGTCTTCTCAACTCGACATCAACATCGACATCATCATATATTGATGATACCACTTGGTTTAGGTATTTGGACTTTTTGAAAGACTTTGACACTTTGTCATATTCAAATTAACCTTTTCTTAAACTGAAATTTTATTTGTGTTTCTGTGGGTTGGTTTGGTTTTACTTGATATATGTATGCAAGTATCCTCTTCATATAGAAAATATACTTTAAAAGTTCTTTTCATAAGTATATCATATGAAGGTTTGAATAAGGTTATTTAAGGACATAATTCTATAAATGTCAGGAGTAGAATCTAGGAATTTTCTGTTTTCTCCTAGATCACAGTTCATATGTCTGATACCGCTACATTCGACACGTCAACACAATCATCCTCGACGGCCTGTATCCGAATTCATTGCATCCACTTTCTTCACGTGCATCATGCTACATGCAACGTGCTGCTCAGCTCATTTCCACTACTCCACTACGCTTTATCAGTTATATGTTTTATTGGAGCTTTAAATATTTGCATAAATATTTGGGAAATATTTTTGAAAATTATTTTTGAGGTCTGGGTTAATTTTTTATCAAAGGCAGAATTTTTCTAAGTGTAGAAGCGAATGGCCTCGATCGACAAGATCGCTCGAGCGACTTTGCAAGTCGTTCGCGCAAGATAGACATGTCGCGCGATATCGTTCGAACGACTTCTGTCCTTAGTTCGAGCGACATGCTATCTCGTTCGAACGAGCCACCGCCTCGATTTTTGTATAAATATCTAATCTCCTTCTACACAATTTGTTAAGTCTTTCTGCAATCTCAATATTCTGCGAAAACTGTCCAGAATAAGACTTCACCTTTTAAGGTTTTCTAAACCTTTTTTATTCACAAAAACCATTCCCATATAAGTGTGTGAATCTTTAAACCTTCAAGAAGATCGTTTACTCATCCGGAGTAATATGTGAGGAAGCCGCTCTCTTCGTCACTGTTGCCCTACTGGAAAGGGATTGTTCCAGCCGTCGACAACAGAACCGACACCCGAGGGTATTTCTGTGTCACTGTATTTTCATTGTAATTCGTTGTAAGCCGTTCTTTTACAAAAATTATTGTGAAAATAAAAGGTTTTGCCCCGTTGGGGATTTTTCCTCATATTTGTGTTCTTACATGTTTCATCATCGTATTTAATCACACATAGATACATGTTTAGGACTTATGTGGTAAAAACTGTGTTTAATTAAATAACTTCCTTATTTGAACGCAAGCGCACTCTCCTTCAAATTGGTATCAGAGCCAGTTACACAATTTTACCGTGTAATTTTTCGCAAAATTTTTCTAAGATATCAATTTTCTGAAAATTTGATTTTTGAAAACGAGTGTGTTCATTATGGAAAATTTATATAATAAAATACCAATTTTTGACGGGACAAACTATGCATATTGGAAAGCCCATATGAGATCTGCATTAAAAGTCATTGATGAACGTGTCTGGATTTTGGTTGAAATAGGGTGGACACCTCCCTCCGTCATTGTTGATAATGTGATCAATTTAAAACCTGTCACTTATTGGACTGAAGAAGAATTTAAATGGTCATCTTTTAATTCTAAGGGTCTAAGTGCTATTTCTAGTTCTGTCACACCTGATGAGTTCAAACGCATAATGACGTGTACCACGTCAAAAGAGGCATGGGATGTTTTACAACTCACTCATGATGGAACTAATGCTGTGAAAGAGTCTAAATTTTAAAATTTGACAACTCAATTTGAAACCATCACCATGCATGAGACTGAATGTTTTGATAATTTTTATGCTAGACTTTATGACATTGTTAATACTAGCTTTAATCTTGGTGAACATATTCCTAATGCCAGGGTTGTTAAAAAGATTCTTCGTTCTTTGCCTAAGAGTTCTATCCCTAAAGTCACTGTGCTAAATTCTATGGGTAATTTAAATATGCTAAAATTGGAAGAACTTGTAGGAGATTTGCAAACATATGAAATTGATATGTTCCCTAAAACTGCTAGGTCTAAAGATAAGGGAATTGCACTTAATGCCCAAGAGAGAAAGAGTAATGGGTCGGCTAGAAAGAGGGTAGAGTCATCTAGAAAGAGAGAGACTGACACGTCAGATTCTGATTGTGATTTTGACTTAGATGATTTGGCTCTTTTTGCAAAAAATTTTAAGAGGATTCTCAAATTTAAGAAAAATGGCAATTTTAAAGATAAAAAGAAATTTGAGAAAAATAAGTTTGAAAAGAAAAATGAAATTTTTTTTAAAGATCCTCCTAAGAAAGAAAGTGAGAGATGCTTTGAGTGCGACGGTAGGGGTCATAGAGCCTTTGAGTGTGCCACACGTCTGAACAGAGAGAAAGGGAAAGTTGTCCTTAATGCTACCCTTAGTGACGACAGTGAGGTCGAGTCGGTGGATTTTGGAGTCGAGTCATCGCATGAGTGTAACTTCACCGCATTCATGGCTAGTCACGTGAGCACTTCTAGTTCTCCTCACGACGATGAGGATGATGCTTCACAGGGACACCACGACAGTGAGAGCGATGTGAGTGAGGGGGACAATGACACAAGTGAGAGCGAGAGTGATATTCAACGCGCCTATGCTAGGTTATATTCTGAGTCATTTAAAACTAAAAATCGTAACAAAGCGTTAGTTCTTAAGATCACTGGCTTAGAGGAAGATTTAAGAAAAATGAGAGAGAGAGAGAGTCCTCCACCTGCACCGCCCTGAGAGAGAGAGAATCTGCCTGTGTTAAGAAAGAGAGTTTGTTTAGAGAGAGAGAGAGTAATTTTGAGAAAGAGAGAGGGAACTTGACTAAACAAGTGGCTAGTCTTACGAGTGAGCTCCATTCCTCCATGGAGACTCGGAAGAAACTTGAAGCCCTTGTTTCCCAGCTGACTCGTGATCTTGAGAAAGCACGGGAAGTCAAGGTACAAATCGAGGACAGATCTGGGAAAATGGGAAAGATGCCCCTCGGCCCCGCTTTAGGTTTTGGTGATAGGCAGGAAATTGGTTATGATGGTGCCTCCACCTCCCAAATTGCACCTGGACCAGTTCCTGAGTTTACTACGACTCCTTATGGCCATCGTCAAAAACCTCACAGGAGAGTTCGACTAAGAAAAGCAAACCAAGGTCCGCCTTTGACTATGTTCTTTTGTACTTATTGCAAAAGAAAATGCCACCTCAGGGATTTTTGCTATAGCATGGGTCGGACACGACGTACTACTACTCCACCACGTCATACTGATGAGTTTTCTAGTCTGAGAGAGCGAGTTGAGTTCTTAGCTGCCACGTCTCAGAGTTTGATGGAAGAATTACGACGGATGTCTTTGCCGTTTGTGAATGCTTCTCACATTCCAGCTAAAACCAACAACAACAAAGGCAAATAAAAGGTCACCACTTCTTGGGTACCTAAGAAAGATAAAAAGGCCTTCGTTGTTCATGTCACTTTCAAGGCACATAATTCCTCACAGTGGTATTTTGATAGTGGGTGCTCCAGACATATGACAGGTGATACCTCATTTTTTACATCACTTGAGGATTATCAGGATAGCAGAGTCACCTTTGGAGATGGGAGAAAGTCTAGCATTATAGGATGAGGTACTGTAGAGTTACCAAGATTTCCTAAGCTAGAAAATGTGTTGTACGTCAAAGGTTTAAAAGTAAACCTTCTCAGCATTAGCTAGCTGTGCGACACTAACTTTGCAGTAAAGTTTGACCGGGACGCGTGTAATGTTTACAATCAAGCCGATAAACTCTTAATGCAAGGGGTGAGGACTAAGGATAATTGTTATGGGACTGTGCCTACTTCCTCACTTGTCTCCAACAGCGCCACGATCAGTCCTATGGATCTGTGGCACCAACGTCTAGGTCATGTAAATATTAGAGATCTCACTCGCCTAGCTAAAAAGGACCTAATACGTGGCTTACCATCTCTTGGAAGGCCAACTTCGACTGTTTGTGGACCCTGTTAGTTGGGAAAACAAATTCGTAATCCCCATAGGAAGTTGCATTCCATTACCACCTCTCGTGTTCTTGAGCTTATACACATGGATCTTATGGGTCCCACTCGTACCGAGAGTCTGGGTGATAAGAGGTATATCCTCGTGATGGTGGATGATTTCTCCAGGTACTCCATTGTAGGTTTTCTGAGAGAGAAATCCGATGCTGTAGAGTTTTTAACGACCAAGTTCCGTGTCCTGCAAAATCAACACGGAGTCACTATTAACAGGATACGTAGTGACAACGGCACATAATTTAAGGAAGAAAAAGTAGATCTCTACTGTGATAGCCTTGGGATCAAACATGAGTTTTCTGCTGTGAAGACTCCTCAGGAAAATGGGATTGTTGAGAGAAATAATAGAACGATCCAGGAAATAACTAGATCTATGCTTCTAGGTCGTAAGGTTTCTAGAAGATTTTGGGCACAGGCAGTGTGTACTGCATGCCACACGGTGAATAGAGTTTACCTGCGTCCACACACACTTAAGACGCCTTAGGAATTATGGACTGGTAAGAAACCCAACCTGGCATATTTCCGTATTTTTGGGAGTAAATGATACATCTTACGGGATAGAGAGAAATTAGGAAAGTTTGACTCTCGAAGCGACGAGGGAATATTGTTAGGCTATTCATAGAATAGTAGAGCGTACCGGGTTTTTAACCTGAAGAGCTCTAAGGTTATGGAATCAATAAACATCACCGTGCAAGATGACGAACCTCCGACGGTTATTGATCCTAACCTTTAGTGTGAGGATGAGGACTCGTCTGACAGTGATCCACTTGTCCCCCACCCACACTCTGTGGTCCCCACTCCTGTGTTAGGGGACACACCCGCTTGGGTTCGCAAGAGTCATGACCCATCTGCCAGTGTTGGCGATCCCACTCTAGGGGTCAAGACTCGTGCTCAGCTAGAGAACGTTGTTAACCATCTTTGCTACACGTCCAAAGTCGAGCCCAAGAATCATAAAGAAGCACTCAAGGATGAACACTGGATATCTGCTATGCAGGATGAGTTGCTTCAGTTTAAAAAGAATAATTTCTCAGAACTTGTCCCTCGACCTAGTGAGACTAATGTGATAGGTACCCGGTGGATTTTTAAGAATAAAATGGATGAAAATGGTACCATAATCAGAAACAAAGCTAGGTTGGTCGCTCAAGGCTACACACAGATAGAGGGTGTAGACTTTGGGGAGACATTTGCTCATGTTGCGAGGCTTGAGTTCGTCCGCCTACTACTCACCATTGCATGTTATCTGCGCTTCAAGTTATATCAGATGGATGTCAAGAGTGCTTTTCTGAATGGCATTCTACAGGAGGAGGTTTACGTGGAATAACCAAAAGGGTTTGAAGACCCTCAGCACCCGGAGCACGTTTACTATCTGAGAAAAGACTTGTATGGTTTGAAGCAAGCACCCCGTGCTTGGTACGAGAGGCTTACTTCCTAACTCTTAGCCCGTGGCTTCAAGAGAGGGGGAGTTGATATGACGTTGTTCGTCAGGAGAGATGACGGTGCAATTTTGGTTGCCCAGGTCTATGTGGACGACATAGTCTTTGGATCCACGTGCTCTCAACATGCTCATCACTTTGAAGAGGAGATGAAAAGTGAGTTTGAGATGAGCATGGTTGGTGATCTTACTTTCTTCCTTGGTCTCCAAGTTCGTCAGCTAGAGGATGGGATGTTCATCTCCCAATCCAAGTATACTAGAGACCTAGTGAAGAAATTTGGTTTAGACTCTGCTAAGCATGCACGTACACCTATGAGTACCACAACCAAGCTTAGTAAGGACACTTCAGGCAAGGATGTAGAGCAAACCTTATATCGAAGTATGATATGTAGTCTTCTCTACTTGACTGTCAGTCATCCCGATATAGCCTTTAGTGTTGGAGTTTGTGCGCGATATCAGGCGTCCCCGAAAGAGTCACATTTACTTGCTCTAAAATGTATTATTAAATACGTGAGTGGGACTCTCTCATATGGTATTTAGTATTCCTTTGATACTGATGACCCTTTGTCCGCCTATTCAGATGCCGATTGGGCCGGGGATGTAGATGGTTGTAGGAGCACTTCTGGTGGGTGCTTCTATTTTGGTTATGCTCTTGTCTCTTGGCTGAGCAAGAAGTAAAATTTCATCTCTTTGTCCACTGCGGAAGCTGAGTATATAGTCGCCGGGAGCGGTTGCACGCAACTCTTGTGGATGAAGCAAATGCTGGAGGATTATGAGATTTCACAGGACACTATGACCATTTCCTGTGATAACACGAGCGCGATACACATAATCCCGCAATCCAGTCCAGCATTCGCGCACAAAGCACATCAGGATACCTGAGCACTTTATACGACAGTTAGTTGAGGAGAAAGTCTTATCCCTGAGTTTTGTTCCCACCGACCGTAGGTTAGCCGATATTTTCATGAAACCTTTAGATGCCCTTAGATTTGGGAGTCTTAGGAAGTCTTTGGGGATTTTCACAGTTGACTGAGGGGTTGGTCTATGTCTAGAATAGGATGTTTTTTCATGCTCATATCTTATGCTTCCTATTGCTAGTCTTTTTATATGTACCATTGTTTTGTTGTACAACTATTTAGTTATTGTTTTGAAAAATCCAAAAAGATTTTTGTTTTTGGATATAAATATTTCAGAAAAGCCCAAAAAGATTTTTGTATTTTTTATATACACCTTTTATGGATGAACATTTAAGATAACCAAGTCACAATTTCATTCCATTTATTCCTATGACTGTTTGATAGAGATTTGAGATGCTACATCATTTCATCCATGTGCTTTACATTGTACGGAGTCTTTGAGATGTAATTAGTGATATTTTCCTACACGTTTAAATCCTATCTCCTTTATTGCACACATGCATGGCTTTATTTGATTATTATACTTGTCTATCAGATGTTGGCTTGAGTGTTTCCATCTCAATTCTGTCTATACAACTTGCAATATGCGATAAAACTTGACAAGATTGGAATGCATGTAAAAACCGTTTTTGTGAGACTGAGTGATTGTTTAAGAATGGGGAGGGGCTGCGAAAGGTAATTCTTTTCTTTGCGCAAAAGCCGCTGTTCAAAAGGATCTAAAAATGGAGGAATTTTATTATCCGGGGTCAAAGAGGTTAAAAGAGCCCGAAAAAATTTAAAGCCAATAAAAAGAAATTCATGCCAATTATGGGCCACTTAGGTTTCATCTTCAATTCTCCAAAGTTTGAGAATTTAGAAAGCCTCTATTCAAAATAAAAATATAAGGGAGTTTGGTTGGAGAATTCAAACGGGTTTGCACTTCCTTGAAAGTCCTGAAAAAGAATGAAATAGTTTTGGACGTTATTGGTGTGGAAATCACTTTGAGCTTTGATTTGTTGATTTGATTGAGTCAATGTCTTATATTTCCATTTTTTTACACCAAAGGAAGACTTTCAGTTCATTCGTTAGGAATATCCGATATTCATCGTGCACATATGTCATGTTTGTATGCATTGATTTTCCTATCGAATCTGATCACACCCCTTCATTTTCGCTATCATTGACTCGGTTGTTTTTGTGATCTTTCATGGCGTGATTCTTTGTTGTATACAATGTGTGAAATTTTTTGAAAAATATAAAAATAGCAGTTTATTCCCGTGTGTCATTCTCCATGTGTATTCATTTCTGCTTCTCATATTTATTTAATTGGGGACAACATAAAAAGGGAGAGAAGAATTATGGGGGAGAATTGTTTTGGTGTTTGATCGCTGCATGAATGATTTGCTTAAGCTTAATCATTATATTGCAAACTGTTGCTTGTCACGGGTATTTGCTTTATCTCATGTGTGTAGGTACATCATTTTTCATTTTTGGACTGCACACCCTGATGAGAAAAGCTTTGAAAGTTTCTGAAGAGCTAAATATTTGGGAGACATGTCATTTAGTATTCTCAGTTTGAGGGTTTAATGGGGGATATTATCTTATATGTCATTTGATTGCATAATTCAGATTTTTTATGTATGAACCGGCATAGACATAAGGGGAGATTTGTAAGGACATAATTCTATAAATGTCCGGGGTAGAATCTAGAAATTTTCTATTTTCTCCTAGATCACAGTTCATATGTCTGATACCGCTACATTCGGCACGTCAACACAATCATCATCGACGACCTGTATCCGAATTCATTGCATCCACATTCTTCACGTGCATCATGCTACATGCAACGTGCTGCTCAGCTCATTTCCACTACTCCACTACGCTTTATCAGTTATATGTTTTATTGGAGCTTTAAATATTTGCATAAATATTTGGGAAATATTTTTTAAAATTATTTTTGAGGTTTGGGTTAATTTTTTATCAAAAGAATAATTTTTCTAAGTGTAGAAAAGAATGGCCTCGATTGACAAGATTGCTCGAGCGACTTTGCAAGTCGTTCGCGCAAGATAGACATGTCGCGCGATATCGTTCGAACGACTTCTGTCCTTAGTTTGAGCGACATGCTATCTCGTTCGAGCGACATGCTATCTCGTTCGAACGAGCCACCACCTCGATTTTTGTATAAATATTTGATCTCCTTCTACACGTTTTTTTAAGTCTTTTTACAATCTCAATATTCTGCGAAAACTGCCCAGAATAAGACTTCACCTTTTAAGATTTTTTAAACCTTTTTGATTCACAAAAACCATTCCCATATATGTGTGTGAATCTTTAAACCTTCAAGAAGATCGTTTACTCATCTGGAGTAATCTGTGAGGAAGCCGCTCTCTTCGTCACTGCTGCCCTACTGGAAAGGGATTGTTCCAGCCGCCGACAACAGAACCGATACCCGAGGGTATTTTCGTGTAATTGTATTTTCGTTGTAAGCCGTTCTCTTACAAAAATTATGGTGAAAATAAAAGGTTTTGTCCCGTTGGGGATTTTTCCTCATATTTGTGTTCTTACATGTTTCATCATCGTATTTAATCACATATAGATGCATGTTTAGGACTTATGTGGTTAAAACTGTGTTTAATTAAATAACTTCTTTATTTGAACGCAAGCGCACTCTCCTTTAGGTTATATCTTTCGTAGTTTTTATTTCCCTTACCAAAGTCTAAGGACTTTCGATGATCACTTGGTTAAGAGAAGCAAGAATTCGTTTTAGCCAAGGCCTGAGTTCGTTGGTCGTATGGTCAATCAGAGTTTTTACTCTAGATATTATTTCTATCCTCCTAACTTCCCTCGCTAACAACTCGCTTCAGGGACACATGCATTCAAATCATCTCCTACTTCGTTAGCCGCGAGTTCGTTTGCTAAAGTAGAAATTTGAAAAATATCTCTTAGAAAACCTTGAAGAGTCTCGTAATAGCCGAATCTTTTCTAAACTCAAGTGTTTTTATCTCTCTTATGATGTCACCCTCCCCACTTATCTTAGGTTTTTCTTCCATAATTAGAAGAGCTTGATATATATGGGAAAATTGATTTCATAATACAGATTTGTGTAAAAACTCAAAAGAGAAAATATTGAGAATTTTTTATAGAGAAAATGCAATTGATCAAGAGAAAACTATTAAGAGATTTATATTTGAGTTTAAGTACTCTAAAGAGTTAAATCATATTTTTTTTAATTCACAATTTCCTTATGGTGTTTGATTTCAAACTTTGATCGCAAATTCTATTGAAGCCTAAAAACTTCTACCTTTGTCTTTGAACGGGAATGCTTGTATTCTTGCTCTTCGAAAACTTGTATGAAGATCTCCAAAACACATTATGAGGTTTCAGTAAGCCAAATCATAAAAATACTTTCAAAACCACTAGGAAAATTGATATACTATAAAGTGATAATCGAAGCATTGGTGGCTTCTTAACAATGTTCGTCTTTTACTTTAAACAGGATTTTGATTTCATGGTATTATTTCGAAAAACACTGGAGGAGTTCAAAATCGGTCACATTTGTGTAGCATTTTCCAGCTATTAGTGCTTTCCTCGAATGATATGATGGGAAAGTGTTATACTTGGTTAATGAGTTATTTGATTATAAATAATTGTCTTTGGTTTATAGTAGTTTATCATAGTACGCGTGTCATTTCATTCGGCCTAAAGTTGTTTCCTGCTGTGGGTTTTTCTATGTAGACTCTATCTTGTGTGATGTTTTACCCTTTTGCATTTATATTAAATCATCTACGTTTAAAGATAAAATATGGTGTTATCTAATTGCTTATATTTTTGTCACATAGACCTAGGTTTTCTTATTTGTACCTAAAAATAATTAACAGAAAACACCGCTTCTATTATGACAAATATTTAATTAGGTGCCTTCACTTTATTTAGGTTTGTTACAAACTCTACTTTTAAACTCCATAGGGACATGAGATGTTTGTAGTGACGGATGCGATGGGATTAATTAGTCTTTCCATCAAATGTTATAATATTTGAAACGGAGAATTTCTTGGTGGGCTCCGAATTCTCTATATTAGCGGTGAAGTGGGAGGTCAACCCACAATAAAATTGCCTTTCTAAAAAGAGTTTTGGGGGTTCACAATATGTTAGAGTTTAATTTCCCCTCTAATTCCTTATTGAACTCGCGCAGATTTTCCTGACCTTCTTTTTTTAAAGCTGGAGTTAGCTTGGAAGAGCTATTATTGCGACTAGATTCAACTAGCCAAAAGGATTGACCACCTCGACTGGCCGATTTGTGAATAGATGAATGTCATGGTTGGGGCCGATTAGGACGTTCTATATATGTACTTCTTGATCTTGATGCCCTGAGGTTATGGATGGTAAGGGGGTTCTATATGATCAAATTTTCCTCCTTCTTTGACCCTCAACATTGTTGGAGCTAGATCCACGTCAGTAAGCTTTTTTGGTTTGTTGATTCTTCAACATGGCACTTTCATTATGACATTCGTTCAGACATTCCTCATAGAGGTTAATAAAAGTTCCTTTTGAGAGGCTCGACAAACGGAGTATGGTGACGATGATTGGGCTAAGTTTACAAGGAGTACATCCACGTAATCTAGCATTATTAGGAGAGAGAGAATTCGTTGAAGGAGTTTGTTCACTCTTCACAATCTGTATTTCAGATCTTATTGGATTTCGATTATGGGAACTGTAGTTTTAGTATCGACTCGGGTAAAGTATTGGTATTATCAGGTGGTGGGACTCATAAAGTTCCCATATATGACGCATACTTATAGGGGGTCAAATCTACTATATTTACCTCAAATATGAATGCAATAAGAGAAAAACACTTGAGTATATGTGGTTTTGCAGAACAGTCCTGCCTACATCCACGGAGAAGGGAGGGTGGGATTATTTTATTAATCGGGAAGAAATACGACTTGGAGTGTAAGAGAATTCTAGCTGAGAGTCCAAGTCATGCATACAATATTGTTATGTATCCTTTTCCTCATAACACATGGATCTATTTATAGGTACAAGAGTCATATCTACGTAAGCTATTACCCTAAGCATTTCTCATAAAGTCCACACATATCTTCAAGCCTATCTTCTAAGTTGTTGAGTTATAATAGGATTGTCTCGGTCATCTTCATCATTATTATAGAGTCGTTTATATCGGACTCGCAATAGTTGGGTTACTAGGACTCACAGGGATATAGGATTCTTTGAATGCCATGTGTAGTGCCACGTGGTAGCTCAGCTCATAGTTCATTCAGCATATATGAGGAAAAATTGGAAAAAAAATTAATAAGGAAAATAGATATTTGGAATTTTAAAAGAAAATATCTTTCAAGCATAAATGGTAGCCTTACATAATTTTTTTTGTTTCTAGAATTGTCGCAGGTAGAGAGAGAGGATTAATGAAGCAAAGGACAACATTCCAATTAAGATGTTTTAAAATAGTGTAAGGGAGGCATTGCAAAAATTAAAACACTAGGGAGGAGTTGAAATTCACCTCACAATTTTGAATTTTAAATGTTTTTACCGGAATTTCTTTGCTGTTGTTAGTTTCCCATTTCAACCTTTGATTTAGGAAAGATAATCCGAAATTACCTCATGGTTTAAGAACTATATTCTCTCTGTCCTTAGAGGTGGCCCACCCCACAATCTGAATGATCCTGATCAAATATAGTAAGTGAGCGTGCTCCATGATGCTCTTCTGGGTAGGAGTCTCCCTTTACGTTTAGCTTTATTATCTGTAACTAGCTACACAAGCATATTTTCACCAATAAACAAATGAGAATGATTATCTAAAAGCGAAAAAAAAAAGAAGGAGAACAAGAAAGAGGAAAGAAAAGCTTTCCAATTTTGTGACAATATAATAGGGATGTTATCGGAATAGCATTTTTATTATTCTTATATATTATTCAACCACTTGCTATATATAGAGTATAGTGTTTCCACTGTACTGATAGTCTGTTCCCGATATCACTTATTTATTCCCTTCATTTTCTTCTCCTAACCCTAATTGTTTCCTTCACTGCACATTCTGATAAAACTTCTACTCCTCTCTCTCTCTATTTCTCTCTCCACCTTACCCATGCCTCTGTCTATCAAAGTCTCAGTTTTCAGCTTTTAAACACTTGTTTCCTTTAGCTTCTCCTTTTCCCAATAACACTTGGTTTCTGTTTCCCTTTTATTTTGGGCTCTCGCTCTATATATAAATAAAAAAGAGTGCATTAGCTATGGATATTGACTTGCTCAAGTCTGCCCCTGAAGACCAAATGGAAATGATGATGATGATGATGCAAATGGACTACAACGACGTAGTTTCTACTGGAACTCCATCACCTGATTTCACACACCCAAATAGCAGCTCAAATATTCCAGGTTTACCACAAATCATGGACCCTTCATCCACCTTCATGGACCTCAACTCCAACGTATCATTCTCCGGTCATCAAGAAACTTCACCATATCATCAACATCTCACAAGTGGAACAACGTTTCCTACTCAGTCCCAAAAACGGACATCAATGGCGGCTATGAGAGAAATGATATTTCGCATAGCCGCCATGCAGCCAATTAACATTGACCCGGAATCTGTAAAGCCTCCAAAACGGAGGAATGTCAAGATTTCCAAGGACCCACAAAGTGTGGCGGCTCGACACAGAAGAGAAAGGATTAGTGAGAGAATTCGGATTTTACAAAGGTTGGTACCCGGTGGTACTAAAATGGACACTGCTTCAATGTTAGATGAAGCAATTCACTACGTTAAGTTCTTGAAAAACCAGGTGCAATCTCTTGAACGATCCGCGGCTAATCGATCTCCCGGGATTGGGTTCCCAGTGCCCATGTCTAGTGGGAGTTATCTTCCTATGGGAACAAAACCTTACCAATCTGCTTACAATATTCACCACTATGCTTAGTTTAATTTTCGGAGAAAAAGAATTGATTAGTTCTTAATTGGCATAAATGTCTCTTGTAATGCTGGTTTGTTGGGTTGTAAAGAGTTTAATGACTGACAGGGAGGAGGGGGGGGGGGGGGGGGGGGGGGGGGAAGAGGGAGTGACAGTTTCATTATTGTTGTTATATTATAGTAATTGACTTGTTATTCACACCACGCTTAGGGATTACTTTTATCCATGTTATGCTGCATTGCTATAAAATAATGACAAACGAATTAATTTATGTACCACTTTACGTTCAATTTTCAGTTGTTCAATGATGATTAATGGCCATTTTGCCAAACAAGTTAAGAAGATTCTGGGGGATTCTTAAGATTCGATCAGCAGGAGGAGGAAAATAATGGGGTGGTAGTAGATTAGAGGGATCAGTATTTGTTAGTGGGTTGGCAGGCTCTGCAAAACTATCTTGAGCAACATTGTGGCAAGAATAATCGAGATAGATAGAGAACCACGTGAAAGACTGACAATATGCGGTGGATCGGTGGTCATTTACAATAATGGACCTTGATAACGCCGTCTTCCACCATCGTTCAACACGTGATGACAATCAACATGGTCAATGCTACTCCTGACGTGTCTCTCCACGTTGGAATCACAATTTTTGAAGAGCGACACTAGTTATGATCTAAATTTTTTTACTAACCCATAATTAAAAATATAAAGTATGGCGTGGGACAATCTTTCCATCACATAAGATTTTAGAGGCCCTTACCCCACCCCACATTGGCTAGCTTAGGATTTTCAACCGTTCAAGTTATACTGCATGCGAATGAGGTGTTTGGGAAAATACACTCCCTCACTTATTGTCAATTAATTTTGAAGTCAACTCTTTAATAATTGATAAAAAATATCCTTACGAAAAATATGAATGACATAGGTCAAAGGTCTTGTAGCTTGATGGCATCGCTTTGTATAGAATAATAAGAAGGTCACAAGTTCCATTCATCATGAATGAGGAGGTCAATTCTACGATGTAACCGGCACGGATTTTTATTGTTCTGTATCGTTTTGATCTTAAAAAAAATAGTTTTGATTTCATATTATGAAATATCAAAAATCAATTTTATCGAAATCGAAAATACCGTAAAAAATTTTGTTGGTTTTGATTTTTAAATATAAAAATCGATTTACCGAATTTACCATACCGAATTTAACGTACCAAAAGCATCGAATCTACCGTACCGAAATACCGTACAAAACTTACCGCATATTACCGTAACAATTATCAAATACTATATATATATATCAAATTATCAAGACCCTTCATTTTAAACCCATCTCATCCATTTGTTTCTCTTAGTATAAAAGCCTCAAACTGTGACACCCAGTATTTCGGAGGATATAGGATTTAATTAAATTGATGATTTAGCATTTATTTAAATCGGTGATTTGGAATTTATTTAATTCGAAGAATTTATTTAATTTGGTGATTTAAAGTTTAAATTAATTCGGTCTATTTTCATTTCACATGTGCCGTATTTTGAGGTGGAAATAAGGTGATTTTATAAAGTGACTCAAATAATGATTTAGAGGTCACAGTTGATTTCGAAGGGGTCAAAATAGTCGAAATAGTATACCAAGGGGTATAGTTTGGGTTACGGGACAATTTTAGGTAAAACCGGCATCGTAAGAGGGCATTTTGGTCATTTGATAAAATAAAGTAAAGAAACCCACGAGTTTACAAAGCATTTATCAGTATCTAGATGGGAGAGGCTAGGGTTTAGCGGTTAGAAAAACAAGAGAGAACATTGGAGAAAAAGGAGAGGTCATTCTTGAAGTTTAAGGTAGGATTCTTGAAAGATTCAAGTGATTTTTACATCACAAACATCATTGGGGAGTGGATTGAATGAGAAGACAATCAAATCCATAATCAAATGAAGAAATCAGACCTTCAATTAAGAGGCAAGTATTTATCTTGTGTTTATATTAAGCATTTATAATACTCATGTTGAATAGGGTTTGATTTACATATTTTTGGAAGATTTAATATGAATTTGGGTGGGTAAAATCCATGAATTGATGTAGGTTTGCATGTAGTCATATTTGTTAATGTTGGTGACACGAAATCAGAGGGTTTGGGATGATTTATAATGAAGAAATCTGGGTTCTTAATTAAAAGATGTGAAGAACATGAGAAACTGGGGATTTTCTGTATTGTTAGAGGATAATCGATTAGTGGATCGAATTCGGGATGAATAAATGATTAATTTATGTTGGAAATCATTCTTATACATCTATGTAGTGATTAGTTATGTTGGTTTGAAATTTGGTGAAGTTTCATGGAGAATTGAGTTGAGAAATCGCAAAAACGTAAGGAAGAAGAGACATGTTATATTTCGAATCAATTTCGCCTCCTGGACGAATAAATTCGGCTGTCCAGAATTGACCAGTTTTGCTTTTTTGATGTTATTTTTCCTCTTGGATGAATCATGAGGGAATTGAGGGTTAATCCTAGAAATAGTTAACGACTTAGAGGAAGTCAGTAGGTATATGTTTGACACTTGATTAAATTTGAATGTGAGTAAGGTTGGAACTTTAAACCAACGATAGTAAATTGAGTGAATTACAAATTGAAAATTTGGAATTTGGGCTTCAAGAAGAGTGGTCCATGACCTAGGGCTATAACTAGTAGGGTATGGGTGTAATAACTACCGAATTAATATAAGGGGTAACTAGGGGCCCTTTGGGTAGAGAATAATGCTCGGGTAAAAATAATTGAGAAGTATAAAGGTGAATAAATTATACGGTGAGTATTCGAGAGATAAATACTACGTACTGACGATTATTATAGGTGAGAGTATATCTATACGAGTTATAATAGGTTGAGTGTATACCTATGCGAATTTATTATAGGTCGTGGGTGTGCCTATATTGAATATACATATGGTTAGGTTGTGTGTATGCCTATTATGTGCTTTTGTGTATATTAACATACCTTTGCTACTTGATATCACGGAGGTCCTGCACAGTGGGCGATTCCAACTTGACGATTTAAGTGAGGTCCGAATTTATGCCCCAGAGCATACTGCTAATAGTGGATAACTATGTGAGAGAAATAATAATGCCGACAAGTCGTTTGGGTACGTTACATATATGCGCAGCCCCAAAGACTTAGTGTTATGTTCGCCTCCAATATGTATGATTTGATTGATGGTTCGAGGAGACATTCTGAGCCGATAGTCGATGATTAGGTACGAGAGGTATTGGGACTGATAGCAGAGTACGCGAGTGCGCATCGTTATGACCTGTAAGGGAGATGCAGTTATATATATATACACTCATGGATGTTTAATCTTACTTATGTGTGAAAGTAAGGTGACTAGTTAGTGTATATCCAAATAATGCTCAATCTACTTATGTGTGATAGTAGTGAGACTATATAGTGTATATCTACAACGATGCTTAACCTACTTAGGTGTAAATAGTAAAAAATATGGATAGTGAAAATCTAAAGGAAAGTAAGTGTGAGAACTTAATATGAGGATCATAATAATAGCATAAGAGAAATCTGAATTATTAGTTGTTCGGTAATGTACTGTATGGGTGGTACGGGATAAGTTAATGAGAAACATAAGTAAAGGTTTAATGATAATTTAGGGTATATTGTAGCGTACTAAATGGGTGGTATGGGAGAGCTAGACTGGTGTATGGTTAAGTAGATGCTTAAGACCTATTTAGATTGGGGTAGCTTGACTAGGTGGGACGTTAGGTGCGCACAATAGAGGAGGGATGGGGAACTTAAGCGAGTGTACGCTGCCTAACATGTGTATCTAATAAATGTTCATTTAAATACTTGTTAAATATTTTTAAATGTTTTTTACTAGGGCTCTGACCTGTATTTGCAAAACTTTTTTCAAAATCTTTTTGGTGTCCAGCCACAGGGACGCCCAGTTTGATGATCTGTTCTAACACTTCAGTTACTTCATTCCTAGAGTAGGATGCAGTTCAGTTATTTCAGTTGGGCATGTTTCCCCTTTATCTATTTATTTTATGCACTTTATCAGACTTTGTATTTGTGAACTCAGTTTGATTTCATTAGATGGTTAGTTGGATTTTGTATGGAGATCCGATAGTTTATTCGGTACCATTTTATTTCAGTTATTTATCTGGTGTTTAGTTCAGAATTTTTTACTGCATGGATGGTTTGATTATGGTGATTATTTCACTTGTGTCTGTTTAATAAAAAGATAAAATTTGGCATCAGCTTTTTGAATACTAGGTGGTTAGTTAAATTTTAAAAAGTTTTCAACAGTGATGCTAAGAATGAACCAGATAAGATTTATGTTTTAATTGGATGATGGAATAATCACCCGGTATTTTATTACGGGGTGACACAGATGGTATTAGAGCATTAGGTTCCAGTGTTCATAGGAACTGTGCGACTTTTCTACGTTTCAGCTTAGCGTTATTTAATGTAGAGCCTTATGATTTGATTTTTGTATTCTTTTATGTGCACTTATTTACGTTCTTCTTATATTATAGATGTATGAACTGTGAACTCATACAACTCGTTTTTAAATTTGCATATGTTACCTAAGAGAGGACGTTAAGCTAGTGCGGTAGTAAGAGATGAGGTGAGAGAGGCTCAACAAAAGCAGGAGATACCTCAACCACAACCACCATCGGGAGTGATGATGAATGCACAAGTGATTGAGATCGTGGCATATGTAGTTAAGGCGATAATGACCGCAACGACATTTTTTGCAGAATTAGACACAGTCGTTAGTGGCACCCGACGTTCAGGGCCTCCCAGGGCTGTCCGATTGGCAGGGGAAAGAGAAGCATTTTAGAGGGGTCACCCACCAGATTTTTAGGGTGATTCAGATGTAGTAGTGAAAGTAAGGAGACTAGATAGTGTATATCTAAACAATGCTTAATCTACTTATATATGATAGTAGTGAGACTAGATTGTGTATATCTACAACGATGCTTAACCTACTTAAGTGTAAATAATAGAAAATATGGATTGTGAAAATCTAAAGGAAAGTATATGTGTGAACTTAACATCAGGATCATAATAACGCAAGATAAATATTAATTATTAGTTGTTCGGTAAAGTACTGTATGGGCGGTATGGGGTATGTTAATGAGAAACTTAAATAAAGGCTTAATGATAATTTAGGGTATACTGTAGTGTACTGTGTGGACTGTACGGGAGAGCTAGACTGGTGTATGGTTACTTAGATGCTTAAGACCTAGTTAGATTGGGATAACTTGACTAGGTGGGACATTAGGTGCGCACTATAAAGGAGATGTGAGGAATTCAAGTGAGTGTACGCAGCCTAACATGTGTATCTAATAACTGCTCATTTAAACTAAAATTTAAATACTTGCTAAATATTTTCAAATGGTTTTTACTTGGGCCTTGACCCATACTTGCAAAACTTTTTCCAAAACCTTTTAGGTATCCAGCCACAGGGACACCCGGTTTGATGATCTGTTTTTGGGATACGTAGTTGCAGCACGTGTGGATGCTTGCAAGATTTGGACTTAGACGCTTCAGTTACTTCATTCCTAGAGTAGAGTGCAGTTCAGTTATTTTAGTTGGGCATGTCACCGCTTTAATTATTTATTTTATGCACTTTATCAGACTTTGTATTTGTGAACTCAGTTTGATTTCATAAGATGGTTAGTTGGATTTTATATTGAGAACTGATAGTTTATTTGGTACCATTTTATTTCAGTTATTTATCTGGTGTTTAGTTCAGATTGTTTTACTACATGGATGGTTTGGTTATGATGATTATTTCACTTGTGTTGTTGTTTAATAAAAAGAAAAAATTTGGCATCAGCTTTTTGAATACTGGGTGGTTAGTTATATTTTAAAAAGTTTTCGACAGTGATGCTAAGAATGAACCAAATGAGATTCCTATTTTAATTGGATGAAGGACTGATCACCCAGTATTTAATTAGGCACGGTGTGACAAAAAACCTAAACAATTTTCCTATTCTCTACAACAAATTAGGCGGCCGAGAGACACAACCTCACAACACACACAAGGTAATATTCCTATCCTATTTTATTTTTTGGCCTCCCCCTTCGACCTTTGGTTCCCTGCTCTGACCTCTGCTGGTTTGTCCCTCCCTCACACAAGACACACTCACACACAAAAGATGCAGTGTGTCTGACGGTGAATATCTTTGTTAAATATATATATATATATATATAATGTACAAAATGACCAATATAATCTAACCCACCCACTTATGAGTAACCGATTTTTTTTAAACACAACCATATTGTGTCTATCTATCTATATATAATGTAAACAATAGTTCCACAAACCCTAGATTTAATAGAAAAATAGAGACATAATATATTAATTTGTTGTAATAAAAATTTTCATTTGTTAGTTTTTATACAAGGCAGGTCTCAGTGTAAGTGTTCTCTTTTCTTTCCCCATATCATATCATATTATATCTCACCAATTTATGGATCTCTTTCTATTTTTTATTCAGCTGCCCACATTTTTTGTTCAATGAGTTTTGATCTGTAATTTTATCTATCAATCTCATTATAACTTTACATTTTTTGTGCAATGTGGACAAGTGTGCTTTAAAGAAAGAATAATTTTTAAACTATTTGAAAAGAAAGGAGAATGTTGAATTGATGAATGATTTGGATTGATACTTGCATGATGATATAGATGCTCTTGATGATCAAAATTTTGATGTTTTGACTTAGTGGAATGGAAAGATTCCAACATACCATGCACTTACATTGATGATACATGATATCTTAGCCATTACTTTGACATTGGTGACTTTCGAGTGTGTTTTTAGTACAAGTAAAAGAATCCTTGATCCGTTTTTTATCTCTTTGACACCAAAAATAGTGAAATGTTTAGCATACGCCCAAGATTGGATTAGAAGGTCCACAACTATTGAAATTGAATAATCACACGAGGCACTTGAAAGCATTGAAGCTTGAATGTATTTTATATTCATAAGTTGTAAGTTGACTTATTTTATTTACTTATTGATTCATATTTATCGATATTGATATATATTTTATGTTTATTTTTTGTTATTGTGCTAGTAGGTGTAATGGATGAGTTCAATGGCTTGAACATTGGTTCGGATTGATCGACATTGATATTTTGAAGCATGAGGTATTTTTTGTTGTTGTTGTTGTGTATGTAGGAATAATGTTGTTTTTAAAAAATTTCTACCGCTATTTTAAGGCTGTTTTTAGGATTTTTTAATTATTATTTTAGTGGGACTATTTAGTATTATTTGCAGGGCTATCTTTTACTATTTTAAGGTTGTTTTAGGGTTTTTTATGCCTTTTTAATGTTGTTTCTAATGATTTCTAGTGTTGCTTTAGTGCTATTTTAGTATTGTTTTTCTTACTATTTAGTGATGTTTTAGTGTTTTTTTTACTATTTTAGGGCTATTTTAGGGCTATTTTTGCGAATATTTTAATGTTGTTTTAGGGTTGTTCTTTAAGGCTTTTTAATACTTTTACTGTTGTGTCGGTGCTTTTTTTTTTTTTACTATTTTAGTGTTGTTTTAGGGGTGCTTTTTTTTTAATACTTTTTAGTGTTGTTTAGGTTCTATATTTTTTTACTATTTTAGTGTTGTTTTTAGGAGTGTTTTTGCTTACTATTTACTGTTGTTTTTAAGTTTTTTTTTGAATATTTTAATATCGTTTTATGATTTTTTTAGTGTTGTTTTTAATGCTTTTTGGTTCTATTTTTAGGAATGTTTTTCTAAGTTTTTTTTAATATTATTTTTTCTTTTATATTAATTTATAGGTGAAGTGAAAAAAATGGAGGCAAAAGAGAAGAATTGAGAGAAGAATGAAGAGACAAGTACTGATATGATAGAACAAAAAATTGTAGCTTAGTTTTCACGGTGGTGTTGTTTTATTTTACCATTGTATTGTAACTTTTAATTTGGAGCATTATGTGTATGAATATGGAATGGACACAATTCATTATGCAATTTAGTTTATGCTTTATGATCATTTTATTTTCAGTGCAACTTATATTGTATTTTACTTTTAAGTAATGCATCTAACCACTGCAAGAATAATATCATTTCGTAGCAAATTTTTTAGTAGCCAATCATTTATTGCCACTAAAAAGTATATTTTGTTGCCAAATTTATGCTTATCACTAAAAGACAATGCATTAGTGGCAACAAATTAAAATCGCCACTAATTTTACCACTAAATGTTAAATGAAAAGAATTAGACATTTAGCGGGAACACAAAATTCTAATTAGTTGAAAGCTTAAAATATTTACAACTAATGTATGTTCATTGGTAGAAAATATTATACTTTGCCACAAACCACATTTCAGATACACTTCATTTACCCTCCAAAATTCATGTCTAAAAAAATATTTAGGAGCATTCCCTCCAAACTACACCAAAAATGTAACATCTCCCATCCATCCCCCCAAATCCTCTTCATCTTCCATTCATCCCCCAAATCGATTATCCATGTGCTATTTACCTCTTGCTACGAGCTACTATAAAAAAAATCCATTAGCCAGGTACGAGTCTAATTTTTTCTAATTCATTAGACGGTTTGAGTTGCGATTTTGCTTTGGTTTTGGTTTTAGCAGCCGCGGTTTTGATTTGGTCTTGTTTGGGTTTTAGCTGGTGCGATTTTTATCCTTATTTGGTATCTATTACACTGCCCACGTGGGATGAGGTTCTGACAAACCCCATTCATTATACTCCTAGCATCTTTATGGTCAACTATTTCGTCCGTTTTCTGTTTCACTTAAAATCACCACATCACGAGTTATCATGTTGGGTTGGGACATTTGATTATTCTTCGAGTTGGTTCACAATTCCAACTATATTTTTGGTTTAAAAAAAATAATAGCCCGATTTGATTTGCTCCATTTTGAGGTGCGATTTTGCTCCTGATTTGGTCCTGTTTGATTTGCTCTAGTTTGGGTTTTAACAGGTGCGATCTTTCTCCTAATTTGGGCTGGTTTGATTTTCTCCAATTTGAGTTTGGTCCGGTTTGATTTGCTCTGGTTTGATTTTTCTCTAGTTTGATTTTTCTTTAGTCTGATTTGCTAAAGGTGCGTTATCTTTTGACATAGTTTTGTGTTTTAGAAAATTTTCTAGTGTTTAGTGATGATATTTTTAATTTTAGAAATTTTTCTAGTGTTTAGTGATGATAGTTTTAATTTTAGTTTAGCTAGTATTACAAATTAAATTAGGTTCATTACAATAATGTGATGATTGAGTTAAAATATTTTAATTTTTGTTTATCAATGTCATAAATTAGAATGACTCTTCATCTTTATTATTATCATTATTTTAGGAAGAATGCAAAATTAACCCAAAAGTTAGGGCTCATTTTCAATTCAATCTAACCCACTAACAATTCATGCTAAGTGTGTGAGGTGAATGAGGAGGTGCGTGAGGTGAATGAGGAGGTGCCTATTTCAATTATAAGTAAAAATTATTTCAACATGTAAAGTTATGAACCAATAATAACAATAATAAAGATATGAAACATTGGCCCATGTAAGCATTTGCAGAAAGCTGTTTATGTGAAGTTTTTTGGGGGTATAACAGATTCTTCATTGGGTGAAGCAATGAATCTCGTTTTAGGTGAATGCTCTGATGTTCTATTTGGTTTATACTTGCATGCTTCAATTGGTGTTCCATTAAGTAACTGTGAAACATGAATGAAATATACTATTACAGATTGAATTAGGTTCATTGTAATAATGTGATGATTGAGTTAAAATATTTTAATTTTTGTTTACCACTGTCATAAATTATAGTTACTCTTCATCTATATTATTATAATTATTTTAGGAAGAATGAAAAATTAACCCAAAAGTTAGGGCTCATTTGCAGTTCAATCAAACCCATCGATAATTCATGCTAAGTGTATGAATCACATAATGTCAATTCCTTTCCTAATTAGTATGTGTATGTGTCACACACGCCTCACATGAGAATCGTGTTTTGGGAATCATGGTTTGTAGGTATTTCTCTCATTATTTCGAAAAACTCTTGGCCCATCGAGGAAGTGTGTGAGGTGAATGAGGAGGTGCCTATTTGAATTATAAGTAAATATTATGAAATAATAATAACAATAATAAAGATATGAAACATTGAATTGCATAAGCAATAATAACAATTTCTATTTGAATTATAAGTTTATTATTTTTTGCTGATGCATTTTTTTATCGTGTGATATAGGGTCATTGGGATGGATAAGAGCTGGATGAATCAACCAAATAGACCTAGTAGTACGTATCGAGATGTTGTTAAACAATTTCTTGATTTTTCCTTTACAAATGTTGAGACAAATGGTAATATTAAGTGTCCATGCAAGAAATGTAATAACTTTTATCGGATGAGTGTCTAGAGTCATCTGATTATACATGGCATTATGTCGAGTTATACTAGGTGGATATATCACGGGGAACCATTGTTGTCACCCAATGACAATGCTTATGATTATAATGAACATGCATTTGAAGTTGGAGATGATAGTATAGGGAAAGAAGATAATGCGAGAGATGGGTATGAGCAAGATGACATGGAGGGAATGTTACCTAATATGTTTACTGGTTCCTACAACAATGACATGCTAGGAAATGAATTTGATAGAGATGCTACTTAAGGCAATGAGGGTGATGGGGAAACGTTTGATAGATTAGCAAGGGATGCACAACAAAATTTGTATTTGGGTTGTGATAAGTTGTCAAAATTATCATTCATTGTTGAGCTACTCCATTTGGAGTCGATGAACAATTGGAGTGAAAAATCCGTTAACGCGCTTCTCGAACTTTTTAAGAAATCACTTCCGGATGATGCCCACATCTCGAAGTCATTTTATGAGGCGGAGAAAATAGTTCGAGACTTGGGTTTAGACTATGTAAAGAATGATGTTTGCAAAAATGACTGCATTCTTTTTTGGGAACCAAATGAAAAAGAAACTGAATTCCCAACGTGTGAAGAGTCGAGATGGAAAATTGAGAAAGGAAATGGCGTGAATATCCCCTATAAAGTCTTGCGCTATTTTTCACTCAAACCCAGGTTACAGTGTTTATTTATAAATAAGGATATAGCTTGAGAGATGAGGTGGCATAAAGAAAAGCGTGTTGAGGAGGCTAATGTTTTGAGACATCCGACTGATGGGGAAGCTTGGAAAAAATTTGACTAGATAAACGAGTCATTTGCGAGAGATGCTTGTAATGTCAAGCTTTGTCTCTCTAGTGATAGATTTAATCCATTTTTAATATGAGTAGCAAACATAGCACATGGCCGGTTGTTCTTGTACCGTGTAATTTAGCACCTTGGAGATGTGTGAAAGAACCATTCTTCATGTTATCGCTACTTATACCAGGTCCTAAGTCTCCTGGAAATGACATGGATGTGTTTCTTTAACCTTTAATTAAAGAGTTAAAAGAGTTGTGGGAAGATGGGATTCAAACATATGATGCCTCCATATGGAATAACTTTCAGTTACGTGCAACACTTATGTGGACTATCAATGATTTTTTGGCGTATGCTAACTTATCGGGTTGGAGCACAAAGGGAAAATTAGCTTGCCCGGTGTGAAATAAAGAGACACATTCCTTGCGTTTAAGAAATGGACATAAGACATTCTACATGGTTCATCATCGTTTCTTGCCGATGAATCATAAATGGCGAGAAAATATGTATTCTTTTTATGGTAAGAAGGAGTATCGGGAACGACCAAAAGAGCTTAGTACTACTGAGATTTTTGCTCAATTGGAGAAAATTAGACCTCAAGTGCATGGTAAAGCTTCTAAAAAGAGGAGTCGTGACGCATACGAGTTGAATTGGTACAAACTTAGTATATTTTTTGAGTTGCCTTACTGGAAATATCTTAAAATACGTCACAATTTAGATGTTATGCGCATTGAGAGAAATGTATGAGAAAGCATTTTAGGAACACTGCTAAACAATAATGGAAAAATGAAAAACACTATTAAGTCTCGGTTAGATTTGAAAGAAATGCGCATATGCAAAGACCTGCATCCATACAAAAAGGGATATAAATGGGTGATTCCTCCTACTTTCTACACTTTGTCCAAGGAAGAGAAGAGGACTTTATGTGAGTTTTGGCAATCGTTGAAGTTTTCAGATGGATATGCGTCCAACATTTCTCGATGTGTGGATGCCGAGGAATGCAAGATTTAGGGGATGAAAGGTCATGATTCCCACATTTTTTACAAGGCTTACTATCGCTTGCAATTCATGGTCATCTTCGAAAGGAAGTTTGTGAATCGTTAATTGATCTCGGGTTATTCTTTAAGGAGTTGTGTTCGAAAACCTTGCGAGTTGATGTTTTGGAGAGGCTTCGGGAGAAACTTGCTATAGCCATGTGTAAACTTGAAAGGATATTCCCGCCGTCATTTTTTGATTTTATGGTTCACTTATCGATTCACCTTGCAAGAGAGGCTCTTCTTGGTGGGCCAGTGCACTATCGATGGATGTATCCATTTGAAAGGTAAATACATTAAAACAAGTATTATATAATTATTTTCAAAAAATTTATTTTTCTTATGTTTGTTACTTTTAATATATATATATGCACACTTTAAAACTTACCATGGGAAATAAAGCATGGCAGAAGGCTTAATAGCGGAGGCTTACATTCTAAATGAATGATTAACATTTTGCTCGATGTATCTAGGCGGCGTTGAGACAAAATTCAACCGCACTGAGCGGAATTGTGATGGTGATGATGATTAATAAGGTTTATCAATTTTTCGGTATAATGGTCGTTTACTTGGAAAAGAAGATTATCAATACCTTGGGCAGAGTGCATGAACAACTTCTTCTTTATACGTGTTAGATAATTGTGATGAGATATAAGAATTTATCAAGTATGTCTATCTATATTATTCTTCACTTTTTCTTTTATTAACGAGAGTTGTTTTCTAATTTAATGCATTCATGTATGTTAGTGAGCATAATGATCTATTTAAGGCCGAAAGTAACATAAATGCTGGAAAGAGACACGCTAAGAGATTTCCTGAATGGTTTAAAAATCGCATAAGTAGTTCGATATGTAATTTATCATGCAAATAAAAAATTCTTATAATTTCTTACTCTAACATTTATTTATAAAAAATAATCAGGTGACAAAAATGGAGCGTGAGTCCCCCGACCATGTTAATAAGAAACTTTGCACTTTATCTTGGGGTCCCAATCGACGGGTGAAACATTACAAAGGTTGTTTGATTAATGACTATAGGTTTCACACCAAAGATCATGAACATTTAAAAAAAAAACTCAAAATAGTGGAATTGTTATAGTGGGTGAATATGAACAAAAAGATATTGATTTTTACTGTGAGTTGGTTGATATTATAGAGTTAGAATACATTAGAGATAATCATGTTGTTATCTTTAAGTGTAATTGGTGGGATCTTGGAAAAAAGAAGGATGTATATGGAAGAAAGATGAGTATGGTTTTATTAGTTTGAACACTACTAATACTTCGCACAAAACTCAACCCTTTCTTCTAGCTTATCAAGAAAATAAAGTCTTTTATGTGTCAGATATTAAGTTAAAAAACGATTGGAAAGTTGAGAATACCCTAAGAGATGAGTTTGATATTCCTGAAAATAAAGAAGTTGAGTAGTTGGCAATGGATGAAGAACCATACCAACAATTTGAGAATAATATCGTAGATGATGAAACAATGGATATTGATGAAGAAATCCTTTCATTAAGAAGGAATGACATACCAGAAATAGAAGTCCATATAAGTAATGATGAAGATAAAATATTAACAAATTATGGGGATGGTGGGGATGATTACCTTACAGGTAGAGAGGATGATTGTGATGATATTAATGATGATGATAGAGATGTTGGTGATTTTAGTGATGATGACGGGGATAAATATGTTGATCACTTATGATGGTCTGCGATATTTTTTTTTCTCTTTTAAATAACCTTAAATGTTTTAATTTATTTATGTAACAATAATGTTGCAGTATAATTCACTTCTGAAGTCTTACTCTATCTAGTTGCATATCTTTGTATTATTGTAATAGGTGTATAATAACGATCACACAATTGAGAAACAAGGGCTTAATAGGATTCAAGATAACCTAGACACAATGAAGGAGATGGGATTGCATAGAGAGGCTAAATTTTATATGGTTGGTTCTAAGAGGGATAAGATTGATATGAAGGGTAAAAAAAAAGAGGATGATTAAGATAAAGAATATATCCCATCGGGAAGATATGAGATATTATCGAATTTGAGAGAAAAGGAGGATGATGAATACTATGATGCATATCCATTAGGTTTGTTAATTGTCCTTATCACTTTCAAATATATTAATATGATATGATGGTGATATTATATGGGTTTCATGTGGAAAAATGATTCTTAACATTATTAATGTTTCAAATATTTTTAGCATACAATATTACCATTAATTAGGTATATCCATTAATTATGATTTTATCTTATGTTGTTGGTTTCTTATTTAGTTATGCCTGGATCCGGTCGTGCACGTTCCCTAAAATCTTCTATTTGTCAAGGATACGCACATGAACCCATACGTCCTCCTTCCTAGTCAATTATTCTAAATGTCTCCAACACTTCGACTGTCGTTACATCTGATGTTAACGATGATGGTATGATTTTTATATTATTATTTAGTTATTTGTTATTATGTTAATCCATGCCATGATTATTATAGGTCATAGAGGAACACACATGTCACGGTCTGTGATAGAGTCTAATCAAGCTCATTTTTAATCTAATCATCCATTGGTAGGAAACTCTCTCAACACCATTTCATCAGGTGTTAACATTGGCGAAGGTATAAAGCAATTATTTTTTAACTTTACGTCAACACTTGTTTACCCGAAATAGTGATGCTTGATTAGATCGTGCGACCCCGAGTCCTTCCGTGTATTAAGGATGCACACAAGAACCCATACGTCATCCTTCCCAGTCAATTATTCCAAATGTCTCCAACATGCCTAACTCGATCGTATCTGGTGTTAACATAGAAGGTATTTTACTTGCATGTTATGATTTGTATGCACTTGCTGCGATTTATATGTACTTGCATGTGTCCTAAATTACTTTGGGTCTATATGTCTTTGAGAGGGAATGGCTGGTACAATCCCCTGTTTTTAAAAAATTAGTTTTCCCCTCTAACCTCCTTGATATAAAAACATACAGTTAAGCTGAATAGGTTTCTTAAAATTTAAGTCCCCATCTTTAAACCATTTTAAATTGGACTTTTTCTTCCAATAGGTTTCTTTAGTCTTCATTGGTTTCTTGCAAATTACATATGTTCATCTTACTGGGACCTTTCTCAAACATAATTTCCTAGAAGCACGGAGTGTTCAAACAACTTAGATTAGTCCCACTAGAGGCGTTGGAGCCTCTTTAAGGGTCATTCAGGCACCATTTCAAAAATTCACCCCCGAAAACCTTATTCTCACCTAAAACATTCCTTTACTTATCATTTCGTTAAGTTACGGCCATTAAATCATATGAAGAGTTAATGTAGACACCCCATTACGTTATCCCTTAACTCTCCTTAGGTCCCTAGTACCTCCCTTCATCACTATAAACCCAGGTCACGTCCCGAGTACTGACCTGGAAGCCATCGGGCACCCCCTGACTCAGTTTGACCCAAAAGTCAAACTCCTCATCTAAATAGAGACTCAATGAATCTTCGAAGGGCACTGAATACCCTTTCCAATGGTCCGCCTCGTGCGCGATTCCGACTTACCATGCGGACGAACGCGCCATTTGGGTCCAAAACCTGACCTAAAGGCCACCGGGCGCTCCCGGGCTCTATTTGACCTATATCAACTCTTAATCTCGACCGAGGCTGAATGAATCTTCGAAGGTCACTGAATACCTTTTCCAACGGTCCGTCCCGTGCGCAATTCCGACTTTCCATGCGGACGAACGATCCTTTTGACTCCGGGAAGCCACCGGGCATTTCCCGGGCCCGATTGACCAAAGTAAACTCCCCAAACCGGGTCAAACTCATTGGAATGTAGAAATAAATCTCCTAACCTTTCCAACGGTATACCCCGTGTGCGATTCGGACTTACCATGCGGACGAACGTGTCGTTTGTGTCCGCGCGATTCCCCGTCCAATGGACCGACAAATGCTTCCAAGCCACATTTGACACAAAGTCAACTCCCGAACTCAGTAGCGGTCCAAAGGACTTTCGAAGATCTCTGAAATATCTTTCCAACGGTATGCCCCGTGCGCGATTCTGACCAACGGTTTGCCCTCGGTGGCCAATTTTCTGAAAAAGCCTGAGGCGCACTGCCAAATGGCAGGTCCCAGATCCTGTCATCGGCACCTACCGATAGGAAGTGCCATGATAGGGATGATCGGCAGTCCCCTGGGGTTATAAAAGGAGGCCTTGGTTGGAAATACCAAGGAATGGTGGGTGGACACTGGAGCCACACGACACATTTGTGCAAACAAATGGATGTTCTCCACCTATAAGCCTTTGGAAAATGAGGAGAACCTTTTTATGGGAAATTCTTCCACTTCTAAGGTGGTGGGACAAGGAAAGATTGCTTTGAAAATGACTTCTGGAAAGGAACTTACTCTCAACAATGTTCTTCACGTGCCTGATATCCGAAAAAATCTGATTTCGGGATCTCTCCTTACTAAGAATGGTTTCAAGCTTGTGTTTGTGTCGGATCGCTTTGTGTTGTCTAAAAATGACATGTATGTAGGAAAGGGCTACCTAAATGAGGGGCTCTTTAAATTGAATGTTCTTACTGTAACCCCTAAAACATCTGTTTCTATGAATGAAGTTGCTAGTTCTTCTTATTTGATTGAGTCATCTCACACATCCTAATATACTTTTTATTTAGTATTATTTCACATCTCTTATTTTCATATAAATAAAAACTCCAAAACAAGAAAAAGTGGGTTCGCTCATAAATTCCAAGTAGGGATTCTCACACTTTTTCCACATTTTTCTCACAACTAAAACACCTTTTCTACACACACACACACACTTACAAATAAGAGATCCCACATTTGGATTTATGGGATAAACCCCACCCCTTTGCTTTGTATGCGAACTACCTGGACTTCGATGCCTTTATAGGCTACGTAGGCGTCTCGGGGTAAAACTCGAGACTCGAGTCCTTTCTCTCACTTTTTCTCTAAATCCAGTTTTTTTATATTATATATATACTTAGTCTTAGTGACACATTACTCCATGTGCGTTATCGTTCCCTTATAGCGATCAACGTAGGAGTAACCGCATAAATCTTATTTTTTTAATATTATTTTTATAATCTTCCTATGGATAACTCGCTTTATCTTTTCCATGATACAAGCCGAGGATTCCCATCTCCATTCTATATATATACACATGCACACATCTCACGGGGGGAAACATAAAGGAAAATAGCAAATATCCATGAGAGACCGAAAGGGCAGAATGGGTGCCTAACACCTTCCCATTTCGTAACTAAGCCTCCGAACCCTTTTCGAATCATTTTGGTTTCGCACGCACCAGTATGTCTTTGGATGCCATCCTTCGGGGTGGCTTCCTCTTTTTCATTTGTCTGTTTTTAGTAAAATAGACTGGCGACTCTGAATCTCTCTACATTTTTCACACCTCACAAAATCGACGTCGGCCGAAGCGCTCTGCCGAGAGGGGATGCGTGGGACCCGAAGGATTCCTCCTCCCTCCGCGGCGGGGATCGACGGGGATGGCCACAGTGGCGACTCTGCTGGGGATTTTTATTTATTTTTTAGGGCTTGACTCTATTTACATGGATGCTATATTTGTTTATGCTTCCCCCCCCCCATATCTGCATGTTCCCCTTTCTCACATGTATATCCCATGCTTATGCTTACGTTCACACGCTTGTAGAAAATCCTCCATGTACACCTCACACCACGTACACCTAGGATCACGTATATCCCCATGTTGCACGCTTCACCTATCCATACTTGGCGTACCTTTTGGGGTACTTGTACTTTGTTCCCGGTTTGACATAATCAAAGAAAGGCATGCTCATCATAAGCTACTAATAAGAGAATCATGCATGATTCACACGACATCACAAAAGAGCATTGATATTGACCAAATTTTACCCAGTAACTGGAGGGTCACTTCGTGATGGGCGCTGGTTCGGCAAGTCGCAGTTAGCCTAAGCGATATGACTCTCACCTTCCATTGGCCCAGTACCTTCGACGTATATCGAACGGTTACGCCGCATCGTACCACTTGACCGAAGTCATGACGGGAGGTATATCGCAGGGAATTCATTCACGTACGCCGAGTATATCGAATTCGCTCTCACACGTACCATCCTCACGAGGTATATGGTGAGGCAATTCACGTACACTCAGGTATATCAAATGGCTTGTCCACACGTACCGATTGCCCGCAAGAGCAAGACGTATATCGTGGAAGTCACGCCAAAGGGGGGAACCCATGCCGATTCACCCAACCAACTGCATACCTGCATATAGGTGTCAAACCTAGGACACGCACTTTAGATTGCCGGTTTCGACCCGAAACTCTGCCGAAATTCTAGGTCGATCTTCCGCCCAATTTTCGCGCATTTTTAAAAAGGGACTCTGTCCGCGAGCCTGGTTACAATTCCCAAACCATAGCTTTGCATATATTAAAACCCCACTTTTCCAGGCTCAGGTCTCGTCCGGCATTGCATTTAGGAGAATCAAATACAAGTGAGAACATAATAATCATAATAATCATGCTGAGTTCCGTCTCCAAAAACATTTCTCCCTTCCTTATCAAAAATCCAAAAAACATTTCTCCCTTTCTTATAAAAAATCCAAAAACATTTCTCCCTTTTTATCAAAAATCCAAAAAAAGTTCCTTCCCTTTTCTCAAAAATAAATCTCATCCTACGCCTTCTCAGGTTGACCGCATACCCTTGGCCTGGCTCCCTATTGGCTTAGGTCTTCAGTCAAATCACCTCGGAGTTTCGTCCGTTCCTCTACTACTTCTTTCGAGTCCGGAATCCATCCATCTTCCATGTAGAATGCGGATCAAGCACCACTCATACAACCAGACCTGCTGACAGTCCTAGCTCAGCTCGTGGCCAAGATTGACTACCTCCAAGCTGAGGTCCGAGAAATGAAACGAAACCAAGGTCCTATTACTCAAGAACCCGAGGACCTGTTCCCTCGTGCTATGGGTCTACCCGAGCCTATCTGGGTCCCGGAATAATATCAGCACGCTCCGTGTGCTCCTCCTGCTAATGGGCCGCCGCCTGCCCAGCTTCTAATGCCAAAAAATACCGAGCCTATGGCTAACTTGCTTCTAGTTGTTGATCCAAAGGAGGAGGAGTTGAACAAAGTCAAAGAGGATCTCAAGATGCTCACCAAGAAGTTTGACCAAGTCTGGATCTCTGGGAATTACATGGACTACACCCATATGTCTCCTTATCCTAAATCAAGGTTACCCGAGAAGTTCAAAATGCCAAATATCGAGAAATTTGGAGGGAGTGGTACCCCGATTGTTCATCTTCGCAGTTACCATCGTTCCATGACTCTACTAGGGGCTTCGGAAGAAGTGATGGCCTAATTGTTTCAGTAAACTATGAAAGACAGTGCTCTCCGATGGTTTTTATCTCTTGAGGAATCCAGAATCCGTAGCTGGGAGGATATAGCCCGAGAATTCATGTCGCAGTACAAATACAACGAAGAGCTTGAGGTCACCCGCCATGATTTAGAGTAGATCAAACAGAACTCCGGAGAATCAGTCAGTAACTTTATAGCCCGATGGAGGGAAAAAGCGGCTACCATGACCAATCGGCCGTCTGAATAAGAACAAGTCAGCATAGTGAAGAAGAATTTCTTGCCCCATGTCCGAGCAACCATGGGAGGAAAGTACTACCCCCATTTTCGAGCTCTCAGAGAAGTAGGAGTAGAAATCGAAGAGGGCCTTGCCAAAACAGAAGTTGAACCAAAGAAGGTGTCCCGACAGTTCACCCTTAGAAAATATGACAAGCCTGTCAGTGCCGCAATCTCAACCATCAACAACATCTCTCAACCAACCACATCATGGGCACCGAAAAGCTGCCCTGCTCCCGTCCGAAGGGAATACACTGAGCTCCATGCTCCCCTCTACAAAGTTTACCAAGCCCTATTAAGTCGAAACCTTATAAAACCCCTGGATCCACGTCCATTACCCAATCCACTTCCCAGGAATTTTAAGACCGATGCTCATTGCGCCTTTCACCAAATAGCTGGCCATACCACCGACCAATGCTTCCACCTTCGAAACATAATCCAAGATCTCATTGATAGGGGTACTATCTCCCCACCAGCCAATCCTAAACCAAACACTACTCATAACCCACTCCCAAATCACACCAATGCCATCTTCTTAGAAGGAAACCCATATTTCGATCCATCAACTCAAATCACACCCTTATACCCTTCTATACCCCTTCAACTTTGCCCATATTTCCTCCTACACCCTATTAACCCCGCTGATCAGGCGCTGTCACTCCTTACTAGAGCGTGCATCACTGTCCGGACCTGTTTTAAAAGTGGAGGTATGGAATTGTCAGAGGTGTTAAACCAACTCCTAGAGTTCAGGCTGAAATTTCCCTCACAGATGATTATCGACTGCCAGAGGTTTAGTACGTTATTTTTGGAAGCATGGAAATGGGCTCGAGAATCAGATAGGTGGATGGTACCAACTGATGAAATCTACTTAGATGATGTTGTCCGGATCATGACGGAACCATTCAGGCAAACCAACAACATTTACAGTATCACCGAGTTACTTGAAACTTTAAAGCTACAAGGGCACCTGGTCCCTTCACCCTTACACATCCCCACAGAATGGGAAGACCTATATGAAGAAGTCGTTGAAGTTATGGAATGCATTAACTTCATAAGGGAAAATAGAATTATTGCCACCAAATGTGGGGGAAGAATTCGAAGTTTCAAATGAAGAACAAGCTTCAGGAGGAAATGGCCCAATAGCTGACTTATGTGGGATGATATCATTTGAGGAACTCCTCGGAGAAATAGATAAGGTGGCAGAACAACCTGAGATTAATGAGGAAATTGGATTTAAGTTTTTCCCTTCTTCAGTAAATCACATGACTAGAGTCCAAACTCGCTACCAACCAATGATAAGGGGAAGGGCGTTGAAGACCTTCCTATGCCAGAAATGACCCTCGAGGAGAGCAAGATCCTCGATCAATTGAAGAAAACTCAAGCTAACATCACTCTGTGGGGGATTTTCATGTTTTCCCAGCTACACAGAAATGCTTTGATCAAATTGCTCACTGGACCCATAGCTCCTCCATCTACCACACCGGAAGAAGCGGTGAACCTGGTCGGATCCTTGACCTCTACCCGAATGCTGTCCTTTTATGAAGAAAAAATTCCCAAAATTGGGCCAAATCACAATCATGCACTCAACATCTCCGTCGAAGTTATGGGGAAGGTTGTACCACTCTCTCTCATTGACAATGGTTTCGCTTTGAATGTCTGCCCGCTGAGAACCTTCAAATGTTTAGGTCTGAAAGAAAGTGACCTCGCTCCAACATCCGCTGTCGTGCGTGCCTACGATAATACCCGCCGTGAGGTGATGGGATCCATAAAAATTGTAATAGGGGTTGGACCTATAAACCCTGTCGTCGAATTCCAAGCCATCAATATCCCAACCTGTTTTAACCTGTTGCTCGGACGACCCTGGCTCCATAGTATAAAGGGTGTCTCTTCCTCATTCCATCAGAAACTGAAGTTCTTCGCCGATGGGCGAGTCATCACCATCTTGGGTGACGACGATAATGCCGAGGGTGCAAGCACCAGTAGTCCAATTCTTGAGATACAATACGGGTCAAATGATATGCTCCTATCAGGTTTTCGAGTTGAACCATCCCTACTCCCGGCAGGGGACGGTTTCAAAGAAAGGGTTTGTCCCGAATATGACCCTCATGGCAATGTCAATGTGATTAAGATGTTCAGAAACATGCACTTCATGCCCGGACTGGGGCTGGGACAAAGGCAGGAGGGGATACTTGAGCCCATCGAACTGAAGAAAGCTTTCCCTCCTTGCGGCTTGGGATATCAACCATCAGAACCAGAACTCAGAATGATCCGCCAGACTCGATCAAAGAGAGGGTTAGACTTCGTTCGAACTATCTCGGGAGATTCTTTAAATGGATGATTCATCAAGAAGGGCGGGGATTTCCCCTTTTGCGGTTTTCCAGAACCATGGTATGACCATACAGATAAGAAGATGAAGCCTGGAATGGAGATCTTCTTCGAAGATAACTACCCACGGGCCGAAAGTTACCAATACCAGGTGCCACCGCTTATCAAAGGTACTGAAGGAACTGAGGAAAGTGACTCCGAAGATTCCTTCAACCTGCAGACACTGAGGCTGACACTCTGCATGGTTCATTCAGGCACTACATCAAGGGACCTACCCCGTCTGATTAAAGCTGTTGATACACCTCTCCTCAACTGGCATGCTACGCCAGTTCTACCTCTTGAAATCTCCCTCTACCCCAATGTTTACCCTGTTTTATCGACTGTTGTCCATCCTTGCTCAAATGTAATCGAGACCTCTTTTGATGAGGTTCTCAATGCTGTTTTTCCTATCAATGAAATAAATGAAGATTTTGAGTATCTTGCTGTGCCTTACATTAATTGTGTGGATTTTAATCAAACTTTTGATGATGATGATTTTGCAAATGAACAATTCTTAACTGATTTAAATAAGGTTAATAATAAACAACATAACCGCGTTCAAGTTAATGAAGAAGAGACTGTTGTTATTAATCTCGGTTCTAGTAGCCAACTGCGGGAGATTAGGATAGGGGCCACCCTTGATGAGCATGAGCGCGCACAACTCGAAGAATTGCTAAGGGAGTTTGTGGATGTCTTCGCATGGTCCTACGACGATATGCCCGGTATTGATCTCGAAATAACTCATCACGAGATCCCCATTCTCCCAGATGCCAAGCCAGTTAAACAAAAGTTGAGAAAGCTCCGCACCGAATGGTCACTTAAGGTCAAAGAAGAGGTGATCAAACAGTTTAACGTGGGTTTCATTCGAGTAATCGAATATCCCACGTGGTTGGCCAACATTGTACCAGTACTAAAATCAGGAGGAAAGGTTCGAATGTGTGTGGATTACCGAGATTTAAACAAAGCTTCTCCGAAGGATGATTATCCACTACCTAACATCGACATGATCGTGGACAACACAGCCAATCATGCTCTCAAGTCATTTATCGACGGATTTGTTGGATAAAACCAAATTAAGATGCATTTCGACCACCAAGAGAAAATCGCATTCATCACCCCATGGGGAACTTTTTGCTACACCGTTATGCCATTCGGTCTCAAGAATGTTGGGGCTACCTACCAAAGGGCTGCCACAACCATCCTGCATGATCTGATCCACAAAGAGGTCGAGGTTTACGTCGATGATATGATTATCAAGTCCAAAACTAGAGAAGGTCATGTTCCCGCTCTCCGAAAGTTCTTCGAACGACTGCGGCAGTATCAGATGAAACTTAATCCACAGAAGTGCGTCTTCGGCGTTATGAAGGGAAAACTCTTAGGATTCATGATCAATGAGAAGGGGATAGAAGCAGATCCCGCCAAGCTGAAGGCCATACTTGAGATGCAGACAAGGAAGTCCGAGGCTTCCTGGGGAAATTACAATATATCAGCCAGTTCATCAGCCAGCTAACCTCCATCTATGAACAAATCTTTAAGCTCCTCCGAAAGGATTCAACCAAGGTTTGGAATGAGGCCTGCCAAGAAGCTTTTGATTGAAATCAAACAATACCTAACCCAACCTCCAGTTCTCATGCCACCACAACCTGGTCTTCCTTTGCTCTTATACCTAACCATAACAGACACTGTAGCTGGGGCTTTGCTAGCCCAGTACCTCGAGGACTCCCGCAAAGAAAGAGCCATCTATTACGCCAGTCGCAAATTGGTCGGATACGAGGTCAACTACACTGCTTTGGAAAAAGCACGTGTCGCACTTTTCTGGGTCACCCAAAAGTTGCGACATTACATGCTCGCCTTCCCCATTAAACTAGTATCCCGAATGGATCCCATCAAATACCTGCTTGAGAAACCTGCCTTGTCCAGCCGAATGGCCCGATGGTTGATGCTCCTAATTGAGTTTGATATCGTGTACGTCACATAGAAAGACGTTAAAGGAAGAGCCATCTCTGACTACCTCACTGACTACCCTATAGAAGAAGCAGATGTCTGGATCTCCGAATTCCCAGATGAAAACATCCTCTGCACCACTCAAGACCGCCTCCGATGGAAAATGTTCTTCGACGGCGCTGCCAACAAAAAGGGATATGGCATTGGGATACTTCTGGTCGCCCCAGATGACTCCCACACTCCCATCGCCATTAAATTGGATTTCCCTTGCACCAATAACATGACAGAATATGAGGCATGCACAGTGGGTCTCCAGGTCGCTCTCGAGAAAGGTATTCAATACCTCAATGTATACGGGGATTCTGCCCTTATCATCGATCAAGTGCTCAGAAAGTCGAAGGTCAAGGACGAAAAGCTTCAACCCTTTCATGCCCAATTAGAAGAGTTGGACTCCCAATTCTGAGTTATCACCTTCCATTACCTACCCCGAGCAAGGAACAACCTAGCCGATGCTCTCGCTACTTTGGCTTCCATGGTCGACATGCCCGAGGGAATAACAATGACCCCCTTCCTAGTTCAAAATTAAGACAGACCGACCCATTGCTACCATATTGAGCTTGTCTCCACTGAAGATCCCGAACTAGTCGATTGCTGATACTATGATATTTGGTGCCTCCTCAAACACGGTAGGTATCCCGAGGGTTCTAACAAGAACGACTGAGCTACCCTTCGAAGGTTGACTTCTTAGTATATCATCTACCATAAAGCACTACTCAAGAGGAATTTTGATGGAACTCATTTGCACTGTATCACAGGGGCTGAAATTGAAAAGATAATGCAGAAAATCCATAGCGGGGAATGTGGACCTCACATGAACGGTCACATGCTTGCCAAAAAGATCATCCGATAAGGCTACTACTGGACCACCATGGCCCAGTATTGCACCGCCTATGTTCGGAGGTGCTCTAAATGCCAACAGTTCTCCAATCTCCAACATCTACCTCCACGGGAATTATACAACATGACTTCTCCCTGGCCGTTCTCCACTTGGGGTATCGACATCATAGGGAAGGTTACACCAAAAGCGTCAAACGGGATGAGTTTATCCTGGTTGCCATCGATTACTTCACCAAATGGTTCAAAGCTGAGTCATACGCAGTATTAAATGCCAAGAAGGTGGCCAAATTCATCAAGAAGAATAGCATCTACCAATATGGGGTCCCGCACGAGCTAGTGTCGAATAATGGTTTGCACTTTGAGGCAGAAGTCACAGAAATAGTCAGCGAATACGGGATTCAGAGACACAAATCTTCTCCCTACCGACCTCAGACCAATGGTGCAGTTGAGGCCGCAAACAAAAACCTCAAAGCCATCATCAACAAGATGACCGAAAGTTGTAGGGATTGGGCCGACCGGATCCCCTACGCCCTCTAGGGCTATCGAACCTCAATTCGAACCTCTACTGGGGCTACCCCTTACTCCCTGGTTTACGGCATGGAGGCAGTCCTACCTGTGGAGCTAGAAATACCCTCGTTACGTATCATGCTCGAAAGCAAGGTTAGTGAAGAAGACTGGTGCCAAGGCCGTTTTGATGAGCTGACCCTCCTAGATGAACGGAGATTAAAAGGTCTTTACCACATACAAGGATACCATCGCCGAATAGCGCGATCATTCAATAAGAGAGTCAAGGACCGCGGTGTCCGAGAGGGGGATTTAGCCCTCAAATAGATAATCGAACCCATCTGGTACCCTAGAGGAAAGTTCAAACCTAATTGGAGCGGCCCGTACATTGTGAAGAAAATCTTATCCGGCGGTGCCGCCATGCTCACTGACCTAGATGGGGAAGAGATGGCTCGTCCAGTCAATCTTGACCGTCTCAAGAAGTTCTACCCCTAGTCCAAAATCTCGGCGCGCTACGACTCTTCTCATCCCCATTCTATTCTAAAAAAAAAAAAAAAAAAAACTCTCTCCATTTCCCTCTACCTAGAACTACGTGGACCTGATCCTCTGCAAAAACTATTTTCAAACTATTAAGAACTTTTTCAAACACCCCAGAGGTACGTAGGCAGCTCATACTCCTCACATGAGCACGACCCCTTCTTTTTCACAAAATACCATTCTTTTCTTACCCCCGAGAACGACAGTTCATTCTAAACATCTACTTGAACAAAAGGATTATGTATGCCTTAGCGATTGGTATAGATAATTCAAAATACAAAATTCATCGAAAGGCACAGCTGGATGATCAGAAACTAATTTATTTCATTAATAAGAAACTACAGTACGGATTACATAAGAAAAAGGAACGGATAACTCCCTTCCCCCTACTACCATAAAAACTAGACAAAATCCCTCACATCTGTTACATAAATAAACTCCCCAGGAGTCCTACCCATAGCTACCCGAAGAGCCTGCACCCTCATCATCCACGTCCTGAGGACCCCAAGTTTCTCCTGCCTGAATGGAGTGCCGCAAACACTCCATGGACCGATGAGCCTTAACCATCTTCGAAAAGACAACAACACCCCCTTCCATGGAGTCAGATAAAATAAACCACCTCCGACCGGTCTCTACTGCCAACATCTTGCTGACTACTTCCCTCCACAACCACTTCATATAATCTTTGGGGACATGTCAAACCTTCCCAAAAGACTGAGAGGGATGGGTCGACGGACGTCAATTTTCCCACAGAGATCCTAGCAACAAACGCAAACGCTCAGTCAAATCTTCTACTGGAAAGAAATTTGAGGTCCGAGGGGGCACGACCTGCGCCCAGCCAAATTGGCGCAAAAGCCGCCAAGGGAAATAAAAAGAGGTCTGTCTGAGACCAACCAACCGCACATATGAATATTTTCCTAGCTCTAGAATAGGCTACAACTGGCCCCACCAAGGCACGGACCAATACAGTCCACGAGCCTTGTACTCCACAAGCCAATTCTCCCAGTTCTCAAAATACAGGCCCATGCGGATGAAGTAGCGCGAAAAGAAGTTGAGTACAGCCGACAAAGGATATTCTGGAGGAGTCGACAAGCGAAATCTTTCAGACAACCACATGAACAGCATCACAGGGCTACCCCTCAAAAAGTTTGAACGGCCTTCTCTCCAAGCATCCAGGCGATTCAGTCTCTGCCAATATCACCGTCGCAGGATTGCGACGGTATGACATCCATGAGGTAATGGCTGCAAGTTGTGGGTCCACCTGCAATTCCCCAGTCACCAACAGCAATTTTGAAACCAGGCCCAGAACGACGGCTCCAGCATAGCCAGCATCACTTACTTCCCGCGAACGCACGGAGTGCAACACCGCCGGGAGTGAGATCATTCCTTCGGCCACCAATGACCTGGCCGCCGAAGGTGAGATATGAAGAAGCTCGGCCAATAAATTCCTAGGAGAATGGGAAAAATCAGGTAAAGCCGTGGCAACAGTAGGATTCACGCCCCGTATGGAAGAAAACTCCTCGTAGGTAGGACAAACTTCTTCCAACCCAAAGCGGAATACATGGTCTTTGGGGTACCAAAAGTGTACTGCCGCCATCAACATATTCCACTCAAAAGGTCGATTACACCACAAGAAAACTCGACGCATATTGAAGGCATCATAGTCGACATTATAAGAGCACATAGCTTCCAAGGCTTCGAGGTAGTTGAAAAACTCAATTCTACCAGGGAGAGCCATCTCACAAGACTAAAAGATGGCTGGGTATGTAAGGATGCAAAAGGTGTGAGGAAAACACTCCACCCTTCTCCCTTTTTATACTTAAAAATCCTCTCAAGGGACATAATCCCTGCAGAAATCGAAAGTAACCCTACCCCACAAGGTACTAAAGGCTGAAGAGGGTACCAATCAAAGCTTTCAATTGATGGGACTGGACTGAACTGCCGATAGGCAGGCCAGGGTGCTTGCCGATCGGCAACCCCCCATTTTTGGAAATCTCCCTTTTTCCTCTTTTGTCAAAATCAGAAAAATAAAAAATTGATATTCTCAACAGAATTTTAAAATCCCTTTTCCTCCTTATATAATTCCCTTTTTTTAAATTTCCTCCATTCCTTCTTTGTCAAATCAGAAAACTCCATAAAAATAAATTGATATTCTCAAAAGAATTTCAAGAATCCTGTTCCCTCCTTATGGCATTCCCCGTTTTGAATAAAATAACTTTCCTTTGAAAGATTTCTAAAAATATTTCTTTTTTTACGGTCTCAGCAGCAAATTAAAAAGCGCATGCATTAATTTCATCATTAAAATAAAAGATAGTCAAAAAACCGCATTGCATTGCATATATATGTTTTCTGTGTTACATCATTTGTGCAGGAAATAAAGAAAAGCCAAAAACAACGGGACTCAGCCCGAACCCACATTTCACTCCCTCTCTCTCTCTCTCTTTCAAGAATTTCCATCCCGGCGACGTGCTCTCTTTCCCCTACGGCGAGACGACACGCCCCCACTACCCGAGCCAGAGTCTCCCCCGAACGAGGCTGACGGAACCAAGCAAGAAGGAACAGGGACAGCCTCCCGAATATGGCAGTCGCCAATGATATCCAATCCCTGATGTCCCTGAGCCAAGTGGTCGGCACCCGAATTTGCTGCAAAGGAAAGGCAGAATCAGTATCAAGCAAAATAAATCAAAAAAGAGTGGAAAAGAACCGAAAGGTTTACCGCAAGATGAAGGACGTCCTATGTTAAGCCCAGCTAGTCCGGATCCATCGCAAGAGGATGATGCAGCATCGGTACTGTCCCTCCATCAGCCCGCCGGATGTTGTACGAAGGAGTGTGTAGCCGAACAAAAGGGACCTCCGAGGTCGCCGCTGCCGCAGGTGCCGACGGACCACCACCTGTGGGAAGACCCCACCGCCCGACTCAAACCAGCAGGAGGGAAAGGCAAGGCATCATGTATGCTTGGCGCCATCAAACAACTCGTCACAAAGTCCATATAATCATACGACGCGGTCGTATCAGTATACAACGCATAGGACTCGCCAATCATCGCCGTGATCCTTTCATCCTCCAACAATTATCGCTCCCGCCTCATAGAAGTAGGAGGTTGCGCGGGAGGCACCACCACCTCCTCCTTAATAATCTGACGAATCACCCTCTCCCCGAGGTACCAGGAATGGCCGAACTCATGCGCCAACAAACGCCTCATCTGCGCGTTCACCCCAGTCACCCCCGTATCCTGAATGGCGGTCCCCCAAGGATAAAAGGTCACCTGAAAATCCCCAAGCAAGCATAAGTCAATACAAAATCAGAAGAGGCAAAAAACTAAGGCTGAAATGGAAAGAGTCTTACCCTACCACTGGTCAGGTCATTCAAGACCTGACGCACCGCCTCCAGGGGGAGAGATCCCTTCGACTGCCGGTTGGCCTTATGCCATCGATACAAGCAACAGAAGTCCCCGACGGTGTCATCCTTCAGTGCAATCATTGGGGTGTTGCACCCAATCACCTCATAAAACCACGTCTGAATTCACAAGCAAAAAGAGACGCATAAGGAAAATGCGAATGCATGAAAGGAAAATGCGAATGCATGAAATGGAAATGCGCAAAGTAAATAATACCTCAAGGAGATACATGGCTCCAGTAAAAGTCTGCCGGCAACACCGGCTGAACGCATCCAGAGAAGAGTAAAGGGTCGCCAAGGTCAGACTCCCCCAATCATAGAAAGGGATGTTCGAAAACATACTCAAGTTTGGCAGAAACCACAAATGGATGACGTTGCCACTCAACGCCACCATGAAACCTCCCAGCACCAACAAAATGAACAATCGGGCCATCTGCCTCACTTGTAGTCCGTCCTCCACATCAACCACCCTGCTCATCAAAACATCCTTCAGCAAGGACAACCGGATAGAATCTCCAGAGACTATCCTCCTCACATCACCGAGTGCCGCATACACCGCCTCCAGCCTCACCCACAAAGAGCGGTCCACCTCTATCTGCTCCCCATCACAATCCAGCCCCAGCAGTTGCTGCACATCTATGGGAGTCACCATCATCTCCCCGAAGCCAAAATGAAAAGTGTGGGTAGTGTCCCACCACCTCTCCCCCAAGGCACACAAAACTGCTGTCGAACGAGGCGTCTCATCCAGCGCAGCCGCCAACCTCCCAATACCCGCTGATGATACCATCCAGCACACCACGGGTGGAAGATACTCCCAAACATCCCTAAGCCCCGTCGTCCCGCGGGCAAGCATGTTCTTCAAAGAAATATCCGACTAGAGAAATGAAAAATTCAGTCAAAGGTCAAGAAAAGGAAAAATCACCCAAAAAGGAAAAAAATGCCAAAGGTCAGGTTACTTACATAACCACCGGGAATCACTCTCGAAGAGCGATGACACGACGGCTCCCGCAGCAAGGTCCGCTCATCCGCAACCGGCTCGAATGCATCAAAGGCATTATCATTCCCCAAAGCAAGGGGCACCCTATCCCTCCAATCCACATTCACCCAGTCATCAACGGTCAACCACTGCCGGTGGACAACGGTGCTCACAAAAGGGGACATTTCTTGAAGATCGGAATGCTAGAATGATTCGCAGAGAGGAATCGCAAAAAGAGAGAAGGCAGGAAGCTGTGAAAAATGAGGGGAATTCACCCCCTTTATATAGGAGGCCAAATGCCATACCGTTCGGCACTGTCTCCCCACCTTCTCGAGGCAGCCCAAAAGTTCGTGCCACTGCCGAATGGAACCTCTCAGTCTATACCGATTGAACATATGTTACTAAAGCTGTTTATTAAAAATAAACTATTTAAGTAACTCCGAGTTGTTTTTTGAAGAAACTCTTTTTCTTAAAAATCAAAACTATTTGAACACAAGATGTGTTTAACAAAATAGTATGTACGAGATCTATTCAAGATTTGACTAACAGGTTTATAAAATAGTTTAAACAAACTTTAAACTCAGCACAACCAAGAATGAGATGAGGAGATGTAGAAAGATTAAGTTCACGATTTTTTACGTGGTAAAACCTCACCAATTGAGGAAACATCCACGACTCCCTCTACGGAGTAAAATAAAAAAAATCCACTAAAACAAATTTATGAGTTACAAACTATATAACTAACATGCATACGAATCAAACCTATATAAGTTTAGGAATGTACCCTCTGGTGTCCCTATAACTTCTTTGCAGTTCTGATTGTAGATGTTGTTCTCCTAGTTTGTTAACTTCTGATTTGTTCCAGCACTTTACGTCGACTTTTGTTCACAAGATCTTATTACCAACACTTTTCGTGTTGTAGTGTGAAAGTGTTTGTGGAAGTGCTCTCTAACACATGCATGCACACACTCACACTTATTAAGTACAAACAGTCCTAGCAAATTGCATTTAAGGCTATATGCAGTGATTTTTCTTTTTCTCTCTTCTCACAAAACTTTGAACCTGTTTGACCTTTAAATCAATCCCAGAATCCACGGATATCTTGCTTAGAAGATAGTCAAGATCTTAATCAATCTCAGAGTTTTGAAAAGATTTTCGAGATTGAAAACCTCCAAGTGTGATTCCAAACTAGGTCAAAGGTTTAGTTTTAAGAGAACTAGAAACAGAAAACATTTATTGTTGATGATGATGCAGGAAACTGCACCACCCTTCAAGGGGTTTGTGAGCTCAATTCAGTGTTAACAATGGCAGTATAAAGGGATATATATATATAGTAGAAGGAGGTGAGGAGATGAGGAATCAACACCAGAATATAAGTGGTTCAGCCTAGATTGGCCTACGTCCACTGTGTGTGTGTGAATAATCTCACTGCAATAAGGCTCTAATGGTCATGGATACAATCTCTCAAGCTTTCTCTCTCTACTGTGTATCTACACAGAGTTTCAGTTAGGGTTGAATATATGGTATCCCCTTCGCAAGGTAGAGGATGACCTCTATATATAGTGCCTAGGGGGTGTAATGTACCCCCATGCATGCAATGAGCATGTGTATGGTTACCTCACCAGTATGGGTGTGCAATCTGTCACTGTCACATGTAGAGAATGATGATGCAATATTCTCCCCACGTGTGGGGAATAATCTTGTTATAACTGACTTGTGTCCACGTGTCCTTATTTAAATGTTAGCAGGTGCTCGGCTATCGCATCTAGGGTATGACCTCGGCCTTGGTGAGGCCGAGGTTGGTGAGTCTTGATACCTGTTCAGTCTGAGTATTCCATGAGGTCTCGGCCTAACCCTGGCCGAGACAATGGCCCAGGTCGGCCTGAGACGAGGTTGAACTGGTGGCTTGATGAGGTAGCTGGTGGCCTCCTGCGGGCTCGGCCTACATCTGGCCGAGGTTGCCATTCCAAGGTATACGAGAATGCTTCTGATCCTTGTGACGTACCTTGGATAGGTTCATGGTAGTGTCGGCCCTGGCCGACCTTGCTATGGCCGACGTCTGATATCGCGTGCCCAAGACTCGTCCAACGTCGGCCATGATCTCGTCCGAGGTTGGTGTCTCTAGGCCGAGGTTGGTGTCTCTAGGCCGAGGTTACACTTGGGGCATATCAATCACCCCCCAGCCCTTAGTCATATATGAGAGCAAGTGACTAGGGGATTACTACACCTCTGAGGCCTATCTGTTACAAGCCAATACCTGCTTGACACTTGTCCAATGCTGGAACATGCTTGCTTGGTAGGCGTGTGCTGTCAGCGGCCTTTTGTGGCTCCCAAGGCAATGATGGGCCTTGGGAGTCGTGCTTGAGTATTTAAGGGTTTTGAACCCTTCTTTCCTTCTTTCTTCTTCATTTCTCCCATTTCATCCGCTCCTGTTTCTGCAACTTTCTCTCTCTAGAAAGATCTTGGTTCAAGGCTTTTGGGTGGCGATTTCTTGCGTCTTCTCCTCTCTTCCTTACCATTTCATCCTCAGGTAAGGTCTACCATACTTTTTCCTTCATTTTTCCTGCAAGCACCCTTATTTTCTAGTTTTTCGGCGAGTTTCCTAGTTTTCCGGCGAGACCACCATAATTTCAGGCGATCTTTTCTTGCCAAATTTAAGTAGTTTGATCTTTAGATTCCTTTGCTTTATCAGCCAGTCTTGTTTGTAATTTTTGGAGTTTAGGAAAACCCCCAAGTGTAGTGTCGTCCTCTAATGCTCAGACCCTTATATCAGCTTCTTGAGGAGTTCCCCTCTCTTAGAGAGAAGACTTTAGAAAAGATTAGGCAAATAGAAAGAGCGCAGGAGGAGGCTCGTAGATCACAAGAGTTTCCCATTAGACCCATATTTCCACCACCTCTGAAGGTGATATATCCTGAGCCCCCGGAGAACTTCTATCAGACAGAGGTTCCTACTGATCCCATACCTATGTCTGAGTCTGAATCGTCTACCTCAAACCTCATGTCTGTGGATTCCTTTAAAGAGGCCATGGACTTCACACCTAGGACTGATCAGGCCCCTGATCAGGCCGAGGTCTCCAGCCGAGCCTCATCCCATAACCACTCAAGCACCTCAGGGTCTTCCTCAGAGGTTGAGATTCTTGAGCCGAGTGTGGCCATTCCACCACCAATTGATGCCATCCCTATGTCGGCCGTCACCAGGGTAGAGTTTGCTCCGAGGTTTCCGAGTTACCCATCAACATCTGCTCCAGCCGACGTTGAGTTGGATGATGATGAGGTTGAGAGCGATGTCGACGTCTCTGAGGCGATCGAGATAGAGAGTACAATTACTGAGGTAGACCTTCTCTGCTTCAGATATATGTATTCTATCAGCCCCTCAATAAAACTTAGGAGACCTCTGAGGGAAGAGAGGGTTTATCATGGCCGAGACGGCGAGATCGGTTTGTACGACCAGATGTTCAAGTTGGGGTTCCATCTGCCCATTCACCCCATTATCAAGTCCATCCTTTCTTATATTAATTTGGCCCCCTCCTAACTCTCTCCTAATGCCTGGAGAATCCTAATAGGGGCCATAGTGTTATGGAAGGCTGTCCACCACTCAGACCTTCTAGTTCAGGTCTTTGTAGGTTGTTACGTTTCTTCCTCGGCCAAAAATCACCCGAGCTACTACCATTTTGTAGCTCAGAGGCCTGAGAAGAAATTGCTTCAGGTGACCCAGACTTCCAACCATAACTGGAAGCCTCGGTACTTCTTTGATTCAGGGCCATGGGAGTTTGGCCCATGTGTTCCCTCGTCCAATCTAGAGCAGAGGATGCCCCTGAGATGAGGTAAGGTCACCATGTCTGCCAGGGCCTACCCTGGCCTAAGTCTACAGAACCTCCAGAAGGTGAAAGCCCTTCAAGATCAGGGGGTACATAGTCTATTTGTTAGGTTCGAACACTTGATGACTCCCCACTTCCTCTCTGGGACAGGTCTGGGTGGAAGTCCCCTTGCCGAGCTTGGTAAGCATTTGGTTTTTGAAGTTTAACCTCTGAGTTTATTCATATCTGATTATCTAACTCAGGTCTACTATTTTTTTGCAGAACGACCAAAGGACATTCCAGACGAGCTTTGGGAGATGGTTGCACCAAGCTTGACAAGACTTGCCAAGAAAGCAGGTCTTAACGCTCATCCCCCAGCTCTCTCTACCTCTAAGCCCCCAGCCAAAAAGAAGAGGGCTACCGAAGATCATGACCCTGAGGATCAGAGGCCGAAGAAGAAGGCTTCTGAACCTGCCATCCATATCGCTTCAGCTGACGCCCTGTCGGCTCGTCTGAATCAGCTGAAGTTAACCGATAGTGTAGTCAGCCACAGTATGCAGGCCCTGGATGCCATCGGCTCCGTAATGACCGAGGCTGACAAACGCTTCTACAGGTCCCTTGACACCCCATTACTGGTTGAGTTCGGCCTTTACAGAGCCGTTCCGGTATGATTTGATCCTTCATTACAAATTCTTCTAAGTGTAACATCTGATTCTTCTTCAGCTTACTCATGATCACTAAATATGCAGGGCTTGACCACTATGCACCATTTATCGAACTGGACTCTGAGGAAGTTGCCTCTCATCCAAAAGGGGCAAGAGGTCGAGAAATTCCAGAGTACTCTGAACGCAGAGATCGGGCGCCTCAAGTCTGAGCTGAAGGGCTCTGAGGAGAAGGTGAAGGGGTTGGAGAAGGACATCTCCCAGCTCGTCAAGGATCATGCTGCTGCACTAAAGGCTAAGGACGATGTTCTACAGCAAAAGGTCAACTCAGCTGTCAGGGCCGCCCTTGAGGACGCCTCTGAAAAGATAATTGCTGACTAAAAGGCCTCTGACGAGTTCATGGGCTTCGGCTTTGAATACCTTGAAAGAGGTATCAAAGCCACTATTAAATGGGCAAACGTTAGGGAGAGAGAGGCCGGCACTTTGAAGGCCTCTGATTTCGTTGGTCTCGGCTTTGCTGATGCTCAATTTGCCCAAGCTCTTCAAGAGGTTGAGGAAGAGGCTGCCGCTCCTGCCGAGACTGCTATATTAGAGGCCACCGAGGTTGGAGGGGAAGACCTTTGTGATGATGCGATTGAGGTGACTAATCAAGCCGAGGGTGTCAACATTCCACCCTCAGACTCTTAGGATATTTTGATCACTGCTTGTAACTTGACTGTATTGTGGAACTTGTCTGTAATTACTGACCATCTTATTATTTCTGAATGTATACCAATCTCTGATGAGGACCATCTTCACTTCCTTTTTATTGAATGTCATGTGATGTCTTTCATTCTTAGTTCCATTGTTATGGTGTCTGCTAAAAATAAATTTTCAATGAGCTTCAACCTCTGAAGCCCTCTTTTTAAGCTTGTCTTTGCAATGGTCTTGTTTAAACTCAACCAATGGTCCTGAGCTCAGACCTTGTCACTAATGAACGGTGTTATGAAGGTCTGATCATGAGGTCATTAACTAAGAGGTTATCCTCATAATGAATCTCACCAAATTAATGATGTTAAGTGTTTGAGGTCATCTCATTATGGTGTCTGAGCTCAGACCTCGTCACCACTGAATGGTGTTACGAGGGTCTGAGGTCATCACCTAAGATGTTATCCTCATAATAAATCTTCACCAAATTAATGATGTTAAGGGTCTTCACCAAATAAATGATGTTAAGGGTCTGAGGTCATCTCATTATGGTGTCTGAGCTCAGACCTCGTCACCAATGAATGGTGTTATGAAGGTCTGAGGTCATCACCTAAGATGTTACCCCCATAATTAGTCTCACCAAATTAATGATGTTAAGGGTCTGAGGTCATCTCATTATGGTGTCTGAGCTCAGACCTCGTCATCACTGTGGTGTTATGAGGGTCTGAGGTCATCACCTAAGATGTTACCCCCATAATTAGTCTTCACCAAATTAATGATGTTAAGGGTCTGATGTCATCTCATTATGGTGTCTGAGCTCAGACCTCGTCACCACTGTGCTGTTATGAGGGTCTGAGGTCATCACCTAAGATATTACCCCCATAATTATTCTTCACTAAATTAATGATGTTAAGGGTCTGAGGTCATCTCATTATGGTGTTTGAGCTCAGACTTCGTCACCAATGAATGGTGTTATGAAGGTCTGAGGTCATCACCTAAGATGTTACCCCCATAAGTAGTCTCACCAAATTAATGATGTTAAGGGTCTGAGGTCATCTCATTATGGTGTCTGAGCTCAGACCTCGTCACCACTGAAATGGTGTTATGAGGGTCTGAGGTCATCACCTAAGATGTTATCCTCATAATTAATCTCTGATCTAAGAATGTAGCAAGAACTGTCATGGGAACTGATCTTCATTAATAACCTCTTCATAATAAGATGGTACATTTACATAAAACTCTATGCAACATCATATGTAATATCTCTTTAGGTGATCAGCATTCCACGGGTTAGTGAAAGGTTCTCCTTCTAGGTTTTCTAGCCTGTAAGTGCCAGGCACAACCTCTTCTGTCACTTTGTAGGGGCCATGCCAGTTTGGGTGAAGCTTATTTGCCTTCTATTGGGTCTTCTTCAGCACTAGGTCTCCTACTGCAATGGGTCTTGACTTCACCCTCTGGTTGTAGAATTTCGCTGCCCTCTGCTGGTAGGCTGCTTGTATGACCTCTGCGTCCTCTTTTCTTTCTTCGATAAGATCTAGGTCTAGCCTCCTCTCTTCTCCATTATTGTCTGGGTCATAGGTCTGAATTCGATGAGTTGGGAGTCCTACTTCCGTTGGTATGACGGCCTCTAAGCCATGTGCCAGCATGAATGGGGTTTCTCCTGTTGGTGTCCTTGTCATGGTTCTGTAGGCCCATAACACAGCGTAGACCTCTTCAGTACATCTTCCCTTCACATCTTCTAACCTCTTCTTGATTCCGTCCAAGATAGTTCTGTTTGTGACCTCGGTCTGACCATTTACCTGAGGTCGACCAGGAGATGAGAAGAACTGCTTAATCCCTACTCTTAGGCAGTACTTTTCTAAGGAGGAGTTCTTAAATTGGGTCCCATTATCCGAGATGAGAGTGTTTGGGAGGACATATCTGCATATGATATTCCTCCAAATGAACTGGAAGGTCTTCTGCTCTGTGATTTTTATCATCGGCTCTGCCTCCACCCACTTTGAGAAGTAGTCAATGGAAACTATCAAGAATCTATAGTTATTGACAGCTCTTAGCAAGGGTCCTACTAAGTCAATTCCCCATACCGCAAATGTCCATGGAGAAGAGATTGACGTCATAGGCTGATGGGGTTGATGAGGGATAGTGGCGAACCTTTGGCATTTGTCGCACCTCCTCACGTAGTCTGCAGCGTCCTTGGACAAGGTAGGCCACCAGTATCCCTGAGTGATGATCCTCTTGGCCAGGGGCCTTCCCCCTATGTGGCTAGAGCAAGAACCATCATGAACCTCCTGTAAGACCCGGGGAACTTCCATGGGATGCACACATCTGAGGAGAGGCAATAGAAACCCCTTTTTGTACAAGACGTCTCCTACCATTGAGAACTTGGCAGCCCTATATCTCAACTTTCTCCTTTCTAGTTTGGACTCAGGCAGCTCTCCCTCTCTTAGGTATCTGACGAGCGGGTCGATCCATGAGTCTCCTAGGTTCAAATTATGATAAGGGTTACATACCTCTTCTTCCTCAATGGTTGCCTTTCCTAAGACTTCGATCAGAACGGTCCTTCTAACCTCTGTCTTCCTTGCCGAAGCCAACCTTGCCAATGCATCAGCGTGGCTGTTACTTTGTCGAGGCACTCTCTTCAGTTTTGCCTCTTCAAAATATTCCAACATCTTTCTAACTCTCTCCAGGTACTTCTCCATCCTCTCATTCTTGGCCTCATAGGCTCCCAGCACTTGATTGACAACTAACCTTGAGTCGCTGTGGAACAGGAGACGTCTTACGCGAAGAGTTTTTTCTAATAAGAGACCTGCTATCATGGCCTCATACTCGGACTAGTTGTTTGAGGCCTGGAAGTTGAATCTCAAGGCGTATTCGATGTTGGCGCCATCTGGAGCCGAGAGTATTAGCCCCGCACCGCTTCCACTATCGCAGGAAGAGCCATCAACGAAGAGGCTCCAAACGTCTGTATCTGATGAGAAGACCCCTTTTGTCAGAACTCCTTGCTTGAAGAGGTATCGATCCTCTTCGTTCTCTTCTATTCTGCTCCGGGTTTTGCCTGAGATGATATCTTCCCGATCTCGGAAGACGTTTGGTGCTGTCTCTTCCGAATTTTGGAAGACACTATGGTTTGTCTCTTCGGCATCCTCTAGGCCTTTCTCTGTCTCGACCTCTTCCCAGGTGAATTCTGCAACAAAGTTTGCGAGGGCCTGCCCTTTGATGGCTGTCCTAGGATGGTAGGTAAGATCATATTCTCTTAATTCGATGGCCCAGTTCATCAATCTCCCGGACTTCTCAGGTTTATGCAGGACCTGCCTTAGTGTGGAGTCGGTGAGGACTACCATGGAGTGAGCTTGGAAGTAAGGCTTCATTTTTCTTGAGGCATGTATTAGGGCATAAGCTAACTTTTCGATGAGGGGATAATTTTGCTCAGACCCTTGAAGGGCCTTACTATTGAAGTATACAGGCCTTTGGATCCCATCCTCTTCCCGTATGATGGCCGCGCTGATGGATGATTCAGAGACTGGCAGATATACAAATAACCTTTCTCCTGCGATGGGCCGAGACAGCAATAAGGGAGACCCTAAGTAGGACTTGAGTTGGTTGAGGGCTTTTTCACACTCTTCGTCCCATTGTAAGGCCTTTCTTATAACTTTAAAGAATGGAAGACACTTGTCCGTTACCCTAGAAACAAACCTGTTAAGGGCATCCACTCTTCCCGTGAGTCTTTGAACATCCTTGATACTCCTAGGAGTCTTCATGTCGAGTAATGCCTTGATTTTCTCAGGGTTCAATTCAATTCCTCTCTGGTTAACGATGAATCCCAGGAACTTCCCAGCTCCTACTCCGAAGCCACACTTTGATGGGTTGAGTTTCATTCTGTATGAGTCCATAACATCGAAGGTCTTCTCAAGGTCCGCTACGTGAGTACAAGCTTTCAAGTTCTTTGTTAGCATATCGTCTACATACACCTCCATGGTCTTACCTATTTGCTCTTCGAACATCTTATTGACAAGACGTTGGTTCGTTTCCCCTGTATTTTTCAGACCGAAGGGCATCACTTTGTAGCAGTATGTCCCTTTGTCTGTAATGAAAGCCGTCTTCTCTGAGTCTTCGGCATCCATAAAGATTTGGTTATAGCCTGAATACGCATCCATGAAGCTCATGAGCTCATGTCCTGCTGTAGCATCCACCATCTGATCTATCTGAGGTAAGGGGTAGCTGTCTTTTGGGCAAGATCTGTTCAGGTCAGTGAAATCCACACACATTCGCCACTTCCCATTGGCCTTAGGCACGATGACTGCATTTGAGAGCCACTCTGGGTAGGTAACCTCTCTTATGAACTTGGCCTCTTCCAACTTTTTGACCTCTTCTCGGATGACGTCGTATTTCTCCCTGGAGTAGACTCTTCGTCTCTCCTTGATCGGCTTGGCATCTCTGGTCACGTTGAGCTTGTGGCTCATCACCTTAGGGTCGATGCCAGGCATGTCTGCGTGATCAGCTCTTCCTTGGTTCCTGGATCTAGGGCCTTACTGACCTGGATGGTTTTTTCTGGCTCGTCCTCATTGAGGACGATGGATTCAACCTCTTCCGCGGCCTCTCCCTTCTTCAACTTTGTTTCATCTCTTGGGTCAAGAGTGTCAATGCTATAAGTGGTGGTCGCCCTCTTACGGGCTTCTCTCTCTTCGGCCGAGTTGAAGTAACATTCTCGCGTTGTGGTCTGGTCACCTTGCACTTCCCCTACTCCATAAGGAGTCGGGAATTTTAGCATCTGATGGACCGTTGACGACACAACCTCGAACTCCCTAAGGGCCACTCTTCCTATGATGAGGTTATAGGCCGAGAAGACACTCTCGTCCATCACGAAGAAATTAATCCTCTTGGTCAACCTCTTAGGCCATTCGTCACCCATCCGTACTTCCATCTCATACATGCCCAAGGGGTGAAGCTTTTCACTACTGAAGCCTATCAAGGGGTGGTGATAGGGGACCAGTCTTGCTCTACTAAGGCCTAAGCTCTTGAAGCAAGGCCAAAACATCACATCTGCCGAGCTCCCCCCATCCACGAGGATCCTCTGCACCTCATAACCATGCACCCTTGTCGTTATGACCAAAGGGTCATCATGGGGGGCTAAGATGCCTCTGAAGTCGAGTCTGGAGAACCCAACTACAAGGGTGTTCATGTCTACTTTCTTTCTCTTCTATACTGTATCGGAAGACGTTAGATTCACAACTTCAAGCTTGGCCACTGATTTGGCCTCGGCTACATGAGACTTCCTATCAGCTACTTCAGATCCACCACCTGTAAATCCCCCGCATATTGTGCCAACACCGAAAGAGATCATACCAACCCTCTTCACCGGGGTGTTATCATCCTTTGGTGGGAGATCCGGATCATCTTCATCATCACCTTCTGAAACATCGTCTCTTCGAGCCGGGACTTTGTCACGACATCTGTCATTCCTCCTTTTCTTATGGTCATCTCTTCCACTCTTAGGAGCCTTACCGTCTACATATTTTCTTAATTTCCCAGATTTTAACATCTTCTCAATCTCATTCTCCAAAGCGAAGCATCTATCTATGACGTGACCATGATCTTGGTGGAACTCACACCATAGGTCTTTGTTCCTCTTATGTGGTGGAGCTTTCAGCTTCTTTGGCCATCTCAGAGCCCTGTCACTCTTAATCTTATTGAGGATGTGCTCACAGCTCACAGTCAGAGGAGTATAGTGAGCGAACTTGTCATCACCCGATCTCTTCTTCCCATTTTTCTTGCTTTGGGACTTTCCACTGCCACCGCGGTTCTCATCCTCATACTTGGCGGCCATTGCCTCTTTTGCATTCATTACTTTCCTTACGGTTACCAGCAGCTCCGCCATAGACCTAGGGGGCTCTTCCGCCAGTTTCCACAATAGCTTCCCCGTCTGGAGACCTCCTATAAGGGCGGTCATGGCTATGCTCTCTTCATAATCTTCGACCTCCAACTTTTCTTTATTGAACCTTGCTATGTAGTCTCTTAGGCTCTCACCCTTAGCCTGCTTGACATACAGCAGGTGGGTAGTCTTCTTTTGAGGCCTCACCCCAAAGCAGAGGTTGTGGATGAATCGCTCAGCCAAGCCTTTGAAGTTCTCAATTGAGTTCTTCGGAAGGGAGGTGAACTAACTGTGTGCAACCCCTGTTAATGTCCCAGAGAAGGCTCTACACTTCATCTCATCGGGTATCGAGTAGATGTACGCTACCGACTGGTACATCTCGATATGATGTACAGGGTTAGTGCTTGCATCATACTTGGGAGACACCGTAGGAGGCTTGAACTTAGCTGGGGTTGGGAAGCCCACTATCCTAGCCACAAATGGGGAGCCCTCTGAGTAACCCCTTTGCAATGGGTCCCTGCTTTTAATGAGGTCTCCTATCTTCTCCTCAAGGCATTGGATAGAATCATTCCATAGTCTTCGGACATCGACTTGGCCGAGGTTATCCCCTGCCATCTCTCTAGGATGGACCGAGGGTTCCCCTACCAAGATACATTGGCTGTTGACCTCTTCCTGTTCCCTGCCTCTTCTTTCACAGTGTCGGCCTTGGTCTGGCCGACCTTGCCTGTTCCCTCTCTGAGAGCCTACTACGCTCCTTGATCTCAACAGTCTCTGTCTTAGGTCATTCACCGGGCCCAGTCTCTCGAAGGCCGACCCTCTGCTCAACCTATCAAAGGCCGACCCTCTTTGTCGGGCCTCTTCACCTCTTCGGCCGACACAACCTTGACTCTACCTAAGAGGCCGTACAGTGTTATCTGACACCTCATAGGGCTCCCAGCAGTCTTCCGGGGCTTCTTCCGCCTCTAGATCGTCATACCTGTCCTCTGGGAAAGGGTTTCCTTGCCTCCCCAGGCGCAAGCGCCTAGGGTCAACAACATCCCTTCTCCACTGGGGTGCAGGCTGGTCCTTCATTGGTGCCTGGGGTGGTCCCCTGGCATCAGGATGAGGCTGAAAGCCGCCGGAGTGATCATATCCGGTGAGACTCCAGGTGGCCTCATCATAGTTTGGCTGAGCTATGCAAATTGCTCCTGCATAGCTTGTTGCATTGCAGCTAAAGACCTCAAGGCTGCAGCTACCTCCACCATTTCGGACTAGGGGGCGCCTCACTGGAACTAGGCCCTCCACTCCCGGGCGGTGGAAGAGGCGGTGGTAAGTCTGGTGCCATATGTTAACACTATAGAGCTTAAGTAGTAGATGAGTTTAGTACCTCACAGGACCTCTTTCAATGGTGAAACAGCCCCGCGCTAGGGGGAGGCCTGGTTCACCACCAGAATCTCCGGTGAGGTTAAGCAGAAAAAGAGGAAGAGATAGCTTCTCTCTTCCCACAGATGGCGCCAAAATGATGATGCAGGAAACTGCACCACCCTTCAAGGGGTTTGTGAGCTCAATTCAGTGTTAATAATGGCAGTATAAAGGTATATATATATATATATAGTAGAAGGAGGTGAGGAGATGAGGAATCAACACTAGAATATAAGTGGTTCAGCCTAGATTGGCCTACGTCCACTGTGTGTGTGTGTGAATAATCTCACTGCAATAAGGCTCTAATGGCCATGGATACAATCTCTCAAGCTTTCTCTCTCTACTGTGTATCTAGACAGAGTTTCAGCTAGGGTTGAATATATGGGATCCCCTTCGCAAGGTAGAGGATGACCTCTATATATAGTGCCTAGGGGGTGTAATGTACCCCCCATGCATGCAATGAGCATGTGTATGGTTACCTCACCAATATGGGAGTGCCATCTGTCACTGTCACATGTAGAGAATGATGATGCAATATTATCCCCACGTGTGGGGAATAATCTTGTTATAACTGACTTGTGTCCACGTGTCCTTATCTAAATGTCAGCAGGTGCTCAGCTATCGCGTCTGGGGTATGACCTCGGCCTTGGTGAGGCCGAGGTTGGTGAGTCTTGATACCTGTTCGGTCCGAGTATTCCATGAGGTCTCGGCCTAACCCTAGCCGAGACAATGGCCCAGGTCAGCCTGAGACGAGGTTGAACTGGTGGCTTGATGAGGTAGTTTGTGGCCTCTTGCGGGCTTGGCCTACATCTGGCCGAGGTTGCCATTCCAAGGTATACGAGAATGTTGCCGATCCTTGTGACGTCCCTTGGAGAGGTTCATGGTAGTGTCGGCCCTGGCCGACCTTGCTATGGCCGAGTTCTGATATCGCGTGCCCAAGACTCGTCCAACGTCGGCCATGATCTCGTTCGAGGTTGGTGTCTCTAGGCCGAGGTTAAACTTGGGGCATATCAGTTGATTTCAAAGTTAAAAGAAATTTTCAGAAAAGAATCAACAATATATTTCTCAAGATGATAAATAAAACATGTAGATCTAAGTGTGATGTAACATGAAAAACATAGATCTGCAATTTCTATGAAGAAGAATATAGATCTAAGTAAACAGTTTAAGTTGGGAACAAGATCTAACGAACAAGAGATTACAGCAACACAAATATCTCTCAAAAACTCAAGAACACTCAGGGTAGTGTTTTGGATATGTAGGAGTTTTTTTTTTTGTGGAGTGTTTGATTTTAAAGAGGATTGACGAACAGGGGTTAGGGTTAGGGTTTCTGACTCTCTCTCTTTCTTTCTGGTTTCTCTTTTTTCTCTCTTCTCTCTCTCTTCTCTCTACTCTCTCTTTTTTATTCTCAGGAATGAATTGACCAAAAGTCTTAGACGATTGAGAGGAGGGTCCTTTTTATAGGATGAAGAGAAGGATCGAGAAGCAGGTTCAAAAACAAGGGTCAGGATTGAGTCAAGCTGGATTGACTTAAATCCAAGGGCTCACAGAATGCGGTGATTAAAAGTCACCTGATTGGTTTAGGAGGGATACACAGGGATTACCAAAGAAAGCATGCAGGACGTTGATAAGGTTTGATCAAACGGTTGTAAAGATACGCAATTGTATACTCAGTAAAGAAACACAAAATGCACCAATCAGCAAGCAACAGGTGTTGATCAGTACGGCGATATAAAATGCGCGTCTAAAAGTAATTACAACCACACCCTGAATTCTCTACCGCTTTTGGTTTCTACCCAAACCAACTTTAAGCCAAAAAAACCCTTTAAACCATAATTATAGATTGAACCCACAAACTTTTAAAACCTAGTTTTAATTAAAAAAACCTTTTTTAAAAAATGTTTATAAAATCCCAAAAAATATTTAAAAATCAAATTTAGGGATTTAAACATACTTAACATATATACACACACATAAATATGTAATATGACATGTTTATGATGCATTCTACTGTGTGTGAGTGTTGGTAATTTAGTCTTGATCACTACAAGATAAATGAATGAAATAGCAATCCAGTCTCTGAGGTTCTTTGGTTTCTAGGATGGACATAATTTCGTCTTAATTTCCAAACTAGATGAACTCTTATATGATATAGACTCAAGTGAGTCAAGAGTATAAGGGCTTCACCGACCGGCATCCCCCTTAAAATTTCGTGCAAAAAGTCCCAGAAAATACTAGAAAGCCTCGAAAAATCCCCGAAAAATTCCTAAAAATCCCAGGAAGGATTTAGAACGTTTTCATCAAGGAAATTTTGCACTCCTTCGGGCAACACACCGTTTTCCCCAAAGGAGCTCTCAAAATCCAAGCGATTGACCTCTCGGGCAAGGCTCCCGGACCACCGAATCACCTCCTCATCAGACTTTGCAACCATCGGCTATCCGGTGCGGTACAGTATCACATGGTATTTTTCCCAGCAGAAATCAGAAGAACTACTCGCCCCGAGCAATCTCTCCCAAAGGACAATCCAAAATTTCCCCGGCCCATTCATCATTCCCCAGCAAAATCTCAGATCCAAATTCTTATTCCCAGCGGAACCCCTCTTCCCTAGCGGAATCCTCAAAAACTAAGTAAAAACTCCTCCCGGCAAAGCTTCGAAAAATCCCTAAGGATCACTTGATCACTTCCCCAGCGGAATTCTCTTACAGCACCCAAAATAGGTTATTCTCCCCTCCGAGGTATCCTAAAAAGCTTCCCCCAACTAGCAGTTCCCCAACTCAAATCGGAATCACAAAGCTCTTTCTCCAACAGAATTAAAATACAATCTACTCTTGGGTCAGCATTGGCCCCGATCTTGGATCGTCACCTTAGTTAGGTCAGAATTGACCTCGGTCCTCGGTCGTCACCACTCTTGGGTCAGAATTGGCCCCAGTCTTGGATCGTCACCTTAGTTAGGTCAGAATTGACCTCGATCCTCGGTCGTCACCACTCTTGGGTCAGAATTAGCCCCGGTCTTGGATCGTCACCTTAGTTAGGTCAGAATTGACCTCGGTCCTCCGTCGTCACCACTTTTGGGTCAGCATTGGACCCGGTCTTGGATTGTCACCTTAGTTAGGTCATAATTGACCTCAGTCCTCGGTCATCACCACTTTTGGGTCAGAATTGACCCCGGTCTTGGATCGTCACCTTAGTTAGGTCAGAATTGACCTCGGTCCTCGGTCGTCGCCATTCTTGGATCAGAATTGGCCCCGGTCTTGGATCGTCACCTTAGTTAGGTCAGAATTGACCTCGGTCCTCGGTCGTCACCACTCTTGGGTCAGAATTGGCCTCGATCTTGGATCGTCACCTTAGTTAGGTTAGAATTGACCTCGGTCCTCGGTCGTCACCACTCTTGGGTTAGAATTGGCCCCGGTCTTGGATCGTCACTTTAGTTAGGTCAGAATTGACCTCGGTCCTCGATCGTCACCACTCTTGGGTCAGCATTGGCCCCGATCTTGGATCGTCACCTTAGTTAGGTCAGAATTGACCTCGGCCCTCGGTCGTCACCACTCTTGGGTCAGAATTGGCCTCGGTCTTAGATCGTCACCTTAGTTAGGTCAGAATTGACCTCGGTCCTCGGTCGTCACCACTCTTGGGTCAGAATTGACCCCGGTCTTGGATCATCACCTTAGTTAGGTCAGAATTGACCTCGGTCCTCGGTCGTCACCACTCTTAGGTCAGAACTAACCTCGACCCTCTGAATTGGTCATCCTCATCTCCTTAGGTCCTCAGAACTGACCTCGATCCTTCGAATTGATCATCCCAGCATACTTCTTAGGTCCTCAGAATCGACCTCGACCCTCTGAATCGATCATACTCCCTTAAAATCATCATGCGGTGTCTGATCGGCGGCTATCATTTGTTCCAAAATCACCCATCGAGGGGCTCTGTAAACACCCCATTGTGTTACCCCTTAACTCTCCTTAGGTCCCTAGTACCTCCCTTCATCACTATAAACCCAGGTCACGTCTCGAGTACTGACCTGGAAGCCATTGGGCACCCCCCGGCTCAGTTTGACCCAAAAGTCAAACTCCTCATCTCGATCGAGACTCAATGAATCTTCGAAGGGCACTGAATACCCTTTCCAACAGTTCACCCCGTGCGCGATTCTGACATACCATGCGAACGAACGCGACATTTGCGTGGCGCTCCCGGGATCTATTTGACCTATGTCAACTCTTCAGCTCGACTGAGGCTGAATGAATCTTTGAAGGGCACTGAATACCCTTTCCAACGGTCCATCCCGTGCGCAATTCTGACTTTCCATGCGGACGAACGATCCGTTTGACTCCGGGAAGCCACCGAGCGCTTCTCGGGCCCGGTTGACCGAAGTCAACTCCTCAAACCGGGTCAAACTCTTTGGAATGTCAAAATAAATCTCCTAACCTTTCCAAAGGTATCCCCCATGCGCGATTCGGACCTACCATGCGGACGAACGCGCCATTTGCATCCGCGCGATTCCCTGTCCAATGGACCGACAAACGCTTTCAAGCCACATTTGACCCAAAGTCAACTCCTGAACTCGGGAGCAGTCCAAAGGACTTTCGAAGGTCTCTGAAATACCTTTCCAACGGTATGCCCCGTGCGCGATTCTGACCAACGGTTTACCCTCGGTGGCCAATTTTTCGAAAAAGCCTGAGGCGCACTACCAAATGGCAGGTCCCAGATCCTGCCTATCGGCAGTGCCATGATTGGGCCGATCGGCAGTCCCCTAGGGTTATAAAAGGAGGCCTTGGCCTCATTTTCAAGGAGATCCCAGATCTGATAGAAATCTCTCTGAACGAATCCCAGAAACCTCTCTCGAAGGCAGCGTGATTTCAACTTCCAAATCCCTCTTTTACCTTCACTTTTCATCATCCTTTTCATCAAACTTGGTGAATTAACCACTCTCCATCATCATCCAAGCTCAAGGGTTGCTCTCCAACATTCAAGATCAAGCTCAAGATCTTCAAGAAGGTCCAACTTTCTCAAACTCTCTCTCTTAAATTCTCTTGAATTCCCAATAACTTGTTTTCTTACTTAGCACTTTTATAATTCATCTCACACATCCTAATATACTTTTTATTTAGTATTATTGCACATCTCTTATTTTCATATAAATAAAAACTCCAAAACAAGAAAAAGAGGGGTTGCTCATAAATTCCAAGTAGGGATTCTCACACTTTTTCCACATTTTTCTCACAACTAAAACACCTTTTCTACACACACACACACACTTACAAATAAGAGATCCCACATTTGGATTTGTGGGATAAACCCCACCCCTTTGCTTTGTATGCGAACTATGTGGACTTTGATGCCTTTTTAGGCTACGTAGGCGTCTCGGGGTAAAACCCGAGACTCGAGTCCTTTCTCTCACTTTTTCTCTCATTTCCTATTTTCTCTAAATCCATTTTTCTTATATTATATATATCCTTAGTCTTAGTGACACATTACTCCATGTGCGTTATCGTTCCCTTATAGCGATCAACGTAGGGGTAACCGCGTAAATCTTATTTTTCTAATATTACTTTTATAATCTTCCTATGGATGACTCGCTTTATCTTTTCCATGATACAAGCTGAGGATTCCTACCTCCATTCTATATATATACACATGCACACATCTCACGGGGGGAAACATAAAGGAAAATAGCAAATATCCATGAGAGACCGAAAGGGAGGAATGGGTGCCTAACACCTTCCCATTTCGTAACTAAGCCTCCGAACCCTTTTCGAATCATTTTGGTTTCGCACGCACTAGTATGTCTTTGGATGCCATCCTTCGGGGTGGCTTCCTCTTTTTCTTTTGTCTGTTTTGAGTAAAATAGACTGGCGACTCTGAATCTCTCTATATTTTTCACACCTCACAAAATCGACGCCGGCCAAAGCGCTCTCTCGAGAGGGGACGCGCGGGACCCGAAGGATTCCTCCTCCCTCAGTGGCGGGGATCGGTGGGGATGGCCACAGTTAAGACACATTAGATTAGTCCCACTAGAGGCGTTGCAGCCTCTTTAAGGATCATTTGAGTGTCGTTTTGAAAATTCACTCCCAAAAGCCCCATTTTAACATAAAAGATGCCTTTATTTGTCACTTCATATAGTTTAGAGTATTTTTAATCGCACGAACAACTCAAACACATTGGATTAGTCCTACTAGTGGTGTTGGAGCCTCTTTAAGGGTCATTCAGGCACCGTTTTAAAATTCACCCCCGAAAGCCCAAATTTCACCTAAAACATGCCTTTACTAGTCATTTCATTAAGTTTAGGGTGCTTTAGTCGCACGCAGTGTTCAAACAAATTAGATTAGGAATGTTTCAACTAAAACACCTATCATTGTTCTTAATGCTGACTGTTACCCCAAGTCATTAAACACTTCAAACATCCTATCATTATTCTTAATGCTGACAGTTGCCCCAGGTCTTGATGGAATGTTCCTAGTTCAGGAAAATCAACTTTTGTAATTTTATCAATAGATGTCAGGGTTGCTTCTTCAATTTATGCAATCAATTCTGTTATTTAGCTTTGATGAAGAGATTAGGCTTAGTTGTCAGGGCTGAGCTAACTTTGAGGTCAATTCCTGAGAGTTATGAACCCTGTATTCTCGTTGAAGCTAGTTGGAGATGGTAGGAACGAATACAATAAGATTAGAAAACTTCACTGAAATACTATGTAGTCTATATTGTATTAACATTTATGTATGGAATTTATGCTTTCCTTAATTACATTATGGAACTACTTGGTCATATTTTTGTATGGAATTTGTTCTATGCATTCTGTATATTAGTAAAGACATTCACCAAAATGATGGATATGTTAAGATGAAATTCAGTTTTCACATTCATCAAAATGACCTTAGAGAACTTTGTGAATGGTTTTTTGGTCATTGGACCTCCGTAAAAATGGAAATCAGTACGTTAAACTAATTGAAATTAATGATTTCAGTTCCCTCATTTTCATATGATTGATTACCAACATTTTAAAACAGAATTTAGATGGATACTATATCATTAGATTACCAACATTTTAAAAAATAATTTAGATGGATCTGAACCGAATCTGAATTTCATTCGAGGACGAATCAGATTCGGACTCGATTATTGTTTAGAAGAATTGGTGCTTCGTAGCATTTGACAACAAAAAATGTTGGGCAATGCTGGAAATAGAGGTTTAAATTTAATTCATGGACACGTGAAAAGAAGTGTTGAACACATATTTATGGACAAGTGAAATTCAGTGTTGGACACGTTTTAAAGAATTTTATAATTAATTATGCACACTTGAAGAGTGGTGTTGGGTGCGTGTCCGAGTGTCATATAGAAGTCCTCTATAATTGTGCCATAAGAAACTAAGTATTGTAAAAAGGTTATATATATAGTTGATTAACTTTTGTTTTTTGTCCTCATATAGACTCTTTTTGTGCTGTTCAGTGGCAATGCCATAATTCTAGCTTTGGTCCATGGTAAATTTTGGTGCCTTACAGTTAGTTAGTTAGATAAATATCTAAATCTCCTCAAATTTGTTTTACAATTAGCAAATTCTATATTCAATGGTTATCCTTCTAGAACTGTGGTTTGAGCATAATAGGCCATTCACTTATACCATGCAGTTATTTTTCACACGTTAATTACCCTGTATAAGAATCGGTGCTTCATATCTTTTGACAAAGAAAAAAGGTCTGGCAATACCAGAAATAGTGGTTTAAACTTAAGTCATGGACGCGTGAAAATAAATGGAATTTGTCACATTTCTAGCTTTTATCATAGGTAAAATTTGGTGCCTTATAGTTAGCTAGTTTGATAAATATCCATATCTCCTCAGATTGGTTTTGCAATCAGCATATTGCATTTTCACTGATGGTTCTTCTAGAACTGGGGCATAATAGTCCACCTACTAGGGCCACATAGATTTTTTCACACTAACATCATCGGTGAAGGTTCTAGCATCTTGTGAAGATACATCCTGTAAATGAATTCGTTGGTGTTTATTATAGCGAAGAATTGATTTTTACATGCAAATTGGGTATTGAAGACACATCTTGTGAAGACACATTTTGTAAATGAATTCCCAATGAAGGTTTTGATTTACTAATGGGTTATTATGATATTTTAGTATTTATCAATTAGTTAGTACTTATCCGATCAGTGGTTACCAGTAAATATTTGCCTATAAATAATGATGCATTCCAAGGCTACTACATCATCACCTATGCCTTTGCCATCTACCTTCGTCAACTCTTCCTCGCCTTTCTCTCTCCCCATGACCAAGATATCGCAGATGCTCCAATACTCCCCACCCGTGATGACACAGAAAAGGGTAGACCTTGATGCTTCAGTCAAAATGAACCATTCAATTTTGAATGTATGCACAATTCTAAGACCCAATTCAATTTTTTTAGGGATTATATTCTTCCAGCAGTGTTTCTCTTCTGGTGTAGGAGAATTCTGTTTTTTGACCCATGCATTATATTTATTTAGCCTAATTTAGGTTCATTTATCATTTATCAGTGAGTTTGTTGTTTGTTGATGAGTTTTGACACAATATGTTGTTGAGACTTGAGAAGAACCTTTGTGGGGATTCAATGTCGTTTGTGTGTTTGTTTGTTGACGAGTGAACGAATATTCCTTTGTTTTTTGTTTGAGACGATAACAAAATCAAAATTTGTAAGGGGCATTATGTCCTGCTCTATTTATACCTACTCTATGTATAACAAATTTATGCTACGATTGACACACGTCCTCATTCTATGTATCTTCTCTATTTATACCTGCTGCGATTTGTACCTGCTATTTTATTGGGACATGTGTTTTCTTAGTTAAACCATACTAGTTGATCAATTTTTACTTGTTGCGATTATGTTAGTGTTATATGGTATTTAATCTAAGCTTTTCATTATATGAAAATGTGTACACACTAAAATTAATTTTTCATTATATGTACGCTTTACAGGGTTCATCTTTCAAGAAATGAGTCAGAGGACCAACACGAGGAATTAGGTTTCAAAAGAAGCTTGAAAGGGGGGAGAATATCGAAATCATCATCTCCGAGGGCTGGGTAATTTTTCATCTAATTTCAAATCTGAAATCGACATTGTTATTTGTGATCATGCTCCATTTAAATTTCGATTATTGGGTGACATCTCGGAAGAGTGCAAAGAACACATGTGGACACTTATGCAGGTAAGTTTCTAGTTATGCTCGTATATAGAACGCATCCCCATGTAAAATTCATTTTAATATTTTTTCTTTTCTTTTAAATAGAATAAGTTTAAATTTCCAAATTAAGATAATATAAAGGCTGTAGTGATGGATCAACTCCATACGCAATTCCATGACTTCCGATCAAAAATGCATTGTGAATACTTTAAACCACACAGCTCTTTAGAACGAGCTCTTGAGTTTCGTCCTCCTAAATTATCATCAAATGGTAAATGGATTGATCTTTGTGGGACATTTGTTGATGCAAAGTACAAGGTAATATTAAATTTTATGCAATTCTTTTTTCATGCGAATTATTTTAATGTTTTATTTAAAATAAATGACTGATGTTATTTTCATAAAAGAAGTAAAATTAACTCGGTCAATAGATCTATCAGCAAATTCTGCATTGTAGTGGAACTAAAGGATTCCTTCAAGTGGAGTATGAGATGGTAACATATATTTTTTAAAAACCTTATGTCTGGTAATTATTTTTTTTTGTTATTGGTTATGATTCTTTATTTATCTAAAAAGTTGTTAAGCGTGACAAGGAAACTGGAGATCCTGTGCCTTTGAAAAATGTGTAGTATATGACTCATTGGAGCAAAAGAAATAATAATTGGTTTACTCCAGAGGCTGGTAGTGTATATGTAAGATATTTTTGAGTTTTTTTTAACTACAATCTTTTCATAATAACATTATGTTAAATTATTCATTATATACAATTGTTAATAGGATGAGATGAAAGAAATACTTGATCACAATCTGAAGATGGTGTGAAGATGGATGATGAAGAAGCATTTCAAAATATTTTAGGGTATCGCTCTGTCTATGTACGTGGACGAGGGGTTGGTTCTAAGACCAAACAACTTGAATCTATGCAAAGGGAGAAAGATATTGAGAGGGATATACAAGTTGCTGAGGTGAGGAGAGAAGCTGATGAGGCGAGAAGGAAGCTGACGAAGCAAGGGAATAAGCAAATGAAACTCGAAGGGAGAATGATGCAATGAAAGAATGAATGGATGACCTTTTTGGAAGATTTGAGGAGCAATCTAATCTAATCGCATAACGCGTAATAAAACGTGACTGTACTTATTTTTTTACGATGAAACGATTTCTGTAATTGATGTATTTGACTTAATTTTGATGTGGAATAGTTCAAATATTGATTGTCACATTGATTATACAATATTATAAAAAACAAATTGAAGCATATGAAGCATAAAAGTTCTTACTAGACTGTTTTTGTTATCTTAAATATTAAATATGAAAATTGAATGCATTTAGTATTATTGGTTAATTAATTTCGACATAAAATCTTAATATGAAATGCAATAACTATTAGTGGAAGCAATAACTTGCTACAGAGAAATATTTTTAGTGGCAAATTTGAATTGCCACATAACTATCTTGACCTTAAGCAAAAATTTAGTTTTGGTAGCAAATCTTATATTTGCTACAAAAAGAACCTTTTAGTGGCAAATCTGAATTGTCACAAAACTATGTTAACCTTAAGCAAAAACTTAGTTTGGTAGCAAATCATATATATGCTACAAAAAGAACCTTTTAGTGGCAAAAAATATGTTTTTAGTGACAATTTTGATGTTTTTTATAGCAAATATTTTTCCACTAAAAGTAAACCATTTAGTAGCAAAATCTGTTTGCCACTAAATTTGTAACATTTAGTAGCAAACGCCAAAAATTTGCCACTAAAGGTATTAGCCGGAGTGTTTTAGTAGCAAAGTTGTGACAATTTTTTTTTTGCCACTAAATGATTAGTCATAATTTTAATTTGCAACTAAAAGTCTTTTTTCTTGCAGTGTGAGTTTAAAATTTTGGTACCGAAACTTGTACAAAATTTTTCAGACTTGTAATTTTTGTATTACAAGAAAAAAATATAATTGAAATCGAAATTACCAAAATCGAACAAACCCAAAAATACCAAAAAGAAGATGAAAAATCGCTTCGTTTGGTTTTGATTTTTGTTTTAATGTACCAGACAGTAAATTTGGTACAAACAGTTTTACCATTTAGATTGTGATTTTGGTATTGATAAGGGGTCTTTACCAACGAAACTATACCAGTTGCACCCTTAGTCAATCCATTGTTATTGCATTAATGTGGAGGGACCTTGATAGTAATTTATTTATAATTGAATCCCCTACCTTGTAATAGGCTAGGAAAATACAAAAATATAAAACAACTAAGCCATAACTATGAACTTATTAGATGTACACTAAGTAAATAAAGATGAGGGTGAGAAAAAGCAAGTTAACATGAGTATCTATGTGGTTCAACATCTAAATAGGCCTATCGTGTATTGGTAAGGCAATTTTTTTTACGAAATTTAAGACTTAAACCGCTTATCAATGACGTAGTTATTATATGAATAGTTGAACATCTATCTTTAATTTTTGATTTGATATATTATATCGATTATTAATACGTTAACCTATTATTAAAATGTAAAAAATTAATAATTAAAAATATTATACATTTAATTAAAAAGTTTGGAAACTGAAAATATTATACTTATTACTACATGGTTCAACCTCTAGGTAGGCTACGTTCATGAATGGTGCAAAACTTCGTTATCATTACACATCTTTCCAAGCCCACACTCACAAATAACCTCTTAAACTTTTTTACATAATAATAATAATAACAATAATAATAATAATAATAATAATAATACACAAAAGATATAACACTACATCAAAAGTATCAATTTGGCACACTTACACATGTATAAACAGTGTCAAAATTTGGAACATCTTTTTTAAATTTTGGAAGGGTTTTTAAATGCTCCAAAATTTGACACGGTTCTAACCGTTCCAAATTTGGAATGGTTAAGTGAGAGAAGCCAAAAGAATAAAAGTAATTTGACTTTTTATTTGAAGCCTCTCATCTCGTCTCCACCCTCTCTGTCAAGTCCAATTTTCTCTCCCTCACAGGTACGGATCCCGATTTTTTTGCGTCCCAAATCCAACTCTCTCTATCTCATCCTCAACGAAAGGATCTTTGGCATCTCTCATCTCTTCTCTCTCTCAACTGAAGGAACTTCATCTCTCGTGTAGTGCCAAAATAAAAGGAACTTTAGCGGAGTCTCTTTGTATCGAACAAATGTATAGAATTAATGCCGATTTTCTATTGACTTAGGGTCATTTTTGGGTTGATTTAAGATTGTTTTGGGTCGGTTAAGTGTATGTTTGGGAATGACTAGTGTAGTGATTATGATCAATCGGTTGGAAAGTAAATTTCTGTTGCTTGAGGTTCCTATCTTTACATATTTGAGGTTGAATTAAAATGAATGCATGACATAATTATAAATATATATAAAAGGGAACCATTGGATATAAACAAATACTTTTTAATGGAACTTTATAATTTTACTTTATATTTGGTGACCAAGTGGACATGTTTTCACCTTATTGTGTAAAAGCAAAACATGAAAATCTTTCTAAAATCCTACAATAATTAAAATACATTGAAAAATGTAATATTTGGTGTCAATATTGTGTTAAAAAATGACTTGGGGGGGGGGGGGGGGGGTTAAAGTAAATAAAGGTTTCTTAAAGACAATTCAAGAAAAGGGTAATTGATAACATAAGTCGGTATATTTATATCATGCGTAAGTTAAAGATAAAAGACTTAACGGAGTAGTAAATTATGGAAAAGACAAGTCAAGAAATGTTTTTCCAATGGGTTTGGTTGAACTTTTTGTATGTACATTCAAATATATATTTTGCTTTTCAATTACCTTAATCCATGACTTTGGCTGGAAATTTCTCAGACTTCATGTGATATTTCATTATAATTACTTTTGATGGTGACGAAAAAGTATGTTTTAGGAAGAGAGTACACCTAATAGGATATATACAAAACCCGAACATAAACTATCTCTTTTGGAATTATACATTGATGAAGCTCTAAGCCACCAAGATCATAATGACTTTGTACGAATAATTATCGGTCTTATCATGGTGTTGAGTAATTGATTAAGGTTTGTTTTCCTTTAGCATAGATTTTCTAGTTATGATGAATAGGACCTTTTTCCTTTCTCCGAGGATGATCATATGACTATAGACCTTAATATTAGTTATATTATAAGACGATTGAGGTCTTAATCTTAGGATAAAAGCTTTTATTTTGATCGTCAAGGTTCGATGATGGTTCTGAGTGTGTGGAACAACTTATTTAAGGACAATTTCTTCGTTTATTGTCTCAAGTTATCTGTAGATATAGAGATCTGAAGATCCTAGGTACTCTTTCTTGTTTCTGGCCCTCAAATTTCTAGTTTGTGTCCCCTTGACCAGGTTTGAGGTGAATAGTTATATCTGGTATCACTAGTGCCCTCCTCATGATTCCTTTCATGACATGGAAGGGGAAATATTTAGTAAGCTTAGATGAAAGTTTATTAAGGCATTTCATCTATTAAATATGTCATAAGTTATATCTTGAAGGGTGACTTGCCATTACAGTGAGGTAGGTGAGGAATTATACTGGCAAGATTCTTGGTTTACTTGAGGGAGTAAGTTAATCACATTTGATATTATAAATACTTATATTCGTAATTGGTTTCACTAACACTTTCGGATACTCTTGAATTTTTCATTTATCTTGTTCTCATATCCTTTAACCTTATTCTCTTGGTAGCTTCATACATCAAATACCATGGCCCCAAATAGACCATCTCCAAAAGTCTCCAATCATGCTCCACTTAGCATAGCTAACCCTTATTTATGGGAGACTAGTCGTGTTATCTTAGGGGAGGAATTCCTATTTCATGCGCACCCTATGGTTATACCCATAGTGATGCCTATTGGAATCACAACTATGAGTTATCACAGGTCTTAAGACCCTTCTTTTGCAAGTATGGTCCAAGAGGCCTCTATAATTACCACTACGGGTCATAATGCCTTGAGAAAGAAGTACCAGATCCTGGATTGGGTTCTTCTATGGGTTCTTGAGACCCATAAAAGGACTTGTTCTTCTGTTCCTAGCTTTGTTTGTTTCAACGAACTATTTTTTAAAATATGGGGTTTACCTTCATCTCCCCACTGTTGTAGGGGATGTTTTCAATACTACTGGGTTATCCCCCACACAACTGGTGGCCAATTCCTGAAAGTCACTAATGGATATTGTTCAAACCTTAGAAGAATTAAAATATGGGGCATTTGACATGACCTCAGCCTAGTCCTTTGACCTTTATCATTTTTAGGCCTAAAAGAAGAAGAGTAGTGCTATCTTAAAATAGTTGGCACCTAATAATGGTGTCCATGGTTTTGTGAAAGATAAATAATAATTCCTCGTAGAATTGGAATAAATGGGTTTTCTTCATAGGAGGTAATGGGTCCTCTCTAAGTAGACGTGGTATGGTAATACCCATCAATTTAGAGTGATATTCCTATAGTTAAGGACCTCGCTCTGATTGAGGATGAACCTCCTTGGATTAAAGAGGTGGATAAGTGGACTAAACATCCTTTTGATGTTCTTATCACACCAGAGAGACTTTTCAAGGTGAATATGGGGCCTAACCCCAACCTTCAGATTGTTCCCTTAGTGAAGACCTTAGATGGTGAAGTATATTCTTTAGTGAGGATAGTTTAAAAACTTGGTGGGCCTCTCACTTATAAAAGAGTGTCCTTAAATAATGATGTCCAGGAATCAAGTGAGGGAGAGGGTGAATTTATTAATCCCCTTGATTCAACCTCTGTAATTTGAAGAGTAATTAGACCCCCTAACTCCCCTGTACAAGGATTGAGGTCTTAGGGTCGACCTTATACCTCTACCAGACTACTGACAAGTCCTAAATACCTATGCAACCTTCATTAAAGGATTATAGCACTATGGCAGACCTCAACAACCTCCACAATTTCTTAGAGTTCCCATCTGTTCCAATATTTCTTTATAAAAAAACAAATCAGAGACCATAGCAGTAGTGTTTCCCCATGTGTAATGTACAGAACAAACCTCAATCATAAGATAATTAATGTCTCGAGATTATCTAACCCTTAACATAGAGGGATATCATTATAAAACACTTTCAAACCCTCCTATGGCAAACCATTGGCAATTCCAAACCTCCCAGGCCTCCGATAAAGAACCTGCAATGAGTCTGGTAGGTAGATGAAAAGCACGACACTATTTTACCTATTGCACCAATCAAATTCACGTGTATTGATGGATCCCATTCTTATTAAATGCACCCAACAACTGCCTTACGCCACCTGCAAAAACTTTGGCCAAGACTCCACCACCTTGCCAACACCGTCAAACCTTAGAGATATCATAAACATGTTGTGATAGTCTACTCATTCTCTCTCCTGGAGTTTGCACACACACACACACATACACACACACACACACACACACACACACACACATACATGAGACTGGTAAGTGTTAAAGACATGTTCAAGTCATCATACTTCTAGAGAACCAAGAGTTTTAGCATACACAAATGTTTCCTCATTTTTGTATACAATTTTAACCCATTGTTGCGAGCATAAGACCACGATTTTAATTATATCCAGTTATCTACCAAAATGTATTCCTTGTTTATCCCTAAACTAGTACTCAGGGATCCTTCGAGAATTCCATTAGTTAAGTTCCTTTGGACTAGTGACGAAGGCTGTAAGGACCTCATAATCTTTTACAAAAGCCCAATAGGTTTTATAGATTATTACAACTCTTTTATGATCTAATAAATAGTACAACACCCTTTCACATTGGATGTAGGACCCTCAAATGAGGTCCAAACCACTTTCAAATAATTATCTTACACTTTGACACTTTTTCCCTTTTATCTGTTTGAGTTCTGGAGGGGAGCACTTATTGGGTATGGGGTCACTCACGATTTTAATGGCCATAACCCACTAGAAAATTTCCATATCCGGCCAACGATATCCTTGTTGATGATTTGAGGACATCATGTAGTGTTAGAACACAAAGTGTTGTTTTTCCCTAGTGATTAGATTAGTATAATACCTAGGTGAGTGTTCCATAATGGTACGCCTAGAGTGAACCTAGGCTTATAGAAAAGTCCTATAGGAAAATAACAGTTAGACACATGATTTGGGACTTAGTTGGCATGTCTCCCCTCGATGTGAGAGACTAGTGATTTGAGGTTAGTATCGAGTTTAAGGTAACTTGTGTGGTCAGGGTGATCCAAAAATTTAAGGAGACTCAAGGTGTGTAGTCCTAAGGATTGAAGTAATTTACGTTGATGAATGGGATGTTAGTAATATTTCGATTTTCACCTGGGTGAGTGTCGATCACTTGGGAGCATCACACTGATAGATGTGCCGATATGCCTTGGTGTTATTGATGAAATTTTAGGACTTAATTGAGTATGACCACCGGGTAAGTGGAGACTCGCGGACTGTTACACGACTTTGATGGCTAGCCTGATGGGGAGCATTATAATATGCTTCATATTGATTTCTTTGGTGGCTTCTCTAGTGAAAGGAGATATAATGATTTCCTCATGGTTGGGATTTTGATAATCCAGCCTTGAAAGATCCCTATGACTTAGAGTAAGGATTTATAACCCCAAGAATTATAGGAATTGATGGATTAATAATTTCGATCATAAATTTTCCTAAGGAGGGAAGAATGTAACACATGCCCCTGCATTTTTGAGCTTGATGGATTAGCCATCTTCTCCATATTTGAAATGGGTTCTTATGGAGATATTATTGGTGATTTGTGAAGAAGAAGAAGAAGAAGAAGAAGAAGAAGAAGAAGAAGAAGAAGAAGAAGAAGAAGAAAGTATGTAATTTGAAGGGAGTTTTCATACAACATTTAAGGAGACAAACTTGTGGAGCTATGCAACCTGTTTATGGCCACCTTAGGAGGTGGGAATTTTACATATTCTTCTCCACTTCATCCACTATTTTTGAAGCTTCCTTTGAGGTGGGAAACTCTTCTCGTCGCTTATGAACTCCATTTGTTTCATAGTATTGTTCTTATATTTAGAGTTTGTAAGAGTCGAGTGCATATATGATTTAAGAAGGTTATTTCTTATGTTTTGTGTAAATGGTTTATAAACGATTTCAAGAGTTTTGAAAAATGATATATTTCAACAAATATTGGTATTTAAATATTTTATGGAATAAAATGTGGAAATAATATTTATTGAGCAAATGTCTAAAGGATTTCTTGTAAAAATTTGGATTTTATAAAATTAGACAATTATCATAGTTTTAGAGGAACAAAAATATCTTTGGTTTTGAAAAGCAAGTTTATGCAAATGTTATGAAATTTCTAGAATAAATCATGTGTAAAACTCGTTCTTACGGTTTTGTAGACTTAAAATCCACCTTCTCATATACATAAACTTAAACTATTTTGATGACGAGCATATAAACAAGTTTAATTAAGGTTTTATCGGTTTTAAACATGAAATAAAAAATGAAAATTTCAGCCCTTAAAGTCTGTTAAAAAGTGTAGAAAATGTGGTAATTTAATGTTTCAAGACTACGTGTGAAAATAAAGGAAAAAGGATATTTTCTTGTTAAGTAGTCTCTAAAATGCCAAAGGTTTTCTTAATAAAGAAAGTGATGAAGTAAAGAGATTTTTAACTGAGAAGTATGTAACTCCAAAGTGTTAAATAAATGTAAATGAGTTAAAAACATTTGAGAAGTTAGTATGTGTGACTTAATGATCTTTATTGGGAAATAACACTTGTGAAAATGGAGAAAAAGACAAATTTGAAAACAAATGGATAAAATGACAATTTTACTTAAGGTAGAACATTTTTATAAAATAAAAACGTTGGAATGGGTGTTACAAAAAATGGTCTTAAAAGAAAGTAATTTTTGGGATAAATCAACGTAAGCGTGTCAAGGACATGAAATGGTGATTTTCAATGTGTAACACAATGTGGGGTGAAATCTATGAATTTGTCTTCGGCCGGTAAAAGTGGAATAATGTGGACATTTGATGAATGTTAAAACACATCAATATAAATCTCGGATGGGACTAGAAAATAATTAAGAAGGGCTTAGAGCCCTAGGGTGAAAGACCCTAAACAACTGGCCAGAGAATATGATAGTGTAGCTGGCGGTGCGGAGCCCATTGAAGTACATGGTTATTTGGAGGATTCTGAGAAAAAGATAATGAAAAGTGGAACATATCAAGAAATTGGTTGTGTGGAGAATATAAGAAATGGTAACCTAACTTGAATGAACTTAATACGTCTCCTGATTGCTAGATAATATGGACAAGTAATGCGAGGAATTGGTTAATGTCCATAAAGTAAACAGAATGGTAAGATGAAGTGATTAAATGGGTAATTAAGTAATATAAAGAGGTTTAACCCATAAGTAACACAAAAGTATGTTAATGAAAGGTTTTTAACGAAAAATAAGTATTTTCTAACACGGTGCTTGCGTGTGTTGAAAGGTGATTTTCAAAAAAAATACTAAGGTAAATTTTGTATGTATAAAAGGGTTATTTAAAAAAAAAGAACCGCATTTCTTTAAATAAAAAGGTCTTTACTTAAAGTATTTAACCGGATGTGTTAAATCAAGGAATAAAGGTCATGTTATGTAAAAATAAGCTCTTTTATAGGATTAATGTGAATTAATCATAACAAGTAATGTTTAGAATAAAATGGTTTCATGCATTAATGTATGTACATGTATATGTATAAATAAGGTAATTGCATGTGCATGTAGGTATAACATATTAGAGTCTCTTCTTTGTCGTTCTATTCTATATTTCATTGTTGTAATTTTTCACTGGGGATTCGGCTCATTCCCTCCTCTTTATTTTGACAGATTGTGTGCGGTTCCGTATGTTGAGAGCGTTATATAGGTAAGTATTCTTTTATTTTATATTAGTATCTCTGTATGCTTGGATTTTGGAGACGCTTCCCACGGGTCCCTCACGTAGCATGATTTAAATTGGAATTGCATTCTAAACAAGTGAAATGTTAATTAATTAAAACTGGACTAGCAACATTACTTAGGTTGTCTTATCGAACTTCACACCTAACATTCAGGTCGGACCAGGTTGACCATGGGTAATCCACAAATCCGGGCGGGGCGTTACACCCAATAAAGCTTCCATGGTAGAAAACCACTAATAATTACAGTTTTTGATATTTTCTCATCGTAATCTATCACCTTCATCTTCTTAGTGTTGAGACTCAGGATGTACTCTCTTATCTTTTCATCCTTATTTTGTCGATCACTTAACAAGTGAGACACTTGTAACCCTCCCTATTTCTCATGCCAAGTTGATCAATTGGATATAAAATACAGGGACAACAAAATAATTTATATCATTCTCAGTATCAATGTAAACATAAAAATGGCAATAAATAAAAACTATCATAATAAAAACTTGAAGAAGTGAGACTCTGTGATAATTGATTAAATTTATTTGCAAGTTTCCAATTCGGCACACTTATTTAATTAGAGTATATTTTTAAACCAAATTAATCCAGCCCCTAAACATGTATCTAAAAGTGCGTGCGTCACACTACACCAAATCTGCCCATTTGTCAACGTCATTGACCTTGACAAATTCACCTTGTCAAGGTCAATGACCGTGACATTTCGAGGCGAGACAACTTTTTTTGTCACGGTCGTGTCACGGTCATTGACCTTGACAAAAAACTCGCGTTTTGTGTCATGGTCGTGTCGCGGTCAATGACCGTGACACGTTTGTCACGGTTATAAACCGTGACAAAGCCATGACCCTTTTTAAAAAAATTGCCACGGCCATTAACCGTGACACGTCCGTGACACAAAACGCGTCACGGACGTGTCACGGTCAATGACCGTGACAATTCTGGGCAGAATTTAAAAAAAATCTGCTGGGCAGTATGGCCACTGCCACTGCCTAGCAGTATATTTGTACCTGTTATAGCAACGTTGTACCTGTTCCAAACATCATATATCCAACACAAACTAAAGATAATGGAAATATATATTCATGACAGTATAATCCAAATCTTCAAAGTAAAAATAATATACATGACGATATAATCCAAATATAATTAAAATGGACAAACTTAAAAATAATGTTACTACATGTCTTGGGTAAATGTGAGGAGGTGAGTAGGCCACACGACATACGAATTGACGCACCCACTAATATACGTCGTGCCGCATTATTCGCGCAACCACAATAGGGAGTTCTCCTTCCCGGGTATGACGTGCGTGATGAGCACCCTGGACTCCATCTGTTGAAGCACACGTCCATGGACTATTCCACCCTCGACGATATTCGGGTCCCTCAACCCCCGCCCTATCCGCTGGCCATCAAATATGTCCAATATGAACACGCTCGGCCAACCAATTGTCGATAATGGTCTGTTGGAGGGCGTCAAATAGGGAAGTGGATCGTCGAAGTACGAACGTGTCGGTGATGAAGCAGCGAGGTCCACATCCTCATCATCCTGCGCCTCGTCCTCCCGCATCTGCTCGTCCTCCCACACCTCCTCCTCCACCGCCTTCTCCTTCCCTTTCCCTTTCCCTTTCTCTTTACGGTCTCCACCCAACGTACGCTTCATGAATGCGTACATATCTTGGACCGTCGCCTCCAAACGGGACAGCTTCGCGTCGTGTGAATCCACCGTTCGAGCCAACCCGATGTCGCTCGTCTCCAATCCGATGATCCTAGATTTGGCCACCCGCGAGCTCACTCCCCTTGTCCTCCCCTTACGATCAGAGCCAAGCACTTGGCTGAGTGCGTCTGTGGACAAAGATGCCTTGTCGGCATCAGACTGCGACTCATGCACTTCCTTAAGCTTTGCCTGAAACGACAAAAAGCACATGATTAGTAAAATAAGTAAACAAAAAAATTATAACGTAATTAACAATAATTAAACTGTCGGATTACTTACAATCGTGGCCGCGACGCTCGGGGACACCTCCTTGTCCTTCCCCTTCTTCGTCCGAAGAGCCACATAAGTATCGAGCCTATGTGGCTTACCCCCTGGCCCACTCCCTACCCCCTGAAATAAAATAAAGTAAAGTAAAATTAGTATCGGCCCCGCAAAGTAAAATAATATCCAATAATATATTTCTGTAGTTATAGATAAATTAAATATTACCTTCATCCTATGCTCCACCTCAGCGTAAGAGGTCCGGCCGGAGTAGTGCACGTCCGTCTTTTTAGCCCGATTTTCCCTCCCCGATTGGCGAGATGCCAATTGTCGATCCTCGATCTCATTGTCAATGAACTTTTGCCATTGTGCCAATGAGATCGGCTCCTTGGGCGGGACGGATCCGCGCCATTGTAAAATGGACTCTCGTGTTATTTCAAAGTACCGTGTCCGCATATTTTTTTCCACGTCTTGTGTTGCTCCCTCAACTGCTCCAAGATGGAATTGCATAGCTTTGGATCCAAGTTGAATTGTTCCTGTCCAACAAATACAATGTTAGTTGCGAATAAATATAAATATAAATATAAATATAAATATAAATATAAATATAAATATAAATATAAATATAAATATAAATATAAATATAAATATAAATATAAATATAAATATAAATATAAATATAAATATAAATATAAATATAAATATAAATTGAAATTGAAATATTCATATAAATATTACCTGTAGTGCCGCCCAAACACCTAACTTGAGCTCATACGGCACCTCCTTCCAACTCATAAACCCCGGGCCGATGACCGTCTTTAGCAGCTCGAGGGATCTCGCTAAAAGCTCCGACTTGTTTTCGACGGTAATCCCAAATTTTCCATATTTGGGGAGCCTAGGGGCGGAGGAGCCCTCGTCGCCTCCGCTACCACCGAACCCAGACGACGACATCATCATAAACAGCATCATCATCTTCGCCCTAACATCTGAAGGAGACATTTTTGCTGTAAAAAAAATGTTATTAGTACAGATAAAAAAAATATTATTAGTACAGATAAAAATTTTGTAATATTATGTTTTTTCCAAATATTTAAAGAGTTATTAAATGGGTGCCCCACCCCTTCCCCCTCCCCCCGCCACACACACACGCACACCTACGCACACACACACACACACACCCCACCCCTACCCACCCCACACACACACACACCCCACCCCTACCCACCCGGCAAGTTAATTAGAATATTTGTAGGACTGAAATTGATTTAGATTATGCCTATCTATGTAACTCTAAAACCTAATTGTGATTAAAATCTGATTTATATGGATTAATTCTATTACATTTATAATTTAACTAATAGAGTTGAATTTTAATATTAATCCTTTGGTTTATTTAACTAACTTTGGTTTGGTTTATTTCTAGTTGAATCTGAGTTATAATTTTTAGATTATGTATAGGAATTGAATTTTAATATTAATCCTTCATAAATCCCTTGAATACATGCATAAATTTGTAGAGATTGAAATTAAATTGCTTGAGATTGAATTTCTATGTTTCGGGGTCATTATTTGAAAATACTTAATTACCCTTTGAAAATACATTATGGATATTAATCAATTCACACGTTTTTTGTCCACTTCAACCTTTACTGAAACATTTATTAATTCATTCAAGTTAGGTAAAACCACGCAAGTATCTAATACAAATATTATCATTCAACAAATTAAGTCCCATAATTTTTGCACATATCACAACCCGTAATCTTTTAACATTCAACGATACCAATTACTAAACAATTCTACTATCTACGATAAATACCAATATTTTTCAACACTGTATCCCCCAATAGTAATAATGAATTAACATATAATTTTCAACTCCAACAACATATGATTCAACTTAACCCAATCTTCCCAATAATACCAACTAATCAACACCCAACATCCAAATCCAACAACATAGGTCTAGAACCAAAGTTTGTACATAATAATTTATAGTCTCCAAGAAAGTACCATTTTTATTCATAATATTTACGATTATCAGTTTCTCGTGTATTAGCCAAATTTCCAAGATTTCAATTGTAGCATAACACATTAATTTATTGTAATCATACACATTATAATGAGTATACAATTTGATTTTTGTAATCATTTCTTAGGCCTTCTTATTCTCTAAGGATTTCAAAGTTAATATAAAAAAATACCCCCTGCCCACACACACCACCCCACCCTGCCCCACCCCCTGCCCCCCTCCACCACCCCCTCCCCCACCCCGCCCCACCCCTCCCCCACCCCCACCCTGCCCCACCCCGCCCCACCCCCACCCCCACCCTGCCCCACCCCCCACCCCCTCCCCCACCCCGCCCCACCCCCTCCCCCACCCTGCCCCACCCCCTACCCCCACCCTACCCCACCCCCCACACACGCACACACATACACAAATATATATATACACATACCCCCCACCCCCTCCCCCACACTGCCCCAACCCACCCCACCCCTGCCCCCCTCCACCACCCCCTACCCCCATCCCGCCCCACCCCCCACACAGGCACACACATACACACATATATATATACACATACACACATAAATATACAGACAAATATATATATATAAATGGAAGAGAGAGAGAGAGAGAGAAATTGGACCTGAGAGAGAGAGAGAGAGAGAGCAGCGTCGAGAGAGAGAGAGAGAGAGAGAGAGAGAGAGAGAGAGAGAGAGAGAGAGAGGGAGGGAAGGGCGCGGGAGGGAAAAAAGAAGGGGGGTAGGGTTTTTGCTGGAAAAGTTGTCACGGTCGTGTCAAGGTCTTTGACCGTGACACGACTTGTCACGGTCATTGAACGTGACACGACCGTGACAAATTGAATTGTCACGGGCTTGTCACGGTCAATGACCGTGACAAGTCGTTGTCACGGTCGTGTCAAGGTCAATGACCGTGACATAAAACGCGTGTTTTTTTGTCACGGTCAATGACCTTGATAAGGCTGGCCGGCTGAAAGGTGACAATTTTCCCATTTTGGTGTAGTGGTCAACCCATAAATAAATAAAGCATGTGACACAAATATTCAGGAAAAATCCCCCAAAGGGGCAAAACCTTTTATTTCACTATAATTTTGTAAGAAAACGGCTTACACGGATTACAATGAAATAGGGTGACATACAAAATACCCGCAGGTGTTGGTTCCGATGTCTCGGCTGGAACTTTCCCTTTCCAGGAGGGCAACAGTGAAGAAGAAGACGGCTTCTCCACAACATGTGAACTTTATAAGGACTCCCTCCACAATAGCACGCAGCTGTCGGTTGTAGAGCTCTCCCCACAAAGTATGAAAAATATAAAATATGTTTTTAGGTTCCACAAAACAATTCGCATAAAAGTAATTGGGATTTTGTGAATTAAAAACAAAACATTTGAACCCTTAAAATTATTGGAGAAAAACTTTTTGCCAAAAGGTATTGAATTAAATCTGGGCAGATACACAAAAGTTTCAAAAGAATAAGACTCTTAAAAGTTGAAACTGCTCTCCACGTTTTTCTAGGCTGCCAGGACCCCTTTTTATACAAAATCTGAGTGGGTCAAAAGATAAGCATTACAACAGCGTGTCAGCCAAAAAGTCATCTCGCTCGAACGAGAATGACATCTCGCACGAACGAGATCGTGTGTCGTTCAAACGACTACGCGCCACTTCCCATTGTGGTTCGAATGAGATAGAGATCTCGCTTGAACGACCTTGGCGTCGAAACCGAGGTACGTTTACTGCTGAAGCAGTTTTTCACGAAACTTTTCAAAACAAAACATTCTCTTAATAGCAGTTATAAAACCTCTTTAAAAAATATTTTTATATAAATTCTTTTTAAAACCTTTTTAAAAATATCCCAACACTCTTAATATGAAATGTAAATGAAACTTTAAAACAATATCTTACCAAAGTTCATATTGTTGGGCTTGAATGTTGAAGATAACTTGTAATTTGAATTCGTCTTTTGTAGATGCAATCTTCACAATTCTTCGACGAGTTGTAGCGGTATACGACATAATTAATTATGACGGACTTATTAAAAATATGTCCTTACAAATCTCCCCCTATGTCTATGCCGGTACATACATAAAAACATTCGAATTATAAAAAACCAAAATGCCTACACAAATCTACCCTCCCATGAATCCCAAAACAGAAAAGGAAACATTTGCAAGTTCTCAAATTTTTCTTCAACATCAAAACTCTCAAAGCTTTTATCATTAGGATATGCAAAATCATGATCTTCAATATTTGTACCTACACACATGAGATAAAGAAAAAACTTTCGTGACGCATCGAGTTTGAAATGATATAAGAATAAAGCATTAATAAATCAAATCTCCCCCATAATGAAAAAACTCCCCCCATAACATGATAATTCTTTCTCCCCCTTTTTATGATGTCCCCAAATAGACAGATAAGAAGAAAAAAATCAAAAACATGGAGTGTCACGATAAAATGCATAGCAAACCAGAATCAAGCTACGCGCATGCAAAGGAGTATCTCACAAATTTCACAAACTATTTTTGAATTTTTGATTTTTTATACAAAAATGAGATTAAAAAAAATCACACCATGGATTTAAACTCAAACAACCAAGTTATGGAAATGGAATGAATGGTTGTGAACACATTCGATAGGTAAATAAACTCAATCAATCATATGTGCACGATGTATAGCGTACTCCTAATGAATGAACATCAAAATAATCCTTAGGTGTAAAAATTTGTTGAATTTAGATGACTTCGTCTTATACAAATCAACAAATCAAAGTCAAGTGATTTCCACACCAATAACGTTCAAAACTATTTAGCGCATTTTCCAAAATTTCAAGGACGTGCAAACCCATTTAAAATCTCCAACCAAACTCCCTCATATATATTTTCTTTTATATGTGAATAAACTAAATTCTCAAACTTTGGAGAATTGGTGCAAAAACCTAAATGGCCCATAATTTGGCATGAATTTCTTTTTATTTCCTTTAAATTTTTTTCGGGATCTTTTAACCTCTTTGGACTCCGGATAATAAAATTTCTCAATTTTTTAGGTCCAATTTAAAGGGCAGCTTAATCGCAAAGGATAAAAAAAATCTTTCATAGCCCTTCACCATTTTTAAACAAAGCACACAAACACACAAAACGGTTCTTATATGCCCAATTTCCTTATCAAAATTTATCGCGCTTGGTTCGTTTTAAAGACAGGATTGAAGTGAAAACACCCAACCAACATGTGATAAGACAAGCACAATAACCAAACAAATCCGTGCATGTGTGCAATAAAGGAAATCATGAGTCAAACATGTAGGAAGTAACACTTAATTACATCTTAATGACTCCAAACATTATAAAGCACATGGATGAATTGACCTATTGTCTCAAAACACTATCAAATAGTCACATGAAGAATGGAATGATGTTGTGACTTGGTCATCCTAAGTGTCTATCCATAAAAGGTGAAAACAAAATACAAAAATCTTTTTGGATTTTCAAATTTTATCAAAAATAAAATCTTTTTGTATTTTTCAAAAATTTTCCAAAAAAAATATACAAAAAGTACATGTCACAACGCTAGCAAACATAAATATCATGAAACAAAAACTAGCGTATGACAAACATGTGAACACAATCATCTATATGATATGGCAAGAGAAGAATCATGTGCAAGCAAACGAGAATCAACTTGTCTAAAATCTAGTGTCTCTAAACGTGATTTCCTAACCCAAATAGATGTGAAACGTCATGTGGCGGATTTGGAAACCACGGGAACACTAGACATAAACTTCCTAGGACATTTTCTAATATCAAAATAAAAACACCTAAGGTGACCTTTCCTACCACAATATGAACATGTGTAAACGGGTGGAACGACACCTATGGGTTGACCTTTTCTAATATCCTTGGAATTAGTTGATGCTCTAAAACAAATAATGGTTTTGGCTTTAGTATTATAAGCATGAGAACAAGATGAGCCACTACCATCACTATCAAACCCACTTGAGTCTGTCAAATCATTTTTTAACTTCAAAATTTTTTACTCAAGCAAAGAATTAGACTCTTCCAAATTAAGGGACGTCTTCTTCAAATTATCAATCAAACCTATAAGGTTATCTCGCTCCCCCTCAATTAAAGCAAACTTTTTTCTAAGAGTGTCTTCACGTGCCACAAACTCATTGACTAAAATATTTTTGTCATCTTTGGAACAAGCACAAACCATCGAATTTTTAAGATCCTCTAATTCGTTTTCTAAAACTAGGACCCTATCATCACTCTCCTTCTTGGACGATTTTAAATAAACAAAGTCATGGTCCAAGGAAACAAATTTTTCACGATAAAAATCTAGTTGATTTTGAACCGTTTGCAAAAGATTCATCGCGGATTTAAAACGAGAATTTTCTTTTTCCAAAACTTTAATTATTTTTTTGCAAACGTCAAACTCAAACGATTTATATCATCAAAATTTTGACTCGGGTCATCAAAGGGGGGCATCCGATTAGATAAGTGCTCCATCGAAAAATTTTCACAAAACTGATTTTAAAAAAAAATCAATATCACACGATTTTGCGGAAAATAGGAATACGCGATAAATTAGCGTAACCCGATCTGATAGCAATTTGACGATGTGAGAAGTCAAATCGTATCAAAAAAATAAATCCTTGAAAAATCAGGATCACGCGATAAATTAGCATAACCCGCTCTGATACCAAATTGAAGAAGTGCGACTGTGTGATAATTGATTAAATTTATTCGCAAGTTTCCAATTCGGCACACTTATTTAATTAGAGTCTATTTTTAAACCAAATTAATCTAGCCCCTAAACATGCATCTAAAAGTGCGTGTGTCTACCCATAAATAAATAAAACATGTGACACAAATATTCAGGAAAAATCCCCCAAAGGGGCAAAACCTTTTATTTCACTATAATTTTGTAAGAAAACGACTTACACGGATTACAATGAAATAGGGTGACATACGAAATACCCGCAGGTGTCGGTTCCGATGTCTCGACTGGAACTTTCCCTTTCCAGGAGGGCAACAGCGAAGGAGAAGACGGCTTCTCCACAAGATGTGAACTTTATAAGGACTCCCTCCACAATAGCACGCAACTGTCGGTTGTAGAGCTCTCCCCACAAAGTATGAACAAAACAAAATATGTTTTTGGGTTCCACAAAATAATTCACATAAAAGTAATTTGGATTTTGTGAATTAAAAACAAAACATTTGAACCCTTAAAACTGTTGGAGAAAAACTTTCTGCCAAAAGGTATGGAATTAAATCTGGGCAGATACACAAAAGTTTCAAAAGAGTAAGACTCTTAAAAGTTAAAACTATTCTCCACATTTTTCTAGGCTATCAGGACACCTTTTTATATAAAATTTGAGTGGGTCAAAAGATAAGCATTACAGCAGCGTGTCAGCCAAAAATTCATCTCGCTCGAACGAGAATGACATATCGCACGAACGAGATCGCGTGTCGTTCGAACGACTACACGCGACTTCCCATTATCGTTCGAACGATATTGAGATCTCGCTTGAACGACCTTGGCATCGAAACTGAGGTACATTTACTGCTGAAGCAGTTTTTCACAAAACTTTTCAAAATAAAACATTCTCTTAATAACAGTTATAAAACCTCTTTAAAAAACATTTTTATATAAAAGCTTTTTAAAACCCTTTTAAAAATATCCCAACACTGTTAATATGAAATGTAAATGAAACTTTAAAACAATATCTTACCAAAGTTCATATTGTTGGGCTTGAATTTTGAAAATAACTTGTAATTCGGATTCGTCTTTTGTAGATGCAATATTCACAATTCTTCGACGACTTGTAGCGGTATACGACATAATTAATTGTGACGGACTTATTAAAAATATGTCCTTACAAAACTCAATAAAGGATGACAATAAGAATAACTGAACTAAGATAAAATGAAACTCAAACAAAATTAAATCCACCACTTTAGAAATGTCTTATTACAAATCTCTTAAGTGGAATAAAAGATATAATTGTGACCACTTTTGATTCAAACTCCCGAATACAAATGGCAACTGAATCGAAACGGCTCTCATACTCTAAGGATGATAACTGAATTTCCAGCGTTGCATGTCTGACCACTAAGCCCTGCTAATCCTATCATAAATATAATAATCTTATGGGGAAAAAAGATTTATAGATTTGGGTATGAATTGTATCTCATGCATATATTTATATTAAAATACTCACGATCTCATAAACATAACACTTTCTCTGTTTTAACCTCTTTAAATTAATTGTGTTCATCACTAAACCACAACATTTATACATAATACAATCCTGAATCAACCCCTGCTCACGTCACCTGCAAAATAAGATGTACATAATCTCATAAAAAAATATTTAAATGTGATATAGGGCTTTCAAACAAAATATCCATCATTAGACTAATATCATATACACATATATAAGTGTTATAAAAACCATACAAATGCATCTAGGTTCAGAGGGCCATCTTTTGATTCTATCAATAAACCCCGAGGAGTCCCCTATCTAATGAATTTAAAAACAAACATACACACACACATGAGAATGGGGGATCCCTAGACAATAACACCACATGCTAATCCCATACCAAAGCTCGACCGATGGATCAGGTCATCAACCTATCTCATCATGAAGTCTAGACCGACTTAATGTATGATCTAAATGTGTCAACATGCAGTAACACCATCCCCTAAGTCGCCCGATGGATCAAGCCATCTGCATCCCTCAGCATGAGGTAGTGGACCTCCTAAACATGTGATCACAACATATCGACCTCCACATAGTCCAACGTCAACATCTAGGGTGCGATACACGGTCACACTCACTTGAATCAAAAACTCCAACCGAAAGGTTCACCACGAGTAAATGGTATGTTCACATAACAAGAAATGTATATGTATATAGACTAAGTATACATAAATTGGAGATAATTCACACTCTCAAGAGTACCCAAATCATCCCAATCCCCAAATGCCAGATTGTTTTATAAATTCTTAGGTTTATTAACTCTTAACCCTTAATAAATCCTCCTCCTAGTTTATCATATAAATCTATGAGTGCACCTCTCTCTCTCTCTCTCCCTCTCTCTCTCTTTATATATATATACACACACACACAAAAGCTCATAATATACATATATGTCTCCTCATATATGGGGGATAACGCACACTCTCAAGACATATATGTATATCATGAGCTAGTATGTATATGTGTGTGTGTATATATATATATATATACACACATTCTCTCATCACTTATATATACAGCAAAATCCAACCAATAGTTCAAGACAAAAACCAATTGAATAACCCAAATAAAAACCATATCTCACACGTACAGTTGGGTCGTGCGCACTACTTGTAAAATATTCACAACAAATTCAATAAAAATATGTAATTAGTGCCCATGCGTTCGTAATTAAAATCTCCACAATTCCATAGGTCACTTTTGAATGAACTACTCAATCTCGTTTGAACGAGCTACCACCTCTTGTTCGAACAAAAATGAACGCAATTTATCTTCTTCAATAAACCCAAATCCGCCATTAGCAACCTCAAAACCTAAATTTGAAGACTCTGATGATCAACATACCCATCCCCCTTCAGATAAAAATTGTTCAACATAAATCCTAACATATATATAATAGTTTAACATAATTATAACATGAATTCAAGATCAAATATGTCAAATCCCAATACAAACCTAAATTCATTCTTAAACTTTAATTAATCTATTTAGCACACAATTTCAGCAATCACCGCATTTAATTTACATCGGACAATCATACCTACAACTGATTCAGCCCTAAATATGGATTCTAACGCATAATCGTAACCCAAAATGATTGAATTAAAGGTTTCTACAAAAATTCCCAATTAAATCAGATTATTAAAACCCACCAATAGTTAAATTTCCCAACCCTATTAAACCCAATATGAACATGATTAAGATAACATATTAAATCCTTAACATGCTTTTAAATCCGAAATAAAATGTAAGACAATGAAATCATAAACCAATTACGGATTATACAGTAATAAATCAGGAGATTTCTTGCCTGCAACGACGAATAATGAATCATTTACACTTTGATTGCGTATTCTTCCTCTACAAAGCACTTATAAAGTTCTCCCAAATCTCTAGGGTAGTTAATATTTTTGTTTTGTATGTAATGTGTCCAACTAATGAGTGTTAACACACTTAAAATAAGTCTAAATTCCCAGTGCCTCCAAATGAGCTCAAAATACTACCCAAACCCTACAAAACTTAGACCAAAGGTATATATACCCCATAGGCCAAATCCAAACGACTAAAAATACATATTCGTGCCTTTTGATGCTTCAATGTCCAATCCAAATGGTAATACCTCACACAAACACGCTAATACCTAATGGTGTAAATAAAATATACACTTAATTATTTTACACGTATATATAGTCCAATATCATATAATTAATATCATCAATTAATTATTTAAAACACACATTACAAAAATCACATCGCATGCAAAATTTAATTATCATATAAATTAAGCAGTTATATTATTACCAATCACATAAATAATAATTTATCACAATTAGTAATTTATTTCTCACTTAATAAACTATAAATAACTCCAAAAAAATACAAGGCATTGCATCACCCTTTTTCCAAGATTTGTGCCAGAGAAAAACTTGATGACCAACAGATCGTCCAGCTTCTTGAAGCTAGTTATCTACCCCCTTGGGAGACCATTGTGAAAAACGTTGCTAATGCCGTTTAATACAAGATTAAACTGTATAAGCAACTCCGAGATGTTTGTTGAAGAAACCCTTTTGTTTTGAAAAATAAAAATTATAAACAACAAGATGTGTTTACAAAAAAAACTTATGTACGAGAGTAATCAAGACTTTGTAATCAGTTTTTAAAACAAGACAGTTTCAAAAATTCAGCACACTATAGAATGAGATGAGTAGATGAAGATAATAAAAAACACACAGTTTTTAACGTGGTAAAACCTCTCCCAACAGAGGAAACATCCACGGTGACTTCTAAGTCACAAAAGTAAAAAATCCACTAATAACAAATAATAGTTACAAACAATCCAACATACATGCACACAAATCAACCTATTCTAAGTTTAGGAATATACCCCACTTGGTGTCCTTCTAACTTCTCATAGATCTGATTGTTGATGATGTTCTTCCAGTTTGATAACTTCCTTTGCTTTAGCTTCCTTATGTCGACTCAATGATCTTTGATCTTATTCACAACACTTCCAGTGTAGTAGTGTGTTAAGTGTTTGTGAAGTGATTCCTATCAACATGCATGAACTCACACACACTTAGTTTTACAGATAGTCCTAGAAAAATTACATATAAAGACTATATGCTGTGATTTTATTTTCTTTCTTTCTTACAGAACTTGAAACCTTTTTGACCTTTAATATAACCCAGATTCCACGGATATCTAGCTTCTAAATCGGTCAAGATCTTAATCAATCTCGGTTTTAAAAATATTTTTGAGATTGAAAATCTCCAAGTGTGAATCCAACTAGGTCAAGGTTAAGTTTCGTAAGAATAGAAACCATAAAATATTTTCAAAACTAAATCAGTAAAGATTTTCTTAAATCAAGAAAGAAATATGCAGATCTAGTGAAATGTAACATGCAGAGTGTAGATCTATAGTTTCTATGAAAGAGAAATGCAGATCTTCACACGAATGTTTAAGTTGTAAACAAGATCATAGACAAAGAGGTTACAGCTTCAATTTGAGCAAACCACTCTCTCTCAAACACTGAAGGTTGTGTTTGGGGTTGAGAATATACGAAGGTTTGATTCAAAGTTTGAAGTGTTTAGGGTTAGGGTTAGGGTTTGGCTAACACAGTTTTCCCTTTCTCTCTCTTCTCTCTTTTCTTTTCTCTCTTCTCTCTCACTTCTCTCTTCTCTCTATTTTTTTCTCTCAGAAATGACGAATGCCCAAAAGTCTTGAAAGGCTGAGAAGTGGAGGGTTTATATAGGAGTGAGGGAAGATTCTGGAACGTCGAAGGCAATCAAGGGCTGAGATCAAGTCTTTCTAACTTTGACTTGATCCAAGGGTTATGAAATAGCGGTGGTTAAGATGATTGTGATTGGTTCATAGAGATAGCACCAGGATTGATTAAAAACACATGCAGACCATCGATAAGTTTTGATCCAACGATCAGCAATGCACCATCCAACCCTCTCACATAACAAACACAAACAGATACATCAGGCAAGTGACAAGTGTTGGCTTGTGAGTGGCTCACAAACGCGCGTCAAACTTAATTACAGGCAACACCCATAAGTCTCTAGCGCATTTACATTCTACCCAAACAAACATTCCAATGATAACTGAAGTTTTCAAAATAGAAAATTAACCCCACAAATATTATAAACACATTTTTATTAATGAAAACATTATTTTAAAATTGTTTAAAAATGTTTAAAAATTCCCCAAAAAATATTAAAACAACATTTTAAGGGGAATTTAACACACTCAATTTAAGCAATATATACACATGTATGCACTTCTAATTGTGTGTAGTGTGATTCAATTTATACCTTCTTGGATTATTGAAGAGGATTAGAGAGAATGATTCTGAGGTTCTTTGGATTCTAGGTTAGACAACCAATTTTGTCACTATTTCCAAATTAGTTGAGCACTTATACAATATAGACTTAAGCAAGTCAAAGGTATAGGGTGCTTCAATCTCCCCCTTTGGAAATATGAGACAAAATCTCCTTTGAGTTAGCTTAAAACTCGTAGGGAACCAAAAAAAATAAAACCTAGTCCTATACAAAAGATACTATCTACCCATTTCCTAGAAAGTCAAAAATTACATTACTCAACTATTTACAAATTTGTACACTAGAAATGGTAGACAATCAGTAGAAGAGATTCCTGCAAATATGCACACTAAGATAAAGCAGTTTAGATGAAATGTGAACAAAACATTGAACTCGTAAAACTCAAATTTCTCCCTCATTTTGTCTCAAATGGACAAAGGGTAAAAATTAAGGTCTTAAGAGTTTTAATCAGCGCATACCATACCTATAGAATTACGCAAATACATAAATATGTTATAGTCTAAAGGTTTAGTGAAAATGTCTGCAAGTTGCAGATCAGTAGGCAGGTAATGGATTTCTAATTCCTTAGTTTCAACAAGTTCGCGTATAAAATGATGTCTTATTTTAATATGCTTTGTTCGCGAGTGTTGAACCGGGTTTTTAGATATGTTAATGGCGCTTTGATTGTCACAATACAATTGTAATTGATCTTCTTTAATCCCATAATCGCTTAACATTTGTTTTATCCATAACAATTGAGCACAACAACTTCCTGCTGCTATATATTCCGATTCACCCGTAGATAAAGATGTGCGATTCTGTTTTTTGCTACTCCAACCAACTAAATTATTGCCGACATAATAACAGGCACCTGATGTACTTTTACTGTCATCAGTACACCCGGCCCAATCAGCATCAGTATACCCTATGATGGTGCTACAGGTATCCTTAGTATACCTAAGTCCAAGATTAAGAGTGCCTTTTATGTACTTTATTATACGTTTTACACACGATAAATGGCTCTCTTTAGGGTTATTCTGGTAACGAGCACACAGACATACAGCATACATTATGTCTGGTCGTGAGGCAGTTAGATAGAGTAGGCTACAAATCATACTACGATAAAGTGTGGAATCAACTGACTTTCCAGTTTCATCTTTACATAATTTAACAGTAGTACTCATAGGCATTTTGGCAAATTTAGCATTATCTAAACCAAATTTCTTAACAAGATCTAAGGCATACTTAGTTTGAGAGACAAATAGTCCATCAGAATTCTGTTTGACTTGAAATCCTAAGAAAAGCTGTAGCTCCCCCATAAGGGACATGTGAAATTCCTTATGCATAATAGCAGAAAAGGATTTAACTTCAGATGTTGAAGTAGACCCAAAAATGATGTTGTCTACATAGACTTGGGCTATAATAATGTTTTTGTCAAAATGTTTGACAAAGAGAGTCTGGTCATTTCCTCCTCTCTTAAAACCCTTATCCAACAAAAAGTTGGAAAGGCGTTCATACCAAGCTCGAGGAGCTTGTTTTAAGCCATACAAAGCCTTTTTTAGACGAAAGACATGGTCAGGGTATTTAGGGTCAATGAACCCTTTGGGTTGTTCTACATATGTTTCTTCGGATAGAATTCCATTGAGGAAGGCAGACTTGACATCCATTTGATAAAGTGTAAATTTTAAGTGACAAGCTATGGCGAAAAGAAGTCGAACAGATTCAAGACGAGTGACAGGGGCAAACGTCTCGCTAAAATCTATTCCTTCTATTTGTGAGTAACCTTGAGCAACTAGTCTATCTTTGTTTCTAAGTATTATCCCATTTTCATCAGATTTGTTCTTAAAAATCCAACGTGTCCCAATAATATTTTTATTTTGAGGCCGCGGTACAAGATACCAGACATCGTGAATGACAAATTGTAATAGTTCTTCCTGCATAACAGAAATCCAGTGTGTGTCATTCAATGCCTCATTAACTTTTTTCGGTTCCACAAGGGAGACGAAACATGCATAATTAGCATAATTTATTAACTGGGATCTAGTACGAACTGGCTCATTAGGATTACCGACCACGTTGTCAATGGGATGATCTTTAGAGACCCAGCCAAGTACTTCTGGACTCTCAATAGGTAATGAGTCATCTATTTCTGGTGAATCAGTTTTGAAATAATTTCGTATTCAACCACAATAGGTGATTCAGATGTCTTATTTTCGACAATAGTGTCGCTTACAATTACATTTATCGATTCCATAAGGGTCTTAGTACGCATATTGTATATACGATAAGCACGACTGTTTGGAGAGTATCCTAAGAAGATGGCTTTATCACCACGCGTTTCGAATTTAGACAGATGTTCTCTGTCTTTACAGACATAACACTGACTTCCAAAAGTTCTTAGATATTTCAGATTAGGCTTCTTACCGTACCACAACTCATAAGGGGTTTGTTTAGAGTTTTTCCTTAGATAGACCCTATTAGTGATATGACATGCAGTTCTAATAGATTCTACCCAAAAGTATTTAGGTAGAGATTTGGCATGTAATATGACACGTGCCATCTCTTGAAGAGTTCAGTTTTTCCTTTCAGCAATACCATTCTGCTGAGGAGTCTTAGGGGCACTGAATTCGTGTTTGTAACCGTTGTCGTCACAATATTCAACTATTTCTGTGTCTATGAACTCTCCCCCTCTATCGCTACGAATGCGATTGACTTGTGTGTCCTTCTCATTTTCAATTCTTAGTAAAATTTTCAAAAAATTCTGAAACGTGTCAGATTTTTGTTTCAAGAAGGCAACCCAAGTGAATCGTGTGAAATCATCAACCATGACAAGGATATAACTGTGTCCACAAAGACTAACACTTCTAGAGGGACCAATAAGGTCCATATGGATGAGATCTAGAGGTCTAGAGGTGAGAATGTCTTTAACCTTTTTATGCGAAGTCTTAACTATTTTTCCTTCTTGGCAATGACCACAGACAACACTTAAAATAGGTTTAATTTTAGGAATTCCTCTAACAATCTCTTGACTAGACAATCTACCAAGGATATCATAACTTAGGTGACCCATACGATTATGCCAGATTTCATTGTCATCCATTCTGACAATGTTACAGGTTTCAGAACCAGTCTTGACAGTATAACAATTGTCAGGTGTTCTAAATTCGGTAATAATGCATTTACCTTTATCATTTATAATTTTACAATTGTTCTTTGAAAAGGTAACTGTATGGTCAGAGTCACAAAATTCTGATATACTTAGGAGGTTGGCTTTAAGGCCTTTAACTAAAAGTACATTTTCGAGAGTAGGTATTCCCTCTTCTTTTAAGGTTCCTTTACCTATGATCTGGGATGAAACTCCGTCACCAAAAACTACTTTGCCTCCAGCAAATTTGGTTTTGTTTAAAAGTTTTGTTTCATCTCCTGTCATATGTTTGGAACATCCTGAATCTAAGTACCAACCAGATGAAGTGTGTTCAGCTTTTAAAGCAGTGATAACAATGTTACACTTCATTTGGGGTAAAAGATCATCTTTTCTAACCCAAATAGCTCTAGTTTTAATTTTGCGCAAGTTTGCCCTCATTTGATAAAATTTTTGAGAAACAGCTTTTTGTCGAAAAACATTTGGGGCAACAAACTCATTATTGTGGAAAATTTGAGCTTTCGGTTTAGGAAGGTTTCTGGGAGTCTTTCTCTTAAATGAACTCTTAGTTTTGGTCTTTCTATTTCTGTAGTTAGAGTTTTTGTCAGGTTGTCTAGGAAGGACATAATGGTTACGATTTTGCCTAGAATAGTTAAAGTTCTTGTAGACAGAAGAGTTGTGCACAGGGGTGTTTAGACGCCTAGCATAACAACCTTCAAAGGAATGACCATAAATGTCACAGTAGGAGCAATATTGATTGCTCGAGGGATGAACTTCCTTAGGAAAACTTCTAAAGATGGGTTTAACAGCATTCTGTTCAGAAGTCCTATTCCTAGGAGGTATGGTCTTATAGGCAGAATCAGCCTTTCTGATCAAAGGACAGGCGTATTTAGTCTTAAGTGCAGTGTCAGCCTTAGAATTACTAGACTCTCCAATGTCTTTCTGTTGTTGCTTTTGATCAAATTCCTCTTTAATAAAATGAAAGTCTGGACATGTTTCAATTGGTCTTTTGCCCCCAGACACAAACTTAATAGGTTCAAGATTTGTAGTTTGTGGTTTGTTCTTAGGGAAAAATCCAATACCGGTTCTATCATCAGAATTGGTCTTGGAGTCAACAACAAAGTCAGTAAAATAATTTGAATTGTTTTCAAACTTAGAAATTTTTTTGAAAACAGTAGTTGTCTTTGTTTTTGCTTCCTCCAGTTCTAATAATGTTCCCTTGTATTTCATTTCCAAGGTTTCATTAATTTTAGTCAACTCTTTTAATTTTTGATCAAAAGTTTCAATTTCAGATTGATGAGTCAGACACTGGTTAGTGTACTCTTCAGCATTCAACTTCACAATAAGACTTAGATCATCTAATTTCTTAGTCAGGTCTCTAACAGTCTTCTCCAGTCTAGTGCCCTTTTTAAGAGTTTTAGCATACGAAGTATGGATATCAGGGAGGTCATCTGTGTCTGAGTCGCTAAGTGAAGTGTGTGTAGTGACCCCTAACGATTCAGTTTTAGTACTCACGCACCCATTTACATCGTCGTTATCGATATCACTTTGACTCACACACACGGAACTAGAACTAGCAACATTTTCAGATAATAAATCATCTAGGCCAGTCAAAGCAATATTCACACAAGCAGGAGCAGGAGCATCATTATCACACACAGGTATATCATCATTGTAAATGATCTTAGCATAAAAGGACATGCAAGGGTCAAGTACATTTGATGACTCAAGTTCCTCTTCATCAGAGTCACTTGAATCATTCCAAGTTTTACAGACATTGGATCTATTGTGTGTGTTGGCTTTATTCAGATTAACTCTGCAATCGTGAGCAATGTGACCTAGTTTCCCACATCTAAAACATTTAATCTTTTTAAGGTCTCTAGTGGGTCTGGAGTTATTGTCCTTAGGATGTTTGTCAAGACCTCTCTCATGAGGTTTGGGATTAGACAGAGTAGGATAATTAGGCTTGCCTTGTTTAGTTGCCTGTTTGTTTCTAAATTTAACAATTTTCTTAAATTGTTTAGACATTAAGGCAATCTGATTATCTAGTTTGTCTATATCACACTCCTCATCAGAGTCAGAGTTGATCAAATTAGTCTCAAGTTTAGATATCTTAGAGGCAAAACTCAAGTTAGAGTTGGGCTATTTTCTTTGTGAATGATTTAATTGTTTCTTAAAGTCTAATTCCATTTCCATAGTCCTAAGTTTGCTACTGAGTCACTCAGGGGTAAGGTTTTGATCACTCATTTCCTCAATAACATACCTCTTGCTGTCAAACTTTTGTGGTAATGATCTTAGGATTTTAGAAACAATCTCATTCCTATCATAAGTAATACCATTAGCATGAAATTTAGTGACTATATCAGTTAAGTTCATGTAAAAATCATCAAAAGACTCAGAATCAGACATGATCAAAGAGTTGTACTGCTGGGTAAGCATTTGAGTTTTAACAGCTTTAACTCTCGAGTCTCCTTCATGGGCAGTGATTAATGTGTCCCAAGCTTCCTTAGAAGTGGCACAAGATGAGATTCTCTTGAACTCATACTCATTAATAGACATAAAAATGGAATTCTTGCCTTTATTGTTATTTCGAGAAATGGTTTTCTCTTCTTGGGTAAACTCACTTAAGATTTTCTTTACCCTCTCATCACTTCCTTCAGTGGCTGGTTTAGTAGGATAAGTGTATCCATTTTCAATAATGTCCCAGACATCATCTCCTAAAGTCCCTTGGATGAAGGCAACCATTCTTACTTTCCAGTAAGCAAATTTGTTTCCATCAAAGAGTGGAGGTCTGGACAGATTACCAAACCTTTCATTCTTCTCGTCCATAGTTAGGTTTTTCAGAAAACGATTTCAGAAACACAAGATCTTTTTGAAATAAAAGTTAACAGGGCTCTGATACCAATTGAAAAACGTTGCTAATGCCGTTTAATACAAGATTAAACTGTATAAGCAACTCCGAGATGTTTGTTGAAGAAACCCTTTTCTTTTGAAAAATAAAAATTATAAACAACAAGATGTGTTTACAAAAAAACTTATGTACGAGAGTAATCAAGACTTTGTAATCAGTTTTCAAAAGAAGACAGTTTCAAAAATTCAGCACATTATAGAATGAGATGAGTAGATGAAGATAATAAAAAACACACAGTTTTTAACGTGGTAAAACCTCTCCCAACAGAGGAAACATCCACGGTGACTTCTAAGTCACAAAAGTAAAAAATCCACTAATAACAAATAATAGTTACAAACAATCCAACATACATGCACACAAATCAACCAATTCTAAGTTTAGGAATATACCCCACTTGGTGTCCTTCTAACTTCTCATAGATCTGATTGTTGATGATGTTCTTCCAGTTTGATAACTTCCTTTGCTTTAGCTTCCTTATGTCGACTCAATGATCTTTGATCTTATTCACAACACTTCCAGTGTAGTAGTGTGTTAAGTGTTTATGAAGTGATTCCTATCAACATGCATGAACTCACACACACTTAGTTTTACAGACAGTCCTAGAAAAATTATATATAAAGACTATATGCTGTGATTTTGTTTTCTTTCTTTCTTACAGAACTTGAAACCTTTTTTACCTTTAATATAACCCAGATTCCACGGATATCTCGCTTCTAAATCGGTCAAGATCTTAATCAATCTCGGTTTTAAAAATATTTTTGAGATTGAAAATCTCCAAGTGTGAATCCAACTAGGTCAAGGTTAAGTTTTGTAAGAATAGAAACCATAAAACATTTTCAAAACTAAATCAGTAAAGATTTTCTTAAATCAAGAAAGAAATATGCAGATCTAGTGAAATGTAACATGCAGAGTGTAGATCTATAGTTTCTATGAAAGAGAAATGCAGATCTTCACACGAATGTTTAAGTTGTAAACAAGATCATAGACAAAGAGGTTACAACTTCAATTTGAACAAACCACTCTCTCTCAAACACTCAAGGTTGTGTTTGGGGTTGAGAATATACGAAGGTTTGATTCAAAGTTTGAAGTGTTTAGGGTTAGGGTTAGGGTTTGGCTAACACAGTTTTCCCTTTCTCTCTCTTCTCTCTTTTCTTTTCTCTCTTCTCTCTCACTTCTCTCTTCTCTCTATTTTTTTCTCTCAGAAATGACGAATGCCCAAAAGTCTTGAAAGGCTGAGAAGTGGAGGGTTTATATAGGAGTGAGGGAAGATTCTGGAACGTCGAAGGCAATCAAGGGCTGAGATCAAGTCTTTCTAACTTTGACTTGATCCAAGGGTTATGAAATAGCGGTGGTTAAGATGATTGTGATTGGTTCATAGAGATAGCACCAGGATTGATTAAAAACACATGCAGACCATCGATAAGTTTTGATCCAACGATCAGCAATGCACCATCCAACCCTCTCACATAACAAACACAAACGGATACATCAGGCAAGTGACAAGTGTTGGCTTGTGAGTGGCTCACAAACGCGCGTCAAACTTAATTACAGGCAGCACCCTGAAGTCTCTAGCGCATTTACATTCTACCCAAACAAACATTCCAATGAAAACTGAAGTTTTCAAAATAGAAAATTAACCCCACAAATATTATAAACACATTTTTATTAATGAAAACATTATTTTAAAATTGTTTAAAAATGTTTAAAAATTCCCAAAAAATTATTAAAATAACATTTTAAGGGGAATTTAACACACACTCAATTTAAGCAATATATACACATGTATGCACTTCTAATTGTGTGTAGTGTGATTCAATTTATACCTTCTTGGATTATTGAAGAGGATTAGAGAGAATGATTCTGAGGTTCTTTGGATTCTAGGTTAGACAACCAATTTTATCACTATTTTCAAATTAGTTGAGCACTTATACAATATAGACTTAAGCAAGTCAAAGGTATAAGGTGCTTCACATTGTACCATACATGGGTTGATCCACTTAGGGTACTAGAAAAATCCCAGCACCTCATCTCATCTCTTCTAGAATGGAATTGAATATATATCCAAATCACCTTAATACTACTCAATATGGTGCATCAGATCAGTCTTCCCATCATACCTCAGTGTTATCACTGGAGGCGTGAACTTAGCCGGGGTCAGATAGCTCATAAAAGACGCTTCAAATGGAGATCTTTGAACATAAACCATTTGCAAATGATTTTTTGTGTTTATCAGAATGCCTAATTTGTCCTCCAAGCATGGAATTGACACTTTCTAGGGTTGATCCTTATGTTTATTCTCGGCCCTAACATATGTCTCGTCCCATCCATGGCTTTTGATCGAACTCTTTTCATTTCTTATAGTGTGCTCGGACCTAGCCGAGCATGTGATCTCCTGAGTCTCAAATATTTGGAACTCCTCCTTGCTCTCCCTAGGATGTTTGCACAGATGTACTCGTGTTGCCTTTTCGACCAATTTATTGGGGCATTTTATGGTTTAGGATTGATCATCATCATAACATATTGATCGCATGGTCAAAGTTCTTCCTGATCTGTAGCACTAATCATTTCGATCGGAGTCTGTCCTCCACCCAGACATACCTCTATCACTAATGGAGCCTAGATCCGATTGTCTGGGGTTATCCATACCTTATTTGTGGTGCACTTGCCTCCTTTCCCTAAATGGGTCTGGAGGAGGCATTTTTCACCTTCGATCAGAGTTTTCCCTAACTATAGGGGAAACTGGGTTAAGTTATGGCTATTTTTTTCTAGTCTAGACGCTCTGCATCAGTTGCTTCATATTATGCTATATAACATCCTAGATTTTAGTCAGGATTACGGGAATCCATGTAAGTTACCCAAATCAACAAGTGTAGAGGGAGAAAATCCTCTCTGGATCTACTACTCTCTGTATTTTTAGCCAATTCTCAATAGTTTTCAACAGAACTAGAATATCGCAACAACATGTAAATCCACTTACATGAAATGTAAACCTAAAGAATAAATGCATAGACCTAAAGATATATATAAGAAATTTAGAGGAATCAAACTCAAAATCGCTACTAATAGTTTTAACCCTTTGAAATTAATGTGAATCAGGTTGTGATTCACAACTTTACTAGAAGTGGGTATCCTTGTGCTCTAGCAATTAAAAATGGTGGAAAGCAATAATGGCTAGTCGTTTACCACTAAAGGCTCCAATTTGTTATTGCTTATAACTAGTACACTAGTTGTATTAGCTTAATATACTAATTACATATAAATGAATATATAAGAGATGTAATTACTATAATACTAACACAAGAGTAAAATCTAGTTTGATGAGAGAAAGGGAATAAGAACGGAATTTATATTATTCGAACCAAATTGGTGCCTATGTCCACAGTTTTATTGTTAATTGTATTTACTAATTGCAATCACCATTTACAAGTACAAGACAAAAGCTTTCAAGATCTCTCTGGCAACATGAGAGTAACGATAATCTCATTAGTTACACATGTATGGGTGGTGTTTGTTTATATAGGATGTTAGAGAAGGGAGAATAAAGAGGGATTCATGGTGAGAGAGTAATCACAAGCTAGTTACTAGCATATAAGGGAGAAAATTAGCATATCTTCCTCACGAGTATTCATACACGCTATTAACATCATCCAATCACAAAGTAAATGCCTTCTATAATAGTGTTAGCTAAGAGTGTCAACTAATGGGGTTAACATCCCTCTTAGTGATGGGTAAGGCGACCATCTAGTTTGCCTTAGCCGACCACATAGTCTAGGTATCTGTGAGGATGGGTGACTCTTTTTTATTCGCTCACAGGTCATCCCATATTTATAGTATAACACTTACTCCTATGATCATGGTTTAATACCTAATCCTCTTTCAAGAACCAGACAGTCATACAATCAATGAATTTGAAGAATATGACATAATTACCTTTGGTATGACCAATAAATCAAAATTCCTTAGATCATTATGTAGCACAAGTTTTAGACACCCCCAGTTCCGAACATGTCCTAGAATGATCTTGCACTCATTCCAAAATTTAGGGGGAGTTGCAGATAAGAATTTATATGGAACTAAATCCATAATGTATATAAAATTCTGTTAATGTAAAATTCCAAAAAGAATGTGACAGTCCTTAATAACTAAGCATGGACATTATCATATATAAGAAGATCATATTCCTTATATTTGATACACCATTCCATAGTGGAATATCCAGTGCAAGCTACTGGGATATAATACTCACTGATAAATGATCCTTAAACTATCCCAGGATGTATAATTTCCCACATTCAGATCATAGGATTTGGATTAGTTTACCTCACATAACTCCACCCTAGCCTTGTAAACTCTTAAATAATCAAAGGCTTTATACTTATGCTACATATAATAAACATATTTTAATCTTGAGTAATCATCCATTAAGAAGAATAAGAAGAACTCATAACCATCTCTTGATTGGATGTTCATTGAATCTATAAGTCAAAATGAACCATTTCCAACACATCATTGTCTCAATAGCTTTTTTGGGCATGAATGACCCCTTGGTCATTTTTTCCAAAGGGGGTTCACATATTGGAATTGCCTCCACTTACAATAAAATCATTTTTTATTTTAAACAAGTCTTTGAATTCCTGTTATATTGTAAAGGGTAAATTGCACATATCCCTTGCAACTATATCGAGTTTATGCCTCACTCCTCAAACAAAATACCCGACAAACTAACACCCCTTAACTATCAATTCGTTACAATTAACAACAGAAATCAGGTTCCCTCCATTTTTTTTCACAAACTGACTAAAATGTCCCTCACCTAATTTATAAACCAAAAACTAAAAATAAAAAAATAAAAACCTAAAATAAAACATCCGTTTCAAAATTTATACCATTTCAAATCGACATCTATCTCTCATCATATTGGAGTTTCATGGATTTTATTATTGATGTTGACAATAACAAAGTAACCCCCAAAATAACAAAAACCTTAAAACCTTAATTCCTCTTTTTAGTAACCTTAGCTCAATAACGAATGATATGTACCCAAGTCTGGTGGAGCACAATCTCATCTCCGATCTGTCGTTCTCTCTTATATAACAAATCCCCACAACATCTATTTACCTCCCCACAACCACCACCATCAATGGTAAAACCCACTAACTCAAATCCTGAATCCTCCCTAGTCCGTTCCACCCCAAAGATGACTCTTACCTCCAATCTGTTATCCTAAAATCCATATTCCTCTTCAAATACATCAAATCCCAATAACTCTCCCATCTCCAATCCCTCTCCAATCACCCTATCAAGTAAGTCACACACGCTTCCACACTATCTCCATGTGTTTTGATATTACCACTTTACCTATTTATTTTTTCTTTTTTTTTAGTATAAGTTTGTCGAATGGGATAGTGAAGGAAGTGAGGAAATTGCATGCTACTCTGATGGATATCATGAAAGAGAAATCTAAGAGTTTAGCATCCACCACGTTGATTGCACATATTGAAAATTGGTTCTCCTCCCTTTTTCATTAGGTCCAAAGCAAGAGGGTTTGGGTTGATCGGAGATGTTTAGGTTTTGTTTGAAGCGGGGGTTGTTTGGAATAGACTGAAATAAAGAGGGTTTGGGTTTGTCGGAGATGGTGGGTTAAGTTTTTTTTTATCTTGATGGTTAGGTGGTGGTGGTGGTGGTGGTGGTGGGGATGGAGGTGGAGGTGGGTGTGGTGGGGAAAATGTGGTGGTGGAGGTTTTCATTGATGGAGGTTGAGGAGAGAGAGAGAGATTAAGGCTTGAAATGGTTTGAATTTTGAAATTTTAGTTTTTTTTTAGTTTTGGGTTTTTAAATTGGGTTTGGGGTAGTTTAATCAATTTTTGTATAAAAATGGAGGGAACCCAATTTTTAGTATTAGTTGCAATGAATTTATAGTTAAGGGAGTGGATTTTTTATTTTATTTTCCCGGGGGGGAGGGTGGACCCTTAAATCCAAGATACTTGAAGGGGGCTAGGTGAAATTTACCCTATTTTGAAATGACCGTAAGTGCCAAAATTGCGTTGGGTTGATCTAAAAAGGAAAATTTCTTTTTAATAATTGTCCATTGATGTTATTCATATGAGTGTTTAGAATTATTGGTGAGATAATCCTTATATTTTACAAATTATTTTGTAGTGTACCGAACAGATAAAGGATATCGCCATTTTGATAAAAACAATTTTATTAAAATAATAGAATATTTGTACAAAACTAATTTACAAATCGAAAATAACTTTTCTTTTAAAAACAAGTACACAAAATAATTTTACAACATTATCTTTTTGTCTCTATAAGAATCTAAAAATTAGATATTGCACTACTAATAATGTTTCCGTATTCTTATTACCCAATATTAAGAACATTTATCCTTTAAGTAGTCGCCCGATTAGTGGGAACATCTACAAAGACTACAGTTTTAATTTGTGGCCACCAAACGTACACAGTAGGTTCATATAGATTGGATCACAAATAATTCTTCTACTTCAAAGAGAAATAACCATTACCTTTTCATTTTCCTTGAAGTGCGTGGGAAATCACCCACGTTGCTATCAATGTTTCAACTCCTAGTAGTGAATACACATTCCTTATGGCTTTTTCACTGAACTTCGAGGAATATGAAGTTTCTTGCCACCACACCATTGAACTTTAGGCTTTTCCTTCTATTTTTAACTCCCTTGGGGAAAAATTAATGGCTTCTAAAACAATTAACATATTTCCTTGGCTTTTGAGGCACCAGCCAACATTGGTGTTTGCAAATCCCTAACAGTTTAATCTTTAATTTTAAACATGTTTATATAGAACATCCCTTTTGGAGGGAAAAAATATACATAACAATTAATTTAAAAGAATTACAAATTAAGGATTTTAATGTACCATGATACCATGCTTGATTTCATCCATTGTGGCGGAAGACGAAGCTAAAATGCAGAATTAATCCCATCATAATTTTAAAATACTAGTCGGAATTATGAGCTAAATAATTTTATTATCCTCCTTAGTTAATACAATGACCATATCATTTTTAAATCCTTGATTTTTATTGAGAATTCCGTGTGATATTATGTAAATCGAATTCATAAATTCCAATTGTAAACTTATTTAACTAGAGTCAAGTTTTTAAACCAATTAAATTCAGCCCTAAAACATACATCTAGGTGTAGTGGATCATGCCAACACAAAGAAATATAAATTGTTGAAACACAGATTTCAGGAGAAAACCCAAAAGGAATGTTTTTTATTTCACTTAATAATAATCACAGTGATTACAAGCAAGATCCGCAATGAATATCCGTAGATACCCACAAGAAAGCGTTGTTCTGAATCAGCCCAGGAATACTCACGAGCACTCCCTATGACAAGCGGTCAATGTTAGCCCAGTACCTCCTTCAAGTGGCACCATGATCAGCAGTAGGTTATCCTCCCTACAAGAGAAACTCCAGCAAAGATGTATCTCGAGTTCCAAAACATTTCACTAAAGATTGAGATTTTTGTGAATTGAAAACAAAAGGATTTGAACCTTAAATCAAGAAAACAAAGGTAATTTGTTGTTCGCAGTTTATGCAGAAAGAAATTTTCCAGGTCTTCTTTTTGAAAAAGGACTCGTTTAACAAGCTTTATATAGAAAAATTGAGTCGGTGTTGTCGCTCGAACGAAGTGGCAAAGTCGCTCGAACGATGAAAGATGTCATTTGACCGACATCTCGCGAGACTGCTATGTCATTTGAACGACATTAGCAGGTCACTGGAATGACTTTAAAAAAATAATTTTTTATTTTTTATTTCAAAAATCCGCCTCAACACTAAGAAAAATATTTTGACTAAAAATAATGCCTCAACACTTAGAAAATATTTTAGACAAAATATCCCAACACTTTAAATGAATCGTTGAGGGATGAAAACACATCCTTACCATAAGTAAGCTCGCAAAGGCTTCAATGTTGATGAACTTTGATATTCGGATTCGTCTTCATGTATCTTCAAACCTGAATTTTTTTTCTTCGATGGTTTGTAGTGGTATATGACATACACTAATGTAACCAGTACTTATAAAATATGTCCTTATAAATCTCCCCATATGTCTATGCCGGTACAAAATAAAAACATCCTAATTATCAAATCAAAATTCCTATACAAATCTGATACCCTCTCGTGATCCCAAAACTGAAAAGGTAATGCAAGATAAAAAAAAATCTTCACCAAATATTAAAATTTTTAAGCTTTGCCACATATGATTTATAATCTTTGTACCTACACACATGAGACAAAGAACATACCTTCGTGACATATTGAGTTTGAAATGAGATAAATATAACATCAAAATATATATCGAATCTCAAATCTCCCCCATAATGTAAAACTCCCCCATAATTCGTTCTCCCCCTTTTATATATTCAAAATAGACAAGGAAAACAATAAACAAAAATGAACATGGAGTAGTCACGATAAGCATAGTAAACAACTACTATCATTAAGAGATACACAAAAGCATTACACAAATCATTTTTGATTTTTCAAGTTTTTATACAAAAATGCAAAAATAATTTTACAAAAACCACACACCATGAATTTACACTAAGATAACCAATTATGGAAACAAAATGAATGGGTGTGAACAAATTTGATAGGAAAATCAATCCAATCAAACATAACATATGTGCATGATGAATATGGATACTCTTAACAAATGAATTGAAAATTGTCCTTAGGTGTCAAAAATGTGAATTTATATAACATCGACTCACTCTAATCGACACATAAAAGTCTAAAATGATTTCTACACCAATAACATCTAAAACTATGTAATGCTTTTTCAAGACTTTGTTAAGACGTGCAAACCTTTTTTTTACATTTTCCATCCGAACACCCTCATAAATAATAATGCATTTCTTTTTTCGTTTGAGGTGATGAAACTATATCCTATTGGCCCCATTTTTGGCATATTCATCTTTTTATAGCCTTTAAATTTCTTGCGCTCTTTTAAATGGCGTCTTTCACGACGTGTTAATTTTGTAATCTCGCAACCCTTTCCCATGAACACTTACCATTCCTTGAAATTTTAATTTCTCACGATAAACGGTTCTTACATGCACTACTTTCATTGTCAAGTTTTATTGCATTTTGTTCATTTTAAAGACAGGATTGAGGTGGAAACACTTCGACCAACATGTGATTTGACAAGTACAATAATAAAACAAATTACTGCAAGTGTGCATTAAAGGAAACTAAGAGTCAAACATGTAGGTAGTAATGTCAAATTACATCTTAATGACTCAAAACATTATAAATCACAAAAATGAAATTATGATGTATATCAAAACACTCTCAAATCGTCACATGGATATGGAATGAAATTGTGACTCAGTCATCCTAAATGTCCATTCATATATGGTGTAAACAAAATACAAAATGCTTTTTGTCTTTTTCCAAAAAAATTATCAACTTTTTGACTTTTTCAATTTTTCCCCAAAAAATAAAAAATCTTTTTGTATTTTGTCCAAAAAATTTCAAAAATAAAAATCTTTTTGATTTTTTGAAAAATATATCAAAAATGGTAAATCTAAATACAAAAATAGTACACACTAGAAATAGGCAAAAATATCATCATGAAAATCATCATATTCTAGCAAACAAGTCCAAACCTCAACCGTTAAGTGCGACGGAGTTTTCCAAAGGTGATGACATCCTATAAAAAATATCCATTAAGTCATGTGAAGTTTTACTAAAAACTTTACTTTCTCCCTAATATGTGCAAACTCTCTCAAGTAATCATCTGAAGTATCCAAAGTATCATGTGTGGGTGCATGTGTCGTAGAAACACATGTAGTAGCAAAACGTGACGCAGTACCCAACTTAAAACAAAACTCCCTAAGGTGTCCTCTCTTCTTACGATGGGTGCAAACATATACGGGCCAAGGAACACCTTTCTTATAATGTCTATGGCGCACTCTCCCATCAAGTACGGGACGCCTAGGTAGGTTAGGTTGGGAGCCATATGGATCAATCACAAACTTGGGAATCGGCTCGGGTGCAACTTGGGAAGTAAACGCACCGTCATAACCTATTCCTAGTCTCTCCACATTACCCAAAGAGAGATCAAGGATCATCTTTCCTACCTTCTTAGATGTATCCTCTAAAGTTACCTTTACCTCCCAGGAACATTCAAGATCTCTCTCTAATTGTGGCACACGAGCTATAATCTCACTTTTTTCCCAATTCACGACGATCAACTTCTCACTCAAAGAAACTTTTACCTTCTCGAGTTCACTCGCCAACGCCTCAAATCCCCTCAAACTCTCATTCTCTCTCTCGAAATCAATCATCATAAAGACCTAATTCCTCATTCAATTTCTTCGTCTATAAGGTCTCGACATACAAATCTCTAAATGCAATTTCGAGCTCACTCTTACCCTCACTAGCGCACTCACTCTCACACTCGCTCGAAATACACAAATGATTATCGGGGGTCTCACGTGCACAAGTATACTCATCGTTGTGGAACAAACTAGGTGTGCTCACGTGACTAGCTAAAAGGCAACAAACTTCCCATGTGAAGACTCATCCCCGTAATCCTTCACCTCTTCCTCGCTATTGCTAAGAGTGGTTGGCATGGAAATCTTTTTTCCCTTTCTCTTTCGCCTAGTGGGACAATCATATGCTCTATGCCCTCTACCCTCACACTCAAAACATCTTTCATCTTCCTATTTCTCTTTCTTACCGCCCTCCTTAGCCTCATCTTTCTTTTTATTTTTCTCAAAAAACTTTTTATTGGAAGAATTTTGTTTTTAAAACTTGAGAAATTTTTTGAAATTTTTAGCAAGCATGGCCATATCAAAATCAGACTCGTCCTCAGACTCACACACACAAACTCTCACTTTATTTTTCTTATCTCTCTTGGACACTTCCTCTCCCTTCTTAGACTGGTCTCCTAGTGTTATCTCTCTATCCTTAGGCTTGATAGTGTCAGGAAATATGTCAATCTCATATGTCTAGGGGTCTCTTACTAATTCTTCTAACTTGAAATTGCTCAAATTACCTAAGGAATTAAAAATAGTCACTTTAGGGATAAAACGTTTTGGTAGAAACCTCAAAATATATTTAACCACTTCTGCATCAGATATGTACTCACCAAGATAGAAACTAGTGTTAACAGTATTAGATAACCATGCGTAAAATGCATCAAAACACTCAGTCTCAAGCATGGTAACTGTTTCAAATTGAGTGGTTAAATTTTGAAGTTTAGACTCTTTGACAATATTCATGCCTTCATTTCTAAGTTGTAAAATATCCCACGCTTCTTTTGATGTGGTGCACGTCATAATACATCGGAACTCCTTAGGAGTCACGGCACCAGAAATTGCACTCGCCCACGTGAATTGAAAGTCCTCCATTTAAATTCGTCCTCAGTCGAGTCTGCCACGAATTTTAAATTAGTGACATTATTTACGGTGACAGTGGGAGGGGTTCAGCCTCTTTTACAAACAACCCAAACTCTCTCGTCGATTTCTTTTAAATCTGATTTCAAGCGGGCTTTCAAGTAAGCATAATTAGACCTGTCAAAAATTGGAAACCGATTATATAAGTTTTCATTCGGAAACATTGTGATTTTTCAAAAAAATCAATATCACAAAATTTTGCGAAAAACAGGATCAGTCAATAATTTAGAGAAACCCGCTCTGATACCAATTTGAGAATACCGTGTGATTTTGATTAAACCGAATTCACAAATTTCAATTGTAAACTATTTTAACTAGAGTCAATTTTTAAACCAATTTAATTCAGTCCTAAAACATGCATCTAGGTGTAATGGATCATGCCAACACAAAGAAATATGAATTGTTAACTCACAAATTTCAGGAAAAAAAAAACTAAAAGGGAAAATATTTTATTTCACTTAATAATACTCATAATGATTACAAGAAAAATCTGCAATGAATATCTGCAGATACCCACAAGAATGTGCAGTTCTAAATCAAACCAGGAATACCCACAAGAACTCCTTATGAGACGCAGTCAACGTCATCCCAGTACCTCCCTCAAGTGGTACCTAGATCAACAGTAGGTTATCCTCCTTACAAGAGAAACTCTAGCAAAGATGTATCTCAAGTTCCAAAACAATTCACTAAAGATTAGGATTTTTGCGAATTGAAAATAAAAAGATTTAAACCCTAAATGAAGAAGACAAAGGTAATCAATTGTTTGTAGTTTATGCAGAAAGAAATTCGTCATGTTTTCTCTTTGAAAAATGACTCATTTAACACGCATTAGATTGAAAAATTGAGTCTGTGTTGTTGCTTGAACGAAGTGGCAAAGTTGCTTAAACGATAGAAAATGTCGTTTGAATGACATCGCATGAGAATGCTACATCGTTTGAATGGCATCAGTAGGTCGCTCGAACGGCCTTAAAAAATTAAAAAAATTATTTTTTATTTCAAAAATCCTCTTCAAAACTTAAAAAAGTATTTTGATGAAAAACAATGCCTCAACACTTAGAAAATGTTTTTAAAAAAAAATATCCCAACACTTTAAGTGAACTGTTAAGGGATTAAAATACATCCTTACCAAAATTATTCTCTTAGAGGCTTGAATGTTAATAAACTTTAATATTCGGATCCGTCTTCATGTATCTTCAAACTTAAACTTTTTCTTCGACGGCTTGTAGAGGTATACGATATACACTAATGTGATCAGGACTTTTAAAATACGTCCTTACATTTATTCCAATTAAAACTTCAGACTTTAAAACCAAAACAACTAGGTGAATGGTGATCTCATTTTTCAAAACTTAGAATCGTCACTGAAGAAATCAATTTCTAATTAAGTATGTTAGAATTTAATTTTGATTAAATTTTAAATTCTCTTCCCTCTCATGCCAAATATAATCAATCCTATCAATAATCCTAGTTCCCTTATCAAGTGATACTTATCGTGGATTGCTTACATCACCTCACCCTCAACTAGACAAGTTTTTCATCTTTAGATTATGTTATCCGGATGATCAAGTAAACTTCAGTCCCATATAATTGAATAGTTAGGGTATTGTGTCCCCACAATGAATGATAGTGTCTCCGTTAGGAAGAATATTGTTACATGCGTTTAACGTATAACGTCATTACATTATTTAAAACTAAATCCGATTTTGTGTAACTTCCCCGTTTGGGGGGGGGGGGGGAACTAACTAACATTTCATTTTAAGGAGTTATCAATTAATTGTTTTAAAAATACCACGATACTATGATTATTCCTTCCGTTCAGGAGGAAAGCCTATGCTAACACGAGGAACTATTCATATAATATTCTTAAAATACAGATGGAGACCGTGAGGAACTATTCACATCATATTTTTAACCAAATCTTTAGCATATTTTTAACAACGTATAAAACGACCTTCCTATGTTAGTTTAATTGAATTTCTATGAAATGTTGCAATTCATCCATAAGAGACACGACATTCACCATGCGTAATTTTAAAAAATTCTTAAAGTTCATTTCCAGTTATTGAACCAAAAACTATATAAATTCCTCTTTTTCGTTTTTATGGGGATTTTATTATGTTGCCTTGAAGGGTGCACTAATCCTTTGAATCTGGTACCAAAGGTTATCATCCCCCCCCCCCCCCCCCAAATAATGTTCTCTTTCAGGCCTTTCAACCAATCCATACAACCCTAGAGAACCGTTTTTGCTAAAACTTGAGCACTTTATTGAAAACTTTCTTTAGATATGAAACTTTCAGTATTCTAAGCAATTAGGACCTCTTTGTTATATTTTTTGAAAAATAACATCTAGCCGACTATCGTTTGAACAAAACCCTTATACATTAAGAATTTTAAGAGGTGATCATACCAAGATTTAAAATAGGGAGCTTCTTTTTCAATCTATAGACATTATCTAAGTAATAAAGGTCTATAAAACCCTTAGGTTGTTTAACATAGGCTATCTCGAAAAGAATTTCATTTAATGAAGTATGAATTGTAAGTTACATGCTAATTCTAATAAAACCCGCACATACTCTAAATAAGTAACCAGAGAAAATATCTCGTCTACGTCTATACCTTCTATTTGGTTATAACCTTGTGCGACTAATCTGGATTTATTCCTTATAATAATGCTAATTTTATTAGGTTTGTTTTTAAAAATCCATCGAGTGTGAATGTAATTTGTATGTTTAGGTCATGGAACTAGATAGCAAACAACACGAGTTTTAAATTTTTCTACTTTCTCATGCTTGGAATTTATCCAGTACATATCCGTGAGAGTTGCGTTGACATTTATAGGTTCAATTGACAAAACAAAATACGTAAAATTTTCTTCCTGATGTTTTTGGAATCTAGTTCTCATAGGTTTCATAGGATCACCAATTATATTTTCTTTTGGGCGGTCCTTGAAAACCCAATTAGTCACAAAGGGTTCTTCAACTGGTAATGAATCAGTTTCGTTTTCAATTTTAGTTTATTAAACATTTTCATCATTAGAAATATATATTAATTCATGGTATTTATTAACAGTAACAGTTTCATCTATAACTACATTAATAGATTCCATAAATGATTTGGTACTTATTTTGAAAAATCTATAATCCCTACTGTTTTAAGATTAGCCTAAAAATATCCCATTTTCACTTCTAGCCTCGAATTTTGAAAGTTTTTCTCTGTCGTTACAGCCATAGCAAACACATCCAAAGGTAAGGATATATATTAGGTTTGGTTTCTTATTCTACCAAATTTCATATGTGGTTTGTTTGGAATTCTTTCTAAGGTTGACTCTATTGATTAAATTACATGTCGTTTGGATTAACTTAACCCAAAAATATATTGGTAGACCTTTGGAATGTATCATTACCCTTGCCATTTCTTGTAGGGTATGATTTTTATGTTCAACAAAGCCATATTATTAAGGCATTTTAAGTGTAGAAAATTTGTGATGGTAATTATTTCCAGCACACAATACTCAATTAAACTTGTGTCTTTAAACTCACCGCCCATATCACTTCTAATGTGATTTACGTGGGTATATTTTTCATTTTGAATATAAAAATAATTATTTAAACATTTCAAATTTTTGTTTCTTAAATTCTACACATTTATATCTACCGAAGTCATCAACAATAACTAGAATATAGTTATTTCAACATAAAAAATTAGTTCTTGATGGACCCATTAAATCCACATGGATTAATTCATGGTGTTTTGAGGTTAGTATGTCCTTACTTCTCTTATTAGTGGAATTTATAATCTTCCCAACTTGCATGGTCAACAAATGATATTTTGGACCACTTTAATCAAAATTACTCAAAAAAGTTCTTATGCCAATAATTTATTAAGGTTTTCGAAGTTTATCTGACATAATCGAATGTCACAAATGTCAATATTATCACGTGTAGTCACATTACACATATAAGAATCAGCTATTCCCTTTTAGGATATAGTGATGAGTTTTGATAAAGAGTTTGGATTTAAATTTAAAAAACATTACTGAGTGATCGAGGTAAAAAAATTTGACTTATACATAACAAGTTTCCTTTTACTCCTTTAAGTAAAAGAACATCATTGAACTTCGTAATTCCATCCTTTTGATTATCCCTTTCCCTACGATTTGAGATATTTGGCCATTACCAAACATAACTTTTTCAACCACGGTTGTTAGTTGTGTTTGATAATTTGGAGTTGTCTCCAACCATATGCCCAAAAAAGTCAGAATCTAAGTACCATTGGGTTGTAGAACTTTTATCTTTAAGTTAGAATTTGAGAATCTAGATTAATTAATTAAATGGATTAATTAATTAAAATGAGTTATGAGGATGAATTTTGAATTAGATGAAAAAATATATAATTTCAATGGATTTGGTAATCTTTGGATAATTAAATGAATAGAATGAACATTTGTTTAGCTAATTGGCAATTTTGGGTTGGGGTCGAAACCTTAGGGGCTTTTTAGTCTTTATGGACATGCTAGGACTCCAAGCTTAGGACCTTTAGAAAGTCAATCACATGTATACTTACTATTTGGTTTATAATTGTAATTTGGTTGGACTTTTAATAATATAATTAAAATGTCAATTATAAAAATAAAAAGGGAGAGGACCTAATCGTATTTATGAACTGCGATTGCATGTGGGGGAGGCACTATTGTGGGGTTAACTCCCGTGATCGCGGGTGTGCATGGACATAACCATGACCTTCTGGTGCAATCTCTCGCTGGTAGGATTGCGGGTGATGGTTTGTTGTAAGTTTAAATATAAAACATATATGAGCCTCTTCAGACTTTTTTACACAATTTTGCAAATAGAAACTCACTGAACGTAATCTTCTTCATCCCTAAACCTTTAAACGCCCATTAAAACACATAAAACCTTATTTTGTTTTTTTTTTGGATATTTACACATGGATTATGAAGAACATCAAAGATATACTTCTTAATACTTTTAGAGGATGAACAGATTTATCAAATCAGATTTTCATAATATATTCAAAAGGAAAGAATGTATATATTTTACTGGTCAAGTCCTATTTAATTTAAATGTTTCCTAAACCCTAATTACATGTGTTTTGTAAATATGGTTAGGAACCTAATTAAAAATATTTTTTATGAAACATGTGGGATGGGACTCGTCACTTGAAATCTTGCATGTTATATGATAATTGAGTTATGTTGATGTTAAAATTAGATATATCTTACGTTAATTTTATATGAATCTCGAATATACATTAAGGCTTATGAAATTGAATAACTATTGCAAATTGGTTAGAAACTTGGTGTAGAAGGGTGTTACAAGCTTCACCACTATATTTGTGGGTGAGGGTCCCTCAATGACCCCCCCCCCCCCCCCCTTCAGCTTATAGAAAATATGAGGTTGAGGGAACCCCCATGGTCCCTCCATCACATAAGTGACATATTAGATAAGGACCCCCAGGGTCCCTCCACCGCAGAAGAGCTATATTGGAGAAGGAACCCCAGGGTCCCCCCACCACAGAAGTGCCATATTGAAGAAGGAACCCCAGGTCCCTTCATTGCGGAAGTGCTATATTGGAGAAGGAACCCCCAAGGTCCCTCCACAGCTAAAGTGCCATATTGGAGAAGGAACCCCTAGGTTCCCTTCACCGCAGAAGAGCCATTTGGAGAAGGAACCCCTAGAGTCCCTCCACCGTCGAAGTCCAAGTTAAGAAGGGCCACCACAAGGGTCACTGCAGAAATGACATATAAAAAGTGTCCCACAAGGGACACTGCAGAAGTCCAAGTTAAGAAGGACCACAATGAGGGTCACCGCAGAAATGACATTCGAGAAGTGCCCCGTAAGGACCACTGCAAAATTCTAAGTTGAGAAGGGCCAGCGCAAGGTTCACTACAGAAATGACATTCGAGAAGTGCCCCGCAAGGGCCACTGCTGAAGTCCAAGTTGAGAAGGGCCCTCGCAAGGGTCACTACAGAAATGACATCTGAGAAGTGCCCCGCAAGGGCCACTGCAGAAATGACATTCGAGAAGAGCCCCGCAAGGGTCACTGCAGAAATGATATTTGAGAAACGCATCCAAGGGCCACTACAGAAGTCCAAATTGAGAAGGACCACTGCAAGGGTCACTGCAGAAGTCCAAGTTGAGAAGGGCCACCGCAAGGGTCACTACGGAAATGACATTTTAGAGGTTCCCCGTAAGGGACACTGCATAAGTCTAAGTTGAGAAGGGCCACTGTAGAAGTCCAAGTTGAGAAGGGACACCGTAAGGGTCACTGCAGAAATAACATTTGAGAAGTGCCCCGCAAGGGCCACTGCAGAAGTCCAAGTTGAGAAGGTCTACTGTAAGGGTGACTGCAGAAGTCCAAGTTGAGAAGGGCCACCATAAGGGTCACTGTAGAAATGACAATTGAGAAGGGCCACTACAAGGGTCACTGTAGAAACTCAAGTCAAGAAGGGCCACTGCAAGGTTTCCTGCAGACGTCCAAGTTGAAAAGGGCCACCGCAAGGGTCACTGCAGAAACTCAAGTTGAGAAAGGCCACTACAAGGGTCATTGCAGAAGTCCAAGTTGAGAAGGACCACCGCAAGGGTACCTGCAAGAACACAAGTTGAGAAGAGTCACCGTAAGGGTCCCTGCAGAAGCCCAAGTGGAGAGGGACTCTGCAAGGGTCCCCGTAGAAATGACATTTGAGGAGGAACCCCCCAAGGCTTCCCCATTAGCAAAAATGATATTTGTGAAGGAACCCCCCACTAGGGTTCCTCAACAGAAGAAACTTACATAGGAGGTGGGACCCTCCAGGTCCTTCCCCCTTAGCTCCCAGAAAACCAAGTTAGGATGACGGGGTGTCTACCATAAGCAACCCCTCATCATGAAAAAGAGAAGAAGTACTAACACTCATTTTCTTATACAGGTTGCCTAATTGAGCAAGCATGGATCAAGTGGGCTAGTTGGGATCTCTTGGGAGTTTTGGCTTTGCGGTTGAGGGACAAGGTATGTTGAGCAAGCTCAACCACTTAGCACTATAAGATTGAGAGAATACTTTTGGAGACCCTAGGGTCGCCCAGTCCTCACACACCTCACACTTAGTAACAAGTAAAGTGAGCAGCCAAAGGGTTGGCTGCTCACAATAAAAAAAACTTTTTATAAAATGATTTTAAAGGAGAGGGTCCTCTAAACCCCTCTCAAGAAAAATTATTTCAGAAGGGGGTCCTCAAAACCTCCCTCAAGCTTACAAAGATTTTAGAGGAGGTGGTCCTCGAGACCCCCCCCCCCCCCCCCCCTCAAGTTTACAAAGTTTGTAGAAAAAGTTACCATTTCAAAAGATATTTAGCAAATCAGATATTTTATCTCCATTAGAAGACATATTTACTTTTAAACTTTGGTTGGCACCAGGGGGCATCTTCCAGAGGGGATAGGCAGAGCTGCCTGCAGGTAGGGACAAATAGTACACTGTAGACTTTGTCCATCACCAACCCTCTAAGTTTTGGTGCCAAAAGTTCCAACCCAACCTTAGTGTCAAAGTACAAATAGGACCCCTGGACAAGGTCATGAAAGATAGAAAAAACTCAATAGCAAAGTCACTCTGTCAAAATCACACCAGAACCTCTCTAGTATTCTCTCCCTACTCTCTCTCTAAGTGCTAAGTGCCCTGTTCTTTCACTCCCCACTGACAGCCATCACTCTCGGGAGCTCCTCTTGAGAAAATTACAATTATTGTTGTGGAAGTTCATCTTCTTACAGGGAGGGAGTTCCAGCTTGAGCTCCATTTTTACAAAAAGGAGAAGGTCTCATCAGAAGCTGCTCCAGAAGTTCTTGAGAACCTTGCAGACAGCGTCCATTGGAGTGGGTCACGCCTCACCCTTTCTAGTTATTCATAGACCCTAGTATCACTACCCTCTTACATTTGGCGACTCTGCTGGGGAGGTATCCTCACTTCCATGGACAAAGAAGGTTTTAATGTTTCTAAACAGCTAGTGTTTGAAGACATTCCATCTGGGAATGGAGCTCAAAAACACCAGTCCACTCTAGTGGATGTGGTGGTGACCGGAGCAAAGATGCTTGCTCCTCTGGGAGGGCAGACCTGCTCACCGGTAGCAGCTCCGGTGGCAGAGGATTATGAGTATGTTTCTTGATACTTGGCAAGTTTGGGTCCAGGTTGGGTAACACCAGCAGCAACCCCCTCTGGAGGGGCAGCCGTTCCGGCGGTAATTTCGATAGAAGTAGCTCAGTCGTAGAGGACGATGCTGGATCAAGTTGTGACAACCGTCAAGTTCACTGATAGGAACTCTAGGAACCCTAAGTGTTTGGTGAGGAATTCGGTATAGTCGAGGAACTCCTCATGCTCAATGATAGTTATGAGGAACCCTCAAGAAAAGAACCCATCATGGTAGAAATTCCAAGTGAGGAACTCTCAGCTACAGCATCCCCTCTAGAAACACAAACTCGCGAGGAACCCATGGATGAGAAACCCTGGGCGTCCCTCGTCACAAAAAAAGGGAAGTAGTAGAAGCAACCCTTATAGAAATGTTAACTCGCGAGGAACCCTCAGTGTCCCTCCCCGCCAAAAAAAAGTCGTGGCAGTAGTCTCTGCGAAGCATGAGGTCGAGACACCCCCGGATGGGAAGTCAAGGCGCGAGGAATTCATGGGCGAGGAACCCTGGGTGTCCCTTTTTGCCAATAAAGAAGTCATGGCAGCAGTCTCGACGAAGCATGAGGTCGAGACACCTCCAAATAGGGAGTCAAGGCGCGAGTAACTCATGGGCGAGGAACCCTAGGTGTCCCTCGCAGCCAACAAAAGAGTCATGGCGACAGTCTCGATGAAGCATGAGGTCGAAACACCCAAGGATCGGAAGTCGACGCGTGAGGAACCCATGGTCAGAGAACCAATGCACGAGGAACCCCTTTCACTGTAAAGGCTCAAAGTTTCGCTTGAAGAGGAACCACTGCCTATTATGGTAGCAAATCCAGTCGAGGAACCCACTACCGTAAATGGGTTGGAACCCACTGTTGGAAGTGGTGAGGAACCCTCTCCAACAAAATAATCCAAATCTGCCAACGAGGAACCCCCATGTATAGAACTCACGCGCGAGACAACTTTGGGAAGAAAAAAAAACATGCGAGGAACCCGGAGATGAAAACCCAACAGGCGAGGAGCTCTCGCTAACAAAAAAAAATCATCCCAGCAACCTGTGATGCTGCCGATGAGCAACCGAAAGTGAGATGAGGTTCCGGTACAACTTCGCACGAGGACCTCACGGATTCCAGTGACGAATCTTTGTAAAGTGAGGAACCCTCTGATGCCAAATCTCTAGAAACAAAAATTTGGGGTTGAAGATCAACTTACGAGGAAACCTGGGTGTCCCTCATCATCAACAAAGAAGTGGCGGCAGCAACCCCTCTAAAAACACGGACTAGCGAGGAACCCACAGTTGGGTCACAAGTTATAAAAACTACAAAGGCCGAGGAACCCTTGCCCATAAATACCTCTCTCGTAGAGAGGAGCTCTTAAGATTTGGAACTTATTTTGAAAGTGAGGCACGAGGAACCCGAGCCTTGCTCGTCCATAATAGTATCCAATGGACTAAGTGGTCGCGAGGAGCCCCCATGGTCATCTTAACATGGTGCGAGGGACCTCTCCATAGAAAAGACTCAGATGAGGAACCCCTTATGTCCAAACTCACGCTTGAGGAACCCGTTGTCACAGTAAATGAGGTCGAGGAAACCTCCTTAGCTAAGGATGGTGGCGAGGAACCCAGAAACTTGTACCCCTCGTCAGCCCAGGGTAATCGCGTGGAACCCACCAACGAGGAACTAGTTTCATCTAATGGTGGTAAAAGAAATTTATAAACCCTTGTGAGTTATTTGTGATCGCGAGGAACATTCAACAAACACAAAGCCCCAGAAAGAGGAAACCCGTAGTCACAGCAGCCTGCGAGGAACCCTTATGGGTGATAATTCCATCGAGGAACCCGATATGGTTAAAGGGGGACTTGCCACTGCAAATAATTTAGGCGAGGAACCACATTGATTGACGGCACTCGTGAGGAACCCGCATCGTGCAAGGAATCCCTCGATAGCAGGTGCGTGGAACCCACCAACAAGGAATCAGTTTTAGCCACGGTTGAAAAAAAATTGTGAACCGTAAAGATTTATTTGTGATCGTGAGGAACCTTCAATAAATTCAAAGCCTCATAATGAGAAAACTCGCCGTCACAGCAGCCTACGAGGAACCCTTATGGGTGATAGTGCCATCGAGGAACCCGGGTATGGATAGCTACTGGCGAGGGACCCTCTGAAACCATGGTGGTAGTAGATCTTGGCGAGGGACCCCTAACGGTGGGTCCCATAGTTGAAATTTTATGGGGCGAGCAACCCCTTAGTACTGAATCATTCGCACACGAGGAACCCATGTCTATTGAAGATGGAACAGGTATTGGAGAGGAACCCTTGCTAGCGGAACTGCCCAAATCTGTCAAAGGCGAGGAACCCCTAAGTGTAAATGCAGCAGGTACAAGTGAGGAATGCTCACTTCCAGCGAGGAACCCAACAACAACGTGCGAGGAAACTTGGTGAGGCTTTGAGGATGATCGCGAAGAACCCGCAGGGTGCGAGGAACTCCTTATGAAAAATTATCTTCGATGAGGAACCCGAGACAATGGTAACTCCCAACGAGGGACCCTCAGTTCCGAACTAAAATTTGAGTAACCCTTAACCAGTGGTGGCATTTGCGAGGAACAAGTTCTTGGAAATGGCATCTGCAAAGAACTTGCTGATGAAAACGACACTGATAAGGAACCCCCCAAAGCTGGGGTGGAACACGAGGAACCCATTACGCTATAAGGGTTTAAAGCTAATTATGACGAGGAACCGCTGACTATATTGACAACAAACATCGAGGAACCCAACAACTGATGAGGGTTCAAAATGATTTCTGACGCAGTCCTATTGGCCCCAGATGGCAAACCCGACTACGAGGAACTCCCAAGTTCAAACAATAACGAGGAACCTCCTGTAAACAAATCATTTAGCGAGACACCCACCATCATTAATATACCCAACGAGGTACTTGCACCAGAAAACACTCCGTGTCCGACTTCATGACCAATAGTGGCCCCCAACAATTTGGGACCAAAGCCCATCCCACCAAACAAGATACCACAGGCAAGGAACCCTCCTCAATGGCATGTGGGCATGAGGGACCCCGAATAAATTCAGTTCTAAGAATGGGACTTCTAAGCGAGAAACCCCCAACAATTAGAGGCAGTGGCGAGGGACCCGTAGAAGTCCTCGCCCTAAAATTCAATTTGTCATCTACAGACATTCTCACCACTACGACTGAGAAGGTACTATGCCTAACTCCTGCCAAGTTTCATTTTCTTAAAAAGTTTGAATAGCATGCTCTAACTTTATGAGTACACTTCTTGTAAGAAATATAAACTCTGACTGCAATGAAGAAAAGTAATACTCATTATTTTTGTTGGAACTTGATGCATGACTCATTTACCTACATTATGCGGTGGGTACACCAGATTCATGTGTTCTTTTCTTATAAGAAGGGTAGAACCTCTACTAGCTTAGAAGAGGGCCCATGATATAAGGAACTTTCCTCATTATACTTGGGGATATATCCAACCCAAAAGTAAAAGTATAGTGAGTAAAGTCCCTACAGACCCGACAAGACCAGCAGGAGGTTGTCTTCTTGGTAATAATAATAATAAAAAAAATCACTACATTTTTTATTATTACTCCATATAGATTTATAGCCTAGAGAACAACTCCTAACCTCTGTTCTCCAGGAAAAAATGTAATTGACCAGTTTTCAGAATATAGGATGAAGCGGGTCTACCCCCTTCTCTAAACTTGTTATTTTTATAAGACAAAAATGTTCCTAAGAAAAGTTTGGAACAAGGACCCCGCAGATCAAGGGAAATTTTTAATATAAAGAAATAATTATTTCTTTACTTATGATATATGCAAAATTTTATGCAAAGTTTGTGGGAAGGAGAAGGGCTAACCCCATCTCCTAGTTACTCCCTAAGAAATGAATGTGCATAACAAAATACCCAACAGTCACATGGGGTTGCTCTAAAAAAAATATACCCTAAAGTCACACGGGGTTGCGCTAGAAGGTACCCCACAGTCATGTGGGGCTGTGCTGAAAAGTCATAACTTGTTGAGCCTATAAGCAAGTACCCCTCAGTTAGAAGGGTAGCTTCCAAATCTTAACTTGCTCAGATGTATGCAAGTTAGAGGGGCCGCTTCAAAAAAAATTTAAGTTGCTCAGTTATATGCAAGTACCCCACACGCACATGGGTCTATGCTAAAAATTTTAACTTACTCAACTCATATGCAATTACCCCGCAGTTAAAGGGGTAGCTTCAAAATTTTAATTTTCTTAGTTATATGCAAGTACCCCACAGTTAGAGGGGAAACTTCAAATATATAACTTGCTCAGCTCATGTGCAAGTACCCCGCAGTTAGAGGAGTAACTCCAAAATTTCAACCTGCTCAGTTATATGCAAGTACCCCACAGTGAAAGGGGCAGCTTCAAACTTTGAACTCACTCATCCGATATGCAATTACCCCGCAGTTAAAGGGGTAGCTTCAAAATTTTAATTTTCTCAGTTATATTCAAGTTCCCCGCAGTTAGAGGAACAACTTCAAGAATGATAGCTTGCTCACCTATATGCCAATACCCCACAGTTAAAGGGGCAACTTCAAATTTTCAATTTGGCTCATCCTATATGCAAGTACCTCACAAATAGAGGCGAGCATTTAGAAATGACAACTTGCTCTGATCATAGGCAAAGTGCCCCACAGACTACGAGGCAATTCAATCTTGAAGTTCTCACAGAAATTAGAGCAACTCACAGTCTTGAGCAAGTGTTAAGCATAAATATAAGGTACAACTGTTTAGTACCTAAGGCTCCAAGGGCACCAGAGCGCTCATAGTCTTGATCAAAGGCCAGGTATAAATATAACGTGCTCTAGATGAGAACCTAAGGCTCTAAGGGCACCGAAGTGCTCACAATATTGAACAAGTGCCAAGTATAAATATAAGGTGTGCCAGTTGAGCACCTAAGGCTCCAAGGGCACCGGAGCGCTCGCAATATTGGGCAACTACTAAGTATAAGTATATGTGCGATAGTTTAGCACCTAAGGCTTCAAGGGAACTGGAGCGCTCACAGTATTGAGAAAATGCCAAGCATACATATAAGGTATGACAGTTTAGTACCTAAGGCTCCAAGGGCACCGGAGCGCTCACAGTATTGAGCAATTGCCAAATATAAATATAAGGTACGATATATTAGTACCTAAGGCTCGAAGGGCACTGGAGAGCTCATAGTATTGAGTAATTGCCAAGTATAAATATATGGTGCGACAGTTTAGTACCTCATGCTCCAAGGGCAACGTAGCGCTCATCATATTGAGCAACAGCCAAATATAAATATAGGGTATGAAAGTTTAATACCCAAGGCTCCAAGGGCACTGGAGCGCTCACAGTATTGAGCAAATGCCAAGCATACATATAAGGTACGACAGTTTAGTACCTAAGGCTCCAAGGGCACCGGAGCACTCACAGTATTGAGAAATTGCCAAGTATAAATATAAGGTACAACAGTCTAGTACTTCAGGCTCCAAGGGCAATGGAGAGGTCACAGTATTGAGCAATTGCCAAGTATAAATATAAGGTACGACAGTTTAGTACCTCATGATCTAAGGGAAACGGAGCACTCATCATATCGAGCAACTGCCAAATATAAATATAAGGTATGACAGTTTAGTACCAAAGACTCTTAGGGCATCAGAGCGCTCATAGTCTTGAGCAATTGCCAAGTATAAATAAAAGGTAAGACAGTTTCGTGCATAAGTCTCTCGGAATCACAAGACACTTCTGCACGAGAGGGCTAATGTTGAGAAGTCCTCAAGCAAGCGAACAAATAATAAAATAGCCTGGAGTGTGGGGATCCACTTAGAGCGGCTCCACCTAGCTAAGATTACAAGTTTGACAGAAAATAGCCTATGGAGAGGGGATCCACCTTGAGCGACCCCTCTTCCCAAACTTAATGCTACAGAAAGGGACTCAGGGCGAGGGACCCACCGCGAGTAACCCCTCCGCCCAAGATAGAAGGCCACAGAAGCAGGCCAAGGGAGAGGGGCCCACCGTGAGTAACCCCTCCACCTAAAATGAAAGGCCACAGAAGAAGGCCAAGGGCTAGGGGCTCACCATGAGTAACCCCTCCGCCCAAGATTGAAGGCCACAGAACAAGGCTAAGGACGAGGGGTTCACCTCGAGCAAGCCCTCTACCCAAGATGAAAAGCCACAGAAGAAGGCCAAGGGTAAGGGGCTCACCGCGAGTAACCCCTCCACCCAAGATGAAAGGCCACAAAAGAAGGCCAAGGGCATGGGTCTCACCACGAGTAACCCCTCCGCCAAATATAGAAGGGCACAGAAGAAGGCCAAGGGAGAGGGTCTCGCCGCGAGAAACCCCTCAACCAGGATGGAAGGCCACAGAACAAGGCTAAGGGAAAGGGGCTCACCGCGAGCAATCCCTTTACCCAAGATGAAAGGCTACATAAGAAGGCCAAGGGAGAGGGGCTCACCGCGAGTAACCCCTCCGCCCAAGATGAAAGCCACAAAAAAAGGCCAAGGGTGAGGGGATCACCGTCAGTAAGCCCTCCGCCCAAGATAGAAGGCCGCGGAAGAAGGCCAAGGGAGAGGGTCTCACCGCGAGCAACCCCTCTACTTAGATGGAAGGCCACAGAAGAAGGCCAGGGGCGAGGGGCTCACAGCGAGAAAGCCCTCTTCACAAGATGAAAGGCCACAGAAGAAGGCCAAGGGCAAGGGGCTCACCGCGAGTAACCCCTCCACCCAAGATAAAAGGCCACAGAATAAGGCCAAGGACGAGGGGATCACCGCGAGAAAGCCCTCTACCCAAGATGAAAGGCCATAGAAGAAGGCCAAGGTCGAAGGGCTCACCGTGAGTAACCCCTCCGCCTAAGATGAAAGGTCACAAAAAAGGCCAAGGGAAAGGGGCTCACCGTGAGCAACCCTTCTGCCCAAGATGGAAAGCCACATAAAAAAGGCCAAGGATGAGGGGCTCACCATGAGCAAACCCTCTAAACAAAGTAGAAGGCCATAGAAGAAGGCCAAGAACGAGGGACTCACGCAAGTAACCCCTCCGCCCAAGTTGATACCCAGATAAGGAGGTCCACTATAACTGGGCTCATCTACAAAACTTGGGATGAAGTGACAGAACGTTTAATAACCCTAAGGGGAACGATGAAGGAACCCTAGGGTCCCTAAAAAAATGAATTTATGGCGTACAAAGCCTTTTTATCTACCCAACACAAAAGAATTTGCACGAGGGGCTAATGTAGAACGTTGTTTCAATCTTCACCACTATATTTGTGGGTGAGGGTCCCTCTATGACCCCCCTTCAGCTTACAAAAAATATAAGGTTGAGGGAACCCCCAGGGTCCCTCCATCACAGAATTACCATATTAGAGAAGGACCCCTAGGGTCCCTCCACCGCAGAAGTGCCATATTGGAGAAAGAACCCCAGGGTCCCCCACTACAGAAGTTCCATATTGAACAAGGAATCCTAGGTCCCTTCATCGCGGAAGTTCCATATTGAAGAAGGACCCCAAGGTCCCTCCACCGCTAAAGTGCCATATTAGAGAAGGAACCCCTAGGGTCCCTTCACCGCAGAAGTTCCATATTAGAGAAGGAAATCCTAGGGTCCATCCACCACAGAAATCCAAGTTAAGAAGGGCCACCGCAAGGGTCACTACGAAAATGGCATCTGAAAAGTGTCCCGGAAGGGCCACTACAGAAGTCTAAGTTAAGAAGGACCACATCGAGGGTCACTGCAGAAATGACATTCGAGAAGTGCCTCGCAAGGGCCACTACAGAAGTCTAAGTTAAGAAGGGCCAGCGTAAGGGTCAGTGCAAAAATGACATTCGAGAAGTGCCCCGCAAGGGCCACTGTAGAAGTCCAAGTTGAGAAGGGCCACCGCAAGGGTCACTACAGAAATGACATCTGAGAAGTGCCCCGTAAGGTCCACTAAAGAAATAACATTCGAGAAGGGCCCTGCAAGGGACACTGTAGAAATGACATTTGAGAAGCGCCTCCAAGGGCCACTGCAGAAGTCCAAGTTGAGAAGGGCCACTACAAGGGTCACTGCAGAAGTCCAAGTTGAGAAGGGCCACTGCAAAGGTCACTATAGAAATGACATTTGAGAAGTGCCCCATAAGGGACACTGTAGAAGTCCATGTTGAGAAGGGACACTACAAGAGTCACTGCAGAAATCCAAGTTGAGAAGGGCAACCATAAGGGTCACTGCAGAAATAACATTTGAGAAGTGCCTCGCAAGGGCCACTGCAGAAGTACAAGTTGAGAAGGGCCACTATAAGGGTCACTGCAGAAGTCCAAGTTGAGAAGGGCCACCATCATTTCTGCAAGGGCCACCGAAAGGGTCACTGCAGAAATGACATTTGAGAAGGGCCACTGCAATGGTCACTGCAGAAACTCAAGTCGAGAAAGGCCACTGCAAGGGTTCTTGCAGAAGTGCAAGTTGAAAAGGGCCATCGCAAGGTTCACTGCAGAAACTCAAGTTGAGAAGGGCCACTGTAAGGGTCATTGCAGAAGTCCAAGTTGAGAAGGACCACTGCAAGGGTTCCTCAAGGAACTCAAGTTGAGAAGAGTCACCAAAAGGGTCCCTGCAGAAGCCCAAGTGGAGAGGGACTCCGCAAGGGTCCCCGTAGAAATGACATTTAAGGAGGAACCCCCCAAGGCTTCCTCAACAGCAAAAATGATATTTGAGAAGGAACCCCCCACTAGGGTTCCTCAACAGCAGAAACTTACATGAGAGGAGGGACCCGTCAGGTCCTTCCCCCTCAGCTCTCAGAAAACCAAGTTAGGATAACGGGGTGTCTACCATAAGCAACCCCTCATCATGAAAAAGGGAAGAATTACTAACACTCATTTTCTTATACAGATTGCCTAGTTGAGAAAGCAAGGCTCAAGTAGGCCAGTTGGGATCTCTTGGGAGATTTGGCTTGGCCGCTGAGGGACAAGGTATGTTGAGCAAGCTCAACCACTTAGCACAATAGGATTGAGAGAATACTATTAGGAGACCCTAGGGTCACCCAGTCCTCACACACCTCACACTTTATCACAAGTGAAGTGAGCAGCCAAAGGGCTGGCTGCTCACAAGAAAAAAACTGTTTATAAAATGATTTTAAAGGAGAGGGTCCTCTAAACCCCTCTCAAGAAAAATGATTTTAGAAGGGGGTCCTAAAGACCCCCCTCAAGCTTACAAAGATTTTAGAGGAGGTGGTCCTCGAGACCCCCCCTCAACTTTACAAAGTTTGTACCAAAAGTTACCATTTCAAAAGATATTTAGCAAATCAAATATTTTGTCTCCATTAGAAGTCATATTTTCTTTTAAACTTTGGTTGGCACGAGGGGACATCTTCCAGAGGGGATAGGCAGAAATGCCTGCAGGTAGGGACAAATAGTACACTGTAGACTTTGTCCATCACCAACCCTCTAAGTTTTGGTGCCAAAAGTGCTAACCCAGCCTTAGTGCCCAAGTATAAATAGGACCCCTGGGCAAGGTCATGAAAGATAGAAAAAACTCAATAGCAAAGTCACTCTGTCAAAATCACACCAGAACCTCTCTAGTATTCTCTCCCTGCTCTCTCTCTAGGTGTTAAGTGCCTTACTCTTTCACTCCCCACTGACAACCATCACTCTCAATAGCTCCTCTTGAGACAATTACTATTATTGTTGTGGAAGTTCATCTTCTTGCAGGGAGGGAGTTCCAGCTTGAGCTCCATTTTTACAAAAGGAGAAGGTCTCATCAGAAGCTGTTCTAGAAGTTCTTGAGAACCTTGCAGACATCGTCCATTGGAGTGGGTCACGCCTCACCCTTTCTAGTTATTCATAGACCCCAGTGTCACTACCCTCTTACACTTGGAATATGTTGTCTAGAATTTTTAACTCGCATGTTTAAACTATAATATACTTTATTTTCATTAAAACTCCCACAAAATTGAATAATGAAATTAGACAACTAGGTAGGATATTGTGTTGAAGTAGAATATAATATAATGAAATCAATATAATTCACTTGCAATTGAGCTTGCATAAATTTAACGTACAGAATTTAGACGTTGTCCTCGAGAATCTAATTTATATAGAAATTAGAATCCATTAGAATAATGGCATTTATGGTATTATCGGTTTACTTATGTTAGCTTTCACTCATAATTAGATTATATGTAGTTATTGTTCTCTAAGCATGGGATTAGAGAGTGATTAATTTTATATTTCCTTTTTACTAGTTATGGGGACTAGGAATGTTTGTGGATTTAGTTATTTCCTAGGTATAGGACTAGGAGATATGTTTTATTTTTGTGAACTCTAGGTATGGGACTAGGGATGGATCGTTTGTTATGCCCCAATGTTGTGGGGGGAAGTGATAATTAATGATAAAATGATTAATAGCTTAGAAATAATAGGTATTAAAGTTTGATTGATTTGTTCGTCATTATATATGTGGGTGTACATTGGGTGGACAAATATATGTGTGAGATCCACATTTTCTACCTTGACGGGATTTATGTGAGTGTTATGGTATGTGTAGGATCTAGTGTTGAATTTATATGGTAATATGTAGGGGGGACTTAGGCGAATTGCTTACTGTAATGGTTTTATGTGTATATCGTTGTGCATTCGTTGTCTAGGATTGTTTGCCTACCATATTATATGCAAGCCCTATGGGAATATAGCTATAGTGATGGGATTATTTATTGATATATATCATGGTATGTGAAGGTGACATACGAGTTGTAGGGCTATAGTGATGTAATGGTTAGTGTTGAGAATATAAGGGTGAAACACCAAGGTATGTGCAAGGTCATCTATGAGACTCTCAAGTTATAGTGATGTAGAGATGAGATAATTGAAAATCTTAAGATAAATAAATGTTAAAAGATATGTAAGTTGATAGTGGAAAGTTTATTTTCTTATTTAATTTTCTTATTTATATAAATAGATTACCACAATTTAAAATATTCTATTTTTATTTTTATCTCATGTAGTACTTATGACTGGTTTCTTGTAACCCTAATCGGGACACGTAGATGGTATTCTTGTAGTGGGCTCTGACCCATTGTCGTTGACTAACATTTCAGGTTAAGTTGTTATTAGCTGCATAGTTTTGAGTAGAAAAATCTCAAGTAGAGTTTACTTTATGCTTAGTTTAGATATCCTTTTAGCTATTTATTTATGTACATTTGGATTTGGTTAGTCCTATATAGTTGTTTAAGTTTTTATTTGGATATTTTATTGATAAAATCTTATTATAAGAGTTTTAGCATAGTTATGGATTCTACTATGGTGAATGGATTAATCATTATACATTATCTCATTTCATATCTTGTTGGAAAAGTTAATGTCTCCTATTTCTGTCAATGCTAAGAATGGTATTACGTATAATTAAAGAGAATCTTATTTGAGTTCGGATGTGTTTCAAAAGATGAACAGGAGAAGGACGACTAGCGAAGGCCATTAGGAGGACCGTAGTAGGTGAGGCTCAATCGGAGTTGCACAGTATTCAGGGGATGATGAACGCAGCAAAAATAATTACTATTGTTGCTCAGGTAGTTAATGTTGCAATGACACCAGGGCACAATAGTTTTCCTAAGCCCTGCCACAACAGACGGTGATGCCAATTCAGACTCGCCTAGTGGAGTTAGTATAGGAGGGGTCAGGGGAGCCTTTCAGAAGTGAAATCCTTCGGAGTTTCAGGAAAATGAGGATGTTGTATTAGTTATCCAATGGGAGGAGGACATCCAAAGATATCAGCATGTGGTTGAGTGCAGTGACACTGAAAAATAAATTTTCACAACTTTTAAGCTTGTAGGAGCGGCATTGCAGTGGTGGGAGTCAGTCACCATGCCTGAGGAGAGAGACCCCATGACTATCAGGGATTTTAGGTGCGGTTTGACCGTAATTCCTTTCATCTACTGTTCAAATAAAGATGTGAAGGAAATTTATGGACTTATCACATGAGGGTCGAACAGTGGACGAGTATGAGGGAGAATTTACTTGTTTGGTGAACATCATACCCAAAGAGATAGGTACGGAGGAGAAAAGGGTCCTTAAGATTTTTGATCGACTCGCGTGGGGAATTTTCTAGCGTTTATTGGAAAAATCCATTTGGGACGACTAATGCCAATGTCATCAACGACCTACTTGTGTCAACATCAACACTTCCATGTAAAAAGAGATAAGAGAGTGGTAAAGTCTAGCGTGCAGCATAAAACTGGATATAATAGGTGCGGGTGAGGCACCACAAAGGAGAAACCCAGGTAAGGGACCGTTTGAAAGATTCCAATCAGGGGTATTCTGATCGAAAGATGGTCGATTCAGACTGGTCCATCTAGGCTAGAAACGCATTTCATAGGGGAAACGGAGTCAAGGAAATAATATAAGTATCCATTCGGGTAGAGGTAAACAAGAAAAGTTGGAATGAACAAGTCAGTGGTCATCTTCTTCAGAACATAACCACTCCATTTTAAGGAAAGAACTATGTCCTATTTTTCTCCTTTGAATCCATATGAAAATAGTAGAATTAATGTTTACATAAGATTAATAAAACTATATATTTAGTCAAAATGTATAATTCATATAATTAAACTCTAAATTGGGCAATTGGACTAAACTAATCAGTTCGCACCAAATTGTGTAAATTGAAACCTTAATTTGTATGAATTCTGCAATTGGATAAACATCTAAACTATATCTTGCTAAATTTCTGAAAAATTGTACATAAATTATGAGAATTATCATATCTTAGTTTAGGATTTCATAAAATTATAATTTATGCTAATTTATGTTGCATTTTGGTATTGTTATATTATCCTTCAACTTCGTGTGTTCAAATTGATATTAGGTTGTGAAATTTGAATAGTTGGTTATATTTAAATCCATGTTAATAGGTGAATTCATATTAGAAAGATCATAACCTACATTAGAATCTATGTTTTAGGATTTAAGTTGTTCATAATGTGATGTGCTCAATTGTGTTAGTAATCTTAGTGGAATTGACAAATTCATGGTTTAGATATTTATAATTGTTGTTATATATCCCTATACAATTATTAAAATGTTTAAAACTATAATAGGTTGATTATAATTAAATTATGATTAATTGTGGTTTGAATTAAGAAATAAAACAAAGTTGAAAATGAACCCAAACTCTGAGCTCACAAACTTGGATTGATCAGGCCCTGGAAGGTTGCAAAGTGGGGGGTTTAAATTTTTTTTTTATGTTTGGTTTGATTTCAAGTTGGTCTAAGGCGATATCTAAATAGTGTTAATTAATAATTTAAATTAGTAGGTTGGGATTAGGGGTTGGAAACGTATAACAACCTAAAAAAATTGAGATTTAAAGAACGGGTATTAGTGGGTATAGCTTAACGATCTTTGTAAATTAAAAATGGCACTAAATAGGACCAAAAAGTTGACGTCTTTAGTTGTGGATTTTTTTTAACTCCTTTGTTATGTAAAGTATGTTTAGGATATTAATATATAGCTATGAATTGATGTGTTCTTTAATAATAATATTATGTAGGTGATGTGCCAATTTGGTTGGTTTATGCTTAATAGGTTATGTGGATTTAGTTAGATGTGTTATCTTAGACTCTTTATATCTGTGAACATAGCATGGGGGGTCATAACGAATTTACTAGTTGGGGATTTGATGGGAACGCGTACAAGGTCGTGTATTGCACATCATGTTGATGACAACAATATCGTATAGGTCTTTTGACTCGGTCATATTTGTTGAGCTTGTTATCTCTTGAGTTGAGACCATGAGATAAGATACTTTCCTATAAACATTGGTATATGGTAGCATGATTTATATAATGGCTTACTGATTTCCCTATGTTATGTTTTCAATGACTTTAGAAATTGGGACCTTCTAGAGGTCGGGACTAATAGAGGCATTATATATCTCAGGAAAGGATAAGATTAGTTCTTTGTGGGTTACTTTATCTCTTGGTCTATGAGGCTTACCTATGATTTATGTGATGGTTTGAGAGTGCTCAAGTGATATATTTTAAGGGAATTTTTATGTGAAAATTTTAGCTGTGATAGTTATGTCGCTTAGATAGAGAGATCTACCATTAAATTCTTTAGTGTGTAACTTCATAAAAAAAGTGGAATATTATAATGGTATAATATAATGAGTTCAGTAAGGATGATGTAATGATTTTTTGTTGGGATATTCACTAAGTTGGGATTCCTTGATTGAGGTTTGATATGAAGTTCTTAAAGTGAGTCCGACCTTCTAGCTTTACAATATTTCAGGTTAACGATAACAATATTTTCAGGATTGAGCACGTAGTGAGATCACGTTTTTTTTCTAGTACTTCTATTTTGTCATTAACAGTGTAGGTGTAGGGGGTTTCATAACTTATACATTTATATTTATGTTATATAATATTTGTAAGAGTTTATGTACGGGTTAGGTTGGCACCGCAATTGGATTTATTTATTTTTAAATTGAGAATTTATTTTTATTGTCGACTTGAGACTTGATGATGCTGGAAACAGCACCACCCTTTAAGGTTTTCGTAATCTCAATTCAGTGTTAACAATGGTAGTAGAAGAGTAAGGATATATAGAAGAAGGAGGTGAGGAGAAGAGGATGAGCACAGTTATGTAAGTGGTTCACCCAATCTAGCCTACGTCCACTGTGCAAGTGTGTGATTAATATCACTGTATGAGGGCTCTAATGGCCATATATACAATCTCTCAAGCTTTCTCTCTCTACTGTGTAGTTGGACAGAGTTTCAGTTAGGGTTGCTAATTTCGGATCCCCCTCTAAGTAGGATAAGACAGGTTTATATAGTATGTGGGGGGTGTAATACAATCCCTATGCATGCAATGGGCATGTGTGTGTTGATCTATCCAATATGATGAAGACATCTGTCACTGTCACTGTCACATGTAGAGAATGATGATGAAATATTCCCCCCACGTGAGGGGAATGATTTATTATAACTGATTTGTGTACACGTGTTCCCAGTCATACATAGGGGAGTAAAGGCTCGGCTATCTTCAATTGATACTAACCTCGGCCTGGAAGAGTACGAGGTTGGTGAAGTCTGGTTGTTGCCCAATCAGAGATTAATCATGGTGGTCTCAGCTCATATGAGGCCGAGGTAAGACAAGTAGAGTCATAATGTCGGGTTGAGCCGTGGTTATGGAGGAGTATCCTAGGAACATCGGCTGATGCTCTACCGAGGTTGGTTACGATGATGGTGTAGCTCTTGTAACCTCCGCTTGCACCCAGTCGAGGTTGTCAACCTTGGATGGCTTGATGAATAACTGCCACCAGGGACCATGAGGGCCTCAACTGTTGCATGGCTATGAGGCAACTAGTAACGTCGGCCATGGACGACCTTGCTGGGGATGAGGCCGCTGGTTGTCATTCTAAGGCCCTTCTAACCTCGGCCATCTCCTTGGCCGAGGTTGATGTCTCTGAGATATTGGTTGCATATAGGGAATATTAATCACCCCTTATCCCATAGTTACATGTGGGAATAGGTAACTATGGGGTGTACAACTCCGAGGTCTTTCTTCTTTGTGCTAATATTCCTTTGACACTTGTCAATGACTGAAGTGGATGGCATGCCTGGCAAGCTCAATGATTGCAGTCTTTTGGGCTCCCAAGGTAATGATGGGCCTTATGATGCGTGCAAGAGAATATCAAGGGTTTTAACCCTTTTTCCTTTCATTCTTCTTCATTTTTTCATTTTCTTCGCCTGAGCTTTCTCTATCTTCTATCTCTCTACAAGAGCTAGTGCATTTGGTGGATTTCCTTGCCAACCTTCTCTTTCTTCTCATCGTATTCCATCAGGTATCGTCTACAATCTCTTCTTCTCCATTTTTTCCTGCCTTGTTCCTGTTTTTTGAATTTTTCGGCGAGTTTAAGATTTTTCCAGTTAGCTCATTAGTTTTCTGGCGAGTTTATGTATTTTCTTGTGAACTGTTCTTAATCGTTCTTCTTTAAAAACCCACTTTGATCCTTAGGCAATTCTAGTTAAGTTGTTTGCTTTTATCTTGAATCCATAAGTGTAAGGTCGTCCCTATATGCTCAGACCTCTTTATCAACTTTTAGAAGAATTCCCCTCTCTTAGAGAGAAGATTTTGGAAAAGATTAGGCAAATAGAGAGAGCCCAAGAGGAAGCTCGTACGGCTGAGGCCTTCCCCCTCAGACCTTTCTTTCCACCCCCTCTGAAGGTCATATACCCTAAGCCAGTCGAACCAGTTACCCATATAGAGGTCCCAGTTGAGCCTACTCCCATGTCTGAGTCTGAGTCGTCCACCTCAGACCCTATGTCTGTGGACTCTTTTCAAGAGGCCATGGACTTTTCGATTCAGCAGGATCAAGTCCCTGATCAAGCCGAGGTTTCAAGCCGCGTATCGTCCTATAACGAGTCTAGCACATCCTGAACTTCTTCTGATGTTGAAGTTGTCAAACCAAATGTAGACTTTCCTCCTCCTACTGATGCAGTCCCCATTTCGTCTTCTATCGGGACTGAGTTTGCTCAGAGGTTTCCTGAACGTAATCCCTCGTCAGTTCCAGCCGACGTTGACCGAGATGAGGATGATGAGGATGAGAGTGGTGTTGACACCTCGAAGGCAACCGATATAGAAATAACTGTCAGCGAGCTCGACCTTCTTTCTTTCAGACATCTGCATTTAATAAGTCCCTCCATAAAACTCAGGAGACCTCTGAGGGAAGAGAGGGCTTTCGGCGGCCGAGATAGTGAGATCTGCTTGTATGAGGAGATGTTCAAGTTAGGATTTTGTCTGCCCATTCATCCCATTATTAGGGCCATACTTTCCTACATTAACTTAGCTCCTTCCCAGTTATCCCCCAATGCCTGGAGGGTGATAATTGGAGCTATAGTTTTATGGAAGGCAGTCCACCATTCAGACCTTCATGTCCAGGTCTTCACCGGATGCTACATCCCTTCCTATTTTAGGAATCATCCGAGCTATTACCACTTTATATCTCAAAAATCAACTAAGAAGATGTTGTAGGTTACCAAAACTTCAAATCACAATTGGAAACTGTGATACTTCTTCGCTTTAGGGGCATGGGAGTTTGGCCCCTGTGTCCTCTCTTCAAACTTAGAGCCGAGGATACCCCTGAGATGGGGCAAGGTGTCAATGGCTACCAAGGCCGACCCTGGGCTAAGCCAAAATAATTTTCAAAAAGTAAAAGACCTTCAAGATCAGGGGGAGCATGGTCTGTTGGTCAAGTTCGAACATCTGATGACCCCCTATTATCTCTCTGAGACTGGCTTTGGGGGGAGTCCTCTGACTGAGCTCCGTAAGTGCTTATTTTATTATCTCATCAAGTTAAACCTCTGACTTTTTATGTCTCTGATTTTCTAACTCAGACCTTTCCATGTGCAGAGTGCCCCGAAGGCATTTTGGATGATATTTGGGAGATGTATGCCCCCAATCTCATAATGTTGGTAAAAAAGGCACGCCTGAATGCACCTCCTCCTCCCCCATCGAAGCAGGGTGTCGGCACGTCCAAGGCCGATGCCGCAAAGAAGAGGAAAACTACAACCACTTCCCCTGAGGATGAGAGGAAAAGTAAATCCCAGAAAGCCATCCCCATTTCCTCTGATGATGCATTGGCTGCTCGTTTGGAGCAGCTAAAAATTAATGACAGACTGATAGGCCATAGTGTGCAGGCATTGGATGCCATCGGCTCTGCTATGATCGATGCTGATAATCGCTTTTGTCGCTCCATGGATACTCCCCTGCTGGCTGAGTTTGGCCTTCACAGGTCTATTCAGGTAAGGTTTGAATTTTAATTTAATTTTGAAGTGTAACCTCTGCTTTTAGTTTGAACTTATACATCTGATTCTTGATTTGCAGGGCATCGTTGCTATGCACCATTTGGCCAACTAGACTCTGAAGAGGTTGCCCCTCATTGAGAAAGGCAAAAAGGCCGAGAAGGTGCAAGACTCTCTGAACGCAGAGGTAGATCGTCTGAAGTCTATCTTTGAGGTGTCTGACAATAAGGTCAAGTAGTTGGAGAAAGAGATCTCCAAAATTAAAAAGGAACATACCTCTGCCCTGAAGGCCAAGGATGGCATTCTCCAGCAGAAGGTTGATGTTGCAGTAAAAGCTGCCCTTGAGGATACTTCTGAGGGGATCCTGGTTGATTACAAAGTCTTTGATGAATTCATCAACTTTGGCTTTGAATACCTCAAAAGAGGTATTAAGGCAACTAGCAAATGGGCGGCTACTAAAGAGAAGGAGTCAAGGAGTTTGACAGCCTCTGACTTCATTGGTCTGGGCTTTGCCAACCCTCAATTTGCCCAGGCCCTTCAAGAGGTTGAGGAGGAAGATGCTGCCCTACAGAGACTGTTCCACTAGATGTTACAGAGATTAAGGGTGCCAACTTCCGAGATGATGGGGCCGATGTGACCAACATCGGCCAAGGGAATGAGGCCGAGGATTCCCACAATGTAGCTGCAGACCCTTAGGCCATTTTGTGAAGCTTTTGTAACTTTTTATTATTCATTTCAAACTGTAACATCTGATTGCACACTCAGTTACCTTGTAACTTGTAACTCTTTTAGTATATATCAACCTCTGAGGTGGGCTTTATTTCTTTATTTGCTAAATATTTTTTGAGTGATTTTCTTTGTCATGCAATGTGTGTTTAGGTCTGAAGTCTCAATACAATGATTTACTTATAAACCAAATTAATGGTGTCTAAGGTCTGAGGTCATCCAGGTATGATGTATTACCTCAGACCTTGTCACCAAATTATGATGTTCTAAGGTTTGAGGTCATCAACTAAGATGTTACCCTCATAAAATATTAACCAAATTAATGATGTTCAAGGTCTGAGGTCATCCAAGCATGATGTATGACCTCAGACCATGTCACCAAATTATGATGTTCTAAGGTCTGAGGTCATCAACTAAGATGTTACCCTCATAAAATATTCACCAAATTAATGATGTTCAAGGTCTGAGGTCATCCAAGCAGATGTCTGACCCTTATAAAATATTCACCAAATTAATGATGTTCAAGGTCTGAGTTCATCCAAGCATATGTCTGACCCTCATAAAATATTCACCAAATTAATGATGTTCAAGGTCTGAGGTCATCCAATCATGATGTCTGACCTCATACTTATCACCAAATTATGATGTTTAAGGTCTGAGGTTATCCAAGCAGATGTCTGACCCTCATAAAATATTTACCAAATTAATGATGTTCAAGGTCTGAGGTCATCCAAGCAGATGTCTGACCCTCATAAAATATTCACCAAATTAATGATGTTCAAAGTCTGAGGTCATCCAAGCATGATGTCTGACCTCAGACCTTATCACCAAATTATGATGTTTAAGGTCGCAGGTCATCAACTAAGATGTTATCCCCATAATAATTTTTCTCCAAATTAATGATGTTCAAGGTCTGAGGTCATCAAAGTAGATGTCTGACCTCAGACCTTGTCACCAAATTAATGATGTTCAAGGTTTGAGGTCATCAAAGTAGATGTCTGACCTCAGACCTTGTCACCAAATTAATGATGTTTAAGGTCTGAGGTCATCAAAGTAGATGTTTGACCTCACACCAAATTATGATGTTTAAGGTCTGAGGTCATCAACTAAGATGTTATCCTCATAAAATCTTCCATTAGAGCATAATAAACCAAGAGTTGACACGGAAACTGATCTTCTCATTAATAATCTTTTCATAAGATGATACATTTTCATAGGAAATCTTGCAACATCATATGTAATACTTTTTTAGATGATCATCATTCCAGGGATTAGATAAAGGTTCTCCTTCGAGATTTTCTAGCCTGTAGGTCCTAGGTACAACCTCCTCGGTTACTTTGTAAGGGCCATGAAAATTTGGGTAGAGCTTGTTTGCCTTCTGTAACGTCTTCTTCAATATTAGATCTCCCACGACAATGGGTCTTGATTTTACCATTTGATTGTAGAACTTTGTTGTTCTCTGCTTGTAAGCTGCTGGCCTGATTTTTGCATCTTCCCTTCTCTCTTCAATCAAATCTAGGTCGAGTCTTATCTCCTCCCCATTCTTCTCAGGGTTATAGGTCTGAACCCTATGAGTTGGGAGTCCTATTTCAGTTGGAATGACGGCCTCTGAGCCATGTGCTAAAATAAATGGGGTTCCCCCATCGGTGTCCTAGTCGTTGTTCTGTAGGCCCATAGCACAACATAAACCTCTTCAGTCCATCTTCCCTTAGCCTCTTCCAACCTCTTCTTGATTCCGTCGAGGATTATTTTGTTTGTGACTTCGGTCTGACCGTTTGCCTGAGGTTGGCCAGGAGAAGAGAAAAACTGCTTTATCCCAACTCTTTCGCAATATTTTTCTAAGGAGGAATTCTTGAACTGGGTTCCATTTTCTGAAATGAGGGTGTTTGGGAGGCCATGTCCGCATATGGTGTTCCTCCAAATAAATTGGAAGGTCTTCTGCTCTGTAATTATTACCATCACCTCTGCCTCTACCCACTTGGAGAAGTAATCAATGGCAACTATCAGAAATCGGTAATTATTTGCAGCCCTTGGCAAGGGACCCACGAAGTCAATTCCCCAACTGCGAATGGCTAAGGGGAACTGATTGACATCATATGCTGATGAGGTTGATGTGGAATAGTGGATAATATCTGACATTTTTCGCACCTCTTCACGTAGGCTGCAACACCCCTGGCCAAGGTCGGCCACCAATATCCTTGCGTAATAATCCTCTTTACTAAAGGTCTTCCTCCTATGTGACTGGAGCAAGAACCCTCGTGTACCTCCTGTAGGACGCGGGAAACTTCTGTGGGATGAACACATCTGAGGAGAGGTAATAGGAATCCCTTCTTATATAGGACGTCACTAACTATTGAGAACTTTGTAGCTTTATACCTCAATTTTCTCCTCTCTATTTTTTATTCTGGCAGTTCTCCCTCTCTAATATATATGATAAGGGGGTCCATCCATGAATCCTCTAGGTTCAAATTGAGGCAAGGGTTACTAACCTCTTCTTCTTCAATGGTCGCCTTTTGCAGGATCTTGACTGGAACTGTCTTTCTGATGTATATCCTTATTACTGAAGCCAACCTTGCTAGTGCGTCTGTATGACTATTGTTTTGATGAGGTATTCTCTTCATCTTTACCTCTTCGAAGCCTTCTAATATTGTTTTCACCCTCTTCAGGTATTTTGCCATCCTTTCATACTTGGCCTCATAAACCCCCAATACTTAATTAACAACTAACCTTGAGTCACTATGAAGTAGGAGTTGTCTTACCCCCAGGGTCTTTGCCAAGGATAGGCCCATGGTCATGGCCTCATATTCTGAGTCGTTGTTTAATGCATTGAAGTTAAACCTCAAGGCGTATTCAACGTTAGTACCATCTGGAGCTGAAAGTATTAGCCCTGCACCGGTTCCACTCTCGTAAGAAGACTAGTCAACAAAGAGGTTCTAGATGTCTTTATCTGATGAGAATCCCCCTTATAACATGATTCCTTGCTTGAAGAGATACTGGTCTTCCTCATTCTCGGCTATTCCATTTTTGGTTATTTTGGATACAACATCTTCCTGATCTCGGAAGACGTTGTTGTTCGACCCCTCTGCAGTATATAGGTCATTCTTAACCTTGGCCTCCTCCCATGTGAACTCAACAAAAAAATATGCAAGTGCCTGCCCTTTGATGGCCGCCCTGGGCTGATAAATAAGGTCATACTCTCCTAAATCAATAGCCCAAGTCATCAATCTACCTGACTTCTCAGGTTTATGGAGGACCTCTCTTAGTGGGGAGTCAGTGAGGATGACCATAGAATGGGCCTTGAAAGTAGGGCTTCATCTTCCTCGAGGCATGTATCAAAGCGTAGGCCAATTTTTCCATCTGAGGATAGTTCTGTTCAGACCCCTGAAGGGCCTTACTATTGAATTATACGGTCCTTTGGACCCCAACGTCTTCAGGTACAATGGCTGCACTTATGGCTGATTCAGAAACTGCTAGATAAACATATAACTTCTCTCTTACTATGAGCCGAGATAAGAGTAAAGGAGATCCGAGGTAGGACTTGAGTTGGTTAAAAGCCTCGTTACACTCTTTGTCCCATTCGAAGGCCTTTTCTATCACCTTAAAGAATGGAAGACACTTATCCGTTTCTCTGGAAACAAATCTGTTGAGCGCAGCTACTCTTCCAGTGAGCCTCTGAACATCCTTGATACTCCTTGGTGTCTTCATGTCGAGCAAAGCCTTTATTTTCTCAGGGTTTGCCTCTATTCCCCTCTGGTTGACAATGAATCAAAGGAACTTCCCAACTCCTACCCCGAAGACACACTTCGCGAGATTGAGTTTCATTTTATACAAGCCCATGGTATCGAAGGTCTTTTCTAGGTCTGCCACATGAGTATAGGACTTTAAGATCTTCGTTAACATATCGTCTACATACACCTCCATAGTCTTGCCTATTTGGTCTTCAAACATCTTATTCACAAGACATTGATACGTTTCCCCCGTATTTTTAAGTTCGAAGGGCATAACTTGTAGCAATATATCCCTTTGTCAGTGATGAAGGTTGTCTTCTCTAAGTCTTCGAGATCCATGAAGATCTGGTTGTAGCCTGAGTATGCATCCATGAAGCTCATGAAATCATGCCCTGCGGTGGCATCTACCATTTGGTCGATCCGAGGTAAGGGATAACTGTCTTTTGTGCAAGACTTGTTCAGGTCAGTAAAATCTACGCACATTCTCTATTTTTTGTTGGCTTTGGGCACAATGAATGCATTCGATAGCCACTCCGGATATATGACTTCCCTGATAAACTCAGCCTCTTCCCACTTTCTAACTTCTTCCCGGATGACGTCATACTTCTCGCTAGAGTAAATTCTTCATCTTTATTTGATTGGCCTAGCATCCTTAGTCACATTGAGTTTGTGGAACATAACCTCAGGGTTGATGCCAGGCATGTCCGCATGACTCCAAGCGAAGACACTTTGCCTCTTCCTCAAGAAGTTTATCAGCTCTTCCTTGATCTCCGCTTTTAAGGCTTTGTCGACCTGGATGGTTTTTTTCGGTTCGTCCTCATTGAGGACGATGGATTCTACCTCTTCTGCAGCCTCTCCTTTCTTCAACTTTGTTTCATCTTTAGGGTAAAGTGTATCAATGTTATAAGTGGTAATTGCTCTCTTATGGGCCTCTCTCTCTTCAGCCTAGTTGAAGTAGCATTCTCGTGCTATGGTCTGGTCACCCTCCACTTCCCCTATCCCATAGGGGGTCAGGAATTTTAGCATCTGGTGGACCGTCGATGGCACGGCCTCAAACTCCTTAAGGGCTACTCTTCCTATGATGAGGTTATAGGCCGAGAAGACGTTTTCGTCCATAAAAAAAAGTGATCTTTCGGGTTAACCTCTTAAGCCACTCATCGCCCATTCGCACGTCTATCTCATATATGCCCAACGGATGGACCTTTTCATCGCTGAACCCCATTAATGGATGATGATAGGGTACTAGCCTAGCTCTGCTAAGGCCTGGGCTTTTGAAGCAGGGCCAGCACATCACATCTGCTGAACTTCCTCCATCTTTAAGAATTCTCTGTACCTCACATCCATGAACTCTTATTGTGATTACCAAAGGGTCATCATGTGGATCTAGGATTCCTTTGAAGTCGAGTCAGGAGAACCCGACTATGAGAGTGTCCATGTCCACCTTCTTTATCTTCTGCGTTGCCTCGAAAGACATCAGATTCACTACTTCAAGTTTGGCCACTGACTTGGCCTCTGCCACATGAGCCTTCCGGTCAGCCACTTCAGAACAACCCACTGCAAGTCCTCCGCATATGGTGTTAACACCAAAGGAGATCATACCAACCCTCTTCACTAGGGTGTTGTCATCTTTTAGTGGGAGGTCTGGATCGTCTTTGTCATCACCATCTGAGTCATCATCTCTTCCCATTTTGGGATCCTTGCCATCAACATATTTCCTCAACTTTCCTGACTTCAACATCTTCTCGATCTCATCCTTTAAGGCGAAGGACTTGTCTGTAACAGGGCCATGGTCTTGGTGGAACTCGCACCATAAGTTCTTGTTCCTCTTATACGGAGGATCCTTCAGTTTCTCCGGCCATCTTAGAGACCTGTCATTCTTGATCTCATTGAGGATATGTTCACAACTCACCGTCAGAGGGGTATAGTGTGCAAACTTGTTGTCGGCTGACCTCTTCTTTCCGTCCTTTTTCCTTTGGAACTTCCCGCTACTACCTTCGTTCTCGTCCTCATACTTAGCGGCCATGGCCTCTTCAGCATTCATGACCTTCCCCACAGTTGCCAATAGCTCTACCATGGACTTGGGAGGGTCTTCCGAAAGTTTCCACAACAACTTCCCCTTCTGAAGACCTCCTATGAGGGCGTTCATGGCTATATTCTCTTCGTGATCTTCAACCTCAAGTTTGTTTTTTTTGAACCTGTCAATGTAGTCTCTTAGGCTCTCGTGCTTGCCTTGCTTGACATACAACATATGGGTGGTCTTATTTTGAGTTCTTACCCCAAAATAGAAATTGTGAATGAATCGTTCAGTCAAGCCCTTAAAGTTCTCAATTGAATTCTTCGGAAGAGAAGTAAACTAGATGTGTGCTGCTCCCGTCAAATTCCTGGAGAAGGCCCGACACTTCATCTCATCTTATATTGAATAAATGTCCGCCACTGACTGGTACATCTCAATGTGATATACAAGGTTGGTGCTACCGTCATACTTGGGAGACACCGTGGGCGGTTTGAACTTAGCAGGGGTCAGAAAACTCACTATCCTGGCAACGAATGGGGAGCCTCTGAGAAACCTCTTTGCAATGGGTCTCAGCTTTTGATGAGGTCTCTTATCTTTTCTTCAAGACGTTGGATGGAGTCGTTCCATGGCCTTGTAACGTCGGCCTGGCCGAGGTTGTCTTCAGCCACCTCCTAAGGGTGGACTGAGGGTTCCCCAGCCGCAGCAAAATGTCGGTTGTTGACCTCTTCTTGGTCTCTTCCTCATCCCTGATGAGGCCAACATTGCCTATCTTCCCTTTGTGAGCCGGCTGCACTTCTCGACCTTGACAACCTCTGTCTTAGGTCATTTACGGGGCCGAGCCTTTCAATGGTTGACCCTCTGCTCAATCGATCAAAAGCTGATCCTCAATGTTGGGCTTCTCCACCTCTTCTGCCTCCATAACCTTGGCTCCGCTGGATAGGACAAATTGTGTTATTCGAAACCTCATATGGCTCCCAACAATCTTCCGGGACATCTTTCGCCTCTAGATCATCATACCTATCCTCAGGGAAAGGGTGTCCTTACCTCCCCAAGCATAAACGCCTAGGGTCAGCAACATCCCTCCTCTGCTGAAGCGTAGGTTGGTCTTTTCGCGGTGCCTGGGGTGGTCCCTTGGCATCAGGATGAGGCCGAACGGCCATCGGAGTAATCATCTTCGGTGAGACTCCAGGTGGTCTCATCATGTTTTGACTGAGCTGTGCAAATTTCTCCTTCATCGCTTGCTGCGTTGCTGCCAAAGACTTTAAGACTTTCGCCACCTCAGCCATTTCGGACTGGGGTGGTGCTTGGCTGGAACTAGGCCCTCCAGCACCAGGTGGAGGAGGAGGTGGTAGTAACTCCGGTGTCATGTGTTAAAACTAAAGAGCTTGTGAAAGAAATTAGCTTAATACCTTAAAGGACCTCTTTTAATGGTAAAACAGCTCCACGTAAGGGGTGAGGCCTGGTTCACCACCAGAGTCTTCGGTAAGCTTAAGAAAAAAATGAGGAAGAGATAGCTTCTTGTTCCCACAGACGGTGCCAAAATGATGATGCTGGAAACAGAACCACCCTTCAAGGTGTTCGTAAGCTCAATTCAGTGTTAATAATGGTAGTATAAGAGTAAGGATATACAGAAGAAGGAGGTGAGGAGAAGAGGATGAGCACAGTCATGTAAATGGTTCAGCCAATCTAGCCTACGTCCACTGTGCAAGTGTGTGATTAATATCACTGTATGAGGGCTCTAATGACCATAGATACAATCTCTCAAGCTTTCTCTCTCTACTGTGTAGTTGGACAGAGTTTCAGTTAGAGTTGCTAATTTCGAATCCCCCTATGCATGCAATGAGCATGTGTTTGTTGATCTAGCCAATCTGATGAAGACATCTGTCACTGTCACATGTAGAGAATGATGATGAAATATTCCCCCCACGTGAGGGGAATGATTTATTATAACTCATTTATGTACACGTGTTCCCTGTCATACATAGGGGAGTAAAGGCTCGGCTATCTTCAATTGATACTAACCTTGGCCTGGAAGAGTACGAGGTTGGTGAAGTCTGGTTATTGCCCAATCTGATATTAATCATGGTGGTCTTGGCTCATTTGAGGCCGAAGTAAGACAAGTAGAGTCATAATGTCGACCTGAGTCGTGGTTATGGAGGAGTAGCCTAGGAACATCGACTGATGCTCTACTGAGGTTGGTTACGATGATGGTGTAGCTCTTGTAACCTCGGCTTGCACCCAGCTGAGGTTGTCAACCTTAGATGGCCTAATGAATAACTGCCACCATGGACCATGAGGGCCTCAACTGTTGCATGGCTATGAGGCAACTAGTAACGTCGGCCATGGCCGACCTTGCTGGGGACGAGGCCGCTGGTTGTCATTCTAAGGCCCTTCTAACCTCGGCCATCTCCCTGGACGAGGTTGATGTCTCTGAGATGTTGGGTGCATATAGGGCATATCAAGACTAATGTTGGATCACACTTATTTTATTCGATGGTTTAGATCTATGTAGTTATTTATTATCCATGTATTTATTTATTGTTTTATGGTTATAATGGAATTCAATTATTAGATAGACTTTAAGGACTATATGTGGGAATGACCACCCTATGTATGGAAAATAACAAGAGTTACACTACCTCTTTTCAACAATGACCACTGGCACCACCTTTTGTGGCGACAACCTCCTCTTCAACCCACAACTCTTTGTTTCGAACTCTGGTGAAGTGCGAACTACAAAATATCTTGAACCGTATATATGATAAAACATCATTCTTGCTACATTTTGATAAATTTCTTCATTAAATAACTATTAAATTAATAATAATTTGGTGATTAAGGGTTTAATTTGGTAGTGGGCATGAGAAAAAAAGATGAGTTAAAAATATTACATATTTTCTAGAGCACGAAGGTATTGATATTGCTCTGATTTAATGCTTGCACTATTTGTTTTGGGAAGTCTATGATGTTTCTCTCATTTAATGCTTGCACTATTTGTTATGGGAAATCCATGTCATTACTTCCTATTTTCTTTTTGGGTGGAAACAAAAAATTCATTAATCAGGGACAAAATGGTCATAGATCTTAAGAGAAACCTCAAAACATATAAGTTCAGGTTTTCTTGATCAATTATCCTAACTCATAATGGAAATAAGAGAAAAAAAGTTTCATTAATAAAAATGTATTTTTATAATGTAATTATATTGCCAAAGTATCTTGCAATGTCAATTTCATTTGTAAAAATTGTTTAATCTACATCTTATTACAACTAATACGTTTGTGATAGTTAAGTGTAGTTGCATAATTTTATATTTGGAGATTTAGAATATTTTACACTACAAATTATGAGTGGTAGTATCAAACTGCAAAATATGTTAAATTATCTCCCTCTAATTATAAACTTTGCATTAAAAAAATTCACAAATTTAAATTGCAGTTCAGGCGTCCAAGGATTTGAAGGGGCGTAACGATGCGAAAAAGAGGTCAAACAATAGTGTCCTCTAGATAAAAAAAATGTGGTGATTTTTCTTTGACATTGCAATATTACTTTTGCACTACGTTGATCGGAGCTTTGGCTACTAGAAGTCCACGCATCGGGTGATTAGAAGCCTGGGGATATGAGAATCCTTATATGTGGGAATTACTTGACCTAATAGTAACATATGACATGTGTACATTTAGGTGGATAAATGATCATGTCTTGGAAATAATAACAAATGAGGAGTCTATCAGTGAAAACCTCAAGCTTGGATTAATTCGATCAAATCATAGCAGTATTCCAAGGCCATAGAGTCCCAAAAGACCCGTTCTCTTTTTGTTCTCTATAAATATAACCCGCACCCATTGGAAAAAGGGTCATGTTATATTTGTTATCAAAAGTTGATAAAAAAAAGAGAGGGAAACACCTCTGTGGATGTAGGCCCATTGTCGAATTTCATATATTTTGTGTTGTGCGATTGTGATTTTTATTTTATGCTCTTCTTGATTATGTTCAATCATTATAGTATGATTTTACCACCTAAAATTAGCATCATCTGTGGGAACAAATTTTTTTTCTCAACCTATAAGAGTTAACGAGCAGTCATGTCTCACTCGCACATCCCCTATTTTCCATCTAACAATGACTGCTAGGAAAATGAGAATGGGTCTCCTACACCTAGAGTCAAATATGAGGTCCACCCTAACAAGAGTCGTAACACTCCCAACTCGCTTTATCATCCAAATAAGGAATAAAATGTGGAAAGAAATGAAAAATCGAGATTCACCAAGATTTCATGGTTTGTAGATACTTATGAGCGTTGACTTCATCTAGATGGGGATGACACATGCCTCTAATAGGAGGATAATGTCTGTTTAAAATGTCACCTCGAAAAAATGGATAAAGAGATCCATGGTGACAAATGCAAACATTATGCCTGAACACTTAGCCCTCAAGAGAGAAAAAATCACAGTTGAGGAAGGACTTCAGGGCATGATCATGAATGCCCTACGCATAGGATCTCACTAGAGATAAGAGATAAGGAATGAGGTAATCGTAAGAATCATATTCGCGATCTCATCTGATAAGAGATGGATGAGTATCCAGCTCATCATGGATACATACCTATGAAAGAACTGGATAGAAGGGCCTTCACCAGTCAGATGAAGACCTCATTCTTATGGCCAATCGAGCAGCCAGATCCTTCCAAGAAGTTCACTACCCCTAGATTCAAGATATGGAATGAGAAGATTGATCCTATCGATTATGTTCACCAATATTATCAAGAAATGACTCCTTGTATCCATAGTGAAGCCCTTATATACCTCATATTTCCTTCGAGTCTAGGCGATATCACACAAAAGTGGTTCGATAATTTACCACACGGGTTGGTTACCAGCTTCAAGCAGTTTGCGAAAGATTTCATTGTTGGATTCATAACCAACAGTTCTCATCCAAAGTGGATGGATTCGCTCTTCACTATGAGGAAGAAGCCCTATTAAGCCTTACCGGAATAGGCTCAACAGTATTAGGAAGCCTATAACGAAGTGGAAGATTAATTTGAGCAAGTTATTGTGGCTTCATTCAAGATTGGTCTACCGAACAACTCTAAGTCGCACCCGTCTCTCACAAAGAAGGAGGCCAATACTATTAATGACCTTATGTTCGGGATTCAAAACTAATCTAGGGTGGAAGATGTGGTATCTAAAACCCATCTCGATAATGGTCGGTCAAATACGATAAAAAATGGTGACAAGGGGGGAAAAGGTAGAATAGAGGATCCAAGAGAAATGATAAGGCGAACCCCATCAGGGCCCAATAAGCAATCAATACAGTTTTTAAATAGTCAATCTATAAGATCTTGAGTAAGATTAAGGATCAATAATTTTTCTAAAGGTAGAGGAAGATGACAGAAGATCGATAAAAAATAAGCACATCCCTGAGATGCTCCAATAAAAAAACAATGGAAACAAAATGGAGAATTGCAAGGCGCTCAAATCCCACTTAGAAGAATTGTCTTAATCTAGCCATCTTGATGACTACATGGAGAAGAAGGGCGCAAAAACCATCATAGAGCACGATTAGAAACATGATAATTCCCTAAATGACAACGAGATGGCACACGAGTTTGTGGTCATCCACTGGGCATCAAATCCAAACTTGATTTAAGGAAATATTATTCGAATGAAGCTAAAGAAAATTATTGTGGTCATGTAAGCTTTCCATATCGACCCCTCTAAGACCTCAGTAGGCAAGAACCATTGACTAATAGACGTTGACTATAACAAACATATAGTTTTCATCGAGGAAGACCTCATCGAAGTTAGGACTTCACGTTATGATGCAATAGTAATCACTTTGAGGATTGCAAACTGGGATCTGGAGAATCTACTAGTTAACTACTTGAGTTATTCATACGTGATATACTTAAAAATATTCAACAAGAACCTTAAGATTAAATATCTTAAGTCAGCGACCACCCCCTTGGTTGGCTTCACTGGGAAGATGACTATGACTTTGGGGTAGGTGTTACTACCACTAGGAACAAAGAATATCTCAAAGTTGATTGAGGTTTTAGTCATGGACATTGAGTCCCCATATAATGCGATCCTGGGACGAGGATGGATCCATGCTATGAAGTATATTCCCTCCCCTTATCACTAAAAGCTTAAATGTATCATTGACCAGGGGATAATGGAGATGAAGGGAAATCACGTCATTTCTCGGTAGTTCTTTATAGCTGTCATCAGGCCTAAGTAAGAAAAGAAAAAAAAGTGGTCGCGAACGAAGCGACCAAGGACAATGCCACTTTGTCAAAGTAAACACCATTTCACGCTAGACTAGGAGTGGAAGTAACAAGGGTGGACCCTATAGACAGAGTTATGAAACCATTCCAAGAAGTCAAGTTCAATGACTCGCACTCAGGGATGTAATTTTTTATTAGCAGCTCACTTATCGATCATGAAAGGAAAGAACTTATCTCTATTATTAAAGACAATCAATACGTATTCGCTTGGAATCCTTATAGTATGCCTTGGATTTCTCCCGAAGTCATGTGAGATCAACTCCACATGGACCTATCATTCCTACCAATCATGCAAAAGTCTCACCAAACAACCCCCGAGAAGGCAGAGGTCATGGAAGAAGAAGTTGGGAAACTTTTAGAGACAAGGTCCATTAAAGAAGTTCAATTACCCAACTAGATCTCTAACCCATTTTTTGTCAAAAGGGGTAATGAAAGTGGAGAATGCATATAGAATTCACTGACCTGATGAATAAAGGTTGCCCCAAAGATATCTTTTCTCGACCGAAGATTAACTAGTTGGTCAAATCAATAGCCATCCATGAATGGATGAGTTTCATTGATGCATACTCAGGGTATCATCAAATCCCTCTGTTGGGTCATAAATAGGAAAATACTTCATTCATTACCACCCTTGAATTATAATGCTTCACATTCATGTCCATTCGGATTAAGAACACATGATAAAATTTATGGGATTAAACTTTTAAAAATGTTTTCCAAGGACCGTGATCAATCTTGAATGGAAAAGAACAACAAGAATTTATTGAAAAATATATACATCAAAACTAGGGTTTGCAAAGTCCATACATTTGTGGATCTTATTATCGATCCATGAAATGGGCCAGAGTTAATGTAGAATATGATTTGGAACAACCCTTTGTCTTCCATTGTATGATCCCTTGGATGAGCGAGATGGGTGGTCCTCACCCTTGAAAGCAATCCTTGAAGATTTTCCCACATAATATTTTGCCTCTCTCTTCTCTGATTTCTCTAGTATTAACCTAATTGCATTCCATTTACCCCCGCCTTTTTATTCGACTCCTACTTATCCTCCTCAAGCCAAAAAGTATTGGGATGATTTGTACCAAGTATGGACTCCTCCAAATGCTCTTAAAATGGTGCCTTTAGTTAATTAAGGGGTACAAGTTACCAAACCTAATTCTGGGCTCAAAATAATTAGGAACTACATTAGGGAACCAAGGCTAATAACTAAAATTAGCTTCCAAATAGAAAAATGAAATTCCAAATTACTCTCCCGTAATTTATTTCTTTTTTCACTAAATTGTAATTAAGTTTATTAAATAATTACGACTTCACTCCAATTTTTATTGCTCAAAATTACCAAATTAGAGAGGCAAAACGTTTGCACTGTTGATGGCAAATAATATAATTCTCCGTGTAAAGCATATAATCCCCTATCTTGGTGAAACCAATTTGCTAATAATTGATAATCATCAACATCTTATAAACATTCCTTGATCTTAAACATAACTTATTTAACATCTCTATCGGATTATAAAATCCACCAGTCGAATTTACTAGTAGAGTCAAAACTTATAAGTTTATTAAGGGGGTATAATATTTCAAGATGCTTTCTAGATGCGAATTCATCCGGAACATGATCTCGGATATACTAAAATGATCACTCCCCAACTTACAGGGTTATTGGCCCAGTATAACCCATCAACATATCTAAACAAGTATCAAGTCTAAAATCTCAATCTTGGTTCTGCTCAATTTTTTCCTGAAGTACTAGTATATTCTTCCTTGAACTGTCGAACAGGTTTCTCAACTATCATACAAGTTCTCATAGTCAAGATAAACTACTAAGATTGTACTCACAACCTTACCGATAGGATGTTAACCCTCTTATCTAGGTTCTGAACTATTCAATCATGCTAGAATCAGAATTCTGGTCTTCTGTGCCCACACTAAAGTTATTAGTGAGCATAATTGACTGACAATACGATATGTTTACAAACAAATATAAAGAATTTTTATAATAATTATTTTCTATTTCAAATGTGTTATGATGGAACCTTTATGATTGAATATTACATAAACATCATAAACATGGTGTGAAAAATAAAACCCCAACAATCCCCCTCTTAGTCTTAAGGCCATGTGCCCGAACACTTAACACCTAATCCATCTACACGTTGGATAAAGTCCTTGATGTATAAATATTAAACAAATGATCACCTTTATGTACGATCTCTCATAACATGTGAAACCTACACTCTTATGTGCGTTGATCGTTTATGGTCTTGGGCCCTTGTAAAATAAAAACAACTCCATGTCCTTTATAAAGTCCCCTAGCTATACATCCCCCTTCATTACATATAATTCTGCAACACATACAAATCTCATGGCGGAATCAACAAAACATTATTGCGTGATACTCTACCATCCAATGGCTACAATTCCCAAAATTTAACACATTTCCAAAATTAGAATCACTTGAAACCTTATCTAACTAAAAAAACCAAGTCTATATATCACGAAGGTTCTAGACTATGCATAACATAACATTCATGAGGCTTCCTAGAGCTAAAGCATTATGTATATACATCATATCAACTATCTACTCAGCAAGATTACATGTCCTAAAAAGATAAACCTTTTCTTGGAACCTAACATGGTAAACTATGTGAACACAAAATTTTATATACGGATCTTGACATAAGCTAAACATTCTATATATTCGTAGTCTAGCAAAAGCTTGATCCCTAGGATGTGACAATATTGTCCTAAATTCTTCATATCAAATCAATTGGATAACCACACCCTTATTTAAGATAAAACACCACGCCATTCTCAATTAGGAGAATATCATCCATATAATATACCAGAAACACCACTACGTTTCTGTCATACTTCTTATACACACAAGTTGTATCCATCTCATTGATCAAAACCAAAAGAATTAATTTTTTTTTATTATAATGGATGTTCCCAAGATAATAATGCATTCTTAAATCCATAAATGGATTTCTTAAGCTTGCGTACTTTGATTTTTTGACTTATTGCTATGAAAAATAATCCTAATAGACTTCAGCATGGCTGTTGGCTAGAAGATTTACTCATTGTCACTCCCTTATCTTTCTGAGTAAACTTTTTGCAACAAGCCTAACCTCAAAGTTTTTCATCTTTCTATCTATCCATATTTTTCTTCTTGTAGTCCCACTTCTACACCATGGGTTTAATCCCATTAGTAAGTCTATAAGACACCAAACTTCATTCGAATACATAGCATCGATTTCGGTATCCACGTACATAAGTCAAAGATAAGAGTCTCTATGTTAGATAGCCTCATTGTATTCCTTGGGATCCGGTTTGTGTTTCATTAGAGCTTAACTGAAGTGTTAACCCTATACACTAACCTATCAGGATGCATCCTAACACTCTCACTACGACGTGGCTCCACTTGTGTTCTAGTATAAGTGACATGTGTATCGCGATCCTCAGTTATGCTCCCACTATCGTAAAGTAATGTATTATTTATACTAGGTTGTATTTCTTTTCGTACTAGTGACCTAGAAACACTGGTAATATGATGTTCCTTTGTGATAACTTAAAATACTAGCTTACTTCTGGGTATGTGGTTTATAATATAATCATTTTTTAAGAATCCTACACCATGTAAACAATGACCTTAGTGTCTTTAGGATTATAATCGAAGCCACTTATGGAACCTTTAGGATATCCAACCTAGATACATACTTTTATTCTTAATTATAACTACCTTGTCTCCCACCTCAACACAAGTGTTGAGTACTCCCAGAATGAGTACTCCCAGAGCCGAACATGCCTTAGACTGGGTTTGAGCCCATTCCAATGTTTTGTAAGAGTCGAAGAGACTTATGTAAATGGAATTTAGTATGGAATGTATATACTCATCCCCATGTAAAATCCCAAAACGAAGCTTGCAGTCCTGAATAACCTACCATGGACCTCATCATACATAAAAGAGTTTTTATCCTTCTTACAACTACACTATCCCTCACTAGAGTGCCCGGTGTAGGCTAATGGGATGTAATCCCAACCTCCAATAAATGATTCTTTAATATCCCCAAGAGGTACACACTAACACGATCAAATCATAGGGTTTGGATTAGTTTACCATCCTATGCTCCACCTTATCCTTGTACACTTTGAACTAATCAAAGGCTTAAAGACATATGATATATAAGGTAAATTAATCCATGCCTTGAGTGATTATTAATGAAATTGATGAAATACTTATAACCTTTTTACCGGACTGTTGTAGGTACATGTAATTGGAACAACCCATTCCTAACACATCTTTGGTGCTTTAGAGTATGCCCATAAAGGGCTATCTGGTCATTTTACCTTCTAATTGGAATTCACTGACTAGAAGTGCCTCCACTTCTAATGAACATAAATGTCTATTTTACACTAGTAAATTTGTTATTGATATTTTATCTGGAAAGATTATTAAACCTCCTTGGCACCTTATTGAGACTATCATGGATATTCAAAGACTTCCTCTTCAAATATCGTTTAATCATTGCTTTAGAGAAGCAAATTCAGTAGATGATAGTTTGGCAAATCATGGGATTTCTTCTCAGTCTTCTTTCCTTTTTAGTCAAGTTAAGGATCTGCCTCACATTGTTAGATGTTTCTTTAATTTGGATAAACAAGGATTTCCAAATATTAGAGCTTTATAGTCATGAGAAGTTCGATTTATGTTTTATCAAGATTGTTTCTCTCATTCGTGGTAAATGCCACTTTGGTAGGGCTTTTCTACCATCAATTAATAAGTTAGTAGTATTTTTCTTTTAAAAAAAACACTCATCATTGAATTCTTATTTGAATAAAATATCCTAAGCACAAGTGCTAAAATTGTGTTTGGTTCAACCTAGAAGAAAACTTTCTCTATTAATGATTATCCATTAAAATAATTCATTTCAGCATTTAGCAGTAATGGTGAGACAAATTTATAATATTTAAATTATTCCCGAAGGTACCATAACAAATATAAGATATTCCAATTTAAATAGAATAATTTTACAAAATTAATCTAATATTTGTTCTTGAAAAACTTAAGAATCGAAAGATAATTTTTCTTTCAAACAGAGGTACATTTAATAATCCAATATTATCTTTTCGTCTCCATTAAAATCTAAAATAAATAGCGTACTGCTTAATATCGATGTTTATTTCTAATTACACATTTTTAGAAAGATCTCTCTTTTAAGTAATCACCCGATTACCTGGAACCTTTTTAACAAGTTGCAATATTGATTTGTGGTTCCCGAATCCATAAACCAGGTTACTATAGCCTGGACCATAAATCATGATTCTGCTTTAAAGGGATAAAGCTATTATCATGTCCCATCTTCAATATAAAGATAGAAAAACTCAACAATGTTGCTATAAAAGCTCTAACTAATTGTAGTGAGAATACATGCCTTTAGGCTATTTCACTATTACATAATAATATAAACTTTATTTAACCCAAATCGTTGTACTTAAGACTTATCCTTATCTTCCTACCTCCCTTTAGAGAGAAAAGTACGTCTCTTCTCAAACAACCAACACCAAAGGTGTCAACAAACTCTCATCGGTAAATTAAAATGTGCATGCAGAACTTCCCCAATAGGGGAACGGAACACAAGTAAAAAATAATTACCATCTATTCTCAAATGTTGCGATTCAACGATTAAAATCATTTAATGGGGGCCCCGATCAAACAAATAGGAGACTTCAATCGCATCGTAATTTTAAATATTAATGAGAATTGAGGGTTAAAAAATCTATTCTCTTAAGTTAGAACAATGTCTAAAACAATTTCAATCCTAAAAATGTTTTCTTTTTAATTAATACCATTAAGACTAAACAAGTAGTTGGATAGTTGACCATATAGAAATATAATAATCATTATTGAAAAAGAACTTTCAATTAAGCATGTATTCATTAACCTTTTGATTATATATAAATTAGCTTCCCTCCACCACTATTTAAAAAAATAATGTTGACATCCTAATTTCTAGTGAAAGTAAAATTTCTCATTGGGAGCATTAATTATTTCACTTTAAATTAGATAGACCTTAAGTATTTTAATTATATTATCCAGACACTCTAGGCACTCTTCTGTTTAATATAATTAAATACTCGACAACTTTTAATCCCATAATTAATGACACTGACTCCATTGGAGAGGATATCATTACATGCATTTAAGTGTCAACCACCATTTCATTCCATTTAAAATTAAATTTGTATAGGAATTTCTCGTTAGGAGGACCGAACATACTGAATATTAATTTTACAGCATTATCATCTAAGAATTGTAAAATCTCTGTGAAACCTTGATAAAATCCTTCTATTGGGGGAGGAAGTCAGTAATTCTAACACGAGGAGCAATCACATCACAATTTTAAAATACCGATGGAGAGCACATGGTTTGTTTGCAAACCCTTCCCACACTTAATATTTAAAACTTGTGGTATTAATAAAATTATTCAATTCAAAATTTCTGAAATAAATCAATGATAATATCCTAATTTATTGTCCAAATTAAAATACCTGGTGTCACTGTATTAATTTTAAAATTTCGTGATATAGTGACAAATTCCCTCCGTTGGGGAAGAAAGACTATGTTAACACGAAGAATAAACCACACCACTATTTAAAATAAATCGAACACCGGTCACATTATTTTGAAAAAATCCATGATAAACTCCCTCCGTCGCGGAAGAAAACCAAAGCTAACACAAGGGGAAATGACTTCGCTATTTGAAATAAAATCCGAGATGAAAATTAGTTTCACAATTAATTAATTATATGGTTTAAGTCACTTTCAAAAGAATAAACATTTTAATTTTCCATAAAAATGTGATCTAGGCTAGGTTACAAAATAATTAGACATGTTGTTCATAAATAATTTGGGCTCTTTATTAATGATATTAATTACCATATGCAATTGATTAACATAATTAATCATATAATAGAATTAGAAAGCAATAAAAGCATGCAATATAAAACAAGAAGGAAACAAATTCCCTCTCCGTCATGGCCTAAACCGGGAGAAGTAAAATCCCAATGGGACACCTCTATCCACCCTTATTCGATAACAATCTACATGTCCCGTGACTCCTAGTATCTCCTGAAACTGGAAATTTTGAGATCAGCACCCGAAAATATCTCCTCATGAATCTGATAAAAATCTCATGGGAGCGTTCAAACGAGAAGAAACAGAGTCATGCAGACGCATAAAATTAAGCCATTTAATTATCATGGGCTGCGAACTAGGGAAATTGGTTGTTCGAACCGTTCATAGGTTAAAAAAAAATTTGTTGATCTTTGAATTTCTGGATATGGATCTTATTGATATTGCCATGGTTGATGATAATCAACAAAATACAATGAAAATCGACTACAAACAACATATTACACCCTCTCAATCACCTCCATATAGATTCATCAATGCAAATAATATAAAAACCCTATTGCTCAACCCAATAAAATATATAAAGCAATTAACTACGATTAATCGTAGGATCCATGCATCATAAAATGAAATTAAATGACCATGAGGGATGGAAGCATATCACAAGAACCCTACAACACAAAGTGAGTACAAAAATCTACACACGCATGATATTTTATATAAACTAGGGCTTTGTGTTCTTATGGACAAATCCAATCCGATTCAATCAAGATTGATCCCTAGACCTTGGGCTCTGATACCAAATGATAGAATTGACCTTTTAAATATGATTTCCAAGTATCTTGATCAATCTTGAATGAAAAGGAACAACAAAAATGTACAGAAAATTTTATACATTAAAACTAGGGTTTGTAAACTTCATACCTTTGCGGATCTTGTTATCGATCCATAAAATGGACCCGATTTGATGTAGAATATACTTTTTAATATAACTTTATCTTCCAATGTATGATCACTTGGATAAGCAAGAAGGGGAGTGTTCTCCCTTAAAAGAAATCCTTGAAGATTTTTCTAGAGAAAAATTGTTCTCTATCTTTGTTGGTTACTCTAGCACTAATATAATTGTGTTCCACTCCACCCACCTCAATAAAACTACTCCTACTTATCCTACTCAACCCAAAAACGTGTTGGAAATATTTGGACCAAGTATGGACTCATCCAAAAGCTCCTAAAAGGGTGTCTTAGTTAATTAAGGAGTATAAGTGACCAAACACAATTATGGGCTCAAAATAATTAGGACATTACATTGGAAACCTAAGGAAATAACTAAAATTGGCTTACAAACAAAAAAATAAAATTCCAAATTACTCTTCCGTAGTTTATTTCTATTTCCATTTAATCGTAATTGATTCCACTAAATAATTACGACTGTACTCTAATTTTAATTACTCACAATTTCCATAACAGAGAGGCCTATTGTTTGCATAGTTGTATGGAACATAACTAGTTTTCCACTAATTAATATTCCCCAACATCTTATAAACATTCCTTAATCTAAAACTTAACCTATTTGACATATCTACCTTATAATAAAATCCACCAGTCGGGTTACAAAACTTATAAATTTATCAAGGGGGTATCACATTTTGGGATATTTCTGGGATGCAAATTCCTCTGGAACATGATCTCGTATATACTATAGGGTTTATTAGCTAAGTACAAAACTGAATCCTACGCATTCGCAAATAAAAGCAATGCCGATATGAATACTCCAATCCTCATTTCCCTTGGGATTAAGAATAAAAGAACCCTATGTAAATCATGAAATTGTGAAAGTCTTATCAAGTCAGCATCAGGACTCGAATCTCGTCCTTGGTCCTATTCAATTTTTTTCTCAAGTACCAGTAAAATATTCCTTAAACTATCAAATAAGTTCCTAAATCATCATACAGGTTCATGTAGTTACGATAAACTACTAAGAATATAATCGTAACTGTACCGATAGGATGTTAACCCTCCTATATAGGTTGTGAACTATTTAATCATGCCAGTACCAGAATTCTGATCTTTTGTGACCACACCATAATTCATAGTGAACATAATTGACATGAATTACGATATATTTACAAACAAATATAAAGCATTTATACAATCATTATTTTCTATTTTAAAAGGATTACAATGAACCTTTATGTGCTACTTGGTTAGCCAAAGGGGATCAAAGAAAACCCTGACTATATTGAGGCGATTAACAATGTTCAACTACCAAAAATTATCAAAGATGTTCAAAATTTTATCGAAATGTTAGTAGTGATCAACCTCTTCATCTTTAAGTCCTTTGAGAAGTCTCAACCATTCTTTCAGATTTTGAAGAAAGAGAAGGGTTTGTCCTGGAATGAAGAATGCATAAAGGCACTTGAGGAAATTATGCTTTATTCGAACCAACCACCCCTGCACGCAGTCCCTAATTTAGGAGATGCAGTTAATCCATATCTCGTGGTGTCCAACCACTCAGTTAGCTCGGCATTAATGTGCAAAAAGTAGGAACACCAAGATTAAATTTATTTGTTAGCAAGACGCTTCTAGATGTTGAGAAACGCTACCTTCCTTTGGAGAAGCTATCTTATTCTTCTATAATCGCTATAAGAAAGTTGAAGCGCTATTTTAAATCTCATTCAATTACAGTTATTACATTTTCCCACTCAAATCAGTCCATAAAAAGGTCGATCTATTTAGATGGATGCCCAAATAGTCTATGGAGCTGGGGCGGTTCGATGTCCATTATTAACCTAAACCTGCAATCAAAGGGAAGGTATTAAAAAATTTCATCGTTGAGTTCACCAGAGTGAAGGAGCCCAATGAAGGGGAATATATCATCCAATTTCGCATTGAAGAATCTAATCAACTCAATAAGTGGAAGTTCTACATCGACAGAGCCTTTAACTCCAAACTGTCAGGAGTTGGAATTTTCCTTCTAACTCTAGAACGAACCATGCTCGAACAGGAAATCAAACTTGGTTTTGAAGTATCTAATAATGAGGCTAAGTATGAAGCTCTCAGGACCGGATTAAAAAAGGACTTATCTCTCAGCATAAGTCACCTTAACATATTATGTGACTCAAGGCTAGTATCTAATTAGGTATTAAGAGACTATAATGCCAGAGATGAATGAATATTATATACTTACAAGTCGTGCAAGACTTGATCGACTAGTTCAAAAAAGTTCATATCCAATAGTTTCCATGAGAAAATAATAGCCACATAGATACTCTAGACACTTTGGGTTCAGTCGTCAATTTTGAACTCAAAAGAATAATTGAGGTGGATTACCTTTCCCAACCAAGCATCACAAAGCCAAAGATCACTAAAAATTCCTTTCCATCAAAAAATCTCTCAATTATATAGACCCAATCAAAACATACCTACAAGAGCATGTCCTATCTGCCGACAAGAAGTAAGTCCAATAGACCAAGGTGAAATTGCTTTATTTTACCAATCACCCCAGGGGAAGATTTACAAGAGGTTTTTCACATACCCATACCTTCAATGAATGTATCCAATTGACTTTAACCAAGTACTATATGGGTTGCATGATGGAATATGTAAAATCCATATCAGAAGGAAGGTCTTTAGCATTCAAGGCCATAAAAAAAGGTTATTGGTGGCCCTACATGTAAAAATACGTAGTCACATATGTCAAAAATTGCAAGAAATTTCAAGAGTTCCCGCCCATGATTCACCAACCAACTAAAGATATCAAGTCACTAACCAATCTGTGGCCTTTATCTCAATGGGGGTCGAACATTATATTCCCCGTATTGACAACGCTAAGAAATTAAAAGTATCCCTTGATTGGCACTGATTACTTCATGAAATGGATAGAAGATAAACCTTTGGTGAACATATGGGACACTGATATAATAAAATTAATCTGGAGGAATGACGTTACCAATTTTGGTGTTCATTAGAAAAATCATCACTGACAATGGTGAGAAATTCTATAGTGGACCATTTCAAGATTTTTGCAATAGCCATAACATCAAGAACTACGACAGTTCGGTGGCCTAACCTCAAAAAAATGGGAAGGGTAAGGGCTCAAATAAAATAATGCTCGACGATATAAAGAAAAGTTTGGAGAAGGCAAAAGGCATTTGGCTAGACGAGCTTCCCTATGTCCTCTAGCCATATCGAATAATACCCAAGAGGTTGACTGGAGAAATTACCTTCATCTTGGCTTATGAAATGGAATCCATAATTCCACTTGAAACTGGCTTATCGACTATGAAGGGAATTATGGACGATCAACCTACAAATGAAGAAATCATAAGAACTGAGCTCGGTCCGGATAAGAAAAAAGAGAGCGAGCCTTAATCAAATTAGCCTCCTACTAACAGCAGTTGGCTAAATAGTACCACAAAGGCATCAATCTGAGGATATTTTAGTTTGAAGATTATGCCCTTAGAAAGATGATCAACGACATGAGGAAGCCTTCAGATGTCATATTACATCCTAACTGGTAAGGACCCTTCAAAGTCACCAGAGACGACCTTCAAGGAGCCTACCATCTTGAAATAATGAGGGCGGGGAGATTCCTAGGGCCTAGAATGCGTCCAATCTTAGAAAGTTTTATTTATAAAACTTTTTATCTTTTTTTTTATGTTTTAATGTTTTGTTTCTTGGATGATTTAAAGTTCAATTAATGCAATTAGTTTTCTTATTGTTCCAAATGGCAAGACAACTTTATTAATTATATATTATTATTATTATGGAAAAGTTATTTGCATACATATCTTCAAATTTATCTGGTTAAGTTTTGATTGCCAGTTTGAATGCCTTAGTGAGATTACGCATAGTGAGATTACGCATAATGAGATTACGCATAATGAAATCTTAAGGTAAAATTTTTTTGTCACTAATAAACATGAAAACATCAATAATTCCCCAAGCAAGAAAAAGACGTATGGGGGATCCCTAGACATTTAGTGTCTCGACTTTGTTCGGCTAAAATCCTAAATGTGTGGTTTGCCTCACGACTAGGTGCATTTTTCCATAGTTGGTCCTAGGACTAAGGTGGTGTGACATCACTTACCTAAAAGGTAAGGCAAATTATAAAACAAGCTCAACATAAAAAATGTGAAAATAAAAGACATGGAATTGACTAAATAATTTATTTCATATTTAGTTAAAATTATAAGTAACAAGATCGATAAAAAGTAAAAATTGAAATACAAAAAGGATGAATAATTGTTTCATCTTCGACGCTCCAACTTGGTATTCAATCTAGCACGGGTGACCACCGTCTGGATCAGGATGAAATTAGCTATCGTTATCCTGGTCAAGGAGATAGTCCCTTATTAATTGAATTGTAATGGCATCCATAGAGATCCAACACTCTTCACTTACAAAAAGGGGATGTCGAACAAATGGGCAATCTACCTCATACCAACACCAAAATTGGGAGATATTGGGAACCCTCACAACGGTTAGCACATCCATCCACCTGTGCTCGTACTGGATAGAATTAGCCTCATCCAGGTGTCACAGAGCATTAATTCAACCCTAATCATACCTCTCTGACCATAATTTTGGAGGCCTCATATGGAATTAGTATCTTAGTCTCATAATATTTTGTGTAAATTATTCTTGGCCATATGGTCTTATCTAAAGGTTTTCTCATCCTTACCAAGCTACTCCCTTAGATAACTATTCTCATATTGAAGCATATCGACAATATCTTTGATGTTTTTAATCTCATATCGGAGTGAGGCCACTAAATGAGTATGATCACCATAAAACGCTTTACGTCGCCTTGAGGCATCTCGACTAAGTAGAAGGTCTAAATCTTCATTCATCTGAACCATTGGCATGAGTGCTAAGTTACTATTGGATTATGAATATAAAAAACAAATTTGAAAATACATTAAAAAAATTAGAAAATCGAGTAAATACAAGCAACATGAAGTGATTAAATAAGGCACAAGTAAAGCAAAATTGGAAAATTTTCTTCATTGAAGTACAAAAGTTGGACAAGCCCTTACAAAAAAATAATAAGAAAGGCAGTAAAAACAAAGTATGTGAAGCCCTAGGCTAATCTAACTATCTTAGCCTTAGTTCTCTGTTATCACCTGATCTTGATCGGCCATATATTTGATTTGGTTTGTGGCTTCTTTTGCTTTATTGGTGCTTTTTTTCCTAACCAACACCAGTCGCCTCACCCTCTTCTTCATTGACCTTTGGATGAGAACCTTAATCATGATCGTCGCAGATAGACTCCTGAGAGATTCCTGCCTTGGCCAAATCCATATTCCATCTTTTCTTGAAATTGGACTTACAGAAGTAGTCTAACTATTTTTTGTCCTGACCAAAGGCATCGCCTCATCTTTGGTTATTGCCCTGGTCCTTTGTCGACAAAACCTCAGACAAGGTTTGAGAAAATTCCCCTATATCAATTGTCAATTGTTCATTCCCGAATACCTGATTGGCTATCTCCAACTCTCAATCCTTCTTTTCGATCTCATAGGCCTTCTTGGTGGTCATCAAAGCATTTTGGGACTCATTGAATGCACACCCTAGATTGGCGTGGGCTTTATCCTAGTTGGCCCTTCTATCCAAGATATCAACAAATTCCACTAAGAACTATAAGGTAAGTGCCGAACAAAAGAGTTAGTATAATAGAAAATTTTTAAGTAAAAGATTCGACCAAAACTTATAGACTTATCAAAGACAAGCTGGGACGTCATAATCATCCAGCAAGTTGGGGATTCTTCTTCTTAGAGGCATTTTTTTCTTTCGAGGCATAAGGGATAAAAACAGGAATCGAGGTGATGTTCACGAATTCAAGGGATCCAGAAGTTGTTGAACTTAAAGACTCCTCACGGCTAGAATGAGCAGGGATTTCTGGTACTTTGTCTACCGGCTTTGTAAGGACATATTTTCATAGGTCCGTTATCAATTTGTTATGTCATATACCGCTACACCGTCGAAGAGCATTCAAGAGACATCTACATCAAAGACGGATCCGAATTACTCAAGTTCTTCATCATTCAAGACTCCGTGAAGTTTACTTTGGTAAGGTTATGTTTTAAATACGTTAACTTTTCACTTAGAGCTTTTGGGAAATTTTTACAAAATATTTTCTAAGTGTTGGAGCGGACTTTTTCGTCAAAATTTGAGAATGAGTATTTTTTCTAAGTATTGAAGCGGACATTAAAATAATATTTTTTCTTTCGCTTAAGTCGTTCGAGCGACATAGCATGTCACGCGATCTCTTTCGAACGACAACTGTCCTTCGTTCGAGCGACTTTTTGATCTCGTTCGAACGAGCTCTATTTTTGAGGCAACGCGTTTTTCTATAAATACTCATTATTTGGTAACGTTTTCATTAAGAAGTCATAGTGTTTTGACGAACGGAAATACTGCGAAAGCATAATTCTTTTTTACTTCTTCCTTTAGGGTTTAATCCCTTTTTTTGTTTTCAATTCACAAAACTCCCATATTATTTAGTGAATTGTTTTGGTTTTCAAGAACACAACTTTTTCTTTTGTTCAAACTTGTGGAGAAGTCGTCTCTCTTCTTCATTTCTGCCCTCCTGGGAAGGGAAAGTTTCAGTCGACAAACTTGTGGAGAAGTCGTTTTCTTCTTCATTGCTGACCACCTGGAGTTCCTGCGGGAGATTTCAGTCGAGACATCAGAACTGACACCTGCGAGTATTTCGTATGTCACCCTATTTCATTGTAATCCGTGTAAGCCGTTTTCTTACAAATTATAGTGAAATAAAAGGCTTTTCCCCTTTGGGGGATTTTTCCTGAAATTGTTTGTTTTATCCTGCATGCTTTATTTTATTGGATAAATCATCTAGATGCATGTTTTAAGGTTTAAATAAAATTTGGGATTAATTAAAATTGGATTTTATTTGAGAAGTCGCAATATTTCCGCTGTAGCGATTCTACAGGCTTCATAACAAAGGAACTAGTGATGTTGGTATACTCTAACAATAGAGATGCTAACCTCGGATGCTTGACACCAACTATCAGAGATCTCCTAAGGTTTTAGACCTTGCTCAGCTCATCAAAATTGATGTGTGTTTAATTGATCTTATTTCTTTTAGAAGCTTCTTCACAGAATAAGGAGGGAAAACATTGGCAAAGAATAATGCAAAATATAGTCGACTAAAATGAAAGATAACAAAAAAACAATCGACCTATTTCTTGCCCTCTACGTGGGAACCTAAATTCCCTATACAGCTCACCACCCTCAGGATTTAGTAGATGTTTCCATTACTTTACAACAAATCCATGAGACCAATAGCCTTTATTAGAATCAGGCAGGTTCATAACTAGCACTCTTTCTGCTCTCATTGCCTTCAAATTAAGGTAACATCATTCATTTGCACCCCATTCACTTTTCTCCAAGTGTTTAGGGTATATTGGGTTGTACAACATTAAAACATTCACATAACTCTAGGAACAATTGGTTCGGAAGGAAAATCACACTGACTTCAGCGATAAATTAGGAAAACGTCCAATGTCCCCCTTCTACGCTAAAATAATCATTGGGTTTCTCCCAAAACTCTATCACGACCCAGGCAGGGATAGAAAAATGTGTTTTAAACTCTCCCATGGACCTCTCGCTAACTGGGTAAACCATTTTCATCACTCAAGAAATAAAAACGATGGAAAAATGCAAAGATGATTGCCTGAGAAAAAAAAGCAGAAAAGTAAGGAACGAGTGAGAGGAAGGAAATGTATAGTTAATGGAGAAGGCAAATGGGTCTGTCATGTTTTGATTAATGAAGAAGTGAAAGTGCTCTCCAAAAATGATGGTAGAGAAGTAATCAAAATTATGGTTCAACTTCCAAGAAAAAGGCTATCATTTGAAACGAGATCCTAGATGATGGTAGACATCTACGTCAAGGCCTCTTGGTCTAATCAACGAATAATTACCAACGCGCCCCTAAAACACCTGGGAAAATTACAATTGTCACCTTCAACTTCAAGGGAAGAACAAAGTTGATTTTCATCTAAAAACACCAAGTGTTGACATTCTCCTGCCATAACTTCTATGGGCGATCAAATCTCACTGTCGACCAACGTCAGGATCAACAGGTGACCAAACTTCTACACCCCATTCATGTTGTAAAGTTGCGGCGACAATTGTGGAGGAATTATCTGACCTAACATGAACACATGATATGTGTTCGCCCAAGTAGATAAGTGATCGTGGCTTGGAGATAAGAAAAAAGGAGGAGCCGATCAACGAAAATTCTCGGGCTTGGATTCTTTCGATCAAATCATAAATGTATTCCAAGACCATGGCATCCTAGAGGACTCATTGTCTTTATGTTTTCTATAAATGTAACCCGCACCCCGAGAAAAATGGAGATGTAATCTTTGTTAGTAAAAGTTGATCAATAAAGTTAGAGAAACATCTTCGTGAATGTAGGGTCATTGTCGAACCACGTAGATACTGTGTTATGCGGTTGTCATTTTTATATTCTGCTCGGCTTGATTGTATTGAATCAACTTAGTAGGATTTTACTACTTACACCTTAATATAAGCGTAAATGGGTATTTTTTTATAAAAATAATTTATACTAAGAATTAAAATTAGAGATTAATTTTACAAAATAAATGTTGAATAGCCAAAATGCATAAATATAAAATTTGGAGTCCTAAACTTCAATTCTTTATTTTTCCCCCCCTAAATAGTCAAAAGGTTAGACATTAGATAGAGAAACAAGATTAAATTTTAGACAGAAACTTTTTTTTTCTAGTTAGAGAGAGATATTAGCGTTGTATCGAGTAAAATATATTATTATTATTTTATAAAGACTTTTTACCCTATTCTGTTTTCTTGCAAATCTTCTTTGATGTTATTAATATTCAGCAGTCTTGGGCTGCAAATGGTCTGGGGTTTCAAAAGCTTCCGCAAACAGGCCCGCTAGAATACGGACCCTTACTGTAATAACAGTAGTATTGTTGGAACAAGAAAAATGTAATTTATTTCCCAGCTTCTTTCTTGTGACATTCATTGCGTCACATTGAGATGGTAAGCATGAAATAATAAGGCAACGAGTAATCTTTCAATTCGAAATTTTCAGAATTAAGGTAAACTAATAAGGCGCCCTAACATGAGGTATTATTAATACCAAAGCGATGGTAGTTATTTAATTGTTGAAAAGGGTGTCAATATTTTTTAATAGAAGAGAAAGGGAGAAAGTTAAGGGTAGGTTGCCTCCCAGGGCAGGATCCAAAGAGAGTAATGCTTGTGTCTCAAGGATCATGCTTCACTAAAAGCCATTTATTCCTCCCATTCCAATACCAATTCAAATCCAACCAAATCTAGGATACATTGAACAGTAATAATCAAATCTGAAATTGAGGGATATATGTTTTTTAAATAATTCAGAAGTGGTCAAACCATATAATGAGAAAACCCATGTGCGACATCCCGCTAAGGTCCCAACAACCTCATCTTGGGAGTTTTTGCGCGCACACCAGCTTTGCGGATACAAGTCAGATCTTTCCACACCCAAGTGCATTGTATCCTCTCTCTTGCAAGCTCGGCATATATGCTGTTTTTTTTAAATATTAAAAAAAATGTTTTTGAATGGATTTTTTTTATTTGATATTTAAACATTTCAATGGCCCTATATAAAAATAATACAGAATTAAGATCAACGTCATGTTACTTCCTATATTTGAATTTTTAAGACAGTAGTTTTCAGGGTTATAAATCTAATCCATGTGGTACAATAATATTTATTTATGTGGTCCTTTTAGAGTTAGGAGTATACAGAACATGTAATTTCATTTGTTTTAGTTAAAGAGGTATTTATATTTATGCCCTCAGTCATACTCATTTAAAACTCATTCTAAAAATAAACACATAACCCCACCTCCACCCCACCCACCGGAATCCTCAGAACGCCAAAATCCTCGGCGAAGACTGCCGAAATTCTCGCTGGATTGTTTCTCTCTCCTCGTTTCATTCTCCCTTCGTCTATATCTTTCATTTTTTTTGTCCGCGCCAGCGACACTCTTGTCAGCGCCGGAGAAGGTTTTTTGTCTGAAAAAATATAGCGTTCACTGGAAAAAATGGAGTTTTTGTCGAAAAAAATGGAGGTTTTAGTGAAATAGTAAAATTATCGGTTTCGTTTTTTTGTCAAAAAATATCAAATATGAGTGTTGTTGGTTAGATCTCGACGAGTAGATTTCAAATATATAAATTTTGTGAATTTTGGATTTGTAGATTTGAAGTTATGAACTTTTAAAATTTTGATGTGTTTTTTCGGCAAATATGAGTGTTTTTTTTGTATGGGTTGTCAAATGGCATATTGGTCATTTTTCATGGTGTTTTTTGTACCGGGGCTAAATTTATAAAATTATGGTGAGTGTCCTATTTTTATACATTTTGAGTTAGATTGGACCTTTCCCCAAAACCCCCTAAAAACAATTAGCTCAAAAAAAGTTTTTTTGCGATTTTAAAAAAATCGGTCAAATTTTCGCCGCTTTTATATGCTTTAAAACTTGGGAAAGTTTGATCGATATTTTAAAATAGCAACAAAACTTTTTTTGAGCTAATTTTTTATAGGAGTTCGTTGAAATATTTAAATATCATATAAAAAAATCAATTCAAAAATAATTTGTTTACTATTCAAAAAAATAAATGTGTAAACTTAGTGTGCATAGGAGACTATGAGTGTATGTGTATATATATGGCCCTTCTCACGCAGACATTTTTTTTATAAAAAAATATCAAAAAAACAAAAATTCGCTTGATTTTTTTTTGTGGGTTTTAAACATCTCAGGGTACCCCTAATAAAAATAGCACAAAATAATTATTTTTGCTATTTTAAAAAAATGGATCAATGTTTCACAATTTTTGAAACAGTTACAAAAACTTTCAAACATTGACCCGCTTTAAAAAACACAAAATATTTTTTTGGATTGATTTCTTTTAGGGGTATCGTGAAATATATAAAATCAACACACAAAAAATCATCTCAATTTTTTATTAGTATTTAAAAAAAATGTAGCCATGTGCAGACCTATTTTTAGATTTGCATAAGAAGCTTGTTGTTGTTGTTGTGTGTGTGTGTGTGTGTGTGTGTGTGTGTAGAGAGAGAGAGAGAGAGATATTGGGGGGGGGGGGGGGGGGGGGGGGGTACTCATGTTCTATTTTTAAAAGGGGCATTAGCTAATAAATTCATTGAAAGTCTATTTATATACGATCAGTCCAAGCGGTAATTTTTTTTTATATATTAAACTCACAAACTTTTCAATTAATTAACAATAAGTCCAAATAATATATTTACACTTGTTAATATAAATACAATTACACTTATTAATGTATTCATTATTGAAACTCCAGTATAGATTTATTATTATAACACACGTAAACTTAATTATACATAGAGTTAAAAGAATTTTTTACCATCTTCATTTGTAAACAAAATATTATTATATGAGTTGAAATAATGTTTTTGTATGAAATTAATATAACAACTTAAAACTAAAATATATCTTTCATGGTAACATACTATATATATATATATATGGAGAAGTTCACAAGTGAACCTAAAATATAAATTTTTTAATGAACCTTAACAAATTATCACCTAACAACTCATTAATTTTAATTTCTATGTTGTAATTGGTCCGCGCCAGCGACAACAAACACGCGTGTCGATTGAACCCCCCTCACCACCCCAACCCCAACCACGACCATCACCATGGCAGTATGGTTGCCATGGGGGTTGGGGTGGGGACCCGGTGGGAGGGGGGGGGGGGGATCGATCGACACACGTATTTGTTGCCGCTAGCGCTAAACAATTTCAACATTGGAATTAAAATTAATTGAGTTGTTAGGTGTTATTTTGTTAAGGTTCATTAAAAAAATTATCTTTTAAGTTCACTTGTGAACCTCTCCCTATATATATATATATATATATATATATATATATATATACATATATAGTATTATTCTTGTGCGGACAGTTCCACATTTTAATAGTGTGAACTGGACATGTGTCACCGGCGGTGAGCTCAGAAACGAGAGAGATCGCTTATAATTTAGGCCATAATTTTTAGACTCACCGTCAAGGACCACATGTCTGTTCCGCACTGTTAAAATACGGAAGAGTATGAACAAGAGCGTTATATATATATATATATATATATATATATATATATATATATATATATATATATATATATATATATATATATATATATATATATAATGCACTTGTGCGGACTAGTTCGCATTTTAAGAATGCGGACTGGACATGTATCACCTAATGGTGCGCCTATAAATTATTCCCTAAATTATAGGGACATTCTCTCTCTTTTCTGAGTTTACCACTAGATGACACATGTCTGATCCACATTCTTAAAATGCGGACTAATACGTATAAAAACATGACTGTATATATATTTGTGCGCATATGTCTATACAATAATCAATAAAGCTTAATTTTTATTTAATAGAAAACATTACCATGAAGCATAGTAACATGAACTTTATTACTTTTTCTTGCCTCTTTCATGGGATGAATCGAAGTTTGTGGTGGCGAAATAGTAATAAAATATATACTAACATAAATATATTCATAGATCATAGATACGTTCAAAGTTTACATACACATCCTACATATTTGTGCATATAGATTTGAGCATGCGAGCTGAATTCAGTTAATTTTTAGTTTTGACAATTAAGTAGTTCTAATTCTATCCAAAGTGAACTTAAATCTCTTGAACTGTAGAACAATAAATTGAATTATTGAAGTGAAAACATGTTCAATTATTTTTTTTCCTTTCCTATTCTTGTTTTATTTTTCCCTTTTTGATAACACTAAATCATCTTCGGAGCATTGATCGTTTATTCATATCAAATTAATACATTGTTATAATCAATGGCAGAGCTAAGACTCTAGTCTAGGTGGAACACAATTCATTGTCGGGGGTTCGAGAGAGATAGCCCTCAAAAAAAAAAATTAACTTATTTTTACCTCACCAAACATTAAATAAAAAAAAATACAATTTGGGGGAAGAGTTCTAAACATCAAACAAATCATGAACTCAAATCTAAACAACAAACAATGAGGGATGGGGGTAATTTGTTTGGGCAAATATAAACAACATTGTTAGAACTTACAACAATGGAGGAAGGAAGGAGGGAGGACCTTACATAACAATGGTGGAAGGCAGTGGTGGAGGTATTGAGCGGCGGCGGCGAACAGCCTCGGAGGGAGAGGGGCAAGGGCAGGGCCAAGGAGAGGGAGAGGTCATAGGCTTTTTCTTTGTCAAAGAGGCAATTAGTTTTTATTTTAAACGTAAGAGATATTAGATATGGGTTTTAGGTTATAACTAATGAATATATTTTAGTTTTGACCCTATTTTTTATTATAATTATATTTTGTCCCAAAATATTTAAATTTTTTTTTTTTTCAAAATTACTCGAGCAGCAAATTTTTTTTTAGATTTTTATGACATACTATTTCGCTAAATGCTCACATGCTATTTATAGCACCACAAAGGCAAATAACATACATGTTATGGAGACGGTTTTATGATATCTCATATATCTCTATTTATTTCATTTTTCACTCCATCAGATCAATGGATAGGATGAGCTGAATCAACAAACTCATGAACGTTCATGTTTATTGGCAATCAGCAGAAAAAAAAAAAAAAATACGACCTCCATAGTGGGAGGTTCACCTAATCACATAAATGGTGTTGTGAGATGAGATGTGCTTGCTGTCCTGTATTCGAATGATTATATAATGTATACACAGACGTGTGTCAGTGTGTGTATGTGACTACGTGTGTATTGATGGAACAAAAACATTAAAATACGTTGGTTGGTTAGATTAGATTTTTGCAGGCCCATCTGAACTTAGTAACATGACAATCTAATCTAAATTCTTCCACACACTGTCCCTTGTGCTAGGTGGGATGTATTCTACTGTTCAGTACTCTTGTGGAAAACTTGTCTATGTGCTGTTTTCTTTTCTGGTATATAATTTCATCGCCTATGCAAGGTACAAACAGGAGTGTTGTCTAGTCAACTTCATTATAATTTGGTTCCTTGAATGATTTTCACACTGATCCTTGTTGCATAAAAAATTATATATGCCTCTTTCGGTTGTTCAAAAATATTTATTAAGTGCATATTTACTAATATTTCATAATTATTAAAGAATTTATCCAATTATCTTGCTTTGTAATATAAATAAGGATCAACTTTTTGAGTAATTACATATTAAAGAAATAAAAAAGCTCTCTCCCTCTAAATTTTCTCTATGGCCCCTTTTATTTTAAAACACGTTATCAACACGAGCTATCTCTTACGTAATTCTAACAAATCAAATCGTTTAGATCAAATCTCCAAGCATTTGTTTTTGCATTGACTTTCTACAATTTTTTTCCATAAATTCAAAGGCCATTCTAATGGTCGGTAATTTCATGAACCTCTAGGTGAAGCTTTTGTTAGTCAATAACTCAATCCATCTAATTCAACAAGATGTATATGATTTGATAGGTAAATTTTCTACATCCATGGTTATATTTGAGAACTCTATTATGACTCCTATGTTTGTTTATAAGTTACAAGAAAATTAAAATTTGGAGCTAGAAGTTTCATATTTTATTATTAGGACCCGAAGTTCTTAATTATCATTCAAATGTTGGAACTCGAAGTTTCCATATAGCTATTTTTATTTGAGCCCCGGAGTTCCCATATAATCATTTTAATTTGCGGCCAGAAGTTTTCAAGTCATTTAAATTTGGGAATAAAAGTTAACAATTAGTATTTAAATTTGGACCCAAAGTTTCAATAAAATATAATTTTAACAAAAACCTGAAGTTTTAATTATTTCTATAATAAGGGTAAGGACATTAAATGTCCCATTATGATTATTTATATTTTGGACTTGAAGTTCCAAATAATTTTACCCCTTATCAAACTCGAAGTTTGGATATAATTAGGCAATGCGTTTAAAGTCCCTAATTATTCAATATTATAATATGAAGTTTTTCTTATTATTTACAATTAGGACCTGAAGTTCCCTAAAGTCAAATATGCAAATTGAATTTTTTCCGTTCAAATTTTGGAACCTGGGGTATCTAAATTATTTAAGCCTAAAATATGAAAGAAAATATATCACAATTAAAACTCGAGTTTTGATTGTCTAATTGACACGGTATGGACCGAGAGTCTCCCAAATATATTTGTGATATAAAGATTCATTTCATTATAATGATCAAAAGTTCACAAATTATTATTTGTACTTGGAATATAGTTTATCTTAAAGAATTTTGAAAATATGATCTCTGAAGTTCTCATGGTATTTTAAAATATTTGGATCAGAAACTCCAATAAAAATATAGCATAATCCAAAACTTGAAGTTTTGATTATTCATGGAGTATGAATTTTGAAAGTTCTGAAATAATAATTTATAATTTGGACCTGAATCTCCAAATATCATTTTTATTGGTATAAGTTTCAAAATCAATTGGATATTTGAACATATATTTTTAACTTCTTGACTTTTCATTTTTTTTATTAAATGAAAGACCGTTTTGCATATTCTTTTAATGGTTAAATGTTCCTTTAACTATTCTATTAATGGTTTCACCATCCTTTTAATGGTATTTTATTTTAAATACTTTTCACATTCCAATCATTTGTTATACATTAGAGCCTTCAAAATGTATAGAGAATGTGCAATTAAGCCCTTCATTTTTAAAAGGTAAATTATATTATCATCGATCAAAGTATATATATATATATATATATATATATATATATATATATTGCGGGGGCTATTTTATGGATCAAGCCCAATCGTGCAGTCGACCAACCCAGTTACGAAGTGGACTTCCTGACCCAATTAAAACATTTGATTTTTTTACCATGTATTTAATATGTGCTTAAATACATTGCGATAGGCTCAATTCGGTGACCAATAATCTCAGGCAGATATTTAGGGACACTTATGAGGTATTTACAAGATGGCTGAATTATATGTACAATTCAACCCCTTAATTACCACTATAAATGTAAACCCTAACCCCAGGGCAAAGGGGGCACGTAATTTCAATCACTTGAGAGAAACTAATAAAGAACAGTAACCTCTCCATGGATGTAGGCACGTTGTCAAACCACGTACATCTTATGTTATGTGTGATCATCTTTACTTTCTGCATTCGTTTACTTTCTGCGATTGTTTATTGTGATAATTTTGTACTCACAATTGGTGTTGTCTGTCAGAAATGAGTCTTTTTTCTTGCAAAAGCAATAAAAAAAGAAAGCACACGATGTCTCACCACAACGACAACTTACCGCAAATCGACGAAGTATAGGATGACCCAATTCCATCTAAGGTCAGGTCTGAGATTCGCTAACAAAACCCCAGATTTTTCTAGGAAAGGCAATCTTCTGAAGAGAGTCATGGACCGCCTGGGTCTACCTAGATTTCTAGGCTGATCGACATATATAAAGCCTAACTTTAAGAGAAGGAGGAGGCAACACACCTCCAAGTGGAAGAGAATGTTGGCCTCCAGTGGAAACTTGAACAAATGGAGAGGGAACTCTGTGGAGACAGTCGAAAACGTCGGGAACGGTCTTTTAGTCCTAATGAGTTACTAGTGGGACCGAGATCGTTCAGAGCATGGTCGATCAAAGAGGTGCCACATAGACGAAGATCATCAACGAGATATTATTAGGAGATTAGTTGGGAGAGAGATATACCAACACACAACCAACCGAGGATCTAGGTCTATTAGAAAGTTGGCTGGGAGATCTCTCAACACATAGATGAAATCGTCTTTTTTAAGGGCGATTGAAGAGGAAGCGCCCCCAAAGAAGTTTATTGTTCCCTGATTTAAAATTTACGATGACAAAACTGATCCTATAAACCATGTCAGGTAGTACAGACAAGCGATAACTCCGTGGAGCCACAATGATGGCCTCATGTGTCGTATCTTCCCTTCTAGCTTGCACGATGTAGATCATAAGGGGTATGAGATATTACCACACAAATCCATTAAGAGCTTCAAGTCCCTCGCTGAGGCCTTCACTGCTCGCTTCATAACATCAATTCTCACCCGAAGAGAATGAATTCACTAATCATAATGAAGAAGAAGCTACAGGAGACTCTTTGCGAGTATGCTAAGAGGTATTAGGAAGTTTTCAACGAAGTGGAGAATTTCTCGGAGTAGGTTGTCATGGCATCCTTCAAGATTAGTCTGCCAACCACGTCTATGCTACACCAATCTCTCACCAAAAAGGAGGCTAACACCATTGATGACCTCATGGAGCATATTAAAAAATATGTCAAGGTTAAAGATATGATTCACGCTAATCCTAGGGAAACTAGTCGCATCAAGGCCAGCAAGGGAGGGGACAAGTTTGACATTCCCAAGAAGGGGAATAAGAATGGGGGAAAGAATGGCTCAAAGAATGGGACCAGGGAAGATCCCTCAAAAGCCTTTCAGGCTGTCAGTAAAGTCTTTAAAAAGATAATCTACAAGGTCCTTTGAAAAATCAAGGACAAAAAGCTGAGCGGTGACCCAAAAAAGAGGAACAACGTATTGCGATGCACATTCCACAAAGAAAGCGACCACAAATAAAAAAATACAAAGAAATGAAGTCACACTTCGAAGAGGTGGCCTAAGTTGGGCACCTGGATGAGTATATAGATAAGAAGACTAATAAGGGCGCAGTCAATGGTGACCCTAAGCCAAATAATGTCCTTGATGACTACATAGGATAAGAACAGCGATTCATGGAGCATCCAACCTGAAGCAGATCCAAGGGAATGCTATTTAGATGGAACTAAAGAAGGTCACAGTTGTTATTAAGGCATTACAGATTGACCCCATAAAAATCTAGGATGGCAAGCGCCGATGACCAGAAGATGTTAATTACACCAAACACATCGTCTTCACAAAAGAAGATTTGGTCGGGGTAAGGATCCCACACCATGATGCACATGTGATTACCCTTAAGATCGTGAACTAGGGCATCGATAAGCTTCTAGTGGAGCAGGGGAACTCATCTTAGGTGATGTACCTATAGCTCTTCCTAAAGTTGAAGCTCAACCTCCACGACCTCAAGGAATCAACTGTTCCATTGCTTAAATTTTCGAGGAAGATAATAATGATGTTGGGAAAGATACTCCTTCCATTAAGGGTGGGAAATATTTCAAAGATGATTAAGTTCCTGGTAGGGGATATTGATTCTCATTACCATGTCATTATAGACAGAGGATGGCTTCACGCTATGAAAGTTGTGCCATTAACCTACCATTAAAAGCTCAAATGTGTTACTGATCGGGGACTAGTGGAGATTCATGGAAACTAGGCCACTGTCAGAAAGTGCTTCCTCGTCACCATACGATTACAAAAAGAGAAAAAGAAAGAACCAGAGGTTATCCCAGAGGAAGCCCAGGATGGGGTTACACCTTCTAAATTGTAACTATGATACGAACGACTAAGGGTAAAAGATACTAGGGTCCACCCCGCTGATAGGGGCGTGGGAAGACTAAAGGAGGTTACATTTGATGCCAACCTGCCACAGAGAATTTTTTTGATCGGGATGATACTCGTCGATCATGGAAAACAGAGTTGATCACCTCTATGAAAAATAACCTAGATGTATTCGCTTAGGAGCCTTATGATTTACAAGGGATCGATCCTGAAGTAGCCTGCCACCATCTTCACGTAAACTCGTCCTTTAATCCAGTAACTTAAAAGGCACGCCGAATAACCCCAAAGAAGGCTAAAGAGGTAGATAACGAAGTAGAAAGGCTTTTCGATGTAGGGTCCCTCAGGGAAGTTGACGCGACTAAGAATGTGTCCCAGAAGTGCGTACTCTTTAGGCTCAAGTGCAAGCCTATCGCGTTAGTAATAAACCTGGTAAGTCGGGATCGTATCCACAAGGAAATAGGACAATGGAATTGTAACGACGTTGGATAGACGAAAGAATCTTAACTATGATTCTAAAAAGAAAGGAAAAGAGGATTTGTTTTGAGAATTAGCTACAACTAAATGCAATTTTGAAATTATGAAAGAAATGCAACTATTCTAAATTATCTAAATTATTGAAAGTGACTGAACTGAGATTTGAACTATATGATGAAAGAACAGGATGGGAATACAATCCCCCAACGTTAGTGTATTGATGATATAAAACAAATCGTAAATTTGAATGATTAATTAGACCCAGAATTTAGTACTCCCAAGCATTATGTATATGAGGTTCAAGCCCGCATTATACTGAATCAGAGGACGAGTAAATCGGTATTGCAATAGTTATACTCGAATTGTATTCTAAAGCATCCCGATTACCCGAAAGAAAACGACATCCAAAGATCTACAATTATTGCGTTCCTATGCAATACGGTCGTAATAAAATCATTAAATTTAGAGGATTAATTTTATACACATATAACTACCACATCGTGTTGGGTTCATGCATCCCGACCCTTAAAAGTCTAGCCTTTCATGATGAAAGTGATGAAAATAATTATGGAATTGCAGGAAGTCATGATTAAACTAAGGAAAAATTGATTAAACAGAGGAAATTAATCACTAATCTTACCAAAGAACTCAAAGCATTAACTACAATTACTTGTAATCACAGAAATCTGAAAAATCTTCAATCTTGGAATTAAAATTATAAACTATCTTCAAACTCGGGTTTTTCTGAAAAGAATGAAAAACTAGATAAATTCTCCGTCCTTAAAATGATAATAACTCGGGTTTAAATACCCTACAAAACTCCAAGAGTTTTAACTGAACTAGGACTCTCCATTAAAGGAGTAAAAAATAAAAATTCGGCTGTCGGACCGGTCCGGTCCTCCTTCGATTCGGTCTGGCTGGAATCCGGATCGGTTCATTTTATTCTTGGTCGGATCGATCCGGTATGAATCGATTTGTTTATTTTCCTGCAGCTTCGATCCGTCTTCGGTCTGAGGTTCTCTGGAAACTGGAATTTCGGATCGGTCCGGACCGGATCGGTTCGGATTTCCTTTGACTTTTTCTTCTACCTTTGACTGCTCATAACTTTCACACCGGGACTCCGATTGAGGTGTTGTTTCTTCCTACGTGCTCGTGAATTTGATATCTTAAACTTCTCTTTAGATGCCTCATTCGAATTCTAGGTAAAAATTACAATTTTGCCCTTTTGACTTTCCTTCTTTTCTTTCTCGATTCTTCCGGTTTCTTTCTTTCTTTAATTGACATCAAATACCTATAAATCAGTACGAAATACCAGAAACTCGGGGTACTCATTAGAATAAGTCAGTAGCAAAATTATGAGATAAAATCAAATCGATTACATTGTTCGAGGTGCTAAAAGTAACTAAATTAAAGGGATAAATTAGGAAGAATTTATGCCTAATCAAATCCCCCTAACTTAGAACTTTATGCTTCCCGAGCAATGTACAAGAATTCTAGCAAGGCTCAACTCTTGAAAATTATTTTATTGGGATAAAATACTTGTTTCGCGGGCAAGCAATTGCATTTAGCGTATGCAACAAGCCTTTAAATGCCTAGGTTACCCTAGTAGGACGAGTTGTGTCTCGTGAGGGTTTGTAGAGAATACACCCACAAAATTCGACTTAAAGAAACTTCAAAATACGAAAAAAGTATATAATTCAAACTTTCCCAGAAAATAATCATCATAAAGTCATTCTCAATAGTCTCAAATCATAGTGTGTGTGTGCAAAGCCGGAAATTTAACCGCGGATTTTCACCGATTGACTATTACGTTACTTATCCAAAAATTCTTTTTGATTTCAAAATCTCACATGATTCTCTCACAAAAGAATCACTCGGAATGTGGCTATTCTCTCGGTGTGCGTGATAAAAAGAGTAAATATAATGGACGCAAAGTCATGCACACAAGTAGAAAGACGAATATTTATGGTGAATAGATCTCATCATCGGAATACGATTTTAAAAACGGGAACATTGCCTCTTATTTAGGCATTCAATGTCTTTTATTATCTTTTGGTGTCTTATCTCTCCACGCGGTAACTAATTTCGCAATTTGGACTCGGTTAGGCCTTTTTCGGGCTATAGGTGTATTGGGTAAAATTGGGAAATGTTAAGAATTTCAGAATTGGAAAGTTTTTCTTATGATGTCCGTTAGTGCTTTTCCGGGATTTTGCTCATTTTCTCTTCTTTTTCTCTATTTTTTTTTATTTTTGTTGAGCATATCTCTTTTTTTCTTGCCCCTTTTTATGCACTTTTTGGACTTAAATTCTGAATTTTTCCATTTTTCACAATCCCGGGCTATTTGGGTTTTTCGGGTTACCAAATGAAAGGAAAAATTATTTGGCTCAATTTGGGTTAAAAATGGATAATTTTTCACAACTTTTTATGGCCAATATTTTTGGGTAACAAATGAGGGCCTACTTCATTGTCTAAAATACTAATTGCATTACCATATGCGTTTCGAGATTAATTTAATTTAGAGATTTGTAGCGCGCTTTGTATGGCAATATCACACACATTTATCAAAATCGATCAAAATGAAAGGATTCAGATTCTCGACGAATTTTTCAACGCTAAAAAGAACTTTGAGTTAACAATTAACTCGGATTGATTTATAATTTTCACAAAGATGAAAGGCTCGAATCTCACCGGGTTTGTTAATCTCCACACTTATTCATTAAGTCGTCAATTTTCGCACAATTTCCATCTTTGATCAATTTCGTCTTTGTGTATTGTGTTTTTATAATTTGAGACTTTAACCGACTTTTAATGAAATTTTTGAAAAATTTGAATTCCAATTTTTATTTATTTTGAACAAAAATATTTTTGAATTTTTCAAAAATTTATGATTTTTTTGAGATTTTTGGGCATTTTTGAAAATCTGTGAAGTTTTAGAAATACGCACTTGTGACCCCCCTAACTTAGACTTTTGCATTATCCTCAAGCAAAAAGGATTAAAATATAACTCAAAGAGAATGAAAAGTGCGAAAAAATAAAACAAACAAGTATTTAAAATGCATAAATACACTAAATGACCCTAACACATGACTCAATAATACAATAAAAATTACCCCATATACGTCGGGGGTGAGACGACCTCTCATCTCTCCACAAACTCACCTGACCCCACTCACGGGGTTTGGTGCTCTCCTCGTCTCTCCCGTCTTCATATCGTAAACCAATAATTGGAACATGTTGGGACCTTGCCCATAGATAAGGGAAAAACCGAGAGATGCATCGTGACTACTTGGAAAGGGATCCCTGCGCTGCTTACTCAAAGCGTGGCCTGCGTGCATCGACTCGAAGGGAACACCTAAGTTTCTTTTCAATTTTTAGCACACATGGGTCAGGTTCTAGGTCGGATGAAACACAACTTTTCTCCTCAATCGCCTTTGGGACCTCTAGTGGTATGGGTGGATGGTCACAAATAAGGAATTCATCGATTTTATCTTTCCATTCACTTTCTTCTAGGTGACTATATGAATCCAATAGAGTTTGGAATTCGTCGTTAAGGCTCTCATCCACCGGACCAAATTCTTTTTCAAATTCTTCCATGCTCATGTCCCGTAGCTCTCTCTCTCGAGTAGTGCCTACGTCCTTCCTTACTTGCTCGATCTCTAACTCCACCATTTTTCTCTCTTCTAACTCATTTCCCTCTATCTCAATCGCGGTCACTACACACATCTCCCCCACTTTTCTCTCATCATCAAAACTACCGCTATGGCTCTATGACATAAGGCACACCGCTAACGGCTCTCTCTTGTGGGACCCCTCATTCTCGTGGTTCGATACTAAACAGGACCCTGAGGCATCTCCACAATAATTTTCCTCAAAGTACTCCTCTACGATCTCGTCTATGAAGCTCACCGCGTGAAGATCATCTTCTTCCCCCGTTTATTGGGCGATATGGAAGATGTTAGTCTCTAAAGTCATGTTCCCAAAAGTGAGTTGCATTTGCCTATTTCGAGTATTGATGATGGCATTAGCTGTAGCTAAGAATGGGTGCCCAAGAATAATGGGAACATGGTTGCTTGAGGTGAAGGAGGGCTTCATGTCCCAAATGACAAAGTCTACCGGGAAGTAGAAAGTGTCAACTTGGATGATTATGTCCTCAACTATGCCTCGTGGGATCTTCACGGTTAGATCCGCTAACTAGAGAGTGACCGTTGTGGGCTTGAGGTCGCCCAAATCAAGTTGCCTATAGATGGCGTTAGGGAGATATTGACACTTGCTCCCAAATCAAGTAAGGCTTTCTCAATTTTATTTTCTCCAATGATGCAGGAAATGGTGGGTGCACCGGGATCTTTGAACTTGGGCGAGAGATCATTGAGTAGGATGGAGCTCACATTCTATGCTAGAAATACATTTTTCTTTACCTTCAACCTCCTTTTTACTGTCAACAAGTCTTTGATGACTTTTGCATAGGCTGGAATTCGCTTAATAGCATCGAGGAAAGGTAAATTTAACTTCACTTACTTTAGTACGTCTAGCACTTCATCACGGGGGTTTCCTTTGTGGGAAGGAACCAACCTTTGAGGAAACGGTGCCACTGTGGGTGGTTTCACTACTACCTCGGGCTCACTAGTGTCCTCTTTATCACTCTCCTTCAAGGGTACATCTTCGGCCTCTTTCGTGCCGGGCGAAATCTTCTTGTCTTTGGTTGCATCATGTGGGGAGGTGATAAATCAACGACTATCCCACTATGAAGAGTGGTCACATCTTGACATTGCTCCTGATGTTCTGTCGAGGTGGAGCTAACATTCGTTTGACCTTGAGGCAGTCTTTGGCCCTGGGTAGGAAACTTGCCTTTCTCTTGGATACTCAACGATGATTGTAACTGTGAAATGTTCGTATTCATGTCGTTCATCATTCCCGCATGCCTAGCATTAGTTAGAGTCTGGGTATTGATAAAGTGGTTGATCGTATCCTCGAGACTTCTCCGCGGTGGAGGGACATATGCTCCTTGAGGTAGTGGTGCTTGAACATGTCCTTGCATGTGTGGAGCTTGTTGAAAGTGCGATGGTGGAGGAGAGGCAACATGTGAATTAGGATTCATCGTAGCATATTGTTGCCCGTAGCTAAAACCAGGATGGTTTTTTCATGAAGGGTTATAAGAATTCCCGTGCGATGCACCGAAATTACCCTTAAAGCCTCCTATAACACTGACTTGATCTTGAAGCATCACTTTGTAGGCGGGTATAGTCGGGCATTCCTCAGTTGAATGACCCGCCTCACAAATCGCACACAACTTATTGACGGGGTTTGGGATGGATCCAGTTGATCCTCTTCCATATACCTCACGTAGGTCTCGCAGTCCTTTCTCAAGTGTATCGAGTTGACTGTACGTCATAGAATTCTTTTCTACATGAAATAGGTCGGACGTCGATGGAGTGGTGGTCACTTGACGATTTTAATTTTGAGCATTAGGGTCAGATGTATCCCAGTATTGGGTAGTCTCGGAGACATACCTCAAGTGAAGCTCAACATCGTGGGCGTCCAAGTCAACAAACGGACCACTACCCATGGTTTCAACAAGTAATATGGAATTAATGTTCACCCATTATGGATAAAGGAACTGATTTGCATTTTATCAAAACCATGATGGGGACACAACACAATTAACTTATTGAAACGCTCGTAGCATCGTTCGAATGACTCATTTTCAAATTATCGAAAAGTTTGAATTTGAGCCTTGATGGAATTCGTTCGATGTGGAGGAAAGAACTTCTTGATAAATTTGTATTGTAGCTTGTTCCATGATGAAATTGAATTTGGAGGTAAAGACAATAACCATGTCTTAGCCTTTTCCTTTAGCGAGAATGGGAATAGTTTGAGGCGGAGCACATCTTTTGTGCAAGTTTGATCACTGAGAGTCTCGCAAGCCTCCTCAAATTCCATGATGTGGGCATATGGATTTTTTGAATCCATTCCATGGTAAGTGGGAAGTATCTGGATCATCCCATTCCTAAAGCGAAATTTCCCAGTATTGTACAGGAGTAAAATGCATCCCGGAGTGACAGTGCTCTCGGGATATAAGACGTCTCTCAAAGGGCGATACGAGGCCTCTCCATCTTCTGCGGCTGCACTACCGTGTTGTGACATATTTCTCTCACTCAAAGACTCTGTGTCCTCATTTGGTATACTCGGGGTGCGCTCTGAAGTGTGTCCTAAGAAGGAAAACGGGGTGTTATTTGAGATTGAGTGGTACGGTGTGGGAGGTGGAACCCAGAATTGTGGAGCATTAGGAGTGTGAGGGCTATCAGGGTCGTACTCAATAATCGGGTTTTCGTGAATGTGGGTTGGAGTATTATGGGGAGTTGGAGTGAGTTTAGAATTTTGCATTAAAGGGCTTATGAGAGATGATAATGAATATTTTTGTGCTTTTTTAAATTTTTATATGTTTTTGGATTTTTGGAGATTCTTTTTTTCAAAGTTTGAGATTGACTCGATCTAATCCTAAGTCTACCTAAGTCCCCGACAATGGCGCTAAAAACTTGACGCGACTAAGAATGTGTCTCAGAAGTGCGTACTCTCTAGGATCAAGTGCAAGTCTGTCGCGTTAGTAATAAACCCGATAAGTCGGGATCGTATCCACAGGGAAATAGGACAATGGAATTGTAACGACGTTGGATAGATTAAAGAATCCTAACTCTGATTCTAAAAAGAAAGGAAAAGATGATTTATTTTGAGAATTGGCTACAACTAAATGCAAATTTGAAATTATGAAAGAAATATAACTATTCTAAATTATCTAAATTATTGAAAGTGACTGAACTGAGATTTGAACTATATGATGAAAGAACAGGACGGGAATACAATCCTCCAACCCTAGTGTATTGATGATATAAAAGTAATCATAAATTTGAATGATTAATTAGACCCGGAATTTAGTACTCCCAAGCATTACGTATATGAGGTTCACGCCCGCACCATACTTAATCAGAGGACGAGTAAATCGGTATTGCAATAGTTACACTCAAATTGTATTCTAAAGCATCATGGTTACCCGGAAGCAAATGAGATCCAAAGATCTACAATTGTCGCCTTCCTACGTAATACGATCGTAATCAAACCATTAAATTTAGAGGATTAATTTTATACAAATACAACTACCACATCGGGTTGGGTTTATGCTTCCCGACCCTTAAAAGTCTAGCCTACCATGATGAAAGTAATGAAAAAAAATTTGGAATTACAGGAAGTCATGATTAAACTAATGAAAAATTAAAGAATGATGTAAACGGGAAATTAGACAGAAGAAATTAATCACTAATCTTACCAAAGCACTCAAAGCATTAACTACAATTACTTGTAATCACAGAAATCTGAACAACCTTCAATCTTGGAATTAAAATTATAAACTATCTTCAAACTAGGGTTTTTCTTAAAAGAATGGAAAATTAGTTAAATTCTCCGTCGTTGAAATGATAATAACTCGGGTTTAAATAGCCTAAAAAACTCCAAGAGTTTTAGCTGAACTAGGACTCTCCATTAGAGGAGGAGTAAAAAATAAAAATTCGACAGTCGGACAGGTCTGGTCCTCCTTCGGTTCGGTCTGGCTGGAATTCGGATCGGTTCATTTCTTTCTTGGTCAGATCGATCCGGTACGGATTGGTTTGTTTATTTTCCTATAACTTTGATCCATCTTTGGTCCGGGCTTCTCTGGAAACTGGCATTTCGGATCGGTCCGGATTTCCTTTGACTTTTTCTTCTACCTTTGACTGCTTATAACTTTTACACTGGGACTCCGATTGAGGTGTTGTTTCTTCCTACGTGCTCGTGAACTTGATATCTTCAACTTCTCTTCAGATGCCTCATCTGAATTCCAGGTAAAAATTATAATTTTACCCTTTTGACTTTCCTTCTTTTCTTTCTCGATTCTTCTGGTTTCTTTCTTTTTTTAATTGACATCAAATACCTGTAAAATTAGTACGAAATATCAGAAACTCGGGGTAATCATTAGAATAAGTCAGTAGCAAGATTATGAGATAAAATTATATCAATTACGTTGTTCGAGGTGCTAAAAGTAACTAAATTAAAGGGATAAATTGGGAAGAATTTATGCCTAATCAGAAGTTCATTTCCCATAGTGGTTATCAAATCCGGTGGTAGTGCAGAAGTGTAACAGTAGTTGGAGAGTTTGCATCAACTTCATGGACCTTAACATAGCATTCCCTAAGGATAGTTTCCCTCTGTCGAAGATAGATCAACTATGCGACACCACGACATCACATGAACGAATGAGCTTATTGGATGCCTATTCGGGGTACCACCAGATCCCACTGTTCATCCCTGACCAGAATAAGACGTCGTTAATCACACCAGTTGAACTATATTTCTACAAGATCATGTCATTTGGCCTCAAGAATACGACGATAACCTATTAGAGGCTGGTCACCAAGATGTTTAAGCAACAGTTATGAAATACAATGGAGGTTTATATTGATGACACGTTAATCAAGAGTAAACACAAGGGTGACCACCTCAAAGACCTATCCAACACCTTTAAAATCCTCTGGAAATTGAAGATGATGCTTAATGCGAGAAAATGCTCATTCGTTGTCCAGTTGGGAAGTTTTTGGGTTATCTAGTCAGTAAGAGAGGGATAAAGACCAATCTAGACCAAACTGATGCTATAAATAGGATCTATCCACCGAAGATGTTAAGAGATGTTCAGAAGTATATTGGGATTCTAGCGGCACTCAACCGCGTCATCTCCAAGTCATCAGAGCATTGCCAACCATTTTTCCATCTCCTAAAGAAAGATAAGGGCCTCACTTGAAACGATGATTGCTCAAAAGCCCTGGAAGATATGAAGTCTTACCTCATTAAGATGACCTTTCTAGTAATCCATGATGAAGGGGATCCTCTATACCTCTACCTTGCAGTATCAAGCCACGCAACTATCTCGACTTTAATGTGCGAACAAAAAGGAAGGTGTAACACCCCGTAATTTTGAGGATTTAGTATTTAATTATTTTGGGAGAAAAAAATGTTTAAATTAGAGAAACTTAAATTATGATTTGGAGAATTTATTTAAGTGGGAAGAATTATTTATATTGGGCGACTTTAAGTTTAATTGTCCTATATTTCGGGTGTCGCATTTTGAGGCCAAAATTTGAGAATGTTATAAAGTATTTTGGATGACAATTCTAAGTGTGCGGTTGAGTTCGGATGGGTCGAGATAGTTAGAAAAGAGTACTCGGGGTAGTAATCGGGCCTCGGGGCATTTTTGGGCATAGCCGGGCCCACACAGGGTGAGTTTGGCCATTTTAATTAGGCCCATGTGGCCAAAAATGGAATTAGGGGTTTAAACCTAATTGGGTAAGTGTTGAACGACAGTTAACACAAATTCTAAACCTAAGGTTTGAGAGAAAGTTTGGGGAAAGCAAATCAAGAGCCAATTGGGGATTTTTAGAGCCAAATTAAGGGATAAAAGTGAGTGTTCTTCATCAACACCTTAACTACAACGGATCAGACCCTTGGAACAATTCCAAGCAAGTGGTTAACTGTTATGATTCTAAATTGGTGATAATCAATTCATATTTTTGTGATGTGTAAACCAAAATCCGTTTTGGGAATAAATGAGTATCCGGGTGAAATCGGTATTTGGGAAATGGTATATCTTGATGAGATTTGGGATGATATTAGTAGGTTTCATGATTCTGTAGTTTAGAAATATGAACCGTATGATTAAATCTAGCATGAATGGACATTTAAATTATGATATTAGAAATGTAAAGTGTTTGAGTGTTTGAAACTCGGGTAAAACCCAAATCTGTAAAACGTTAAGATTTGTGGAAATTGGTGATTGAATTAAGGCTTCTAGGATGAGAAGAACCTGTTTTCATATGTTAATATGGTGGATTATGATTGGATATTTTTATGGGAAAAAGTAGAAGCTTGGATGGGTTAACAATGGCTGAACAGCAAGCCGGATAAGAAAGGGACCTGGTCGATTGATCGATCGACCCAGGGGATCGATCGATCGATGGTCCCAAAATTCTTGAAGGTCCGCTAGTTTTATATATAAAGGGGAAATTAATTTAGATTTTTCTCCTACTTCTTATTTAGTGATAAATTCATATGTAGCACATATTCCTTAACAATTATAAGGTGATATAATTGGGTTTAGGACGGTGATAATTGTATGCCATGAGATGAATAAATTTCAGAAAATAATTTGTGAGTATTGATTTTGGACCGAGGGAAAATATTTGAGTATTGTAGTTGAGAGGCACTACATTATTAAAGGAATTGAGGTGTAATTAATTAGTTATGGGGCAAAATATAGAATCGGGTATTAACGATGGTACGGGCCAAGTGAGCGAGTCTGGGTATAATAGTTGGGCGACACCAAGTGTTAAATTAATTAATGTGTAAATTAATTAAATTAGAGTCAGACCATAGACTCGGATTGGTATTAATTAATTAATGTGTAAATTAATTAAATTACAGTCGGACCATAGACTCGGATTGGTAATAATTAATTGATGTATTTATTAATTAAATTAGAGTCGAACTGTAGACTCGGGAAAGTGATAAATTTATTAATGTGTTAATTAATTAAATTAGAGTCGGATCGTAGACTCGGGAAGGTAATGAAATTTATTAATGAGAGATTAATTAATTTAGAGTCGGACCATAGACTCGAGAATATATAGGCTAGTGCTACGGGTTTTTAGTACACGATAAAGACGGGATATATATATATATGGTGTGGTGATAGTATATATATGTGTACTTTATGTGTGCTATTAAATATCAGGGACTAGATATTTATTTAAGTTGTATACTCTAGTGCTATCAAGGGAGGTTGCGCAATGTGGGTGAATCCCCTAGCTTGAGAAGTAGGGTGAGTATATCCCGAGGTCATAGCATCCGGTATATGGGTGAGGGGTTTATCTCACTTTCAAGAAAGGAATATGACCGCCTCCACTACGTTTATATTTTGGGCCATGTTAGTGAGCGATTCCAACTTGGGGAACTAGGTTATGTGAGTACACCTAGTGAGATAGCACTTTAGAGGGAATCATCCGAAGAGGGTATACTCGAATGGATGGATATGCATATGATATATGTGTGTATGTTGTATTAAATGTACGTATATAATGGTAGTAAATATTATATGCGGATAATAATACAGTGTGCGATGTATTTGTTAATATAACTTGTGACACATTTATATGATATTATTTAAAAGAAATTGATTAAGTGAATTGGTGAGATAACTTATAACCCAAGGATAATAACACTCGGTTTAGAGTAGAAAGGCAAGGGAGGATTACAAGGACTAGTTGGACGGGGTAGTACAACTAGGTGGGGGTTAAGGTAATCGTTAGTTGTGCACATTAGTGGAGGGGTGAGTATGTCCTCAAGAGAGTGTGACACTAACTTAAATATGGTGCGCATTCATATATTTTTAATTACTGCAGTTAATTCACTTTCTAAATATTTCAAAATGTTTTGGGTTCTAACCCTTGCTATAAAACTATTTTCAAAACCTTTTAGGTGTCCAGCTACAGGGTCGCCAGGATTGATATTCTATTCCAGGGACACGGGACTGCAGCATATGTGGATGCTAGTAGGAGCTTGGATTAGACGTCTCATTGATTCCTTCCTAGAGTAGGAATCATTTATCCGTTTCAGTTTTATTTAGGGCTTGTCGCCCAGACTTTTCAGTACAGTTTTCAGATTTATTTATTCAGGTGTTGGATGTTTGTATTGGATTATTTACTTGGGTGGTCGATGGTTTATTCGGCATGTCGCTTTATTATTTGTTCAGTTGTTTTTATTCAGTTTTGTGAATGTTTATATTTATTTCCACATGTACTATTTGGTTTAAATATTAAGATAAAATTTGGAACCAACTTTTTGGAATACTAGGTGGTTAGTAAGTTTTAAAAAGTTTTTCGACAGTAATTCTAAGGATGAATCAATTGAGAGTCTTGTTTTAATTATGTATAGGATTGATAACCTGGTATTTTACTAGGAGAGGTGTCACAGATGGTATCATGGCATCAGGTTCTAGTGTCCTTAGGATCTGTGTGGCTTTTCACATTTCTACTTAGCGTTCTTTTTATGTAGAACCCTATCATAGGATTGTTGTATTCTCATACGTATGCACATTTACGTTCTTCTGCCAATTACTTTATATTTGAGGGTGAACTCATATGATTCGATTCTCATTTTAGATGTCGTCCAGGAGAGAGAGAAGCTAGGGCAGTAGTGAGAGATGAGACTAGGGAGGCTCATCAGGAGCCAAAGTTACCGCAGCGACTTCCAGAGATGATTTCGACTACATAAACAACTGAATTAGTGGAGCAATTAGTTAAAGTGACGATGATCGCAATGGCAGGGTACTTTCCACGAGATCAGCCTCAGGCGTTAGTGGTACCAAATGTTCAGGACCACCCGGGGCAGTCGAAGTGGCAGCAAGTACGAGAGGTCTCCCAAAAGGGCCACCCACCAGAGTTTTGAGGGGGCCATCACCTGGTAGATTGTAATGAGGTGTAGAACAAATGCTAGTCACTTTTAGGTTAGTGGGAGCAGTGCTTCAGTGGTGGGAGTCGAGTTGAGGAAATGGATACCTTAATTATTGCCGAGTTTTGGGTGTGTTTCGACCGCAAGTATTTTCCGCCAGCAGTTGAGACCGAAATGAGGAGAAAATTCAGAAAGGTAATTCCGGGAGACCGTTCAATGACCGATTACGAGGAAGAATTCACTCGTTTGGCAAATTTTGTACCGGATGAGGTACACGATGAAGAAAGAAAGATGTCAAAGTTCATGGATGGGTTAGTCTGGAGGATCAGACAACATTTAATTGGTAATCCCGCTTTAGTAGCTTATACGGACGTCGTTAATGCAGCACTCCTGCACTGCCAGGAATATCACTTCCACATGAGAGGAAGCAAGAGGGGAGTGGAACCCAGTCAGTCGGATAAAGTAGGAGGGAATAATACCAGTGGGGTATCCCAGCAGCAGACAGGGGGACATCAGGGGAAAGATTTTTGGCAGGGGAATCAGGCAAAGCGATTTTGGTCTGGAGGCTATCGACAGGTTGGTCAGGACTTCTGACAAGGCCAGGAAGGAAGAGATCAGTGGCAGGGTGAATTTATTAGGAGGTGTTTCATTTGTGGGGAAGTGGGACATGTGAAGAGAGATTGTCCTAAGCGATGAGGGGGTCAACTACAGGATGAGGTCCTGGATGTGCAGCGACTACAACAAGTCATGGGTGCGTTCGGGCAGGGGGAAGTTGTTCAGGAACTCGAGGATCAGCCATTGCAACTAGAGTATGGAGGTAATTATCTTTTTACCCTATGGGCATGGGGTATGTTTTGAATGACAGTGAGGGTGTCACAATATAAGAATTATTTTCACTAGAGTTCGCGAATAAGTCGAATTTAGTGGGTGCGCTGGCTATAACAGCCATATTACATATATATTTATGTGGGGTACTGGATTTCTTTAGTGTTAACCACAAGAGATTGGGGGTGTGCACAAATATGGGATTGGTATCATGCGAGGGGTTACTACTTTCGAGAATTATGGACGTAGGGTAGATGATTATTTTTATCGGCTGGATAACGATGGATTTGAACTATTGTAAATAATGGGGGTAAGTTTTGGTGTGAATGACACCAGGGTATGAAAGATTTTTACTAGGAATCACCTGAGAGGGAGTCTAGCCTATATATAAATGTTATATTGTGTGGTGCGATAGACACATAGTGAGGTCTTGTGTTCTCATATTTTATCCCGATAAGTAAAGGAGTCTACTGAAGTAAATCAGGGTAATTATATTTATTTTCGAGCAGAGAAAGATAGCTCGGGGTTTATTTTGCGCAAGAACTAGTGATAGTAAGGGAGAGGTATTTTATGTTGTCTTTTGTAGCATAAGGGTAGGCGTTCATGATTTTGTGTTAAGAGACAAGTATTTGGGGGTACATGCTATGGACCGAGGGTCTAACGGATCTCAACGATCGACAATGTTAGGTAGTAGTGTATCGGGGAGGTTCCTTGTTTGGATTTCTCTTGCGAGACATCCCACGCATGAAACTTAGCACAACGTTAGAAGTGGGGAGATGTTTGGTCATTAGTACATGGGTTGGGTACCTCGGTTATTATTCATATATGTGATATGACTACGGGTTGGAAGTTATATTACGGGTTACGTCTATCATAGTCGGGTAAATTACGTGCGGTTAAGCACGAGGATAGGGTGTATGGGCACCCGGGTTAATTAAGGCAACTTTTGTGCGGTCAAGCACGGGTACAGGGTGTATGTGCGCCCTGTTGAATTAAAATGCATATTTGTGTAATTTATAGTTAGAAGAGGGAGAGATAGATATAGAGAGCTTAGAGGCACATGACTAGAGAGTGATATTCGAGACTTGAAGCACTAGGCTCATCTTAATTCCGAGGACGAAATTCCTTTGTAAGGGGGGAAGTATGTAACACCTCATAATTTTAAGGATTTAGTATTTAATTATTTTGGGAGAAAAAAAATGTTTAAGTTGGAGAAACTTAAATTATGATTTGGAGAATTTATTTAAGTGGGAAGAATTATTTATATTGGGCGACTTTAAGTTTAATTATCCGATATTTCGTGTGTCGTATTTTGAGGCCAAAATTTGAGAATGTTATAAAGTATTTCAGATGAAAATTCTGAGTACGCAGTTGAGTCCGGATGGGCCGAGATAGTCAGAAAAGAGTACTCGGAGATAGTAATCGGGTCTCGAAACATTTTTTAGCATAGTCGGGCCCACACGGGGTGAGTTGGGCCATTTTAATTAGGCCCACATGGCCAAAAACGGTATTAGGAGTTTAAACCTAATTGGGTAAGTGTTGAACGAAAGTTAACAAAAATTCTAAACCTAGGGCTTGATAGGGAATTTGGGGAAAGCAAATCAAGAGCCAATTGGGGATTTTTGGAGCTAAATTAAGAGACAAAAGTGAGTGCTCTTCATCAACACCTTAACTACAAAGGATCGGACACTACGAACGATTCCAGGAAAGTGGTTAACTATTATGATTCTAAAATGGTGATAATGAATTCATATTTTTGTGATGTGTAAACCAAAATCCGTTTTGGGGATAAATGGGTATTCGGGTGAAATCGGTATTTAAGAAACGGTATATCTTGATGAGATTTGGGATGATATTAGTAGGTTTCATGATTCTATAGTTTAGGAATATGAACCGTATGTTTAAATCCAGCATGAATGGACATTTAAATTCAGATATTAGAAATGTAAAGTGTTTGGGTGTTTGAAATCTGGGTAAAGAATCTGTAAAACGTTAAGATTTGTGGAAATTGGTGATTGAATTAAGGCTTCTAGGTTGAGTAGAACCTGTTTTCATATGTTAATATGGTGTATTATGATCGGATATTTTTATGTTAGAAAGTAGAAGCTTGTATGGGTTAACAATGGCTGAACAACAAGCCGGATAAGAAAGGGACCTGGTCGATTGATCGATCTACCCAGGGGATCGATCGATCGATGGCCCCAGAATTCTGGCAGGTCCGCCAGTTTTATATACAAATGGAAAATTAATTTAGATTTTTATTCTACTTCTTATTTAGTGATAAATTCATATGTAGCACATATTCCTTAGCAATTATAAGGTGATATAGTTGGGTTTAGGAGGGTGATAATTGTATGCCATGCGATGAATAAATTTCGGGAAATAATTTGTGAGTATTGAGTTTTGACCGAGGGAAAATATTCGGGTATTGTAGTTGAGAGGCACTACATTATTAAAGGAATTGAGGTGTAATTACTTAGTTATGGGGTGAAATATAGAATCGGTTATTAACGATGGTACGGGCCAAGTGAGCGAGTCCGGGTATAATGGTTGGGAAACACCAAGTGTTCAATTAATTAATGTGTAAATTAATTAAATTAGATTCGGACCATAGACTCGGATTGGTATTAATTAATTAATGTGTAAATTAATTAAATTAGAGTCGGACCATAGACTTGGAATGGTAATAATTAATTGATGTGTTAATTAACTAAATTAGAGTCGAACTGTAAACTCGAAAAAGTGATAAATTTATTAATGTGTTAATTAATTAAATTAGAGTCGGATTATAGACTCGGGAAGGTAATGAAATTTATTTGTGAGAGATTAATTAATTTAGAGTCGGACCATAAACTCGGGAATGTACAGGCTAGTGCTACGGGTTTTTAGTACATGGTAAAGACGGAATTTATATTTTATATATATATATATATACACACACACAGTGTGGTGATAGTATATATATATATATATATGTGTGTGTGTACTTTGTGCGTGCTAATTAATATCAGGGACTAGATATTTATTTAAGTTATATACTCGAGTGCTATCAAGGGAGGTTATGCGATGAGGGTGAATCCCCTAGCTTGAGGAGTAGGGTGAGTATATACCCAGGTCAAAGCGTCCGGTATATGGGTGAAGGGTTTATCTCACTTTCAGGGAAGGAATATGACCACCTCCACTACGTTTATATTTTGGGCCAGGTTGGTGAGCGATTCCAACTTGGAGAACTAGGTTATGTGAGCACACCTAGTGATATAGCACTTTAGAGGGAATCATCCGGAGAGGGTATACTCGAAGGGATGGATATACATATGATATATGTGTGGATGTTTAGTAAAGGTACGTATATAATGGTATTAAATATTATATGCGGGTAATAATACAGTGTGCGATGTATTTGTTAATATAACTTGTGACACAATTATATGATATTATTTAAAAGCAATTAATTAAGTGAATTGGTGAGATAACTTATAACCCAAGGATAATAATACTCGGTTTAGAGTGAAAAGGCAAGGGAGGATTACATGGACTAGTTGGACGGGGTAGTACAACAAGGTGGGTTTAAGGTAATCGTTAGGTGTGCACATTAGTGGAGTGGTGAGTATGTCCTCAAGAGAGTGCGATACTAAGTTAAATATTGAGCGCATTCATATATTTTTAATTACTGCAGTTAATTCACTTGCTAAATATTTTCAAAATGTTTTGGGTTCTAACCCTTACTATAAAACTATTTTCAAAACCTTTTAGGTGTCCATCCACATGGATGCTAGGATTGATATTATATTCCAGGGACATGGGGTTGTGGCATATGTGGATGCTAGCAGGAGCTTGGATTAGACGTGTCATTGATTCCTTCCCAGAGTAGGAATCATTTATCCGTTTCAGTTTTATTTAGGGCTTGTCGCCCAGACTTTTCAGTACAATTTTCAGATTTATTTATTCAGATGTTGGATGTTTGTATTGGACTATTTACTTGGGTGGCCGATGGTTTATTCGTCATGTCACTTTATTATTTGTTAAGTTGATTTTATTCAGTGTGTGAATGTTTATATTTATTTTCGTATGTACTGTTTGGTTTAATTAATAAGAAAAAATTTGACACCAGCTTTTTGGAATACTTGGTGGTTGGTAAGTTTTAAAAAGGTTTTCACAATGATTCTAAGGATGAACCAACTGGGATTCCTGTTTTAATTTGGTATAGGACTGATCACCCTGTATTTTATTAGGCGGGGTGTCACATAAGGCAGTGTCACATTTATTTTGACATCAAGACACTTATGGATAAAGAGCAATGTTACTTGACCCTGGAGATGTTATCTTACGCTCTTGTAGTTGCTTATAGTAATCTCAAGCATTATTTTGAATCCCACTCAGTCACCGTTATCACTTCTTTCTCCCTCAAAGTTGTTATTCAAAAAACTGACCCTTTCGAACAATTATCAAAGTGGTCAATCAAGCTCGGAAGCTTCGATATTTACTTTCAGCCAATGATAGCAATTAAGGGGCAGATCTTAGCGAATTTTATAGCAGAATTCACTGAAGACAGGCATACCGATCAACAACTCATAGAATATCCATCAATCAAGGAAGCACAGTCAGAGGACTGGACCCCGCAAGATAATGGAGCCTTTACTTCCAAGGGAGAAGGAGTGGGGATTGTCCTAATAACCCCGGAGTAGACTATCATTATGCAAGGAATCAGGATAGGATTTGATGCTCCAACAATGCAGTCAAATAGGAAGCTCTAATAGTTTTCCTGCGCAAGGCCTAACTATTGGGGACAAAGCGACTCAATGTGTTCGACTATTCAAAGCTTGTATCAAACCAAGTGAGCGAAGATTTCAATGAGAAAGATGATAGGATGACAACCTACCTTGCTGTAGTTAACAAGCTCATGGAAATTTTTGATGAGGTCCACATCCAACAATTTCCTAGGAGGAAAAATAGTCATTTTGACACCTTAGCAGCCCTAAGCTCAGTAGTGGATTCTGATCTCAGAAGAACAATTAAAATAAAGTTCCACGCTCGACCCAGTATTGACAAAACGGTGGTCGCCGAGCAGATTCTCTCCATAGAGAAGGCTCCTAGATAGATGGACCCGATCATTACTTACCTACAAAATGAGACACTACAAGATGATAAGAAATTAGCTCACTATGTGAAGGTAAATGTTGCTCTACAAAAGCTCCTTTATCGGTCCGTACCTCCAGTGCGTCCACCCGCATGACACGTAGAAAGTCCTTTATGAGCTTCATAATGGTATTTATGGGAGTCACGTAGGAGGAAGATCCATCACATTTCAAACAATAAAAAAAGGCAATTGGTTTCCACATATACAGAATGATGCAAGTATCTATGTTCAGAAGTGAGAGAAATGCCAAAATTTCTCTCCTATAGTTCATTAACCAACTAATGATTTGATGTCTTTGAATAGTCCTTGGCCATTCGCACAATGGTGGTTGGACATTGAGGAACCACTACCCACCGCACTTGGGAATCTCAAGTATCTATTTGTTATTACAGACTACTTCACCAAGTGGGTAGAGGCAGAACCACTAGCCAACACTAGAGACGCCGACATGACAAGGTTTATCTGGAAAAGCGTTATAACATCTTTTGGGGTCCCAAGAGACATTGTCACCAATAATAATACACCATTCGAAAGTGGGTTTTTCTAGAACTTATGTGATGAACATGGCATCAAGCAACACTTTAGCTCAGTAACGTATCCCCAGAGCAACGGTTGGGCAGAGGCTTCCAAAAAAATGATGCTCAATAGCCTGAAGAAGAGTCTGAAAAGAGCAAAGGGTGCTTGGGTAAACGAGCTTCCCCATGTCCTCTGGGCCTAACATACTATGCCTAGAAGGCCGATTGAGGAAATAACCTTCGCACTCACATATGGAATGGAAGTTATCATCCCACTTAAAGATTATCTCGCTACCACGAGAACCAAGTTGGTTGATCAAGGTATTTAACGGTGATGCTTTGAACACTAAACTTGACCTAGAAGATGAGCTAAAAGAATAGGACATGCTTAAAATAGCCTCATACCAGTACCAACTGTCAAAGCAGTATAATAAAAAGGTCCATCCGAGGAAGTTCCAGGCAACAGATTACATCTTAAGGAAAGTCCTCAGCAGTGCTATAAGACCATCACGTGGAAAATTGGGACCAAGCTGGGAGGGACCATTCAAGGTGATCATGGACGATCTTCAAGGAGCTTATCACTTGAAAACACTGGAGGGCAAAGAGATACCAAGAGCACGGAATGCGGACATCCTCAAGAAGTTCCATTTTAATTCTTCTTCCTCTATTATAGCACATTTAGTTTATGCAAATTTATATTTTAGACTTATGTTGCTCATAAGTTAATACGTACTAAGTAAATTCCCATTTTACTCTCACTCCTGATTATCCCAGTTTCATAATATGTCTTGACTATCTCGGTATTATTCACTATTTCTAAGCAACAACTCCACTCTTGAACACTAAACAGGATTACATCTGGTTAAAGTAAGCTGCAAAGCTTATTTTAACCAAGGGATTTCCTTGGGACGAACAAAAAATATACTTGGTTATAGTAGGCTCCTCATCTTATTTCGTCCAAGAAATTTTCTTGGGCCGAACAAAATTCCACTTGATTATGATAAGTCATTCAAATTATTCCAATTAAAAAATTTCATCGCACCAAGCACGATTCAGATTAGTTATAGTACGCTACTAAGTTTATTTTAATTAATTAAGGGAATCCTCAAGTCTTTGTCATATCGAACACAAAGGACCTAACGAGTTACCCAGGCAACAATAAAATCCCTACTGGGGATCCTTAGGAGAAAATCCAACTTAGGTTGGTCGCCAACTACATTAGTCGATAAAAATCCTCAACGAGTGGATAGCCCATTAACCAAAGGCATTCTCGTCATCATCTTTCCTAGGCCCAAGGGAGTGTGACGACACGACCTAAAAGGTAAGGGAGATGGAATGATACATGCTAAGGCATATTGGACTGGATGAATTCTCAAATAGTTATTACTAACTCATTTAGTAGGCAAAAGCCCAAATTGATAAGCAATTAATAATAACTCATTTGGTTGGCAAAAACCTAAAATGATTAACAATAATTATCAAGTTCTCTCAGTTGAGACATACAAAAGCTATTATTAACTATATTTAGTAAGCAAGTTCCTAAAATACATAACAATTAATAATTAGACTTTATTCATTCGGCAAAGGCCTAAATTGATAATACAAAATACACATGGTGATAAGTACATGGCACAAGTATAAAAAATATATTACAAGGACACATACTATTCATGGTTGACAAGCTAAAAATTATGCTATTTTTGATCTCTGACCAAAGGGCATACCTCATCCTCACTACTAGGATCCACCTCGAAGTAATTGAGTAGCTAGTAAGGGATAGCATCTCGAGGGACCTGATAGAAAAAACTTTTCGGTATGTTTTTCATCGTTGTTTGAAAAGCTCTTCTAATCAAAATTCTTAAATTACCTACAAAATATAACAAACTTAAGTGTAGAGGTAAGTAAGGGTATCAATCCACATTAAGGGGGTAAGCTAGAGACAAACTCAATTGTAATTCAAATTTTATTTTCTTTTTGTGCTTTTTCACTTTTCTATTTTTTTTAATCTTTTCAAATATTAAAACAATTGGGTGAGGTGAGGTGAAATAATATTAAACTAAACTAAATGAGAGATGGCAACAACTAACTAAAAAGTGACTAAAATGGAAAATAAAGTCTAACACTAAAATAAGAGATAAAGTGAGGTAAATAAATGTGAGAACAATTAAGGAGTGGGATTACACCACAAATTTTAGCTATTTTAATTACTTAATTTAATTAATTGAATTTTCCCAAATTAATATCGAAATTACAAATCAACTCTCGTTGCAAATGTAATTTTAATAATAACCTTTTAGAAAATTAAGTTTAACCCCCCACAACTCTAGAAAATAGATCTACACTCCTTTTAATTAATCACCCACTAGGATCGATTTATCAAAAAATATGTAAATCTAGAAAATGAATTTTAGAGTTGAAATTCAAGGAATAATACCACACTTAAGATACCCCTATCTCTAGTTCGAATCTAAAATGGGTATTATAACTTAGAATTTCAATTTTCTTTCGAAAATCATTTACCCTCTCTTCAGGCATAAATTTAAGGGCGAGGGATCAAAATTAATATTCAAAGGGAATATTTAAGTAATCAAACTAATTAAATCAAAATAACATCAAATAAAGGTTCACCCCACTCATTGAAAGGGGATTTAGCCTAACATAATATCAAACATGATAATCAAATAATCAAAGGCTAATAAAAAAAAGTAGAAGAGAAGAACAATCAAACCAAATATCTTTGAGTGAAATTGGGCTCCAATCCTTGAATTTGCAATTTACATCCCTCCAATTTGTGTGATCAAACCAAAATTACATCAACAATTACACTCAAAAATGCATTCTCACTAATTTATTTATTGAATCTAAAATGAAAATTACAAAATAAAAATAAAAAGGATAGTGGTTGATTTCATAATGGACAATTAAATAATAAAAGAGATTTGCTAAAAATGCAAATCCTAACATTATAAAATTGTACATTAGAACTCATCCAAAAAAATAAATTCTAGATCATTACTTTATATTGAGATAATTACTAAAAATGCAAAATCTCAACATAAAGGAATGGGTTAGAATTTACCTCCCATAAGGCATGAATTCAACTACATCAATCTATTTTGAAATAATTGCTAAAAATGCAAAAATTCATTATAGAGGGGTGGGGTTGAATTTATCCTAGAGATAAATATCACTACACACCTCTATATTAAGATATTTGCTAAAAATGCAAATACTCAACATAGAGGGATGAAGATAATTTTATCACACAAGGCTTAAAAACTAATTTTGAGATCTTTATCAAAATAGTCTTCATCTTCTTTAAATAGTAGGCATGAAGCTAAGGGTAATTTGGGGAGTTGGCATGAGTGTGCATGAAAATGGTGAGAGGAGCATGGTGTGTGTGCACATGGGGTTGAGAGGTGTGAGGTTACACAAATCTGATTTGGGTGAGGCTATTTTAGACTTTGGTAAAAGACATGTGGGAAGTGGGGGTTAAAGGGTATATTGGGTAAAAGGAATTAAATGGTTTTATAACATGTGGGTTAAATGACTTGGTCTATTTTTGGTCTTTGTCTTTGGTTTGGTTTGTTAACAGGTCGTGGATTTATTTGGAGAAATGGGTAATGAGGACAAATGGACATGGGTTAGTGGTTTCGGGAAGATCCGGGTTGGTTTCGGGTTGGCTGGAGAAGGTGTCGCCGGCGACCGAGGTGGACGACGATTGGTGTTTAAGATCGCGGGTCAGACTGTTGGGTTCACCAGCGGGGGATAGTAGCGGGTACGTCGACGCCGGTCTCGATTTTTCCGGCCAGCGAGGAGGCAGCAGGTGGATCACAGGGGGGCTGCCGGGTTCGGACAGGTTGCGAGTTAGAGGGTCGGTTTTTTCGGTAGGGGATGACCGGAATGGGGCTGGTGGCGCCGCCGAGTTGGTGAGGCAGTTAAGGGGTTAAGGAATTATTAATGGAGTGTGGGATATTTTATTGGTGGTGTGAGAGGTGTTGTGTTGAATGGGTTTTTGGTTGAGTGTGGTTATGGAGGAGAGAGAAAAGAGGTTGAGGTTGAAGATGATGGAGGGAGGATTGTGTGTGTGGGGGTGTAGGAAATTAGGGTGTGAGTATGGGTTGAGTTTAGGAGTAAATGGTGTGTATGGGATATATAGGTGTGAGTGAGTTATGTGTGTGTTTAATTTGGATACCTAAAAATAATACTAACTAAAATAAAACTAATACAATTAAAAATAAAATAAAACTTAAACTAAACTAAAAAAAATAAAAATCAACTAAAATAAAAATGACACGATACGACAAACTATACAAACTCTAAAAAAATTACACACGACTAAAATAAAAACTAACAAATAAAAACAAAATGAAATAATAATAAACTCACTAAAAACTAAGAAAATAAAAGAAAATATAAAAACTAATACACGACGCCCTAAAAATAAAAAAATCCTAAAAATATGACATGACTCAATAAAATAAAATAATTAAATAAACCCTAAAAATAAAATGACACAAATAAAATAAAATGGGACAAACTAAACACGCACGGTTTGGGTAGGTTTAGGGTAGGCTAGGGTACGGGATAAGGGTAATTAGCTTCATATCTGCGCAATTGCTTTGAAATACACATTTGAGCACCGCAACGTGCATTCGGCCTACAAAATAGACAATAAAGCGCATAAGACCATTTTTATTACAAACGAGCGACTAAAATGCATCTATTCGGGGTATAAAATGAACATTTTTGGGTGCTTATTAGGACCCACTGCTCGTCCTTCTTAAAGGGAGGTCGACGATACGCTCGACAATCCACCTAGTACATATAATGCAATTGAGACTCCTTAGGTTCTTTTAGCACTTTAAGGGAGTTCATCCACCCATGCTTGTAGGCCACGTCATATGCCTCTTGTAACTACAGAGGGGCATTTCACTAGCCTTCATCATAACATGCTGCTTATGCAGCCTGAGGACTCAACTTGAAGAGATATTTTAGTTTCTTAAGGTCGGTCTGTTGCCCGACTACGATAATCTTCTTTATCTGAAGATCCTCCTCTAGGTCAAAGATCTTTTTCTTTACTTCATCGTTCTTGGCCTCAATTATTTCATCGACCTTGCCTACATCCTTACTTGCACCAAGCTGGGCCTTCAGGTCGGTTATCCCCCCTGTACAAAGGAGTCGATATCCTCCATGTCCTGAAGGTCATCCTTCAGTTTGGCAACGAGTTTAGATTGGTCCTTATATGCCATTTCTTTCACCTTCAAATCTTTACAATCCTTTATAAAGGCCCCAAGATCTTGCCCGCCTAAGCCTGGACCTAGTGTTTCTTCAAAGTTTGAGGTAGGAGAAGAAATTTCCTCAACAATAATAAGCTACAAGCAATAATGCAAACAACGAGCATGAAGAATATCAGTTACAAGAAAAATCTTCTTTTATTGATAACAATAGGGAGGCAGGAGCCAGTAAAAAAGAAAAGTACCACACTTGAATAAAATAAAGAAAAAATCTAAATCTATAGGGCTTCACACTTTCACCTGTTTAGAGGACTTCGGCTCCTTTCCATTGTCAGAAGTCGTGTTCATTTGGTTAGTAGTTGTCTCGACCTCGCCTGATGTCCCTTCAACTTGGTGGACATGCTATCCAGTAGAAGGCTCCTCCTCAGCAATTAGAGAAGGGACCGATGGATGTTTCTTGAACAGTTTTGATTTAAGAAGGACCCTCTTACCTTCAAGTCTTAGTTCCATCCCTTCTTGAAAGATACCTCTGGGGCATATGCGATATGGATCTCAGCATCATCAGACGTTATATTCCAACCTTTAGAGTAACTGCTATACTTGATCCCAGGGACCTCGCCCTTTAACTTTTGGACCCTCTCGGCTAGACTGTTCTTATCCCTAGCCAACTTCTCTTTCTCTATAGCTATAAGGTTGTTGCCATCTTCAATGCAGCTAAGGACTTCATAAAAGCCTCCTACTCTAGCTTGAAGGTCTTTTGAGAATCAAAAAAGTTTTTCTAGGACTTCTTCAGAGCTTCATTTAACTCTTGGTTCTTCTTGGATTAGTCATCGTGATCGTTCAGAAGAGTAATAAAGTATGCTATAAATGTAAACGAATAAATAGAAGTTAATATGGGAAAGCAAAACACTTCAAGATAACAAACAGGGAAGAAAAACCACTTACCAGAGTGAGTGCTTATATAAACATATAGGCCAGCTTGTCAGAACCCAACATTGATGAACGCTCTTAGTCGACAGTGAGAACTGCCCCCTTCAGCATACTAGGAGCAAGGGTCAAGTTATTAGCCATGCTATCCCCCTGAGCAGTAATAGAGACAACGACGGGAAGACTTTGCAGAGGCCTCAATGGGATTTTCTTTTTCCTCTCTTCTTCTCCCCTACTCTCCTCCTATCTTTTTGCCTCCTCTTCTCCCGTTTTCTCCTCTCCCTCCTCATTATTGGTTCCTGAGATGGAACCACCAGTTTGGGGGGAGTGACCCTCAGACTTTATAGGGACTTGAACCTATCGAATAGCAGGACCTGATTATTATCATTCTCGTTCCCCAGCAGTAATCTCCTCTCGGGGAACCATGTTTTCTTCTTCTTATTCTTCTACCTCTATCTTCCCAGATGAATTAGAGGTTTCCTCTTCTGAAAGATCGATAACAGGGATCTTTTCTACCAATCGAGTAACAAAAGTAGAGGTAGTATTGATATACTCTAGAAGGTAGGCAGCTGAACTAGAATGTTCACCGTTAGATAACTTTCCCCTAATCTTCCAAGCCTTAAAGAGATCAACAAGTCTTAAGTCTCTAAGAGAAGGTTATTTGTTCTTAGCATGAGCTGCATAAAAATGGAAGGAGCATATATCAGAAGATAGAACAAATAACAAAAGGCCAAAATATAACAATTATCAAAAGGGAAACAGATAATGACCTATGTGGTCCGCCCCCTAGTCAGGGCATAAGGGTCCCATATACCTTTCTCCCTTGGTTAGGGTAGGATATTATTAATTCTTGGCAAAAAACCCTGATCCCAATAACCTTTATAAGAATTGGGCAAGTTCACAACCAGAATCCTGTCGGCCTTTTTCGCCTTCAGATACAAAACACCATCAGTGGTGTGCGACCAAACATAGTAGTACCAAATTTCCGGGACCCCCAAATTGGTCCCATACATTTCATTGATCCTATGTACCCCATTCACTATTTTCTAAGTGTTTGGGGCACATTGAGCAGGGACGACCTCAAAATAGTTGAATAATTGCAAAAATAAATGTTTAGGGGGAAAGGTTAAAGCCCACTGAAACACGAGTAATGTGTGAATCCAGGGCATTTCATCCATGTCCCAGATGTCCCTGGGTATGGGGGCACAGTCGATCTTCATTTACTCAGGATAATTATACATTTAGTCTTACCATTAAAGAAAGAGTTTCAAATCGTAAAGAAAATTAATGAAAATGGTGAAGAAAGGAAGTAGGGTTGAGGAACATACAAGGAAAAATGGTTCAAGGAAAACTCTGAGTGTATGGAGAACAAGAAGGAGGGATTAAAGATAAGTTCGCAGAGAAGAAACACTTCGGACACAAAGTGATGGTTGCTTGCAGATGAACTGTGTTTCCACCTCATGCAAATGATAAGAAACAGTTCCGAAGAAAGATTTCAGCACTTAGACTTCTGCTCAGACTAGCACACCCCATCATTTCGAGGATATTACAAGTTTACCTTCAAATTATCCCGGATGAGCATACCGTCAACAGTTTAGGGGTTTTACAGAAATGCCATGCCGATTTTCAATAGTTATAGGTTATGGGATTAGAACATAAAATATGTTGGCCCATTGACGAGGCATAAAGTTCATATTTAAAACATGTCGTTGGGTGTTTATGCCCTATTAAAAAAGATACCACAACTTGGCACACTAAAAGTGGAAGTGTAGTGGCAAACATGGATCGAATCCATAGGGAGTGGTATTTAGGATTAAATTTTCTTAACACTTAGAAAAGAGGGAAAAGAAAAGATTACATGGTGTTAAAGAGGAAAACGAAAAGAAAAAGGCCACACTAATTAAAACTAAACAAATATAATAAAATGAGATTAGGATCACATCCCCACCATGGGCTAAATAACGCGTAAAAAGGATTTTGGTTCGAAAACATTTAGCTGAGCATATTCAATTGATTATAAACATCAAACATGAATAAATTAATCCAATAATGAAAGATTAAACGTTCGATCGAATATGATCACAAATGGATTAATTTCAAAATATCGCTATAAACACTAACGTTCCGTGACAAACAAAGTTAAATGCCTAATATTCCAAATTTAATACACAAGGTTTCAATTAAATGCATTTTGTAACAACCCGCCTAATAAGATACCGGGCGATCACTCCAATATAAATTAAAACAGGAGTCTCATATGGATCATTCTTAGCATCACTGTCGAAAATCCATTTAATTACTAATATCCTATTAGGTGGCCGTTAAAAACTTTTATTTAACTACTCTTTTTAACGATTAAATTACAACATCCACAATTAAATGCGTAATGAACTGAAATGAAAATGAAAGGAACTAAAATAACCGAACACTCGGTCCAAATATACAACCATATCGAATGCTGTACTGAAAGAATAAATAAATGCAATTGAGCCATTGGCTCGAAAGTTTATACAATATCTCCTATCTAGAGTACAAGGAAGGAAATGTCTACCGATAACCTGCAAGCATCCACAGCTGCTGCAGCAGACGTCTGACTCGAAAGAATTTCCATCCAGGCGTCCCTGTGTCTGGACACGTATGTATATATATAATATAACAAGAAAGGAGGAGTAGATAAACGGGTCAGAGCCCCGAATTTTGAAAATATTTTGCAAGTGCATAAATGCCTTATTTTTAGAAAAATAGTTTTATCTCATATTTAAGTTTGGTATCGCACTCCCATGAGATACCCCTCACCTCTCCGCTAATAGTGCACTCCTAACGCATCTATCTAGAACATTCTAGTCAAGCTACCCTGCTAAACTAGTCTATCACCCGACCACTATCTACCCTAGATAGTCCAAGTAATGTACTAAGGGCTAAGCTTCACCCCAGTCTCAGCGCTATGCCATGTTCGTGCGTGGGGTGTCTCGCAAAGCAAAATCCAAACAAGGAACCCCCCTCGATACACTACTACGCGGCACGGTCGATCGTCGAGATCTGCTAGTCCCTCAGTACAGAAAGATATATATAAATATATATACCATAAGAATTAATAATATAAGAGCACTAAGGATTAAACTTCTCCCCAGTCTCAACACACTGCCATATTCGTGCGTGGGGTGTCTCGCGAAGCGAAATCCAAACAAGGAACCCCCCCGATACACTACTATGCGGCAAGGTCGATCATTGGGATCCATTAGATCCTCGGTACTCGATTCATCCATATATACATATTCATACTATAATATATATCCGGATCTATCTCCCGGACTGAGGATTTATATACAAGTATTTATCAATACTTTTCATTTTCTCAAAACTTTCCATTTCCCTTTTTATACTCAGGAAATGTAAATATAAAAGCCAATTCATTATCATGAATTGCTTTACCAAATCATATACTTTTTAAAAGCCAGTTTTATTATCATAAAAATGCTTTTCCTTTATATGTCATCCCATTTCCCTTTTTATACTCAGGAAATGTACCCAAAGCCATTTTCATTATCATGAAAATGGTTTGATCATATCATATGCTTCCACATCCCTTCTTCCATCCCGGAGTGTTACCGAAGCTAAACCTTTATCCCATTTCCCTTTTTTATATTCAGGAAATGTAAATATAAAGCCAATCCATTATCATGAATTGCTTTAACAAATCTAAGACCGTCCCTCCGGGTATCCCCACTGGACGCGCCCCTAAATGGCTATCATCTTCCAGGGCCTCCAAGACAACCTGGGAACCTAACAACGTCGGGAAGCGGCCATGTGCCTGCAAGATAGTCAAGACCACACCCGGAATCTCCTAACCAGCGCAGAAAAATATATATATCAACAAACGCTCACATGGCCTAGGGACTATATCCAACCTGCTCAACGGCCAGGAAGGCTTCACCACAACGCGCGCAACTTCCCTTATGATAGCGATTTAGGGAGGTGTGTAACCATAATCCATAATTTATCAATTATGAAAAACATTTATCTTTCCATTTTGAAAATATTCATTTTTATATATTTTCAAAATCATTTCCATCATAACATATATATATACCTAAATCACACAGTATATACATATCCTATATATTCTTCCTAGAATGTATATAAACAGCCATAGTGGCCTATAGCATCTAGCGATGACCACAAATCCCAAGGATTCTCTCAAAGAATCATAATCATGCTTTCATATAAGTATGATACTAAATCCAAAGTATTTCCTTACTTTAATAAATAATACATACTTAAATCCCATCTACGGATTCATTTGGATATCTCCAATTATACTAATTCACTCTAAGTGAATACACACATATATAAACTCCCAATTCCTCAAGTCCTTTAGGACATAACCCTCCATAAATTTCTAATTTGGAAGGCCTTTAAACATAAACTCAAAAAGGAGAAATAATCCTAATCTCCAAAATCTTGGGCTGAAAACAGGGCACCGGTCGACCGGTCCTAGATCCCCGGTCGACCGCGGGTTGTAAATAAGCCTACGAAACAAAGCAGTAGGCCCTTTCTCCTTGACGCGGTCGACCGGTCATAGGGGCGCGGTCGACCGGTCACACCAGGTATCCCAAATTAAAATCCCTCAATTTCTTTTATCCAACAACCCAAATTCATTTTCGGGGTTTCTAAACTACCCCAAAAATTATCCCGAACATCTACGACATTAAATCTAGCCGTAATTTTTCCAATTCCCGATTTGATTTCCGAGTTGGAAATTCCAACCCGGAGCTGCCATCTTGTAAAAATCATATCAAATCGTAGAAAAATCAGAAAAATACACGGTCGGCGCCCACGCGACCGTATCGAAAAGATCTACAACTTTCGTGTTTTGGCCGAAAGCTAAATCAATTCTTTTCCTGGCCAAAAGTGCCCCCTAAGGTGACGGGTTACTATTCATCGTCCCTTCCGAGACGATTTCGGCCATTAAAGCTTCTCCCAAGCTTTTGTCGCCTCACCCAACGTCCTACAACCTCAACCAACTACAAATACACTTATAACACGGGTTCTAAACATCCTAGAACCCGGAATCACCAATTAATTTGGATTAAAACCCTAGTTCTACAAAATTGAAATATTATTGGGGTTTAATTGTTTTAACTCCCAAAAACCCGTTTTATCCACGATAACCCACCCCAAAACCATTAGGGTTTGTTTATACCAAACTACGGTATGAGATATTTATGCAAAAAGATAAATAAAGCAAGTAAACACTTGCCTCGTGGATAAAATCCGACGACCTCGAGTCGAATCCGGCGGAGTTTGGCCCGAATCTCCATTTCTCCCCTCTTTTCTCCTTCCTCTCTCTCTTCTCTCTATTTTCTCTTCTTTCTTTCTCTTTCTCTCCCTCTTTTTATAAGAGAAAAGGGTTTTAAATCCTTAAAACCCTAAAACGACTCGTTTACCCAATTACGAGTTACTTTTACCTCTAAAATTACCCGGAACTCAATTTCGACAATCGGATACTCTTTTTCGACTATCTCGGACATTCCGAGACTCGTGGCGCAGTCGAAATTTCCATCCGAGGTACTTGACCGCAAATCACTATTCCAACCCAAAATAAATAAATGCGGGTTTTTTACTCAAAATCTTACCTCTTTTGTCGCAATACTCCACGGCGACATATAATTAAATTATTTCGACCTATACAGTCCCAAAATAATTTATAACATCTTTCGAAAATTATTAAATCCTCGAAAATCCCAAAAATTACTATTTCGAGAAATTCTCCAAATTGCCAATTTATATTTAATTAGGGAATTTAATTGTCTCCAAAAAGGACGGGTTGTTACACATTTGTACCCAAAAACTAAATTTCAAAGATCAACACTCATTAATGGTGAAAATGTGACCACGACCCTTAAATTAGCTACTACACATAATTAAAACGAGTAAATAAAACTAATTAACTAAGGAAAGCAAGAATTAACAAACAAAAACTAATTAATAAAGCAAGAAAAGTAATTAACAAACAAGAAAATAAGGAAATAAACCATGCATTAAAGGAAGATGATGATGAATAGTAAAGTATACTTACAAAGTGGGTATGGACCACAAGAGAGGAGAGGGAATGCTCCCAACAAAAACCCCCAATCTAATCTAAAAATCGATCTAAGAAGTGTAAAAATGATGTCACCACTTAACACAATGTTTACATATAAATGCCCAACCATAAACCCACCTAAAAATACAAATTTGTGAAATTTTACTGTAGCTGAATCGATTCGAAAAAATTCCGAATCGATTCTCCTTGACAGTGTTGATTCTTCAGCTTGGATCAACAATACAAAAAATGCCGTAACTTCTTCGTTATAACTCGGAATCAGATGCGGTTGGAAGCTATGCGAAGCTAACTTCGAGGGATAATTTCCAAGAATACATTGGATTAAAAACAAAAATGATGAAACGAATAAAATACCCTTGAATGTGACCTTAAATGTGCTTTTGAAGACGAAACCTTCCTAAAAATGCCATAACTTCTTCATTATAAATCAAAATCATGCACCGTCAGTGGCCACGCGAAGAGAACTCAATGAGATATAAATTCTATGAGGAACTCAGGAACAAAACCCGAGTGCTGAAATTACTAAAATGCCACTGAAGATGCAATAGTCAACGAATTTTTTTTGAAAACCGACCAAACTTCATGCTAAGCAATTTGATACCTATAAAAGGTTAATTATATCTCGCAAATAAATATAAGAATTCAAAATAGAGGTTGTATAATTAATGAGCATAAATATATGAATTAAAGTACCCGAGGGTGCTAAAATGCATAAGTATAAAGGGTGAATAAATGCAATATTCATGCCAAATCACACCCCCTAACTTATACATTGCTAGTCCCTAGTAATGATATACGAAGAAACAAGACTACAAGTAACCCATAAGAGAGGAGATATGTATAAAGGGGATAAAAGCCACTTTCGCTGGCAAAACGATTGCATTTATCATATGCAATAAGCCGTTAAACCCCTTGGTTACTCTAGTGGAGGAGTTTTGTCTCGTGATGGTTTTCAGGGATGAAACCCACAAACATCGTAGTTTCCTCAAATAGATGCTCAATCTACCATATAAGATAAGCTCAACAATACAAAAAATATTTCAAACACATTATTAGCATAGTGAAAGAATTCACTCAAAAGTTCATTGTTATTAACATTATATAACAAACTTCATAGAATTAAAACCTTAAAAGTGGGAGGGGAGCGAGCACATGCAAAGTATGATTTGACAAAAACTTATATAAATTGGATAATAAACATTAAAGCATGCATAAATCAATCCTCACCGGATATTACACTTAATAATTGAAATCACTATGTATAGGAGATAATATATGGGACATGCGGGCATAAAGAGTAAATGTAAATGGAAACTAGGCCGCGCACATGTCACTATTGAAGAGAGCTATATAGAAAATAAAAACTTGTAATATCAACGAAAGTTCTTGGATCACTCTCAATGATTTCTTCCTAAAAAAGGGTGGAGGTGAAAAATAAATTTCGACCTCAATCGAGCTTTTTGAAGAAGAAATCATCTCATTGAGTTGGACATTTTTTTTGTCCAATCTCCATAAATCTCTAATTCATCGATCAATTACTTATTCCCACTTTGCAAAGTTTGTTCCGAAGATAATGAGTGATTACCTAAAAATTCTTGATTTTCACGTTCAATTATTTCATTTTCAAGAATTTTGAAGCATTCACGCATAGAATTAGGAGTGTAACTTTGAGAACTATTTCCATAATAATTAAAGCCATCAAAAGAGTTAGTGTGAGGCATTTCAAAGTGGGCAATTCAAAAACGTGACAAGTACCAAAATTTCATGTTTCTCGAAACAATTTAGTATAAGTCAAAAGAAAGAAAAAAAAGGGTATACAATATACACAAAAAGTAGTAAAACACTAAAATCCTAAAATGAACCGCTTCCCGACAATGGCGCCATTTTTGATGTGGGGTGAACTGTGTGTTCGTATAAGGACACTGTCGTTGTTTTTAGTTCACCATCTTAATGCAAAAACCGAAACTATGACTACACTCGATAAGGGAGTATAGCGGCCATTCTAGGTATCAAGAATCCACAGGGAATGTTTGACAAATTGTAACAAATTTATTACTACAAGAATAAAAGTGTAAAAGGTGATATTGTGGTTTAAGAGATATAAGATAAGTTAATTTCTAATTAAGACTAAACAAGAATGAAAAACGGGAATGGTGTCACATCCTCACCATGGGCTAAACAATACATAATTAGGATTTCAGTTCGAAAATATTTACTCGAGCATAATCAATTAATTATAAACATCACACATGAAGGAATTTAATCCAAAGAAGCGATATAAAACATTTAACCGACAATGGTTACATGCAGTTTAAATTTAGAATTTTGCAATAAACACTAACGTTGCTTGACAAAGAAAGTTAAACTCATAATATTTCAAATTTAATACACGCAGTTTCAATTAAATGCAATTTTACTTAAAACCTACCTTTTAGAGCTTAACATCCATCAATGGAAGAAATGTGACCCAACCCCTTAAACTAGTTACTACACATGGTTAGAACAACAAATAAAACTAATTAACCAATGAAAATAAGAAATAAACTAACTATAAAACAAGTAATTTAACTAATCAAAGCTTAAAAAATAAAAAATGAACTTAGATTAAATGGAAGAGACAATGAAAGGTACTTACAAGACCCAAATGGGTGCAAACCCTAGGACATGGATGCTCCACCCAAAGTCACCCCTCTCTAACCTAAAAACTAACCTAAAACGATTTAAAATGACTTCTTACACTTGAAATAATAGTTTTATACAAATACGCCACCAAAAACCCACTTAAAAATTGAGATTTGCGTACTTTTATTATAGCCGAATCGATTCGGCAAATTTCCAAATCAATTTGGCCCTGAGAGCGCTGATTCTACTTTGATCCAATTCTGGGCACGTCGCACGAAAATGGCTATAACTTCTTCATACGGTATCAGAATGATGCGTGGTGAAAACCAACGAGATGATAATTCAATCCTCTACACGATTCTACTTTGAAACAGTCCAAATTATGCGGTATTAAATCACCAAAATTCCCTTGAAATATAAGAAAATACTAAAACCTTAAGAAAGCGAGCATAACTTCCTCTTTTGAGGTCATAATTACGCACGATTAGTGGTCCTCCAAAGATAATTTGATGATATACACGTTGGTAACTTTATTACATACAAAATAGGGAGTTTGGAAAGACCAAAATTCCCTTGAAGTTTCCTTTTGCGATGAAATAATCCCGAAATACAACCAAACTTCACGCTAAGCACTTTAATACCTACAAAAGCTCAATTATACCTCACAAAATATATAAACATATATAAAAGAGGTTTTCTAGTTAATGAGAATAAATATAGTAATTAAGATACCCGAGGGGGCTAAAATGCATAAGTAAAAGGGGAAAATAAATGCAATATTCGAGATGAATCACCCATCATCTCAACCTAAAGATTTTAGGAGTAATTGTGGGGGCTATTTTATGGTTGAAGCCCAATCGTGCAGTCGATATGCCCAGTACACAAAGTGGATTGTCCAACCCAATTAAAACATTAGATTTCTGACCGTGGAATTAACACATGCTTAAATACATCACAATATGCTCAAATTGGTTACCAATATTCTCGGGAAGATATTCAGGGACACTTACGAGAAATATACAAGATGGATGAATTACTTGCACAGTTCAACCACTTAATTACCACTATAAATGTAAACCCTAACCCTAGGGCAAAGGGGGGATGTAATTTTAATTATTTGAGAGAAACTAATCAAGAACGGTAATCTCTTTATGGATGTAGGCACATTGTTGAACCACGTACATCTTATGTTGTGTGTGGTCATCTTTACTTTTTGCATTCATATACTTTCTGTGATTGTTTATTGTGATAATTTTATACTCACACACACGCACACACACACACACACACACACACACACACACACACACACACACACACATATATATATATATATATATATATATATATATATATATATATATATATATATATATATATATATATATATATATATATATATATATATATATATATATATGTGTGTGTGTGTGTGTGTGTGTGTGTGGTACTTGTTTGGAAGCTTTTCTAATATTTGTACCTGTAAATAAACCTGAAGTTTTGATACATTAGTTATGAACCATAAATTCTAACTTTAATTTATCAATTTTTCTCCTTTAAATATACATTCTAATATTTGATCTGTATAGTTTAGGCATTTTTTGTACTTAAAGCATAATGATTAAATTCTAATTTGTGACAATTCAAAGTAATCATAATGCATGATTTTTAGACAAATATTTCTTTGGATTATTTTTAATAAATAGTCTACATCCTCAAATATGAAATTATTTTTGAGAACATTAAGTATTCAAAGATTCGTTGTTACAAAACTTAAAAGTTTTTTTATTCATCCCATTATTTGAATATCTGATAATTATTTTGTATGAAATTTTTAAATACTTCCATTTGTTTAAGTTTGGTCACCAAAGATCGTAACATAAATTATTATTGTTCATATATATATATATATATATATATGGACTGACACACACCTTACAATCTTTATTGAATCTTGTAATTGATAACTGTAAAATGTTATTATATACTGATATTTGTCTAGTTGACAATGAACAACTCATATTATTCTGAAAACAAAAAAAAATTTAGACTTGGTATATAACATAATAAAAGGTTCAACCATTATCGAACCTAACTCTTCAGAAGAGCCTTGTGATGTTGTTATATGGTACCCCTTCATTCATAAGTGATGAGTTATACGAAATCAATTCTTGAAGAAATTCTCTTCGTTTTATGGGCATCAGAATATATGGGTGCCATAGTAATAATAATGAAAAGTAATTTTTCACTACATCTAGTATTGAAAGACATAAGCTTACATTAGTAAAACCCTCATTTATTTATTCATGTAGTTATACTATATAATATTTATGGTTGTAAGAAATGCATATTGGCATGAGCCTGAAGCTCCATAGTTTAATTAACCATGGACAAATATAGTTTTTATTGTATATTTTTAAAAATTTTATTATTGATGAGACAATCTTCATGTTGCTTAGGGGTAGGATATAACGTACCTGAAGTACAACTTTTTCCTTAAGAACGGTTGATTCTTCAAGAACAATGAGAATTATCATGGAATACTTCCACTTTGTTTTATCTAATCCCTCGTATCGCTCAATGAGAAAATGAAGTGAATAATGATATTACATCATCAAATCAGATGTAGTCACATGGGCTACAAGCAAATGTGCTTGACAAAATCATTGTCCTATTTGGACAAAAATAAATTTGGAAACAAATAAAATTACTGCAGGATAGAAGCGTGGCAAACCTATAGGTCCTAACTACTTCACTCCCCTGAAGTGATGGTAAAATAAAATCATGCCTAAATAAAGCTCCAGAAGAGGTTATACATAATGCTCTAGAAGAGGTTATGAACAAAAGATTCACTTTCTTTAAAAGCCAAGAAGATGCTATACATAATGATCTAGAAGAGGTAATGAACAATAATATCCACTCTCTCTAAAACCCCAAAAGAGGTTATTGTCTATGAAAAGACACAAGTCCCTAAAGTGACTATAAAACCTCAGAAGTTGGCAAAGGTACCTAATATTAAATGACATCTCTATATTTTATATATATGCAAGAGAAAAGTGCGATCGCCAAAGATGATCATCGATGACATAATTATATATGTTGTAACTACACAAATAAAAGGACAATGGCAACAAAAATCCATGTACTATACATAAATTTCGACAAAGAATAGTCTCTTAATATACGTGGCGTACTTGGACCTATAGTAGAAACTACAAAAGATGTTAATCTCAAAGATTACGAATGGGTGTTTATAAGAATGCGAAGTGTTAAAACTCTCAAAAAATACATAATATATGTAAAAAAAAAATTCTTAAAGAAACTAAAATTGATTATATAGGAACATACTATCCCGTTTCGGTTGTAAATACTTTTCTAACATCTAACTAACTTAGCAGTTTTTTAAAATATATTATATGAGATTCATGAATACTATAATTGTTTATATATACGGGATTTAGACAAAAATACATATAAAAATCCTACAAGGATTCTCTTTGCTAGAATAAAAGATGAGTAAATGTACTAAAACGTTCATCGTATAGTAGGGAATCCAAATGGATATCGGTGCAATCGTCTTAGTAAATATTTGGCTTAGAAAGGGTATGAAAACAATCATATATGCAAATGTGCTATTAGAAAATATTTTTAAATGGATGTGCTCCTGAAGAGCTCAATTGAAATGAAAAATATCCAAATGAGGAATTAAAAAATGAATGACCTTGGGGTAATTAGTTATTGCCTCGACCTATAGATCGAGCACAATTTATGTTAAACTCAAATCCATTAGTCAAATGGATTGAAAAGTCCTGTAATTCTTTAACATATATTAAGAATACAATTATAGTATACCCATGGTCTCTAGTATTTGGATATTAAATTATCCACATCATCATACAGATAATGGAAGACATAAATTCCCTCCCGAAGTATCATATGTGCATGCTATTATAATAGTTGGTCCAAAAGTTCCATACTTGTACGTTAGTATATTGTTATACATGACATAGTGCATGTTACTGGATATTACAATTGCAGTTAATAACTTGGTAAGAAATGATTATCATTTACTTGTAAAGCATGAGACTAATATCAACATTATGTGATACACTTATGGAATTATTGGTGTAATACTTTTTTAATCTAACAAACCACGTCAAGTTATAAACGTACATGTGGATTATTTCCATGATCCTCACAAGGAACAATCAAAGAAATTATGACTTGCCTCAAATGACATATGGTCATACTACTACTTATGAAGGAAATGGTGCTTGTATAGCTCAAACTCAAAGAGGATATATAGAGTGATATATTATTAACACATTTAAGTTTGTCTACGTACATGAACTCAAGAAGAGTTATGCAACACATAAACTCCAGAATTGATCCTATAAAGTGACATGTTCATTCCTCTTCACCCAAGTCTTATGAAAGTCATGCTTTTGATGAAACAACTATTTATAAATCAAAGATATGAAGAAACTCTTTCCTTTTAAATTCTCTTTGTGTTCCCTTTTCTTTTACAACAAGGATTAATGTATTTATCTTTTTAATACTCCATGCTTTCTTGACACACGAGCATCTTCAATTGTAAAGTAAATTTTGTGGTGTCAATCTTATATCCAAAGCGATTTTTTACACAACTCGAATTTTCTCTTGGATGACTACTTCAAAAGTTCTCGTGTAGAAATTATAGCATAAAGTCGAAAAAATAACATACAAACATGTGTAATGAATAAAAATGTATTGATAACATCCCATAAAATAAATAAATAAAAAGATAGAGAATGAGTGTGTTTGATAAAAGTGAAGTTGTTTAGAAAGAATGCAAGTAAAAGGGGCGGGGGGGGGGGGGGGGGGGGGAGGGATTTATTATGTCGATGCATATATTGGGTATGAAAATACACATTATTTTTACACATTGTTGATTTATCCATGTGACTTGACATACTATTGGAGCACATTTTTTTATATGTACATAGAGAAGTACATTCTATATAAAATGATGGGTTAATTACACTTTTCCTCCATGAACATTATTTAATTTTTCACTTTGCCCCTCGAGCTTTTAGTTTCTGTAGTTACCCCCCTCCACTTTAAAAAATGCTTCAACTTACCCCTTACCGTTAGCACCGCTAACTTTTGGATGAAAAAGTGGTCATGTGACATGCACATAAGCAAAAATAATGGTATTTTTGTCCATTCTTAACCAGAGGGACAATTTTAATTTTTTTATATCATATAAATACAAAGAATCATTAGAAAGAAATTCAAAAAATACTGAAAAATTATTTAAAAATTTTAAAAATAAAATATATATGTTTAAAATTATGAGCTAGTATAGAAAAATAAGTTAAATACTATGAAAAATACTAAAATATCAAGAACATATTGAAATTAAATTGATAAATTATAGAAAAATGTATTATGAAAAATATATTTGAAAAACAAGAAATGAAAAAATATTTAAAAATATATAATTTAAAAAAAATATTTGATAGAAAAAACATATTTCCAAAAAAAAATTTAATAAATTAATAGAGTTCCGATTAAAAAAGATATTTTTAATAAAGGACTAAAAATGTTTCTAATAAAAAGTAAAAACAATTTTGCAATAAAAAAAAAACATATTTCCAATTTAAAAGAAAACATGTTTTCCAACATCAAAAGAAATTGTTTTTTTGGCAAAACAAAATGTTTTCCTAAATTAAAATAAAGTTTTTTTGAGTATTTTTTTTTTATTTTTTAGCAAGAAAAAATCCATGAGGATCGGACTATAAAAACATCAAATTTAATAAGAAAATAATCTAAAAAACCAATCGATGTATAAAAAAATGATTTCTTCGCAAAAAAATAAAATAATTTCCATCAGAATTTGAAAAAAAAATACTCCGATTTCACTTAAAACCAACAAAAAATACAAAAACATAATTATTTTTAAAACCATCAAATCTACACCCCTGCCTCTCCCAATCTGTAAACCGTACCTATTTCCCTCTCTCTTTCATCTCATCCACACAAACCTTGTTTTCCTACCCAAGCTATCTCCCCTAAAACCTCTCTTTTCATCTCAAAACCTAAACATTAAAAGTCCCAATATGTCTAAAATTTTACCTCCCAATATCTTGTTTTATAAACCCAAAATCACTTAAATCTTCCAATATCTCTGAATTTACACTTGCGACAGAAGGCCCCCAACCACAGTAACCACCACCAGCTAAAACGCCACCATCAATCGCCTAAACCCCAAACTCTAAAATAAAATAAAATAAGAGATTCAAATGTGATATGCTTGTGTATGCATTTGTTTGTGTATGTTTTCGAATCCGTGTGTATGTTTGCATGTGGGTGTGTCTGTGCATGTTTGTGTTAGTTAGAGAGATGGAGATGAAGAGAGAAGAGAGAAAAGTGAGAGGTGGGCAACCATGGATACATGTGAAAGATAGAGAGAGAAAGCGAGAATAGTAAATATTACAGGGGTTCTATTTAAAATTTAAAATTCAAAAAGACACAAATACCTCGTGAAAAAATCATATGGGGTTCGCATGCCACTTTTCTATTAAAAAGTAAATAGTTTTAATGGCAGGCGGTAACTTGAAGCCGTTTCAAAAGTTGAGGGCAGTAACTAATGAAAATGAAAGTTCAGGGGGGAGTAAAAATGGGGTAAATCTTAGGAGAAGTGTAATTAACCCTAAAATGATTAGTTACACAATCATTAGAGATACCGTAACTATCACTTTGCGCACATGATAATTATTTTGCACAATATAACTATATATCACATAGAAGCTACTATATATGTTTGTATAATTATATTATTGTGATATAATTGTCTAGCATAATTAAATTAAAGTAATATAACATATATGACCATATGTTTACCAACCATGTTAAGGGTCCATATCAAAAGTTTCTATTTTCATTTGTTTTATTAAAGTGAATTGAAAATATGAGACTTCATATTGTAAATCAAATTTATTTTGCATTTTGTGTTCTAATTATGCATGATTGCATTTTTATCAGTACAAAGGCCCAAGACCCTAAATAATATCAACATCCTTGATTTCCTTAAACGTAGACAAATAAATAGCTTCAAAAAGACCTCCTGCAAAAACATCATTCATGTTGAATGTAATACAAATCTAAATTTTATTAGTATGATTTGTATAGTTGAATATTGGTTGTGTGGAAAAACTACTATCATAAAAGCAACATCTCCATCAAAAGAACCACGATTTATGAAGTGGTCTCTAGAACTTATTCACAACATATTTAAGAAAAATGAAGGCTGAATTAGACTTATTCTAAAGGAATAGGTACCTAATATTTAACATTCAAATTGTTAAATTTTACTTCACATTGCTTCTTTGCATTGTGGTTTAGCAATGCTATTTTGCAATGGAATAGATAAAAGATATGAATATGAATTATGTAGTTGAAAAGGAAGAAATCCAAGCATGTTTAGGCTGATGTTTAGGTTTAATCTAATAATCTTAGCTCATTTTTCCAGTTTGAATTTTAACATTAAAATTGAGATATGTGATTTCTCAGTGCTATTTCTCATTGTTTTTTTTTTCAGTGTGATTTCACAAGTATATTTTATAGTATGATTTTTTGCAGTGATTTTTCGAATCAAGTAAAATAATTTAATTTGAATTATGCAGTTAAAGTAGAAAAAATCCAAGACTGAAAATTATGTAGGGGTGGAGGGTGAAGAAGAGGTTGAAGTTGAGGCTGAAAATAAAAATCATGACGAGGGAAGAAATGATGGTTGATGATAAGAGATATTGAACAAAAGTCGTTCTCAAGCATCGTATCAAGTATAGAGTAAAAGTAAAGCAGACAATAAGGGGGAAAACACAAGATATAGAGTGGTTCCGCTATAAAAACTTTCCCGTATGAACTTTGTTACCATACTCGCATTGTACGAGTTATACAATACAATATGATTAGGCCTAAAGAGGCATATAAGTAATAGAGGAGAAGATAGTACATGAGTATAGTGAATTAGGATATACCGAATGTGAACTGCAAGGCAGTTTCTATACCGGTTGTGGCTTGGCAAGCCCCTAGGTGGGTGTAGCTCTATAGAGATAGGTAGTGTAGATATTTTGGCAGGTCTTTGCAGTGTAAATATCTTATTGGTCCTCTCTATTATGAGGTGATAACCTCTATTTATAGGAGATATAAAGGTGGTGTCACGTGCTTAGGACACGTGACATACGAATAAGCTTGAAGAATGAAAAATCCTTCTAGAAGTTGGATAACTGGAATTTGTTGTGTATGATTAGGGGTTTAAACCTGTTTAAAACCAGGAAATAACAAATCTGAAGGGTGACGCGACCTGTTTGATCCCAGGCAACGGCCATGCTAAAGGGGGTGTCATTGCCTATCTGAGGCCATGCAGCGACTAATGCTAGTCAAGGCTAACTGTTTATCACCACGACCTATCTGAGCCCAGGCAGGGACTCCTTCCCCATGTCCACACTAGTAAGGACTATATTGGTCATATCAATAAGCCCCCAAGTTGTGCTGTCAAGAGCTGATGAGTTGGGGCTACGACTTTATTTATGATTGCTGCAGTCATTGCAAGGTGATGCTTCACATTCCCGTGCCCTTTTACATAAGTGGGTTATGTCCATGCTGATCATTACCTTTTACAAACCTTGAGAGAACATCAAGAGAAAACCTTTATCAGTTTCATCGTGAGTTTTTTGGCGAGTGTTTAGCGGTGGTTGAAGGCGGTTTGAGGTGGATTTGAAGCTAAGCAACGAATGGTTTTCCATTTTCATCCATTTTCAGGTAACCTTTCGTATTAACCTTTCATGTTTATGTAGTCTGCTATTCTAATCTAGTTTGCAAGAGAGATTTATTGATTATTTATTCTATATAACCCATATGTATTTATACGGCCAAATTTATATTGTGAATCCCTTTTGCTTTGTTTCTGATTTCTGAATTTGTTGTAGAAACTAGGGTTTGACGATATTGAACCATTTAGTAGGACTTATAGCTTTTCACACCATTGCTAAAACATAAAGGATATGTGAATTTTGGATTTCTAGATTTAAAACATGTTGTAATCCTTATCCCATGTCTGGTGCAATTTTTGGATTTTTGGGTAGATGTAAGTTAGGTAACTTGAGGTATTTGAATTGGATTGTAGGATAAAAATTTGAATTTTCTGGGTTTTGATCCACACGTTGACCCCATTTCGAATTTGTTTTTCTCCAAGAATACTAAGATCATGTTCTTGTCCAAAACCCTAGAAGCATGGGTTTTTAATATTTATGAACACATACTTCATCTACATTACCTAATTGTGTATTTGGCCTCGGCTAGTAATATGACTTCTGCTACTTTGCTACGGCCTCCTGTCATTCCTTATCTTGGTTGCAGTCTGCAGCTTGAACTTAAAAAGTTTCTTTTGTGGTCATTAGTGTAATTGTATGTAGCCTTAAAGGTTTGTAGTTTTTAACTTTAGATGTATAAATCAATTGGCTGCAGCCTTTACAATCAGTTAGCTGCAGCTGACTTTATTTTTTCGGCACTTCTACTATTTGTATCCGCTGTGGCCTCTAAGAGGCTTCTCTAACCAAAGTGGTTGCGACACCTATCTATGGAGACCTTTTACTTTTTATGTAATGCTTCGTCCTTATGAGTTGGAACCCTCAAGATATCTTGGATGACTTCTAGAAGTCTTATTTTGGCATTTTTCCTCTTGAGATCCCATCTATAAAGCCTTTAAAGGCTATTTGGTCTTGTATACTTAAAGACTGCCCCAACTACATCATACTTGATTCTTACTCTACATATTCCTTGAACTGTAGAGATACTAGTAAGGTTGCAGATGTTATGGAGGAGAATACAAACTCCAGTAACAATCCTCCGATGAAGTAGTGGTTGTGGCGACTTCTGGGACAACGGTTGTCCCACCTAAATTAGGAATCCCCATGCTAAAACTTTTGGTCATGGCCAGTCCTTTGAAAAGTCCCCTGCCATGCTCAATCACAAGTGCATTCTGAGCGAGGATTGGATTGCTGATGTTGTCGCGACTTTTGAGTTTCCTGAAGGAAGAATCTGCACACTTACTTCTGCAGAACAAAGGTCATGTTCTGTGGTTCCTTATAGTGTTTGCTTTCGTCTGGATGCCTTCCTTCTGGGGTTGCAGATTCCTGTTATCAGAAGGATATTACATGCATGAACTTGGCCCCAACCCAGTTGGATCCCAACTGTTGGAGTGCGCAGAAGCACTTTGATAAATATATCACGCCGTGAAGTTCTTCTAATTGTATAATCAAAAGGAAAACTCCATAGACTTCCCGTGGTATTACTATTATATAGTGCAGAACGGGGATAAATATTTATATACAGACAGGCCAACCAATATTAAAAATGGAAAGGCAAATACTTCTTTGTGTCTGGGGACAGTTAGGAAATTTTCCCCAAAGAAACTAAAAGGGAAAAACCGTTAGAATGCCGCGAATATGGGGACATCCTTCCAAAAAAGGTAAGCATTGTCTGTGGACCACAGTAATCCTTGTGTTTTTAATTTTTTGACTCATACTAACACTTAATATTTTCTCATGGTGTAGATATTATCAACCTCAAACTTAGCAGCAATTAGGAGAAGAGGGTTGAGGTCGCAACCCACTTAATTGATTCGAAGAAGAAGTTTTTTGAACTGGTTACTTATATCTCCATTATTTAACAAGGATACTTTGCGTCCAAGGAGCTCCCCAAAAAGATGAATGCAAAAGGTAAAATTCACTTATAACATTTCACTTAAAATATTATTTATGCGGCCTCCTCACATCTTTAACAACTGTTTATAATTTCAGGTGAGGAGATTGACCGTGATCTTCTGGAGTCCCAATTATTAGAAATGAATGAGGATGCTTCGTCCTTTAACTGTAAAAAAAAGGGAAAAGAGGAAGAGGGAACAAAAAGAGGCAACCCCTACAAATGAACCAACTATTGAGGCACCGAAGAAAACTACTGCGACAGAGATTGGAGTAGTCCCTCCTGTAGAGAAGTCTGTGGCCCCTGATAATGTCGTTGTGGTAGGGGAAAAGCAAGTTGATGATGACATTACTGATAAGCATACCAAAGTAAGAATAATGTCCCCTGGGGACTTTCAAGGTGGGAACAACCCCCTGATTGTATCCATTTCTGGATCTCCTCCTCTGCCATCGCGAAATATTGTGGCAATTAATGCCAACTTGCCAACTCCCTATAGTAGGAAGATAGTGGGCCCTGATGGTCGCACTGGTGGTGTCTAATGAATAAGTACATCATTGAGTTTGTTTCGAAATGTGCCACATGTCAGCTAGTGAAAGTGGACCATCAGAGACCGGGAGGTCTCCTACAGCCGTTAGAGATCTCTATATGGGAATGGGAGATCATTTCCATGGATTTTATCATAGGGATGCCTACATCGCAGAGAAGTTAGAATTCCATATGGGTGATTGTGGATCGATTGACCAAGGTAGCTGACTTTCTGCCAGTCTGGACCGATTACACTACGGGGCAGTACATTCAGATCTTTATTACCGAGATAGTGAGATTCCATGGGGTGCCCCTTGATATCGTGTCCGATCGGGACAAGATTTTTGTGTCTAGATTTTGGGAGAGCTTTCAGGAGGCCATGGGTACAGAGTTGCGCTTAAGAACGGATTGTCACTAGAAGATAAACGGGCAGACCAAGCGAACTAATCAGATGCTGGAGGATATGTTACTTATATGTATTGTAGATTTTGGGGGAGGTTATAAGCAGTACCTTTCGCTAGTAGAGTTTGCATATAATAACTCTTAACAGTTTACTATTGGCATGGCTCCATTTGTGGCATTATATGGTAGGCCTTGTCATTCTCCAACGTGTTGGTTAGAGGTGGGCGACAAAAAACTACTTGGTTTAGAGGTGATTCAGGATACTTCATCTAGGATTGAAATGATTCGGAGTCCTATTCATCTCGCTCAGGATAGATAGAAGAGCTATGTCGATGCCAAAAGGTTATTCAAGGAGTTCAATGTGGGGGACCATGTGTTTCTACGAGTATCTCCTATGAAGGGGATAATGCGATTTGGGATGAAAGGGAAGTTGGCACCGAGGTATGTAGGTTATTTCCCTATTATTGAGTGGATTGGGCCAGTGGCTTACATGCTTAGGTTACCCGAGCACCTGCATGGGATTCACGATGTGTTTCACATATCTTCACTAAGGAGATACATTTGGGATGATTTCGTCCACACCCAATTGCTTTAATGGAGATTGATTTGTAGCCCGATAGTTTCTACGAGGAGGGGATAGTTTCTATCCTAGATCGTAGCAAGATAAAACTGTGATCGAAGGTGGTGCCTTTAGTTCAGGTACAATGACGAAACCACGATATCGAGGAGTCGACTTGGGAGCGCGAAGATGACATGCGCGAGAGATACCCATAGTTATTTTTATCAGGTATACCTTTTATTTCTAAATTTTGGCATGAAATTCCGTAATTAGGGGGGAAGTATGTAATACCCCGTAAATTTTATTGATTTTAATTGTGGGATTAATTGAATTAAATGTGAGATGAATTAATTAATAATTAATCCAGAATAAAATAAATATTAACTAGCGAGATAAGAGTTAGTATTTATTACTGGGAATTACGTTGAATAATACTGAGCGAATAAAGTAATATATGATTCTGAAGGTGATTATGAATTTATGATTGTCGCGAGAAAGAAATACGATAATTATGGATTTAAGTCGGGAGGCGCTGTGAGTCGTGTCGGGTCTAAATTAATAGAATAAAAAGTTAAATATTTATACATCACCTGAATGGTCATTTAGAGTGCGTCAACGTGTCCAGAAGCTTCGAAATAGTCAGAAAAGTTTACCCGGGGGTTTAGTTTGGGTTTCGGGATAGTTTTAGGCAAAACCGACACGCCGGAGGGGTATTTTTCTCTTTTAAAAAAATTAAGGCTAATTAATGGAAGAAAATCGGAGAAATATATCTACATGTACATGGGGGAAGTTAGGTTTTTATCTGCCAAAGAAAAGAGAGAGTTTAAGAGGAAGAAGTAAAAGAGATTTCTAGGATCCCGAAGACCGAACCCACCCATCTTTCACCAGGAATACCATCAACGTGTAGATCGGGAAGAGAGGAACGCATCTATACCACTTTCATTCAACGATTCAGATATTTCCAACAAGGAAAGTGGTCATCTTTCTTTAATTAGTGCATATATTACACATGTTAGTGTAGAGTTGATGATATACACATGATATGATGAAATCTAGGTTGAAATTGAATTATTAATCAAGCTTTTGGGTAGGAAATTGAATGTATATGAATTACAATATGTAGAAGCTATGGATCTGGGTTGATACATGAAGAAAAATGAATTTGATTTTGGGTTTTAGGTGGACAAAATTATTGATGATGTACAACTAGGGCTTTTGACATTGGATTAAATTCCTTCACCCATATATGAGATTATATGAGGGTTGATGGTTAAAAGATGTTAGGGATCATCTAAATGTATGTAAAATGGCTTTAGGGCTATTAATTGTGAGTTGTGTACAGTTTGATAAGAATTGGGTGAATAAAAATGGGCAAAAACGCAGGTTTCCTATGGTAGAGGATGAACTAGGTAAAGGTCGTTCGAACGACTTGGGGAACTGGTAAGTCATTTGAACGAACTCGTTTGAACGAGAATCCAACGAGAAATCCAATGAAAATTTAGAGTTTAATTAGTTCAAAGTTCATTTGAAGTTCGTTCGAACGACGTACTAACGAGATTTCAGAGTGACGTTAGTTCAATGTTTCGTTCGAACGAGATTCTGGGCACTTCGAATGAGATTTTAGATTTTTGGAAATTTATGGGACGAGCTGGAACTTTGTGAAAATAATTTGAGAATAATGAACGACTTAAGGTTATGTAGGGCAACCATATCTCTTGATCTGGTAACATGGAGTATAGAAGTATATAAGGGTAAGAGGGACTCCTTAGTGATATCCATTATAAGTAGTGCGATACGATAGAGAGAGTAGTCATAATTGGGAATATCGTGAATATTGTAAAGAATGACAATTTGTATAAATCTGGAATATATATGTGGTGTGATCCTATTAATTATATAGGTTGTGTGTACTTATTGTATGAATCCTTATGTGTATGACATACCTACCATACTTGCTATCAGTGGAGGTCTTATGAAGGGGATAATCTTATCTTGATGAGCCTTCGGGGGGATTTTAGATTACTACCTCAGGACATAGATCTGGGAAAGACTTATCTGTGAGTTGATAAGTTTGCGATCACGTGGGTGTGTAGGTATGTGCGTTGTCCATGGGTTAGAAACTATGTTCGCCTCCATTGTGTGTGATATGTGTTTATACAATTCTAGAGTGATTCGGAATTCGTAGTCCTTATGTGCGTGATGTACCGGGACTGATAACAGAGTATGTGTGCACCGCAGGTTTAGCCTTTTGGGGTGCCGTATTAGTATATATATGTATGATAGCGATATATATATTTTTATACACTTGGGATTATTCTATTATGTTGCTTAGTAGATGAGAAAGATTACGATATTTAATATCAATCAACAATGTGAGAACTTGAATGATTAATGAGTTATTTGAATCCGATTAAACTAACAAGAATGTATTATTCGGGTGTTATGGTTGGGTATAATGACTTAGGCATTTCAGTAAAGGATTTGGGCTAAACTAGATAAGGGGTAAAGCATGACTAGTATGGGTTAGGAGTCTATGCTAGGTGTGCAAATTAGTTGAGAGGTGATAATCTCAAGTGAGGCCACGAGGAACTAACATCGGTATAATATTTACCATTTAATGCATTTTAAAAACTTGCTGATTTTAAATTGTTTTCAACTCAGGCTCTGCCCTGTATATTGTAAAACCTCTTTTATTTTGTCAAATTATTTTAGGTGCCCAGCCACAGAGACACCAAGGATAGGAGTTCTATTCATTTGACGAGCTATAATTGATGTGGAAGTTATAAGACTTGGTAGTAGATGCCTCCATGATTCTCATTCCTACATCTTGAGTTATTTATTTTAGTTAGGGCATGTTGCCCATGTTTACCTATTCAGACAGTCATAGATTGTGAATTAATTTATTACTTCTTTCAGTTGTTGGTTTACTTTATCGGATTATTGTATTTGGGATTTAGGCTGGAAGTGTTTACTCCGATCACATTTATTATCTTAGTCATTTTATTTCATATGTGATTTGTTTGAATGGTGTACGATTAGTAACTGGTTAATTTCATTTTACGTTAATTAAAAGATAAAACTTTGACATCAACCTTTTTAATTATTAGTTGGTTAGTGTTAAGAATAAGTTTTCGACTGTGATGCATATTCTAAACCAACTGGATATTCTGATTTAATTTAATAAAGGACTGATCACCCGGTATTTAATTAGGCGGGGTGTCATAAAAAATAGATCTAGATTTATGATAAGTACCCAAAAATATTTTAATAATTCCCAAAATGGACGATTTTTAATTGCTAATTCTCGGTAACACGGGTCGTATGAGCTTATATGTCTATTTTGTAGGTAATATGCATGTTGCTATGTTCAAATGCTCGAATCAAGGCAAAATGCGGCTAAAAAGTGCTAAACCTAACTCCCGTAGCCTTACCCTATCCACGAACCTAAGCCTAAATCGAGTCCAAACCTATCTCGAGTCTCGTGTGTGTCTAGTTGGTATTTTTTATTATTTTTTAGATTTTCATTTTGAGTCACTTTTAATTTTTAGGATTTATTTTAAATTTTATTTAGAATTATATATATATTTTGTAGGATTTAATTGTATCGTTTTTTTATATTTCTTTTTATTTAGGTGTAAGTTTTATTTTGATTTTGATTTTTAATTTATATTTAATTTTAATTTATTTTATTAGGATAAGTTTTTAGGAATTTAATTTTCTTGTTTTATTAAATTTTTCATTTTCTTTAGTTTTATTTTATTTCATTAGGATTTTAATTTTTAGTTTTTATGGTTTTTGATTTTTTTTAGTTTTGTTAACTTTATTTTTTTAGTTAGTTAGATAGCTTTATTTTTATTTGGGTACAATACACACACACACACACACACACACACACACACACACACACACACACACACACTAACTATCATACTCCTCTTACACCTAAACACTCATTCACCCTCACCTTAGCCCATACACCTCATCTACACACTGAAACGCCCATGATCATCATCTTCTTCACCGCTCACTTTCTCTCTCCTCCTCCATAACTAACTCAACCTACACCTCCATAGCCAAACTCATTTCAATACCCAATAACCCATACCCCATTTACTCCTTTCAACTTGAGCTACCTTTCAACCCGGAACAACCCAGTTCGCAACCCAATAAGACCAACCGACACCCCTAATACCCAATTACCATAGTCAATTTTCCTCTTCTACATGTGCATCGTATAAATTGAAGACTTGGTGCCATTGAAAAAAAATCCCCATTTTTTTTCTAACTTTGTGTGATAAATTCTCCTCCACCCCTCTATAGAGAGTATTTGCATTTTTAGCAAATATCTTAATATAGAGTGGTTTGGTAGAATTTATCTCTTGGATGAATTCCACTCCACCCCTGTATAGTGAGTTTTTGAATTTTTAGCAACTATCTCAATGTAGAGTGATGCGGTTGGATTCATCCCTTTTGAAAGTACCTTCTTCTCCTTCCCTTTATGGTGAGTATTTCCATTTTTAGCAAATATCTCAACATAAAGTGATGATGTAGAATTTATTTCCACGGATGAATTATAGTGTACAATTTTATAATTTGAGGATTTGCATTTTTAACAAATCTCTCTTATTATTTAAGAGTCCATTATGGATTTATCCATTGTATATTGTAATTAGTTTTTATTTTTTTATTTTGTAGTTTTTATTTTAGAATAAAATATATTAGTGAGAGATTGTAATTGAGAGAATTTTGGTTTGTAATTGAAGAGTTTCTCCAATTCAAGAACAAATGGATTTGATCTATTCCTATTAAATTTCTCTTGATTTAGTCCTTGCATGTTTTTATTTGTTTATTCCATGTATTGGATGATGATTAATGAGTGCAAATCTTCCATTCTAGGGATGAATTTTGAAGCCCTCACGAGTCCAATTTAGTTAGTTTGCTTTTTAGCACAATTTTGTTCATCTCATTTTTCTCTAATTAACTTTTACATCTTAGTTAGTACTTTAAAAATTAGCATAGTCAGTTAATTAATAATCCCATGAAAAATCCATAAAAAATAGAATAATATGAAAATGAATTTTATACTTTTGTCTTCACATATTTGGTTCTTCACTCCTTAGATTTTCATCGACTCCCTTACTTACCCTATGCATATTTTCAAGTTATTTATAGGTTCAAGGGAATTTTGATGGAAAAAGAGTTGCAAAAACAACATACAAATTAGACACAGTTTTTTTTTAAATGGCGTCATTGTCGATCTTTGAAGCTTGAAGCATTTGAGATGAGTTCATATTCCAGTTCATTCGTTTTCCATTTTTAAATTTTCGGTATGATTTTTTATTTTTTTTAGAAGGCTTGTATTAGGATTTTATTATTTGCCTTGTATTGTGGTGCTTGGAGACACCATTATTTTTTTTCATTTGAATTTAAAATAAAAAGAAGAAAACCGTGATAAGGAAAGCAGACAAAGTAGAGAGAGGGCGTCCAAAGGCGAGGATTTAGAATACTCTCTACTTTGGGTCGGTAGGACTCCTGGGGCCAACTGAGATACACGATTCTCCCTCCGGTTGACTCAAATCATTCATTACTCCACGCGTGTAAAAGCCGTGGGAGGTACATTTTTAAACACTTGCGAATCTCCTGCCAGCGAGACAATATTGTGTGAGCCTACGTGCTCTTATTTGATTTTTATTCTCGCATTTATTTTTAATGTGTGTAATGAATTAATCAATTAAGACCTACACGTGGTCATTCACGAGAAGGGATTTCATCACCCGACTCAATCTCTTATTTTTTATGTGCTACCCTATCTATCATTAAATTTAAAATCAATCCACTAGCTAGCCAAGTAGGAGCACAATTTTGCAAAAGGCGATCACCAAGAAAAAATTCTTGATTTTTGTCGCTCGCGGACTTAATTAAAATTTTACTACCCTTTCACTAATTTTGAAGATAAAAATTGGCTATGCCTAGTTAGGATTTATCCTTAACTTGTGTGTTTCCACTTCAATCTATCGGTAGTCAATTTTAGTGAGTTCGTCAAATTCATAGAGTCCAAATATTTTTCCCCATCTTCTTCAAAAAAAATCTAAAAATATTTTTCTTTCCTTTTAAAAAGCATTTAAAAAGTACAAAAAAGTACCTCTCTTATCATGGCCAAAGAACGTCCTTTACAGGGGTACTTTGGCCATTTTCCATTCTCTCGAAGCATGTTTGATGTTGAGCTCTAGTCAAACCTCCACACTTTACTTAGTGGCTTCAACTCTTAACACACACGTCGTTGATACTCATGTATCATCCACGAACATATCTCACATTCCATCACCTACGGTGACGAGTATCAACGCATTCAATGCTTCGTCGTGCACCTCTTATTTTCTAGCCAATCATTTTCCCGATGAGTGTCCATATTCTTCATATCCATACGAACCCACCATGGACCAAGTGTATAGATATGACACTGTTTTGGAAGCCACCTCTCCCTATTGCCATAATATATCAAATCCCGAGTGGTGAGAGCAACCAAGCTATTCGTGGAGGCTTGATCACCCTCTTACTCAATATGAATCCCAACCCGATGCTGTGGATCCTCACACATTCCAACCGTCGTCATGGAAACCTAGTTCATCCCATCCCGACCAGTTCCCTCACTATGCACCCAATGATTATCATCCTTTTGTCTCTCATGGATATGCTTCGCCTGCGTATGACACACTTGACCCCACTCCCCATTCTTTATATGAGTATTCTCCATTTCCTAATGTCCATAGTGAGTTGTGTCCACCTCCACCACCGTTTCCACCCATCACTCCACCCCCATCATCCACCTCCGCGCTCGAAAGACTCTTGCAGAAGTTCATCCTGGAGAAAGAGCAAGCCAATCAATATCAAAATCAAGCTCTCCAATGACTTGAACAACGCCTTAATGAATTTGAGTGTGCGGGAGAGTCATATTTAATCCCAAGTCAACCCATTGTTTCCCCCACGTGGAGTGATGATAATTCATCTTGTGCCACTGATTTTGAGTGTGACCAACCCTATGACCTCGAGAATATCGAAGTTGCAACCATCTTATGGCCAGGGTCCCAAGTTGATAATTGTGTTGACTTATCCAAAGATTGTGAGACTGATCAAATCCCGCTTTGTCCAAATGAACCCACCAATGAGGTTCACACTCACTTTCCCGATGAATCCAAAAAATGCCGCACTCTACACCTATTGAGCCCATCATTTATGTTTTTGAGGAACAACTTCATCATAGGTTAGCTCCGGCTATGAGTGCTCACCATTGTTTGAAGAATGAATATGAGATGGTTCATACCTATCCGAATATGGATGATGTCCTACTATGCATGGATTCCTTTGAGCCCAATATTTGGAGTGATTCCTCTATCTTCAATCTTGGTGCCACGCTTGATTTACCCACCACATTATTTGGTGATATTCTTGTGTAGAAGTTGACCACTCCATTTTTCTATACCACTCTCCTTTGTGAATATTCCTTTACTCCTCCCGATGAGTGTGTGTCCACTACACTTGAGTTGGATCAACTTCCTCCACCCTTTATCCCACCTGACCCACCCTTTATCCCTCCCGACCTTCCAATTGTCCCCTCCACACCACCACCTAGTTTTGACCCAGTCCTTATGACATAACAATTCACTTATGTTTATCTAGGTCCTTACTTGAAACCACCCTCCACCATTTATAAGAGTAGGCACCACAACTACTCTCGTAGATGGTGGAGGGTGATTTCAAGTAGGACCTAGATAAACTTAAGTGAAATGTTGTGGTATAAGGACTAGGTCGAAACTAGGTGGTGGGGTGTAAGGGACAATGGGAGGGTCAGGAGGGATAGAGGGTGGGTCGGGTGGGATAAAGGGTGGAGGAAGATGATCCAACTCAAGTGTAGTGGACACACACTCATCGGGAGGAGTAAAGGAATACTCACAAGGGAGTGTGGTATCGAAATATGAAGTGGTCAACTTTTACACAAGAATATCACCAAATAATGTTCCTCTGTGCTCGCCACTACCTTGTAGTGGTGATTTTTATTCCCGTTAGCTCATCAATGTGACAGGGCTCAACCATTATAATCGTCGGTTTATAGAACGATCATGCCATTTTTATGAGGCCCACCCCATCACTATTCTGTACCCTTTCGCTTTTCCATCCAATTATATCATCATGCTTATAGGGAGCTTGTTTCCCTCACCTTTCGGCTCAATAAGGCCCGTGAGCGATGCCTCTTAACCCTTACCCTTACCTTTCTCCCATACACCCTTCTCCCCAGCCACCCTTGGTCCACTGATGCTTTGCATCGTGTGAAGCACTTTTCCATACAAGTTCATTGACCTTTTAGCCTTTATCCAACAAGACTGACGATTCAGTCTTGTTTTGGGGGTGAGGATCATCGCCCAATTTTTTGCCACCCCTCGCTTTTATAGTTCTTATCCTTAGGGTGAGTTCCCTTCCGTTTCGCTGAAGACGTTAAACTTAGCCCTACCGGGAGGCATCCCGTCATGTCTTGTTTTGATGTATGAGTCTTTTCCTATTTGGGGGTGGTGTTTCACACCACCAAATGCTCTATCATACTTTATAGACTTGTACATATTTTTGTGTCGCTGTTGCTCTTCAGTTTTTCTCCTTCATCCCATTATGTAGTCCGAATTCAATAGTGGTTTATTATGGTAATATCTTTCCTACCTCGCTCTTTCAATTTCCATATATAGTTTTAAACATCGAGGACGATGTTCTCTTTTGTTTGGAGGTGGGGAAATTTATTAAAATCGTATCCCTTTTGAAAATTTCATCAGAAACAATTCATTTTTAACTTTTTTGTGGAGTTTAGCTCATATTTTTATGACATGCAATATCTATCATCCCTTTTTTAGAAGTCTCTAATTACCCTTGTTCGTGCCCAAATTACGATATTACTATAAATTAAGTATTTTGACTATGAATTTCTAAGCTCAACAAATTTACACTTTCACGTTTACAATCAAAAGTTGAAGAGTAACTACATTCTCAAGAGAGGCCTATAAGATCACTTATGGAGACTTAAACCCGTGAGATTTGAGCTATTCATCTTTTTAAGGGTTTTTATATATCTCCGAGTCACAAGATGACTCAACTTTCTTTGGGTACTACACTGAGTCGTGGCATGATCTCATTATTCTTCATCTTTGACATAACCACCAAGAATGAAATCACTTTCAAGTCGTAAGAAACATGTGTCTTGTAGTTTGTTCCGAGCAACAAACTATTTTGGACCATACACTCACCATTTCCCCATATCAAATTACCATTCACTTCACCCATTATTTTTCCATATATTTCCTTCCACACAACACCCATATATCATTTCCAATCATTACCATCCATCATTTCTTTGAGAAAAATATTATTTGAAATTCCAAATGTAAATTGTTTTCATTGTTGGTTTGAAAAGAAAATTGCATCGCAAAAAAAAAGCAGAAAGAAAAATAAAGAAAAAAAGAAAAATAAAAATAAAAGAAAAGAAAAAAAAAAGAAAAAAAAGAAGAAAAAAACTTTGGCGATCAAAGTTTGATAAAATTAAAAATTAAAAATTAAAAATTAAAGATTAAAGATTAAAGATTAAAGATTAAAGATTAAAGATTAAAGATTAAAGATTAAAGATTAAAAATTAAAAATTAAAAATTAAAAATTAAAAATTAAAAATTTAAAATTAAAAATTAAAAATTAAAAATTAAAAATTAAAAATTAAAAATTAAAAATTAAAAATTAAAAATTAAAAATTAAAAATTAAAAATTAAAAATTAAAAATTAAAAATTAAAAATAGAGAGGCAAAGTGAAACTTTCAAAATGAAAATATCCCGAGAATAAGTCTATTTTGAAATGGGGAAGAAATGTTAAAACTTTTGGAGGGAACAAGATTTATTTATAGATAAAATTTGAAAATTTGCTTCGCTGTGCACATAGGTGTACAAAGGCACTGTGTGCATTGTTTTAGTGAGTACATAGCTCGACTAATAATATCTCACTACCGTGTGCATGGGGAAATTTTTTCTCTATGTGTAAGATTTTATCTAGTATTTAACTTTAGTCTAAAAAATCATGCTAAAGTGCGCACGCATGTGAATTTACAACATGGGAACAATAAAGGAACACATATATTATTTACTTAAATGCATTTTAAAAATCTACCATAAAACTTATCCCTTTTTAAAGAAGCATACACATACTCTATGAAGTGTTTTATTTAAAAAAAAAAGAAGTACTCAATTTGAAAAGTGTGAGTAGGGCTGTGTTTCGGCCGGATCGGATCGGAAAATGACCTTTCGGAAAAAATTCCAATTTTTTCGGAAATAAAATATTTGTTCCAATTTCCTATCCAATTTTTTCGGAAAATCAAAAAAGTTTCCGAATTCGGAAAAATCGGAAAATCGAAAAAAATCGGAAATTCAAAACATATACTAAAAATTCAGAAATTTTGGAAATTCCAAAATTTAGAAAAAATTAAGATAGGATTTTCGATTACTCGAAATTCTCAATTTAAAGAAATCGAAAAAAATATTTAACCCAACATGTAAATATGTAAGGATTTAACCATTTTTTCATTTCTGTAGACTCTACAATTAACCCAACATGTAAATAGGTAAAGAAACATGTATAAAACAGGTATAGAAACAACAGGTATAAATCAACAATTAATATTTGATCTCAGTATAAATCAGGAATTAATATTTGATCTCAATATAATACAGTTATAAAACAGGTATAGAAACATGTAATTAAACGATCGTTACACAATATATAATCTTACAGATCCTATAAACATGTATAATCTTATAGAAACAAAAAACCATGTATAAACAGATCCTATAACAATCCTATAGAAACAAAAAACATGTATAATCTTACAGATCCTATAAACCGCTCGTTACACAATATAAAGTTTATCCCATAATGAGGATATGAAAGCTTACTGATCAAAACTTTATATTATAAACAGATCATATCCTGTAACAATCCTATCGTTACATATCCCATCCTATAACAATATAAACAGATCAGATCCTATAACAATATAAACAGATCAGATCATCACAGATCCGATCATTACAGATAAGGGAAACAGATAAAAGGGCTTATTGATCCTTCGTTCGACTTGGATATGAAGAGATGCATTCTAATCATTACAAATCCGTATCTGAGAAGCGTAGAAATCAGAGAAAGAGAGGTGAGTAGACGGACAAGAGTTGAAATAGAGAGAGGGGACTCAACGGTATGCGCCGTATTGAAAGAGAGAGGAAAGATATGTCTAACCCTAAAACTAACAGCATATATATATAGGTAAGGTAAAAAATAAGGGAAATGTAAATGTACACATTCTTATTATTAGACAAGGGAAATCCAAGGTAAAAAATATATAAAAAATATTGGGAATATTAATCGGAAAAAATATTCGAAAAATTAATCGAAAATTATTTCAGAAAATCGGATCGGCTAAAATATCGGAAAATCGGATCGAAAAAATCGGAAAATCGGAATTTAAAACATAGTTCCAATTTCCTATCCAATTTAATTCGGAAAAATCGGAAATCGGAAAATCGGAAATTGGAAACCTTATATATGTTCCAAAATCGGAAAATATCGGATCGGACATCGGAAAAATCGGAATGTTCGGAAAAAAAGAATAGCCCTAAGTGTGAGGGTGTTCATAACCAAATTTAAAAAAAAAATGAGACAATCCATAAAAGGATACGCTTTGGTAGATTTGTAACGAAAGTCTTGAATTTGGATAACTGAAAAACTCTTCAAAGCTCATAGACCATAGGTAATAGAATAAATGTCTCTCACACATAAACATATACCAGCATCTATCTTTTGGGATCGACTTAGTGCATGGCACAAATAATTTGACACAGAAGATAACGAAGTAAAATGTACATAAAATGGATACATTTTCACCTTGAGGTGTTCGTGCTATAAGGAACAAGAGAACAAAATGGAGAATTGCATGGTTTTGAAATCATACTAGAGGTGCTAGCCCAGGATAGTCATTTAGAAGATGTGGTGGAGAAGAAGATCGACAAAAGTCAGGTGGAGAGTGAATAGATGTCGACCAATATATTTAAAGATGATGAATTGGAGAATGGATTTGTAATATTCCATGGAGCCTGTAGTCCCCATCAAATCAAGGGAAACACCATTTGAATGATTTTGAATAAGATAACTATAGTAGTGGAAGATTTCCAAATCAATCTGATCAACCACATTGTTGCCGAACGTCATTGGATAAAAATAATATACTATTGGAAACATATAGTCTTCACTAAAGAATTGGTTAGGGTTAGAACCTTGCATTATGCCGCACTAGTAATCAGACTCACAATCACCAGTTGGGATTTGGATAAGCTACTAGTTGATTAGGGGAGTTCCTCATAAGTAATGCATCTCAAACTATTCAGCTTACTCAATTTACGATTGGAGGATCTTAAGGAGGATAGGGGTTTTCTGTGAAAATGGCAATGCATTAAGAAAAGTTTACCTATTAGTATGAACATTTGGCATTCCAAAGTTCATCAAATTCTTTACCATCAACATCAATTACCCATATAATGCAATCCTTAGGAGGGATCTATGCAGGCAATAAAGGAAGTCCCATCCACTTATAGCCAAAAAATTAAATTAATTAAATATCAAGAGGTAATGTAGATACGTGGCAACCAAACTTTTTCTCAATAATGGTTTATTGCAGCGATCCGACCAAAGAAAGAGAAAAAAAGTGGAGACAAATGTTGAGAACTGAAAGGGTCATGGAACCATTCTAAGAGGTTCCATTTGATGATAATCATCCACATAAGAAATTTATCACCGACAGCTCCCTCACTGACAGGTAAAAGGATGAGATGGTCATCTTTCTCAGAAACAATCACGACGTGTTTATTTTTCCAGCCATATGATATGCCCAACCTAAAACTGAAAGTCATATGTCAAAAGTTTCACGTTTATCTAATATTGTTAACAGTAAGCCATAAATCTCACTAAAAAAATCCTAAGAAGGAAAATATTCTAGGGGAATATGTTGGTAAACTTCTTTAGGCAACGTCCATCAAAGAAGTTCATTTCCTTAAGTGAATTTCAAATTTAGTTTTGGTAAAGAGGAGCAGTGGAGTATGCATTGACTTCATTGACCTAAACAAGGCATGCCCCAAGGACATATTCTCCTACTAAAGATGTATCAATTTGTCAACACCATAACCAATCATGAATGGATGAGTTTTCTAGAATCCCACTCAAGTTACCAATATATCCATTTGTTTGGTACCAGTTAATAGAATATGTGCTTCATCACCATGCTCAGTCTCCACTATTATGTATTCATGCCATCTAGGCTAAAACTTCAGGAGGAAACTACCAATGATTAGTGACTAAGATCTTGAGGGGGCATTTGCGGGACACTATATATTGTCAACATGCTAGAAAAATAAGAAAAAGGATGACCATCTCTCTAACAACGAGAAAAAGTTTGAAATTATCTGTTACTATAAAATGACAATTAATGTCATGAAGTTATCCTATAAAGTACCTGCCTATAAATTCGTTCGATACTTGGCCAAGTCAAAGATTAATTGAGGTTAATCCTAATTAAATATAATAAATAAAGATTATTCACCTACCAAAAGCCATAAGGGAAGTTTAGAGGCTGACATGAATGTTTTCCACTCTTAATCGATTCATTTGAAATTCTTTCAAATGATGTCTAACATTTTTCCAATTATTGAACAAGGAAAACAATGAGGTATGGAATGAATAATTCTCTATACCATTGGTGGAAATCAATATTTACCTAAACCGACAACCTCTGTGTTGGGATTTTATTCTTAAGACCATGTGGTGACATTTTATTTTTCAATAAAAATATTGTTTAGTTCATTTAAAATGAGAATCTTTTTTGTGAGATACGAAAAATAATTACAACACTTAATTATTACAACCAAATCGAACCTAGATGGAAAAAATAACTACGGATGAACCACCGTACGACCCATTCACACAGAAAATTAATGCGTGCTAATAAGGGAAGGTGTATATAGGAATAATATCTGCCAAACCATGTTAATACAGAAGAATAAACAAATATACACCATCCAACTACAAGCAAAACTAGAGTTTTTCTTGTTTGGACAACATGAACCTTTCTAATGGATGACTAATCTAAATCAAAGTCTCCGATCCCAATTGTTGGGGACTGATATATGTGGAAGAAACATTTCAACCATGGATCTTAGATTAATCAAAGTTAGGAAAGAGGTAAAACTAAAAACTACGTTCGAAGAATAAACCTAAGGTTAGAACACAAAAACTTTACGAATCCGGTTACAATTGATGAGGATAAAAGTATTCATAGATGATATAGGGATTCCTTGTTTTGGATCACCTAAGATTGATAAAATATTTTGAATGCTAGGATCTTCTAGTGTATGAGCCTCCCCAAAATCAGCTAAGTGGGTGGATACCTTTTGAGATGAAAACCTTTGCTTATTATTAAGATATGATGGTCGCTCTCTATCTATCTTCACAGAAACATGACTAATGTTTTCTTTCAGCCCTCTCAAACCCTAAAGGTTAATGTAATTATTAAAATCCCTTCCCACAACTTTATATAGAAATACAAAGGTGGGGTTAGGCCAGACTGGGTTTCATGAGCATATGGGCATGACTACTCGGGTATTTGGACTTTACTAGGGACCCAAGAAAAATGATTAAATTAACTCCATATAAATACTCAGAAATCCCAAATTACATTTACTATAATTGATTTTATTTCTTATTTAATCATATTTTATTTCTCTAAATAATTATGGTTGCACTCCAATTAAATTATCTTTGAAATCACTCAGATATAACGAGGTCTTATTTGCAAAGTCGATAATGGTACACACTGTGATTATAGATGTTAAGATTCCGATACACGCTTGGTCAATTAAATTTCCTGCTAATTGACTTTAACTAATATATAATCAATTCTTTGAATTTCACACTTAACTTATTTTACTACTCTATCGGATTATAAATCATCCATTAATTAGGTTTATAATTGGAAACAAATCTTATAATTCTATCAAGATATTATTATAATCCGAGGTATTCCCAAAAACGGATTCCTCTAATCCCTACTTACATAATTATCACCAAATATGAAGAGATCATTTTATTTAATCTAAGATTGAATCGCACGCATAACAATCAAAGAAACAGTCACATAAGAATTCAAATACTCATAATTATCGGGATTAAGAATCTATGCACCCTATGAATATGGTGTGAGTTTGCTCGAGTCTAATCAAGACAAATCTTATACTCGAATCTCATGGGTGGTTATGTTTAATACATTCCTAGAATGCACCGATCATAATTCTCTATTGAACTATCACACAAGTTCTCGAACCATGATACAGGTTCCCCTAGATTGAGATTAACTACTAGGATTTCATCACAACCGTTATTATTGGATGTCAACTCCCAATCTAGGTTGTGAACATTTTAATCTAGAACTGGAATTCCAATCTCTTTGTGATCAACCGAAAGTCGACAAGATATAATTCTTACTAAGATTTATTCATCGATATATATATAAGTCTTCTCACAAACTTGATTCTCATTTCAAAATGGATAAAAAAATATTTTATTAATTAGTAATAAAATATTTTATGCATGGTTTTAAGAATAAATCGCAACCACCCCGACTCTAACCAATAATTCGACTAATGGCATGGTCACCAATACACTACCTTGTAAGGTTTCGTACTAATAATCTTCTGATAATTATTATTGTACACAAACTCCACGTGTGGCAAGTGTGTTGTGGATTTATTATTATACCCACGTCGGGCGTTTACTTTTATGTGAATGCGTGTCCGTTCATTTGGAAAAAAAAATAATGGTTGAGATAATGCCTTATATTTGGTTTAAATATATTATATACAAATCGGTTCATAGAGCTTAGTAGGAACATTGGTGAGTTAGTTTTGGGTTGATCACAAGAAGATTGGAATTTTGATTTTAGCACCAGTGAAATGTCCACAACCTTAATATGAAGTCGATATCCTATCATAACGGGTGCGATACATTTCTAATAGTTTGTCTTGAACGATGGGGACCTTTGTGATAGTTAGAGAACCTGTATGATAGTTTGACATAGTCCTATGAACGGTGCATCCCAACAATGTATTTAACAAGACCACCCATGAGATTAGAGCCTAAGGTATGCCTTGATTAGACTCAGATAATCTCAAATCATTTGCAAAGGGAGCAAACATTCTTAATCCCGATAATTATGAAGATTTCTATGCATGTGAAAATGTTACCTTGATTGCTATGGGTGCGATTTGATATTACATCTGGTAAAAGATATCCGCAAATCATTGACAGTTGTGTAAGTAGGTCTGATATCATAATTGATTGGATTTAGTGTCGAGAGGATATTGTGAATGCAATAACCCCTTGACAGAGTTCTATATTTGTTTCCCACCAAGTAAAACCCAACCATTGGGTTATTTTACAATCTAGTTGGAGTAACAAATAAGTTAATTATGAGAATCCATGATATTAATTAGATGTTGGTTAAAATAGATTATCAGGGAAATGATTTGGCCAAGCTGGTTTAAGACACTTACCGCGGGGAATCATATTATGAACCATAATAAATTTTCTAAATACGACCTCTTTAATCCAAATGATTTAGAGATAATTAAATAGGAGCACATGTCATTATTTAGTAAAATTAATTGCAATTAGATAAATAACGGAAATAATTATGGTAAATGTAATTAGAATTTCCAAGTATTTATCTTGAAGTCAATTTAACTATCTATATTGGGTTCGTACTATAGTCTATCGCCTAATATATATATATATATATATATATATATATATATGTGTGTGTGTGTGTGTGTGTGTGTGTGTGTGTGTGTGTGTGTGTGTGTATTATATGCTAGGAGGTTATAGGTTAAGGATTCATTATGGAGGGTTAGAGAGTGAGGCGAAAAATACTATTCACATTTTTGGAAATGGGTGAGGAGAGAGAAGGTTAATTCTCTCATATTTCACCATGGTGTCATCTCCAAAAGCACCTATACACAAGGATTACTTTTGGTGGATCATATGCTAAATGATTCGAGGCATTTAGAGTATTCTTAAAAGGTTTTCGGAGACCTTCGGGGGAAGTGATAATTGAATCGTCTTCAACCTTTGTCTCCTCACACAAATCATAACGTGGTTTTGTATTATTGAACCCTAGGTTTAATCTTTACACCTAAGTATCGATTTTTTTTCCATGCACGATTAACCAAATATCTTGAAGAACAAGAGTTTTCCACGTTTTAAATGTCAATCCCAAGTTTTTTTCTCCCTAGTTATTTTTTCTCCTACATTTGATATGGTTATAATAATTAGGTTTTCGTAACTATTTCAGTAACTATGTATTTAGAGGTGATTTTGAGGGTATGTAATGTTTCTTTACATTTAAAATCATGTATTTACATGGGTTTGGGTTTGGGTGTTGGAAAAAGTTTCATGAAGTTAAATGAATATCCAAGGAAGTTATAGCCCTTTTTTTTATGGTTTTAAAAAGTTGGGACAAAGATCTCAACCTAGAAGGTAGGGACTAATCTGAAATCGGATTGATTCGACAAAGAAGAATGCGACTAGTGGTTTTTTCGATCAGTTTTCATAGTGGTTCTTCCTCCGTCATCCTTCCCACTCCAGAGGATTATTTCTAGAAGTTTATTGCATGAAGAACTCAAAGATTCGAAGAGGTTTACTTCAAGGAGGATTATTATGTGTAAAGGAATGTACTTGAAGTGGATTTTTTATTCTTCTTGACTTCTAGATGAAGAAGGATTCTTCTCCATGATTTTGTTTGAATTTATTTAATTATTCGAATATTTGTCTTTTTATTATTATATTTCATAATTTTGCGTGCTAATTGGATTAATTAGGAACACCTTTTTCATGAACAACATGGATATAATTTTGAGACCGGTCTAGATCACGTTTTTTTAAATCCTTCTTATTTGTTCTTTTCTAGATTGAATTTAATCAGGATAATTTATTTCGATGTATAAATTAAATTTTGATCACCAGGTTTTATCTAAATTTTACAATAGTTTTATTTTTGGAAATTAAAATAGTGAGATCTTGTAATTTAATTTATACAAGTAAATTGAAAATTGCCAATGATTTATTTCGATCTTTTATAATTGAATGAATTTTTTTCAAACTCTCAAGTTTTAAAACAGTAAGTGGGAGAAGGGTTTTAAAATAAACCCCCACAGTGTCCATTGGTGTTTTATGATTCAAATGTGATTAATTCCATGCATCAACTTTGATCTGGCCCCATAATATATATAATTAATAAGGTCATCAGGGATTGATTGGAACTATTAAGTGATAATTTCGAGACTTAGAATGTAAGTGAGTTCGATCCCCCAAACGGATAAGTCCATCAAGAGCGGTATCTATTTCAATGAATGAACCAGTGGTAGACTCGGAGACATAACATTTGATATCCTCCCTAACGGAGTCGCATTAATTAGGAATGGGACCTAAAGTCCTCGATTATTCATTAGCTTGGACAAAAGATTCCTGAACTGTCCTGATAACATAAAAAAGATGAAAATCTATCTAATTCAAGGGGAGGGGGGGGGGGGGGGGGGGGAGGGTAATTTAAGATTCCAACAAGAAATCCCACTTCACAGGGTAACTAATATGTCCGACGAGATTAATTTTAAAACTTAGCAGTTGAGGGATGCCACTTTAAAATTTAATCGAATTAATTATTGTGTGTTAATTTTAAATTAATTCTGTTAATTTCACGATTCTAACATTTCAAAAATGAATTCAACTTTTTATAACTCGTTATTATTCTTTACATTTTAATTGGAATAATTTTTAAGGACTAAATAGTAATTGACCATTGATCTAATTTAAGAGGATAACAAACTATTTTAACCCATAATTCTCATAAATGTTTTAAAATTATGACGTGATTAACTCCTCCATCTACTCATTAGGCCTCCCATAGGATGCTTTTAATTGCGGAATCATTGTATTTTAAAATATAACGTAACACTTTTAGATTAAGTGCTACATGTGTTTGGTCCCCATAATGGGGAAATTCTATATGTGCAAATTTGATTTCAAAGAATTGGTCAATGAGAATTTATGGACACCTATGATTGGTTTATTCCACTCAAGTGAGAATCAGGTTCTTAGAATTATTTTATCATTGGTTGAACAAAGGATATTTTGGATAAGACATGACTGGGAAGCCCGGTACCATTTTTTAGAGGAGTGAGGATCATTAGAAGCTAACGGCTAGTTTTTTTCTTTGATAATAGCTTTACTTCCCTTCAAAAAGGGAGGTAGGAGGATAAGACTAAGTCTCAGGTACAATGATTTGGGTGAAGGAAGAAGAAAATGTAATTTTATAATTAATATTAGTCAGATTATTCTCGTGCCAAAATAATTGAGACGTTGATTCATTCAAATCATGTAACACCCCGACCTGGATTTGTCCCACCACTTGGGTAGACCCGCACCGCAGCGAAGAGTTAAGAAAAATATAACCTTTTTGAAAAGCTTTAGCTGGTTTATAAGAAAAAACCCAATTTATCACTCCCATTTCAAACTAATTTTACGTGGAAAAATGTGACCATTTATATGTAATTAAAGTCTAATTACTTTTACATATAAAATGGCTTTAATGAAAAATTTAACAAATTCAACAGAAGTAATTAAATAAGTTCTTACATCTCTATTGCAATGTTCTCCAAAAGTCGAAATAGAATTAAACGACAACAACATTAATTTATAATAGGGCTAATGATGACCGGTATCATAAAGCTCTGGTGATCGATGTGCTTGTCCTTGGGTTTCACTGCGACCTTTCCCGAAGTACCTTAGGGAGGGGGGTTAGAAAAATAGGGACATGAGTTAGAGGTAGTGTTCTGCCTAAGGAAAAGCTACAGGCCCAATGAATAAAGTCCATAGATTCCAGATACTACTTGGAAAGTGAGGTACCATTCAATAATTGGTACTACTCAGCACCTTAATGATTCTTGAACCTGTGAGGAGCCAATTATGTTCTTAAATACCTCCACAAATGTGTCTATGGTGCACAAACTAGCCCAAAGACATTAGTTTAGAATCTATGGATGTAGCGATGTTTTTGGACAATATTGGGAAAGGAGGCCAAGTACCTGGTGAGACACTATGACAAATGTTAGAGGTTCGCTTCTGTTCCATAGAAGTTAATAGAGAATATGGTTCCGATGCTAAGTCCAAGTACCTTTGATCAATGGGTGGATTTGGTAAGAATTTTTTCATCTAACAAAGGTCAAAATAAGTTAATTATTATGGCGATAATTAGTTCACCAAGTGAGTTGAGGTTGAGCCCTTATGCACCATCACAGAGAAGAAAATGACCAACTTCATCTTGAAGAACATAATTTGTAGATTTGGCCTACCTAAGGCTAGGCCTGTAAACGGATCGGATTCAGACCGAATCAGGCAAATCTAAATCCATATCCGTTTATATTAAACGAATTCAGATCCCATTCGTTTATTAATCGGATCGGATCAGGTAAATCAAAATCCATATCCGTTTACGTTAAACGGATTCAGATCCGATCCGATTATCCGTTTATGTTAAACTTGATTTGCAACATTTTTATTTTCAACTCTTATCTTATAAATTTATTTTGCAAATGTTCCAAAAAACAGATTATGAAATAAAGAACTACTATAATAAATATTTAAAATATTATTTAATATAATATATATTAATTAAAAATATATTATATATAATTTATATATATGTATATTAAAAATATTAATCGGATCAGATTATTAACGGATTGGAGCATATGAATCCAAATCCGCTCCATTTAATAAGCGGGTAATCCGATAATTGGATAATCGAATTTTAGGCATGATCCATATCCGCTTAATTGGATTCGATTCGGATAAAATCCAATCCATTGATAGGCCTACATAAGGCCATCATCTCAGACAACGATAAACGGTTTGACAATTCGACATTCTGGGAGTTTTGTGTAGTTTATGGCATATGCAATAATTATTCATCTATAGTCTACTCTCAGGCAAACATCCAAGTTGAATGTGCTAACATGACCATCTTCCAAAACCTGAAGAAGATGTTAGAAAATACAAAGGGTCACCGGGCTAAGGAATTTTTAAGCATCGTGCAGGTTTACAGGACCACATTTATAGGTCCAATAAGGGAAAACCCATTCTCCCTTACCTTTGGCACTGATGCAGTAATCCCAACAAAGGTTGAGGTACCCACATCACGGGTTAATCGATTTGTATAAACCAGTAATGGAGGACTGAAGAGGTCTCTATATGAATTGGAGGAAAACAGGGAAGTTATCTATCTTCGAATGGCTACGTACAAGAAAATGATGACCTCTTACTTTAACAAAAAGTTTTCCACAGATAATTCAAGGCGAGGGAATTGGTCTTGAGAGAGATAACCCTTACAACTAAAAATCTTAATGACGGGAAGATAAGACCCAAGTGTAAAGCCCTTATGTGATTACCAAGATTTCTAGACGAGATTGCTATTACCTTAAGGATATATATGGGTATAAACTCCCCCATTAATGGAATGTGGAGCACCTAAAAAAGTACGACCAATGATGTATTCTATGCTCGTATGAAATGAAAATAATCTACTTGTTAACCATGATGTGTTCAATATTAGTATTCTGTAAAGAATTATAAGGAGTTCAACATTGGCTCTAAAAATCTAAGGTGTAAGGGCCCACAAACTGAGTTGCAAGGACTTCAAACCTAGTTAAAAATTTAAATCAAGGTTTAAAACCCAAGATAAGGAGTTCCAAGGACTCCATGCTTAGTTCTAGGTTAAAGTTAAGGTTTACAAACTCGAATATCAGGTTGCAAAGACTCCAAACTTGACTTAAGACTAACAGTTAAAGGTTTTAAGATCCAAAAAAGACTACAATCCACATGTCTAGATGGCCCAAAACTCACACTTAAAGGACTGAGGACCAAATAAAAGCTAAAAAAATTACTCAGATTTTCATCCATAATTCCAAATAGGATAAGACTTAAAGACCCGAAAATAGTCAACCAAAAGTGATTACTTTGCACAGAATTTTCCTTTTTACATACACAAAAATATATAGGAAATTTATTCGATTACCCTCAAACCTATTCTTCTAAAAATACATAAGGAACCAACTTCCATTTTTGAATTTTTTGAGGGGCTAAGTGTTCAAATAAAAAAAATTCCAATACTTCATTTTTCTTCTTTCACTAAGAAAAGTTTTGAGGCCCATGGTTCAGAGGTCCCATGACCTACTCTGGAAACTCATAATGTCCTCGTTAGGGGCTAAAGTCTATAAGCTTTTTATGCCCAATGACCTTTAAAAAAATTCCAAGTCCAAAGGTGTTTTGACCCTTCACGAGACTTCAGTTTTTTAAATTTACTTAAGTTTAGATGTCTTCGAACTCTTTGTGGGGCTTAGTTTTCAAATTTTATCATCTAAAGGTCTGATGACCCATTTATTGGATTCCAAAAATTCCAAATGCTAACTTCAGTGGCTTTAAGGACCTTGGGGAATGAAACACTCAAACACCTTAGCTCATAGGTTTTAGGACCCATAAGGGGGCCTAAGGTTAAATATATATTGATAAGTACCAAGGTTCCAGGATACTTAACAAAGTTATAATTTTTTTATCTAAAGTTTTTCACGTCTGAAATTTATATCAAATGCCTTATGACATTCAACAAATTTACCTTTTGGCTCATAGACCCATTATTATTGGGGGGGTGAGTTTTGGTAAATTTTTTTGGTCTTTTTCCCCTAAAAAAGTACAAATATCATGTATTTTGTGGTTCTAAGGTCTAACAACCCATTACAGAACCTCAACACTAACTTCAGCAAATACAAAAGTATAGGGCGGAGGTCTCAGGAACCTTATTTTTACCTCAACGAATTAGCTACTCAGTCTATTTTGCTTTACTAATAAATCTCAAGGGGATAAAGGGAGTACTACCTACTGACAAACCTCAGATAGATGGATGTTATGTAAACGTTTCTTAGCAAGGTTAAATCTTAATTAGTACGAAGTAAAGACTGAAGTAGACCAAATCAATAGTGAAACCAAAGTATCATATTATAAAAACTACTCTTTCATTAAAGACTGTACATAGAGGTTACAATAAATAGCCGACGACTAAAAAATAGTTCAAAAATGAAAAATACATAAGATCCATTCAAGTCTTGGGGTCTTAGGGATCCATAGAGACTCATTCATTTCTCTTTTCTTCTTCAATGTGAGGATGGGAGGCTTTGGTCATGTCATCATTAGAGCAACTTCCATCATCTGAGCTTTCACTAACAGTTTTTTTGGGGAAGGGCAGATTCAATAAACAAGCCTGAGACGTCCACTTGTGGAAATAACTTTTAAACCTTTTCTAAGCAACCCTAAAACCTATAATTATTGTTATGGATAAGATAATTCTTATATGGATCAAATTTAGGGTAGGTATCCATGTTAATCTTAACTATGGAACGTATCTCTCCCTTGAGAGTAAAATTAAGCATAGAAACCTTGGCATATTCCTATTATAGCTCATGGCCTCTAGAAGTAAACCCCTCCTTCATAACATTAATCTCTCGGAGGAGATCCACCTCACAACCATAGTGAAGAAACTTGTCTTACAGGCCTTGGATCACAACCTTTTAGACATAGAGTCGCTTTAACTCCTCTATACTTTCAATCTAGACAAGGGTATAAAGTTCCTCAATCTAATCCAGCGAGTCACCTGCAACAACCAGCGGGGATACACTATTCCTTAAAGATTTGGCCTCTAGAAGACACTCCTTTTCCAGAGAAGTAATTTAAGCTTTTAAATCATCCCTCTTATTTTTGAGGGAATTGACTTTCACCCTCGATTCATTAATCATATGGTCCAGGTGCATTTGGGTGAGGGTCCGTCTCTTTAATATCTTGAAGGCTTTGTTCCACCCTCAGCTACCATCAAGGGCATCAGCTAAGAGAGCCTTTGTCAGGTGTTATTCCTAAAAAAGAAAAACCATATGTGAACAAAGTACATAGAATAAAAGGCCCAAGAGAAAAATAAGAAGAAACAAAATCTTACCTTGCACATCAGGTGGACCAACTTCTCAGCATTAACGTAAGTCTTTATCTGTCATAATGACAATGATATAATTTCAGTTTTTCTTGGTCATTGAGTGGAGGTAATCCATGGCAAAAGCATAGGAATTCATCACCTCAACTAATTGATGCTTGAAGTAACTCTCCGTCTCATTAGCAACAGTATGTCCCTCTGACCGACTAGAGTCATAATGTATCTCTTCAAATTATTTTTGTCTTCAGAAGGAACAACCTTATTTTTTCCTTTACTCTTTGAGACATGGGGCTACGAGTCCCCTAGAATAAAAGAACAACTCTGGACTGCCTTGGGTGTTCCACCCACCTCATTGTCTATGCGCCTTACTATTCTTTTTTATTCCCGCTCATTTACAAATTAGCGATAAGAAAATTTAGCTACCAAAATAGTTTAGCTAAATGAGGAAGATAAAGAGCGAAGATTAGTAGCTTATTAGGAAAACAGTCATAGTCTACCTAGATAGCCTCTTTCACCTGGGTAAATGTGAGAACCTTTTCGATCATAGGAGGTAACTTGGTCTTAACTTGAGTTTTCTTTACATCTTTATTAGAAGTATCAGGGACCTCAGACGAGACCTCAATAATAGATTTCCTCTTTCAAGATGCCTCAACTAAGACTCTGATCCCAACACTTCTCCAACTAATATTTTAGGGGTTGGAGGAGCATCATAAAAAGTCATATGCTTAGTCTCAGGGCCTAACCCATAGTCGAAGAGACATTAATCTATAATGAGTGCCTAAAAGGGAATAGATGATAACTTCAAATCCTTCTCTATCCTCTCCTGATCAAAGGGATCAACAAGTATTATAAATTGATAAAAGGACACAAAATGGATCATTCAAAGGTTAGCTACACCAGTCAAATGCATAAAGCCAAGGTAACTTATGCAAAAACGTAGGAATGCACTAGAAAGTAGGACAACAAATTAATTGAGAAAAATCTTTAGTGGTCCAAGCCCCACCAACAAAAAACAATCACACCTTCCCGTTCTTGGGTTCATTATTCTTGTCCCTAGTAAATACTATGGTGGCTCTAGGGCCTAGGTACATTAAACCCTTGTCCTTAACATGCTTCTACTCCTGGACCCTATACAACTATAATAACGGATCAGGGGTAGGGTCGTTCTTACCCTTGTTTGATTCCTTAAAATCCAAAACAGTGGACATCAAAGACCTCCAAGAGTTAACTATCCCGTTGGACTTCAAGATCCTCATCACATACAGAGGTAAACGAAACCTTGAACAAAATTGGAGAAAACATACATTAAAGAAGATGTTTTGAGGGACCCAGGAGAAATCTCTTTTCTCTGAAAGGGAAGCCCTCGAAGTGGAAAAATTATGAATTTAATAAGTCTGTCGGATGTTCACTAATTAATGATCACTAATCCGAGAGGAGGAGTGGGTACCACCACTAAAATTTGGGTTATTCACCATCAAATAGGCCATTATAGAGGTATCAACCCCATTGTTCCAAATCTAAGGAAGGGAAATATGGGGTCCCACAATAGATCTGGGCTCTAAAGGGGGAGGCATTTTCTGCAAACATCTTTCAAAAGGGGAAAAAAGAGCCAATGACTATTAACTCAAACATTTTAGAAAAGAAAGGTCGCGTGAATTGTGAAAATTACAAGATCTCCCAAGGGGATTATTTATAGTTCTTTATGTCCTAATTCTTTGATCCTTCCATCCCTAAATATATGCCCTATCAATGTTGTCAGACATATGCATCCTCCTTCCTGATGTAATATAATTTTAATAAGAATTTTAGCGGCAAGTTACGACCTTGTCCCCTGCTTGCGTGAACCAATGAGTGTTTCCCCTTGAAATTCTTGCAAGAAGAAATAAGGGGATAATGATGACACCATAGTATTGGTATTTTAAAGGATCTAAATCTCCTTAACTAGCCTCTGGCAAGGACAAAGTTCAATCGACAAACCTCTAACTCAGACATATTATCACTTAATCCTCGATACCTCCGTCGCTTTCAAGGGTAGACCATGGAAATATAACAAACCTCGGTTATGTCTCTTTCCTCCTATCATGGTTAGTCTCTTAAACACATCTCCTCAACCAAGATCAAACCCCTTAGTACCAAGGTTATGCCATGTCTAACATTCAAAGAAAATCTCAAACTAAAGGGAATTGTCCTCCCGAGGTCACCTGACCCTCAACAATGAAGTGGTCCAATGCGTAGTCGCCCAGGTCATCTCATGGCAACTCCAAAAAAATTCAGACCTCTTAGACATATATCAAAGATTCTATAACCATCCGGATGAGTAGGTGAAAATCACATCGCTATTTTACTTACCACCACCACCTATCTCCATTTACATTGAAAGCTTCCATCAATATTTAATGCTACCAAAAACCATTGTACAAAACCTATAAATCCTTTTGACAACACTACACCACTGCTGATAGTGTCAGACCTTAAAAATACCCCAACCATGTTATGATAGTCCAACCATTATGTGTCCTAACGTTTGCATATAAATAAGAGGGCTAGTTAAAGGATGATGCATGTTTAAAGAATCAGCTATATAAACAATCAATATTTCTAATAATTCACAAGGGTTTTACTCTTCTTTTTAATAGTCACAACCTGCTATTATGACTTTATTTTGGTGAATTAGATTATTTCCAGTGTTCACTAATCTAATATATCTTTTTGACACTCCTCTTCTCTTACCTGTATGAGGTCTAGAGGAGAGCAGGCGTGAGTCTAAAGTCACTTACAATTTCTACACCCCGTTATACCCCTTTCATCAAGTCCATAAATACCAATGGCACGTTGGTCAACCTAAATGGCATGAATCAAACATGAACAATCCATAATGCTCCAAAAAAGACATCTTAAAAACATCTTCTTTCTGAATATGAAAATGATGATAGCCTGGGCATAAGTAAAACTAATAAAATAATGAAGCATCCTTGAGATGATCAAATATCGTTACGTTAAAATAAATAGTTGCTTCATATCGTAACCTTGTTCAACCCCATATAATAAATAGACAATCAGATAGAACCATCATTCTTCATAAATAAAATTAGAGATCCCCACAAAGGAGTCCTTCTCTATATGAACCCATAACTTAACAACTATTGAATTCACTCACATATCTCGTATATCTCTAATGGAGACAACATATACTATGCCCTCACAATGAGCCTAGTGCCTAGCTCTAAGTCAATAATAAAGTTTATCTTTCATGATCACAGTAGTATTGGTACCTCATCAAATATGTCTTTTAAATCCTAGACAATAAGTATCGAAACTAATGACATGGTAACCTCCTTCGATGAGCTCACTATATATATATATATATATATATATATATATATATATATATATATATATATATATATATATATATATAAGTTCATACTAGGCCCCCCTCGAGTCTAGGAATATCAGTTAAAAAGGTCTTATGTTCGAGAATAACAAATTTGACCTCCTTCCAGCAGAAATCAATTTGCACATCATATTATGATAACTAATCAATACCCAATCTATCATCATACATTGACATGTATAAAAGAAAAAGATTGTTAGAAAAATAAAAATGACCGATCTCCACCTCCATGTCCCTGCGAACCTAACGTAAGGTAGCACCCCTACCCACTAGGTATTCACATGCACAAATACATCAGTAGAAATCTCTAACAAGATCGACGTAGATAAAAAAGTAAACCTAGAAAATGAGTGTGATGCGCCCATATAAAAATAACTCATGCATACCTCAAGGTGATTAAAGGCCCTTTTCTCTCTCTAGCCCTTTTCTCTCTCTAGCCGCCATAACCCTAATTAGGGTTGCATGGCATCCAACCTTCCCTTTCCTTCTTCGTCCATAACCCCTAAACCTCCCGACCCTTCAAATCCTTGGCAAAAATCCTTTGCTAGCATTTTGAAAGAACAATCTCCTTCCCATGCAGTCAATATCAAACCTCTTTCAAAATATAAGGGTGAACCAGCAATTATTTTCTCCCAAGATGAAGTTAACATTCTATCTGCTCCTTTCAAGCATGCCCTAGTAGGAAAGTTCTCACATGGAAAGCCATCAATAGAGTTTATTCAAAAAAACTTTGAATCTTTTGGTTTAAAGGCTGCATATCATATTGGTCTTATTGATCATAAACACATCCTTATCAGAGTCAACTGCCAAGAAGATTTTATGAGGCTATGGATGAAAGATCAATGGTATATTGGTAAGAGCCCTATGAGGACTTTTAAATGGTCCCCATTATTTAGATCTGATCAAGAAAGTCCCCTTGTTCCCATATGGATACAATTTCCAGGTTTACCTATTCATCTTTTTGCTAAAGAACCATTGTTTTCTTTGGCTCAAGCAGTTGGGAATCCCCTTAAGATTGATCAATCCACAGAAAATATTCACAGACCTAGTGTGGCTAGAGTGTGTGTAGAATTGGATCTTCTAAAGCCAAGACCCTATAGAATTTGGATAGGGAGTGGTGATGTTGGTTATTGGAAATCCATCGAATATGAAAACATGCCTTCTTATTGCTCTCATTGTTTCAAACTTGGGCATCAAGAAGGAAATTGTATGTTTAAGAAGGAGATCAATAATAATCCTGACAAGAATGGCAAGGAAGTTGTTGAACAAGATACGTAACCTTTAAAGAATTCAGCCATAGTTCAAGAATCAGGTCGGAAATATAGACCTATAGAAAAGGAGTCAGAGAAGCATCCTGTCTTGAAGTTCCAATCAGAAGCCTCTACCAGCTTAACCAAGAATCTTCCCATTGATACTGAAGATCCAGTAATAAGAATGCAAGTTGAAGATACAGATAAACAAGTAAGGTCTCCTATTCATAATGGTATTGTGACAATTGCAGAAGTAGATGAAGATTGCAAAGAGGATAATGAAGAAGAGGAAGGTGAATGGAATGAAGAAATTATGGAGGAATTGAACATTGAAAAATTACTCTCAAAGAATGGGATCAATTTAGGTGATGAAAAGTATAACAGTGCAGGAACTAAAATGGATAAGGTGAAATATAAAGGTCAAAATTCCAAGGGGGGGTACCATTCAGATAATGAAAAGTCTGATATCCAGGAAAAAACTAACTGGGAGGATTTGAATATGTTCTCAGCTTTGTTGATAAAAAAAATGGATAGTAAGGAGAGAAAGGAGAATAGTACAGTGAAATCTATGGTGATCTTTCGAAAGAAGACAAAAACCAAAGGTAATAAGAAGGTGATCACATCTAAAAGAAGGGTTACCAGATCTGCTAGTATAGGTTCCAAGCAAGTTTGCCATATTCAATCTCAATGATTCAAGGAATAGTATGGAATGCTCGAGGAGTAGGGAATAAGCCTACAAAAATAAGGATTAAAAAACTTTGTAAGAATAATAACCTTTCCTTTTTAACCATTATTGAACCCTTGGTTGTTAGTTCTAAAATATAAGATATCAGGAGACTTAAAAGTTTTGAGGGTTGTTGCTTTAATAGATTAAATAAAATTTGGTGCTTCTGGAGACATGGTATTCAATGTGAGGTTTTGGTAGATGGGGATCAAAATTTGCTTCTTAAACTAGATCATCCTAACTTAAAATATCAGATAGGAGTTAATTTAGTTTATGCTAAATGTACTAGACTGGAAAGAAGGGATCTTTGGGATTCTTTAGCATATAGTTCTTCTCTGTGTAATGATTATCCTATCATTGTCATGGGGGACTTCAATATAGTTAGCACAAGTACAGAAATGGCTGGGGGTGCTGAAATTGATCTTGGGGGTGCTTCTGATTTTAACTCTTGCTTGATTAGCTGTTCATTGCAGGATTTGGGTTATAGTGGATCTAAATTCACATGGGCTAAAAGTGTCAATGGGAATATGATGTTTGAGAGACTTGATAGAGGCTTGGTTAATCCTTCCTGGTTAGACTATTTCCCTAATTCCTCCATTACTCATTTGCATAGAAACTGTTCTGATCATAGTCCCTTATTACTATCTATTCAAAGTCAGTTTGATTCCTCCTCTAAACCATTTAGATTTCTAAATATGTGGAGTACTCATGATGGTTTTATCAATTTAGTCCAAAACTCTTGGGCAGTAGCTGCTATAGGTAGACATATGGAGGTATTTTACTTCAAGCTTAAAAGACTTAAAGCAGCTTTGAAAATCTGGAATAAAGAGGTTTTTAAAAATGTTTTTGAAGAAATTTCCATTATGTAGGACAATTTAATTCAAGAAGAACTAAAGTTAGAATCTGATAATAGTGGAGCTCAAAGGCAGATCTATTCTAAAGCCAAGGCAGACCTCAATGCTGCTATGGCCAAAGAGGAATTGTTCTGGTTTCAGAAATCAAGGGGTGATTGGATAAGTAATGGAGATAGAAACACTAAATTCTATCATGCTCAGGTGCAAAATAATAGAAGAAGACAAGGCATACATGTTATTAAAGATGATGAGGGGTGAATCAAAGAGACTAAAGAAGACATTGCTAACCAGTTTATATCTTATTTTTCAAATTTGTTTTCTGCAGGTCCTCTTGAAGATAATGGACTTCTTGAAGTTATCCCAAAGATATTGACAGAGGAGATGAATAGTATTCTTATTTCTATCCCAGAAGAAGAAGAAATTTTGAATGCCATAAAAGTTATGAATCAGAATAGCTCAGCTAGATGTGATGGCTATAATGGTTATTTCTATGTGCAGTGTTGGGATATAATCAAGCAGGATCTTGTGAATGCTATCCAAGCATTTTTCTTAGGAGCTGACATTCCCAAATCATGGAGTTCTACTATGATTTGTCTTATTCCTAAAGTTCAAAGACCTATGTTCTGCAAGGAATACAGACCTATCAGTCTTTGTAACTTTAGTTATAAGATAATCACCAAGATTATTAACTCCGGGCTTAGCCCTATGCTTCCATCTATTATTTCTTGCAATCAATCAAGATTTGTGCAAGGGAGAAACATTCTTGATAACATTCTATTAGCTCAAGAGATGATGCAATTTATTGATAGAAAATCTACTGGAGGTAATGTGGTTTTGAAACTTGACTTGGCTAAAGCTTATGATAGAACCTCATGGCATTTCTTAATTAAATCTCTAAGAGCTTTTGGATTCTCAGAAACTTTTATTGATTTAATTTGGAGATGCATTTCATCCACCTGGTTTTCTATAATTATCAATGGGCAGCCTATGGGATTCTTTCAACCTTCCAGAGGAATTAGGCAAGGGGATCCTATTTCCCCAAGCCTTTTCATTATCATGGCATAAGCTTTTAGTAGAGGATTGAATAAGCAGATGTTGGCAGGTTCTATTGCTCCTTTCTCTCACCCTAGAGGATGTCCATTAATTAGCCATCTTGGTTATGCTGATGATTTAATTATTTTTTCTAGAGGTACAAAGCACAGTCTTAAAAACCTTATGAAATTTATTGAATGTTATGAGAAGGAATCAGGTCAACTCTTTAGCAAAGAGAAATGTTTCTTCTTTTTAAGCTCTAAAGCTTCTGTTACTGTCAGATCCAGTATTGCAGCCTGCACAGGTTTCAAATTTTCGAATGGCTATATGAGCTATCTTGGTTGCCCACTGTTCAAAGGAAGAATGAAAGCTATGTACTTTGAATCTCTAATTCATTCTATTGCATCCAAAATTCAGAGTTGGAAGTCTAAATTTCTTTCTTTAGCTGGTAGAGTTACTCTGATCCAATCTGTTTTAAATTCTATCCCTATCTTTACTTTATTTACTTTACAGCCTCCTAAATTGGTGATTAAATCAATTATTCAATTCATTAGTTCCTTCTTTTGGGGTCTAAATAAAGATTATGGGAAAAAGTTTCATTGGATCAAGTGGGAGTCTATTTGTTTTCCAATAAAAGAAGGTGGATTAGGCATAAAAAATTTGGAGTATATCAAAGAAGCTTCTAACATCAAATTGGCCTGCAATATAAAGAAGAATACTAGATTATGGGCTAAGTTTATGAGTGCTAAATACTCTAATGTTCCTACTGGAAGTGGATCAATGACTTTTAGAAGAATCAGGTCTGCTTGGAATATAATGGAGGCTAATTATTTATGGTTAGATAATGGTCTAATTTGGCAGCCTTCTTCTAGTGGAAAGTTCACATTTTCATCAGCTTATGAGATTATTAGAAAGCATAAATTGTCATCTTTAGCATTTAACTATATATGGGATCCTAATATTCCTCCTAACATATCTACTTTTGTGTGGAAAACATTATCGAAATGTGTTCCTGTTGAAGATCTTATTCAAAAGGTGGGAGTGAAATTAGCATCAAGATGTCAATGCTGCCATAAGAATGGGGAATCTATGAACCATCTCTTTATATCAGATCCTATAGCTGCTGAAGTTTGGAATCATTTTTGCTGCTTACTGGGAGTTTCTCAAAGACCATCCACTATTCATAGCTCGATAATTCAATGGTGGTTACATTCAGGAAATTCTCATATATCTCATTGGCTGCATAAGATCATCCCAGTCACTATTATCTGGGAAATTTGGCTTGCTAGAAACAAAGCTCTTTTTGAAGGTATAACTATGAGAGCTAACATGATTTCATCTAGAGTGATATCTAAAATTGCAGATGTATTCCAAAATTCCAAAATCAAAGGTGGGAGAAATGATGTATGTAAGGAGGTTATCAATGTCTTTTCTCTTAATTTCAAGATATCCAATTCTTCTTTTATAGTTATGCCTTGGAAATGTCCTCCAAAAGGTAGACTCAAACTCAACTGTGCTGCCAAGACAGGGAACAATATGGGTATTGGCTCTATTATTCGAAATGATACAGCTCAATTCATTTGGGCTTGCTCAAATGCTTTATCTACAAATTCATCGATTGAAGCTCAAGTTCAAGCTATTTTGGTTGGGATCAAGTTTTGCAAGGGGAAGGGTATTTCTAACATAGACATCGAAGTAGATTCAGAAAATATTCTTCAATGTTTTATATCTTCTTCTACAGCTCAATGGCGTATAAGGACCGAAATTTCTGAAATCAATGAATTTCTCTAAACTAATCATTGCCTCATCAAGTTATGTTCATCAGAAGCCAATAAAACTGCAGTGTTGCTTTCCAATCATGGATCCTATCATCAAATCTCTTTAAGCTTTCAAAATTACAGTGATCTCCCTAGAGAGATTAGAGCATCTATTTTAGTAGTTTTCGAAAAGGTCTTTGTTTGATTTGCTTGTAAGCCATGTGAGAGGGCTTTTCTCTCTATAGATTCAATAAATATCCTGATTAAAAAAAAAAAAACGTAAAACATACCCTCAATTCTCTGAGGTGGTGTTGGTTGAATAGGATGATAGAGGTTAAACAAATGTACATAATGAAGTTGAGGGCGTCCTTGCTTATGAACTCTATGTGGTGGAAAAGTCGGGTACTATAGTGCTTGCGATAATGATTAAAATTATTGTGGGGATGACCCAAACATCTACAGCCTCTGAGGCTCTCCCTATTGAAACAGATCCGATCTTACCTAAAAGCCCTTAGGGAAACTCCTAAAAGAGTTTCCTAACTCACCACATGTATAACATATCCCCATAATGGTCAGAATTATTGGTGACCCTATTGCCCCTGCCCCTAGGGTCAATTCTACCCCCTCAAGCCCTTGTAGACCTATCCTTTTTATCCCTAATACTATTATCCCAGCTGGACATGTTGCCTCTAATCGTGGTGGCCATGACCCTAACCGCCCTGGCGACGATGGTCATCTCCCCTTGGATCTGATTCCTATGGTGCTGCTATAAGCATACTTATATTCGGGATAACTCAACACCCTCCACAAACTTTGGCCTTTTGGATGACTCCTACTGCAATGCAAGAATCGATCTATCTCTATGATCCCAGCTGCTGTTGCTGCACACCTAGGGATTTAATAAGAAAAACAAGGAAAAAAAATTGCCCACGGGTCAAAGCCCGAAAAGTAGAAAAAATTTTGTAAGTAGATATCTGTTTTAAATTGAATAAAACTTGTAGTGTATTATTTTCATAATTAAATCGTCACACTCACATGAGATAACACCTCACCTCTCAACTACAGTGGGCCCCTAACGAGTTCATTTAATTATCCTAATTAAACTACCCAGTCTCACTAAGACATACAATCGTTATTTAATCCCAAATCCCATTAATATTATCTATTAGCTAAGTAAAACTACCTTCACTCGGTATATGTTTATAGACTATGTTATAGCGACTCACATTGTATTAATAAATATTCACGTAATAAACACGATATAGCTCCACTCGTGCTATATATCGATATATACACAATATCATATAAACATACCTATATATCGCTCGCTATATATGTATAATCATATCCCAGAGCACGAAACTCACGGATACGTCCCTCGTGAGCGATCAGTCCCTAGGCATCACGTATCACACTGAGCCACCAGATCAGAATCTCACCACCAATCCCAAACGAAAACACATACAACAAAAGCGATCATAGACATACATCTGGAGGTCACAACCATACCACATCGCACCCAACCGGACTCAAAATCAATATCTATCCTTAGAGATGGATAATGGCGATGCAACAATCCTATGACCTGGGGAATTAACTCAAAACTTTCTGGTTAACGCATGGTAGACTGACCACTACGTTCCCTACAACCTCTTACGATAGCACTTACGAGTAGGTATGTTTAATAAAAATAAGTCACACACCCACACCCACACCCACACACACAGATATATATATATATATCAAACTGAACCCGTATGCATATCCCACACCACACGGTTCACCCAATCCCAAAATTTGAACCAACTTTTTGATTAGTTAGTTAAATCGTGACTCACTTGAATTCTCAATTCTACTCACTCAACCCCATCTATCATTGGACTATCACATGTACCAATCCGCGAAAATCATTCCTCATAAATGCCAAAGTACCTCAGAATCCCCTATTGTCATTCTTTAAGCTCTAACGGGTCAAAACAACACATGCACAAAAACTAGATAGACCAGCATATCGAACTGGTTTGTAGGCAGAACAAATCGGTTTGGTTGAGCAAACGAATTCGCTCCCTCAGCGAATCCATTTGATTTTCTTGGCTGCCAACATCTTGTTCCGCTGGTTTTGTTCTCCAAAACCCTCCAATGGAGGTCCCATGCCTCCCCGAATATGAAATTGACCTCACGCATCAATATACTAATGTTCCAGCAACATTACAACACCTAAATAACCATTAATCCTACATAAAACACATAGGATTCCAAATCAAACATCAAATTAATTCAACTGAGAATTTTTCCCCAATTGATTTTTAAAAATTTAACCTTTCTATCAAAGTTCTACATGATCATCGTTTTAATTCTAGAATTAATTTCCAAATTCTAATATGATTAATTCCAACTAAAAATAAATTTAAATTATAGATCCCATATCATCTAAATCTCTCCATCAATCAACTCAAGTTTCAAACTTTATAACTTTAATTCCCAGATTTTTATTTTTAATCATGAAAATAATTAACTCCACAAATTGTAACTTAAAGAAAGTATCTACTTGCCTTTCTGGATTTAATACAGCGTCCTCTACGTGTTTTAAGATGGGTTGAATCCGAATATGGTTTCTCTTTCTCTTCTCTAAGACCTTTATTTCCTTTCTTTATTTTTTCTCTTCTCTTGAACTCTTTATCTTTTATGCAGAATATCAAATGTGGGTTTCCATCCACCTTACAAACCTTTGAAATACTCCCTTATTTACCCTAATATAGTTATCCACTTAACCCTTGGTGTAAAATGACCTTCCTACCCTTATACGAGTCCTAGTATGTCTAAAAATCCCTCAGAACCCAATCATAACACTCGGGTACCTATTCTGGATTATTTCGGCCCTTCCTGGGTCACCACTGCACTCGAAAATGTCATCTGAGTAACTCAAATAAAAATATGCTAATGTAATCAACCAGGCTCCACATGCACATATTATATGTATCACCCATAAATTATACCGATCCATTGATGTAACACTCTATCGACATATAATATTAGACCGTTGCTTTCACTCATACGTGGCATATTATAAATCTCATATCTATTTACTTGTCACACACAAGTAAATAATAATAATAAATATTAATACTTTATCTTGCTAATTGATATTAACTAAAATCCAACTTAATTTCCACCCATTAAATTTATAATTATAAGCACACGGAAATTAATCAATAATAAAAGTATGGGGTATTACATTGTTCCCGCCGAAGAACAAAATTTCATCCTTGAAATTCGAACGTAGCTACCAAAAAGCTCTAGATACTTTCCCCGCATGTCATCCTCGTGCTCCTATTCCTGACTCGACAACATTGTGGTATCCGCCACTCTACACACGCTAATGGTACCACCTTTGACCGAAGCCTCTACTCGTTACAGCCCAACATGGCAACATGTCCCCATAAGAAATATTTGGTTGTATCTTTAAACTCCAATTATATATTTAAATGAACCACGTCATCCTTGAGATACCTCCTCAACGATGACACATGAAGCACATCATGAATGCACTACAAATTCTTTGCTAAGGCGAGCCTACACGCAACCGGCCCCACCCTATTGACAATGGGGAAAATTTCCTTATACTTAGACATCAACTTTACCTTCTTCCTGAACCGTATTACTCACTTTATAGGAGGTACCCGTAGAAACATCTAATCACCAGTTCAAACTCCATGTGTCTCTGATTGTATCAGTGCAAATATTTTGAGGACCCTGTGCTACCCAACTATGACTCCTGATCCACTCCATCCTTGCCGACATATCCTGAATCACATCCGGCCTGAGAAGCTTGTTGTCCCCTACCTCTAACCAATAAAAGGGAAAACAACAAGATCTCCCCTGTCACACCTCTAAAGGTACCGTGCCAATGGAAAAATGGTATGAGTTATTACATGACACCCTACTATCGGTAGTTACTGATCCCCGATACCCTTTAAAGTCTAGAATGCATATCCTCTGTAATATATAATTCACCCTTCCCTCCTGCCCACCGGTCTATGGGTGATATGATGTAGTCAAACGCAATTTCATTCTCATTACCTCTTAAAAACTCTGCCAGAGGTGGGACCCAAAGATCTTATCTTGATATAAAATAATGTTGAGATGTCCCTTGTGCAAATTCACTATCTCTGCATTCAACAGTTAGGCATACTACCTTGTCGAGTAATCCACCCAAATTAGTAAGAACTGCTCCACCATGGTCAACCAATTCTATTAACCTAAATGGAACTGTGAACCCTCTGTGATGTCGATAACTCTGTGTGAAAGTCCAATGAAATACTATCTTATATCTGCACCAGAATTTACAGCGAAAACATTCCTAGTTGGTTTCCTAAGATCAAATCTCACCATCTATCAAGTGATGTGTACCTAGAGATAGCGATAAACTTTTCCATGTCTCTCTTCACACCAACCCACCAATACTGGTTCCTCATAACCTGTTACATCTCATCCCCTTCGGGGTGCACCAAAAATTGTGACCCATGTGCCACTTCCATAACTGCTCGCCATGGGTCCTCATCATCTTGGAAAATCAACCTCCCATTGAAACGTAATCCACCCTCAACACTGATTGAGTAAGAATCCACTCCACCCACCAATAACTATTGAATCCACAACTAATAGGAAGTATCCCTTTCCTATTCTTTCACCACCCTCAAAATGATTTCGGGTGTGATGGTCTTCACTGCTATATATGCTCAGATTACCTGATCCTCCTGCTGAAGATATACCCACTTCACCTTACACACTACTACCAACTGACCTATCGGTATACGACTTAATGCATCTTTCACTACATTATTCTTCCGTAGATGAATATGAATATTGAACTGACTAGGTCACCCATAAACCCTATACCATGTGTGCATATGCACAAAGTTTACCAATGCAATATGCATACATCCAAAAATCAACCATACATATCATTTATGACCATACAGTAAGGGTATGCCCAATAACCCTACTAATTGCGACTTAATTCTCCTTGAGATTTCCCCATGTATTCAACTAGTGGTGTAAACATACCTGAGTGCTCTCGACCTTACACCCTTTGGCCCTGCTAGAATTAAATAATATCTTATTGCTTGATACATTACATCTTTACACATGTGATGCTTTCGTATTAAACCAATGTCCTATAACCCAATTCTCTCAACTCTCGACACTTGGTAAGCCTCATGCATGGACATCTCATAAGAGAAATCCAAACAAGTAACCCCTGATACACTATTTCCTAGCTTGGTTGGTTATCTTGATTCATTGGCCCAATACATAGTACTGGGGCACCCAAGGTGATGTACTGCTGCAGATGAAACACCGGTTCAAAAGATTTTAAACCTGAAGCCTTGACTCCTACATCTCTAAAGGAGTCATACAATACGGCATAGGCACTATCGCCTAGTCCCCAATGCTAAGTAAATAACAGTTAAATCTCCCGACTCAGCAGTAATCCTAGTATCTCATGAATCATATCATGAAAGTTCCTAAACACATGGATCGAATCTAACGAGACAACTATACTCTCCAAAGTCTCATCCTCAATATAATATATATGGGTGCTCGACCCTCTCTTTCGGCGAGGCTTCACCACAAGAAACCTATCTTGTCCTGGAATAGAAACCACGATAATCCTACTGTAACAGTCCACCATTGATCTAACCATCACTAACTAGTCCATACCCTTGATAGCATCATACTCATACATCATTAAAATGAGCATATTCACTATAAAAATAACCTCCCAATTTCTACACCCACTCTCCTGCAGATGGAACAAATGACAACTCTGCTACCCAATAATAAATATATGATCAATATAATATATGATGTTATATCCATTAAACTTGTCTCACGCACGAATCTAGTACAAACAAAAGAATATGATGCACTCATGTCAAAGAATACCTGCTCCGTGTTCTCATGGACAGGAAACATACATCACTAAAATGATAATGCTAACAATCACCACTCAAAGGTATACACAACTCAAGATTAAGCTAAGTCAACAATAGAGATAATATTTACTGAAATGTAAGTGAACAAAGAGGAGACGAGGGAAGTAAATAACACAAAGATGTAAGTGGTTCAACCTTAACCTACTCCACTATGAAAGGTGAGGGTGTGTTTTTTTATTACTAAAAGGAATTAAAAGGCCATGGTTACATACATTCAGGCTTTCACTCTTTTTTTTTATAATTGGGAAAAGTTGTTGATAAGACTGTAATTGTTCGATTCTAGTGATGGAGATGAAGTGGGTTTATATATGCTTAGGGGTGCATAATGTGCCCCCCAAGCATGTACCCAGTGCACATAAGATGAGGCAACCAATGGGAGAAGGCCAATTATCCCCTACACAAGTATATTATGATGTTGAAATATTCCCTCACGTGGGCTGAAGATCTATTGTAATAGTATATCCAGGTGGGCTGATCATACACAAATCTCATGCGTCGTACGAGATATCATGGTCAGATCTGAAAGATCTAGCCCGAGACAAGACCGATGAATGGTCTCCTAAGGGACGACCATAAAGAATGTTAAATATCATCTTAAGACTGTTAATAAGGTCTCGACATCTCAGCGTGGTACAAGGCCGACTCATGAGTGGGCTGAGACATTAAAGACATATTGCACCAGAGAACGAACCTTGTTTAGTTTCATTACATGATGTAAATATAGTTTCAGAGTCCAGGACTACTGGAGGTGGGCTTACGCTATATCGTCCTAAGAGTAGATGAGTCTGACGAATGCTGAATAGGGGCTACTGAATCGGGATGAGTCTAGTCTAGGACAAGATTAGACTTATGCATATCAATCACCCCTAGCCCTTACTCTTAAATGTGAATAAAAGGATAAGGGGTATATTCATCAGACCCCATATGATGATGATACCCCCTAGTGTCAGAGGTTATTATTTGTGATGTGAACTAACCTGGTTGACACTGAGGCTGTCCTTTCAGTGTCAGACCAGGAACATTAGACAAGTGTCCTTGGTTCGACACATGTCACCCATCACTAGTGGTGGTAGCCCTACCTAGGGCTTTAATCCCTAATAATGCACTCTTAAAAAATTATGGGCTATGATGACCTAGTTTAAATAGTTGAATTTTAGCATTTTATCTTTTTTTTTTATGTTTCTTTTCCCTCTCTTCGCGATAACCACCTGTTGCTCTCTCTCTCTCTCTCTCTCTCTCTCTCTCTCTCTCTCTCTCTCCCTAACCGACGTTCCTCTTCCAGCATTTGAGTCTAGTTCCACCTTCCAAGTCTCTCTTTCTTACTCAAGTTATCTTTTCTTTCCTTTCTATTCGTTTCCATAGCTTTTCTAAGTTTTTCTGTGCAACTATTATTTTTCGATGATTGATTGATTTTTTATACCGGTGGTAGGGGTTGTGCTAGGAGCCTTGTGGTGTTTCACTGGTATAATTTGGTGGTCACTCATTTAAATAGTTGGTCTTTAGGACAAAATAAAAATTTCTAATCATCTTTTAAATTTTTTGGTAAGCTCGGGTCATCTTCTACGGCATCTTGTTCCTTACTATTCTAGATTGAAAAACATTTGAAAAATGTTTAAGTTTCCATCTAGATCTTGAAGTTAACCCTTATTAATACCAAAGTGTTTCTTTATACAAAATCCTTTATGAGCTAGCTGACCAATACCCACACCCGAGGGAGAGGATTTATAAGAAGATATGAAGGGTTGAGGCTGAGGTTGAGGTAAAAAGAAAAGATGAGGTCGAGGCCACACTTCCTATCAACCGAATCCCATTAGTTGTAGTTCATCCTCCCTTGTTACTGTCTCACCCAAAGTCATCTAAACTCATTATTATTGATATCAGTAGTGATATAATGTCTAAAAACTCATCCTAGGGGTCCCAATTAGTGTAATCTTCACAGGGATACAACCCTTTTTCTTCTGAGAAGTCTAGTAAGGACGACTTTTTTAAGGAGGCCATGGAAGTTCCCTCATCCCATATGGATTATTTGGGGGCTACTGAGTCTAGAAACCATGATAAGTCTCCTAAGGTCTCAAACTATGATGAGACGAGAGTTACCATCTTCTTTCCCTCACTCCTAATGGTTATTCCTTTGTCAGCCATTCCTGGCCACGTGTTTGCTAAGATGTTTCTATCTAGAGTTTTGGATGTTGAAGTTGAGGATGATATTGATAGTAAGGACGAGAATCCACTCGATAACTCCTATGCCCAAACCTTCTAGAGCACCGTTAGAGAGACCGATATCTTGATTTGGAGACATCAATAAGAGATTAAATCGTCCATTCATATGAGACTTTTGGTCGACTATGAGAGAGCCTTTAACGGCTGAGATGGTGAGATAAAAGTTTATTAGTAGATATTTAGGGTCGAATTCTGATTACCCGTCCACCCCACAATATGAATAATGTTAGCCATTTTGGGGCTTGCCCTAACCCAATTCTCCCATAATTCATAGACGATAATCCTTAGCTTCATCCAACTTAAAAAACTGCTCTATGATGTTGACTTTCCACTCAGCATCTTTCGAGCATGCTATAATGTGTCTTATTAAAAGACACATCCTAGATACAATCATCTCGTAGATAGGAAAACTATAAAAAAAGTCCTGATGTCTAACTAGACCTCCAACCATTATAGGAATCCCTGATACTTCTTTATGTCGGGAGCTTGGAAGTTTGACTACAATGTCACCTGTAGTGCCTCAGAGCTGAGGGTCCCCAAAAAATGGGTCGATGCCTAAATGACAGCTAAACTTGACCCCTTCTGGATTTTTGATGACCAAGACAAGATAAAGCACATTAGATGTCAAGGAAAAGAAGGTGGTCTGGTGGAATTTGAGAAGTTGATGACTTTGGACTTTCTAGAAAATATGGGTCTCGGTGTTGACCCTCTGTTCGAGTTATGTAAGTAACATTTATTTTTCAACCATAGTGTCATCTCATACTTTTCAGGTTGATACTAACCTCATCCTCTTATTACAGGTCGTCCGATAAATGCACCTGAGGAATTATGAAAAATGGTCGCACTAAGCCTTAGCAATATAATAAGAAAGACGGGCAAGAAGCCCATACCAAATGTAGGCTTGTTGGTGAATATTGTCTTGTGACTTCCCCAAATGGTTTCCTTGTCATAGCCATATTCTCAAAGCATAATAGGGCATGGAAAAATATTATATAATTTGTGAACATCCTTTGTGCAGAACAAGCAATTTTGTTTCTGTTATTGAAAAACTGTTTGGGGTATTACTGTATAATATAGTTGTTATGTATTTTTCTTTAAAAAAAAAGAAACCTATACCAAGAAGTTCACGACATGTGGCCCCAGCCAAACCAAGGCTTCAAAGAAGATAAATGAGCCTACAGATGATTCACCCATTCTTCCCCCAAGCCAAAAAGGGTCAAAATGATGGATAGTCCAAAGGGGGGGTCTGAACAGGCTATCCCAACATCCTTTGACGCTATCCTATCTACTCGTCTGTCCCAGCTTTCCATTAGCTCGGAAACTTTTATTGGCGATTCAAAGAGGGCCAAGGCATTCAACTTCTCCATCCTCATAGAGTCTGATAATCATTACCTAGAAGCCGTGCACCCTAAAAGTATGTGTAACTTTAGTCTCCATAAGGCCACTTAGGTAATCTTTTTAGTTCATAATTGCACCGATTTCTTTAATTTCCCAAGTGTAACCTCATCCCATACTAATTTTTATCTTTTCTCTTGTAGTCTCTCTTAATTTTTTTAAGGTCGGCCAATGGGTCAAAGACCAGATGCCTCTGATTAAGTAAGGCCACAAGGCCTTCAAGGCCGAGAAACACTTAAGAAGGAGCTGAAGGAGAAGGAGTTGATAAATTAGAAGGGTATCAAGGAACTGAATACAAAGCAATCTGATGCTTTAGAAAGTCTTAGGAAGGAGTATGACACTGCTATAAAAGCCCTGACAACTAAGCATAAAGCTTAGGTTAAGGAGGTCGAGACGAAATCCATTAAAAAAGATATGGAAAACTTTAAGGTCTCAGATGATTTTGGTGGCTATATCTTACAATATCTTGAGAGGGGAAGCAAGATGACTTGTCATTGGGTTGGCCTTAAATTTCCTGAAGTCTCAGCCTCATTGACGAAGGATTATGAACCTTTTAATTTTCTAACCCTCTAGTCGCCACTACTCTGGCCGATGTAGAGGCTGAAGCCCTAACTGAGACTATAGTTAAAAATGACCACTAAAATGGCCGACGTCGGCCAATTAGAAGATGGTGTTCATAATGATTCGGCTACAGACAACGTCATCCAGGAGAAAACTAAGAAGAAGGCTGAGAGAGTGGATATTTTCAATTCACAATAAAGTGATGTTGAAGCAACCATACTTAAATGATTTTTAGTTTATGTCTCTCACCACTAAGTGATGTCATACATTAAACCCCCCTCTTGGCGTTATTAAGAGTGTATGGACAAGACGAGTCTCTTTATACACTTTCGCATCATCGAGAGAGTGGATATTCACCATAAAATATATTCAAGCAATCACACTTAAATGATTTTTAATTAATGTTTCTCACCACTAAGTGACCACTAAGTGATGTCATACACCGAACCACCCTATCGAAATTATTGAGAGTGTATTCTCATATCACCGAGAATGAGTTTTAACTAATTCACCGTAAAATGATGTTTCTTAGTTCAGTACAATTCTAGCCATGCAATAATTGAAAGGTAAATATGAGCCAACACTTGTATTATTTCATTAATATTTTATCATTGTACAGATAAATTTGTACATGAAAATTTACTAAACTCAGAGACTACACTTGCACAATTGGATACTACTAGAGACTATTAGTAGTATCTTTTCAGATGGTTTGCATTCTAGGAGTTAGAGAATAGTTCACCATCTAGGTTTTCCGATTGGTAAGTTTCTGGGATGACTTCTTTTATTACTTTGTATGGTCCATGCCAATTAGGATGTAGTTTATTCGGCTTATGATAAACCTTTGTCAAAATAAGATCACCCATGATTACTGGCCAACCTTCACTCGCTTGTTGTAGAATCTTATCGATCTCTTTTGATAAGAGGACTGTTAGACCTCCATATCCTCTATTCTTTATTCAATTAAATCAAGTCCAAGCATCCTCTTGTTAGCATTAGCCTCTGTATCATAAGTTTGAACTTCTTTTTACTGGGGATCCCAAGCTCAGTAGGGTTGACGACCTCGAATCCATAGTCAAGCATAAACGGCGTGTCACCTATCTGTGTCCTTTTAATCGTCATGTTAGACCATAGGACCCCATGCAGTTCTTCTGTCCACACACCCTTTGCATCTTCTAACTTTTTCTTAATTCCATAAAGTATCATTTGGTTGGTAACCTCAATCTAACTGTTGGCTTGGGGTCAACCTGATATCGAATAAAACTACTTTATGCCGACTCTTCTGCAGTATGCGTTTAAGGACTTGTTCTTAAATTGCTTGCCATTATTTGAAATTCATGTATACCATATATGCAAAATATATTTCTCCAGATAAATTTGAACATTTTTACCTCAGTAATAGAAATCATTGCCTCGGGGTCAACGCACTTTGAAAAATAATTGATATCCACTATCAAATATTGGTAATTGCATGCTGCCTTTAAAAGATGACCCATTAAGTCAATTCCACATACTATAAAAGGCCACAACACAGTGATAGACGAGAGTAGTTGATTAGGGATACTAGAAAATATTTAGCACTTGTCACACTTCCTCACGTAATTAATTGCATCTTTCGCTAGTGTCGGCCACCAATAACCCTGGGTAAAAATCCACTTAACAAGAGACTGTCCACTAATATGACTTGCACATGAACCTTCGTGGACGTCTTGTAGGTCATAGTTGACGACCTCTAAAGGGTGAACACATCTGAGAAGGGGTAGTATAAACACTCTTTTTTATAACACATGTCCAATGATAACAAACTTTCCTACCTTGTATGTGAGTGTGTTCTCTCGACCATGGAATCTGGGAGCTCGCCATCCTGGATGCACTTAATTAATGGATCAATCCATGAATCTCCAAAGTTTAAGTTCAAGAAGAATTTAACCCCACTACTATCTTCTTCTATGGTCGACCTGTGCAGAATTTCCACCGAAACTATGCGCCTGATCTCTAACTCTTTACAGTTACCCAAAGTTTTCTTGACACTCGCCAAGTATTTTTGCATTTTCTCATCATTGTCCACATAGATACCTAATATTTGGTTCACAATCAATTACGAGTCACAATGGACGACCTCCTGGATGATATTTAATCGCCCTTGCGAGGGAGAGGTCTGCAAGCACAGATTCATACTCTGATTCATTATTTGATGCCTTGAAACTGAACCTCGAGGCATACTCAATGTCAGTTCCACCCAGGGATAAGAGTATTAGCCCGACACCACATCCATTTTTATAAGAAGAGATGTCGACACATAGGCTCCAGATCAGACTTCCCTCGGAGAAGGAACCCTAAAACAATACTCCCTCTTTGAACATGAAATCATTTTTGGCAGTGTCCACTTTTGCATTGTTAGCCAGGCTAAAATCTTCAATAACCTCGTTTTGTACAACCTACTAAGCTTCTAGTTTTTCTAACTTTTGTTTTCAGCCTCTGCCCATGTAAACTCGACATTTAAGTCTTCCAAAACTAGCCCTTTAATTTCATTATTTGGCTAGTAAATGATGTTAAACTCACCTAACTCAATTGACTAGGACATTAACCTACCCGATTTCTCAGGTTTATGTATGACCTTCCTCAATGGAGTGCCGGTGAGCACCACCACTATATGGGACTGAAAGTATGGCTTCGTTTTCCTTAAAGCATGTATCAACGCATAAGCCAAGTTTCCATTCTCGAATACGTGAGCTTGGCCTCTTATAAAGCCTTGTTATTAAAATACACCGACTTTTGTACACCCTCGTCTTCACGGACAATGGCCGCATTTATTATGTCACACCCTGATTTTTGGTATGAATGAATAAGAAGTATACATAAAGCAATGAATTAAAGTTAAGGCAAAATATCACAACCTTTTATTCATTATATGTTACATAGGGTGGAACCATCATAGGGGTGAATTATAATTTTTTAGTACACGCGACAATATATAAAATTGAAAAGCATCACTCCTCGCTCCGAATTGGTTTAATCTCTTCCCATACGATCACATACGCAAACAGGTGACCGATGTCATACTATTTCCTTTCTCCTGGAGCATTTGGAGAAGGAAGAAATCAACATAAATATGTTAAGCATGTTCTACTAATTCTATAATAATGATAAATATATAAATGAGGGTTGGAGTGTATATAGAATCAGTGTTTAAAATGACTAACAATATTAAGCTGATAATTCTTCGTTTATCAGATTCTACCTTTAAAATGTTGGAATTCATTATTCCATGGTGATTAGTCCATTTAAGAAAATACGGTACATTACCAGTTTAGTTAGAATCATGTTTGAATAAAGTCAAGGAATTTGAACTAATAATCCCATTCTTACTAGTTCACTATGGGGTGTAAAGGTAATTAAGCCACCAGTGTAACTTTATCATAAACAATCCCAAAAACTTTGAGGAATATAACATGTTATGATCTCAATTAAAGTGGCACTCATACGTATGCATCAATAATCAGGGATCTCAATGATCTGAGACCAATAGACCAAGTAGAAAGTTTCATGGGACAACATGATAGTCGGCTTCCTAGTTAATACTCATGGTTATAGTAAAATAGCACAAAAGTGCAAGGGAAAACTAAATCAATATGGTACATGATCTCAGTTATTAGGTGAGAAGGATTTAAAATTGAGTCCAAATTTAACTACCGATGATAATTCAAATACTAATGATGGGTAAGAAAATACATAGTATGGAAGTATAATAACAAGCACATACTCAGAGTCACCGTGGCTATTGATATCAATAGCAATATTTCAAATCTGAGAAGTATAGTACTAAAAAGGTAGGAAAAACCTACTCGCTTGGTATTCGGTTGAATTGTTGTCACACTTGAGTGTTCAAAAGATTTGGGGCTTGATTTTCTGTTATACAATGTGTGATATAGGGGTATTAGGGTTTAATCAGTCAGTTTTGTATTCAAAACTGTCTTTAATAAAGTTTCGAGGGCTTATGTGTAATTATCTTGGGACTCTAAAATAGGCACCTTAAGCTCATTTTTAAACTTTGGAGCAAGAGAGTTTTTGTCCTAAAATAGTTCTATGTATGTATGGGAAAATTTTTGGGTGCAAATTCCTAAGTTGGAAAAGTTGCTAGGGGTTGAGTTGTAATTTTAATTAAATTTCTATAAGTAAAAACCTTATTTTTACATAATTTGAGCTAGGGATTTCCGAACATGGTCATATCTTATACCATTTTGATCAGAAAAATTAATTAATATTTTTGGGAAAAAAATTAGAATTTTCAAATTGGTCACGCGCCCTCACGTGCGTGGTCAAGGTTACTGACCAATGTCATCATCTTCAACCTTTCAATTTTGACTTTCTAGGGTTTAAAACTTTGACTGAGGCTTTGTACTTCATTGTTATACAATTTGAGATGATTTCTTAATGAACTTAACCTAATTTCTCATAAGGATTTCAAATATATAAGCTTCATCGTTCGAATCTCAGTATAACTCGAGTTTTAAAACTGTGTTTTGATGAAAATTTGACCTAACATTCATGGATTTATAGAGTATTGCAAGGTCTCTTATGAATTGTTTTAGGTTTCTTCTCTATGTGAGAGTAATTTCGTTTTGGTTTCAAAGATTTTTATGGATTGTAGGTCGATAATTTTTAATTTACAAGTTTGGAGTTTCAAAAACACTTTTGATCGATTAGCCATCTACATGAACATTCATGGCCATTTACCATCACACTCGAAATCCTGGGGTTACATTAAGTCTATTCATGGATTTAAATCAGGGTTTAAGTTACTGTAATGGATTTCCCCATTAAAGCTCAATCTTTAATGGTGTTCCTACCGTTTAACACTATTTTAGGCATTTCTACACGTAAAACCTTGCATATTATGAGTATTCTAACTATATTAACTATGAAGAATACTACTAGAATTACAAATAGAACATAAAATGATGAGTTATATGAATTGAGAGAAAATTCGAGCTTTTGAACTAAATTGTGGGATGAGTTTCTACTGCGTAGGACTTGGGGTATTTATACTACTTTGGGTGAGGATTCAATTGGAGTAGAAATGAGTTGGATTTGAACTTGTTTAGTGTGAGTTTTGGTTATGGGTAAATGAAGGCACATGAGTTCCTAAGGTTTACCATGTGTTACCATTTGGTTTTTGAACTCTTATGCTGATGTGGGTGTGTGTGTGTACTGTGGTAAAAATAAAATTCACTAAGGTTTTGATTTTAATCCTTAATCATTTATATAATTGCATTTATGTCCATAAAAGTACACTTTTTGTAAAGTTTAGATGAATTTTGATAATTTCAGGATGTTTCGTGGGTTAAAAACTGTAATTTCATGTTAGTTGAGGTCCAAAGGTTTAATTTGATATAAGGTTGAGGTTTAAGGGTTAAATATATCTAAATTTATCTCATTTTGAAAGTTTCAAGGACTCTTTTGTAATTAACTAAAATTTTAAGAGGTTGAACACAAAGTTGTAGGGTTTTAAACATAGTTCCTTGCTTCTTTAGAATATTTTTTATTTTACTCATCTTACGAGGGTTTAAATTGAGGTCATAGGTCATTTTAGGGTTTGAAATTTCTCGGTTCTTATAATCTACCTACCTTAAAAAAAATTTCCTCAAATTTTACCTTAGAAAAAGTTGGGGTATTGACCATTCATTGCTTGTTATGGTTCCCATGTAGCTTCTTGTTGATTCTGGTGTTCCAAAAGTACTTTAAGAGAGGGAATTTCCTCATTTTCGAGATACTTCACTTGGAGATCAAGAATTTGAATAGGACATACTTCAAATTCATGGTTGGATTCGACTGAAACATCTTGCCATTTAATAGTATGGGATGGATTTGGTATATACTGGAATAGTTGTGATATATGAAACTTGTTATGGATATTGGATAATTCTACAGGAAATTCTAATTATTTAGCTATGGAGCCGATTCTTTTAGAAATTGTGAAAGGTCTAATATATCCGGACGATAATTTTTCATTCTTTTCGAAACAAAAAATTCCTTTCTTGGGAGATACTTTCAGAAATACATGCTCGTTTATTTGAAATTCCAATGGTTTTCGGCAATGATCAACATAACTCTTTTGTCGATCTTGGGATTTCTTCAATTTCTCTCTAATATGTTGTATTACCACGGTGGTTTCTTGAATTATTTCAGGACCAAAGTGTTTACAATCTCCCGATTCTATCCAAAATAGCGGGGATGTACAAGATCTTCCGTATAAAGCTTCAAATGGGGAGGCTTTGATACTGGCTTGATATCTATTGTTATACAAAAATTAGACAAGGGTAAAATGTACATTCCAATAGTTATACATATCTAACGTACAAGATCGTAACATATCTTTTAAGGTTTGAATTATACGTTCTGATTGCCTGTGTAAGGACATTTTTCTCATGTCCAACATGTTACATTTATGTATGTCGTACGCCGCTACATTTGGCCCGTCACCTCAAGATGTCACTCGACGACCTCAATCCGAATTTCGGGAATCAAGCATTCAACATCTCCATTAATATGTCCCACATCTGCCTCACGGTCCACTATTTTAGGGACTTAATGCAAGTGGTACGCAAGGGAAGTCAAAACAGTGAAAAAAGGCACGATAGGAGTGTTCAAGGGCATTTTCGTAATTTCACATCCATATTTCGGAGGTCTGGTCAACTGGAAAGTTGAAGAGCTCGCCGCAACGAAGATACTGGAAAAAACGAAACCTCAATCCGAGCTACGGTGAAGGAGTTATGACCTTTTGAAGTGGGAGAAAATTCCTTGAAGAATGCTGTTTTTTTTTAACCCCAAACCAGAAAGGTACCCCAAACCGATGTACCCCAAACAGCATAAGGTACCCCAAACCGGTTCGGGGTACCTGTACGCTGGATATAATTTCAGTGTTTTTATTTTGCCAAACTCTTCATATGTTTTGCTATTTAAACCACCTTCGGGGAGCAGTTTTGCAAGACTTTAGAAGACATTTTTTTGAGTCCAAATACCTCTAGTCTTCATATTTTTTGAGTCCCAAGACTCATGTTTTGATTCACACAATTGCCAATCCTTTGTGAATCTTTTTGGTAACCCAAGAACACAACTTTTTAGTTTGTTCAAACCTTTGTGGAGAGATCTTTGCAACCGAGGGCTGCGTGTCTTTGCTGAGGGAGTCTCTACAAAGTTTTATGGCTGCGTGTCACTGAGGAGTGCTGCGGTTCTTCCTTTGTTGATTGGACTGAGGTTCATGTGGGTTCGCTGCATGTTGATTCATTGCTGACGACACCGACCGACGCCTGCGGGTATTCGTGTGTCACTGTATTTCATTGTAATCCGTGTAAGTTGCGATTTACTTATTATAGTGAAATAAAAGGTTTTGCCCTGCGGGGATTTTTCCTTAAACTTATTTCGCATACTTTATTTGTTTATGGGTTGACACACGCACCGTAGATGGATGTTTAGGGGCTGAATTTATTTGATTTAAAAGTAGACTCTAATTAAATAAGGGTTACTTGAAAACTTGCGAATTTTATTTAAATCGATATTACTCGCATTCTCAAATTGGTATCAGAGCGGGTTACGCTAATTTATCGCGTGATCTTGATTTTTCAAGGATTTATTTTTTTTATACAATTTGACTTCTCACGTCGTCAAATTGGTATCAGAGCAGGTTGCGCTAATTTATTGCGTATTCCTATTTTCCGCAAAATCGTGTGATATTGATTTTTTTTGAAAAATCTGTTTTGTGAAAAATCGCAATTTTTCAATGGAACGCCCATTTAATGAAGAGCCTATTTTCGAAAAAGTTCACGACCATGATGAAAATTTCAAAAGTTTGAATTTGAAACTTTGCAAAAGAATTAAAGTTTTGGAAAAAGAAAATTCTCTCTTTAAAAGTAAGATTAAATTTTTGCAAGCGTTTCAAACTCAAAGTGATATTTGTCGTGAGCATTTTGGTAATTTGTGTAGTGATTTTGATTCTTTGAAAATTTCCAAAAAGAAGAGTGATGAGAGAGTCCTAGTTTTAGAGTAGGAATTAGAGGACTTAAAAAATTCTAGGGTTCCCGTTTGTGCCATCAAGGATAAAAAATTAATCGATGATTTTACAACATGTGAAAAGACTCTTAGGGAAAAGTTTGTTTTAATTGAGGGGGAGCGTGATAAACAGTTAAGTTTAATTGATAATTTGAAAAAGAAATCCCTGTCTTTGGAAGAGTCTAATTCTTTGCTTGAGTCAAAAATTTTGAAGTTAAAAAATGATTTGACAGACTCAAGTAGGTTTGATACTGATGGTAATGGCTCATCTTGTTCTCGTGCTTCTAGTGCTAAAGCCAAAACCATTATTTGTTTTAGAGGGTCAACTAAGTCCAAGGATGTTAAAAAAGATCACACTTTAGGTAACATTCCTCCCGTTTACACATGTTCACATTGTGGTAGGAAAGGTCACCTTAGGAGATTTTGTTTTGATCTTGGAAGATGTCCTTGGAAGTTTATGTCTAGTGTTCCCGTGGTTCCCAAAGCCCCCATACGACGTTTCACACCTATTTGGGTTAGGAAATCACTTTTAGAGGCACTAGATTTTAGACAAGTTGATTTCCGATTGCTTGCACATGATTCTTCACTTGCCATATCATATAGATGATTATGTTTGCATGTTTGTCATACACTAGTTGTGGTTTCATGATTTATACTTGTTTGCTCGTGTTATGACATGTGTACTTTTTGTATATATTTTTTTGAAAAATTTTGAAAAATACAAAAAGATTTTTGTTTTTTTTTGTTTGCACCGTTTATGGATGAACACTTTGGATGATCAAGTCACAACATCATTCCATTATTTTCATGTGACTATTTGATAGTGTTTTGAGACAATAGGTCAATTCATCCTTGTGCTTTATAATGTTTGGAGTCATTAAGATGTAATTAAGTGTTACTTCCTACATGTTTGACTCATGTTTCCTTTATTGCACACCTGCACGGATTTGTTTGATTATTGTGCTTGTCTTATCACATGTTGGTTGGGTGTTTTCACTTCAATCCTGTTCTTAAAACGAACCAAGCGCGATAAATTTTTGATAAGGAAACTGTGCATATAAAAACCGTTTTGTGAGATTGTGTGCTTTGTTTAAGAACGGGGAGGGGCTGCGAAAGGTAATTATCTCTTCTTTGCGCAAAAGCCACCGTTACAAAGGACCTAAAAAATGGAGGAATTTTATTATCCGGGGTCCAAAGAGGTTAAAAGAGCCCAAAAAAATTGAAAGGCAATAAAAAGAAATTCATGCCAAATTATGGGCCATTTAGTTGTTTTGCACCAATTCTCCAAAGTTTAAGAATTTAGATTACCTCTAAAAGAAAATATATATGAGGGAGTTTGGTTGGAGAATTAAAACCGGTTTGCACGTCCTTGAAATTATTGAAAATGCGCTACATAGTTTTGGACGTTATTGGTGTGGAAATCACTTTAACTTTGATATGTTGATTTGTATAAGACGATGTCATTTAAATTCAACAAATTTTTACACCCAAGGATACTTTTGACGATCATTCGTTAGGGGTACACATATGCATCGTGCACATATGATTGATTGAGTTGATTTACCTATCGAATGTATTCACACCCATTCATTTCGTTTCCATGACTTGGTTGTTTGAATCTAAATCCATGGTGTGATTTTTGTATCATGTTTTATATTTTTTTTCAAAAGGTATCTATTTTTTGTGTTTTGTATAAAAAATTGAAAAATCAAAAATAGTTTGTGTATTTTTTGAATACCGTGATACCCCGATTTTGCTTGTTTGATTCATTCTTCTTATTTGTCTATTTGGGGACATCATAAAAAGGGGGAGAAAGAATTATCATTTTATGGGGGAGTTTGAATTTTGGGGGAGTTTTGAGATTTGACTTATGCTTATCATATATTGGTATCTATGTTTATCTCATTTCAAACTCGATACGTCACTTGGTATTTTTTTTCTTTATCTCATGTGTGTAGGTACTACATTGATGATCTCTGAATTGCACACAGTGATGAGAAAAGATTTGAGATTCCTAAAGATTTGAAGAAAAAACGATGAAGACTATTCATTTGTACCTTTTCCAGTTTTGGGTTCATGGGAGGGTAGATTTGTATAGGCAATTTCGTATTTGATAATTCAGATTTTTTATGTATGTACCGGCATAGACATAGGGGGAGATTTGTAAGGACATTTTTCTCATGTCCAACATGTTACATTTATGTATGTCGTACGCCGCTACATTTGGCCCGTCACCTCAAGATGTCACTCGACGACCTCAATCCGAATTCCGAGAATCAAACATTCAACATCTCCATTAATATGTCCCACATCTGCCTCACGGTCCACGATTTTAGGGACTTAATGCAAGTGGTACGCAAGGGAAGTCAAAACAGTGAAAAAAGGCACGATAGGAGTGTTCAATGGCATTTTCGTAATTTCACATCCATAGTTCGAAGGTCCGGTCAACTGGAAAGTTGAAGATCTCGCCGTAACGAAGATACTGGAAAAACGGCACCTCAATCCGAGCTACGGTGAAGGAGTTATGACCTTTTGAAGTTGGAGAAAATTCCTTGAAGAATGCTGTTTTTTTTTTAACCCCAAACCAGAAAGGTACCACAAACCGATGTACCCCAAACCGCATAAGGTACCCCAAACCGGTTCGGGGTACCTGTACGCTGGATAGAATTTCAGTGTTTTTATTTTGCAAAACTCTTCATATGTTTTGCCATTTAAACCACCTTCGGGGGAGCAGTTTTGCAAGACTTTAGAAGACGTTTTTTTGAGTCAAAATACCTCTAGTCTTCATATTTTTTGAGTCCCAAGACTCATGTTTTGATTCACACAATTGCCAATCCTTTGTGAATCTTTTTGGTAACCCAAGAACACAACTTTTTAGTTTGTTCAAACCTTTGTGGAGAGATCTTTGCAACCGAGGGCTGCGTGTCTTTGCTGAGGGAGTCTCTACAAAGTTTTATGGCTGCGTGTCATTGAGGAGTGCTGCGGTTCTTCCTTTGTTGATTGGACTGAGGTTCATGTGGGTTCGCTGCGTGTGGATTCATTGCTGACGACACCGACCGACGCCTGCGGGTATTCGTGTGGCACTGTATTTCATTGTAATCCGTGTAAGTTGCGATTTACTTATTATAGTGAAATAAAAGGTTTTGCCATGCGGGGATTTTTCCTTAAACTTATTTCGCATACTTTATTTGTTTATGGGTTGACACACGCACCGTAGATGGATGTTTAGGGGCTGAATTTATTTGATTTAAAAGTAGACTCTAATAAAATAAGGGTTACTTGAAAACTTGCGAATTTTATTTAAATCGATATTACACGCATTCTCAGCCTATCCATTTTGGGGTGGAATGTAGTACTTAAGTAAAGTTTAGTACCCATTGCATCTTGCAATGCTTGACAAAATCTTCTTATAAAACAAGAATCTCTATGTGACACAATGGATCAAGGGATTCCATGTAATCGAATAATTTCTTGAAATCATTACTTGCTAAGATTTTAAAATGAATTGGTGTTTTGTAAAGGTAGAGAATGGGTAGACTTAGTAAGTCGGTATACTAGACTTAGTAAAGTCAGTATACTATTAACCAAATTGAATTATTTCCTTGGGACGGGAGAGGTAGTCCACTAACAAAATCCATGGCAATATGATCCCATTTCCATTTGGGAATAGGTAAGGGTTGAAGAAGTCCAATAGGGTGTTGGAGTTCTATCTTTACTTATTGAAAAGTAAGACATATCCTTACCAAGTTCTCGATATTGGTTCTAATATTTGGCCACCAGTGTTGCTTCTTCAAAGCATGGTACATTTTCGATATTTCGGGGGTTATCATGAATTTCGAATGATGAGCTTCGTGAAACACTTCTTCTCGTAGAGATGTATTGTCAGGCAAAAAAATTTTATTTTCTAAATCGGAGTCCTATTTTTCTATCGTATGAAAAATCTGAATTTTTGCTCGAAATTTTTTGTACAAAAGAATCTTGGGTCTGTTGTATTAATATTATCTTTGTTAATTCGGGATGAGCGATGATGTTAAATTTTTTGGTGCAAGGGGTAGGTAATCGTATATCATATTACTCTATGGTAGCAACAATATCGTAGGAATTTAAGGAATGAAGTCTTGCTATCAGATTTCGACTTAAAGCGTCGGCTACTAAATTACCTTTATCTGGATGGTAATTAAGTTTAAATCGGTAATATTTCAAAAATTATATCCATCGTCGTTGTCTTAAGTTCAAGTATTTTTGGGTAAAGATATACTTCAAACTTTTATGATCTGAAAAGACTTGGAAACTTACACCATAAAGGTAATGACGCCAAATCTTTAATGCAAAAACTATGGCTGCTAGTTCTAGATCATGGATTGAATAATTACGCTCACGTGTCTTGAGTTTTCGTGACCCATATTCTACTACTTTTTCATTATGCATTAACACACATCCTAATCCTTGTAATGAAGCATTGGTATATATCTCATAACTTACATGACTAGGAGGAATAATGAGGATAGGAGCAGTAGTCATCTTGTCCTTCAACACTTGGAATGATTGGTTAGATTATTCTATCCATGCAAATGGAACTTCCCTCCTAGTTAGTTTTGAAATAGGAAGATCAATACGTGAAAACCATTTGACGAATCGACGATAATATCCGGGTAATTCGAGAAAACTCTTTATTTCGCTAATATTGGTAGAATTTTTCCATTCCAAAATGGCTAAAATTTTTGCTGGATCAACTTGGATTCCATTTTCAGAAATCACATATCCTAAAATTTTAATTTCTTTCATTGAGAAATCACATTTTCACTTTTTGGCATATAACCGATGAGTTCTGAGAGTACTTAAGACTATCTTCTAATGTTGAATTTTCTCTGCCAAGTCTTAAGAATATACAAGGATATCGTCAATGAAAACAATAATGAATTGGTCTAAAAAGGTCTAAAGATTCAGTGCATTAGATCCATAATAGCTATTGGGGCATTGGTTAAACTGAATTACATTATGGTAAATTAAAAATGTCCGTAACGAGTTCGAAAAGCAGTCTTTGGATTGTCTTCCTGTCTAACATGTAATAGATGATAATTAAATCCTAAATATATATTAGAAAAGACCCTTGATCCTCTAAGTTGATCAAACCGATCTCCTATTCGGGGTAAAGGATACTTATTCTTATTAGTTACAGAATTCTGTTTACGATAATCTATGCGCAATCTAAAGATTCCCTTGTGTTTCTTAACAAATAATACTGGAGATCCCCAAGGCGATGAACTTATTGAATGAAACTTTTTGATAACAGATCATCTAATTGGGTACGAAGTTCTAAAAGATCCATTCAATATGCAATTATCAAAATACGAAGTGTATTGGGATACAGATTGATATTAAACTCAATTTCTCTAGAAGGGGTAATCTTGGTAAATCTTCGGGAAAACATCTTCATATTTTCCAACAAAATTGGAATTAAAGAAGGAATTTAAATTCGAGAATTTTAAGTATTTGACGAACCTATTCCTTAGAATATAAAAGAACAATTATTTTCATTGCGAAATGAATTTTCTTAGCTTGGAAATTAATATAAGCTTGATGTTGAGATATAACATCTATTCCGATAATAAAACTGAATCCGCGAATATCTAATATTATCAAGTTCACGGACAAAGTTCCTAGACCAAGATGAATTTTACGATTCCTATAACCTAGGGTTGATGTATTGGTTTCATGTGTTGGTAATTTAATATTTACTAGACTAATTAAGGAAGTGGAAATAATTGTATAAATTTAGATAGTCTAAGACTGATAAAAGAATGCGTAGCTCCTGTGTCAAACAAAATATAGGTTGGAATATGATGAAAATAATCATACCTTTATTCACGTCATGTGCATTTCACATAGGTCTTGTGGCATAATTCCTCCCACAATTCGAAATTGGATGAACTCGCTGAGTTGTCTTGAAGTGATTTGAAATAGAATGAAATTTAGGATTTTGTGAGGGTTTGTTCACTTGGAGGAGGATTGGAGCATGTGAGGACATTGGGGCCAAATATTTCTTATCTCATGACATTCATGACAACGGATCTCGAAACGAGCTTTGTTGTGATGGATTTGGGAATAAGCTTATCCACAATGTATGTATTTAGATGGGCTGTAGAAAGAGATAGGATTCTGATTATATTGTTGTTCATAACATCTAGGGTGGAGATCGGATCAAGGTTGAAGAATTTCATTCCATAATGGTTGTAACAGAAGTTAACTGAGAATACTCATAAACTTGTAACAAGGCGATTTAATTCTTAATTCTCTGGTGTAGTCCCCTTTCAAACTGTTTACATATTTTCACCTCGGTTTCTACATATTTCAGGGCATAATGAGATAGTTCAGTAAACTTAGACTCATATTGAGCCACTAAAAGGGTAGCTTGTTGTAATTTTAGGAAATCAACTGTTCCTTGGTCTCACTCAGTCCCAGAAAAATACATTTTGAAAAAGTCTCTTCAAACTCTTCCCAAATAAAATTAACAACATTTTGGTTATGTGATATTGCTTTCCACCAAAAATCTGCTTCACCTTTAAACATATATGCAGCTACAGTGATTCGATATTAGTAGTTATACCCACCCTATTCAGTATTTTCACAATCTGTTGCATCCATTTCTTAGGTTTAATAGACCCTAGCTTTCCAAGAAAAGATGGAGGTCGTTGCCGTAGAAATTTCCTAAATCATTCATTCTACGAATTTTCTCAGAAACTTCTTTAGGAGTAGAACAAGTAGTCTGTTGTTGTCGAGTTAACGTAGTAAGTTCCTGGAGACACCTCAAGATTCATTTTGTCTGAGTCTCTTCCGGTTGAGTTCTAGTAGAGGGGGTTCGAGTACTAACCATGCTAAAGTAGCATAATTTAAATAGAAGAATTGTAATAGTAAATAAAGAAACAAGCCTATTTTATATAAGGTTAGTTATACAGTAATGCAACAAACATTTATATTCTACAATATGTAAATAACTATTAACGTTATATTCCTCTTTAAGTCGAAACGATTGCACCATCACTAGTTGTAGAATCGTGACTGACTAATTAATCTCTTGGGTCTGCATCATCCTTCGAGTTATTTATGGTCCTAGGGGAATATCCTCCATGTATGTCACCATTTGATGTTGCTTCTGGATACATCGGTGGACATAGTAGTTCATAGACAAATGCTAAATTTATGGCTTCTTGGAGTATGACTGGATTATTAGCAAAGTCATTCACTTTTCTCATCTCCTGCTTCTCACCCAATGATTTATTAGTAAATACTATCCTCTTAATGTCATTACTTAAATCTGCCCCATCTTTTTCCACTCCTCGGATCATTTCTCTAAGTCTGGTCAAAGCCTCTTCTCTTACCCACGTTTACCACTAATTATATGGCTCAAGATTTATATTAAACAGTAATGTATCCCATGCCTCCATACTGCAAAATGGATTTACATTATAATAATAGTAATAAAAGAAGTTATGAAAATCAAATAACTAACATCTTATCTATTTCCCTCCTAGAATGCTAACCCCATGATGTGTTTTAATTTTGAAACATGGTCTGATACCAACTTATCACACCATGCTTTTTGGTATTAATGAACAAGAAGTACACATAAAGCAATGAATTGAAGTTAAGTCGGAATAACATAACCTTTTATTCATTATTAATATGTTACAAAAGATGGAACCACCACAGGGGTGAATTACAGGTTTCTAGTACACACGAGCATATAGAAAATTGAAAATCGTCACTCCTTGCTCCCAAATGGTTTCATCTCTGCCCATACGGTTACATACGTAAACCGGTGACTGGTGTCTGTCTCTAGTAGGTAAGAGGTACTATTTCCTTTCTCCTGGCGCATCTGGAGAAGGAAGCAATTAGCAGAAATATGCTATGAAGTGTAAGGACATTATTTTATAAATGTCCATTTTAGAATCTTGGAATTTTCTGAGCATCCTAGATCACAACTAGTATATCTGATACCGTTACAATCGGCACGTCAACATGATAATTCATGATGGCCTCTATCCAAATTCGAAGTTATCACGCTCCCACTATCTTTAACATTCAACCGTTCCCACTGCTCCACTCGTAATTATGGTAAAATGTTTAATATGGAGTTTTTAATGTATACATATTTATTTGGGAATTTTTCTAAAAAATTGGGTTTATCAAAATGAGGCATTTTTAAGGAAAATATTTTTTTATCCGAACCGGTTCACTAATTTATAAATGACAAACTGAAACGGTTCAAAATGGTGAATCACGTTTGACAGTTTACCTATTTATAAAGGGCAAATCGAAACGGTTCGTCGCACCGCCTCAACTTTTTATTTTTTCTATAAATACCTACTTGAGGAGTGTATTTGTTTAAGACTTAAAAAACGTTTTTGAGAGACCTACTACAACAAGTCTTCAATTATTTGAGGCCCAAACACCTTTTTAATTCACAAATTCTTCCTAAATACATATGTGAATCTTTATAAACCCTATAGTGATTGTTTAATTTATTTGGAGTACCCTTGTGGAGAAGAATGTTGATTCTCCATTGCTAATGATTAGAGCTCTTGCGGGATCTCTTGCCGATGACAATGAACCGACACCTGCGGGTATACGTGTGCCAAGATGTATTTCTCTATAATTGTAAGTATTACGAATTATAGTGAAATAAAAAAAGGTTTTTCTCCTTTTGGGGATTTTTCCTCATATTGTGATTGTTTTGCATGCTTGAATTTATTTTATTCATCAATCACAATTAGTTGCAAGAGTTAGGATTTTGGGGAATAAAATTGGAATTTAATTTAACAAGTTTGTCTATTGATTGCTGGTGCACTCTCAAATTGGTATTAGAGCCTATTACACAATTATACCGTGTAACTTTTTCCACAAAATTTTTCTGGATATCAATTTTGGTCTAAAAATTGATTTTTGAAAACGCAAAATTTTAATGAAAAACTTGTATAATCGAGTGCCAATTTTTGACGGGTCAAATTACAAATTTTGGAAAGCTCGTATGAAATCTCACTTAAAGTCCATTGATGAATGTGTTTGGGTTATGTGTGAAAGAGGGTGGATGCCTCCCATTGCCACTATAAATAACGTAACTACTTTAAAACCTGTGTCTACATGAACTGAGGATGAATTTAAATGAATCCCATATAGCTCACGTGGGCTTAGTACAATTTTCAGAAATGTTACCCCCGACGAGTTTCAATGCATCATGACGTGTACAACATCAAAAGAAGCATTATATGTTCTTCAACTTACCCATGAAGGGAATAATGCAGTTAAAGAATTAAAATTGAAAAATTTAACAACACAATTTGAGACAATCACCATACTTGAATCTGAGTGTTTTGATGAATTCTATGCATGCTTATCTGATATTGTATACACGAGTTTCAATTTAGGTGAACATATTCCTGATGCTTATCTAATATTGTATACACGAGTTTCACTGCCTAAGCGTTTTATCCTGAAGTCACTGTGCTAAATTCTTTAGGAAATTTGAGTAGTCTGATATTAGAAGAATTGGTAGGAGACCTCCAGACTTATGAAATTGACATGTTTCCTAACACAATAAAATCAAAAGATAAAGGGGTAGCATTTAAAGCCCTGTATAGAAAGATTGAGGGCCACCAATAAAGAGAGGCGAGTCATCTAGGAAAAGAGAGGAAGAGTTATCTGATTCTTGACTTAGACGGCTTGGCTTTGTTTGCAAAAAAATTAAAGAAAATTTTCAAATTAAAGAAAAATGGCAATTTCAAAGAAAAAAAAGAATTTTGAGAAAAATAAGTTCCAAAAGAAAAATGAAAAGGATAAAAATTATGATCCTAAGAAAGCCGAGAAAAAATGTTATGAGTGCGAGGGTAGAGGTCATAAGGCATTTGAGTGTCCTAATAGGTTGAGACGTCAAGGAAAAGGAAAAAGTTGTTATTAATGCCTCCCTTAGTGACGACAGTGATGTCGAGTCGGTGGATTCTGGAGATGAGTCACCACATTAATGTAACTTCACCGCATTCATGGCTAGTCATGTGGGTACTAACAGTGTTCCTCATGACGATGAGAATGCCACTTCATAGGGACGTCTCGATAGTGGAAGAAATGTGAGTAAGGGGGAGGATGCTGCATGTGAGAGCGAGAGTGATTTACGATGCACCTACATTGATTTATATGTTGATTCTCTTAAAACTAAAAGGCATAACAAAGCGTTAGAACTTAGGATAGTTTCCTTAGAGAAAGAATTGGGAGAGATGGCAGATAGAGAGCCCTCCATTAGAACTGCCTTGAGAGAGAGAGATTGTTTGTGTTGGGAGAGAGAGTTTGGAGATAGAGAGTGTTTTGTGAGAGAGAGATAGGGAGAAAGATGTTTAGAGAAAGAGAAAGGGGACTTGATTAAGTAATTGGCTAGTCTTACGAGTGATCTACAGACCTTAATGGACACTAAAAAAAACTTGAAGCCATTATAGCCCATCTTAATCATGACCTTGAGAGAGCCAGGGAGGACAAGGTAAATATAGAGGAAAGATCTGGAAAGATGCACCTTGCCCCGTCCTTAGGTTTTGGTTAACGGTAGGGAATTGGTTTTGATGGTTCCTCCACATCCCATGTCATACCGAAACTAGTTCTCGAGTTTGCTACGAATCCATATGGCCATCACCAAAACCCCTAGAGAAGAGTTTGGCCAAGAAAAGCTAACCAAGGTCAGAGAAAGACTGTATACTTTTGTAGATATTGCAAAAGAAATGACCACCTTAGGGAGTTTTGCTCTACTTTGGGTCGGACATGACGTATATTTTCTCCACCATGTGCCACTAGCGATTTTTTGAGTCTAAGAGAGAAGGTTGAGTTTCTAGTAACCACTTCTCAGAGTCTAATGGAAGAGTTCCAATGGTATTTTATGCCGTTAGCAGACACTTCTAATATAACAACTAGAGCCAATAATGATCAGGGCAAATAAAAAGTTACCTCATCTTGGATGCCAACACTCGACATGAAATACCTTGTTGTTTATATTGATCTTAAAGAACATAATACTTGTCACATATATTTTGATAGTGAGTGCTCCGGGCACATTACATGTGACGTCTCATTTTTTACCTACCTCGAGGATCGCAAGGAAGGTAAAGTCACCTTTGGAGACGGGAGAAGATATATCATAGTAGGATGAGGTACAGTAGAGATACCAAGATTTCCTAAGCTAGAGGATGGTTTGTACATAAAAGGTTTGAAAGCAAACCTTCTCAGTATTAGCCAGCTATGCGACACTGACTTTGCAGTAAAGTTTGACCTAAATGAGTGAAATGTTTACGATCAAGCTGGTAAAAGTTAATTGCAAGGGGTGAGGACTGAATATAATTTTTATGGGATTGTACCGAACTTCCCATTTATCTGTAACAGTGCCACGATCACTCCTATGGATTTGTGGCATCAACATATAGGTCATGTGAGTTTTAGATATTTGGAGAGATTAGCTAAAAAGGACCTAGTGCGTGTCTTACTATCACTTGAGTCGAGGTTTGTGGACCCTGTCAGTTGGGAAAGAAAGTCCATAGGCCCTATAGGAAGTTGAATTCCATAACCACTTTACGAGTGATTGAGTTGATACACATGGATCTTATGGATTATACTCGTACTGAGAGTTTGGGAGGTAAGAGCTATATCCAGATGATTTCTCTCATTACATGATTGTAGGTTTTCTGAGAGAGAATTTTGGTGTTGTGGAAATTCTTATGACCATGTGACGAGTCCTGAAAAATCAATATGAATTCACTATCAATAGTATACATTGGGACAATGGCAAGCCTCGGTATCAAGCAAGAATTTTCGGCCGTGAAGACTCTTCAATAAAATGGGATTGTTGAAAGGAAGAATCAGATGCTTTAGGAAATGGATAGATCTATGCTTCTAGGTCATAGAGATGCTAGGAGATTTTGGGCAGAGGTGGTGTCTATTGCCAACCATATGGTGAATAGGGTTTACCTTTGTTCACACACTCTTAAGACGCCCTACGAATTATGGACTGGAAAGAAGCCCAACCTTTCATATTTTTCTGTCTTTAGGAGTAAATGCGACATCCTATGGAATAAAGAGCAATTAGGAAAGTTTGACTCCCGGAGCGACGAATGGGTATTTTTAGGATATTCATCAACTAGTTAAGCATATCGAGTTTTTAACCCACGTAGCTCTAAGGTTATGGAGTCAATAAACATTATCGTGCAAGATGACGAATCATTGGGATTTGTTGATTTTAACCTTTTGTGTGAGGATGACACACTTTCTACTAATGATCCCATTGTTCCTCCCACACCTAGAGTATATCATATTCCTAATTTAGGAGACACTCATGTTTGGGTTTGCAAAAGTCATGATCCTACTGCTATTCTAGGAGATCCTAACCTAGGGGCCAAGACTCATGCTCAACTAGAGAACGTTATTGGCCATGTTTGCTACACGTCCAAAGTCAAGCCCAAGAATTATAAGTAAGCACTCAAAGATGAATAATGGATATGCACTATGAATAATGAGTTGCTTCAGTTTAGAAAGAATGATGTCTGGGAACTGGTCCCTCGACCCAGTGAGACAAATTTGATAGGTACCAAGTGGATCTTCAAGAATAAGGTGGATGAGATTGGTACTATTATCTGAAATAAGGCTAGGTTGGTCGCTCAAGGCCACACACAGATAGAGGGTGTAGACTTTGACGAGACATTTGCTCCTATTGCAAGGCTTGAGTCCGTTCGCTTACTACTCTCCATCGCATGTCATCTACATTTTAAGTAATATAAGATGGATATCAAGAGTGCCTTTCTGAATGGAATCATATAGGAGGAGTTTTACGTGGAATAACCAAAAGAGTTTGAAGAACCTAAGCACCCTGATCACGTCTACAATCTAAGAAAAAGTCTTGTATGATTTGAAGCAATGCCCTATGCTTGGTACGTGAGGCTTACTTCCTATCTCTTAGCTCGTGGCTTTAAGAGAGAGGGAGTTGATATGACATTGTTTATCAAGAGAGGTGACGGTGCTATTTTGGTTGCCTAGGTCTATGGGGATGACATAGTCTTTAGATCTTCGTGCTCCCAGCATGCTCATCACTTTGAGGAGGAGATGAAGAGTGAGTTTGAGATGAGCATGGTTGGTGATCTTACTTTCTTTCTTGGTCTCCACATTCGGCAGCTAGAGGATGGTGTGTTCATCTCCCAATCCATGTATGCTAGATACCTTATGAAGAAATTTTGCTTAGACTCATCTAATCATGCACGTACCCCGATTAGTACCTCAATAAATCTTAGTAAGGACACTTCAGGTAATGACATAGAGAAAACCTTGTATCGGAGTCTGATAGGTAGTCTTCTCTACTTGATTGCCAGTCATCCCGACATCTCCTTTAGTGTTGCAGTCTGTGCGCGATATCAGGCATCCCGAAAGAGTCACACTTACTCTCTCTTAAACGTATTATCAAATATGTGAGTGGGACTCTCTCACTTGGCATTTGGTATTCCTTTGATAATAATAAACGTTTATCCACCTATTCGGATGTTGTCGGGGATGTATATGGATGTAGTGGCACTTAAAGTGGGTGTTTCTTCTTTGGTTTTGCTCTTGTCTCATGGTTAAGCAATAAGAAAAACTCCATCTCTTTGTCCACTACAGAGGCTGAGTACATAGTCTCTGGGAGTTGTCGTACTCAACTTCAGTGGATGAAGCAGATGTTGGAGAATTATGGGATATCATAGGACACCATGACTATTTCCTTTGATAACACGAGCGCGATACACATACCCCATAATCCAGTTCAACATTCGCATACAAAGCACATTAGGATATGCGAGCACTTTATCCATGAGCTTGTAGAAGACAAGGTCGTATCCTTGAGTTTTATGTGTACCTAACTCCAATTAGCCAATATTTTTATGAAGACTTTAAATAACCTTAGATTCGAGAATCTTAGGAAGTCTTTAGGAATTTGCACAGTTGACAGAGGGGTGGTCACCAGATCTAGACTAGGATACATTTTTCATATTCATATCATATGATTCCTATCTCTAGATTGTATCATTTGTATCATTAGTTGTTTTTGGTTCTTATTTTTTGGAAAAATAAAAAAAGATTTTGTTTTTATAAAACTTTTTTAAAAACACAAAAAGAGTTATGTATTTTCTTTACACCTTTTATGTATGAACATTAAAGATAGCCATAGTCGTAACTTCATTCCATATTCCACGTGACTATTTCATAGTGATTTGAGATGCTAGATCATTTCATTCACGTGCTTTACATTGTTTGGATTCATTGAGATGTGATTAGTGATATCTTCTACATGTTTGGCTGCTTATATCCTTTGGTGCACTAGTGCACGATATTATTTGAGTATTGTACTTGTCTATCACATATTGTCTTGAGTGTTTCCATCTCAATTTTGTCTATATAACGAACCAAATGCGATAAAATTTCATAAAAAAGTAGTGCATGTTAAAACTGTTTAACGTCAGGATTTAATTGCAACGAGAAATGATGAGTGAAATATGAAAAAAAGGGATACAAGAGTACAAAATTAACTCGTTGTGAAAGCCACCACTTGAAAAGAGCATGAAAAACTAAAATGCAATAAAAAGATATATATGCCAAAAAGTGGGCTAATAGGATTTCTCTAAAGAGAGAATTTAGTTTCATCACCTCAAAAGAAAAGAAAAATTCATAATTATTTATGAGGGAGTTTGGATGGAAATAAATGAAGAATGGGTTTGCACGTCCTTGAAAGTCATAAAAAAGCGTTATATAGTTTTGGACGTTATTGGTGTGAAAACCACTTTGAGCTTTGATTTGTTGATATGATTAAGTCAATTTCTTGTAATTCCACCATTTTACACCTAAGGTATATGTTGAGTTCATTCGTTAGGAATATCCAAAATTCATCGTGCACATAAGTTATGGTTGTATGTATTGATTTTCCTATCGAATTTGTTCACATCCCTATATTTCCGTTGTCCTCGACTTGGTTATTTTTGTGTTCTTTCGTGGTGTGATTCTTTGTTGTATATTTTGTGAGAAAAATATTGAAAAATTAAAAAGAGAAAGTTTGATTACCTTGTGACATTCTCCATTTTCATTTGCTTTATCTTCTTTATATTTTGCTATTTGGGGACATCATAAAAGGGGGAGAACGAATTATGGGGGATAATTATTTTTGTCTGATTTTATAGTGATTTTCTTAAGATTAATTGATATTTACTTTTGCTAATCAATATATTTCAAACTGCTGCACGTCACGGGTATCGTTTCTTGTCTCATGTGTGTAGGTACAAAATTGAGGATTATTTTTGCACACCCTGATGATGACAAAGAAAGATTGAAGAGTTGGATATTTTAAGATGTTGAAGTTTGTTTGAAGACATGTCATTTAGTATTTCCATTTTTTGATTTAATAGGGATATTAAATTGTACGCCATTTGAGTAGCATAATTCGGACTATTTCTATGTACATACCGGCATAAACATAGGGGAGATTTGTAAGGACATGATTTCATAAATGCTCATTTTAGAATTTAGGAATTTTCTAAGCGTCTTAGATTACTGCTAGTATGTCTGATATCGTTACATTAGGCACGTCAACACAATCATTCATGACGGCCTTGATCTAAATCCAAAGTTATCATGCTCCCACTATCTTCAACATTCAACCACTCCCACTACTCCACTCACAATTATGGTATAATGTTTAATATGGACTTTTTAATGTTTACATATTTATTTGGGAATTTTTCTAAAAAAATGGGTTTATAAAAATGAGGCATTTTTAAGGAAAATGTTTTTATACCCGAACCGATTCGCCTATTTATAAAGGACAAATCGAACCTGTTCGAAATGGTGAATCACGTTTGACAGTTTACCAAACTAGTTTGCCTATTTATAAAGGGTAAACCGAATCGGTTCATCGCACCACCTTAACTTTTTAATTTTTTCTATAACTACCTACGTCGGGAGTGTATTTATTAAAGACTTAAAAAACATTTTTTAGAGACCTACTACAACAAGTTTTCAATTTTTTAAGTCCCAAATAGCTTTTTGATTCACAAATTCTTCCCAAATACATATGTGAATCAACTCTATATTAATTGTTCTAATCATCTAGAGTACTCTTGTGGAGAAGAAGGCTGATTCTCCCTTGGTGAAGATTAGAGTTCTTGCCGATGACAACGAACTGACACCTGTGGGTATTCTTGTGTCAAACTATATTTCTCTATAATTGTAGGTATTTTGAATTATAGTGAAATAAAAAAAGGTTTTGCCCCTTTTGGGTATTTTTCCTCATATTGTGATTGCTTTGCATTCTTGAATTTATTTTATTCGTCAATCACAATGAGTTGCAAGAGTTAGGATTTTTGGGAATAAAATAGGAATTTAATTAAACAAGTTTGTCTATTGATTGCTGGCGCACTCTTAAGAAGGTTCTACCAGTTCTATAATAATGATATAGATATAAATGAGAGTTGGAGTGTGTATAAAATCAGTGTTTAAAACTACTGACAATAATAAGTTGATAATTCTATGTTTATCAGATTATACCTTTACAATGTTAAAGTTTCACAATTCCATAGTGATTAGTCCATTTAAGAAAATACAGTTCCTTACCAGTTTGGTTAGCATCATGTTTGAAGATAGTCAAGGAATTTTAACTAATAATCCCATTCTTACTAGTTCACTAAGGGGTGTAGAGGTAATTAAGCCATTAGTGTAATGTTATCATAAACAATCCCAATAACTTTTGGGGAAAATAACCTACTATGCTCATTTTGGGTTCAATATATCTTAATTTGTCTCATTTTGAAAGTTTTAGGGACTCTTTGATAATTAACTAAAACTTCAAGGGTTGAAGTTAATAAGAAAAGTTGTAGGGTTTTAAACAGAGTTCCTTTCTTCTTAGAATATTTTTGATTTTAGTCATCCTACAAGGGTATAAATTGAGGTCGTAGGTCATTTTAGAGTTTGAAATTTTTGGGTTCTTACAGATTTCAGACTCTGCCACAACTAAGTAAGGAAATAACTTCTCCCCTTGAATGGGAGAAGACAGTAGAATCGGAGACTCCAGGTAGGTCTTTATCTCTTGGAAGGCTTTTTCACACTCTTTACCCTAGAGAAAGGCTTTCCTAAAATTTTTAAAAAATGTCAGACACTTATTCGCTGCATGAGAGACAAAATAGTTAAATGCTGTGACTCGTCCTATAAGCTCAGCGTCTGCATATCAATTAATTCCTTGATCTTTGTGCACTTGGCCTCTATCCTCTTTGATTCACAATGAAACTTGGAAACTTCCTGGTGCCGACACCGAAAACGCACTTAACTAGGTTCAGTTTCATCTTTAGTTTATCCATTGTGTCGAATGTGTACGTTCAAGATCAGGCACATGATCCTCGACCTTCAGAATATTTGTTAGCATGTCATCCACATATAATTCCACGGTCTTCCCAATATGGTCCTCAAACATCTTATTTACCAACCTCTAGTAGGTTGCCCTAGCTTTCTTTAGGCCAAACAACATTTCCTTATAATAATACATCCACAATAAAGGAAGTTTTCTCAGCGTCGACCTCATGCATAAATATCCAATTGAAACCCAAATACGCGTCCATAAAACTCATAAATCCATGTTCGAACGTAGCATCTACCATCTGATCTATTCTGGGTTAGGGAAAATTTTCTTTGGGACAAGCTTTATTCAGGTCAGTGAAGTCGACACACACCCTCCACTTGCCATTGGCCTTCGATAATATAAAATTATTGCACAACGAATATAGATATTTAACTTCTCGAATGAACTTATATGGTTGGATCTTCTTCACCTCATCTTGAATGACCTTATATCGATCCCTCACATAAGTTTTCTCCTTTTCTTTGCAGGATTTACTTTTTCATTGATATTCAATCGGTGACTATCCATGGCATGTCTTCATGGCTGTAAGAAAAAATACTCTATATTATTCTTAGCAACTTCACTAACTCATCCTTGATTTCGACTTTCAGGGAAAAACCGACCTAAATGGTTTTTTCTGGCTCATCCTCATTGAGGACAATGGATTCTAGCTTTTATTTCGATTCACCATTTTCATCTTTTTCTCATCCTTCGGGTTAAGAGTATCAATGTTGTATGAGGTTGTGGCTCTTTTATGATCTTACTTTTCCCTGGTCGAGGCGAAATAGCATTCGCGAGACTCCAATTGGTCACCCTATACTTCCTCTACTTCATAGGGAGTCAAAAATTTAATCATCTGGTGAACAGTGTTAAGAATGACCTCAAACTCCTTAAGGGCTACCATCCCCAAGATTATATTTCTCGTCCATTAGAAAAAATCTAACATCTTGGCGAGGCACATCGTTCAAGTGGCCATGCACAAGTCCATCTCGAATAGTCCCAAGGGGTGAACTATCTCTCCGCTAAAGCCCATCAGCGAGTGATGATATGGGACGGGTCTTTTCTTGTTGAGCTTCAATCCTTTAAAGAAATTATTATTTTTCATATATATATATATATATATATATATATATATATATATATATATATATATATATATATATATATATATGGATTGACACACACTTTACAATCTTTATTGAATCTTGTAATTGATAACGGTAAAATGTTATTATATACTGATATTTGTCCAGTTGACAATGAACAACTCATATTATTCTGAAAAAAAATTAGACTTGGTATATAACATAATAAAAGGTTCAACCATTGTCGAACCTAACTCTTCAGAAGAGCCTTGTGATGTTGTTATATGGTACCCCTCCATTCATAAGTGATGAGTTATATTAAATCAATTCTTGAAGAAATTCTCTTCATTTTATGGGCATCAGAATATATGGGTGCCATAGTAATAATAATGAAAAGTAATTTTTCACTACGTCTAGTATTGAAAGCCATAAGCTTACATTAGTAAAACCCTCATTTATTTATTCAAGTAGTTATACTATATAATATTTATGGTTGTAAGAAATGCAGATTGGCATGAGCCTGAAGCTCCATAGTTTAATTAACCATTGACAAATGTAGTTTTTATTGTATATTTTTTAAATTTTATTATTGATGAGAGAATCTTCCTGTTGCTTAGGGGTAGGATATAACGTACCGGAAGTACAACTTTTTCCTTAAGAACGGTTGATTCTTCAAGAACAATGAGAATTATCATGGAATTCTTTCACTTTGTTTCATCTAATCCCTCGTACCGCTCAATTAGAAAATGAAGTGAATAATGATATTACAACATCAAATCAGATGTAGTCACATGGGCTACAAGCAAATGTGTTTGACAAATCATTGTCCCATTTGGATAGAAATAAATTTGGAAACAAATAAAATTGTTGCAGGATAGAAGCGTGACAAACCTATAGGTCCCAACTACTTCACTCCCCTGAAGTGAAGGTTAAATAAAATCATGCCCAAATAAAGCTCCAGAAGAGGTTATACATAATTCTCTAGAAGAGGTTATGAACAAAAGATTCACTTTCTTTAAAACCCAAGAAGACGCTATACATAATGCTCTAGAAGAGGTAATGAACAATAATATCCACTCTCTCTAAAACCCCAAAAGAGGTTATTGTCTATGAAAAGACATAAGTCCCTAAAGTGACTATAAAACCTCAGAAGTTGGCAAAGGTACCTAATATTAAATGAGATCTCTATATTTTATATATATTCAAGAGAAAAGTAGGATCGCCAAATATGATCATCGATGACATAATTATATATGTTGTAGCTACACAAATAAAAGGACAATGACAACAAAAATCCATGTACTATACATAAATTTCGACAAAGAATAGTCTCTTAATATACGTCGCGTATTTGGACCTATAGTAGAAACTACAAAAGATGTTAATCTCGAAGATTACGAATGGGTGTTTATAAGAATGCGAAGTGTTAAAACTCACAAAACATACATAATATATGTAAGAAAAAATTCTTAAAGAAACTAAAATTGATTATATAGGAACATACTATCCCGTTACGGTTGTAAATACTTTTCTAACATCTAACTAACTTAGCAGTTTTTTAAAATATATTATATTAGTTTAATGAATACTATAATTGTTTATATATACGGGATCTAGACAAAAATACATATAAAAATCCTACAAGGATTCTCTTTGCCAGAATAAAAGATGAGTAAATGCACTAAAACGTTCATCGTACAGTAGGGAATCCAAATGGATATCGGTGCAATCGTCTTAGTAAATATTTGGCTTAGAAAGGGTATGAAAACAATCATATATGCAAATGTGCTATTATAAAACATATTTAAATGGATGTGATCCTGAAGAGCTCAATTAAAATGCAAAATATCCAAATGAGGAATTAAAAAACGAATGACCACTACACCAAATCTGCCTAATTGTCACGGTCATTGACCTTGATAAGTTCAACTTGTCAAGGTCAATGACCGTGATAATTTTTTTGTCACAGACGTGTCACGGTCATTGACCATGACAAGTTCGTTTGAATTTTCACTGTCGTGTCATGGGCCATGACCGTGACAAGTTTAGTCACGGTAAATAACCGTGACAAAGCCTTGACCCTTTTAAAAAAAATTGTCACGGTCAATGACCGTGACAATTCTGGGCAGAATTTAAAAAAAAATGCTGGGCAGTATGGCCACTGCCACTGCCCAGCAGTATATTTGTACCTGTTATAGCAACATCATATATCCAAATAAACTAAAGATAATGCAAATATATATTCAGAATAGAAACAATATACATGACGATATAATCCAAATATAATTCAAATGTACCAACTTAAAAATAATGTCACTACATGTCTGGGGTAAATGTGAGGAGGTGAGTAGGCCACACGATATATGAATTGACACCCCCACTAATATACATCGTGTCGCATTATTCGCGCAATCACAATAGGGATTTCTCCTTCCCGGGTATCACATGCGTGACGAGCACTTTGGACTCGATCTCTTGAAGCTCACGTCCATGAACTATTCCACCCTGGACGATATTCGGGTACCTCAACCCCTGCCCTATCCGCTGGCCATCAAATACATCCAATATGAACACGCTCGGCCAACCAAGTGTCGACATCGGTCTGTTGAAGGGAGCTAAATAGGGAAGTGGATCATCGAAGTACGCACGTGTCGGTGATGAAGTAGCGAGGTCCACATCCTCGTCATCCTGCGCCTCATCCTCCCGCACCTCCTCCTCCACCGCCTTCTCTTTCCCTTTCCCCTTACGGTCTTCGCCCAACATACGCTTCATGAATGAGGACATATCTTGGACCGTCGCCTCCAAACGGGACAGCTTCCCGTCATGTGAATCCACCGTTCGAGCCAACCCGGTGCCGCTCATCTCCAATCCGATGATCCTAGATTTGGCCACCTGCGAGCTCACCCCCTTGTCCTACCCTTGCGATCAGAGCCAAGCACTTGTTTGAGTGCGTTTGTGGACAAAGATGCCTTGTCGGCATCAGACTGCGACTCATGCACTTCCTTAAGCTTTGCCTGAAATGACAAAAAGCACATGATTAGTAAAATAAGTAAACTAAAAAATTATAACGTAATTAACAAAAAGTAAATTGTCGGATTACTTACAATCGTGGTCGCGATGCTCGGGGACACCTATTTGTCCTTCCCCTTCTTCGTTCGAAGAGACACATAAGTATCGAGCCTATGTGGCTTACCCCCAGGGCCACTCCCTACCCCCTGAAATAAAATAATGTAAAATTAGTATCGGCCCCGCAAAGTATAATAATGCAGAATAATATATTTCTGTAGTTATAGAAAAATTAAATCTTACCTTCATCTTATGCTCCACCTCAACGTAAGACATTCGACCGGAGTAGTGCACGTCCGTTTTTTTACCCGATTTTCCCTCCCTGATTGGCGAGATGCCAATTGTCGCTCCCCGATATCATTGTCAATGAACTTTTTCTATTGTGCCAATGAGATCGGCTCCTTCGGTGGGACGGATTCACGCCATTGGATAATAGACTCTCATGTTTTCCCAAAGTACCGTGTCCGCCTATTTTTCTTCCACGTCTTGTGTTGCTCCCTCAACTTCTCCAAGACGAAATCGCGTAGCTTTGGATCCAAGTTGAATTGATCCTGTCCAACAAATAAAATGTTAGTTGCGAATAAATATAAATATAAATATAAATATAAAATGAAATTGAAATTGAAATATTCATATTCATATAAATATAAATATATTACCTGTAGTGCCGCCCAAACAGCTAACTTGAGCTCATATGGCACCTCCTTCCAACTCATAAACCCCGGGACGATGACCGTCGTTAGCAGCTCGAGGGATCTCGCTAATAGCTCCGACTTGTTCTCGATGGTAATCCCAAATTTGCCATATTTGGGGAGACTAGGGGACGAGGAGCCCTCGTCGCCTCCGCTACCACCGAGCCCAGATGACATCATCATAACAATCACCATCATCCTCGCCTTAATACCTGAAGGAGACATTTTCTGTAAAAAAATGTTATTAGTACAGATAAAAAAAAATTAGAAGAAGACAAGCAAATATGTAAAATTACTACAAATATAAATGAGCACTAATTATTAATTTACTTTCATACACCCCCTCCCCCACCACACACACGCACACGTACACGCACTAACTATTAATTTACTTTCATCTAAAACTATACAATTAAAATTACCATTAAAGCTATACAACTTATTAATTAAAGCTATACAATTGTTAAGATTTCCCCACCACACACACACACACACACACACACCAACCCCCACCACCCCACCCCCTGCCCCCTCCCCCCGCCACACACACACGCAGATACTATATATATATATTGTTCGATATACAAATTAATTTTCAAAAAAAGTTAAAAAATCCCACCCCCATATGGACAATAATCCAGTGGTCATGCCATTTTTAAAACTAACCAACCCAACATTTACTAAACAAAATAATCCAACAGCAATGTCAACAACAAATGTGTATCCCGTACTCCTTCTAATTCATCTACTCAATTAATTCATTTCATCAATTAAACTAACAATTAAAGTATACAATTATTAATTTACTAATTTACAATGAGGGGCAATCCTACTTTCATATGAAATGGGCACTAATTATTAATTTACTTTCATCTAAAACTATACAATTAAAATTACAATTAAAGCTATACAATTTATTAATTAAAGCTATACAATTGTTAAGATTGCCCCACCACACACCCACACACCCCACCCCCACCCCCACCACCCCACCACCTGCCCCCTCCCCCCTCCCCCGCCACACACACGCGCACACACCTGCACACACACACACAAACACCCCACCCCCACCACCCCACCCCACCCCCACCACCTCACCCCACCCCCACCACACCTGCGCACACACACACACATACACACACAACCCACCCCACCCCACCCCCACCCCCTACTCCCTCCCCCACCACACATCACCACACACATATATACACACACATACAAACACATATACACATACATATACACACATACACACACATATAGAAATGAAAGAGAAAGAGAGGAAAAAAACATACCTTAGAGAGAGAGAGAGAGAGAGCTGAAATCGCTTTTAGAGAGAGAGAGAGGGAAAACTAAAAAACGATGGAAAAAAAAAGCCTAGGGCTTATTTTACTGACGACATTGTCACGGTCGTGTCAAGGTCCTTCACCGTGACAATTATTTTCAGAATTGTCACGGTCAATGACCGTGACAAGTGCGTGACATATATATTTGTCATGGACTTGTCACGGTAATTCTTTGTCACGGTCAATGACCGTGACACAAAACGCGTGTTTGTTATCACGGTCAATGATATTGACAAGGGTGGCCGACTGAAAGGTGACAATTTGGCCATTTTGGTGTAGTGGACCCTGGGGTAATTTCACTTTGCTCTTCGACCTGTAGATTGAGCACAATTTATGTTAAACTCAAATCCATTAGTCAAATGGATTGAAAAGTCCTGTAATTCTTTAACATATATTAAGCATACAATTATAGTATACCCATGGTCTCTAGTATTAGGATATTAAATTATCCACATCATCATACAGATGATGGAAGACATAAATTCGCTCCCGAAGTATCATATGTGCATGCTATTATAATAGTTGGTCCAAAAGTTCCATACTTGTACATTAGTATATTGTTATACATGACATAGTGCATGATACTGGATATTACAATTGCTGTTAATATCTTGCAAGAAATGATTATCATTTACTTGTAAAGCATGGGACTAATATCAACATTATGTGATACACTTGTGGAATTGTTGGTGTAATACTTTTTTAATCTAACAAACCACGTCAAGTTAAAAACGTACATATGGATTATTTCCATGATCCTCACAAGGAACAATCAAAGCACTAATGACTTGCCTCAAATGACATATGGTCATACTACTACTTATAAAGGAAATGGTGCTTCTATAGCTCAAACTCAAAGAGGGTATATCGAGGGATATATTATTAACACATTTAAGTTTGTCTACGTATATGAACTCAAGAAGTGCTATGCAACACATAAACTCCAGAATTGATCCGATAAAGTGACATGTTCATTCCTCTTCAAGTCTTATGAAAGTCGTGTTTTTGATGAAAAACCTATTTATAAATCAAAGATATGAAGAAACTCTTTCCTTTTAAATTCTCGTTGTGTTCCCTTTTATTTTACAACACGGATTAATTTATTTATCTTTTTAAGGCTCCATGCTTTCTTGATACAATAAGAGCATCTTCAATTGTAATGTAAATTTTGTGGTCTAAATCTTATATCCAAAGCGATTTTTTACACAACTCGAATTTTCTCTCGGATGACTACTTTAAAAGTTTTTGTGTAGAAATTATAGCATAAAGTCGAAAAAATAACATACAAACATGTGTAATGCATAAAAATGTATTGATAACATCCTATAAAATAAATAAATTAAAAGATAGAGAATGAGTGTGTTTGATAAAAGTGAAGTTGTTTAGAAAGAATGCAAGTAAAAGAGGGGGGGGGGGGGGGTGAGGGATTGATTATGTCGATGCATATATTGGGTATGAAAATAGACATTATTTTTACACATTGTTGATTTATCCATGTGACTTGACATACTATTGGAGCACATATTTTATATGTACATAGAGAAGTACATTCTATATAAAATGATGGGTTAATTACACTTTTCCTCCATGAACTTTATTTAATTTTTCACTTTGCTCCTCGAGCTTTCAATTTCTGTAGTTAACCCCCTCCACTTTCAAAAATGCTTCAACTTATCCCTTATTGTTAGCACCGCTAACTTTTGAATGAAAAAGTGGTCATGTGACATGCACTTAAGAAAAAATAATGGTATTTTTGTCCATTCCTAACTAGAGGGACAATTTTAATTTTTTTATATCATATAAATACAAAGAATCATTAGAAAGAAATTCAAAAAATACTGAAATTTTTTTAAAATTTTTTTAAAACAAAATATATATATATATATTTAAAATTATGTACAAGTACAGAAAAATGAGTTAAATACTGTGAAAAATACTAAAATATCAATAACATATTGAAATAAAATTGATAAATTATAGAAAAATGTATTATGAAAAATATATTTAAAAAACAAGAAATGAAAAAAGATTTAAAAATATATAATTAAAACAAATACTTGATAGAAAATACATATTTCCAAAAAAAAAATTAATAAAATAACAGAGTTCCGATTAAAAAAGATATTTCCAATAAAGGACTAAAAACGTTTCTAATAAAAAGTAAAAACAATTTTGCAATAATAAAAAAAATATATTTCCAATTTAAAAGAAAACATGTTTTCCAACATCAAAAGAAATTGTTTTTTGGCAAAACAAAATGTTTTCCTCCATTAAAATAAAGTTATTTTGAGTATTTTTTATTTTTTAGCAAGAAAAAATCATCAGGATCGGACTATAAAAACATCAAATTTAATAAAAAAATAATCTAAAAAGCCAATCTATGTATAAAAAATGATTTCTTCGCAAAAAAATAAAATAATTTCCATCAGAATTTGAAAAAAAAAGACTCCGGTTTCACTTAAAACCAACAAAAAATACAAACATATAATTATTTTTAAAACCATCAAATCTACACCCCTTCCTCTCCCAATCTGTAAACCGTACCTATTTCCCTCTCCCTTTCATCTCATGTACACAAACCTTGTTTTCCTACCCAAGCTATCTCCCCTAAAACCTCTATTTTCATCTCAAAACCTAAACATTAAAATTCCCAATATGTCTAAAATTTTACCTCCCAATATCTCATTTTATAAATCCAAAATCTCTTAAATCTCCCAATATCTCTGAATTTACATCTGCGACCGAAGGCCCCTAACCACAGTAACCACCACCAGCTAAAACGCCACCAATAATCGCCTAAACCCCAAACTCTCCAAAAAAATAAAATAAGAGATTCAAATGTGATATGCTTGTGTATGCATTTGTTTGTGTATGTTTTCGAATCCGTGTGTATGTTTGCATGTTTGTGTTAGTAAGAGAGATGGAGATGAAGAGAGAAGAGAGAAAAGTGAGAGGTGGGCAACCATGGATACATGTGAAAGATAGATAGAGAAAGTGAGAATAGTAAAGATTACAGGGGTTCTATTTAAAATTTAAATTTTAAAAGACACAAATACCTCATTGAAAAATCGTATGGGTTCGCATGCCACTTTTCTATTAAAAAATTAATAGTTTTAGTGGCAGGCGGTAACTTGAATCCGTTTCAAAAGTTGAGGGCAGTAAATAAAGAAAATGAAAGTTTGGGGGGGGGGGGGGGGGGGAGTGAAAATGGGGTAAATTTTAGGAGAAGTGTAATTAACCCTAAAATGATTAGTTACACAATCATTAGAGATACCATAACTATCACTTTGCTCACATGATAATTATTTTGCACAATATAACTATATATCACATATAAGTTACTATATATGTTTGTATAATTATATTATTATGATATAATTGTCATGCATAATTAAATTAAAGTAATATAACATACATAACCATATGTTTACCAACCATGTTAAGGGCCCATATCAAAAGTTATCCTTTCATCTGTTTTATTAAAGTGAATTGAAAATATGAGACTTCATACTGTAAATCAAATTTATTTTGCATTTTGTGTTCTAATTATGCATGATTGCATTTTTATCAGTACAAAGGCCCAAGACCCTAAATAATATCAACATCCCTGATTTCCTTAAACGTAGACAAATCAATAGCTTCAAAAAGACCTCCTACAAAAACATCATTCATGTCGAATGTAATACAAATCTAAAATTTATTAGTATGATTTGTATAGTTGAATATTGGTTGTGTGGAAAAACTACTATTATAAAATCGACATCTCCATCAAAAGAACCACGATTTATGAAGTGGTCTCTAGATATTATTCACAACATATTTAAGAAAAATGAAAGACGAATTAGACTTATTCTAATGGAATAGGTACCTAATATTTGACATTCAACTTGTTAAATGTTACTTCACATTGCTACTTTGCATTATGATTTTGCAATGCTATTTTGCAATGGAATGGACAAAAGGTATTAATATGAATTATGTAGTTGAAAAGGGAGAAATCCAAGCATGTTTAAGCTGAAGTTAAAGCTGATGTTTAGGTTTAATCAAATAATCTTAGCTCATTTTTCTAGTTTGAATTTTAACATTAAAATTGAGATATGTGATTTCTCAGTGCTATTTCTCATTGTTTTTTTTCAGTGTGATTTCACAAGTATATTTTATAGTATGATTTTTCCCAGTGATTTTTGGAATCAAGTAAAATAATTTAATTTGAATTATGCAGTTAAAGCAGAAAAAGTCCAAGACTGGAAATTGTGTAGGGGTGGAGGTTGAAGAAGAGGTTGAAGTTGGGGCTGAAAATAAAAATGATGATGAGGGAAGAATTTATGGTTGATGATAAGAGAAGTCGAACACAAGTCATTCTCGAGCATCATATCAAGTGTAGAGTAAAATTAAAGCAGACAATAAGGGTGAAACACAATATATAGAGTGATTCCGCTATAAAAACTTGCCCGCATCCACTCTGTTACTATACTCTCATTGTACAAGTTATACAATACGATATGATTAGGCCTAAAGAGGCATATAAGTAATAGAGGAGAAGAGAGTACATGAGTATAGTGAATTCAAAAATACCGAATGTGAACTGCAAGGAAGTTTCTGTACCAGATGTGGCCTGGCAAGCCCCTAGGTGGGTGTAGCTCTATAGAGATAGGTAGTGTAGATATTTTGGTAGGTCTTCGCCATGTAAATCTCCTCTTGGTCTTCTCTATTATGAGGTGAGCATCTCTATTTATAGGAGATATTAAGGTGGTGTCACGTGCTTAGAACATGTGACATACGAATAAGCTTGAAGAATGAAAAATCCTTCTAGAAGTTGGATAATTGGAATTTGTTGTGTATGATTTGGGGTTTAGAATTGTTTGAAACGAGGCAATAACAAATATGAAGGGTGACGTGACCTGTTTGATCCCAGGCAGCGGCCATGCTAAAGGGGGTGTCGTTGCCTATCTGAGGCCATGCAGCGACTAATGCTAGTTAAGGCTAGGTGTTTAGCACCGTGACCTGTCTGAGCCCAGGCAGCGGCTCCTTCCCCATGTTCGCACTAGTAAGGACTATATTGGTCATATCAATAAGCCCCCAAGTCATGATGTCAATAGATGATGAGTTGGGGCTACGACTTTATTAATGATTGCTGCAGTCATTGCAAGGTGAAGTTTCACATTCCCGTGCCCTTTTATATAATTGGGTTTTGTCCATGCCGATCATTACCTTTTCCAAACCCTGAGAGAACATCAAGAGAAAACCTTTATCAGTTTTATCGTGAGTTTTTTGGCGAGTAATTAGCAGTGGTTGAAGGCGGTTTGAGGTGGATTTGAAGCTAAGCAACGAATGGTTCTCCATTTTTCATCCATTTCTAGGTAACCTTTCGTATTAACCTTTCATCTTTCTGTAGTCTGCTATTCTAATATAGTTTGCAAGAGCGATTTATTGATTATTTATTCTATATAACCTATATGAATTTTTATAGCCAAGTTTATATTGGGAATCCCTTTTGCTTTGTTTCTGATTTCTGAATTTGTTGTAGAAACTAGGGTTTGATGATATTGAACCGTTTAGTAGGACTTATAGCTTTTCACACCATTGCTAAAACATAAAGGATATGTGAATTGTGGATTTCTAGATTTAAAACATGTTGTAATCCTTATCCCCTATCTGGTGCCATTTTTGGATTTTTAGGTAGATGTAAGTTAGGTAACTTGAGTTATTTGAATTGGATTGTAGGATAGAAATTTGATTTTTTTGGGTTTTGATACACACGTTGACCCCATTTCGAATTTGTTTTTCTCAAAGAATAATAAGATCATGTTCTTGTCCAAAACCATAGAAGCGTGGGTTTTTAATATTTATGAACACATCATCTACAATACCTATTTTTGTATTTGGCCATGGCTAGTTATATGACTTGTGCTACTTTGCTACGGCCTCCTGTCATTCCTTATCTTGGATGCAGTTTGCAGCTTGAACTTAAAAATTTTCTTTTGTGGTCATTAGAGTAATTGGATGTAGCCTTTAAGGTTTGTAGTTTTTAACTTTGGATATATAAATCAATTAGCTACAGCCTTTACAATGAGTTAGCTGCAGCTAACTTTATTTTTCTGCACTTCTACTATTTGTATCCGCTGTGGCCTCTAAGAGGGTTCTCTAACCATAGTGGTTGCGGAACCTATCTGCGGAGACCTTATACTTTTAAGTATTGCTGCGTCCCTATGAGTTGGAACCCTAAAGATATCTTGGATGACTTCTAGAAGTCTTATTTTGGCATTTTTCCTCTTGAGATCCCATCTATAAAGCCTTTAAAGGCTATTTGGTCTTGTATGCTTAAAGACTGCCCCAACTACGTCATCCTTGATTCTGACTCTACGAATTCCTTAAACTGTAGAGATACTAGTGAGGTTGTGGATGTTATGGAGGAGAATAAAAACTTCAACAACAATCCTCCTGATGAAGTAGTGGTTGTGGCGACTTCTGGGACAACGGTTGTCCCACCTAAAATTAGGAATCCCCCTACTGAAACTTTTGGTCATGGCCAGTCCCTTGAAAAGGCACCCTAGCATGATCAATCAGAAGTGCATTATGAGCGAGGATTGGATTGCTGATGTTGTCGTGAATTTTGAGTTTCCTGAAGGAACAATTGCACACTTACTTCTGCGGAACAAAGGTCATGTTCTGTGGTTCCTAATAGTATTTGCTTTCCTATGGATGCCTTCCTTCTGGGGTTGTAGATTCCTGTTATCAGAAGGATATTACATGCATGAACTTGGCCCCAACCCAATTGGATCCCAACTATTGGAGTGCCATCCTTACTACTTTGGTGCATTGGCAGAAGCACCCGTGAAGTTCTTCCAATTTTATAATCAAAAGGATAACTCCAAAGACTTCGCGTGGTATTACTATTACATAGTGCGGAACAGGGATAAATATTTGTATACAGACAGGACAACCATTGTTAAAACTAGAAAGGAAAATACTTCTTTGTGTCTGGGGACAGTTAGGAAATTTTCCCCAAAGAATCTAAAAGGGAAAAACCGTTAGAATGCCGTGAATATGGGGACGTCCTTCCAAAAAAAGTATGTATTATTTGTGGCCCATAGTAATCCTTGTGATTTTAATTTTTTGACTCATACTAACACTTCATATTTTCTCATGGTGTAGATATTATCAACCTCAAACTTAACAGCAATTACGAGAAGAGGGTTGAGGACGCAACCCACTTAACCAATTCGAAGAAGAAGTTTTTTGAACTGGTTACTTATACCTCCATTATTGAACAAGGATAATTTGCGTCCAAGGAGATCCCCAAAAAGATGAATGAAAAAGGTAAAATTCACTTATAATATTTCACTTATAATAATATTTATGTGCCCTCCTCACATCTTTAACAACTATTTATAATTTCAGGTGAGGAGATTGATCGTGATCTTCTGGAGGCCCAATTATTAGAAATAAATTAGGATGCTGCATCCCTTAACTGTAGAGGAAGGGGGAACAAAAGGAGGCAACCCCCACAAATGAACCAACTATTGAGCCTCCAAAGCAAACTGCTACGGCTGAGATTGGAGTAGTCCCTCCTGTAGAGAAGTCTGTGGCTCTTGATAATGTTGCTGTGGTAGGGGAGAAGAAAGTTGATTATGACATTGCTGATCAGCATACCAAAGTAAGAATAATCTCCCCTGGGGACTTTCAAGGTGGGAACAACCCCTTTCTTGTCTCCATTTCTGGATCTCCTCCTCCGGCATCACAATACATTGTGGAAATTAATGCCAACTTGACAACTCCCTATAGTAGGAAGAGGGTGGACCCTGATGGTCGTACTGGTGGTGTGTAATGAAGAAGTACATCATTGAGTTTATTTTGAAATGTTCCACATGTCAGCTAGTGAAAGTGGACCATCAGAGACCGGGAGGTCTCCTACAGCCGTTAGAGATCTCTATATGGGAATGGGAGATTATTTCCATGGATTTCATCATAGGGCTGCCTACATCGCAGAGGGGTTATGATTCCATATGGGTGATTGTGGATCGGTTGACCAAGGTAGCTCACTTTCTTCCAATCTGGACTGATTACACTACGGGGAAGTACGTTCAGATCTTTATTACCGAGATAGTGAGATTTCATAGGGTGCCCCTTGATATCGTGTCCGATCGGGACAAGTTTTTTGTGTCTAGATTTTGGGAGAGCTTTCAGGAGGCCATGGGTACAGAGTTGCGCTTAATCACGAATTATCACTAGCAGATAGACGGGCAGACCAATCGAACTAATCAGATGCTGGAGGATATGTTACTTATTTGTATTCTAGATTTTGGGGGAGGTTATAAGCAGTACCTTTCGCTAGTAGAGTTTGCACATAACAACTCTTAACAGTTTACTATTGGCATGGCTCAATTTGTGGCATTATATGGTAGGCCTTGTCATTCTTCAGCGTGTTGGTTAGAGGTGGGGAACAACAAGATACTTGGTTTAGAGGTGATTCAGGATACTTCAGCTAGGATTGAGATGATTCGGAGTCCTATTCGGCTCGCTCAGGATAGATAGAAGAGCTATGTCGATGCCAAAATATTATTGAAGGAGTTTAATATGGGGGACCAGGTGTTTCTACGAGTATCTCCTGTGAAGGGGATAATGCGGTTTGGGATGAAAGAGAAGTTGGCACCGAGGTATGTAGGGCACTTCCCTATTATTGAGCGGATTGGGCCAGTGGCTTACATGCTTAAGTTACCCGAGCACCTGCATGGTATTAACGATGTGTTTCACATATCTTCACTGAGGAGATACCTTCGGGATTATTTGATCCACACCCAATTGCTTTAGAGGAGATTGATTTGCAGTTCGATAGTTTCTACGAGGAGGGGATAGTTTCTATCCTAGACCATATCAAGAGGAAACTATGATCGAAGGTGGTGCCATTAGTGTAGGTACAATGGCGACACCACGATATCGAGGAGTCGACTTGGGAGAGAAGAGATGACATGCGCGAGAGATACCCATAGTTATTTTTACCAGGTATACCTTTTATTTCCAAAATTTGGCATAAAATTCCGTAATTAGGTGCGGAAGTATGTAATACCCCATAAATTTTATTAATTTTAATTATGGGATTAATTAAATTAAATGTGAGGTGAATTAATTAATAATTAATTCGAAATAAAAAAAATATTAACTTGCGAGATAAGAGTTAGTATTTATTACTGGGAATTACGTTGAATAATACTGAGCGAATAAAGTAATATATGATTCTGAAGGTGATTATGAATTTATGATTGTTGCGAGAAAGAAATACGATAATTATGGATTTTAAGTCGGGAGGCGCTGTGAGTCGTGTCGGGACGAAATTAATAGAATAAAAAGTAAAATATTTATACATCACCTGAATGGTCATTTAGAGTGCGTCAACGTGTCCAAAAGGATCAAAATAGTCAGAAAAGTTTACCCGGGGGTTTAGTTTGGGTTTCGGGATAGTTTTAGGCAAAACCGACACGCCGGAGGGGTATTTTTCTGTTTTAAAAAATTAAGGCTAATATATCTAAATGAATATGGGAGAAGTTAGATTTTTATCTGCCAAAGAAAAGAGAGAGTTTAAGAGGAAGAAGGATAAGAGATTTCTAGGATCTTCAAGACCAAACCCACCCATCTTTCACCAGGAACACCATCAACGTGTAGATCGGGAAGAGAGGAACTCATATATACCACTTTCATTCAACAACTAAGATCTTTCCAACAAGGAAAGTGGTCATCTTTCTTTAATTAGTGAATATATTACACATGTTAGTGTAGAGTTGACGATATACACATGATATGATTAAATCTGGGTTGAAATTGAATTATTAATCAAGCTTTTAGGTAGGAAATTGAATGTATATGAATTACCATATGTAGAAGCTATGAATCTGGGTTGATACGTGAAGAAAAACGAATTTGATTTTGGGTTTTGGGTGGACAAAATTATTGATGATGTAAAACTAGGGCTTTTGACATTGGATTAAATTCCTTCACCCATATATGAGATTTAATGAGGGTTGATGGTTAAAGGAAGTTAGGGATCATCTAAATGTATGTAAAATGGCTTTAGGGCTATTAATTATGAGTTGGGTACAGTTTGATATGAATTGGGCAAAAATGCAGTTTCCTAAGGTAGAGGATGAACTGGGTAAAGGTCGTTCGAACGACCTGGGGAACTGGAAAGTCATTCGAACGAACTCGTTTGAACGAGAATCCAACGAGAAATCCAATGAAAATTTAGAGTTTAGTTCGTTCAAAGTTCGTTTGAAGTTCGTCCGAACGACGTACTAATGAGATTTCAGAGTGACATTAGTTTGAAGTTTCGTTCGAACGAGATTCTGGGCACTTCGAACGAGATTTTAGATTTTTGGAAATTTATGGGACGAGCTGAAACTTTGTGAAAATATTTCGAGAATGATGAACGACTTAAGGTTATGTAGGGCAACCATATTTCTTGATTTGGTAACATGGAGTATAGAAGTACATAAGGATAAGAGGGACTCCTTAGTGATATCCATTATAAGTAGTGCGATACGATAGAGAGAGTAGTCATAATTAGGAATATTGTGAATATTGTAAAGAATGACAATTCGTATAAATCTAAAATATATTGGTGCTCTGATCCTAATAATTAAATAGGTTGTGTGTAATTATTGTATGAATCCTTATGTGTATGACATACCCACCATACTTGCTATCAGTGGAGGTCTTATGAAGGGGATAATCTTATCTTGATGAGCCTTCGGGGGGATTTTAGATTACTACCTCATGACATAAGTCTGGGAAAGACTTATCTATGAGTTGATAAGTTTGCGATCACGTGGGTGTGTAGGTATATGTGTTGTCCATGTGGCTGGAAACTATGTTCGTCTCCATTGTGTGTGATATGTGTTGATACAATTTTAGAGTGATTCGAAATTCATAGTCCATATGTGCATGATGTACCGGGACTGATAACAGAGTATGTGTGCACCACAGGTTTAGCCTTTTGGGGTGCCGTATTAGTATATATATGTATTATAGTGATATATATGTTTATACACTTGGGGTTATTCTACTATGTTTCTTAGTAGATGTGAAAGATTACGATATTTAATATCAATCAACAATGTGAGAACTTGAATGATTAATGAGTTATTTGAATCCGATTAAACTAACAAGAATGTATTATTCGGGTTTTATGGTTGGGTAGAATGACTTAGGCATTTCAGTAAAGGACTTGGGCTAAACTAGATAAGGGATAAAGCATGACTAGGATGGGTTAGGAGTCTACGCTAGGCGTGCACATTAGTTGAGAGGTGATAATCTCAAGTGAGGGCACGAGGAACTAACATGGATATAATATTTACTAGTTAATGCATTTTAAAAACTTGTTGATTTTAAATTGTTTTCAACTCAGGCTCTGACCTGTTTATTGTAAAACCTCTTTTCTTTTATCAAATTTATTTTAGGTGCCCAGCCATAGAGACACCAAGGATAGGAGTTCTATTCATTTGATGAGCTATAACTTATGTGGAAGTTATATGACTTGGTAGTAGATGCCTCCATGATTCTCATTCCTACATCTTGAGTTATTTATTTTAGTTAGGGCATGTTGCCCATGTTTACCTATTCATACAGTTATAGATTGTGAATTCATTTATTACTTCTTTCAGTTGTTAGTTTACTTTGTCGAATTATTGTATTTGGAATTTAGGCTGGAAGTGTTTACTCCGATCACATTTATTATCTTAGTCATTTTATTTCATATGTGATTTGTTTGAATGGTGTACGGTTAGTAACTGGTTAATTTCGTTTTACGTTAATTAAAAGATAAAACTTTGACATCAACCTTTTTAATTATTAGTTGGTTAGTGTTAATAATAAGTTTTCGACTGTGATGCATATTCTTAACCAACTGGATATTCTGATTTAATTTAATAAAGGACTGATCACCCGGTATTTAATTAGGCGGGATGTCACAAAAAATAGATTTAGATTTATGATAAGCACCCAAAAATATTTTAATAATTCCCAAAATGGACGATTTTTAATTGCTATTTTGTAGGTAATATGCATGTTGCTATGTTCAACTGCTCGAATCAAGGCAAAATACAGCTAAAGAGTGCTAAATTGAACTCCCATAGCCTTACCATATCCACGAACCTAAGCCTAAATCGAGTCCAGACCTATCTCGAGTCTCGTGTGTGTCTAGTTGGTATTTTTTATTATTTTTTAGATTTTCATTTTGAGTCACTTTTAATTTTTAGGATTTATTTTAAATTTTACTTAGAATTTTATATATATTTTGTAGGATTTAATTGTATCGTTTTTTTATATTTCTTTTTATTTAGGTGTAAGTTTTATTTTGATTTTGATTTTTAGTTTTTAATTTTTATTTTATTTTAATTTATTTTATTAGGATATGTTTTTAGGAATTTATTTTTCTTGTTTTATTACATTTTTCATTTTCTTTAGTTTTATTTTATTTCATTAGGATTTTAATTTTTAGTTTTTATGGTTTTTGATTTTTTTTAGCTTTGTTAACTTTATTTTTTTAGTTAGTTAGATAGTTTTGTTTTACACACACACACACACACACACACACACACACACACACACACACACTCTAATTACCATACCCCTCTTACACCTAAACACTCATTCACCCTCACCTTAGTCCATACACCTCATCTACACACTAAAATGCCCATCATCATCTTCTTCACCGTTCACTTTCTCTCTCCTCCTCCATAACTAACTCAACCTACACCTCCATAGCCAAACTCATTTCAATACCCAATAACCCATACCCATTTACTCCTTTCAACTTGAGCTACCTTTCAACCTAGAACAACCCAATTTGCAACCTAGTAAGACCAACCGACACCCCTCATACCCAATTACCATACTCAATTTTCCTCTTCTACTTGTGCATCCTATAAATTGAAGACTTGGTGCCATTGAAAAAAAAAATCCCCATTTTAGTTTTTAACTTTGTGTGATAAATTCTCCTCCAGCCCTCTATTGAGAGTATTTACATTTTTAGCAAATATCTTAATATAGAGTGGTGTGGTAGAATTTATCTCTCGGATGAATTCCACTCCACCCCTCTATAGTGAGTTTTTGTATTTTTAGTAACTATCTCAATGTAGAGTGATGCGGCTGAATTCATCCCTTTTGAAAGTAACTTCTTCTCGTTCCCTTTATGGTGAGTATTTCTATTTTTAGCAAATATCTCAACATAAAGTGATGATGTAGAATTTGTTTCCATGGATGAATTATAGTGTACAATTTTATAATTTGAGGGTTTGCATTTTTAACAATTCTTTCTTATTATTTAAGAGTCCATTATGGATTCATCCATTGTATATTGTAATTAGTTTTTATTTTTTTTATTTTGTAGTTTTTATTTTAGAATAAAAGATATTAGTGAGGGATTGTAATTGAGAGAATTTGGGTTTGTAATTGAAGAGTTTCTCCAATTCAAGAACAAATGGATTTGATCTATTCCTCTTAAATTTCTCTTGATTTAGTCCTTGCATGTTTTCATTTGTTTATTCCATGTATTGGATGATGACTAATAAGCGCAAATCTCCCATTCTAAGGATGAATTTTGAAGCCCTCACGAGTCCAATTTAGTTAGTTTACGTTTTAGCACAATTTTGTTCATCTCATTTTTCTCTAATTAGCTCTTACATCTTAGTTAGTACTTTAAAAATTAGCACAGTTAGTTAATTAATAATCCCATGAAAAATCCATAAAAAAAAATAGAATAATATGAAAATGAATTTTATACTTTTGTCTTCACATATTTGGTTCTTCACTCCTTAGATTTTCATCGACTCCCTTACTTACTCTATGCATATTTTCAAGTTATTTATAGGTACAAGGGAATTTTGATGGAAAAAGAGTTGCAAAAACAACATACAAATTAGACACAATTTTTTTTTTAAATGGCGTCATTGTCGATCTTTGAAGCTTGAAGCATTTGAGAGGATTTCATATTCCAGTTCATTCGTTTTCCCTTTTTAACTTTTCCGCATGATTTTTCATTTTTTTAGAAGGCTTGTATTAGCATTTTATTATTTTCCTTGTATTGTGGTGCTTAGAGACACCATTATATTTTTTTTCATTTAAATTTAAAATAAAAAGAAGAAAACCGTGATAAGGAAACCAGACAAAGTAGAGAGAGGGCGTCCAAAGGCGAGGATTTGGAAGCCTCTCTACATTGGGTCGGTAAGACTCCCGGGGCCAACTGAGATATGCGATTCTCCCCCCGGTTGACTCAAATCATTCATTACTTCACGCGTGTAAAAGTTGTGGGAGGTACTTTTTTAAACACTTGCGAATCTCCTGCCAGTGAGACAATATTGTGTGAGACTACGTGCTCTTATTTGATTTTTATTCTCGCATTTATGTTTGAATATGTGTAATGAATTAATAAATTAAGACCTACACATGGTCATTCACGAGAAGGTATTGCATCACCCGACTCAATCTCTTATTTTTTATGTGCTACCCTAGCTATCATTAAATTTAAAATCAATCAACTAGCTAGCCAAGTAGGAGAACATTTTTGCAAAAGGCGATCACCAAGAAAAAATTCTTGATTTTTATCGCTCGCGGACTTAATTAAAATTTGACTACCCTTTCACTAATTTTGAAGATAAAAATTGGCTATGTGCTAGTTAGTATTTATCCATGATTTGTGTGTGTCCACTTCAATTTATCGGTAGTCGATTTTAGTGAGTTCGTCAAATTCATAGAGTCCAAATATTTTTCCCCATCTTCTTAAAAAAATATCCAAAAATATTTTTCTTTCCTTTTAAAAAGCATTTAAAAAATACAAAAAAGGAGCTCTCTTATCATGGCCAAAGAACGTCCTTTATAGGAGTACTTTGGCCATTTTCCATTCTCTCGAAGCATGTTTGATGTTGAGCTCGAGTCGAACCTCCACACTTTACTTAGTGGCTTCAACTCTCAAAGACATGTCGTTGATACTCATGCATCGTCCATGAACATATCTCACATTCCATCACCTTCGGTGACGAGTATCAACACATTCAATGCTTCGTCCTGCACCTCTTATTTTCTAGCCAGTCATTTTCCCCATGAGTGTCCATATTCTTCATATCCATACGAACCCACCATGGACCAAGTGTATAGATATGACACTATTTTGGAAACCACCTCACCCTATTGCCATGATATATCAAATCCCAAGTGGTTAGAGAAACCAAGCTATTAGTGGAGGCTTGATCACCTTGCTACGCAATATGAATCCCAACCCGATGTTGTGGATCCTCACACATTCCAACCGTCGTCATGGAAACCTAGTTCATCCCATCCCAACTAGTTCCCTCACTACGCACCCAACAATTATCATCCTTTTGTCTCTCACGGAGATGCTTCGTCTGTGTATGACACACTTGACCCCGCTCCCCATTCTTCATATGAGTATTATCCATTTCCTAATGTCCATAGTGAGTTGTGTCCACCTGCACCACCGTTGCTACCCATCACTCCACTCCAATCATCCACCTCCGCGCTCGAAAGACTCTTGCAAAAGTTCATCCTGGAGAAAGAGCAAGCCACTCAATATCAAAATCAAGCTCTCCAATGACTTGAACAACGCCTTAATGAATTTGAGTGTGCGGGAGAGTCTTATTTAACCCCAAGTCAACCCATTGTTTCCCCCACGTGGAGTGATAATAATTCATCTTGTGCCACTGATTTTGAGTGTGACCAACCCTATGACCCCGAGAATCTCGAAGTTGCAACCATCTCGTGGTCCGGGCCCCAAGTTGATAATTGTGTTGACTTATCCAAAGATTGTGACACTGATCAAATCCCTCTTTGAACAAATGAACCCACCAATGAGGTTCACACTCACTTTCCCAATGAATCCAAAAAATGGCGCAATCTACACCTATTGAGCCCATCGTTTATGTTTTCGAGGAACAACTTCATCATAGGTTAGCTCCGACTATGAGTGCTCACCATTGTTTGAAGAATGAATCTGAGATGGTTCATACGGCTCCAAATATAGATGATGTCCTACTATGCATGGCTTCCTTTGAGTCCAATATTTGGAGTGATTCCTCTATCTTCGATCTTGGTGCCACGTTTGACTTACCCACCACATTATTTGGTGATATTCTTGTGTAGAAGTTGACCACTCCATTTTTTGATACCACTCTCCCTTGTGAGTATTCCTTTACTCCTCCCGATGAGTGTGCGTCCACTACACTTGAGTTGGATCAACTTCCTCCACCCTTTATCCCACCCGACCCACCCTTTATCCCTCCCGACCTTCCCATTGTACCCTCCACCCCACCACCTTGTTTTGACCTAGTCCTTATTCCATAACAATTCACTTATGTTTATCTAGGTCCTTACTTGAAACCACCCTCCACCATTTATGAGAGTAGGTACCACAACTACTCTCATAGATGGTGGAGGGTGGTTTCGAGTAAGGACCTAGATAAACATAAGTGAAATGATGTGGTATAAGGACTAGGTCGAAACTAGTTGGTGGGGGGGAAGGGACAATGGGAGGGTCGGGAGGGATAGAGGGTGGGTCGGGTGGGATAAAAGGTGGAGGAAGATGATCCAACTCAAGTGTAGTGGACACACACTCATAGAGAGGAGTAAATGAATACTCACAAGGGAGCGTGGTATCGAAAGATGAAGTGGTCAACTTCTACACAAGCATATCACCAAATAATGTTCCTCTATGCTCGCCACTCCCTTATAGTGGTGATTTTTATTCGCGTCAGCTCATCAATGTGACAGGGCTCAACCATTATAATCGTCGATTTATAGAACGATCATGCCATTTTTATGAGGCCTACCACATCACTATTTCTGCACCCTTTCTCCTTTCCATCCAATTATAGCATCATGCTTATAGGGATCTTATTTCCCTCACCTTTCAGCTCAATAAGGCCCATGAGCGATGCCGCTTAACCCTTACCCTTACCTTTCTCTCATACACCCTTCTCCCTAGCCACCCTTGGTCCACTGATGCTTTGCATCTTGTGAATCACTTTTCCATACAAGTGCATTGAGCTTTTAGCCTTTATCCAACAAGACTGGCGATTCAGTCCTGTTTTGGGGGTAATTATCATCACCCAATTTTTCTGCCACCCCTCGCTTTTATATTTCTTATCCTTAGGGTGAGTTGCCTTCGGTTTTGCTGAAGACATTAAACTTAGCCCTACCGGGAGGTAGCCCGTCATGTCTTGTTTTGATGTATGAGTCTTATCCTGTTTGGGGGTGGTGTTTCACACCACCAAATGCTCTATCATACTTTATAGACTTGTACATATTTTTGTGTCGCTTTTGTTATTCAGTTTTTTTCCTTCATCCCATTATGTGGACCGAATTCATTAGTGGTTTATTATGGTAATCTCTTTCCTACCTCGCTCTTTCAATTTGCATATATAGTTTTAAACATCGAGGACGATGTTCTCTTTTTTTTGGAGGTGGGGAAATTTATTAAAATCGTATCTCTTTTGAAAATTTCATCAGAAACAATTCATTTTTAACTTTTTTGTGTAGTTTAACTCATATTTTTATGACATGCAATATCTATCATCCCTTTTTTTATAAATCTCGAATTACCCTTGTTCATGCCCAAATTACGCTTTTACTATAAAATTAAGTATTTTCACTATGAATTCCTAAGCTCAACAAATTTACACTTTCACGTTTACAATCAAAAGTTGAAGAGTAACTACATTCTCAAGAGAGGCCTACAAGATCACTTATGGATACTTAAACCCGTGAGATTTGAGCTATCCACCTTTTTAAGGGTTTTTATGTATCTCCGAGTCACAAGATGACTCAACTTTCTTTGGGTACCACACTGAGTCGTTGCATGATCTCATTATTATTCATCTTTGGCATAACCACCAAGAATGAAATCACTGTCAAGTCGTAAGAAACATGTGTCTTGTAGTTTGTTCCGAGTAGCAAACAATTTTGGACCATACACTCACCATTTCTCCATATAAAATTACCATTCACTTCACCCATTATCTTTCCATATATTTCCTTCCACACAACACCCATATATCATTTCCAATCATTACCATCCATCATTTCTTTGAGAAAAAGAGTGTTTGAAATTCCAAATGTAAAATGTTTTCATTGTTGGTTTGAAAAGAAAATTGCATCGCAAAAAAAAATAGAAAGAAAAAAAGAAAAATAAAAATAAACGAAAAGAAAAAAAAGAAGAAAAAAACTTTGGCGATCAATGTTTGATGAAATTCAAAATTCAAAATTCAGAATTCAGAATTCAGAATTCAAAATTCAAAATTCAAAATTCAAAATTCAAAATTCAAAATTCAAAATTCAAAATTCAAAATTCAAAATTCAAAATAGAGAGGCAAAGTGAAACTTTCAAAATGAAAATCTCCCGAGAATAAGTCTATTTTGAAATGGGGAAGAAATGTTAAAACTTTTGGAGGGAACAAAATTTATTTATAGATAAAATTTGAAAATTTGCTTCGTTGTGCACACAGGTGTACAACGGCACAGTGCGCACTGTTTTAGTGAGTACATAGCTCGACTAATAATATCTCAATACCGTGTGCATGGGGAAATTTTTTCTCTGTGTGTAAGATTTTATCTAGTATTTAACTTTAGTCTAAAAAATCATGCTAAAGTGCGCACGCATGTGAATTTACAACATGGGAACAATGAAGGAACACATATATTATTTATTTAAATGCATTTTAAAAACATATCATAAAACTTATCCCTTTTTAAAGAAGCATACACATACTCTATGAAGTGTTTTATTTAAAAAAAAAGAAGTACTCAATTTGAAAAGTGTGAGGGTGTTCATAACAAAATTTTTAAAAAAATGAGACAATACATAAAAGGATACGCTTTGGTAGATTTGTAATGAAAGTCTTGAATTTGGATAACTGAAAAAGTCTTCAAAGCTCATAGACCATAAGTAATAGAATAAATTTTTTCTCACACATAAACATATACCAGCATCTATCTTTTGGGATCGACTTAGTGCATGGCTCAAATAATTTGACACAGAAGATAACGAAGTAAATTGTACAAAAAAATGGATACATTTTCACATTGAGGTGTTCGTGCTATAAGGAACAAGGGAACAAAATGGAGAATTGCAAGGTATTAAAATCACACTAGAGGTGCTAGCCCAGGATAGTCATTTAGAAGATGTGGTGGATAAGAAGATCGACAAAAGTCAGGTGGAGAGTGAATAGATGTCGACCAATATATTTAAAGATGATGAATTGGAGAATGGATTTGTAATATTCCATGGAGCCTTTAGTCCCCATCAAATCAAGGGAAACACCATTCGAATGATTTTGAATAAGATAACTATAGTAGTGGAAAATTTCCAAATCAATTCGATCAACCACATTGTTGCCGAACATCGTTGGCTAAAAATGATAGACTATTAGAAACATATAGTCTTCACTAAAGAAGATCTGGTTTGGATTAGAACCTTGCACTATGATGCCCTAGTAATCAGACTCATAATCCCCAGTTGGGATTTGGATAAGCTACTTGTTGATTAGGGGAGTTCCTCATAAGTAATGTATCTCAAACTATTCAACTTACTCAATTTACGAATGGAGGATCTTGAGGAGGATAGGGGTTTTCTGTGAAAATGGCAATGCATTAAGAAAAGTTTACCTATTAGTATGAACATGTGGCATTCCAAAGTTCATCAAATTCTTTACCATCAACATAAATTAACCATATAATGCAATCCTTGGGAGGGATCTATGCAGGAAATGAAGCAAGTCCCATCCACTTATCGCCAAAAAATTAAATTAATTAAAGATCAAGAGGTAATGAAGATACGTGGCGACCAAACTTTTTCTCAACAATGGTTTATTGCAGCGATCCGACCAAAGAAAGAGAAAAAAAAGTGGAGACAAATGCTGAGAACTGAAAGGGTCATGGAACCACTCTAAGAGGTTTCATTTGACGATAATCATCCACATAAGAAATTTATCACCGACAGCTCCCTCACTGATAGGTAAAAGGATGAGATTGTCACCTTTCTCAGAAACAATCATGACGTGTTGTTTTTTCCATCCATATGATATGCCCAAATTAAAACTAAAAGTCATATGTCAAAAGTTTCATGTTAATCTAGCATTGTTAACAGTAAGCCATAAAGCTCACTAAAGAAATCCTAAGAAGGAAAATATTCTAGGGGAATATGTTGGTAAACTTCTTGAGGCAAGGTCCATCAAAGAAGTTCATTTCCTTAAGTGAATTTCAAATTTAGTTTTGGTAAAGAGGAGCAGTGGAGTATGCATTGACCTAAACAAGGCATGCCCCGAGGACATATTCTCCTACTAAAGATGTATCAATTTGTCAACACCATAACCAACCATGAATGGATGAGTTTTCTAGAATCCCACTCAAGTTACCAATATATCCATTTGTTTGGTACCAGTTAATAGAATACGTGCTTCATCACCATGCTCAGTCTCCACTATTATGTATTCATGCCATCTAGGCTAAAACTTCAGGAGGAAACTACCAATGATTAGTGACTAAGATATTGAGGGGGCATTTGCGGGACACTATATATTGTCAACATGCTAGAAAAAATAAGAAAAAGGATGACCATCTCTCGGACAACGAGAAAAAGTTTGAAATTATCTGTTAGTATAAAATGAGGATTAATGTCACGAAGTTATCCTTTAGAGTACCTTCCTATAAATTCGTTCGATACTTGGCCAAGTCAAAGATGAATTGAGGTTAATCCTAATTAAATATAATAAATAAAGATTATTCACCCCCCAAAAACCATAAGGGAAGTTTAGAGGCTGACATGAATGTTTTCCACTCTTAATCGATTCATTTGAAATTCTTTCAAATGATGTCTAACATTTTTCCAATTATTGAAAAAAGAAAAAAATGAGGTATGGAATGAAGAATTCTCCATAGCATTGGTGGAAATCAATATTTACCTAAACTGACAACCTCTATGTTGGGATTTTATTCTTAAGACCATGTGGTGACATTTTATTTTTCAATAAAAATATGGTTTAGTTCATTTAAAATGAGAATGTTTTTTGTGAGATACGAAAAATAATTACAACACTTAATTATTACAACCAAATCGACCCTAGATGGAAAAACTAACTACAGATGAACCACCGTACAACCCATTCACACAGAAAATTAATGCGTGATAATAAGAGAAGGGGTATATAGGAATAATATCTGCCAAACCATGTTAATAGAGAAGCATAAACAAATATACACCATCCAACTACATGCAAAACTAGAGTTTTTCTTCTTTGGACAACATGAACCTTTCTAATGGATGACTAATCTAAATCAAAGTCTCTGATCCCAATTGTTGGGGACTGATATATGTGGAAGAAAGATTTCAACCATGTATCTTAGATTAATCAAAGTTAGGAAAGAGGTAAAACTAAAAACTACGTTCGAAGAATAAACCTAGGGTTAGAACACAAAAACTTTGTGAATTTGGTTGTAATTGACGAGGATAAAAATATTCATAGATGATATAGGGATTCCTTATTTTGGATCACCTAAAGATTGATAAAATCTTTTGAATGCTAGGATCTTCTAGTGTATGAGCCTCCCCAAAATCAGGTAGGTAGGTGAATACCTTTTGAGATGAAAACCTTTGCTTATGATTAAGATATGTTGGTCTCTCTCTATCCATCTTCACAAAAACATGACTAATGTTTTCGTTCAGCCCTCTCAAACCCTAAAGATTAATATAATTATTAAAATCCCTTCCCACAACTTTATATAGAAATATAAAGGTGGGCTTAGGCCAGACTGGGTTTCATGAGAATATGGGCATGGCTACTCGAGTATTTGGACTGCACTAGGGACCAAAGAAAAATGATTAAATTAACTTCATATAAATACTCAAAAATACCAAATTGCATTTACTATAATTGATTTTATTTCTTATTTAATCGTACTTAATTTCTCTAAATAATTATGGTTGCACTCCAATTTAATTATCTTAGAAATCACTCAGATATAACGAGGTCTTATTTGCAAAGTCGATAATGGTACACACTGTGATTCCAGATGTTAAGATTTCGATACACGATTGGTCAATTAAATTTCCTTCTAATTGACTTTAACTAATATATAATCAATTCTTTGAATTTCACACTTAACTTATTTTACTACTCTATCGGATTATAAATCATCCATTAATTAGGTTTATAATTGGAAACAAATCTTATAAGTCTATCAAGAGATTATTATAATCCGAGGTATTCCCAAAAATGGATTCCTCTAATCCCTACTTACATAATTATCACCAAATATGAAGAGATCATTTTATTTAATCTAAGATTGAATCGCACCCATAACAATCAAAGAAACAGTCACATAAGAATTCAAATACTCATAATTATCGAGATTAAGAATCTATTCACCCTCTGAAAATGGTGTGAGATTGCTCGAGTCTAATCAAGACAAACCTTATACTCAAATCTCATGGGTGGTTATGTTTAATACATTCCTAGAATGTACCGATCATAATTCTCTATTGAACTATCGCACAAGTTCTCGAACCATGATACAAGTTCCCCTAGATTGAGATTAAGTACTAGGATTTCATCACAACCATTATGATTGGATGTCAACTCCCTATTTAGGTTGTGAACATTTTAATCTAGAACTGGAATTCCAATCTCTTTGTGATCAACCAAAAGTGAACAAGCTATAATTCTTACTAAGATTTATTCATCGATATATATATATATATATATATATATATATATATATATATATATATATATATATATATATATATTTATATTTATATAATGAAGTAGAAAACTTATGTATGTCATAAGTTTAATAGATGATGTCATCCATATGAATTTGTTTTGTACTTCCAACTTTACCCCCTCAAATATTTTGTTTTTTTGCTTTTGTTACTTTTCAAATTTACTCTTTAATTTAAAATTAGGGCTATTTTGGTAAACCCTTTAAAAACTATCGCCTGTCATTTGGGTACCGCGCTAAGAAAGGGATGGCGAGTTAGATGTAAGCCACCAAGGAAAAAAGCAACACTTTGAAAATCCCACAGGATATCTTTTATGATTTTCTTTATGCGCAAAATACTATTAAAGACTGCAAATGCCACATATTCTGCGAGAGGAACAGTCTTAAAGTTGAATGTTGACAATCTGCAAACCTTTTGAAAGTTGAAACTTTTTGAAATTTTTTCGTAGTCTCTCTCCTTTTATTTTGCGTTAAATCCCGCCTATAGGACCCATCCATTAAACTAACATGTTAAAGAGCTTCTTTATATCACTCTCAAGATGGGTTATTTCCCTTATCGGAGATGATTCATTGGGCCGCTACACGTAGCCAAGCTCATTCACCTCCGACGACGAGCACGACGGATTCTCCCTCTCTTCAAAAGAGCTTCCCCAATGTTAACAGTCCATCTCAGAATCATGGTCCAACAACGAATCCGTGTTGAACAAAGGAAAAGTAGGTAGAATATTACTGTTTAAGAAGATATCATCACCTGGAATCAAAGATGAATTCGTCTTTCCAAACGAGAAAGAGAACTCAGAACCGGTGAGTGTCTTCCTCATCTTTCAATTGAAGCCTCCATCGTCATCAACTTCAAAATGGGTTTCCAACTTGCATTATATTTTAACAAATTTGTGTTTCAATTTCAATGGATCTTTTGGTTCTTATTTTAGTTTCTCATGTTCACAGATCTAGCCGATTTAATGTTTAGTTTTCTTGATCTAACCAATTTAGAACATATTTATGATTTTTGCAGGTCTCTACAGCTCTGCCTCACATTATCACATCATAATCGGTGTTTATTCCACCTTCCCCTGATCTGAGCTAAGTGTCCTGTGAAAACTAGCCAGAACGAAGGAAAAATTCTCTCATATATGTTTTGTTTTATCACCTCCTAATCGATGTACTTTCATATATGTTTTGTTTTCTCTACATCAGGTATAATGCTTTGTTCATTAAACACTCTTTGTATGTATACCAAGACGGTGATGTAAGTACATTAATACCGAAGTTGTATTTGAAGATCAAGTTGCTTAGAGTGAAGATGCGTGTTGTGGGTGACGAAAGGGAAAGATGAAGCACCCCTACGGTATCGTGTGGTAGATTTGTTCTCCTATTTAGAAGCCTGCTAATGTGGAAGCTTGAGAATGACTGGATCTGAGCAATTTTTGGTTTACTGTTGAATATTTTTTTATCTGCATTCTCCTATTTTTTTGTCTGTGTTCGTACTTTCTGTGTATAAAGTAAGTAGGTAGGTCTGACATTCATAAAAAAAATATTTGATTTTCATTGACATTTCCAAACTGAAAAATAAGAGTGGATCTAATGGATATTTCTGAAACACCCAACATAGTTCACTGTAATTTTTAAGAGATTCCAACCTCCAAAAATCCAAGTAGTGTTCATATTTTTGTTAGTCTTTTGCAAATGTAATGTTATTTTTTTTATTCCATGAAAAGAGAGTGCTTGGTAACTAATGCCAGGAAACTCCATTGTTGTGCTATAAAGTTTATGATGAACATTGTTATTTTTTGTAAGGTTTGCTCCTCTCATTTTTGTACTGACTCACTTTTTTTATTGGGAAGTCATACAAAAGTTATTTTTTTATATTTTCCTCTTTTCCATGTGGGTTTCTTTACCTCTTTTTCACTTACAACTATTGAGACTCAATGACATGAAGAATTATTTTTGCTTCACCATTGTAGATTTTGGGAAATGGTTATTTATTATGATATTTTGTGTATTCTGTACAGTGGTATGGTATTACTGAACACAATAATTTTTAATTTTTTTGTAACTATGTTTTACAATTTTCGATTTGGATTCCGTATGTTCGGATCATGTATGTTTAAAATATGACTATCACATTGGTTATCGTGAGAGTTTCTATTTCACCTTGGTTATCACAGTTTCTTTGGTTGTACGTGTTTATCGCAGTTTCTGAGCTACATTCTTATTCTTAAACCACTTGGTATAGATGACAACTCCATTGACGGAAGAAGAGTTCATGTTCCTTTACTATAGTCTAAGGTTAGCCACATGTGCGGTTAATTGAGTTTATAGACTGTGTTTTCTCTTTTCTTTGTTTAACATCTCTTTTTTTCATTTCTTTTACACCTTATTCTTGATTGAAGTGTCTGGCTAGTAACAAGGTTGTTTTGGACGATGTGAATTAGGTAACTATTATCCCACTCAGCAAGAGGAGTGCGAAGTTTGCAAGTTTAAATGAAGTTTAAGTGGCTGGCTAGAAACAAGGTTTAAAGATAATTTTATTTTGATTTGGTTTATTCTGAACATTGTTTCATATGCACTTAATTTTATCCATTAGAAGTAATTCTATTAACTTTTTATTTTATTTTTATACAAGATCTCATCGGATAAAACTCCATCATCCATTTTTGTACAACAGTGATGTCAAGCGTGTATAATTGTTGTAAAGCCCAAGGATATCATGTACAACTGACATTACCAATGACCTTTTGTTCAAATGGGATATGTTAATTTCCTCTTGCACAAGGTACCAATAGACGCAAAGTTCTGTGATAGGGTAATTTGAAATAATAGAGGACTTAAAGAACGCAATCTTAAATTCAAAGTGGAGGTCCTTTTCATCTTTATATATGTTATGTACACTCTGTAATTATGTATGTGGGTATATCTTCCACGTACATAATTATATTTTTATCATTTACAGATGTGTTTATCCCACATACATAATTTTACTTTTATCCCACATACATAATTATGAAAGTTCATAAGTTACCAAGTCATTCTAAGTATGAAGTTGCACACTCTCTTTTTCTTGCTATTGTGTTCTTTATTTGAGATGCTAATTTTTTTTCATAGCTTGGGATCAAAAGAGTTTATATAGAATATTGTTAAATAGGTGACATACAAGTTACTATTTATTTTGTTATTGAAGGGATTTTTATAAACACGTGGATAGTTTTATAAACAAAGGAAATTATCTCCAATTTTATTTAAGTTGTTTTATTTTTCATCCCATGGGGTTTACATTGAATACTGTTAAATAGGTGATGTAGTTTATACAAGGTTTATGATAGCCTATTTATTTTGTTGTTGAAATTAAATCGGATCGATCATTATTTTGTTGTGATTATGTTAGCTTTTTCGAATATCGTCGTGCCTTCAGGCACGGGTATACCCTAGTATATATATATATATATACTAGGGTATACCCGTGCCTGAAGGCACGACGAGAATTTACAAAATAGATAATTGCAAAACATAAATTTTTTTATTCCCCAAAGTATTGAATCGTGTATAAGAAATCATGGACTCTTCCGAGTGATGCTTTTACTTGGGTAGTGTTATAAGTAAAAAAAATATTTCAGGCTGTGTCGGATTGGGCCATTTTTATTTTTGTCGGGTTCATTTTTCGTTAAAAGAACACTGGGTTATGTCACTTTTACTTGGGTAATGTTCGTGACTGGTAAACAAATAGATATTTGATGCCGCGTCGTGTCGTATCATTTTTATTTTGATCAGGTTCGTTTTTGGTTTGAAAAACCTTCTATGATGCATCGTTTTTACTCTATTAGTTTTCGTGATCGATAAAAAAAATTCATTTCATGTCCTGTCATTTTTATTTTCACTGGGTTCGTTTTTGGCTTGAAAAAACATTTAGTGTTGTGCCTCTATTACTTGTGTAAATAATAATAAATGTTTTATAAATAATAGAATATTTTTTATGAATTAAAAATTGACTTTTAAGATTTTAATTTTTTTAATATAATAAATAATTTTATTTTAAAAAATATTAGGACTTTTAGCTAAAACCTTACCATCACTCCACCATGCCACAAATTGTTTTTTGCAAACTCATACATGTTAGCTAAAAAAAATCAAAGTCTCCTAAACATCAAGTATTATAATCGAAACCTTTCAAAATTATCTTCAAAACTCTATTAAAATTATTATTTAATTTGAAGCCCACTGAACCTGTCATGAAACTTGCAGAACATATATCCCAAAAAGTATTCTTGTATTACGCAATTACGAATATTATGGGAAAAAAATATTTAGCAGCTACCAAAGAGTGTAAATAACAAAAAAAATGTATTTTTTTCAAATCATAAACCCCACAAAAATAACAAAACTATGTAGTTTGTTTTTGTTTCAAATAACGTAAAAAAAAATTAAAACGAAGGGTACTTTCAAATTTGTTTTAAAATTTTGTATAAAATAAAAGAAAATGTTTTCCAAAAATTGTTTCATATATGTATATTTAAATTGTATGCTGTTTTATTTTGTTTTTTTAAAGTGTAGTATTTAAAATATTGTAGAAAACAGTAAAAATATCAACTATAATTTATTTTGTACGTTAATTGAAAATAAAATTAAAAAGTATTTTGTGCATTATTAAAAAATATACATTAATATAAAATGTTTTTCATATATAAAAACATTTTGTATATTAATTTGTATGTCACTATAGTCGTAAATGGCATTAGTAGAGAGTAAAATGAAACTTAGTAAAAATAAAATATAAGAAACCCAGTTATTAATATTTGATGTATTTAAGTTTATTGCAAGTTAAAATATAAATTGATTGTACTCAATTAGTATAGTCCAAGTATCTCATTGTTTATGCACTAATTCTGTAAAGAAATGTTTTAGTTCTCATCAATGTCAAATTCGGTTACTAAAATATGTAAAATACATTAAAGTACATGAAAACATGAGCTAAACAAACTGTACATAGAACATAAAATAAGTTTATTGCCATAGTGCTTGCAATTTAGGTTATATAAAAATACATGGTTATTGTTATAAATGTACATGTACTTTTATACTTTTACAGTGGTTTAATATATCATGCACAAATACATGTTTAATATAAAAAAACTTTATTCCTCCTTGAGCCATGTGCACAAATTTTGAATTCCAACATTCCATTCTTGAGCCATGTGCACAAATTTTGAACACAGTAAAGACATGCCTTCTGTAAATAATAAAAAAACAAAAAAGTGTATGAACTGCATGAGTAGATGGCCTATAAACAAACGTTATTTTGTATCTTTTATCTTTTGAGTAGAAGAGAAAATCGGGGAATGCTTAAACCTACGCATGTGCCGATTCTAACAGCAGTAAATAAAAGAAAATCATATTATCTCAAAACGACATGATCTCCTTTGTTCTAATAACAGTAAATAACGGTAAATAAAATCGACATGATCTCATTTGTTCATTGAACTATCAACCCTCTTAAGGGATAATAATCAATCCAATAATATTCAATTATATCAAAAGTAAAATCTAATAAATATTTTAACGAAACAAACTTCGTAAAAACAATCACATATATATAAATTGAAATCGTCCCGCATGTTCCACTATAATAATTGTATTTCGTTTTCACAATGTGACTTGATACAAAACAAAAAATTATAATAAGTCAATTAAACACAAATGAACTAAAAAAAACGACACGACAAACACAAATAAATTAAAACGGGACACGACACATGACATGAAATCTTTTTTCCAAGCCAATAAAAGCAACATGATTAAAAAAATTGTTTTACAATTTAAATGTTTATAAAAATAACATATTTTACTTTTTTTAAGAGTTTTATATTACTATTTTTTATATTAAATGTCAATATGTATACTGTTTTTGTATGAAATAAGAGTTTTTTTGTTGCATGACATTTTTTTGGTTGTATAAGAGTTTATATTTTTTTTTTGTATAAAACAACAGTTGTTTTATAAAATAATATAGTAACTTTTTTGTATAAAACAATAGTTTTTACACCAATTTCTAACAAAATCAAATATTCCATTCAAAACCCTAAAAAATAATTAAGAACCCCACACCCCTGGATCTTAAGAGAAGTGTCTCACATAAAATTTTTAAAAAATAATTAATAGGAGGGATTTAGCTTGAGCACAAAGTAGAAACACATATATCTGTAACAAAAAAAAACAAATATATCAGCGTAAATAAAGGATAACCTATGTGTGTGTGTGTGTTCAGAGTTTTTGAAAACCCAAATTTAAAAAAAAAATCTAAATATAAAAAAATCATATTAAATAACCTGCCTTCAAACCGTCGTTAACATAACAAAAATGCTAAAACCAAACTAAACCAAACTAAAGTTACACTAATTTCCTCATTTCCATGTGTGGATTTAAAAATAGGATCCCCACGTTCGAGGGCACCTTTCACAACTGTAAAGAGAGATGGAGGACTCACCTTAGGGGATACGGCTGGAAACAAAAATGGTACGGCTTCAATCAATGTTACCTACAAAAGAAAAAAAGATTAATGGAATCAATCAATGTTTAGGCTTATCAAGCATTTCAGTAGGTCGAAGTCGCCAACGGTGGAGTAGGGTGAAGTCGCCGGATGTGTTGTTCAAACTGTTGCGTCGTTAAAGGTTACCTGAGGTGAGGGAGGAGATCTGAATCAGATCGGGGTAAAAAATGTAGCCGAAGGTGTTGGGTCATTGAAGGTTACCAGAGGTGAGGGAGGAGTGGCGGTGGAGTAGGGCGAAGGGAGGTTGGATGGACACCAGATATAAAGTGAGAGATTGCATAAAATGAATGTGTGTAAGAGAGAGAGAGACTACCTGTCGCGTGGGAAGGTTGATGGCAGTTGGCGGTGGGCGGTCGCGTGGGAGATATAAGGGCGGTGGGAGGAGAGATTTGTTTTTATTTTTGGGCTTTAGCCTAAAGCAAGTTTAAGTTCTGCTGAGTCTTACTTGACAGGCATGATAATTCCACTAGAACCTTTTCTTTGGCCTTGGAAGTATACGTAGCCTATTTGCTAGCTCCTCGAGCCACACAAATAGATTTCAAATTAAAGTAACTTTATGTGAGGCTCCTAGAGCCACGCGTATGGAATCTTACAGTGATTTTAGATAACTTAGATGTGAGCGTGAGAGGAAATAGCATATAAACAGTAAAACACAATATGAATTTTGCCAAGTCACAATGGTATAATCCTACATGGCACAATCGTCCCAAAAAATTCGTTCCCAATCGTTGATTTTTTGAAACAATAAAATACCCCCCTCTCATATATATATATATATATATATATATATATATATATATATATATATATATATATATATATATATATATAAAGTCTTCTCACAAACTTGATTCTCATTTCAAAATGGATAAAACAATATTTTATTAATTAGTAATAAAATATTTGACGCATGGTTTTAAGAATAAATCGCAACCACCCCGACTCTAACCAACAATTAGACTAATGGCATGGTCACCCATGCACTGCCTTATAAGGTTTCTTACTAATAATCTTCTGATAATTATTATTGTACAAAAACTTCACGTGTGGCAAGTGTGTTTTGGATTTATTATTATACCCACGTCGGGCGTTTACTTTTATGTGAATGCATGTCATTTCATTTTGAAAAAAAAAATAATGGTTGAGATAATGCCTTATATTTGGTTAAAATATATTATATACAGATCGGTTAATAGAGCTTAGTATGAACATTGGTGAGTTAGTTTCGGGTTGATCATAAGGAGATTGGAATTTTGATTTTAGCACCAGTGAAATGTCCACAACCTTAATATGAAGTTAATATCCTATAATAACGGGTGCGATGCATTTCTAATAGTTTGTCTCGAACTATGGGGGCCTTTGTGACAGTTAGAGAACTTGTATGATAGTTTGACATAGTCCTATGAACGGTGCATCCTAGCAATGTATTTAACAAAACCACCCATGAGATTAGAGCCTAAGGTATGCCTTGATTAGACTCAGATAATCTCAAATCATTTGCAAAGGGAGAAAAAAATTCTTAATCCCAAGAATTCTGAAGATTTCTATGCATGTGCAAATGTCACCTTGATTGCTATGGGTGCGATCAGATATTACATCTAGTCAAAGATATCCGCAAATCGGTGATAGTTGTGTAAGTAGGTCTGAGATCATAATTCATAGGATTTAGTGTCGAGAGGATATTGCGGATTGCGGATTGCGATAAACACTTGATAGAATTCTATATTTGTTTCCCACCAAGGAAAACCCAACCAGTGGATTATTTTACAATCTAGTTGGAGTAACAAATAAGTTAATTATGGGAATCCATGATATTAATTAGATGTTGGTTAAAATATTATCAGGGAAATGATTTGGCCAAGCTGGTTTAAGACACTTACCGCGGGGAATCATATTATGTACCATAATAAATTTTCTAAATATGACCTCTTTAATCCGAATGATTTAGAGATAATTAAATAGGAGCACATTCGTCATTATTTAGTAAAATTAATTGCAATTAGATAAATAACGGAAATAATTGTGGTAAATGTAATTAGAATTTCCAAGTATTTATTTTGAAGTCAATTTAATTATCTATATTGGGTCCGTACTATAGTCCATCGCCTAAGTAGTAGACCCAAAATTCTCTAGAAGCTTGTTTAACTAAAGTCTATAGCCCATATATATATATATATATATATATATATATTATGCTATGAGGTTTTACGTTAAGGATTCATTATGGAAGGTTAGAGAGTGAGGCAAAAAATACTATTCACTTTTTTGGAAATGGGTGAGGAGAGACAAGGTAAATTCCCTCATATTTCACCATGGTATCATCTCCAAAAGCACCTATACACAAGGATTACTTTGGGTGGATCATATGCTAAATGATTCGAGGCCTTTAGAGTGTTCTTAAAAGGTTTTCGGAGACCTTCGGGGGAAGTGATAATTGAATCGTCTTCAACATTTGTCTCGTCATACAAATCATAACGTGGTTTTGTATTCTTGAACCCTAGGTTTAATCTTTACACCTAATTATCAATTTTTTTTCCATGCACGATTAACCAAATATCTTGAAGAACAAAAGTTTTCCACGTTTTAAATGTCAATCCCAAGTTTTTTTCTCCCTAGTTATTTTTTCTCCTACATTTGATATGGTTATAATAATTAGGTTTTCGTAACTATTTCAGTGACTATGTATTTAGAGGTGATTTTGAGGGTATGTAATGTTTCTTTACATTTAAAATCATGTATTTACATGGGTTTAGGTTTGGGTGTTGGAAAAAGTTTCATGAAGTTTAATGAAGATCCGGGGAAGTTATAGCCCTTTTTATGGTTTTGAAAAGTTGGGACAAAGCTCTCAACCCAGAAGGTAGGGACTAATCTGAAATCGGATTGATTTGACAAAGAAGAATACGACTAGTGGTGTTTTCGATCGGTTTTCATAGTGGTTCTTCCTCCGTTATCCTTCCCACTCGAGAGGATTATTTATAGAAGCTTATTGCATGAAGAACTCTATGATTCGAAGAGGTTTACTTCAAGGAGGATTCATATCTGTAAAGGAGTGTACTTAAAGTGGATTTTTTTATTCTTCTTGACTTTTAGATGAAGAAGGATTCTTGTCCATGACAGATATGGGCAATTTTGTACTTATATTATTTTTGAATTTATTTAATTATTCACATGTTTGCCTTTTTATTATTATATTTCATAATTTTGCGTGCTAATTGGATTAATTAGGAACACCTTTTTCATGAACAACATGGATATAATTTTGAGACCGTTCTAGATCACGTTTTTTTAAATCCTTCTTTTTGTTCTTTTGTAAATTGAATTTAATCAGGATAATTAATTTCAATGTATAAATTAAATTTTGATCACCAAGTTTTATCTAAATTTTACAATAGTTTTATTTTTGGAAATTAAAATACTGAAATCTTGTAATTTAATTTGTACAAGTAAATTGAAAATTACCAATGATTAAAATTGATCTTTTATAATTGAATGAATTTTTTTCAAACCCTCAAGTTTTAAAATAGTAAGTGGGAGAGGGGTTTTAAAATAAACCCCCACGGTCTCCATTGGTGTTTTATGATTCAAATGTGATTAATTCCATGCATCAACTTTGATCTGGCCCCATAACATATATAATTAATAAGGTCGTCAGGGATTGATTAGAACTATTAAGTGATAATTTCGAGTTCGATTACCCAAACGAGTAAGTCCATCACGAGCGATATCTATTTCAATGAATGAACCAGTGGTAGACTAGGAGACATAACTTTTGATATCCTCCCTAACGGAGTCGCATTAATTAGGAATGGGACCTAAAGTCCTCGATTATTCATTAGCTTGGACAAAAGGTTCCTGAATTGTCCTGATAACATAGTAAAAGATGAAAATCTATCTAATTCAAGGTGGGGTGATTTAAGATTCCAACAAGAAATCCCACTTCATAGGGTAACTAAGATGTCTAACGAGATTAATTTTAAAACTTAGCAGTTGAGGGATGCCACTTTAAAATTTAATCGAATTAATTATTGTGTGTTAATTTTAAATTAATTATGAATTTCACGATTCTAACATTTCAAAAATGAATTCAACTTTTTATCACTCGTTATTATTCTTTACATTTTAATTGGAATAATTTTCAAGGACTAAATAGTAATTGACCATTGATCTAATTTAAGAGGATAATAAACTATTTTAACCCATAATTCTCATAAATGTTTTAAAATTATGATGTGATTAACTCCTCCGTCTACTCATTAGGCCTCCCATAGGATGCTTTTAATTGCGAAATCATTGTATTTTAAAATATAAGGTAACTCTTTTAGATTAAGTGCTACATGTGTTTGGTCCCCATAATGGGGAAATTCTATATGTGCAACTTTGATTTCAAAGAATTGGTCAATGAGAATTTATGGACACCTATGATTGGTTTATTCCAATTAAGTGAGAATCAGGTTCTTAGAATGATTTTATCATTCGTTGAACAAAGGATATTTTGGATAAGACATGACTGGGAAGCCCGGTACCATTTTTTAGAGGAGTGAGGATCATTGGAAGATAAAGGCTAGTTTTTTTCTTCGATAATAGCTTTACTTCCCTTCCAAAAAGGAGGTAGGAGGATAAGACTAAGTCTTAGGTTCAATGATTTGGGTTAAGGAAGGAGAAAATGTAATTTTATAATTAATATTAGTCATATTATTCTTGTGCCAAAATAATTGAGACATTGATTCATTCAAATCATGTAACGCCCCGACCTGGATTTGTCCCACCACTTGGGTAGGCCCGCACCTCAGCGAAGAGTTAAGAAAAACATAGCCTTTTTGAAAAGCTTTAGCTGGTTTATAAGAAAAAACCCAATTTATCACTCCCATTTCAAACCAATTTTACTTGGGAAAATGTGACCATTTATTTGTAATTAAAGTCTAATTACTCTTACATATAAAAAGTCTTTAAAGAACAATTTTACAAGTTCAACAAAAGTAATTAAATAAGTTCTTACATCTCTATTCCAATGTTCTCCAAAAGTCTGAATAGAATTAAACGACAACAACTTTAATTTAAAATAGGGCAAATGATAACCAGTATCATAAAGCTCTGATGATCGATGTGCTTATCCTTGGATTTCACTGCGACCTTTCCCGAAGTACCTTAGGAAGGGGGGTTAGAAAAATAGGAACATGAGTCAGAGGTTGTCTTCTGCCTGAGGACAAGTTACAGGCCCAATGAATGAAGTCCATAGATTCCATATACTACTTGGAAAGTGAGGTACCATTCAATAATTGATACTACTTAGCACCTTAATGATTCTTGAACCTGTGAGGAGCCAATTATGTTCTTAAATACCTCCACGAATGTGTCTATGGTACCCAAACTAGCCTAAAGACATTAGTTTAGAATCTATGGCTGTAGCGATGTTTTTGGACAATATTGGGGAAGGAGGCCAAGTACCTGGTGCGACACTATGAAAAATGTTAGAGATTCGCTTCTGTTCTATAGTAGTTAATAAAGAAGATGGTTCTGATGCTAAGTCCAAGTACCTTTGATCAATTGGTGGATTTGGTAGGAATTTTTTCACCTAACAAAGGTAAAAATAAGTTAATTATTATGGCGATAATTACTTCACCAAGTGGGTTGAGTTTGAGACCTTATGCACCATCACGGAGAAGAAAATGACCAACTTCATCTGGAAGAACATAATTTGTAGATTTGGCCTACCTAAGGCTAGGCCGGTAAACGGATCGGATTCGGACCGGATCAGGCAAATCGAAATCCATATTTGTTTATATTAAACGGATTCAGATCCCATTCGCTTATTAATCGGATCGGATCAGGCAAATCCAAATCCATGTTCATTGATGTTAAACGGATTCAGATCCGATCCAATTATCCGTTTATGTTAAACTTGATTTGTAACTTTTTTATTATCAACTCTTATCTTATAAATTTATTTTGCAAATGTTCCAAAAAACAGATTATGAAATAAAGAACTACGATAATAAATATTTAAAATATATATTTAAAATATTATTAAATACAATATATATTAATTAAAAATATATTATATATAATTTATATATATATATATATATATATATATATATATATATATATATATATATATATATATATATATATATATATATATATATATATATATATTTATGTATATTAAAAATATTAATCGAATCAGATTATTAACGGATTGGAGCATATGAATCCAAATCCGCTTCATTTAATAAGCCGGTAATCCGATAATTGGATAATCGAATTTTAGGCATGATCCATATCCGCTTAAATGGATCGGATTCAGATAAAATCCAATCCATTGATAGGCCTACCTGAGGCCATCATCTCAAACAACGATAAACGGTTTGACAATTCGACATTCTGGGAGTTTTGCGTAGTCTATGGCATAAGAAATAATTATTGATCTATAGTCTACTCTCAGGCAAACATCAAAGTTGAATGTGCTAACATGATCATCTTCCAAAACCTGAAGAAGATATTAGAAAATACCAAGGGACACCGGGCTAAGGAATTTTTAAGCATCGTGTGGGTTTACAGGACCACATTTATAGGTCCAATAAGGGAAAACCCATTCTCCCCTACCTTTGGCACTGAGGCAGTAATCCCAACAAAGGTTGAGGTACCCACATCACGGGTTCATCGATTTGTATAAACCAGTAATGGCGGACTGAAGAGGTCTCTAGATGAATTAGAGGGAAAGAGGGAATTTATCTATCTTCGAATGTCTACTTACAAGAAAATGACGACCTCTTACTTTAACAAAAAGTTTTCCATAGATAATTCAAGGTGAGGGAATTGGTCTTGAGAAAGATAACCCTTACAACTAAAAATCTTAATGACGGGAAGATAGGACCCAAGTGTAAAGCCCTTATGTGATCACCAAGATTTCTAGACGTGATTGCTATTACCTTAAGGATATATATGGGTATAAACTCCCCCATTAATGGAATGTGGAGCACCTCAAAAAGTACGACCAATGATTTATTCGATGCTCGTATGAAATGAAAATAATCTACTTGTTAACCATGATGTGTTCAATATTAGTATTTTGTAAAGAATGATAAGGAGTTCAACATTGGCTCTAAAAATCTAAGGTGTAAGGACCCACAAACTGAGTTGCAAGGACTTCAAACCTAGTTCAAAATTTAAATCAAGGTTTAAAACCCAAAATAAGGAGTTCCAAGGACTCCATCCTTAGTTCTAGGTTAAAGTTAAGGTTTACAAACTCAAATCTCAGGTTGCAAGGACTCCAAACTTGACTTAAGACTACAGTCCACATGTCTAGATGGCCCAAAACTCACACTCAAAGGACTGAGGACCAAATAAAAGCTAAAAAAAATTCTAAGATTTTCATCCATAATTCCAAATTGGATAAGACTTATAGACCCGAAAATAGTCTACCAAAAGTGATTACTTTTTACAGAATTTTCCTTTTTACATACACAAAAATATATAGGAAATTTATTCGATTACCCTCAAACCCATTCTTCTAAAAATACATAAGGAACCAACATCCATTTTTTAATTTCTTGAGGGGCTAAGTGTTCAAATAAAAAAAATTCCAATACATCATTTTTCTTCTTTTATTAAGAAAAGTTTTGAGGCCCATGGTTCAGAGGTCCCATGACCTACTCTGGAAACTCATAATGTCCTCGTTAGGGGCTAAAGTCTATAATCTTTTTATGCCCAATGACCTTTTAAAAATTTCCAAGTCCAAAGGTGTTTTGACCCTTCAAAAGACTTAAATTTTTTAAATTTACTTAAGTTCAGAGGTCTTCGAACTCTTTCTGGGACTTAATTTTCAAATTTTATCATCTAAAGGTCTGATGACCCATTTATTGGATTCCAAAAATTCCAAATGCTAAATTCAGTGGCTTTAAGGACCTTGGGGAATGCAACACTCAAACACCTTAGCTCATAGGTTTTAAGACCTATAAGGGGGCCTAAGGTTAAATATATATTGATAAGTACCAAGGTTCCAGGATGCTTAACAAAGTTATAATTTTTTTTATCTAAAGCTTTTCACGTCTGAAATTTATATCAAATGCCTTATGACATGCAACAAATTTACCTTTAGGCCCATATACCCATTATTATTGGGGGGATGAGTTTTGATAATTTTTTTTTGGTCTTTTTCCCCTAAAAAAGTACAAATATCATGTATTTTGTGGTTCTAAGGTCTAACAACCCATTACAAAACCTCAGCACTAACTTCAGCAAATACAAAAGTATGGGGCAGAGGTCTTAGGAACCTTATTTTTACCTCAATGAATTAGCTACTCAGCTTATTTTGGTTTATGAAGAAATCTCAAGGGGATAAGGGAGTACTACCTACTGACAGACCTCAGATAGATGGACGTTATGTAAACGTTTCTTAGCAAGGTTAAATCTTAATAAGTATGAAGTAAAGACTGAAGTAGACCAAATCAATACTGAAACCAAAGTATCATATTATAAAAACTACTCTTTCATTAAAGACTGTATATAGAGGTTACAATAAATGGCCCACGACTAAAAAATAGTTCAAAAATGAAAAATACAGAAAATCCATTCAATTCTTGAGGTCTTAGGGATCCATATAGCCTCATACCTTTCTCTTTTCTTCTACAATGTGAGGATGAGAGGCTTTGGTCATGTCACCATCACAGCTACTTCCATGATCTGAGCTTTCAATAACAGTTTTTTTGGGGGAAGGGCAGATTCAACAAACAAGCCTGAGACGTCCACTTGAGGAAATAACTTTGAAACCTTTTCTTAGCAAACCTAAAACCTATAATTACTGTTCTCGAAAAGATAATTCTTATATGGATAAAATTTAGGGTAGGTATCCACGTTAATCTTAACTATGGAACGTATCTCTCCCTTGAGAGTAAAATTAAGCATAGAAACCTTGACATATTCCTATTATGGCTCATGGCCTCTAGAAGTAAACCCCTCCTTTATAACATTAATCTCTCGGAGGAGATCCACCTCACCACCATAGTGAAGAAGCTTGCCCTACAGGACTTGGATCACAACCTTTTAGACATAAAGTCCCTTTAACACCTCCATACTTTCAATCTAGACAAGGGTAAAGTTCCTCCATCTAATCCAGCGAGTCACCTACAACAACCAGTGGGGATACACTATTCCTTAAAGATTTGGCCTCTAGAAGACACTCTTTTTCCAGAGAAGTAATTTAAGCTTTTAAATCACCCCTCTTATTTATGAGGGAATTGACTTGCACCCTCGATTCATTAATCATATGGTGCAGGTGCATGTGGGTGAGGGTCCATCTCTTTAATATCTTGAAGGCTTTGTTCCACCCTCGGCTACCATCAAGGGAATCAGCTAAGAGAGCCTTTGGCGGGTGTTATTCCTAAAAAAGAAAAATCATATATGAACAAAGTACATATAATAAAAGGCCCAAGAGAAAAATAATAAGAAACAAAAGCTTACCTTGCACATTAGGTGAACCAGTTTCTCAGCATTAACGTAAGTATTTATCTCTCAGAATGGCAACGATCTAATTTCCATTTTTCTTGGTCATTGAGTGGAGGTAATCCATGGCAAAAGCATAGGAGTTCATCACCTCAACTAATTGATGCCTGAAGTAACTCTGCGCTTCGTTAGTAGCAGTATGTCCCTCTGACTGACTAGAGTCATAATGTATCTCTTTAAATTATTTTTGTCTTCAGATGGAACCACCTTATTTGTTCCTTTACTCTTTGAGACCTGGGGCTATGAGTCCCCTAGAATAAAAGAACAACTATGGACTGCCTTGGGGGTTCCACCCACCTCATTGTCTATGCGCCTTACTATTCTTTTTTATTCCCTCTCATTTACAAATTAGCGATAAGAAAATTTAGCTACCAAAATAGTTTAGCTAAATGAGGAAGATAAAGAGTGAAGATCAGTAGCTTATTAGGAAAACAGTCATAGTCTATCTAAATAACCTCTTTGACCTAGGTAAAGGTGAGAACCTTTTCGATCATAGGAGGTAACTTGGCCTTGACTTGATTTTGGTTTACATCTTTATTAGAATTATCAGGGACCTCAGACGAGACCTCAATAATAGCTTTCCTGTTTCAAATCCTTCTCTATCCTCTCCTAATCAAAGGGATAAACAAGTGTTATAAATGGATAAAAGGACCCAAAATGGATCATCCAAAGGTTAGCTACACCAAATCAGGTCAAATGCATAAAGCCAAGTTAACTTATGCAAAAACGTCGGAATGCACTAGAAAGTAGGACAACAAATTAGTTGAGAAAAATCTTTAATGGTCCAAGCCCCACCAACAAAAAATAATCACACCTTCCCATTCTTGGGTTCATTATTCTTGTCCCTAGTAAAGACTATGGTGTCTCTAGGGGCTAGGTACTTTAATCCCTTGTCCTTAGCATGCTTCTACTCCAGGACCCTATACAACTTTAAGAATGGATCAGGGGTAGGGTCGTTCTTACCCTTGTTTGATTCCTTAAAATACAAAATAGTGGACATCAAAGATCTCCAAGAGTTAACCATCCCCATGGACTTAAAGATCCTCATCACATACAGAGGTAAACGAAACCTTGCACAAAATTTGAGAAAACATACATTAAAGAAGATGTTTTGAGGGACCCAGGAAAAATCTCTTTTTTCTGAAAGGGAATCCCTCGAAGCGGAAAAATTATGAATTTAATAAGTTTGTCGGATGTTCACTAATTAATAATCAGTAATCCGAGAGGAGGAGTGGGTACCACCACTAAAATTTGGGTTATTCACCATCAAATAGGCCATTATAGAGGTATCAACCCCATTGTTCCCAATCTAAGGAAGCGAAATATGGGGTCCCACAATAGATATGGGCTCTAAAGGGGGAGACATTTTCTACAAACATCTTTCAAAAGGGGAAAAAAGAGCCAATGACTGTTAATTCAAACATTTTAGAAAAGAAAGCTCGCATAAATTGTGAAAATTACAAGATCACCCATGGGGATTATTTATAGCTCTTTATGCCCTAATTCTTTTATCCTTCCATCCCTAAATAGATTCCTTATCAATGTTGTTAGACATATGCATCCTCCTTCTTGATGTAATATAATTTTAATAAGAATTTTAGCGACAAGTTACAACCTTATCCCCTGCTTGTGTGAACTAATGAGTGTTTCCCCTTGAAATTCTTACAAGAAGAAATAAAGGGATAATGATGATCCCATAGTATTGGTATTCTAAAGGATCTAAATCTCTTTAACTATTCACTGGCAAGGACAGAGTTCAATGGACAAACCTCTAACCTCAGACATATTGCTACTTGATCCTCGAGACCTCTGCCGCATTCAAGGGTAGACCATGGAAATATAGCAAACCTCGGTTACTTATCTTTCCTCCTATCATGTTTAGTCTCTTAAACATATCTCCTCAACCAAGATCAAACCCCTCAGTACCGAGGTTATGCCATGTCTAACATTCAAAGAAAATATCAAACTAAAGGGAAATGTCCTCCCGAGGTCACCTAACCCTCAACACTGAAGTGGTCCAATGCGTAGTCGCCCAGGTCATCTCATGGAAACTCCAGACAAATTCAGACCTCTTAGACATATATCAAAGCTTCTATAACCATCGTGATGAGTAGGTGAAAATCACATCGCTATTTTACTTACCACCACCACCTAGCTCCATTTACATTGAAAGCTGCCATCAATATTTAATGCTACCAAAAACCATTGTATAAAACCTATAAATCCTTTTTACAACACTACACCACTGCTGATAGTGTCACACCTTAAAAATATCTCAGCCATGTTATGGTTCAATCATTCTGTGTCCTAAAGTTTGCATATAAATAAGAGGGCTAGTTGAAGGATGAAGGCATGTTCAAAGAATCAGACATATAGACAATCAATAGTTCTAATAATTCATAAGGGTTTTACTCTTCTTTTTAATACTCACAACCTGCTATTATGACTTTATTTTAGTGAATTAGATTATTTCCAGTGTTCACTAATCTAATATATCTTTTTGATACCTAAATCAATACTCGAGACCTCGTATAAAACTTAATCAGTTAATTCTTAAGGACTGTTGTAGTGGGGACGAAGACCATGAGATCTAAGACTCCCTTAAATAAATATAAATAAGTATTCTATATTGTAATAATTCTTTTATAGTCTGATAAACACTACAACACATTTGATAGTGGATGTAAGAGCCTCTTCTAAGGTCCGAATCACCTTAAACTATCGCCTTAGACTTTGACACTCCCATTCTCTTACTTATATGAGGTCTAGAGGAGAGCAGATGTGAGTCTAAAGTCACTTACAATTTCTACACCCCATTATACTCCTTTCATCAAGTCCATAAATACCAATGGCACATTGATCAACCCAAATGGCATGAATCAAACTTGAATAATCCATAATGCTCCAAAAAATACATCTTAAAAACATCTTCTTTCTGAATATGAAAATGGTGATATCTTGGGCACAAGTAAAACTAATAAAATAATGAAGCATCTTTTAGATGATCAAATATCATTACGTTAAAATAAATAGTTGCTTCGTATTGTAACCTTGTTCAACCCCATATAATAAATAGACAATCAGATAGAACCATCCTTATTCACAAATAAAATTAGATCTCCCCACAAAGGAGTGCTTCTCTGTATGAACCCATAACTTAACAACTATTGAATTCACTCACATATCTCGTATATCTCTAATGGAGACAACATGTACTATGCCCTCGCAATGAGCCTAGTGCCTAGCTCTAAGTCAATAATAAAGTTTATCTTTTATGATCACAGTAGTATTGGTACCTCATCAAATATGTCTTTTAAATCCTAGACAATAAGTATCGAATCTAACGACATGGTGACCTCCTTCGAGAGCTCGCTATATATATATATAAGTTCATACTAGGCCCCTCCTCGAGTCTAGGAATATCAGCTAAAAAGGTCTTATGTTCGGGAATAGAAAATTTGACCTCCTTCCAGCAGAAATCAATTTGCACATCATACTGTGATAACTAATCCATACCCAATCTATCATCATACATTGACATGTATAAAAGAAAAAGTTTGGTAAAAAAACAAAAATGACCGATCTCCACTGCCATGTCGTTGCGAACCTAACGTAAGGTAGCACCCCTAGCCACTAGGTATTCACATGCACAAATACATCAGTATAAATCTCTAACAAGATTGACGTAGATGAAAAAGTAAACCTAGAAAATGAGTGTGATGCGCCCATATAAAAATAACTCATGCATAACTACCATAAACGTAAAACATACCCTCAATTCTCTGAGGTGGTATTAGTTGATTAGGATGATAGACGTTAAACAAATGTACATAATGAAGTTGAGGGCGTCCTTGCTTCTGAACTCTTGGTGGTGGAAAAGTCGGGTACAATAGTGCTTGCGATAATGATTAAAATTATTGTGGGAATGACCCAAACTTCTATAGCCTCTGAGGCTCTCCCTACTGAAACAGATCTGATCTTACTAAAAGCCCTTAGGTCAACTCCTAACAGAGTTTCCTAACTCACCACATGTATAACATATCCCCATAATGGTCAGAATTATTAGAGACCCTATTGCCCATGCCCCTATGGTCTATTCTACCCCCTCTAGCCCTTCTAGACCTATCCTTTTTATCCCCAATACTATTGTCCCATCTGTACATGCTGCCTCTGATCGTGGTGGCCATGACCCTGACCGCCCTTGCGACGATGGTCATCTCCCCTTGGATCTGATTCCTATGGTGCTACTATAAGCATACTTATGTTCAGGATAACTCAACACCCTCCACAACTTTGGCCTTTTGGATAACTCTTACTGCAATGTAAGAATCGATCTATCTCTATGGTCCCATCTGCTGTTGCTGCACACCTAGGGATTTAATAAGAAAAATAAGGAAAAACAATTGCCACAGGTCAAAGCCCGAAAAGTAGAAAATATTTTGTAAGTAGATATCTGTTTTAAATCGAATAAAACTTATAGTGTATTATTTTCATAATTAACTGGTCACACTCACATGAGATAACACCTCACCTCTAAACTACAGTGGGCCCTTAACGGGTTCATTTAATTATCCTAATTAAACTACCCAGTCTCACTAAGACATACAATCTTTATTTAATCCCAAATCCCATTAATATTATCTATTATCTAAGTAAAACTACCTTCACTAGGTATATGTTCACAGACTATGTTGTAGCGACTCACATGATATTAATAAATATTCACGTAATAAACATGATATAGATCCACTCGTGCTATATATCTATATATACACCATATCATATAAACATACATATATATCGCTCGCTATATATGTATAACCATATCCCCAGAGCACGAAACTCATGGATACATCCCTCGTGAACTATCAGTCCCTAGGCATCATGTATCACACTGAGCCACCGGATCGGAATCTCACCACCAATCCCAAACAAAAACACATATAACGAAGGCGATCATAGACATACGTCTGGAGGTCACAACCATACCACATCGCACCCAACCGAACTCAAAATCAATATCTATCCTTACAAATGGATAATGGCGATGCAATAGTCCTATGACCTGGGCAATCAACTCAGCGCTTTCTGGTTAACGCATGGTGGAATGACCACTACGTTCCCTACAACCTCCTACGATAGAACTTACGAGTAGGTACGTTTATAAAAACAAGTCGCACACACACACACACACACACACACACACACACACACACACACACATATATATATATATATATATATATATATATATCAGTCTGAACCCGTACGCATATCCCACACCACACGGTTCACCCAATCCCAAAATTTGAACCAACTTTTTGATTAGTTAGTTAAATCATGACTCACTTGAATTCTCAGTTCTCCTCAATCAAGCCCATCTATCATTGGCCTATCACATGTACCAATCCGCAAAAAGCATTCCTCATAAATGCCAAAGTACCTCAGAATCCCCTATTGTCATTCTTTAAGCTCTAACGGGGCAAAACAACACATGCACGAAAACTAGATAGACCAGCATATCGAACTGGTTTGTAGGCAGAACAAATCGGTTTGGTTGAGCAAACTGATTTTCTCCCTCAACGAATCCATTTCATTTTATGGGCTGCCAACATCTTATTCCTCTGGTTTTCTTCTCCAAAACCCTCCAATGGAGGTCCCATGATTGACCTCATGCATCAATATACTAATGTTCCAGCAACATTATTACACCTAAATAACCATTAATCCTACATCAAACACATAGGATTCCAAATAAAACATCAAATTAATTTAACTCATAATTTTTCCCCAATTGATTTTTAAAAATTTCACCTTTCTATCAAAGTTCTACATGATCATCATTTTAATTCCAGAATTAATTTCCAAATTCTAATATGATTATGATTAATTCCAACTAATAATAAATTTAAATTAGAGATCCCATATCATCTAAATCTCTCCATCAATCAACTCAAGTTTCAAACTTTATAACTTTCATTCCCAGATTTTTATTTTTAATCATGAAAGTAATTAACTCCACAAATTGTAACTTAAAGAAAGTATCTACTTGCCTTTCTGGATTTAATTCGGTGTTCTCTACGTGTTTGATAATGGGTTGAATTCGGAGATGGTTTCACTTTCTCCTCTCTAAGACCTTTATTTTCTTTCTTCATTTTTTCTCTTCTCTTGAACTCTTTATCTCTTATGCAGAATATCAAATGTGGGTTGCCATCCACCTTCCAGACCTTTGAAATACCCCCTTAATTACCCTAATACAGTTATCCACTTAACCCTTAGTGTAAAATGACCTTCCTACCCTTATACGGGTCCTAGTATGTCTAAAAATCCCTCAGAACCCAATCATAACACTCGGGTACCTATTCTGGATTATTTCGGCCCTTCCTGGGTCACAACTGCACTCGAAAATGTCATCTGAGTAACTCAAATAAAAATATGCTAATGTAATCAACCAGGCTCCACATGCGCATATTGTATGTGTCGCCCATAAATTATACCGATCCATTGATGTAACACTCTATCGACATATAATATTAAACCGTTGCTTTCACTCATACGCGACATATTATAAATCTCATATCTATTTACTTATCACACACAAGTAAATAATAATAATAAATACTAATAATTTATCTTGATAATTAATATTAACTAAAATCAAATTTAATTTCCATCCATTAAATTTATAATTATAAGCACAAGAAAATTAATCAATAAGAAAAGTACGGGGTATTACGTTGTTCCCGCCTAACAACAAAATTTCATCCATGAAATTCGAACGTAACTACCAAAAAGCTCTAGATACTTTCCCCACATGTCATCCTCGTACTCCTATTCCTGACTCGATAACATTATGGTGACCGCCACTCTACACACATTAATGGTACCACCTTTGACTGAAGCCTCTACTCGTTACAGCCCAACATGGCAACATATCTCTCCCCATAAGAAATATTTGGTTGTATATTTACACTCCAATGCTATATGTAAGTGAACCACGTCATCCTTGAGATACCTCCTCAACGATGACACATGAAACACATCATAAATGCACTACAAATTATTTGCTAAGGCGAGCCTACACGCAACTGGCCCCACCCTATTGACAATGGGGAAAATTTCCCTATACTTAGACATTAACTTTCCCTTCTTCCTGAACCGTATCACTCACTTTATAGGAGGTGCCCGTAGAAACATCTAATCACTAGTTCAAACTCTATGTGTCTCCGATTGTATCCGTGCAAATCTTTTGAGGATCCTGTGCTACCCAACTATGACTCCTGATCCACTCCATCCTTGTTGACATATCCTGAATCACGTCCGGTTTGAGAAGCTTGTTGTCCCCTACCTCTAACCTATAAAAGGGAAAATAATAGGATCTCCCTTGTATCACCTCAAAAGGTACCGTGCTAATGGAAAAATGGTATGAGTTATTACATCACAACCGACTGATCCCCGATACCCTTTAAAGTCTATAATGCATATCCTCAGTATATCCTCTAATATATAATTTACCCTTCCCTCCTACCCACCGGTCTACGGGTGATATGATGTAGTCAAACACAATTCCATTCTAATCACCTCTTAAAAACTCTGTCAGAGGTGGGACCCAAAGATCTTATCTTGATATAAAATAATGTTGAGATGTCCCTTGTGCAATTTCACTATCTATGCATTCAAAAGTTAGGCATACTACCCTGTCGATTAATCCACCCAAATTAGTAAGAGATGCTCCACCATGGTCAACCACTTCTAATAACCTAAATGGAACTATGAACCCTCTGTGATGTCGGTAACCCTGTGTGAAAGTCCAATGAAATACTATCTTATATCTGCACTAGAATTTACAACGGTTGCAAAATCCTAGTTGGTTTCCTAAGATCAACTTTCACCATCTGTCAAGTGATGTGTACCTAAAGATAGAGATAAACTTTTCCATGTCCCTCTTCACACCAACCCACCAATACTGGTTCCTTATAACCTGTTACATCTTATCCCCTTCGGGGTGCACCGAAAATTGTGACCCATGCGCCACTTCCATAACTGCTCGCCATAGGTCCTAATCATCTTGGAAAATTAACCTCCCATTGAAGCGTAATCCACCCTCAACACTGATTGAGTAAGACTCCACTCCACCCACCAATAACTTTTGAATCCACAACTGACAAGAAGGATCCCTTTTTTATTCTTTCACCACCCTCAAAATGATTTCGGGTGTGATGGTCTTCACTGATATATATGCTCAGACTACCTGATCCTCCTGATGAATCTATACCCACTTCACCTTCCACACTACTACCAACTGACCTATCGATATACAGATAAATGCATCTTTCACTACGTTAGTCTTCCCCAGATGATTCTGAATATTGAACTGACTAGGTCACCCATAAACTCTATACCATGTGCGCATATGCACAAAGCTTACCAATGCAATATGCATACATCCAAAAATCAACCATTAATATCATTTACGACCATACAGTAAAGGTATACCTAATAACACTATTATTGCGACTTAATTCTCCTTGAGATTTCCCCATGTATTCAACTAGTGGTGTAAACATCCCTGAGTGCTCTCAACCTTTGGCCCTGCTAGAATTAAATAATATCTTATTGATCGATACATTACATCTTTACACATGTAATGCTTTGATATTAAACCAATGTCCTATAACCCAATTCCCTCAACTCTTGACACTTGCTGTTGATACCAAATTTAGTATGCTGACATGGACCAATCACCTGAAGACACGTGTCAGCCTACATGGCAAATACGAATACTCCATACGAGCAACTCAAGCGTGACGAGAAGCTCTTGCTCGTCCCCAAACAACTTAAGCTCTCCAAGTAACTCAAGCGATTCGAGCAGCTTAGGTGGTCCGAGCTACATAAGTGTACAGCGTATCCAAATCAAGAGAGTCCAGGATATAATTGCACATTAAATGCTCATTAATATAGTACAGATGTACATGTCTGCTGGGTAACAGCGCGTTATCCTTTCATTTGTACAACCTCAAGGCTATAAATACATTGTAACCTCCTCATTAGCAGGGGACTCGAAATTTCTTGATAAATCCTTTATCGAGAATTCTGCAAATAGTCAGCAATAACAAATACAATGGATGTAGGCCATTCTTACAAGGCTGAACCACTTTAAAAATTTATTGTCTTATTTATTTTTATCTATGATTAAATAATTAGATCAAATCTAATTTTTTACATCAACAGATTGGCGCCGTCTGTGGGAAATGACTGTAATTATCGTTTTTCATCAAAACAATTCATCACCAATGGATGATAATCCTGAATCCAGTAACTGAAATGCGGGAAATCCCCCAAATCCATATGCTCCCCCTAATGTTCAAGATCTGGCTGGTATAATGGCTAATCTAGCCCAAGGCCAAACATCCATGCAAGAAACCATGCGACAACTCATACAAACTGTCCATGGTGGAGTATCTACCCATTCAGGACAACGAAGCGTTCAAAGAAACACCCATTTACCTTCTTCGCGTACTAGGCGAAAGTTATTCCCAGAGGAATCTCGATCCAGACGCACCGAGTCATATCGCACTGATAGATCTAATGATCATTCTTATCAACATGTATGGACATCCTCGGTACGAGCTACAAATACTCAACAAAACAACACTCTCTCTCCTAAAAGGACTAGTCCATTGGAGAGGTTAAGTAGGGTCTCTCCTTTTGAACGTTTGGGCCCTAGGAGGAATAGAAGTCCTCCTAGGATTGTGTCGAGGAACTTTCAACGACCATCCGATCTAAAGGATGGTTCTGCTCAATCACGACCAACTGCTCGTAATGAAAGATCCCAGGAAGAAAATTCAACACGATCAGTTGCTCGAACCAATAGGCCCGGGGAAGGAAATGATGCATGGATGGGCTCTATTCAGAGGTTGGAAGATAGGTTAGGGGAGATAGCTAAAGCCAAGAATCCTCTACAAAGAACTTTTGTTAGAGGATCACCTTTTATAAAGGAAATTGTGGATTTTCCCACACCATCAAAGTTCAAAGCATCTGTTGCGACTCCTAAATATGATGGAAAAACTGACCCAGTTCTTCATATAGAACAATACCAAGCTGCTGCCGATATCTATGCCGTGCCAGATGAGATGAGATGCAGGGCATTTTCGAGAACTCTTACCAGATCTGCTCAAATATGGTATAATAATCTTCCCCAGGGGAAGATTTTAACTTTCTTTCAACTGTCCGAGCTTTTTATTGGAAATTTATGTTTTGGAGCAAAACCAGTTAAACGAGTAACACACTTGTTAAGTGTTAGACAAAAAGCAGGTGAGAGCACCAGGGATTATATAACTCGTTTCAATAATGAGAAGCTCGAAGTTATTGATTATGAGGAAAAGACAACAATTACTGCTCTGATGAGAGGACTGTTGCCAGATAAATTGTACTACACTCTAGGCAAAGATCCTCCTAGAATCGTGGCAGAACTAATGGCAAAGGCAGTGAAGATTATGAATGCCAAGGAGGCTATGGCTGCGAAGAAGAATATGGATACCAAAGAGACCAAGGTTGAGGTTGATAAGGCTGAAAAGAAAGAACAGAAGAACAATGGTGGTAACAAGCAGTCAAAAGCAAAGCCAACATGGGAATTATTGAAGAAATTTGGAAATTACACTCCTTTGAAAATAGACATAAACCACGTTCTGGAAGAAATCAAGAACAACGAGGAGTTAAACTGGCCAGAGAAAATGAAGACAGATGCTGACAAGAGGAATAAGACCAAATATTGCGAGTTCCATAAAAACCATGGTCACATGACCAAAAATTGCATAGCTCTTCAGAATGAAATTAAAGCACTCATCAGACGAGGAAAGATGGCCAAGTATGTTGATCGTCGAAATGATGGAAAGAGCAATGACCGAGTAAGACAGAGGTCTAGATCTCCTCGTCGAGCAAAAGAAGATAAGAAGAGAAGTCATGAAGAGGACCCGGATGATGACCAAGATGACCGCGATCTCCCCAAAAGACCAAAACAACCAGAATGTGAGGTATTTTCTATCCATTTTGGATCATTTGAATGTAATGTCATTACAGGTGGAGATGCAGGAGGCGGATATATGACTGCCGAGAGAAAAGCCTACCTCAATGAGGCTCAGGCTTATTCGTACATTCAATGGATAAATATGGCTGAAGATGATTGTCCAAGGAAGGTGAATAAGGATAAACTGGTCATTGGTTTCTCTAAGAATGACCTGGCAGGTGTATTATATCCTCATGATGATCCATTGGGGATCAAGATGAGAATGAAGGAAATGGTGATTTCACGAGTACTGGTGGATAATGGTAGCTCGGCAGATATCATATTCTATCCATGCTTTGACAGTTTGAATTTGAATCTATCCCAGTTGGAGCCATATCATAGGCCCCTCCTTAGTTTTACTGGAGAGAAGGTTTTTCCACTTGGGACGATTAAGTTTGAAATGCTTATCGGTACATGGCCTGCTTGTCGAACAGAAAGAGTACTCTTTTTTGTAATGGATAAAAATGTCCAATCAGCTTACAAAATCATCATGGGAATAGTAGGTCTAAAGAAATTTGAAGCAGTACCATCTGCTGTGCATTAATGTCTAAAATTCCCAACCAATTTTGGGGTGGGAGTTGTGAAAGGCGACCAGAAAGTAGCTCGAGAATCCTACTATTCATCTGCCGAGCAGGAAGAGCATGAAAAATTTAGAAAGAAGACTACTACCTATCAAATAGAAGATGCAGAGATTGAAATATTAGGCCCTAGAGACGAGTCCCAACTCGTGAAAGGGCTGGTTATGGAGGTTACTGAGAATGTCATTCTAGACAATGAGCATCCAGAACGAACAACTCAAATTGGTGCATCCTTGGACGAATCAATAAAACAAGAATTAATAGCATTCCTAAGGCGAAGAAAGCAGACTTTTGTGTGGAGTCATGAAGACATACCAGGAATAGATCCGAATTTCTTGTGTCACGAGCTCAATGTGAACAAGGAAATCAAGCCAGTAAAGCAGCGAAGAAGAGTGTTCAGCCCTGAGAAAAATCAAGCTATACAGGAGGAATTAGAGAAGCTGCAAAAGGCCTCTTTCATTGAGGATGTTAAATATCCTGACTGTCTAGCAAATGTGGTAATGGTAAAGAAGAAAAATAACAAGTGGAGGATGTGTGTAGACTTTACCGACCTTAATAGGGCATGCCCAAAGGATCATTTTCCTTTGCCCCGAATTGATCAACTGGTGGATGCTACCTCGGGGCACGAACTATTAAGTTTCATGGATGCTTATTCTGGTTATAACTAGATTAAAATGAAGCCTGAAGATAGGGAGAGTACGTCATTTATTACCCCAAGGGGAACTTATTATTATAATGTTATGCCTTTTGGACTTAAAAATGCAGGTGCTACCTATTAGCGGTTGATGAACAAGGTGTTTGTAGAGAAAATTGGTCATAACATGGAGGTTTATGTTGACGATATGCTAACGAAGAGAAAGAAAGTTGCTGATCATCTTGTTGACTTAGGCCAGACCTTTGATCAACTAGAGGAATATCAAATGAAGCTGAATCCCACCAAGTGCATATTCGGAGTACGAGAAGGCATGTTTCTCGGATATATCATAAATCAATGAGGAATTGAGGCAAACCCTAAAAAGATCAAGGCTATATTGGAGCTACGATCCCCAATGACGAAGAAGTAAGTACAAAGCCTCACAGGGCGAGTTGCAGCACTTAACAAATTTGTGTCACGAGAAACTGATAGATGCCTCCCATTCTAAGAATTGAAGAAATACCTGGGAGCACCTCCATTATTATCCAGGCCAGTGATGGGAGAAAGATTATTTTTATATCTGGCAGTCTCAAAAAATGCAGTAAGCTCGGCATTGATAAGAGTGGAGGATGGATTGCAAAAATCAATCTATTACACTAGTAAGGCCTTCCGAGGAGAAGAGATCAGATATCTAAGGCTGGAAAAATTAGCACTGGCATTGATCGAAGCAAGTAGAAGAACGAGGCCATACTTCCAAGCTCATACTATAGTTGTGTATACATACATGCCATTAAGGCAAGCTCTGCACAAACCAGAGAAATCATGAAGATTGATGTACTGGGCAGTAGAACTTGGTGAGTATGACATAATTTATGAGCCTAGATCGTCGCTTAAGGGGCAGGCAGTGGCAGATTTTATCGCAGAGTTCACCTATCCAGATACCTCCGAAGAGCAGAAGTTGAATACCGACCAGCCTGTGGATGTTACAGGATCATCAAACTGAAACCCCGACCAACTTAAGTCGATAGACGAGCAAGAGAAGATGGTCAACGAGCAGCAAGAAGTGCTGGAGGAGGATATAAAGAAGCATCAAATATTCCACTGAGGAACTCTTTCTGACCAAGAGTTTGATAATAAGATACCTATGTGGAATTTGTATGTAGATGGTTCTTCATGCATTACTGGCAGTGGAGTAGGGATTGTTTTAAAAATCCTAGATGAGATCGATGTGGAATATGCTCTGCGCTTTCAATTTAAAGCTTCCAATAATGAAGCTGAATATAAAGCAATGATTGTTGGTCTTAATCTGGCAAAAACCATGAAGGCTGAGCAGGTTATCATATTCAGTGACTCACAATTGATCGTAAATCAAATGGTGGGGGTATATGCAGTCAAAGGAGAATTAATGATTAAGTATCAGGCAAAAGAAATGGAGATTGTATCAAGCCTAATCGCAGTACAGTTAATTAGAATACCAAGATTGGAGAATGCAAGAGAAGATGCCTTAGCTCGATTAGCTTCAGCAACGCGCACTGAGCTAAGAAGAACAATCCCAATAGAAGTCTTGGCTAGTCGGAGCATAGACGAAGATCTGATGATGAATTTTATTACCCTTGATTTAAGACCATCTTGGATGGATCCCATCAGGGCATATATTGAAGAGGGGGCTTTGCCAACTGATAAACTCGCAGCCAAGAAACTGAAGTTTAAAGTTGCTCGGTATGTACTAACTAATGGCATTTTATATAGACGAGGAATTATAACATGTTTGCAAAGATGTGTGCATCCCTCCAAGGTGAAAGATTTGATTGAAGAGGTCCATGAAGGGTCCTGTGGAGCCCATGTAGCAGGTCAGACGCTTTTACAAAGAATAATGAGGCAGGGATATTATTGGCCAACGATGAGGGCTGATTGTACAACCTATGCCAAAAAATGTGACAAATGTCAATGCTTCTCTTCTATCCGAAGAACTCCCCAAGAATTATTAACACCCATCACGTCCCCTTGGCCATTTTCTATGTGGGGAATAGACTTGGTCGGGCCACTTCCAACAACCAGGGGAATATTTAAATACCTCATGGTTGCTATGGATTACTTTACTAAATGGGTGGAAGGTGAGCCTCTTATTGATATGACTTATGATAAGGTATATCAGTTTATTTGGAAGAATATCATTTGTAGATATGGTCTTCCCCATGCATTCATCAAAGATCATGGAACTCAGTTTGACAATGAGGAGTTTTTTTGCATATTGTCATAAGTCCAACATATTAAAAACCCACTCGGCACCAGGCCATCCCAGAGCAATGGACAAACCGAGGTGAAAAACAGAACGCTGCTGAATGGTTTGAAAAAATGACTGGATGATGCAAAGGAAAATTAGAATAACGAGCTACATTCTGTGCAGTGGGCTTATCGTACAACACCACAAGCAGCAACATGAGAATCTCCATACATGCTAGCATTTGGAAGTGAAGCCTTCATACCAGCTGAATTGGGTTTATCCACGCACAGAATACTGAATTTCAATTCTCCTATCAGTGACTTGATGAGAAGATTAGACTTGGATATGCTCGAGGAAGTTAGAGAAGAAGTAGCAATCAGGAATGCTGAATACCAACAACGAACAGCTCTGTTCTGCAACAAGAGGGTAAAGAATTGTGATTTGAAAGAAGGGGACTATGTGCTAAAGAAAGTAATTCAAAAGAACAACAAACTGGAAGCTAACTGGCATGGACCCTACAGAGTAACAGAAGTTATTCGACCGGGGACATATAGGATTGAAACCATAGAAGGAGAAGAGTTTAAGAATGCATGGAACGCAGAGCATCTACGCAAATATTATCAGTAGTTAAAATCCATATGTAATGCAGTTTTCTTCAATATGAATAAAGTTTCGGATGTTTTACCCAATTCTCTCCTTTTGTTGAAATTTTTCGGAGTACTAGTGCTACACACTACATAACAAGTTCAGAATAATCACGCATCAAGTCCAGATAAAAAATCCACCAACTCCGATTGGTCGGGAATACAAATCCACCAACTCCGATTGGTCGAGAATAAAAATCCACAAACTCCGGTTGGTCGGAAATGCAAATCTACCAACTCCGATTGGTCGGGAATAAAAATCCACCAACTTTGGTTGGTCGGGAATGCAAATCCACCAACTCCGGTTGTTCGGGAATAAAAATCCACCAACTCTGGTTGGTCGGGAATTAAAATCCACCAACTCCGGTTGGTCGGGAATACAAATCCACCAAATTAGGTTGGTCGGGAATACAAATCCACCAACTTTGGTTGGTCGGGAATTAAAATCCACCAACTCCGGTTGGTCGGGAATAAAAATCCACCAACTCCGATTGGTCAGGAATGCAAATCCACCAACTCTGGCTGGTCGGGAATGCAAATCCACCAACTCTGGCTGGTCGGGAATGCAAATCCACCAACTCCGGTTAGTTGGGAACAAAAATTGACCAACTCCGGTTGGTCGGTAATCCAATTCCAGTCAACTTCGGTTGTTTATATTAAGAAAAACCGTGGAATGTAAGTTGCTTTATTGCTTAGTATCAAAGATTGATAAATCACTACAATGAGATAAGTATGTCATAAACATATATATACTTACCAACCAATAAGTAAAGACATTCCGCAAATTACTTAGAAGAAAATGAAATGATAAAAAGCCAAAACTTTTCATTCAAATCGAGAAGGATTACATATGCTGAAAAAAGAAAAAAACATTACATAAAAATCCTATTCTACTAGTTTCTTTCCCTCTGCCTTTGAAACAGGTTCTACTCCAACAGGAGGATCATCTAAGGCATAAGGGGAATTTATGAAGTTCAGATCTCGAAGCATCCTGACATTCATCACAGATGGACGATCAAGAAAGTGCTTCGGGCGAGATATCTCAAAATTAGAATGAAGACTGTAGTCGCCGAGATACTTGGAGATTAAGCACTAAGGAATTTCCCGAGCAGGAATCCAGATCATATCATGTTTAAAAGGTGGCACGGGCAACTCGAGCAATCCAGGGACATAGTAATCCCATAGATAATGGCCCTGCACCAACTTTAACACCCCTAGTGCATTCAGCCATCCTTGTTTGTAACCCCCGTTATTTGAATTCTGGATCCGATCATCGAGATGATAAAGGGCTTCATTATATCCAGCCATCCAAAACTCTTTGGGTTGTTTATGAAACTGGTAAGTTAACCTCTCCAGTTTCTCGTGGAGGTTCTTCGCTAGAAGTTCTTTATTCTCCAAGGCAGATCTTTGCGTGGAAAGTTGCTCGTTGAGGTTCAGAATCTTTTTGGACATCTCTGACAAAGCCTGATTCTTCGCCATCAACTGGAATACTTGATTCTCCAAGGCTGCTTGAGTTCTTACCTCTTCAATAGTAACTCGAGCAGGTCTTGCTCATCCCCGATAAGCTCTTGCTCGTCCCCGAGCAGAAGTAGAGGGTCCAGTCCTCTTTAAGGTTTCCAATTCATCTCTCAAATTGGCATTTTCAACCTCCAAGAAAGAGAAACCTTCGTCATTGACAGGGACCAAGGCTCCCGAGGAATATGCTGCAGATTTTAGTTGGGATATCTCTTTTTGCAAAACATTATTTTCCTGCTCCAACAGTTTAGCGATCTTCCTGTGCTCTTCAACCTCAAGTTTCATAATGCTCTCTTTCTTCTCATAAGCAGTGATAAACTTATCATATCCTTTGTCAGCATTTAGTTGTTGATATTTTTTCTCATACCCTTGATGCAAAAGGGTACAAGACTCCTTATATTGTTGTTGAAGTTCCTCGATGGTACCGTGAAGATCTTCAATCATCTCGTAATATGCCACATTATTGGCAACTGCACGGTCGAGAAGGAACTTCAGATATTGATAGGATTTGATTGCTCATTCAGAAGTATCTGGACCAAGGATGTCAATGATTTGAGCTTCATTAAGATCTGCATGACCAGCCTTGAAGTAGTCATTACATTTTTTCATCAATTCAGTATCGTGAGCTGACAAGAGCTCCTTTGTAGCCATAAACTAGTAAAGAAAAGAGATAAAAAGAATCAATAAGAATGCAGACAGAGAAAGAAGAGGAAAATTGGAACAAGATAGAGAAGAAATGAGAAGTTTGAAGACACAGGTTTGAAAAGTAAAAGACAATAGGATTTTTTACCGTGTTTAAATACTTTACCTCGGGAACAGAAAAATAAATTATTATCAAGACGGACGTTTACGTATCCGGCGGCTAAAAAGAAGAAAAGGGTCACAAATAATGAAGCGGTTATGGAAATTCAAAATAATTAGGAGGTCTGATAATGTGCATTTAAAAAGGAGCTACATACAATGAATGCTCTCCTAAAAACCATACAAACCGAAAATCTAAACGACAGAATGTTCCATACTTTTCTTCAACATCAAACTACGAAACATTGGGGGCTTCTGTTGATACCAAATTTAGTCTGCTGACATGGACCAATCACCTGAAGACACGTGTCAGCCTACATGGAAAATACGAATACTCCAGATGAGCAACTCAAGCGTGATGAGAAGCTCTTGCTCGTCCCCAAACAACTCAAGCTCTCTGAGTAACTCAAGCGTGACGAGCAACTTAGGTGATCTGAGCTACATAAGTGTATAGCATATCCAAATCAAGAGAATCCAGGATATAATTGCACATTAAATGCTCATTAATATAATACAAATGTACATGTCTACTGGGTAACAACGCGTTGTCCTTTCATTTGTACAGTCTCAAGGCTATAAATACATTGTAACCTCCTCATTAGCAAGGGGCTCGGAATTTCTTGGTAAATCCTTTATCGAGAATTCTGCAAATAGTCAACAATAACAAATACAGTGGATGTAGGTCATTCTTACAAGGCTGAACCACTTTAAAAATTTATTGTCTTATTTATTTTTATCTGTGATTAAATAATTAGAGCAAATTTAATTTTTTACATCAACACTTGCTAAGCCTCATTCATGGACATCTCATAAGAGAAATCCAAACAAGTAACCCCTGATACACTATTTCCTAGATTGGTTGGTTATCTTGATTAATTGGCCCAATAAATAGTACTGGGGTACCTAAGGTGATGTACTGCTGCGGATAAAACACTGGTTCAAAAGATTTTAAATCTGAAGCCTTGACTCTTGCATCTCTAAAGGAGTTATACAATACGGCATAGGCACTATCCCCTAGTCCCCAATGCTAAGTCAATAACAATTAAATCTCCCGACTCAGCAGTAATCCTAGTATCTCCTGAATCATATCATGAAAGTTCATAAACACATGGATCGAATCTAACGAGACAACTATACTCTCCAAAGTCTCATCCTCAATATAATATATATGGGTGCTCGACCCTCTCTTTCGACGAGGCTTCACCACAGGAAACCTATATTGTCCTGGAATAACAACCACGATAATCCTACTGTAACAGTCCACCATTGATCTAACCATCGTTAACCAGTCCATACCCTTGATAACATTATATTCATACATCACTAAAATGAGCATATTCGCTAAAAACATAACCTCCCAATTTCTACACCCACTCTCGTGCAGATGGAACAATTGACAACTCTGCTACCCAATAATAAATATATGATCAATATAATATATGATGTTATATCCATTAAACTTGTCTCACGCACGAATCTAGTACAAATAAAAAAATATGATGCACTCATTTCAAAGAATACCTTCTCCGTGTTCTCATGGATAGGAAACATACATCAGTAAAATGATAATGCTAACAATCACCATTCAAAGGTATACACAACTCAAGATTAAGCCAAGTCAACAATAGAGATAATAATTACTGAAATGTAAGTGCATAAGGAGGAGATGAGGGAAGTAAATGACACAAATATGTAAGTTGTTCAGCCTTAACCTACTCCACTATGAAAGGTGAGGGTGTGTTTTTTATTATTGAAAGGCATTAAAAGGCCATGGTTACATACATTCAAGCTTTCACTCTTTTTTTTATAATTGGGAAAAGTTGCTGATAAGACTGTAATTGTTTGATCCCTTATGATGGAGATGAAGTGGGTTTATATATGCTTGGGGGTGCATAATGTGCGCCCCAAGAATGTACCCAGTGCACATAAGATGAAACAACCAATGGGAGAAGTCCAACTATCCCCTGCACAAGTATGTCATGATGATGAAATATTCCCTCACGTGGGCTGAAGATCTATTATAATAGTATATCCAGGTGGGCTGATCATACACAAATCTCATGCGTCGTATGAGATATCAAGGTCAGATCTGAAAGATCTAACCCGAGACAAGATCGATGAATGGTCTCCCAAGGGACAACCATAAAGGCTGTTAAATATCATCTTAGGACTGTCAATAAGGTCTCGATATCTCAGCATGGTACGAGACATTAAAGACATATTGGACCAGAGAACATACCTTGCTTAGTTTCTTTACATGATGTAAATATAGTTTCAGAGTCCAAGACTACTGGAGGTGGGCTTACGCTATATCGTCCCATGAGTAGATGAGTCTGACGAATGCTGAATAGGGGCTACTGAATTGGGATGAGTCTAGTCTAGGATAAGATCAGACTTATGCATATCAATCACCCCTAACCCTTACTCTTCAATGTGAATAAAAGGATAAGGGGTATATTCATCAGACCCCCTATGATGATGATACCCCCTAGTGTCAGAGGTTTTTATTTGTGATGTGAACTAACCTAGTTGGTGCTGAGGTTGTCCTTTCAGTGTTAGACCAGGAACATTAGACAAGTGTCCTTGGTTCGACAGATGTCATCCATCACATAGGTTAGTGTGTGGTCCAAGGACTAACGGTGGTATCCCTACCTAGGGATTTGATCCCTAATAATGCACGCTTAAAAAATTATGCGCAATGATGACCTATTTTAAATAGTTGAATTTAAACATTTTCTCTTTATTTTTTTATATTTCTTTTCCCTCTATTTGCAATAACCACCTGTTGCACTCTCTCACTGTCTCTCTCCCCTAACCGACGTTCCTCCTCCAGCATTTGAGTCTTGTTCCACCTTCCAAGTCTCTCTTTTCTTACTCAAGTTATCTTTTCTTTCCTTTCTAGTCATTTCCATAGCTTTTCTAAGTTTTTCTATGCAACTATTATTTTTCGATGATTGATTGATTTTTTAGACCGGTGGTAGGGGTTATGCTAGGAGCCTTGTGGCGTTTTACTAGTAAATTTGGTGGTCACTCATTTAAATAATTGGTCTTTAGGATGAAACAAAAATTTCCAATCATCTTTTAAATTTTTTGGTAAGCTCGGGTCATCTTCTACGGCATCTTCTTCCTTACTTTTCTAGATTGAAAAACATTTGAAAAATGTTTAAGTTTCCCTCTAGATCTTGAAGTTAACCCTTATTAATACCAAAGTGTTTCGTTATGAAAAATCCTTTACGAGCTAGCTGACCAACACCCACACCTGAGGGAGAGGATTTATAAGAAGATATGAAGGGTTAAGGATGAGGTTGAGGTAAAACACAAAGATGAGTTCGAGGCCACACTTCCTATCAACCCAAGCCCATTAGCTGAAGTTCATCCTCCCTTGTTACTGTCATAGCCAAAGTCATCTAAACTCATTATCATTGATATCAGTAGTGACACAATGTCTAAAAACTCAGCCCAGGGGTCTCAATTAATGTAATCTTCACAGGGATATAACCCTTTTTCTTCTAAGAAGTCTAGTAAGGATGACTTTTTTAAGGAGGCCATGGAAGTTACCTCATCCCATATAGATTATTTGGGGGCTACTGAGTCTAGAAACCATGATAAGTCTACTAAGGTCTCGAATAATGATGAGCCAAGAGTCACCATCTTCTTTCCCTCACTCCTAATGGCTATTCCTTTATACGCCATTCTTGGCCACGAGTTTGCTGAGATGTTTCTATCTAGAGTTTTGGATGTTAAAGTTGAGGATGATATTGATGGTAAGGAGGAGAATCCGCTCGATACCTCCTATGCCTAAACCTTCTAGAGCACCGTCAGAGAGACTGATATCTTGATTTGGAGACGTCAATAAGAGATTAAACCGTCCATTCATATGAGACTTTTGGTCGACTATGAGAGAGCCTTTAACGGCTGAGATGGTGAGATAGATGTTTATCAGTAGATATTTAGGGTCGGATTCAGATTACCCATCCACCCCACAATATGAATAATGTTGGCCATTTTGGGGCTTGCCCTAACCCAACTCTCCCACAATGCCTAGAGGATAATCCTTAGCTTCATCAAACTTTAGAAACTTCTCTATGATGTTGACTTTCCACTAAGCATTTTTCGAGCATGCTATTATGTGTCTTATACAAAGACTCATCCTAGATACTATCATCTCGTAGATAGGAAAACCATAAAAAAAGTCATGATTTCTAACCAGACCTCCAACCATTATAGGAATCCCCGATACTTTTTTGTGTCGGGAGCTTGGGAGTTTGACTATAATGTCACATGTAGTGCCTCAGAGCTAAGGGTCCCCAAAAAATGGGTCGATGACTAAATGGCATCTAAACTTGACCCCTTCCAGATTTTTGATGACCAAGACAAGATAAAGCACATTAGATGTCAAGGAAAAGAAGGTGGTCTGGTGGAATTTGAGAAGTTGATGACTTTGGACTTTCTAGAAAATATGGGTCTAGGTGTTAACCCTCTGTTCGAGTTATGTAAGTAACATTTATTTTTCAACCATAGTGTCGTCTCATACTTTTCAGGTTGATACTAACCTCATCCTCTAATTACAGGTTGTCCGGTGAATGCACCTAAGGAATTATGAAAAATGATCGCATTAAGCCTTAGCAATATGTTAAGAAAGATGGGCAAGAATCCCGTACCAAATGTAGGCTTGATGGTGAATATTGTCTCATGACTTCCCCAAATGGTTTCATTATTATATCCATATGCTCGAAGCCTAATAGGGCATGGAAAAATATTATATAATTTGTGAAGATCCTTCGTGCAGAATAAGCAATTTTGTTTCTATTGTTGTAAACCTGTTAGGGTTATTACTGTATAATATAGTTGTTATGTATTTTTCTTTAAAAAAAAGAAACCTATACCAAGAAGTCCATGTCAGGTGTCCCAAGGCAAACCGAGGCTTCAAAGAAGATAAATGAGCCTACGGATGATTCACCCATTCTTCCCCCCAAGCCAAAAAGGTCCAAAAGGATGGATAGTCCAAAGGGGGGTCTGAACAGGCTATCCCAACATCCTCTGATGCTATCCTATCTACTCGTCTGTCCCAGCTTTCCATTATCTCGGAAACTTTTATTGGCGATTAAAAGAGGGCCAAGGCATTCATCTTCTCCATCCTCCTAGAGTCTGACAATCATTACCTAGAAGCCATGAACCCTAAAAGTATGTATAACTTTAGTCTCCATAAGGCCACCTAGGTAATATTTTTAGTTCATAATTGCACTGATTTCTTTAATTTCCCAAGTGTAACCTCATCCTTTACTAACTTTTATCTTTTCTCTTGTAGTGTCTCTTAATTTTTTTAAGGTCGACCAATGGGTCAAATACCAAATGCCTCTGATTCAGTAAGGCGACAAGGCCTTCAAGTCCGAGAAACACTTAAGAAGGAGCTGAAGGAGAAGGAGTTGAGAAATTAGAAGGAAACGAATACAAAGCAATTTGATGCTTTAGAAAGTCTAAGGAAGGAGTATGACACTGCTATAAAAGCCCTGACAACTAAGCATAAAGTTGAGGTTAAGGAGGTCGAGACGAAGTCCATTGAAAAAGATATGGAAAACTTTAAGGTCTCAGATGATTTTGGTGGCTATATCTTACAATATCTTGAGAGGGGAGGTAAGATGACTTGTCATTGGGTTGTCCTTGAATTTCCTGAACTCTAAGCCTCATTGACGAAGGATTACGAACCTTTTAATTTTTTAACCCTATGGTCGCTACTACTCTGGCCGATGTAGAGGCTGAAGCCCTAACTGAGACTATAGTTAAGAACGACCACTAAAATGGCTGATGTTGGCCAATTAGAATATGATGTTCATAATGAGTCGGCTACAGACAACGTCATCCAGGAGAAAACTAAGAAGAAGGCTGAGAGAGTGGATATTTTCAATTCACAATAAAGTGATATTGAAGCAACCATACTTAAATGATTTTTAGTTTATGTCTCGCACCACTAAGTGATGTCATACACCGATAAGTTAATAGTTTATGTTTATCACCACTAAGTGATGTCATACATTAAACCCCCCCTCTTGGTGTTATTAAGAGTGTATGGATAAGACGAGTCTCTTTATACACTTTCGCATCATCGAGAGATCGGATATTCACCATAAAATGATATTCAAGCAATCACACTTAAATGATTTTAATTAATGTTTCTCACCACTAAGTGATGTCATACACCGAACCACCCTCTCGAAATTATTGAGAGTGTACTCTCATATCACCGAGAATGAGTTTTAACTAATTCACCGTAAAATGATGTTTCTTAGTTCAGTACAATTCTAGCCATGTAATAATTGAAAGGTAAATATGAGCCAACACTTGTACTATTTCATTAATATTTCATTGTCGTACAGCTAAATTGGTACATGAAAATTTACTAAACTCATAGACTACACTTGCACAATTGGATACTACTAGAGACTATTAGTAGTATCTTTTCAGATGGTTGGCATTCTAGGAGTTAGAGAATAGTTCACAATCTAGGTTTTTCGATCTGTAAGTTCTTGGGATGACTTCTTTGATTACTTTGTAGGGTCCATGCCAATTGGGATGTATTTTATTCGGATTCTGACAGACCTTTGTCAAAATAAGATCACCCGTGATTATTGGCCAACCTTCACTTGCTTGTTGTAGAATCTTATCGATCTCTTATGATAAGAGGACTATCAGACCTCTATATCCTCTATTATTTACTCAATTAAATTAGGTCCAAGCCTCCTCTTGTTAGCATTAGCCTCTATATCATAAGTTTGAACTTCTTTTTACTGGGGATCCCAAGCTCAGTAGGGATGACAACCTCCCATCCATAGTCAAGCATAAACGGCGTGTCATCTATCGGTGTCCTTTTAATCGCCATGTTAGACCATAGTACCCCATGCAGTTATTCTGTCCACACACCCTTTGCATACTCTAACTTTTTCTTAATTCCATATAGTATCATTTGGTTGGTAACCTCAATCTAACCGTTGGCTTGGGGTAGACCTGGTATTAGTCCTGTCAACGGGTCGAAGACGGGTCAGGTTTAGGGAGATCTAGATCCATGGTATCAGGTCTTCATCGGGTTCGAGTTCAGGTTCGTGTCCAGGTCTTCGGGTCCCAGGTCCAAAAAAATATGCTCAGACCCTATTATACGGATCGAGTTCGGTTCGGGTTCGGTTCCAAACCCGACCTATTGACAGGCCTACCTGGTATCGAATAAAACTACATTATGCCGACTCTTCTGCAGTATGCCTCTAAGGACTTGTTCTTAAATTGCTTGCCATTAATTGAAATTCATGTATACCATATATAAAAAATATATTCCTCCAAATAAATTTGAACAATTTTACCTCAGTAATAGAAATCATTGCCTTGGCCTCTACTAACTTTGAAAAATAATCGATAACAACTATCAAATATTCGTAATTGCATGCTGCCTTTAGAAGAGGACCCATGAAGTAAATTTCACATACTACAAAAGGCCATAACACAGTGATAGACGAGAGTAGTTGGTGAGGTTGATTAGGGATACTAGCAGATCTTTAGCACTTCTCACACTTCCTCACGTAATTAATTGCATCTTTTGCTAGTGTCGGCCATCAATAACCCTAGGTAAAAATCCACTTAACAAGAGACTGTCCACTAATATGACTTGCACATGACCCTTCGTGGACGTCTTGTAGGTCATAGACGACCTCTAAAGGGTGAAGACATCTGAGAAGGGGTAGTATAAACCCTCTTTTGTATAACACACGTCCAATGATAACAAACTTTGCTACTTTGTATGTGAGCTTGTTCTCTCGACCATGGAATCTGGGACCTCACCATCCTGGATGCACTTAATTAATGGATCAATCCACGAATCTCCAAAGTTTAAGTTCAAGAAGAATTTAACCCCACTTTCATCTTCTTCTATGGTCGACCTGTGTAAAATTTCCACCAGAACTATGCGCCTGATCTCTAACTCTTTGAAGTTACCCATATTTTTCTTGACCCTCGCCAAGTATTTTTCCATTTTCTCATCCTTGTCGTCATAGATACCTAATATTTGGTTCACAATCAATCACGAGTCACCATGGATGACCACCTGGATGATATTTAATGCCCTTGTGAGGGAGAGGTCTGCAAGCACAGATTTATACTCTGATTCATTATTTGATGCCTTGAAGCTGAACCTCAAGGCATACTCAATGTCAGTTCCATCCAGGGATAAGAGTATTAGCCCGACACCACACCCATTTTTATAAGAAGAGATGTCAACACATAGGCTCCAGATCAGACTTCCCTCGGAGAAAGAACCCTCAAACAATACTCCCTCTTTGAACATGAAATCATTTTCGGCAGTGTCCACTTTCTCATTGTTAGCTAGGCTAACATCTTTAATAACCTCGTTTTGTACAACCTACTAAGCTTCTAGTTTTTCTAACTTTTCTTTTCAGCCTCGGCTCATGTAAACTCAGCATTTAAGTCTTCCAAAACTAGCCCTTTAATTTCATTATTTGGCTAGTAAATGATGTCAAACTCACCTAACTCAAGTGACTAGGACATTAACCTACCCGATTTCTTAGGTTTATGTATGACCTTCCTCAATGGAGTGTCGGTGAGCACCACCACTATATGAGACTGAAGGTATGGCTTCGTCTTCCTTAAAGCTTGTATCAACACATAAGCCAACTTTTCCATTCTCGAATACGTGAGCTTGGCCCCGTATAAAGCCTTGTTATTAAAATACACTGACTTTTGTACACCCTCGTCTTCACGGACAATGGCCGCATTGATTATGTCACACCCTGATTTTTGGTATGAATGAATAAGAAGTATACATAAATAAATGAATTAAAGTTAAGGCAGAATATAACAACCTTTTATTCATTATTAATATGTTACAAAGGGTGGAACCATCGTAGGGGTGAATTATACATTTTTAGTACACGCAATAATATATAAAATTGAAAAGCATCACTCCTCGTCTGAATTGGTTTAATCTCTTCCCATACGATCACATACACAAACAACAGATCGGTGTCTATCTCTAGTAGGTAAGAGATACTATTTCCTTTCTCCTATAGCATTTGGAGAAGGAAGAAATCAGCATAAATATGTGTGACACCCCGCCTAATAAAATACCGGGTGATCAGTCCTATACCAAATTAAAACAGGAATCCCAGTTGGATCATCCTTAGCATCACTGTCGAAAACTTTTTAAAGCTTACTAACCACCTAGTATTCCAAAAACTGGTGCCAATTTTAACTTTTTAATTAAACCAAAACTGTACATGCGGAATTAAAGTATGAACCATTCACACAACTGAATGAAAGTAAATAGAATAATAATTACACAACTTGCCGAATAAATCACCGGCCACCAAATAAATAATCCAATTACAAATATTCAACACCTGAATAAATTACACCTGAAAACTGTACTGAGAAGTCTGGGCTACAAGCCCCAAATAAAACTGAGACTGATACAAGATTCCTACCCTAGGAATGAATGAATGATACGTCTAATCCAAACTCCTGCTAGCATCCACATATGCCGCAGCTCCGTGTCCCTGGAATAGAATATCAATCCTGGCGTCCCTGTGGCTGGACACCTAAAAGGTTTTGAAAATAGTTTTATAGCAAGGGTTAGAACCCAAAACATTTTGAAAATATTTAGCAAGTGAATTAACTGCAATAATTTAAAATGCATGAATGCGCTTCATATTTAAGTTAGTGTCGCACTCCCTTGTGGACATTCTCACCCCTCCACTATTGTGCACACCTACCGGTTACCTTAACCCCACCTAGTTGTACTACCCCGTCCAACTAGTCCTGGTATAACCTTCCCTTTCCATAATAATTTCTTGAATTATAAGTTGTCTCACAATTAACTTAATTAATTCCTCTTCAATAGTAGCATATAACCGTGTCACAAGTTATATAAAATACATACATCACACACTGTATTATTTCCACCACTGATTAACTTATTTAATTTCCCATTAATTAACTGCATATAACTGTACCCGAGTTATATAAAGTAAATACATCACGCACTGTATTATTTCCTACATATAATATTTACTACCATATTATACGTACCTTTACTAACATCCACACATAAATAATACGTGTATCCATCCTTCCGAGTATACCCTCACCGGATGATTCCCTCTAGAATGCTATCTCACTAGGTGTGCTCACAAAACCTAGTTTCCCCAAGTTATAATCGCTCACCAACTTGGACCAAAATATAAACGAAGTGGAGGCGGTCATATTCCTTCCTGAAAGTGAGATAATCTCCTCACCCATGTACCGGACGCTATGTCCTGGGGATATACTCGCCCTACTCCTCAAGCTAGGGGATTCACCCACATCGCGCAACCTCCCTTGATAGCATTAGAGTATATAAATTTAATAAATATCTAATCACTGATATTTAGTATCACGCACAATAAATACACGTATATATATACTATCACGACACCGTATATATATAATATAAACCCCGGCTTTACCGTGTACTCAAAATCCCGTACACTGCCTGTAATTTAATTTCACACACAATATGCACACGTATATATATATATACTATCACTATACCGTATATATATAATATAACCCCTGGCTCTATCGTGTACTCTAAGTCCCGTACACTGCCTAAAAATTTCCTGAGTCTGTCACCCGACTCAATGTAGTTAATTTTCTCACTTAATAATCCATCGTCTTCCCGAGTCTATGGTCTGACTCTAATATATTTAACTCACTCTTTAATTTATATAATATTTTCCCCGAGTCTATGGTCCGACTCCAATTAAATTAATCGACACGCTTATTTATTGAATACCTTCCCGAGTCTATCATCCGACTCTAATTAAATTAATTAACACCCTTATTAATTTAATCCTACCCGAGTCTATAATCCGACTCTAATTAAATTAATTATCACATTTATTAATTTAATCCTACCCGAGTCTATAATCCGATTCTGATTAAACTAATTATCCCACCCATTAATTTAATAACTTGGTGTCACACAACCATTTTCCCCCGGACTCTCACTTGGCCTGTACCTCAACATTTTCCGAGTCAATGTTCCGACTCCAAACTAATTACTTTCCCTCGATAATTAATTTAATGCCTTGATGTCACTTAACCAACATACCCGGATTCACTCACTTGGTCCAATTTATATCTCATAATTTCATTCCCACATTTTTCGCCCACAATGTGTCACACATTTATTTTCATAATTTTCCCAATTATATTTACCTATAATTACCAACATGGCCGGACTCGCCCACTTGGTCCATAATTAAATATTCCCCGAGTCTCTATCCCGACTCAAAATAATTTAGTTTATTTCTAAACTTAATTCACTACCTTGGGGTCGCATGACCAATATACCCGGATTCATTCACTTGATCCGTACCTCACTATTTTGGAATAAAATCTCTCAAATTCATTCATTAAATGCCCCACATAAATTCATCCTAGTCCCAATTTTTCTCCCATAATTGTTAGGAATATTTGTTTCATAATTATTTCTCACTTATTAATGTATGAAACCCCCTTTTTAATAAATTTCCCTTCATATAATAAACTGGGCGAACTGCCCAAATTTCTATACCTTCGATCGATCGAACCCCTGGGTCGATCGATCGATCGAACCAATGTTCGTCCTGTCCCGCCGCTGTCAGCCATCGACGAAAGTTTAAGCTTTGATTCTCCATTTAAGCTCTTACCCAAATACAAATAATACATCCTCCATGTAAGGAAAGGGTCTACACATATCACAGACCTAATTTCATCATCAATATCCATAAATTTCCAAGGTTTCCCCGATTTGGGTATTATCCGGGTTTCAAACCCCCAATCTGAAGTTCATTTGTTTTTAACAGCAATTAACCATCTACTCTTATTGGTTTTAACATCTGATTCAGTCCTCTACATTCTAGAATCATAAACACGATCAATTTTCCCCTTAATCTCATTAAGGAATATAAATTTACAAAAACCCAATTTAGATTTTTGGTGACACACCCAAAAAGAATTTTCATACACACATCACTATGATATGAATTGATTACCATGCTTTAAGAATCAAAACAGTTAACCACTTGCCTGAAAGTGTTCGTTGCGTCTGATTCCCTGGCATAGTCCCTCGATTTGGCTCCAAAATCCTCAATTTGGTTTTTGCTAAGTTTTTCCCCAATTTCCCTCTCAAGCCCTAGGCTTAGATTTGATGGCTGCTGATTTCCTAATCTCCCCATTAGGTTAAAAACCCTTAATCCCGTTTATCACCTAATGGGCTTAATTAAAGTGGCCCAACTCACCCCGTGTGGGCCCGACTATGCCCAAAAATACCCCGAAACCCAATTACTACCCCCGGGTACTCTTTCCTGACTATCTCGACCCATCCGGACTCAACCGCGCAGTCAGAATTGACATCCGAATTAATTTATAAAAATCCTTATCTCACACCCAATTTAGTCTATACCGACTCCCGACTGGGATAAGTGTATACTTCGTCATTAATACTCGAAATGACGTAATTAAATTATTACTATTCACTTAGTAAATAAATTTCCCTAAACATTAACCATTCACTTCCCGATTAATATTTAAATAAATATATTGTCATAATTAATTCAATTAAAATTACAACACACAAGTAATTTACAATTCCCGAATTAATTAAATATTAAATGCACAAAAATACGGGGTGTTACATACTTCCCCCCTTACAAAAGAATTTCGTCTTCGAAATTAAGATAAACCTAGTGTTCCAGTATTCACATATTACTCACTAGTCAAGTGCCTCCAAGCCCGCTATATCTATCACATTCGCTTCTAACCATACGTTACACAAGCATGCATTTAACTTTACCAGGGTGCCCATACACCCTATACCCGTGCTTAACCGCACAAAATTTTGCCTTAATTAACCCGGGTGCCCATACACCCTATCCCCGCGCTCTACCGCACGAAAGTTACCCGACTGTTCTAGTCGTACCCCGTAATATAACTTCGAACCCGTAATCATATTACATATATATATATATATATATATATATATATATATACACATATATATCTACTGCCCGGGTACTCAACCCATGCTACGTCCAACATCTCCCCATAAATATTTATCTCTCAACACAAAAGAATATACGCTTACCCTTATGCTACCAAAGACAACATAATACCGCGCCCTTACTACCACTAGTCCTTGCGCAAAATAAGCCCCGAGCTATCTCTCTTTGCTCGAAAATCAATTTAACCACCCTGATTCACTTCAGTAAACATCCCCACTTACCGGGATAAAATGTGAGAACACAAAACCTCACTATGTGCCCTCGCACCACGCAATACAACATATATATCCACATATATATAGGCTATACGCCCTCTCCGGTGATACCTAGTACCAACCATACCCTGGTGTCGCGGACACCAAAATTTAACTCCACTATCCACAATAGTTAAATTCCATCGCTATCCAGCTGATGTTTAAAAAGTATTATCAACCCTACTCCCATTATTCACAAAAGTAGTCATTCCTCGCATAATTCAACCAATCACTCAGTGTACACCTCCACTCTCTAGTGAAGAACACTAAGGAACTACGCTACCCTACATAAAGTTTACCCACATGCTATGGCTGCTACCACCAACGCACCCACTAAGTTCGACTCGCCTGCGAACTCTAGTAAAAATAAGTCTTATTATGACATTCTCTTTGTCACTCAAAAATATACCCCATGCCTCTAGGGTAAAAGTACTTACCTATATACCCCAGCTGCAACGGCTGGTTCTCAGGTTCTGGAGGAGTTTCTCCCTGCCCGAATGCACCCGCGTCTTGCTTTAGTGGCTGTACATCCAGGACCTCGTCCTATAGTTGACCCCTGCCTCGCTTAAGGTAATATCTCTTCATGTGTCTCGCTTTTCCCACAAACGAAACACTTTCTAACATGTTCACCCTGCCACTGATCCCTTCCATGCCAACCTTGTTGGAATTCCTGGCCATCCCGCCGATAGCCTCCAGTTCTAGATCGTTTGGCATGATTTCCATGCAGAAAATCCTACCCCTGATCTCCCCCAGTCTGCTGCTGGGATACCCCACTGGTATTGTTCCCTTCTGCCTCATCCGATTGGCTAATCCTCACTCCTTTCCCGTTTCCTTTCGCGTGGAAGCGATATTCCCAACAGTGCCGGAGTGTTGCGTTAATGACATCAGTATAACCTACTAATGCGGAATTATCAATTAAATGTTGTCTGATTCTCCAGACTAACCCATCCATAAACTCTGCTTTCTTTCTCTTTTCCTCGCTTACCTCATCTGGTACAAAATTTGCCAACGAGTGAAATCTTCCTCGTAATCGGCCACTAAACGGTCTCCCTTTGAGTCACCTCACAAAATTTTCTCCTCATTTCGGTCTCGACCGCTGAGGGAAAAATACTCGCGGTCGAACCGCACCCAAAACTCTGTAGTAGCTAGTGTGTCCCTTTCATCAACTGTGGTGGTCGACTCCCACCACTGTAGCACCGCTCCCACTAACTTAAAAGTGGTTAGCATTTATTTTCGCACCCCATCGCAATTCTCCCATGCATAGGTGACGCTGGATACCTCTCTTCCTTGACACGCTAGAACTACATCTGAACCCCTTCGCAATTCTGATGGGTTCCCACTAAAATATCCTCTCTTTCTTGCTTCCACCCTGACGACTCCGCGTGAGTCTGAATGTCCGACGCCACTAACACTTGTGGCTGATCCCGTGTCAAGTACCTCGCCGTTATGACCACCGTTGCTCCAACTGCCTGTGCCACTATTTTAGTGACCTATGCTGCCACAATCATATATGGCCGTTGCTGTGGTATCTCTTGCTCCTAACGAGCCTCCCCCGTCTCATCTCCCCCTGCTACCCTAACTGTTCTCTCCCTCCTAGGAGTCATCTGGAATGAGAATCGAATTGTATGAGTTCACTCTCAAATATAAATTTCGCAGAGGAGCGTATATGCGCATACGTATGAGAATACAACAATCCTATGATAGGGCTCTATATCAAAGATTGCTAAGCATACACGTGAAAAGCCACACAGATCCTAAGGACACTAGAACCTGATGCTCTGATACCATCTGTGACACCCCGCCTAATAAAATACCGGGTGATCAGTCTTATACCAAATTAAAACAGGAATCCCAGTTGGATCATCCTTAGCATCACTGTCGAAAACTTTTTAAAGCTTACTAACCACCTAGTATTCCAAAAACTGGTGCCAATTTTAATTTTTTAATTAAACCAAAACTGTACATGCGGAATTAAAGTATCAACCATTCACACAACTGAATGAAAGTAAATAGAATAATAATTACACAACTTGCCGAATAAATCACCGGCCACCAAATAAATAATCCAATTACAAATATTCAACACCTGAATAAATTACACCTGAAAACTGTACTGAGAAGTCTGGGCTACAAGCCCCAAATAAAACTGAGACTGATATAAGATTCCTACCCTAGGAATGAATGAATGATACGTCTAATCCAAACTCCTGCTAGCATCCACATATGCCGCAGCTCCGTGTCCCTGGAATAGAATATCAATCCTGGCGTCCATGTGGCTGGACACCTAAAAGGTTTTGAAAATAGTTTTATAGCAAGGGTTAGAACCCAAAACATTTTGAAAATATTTAGCAAGTGAATTAACTGCAATAATTTAAAATGCATGAATGCGCTTCATATTTAAGTTAGTGTCGCACTCCCTTGTGGACATTCTCACCCCTCCACTATTGTGCACACCTACCGGTTACCTTAACCCCACCTAGTTGTACTACCCCGTCCAACTAGTCCTGGTATAACCTTCCCTTTCCATATTCCTCTAACCCGAGTATAATAATTTCTTGAATTATAAGTTGTCTCACAATTAACTTAATTAATTCCTCTTCAATAGTAGCATATAACCGTGTCACAAGTTATATAAAATACATACATCACACACTGTATTATTTCCACCACTGATTAACTTATTTAATTTCCCATTAATTAACTGCATATAACTGTACCCGAGTTATATAAAGTAAATACATCACGCACTGTATTATTTCCTACATATAATATTTACTACCATATTATACGTACCTTTACTAACATCCACACATAAATAATACGTGTATCCATCCTTCCGAGTATACCCTCACCGGATGATTCCCTCTAGAATGCTATCTCACTAGGTGTGCTCACAAAACCTAGTTTCCCCAAGTTATAATCGCTCACCAACTTGGACCAAAATATAAACGAAGTGGAGGCGGTCATATTCCTTCCTGAAAGTGAGATAATCTCCTCACCCATGTACCAGACGCTATGTCCTGGGGATATACTCGCCCTACTCCTCAAGCTAGGGGATTCACCCACATCGCGCAACCTCCCTTGATGGCATTAGAGTATATAAATTTAATAAATATCTAATCACTGATATTTAGTATCACGCACAATAAATACACGTATATATATACTATCACGACACCGTATATATATAATATAAACCCCGGCTTTACCGTGTACTCAAAATCCCGTACACTGCCTGTAATTTAATTTCACACACAATATGCACACGTATATATATATACTATCACTATACCGTATATATATAATATAACCCCCGGCTCTATCGTGTACTCTAAGTCCCGTACACTGCCTGAAAATTTCCTGAGTCTGTCACCCGACTCAATGTAGTTAATTTTCTCACTTAATAATTCATCGTCTTCCCGAGTCTATGGTCTGACTCTAATATATTTAACTCACTCTTTAATTTATATAATATTTTCCCCGAGTCTATGGTCCGACTCCAATTAAATTAATTGACACGCTTATTAATTGAATACCTTCCCGAGTCTATCATCCGACTCTAATTAAATTAATTAACACCCTTATTAATTTAATCCTACCCGAGTCTATAATACGACTCTAATTAAATTAATTATCACATTTATTAATTTAATCCTACCCGAGTCTATAATCCGATTCTGATTAAACTAATTATCCCACCCATTAATTTAATAACTTGGTGTCACACAACCATTTTCCCCCGGACTCTCACTTGGCCTGTACCTCAACATTTTCCGAGTCAATGTTCCGACTCCAAACTAATTACTTTCCCTCGATAATTAATTTAATGCCTTGATGTCACTTAACCAACATACCCGGATTCACTCACTTGGTCCAATTTATATCTCATAATTTCATTCCCACATTTTTCGCCCACAATGTGTCACACATTTATTTTCATAATTTTCCCAATTATATTTACCTATAATTACCAACATGGCCGGACTCGCCCACTTGGTCCATAATTAAATATTCCCCGAGTCTCTATCCCGACTCAAAATAATTTAGTTTATTTCTAAACTTAATTCACTACCTTGGGGTCGTATGACCAATATACCCGAATTCATTCACTTGATCCGTACCTCACTATTTTGGAATAAAATCTCTCAAATTCATTCATTAAATGCCCCACATAAATTCATCCTAGTCCCAATTTTTCTCCCATAATTGTTAGGAATATTTGTTTCATAATTATTTCTCACTTATTAATGTATGAAACCCCCTTTTTAATAAATTTCCCTTCATATAATAAACTGGGCGAACTGCCCAAATTTCTATACCTTCGATCGATCGAACCCCTGGGTCGATCGATCGATCGAACCAATGTTCGTCCTGTCCCGCCGCTGTCAGCCATGGACGAAATTTTAAGCTTTGATTCTCCATTTAAGCTCTTACCCAAATACAAATAATACATCCTCCATGTAAGGAAAGGGTCTACACATATCACAGACCTAATTTCATCATCAATATCCATAAATTTCCAAGGTTTCCCCGATTTGGGTATTATCCAGGTTTCAAACCCCCAATCCGAAGTTCATTTGTTTTTAACAGCAATTAACCATATACTCTTATTGGTTTTAACATCTGATTCAGTCCTCTACATTCTAGAATCATAAACACGATCAATTTCTCCCTTAATCTCATTAAGGAATATAAATTTACAAAAATCCAATTTAGATTTTTGGTGACACACCCAAAACGAATTTTCATACACACATCACTATGATATGAATTGATTATCATGCTTTAAGAATCGAAACAGTTAACCACTTGCCTGAAAGTGTTCGTAGCGTCTGATTCCGTTGGCATAGTCCCTCGATTTGGCTCCAAAATCCTCAATTTGGTTTTTGCTAAGCTTTCCCCCAATTTCCCTCTCAAGCCCTAGGCTTAGATTTGATGGCTCCTGATTTCCTAATCTCCCCATTAGGTTAAAAACCCTTAATCCCGTTTTTCACCTAATGGGCTTAATTAAAGTGGTCCAACTCACCCCGTGTGGGCCCGGCTATGCCCAAAAATACCCCTAGACCCAATTACTACCCCAGGTACTCTTTTCTGACTATCTCGACCCATCCGGACTCAACCGCGCAGTCAGAATTGACATCCGAATTAATTTATAAAAATCCTGATCTCACACCCAATTTAGTCTATACCGACTCCCGTCTGGGATAAGTGTATACTTCGTCATTAATACTCGAAATGACGTAATTAAATTATTACTATACACTTAGTAAATAAATTTCCCTAAACATTAACCATTCACTTCCCGATTAATATTTAAATAAATATATTGTTATAATTAATTCAATTAAAATTACAACACAAAAGTAATTTAAATTTCCCGAATTAATTGAATATTAAATGCACAAAAATACGGGGTGTTACAATATGTTAAGCATGATCTAATAGTTCTATAACAATGATAAATATATAAATGAGGGTTGGAGTGTATATAGAATCAGTGTTTAAAACGACTGACAATATTAAGCTGATAATTATGTGTTTATCAAATTCTACCTTTAAAATGTTGGAAATTCGTTATTCTATAGTGATTAGTCCGTTTAAGAAAATAAGGTACATTACCAGTTTAGTTAGAATCATGTTTGAAGAAAGTAAAGGAATTTGAACTAATAATCCCGTTCTTACTAGTTCACTAAGGGGTATAAAGGTAATTAAGCCATCAGTGTATCTTTATCATAAACAATCCCCAAAACTTTGAGGAATATAACATGTTATGATCTCAATTAAAGTGGCCCTCATACGTATGCAACAATAATTAGGGATCTCAATGATCTGATACCAATAAAAAAAGGTAAAAAGTTTCGTGGGACAACATGACAGTCTACTTCCTAGTTAATACTCACGGTTATAGTAAAATAGCACAAAAGTGCAAGGGAAAACTAAATTAATATGGTACCTGATCTCAGTTATTAGGTGAGAAGGATTTAAAATTGAATCCAAATTTAAATACCGATGATAATTCAAATACTAATGATGGGTAAGAAAATACATAGTATGGAAGTATAATAACATGCACATACTGAGAGTCACTGTGGCTATTGATATGAATATCAATATTTCAAATATGAGAAGTATAGTACTAAAAAGGCAGGAAAAACCTACTCGCTTGGTATTTGGTTGAATTGTTGTCACGCTGGAGTGCTCAAAAGATTTGGAGCTTGATTTTATGTTATACAATGTGTGATATAGTGGTATTAGGGTTTAATCAGTCAGTTTTGTATTCAAAACTGTCTTTAATAAAGTTTCGAGGGCTTATGTGTAACTATCTTGGGACTCTAAAATAGGCACCTTAAGCTCATTTTTAAATTTTGGTGCAAGAGAGTTTTTGTCCTAAAGTAGTTTGATGTATGTATGGGCAAATCTTTGGGTGCAAATACCTAAATTGGAAAAGTTACGAGGGGTTGATTTGTAATTTTAATTAAATTTCTATAAGTAAAAGCCTTATTTTTACATAACTTGAGCCAGGATTTTCCGAACATGATCATATCTTATACCATTTTGATCAGAAAAATTAATTAATATTTTTGGGAAAAAAATTAGAATTTTCAAATTGGTCACGCGCCCTCACGCTCGTGGTCAAGGTTACTGACCAATGTCATCATCTTTAACCTCTCAATTTTGACTTTCTAAGGTTTAAAACTTTGACTGAGATTTTTTTACTTCATTGTTATACCATTTGAGATGATTTCTTAACGAACTTAACCTAATTTTTCATAAGGATTTCAAATATATAAGCTTCATGGTTCGAATCTCAGTATAACTCGAGTTTTAAAACTGTGTTTTGATGAAAATTTGACCTAACATTCGTGGATTTATAGAGTATTGCAAGGTCTCTTATGAATTTTTTTAGCTTTCTTCTCTATGTGAGAGTAATTTCGTTTTGGTTTCTAAGATTTTGATGGATTGTAGGTCAATAATTTTTAATTTACAAGTTTGGAGTTACAAAAACACTTTATATCGATTAGCCATCTACATGAACATTCATGGCCATTCACCATCACACTCGAAATCCTGGGGTTACATTGAGTCTATTCATGGATTTAAATCAGGGTTTAAGTTACTGTAATGGATTTCCCCATTAAAGCTCAAGCTTTAATGGTGTTCCTACTATTTTTCACTATTTTAGCCATTTCTACATGTAAAAGCTTGCATATTATGAGTTTCTAACTATATTAACTATGAAGAATACTACTTGAATTAAAAATAGAGCATAAAATGATGAGTTATCTGAATTGAGAGAAAATTTGAGCTTTTGAACTAAACTGTGGGATGAGTTTCTACTGCGTAGGACTTAGGGTATTTATACTACTTTGGGTGAGGATTTAATTGGAGTAGAAATGAGGTGGATTTGAACTTGTTTAGGGTGAGTTTTGGTTATGGGTAAATGAAGGAACATGAGTTCCTAAGGTTTACCATGTGTTACATTTGGTTTTTGAACTCTTATGCTGATGTGGGTGTGTGTGTGTACTGTGGTAAAAATAAAATTCACTAAGGTTTTGATTTTAGTCCTTAATCATTGATATAATTGCATTTATGTCCATAAAAGTACACTTTTTGTAAAGTTTAGATGAATTTTGGTAATTTCTGGAAGTTTATTGGGTTAAAAACTGTAATTTCATGTTAGTTGAGGTCCAAAGGTTTAATTAGATATAAGGTTGAGGTTTAGGGGATAAATATATCTAAATTTATCTCATTTTGAAAGTTCAGGGACTCTTTTGTAATTAACTAAAATTTTAAGAGGTTCAACGCAAAATTATAGGGTTTTAAACATAGTTCCTTTCTTCTTTAGAATATTTTTTATTTTACTCATCTTACGAGGGTTTAAATTGAGGTCATAGGCCATTTTAGGGTTTGAAATTTCCTGGTTCTTATAATCTACCTACCTTAAAAAAATTATCCTCGAATTTTATCTTAGAAAAAGCCGGGGTATTGACCATTCATTGCTTGTTATGGTTCCCATGTATCTTCTTGTTGATTCTGGTGTTCTAAAAGTACTTTAAGAGAGGTAATTTCCTCATTTTCGAGATTCTTCACTTGGAGATCAAGAATTTGGATAGGACATACTTCAAATTCATGGTTGGATTCGACTGAAACATGTTGCCATGTGATAGTATGGGATGGATCTAGTATATACTGGAATAATTGTGATATAGGAAACTTGTTATGGATATTGGATAATTCCATGGGAAATTCTAATAGTTTAGCTATGGAGCCGATTCTTTTAGAAATTGTGAAAGGTCTAATATATCAGGACGATAATTTTTCTTTCTTTTTGAAACAAAAAATTCCCTTCTTGGGAGATACATTCAGAAATACTTTCTCGTTTATTTGAAATTCCAATGGTTTTCGGCAATGATCATCATAACTCTTTTGTCGATCTTGGGCTTTCTTCAATTTCTCTCTAATCTGTTGTATTACCTCGATGGTTTCTTGAATTATTCCAGGACCAAAGTGTTTACAATCTCCTGATTCTATCCAAAATAGCGGGGATGTACAAGATCTTCCGTATAAAGCTTCAAATGGGGAGGCTTTGATACTGGCTTGATAACTATTGTTATACGAAAATTAGACAAGGGTAAAATGTACATTCCAATAGTTATACATATTTAACGTACAAGATCGTAACATATCTTTTAAAGTTTGAATTTTACGTTCTGATTGCCCATCCATTTGGGGGTGGAATGTAGTACTTAAGTGAAGTTTAGTACCCATTGCATCTTGCAAAGCTTGACAAAATCTTCTTATAAAACAAGAATCTCTATCTGACACAATGGATCAAAGGTATTCCATGTAATCGAATAATTTCTTGAATTCATTACTTGCTAAGATTTTGAAATGAATTGGTGGTTTGTAAAGGTAGAGAATGGATAGACTTAGTAAGTCGGTATACTAGACTTAGTAAGTCTGTATACTATTACCCAAATTGAATTATGTCCTTGGGACGGGAGAGGTAGTCCACTGACAAAATTCATGGTAATATGATCACATTTCCATTCGGGAATAGGTAAGGGTTGAAGAAGTCCAATAGGGTGTTGGATTTCTATCTTTATGTATTGAAAAGTAAGACATCTCCTTACCAAGTTCTCGATATTGGTTCTCATAGTTAGCCACCAGTGTTGCTTTTTCAAAGCATGGTACATTTTTGAGATTTCGGGGTGTATCATGAATTTCGAATGATGAGCTTCGTGCAACACTTCTTATCGTAGAGATGTATTGTCAAGCACATAAATTCTATTTTCTAAATCGGAGTCCTATTTTTCTATTGTAGGAAAAATCTGGATTTTTGCTCGAAATGTTTTGTACAAACGAATCTTGGGTCTTTTGTATTAATATTATCTTTGTCAATTCGGGATGAGCGATGATGTTAAAATTTTTGGTGCAAGGGGTAAGTAATCGTATATCATATTATTTTATGGTATCAACAATATCGTAGGAATTTAAATAATGAAGTCTTGCTATCGGATTTCGACTTAAAGCGTCGGCTACTACATTACCTTTATCTGAATGGTAATTAATTTTAAATCGGTAATCTTTCAAAAATTCTATCCATCGTCTTTGTCTTAAGTTCAAGTCTTTTTGGGTAAAGATATACTTCAAACTTTTGTGATCTGAAAAGACTTGGAGACTTACACCATAAAGGTAATGACGCCAAATATTTAATGCAAAAACTATGGCTGCTAGTTCTAGATCATGGACTGAATAATTATGCTCACGTGTCTTGAGTTTTCGTGTCCCATATTCTACTACTTTTTCATTATGCATTAACACACATCCTAATCCTTGTAATCAAGCATTGGTATATATCTCATAAATTACATCACTTGGAGGAATAATGAGGAAAGGAGCAGTGGTCATCTTGTCTTTCAACAATTAGAATGATTGGTTAGATTATTCTATCCATGCAAATGGAACTTCCCTCCTAGTTAATTTTGAAATGGTAAGATCAATCCGTGAAAACCATTTGACGAATCGACGATAATATCCGGGTAATTCGAGAAAACTCTTTATTTCGCTAATATTGGTAGAATTTTTCCATTCCAAAATGGCTAAAATTTTAGCTGGATCGACTTGGATTCCATTTTCAGAAATGTATATCCTAAAATTTTAATTTCTTTCATTGAGAAATCACATTTTCTCTTTTGGGTGTATAACCGATGAGTTTTGAGAGTACTTAAGACTATCTTCAAATGTTGAATTTGCTCTGCCAAGTCTTGAGAATATACAAGGATATCGTCAATGAAAAAAATAATGAATTGGTCTAAAAAGGTCTAAAGATTCAGTGCATTAGATCCATAATAGTTGTTGGGGCATTGGTTAAACCGAATGACATTATGGTAAATTCAAAATGTCCGTAATGAGTTTGAAAAGCAGTCTTTGGAATGTCTTCCTCTCTAACATGTAACTGATGATAACCGAATCCTAAATCTATATTAGAAAGTCCCTTGATCCTCTAAGTTGATCAAACCGATCTCCTATTCGGGGTAAAGGATACTTATTCTTAATAGTTACAGAATTCAGTTTACGATAGTCTATGCGCAAGTGTTTCTTAACAAATAATACTGGAGCTCCCCAAGGCGATAAACTTAATTGAATGAAAATTTTTGATAACAGATCATCTAATTGGGTACGAAGTTCACGAAGTTCTAAATGATCCATTCGATATGCGATTATCAAAATATAAAGTGTATTGGGATAAAGATTGATATTAAACTCAATTTCTCTAGAAGGGGTAATCCTGGTAAATCTTCGGGAAAACATCTTCATATTTTCCAAAAAATTTTGAAATAAAGAAGGAATTTAAATTTGAGAATTTTAAGGATTTGACGAACCTATTCCTTAGAATATAAAAGAACAATTATTTTCATTGCGAAATGAATTTTCTTAGCTTGACAATTGATATAAGCTTGATGTTGAGATATAACATCCATTCCGATAATAAAATTGAATCCAAGAATATCTAATATTATCAAGTTCACGGATAGACTTCCTAGACCAAGATGAATTTTACAATTCCTATAACCTTGGGTTGATGTATTGATTTAATGTGTTGGTAATTTAATATTTATTAGACTAATTAAGGAAGTGGAAATAATTGTATAAATTTAGATAGTCTAAGACAGTTAAAAGAATGCATAGCTCCTGTGTCAAACAAAATATAGGTTGGAATATGATGAAAATAATCATACCTTTATTCACGTTATGTGCTTTTCGCATAGGTCGTGTGGCATAATTCCTCCCACAATTCAAAATTGGACGAACTCACTGAGTTGGCTTGAAGTGATTTGTAATAGAATGGAATTTAGGATTTTGTGAGGGTTTGTTCACTTGGCGGCGGATTGGAGCATGTGAGGACATTGGGGCCGAATATTTCTTATCTCATGACATTCATGACAACGGATCTCGAAACGAGCTTTGTTGTGATGGATTTGGGAATGAGCTTATCCATAATGTGTGTATTTAGATGGGCTCTAGAAAGAGATAGGGTTCTGATTATATTGTTGTTCCTAACATCTGGAGGTGGAGATCGGATCAAGGTTGAAGAATTGCATTCCATAATGGATGTAACAGAAGTTAACTGAGAATACTCATAAAGTTGTAATGGGGCGATTGAATTCTTAATTCTCTGGTGTAGTCCCCTTTCAAACTGTTTACATATTTTCAACTCGGTTTCTACATATTTCAGGGCATAATGAGATAGTTCGGTAAACTTAGACTCATATTGAGCCACTAAAAGGGTAGCTTGTTGTAATTTTAGGAAATTAACTGTTCCTTGGTCTCACTCAGTCCCGGAAAAATAAATTTTGAAAAAGTCTGTTCAAACTCTTCCCAAATAAAATTAACAACATTTTGGTTATGTGATATTGCTTTCCACCAAAAATCTGCTTCACCTTTAAACATATATGCAGCTACAGTGATTCGATATTAGTAGTTATACCCACCCCATTCAGTATTTTCACAATCTGTTGCATCCATTTCTTAGGTTTAATAGACCTTGGCTTTCCAAGAAAAGATGGAGGTCGTTGTCGTAGAAATTTCCTAAATCATTCATTCTACGAATTTTCTCAGAAACTTCTTTAGGAGTAGAACAAGTAGTATGTTGTTGTCGAGCTAACGTAGTAAGTTCCTGGAGACACCTCAAGATTCCTTTTGTCTGAGTCTCTTCCGGTTGAGTTCTAGTAGAGGGGGTTCGAGTACTAACCATGCTAAAGTAGCATAATTTAAATAGAAGAATTGTAATAGTAAATAAAGAAACAAGCCTATTTTATATAAGGTTAGTTATACAGTAATGCAACAAACATTTATATTCTACAATATGTAAATAACTATTAACGTTATATTCCTCTTTAAGTCGAAATGATTGCACCACCACTAGTTGTAGACTCGTGACTGACTAATTAATCTCTTGGGTCTGCATCATCCTTCGAGTTATTTATGGCCCTAGGGGAATATCCTCCATATATGTCACCATTTGATGTTGCTTCTGGATACATCGGTGGACATAGTAGTTCATCGACAAATGCTAAATTTATGGCTTCTTGGAGTATGACTGGATTATTAGCAAAGTCATTCACTTTTCTCATCTCCTACTTCTCACCCAATGATTTATTAGTAAATACTATCCTCTTAATGTCATTACTTAAATCTGCCCCATCTTTTTCCACTCCTCGGATCATTTCTCTAAGTCTGGCCAAAGCCTCTTCTCTTACCCACGTTTACCACTGATTATATGGCTCAAGATTTATATTAAACAGTAATGTATCCCATGCCTCCATACTGCAAAATGGATTTACATTATAATAATAGTAATAAAAGAAGTTATGAAAATCAAATAACTAACATCTTATCTATTTCCCTCCTAGAATGCTAACCCAACGATGTGTTTTAATTTTGAAACATGGTCTGAAACCAACTTATCACATCCTGCTTTTTGGTATGAATGAACAAGAAGTACACATAAAGCAATGAATTGAAGTTAGGTCAGAATAACATAACCTTTTATTCATTATTAATATGTTACATAAGGTGGAACCACCACAGGGGTGAATTACAGGTTTTTAGTACACACGGCCATATAGAAAATTGAAAAGCGTCACTCCTTTCTCCCATATGGTTTCATCTCTGCCCATACGGTTACATACACAAACCGGTGACTGTTGTCTGTCTTTAGTAGGGAAGAGATACTATTTCCTTTCTCCTGGCACATCTGGAGAAGGAAGAAATTAGCAGAAATATTCTAAGAAGTGTAAGGACATTATTTTATACATGTCCATTTTAGAACTTGGAATTTTCTGAGCATCCTAGATCACAACTAGTATGTCTGATACCGTTACAATCGGCACGTCAACATGATCATTCATGATGTTCTCTATCCAAATTCGAAGTTATCACGCTCCCACTATCTTTAACATTCAACCATTCCCACTGCTCCACTCGTAATTATGGTAAAATGTTTAATAGGGAGTTTTTAATGTATACATATTTATTTGGGAATTTTTTAAAAAATTGGGTTTATCAAAATGAGGCATTTTTATGGAAAATATTTTTTTATCCGAACCGGTTTGCTAATTTATAAATAGCAAACTGAAACGGTTCAAAATGGTGAATCATGTTTGACAGTTTACCTATTTATAAAGGGAAAATCGAAACGGTTCGTCGCACTGCCTCAACTTTTTATTCTTTCTATAAATACCTACTTCAGGAGTGTATTTGTTTAAGACTTAAAAAACGTTTTTGAGAGACCTACTACAACAAGTCTTCAATTGTTTGAGTCCCAAACACCTTTTTAATTCACAAATTCTTCCTAAATACATATGTTGATGTAAAAAATTAGACCACATCTAATTATTCAATCACATATAAATAAGTGAGATAAAGAATTTTTAAAGTGGTTCAGCCTTATAAGAATGGCCTACGTCCACTGTTATGTTATTGCTGAGTGTTTGGGAATTCTCGATTACAAGTTCTATCAAGAAATTTTGGTCCCTTCAATGAGGATTGTACAATGTATTTATAGCCCTCAGTCTATAATGTGAAAGGGTAATACATTAAATGATGTACATATGAAAGGGTAATACATTCAATGCCCCTTAAGCGTGTGCGTCTGAATGATAAGCATTTAATGAACAGTCAAACTGTTGGTTATCCTGCTATTAATGTTTGGTTCGAGGTGCAGCTCGGACCGCCTGAGTTGCTCGGACCGCCTAAGCTTCTCGGTGCTCAAGAGTTCCTCGGAGATTTCTTTCTCCTCGCAACGTGTGAGTTCCTCGGGGAAGCAGTGTTCCTTGTTGTAGTATGGTTCCTCGGAGCGTGTGAGTTCCTCGGGGAAGAAGTGTTCCTTGGAGCATGTGAGTTCCTCGGAAGTGTTTATTGTTGCCACGTGTGTTCACTTTATTGAGCCATGTCAGCAGACTAAATTTGGTATCAACAGAAGCCCTCAATGTTTCATAGTTCGAAATTTGAGGAGTATGGAACATTCTTTCTCGTAATATGGTAGCTTTAAATGGTCTTCCTGATTTTTAGGAGTGTTTCCCTTGTATTTATTTCTCCTTCCAAATTCGTAGAATCATGCTTTTTTGAGTTTTTTATAACCGCCTCGATCTCCGCGTACTTTTTGTCCTTTTAGCCGTCGGTAGCGTAATCGTTTCTTTTTGCAATTATTACTTTTTCCTTTTCCCAAGGCAGAGTATTTACGCGTCACAGACAATCCCATCGTCTTCTACTTTTCAAATTTGTATCTTCGAGTTTTCCATTGTTTTACTCTCTTGTGCGTTCATCCTTTCCGTCGTTCGTTGTCAACAGATCCACTCTTTTTCTGTAAGATCTTCTTCCTTCTTCTTCATTTCCTTTATTCATCATGGTTTACCCTGTTGAATCTCTTGATAAGTTTCGCTCTGATTTTTCTATTCCCTCCTGGGTTGTTCTGGAACAGCTTTCTGAGCCTTCTGATTATTTTCGTTTGGCCGAGGGACATTGGTTCCCAAGTCTCTTTATTGCTGAGTGTGGATTTTTTTTCCACCCAATCCCTTATGTTTGGAATTCTGTCAATACTTTGACGTTGTTCCTGCAAGAATAACCCTAAATACATGGAGAATAGTTAATGGGGTTCATAGATTAAATCAACTCCATGGAACTCGCATAGGAATTCCGAAAATCATGTTTTGTTATAGATGGGTAGTAGGCGATAATACTTTTTATTTGAAAACTAGATTTTTAAATAGGGCTTTAGTGGTAAATCTCCCGGATGCCAATAGGGACTATTTTGAGCACGGGGTTGTCATAAAAAATTGGCAACATGCTCCTTTATCTAGAGATGAAGTTTATTAGGGTCCCTGATGCCCTCCCTATGGCAATGGGATAGGTTATTTTTATTTCATTTTATTTATTTTGAAATTATGCTTCCTTTATGTTTGATAAAATGTGCCACTGATATTTTAATATTTATTTATTTGCAGTTGACAACAAAAGAAAGTGTCCAAAGGAAGTAAATGTTAATATAAGACATTTGAAACTTATCCGGGGTCTGCATCAGAGTGTTGCCGACGAGCACATTAGGTCAACCTCATATCTGCTGCAGTACAAGAGTTATACCACCTCTTTTACTGCTCGTCCGGTAATAAGCGACGCAGAGCCAGTACCAGCTTCTACCAGCTCTTCGCCTGAGTCACATGTTCCTTTAAGTGAAAGGATGAAGAAGAGAATACCTCCCACTCTCTTCGAGAAGCCTTCCTCTGGTGCTGGAGAGGCCAAAAGAAGTAAGATTGACGTCCCAGAGGGGACAAAGAAAGTTGATCCGCCTTCCTCGGCTGCTGCTGTGAAGGTTGTCGAGAAGCCCCAAGTGGCTCCGAGCAGGTCTGCTGCTCCAGGAGAAGTGATTGTAATATCACCGACCAAGAGTTCTTCCTTGGTCGAAACTGTTTCTGTTCCCCCGAGGAGGCTGAAGAAGAGCTCCTTGGTCAATTTGGCTGACACCATCACTCAGCCCCCAGCTACTGGAACTGGTGTTCCAACTTTTGTTCCCCCGAGCTCTGCCATGAGCTCGGTGAAGACTTGGATCATTCTCATGATCCAAGGTGTTGAAGAGAACCTTACTCGGGACATGGTCACTTCGTTAGTTGCTCGCCATATTGCTTCTGTAAGTCTCATTATTTTGAAATTTTCATCTTTCCTTTGTTATATCTGTTTCTGACTTGCTTTCATTTTTTTTCACAGTTGGTGAGCTGCTTCAATACAATTTTGAAGAAAGACGAAGCTATTAAAGTTTCGAGCTCCTCATCTGGTGTGGAGGAAGCTCTGGTGGGCCTGATGAAGTCTTTGGAACATTCTTGTTAGAAGCATGATGCTGACAAGGCTATCTGGGAGAAGAAGCTTACCTCCACTGAGCAGGAAAAAGCTCAGGTTGTTGAGGTCTCCAAGGAGTTGGAGAAGAGAATAAAGGATTTGGAAGGGAAAAATAAAGAGCTCGACGAGAAGCTCAAAAATGTTGGAGAGCTTGAGAATAAGCTCAAGGTTGCTGAGGAGGAATTAAGTAGACTTCAGGAAGTAAGTCGTCAAAAGGAGGAGGTTGAGAGAAAATTGAAAGCTGCTGATAACCTGCTGTCCGAGAAGCTTTCCTCAGAGAAGTTGAAGAGGAAAATGGTTGTGAAGAAGTCCTTCAGCGCTGGTTGGGACAAGGGGTGGAACAAGGGCTTGGCTGCCATGATGTCTCAAGTAGAATATGGCAGCCTCAAGTACTTCAGAGATGGGTGGGTCGCTACTCTACAGGAGATGAAGGTGGATGAAAATTCTGAACTCTTTCAGCGACACATCCCTGGTCCCCCTCCAACTCCCGAAGACGAAGAAGAGGACGAAGCTGCCTCCGAAGCGTCTTCCATGGTGATGGGAGATCAGGTTTCTCTTCCCCCGACTATCCAGCCAGCTGACGAGGAACTTCAACTACCTACAACTTCCTCCGTGCAGCCTCCAGCACTTCCCCAGCTACTATCTGCTCCATTCGAGAAACCTACTTCCTCGTCCCAGCCTCCCGAGAAAGTTTTGGGAGACAAGAAAAAGGTGTAGAGTTGTTCGGATTTCTCTATTTTATTTTTCTTTAACAAATGTAATCCTGAACATGTAATTCTGAATCTTGTACTTATGACCTTTATGATATAATAAAACTTGAACTTGTGTTTATTCATACTGTTGTCCCTTCTTCATGATCTGTTTTGATTATTGATCACTGCTTTTTCTTCCTCTGCTATTTTCTGGCCAGGATGGAATTATTATCTGCTCACGATACCAAGCTGCTGAGGCAATGCAATGATTATTTAAAAACTGGTCACACAGATCTGAGTGCAGCACAAGTCGTCGACATCCTTGGCCAAGATGCTTCTGAACAGGCAGTTGAAGCATACCAATATCTGAAGTGTCTACTTGATCGAGCAGTGGCCAATAATGTGGCTTATTATGACATGATTGAGGATCTCCAAGGCACCCTCGAGGATCTTCAGCAACAATACAAAGAATCCACTGCCCTCTTGCACGAGGGGTATGAGAAGAAATATCAAAAAATTATTGCCGACAAGGGCTACGAGAAACTTTTTGCTGGATACGATGTGAGGGAGAGAACTCTGAGGGGTGAGGTCGAGGAGTGCAGATAAATAGCCGAGTTGCTGGAGCAAGAGAACAACAATATGCAAAAAGAGTTGTCTCAGTTAAAGTATGCAGCTTCCACTTCAAACTCCTTGATCCCAGTGATTGATGAGGGATTCTCATTCTTGGAAGTCGAGAACGCCAACTTGAGGGACGAGTTGGAAACCTTGAAGAGGTCCGACCCCTCTACATATTCTCGTGGTCGAGCAAGATCTCCTCGGGGACGAGCAAGAGCTCCTCGAATTCCTGTTGAGGAACAACGGACTCAGTCTGCTTTAGAGAACCAGACCTTCCAATTAATGGAGAAGAACCAGGCATTGGCTGAAATGTCAAAGAAAATAAGGGATCTGGAAGAGCAGCATTCTACGCAGAAGTCTATCCTGGAGAATAAGGAACTCTTCATCAAGAATCTCCACGAGCAGCTGGAAAGACTGACATATCAATTCCATAAACAGCCAGGGAGTTCTGGATGGCTGGGTACAATGAGGCTCTCTATCACTTGGACGATCGTATCCAGAATGCCAATAATGAGGGCTACAAGCAAGGCTGGTTGAATGCCTTAGGTGTGCTGCAACTCGAACAGGGTCATTACCTGTGGGACTACCATGATCCCGGGCTGCTCGACCTACCTGTGCCACCATTCAAACTAGATATGAGTTGGATCCCTTCTCGGGCCATTCCCCGATGTCTGATCTCCAAATACCTCGGCGACTACAATCTCCATTCAAATGTCGAGATATCTCGTCCATAGCACCTCTTAGATCGACCATCCGTGATGAATATCAGGATGTTAAAAGATTTGAACTTTATAAATTCTCCTCTTACTTTAAATGATCCGTCTGCTGGCAAGGAACCTGCATCAAAAGCAGAGGGGAAAAGACCAGTAGAATAGGAATATTGATGTAATAGTAAGTATACATTTGATGTAATAGTTAGTATACATTTCATTATCAATGTAATTTGTTTTTTATTTAATGAAAGACTTTCATCTTTGTTCACTATCTTAATTTTCATTGTCTTGTACTTATCAAACACTTTACATTTATGCATGCATATCTGTTAAAAAGATAATAGTATTGTGTAGTTTGTCGATCAACTTATTGTCGAATAGCTTGAATTTGTGGTAGTCATTTGGCAAAAATATTTTGTTTCCCGACCAACTTAGTAATAATTAAAAAGTTAGGAGTATCCTAAATGTTGCTCGATCACTTAATAATAAAGTTTTGTTTCTCGACCAACTTAGTAATAAAGTTACGAGTATCAAAAATGTTGCTCGATCACTTTCTCGTCTTCATAAAATGTTTCTGACCGACCAAGGTCGGTAAATTTTCCTTGCCGACCAACTACAGTTAGTGGGTTTTTATCCCCAACCAGCCAAAGTTAGTAGATTTTTTTTTCTTAAATGTTTCCGACTAACCAAGGTCGATAAATTTTCCTTGTCGACCAACTACAGTTAGTGGGTTTTTATCCCCGACCAGCCATAGTTAGTATTTTTTTCTCTACGAGCAACTTTGGCACTTTTTGAAATAATTTTACCTCCCGACCAACTCAAGTTGGCATTTTCGAAAATATATTTACTTCCTAACCGACATAAGTTGGCATTTTTAGGAATACTTTTATTTCCCGAGGAACATATAGTTTTATTTCCTGTAGGAATACAAATTTTACTTCCCGGAGGAATACAAGTAGCTTTACTTCCCGGAGGAATACATGTAGCTTTAGTTCCCGGAGGAATACAGGTAGCTTTACTTCCCGGAGGAATATAGGTAGCTTTACTTCCCGGAGGAATATTGGTAGCTTTACTTCCCGGAGGAATATTGGTCGCTTTACTTTTCAGAGGAATATTGGTAGCTTTACTTCCCGGAGGAATACATGTAGCTTTACTTCCCGGAGGAATATTGGTAGCTTTACTTCCCGGAGGAATATTGGTAGCATTACTTCCCGGAGGAATATAGGTTTCTCGACCAACTTTAGTCGGTGTTTTCGAGAAAAAATTTGAGTAGCCTGAGCTTTGCCCGAGTTTTGCCGAGTAGTGTGTAGCACTAGTATTCTCCGAAAAACTTTCAATAAAAAGAAAGAATTCGGCAGAATATCTTCATTTTATTCATCACTGATAATACTTGCGTAGGTGCTCTGCGTTCCATGCATTCTTAAACTCCTCCCCTTCTAAAGTTGTTATTCGATAAGTTCCTGGTCGAACAACTTCTGTAACTCGGTATGGTCTATGCCAGTTTGCCTCCAGCTTATTGTGCTTTTGAATTACTTTCTTCAGCACATAGTCTCCTTCTTTCAGGTCGCACTTCTTCACTCTCTTGTTGTAGAATAAAGTTGTTCGCTGCTGGTAAGCAGCATTTCTAATGGCTGCTTCTTCTCTAACTTCCTCGAGCATGTTTAAATCCAATCTTCTCATTAAGTCGCTGATAGGGGAATTGAAATTCAGTACCCTGTGTGTTGGGAGGCCCAACTCGGCAGGTATAATAGGTTCACTTCCAAACGCCAGCATATATGGTGATTTTCCGATTGCTACTCGGGGAGTAGTTCGATAAGCCTAGAGTACTGATTGTAACTCATTGATCCAATTCTCTTTTGCATCATCCAGCCTCTTCTTCAAGCCATTTAGCAGCGTTCTGTTTGTCACTTCAATTTGTCCATTTCTTTGAGGATGGCCTGGTGCTGAGTGGACCTTCAAAATGTTTGACTGATGGCAATAGGCAGCGAACTCCTCGTTATCAAATTGTGTGCCATGGTTTGTGATAAAGGCATGAGGAAGATCATATCGACAAATGATGTTCTTCCAAAAAAATTGGTACACCTTGTTGTACGTCATGTCGATGAGAGGCTCAGCTTTAACCCATTTAGTAAAATAATCCACTGCGACGACGAGGTATTTGAACCTTCCTCTGGTCGTTGGTAGTGGCCCGACCAAATCTATTCCCCACATGGCAAATGGCCAAGGGGAAGTTATGGGTGTCAATAATTCTTGTGGAGTTCTTCGGATGGAGGAAAAACGCTGGCACTTGTCACATTTCTTGGCATAGGCTATACAATCATCTCTCATCGTCGGGTAGTAGTATCCCTGCGTCATCATCCTTTGCAAGAGTGTCCGACCTGCTACATGTGCTCCACAGACCCTTCATGGACCTCTTCAATCAATTCTTTCACCTCGGAGGGGTGTACACATCTCTGCAAACCTGCCATAATTCCTCGTCTATATAAAATACCGTTAGTTAATACATACCGAGTAGCTTTAAACTTTAATTTCTTGGCTGCGAGCTTGTCAATTGGTAATTCTCCCTCCTCAATATATGCCCTGATGGGATCCATCCAAGATGGTCCTAAATCAAGGGTGATAAAGTTCATCGTCAGATCTTCACCTATACTCCGACCAGCCAACACATCAATTGGGATTGTTCATCGTAGCTCGGTGCGAGTAGCTGATGGTAATCGAGCTAGGGCATCTGCTCTCGTAATCTCCATTCTCGATATTCTGACCAGCTAAATAGTAGCAAAGTCTGACACTAGCTCCTTTGCCTTTGCATGATATCGGATCATTAATTATCCTCTAACTGCATATACGCCTAACATTTGATTTACAATCAATTGAGAATCACTGAAGATAATAACCTGTTGTGCCTCCATAATTTTTGCCAAATTAAGACGTGCAATCATGGCCTCATACTCAGCCTCATTATTGGAAGCTTTAAATTGGAAATGTAGTTCGTTTTCCATGTCGACCTCGTTCGGAGTGCTCAAAACTATCCTCGCGCCACATCCTGTAGTGCAAGATGATCCATTTACATATAGCCTCCATATAGGTAACTCGTCTTCAAATTTTTGATCTGACAAAGTTCCGTGGTGAAATATTTTTTGCTTCCATTCATCCTCCCCTGACATTTCTTGCTCTTTGTCGATCATCTTTTCTTGCCCTTTTACCAACCAGAGTTGGTCTGAGCACGAATTTTATGATCCTGTAACATCTACTTGCTCTTTTTCCAACCGGAGTTGGTCTGAGCTATTGTTTGATGATCCTGCAACATCCACAGGTTGATCAGCGAGCAACTTTTGCTCCTCGGGGGTATCAGGATAGGTGAACTCTGCTATAAAATCTGCTACAGCCTGCCTTTTTAGTGATGATCTGGGTTCATAAACTATATCATATTCACCGAGCTCTATTGCCCAGTACATCAATCTCCCTGATTTTTCTGGTTTTATGAAGTGCTTGCCTCAATGGCATATCAGTATATACTACTATGGTATGAGCTTGGAAGTATGGCCTCATTCGCCTACTCGCCTCAACCAGCGCCAGTGCCAATTTTTCCAGCCTTGGATATCTGATCTCTGCTCCTCGGAAGGCCTTACTCGTATAATAAATTGGTTTTTGCACTCCATTCTCCACTCTGATCAACGCCGAGCTAACTGCATTCTCGGACACTGCCAGATATAAGTATAATTTTTCTCCCATCACTGGCCTGGACAACAGTGGAGGTGCTCCCAAGTATTTCTTCAAGTCTTGAAAAGACTTCTCACATTCATCATTCCGCTCAAAAGTCTTTCGGAGTGTCTTGAAGAATGGGAGACATCGATCAGTTGCTTGTGATACAAATCTGTTGAGTGCTGCAACTCATCCTGTAAGACTTTGCACCTCTTTCTTCGTCGTTGGAGATCGCAGCCCTAGCAGAGCTTTGATCTTTTCAGGATTCGCCTCAATGCCTCGTTGATTGACAATGTACCCGAGGAACATGCCTTCTCGTACTCCAAATGTGCACTTCGTCGGGTTCAGCTTCATTTGATATTTATCCAGTTGATTAAAAGTCTGACTTAAGTCAACTAGATGATCTACAGCTTTCTTGCTTTTTGTCAGCATATCGTCAACATAGACTTCCATATTGCAACTGATTTGTTCAGTAAAGACCTTGTTCATCAGCCGGTGATATGTCGCACCTGCATTTTTCAAAACAAAAGGCATAACATTATAACAATAAGTTCCCCTCGGGGTAATGAAAGAAGTACTCTCCCTGTCTTCAGGTTTCATTTTAATCTGGTTGTAACCAGAATAAGCATCCATGAAGCTCAGCAGCTCGTGTCCCAAGGTAGCATCCACCATTTGATCAATTCGGGGCAGTGGAAAGTGATCCTTTGGGCATGCTTTGTTGAGGTCGGTGAAGTCTACACACATCCTCCATTTATTGTTTTTCTTCTTTACCATTACCACATTGGCTAACCAGTCTGGATATTTAACATCTTCAATAAAATAAGCCTTCTGGAGCTTCTCGACTTCCTACTGTATAACATGATTCTTCTCGGGACTGAATACTCTTCTTTTCTGCTTCACAAGCTTGATCTCCTTATTCACATTGAGTTCGTGACATAAGAATTTGGGTTTATCCCAGGCATATCTTCATGACTCCACGCAAAAGTTTGTTTTCTGCTTCTGAGGAAAGTTATCAATTCCTGTTTTAGTGAGGCTTCCAACGACGAACCTATTTGAGTTGTTCGTTCAGGGTGCTCGTCGTCCAGAATCATGTTTTCAGTAGCTTCCACCACTTGACCCTTCACGAGTTGAGACTCATCTCTAGGATCCAATGTTTCAATTTCTGCACCTTCATCCACTTGATATGTAGTAGTCTTTCTCCTTGATTCTTCCAGTTCCTTTTGCTCGGCGGATGAATAATAGCATTCCCGGGCTACGTTCTGATCACCTTTCACAACTCCTACTCCAAAAATTATTGGAAATGTTAAGCATTGATGCACTGTAGATGGTACAACCTCGAATTTCTTCAATCCTACTCTTCCCATGATGATATTGTATGATGATTGAACATTTTTATCCATCACGAAAAAGCGTATTCTTTTTGTTCGACAAGCAGGCCATGTACCAATGAATATATCCAACTTGATCATCCCAAGTGGAAATACTTTCTCGCCAGCAAAACCGATGAGGGGTCTATGATACGGCTCCAATTGAGATAGCTTTAGATTTAAACTATAGAAGCACAAGTAGAACATGATGTCTGCCGAGTTACCATTATCGACCAGTACTCTTGAAATTATTACTTCCTTCATTCTCATCTTGATAACCAATGGGTCATCATGGGGATATAGAACACCTGCAAGGTCATTCTTTGAGAAACTAATAACTAATTTCTCTTTGTTCACCTTTCTCGGGCGATCCTCCTCAGCTAAATTTATTCGTTAAATGTAAGAGCAAGCTTGAGCCTCGCATAGGTAAGATTTTCTTTATGCAGTAAGGTCTCCTCCCCCTGCATCTCCACCTGTTATAACATTACAGTCAAATGACCCAAAGCGTATTGAAAATACCTCACGTTCTGGCTTCCTTGGTCTCTTGGTAAGATCGGGATCGTCTTCTGGTTCAACTTCATTGTTTCTTTTCTTGTTCTCCTCTGCTCGACGAGGAGATCTAGACCTCTCTCTTGTTCGGTCATTGTTCCTTCTTTCGCTTCCACGATCAACATACCTTGCCAGTTTCCTCGTCTGATGAGTGTTTCAATCTCATTCTGAAGAGCTATGCAATTTTTGGTCATATGGCCATGATCTTTATGAAACTCGCAGTACTTCGCCTTATTCCTCTTGTCAGGGTCTGCCGTTATTTTCTCTGGCCAGTTTAATTCCTCGTTGTTCTTGATTTATTCTAGAACATGGTTGATATCCTTCTTCAAAGGAGTATAATTATCATATTTCTTCATTACGTCCCATACCGACCTAGTTTTTGAATGTTTTTCATTACCATTGTTCTTATGCTCTTTCTTCTTAGCTTTATCACCTTCCCCCTCGGTTTCTTTGGCATCCATGTTCTTCTTCGTAGCCATAGCCTCCTCGGCATTCATAATCTTGGAGGCTTTTCCCATCAGATCTGACATGGTTCTAAGTGGATCTTTGGCCAAAGTGTAGTACAACTTATTGGGCAGTAGTCCACTCCTCAAAGAAGTAAACGCTGTCTTCTCCTCATAATCAATGACTTCTAGTTTCTCGTTATTAAAATGAGTTATATAATCTCGGGTGCTCTCACCAGCTTTTTGTCTAACACTTAACAAGTGTGCTACTCGTTTAACTGGCTTTTCCCCAAAGAAGAAATTCCCAAGGAATAACTCGTCCAGTTGAAGAAAAGTTGAAATCTTCCCCCGAGGAAGATTATTATACCATATTTAAGCAGATCCGGTAAGAGTTCCCGAGAATGCTCTGCATCTCATCTCATCTGGAACAGCATAGATGTCGGCTGCAGCTTGGTACTGTTCTATATGAAGGACAGGGTCAGTCTTTTCATCATATTTGGGATTCACAACAGGTGCTTTGAACTTTGATGGTGTTGGAAAATCTACAATGGCCTGGACAAAAGGTGTTCCTCGAACAAAGGTTCGTTGTAGAGGGTTCTTGGATTTAGCCATTTCCCCTAATCTATCCTCCAGCCTTTGAATAGATCCTTTCCACGCATCATTTCCTTCCTCGGGCCTATTGGTTCGAGCAACTGATCGCGTTGAGGTGGCTTCCTGGGATCTCTCTTGACGAGCAGCTTGTCGCGACTGGGCAGATCCTTCCCTTAAGTCTGATGGTCGTCGAAAACTCTTCGATGTGACTCTAGGAGGACTTTTACTCCTTCTAGGTCCTAATCGATTAAAAGGTGATACCCTGCTTAATCTTTCTAGCGCACTGGTCCTTTCTGGGGAGAGAGCGATACGTTGTTCAGTATCTGTGGATCGTACTAACGAAGTTCATCCAGGTTGATAAGAAAAATCTTCATACTCCTCATTGCGATATGAATTGGTACGCCTAGTACGTGAGGATGGTGCACGGGTATTTCTTTAAATACTCCGCAATCCTGAATGAGTTGGCGCACCACCATGGAGGGTTTGTATGAGTTGTCGCATAGTTTCTTGCATGACGGTCTGGCCCTGAGCCAGATTTGTCATTATTCCAGCCAGATCTGGAATATTTGGCGGGGCAGATGGATTTGGAGGGCTTCCAGCATTTCGATTGCTGGATTCTGGAATATCAATCATTTGTGATGAATTGTTTTTGATGAAAAATGATATTACCAGTCATTTCCCACAGACGACGCCAATCTATTGATGTAAAAAATTAGATCACACCTAATTATTCAATCACAGATAAATAAATGAGACAAAGAATTTTTTAAGTGGTTCAGCCTTATAAGAATGTCCTACGTCCACTGTTATGTTATTGCTGAGTGTTTGGGAATTCTCGATTACAAGTTCTATCAAGAAATTCCGGTCCCTTCAATGAGGATTGTACAATGTATTTATAGCCCTCAGGCTATAATGTAAAAGGGTAATACATTAAATGATGTACATATGAAAGGGTAATACATTCAATGCCCCTTAAGCGTGTGTGTCTAAATGATAAGCATTTAATGAACAATCAAACTGTTGGTTATCCTGCTATTAATGCTTTGTTCGAAGTCCAGCTCGGACCGCCTGAGTTGCTCGGACCGCCTAAGCTTCTAGGTTCTCAAGAGTTCCTCGGAGAGTTCTTACTTCTCGGAGCGTGTGAGTTCCTCGGGGAAGCAGTGTTACTCGTTGTAGTATGGTTCCTCGGAGCGTGTGAGTTCCTCGGGGAAGCAGTGTTCCTCATTGTAGTATGGTTCCTCGGAGTGTGTGAGTTCCTCAGAAGTGTTTACTGTTGCCACGTGTCTTCACTTTATTGAGCCATGTCAGCAGACTAAATTTGGTATCAACAACATATGTGATCTTTATAAACCCTATATTGATTGTTCTATTTATTTGGAGTACCCTTGTGGAGAAGAATGTTGATTCTCCATTGCTGACGATTAGAGCTCTTGCGGGATATCTTGCTGATGACAACGAACCGACACCTGCGGGTATACATGTGCCAAGATGTATTTCTCTATAATTTTAAGTATTACGAATTATAGTTAAATAAAAAAAGTTTTTTCTCCTTTTGGGGATTTTTTTCTCATATTGTGATTGCTTTGCATGCTTGGATTTATTTTATTCATCAACAAAATTCGTTGCTAGAGTTAAGATTTTGGGGAATAAAATTGGAATTTAATTTAACAAGTTTGTCTATTGATTGCTGGTGTACTCTTAAATTGGTATTAGAGCATATTACACAATTATACTGTGTAACTTTTTCCACAAATTTTTTCTGGATATCAATTTTGGTCTAAAAACTGATTTTTGAAAAAACGCAGTTTTAATGAAAAACTTGTATAATCGAGTGCCAATTTTTGACGGGTCAAATTACGAATTTTGGAAAGCCCGTATGAAATCTCACTTAAAGTACATTGATGAATGTGTTTGGGTTGTGCGTGAAAGAGGGCGGATGCCTCCCATTGTCACTGAAAATAACGTAACTACTTTAAAACCTGTGACTACATGGACTGAGGATTAATTTCAAAGAATCCCATATAGCTCACGTGGGCTTAGTACAATTTTCAAAAATGTTACCCCCGACGAGTTTCAACGCATCATGACGTGTACAACATCAAAATAAGCATTAGATGTTCTTCAACTTACCCATGAAGGAACTAATGCAGTTAAAGAATTGAAATTGAAAAATTTAACTACACAATTTGAGACAATCACCATACTTGAATCTGAGTGTTTTGATGAATTCTACGCATGCTTATCTGATATTGTATACACGAGTTTCAATTTAGGTGAACATATTCCTGATGCTTATCTAATATTGTATACATGAGTTTCACTGCCTAAGCGTTTTATCCTAAAGTCACTGTGTTAAATTCTTTAGGAAATTTGAGTAGTCTGATATTAGAATAATTAGTAGGAGACCTCCAGACTTATGAAATTGACATGTTTCCTAACACGATAAAATCAAAAGATAAAGGGGTATCATTTAAAGCCCGAGCTAGAAAGAGTGAGGGCCAACAAGAAAGAGAGGCGAGTCATCTAGGAAAAGAGAGGAAGAGTTATCTGATTCTTGACTTGGACGGCTTGGCTTTGTTTGCAAAAAAATTCAAGAAATTTCTCAAATTAAAGAAAAATGGCAATTTTAAAGAAAAAAAGAATTTTGAGAAAAATAAGTTTGAAAAGAAAAATGAAAAGGATAAAAAGTATGCTCCTAAGAAAGACGAGAGAAAATGTTATGAGTTCGATGGTGGCATTTGAGTGTCCTACTAGGTTGAGACATCAAGGAAAAGGAAAAGTTGTTATTAGTGCCTGTCGACAGTGATGTCGAGTCAGTGGATTCTGGAGATGAGTCACCACATTAATGTAACTTCTCCGCATTCATGGTTAGTCATGTGAGTACTAACAGTGTGCCTCATGATGATGAGAATGCCACTTCATAGAGACGTCTCGACAGTGGAAGAAATGTGAGTAAGGGGGAGGGTGCTACAAGTGAGAGCAAGAGTGATTTACGATGCACTTACATTGATTTATATGTTGATTCTATTAAAACTAAAAGGCATAACAAAGTGTTAGAACTTAGGATAGTTTCCTTAGAGAAATAATTGGGAGAGATGACAGAGAGAGAGAGCCCTCCATTAGCACTGCCTTGAGAGAGAGATTGTTTGTGTTGAGAGAGAGAGTTTCGAGATAGAGATTGTTTTGTGAGAGAGAGAGAGAGAGGTAGAAATATGTTTAGAGAAAGAGAAAGGGGACTTGATTAAGCAAGTGGCTAGTCTTACAAGTGATCTACAGACCTTAATGGACACTCAAAAAAACTTTAAGCCCTTATAGCTCATCTTAATCATGACCTTGAGAGAGCCAGGGAGGACAAGGTAAATATAGAGGACAGATCTAGGAAGATGCTCCTTGCCCTTTCCTTAGGTTTTGGTTAACGGTAGGGAATTATTTTTGATGGTGCCTCCACATCCCATGTCACACCGAAACCAGTTCTCGAGTTTACTACGAATCCATATAGCCATCACCAAAACACCCAGAGAAGAGTTTGGCCAAGAAAATCTAACCAAGGTCGGACAAAGACTGTATACTTTTGTAGATATTGCAAAAGAAAGGACCACCTTAGGGAGTTTTGCTATAGTTTCGGTCGGACATGACGTATATTTTCTCCACCACATGCCACTAGTGATTTTTTGAGTCTAAGAGAGAAGGTTGAGTTTCTAGTTACCACTTCTCAGAGTGTAATGGAAGAGTTCCAATGGATTTTTATGCCGTTAGCAGACACTTCTAATATAACAACTAGAGCCAATAATGATCAGGGCAAACAAAAAGTTACCTCATCTTGGGTGCCTAAACTCAACGTGAAATCCCTTGTTGTTCATGTTACTCTTAAAGAACATAATACGTATCACTGATACTTTGATAGTGGGTGCTCCGGGCACATGACATGTGACGTCTCATTTTTTACCTACCTCGAGGATCGCAAGGAAGGTAAAGTCATCTTTGGATATGGGATAAAATATAGCATAATAGGATGAGGTACAGTAGAGATACCAGGATTTCCTAAGACATAGGATGTTTTGTACATAAAAGGTTTGAAAGAAAACCTTCTCGGTATTAGCCAGCTGTGCGATACTGACTTTGCAGTAAAGTTTGACCTAAATGAGTGAAATGTTTACGATCAAGTTGGTAAAAGTCAATTGCAAGGGGTGAGGACTGAAGATAATTTTTATGGGATTGTACCGAACTCCCCATGTATCTGCAACAGTGCCACGATCACTCCTATGTATTTGTGGAATCAACATCTAGGTCATGTGAGTTTTCGATATTTGGAGAGATTAGCTAAAAAGGACCTAGTACGTGGCTTACTATCACTTGAGTCGAGGTTTGTGGACCCTATCAGTTGGGAAAGAAAGTCTGTAGACCCTATAGGAAGTTGAATTCCATAACCACTTTACGAGTGCTTGAGTTGATACACATGGATCTTATGGATTATACTCGTACTGAGAGTTTGGGTGGTAAGAGATATATCCAGATGATTTCTCTCATTACTCGATTGTAGGTTTTCTGAGAGAGAATTTTGATTTTGTAGAATTTCTTATGACCATGTGACAAGTTCTGCAAAATCAATACGAAGTCACTATTAATAGTATACATAGGGACAACGGAAAGCCTTGGTATCAAGCAAGAATTTTTGACCGTGAAGACTCCTCAAGAAAATGGGATTATTGAAAGGAAGAATTAGATGCTTCAGGAAATGGATAGATCTATGTTTCTAGGTCATAGAGATGCTAGGAGATTTTGGGCAGAGGTGGTGTCTATTTCAAACCATACAATGAATAGGGTTTAGCTTTGTTCACACACTCTTAAGACGCCCTACGAATTATGGACTGGAAAGAAGCCCAACCTTTCATATTTCTCTGTCTTTAGGAGTAAATACGACATCCTATGGGATAGAGAGCAATTAGGAAAGTTTGACTCCCGGAGCGACGAAGGGATATTTTTAGGATATTCATCGACTAGTTAAGCATATCGAGTTTTTAACCTGCGTAGGTCTAAGGTTATGGAGTCAATAAACATTACCGTGCAAGATGATGAATCGCTGGGATTTGTTGATTTTAACCTTTTGTGTGAGGATAACACACTTTCTAATGATGATCCCATTTCTCCTCCCACACCTAGATTATATCATATTCCTAATTTAGGAGACACTCATGTTTGGGTTCGCAAAAATGTCATGATCCTACTGCTATTCTAGGAGATCCCAACCTAGGGGCCAAGACTCGTCCTCAACTAGAGAACGTTATTAGCCATGTTTTCTACACGTCCAAAGTCGAGCCCATGAATTATAAGTAAGCACTCAAAGATGAACAATGGATATGCGCTATGCATGATGAGTTGCTTCAGTTTAGAAAGAATGATGTCTGGGAACTGGTCCCTTAACCTAATGAGACAACTTTGATAGGTACCAAGTGTATCTTCAAGAATAAGGTGGATGAGATTGGTAATATTATCTAAAATAAGGCTAGGTTGGTCGCTCAAGGCCACACACAGATAGAGGGTGTAGACTTTGACGAGACATTTGCTCCTATTATAAGGCTTTCGTCCGTTTGCTTACTACTCTCCATCGCATGCCATCTGCATTTTAAGTTTTATAAGATGGATGTCAAGAGTGCCTTTTTGAATGGAATCATATAGAAGGATTTTTACACGGAATAACCAAAAGAGTTTGAAGAACCTAAGCACCCTGATCACGTCTACTATCTGAGAAAAGTCTTGTATGGTTTGAAGCAAGCACCCTGTGCTTAGTACGAGAGGCTTACTTCCTATCTCTTAGCCTGTGGCTTTAAGAGAGGGGGAGTTGATATGACGTTATTTGTCAAGAGAGGTGACGATGCTATTTTGGTTGCCTAGGTCTATGAGGATGACATAGTATTTGGATCTTCGTTCTCCCAACATGCTCACCACTTTGAGGAGGAGATGAAGCGTGAGTTTGAGATGAGCATGGTTGGTGATTTTACTTTCTTGCTCGGTCTCCATGTTCGTCATCTAGAGGATGGTATGTTCATCTCCCAATCCATGTATGCTAGATACCTTGTGAAGAAATTTGGTTTAGACTCATCTAATCGTGCACGTACCCCGATGAGTACCTCAATAAAGGTTAGTAAGGACACTTCAGGTAACGACATAGAGCAAACCTTGTATCGGAGTATGATAGGTAGTCTTCTTTATTTGATTACCAGTCATCCCGACATCGCCATTAGTGTTGCAGTCTGTGCGCAATATCAGGCATCCCCGAAAGAGTCACACTTACTCTATCTTAAACGTATTATCAAATATGTGAGTGGAACTCTCTCACTTGGCATTTGGTATTCCTTTGATAATAATAAACGTTTATCCACCTATTCGGATGTCGTCGGGGATGTAGATGGATGTAGTGGCACTTATGGTGGGTGTTTCTTCTTTGGTTCTGCTCTTGTATCTTGGTTAAGCAATAAGCAAAACTCCATCTCTTTGTCCACTATAGAGGCTGAGTACATAGGCTCTGGGAGTTGTCGTACTCAACTTCTGTGGATGAAGCAGATGTTGGAGGATTATGGGATATCATAGGACACCATGACTATTTCCTATGATAACACGAGCGCGATACACATACCCCGTAATCCAGTCCAACATTCGCGCACAAAGCACATTAGGATATGCGAGAACTTTATCCGTGAGCTTGTAGAAGATAAGGTCGTATCCTTGAGGTTTATGTGTACCTAACTCCAATTAGCAAATATTTTTATGAAACCTTTAGATGCCCTTAGATTCAAGAGTCTAAGGAAGTCTTTAGGAATTTGCACAGTTGACAGAGGGGTGGTCACCAGATCTAGACTAGGATACATTTTTCATATTCATATCATATGATTCCTATCTCTAGATTGTATCATTTGCATCATTAGTTATTTTTGGTTCTTATTTTTTGGAAAAATTAAAAAATATTTTATTTTTATAAAACTCTTTTAAAAACACAAAAAGAGTTGTGTATTTTCTTTACACCTTTTATGTATGAACATTTAAGATAGCCATAGTCGTAACTTCATTCCATATTCCACGTGACTATTTCATAGTGATTTGAGATGCTACATCATTTCATCCATGTGCTTTACATTGTTTGGAGTCATTGAGATATGATTAATGATATCTTCTACATGCTTGGCTGCTTATCTCATTTGGTGCACTCGTGCACGATATTATTTGAGTATTGTACTTGTCTATTACATATTAGCTTGAGTGTTTCCATCTCAATTTTGTCTATATAACGAACCACATGCAAGAAAATTTGACAAGAAAGTAGTGCATGTAAAAACCGTTTACCGTCATGATTTAATTGCAACAAAAAATGATGAGTGAAACATGACAAAGGGCTACAAGAGTACAAAATTAACTCGTCGTGAAAGCCACCGCTTGAAAAGAGCAAAAAAACTAAAAGGCAATAAAAAGCTATATATGCCAAAAAGTGGGACAATATGACTTCTCTAAGGAGAGAATTTAGTTTCATCACCTAAAAAGAAAAGAAAAAATCATAATTATTTATGAGGGAGTTTGGATGGAAATAAATGAAGAACGGGTTTGCACGTCCGTAAAAGTCATGAAAAAGCATTATATAGTTTTGGACGTTATTGGTGTGAAAATCACTTTGAGCTTTGATTTGTTGATATGATTAAGTCAATTTCTTGTAATTCCACCATTTTTACACCTAAGGTATATGTTGAGTTCATTCGTTAGGAATATCCGAAACTCATCGTGCACATAAGTTATGGTTGTATGTATTGATTTTCCTGTCGAATTTGTTCACATCGCTATATTTTCGCTATCCCCAACTTGGTTATTTTTGTGTTCTTTCATGGTGTGATTCTTTGTTGTATATTTTGTGAGAAAAATATTAAAAAATAAAAAAGAGAAAGTTTGATTACCTTGTGACATTCTCCATTTGCATTTGCTTTATGTTCTTCATATTTTTCTATTTAGGGACATCATAAAAAGGGGGAGAACGAATAATGGGGGATAATTTTTTTTTTTCTGATTTCATAGTGATTTGCTTGAGCTTAATTTATATTTACTTTTGCTAATCTATATATTTCAAACTGTTGCACGTTAGGGTATCGTTTCTTGTCTCATGTGTGTAGGTACAAAATTGAGGATTATTTTTGCACACCCTGATGATGACAAAAAAAGATTGAAGAGTTGGATATTTTAAGATGTTGAAGTTTGTTTAAAGACATATCATTTAGTATTTCCATTTTTTGGTTTAATAGGGATATTAAATTGTATGTCATTTGAGTAGAATAATTCGAACTATTTTTATGTACGTATCGGCATATACATAGGGGAGGTTTCTAAGGACATGATCTCATAAATGTTCATTTTAGAATCTAGGAATTTTCTAAGCGTCTTAGATTACTTCTAGTATGTATGATACCGTTACATTAGGCACGTCAACACAATCATTCGTGACATCCTTGATCTGAATCTAAAGTTATCATGCTCCCACTATCTTCAACATTCAACCGCTCCCACTACTCCACTCGCAATTATGGTATAATGTTTAGTATGGACTTTTTAATGTTAACATATTTAATTGGCAATTTTTCTAAAAAAATGGGTTTATCAAAATGAGGCATTTTTAAGGAAAATGTTTTTATACCCGAACCGGTTCGCCTATTTATAAAGGACAAATCGAACATGTTCGAAATGGTGAATCACGTTTGACAGTTTACCAAACTAGTTTGCCTATTTATAAATGGCAAACCGAATCGGTTCGTCGCACCGCCTCAACTTTTTATTTTTTCTATAACTACCTACTTCAAGAGTGTATTTATTAAAGACTTAGAAAACATTTTTGAGCGACCTACTACAACAAGTCTTCAATTTTTTAAGTCCCAAATACCTTTTTGATTCACAAATTCTTTCCAAATACATATGTGAATCTTTATAAACCCTATATTGATTGTTCTAATCATCTGGAGTACTCTTGTGGAGAAGAAGGTTGATTCTACCTTGCTAAAGATTAGAGATCTTGTCGATGACAACAAACCGACACCTGCGGGTATTCTTGTGTCAAACTATATTTCTCTATAATTGTAGGTGTTTTGAATTATAGTGAAATAAAAAAAGGTTTTGCCACTTTTGGGTATTTTTCCTCATATTGTGATTTCTTTGCATTCTTGAATTTATTTTATTCGTCAATCATAATGAGTTGCAAGAGTTAGGATTTTTGGGAATAAAATTGGAATTTAATTAAATAAGTTTGTCTATTGATTGCTGGCGCACTCTTAAGAAGGTTCTACCAGTTCTATAATAATGATATAGATATAAATAAGAGTTGGAGTGTGTATAGAATCAGTGTTTAACACTACTGACAATAATAAGTTGATAATTCTATGTTTATCAGATTATACCTTTACAATGTTAGAATTTCATAATTCCATAGTGATTAGTCCATTTAAGAAAATACAGTTCCTTACCTGTTTGGTTAGCGTCATGTTTGAAGTAAGTCAAGGAATTTTAACTAATAATGCCATTCTTACTAGTTCACTAAGGGGTGTAGAGGTAATTAAGCCATTAGTGTAACGTTATCATAAACAATCCCAGTAACTTTTGGGGTAAATAACCTACTATGCTCACAATTAAAGTGACACTCACATGTATGTAGCAATAATCAGGGCTCTCAATCATCTGAGATCAATAGACCAAGTAGAAAGTTTGTAGGACAACACGTCAATCTACTTCCTAGTTAATACTGAAGCCTATAGTAAAATAGCCCAAAAGTGCAAGGGCAAACTGAATCAATATGGTATATGATCTCAGTTATTAGGTGAGAAGGGTTTAAAATTGATTCTAAAATTTAAATACTAGTGATAATTCAAATACTGATGATAGTTAAAAAATACATACTATGTATGTATAATAACGTGCACATACTCAGAGTCAATGTGGCTATCACAAAGTGATATCAAATGAATATTTCAAATACGCGAAGTATAATACTAAAAAGGGTGGACAAACCTACTTGCTAGGTAGTTGGTTGAATCGCTGTCACACTAGAATATTCAGAAGATTTGGGGCTTGATTTTCTATTATACAATGTGTGGTATAGAATTATTAGGTTTTAATCAGTCAGTTTTGTATTTAAAACTGCTTTTAATAAAAATTTCAAGGGCTTAGGTGTAATTATCTTACGACTTTAAAAGAGGGTGCTTAAGCTCATTTTTGAACTTTGGTGCTAGAGAGTTTTTGTCTTAAAATAGTTTGATGTATGTATTAGCAAAGTTTGGGGTGCAAATTCCTATGTTGGAAAAATTCCTAGGTGTTTATCTGTAATTTTAAGTAAATTTCTTTAAGAAAAAACCTTATTTTTACATAACTTGAGATAGGAATATCCAAGCATGGTCTTATCATATACCATTTTGATCTAAAAAATTAAATAAAATTTTTGTTGGGATAAATCAAATTTTTTGATTGGCCACGCGCCCTCATGCGCATGGTCAAGGTTTCTAACCAAAATCATCATCTTCAACCTCTCGATTTTGATTTTCTTGGATTTAAAACTTTGATTGAGGTTTTATTCTTCGTTGTTATACCATTTGAGATGGTAACTTCACCAACTTAACCTAATTTTTCACAAGGATTTCAAATATATAAGTTTCATGGTTCGAATCTCGATATAACTCGAGTTTCAAAACTATGTTTTCATAAAAAATTGACCTAACATTTGTGGATTTATAGAGCGTGACAGTGTCTCTTATGAATTGGGTTTGGTTTATGATATATGTTAGAGTAATTTGGTTTTGGTTTCAAAGATTTTGACGGATTGTAAGTCAAGTATATAGGTTTTGAGTTTGAAAAACACTTTTGATCAGTTAGACTTCTACATGAACATTCATGGCTTTTCACCATTACACTCAACATCCTTAGGTTACAATGAGTCTATTCATGGCTTTAAATCGGGATTTAGGTTACTATAATGGATTTCACCACTAAAGTTCAAGCTTTAATGGTGTTCCTACTATTTTTCATTATCCTGGGAATTTCTATATGTAAAAGCTTGCATACTATGAGTGTTTTAACTATATTAACTATGAAGAAAACTACTAGTATTGAAAGAATTGAAAATAAATCATAAAATGATGAGTTACCTGAATTGAGTGAAAATTCGATCTTTTGAACTGAACTGTAGGATGTGTTTATACTCCTTAGGACGTGGGGTATTTATACTACTTTGGGGGAGGATTTGATTGGAATAAAAAGGAGGTGGATTTGAACTAGTTTAGGATGAGTTTTGGTTATGGGTAAATGGGGGAACATGGGTTCGTAAGGTTTACCATGTGTTACCATGTGATTTTTGAACTCTTATGCTGATGTTGGGGGTTTGTTGACTATGGTACAAATAAAATTCACTAAGGTTTTGATTTTAGTTCTTAATCATTGATATAATTGCATTTATGTCCATAAAAGTACACTTTTATAAAGTTTAGGGGCATTTTTTTAATGTTAGGATGTTTTCGGGGTTAAAATTATAATTTCATGTTAATTGAGGTCCAAAGGTTTAATTCGATATAAGGTTGAGGTTTAGGGGTTCAATATATCTTAATTTATCTCATTTTGAAAGTTTTAGGGACTCTTTTGTAATTAACTAAAACTTCAAGGGTTGAAGTTAATAAGAAAAGTTGTAAGGTTTTAAACATAGTTCCTTTCTTCTTAGAATATTTTTTATTTTACTCATCCTATAAGGGTTTAAATTGAGGTCGTAGGTCATTTTAGAGTTTGAAATTTTCAGGTTCTTACAGATTTCAGACTCTAACACAACTAAGTAAGGAAATAACTTCTCCCCTTGAATGGGAGAATACAGTAGAATCGGAGACTCCAGGTAGGTCTTTATCTCTTAGAAGGCTTTTTCACACTCTTCACCCCAGAGAAAGGCTTTCCTCAAAATTTTAAAAAATGGCAGACACTTATTCGCTGCATGAGAGACAAAATAGTTGAATGATGTGACTCGTCCTATAAGCTCAGCGTCTGCATATCAATTAATTCCTTGATCTTTGCGCGCTTGGCCTCTATCCCCTTTGATTCACAATGAAACTTGGAAACTTCCTGGTGCCGACACCGAAAACGTACTTAGCTAGGTTCAGTTTCATCTTTAGTTTATCCATTGTGTCGAATGTGTATGTTCAAGATCAGACACATGATCCTCGACCTTCAGAATATTGGTTAGCATGTCATCCACATATAATTCCATGGTCTTCCCAATATGGTCCTCAAACATCTTATTTACCAACCTCTAATAGGTTTCCCTAGCGTTTTTTAGGCCAAACAACATTTGCTTATAATAATACATCCATAATAAAGGAAGTTTTCTCAGCGTTGACCTCATGCATAAATATCCAATTGAAACCCAAATACGCGTCCATAAAACTCATAAATCCATGTTCGAACGTAGCATCTACCATCTGATCTATTCTGGGCTAGGGGAAGTTTTCTTCGGAACAAGCTTTATTCAGCTCAGTGAAGTCGAAACATACCCTCCACTTGCCATTGGCCTTCGATACTATAAAATTATTGGACAACGAATATAGATATTGAACTTCTCGAATGAACTTATATGGTTGGATCTTCTTCACCTCATCTTGAATGACCTTATATCGATCCCTCACATAAGTTTTCTCCTTTTCTTTGCAGGATTTACTTTTTCATTGATATTCAATCGGTGACTATTCATGGCATGTCTTCATGGCTGTAAGAAAAAAATACTCTATATTATTCTTAACAACTTCACTAACTCATCCATGATTTCGACTTTCAGGGAAAAACCGACCTAAATGGTTTTTTCTGGCTCATCCTCATTGAGGACAATGGATTCTAGATTTTATTTCGGTTCACCATTTTTCATCTTTTTCTCATCCTTCGGGTTAAGAGTATCAATGCTGTATGAGGTTGTGGCTCTTTTATGATCTTACTTTTCCTCGGTCGAGGTGAAATAGCATTTGCCAGACTCCAATTGGTCACCCTATACTTCCTCTACTTCATAGGGAGTCAAGAATTTAATCATCTTGTGAACCGTGTAAAGAACGACCTCAAACTCCTTAAGGGCTATCATCCCCAAGATTATATTTTTAGTCTATTACAAAAAGCTGACATCTTGGCGAGGCATATCGTCCAAGTGGCCATGCACAAGTCCATCTCGAATACCCCCAAGGGGTGAACTATCTCTTTGCTAAAGCCCATCAGCGAGTGATGATATGGGACGAGTCTTTTCTTGTTGAGCTTCAATACTTTAAAGAAATTCCAAAAGAAAACATTGGTCGAACTTCCACCATCAATAAGGATACACGATACATCATATTCATGGACTCTCGTGTTGATCTCTAATAGGTCATCATGAGGAGCCAGTATTCCTGTAAAATTGAGCCCAAAAAACCCATGACCAGGGTACCATTTCCATCTCCTTAACCTTTCCTAGCTTGGCTTCTATCTCAATGGAATTCACTTCCATTTTCTTTGTCACTAACTTGGCCTCTACAATATGGCCTTTAAGGTCGTCCGGCTCCGCATTGCCACAGAATAATTTACTACATATCAGTTTTACATTAAAGGATATCATGTGCAACCAACCCTTTACACCTAGGATATTTACTGGGATATCGGTTTCATCTCCCTCACTATCACACTCATCAACTTTTTAATGGCCGGGGACTTTTCTCTTGCCTTGTCCTCTTTTCCGCCACTATGCTTTTTTCTAGAATCGTCTTTGGCACCACTCTTCTTTATCCACTTTTGGAGTTTTCTCTGCTTCAACAGCTACGCTGTCTCATCCTTTAAGGCAAAGAATTTATCGATTGTAAGCCCATGGTCCTAGTGAAACTCACGCAATTTTCTATTATCCCTCTTATGAGGAGGGGACTTGAGCTTTTCTAACCACCGAAGTGCTCTGTCATCCTTTATCTTCTTGAGGATCATGTCGATACTCACCATTAAAGGATTATACTTGCCAAATTTATCTTCAGTTGACCTCTTATTTCCTTCCTTATCCTATATTCGATGGGACTTTCTTAATCAGACTCGTTCACGTCTCTCTTTTAGCCTCCATGGCCTCCTTTGTGTTTATGATCCTCTCAAACCAGGCTACGAGTTTAGTCATGGTCATTAGAAGATATTTGGCTAGAACCAAAGCAATTTTCCCAGTTATAACCCTTTGATAAGGGTTGTAATAGCAATGTTCTCCTCATAATCTGCTGCCTCTATTTTTTCCTTATTGAACCGAGAATTGTAATCCCTCTGAGTCTCATTCTTTCCTCACTTCACATTCAAGAGGTGAGTTACCTTCTGCGGCATCTTTATGCCAAAGAAAGTTTTATGTATAATTTTCTGTACCAGCTACTTGAAATTTTCAATGGAGTTTTAGGCCAAGTTGTATACCACATATGGGCGGCACCTGTGAGGGTACTAAAAAATACCCTACACCTCATCTCATCAAAAGTTGGGTAGATGTCGACAATCGACTGATACATCTCTATGTGATGCACGAGATTTGAACCCTCATCATACTTTAAACTGATAATAGGAGGTTTAAACTTTTTAGGGGTAGGATAACTCAGGATCTTCACAATAAAAGGAGATCCCTCTATGTCACCTTGGTAGCTGAGGTCTCGACTTTTGAGCAGAGTTCCAATCTTGTCTTCTAACCTTTTAATGGAGCGATTCCAAGGCTTATCTTCAGCGATAATGTTATCACAACCTACTTCTAGCACAACCACAACTGGGGTCGCCTCTCGTGCCACTATCTTTCTTTGGATATTGACTTCTTTTTTCTCCTCCATATTTCGACATTGTGTGGGTCGATTATCATAACATCTACCATTTCCCCTAGATCCAACATTACCGCGAGAACGATAGGGATGATCACAGAAATCCCCTGCTAAGCTTAGATGATCGAAAGTCGACCCCTTACTGAGCCTATTAAAAGATGAAGTTCTCGATCGACCATCAAGCATCGACGGAGTGCTATTTCCTTAGTAAGTCGGGCATGGGCAAATTATATTGTCAAAAATCTCACACAACTCCCAATATTCCTCTTCATCACTTCTTAGTTGTCTGGACAGAGCGGATATGCCTAGGATCAGAAACATCCCTTCACCGTTGATGGCACTAAAATTCCTTTTGTGGGGATGAATGTGGTCCCTTGTCATCGGATCAATTATCTCTTTGGCAGCCATATTAATGAACTCCATCACTGGGTTACCTGGAGACGTTCCAAAAATTCTTTGGCTAAATTCCATGAATTCCTCCTGCATCTTCTGTTGGCTGGTCACCAAGGACCGCAACACCACTGCCACATCGCCATTTTTTACTGATGTGGTGGTTGGATGGAGCTTGAGCTAGCACCTTGAGGCAATTCAGATGCCATTTCTCCGGTGAGAGGAAGTATATATATATATATATATATATATATATATATATATATATAAACTGTAAGTAAGCATGAAACTTGAAGAACACCCATCCACATTTTTCAATAGTGGTGCAGATCCAACAATGGTGGAGTTGGACCACCACCAAAGGCAAAAGTGAGAATCTAAGATAAAACATGAACATGAAGAATATAATATCTTCCCATAGATGGAACCAAAATGATGATGCTACCAATCACCACTCAAATGCATACATAACTCAAGCTTAAGCTAAGTCAACAATGGAGATAATACTCATCGAAATGTAAGTACGTAAGGACGAGATGAGAGAAGTAGAGAACACATAGATGTAAGTGGTTCAACCTTATCCTACTCCACTGTGTAAGGTGAGGGTGTGTTTTGTATTACTAAAAGGTACTAAAAGTCCATGGTACATACATTCAAGCTTTCACTCTCCTGATTATAATTGTGTAGAGTTTCTGCTAGGGTTATAATTATTTGATGCCTTTTGATGACGATAAAGTGAGTTTATATATGCTTGGGTGTGATGAAGATAAAGTGGGTTTATATATTCTTGGGGGTTCACAGTGCACCCCCCAAACATGTTCCCAATGTGCATGAGATGAGGCAACTAATGGGAGAATGCTAATTTTTCCCTACACAAGTATGACATGACAATGAAATACTCCCTCATGTGGTCTAAAGATCCATTATAATGGTATGTCCATGTGGGATGATGATGCACAAATCCCGTGTTCCATATGAGATATTAAGCTCGACTCTGAAGGCTCGAGCCGAGTCAAGATTGAAGGATGGTCTCCGAAGGGACGATCATGAAGGCTGCATAATATCATCTTAGGATGATAAATAAGGTCTCAGCCTCTCTCCATGGTATGAGGTAGACACATGAGTGGGCCAAGACGTCAGAGATAACTTGGATTGGAGAACTAACCTTATTGAGTTACTTTGCATGCTGTGAACATTATTTTGGAGTCCGAGGCTGTTAGAGGTGGTCGTACTCTATGTCGGTTCATGAGTAGATTAGTTTGATGGATGCTGAATAGGGGTCACTAAACTGGGACAAGATAAGACCAGACTTATGCATATCTCGCCAAGCACTACACCAAAACAGTCAAATTGGCACCCTTTAAGCGGCTAGCCTATTCATGGTCATTGACCGTGATAAATTTTTTTTGTCACGGTCATTTACCGTGATAAGGCCGTGACAGATGCTTGTCACGGTCAATGACCGTGACAAGTTCAGTTGTCACGGACTTGTCACGATCATTGACCGTGACAATCCTATAAAGTTGTCACGGTCAATGATCATGATATGTCCGTAACAATTCTGTCAGTAAAAAAACTCCTCTTCTTTTTTTCCCACCGTTTTTATTCCCTTCATTTATCTCTCTCTATCCCTCTCTCTAGTGATTGCTCCTCTCTCTACAACTTTGGTATATTTTATATCTCTATTTCTCCTCCATTTATGTATATGTGTATGTATATGTGCGTGTGTGTATATATGTGTATGTAAATGTGCGTGTGTGCATGTGGTCTATATATGCATGTGTGTGTTTGGGGGGGGAGGGGGCAGGGCTGGGGGAGGGGAGGGGGCGTATATGCGTGTGTGTGTGGATATGTGTGTGTTTGTGTGTGTATAAATATGTGTGTGTGTGTGTGTGTGTGTATGTGCGTGTGTGTTTATATGTGCGAGTGTATACATGTGTGTGTGCGTGTGGTGGGCAGCGGCAGCGGGGGAGAGGGTAGGGCAGGGGGTGGGGATGGGCGGGGTGAGGGGAAAGGGGTGTGGTCCTGTGTGTGTATATGTGCGTGTGTTTTTTTTAATTAATTTTTTATTGGTTTATTAGATATTTCCCCTCATATTGTAGTGCCCCTTGTAAAAGAATTGATTGATTTAATATTGATTGGTTGTTAATTTTTTTTATAAATTAATAATAAGTCCCCCTTTCTTATGCAAGTAAGATTTCCCCTCATTGTAAATTAGTAAATTAATAATTGTATACTTTAATTGTTAGTTTAATTGATGAAAAGAATTAATTGTGTAGATGAATTATAAGGAGTACAAGATACACATTTGTTGTTGCCATTGCGGTTGGATTATAGTGGATCAATGTTGGGTTGGTTAATTTTAAAAGTGGCATGACCACTAGCTTATTATCCATATGGGGATGGGATTTTTCAACTTTTTTTGAAAATTACTTTGTATAATGAACAATATATATATAGTATGATAATTAAATGAAACATACTTGAAATTACGTATAGTGCGCATGGATACTAGCCTTTTAGTTCTTATGCGTACGCATTCAATAGCCCTTAGACCCATTCGAGAGTCGTTACCCCTGTAATGAGATCTCTCGAATTGTCCCGTTTGGACAGTTTGGGACTGCATAATTTCTATATAATAATATTCTTAATGGCTTAAAGTTGTTACTTTTGGGAGGAAGTTATGCATTCATATCCAAATGTTCTCTGGTTACATACTTGATTGACAAGTGTGACTGCTATTTCAATTGATCATTTGAAATAACACTGACACTTGCCAATCTACGTCGTATACTTGGAGAACTACGGGGATATGCTGCCGAATGTTTCTCAAATCATAACAATGTGCATGAGCTGTTAAGTATATTACAGAAAAATGCGGTCTTGAATGGGATAGGACCACTCACCCTTTATATGAGATAAAGGAAATAGAAATTTCTATTATAAATTGAATTTGAATTTGAAATTTAAAAATCAAATATTAATAAGACATAATTAAATGAAACATACTATAAATCTAAGTTTTATTTATACTAATTCATGAATATACGCTTCTTACCTTTAATAGGTGATTAGTTGTGGTAGCTATGATGGGATATCCTAAATACAAAGAGTGGATGGGTGAGACAAATAGAACGGGGGATGTGTTTTGCAAAGGTGCTAATGAATTTGTGAAATACGCAAAGAGATGTCATAATGATGAAGAGTTTCCATGTCCGTGTGCTAGGTGTAAGAATGGTAAGGTGTTTGAGTGGAAAATAGTTGAACTACATTTGTTAAGATTGGGTATGCAAGATAGTTATCGATTTTGGAGTTTGCACGGTGAATTGAAAGTTCCTTTTGTCCCCAAACAACCTTCACAACAACCTTCAACAAGTAGGATAGATGTAGAAGGGGATGACGTAGCTCATAATATGTTAGATGATTTAGTTGATGATGCGTACAGAGTTTATGAAGTAGAGGATAATGAGGTTACTGATGATGTACAAGGTTCAAGTGCTTGTGAAGATATCACGATAAACCTTGACGATGACTACCAAAGTCTAAAATTTAAGGTGACCCAACCATTATACTCCGGCTGCGAGAAAGATCAAACAAATTTACATGCCATGGCTGGTTTGCACAATTTGAAGATGCAGTACGGTTTGTCTGGTAATAGCGTGACAAAAATTATGAAATGGGTGAAGGGCTTACTACCCAAGGAGAATAAGCTTTCAAATATCTATCCTGTTATGCAGAAAATTTTGAAAGGTTTGGCAATGAAGTATAAATCGATTCAAGCTTGTGTGTATGATTGCATACTATACCAAAAAGAGTATAAAAATCTCGATCGTTGTCCGATGTGCGATGAACATAGATATGTCTAATCTACTAGTAACGAAGGCACAAGCTCAAAAGTGACTCAAAAAGTGTTGAAATATTTTCCTGTTGGGCCTAGATTAAATCAATTTTTCACAGTATCGTGGATAGCAGAGGCAATGACTTGGCATTCTAGGGAATAAGTAGGGGGTAATCTCATGCATCATCCTATTGATTCTACAGCTTGGAGGAGGAGGAATTATGAGTATCCCGATTTTTCTCGAGAACAGCGTAACATTCGTTTGGCTATATCAATAGATGGTTTCAATCCATTTGGAAATCTAAGCACCAATCAGTGTTTATGGCCAGTGATCCTAGCCCCACTCAACATCCCTCCTTCACAGTGTATGAGATCTGAATTTTCGATGATGTCTTTGTTGATACTTGGGCCAAAGGCGAGAAGTGATGACATTGACGTGTATCTGGATCCTTTTGTAGAAGAATTCAATAAGTTGTGGGAAGAGGGTGTGGAATCATTTGACTCTTATGAAAAATAAGATTTTATGCTGAAAGCTATGTTGATGTGGGAAATTCATGATTTTCTAGCTTATGGGACATTATCTGGTTGTGTAGTACATGGTTATTTGGGGTGTCCTATTTGTGGAGAGGAAACTGAATGTCTTCTTATATCCTTTAGCTCAAAAAATGTATACCATTTCCACAGGAGGTTTTTACCCCCAACTCATAGTTTTAGATTTGAGAAAGGTTTCAATTTTTTATTGGGCGGGGTTGAACATATGCTACCGTCGAGATAACTTTCAGGTTCAGAAATTAAAAGTAAATCTTCTAAATGTGGCCCTAATATGCTAGGTAAGTGTAGAAATCCCATTCTGTTACCCCCTAACTCTCCTTAGGTCACTAGTACCTCCCTTCACCACCACAAACCCAGGTCATGTCCCGAGTACTGACCTAGAAGCCACCGGGCACTCCCGGCTCAGTTTGACCAAAAGGTCAAACTCTTCATCTCGACCGAGGCTAAATGAATCTTTGAAGGGAGCTGAATACCCTTTCCAACGGTCCATTCCGTGCGTGATTCCGACTTACCATGGGGACGAACAATCCTTTTGCGTTCGAAACCTGACCCCGAGGCCACCAGGCGCTCCCGGGCTCTGTTTGACCTAAGTCAACTCTTCAGCTCAATTGAGGCTAAAATAATCTTCAAAGGGAACTCAATACCCTTTCCAACGTTCCATCCCGTGCACGATTCTGACTTACCATGCGGATGAACGATCCGTTTGACTCCAAGAGGTCATCGAATGCTTCCAGGACTCGGTTGACCAAAGTTAACCCCCAAACCGGGTCAAACTCATTGGAATATAGAATTATATCTCCTAACCTTTCCAACGGTCCACCCCGTGCGCAATTTGGACTTAGCATGCCGACGAACGATCCGTTTGCGTCCGAACGATTCCCCGTCCAATGGACCGACAAACGCTTCTGAGCCATAATTGACCCAAAGTCAACTCCCAAATCTAGGAGCGGTCCAAAGGACTTTCGAAGGTCTCTGAATTAAATTTCCAAGGGTCTGCCCTGTGCATGATTCTGACCAACGGTTTGCCCCCGGTAGCCAATTTCCCGAAAAGACCTGAAACACATTACCAAATGGAAGGTTCCAGACCCTGCCTATCGGCAGGTGCCGATAGGCAGGATCAGATCAATGCCGATCGGTAGTGACCTGAGCCTATAAAAGGAGTCCTTCACCTCATTTGCAAGAAGAGCCCAGATTTGATAAAATTCACTCTCAACGAATCCCAAAAACCGCTCTCGAGGGCAGCGTGATTTCCACTTCCAAATCCCTTTTTTACTTCCACTTTCCATCATCCTTTTCATCAAACTTGGCGAATTATCCACTCTCCATCATCATCCAAGTGCAAGGGTTGCTATCCAACATTCAAAATCAAGCTCAAGATCTTCAAGAAGGTCCAACTTTCTGAAACTCTCTCTTAAATTCTCTTAAATTCTCAATAACTTGTTTTATTACTTATCACTCTTATTATCTCATCTCACACATCCTAATATACTTTTTATTTAGTATTATTGCACATCTCTTATTTTCATAATAAATAAAACCCAAAAAAACAAGAAAAAGAGGGTTTGGTCATAAATTCCAAATAGGAATTCTCATACTTTCCTCACACTTTTCTCACAACTAAAATACTTTTTCTACACACACACACACACACACACACCCACAAATAAGAGATCCCCCATTTGGATTTATGGGATAAACCCCACCCCTCATTTTGTATGCGAACTACGTGGACTTTGATGCCTTTATAGGCTACATAGGCGTCTCGGGGTAAAACCCGAGACTCGAGTCCTTTTCTCGCTTTTTCTCTTATTTTCCTATCTTGTCTAAAGCTAATTTTATTTTATTATATATACTTGTAACGTATTACTCCATATGCATTATCGTTCCATTATAACGACCAACGTAGGGGTAATCGCATAAATCTTATTTTTCTAATACTATTCTTATGTCTTCCTACGGGTGACTCACTTTATCTTTTCCATGATACAAGTCGAGGATTCGTACCTCCATTATATATATACACATGCACACATATCACGGGGGGAAATATAAAGGAAAATAACAAATATCCATGAGAGATGGAAAGGGCGGAATGGGTGCTTAACACCTTCCCATTTCGTAACTAAGCCTCCGAACCCTTCTCGAATCATTTTGGTTTCGCATGCACCAGTATGTCTTTGGATGCTATCCTTCGGGATGGCTTCCCCTTTTTTCTTTTATCTGTTTTGAGTAAAATAGACTGGCAACTCTGAATCTCTCTACATTTTTACACCTCATCTCAAATGACGCCGGCCGAAGCTCTCCCGAGAGGGATGCGCGGGACCCGAAGGATCCTCTCCCTTCATGCGCCAGCCCGCGCGGCGAGGATCGGGGATGGCCATAGTGGCGACTTCGCTGGGGATTTCTATTTGTTTTGAGGGGTTGGCTCTATTTACATGGATGTTATATTTGTTTATATTTTCCCTATATCTGCATGTTCCCCTTTTTCATGTGTATCCCATGCTTATGCTTATGTTCACACACTTGAAGAAAATTATCCATGAACACTTCACACCACGTGCACCTAGGATCACATATATCCGCATGTTGCACGCATTACCTATCCATACTTGGTGTACCTTTGGTATTCTTACTTTGCTCCATGTTTGGCATAATCAAGAAAGGAATTCTCATCATAAGATACTAATGAGAGAATCATGCATGATTCACACGACATCACCAAAGAGCATTGTTATTGACTAAATTTTACCCAGTAACTGGAGGGTCACTTCGTGATGGGCGCTGGTCCGGCAGGTCGCAGTTAGCCTAAGCAATATGACTCTCACCTTCCATTGACCTAGTACCTTCGACGTATATGGAACAATTACCCCGCATCGTACCGCTTGATCGAAGTCATGACGGGAGGTATATCGCAGGGAATTCATTCATGTACGCTAAGTATATCAAATTCGCTCTCACATGTACCATCCCCACGAGGTATATGGTAAGGCAATTCACGTACATTCAGGTACATCAAATGGCTTGTCCACACATACCGATTTCCTGCAAGAGCAAGACGTATATCATGGAAGTCACGCCAAAGGGGGGAACCCATGTCGATTCACCCAACCAACTGCATACCCGCATATAGGTGTCAAACCTAGGATACGCACTTTAGATTATCGGTTTCAACCCGAAACTCTGCCAAAATTCTGGGTCGATCTGTCACCCGAATTTTTGCACATTTTTAAAATGGGACCCTGTCCATGAACCTGGTTACAAGTCCAACCGTAGCTTTGCATGTATTAAAAACCCCACTTTTTCAGGCTCGGGTCCCGTCCGACATTGCATTAAGGAGAATTAAATACAAGTGAGAATATAATAATCATAATAATCATGCTGAGTTCCGTCTCCAAAAACATTTCTCCCTTCTTTATCAAAAATCCAAAAACATTTCTCCCTTATTTATCAAAAATCCAAAAACATTTATCCCTTATTTATCAAAAATCCAAAAACATTTCTCCTTTCTTTATAAAAAAAAATAAAGAAAAATAGTTTCTTCCCTTTTTCTAAAAAATAAATCCCATTCTACGCCTTGTCAGGTCGATTGCAAGCCCTTGGCCTGGCTCCCTATTGGCTTCGGTCTTTAGTCAAATCACCCTGGAGTTTCATACATTCCTCTACTACTTCTTTCGAGTCCGAAATCCATTCACTTTCCATGGAGAATACAGATCAAGTACCAGTCATACAACCAGATCTGACGACAGTCCTAGTTCAGCTCGTGTCCAAGATTGACAACCTCCAAACCGAGGTCCGAGAGATGCAACGAAACCAGGTTCCAATTCCTCAAGAGCCCGAGGCCCTATTCCCTCGTGCTATGGGTCCACCCTAGCCTATTTGGGTTCTAGAAGAATATCATCATGCTCCACGTGTCTCTCATGTTAATGGGATGCCGCCTGCCCAGCTTCCAATGCTAAACATTGCCCAGCCTATGGCTAACCTACTTGTGGTGATTGACCCAAAGGAGGAGGAGTTGAATAAAGTCAAATAGGATCTCAAGATTCTCATCAAGAAGTTTGACCAAGTCAGTATATCTAGGAATTAGATGGACTACACCGACATGTCTCCTTATCCTAAAGTGAGATTGCCCGAGAAGTTTAAGATGCCAAATATCGAGAAGTTTGGAGGGAGTGGACCCCCGATTGTTCATCTTCACAGTTATCACCGTTACTTGACTCTACTAGGGGTTCTGAAGAAGTGATGGCCCCATTGTTTCAGCAAACTTTGAAGGATAGTGCCCTCCGATGGTTTTTATCTCTTGAGGAGTTTAGAATCCGTAGCTGGGAGGATGTAGCCCGAGAATTCATGTCGCAATATAAATACAATGAAGAGATTGAGGTCACTCGTCGTGATTTAGAGCTACTCAAGCAGAGTCCAGGAGAATCAGTTAGTAACCTCATAACCCGGTAGAGGGAGCAAGCAGCTACCATGACCAATCGGCCATCCGAGGAAGAACAGGTCAACATAGTAAAGAAGAACTTCTTACCCCATGTCCGAACGATGATGGGAGGACAATACTATCCTCACTTTCGATCTCTCAGAGAGGCTAGAGTAGAAATCGAGGAAAGCCTCGTTAGAACAGAGGTTGAACCAAAGAAGGTGTCCGGATAGTTCACCCCTAGAAAGTATGACAAGCCTGACAGTGCTATAGTCTCAACCATCAGCAACATCTCTCAAACAATCACATCATGGGCACCAGAATGCCGCCCTACCCCCATCCGAAGGGAATACACTGAGCTCCATGCTCCTCTCTCCAAAGTTTACCAAGCCCTGTTAGGTCGAAACCTCATCAAACCCTTGGATCCCTATCCATTGCCAAATCCACTCCCAAGAAACTTCAAGGTCGATGCTCATTGTGCCTTTCACCAAACTACCGGCCATACCACCGACTAATGCTTTCACCTTCGAAACATAATCCAAGATCTCATTGACTGGGGTACCATCGCCCCACCAGCCAATCCTAAGACAAGCACTACTCATAATCCACTTTTGAATCATACCAATGCCATCTTCTTAGAAGAAAACCCAAATTTTGATCCCTCAAATCAAATCACACCCATATACTCTCCTAAAACTCCTCAAATTTGCCCATATTTCCTCCTACACCCTACTAGCCTAGCTGATTAGGCCCTGTCACTCCTTACCAGAGCATGCATCGCTGTTCATACCCGTTCTGAAAATGGAAATATGGAATTGTCAGAGGTGTTAAACCAATTCTTAGAGTTCGGGCTGAAATTGCCCTCACAGATGGTCATCGATTGCCAGAGGTTCAGCACACTATTCTTGGAAGCACAAAAGTGGGACCGAGATTCAGATAGATGGGTGGTACCAATCGACGAAGTCAACCTAGATGATGTTGTCCAGACTATAGCAGTATTATTCGGGCAAAGCAACAACATTTGCAGTATCATTGGGTTACTTGACGCTTTGAAGCTACAAGGGCGTTTAGTGCCTTCAATCACACATATCCCCACAGAATGGGAGGACATGTATGAAGAAGCCGTTGAATTTGTGGAATGCATTGACTTTACATGGAAATACAAAATTTTTGCCACCGGATGGGGGGAAGAATTAGAAGATTCAAGGGAAGAACAAGATTCAGAAAGAACTGGCCCAGTAGCCGACATATGTGGGATGATATTATTTGAAGAGCTCCTCGGAGAAATAAACAGGGTGTCAAAATAACCTGATATTGACGAGGAAATGGGATTCATGTTCTTTCCTTCTTCAGTAAATAACATGACTAGATCAGGGAGACATTAACAGGTTCCAAGCTCACTACCAGCAAATGACAAAGGGAATGGCGTTGAAAACCTTCCTATGCTAGAGATGACCATTGAGGAGAGAAAGATCCTCGATCAACTGAAGAAAAATCAAGCTAACATCACTCTATGGGGACTTTACATGTCTTCCCGCTATACAGAAATGCTTTAATCAAATTGCTCACTGGACCCACACTTCCTCCCTCGACCTCACCAGAAGAAGCGATAAATCTGGTTGGATACTTGACCTCTATCCGAATGCTATCATTTTCTGAAGAAGAAATCTCCAAAATTGGGCCAAATCACAATCATGAACTCAACATCTCCGTCAAAGTTACGAGGAAGGCCATGCCACTCTCCCTTATCGATAACGGATCCGCCTTGAATGTTTACCCTCTTAGAACCTTCAATTGTTTAGGCCTGAAAGAAAGCGACCTCACTCCAACCTCCGCCGATGTACGTGCCTACGATAATACCCGTTGTGAGGTGATGGGATCCATAAAACTTGTAATAGGGGTTGGACCTATAAACCCTATCGTTGAATTCCAAGTCATAGACATCCCATCTTGTTTCAACATGTTGCTCGGACGACCCTGGCTCCACAATATCAAGGGTGTGTCTTCCTCATTCCATCATAAATTGAAGTTCTTCGCCGACGGGCGAGTCATCACCATTTTGGGAGACAACAAAAATGTCAAGGGTGCAAGCACCAGCAGTCCAATCCTTGATATACAACACGGGTCATATGATATGCTCCTATAAGGATTCTGAGTTGAGCCACTCCTCCTCTCGACAAGGGACGGTTTCAAAGAAAGGGTTTATCCAGAATATGACCCTCATGGAAATGTCAATGTGATTCATATGTTCAGAAACATGCATTTCATGTCCGGACTGGGACTAGGGCAAAGGCAGCAAGGGATACTCGAGCCCAGCAAACTGAAGAAAGCTTTCCCTCCTTGTGGTTTGGGGTATAAACCATCAGAACAAGAGCTCAGAATGATCCACCAGTCTCGACCAAAGATAAGATTAGACTACATCCCGACTATCTCAGGAGACTCCTTGAATGGACGATTCATCAAAGAAGGCGAAGATTTCCCCTTTTACGATTTTCCAGAACCATGTACGACCACACAGACAAGAAAATGAAGCCTGGAATGGAGATCTTTTTCCAAGATAGCTACCCATGGGCCGAAAGTTTCCAACACCGCGTACAACCGCTCATCAAAGATAGCAAAGAGACTGAGGAAAGCGATTTCGAAGATTCCGTCAACTTACAGAGACTGGGGTTAACCCTCTACATGGTTCATTCAGGCACTACATCAATGGATCCATCCCATCTGATTAAAGCTGCAGATACACCCCTCCTCAACTGGCATGCTACGCCAAATCTACCTCTTGAAATCTCCCCTAACCCAAATGTTCACCCTATTTCTTCTTCTGTTGTCTATCCTTGTTCAAATTTAATCGAGACCTCTTTTGATAAAGATCTCAATGTTGTTTTTCATATCAATGAAAAAAATGAAGATTTTGAGTATCTTGATGTGCCTTACATTAACTGTTTGGATTCTAATAAAAATTTTGATGATGATGATTTTGCAAATGAACAATTCTTAACTGATCTAAATAAGGTTAATAATAAATGACATAATCACGTTCAAGTTAATAAAGAAGAGACTATTGTTATTAATCTCGGTTCTAGTAGCCAACTGCGCGAGATTAGGATAGGGGCCACCCTTGACAAGCATGAGCGTGCACAACTCAAAGAATTGCCGAAGGACTTCGTGAATGTCTTCGCATGGTCCTATGATGATATGCCCGGCATTGATCCTGAAATAGCTCAGCACGATATTCCCACTCTCCTAGATTATAAGCCGGTTAAACAAAAATTGAGAAAAATCCACATCGAATGGTCGCTTAAGGTTAAAGAATAGGTGGTCAAACAGTTAAACGTGGGCTTTATTCGGGTGATCGAATATCCCACGTGGCTAGCCAATATAGTACGTGTACCGAAATCAGGGGGGAAGGGTCGAATGTGTGTAGACTATCGAGATTTACACAAATCTTCTCCAAAGGATGATTATCCGCTACCCAATATCGACATGATCGTGGACAACACAGCTAGTCACGCTCTCAAGTCATTCATTGACGGGTGTGCTGGATACAACCAAATCAAGATGCACCCTTACCACCAAGATAAAACCGCATTCATCACCCTATGGGGAACCTTTTGGTACACCGTTATGCCATTTGGTCTCAAGAATGCTGGGGCTACCTACGAAAGGGCTGCCATAACCATCCTACATGATCTGATTCACAAAGAAGTCGAGGTTTATGTGGATGATATGATTATCAAGTCCAAAACTAGAGAAGGTCATGTTCCCGATCTCTGGAAATTCTTCGAACGACTGCGACGGTATCAGATGCGACTTAATCCACAGAAGTGTGTCTTCGGCATTACAAAGGGAAAACTCTTGGGATTCATGGTCAGCAAAAAGGGGACAGAAGCAGATCCTACAAAGCTGAAGACCATACTTAAGATGCCACCACCCCGAATAGAGAAAGAATTCTGAGGTTTTCTTGGAAAATTACAATATATCAGCCGGTTCATAAGCCAGCTAACCTCCATCTGTGAACTGATCTTCAAGATCCTTCGAAAGGATTCAACCAAGGTTTAGAGCGAGGCCTACCAAGAAGATTTTGATCGAATCAAATAATATATGACCCAACCTCCCTTGCTCATGCCACCACAACCTGGTCTCCCTTTGCTCCTATACCTAACCATAACTGACACTGCCGCTGGGGCTTTACTGGCCCAATACCTTAAGGACTCCCGTAAAGAAAGAGATATCTATTACGCCAGTCACAAATTGGTCGGGTACAAGGTCAACTACACTGCTTTGGAGAAGGCGTACATCGCACTTGTTTGGGTTACCCAAAAGTTACGACACTATATGCTCGCCTTCCCCATCAAACTTGTATCCCTAATGGACCTCATCAAATACCTGCTTGAGAAACACTCCTTATCCAGTCGAATGGCTTGATGGTTAATGCTCCTAACCGAGTTCGATATCGTGTACATCACACAGAAAGCTGTTAAAGGAAGAGCCATCTCTGACTACCTCGCCGATTACCCTGTAGAAGAAGAAAATGTATGGATCTCCGAATTCCCAAATGAAAATATCCTCTGCACCGCTCAAGACCACCTTCGATGGAAAATGTTCATTAATGGCGCTGCCAACAAAAAGGGATTTGGCATTGGGAAACTTCTGATCGCCCCAGATGACTCCCACACTCCCATCGCCATTAAATTGGATTTCCCTTCTACCAACAACATGACGGAATACGAGGCATGCATAGTAGGCCTCAAAGTTGCTCTCAAGAAAGGTATTCAATACCTTGACGTCTACGGGGATACTTCCCTTATCATCGGTCAAGTGCTCAGAAAATGGAAAGTCGAGGATGAAAAACTCCAACCCTTTCATGCCCAATTAGAAGAGTTATCCTCCTGATTACAAGATATCACCTTCCATTACCTACCCCGAGCAAAGAATAACCTAGTCGATGCTCTCTCTACCTTGGCCTCCATGGTCGACATGCCCGAGGGAATAACAATGACCCCCTTCCTACTTCAAAAGCAAGATAAACTGACCCATTGCTACCATATTGAGCTTGTCTCCATCAAAAATCCCGAACTAGCCGATTGCTGGTACTATGATATGTGGTGCCTCCTCAAACATGGTACGTATCCCGAGGGTTCCAACAAGAAAGACCGAATAACTGTCCAAAGACTGGCCGCCCAGTACATCATCTGTCATAAAGCTCTACTCGAGAGGAACTCCGATGGAACTCATCTACACTATATTACAGGGGATGAGATTGAGAAGATAATGCAAAAAATCCACAGCGGGGAATGCAAGCCCCACATGAATTGTCATATGCTTGCCAAGAAAATCATCCGATAAGGATACTACTGGACCACCATGACCCAGGACTGCACCGCCTATGTCCGGATATGCCTCAAATGCCAACAATTCTCCAATCTTCAGCACCTACCTCCGCGAGAATTATACAACACGACCTCTCCCTGACCGTTCTCCACCTGGGGTGTTGACATCATAGGGAGGGTTACACCAAAGGCTTCAAATGGACATGAGTTCATCCTAGTCGCCATTGATTACTTCAGCAAATGGGTCTAAGTTGAGTCATACGTAGTATTGAATGCCAGGAAAGTGGCTAAATTCCTCAAGAAGAATATCATCTGCCGATATGGGGTCCCGCACAAGCTAGTGTCAGATAACGGGTTGCATTTCGAAGCAGAAGTCACAAAAGTAGTCAACGAGTACGGGATTCAGAGACACAAATCTTCTCCCTACTGACCTCAGACTAATGGTGTAGTTGAAGCCGCCAATAAAAAACTCAAAGCTATCATCAGCAAGATAATCGAAAGTTGTAGGGATTAGGCCGACCAAATCCCGTACGCCCTCTGGGGCTATCGAACCTTAATCCAAACCTCTACTGGGGCTACCCCTTACTCCCTGATCTACGGTATGGAAGCAGTCCTACCTGTGGAGCTGGAAGTACCCTCGCTACGCGTCATGCTCGAAAACAAAGTTAGCGAAGAAGACTGGTTCCAAATCTGTCTTGATGAGCTAGCCCTACTAGATGAAAGAAGATTAAAATCTCTTTACTATATACAGGGGTACCATCGCCGAATAGCGCGATCATTAAATAAGAGAGTCAAGGAACGCGGTGTCCGGGAGGGGGATTTAGCCCTCACAGAGATAATAGAACCCATCTAGGAGCCCAGAGGCAAATTCAAGCCTAATTGGATCGGCCCCTACATTGTGAAGAAAATATGATCCGATGGTGCCGCCATGCTGACTGACCTAGACGGGGAAGAGATGGCTCGTCCAATCAATCTGGACCGTCTCAAGAAATTCTACCCCTAGTCCGAAATCTCGGCGTGCTACGACTCTTTTCATCCCCCTTCTATTCTTAAAAGAAAGTCTTCATTTCCCTCTACCTAGAACTACGTGGGCCTGATCCTCTGCAAAAATTATTTTCAAACAGATAAAAAATTTTTCAAAGAACCCAGAGGTACGTAGGAAGCTCACATGAGTGAGGCCCTTTCTTTTTCACAAAATACCTTTCTTTTCTTACCTCTGAGAACGGCGGTTCATTCTAAAGAATACTTGAACAAAAGGATTATGTATCTCTTAGTGGTTAGTATAGATAATTCAAAATACAAAACTCATCGAAACGCGCAGCTAGATGATAAAAAACTTACTTATTTCATTAATAAGAAATTACAGTAAGAATTACATGAGAAAAGAAATGGATAGCTCCCTTCCCCCTACTACCATAAAAGCCAAATAAAAATCCCCACATCTATCACACAAATAAACTCCCTAGGAGTCCCACCCACAGCTACCCGAGGAGCCTGCACCCTCATCATCTACATCCTGAGGTACCCAAGTTTCCCCTGCTGGAATAGAGTTTCGTCAACACTCCATGGACCGATAAGCACGAACCATCTTCGAAAAGACCACAACACCCCCTTCCATGGTGTTAGATAAAATAAACCATCTTTGTCCAGTCTCCACTGCCAACATCTTGCTGACTACTTTCCTCCACAATCACTTCATATAATCTTTGGGGACATGCCAAACTTTCCCAACAGACTGGGAGGGACGGGTCGACGGACGCTGATTTTCCCACAAAGATCCAAGCAACAGACGCAGGCGCTCAGTCAAATCTTCTACTGGAAAGAAATTTCAGGTCCGAGGTGGCACGACCTGTGCCCAGCCAAATTGGCGCAGAAGCCGCCAAGGGAAGTAAAAGGAGGTATGCCTGAGACCAACCAGCCGCACATATGAATACTCTCCTAGCTCCAGAACAGGCTGCAATTTCCCCCACCAAGGCACTGACCAATACAGACCACGAGCCCCATGCTCCACAAGACAATGCTCCCAGTTCTCAACATACAGACCAACACTGATGAAGTAGCATGAAAAGAAGTTGTGTACGACCGACAAGGGATATTCTGGAGGGGTCGCCAAGCGGAATCTTTCGGACAACCACATGAACAGCATCACGGGGCTACCCCTCAAAAAGTCAGAATGACTTTCTCTCCAGGCATACAAGTCATTCAGGGTCTCCATCAGTATCACCGCCGCAGGATTGCGATGATAAGTCATCCATGAAGTAATGGCTGCAAGTTGCGGGTCCACCTGTAGTTCTCCAGTCACCAGCAATAATTTTGAAACCAAACCCAGAACAACGGCTCCAGCATAACCAGCATCACCTACTTCCCACAAATGCACAGACTGCAGCACCGTCGGGAGGGAGATCATTCCTCCAACAACGAATGGTCTGGCCGCCGAAGGCGAAATATGAAGAAGTCCAGTCAACAAACCCCTGGGAAAATGGGAAAATTTGGGCAAAGATGCAGCAACACTAGGATTTACACCCAGCATGGCAGAAAACACCTCGTAGGTAGGAAAAACTTGATCCAACCCAAAGCGGAATACGTGGTCTTCGGGGTACCAAAATTGCAACCCGCCACAAGCACATTCCACTCAAGAGGCCGATTGCGCCACAGGGAGACTCGACGCATGTTCAAGGCATCATAGTCGACATTATAAGAGCACATTACTTCCAAGGCTTAGAGGTAATTGGCAAACTCAATGCCACTAGGGGGAGCCATCTTTCAAGGCTAAGAGATAGTGGGCAAGTAAGTGAAAATGCCAAGGTGTGATGAAAACACTCCACCCTTACCCCTTTTTATACTTTAGAACCCTCACAAGAGACATAATCCCTATAGAAATCGTAGGGAATCCAACCCCACAAGGTACCAAAGGCTGAAGAGGGTACCAATCAAAACTTTGAATTAATGTGACTGGACTGAACTGCCGATAGGCAGGTCAGGGTACTTGCCAATCGACAACCCCCCCCCCCCCCCCATTTTAGAAATTTCCTCCTTTCCTCTTTTCCTCTTTTGTCAAATCAGAAAACTCAATAAAAACAAAGTGACATTCTCAACAGAATTTCAAAATCCCTTTAATCAAAAAACTTTCCTTCAAAAAATTCCAAAAATATTCCTTTTTACGGTCTCAGCAGCAAAGTAAAAAGCGCATGTGCATGCATTCATTCAATATTAATAAAAGATAATAAAAAAAATCCATTGCATTGCATATATCTGTTTTCTGTGTTACATCATCTTTGGAGGAAATAAAAAGAAAAAGTAAAAATAATGGGACTCATCCCGAACCCACATTCTTTCTCCCTCTCTCTCAAGAGCTTCCACCCCTGCAACGTGCTCTCTTCCCCCTACGACGATATGATGCCCCACCACTACCTGAGCCCGAGTCCTCTCCGGACGAAGCAGACGACACCAAGAAAGAAGGGACAGGAACCACGTCTCGAATATGGGCAGTCGCCGAAGATATCCAGTCTCTGATGTCCCTTAGCCAAGTGGTCGACACCCGGACTTACTGTAAGAAAAAACGAAAATAGTATCAAAATAGAAATGACCAAAACAGAAAAGAAAGAAAGAGAGGAACAGAAAGGTATACCGAAGGTCGAAGGACCTCCTCTGTCAAACCCAACTCCTCTGGATCCATCGCATGAGGACAGTGCAACATAGGCACCATCCCTCCATAAGCCCGCTGAATGTTGTATGAAGGGGTATGCAACAGCACAAAAGGAACCTCGGAAGTCACCGCCGCCGCAGATGCCGACGGACCACCGCCGCTATGGGAAGATCCCACCGCCTGACTCGAACCCATCGGAGTGAAAGGCAGTGCATCATATATGCTGGGCGCCATCAACTAGCTCGTCACAAAGTCCATATAGTCATACGGCGCACCCGTATCGGTGTACAACAAGGAGGACTCGTCGATCATCGCTGCGATCCTCTTATCCTCCGACAGCAGTCACTCCCACCTCATAGATGTAGGAGGCTGCGCATGTGGCACCGCCACCTCCTCCTCAATAATATGGCGAATTACCCGCTCCCCGAGGTGCCAGGAATGGCCAATCTCATGCGCCAGCAAATGCCTCATCCGCGCGTTCACCTTGGTCTCCCCCGCATCCTGAATGGCTGTCCCCCAGGGATAAAAGGTCACCTGAAAATATCCAAGAAGGCATAAATCAATACAAGATCAGAAGGTACAAAAACCAAGACTGAAATGGAAAGAATCTTACCCTACCACTGGTCAGGTCATTCAAGACCTGATGCACCGCCTCTAGAGAGAGAGATCCCTCCGAATGCCGATTGGCCTTACGCCATCGATACAAACGGCAGAAGTCCCCAACAGTGTCGTCCTTCAAAAAAACCAGCGGGGTATTACACCCAATCATCTCGTAAAACCACGTCTGAATTAACAAACAAAAAGAGACGCATAAGGGAAATGCGAATGCATGAAAGGAAAATGCAAATGCATAAAAGGAAAATGCGGATGCATGAAATGAAAATGTGCAAACTAATGAATACGTAAAGAATGTACGTGGCCCCAGTAAAGGTCTGTCGGTAGCACCGACTAAATGCATCCAGAGAAGAGTAAAGGGTCGCCAAAATCAGACTACCCCAATCATAGAAAGGGATGTTTGAAAATATCCTCAGGTATGACAAGAACCACAAATGGACGACGTCGCCGCTCGATGCCACCATGAAACCTCCCAATACCAGCAAAATAAATAACCGGGCCATCTGCCTCACTTGCAGCCCATCCTCCACATCAATCACCCTGCTCATCAGAACATCCGTTAGCAGGGACAGCCGGATAGAATCCCCATAAACTATCCTCCCTACATCACCAAGTGCCGCACGCACTACCTCCGGTCTCACCCGTAAAGAGCGATCCACCTCTATCTGCTCTCCATCATAATCCAACCCCAGCAGCTGCTGCACGTCTATGGGAGTCACAGTCATCTCCCCGAAGCCGAAATGGAAGGTGTGGGTAGTATCCCAACACATGTCTCCCAAAGCGCACAAGACCACTATCGAACGACGCGTCTCATCCAGCACCAATGCCAACCTCCCAAACCCCGCTGATGATACCACCCAACACACCACAGGTGGGAGATGCTCCCAGACATCCCTGAGCCCCGTCATCCCGCGAGCGCACATGTTCTTAAAAGAAATATTAGACTGGCAAAAAGGAAAAGTCTCATCAAAAGTCAAGAAAGGAAGAAAAATCCCCAAAAAGAAAGGAATGCCAAAGTTCGGGCGACTTACATAACCATCAGGACTCACTCTCAAAGAGAGATGACGCGATGGCTCCCGCAGCAAGGTCCGATCATCCGTAACAGGCTCAAACGCATCAAAGGAGTTCTCACTCCCCAAAGAAAGAGGTGCCCTAGCCCTCCACTCCACATTCGCCCAGTCATCAACGGTCAACCACTCCCGGTGGATTACAGTGCTCACAAAAGAGGCCATTTATTGATGATCGGAATGCTAGAACGATATACAAAGAAATCGAAGAAAGAGAGAAAGCAAAGTAGATGTGAAAAAAATGAAGGGATTCGCCCCCTTTATATAGGATGCCAAGCGCCATGCCGATCGACACTTCCACCCACCATACCGATCGAAACTGACTCCTTACCTTCCTGGGGTAGCCCAAAAGTCTGTGCCACTGCCGAATGGCACCCCTCAGACCATGCCGACCGTCCCCCCCCTTAAATTTCGAACAGAAATTCCCAGAAAATACCAGAAAGCCTTGAAAAATCCTCAAAAAATTTCTAAAAATCCCAGGAAGGATTTAGAACATCTTCACCAAGAAAATATCTCATTCCCTCAAGTGGAACCCCTCTTTCCCAGCGGAATCCTCAGAAACCAAGTGAATCTCCTCTTGGTAGAGCACTGGAGGATCCCTAAGGATCGCCTGATCACTTCCCCAGCGGAGTTTCTCACAGCACCAAAATAAGTTGTCCCCCCTCCCCGCGAGGTCTCCTCAAGAAACAAAAGCTTCCCGAGCTATCAGCTCCCCCACTCAAATCAAAATACATTTTCTCCAGCGAAATCAAAATCCAATATTCACCTACTCTTAGGTCAGAATTGACCTCGGTCTTGGATCGTCACCTGAGTTGGGTCAGAATTGACCACGGTCCTCGGTCATCACCACTCTTAGGTCAGAATTGACCTCGTTCTTGGATCGTCACCTGAGTTGGGTCAGAATTGACCTCAGTCCTCGGTCGTCACCACTCTTAGATCAGAATTGACCTCGGTCTTAGATCGTCACCTGAGTTGGGTCAGAATTGACCCCGATCCTCGATCGCACCACTCTTAGGTCAGAATTGACCTCGGTATTGGATCGTCGTATGAGTTGGGTCAGAATTGACCCCGGTCCTCGGTCGTCACCACTCTTAGGTTAGAATTGACCCCGATCCTCGGTCGTTACCACTCTTAAGTAAGAATTGACCTCGGTTATTAGATCTTTACCCTAAGACCGCAGATTCGGCTTTGACCCGCGGAATTGGTCATCCCCTAACACCACTTCAGGTCCTCAGAATTGACCTAAATCATCATTCCATCCTTAGCACACTCCTTAGGTCCTCGACCCTTTGAATCGATCATACTCCCTCAAAAGCATCATGTGGTGTCTATTCGACGGTTATCATTTGTTTCAAATTCACTCGTCAAGGGGATCTGTAGACACCCCATTCTGTTACCCCTAACTCTCCTTAGGTCCCTAGTACCTCCCTTCATCACCACAAACCCAGGTCATGTCCCGAGTACTGACCTAGAAGCCATCGGGAACTCCCCGACTCAGATTAACCAAAAAGTCAAACTTTTTATCTCGACTTACCATTCCGGAGTCTAAATAAATATTTGAAGGTCACTGAATAACCTTTCAATTGGTCCATTCCGTGCGCGATTCTGACTTACCATGCGGACGAATGATCCATTTGCGTCTGAAACCTGACCTAAAGGCCACCGGGCGCTCCCAGGCTCTGTTTGACCTAAGTTAACTCTTCATCTCAACTAAGGCTGAATGAATCTTTTAATGGCACTGAATACCCTTTCAAACGGTCCATCTCGTGCGCGATTCTGACTTACCATGCGGACGAACGATCCGTTTGACTCCAAGAGGTCATAGAATGCTTCTAGGGCCCGGTTGACCAAAGTCAACTCCCCAAACCGGGTCAAACTCTTTGGAATGTCTAAGTACATCTCCTAACCTTTCCAACGGTCCACCCCATGCACGATTTGGACTTACCATGTAGACGAACGATCCATTTGCATCCGAATGATTCCCCTTTTAATGGACTGACAAACGCTTCTGAGCCATATTTGACCTAAAGTCTACTCCCGAATCTGGTAGAGATCCCAAGGACTTTTTAAGGTCTCTAAATTACCTTTCTAATAGTCTTCCCGTGCGCAATTCTGACCAACGATTTGCCCTTGGTAGCCAATTTCTAGAAAAGGCCTGAAATACAATGTCAAATGGCAGGTTCCAGACCCTGCCCATCGACAGGTGCCGATAGGCGAGATCAGGTCTATGCCGATCGGCAGTGACCTGAGCCTATAAAAGGAGGCCTTCACCTCATTTGTAAGAAGAGCCCAGATCTGATAAAATTCACTCTCGATGAATCTCAGAAACCTCTCTCGAGGGAAGCGTGATTTCAACTTCCAAATCCCTTTTTTTCTTCCTATTTCCATCATCCTTTTCATCAAACTTGGTGAATTAGCGACTCTCCATCATCATCCAAGTGCAAGGGCTTCTATCCAACATTCAAGATCAAGCTCAATATCTTCAAGAAGGTCCAACTTTCTCAAACTCTCTCTTAAATTCTCTTAATTCTCAATAACTTGTTTTATTACTTAGGACTCTTATGATATCATATCACACATCCTAATATACTTTTTATTTAGTATTATTTCACATCTCTTATTTTCATTATAAATAAAACTCAAAAAAATAAGAAAAAGAGGGTTTGCTCATAAATTCCAAATAGGGATTCTCATACTTTCCTCACACTTCTCTCATAACTAAAACACTTTTTATACACACACACCCACACACCCACACACCCACAAATAAGAGATCCCCCATTTGGATTTATGGGATAAATCCCACCCCTCATTTTCTATGTGAACTACGTGGACTTTGATGCCTTTATAGGCTACGTAGGCATCTCGAGGTAAAACCCAAGACTCGAGTCCTTTTCTCACTTTTTATCTTATTTTTCTATCTTCTCTAAAGCTAATTTTCTTATATTCTATATACTTGTAACATATTACTCCATATGCGTTATCGTTCCATTATAACGACCAACGCAGGGGTAATTGCGTAAATCTTATTTTTCTAATACTATTCTTATGTCTTCCTACGGATTACTCGCTTTATCTTTTCCACGATACAAGTTGAGGATTCTTACCTCCATTATATATATACACATGTACATATATCACGGGGGGAAATATAAAGGAAAATAGCAAATATCTATGAGAGACCGAAAGGGCGGAATGGGTGCCTAACACCTTCCTATTTCGTAACTAAGCCTCCGAACCCTTCTCGAATCATTTTGGTTTCTCATGCACCAGTATGTCTTTGGATGCCATCCTTTGGGATAACTTCCCCTTTTTTATTTTATCTGTTTTGAGTAAAATAGACTGGTGACTCTGAATCTCTCTACATTTTTATACCTCATCTCAAATAACGTCGGCCGAAGCGCTCCCGAGAGGGATGCGCGGGACCCAAAGGATCCTCTCCCTACGCGCGCTCGCCTACGCGACGAGGATTGGGGATGGACATAGTAAGAATCCAAAATTTAAGAATGTCAAGCATAAGAAGGCCCCAACTGGTAATGAAACTGAGACAAGAAAGGCATGGTCTAGGAGGTCAATTTAATTTGACTTGCCTTCCTAGAAGAATAACCCAGTGCTCCATGTATTGGATATGATGAATGTAGAGAAGAACTTCACTGAACATATTGTGGACACTTGCCTTGGGGGAGTCATTCGAAGGATGGAGAAAATGTACAAAAAGACCTTAAATCTTTGAAACTTAGGCCAAAACTATGGTTGAATGAAGATAGTAGGGGAAGGACAATAATTCCCCTTGGTGCGTTTACTTTGACAAGGGGGAAAAGGAAGTTTCTTTTAGACATAATATATAATTTGAAGGGCCCATCTAATTTTTCGTCCAACTTGCAAAGGATTGTGGATTATGCTACTCATGATTTATGTAAGTGTAGGTCCCACGATTGGAATATGATCATGCAATTGGTTCCTCTATTGTTTAAGACCCGTTTCTCCAAGTACAAGGATTTACAGAGGGCTATTATGCAAATTAGTATTACCTTCTCACTATTGTGTGAGAAGGTAGTCAATCGAGAACACATAGTGGCCGAAAACATGGTGGTGACCGAAGCGATTTGTGTGTTGGAGAAGTACTTTCCCCCAGCATTCTTTGAAATAAGTGTTCACTTGTTGGTACACCTATGCGATGAGGCACTTCTTTGTGGTCTAGTTAGATATCGATGGATGTATCCATTTGAAATATTGACAAAAGTTTTTAAAGATTACGTCAAGAATACGCAATACATTGCAAAGGAATACATCACCATGGAGTTATCAATATATACTTGGGAATATATGCCTGACTCAACCAGCGTTGATGACACTGATGATTTCATCGATGATGGTGGTCATGTGATGGGAAAACGGGTGAAATTAACGATTTTGCAACATGAACAAGTAGCTCTTTATCTATTTGACACATATGAAGATGTCGAAGAATGAAAAAAGTAAGTTTAAATTATTTTAATGTTTATCATTATTTTAGAATATTTTAGATTATTTTATACATGATTAATTTTGTAATATGTAAAAAATATGAAGCCTGTGAGAAAAATAAAAGATGAAAAACAATGGTATAATCAGGCACCGAATTTAGGCTGTGGTTGTCACAAGAGGTAATTATAAGAAAATGGTCATTATATAATGTTACATTACACTCAAACTTTATAATTAATCTAATTAATTTATCTATATTATCAGCTCTTAAAGACGGGTGGTGCGACATCAAGGCTTTCTCGTCTAGCCACTGGACCCTTGTTCGTGGCATAAGAGTATAAAAAGTATCGATTGAACGGTTACGTACTCAGCGCAAAAGTGTACGAGGAAAGTACAAATGTACAGAACTCGGCATTTCATACAAGGCTCTTAGTTTCTTTCGAGCGAGTGCAAAAGATAAAAACCTCGTTGAAGCTGAAATGACTTACTATGGTGTAATTCAAAATATATTTTAATTGGATTATATAAGCTTCAAAGAGGTTGTATTTTACTATGACTAGGTAAGAGTTGAGGATAAAGATGCTTGCAAAGTTGATCTTGTCACCAATTTGATCATGGTTGACTTGTCCAAGTTGAAGAGCAACGACCACGTGAGCGATGAGCCATTTGTTTGTGCATTTCAAAATTCTAACCAAGTGTTTTACTCGGAGTATATAAACAACGAGCCGTGGTCAATTGTCCTACACGTGACAAAGCGTCTAAATAGTAGTGTGGATGACATGGTTGCTCCTACCGAATATGAATCCATTTTTTATGATAACCCGAATTTGTAACAATTTCTTAATTTGTAATAAATATTCCAATTTGCAGTTTATCATTTTCACTCTTATGTAGTGTGCGTGTGTGTGGGCAGTAGGGGTGGGGGTGGAGATGTTTCGAATTTTTAGTAATTGTACATATTATGAGCAAGATGCTGTTGTTTTGGAATTCAGAATTGAGGTGTTCAACACTAACAATTCATTTGGATTTATAGTAATTGTACATATTTGCATGTCTTCTTCTATTTCATTTTGATTTGTACTAATAACAACATTTTTTTATAGAAAGTGTCTCCTTCAGGATTAAGGCGAGGATGATGATGCTGATTATGATGATGTCATCTCGGCTCGGTGGTAGCGGAGGTGAAGAGGGCTCCTCGGCCCCTAGGCTCCCCAAATATGGCAAATTGGAGATGGCCATCGGGAACAAGACGGGGCTATTAGCGAGATCCCTCGAGATGGTAAAGATGATCATCGGCCCGGGGTATAGTAGTTGGATGGAGGTGCCAAATGAGATCTAGTTAGCTATTTGGGTGGCATTACAGGTAATGTATTTATATTTATATTTATATGAATATTTCAATTTCAATTTCAATTTTGATTTCGATTTTGATTTTAATTTCATTTTATATTTATATTTATATTTATTCGCAACTAACATTATATTTGTTGGACAAGAACAATTCAGCCTGGATCCAAATCTACGCGATTCCGTCTTGGAGCAGTTAAGGGAGCAACACAAGACGTGGAAGAAAAATATGCGGACTCGGTACTTTGGGAAGACCCGAGAGTCCGTTATCCAAATGCATGAATCCGTCCCGTCGAAGGAGCCGATCTCATTGTCACAATGGAAAAAGTTCGTTGACAATGAGATCGGGGAGCGACAATTGGCATCTCGCCAATCGGGGAGGGGAAATCGGGCAAAAAATATGGACGTGCACTACTCCGGTCCGACGTCTTACGCCGAGGTGGAGCATAAGATGATTATAAGATTTAATTTTTCTGTAACTACAGAAATATATTATTCTCCACTATTTTACTTTGCAGGGCCGATACTAATTTTACTTTATTTTATTTCAGGGGAAAGGGAGTGGACCTGGGGGTAGGCCACATAGGCTCGATACTTATGTGGCTATTCGGATGAAGAAGGGGAAGGATAAGGAGGTATCCCTAAGCCTCGCGGCCACGATTGTAAGTAATCCGACAGTTTACTTTTTTGAATTACGTTATAATTTTTTTATTTACTTATTTTACTAATCATGTGCTTTTTGTCGTTTCAGGAAAAGCTTAACGAAGTGCATGAGTCGCAGTCTGATGCTGACAAGTCATTTTTATCCACAGACTCACTCAGTCAAGTGCTTGGCGCTGATCGCAAGGGGAGGACAAGGGGGTGAGCTCGCGAGAGGCCAAATCTAGGATCATCAGATTGGAGACGAGCAACACCAGGTTGGCTCGAATGGTGGACTCGCATGAAGCGAAGTTATCCTATTTAGAGGCGACGGTCCAAGATATGTTCTCATTCATGAAACGTTCGTTGGGTGGAAACCATAAGGGAAAAAGGAATGAGAAGGTGCAGGAGGATGAGGTGCAGGATGACGAGGATGTGGACCTCACTGTTTCATCTCTGACACATACGGACTTTGATTATGAACTCCCCTATTTGGCTCCCTTCGATCGATCAATGTCGATACTAAGTTGGCCGAACATGTTTATATTGCACATATTTGATGGACAACGGATACGAAGGGGGTTGAGGGACCCGAATACCATCCAGGGTATGCCAGTTCATGAACGTTCGCTTCAAGACATCGACTCTAAGGTGCACATCATGCATGTGATACTCGGGAAGGAGAACTCCCCATTCTCCTTGCACGAACAATGCGACACGATGTATATTTAAGGGTGTGTAAATTCATATATCGTGTGGCCTACTCACCTCCTCAGAGCTAACCTTACCCCAAACATTTAGTGACATTGTTTGAATTGAATTGTTTTAAGTTGTTACATTTGAATTATATTTTGATTATATCGTGATGCATATTGTCTCTATTTTGAATGTATATTTGCTTTATCTCCATTCTATTTGGATATATGATGTTTGAACAGGTACAACATTGCTATAATAGGTACAAATATACTGCTGGGTAGTGACAGTGGCCATAATGCCCAGTAATTTTTTTTTAATTGTGCCCAGAATTGTCACGATCATTGACCGTGATAATTTTTTATTAAATGTCATGGGTTTTTCACGGTCCATAACCGTGACAAAACTCGTCAAGTTCAATGACCATGACATGACCGTGATAAGTCTAACGAACTTATCACGATCAATGATCGTGACAAGTCCGTGACAACAAAAGTTATCACCCCCAGAATTGTCACGATCATTGACCTTGGCAAGTTGAACTTGTCATGGTCAATGACCATGACAATTAGGAAAATTTGGTGTAGCGAAGGGCACTGTTTAATAACTGATCCACAAATGTTATACACATGTCCAAACAGCAAATTTCCCTACAGAGGCGGTATTGCTGGAAATTTTAGTGGGGATGGAAGTTACTATAACTACAGCCCCGAATGGGCATCTTGCTATTGACTTCTAGCCCCATTCAGGCAAGTGTTCCACTTGTGTCCCTTCTCCCTTATACAAAACACTTCTAAGTAAAGTCTACCTGCCTCTGGCCCTAGAGAGTTTATCGCTATATATGGCCCTACAAACCCCGACCTTACTATCCCTGATCTGGTTCCCCTGGCTCTGCTACCCCTGGGGGGTATGATACTAACCCAAATATCCTTACCTGTAATTTTTATTTCTCAACTTATAAGTCTTAGGTGAGTCCCCCGATTGAGAACACCGCTTTCGCAGCCGACTCTATTGTTGTGACACCCAACTGGCACCACTACCCTAAGTCTTGCCCTGTTGGTTTGATTCTTTTGTCCTATTCGCTCCCCTATGGTGGAAGAGATGGTCCTGTAAGTGGAGCAATGCGGCATTAATGACCTTAGTGTAAGTTCGCAATGTCGGGTTCCCTAATAAATTTCGGTGAATGCTCTAAGTAAGTTTGTCTATAAATTTGAGGACCTTTTTCTCCTTAGTGTTTACCTCGTTTGGTAAAAAGTTTACTAGGGGAGTGAAATCCTCCTCGTACTCATCCACAGCCTTATCCTCTTGCAAAAGAACTATGAGTCTTCTCCTTATCTACATCTGAACTACTGATGAAAAGTAATTGTGGTCAAATCTCACCCAAAGCTCCCGTATAATCACTGTATCCCTCTCCTCATATGTGGTCACCGACTCCCACAACTAGAAAGCTGTTATGACTAGCTTGAACGTAGCTGCTACCTAATTTTGAGAGTCGCTGCACTCAACCATACATAAATGCCTCTAGATGGCCTTTTTCCATTGGCTAGTAGCTAGAACATTCGCACTCCCCTAGAACTCTAACAGATGGCCCTTATGAATGACCTCTCTAACTCTCTCCTAAACTCACGAAACTAACTGAGCCTTAATTGGTGCTGCCACGAGCTGCAGTGTCCAGTGGAAAATGTTGTGCTAGGGCAGTCGTAAAAGCATTAAACACTTGTGCGACTATAGCTGTGACCTCTGCTTCGGTCACAGTCCCCTGATTGGAATGTTGCTCCTGCTGAGCCTCATCCTTCACGGCCCTCCCAGCAGCATGTGTTGGTCTTCCTCTCCTGCATTTGGCATCTAAAACCAAGCTGAAGTTGTATAAGATTCATTGTAAATACAAACAATAGCACAAGAATTTTTTAGGCAACCCCAGATATGAAAAGGTGATAATCGACCTATTCTAATACCGGGTGGACAATCCTCTACTAAAATAAAATGGGAATCTCAGTATGGTCTCTAATTTCAGCATCACTATCCCAATATGAAATATAACATTGTAGAAATAAAACCATAGATTCATATGAACAAATAAATCACTATGCATAAATAAATAATAAAAGTGGGCTGAATAATCCACTGGTCACCCAAATCGTAACATCCACTAGATAAAACTAAATAGCAACTGAGTACTGAAATCAAATATTTGATAAGAGTATAAAATCCTATCCATCTACGAGCAACGCGCCAAAATTGAAAACTGGAATCAGAAGATCCTATCCTGATGGAATAAGTTGAGGCATCTAAATCAATTCATGTAGCATCCATAACTACTGCAATACAAGAATGGATATGTCCATGCCATCCGGACTACTGCTACTTCACACATGAGGATTTAAATAGAAAAATAAGGGCAAACAACTGCTCGGGGGTCAAAGCTCGAAAAGTAGAAAATATTTTTTAAGTAGATAACTGTTTTAAATCGATTAGAACTTGTAGTATATTATTTTCATAATTAACCGGTCACACTCACATGAGATAGCACCTCGCCTGTCAACTACGGTGCACATCTAATGGGTTCATTTAATTCTCCTAATTAAACTACCCAGTATAACTAAGACATATAACAACTATCCAAGCCCAAATCCTGCTAATATTCTCTATTAGATAAGTATAACTACCTTCAATAAGTATTCGTTCATAAACTATATTGTAGTAATTCACTTGCTATAGATAAATATTTACGAAATAAACATAACGTAGCTACGCTCGTGATATATATAAATATATACACTTTATCATTCAAGCATACATATGTGTATATCGTTTTCTATACATGTATAACCATATCCTTAGTGCACAAACCTCATAGATAAATTCCTCATGTGCTATCAGGCGTCAGGCATCATGCATCACATGAAGCCATTAGGTTGGAATCTCACCATAGATCCCAAATGAAAGTTCATACAATGAAGGTGGTCATAATCATACTTTCGGGGGTCATAATCATGCCACATCGCACCCAAATTGGTCTCCAAAGCAATATCTATCTTCGCATATGGATAGTGCCATACAATAATCGTATCTCCCAGGGAATCAATTTGACACCTAATGGTCAACGACATGATGGACTACCGACTACACGCAACCTCCTATGATAGCACTATCGAGTAGGTATGTTTAATAAAAACAAGTATTATACACACACACACACACATACTTGTCCGCATATCCCACAACGTATGGTTCACCCAATCCCAAAGTTCTAACCAACTTCCTGATTAATTAATTAAATCATCACTCACTTTAATGCTCGGTTCTCCTCACTCAAATCCAGGTATCGTTGGCATATCACACGTACTAAACCCTAGAAATAATTCCCCAATAATCCCACAGCACCCCCAAATCCCCTAGTGAGGAGAACCGAGATCTAACGAATATAGTGAACAAAAATTAGGCTAACCAGCACGCGAACAAAAATTAGGCTAACCAGACCCAATTGGTTCGCTGGTCGATCAAACCGATTCGGTTATGTGAACCGATTATCTCTCCTAGTGAGCCGGTTCAGTTTTTTGGGAAACCATGCATCTTTTTCCTCGGGGTTTCTCCTTCAAAACTTTCCAGTAGAAATTCCAAGCCTCCCCAAACATGAAATTGACCTCACACATCAATATATTAATGTTCTAGCAACATTATAACACCTAAATAACCATGAATCCTATATCAAACATCTAGGATTACAGATCAAACATCAATTTAATTAAACTCAAAATTTTCCTCAATTTGATTTTCAAAAATTTAACCATTATATCAAGGTAGGGAAAAGGAAAGGTGCCAAAGGTGTTCCAAGGCCAAGAACCACAACTTTAGCACCACCGTCACCAACATCGCATAGATCGGGAAAGGAATTTCGAAACCATGCCATCATTTACAAAGGATTAAACCTATAGTTAAAGGAAAGTATTTATCTTTTTAAGTTCTAATGAGATATATTATTCATGTTAGTATAGGGTGATTAAAAGACTAATTTTATGCATGTAGAGGGCAAATTTATGGATTTGAAATCATTTTTCAGGTAGAATTAATGATTTAGATTTAAACCCCATTATATTAAGACAAAATTTATGACCTAGTAATAATTAAAATGAGAAGAAATCCGAGTTCTACATGTGTTCTTGAGGAAAATAATGATTAGGGATTTTCGAGGAAAATCTTGACTTAATCCTACTCAATTGAGGTTTTTGATGGTTTTAATGATTATGAAATGTTAGAATGTATATGTGTTGGTACAATGACTGGTAATCTTAGTTGGGTGAATGGTTTGGAATCATGGAGGTTTTGAGACTAAAAATGGTGAACCCCGTAGACTGCGTAAGGAAGAATAAACATACCTGTAGTGTCCGAATCGATTTGGCTTAGCAAATCGATTCGGCCAGGAGAGAATTGATTCGGTTCTCCCCGATTTTGGAAATCTTCCCATTTTAATCCTGAATTGGAAATTAATGAATTTGAGGACTCTTAGGATAACATTAAAACATTGTGAGTGATATTTGGGTCAACAATAGGCTAATGGTAGTATTGGGATTTAGTAATAAGTGAGACGAATTAAGGTTAAGAATTAAGTTGAATAAGTTGTAATGTAAGAAATTCGGGGAATAAGAATGAGTTACGACTAAGGTGAGCGAACCTATGACTTAGACAAGTAGGATATGACTGAGTTACCTACTGAAAAATGATAAAGAATAATTGTCACACTTCGAGTGGTGAGGGATACTCAGGAATGTACGATGATAAGTATAAATGATGATTTATAATACGTGGAATACTTGGGAGGTTTATATACTATGTATAGGATGTATAATATAGGTCGGGAGTATACCTATACTGATGATACCTATTGTATGATTTTTATGTGTATGACATGCCTACGCTACTCGCTATCATGGGAGGTTTCGCATTATGGACAACATTATTCTGATGAGCCCATTGAGGGGATAGTAACTTGTACCTCAGAACATAAAACTTAGGTATAGGCTATCTGCGAAAATGGTAGTGCTAACAGTCATATGGGTGAATAGGTATGTGCGTATCCCATAGGCTTGGAACTATGTTCGCCTCCAGTTGTGTGTGAATTGTAATTATTTGATTCGAGAGTGATTCCAAATCGGTAGTCCTTTATTTAGTACGTGATGTACCGGGACTTGATAGCTGAGTATGCATGCACCACAACTCAGCTTAGGGGTGCCGTATGTAATAGAGTGACAAATATATATATATACTAAAACCTAGTTTTAAGACCTAGTTTTAAGATTCACCATATTCTCTTTTAATCAATCAAGAACCTATTTTTTCATTCTAATCACATCATATTTACCATATTAGCATCATTAGATTCATCTTCTGTTGTTACTTTATTCAAAATTCAATTTTTCATGGTTCTCCCAATCGAAAAATTGTATGCTTTCCTACACCAATTTTTCATGAATATTTGAAACTACAATTAACATTAAAGAAAGTTAAATATTTTTATGGAGAGCTATAAATTTCTGATATTTCCTTCTTGAGTTCCTCTATTAGCAGTGATCTTGAACCTAGATGAACTTGATCTCCAACCCGGATCCCTTTTTTCTTCAATTTTCTCCCTTCTCTTTTCTTTTCTCTCCTCTCTACAAAACCTAGCCTCTTGAATGGTTGGATAGTTTCCCCTTCTATCCAAGTTATTTAAATATAAATATAAGCTCTCCAAATCCTGAAATTAAATCAGCATTTATATGTAAAATGACCTGAAAACCCTTTCTTGGCTCGTGTTTAGCCTAAAAAGCCCTCGTAATCCAATTAAAGCCCCCATGTACATATTTGTGACTATCTCATTCCAAACATGACACCATCGGCGCGTCCTGAATGAGATATTGTTAAACCTATCAATTTTTCTCACTTAAGGCATAATACAATTTAACATGTATTAATTTACTTCTCATACAAGTAAATGTAATTACACATAATTATTATTTTTATTTTCCAATTAATATTTATTTAAGTCACTTTGTCTCTCAATATAATTAAATTACGTGCATATGTGTAATTTAAAAAATGCACAAAAATACGAGATGTTACAGTAAACAGTACTAAACCTTGAGTAATTATTGGAGAAAGTGATGAAGCACTCAAAGACACATTTTCTCGGATAATCATAAGGCCGCATAAATCAAAATGTTCTAACACATCTTTGGCTCTATATTGTTTGGACTTAAAGGGGCTTTTGGTCATTTTACCTTTTAAACACGATTCACAGTTCGTAAGTGCTTCCACTTCCAATGAATTCAATTATGCATTTGAAAACAATCAACGAATTCATTTAAGATTAATATGTCCTAAGAGTAAGTTCTAAATATATGTCTTGTTTAACTTAGAATGTTTCTTTCTCTTTAGATTATTTAAATTTGAGAAACTCATTTCAGTATTTAGCGGTAATGGAGAGATAGACTTTATAAGATAAAGACCATATATATATATATATCAAAGTGATATAATGTATAAAGGATTTGCCATTTTTATAAAGACATCTTTATGAAAATAAATTGAGTATTTCATGAATAGAAACACCTATCCTTCACCGATCTCCTTGGTTACCTAGAACCCCTACAAGTAATTTCAAACATAATTAGTGGATCCCTAATGTATATACTAGGCACCACTAGATTACGCCATAAAATATTTCTTAACAAGTGAGGATAAATTGCCACTTCCTTTCTTCTACTTTGCTAGGCATATCGGGCACTTATGCTTCCATCTTTACTGCTTCTAGATATAATATTTCATTTTTGGATGTTTACCTGCTACCTGAGGTTCAAACTCAACTTTAACAACCAGAAGTTGTGCCTGAGACTTTCTATTCTTCTTCTACTTCTTGTTATTTCCTTCTTCTTCTTCTTCTTCTTCTTCTTCTTCTTCTTCTTCTTCTTCTTCTTCTTCTTCTTCTTCTTCTTCTTATTATTATTATTATTATTATTATTATTATTATTATTATTATTATTATTATTATTATTATTATTATTATTATTATTATTATTATTATTATTATTATTATTATTATCACATTTTGGGACTGAATAAGATGGGCACCTATCATCATCCTGAACATCATTTTGTTTCACGATATTCTCCATAGCCTAGAGTTTTTTAAGGAATTGCGCCAAAGTGTAGTAAATTTTTTTAAATAGTAATTTAGGAAAACTATTAAAGGACTCTCGGACTGATTAAAGCACAAAATTGATATGGGTTTCCCCATTTAAATTTCATCCAAGGACCTCCAGGTCCCTTAATATGGACATCATCTTTAATACATGGTCCCCGATGGGAGTACCATCAACTGTATTTGTTATTACCATTTTTGTTGTAACATCCAATCTTACCAAGAAGAGAGGATCGTTAAGCTAATATTATTACAGACTGATAATTAAAACAAATTTAAATACTTACAAATGAGTCGCCGGAATGGTTACCGGATTATTACAAACCAGAGAGAGAGAGAGAGAATTCTAGAGAGAAGGGAGAGAGTCTGAGAAGTAGAGAGAGAAAGAGATGCCGAGAAGTGAGGGGTTAACCCTCAATATATAGGGGGAAAAGGGAATCCCCGAGTGGGGCCCATGGGGTCCACCACTGTAGCATCGTCGACAGAGTCTTCTGTCATCTTCTGTGGGGCCATGTGGGCCATGTGGGACCAGGTGGGACCTACAAACAGTGCTTTTATCTTCAAAGCACAGGGGCCAGGAGGGCCAATTACCTCAAATCATCTAGGTCATCCGCGCCTTTGTTTGAGGAGGAAAATTCCAGACGGCTTGCTGGAAAGGATCTCTGATCGAGATAGTTAAAGAAAGCTTGCATGACAGGGTCATTAGGGAAGAGTTCTTCACCAGAAGGGTCATCTTCAGGTTCTTGTGATTCTCTTGCTAGACAAAAGAAAGGATTACTGTCATCATCCTTGTTTAGCGAGGACATAGATGCATCATCATCAGTAGGTGTCTTTTTGCTGGATCTTTCAGCAAAGGCTTTCTTGAATTGGGTCTGGGTCTGTTCCATGATCTTCTTCAAGAGCTCCTGCTCAGTTGCTTTAGGAAATTGTTTCATTAAGGAACTGAGGTTCACAACCTGGCTTGCAGGATCATGCATATGTTCAGGTGCAGGGGGGGAATCTTCCACCATGTTCATATAATTGCTCAGACTAGCTCTGATCTGACCAATGGTGCTACCAATATCAACACCAGACCACCAACGGTAGAAGAATACTCTTTCAAGTTGGGGAACATTAAGGTTGCTCATCTGACAACGAAGGTTCCAGCTAGAAATCCAAGGAATTTGCATTTCTGTAAAGAACAATAAAGTGTTGAGGCCAATCGGGGCCTTCTTTTTCCCCCGCAAAAGAGGATGAAATTGGCACCAAGGTAAAAAGAGTTTTTCTTGGGCAATTTCAGGAGGAATAATGTCAATTCCGGGACCAAATTTATCCCACCAATTGAATACCCATCCGGGGTAGGGGTTCTGAAAAGAGTTTGGGCACAAAACAAAAAACCATGTGTGTTTGTGCTCAGCATTTTGATAGTAAAAAGCTTTAGTCCAGGCTTGGACATAGTCAAAATAATTGTAAGTACCACCGTTATGAGAACTTAATTTTCTCGTTTTTAAAGGGTGGATGCCCCAATCTCGGGGAGATAAAAAATGTTTCAACACCGCCTTGCTATAAGCAATGGGAGAGTGGGTATTACCCTGGTGTCGATTAGTGTGATTAAAAATCACAGAGCCAGTCTCGGCGAGTATCATCTCATAAACCGTCCGGTATTTGCCTTTTTGTACCGCATAACAATGAGAGTCAAGGTACCGGGACTTAAGATCCCAAGGCTTATCCATCTGGATATCATCCTCAGTCTCGAGGAGAAGTACAAACTCCGAAGTCCTGTTATTAGGAAGGGGCTGGTACTTAATAGTTTCCAAGACCTCTTTAGCAGATTTCTTTTTGCTAAAGGGGTTAAGAGGGGGAGTATTCTTTTCCCTGTTTTTAGCGCTCTGGTGTAAAAACTCAACATAATCCTGTATCGGAGGATACTGATCATCATTCCTGATGATAGGTGCTTTACCAGGTCTGCGAGAATTCCCGCGACCACGCCCTCTAGAGGGGCCGCTCATCTGTCCTGCAAAAACTCTCTTGTTAGAAAATCGGGGAGAGAGTTATTTTCCCCTTTGATATGTTCAATATCAAAATCAAATGCAGAAAGATTAGCTTGCCATCTGGCAAAAATCTGTTTTGAGACAATATTCTCAACATCTTTTTGAAGGACTTGCTTAATAGCGCTACAGTCAATTCTGAGCAAAATTTTTTGATTAAGCAAATCATCCTGAAATTTAGTAATACATTTGACTACCGAAAAAATTTCTTTTTTGATGGTAGAATAATTCTTGGAGGCATCTTTCCAAGAGCCAGAGGTAAAACGAACAAGTTCTTCTTTGTTAGAAAAAGTATTGAGTTGTTTTAAAATTCCTCCATAGCCAATATCAGAGGCGTCTGTCTCGACGATTTTAAAAAATGAAGGGTTAGCTAAAGCGAGGCAGGGTAAAAGCTTAACTTTTAATTTAATTTTTTGCACTGCTTTAGTATGTTCTTCAGTCCAGGGAGATGGATTCTTTTTTAACCTGGAATAAAGAATTGCACTGTCTTGTGCCAGATTTTTATAATAGTCGCCAATATAATTGATACTACCCAAAAATCTCTGAAGTTGAGTCTTTTCCTTAACTTCATCAGGAAATTTAGAAGCAAATTCGATGCTCCTATCAATAGGAAGAATTTTTCCTTCTCCTATATTATGCCCTAAAAATCTAACCTGTGTCTGAAAGATTTTCATCTTTGGGGCGGAGACAACCAAACCATTGGTTTTAACAACATCTTTAAAAATTCTTAAATGTTTAAAGTGTTGATCAATTGAATTAGAGAAGATAAGAATATCATCAATGTAAACAATTGAAAATTCTGAAAAAGGGTTAAAAATATCGTTCATGATATTTTGGAATTCAGAAGGGGCATTCTTAAGCCCAAAAGGTAAAACATTCCATTGGAAGTGACCAAAAGGAACAACAAAGGCAGTCTTGTACCTGTCTTTAGGTTCAATTTGGATTTGCCAATATCCAGATTTAAGATCAAATTTGGAAAAAATGGTGGCAGAATGTAACCTGTCCAATAAGTCTTTTTTATTGGGAATGGGATATCTTATCCATATTAACACATTGTTAAGAGGCTTATAATTAATGACAAGCCTAGGAACTCCACGTTCTTTTTCAGCTGCTTTATTAACATAAAAAGCAGTACAGCTCCAAGGGGAATAACTCTTGGAAATGAGCTTTTTATCTAACAAGCCCTGGATCTCTTTTTTACAAAGATCAAGAAGCTCAAGCTTCATTTGACAAGGTCTGGCCTTAGTAGGAATATCTTTTTCCTGAAAATCCTTATCATAAGGAAGGGAAACAATATGCTTCTTCCTATCCCAAAATGCATTGGGGATATCACTACAAATTTCTGCTGTTAACTGATTTTTTACAACAGTAATTTTTTGAGTGATAGTAGGAGACATTAAATTCTTTTTAATGTTGAGGAAGAGAACTTCTTTTTGAAGGAAATTAAGTTGATTTTCTTTAGAAACAATATTGTTAGATAAAGAATTAATCCTTTTAATTTCCGGTTTTGTTATGAATTCAAAAACAATCTTTTGGTTTTGAATAGTGGTATATATGCCAGTTGCATCAATCTTATCAATTGGCATAAGTAAAGATAAAAAGGGTGTACCTAAAATTAGCTGCACAGAAAGATCTTTTATGAGCAGAAAGGTACTATCTAAACAAAGTCCATTGTTACAGATTTCGACATTAGTTAATTTATACTTAATGCCCATGCTATCTCCACTAGCATTAAATAAAGTTTGAGTAGTTTTTTCAAAATACTCAGTAGGAACAATCCCTTCTTGGATACAATTCATGTCAGCTCCGCTGTCAACAAGGGCAATAATATCACATAAAGTGAATTCCTTATTGATGACCAAATTAATGGTGGTATACCATTTTTGGCTTGGGATTCTGTTAATTATATCCAAAAATCCTGAGGAATCAAGATTGGATTGAGCAGATGCAAGTTTGAGGTTGTTAATCTCGATTTGCATATTATTCTGCTGATTTCGGAGTTGTCCTAACTCGGTTTTTAGATGATTAATCTCATGCCTTAGGTCATTAAGATTGGCAGGTTTACTAGTATTACTAGTATTTTCAAGCCTGTTAAAAACCTCTTTAAGGCTATAAGCCTGAGGAGATTGGCTGGTCGTAGGAAGAGCAGCTTCCTGGGCATAGCAAGCTTGGACCAGCTTGAGCTTAACGTCAGGGTCAGTAACTTTGTTAATGATGTCAATCATATTTTGTTGCTGACTAGTCAGGACATTAAGGCTTAATCCATTTCTTTGGATAATAGATTGGAGATGATCGCATCTCTTAGTTAAGGTATTGCACTGACAATCTTTGTCAGAGGTGTCCGAGCTACTGGAGCTTTGTAAATGATAAAGCTCATTGTCAGAAGAAGTGTCCTCTGAGTCTTCAGAGGAATCAGAAGAATTAAGTAAGAGTTTACTTAATTGATCCTTCAGGTGATCATCAACCTGGAGGTTACTGATTTTATCTTTCATTTTGCATTTACTAGCATAGTGGCCAAATTTGCCACATTTAAAACATTTAATTTTTGTTTTATCAGATTTCTTTCTGACATATTTCTTATTTTTTTAACGGGTTTATCGTTAGTTGTAATATTCTTATTACGTTTATATTTGGGTTTTGAAGAAGATTTTTTCTTCTTCTTAGATACCTTGTGAGAGCTAGACTTACCAGTGTCGTAAGCAAATTGTTCACAAAACTCTCCTAATTCTTTCTTTCCTGAAAGATTATGTTTTTTAAGCTGTTTAGACAGCTTAAGGTCATTACAGAGGGAAAGACCCTCTTGGATGACAACACTTATGAGTTGGCTATAAGTGTAGAGGTCATAGGGGATAGAGATACCATCATGTTTATCTCTAAGCTTTTTTCGGACTTTTTTCGAGAAATAGGTGGGAAGACCATCAATGAATTTTGCCTTCCAATGGGAAGAGTTAGCATCCTCTCTTTGAGTAACTCTGGATAGAAAGACGTCCTTATACCATCTAAATTGGCTAAGAGTAGGACATCTAAGATTTTGTAACAATTCTCTGTTACGTTCACGTTGGTAATCACTACTGCCAACAAAATGATGGATAATAGAAAGCAGAAGGGTGTAGACAGAGTCTTGGACTCCAATATCACGCTGCTGTTCATCCTTAACAATTTTTGTGGCGTAGAGGATTTCATTCCTCTGCTGTTCAGTGAGAATATGCTCCCACCAACCTCTGAGGGTTCCTGTAAATCCAGTAACGATCATTTTCGAAATACTATGATCGGTGGCATCATTATGCCTACATATGGTGGAATACATTCCCATTTGATGGATTAATTCATAAATCTGAGCTTCAGAAAGTCCATCAAGATTCCAGTCATAAATGGATTTACCACAAAAGGTATTCTGCAAAACCTGACTCTCTTCAAAGAGTAGGTCTTGGGGAGTAGGATGATGATAGTAATTCTTCCTGGGTCCAAGAGGAGTACTACCGAAAGTCACTCTGTTGATTTGGTTTTCAGGTAAACCAAAATGGTGGTCAAAGTCTTGAACCTCAACAAGAGAAAATTCTGAATCAGATTCAGAACTGCCCTGGGATAAAGTGTTCAGTCTTAATCCCTGAAGATCTTTTTCAATATCTTTAAGTTTGGACATGAAATCAGCTTTAGTTCCTGATTTGAAGCCTTTAATATCAATAGGAGGTTGAATTAAAGGTTTGTCCAGACTTTTGACTGTAAAGTCAGTGGCTTTAGCCAACATGGCATCAACATGATGCTGCTCAATTCTTTGGAGCTGTTTTCCTATAGAATTAAGGATGAGATTAGTATAGTTACCTTGTTTGACTAAAGGGTTAAGATCTTTAGTATAGGCAAGGTTCCTAGTTTCTTTCTCGGCCTTAATAAAAGCAGTAGCTTCTAAAATAGGAGGAAGAGGGTCAGTGCTGGTACTGGTTTCAGTCTTTTGAGTCTGAATAACCAGGGGTTCAGTAGGAGGGTGAATGGAAGATATAATCTCTCCACGCGCCGTAGTCCATTTGGTTTCAAAGGTATTGGGTGCTTTAGAGTCAAGAACAAAAAGTTCTTGTTCCCAAAGATCCTTATCCTTAGTGTATAAAAGAAACCAAAAAACAAAGGATATAACAGTCTTGTTATAATCGATCCATTTATAAAATTCATTTTTATAAGTTTGTTGTTCTTGATGAGTAAATTTTTTAAAGAACCAAGTCCTAAATTTCTCCCATTTAGGTAAATTAAACTCGGCACTTCTTTCTTTCCTATTGTAAGAAAAATCCATAAAAAGGAAAGGAATCAAAGTCTGACATTCATTTCAGACGGCGTAGGGGAGGTTCTACGCTGAGAAGGTTCAGCTTTCTCATAAACACCATGTGGTATTTGATCATGAGTAAAAACACCATGAAGATTCATATCATCATGATATGAAGGATTCAAAAGAGGGGTTTTGTCCTCTTCGACCGATTGTCTAGAGGTAGAAGGAGGATAGGTGACGAAAGGTCTCCTGGAACTACTAGAGAGTCGAGTCCCGGAAGATTGGCACCTAGAAAGCTTCCTGAAATTTAGGAAGACATCCCCATCTTTTTCTTCAATGATATCCTCAATGTCATGATTATGACGAGGTTGAGGAGGAACAACGTTCTCAATAACCCAAGTCTCTGGGAAGTTAATTTCATCCCAACTTATTGTTCTAGGAGTATGAACATTAGAATCAATAGGATGTGTGTCAATTAACACAGTTTTATCAAAAGGACTAAACTGTTTTATGTTTGGGGCTATGGTATTCATTACTTTGTAATAAATACGATAGACAATCCCAAGACTTAGGGCTTTACAAAGGTGCATATCAGTAAGGGACAAGGTAATGTTGGGAAAAACATCAAAATAAACAGGTCCATTACATAGGCTAGTTTCTATAGCCCCCATTAATGATTGTCTAAAGTCAGTACATCTACCATCTCGTAGTGTGGCTTGTAGACAGGCATTCATACCATTAAGCGTTAAAGGTTTAAAAGCAATCTGAATTATCGGGTTGCCTTATTGCCGTGTTTGGCTGGCTGTGTCCCGATGTGAATCGTTGACCCGTGGGCTGGGATGTATTATGGGATAGAAAGACTATTGAATACAGCTTATTATATTCATTAATAGTATTGATTTTTGCGATTAATAGTTTACTTCTTATTCCTGATCCAATCTGGTTATTCCCCTAAAAACCATTTAAACTTTATAATACACTATTTATTTATTGGACTCACACCAAACATTTTCTACTATCACTCTATTACTTTTTGATTTTACAGTACTCCAGTATCTATTCCTCCAGATATTAACATCTTTATTTGTTGTTTTATGGATCCATATATGATGGACACCATCACCCAACAACCACAAGAGTTCGTGAAGAACTCTTCTTTAATGGAATTTGAGGTTCAGAAGAATCTCAATCGTTGGACTATACCTAAGGTACAGCCCAAAACTATTTATAACACAAACTGGTATAACTTCAGAAGCAAGTATGCCATTAAAACTATGGAAGAAACCATTAGTTTAGACAAACAAGATAAAAAACTTGAGTTGTTTAAATTAAGTGATCTTATTAATCACATAAATGATAAAAATTATCATTTTATACATGTAGGTTTAATTCAGATTGCTTTTAAACCTTTAACGCTTAATGGTATGAATGCCTGTCTACAAGCCACACTACGAGATGGTCGATGTACTGACTTTAGACAATCATTAATGGGGGCTATAGAAACTAGCCTATGTAATGGACCTGTTTATTTTGATGTTTTTCCCAACATTACCTTGTCCCTTACTGATATGCACCTTTGTAAAGCTCTAAGTCTTAGGGTTCAGACCAAAGGTTATAACTTTCTTCCTGGTTCAGAAACCATTGGAATTGTCTATCGTATTTATTACAAAGTAATGAATACCATAGCCCCAAACATAAAACAGTTTAGTCCTTTTGGTAAAACTGTGTTAATTGACACACATCTTATTGATTCTAATGTTCATACTCCTAGAACAATAAGTTGGGATGAAATTAACTTCCCAGAGACTTGGGTTATTGAGAACGTTGTTCCTCCTCAACCTCGTCATAATCATGACATTGAGGATATCATTGAAGAAAAAGATGGGGATGTCTTCCTAAATTTCAGGAAGCTTTCTAGGTGCCAATCTTCCGGGACTCGACTCTCTAGTAGTTCCAGGAGACCTTTCGTCACCTATCCTCCATCTACCTCTAGACAATCGGTCGAAGAGGACAAAACCCCTCTTTTGAATCCTTCATATCATGATGATATGAATCTTCATGGTGTTTTTAATCATGATCAAATACCACATGGTGTTTATGAGAAAGCTGAACCTTCTCAGCGTAGAACCTCCCCTACGCCGTCTGAAATGAATGTCAGACTTTGATTCCTTTCCTTTTTATGGATTTTTCTTACAATAGGAAAGAAAGAAGTGCCGAGTTTAATTTACCTAAATGGGAGAAATTTAGGACTTGGTTCTTTAAAAAATTTACTCATCAAGAACAACAAACTTATAAAAATGAATTTTATAAATGGATCGATTATAACAAGACTGTTATATCCTTTGTTGTTTGGTTTCTTTTATACACTAAGGATAAGGATCTTTGGGAACAAGAACTTTTTGTTCTTGACTCTAAAGCACCCAATACCTTTGAAACCAAATGGACTACGGCGCGTGGAGAGATTATATCTTCCATTCACCCTCCTAATGAACCCCTGGTTATTCAGACTCAAAAGACTGAAACCAGTACCAGCACTGACCCTCTTCCTCCTATTTTAGAAGCTACTGCTTTTATTTAGGCCGAGAAAGAAACTAGGAACCTTGCCTATACTAAAGATCTTAACCCTTTAGTCAAACAAGGTAACTATACTAATCTCATCCTTAATTCTATAGGAAAACAGCTCCAAAGAATTGAGCAGCATCATGTTGATGCCATGTTGGCTAAAGCCACTGACTTTACAGTCAAAAGTCTGGACAAACCTTTAATTCAACCTCTTATTGATATTAAAGGCTTCAAATCAGGAACTAAAGCTGATTTCATGTCCAAACTTAAAGATATTGAAAAAGATCTTCAGGGATTAAGACTGAAAACTTTATCCCAGGGCAGTTCTGAATCTGATTCAGAATTTTCTCGTGTTGAGGTTCAAGACTTTGAACACCATTTTGGTTTACCTGAAAACCAAATCAACAGAGTGACTTTTGGTAGTACTCCTCTTGGACCCAGGAAGAATTACTATCATCGTCCTACTCCCCAAGACCTACTCTTTGAAGAGAGTCAGGTTTTGCATAATACCTTTTGTGGTAAATCCATTTATGACTGGAATCTTGATGGACTTTCTGAAGCTCAGATTTATGAATTAATCCATCAAATGGGAATGTATTCCACCATATGTAGGCATAATGATGCCACCGATCATCGTATTTCGAAAATGATCGTTACTGGATTTACAGGAACCCTCAGAGGTTGGTGGGAGCATATTCTCACTGAACAGCAGAGGAATGAAATCCTCTACGCCACAAAAATTGTTAAGGATGAACAGCAGCGTGATATTGGAGTCCAAGACTCTGTCTACACCCTTCTGCTTTCTATTATCCATCATTTTGTTGGCAGTAGTGATTACCAACGTGAACGTAACAGAGAATTGTTACAAAATCTTAGATGTCCTACTCTTAGCCAATTTAGATGGTATAAGGACGTCTTTCTAGCCAGAGTTACTCAAAGAGAGGATGCTAACTCTACCCATTGGAAGGCAAAATTCATTGATGGTCTTCCCACCTATTTCTCGGAAAAAGTCCGAAAAAAGCTTAGAGATAAACATGATGGTATCTCTATCCCCTATGACCTCTACACTTATGGCCAACTCATAAGTGTTGTCATCCAAGAGGGTCTTTCCCTCTGTAATGACCTTAAGCTGTCTAAACAGCTTAAAAAACATAATCTTTCAGGAAAGAAAGAATTAGGAGAGTTTTGTGAACAATTTGCTTACGACACTGGTAAGTCTAGCTCTCACAAGGTATCTAAGAAGAAGAAAAAATCTTCTTCAAAACCCAAATATAAACGTAATAAGAATATTACAACTAACGATAAACCCGTTAAAAAATATAAGAAATATGTCAGAAAGAAATCTGATAAAACAAAAATTAAATGTTTTAAATGTGGCAAATTTGGCCACTATGCTAGTAAATGCAAAATGAAAGATAAAATCAGTAACCTCCAGGTTGATGATCACCTGAAGGATCAATTAAGTAAACTCTTACTTAATTCTTCTGATTCCTCTGAAGACTCAGAGGACACTTCTTCTGACAATGAGCTTTATCATTTACAAAGCTCCAGTAGCTCGGACACCTCTGACAAAGATTGTCAGTGCAATACCTTAACTAAGAGATGCAATCATCTCCAATCTATTATCCAAAGAAATGGATTAAGCCTTAATGTCCTGACTAGTCAGCAACAAAATATGATTGACATCATTAACAAAGTTACTAACCCTGACGTTAAGCTCAAGCTGGTCCAAGCTTGATATGCCCAGGAAGCTGCTCTTCCTACGACCAGCCAATCTCCTCAGGCTTATAGCCTTAAAGAGGTTTTTAACAGGCTTGAAAATACTAGTAATACTAGTAAACCTGCCAACCTTAATGACCTAAGGCATGAGATTAATCATCTAAAAACCGAGTTAGGACAACTCCAAAATCAGCAGAATAATATGCAAATCGAGATTAACAACCTCAAACTTGCATCTGCTCAATCCAATCTTGATTCCTCAGGATTTTTGGATATAATTAACAGAATCCCAAGCCAAAAATGGTATACCACCATTAATTTGGTCATCAATAAGGAATTCACTTTATGTGATATTATTGCCCTTGTTGACAGCGGAGCTGACATGAATTGTATCCAAGAAGGGATTGTTCCTACTGAGTATTTTGAGAAAACTACTCAAACTTTATTTAATGCTAGTGGAGATAGCATGGGTATTAAGTATAAATTAACTAATGTCGAAATCTGTAACAATGGACTTTGTTTAGATAGTACCTTTCTGCTCATAAAAGATCTTTCTGTGCAGCTAATTTTAGGTACACCCTTTTTATCTTTACTTATGCCAATTGATAAGATTGATTCAACTGGCATATATACGACTATTCAAAACCAAAAGATTGTTTTTGAATTCATAACAAAACCGGAAATTAAAAGGATTAATTCTTTATCTAACAATATTGTTTCTAAAGAAAATCAACTTAATTTCCTTCAAAAAGAAGTTCTCTTCCTCAACATTGAAAAGAATTTAATGTCTCCTACTATCACTCAAAAAATTACTGTTGTAAAAAATCAGTTAACGGCAGAAATTTGTAGTGATATCCCCAATGCATTTTGGGATAGGAAGAAGCATATTGTTTCCCTTCCTTATGATAAGGATTTTCAGGAAAAGGATATTCCTACTAAGGCCAGACCTTGTCAAATGAAGCTTGAGCTTCTTGACCTTTGTAAAAAAGAGATCCAGGGCTTGTTAGATAAAAAGCTCATTTCCAAGAGTTATTCCCCTTGGAGCTGTACTATTTTTTATGTTAATAAAGCAGCTGAAAAAGAACGTGGAGTTCCTAGGCTTGTCATTAATTATAAGCCTCTTAACAATGTGTTAAAATGGATAAGATATCCCATTCCCAATAAAAAAGACTTATTGGACATGTTACATTCTGCCACCATTTTTTCCAAATTTGATCTTAAATCTGGATATTGGCAAATCCAAATTGAACCTAAAGACAGGTACAAGACTGCCTTTGTTGTTCCTTTTGGTCACTTCCAATGGAATGTTTTACCTTTTGGGCTTAAGAATGCCCCTTCTGAATTCCAAAATATCATGAACGATATTTTTAACCCTTTTTCAGAATTTTCAATTGTTTACATTGATGATATTCTTATCTTCTCTAATTCAATTGATCAACACTTTAAACATTTAAGAATTTTTAAAGATGTTGTTAAAACCAATGGTTTGGTTGTCTCCGCCCCAAAGATGAAAATCTTTCAGACACAGGTTAGATTTTTAGGGCATAATATAGGAGAAGGAAAAATTCTTCCTATTGATAGGAGCATCGAATTTGCTTCTAAATTTCCTGATGAACTTAAGGAAAAGACTCAACTTCAGAGATTTTTGGGTAGTCTCAATTATATTGGCGACTATTATAAAAATCTGGCACAAGACAGTGCAATTCTTTATTCCAGGTTAAAAAAGAATCCGTCTCCCTGGACTGAAGAACATACTAAAGCAGTGCAGAAAATTAAATTAAAAGTTAAGCTTTTACCCTGCCTCGCTTTAGCTAACCCTTCATTTTTTAAAATCGTCAAGACAGACGCCTCTGATATTGGCTATGGAGGAATTTTAAAACAACTCAATACTTTTTCTAACAAAGAAGAACTTGTTCGTTTTACCTCTGGCTCTTGGAAAGATGCCTCCAAGAATTATTCTACCATCAAAAAAGAAATTTTTTCGGTAGTCAAATGTATTACTAAATTTCAGGATGATTTGCTTAATCAAAAATTTTTGCTCAGAATTGACTGTAGCGCTATTAAGCAAGTCCTTCAAAAAGATGTTGAGAATATTGTCTCAAAACAGATTTTTGCCAGATGGCAAGCTAATCTTTCTGCATTTGATGGAAAACTCATGAGTTTTCCGGTGTGAACAGTAGAAATTATGATTTTTCCGTTGAGTTTTCCGGTATGAATAGTGTCATCATGATTTTTCCATTGATTTTTCCGGTTATACTGTTGGTCAGAATGCTATCGTAATAGTAACCTACCGGACAGGTGAAATTGGAAGTCTTAGACTCCGTTCACCTGAACAGTAGATTCCTATTCGTAATAGTAACCTCCGTTCTCCTGAACAGTCGTTTACTATTCACACGATGTGTACAGTATAAACTATTCATTGACAGAAATCCATATTCAATGATAATAATAAGGAGTGTTATTAGTCTATATATGTTCCTAATTTTGTCCCTAGAATTTCCACGTTGGATATGCTACGTTTTCGGGTTGCCTTATTGCCGTGTTTGGCTGGCTGTGTCCCGATGTGAATCGTTGACCCGTGGGCTGGGATGTATTATGGGATAGAAAGACTATTGAATACAGCTTATTATATTCATTAATAGTATTGATTTTTGCGATTAATAGTTTACTTCTTATTCCTGATCCAATCTGGTTATTCCCCTAAAAACCATTTAAACTTTATAATACACTATTTATTTATTGGACTCACGCCAAACATTTTCTACTATCACTCTATTACTTTTTGATCTTACAGTACTCCAGTATCTATTCCTCCAGATATTAACATCTTTATTTGTTGTTTTATGGATCCATATATGATGGACACCATCACCCAACAACCACAAGAGTTCGTGAAGAACTCTTCTTTAATGGAATTTGAGGTTCAGAAGAATCTCAATCGTTGGACTATACCTAAGGTACAACCCAAAACTATTTATAACACAAACTGTTATAACTTCAGAAGCAAGTATGCCATTAAAACTATGGAAGAAACCATTAGTTTAGACAAACAAGATAAAAAACTTGAGTTGTTTAAATTAATTGATCTTATTAATCACATAAATGATAAAAATTATCATTTTATACATGTAGGTTTAATTCAGATTGCTTTTAAACCTTTAACGCTTAATGGTATGAATGCCTGTCTACAAGCCACACTACGAGATGGTAGATGTACTGACTTTAGACAATCATTAATGGGGGCTATAGAAACTAGCCTATGTAATGGACCTGTTTATTTTGATGTTTTTCCCAACATTACCTTGTCCCTTACTGATATGCACCTTTGTAAAGCCCTAAGTCTTGGGATTGTCTATCGTATTTATTACAAAGTAATGAATACCATAGCCCCAAACATAAAACAGTTTAGTCTTTTTGGTAAAACTGTGTTAATTGACACACATCTTATTGATTCTAATGTTCATACTCCTAGAACAATAAGTTGGGATGAAATTAACTTCCCAGAGACTTGGGTTATTGAGAACGTTGTTCCTCCTCAACCTCGTCATAATCATGACATTGAGGATATCATTGAAGAAAAAGATGGGGATGTCTTCCTAAATTTCAGGAAGCTTTCTAGGTGCCAATCTTCCGGGACTCGACTCTCTAGTAGTTCCAGGAGACCTTTCGTCACCTATCCTCCATCTACCTCTAGACAATCGGTCGAAGAGGACAAAACCCCTCTTTTGAATCCTTCATATCATGATGATATGAATCTTCATGGTGTTTTTACTCATGATCAAATACCACATGGTGTTTATGAGAAAGCTGAACCTTCTCAGCGTAGAACCTCCCCTACGCCGTCTGAAATGAATGTCAGACTTTGATTCCTTTCCTTTTTATGGATTTTTCTTACAATAGGAAAGAAAGAAGTGCCGAGTTTAATTTACCTAAATGGGAGAAATTTAGGACTTGGTTCTTTAAAAAATTTACTCATCAAGAACAACAAACTTATAAAAATGAATTTTATAAATGGATCAATTATAACAAGACTGTTATATCCTTTGTTGTTTGGTTACTTTTATACACTAAGGATAAGGATCTTTGGGAACAAGAACTTTTTGTTCTTGACTCTAAAGCACCCAATACCTTTGAAACCAAATGGACTACGGCGCGTGGAGAGATTATATCTTCCATTCACCCTCCTACTGAACCCCTGGTTATTCAGACTCAAAAGACTGAAACCAGTACCAGCACTGACCCTCTTCCTCCTATTTTAGAAGCTACTGCTTTTATTAAGGCCGAGAAAGAAACTAGGAACCTTGCCTATACTAAAGATCTTAACCCTTTAGTCAAACAAGGTAACTATACTAATCTCATCCTTAATTCTATAGGAAAACAGCTCCAAAGAATTGAACAGCATCATGTTGATGCCATGTTGGCTAAAGCCACTGACTTTACAGTCAAAAGTTTGGACAAACCTTTAATTCAACCTCCTATTGATATTAAAGGCTTCAAATCAGGAACTAAAGCTGATTTCATGTCCAAACTTAAAGATATTGAAAAAGATCTTCAGGGATTAAGACTGAACACTTTATCCCAGGGCAGTTCTGAATCTGATTCAGAATTTTCTCTTGTTGAGGTTCAAGACTTTGAACACCATTTTGGTTTACCTGAAAACCAAATCAACAGAGTGACTTTTGGTAGTACTCCTCTTGGACCCAGGAAGAATTACTATCATCGTCCTACTCCCCAAGACCTACTCTTTGAAGAGAGTCAGGTTTTGCAGAATACCTTTTGTGGTAAATCCATTTATGACTGGAATCTTGATGGACTTTCTGAAGCTCAGATTTATGAATTAATCCATCAAATGGGAATGTATTCCACCATATGTAGGCATAATGATGCCACCGATCATAGTATTTCGAAAATGATCGTTACTGGATTTACAGGAACCCTCAGAGGTTGGTGGGAGCATATTCTCACTGAACAGCAGAGGAATGAAATCCTCTACGCCACAAAAATTGTTAAGGATGAACAGCAGCGTGATATTGGAGTCCAAGACTCTGTCTACACCCTTGTGCTTTCTATTATCCATCATTTTGTTGGCAGTAGTGATTACCAACGTGAACGTAACAGAGAATAGTTACAAAATCTTAGATGTCCTACTCTTAGCCAATTTAGATGGTATAAGGACGTCTTTCTAGCCAAAGTTACTCAAAGAGAGGATGCTAACTCTACCCATTGGAAGGCAAAATTCATTGATGGTCTTCCAACCTATTTCTCGGAAAAAGTCCGAAAAAAGCTTAGAGATAAACATGATGGTATCTCTATCCCCTATGACCTCTACACTTATGGCCAACTCATAAGTGTTGTCATCCAAGAGGGTCTTTCCCTCTGTAATGACCTTAAGCTGTCTAAACAGCTTAAAAAACATAATCTTTCAGGAAAGAAAGAATTAGGAGAGTTTTGTGAACAATTTGCTTACGACACTGGTAAGTCTAGCTCTCACAAGGTATCTAAGAAGAAGAAAAAATCTTCTTCAAAACCCAAATATAAACGTAATAATAATATTACAACTAACGATAAACTCGTTAAAAAATATAAGAAATATGTCAGAAAGAAATCTGATAAAACAAAAATTAAATGTTTTAAATGTGGCAAATTTGGCCACTATGCTAGTAAATGCAAAATGAAAGATAAAATCAGTAACCTCTAAGTTGATGATCACCTGAAGGATCAATTAAGTAAACTCTTACTTACTTCTTCTGATTCCTCTGAAGACTCAGAGGACACTTCTTCTGACAATGAGCTTTATCATTTACAAAGCTCCAGTAGCTCGGACACCTCTGACAAAGATTGTCAGTGCAATACCTTAACTAAGAGATGCGATCATCTCCAATCTATTATCCAAAGAAATGGATTAAGCCTTAATGTCCTGACTAGTCAGTAACAAAATATGATTGACATCATTAACAAAGTTACTGACCCTGACGTTAAGCTCAAGCTCGTCCAAGCTTGCTATGCCCAGGAAGCTGCTCTTCCTACGACCAGCCAATCTCCTCAGGCTTATAGCCTTAAAGAGGTTTTTAACAGGCTTGAAAATACTAGTAATACTAGTAAACCTGCCAACCTTAATGACCTAAGGCATGAGATTAATCATCTAAAAACCGAGTTAGGACAACTCCAAAATCAGCAGAATAATATGCAAATCGAGATTAACAACCTCAAACTTGCATCTGCTCAATCCAATCTTGATTCCTCAGGATTTTTGGATATAATTAACAGAATCCCAAGCCAAAAATGGTATACCACCATTAATTTGGTCATCAATAAGGAATTCACTTTATGTGATATTATTGCCCTTGTTGACAGCGGAGCTGACATGAATTGTATCCAAGAAGGGATTGTTCCTACTCAGTATTTTGAAAAAACTACTCAAACTTTATTTAATGCTAGTGGAGATAACATGGGCATTAAGTATAAATTAACTAATGTCGAAATCTGTAAGAATGGACTTTGTTTAGATAGTACCTTTCTGCTCATAAAAGATCTTTCTGTGCATCTAATTTTAGGTACACCCTTTTTATCTTTACTTATGCCAATTGATAAGATTGATGCAACTGGCATATATACCACTATTCAAAACCAAAAGATTGTTTTTGAATTCATAACAAAACCGGAAATTAAAAGGATTAATTCTTTATCTAACAATATTGTTTCTAAAGAAAATCAACTTAATTTCCTTCAAAAAGAATTTCTCTTCCTCAACATTAAAAAGAATTTAATGTCTCCTACTATCACTCAAAAAATTACTGTTGTAAAAAATCAGTTAACAGCAGAAATTTGTAGTGATATCCCCAATGCATTTTGGGATAGGAAGAAGCATATTGTTTCCCTTCCTTATGATAAGGATTTTCAGGAAAAAGATATTCCTACTAAGGTCAGACCTTGTCAAATGAAGCTTGAGCTTCTTGACCTTTGTAAAAAAGAGATCCAGGGCTTGTTAGATAAAAAGCTCATTTCCAAGAGTTATTCCCCTTGGAGCTGTACTGCTTTTTATGTTAATAAAGCAGTTGAAAAAGAACATGGAATTACTAGGCTTGTCATTAATTATAAGCCTCTTAACAATGTGTTAAAATGGATAAGATATCCCATTCCCAATAAAAAAGACTTATTGGACAGGTTACATTCTGCCACCATTTTTTCCAAATTTGATCTTAAATCTGGATATTGGCAAATCCAAATTGAACCTAAAGACAGGTACAAGACTGCCTTTGTTGTTCCTTTTGGTCACTTCCAATGGAATGTTTTACCTTTTGGGCTTAAGAATGCCCCTTCTGAATTCCAAAATATCATGAACGATATTTTTAACCCTTTTTCAGAATTTTCAATTGTTTACATTGATGATATTCTTATCTTCTCTAATTCAATTGATCAACACTTTAAACATTTAAGAATTTTTAAAGATGTTGTTAAAACCAATGGTTTGGTTGTCTCCGCCCCAAAGATGAAAATCTTTCAGACACAGGTTAGATTTTTAGGGCATAATGTAGGAGAAGGAAAAATGCTTCCTATTGATAGGAGCATCGAATTTGCTTCTAAATTTCCTGATGAACTTAAGGAAAAGACTCAACTTCAGAGATTTTTGGGTAGTCTCAATTATATTGGCGACTATTATAAAAATCTGGCACAAGACAGTGCAATTCTTTATTCCAGGTTAAAAAAGAATCTGTCTCCCTGGACTGAAGAACATACTAAAGCAGTGCAGAAAATTAAATTAAAAGTTAAGCTTTTACCCTGCCTCGCTTTAGCTAACCCTTCATTTTTTAAAATCGTCGAGACAGACGGCTCTGATACCAAGAAGAGAGGATCGTTAAGCTAATATTATTACAGACTGATAATTAAAACAAACTTAAATACTTACAAATGAGTCGCCGGAATGGTTACCGGATTATTACAAACCAGAGAGAGAGAGAGAGAATTCTAGAGAGAAGGGAGAGAGTCTGAGAAGTAGAGAGAGAAAGAGATGCCGAGAAGTGAGGGGTTAGCCCTCAATATATAGGGGGAAAAGGGAATCCCCGAGTGGGGCCCATGGGTCCACCACTGTAGCATCGTCGACAGAGTCTTCTGTCATCTTCTGTGGGGCCATGTGGGCCAGGTGGGACCAGGTGGGACCTACAAACAGTGCTTTTATCTTCAAAGCACAGGGGCCAGGAGGGCCAATTACCTCAAATCATCTAGGTCATCCGCGCCTTTGTTTGAGGAGGAAAGTTCCAGACGGCTTGCTGGAAAGGATCTCTGATCGAGAGAGTTGAAGAAAGCTTGGATGACAGGGTCATTAGGGAAGAGTTCTTCACCAGAAGGGTCATCTTCAGGTTCTTGTGATTCTCCTGCTAGACAAAAGAAAGGATTACTGTCATCATCCTTGTTTAGCGAGGACATAGATGCATCATCATCAGTAGGTGTCTTTTTGCTGGATCTTTCAGCAAAGGCTTTCTTGAATTGGGTCTGGGTCTGTTCCATGATCTTCTTCAAGAGCTCCTGCTCAGTTGCTTTAGGAAATTGTTTCATTAAGGAACTGAGGTTCACAACCTGGCTTGCAGGATCATGCATATGTTCAGGTGCAGGGGGGGAATCTTCCACCATGTTCATATAATTGCTCAGACTAGCTCTGATCTGACCAATGGTGCTACCAATATCAACACCAGACCACCAACGGTAGAAGAATACTCTTTCAAGTTGGGGAACATTAAGGTTGCTCATCTGACAACGAAGGTTCCAGCTAGAAATCCAAGGAATTTGCATTTCTGTAAAGAACAATAAAGTGTTGAGGCCAATCGGGGCCTTCTTTTTCCCCCGCAAAAGAGGATGAAATTGGCATGATTGGCAGTAGTGATTACCAACGTGAACGTAACAGAGAATTGTTACAAAATCTTAGATGTCCTACTCTTAGCCAATTTAGATGGTATAAGGACGCCTTTCTAGCCAGAGTGGCTCTGATACCAAGAAGAGAGGATCGTTAAGCTAATATTATTACAGACTGATAATTTTAAAACAACTCAATACTTTTTCTAACAAAGAAGAACTTGTTCGTTTTACCTCTGGCTCTTGGAAAGATGCCTCCAAGAATTATTCTACCATCAAAAAAGAAATTTTTTCGATAGTCAAATGTATTACTAAATTTCAGGATGATTTGCTTAATCAAAAATTTTTGCTCAGAATTGACTGTAGCGCTATTAAGCAAGTCCTTCAAAAAGATGTTGAGAATATTGTCTCAAAACAGATTTTTTGCCAGATGGCAAGCTAATCTTTCTGCATTTGATTTTGATATTGAACATATCAAAGGGGAAAATAACTCTCTCCCCGATTTTCTAACAAGAGAGTTTTTGCAGGACAGATGAGCGGCCCCTCTAGAGGGCGTGGTCGCGGGAATTCTCGCAGACCTGGTAAAGCACCTATCATCACGAATGATGATCAGTATCCTCCGATACAGGATTATGTTGAGTTTTTACGCCAGAGCGCTAAAAACAGGGAAAAGAATACTCCCCCTCTTAACCCCTTTAGCAAAAAGAAATCTGCTAAAGAGGTCTTGGAAACTATTAAGTACCAGCCCCTTCCTAATAACAGGACTTCGGAGTTTGTACTTCTCCTCGAGACTGAGGATGATATCCAGATGGATAAGCCTTGGGATCTTAAGTCCCGGTACCTTGACTCTCATTGTTATGCGGTACAAGAAGGCAAATACCGGACGGTTTATGAGATGATACTCGCCGAGACTGGCTCTGTGATTTTTAATCACACTAATCGACACCAGGGTAATACCCACTCTCCCATTGCTTATATCAAGGCGGTGTTGAAACATTTTTTATCTCCCCGAGATTGGGGCATCCACCCTTTAAAAACGAGAAAATTAAGTTCTCATAACGGTGGTACTTACAATTATTTTGACTATGTCCAAGCCTGGACTAAATCTTTTTACTATCAAAATGTTGAGCACAAACACACATGGTTTTTTGTTTTGTGCCCAAACTCTTTTCAGAACCCCTCACTTCTCGGCATCTCTTTCTCTGTCTACTTCTCAGACTCTCTCCCTTCTCTCTAGAATTCTCTCTCTCTCTCTCTGGTTTGTAATAATCCGGTAACCATTCCGGCGACTCATTTGTAAGTATTTAAGTTTGTTTTAATTATCAGTCTGTAATAATATTAGCTTAACGATCCTCTCTTCTTCATAATTATGATCCTAAATCATTTCCCTAAGGTCCAAAATAATGTCATAAGCATACGATATATTCCTTTGTTGGTGCTTTAAAACACTAGTAATTGAAGCTAATATGTAGCAATTATCCATCTAATCTTACTTAAATCAAACTTTTTTTTTCTTTAAAGGAAAGAGAATTTATTAAAATGGGGTAAAGAAAATCCCTTCACTGATGGCTTACAAAGCAAGAGATTGAGAAGTCTGAGATAAAACCTAACAAGTATCTAGTTTTAGAGCCTTTATAAGGTCTAGCCTTAAAGGATATTCGCACGTCTTCATGGACAAGATCAAAATTTTTTGAATTCTTCATGATTTTCCCTTCATATTCCCTTTTGTTCCGAGCACAGCAAATTCTCCAACAAATGTAACAAGGAAGTATAATAGAGAGCACAGATTTTATATTTTTCCCTCTTGATTTTAACCACCAAGACATGAGAAGTCTTTTAAGGGAAGAAAAATTAAATCTATACCCCATCATACCCGAAAAATGATTCCACACTTGTTGAGCAATGATACCAGACCTAAACAAGTGATCAAAATCCTCTTCTGCCGGATTAAGGCGACATATAAACCTTGAAGATAAGAAGATATGGAGACTCTTTAATCTCAAATCTAAATTAAGAGCTTGTTGAAGAAGTCGCCACATAAAGAAGGAAACATTTGGAATAATTCTTGGGATCCAAATTATTGAAACGAAGAAAAGATTGCAATCTCTATAACGAAAAAGATCCCATGCAGATTTTAAAGTGAAAATGCCATATGAGTTTGATTTCCAAAAAGTTGGGCTAATATCGTCAAAAGTATCATGATAAGTGTCCCAACTGTTTTGCATCCTGCGCCAGGTTGTACTTGAATAAGACGGAGTGCCAAAGAAGCTGGAATCGGCTAGAAACCTATATCTCGTGAGCATGTAATTTGCCCAAATATCATCACCTTTGTAAAATAAAGACCATAGTTTACACGAGTAGACCTTTTATAATTTCAGCAAAGCTTTTTAGAACCACTCCACCTTCTGCATAAGGGAGACATAAGACTTGCCACTGGACCCATTTGTGCTTCAGTTTACCTTCAGAGTTACCCTAAATGAAACTAGCGAACAACCTTTCAACTCGTTAGATAACAGCTATTGGCGGGTCAAGAACAAAAAAAATATGGAAAGCCATTGATTGAAGTGCTGAATGAAGTAGCACAATACACCCACTGTTTGAAATCATATTACCATACCAGGTCCGAATTTTTTGCGCCATGAATTCTTCAACAGTGGCAAAAAGCATTGTAGATTTCCTACCTATGCAAAATGGGACACCCAGATATTTAATAGGAAGTTTTGTTTCCATAAAAGAACTCATGGTCTTTATAATCTCGCAGCGTGCTTTGGAAGTTATCACTGAGCAGGAGAATAAGGACTTCATACTATTGTTTATTTTCCCAGATGTCTATTCATAATGGCGCAAGAATTTTTTTAAACAACATGAGATTTTTTTCTCCCCCGTGGTAATTATCAGGAAGTCATCAGCAAATGAAAGTGAAGAAGTAAAATTGCAACCTGGTGGAGTAGAGATTTTTTTAATCCGTCCTTAAAGCATAAGTTGATGAAGTCCCCGTGAGAGAATTTCAGTGACTATAATGAATAATCTTGGAGAAAGTGGTTCACCTTGCCGAACACCACATTTTGATTAAAGAAAAGCACAAGCGTTGCCATTTACACAGATAGAGTACTAGCAGTTTGATATAGCACGCCAAAACAAATCAATCCAAGTTTCTGAAAAGCCAAAAGCACCAAGAACTGTGGTTATACTGATCCATGAGACCCGATCATATGCCTTGGACATATCCAATTTAATTAGAAAATTGGATCCTCGAACGTTTTTGTTGAAATTTGACATAAGCTCTTGTGCCATAAGAATGTTATCCGTCATGTTACGCCCTTTGACGAACTTTGCTCGAGAGTTAGAAATAATTTTTGGGAGCAATTGGGTAAGCCTATTATTCATGATTTTTTTTATTATCTTATTACATAAATTATATAAACTAATAGGCCTATAATCCCGACAGTAATTTGGGTTTGGCTTTTTTGGGATAAGAATAATGTTTATAGCGGACCAACTTGTAGGAATATCATGACCCGCGAAAAAATACAAAATAGCATTAAAAATGTCATTTTTAATAATATCCCAACATTGTTGGAAAAATCAACCGTTAAAACCATCCGGGCCCGCGACACTATTTTTATCCACCCTAAAAATAGTGTCTCCAATTTCTTCTAAATTAGGCAATCTTGTAGGCATTTCATTTTCCTCATGAGTAATAATAGAAGGTATGACATCCAAAACGTTAAAGTCCATAAGACTGTCAGGGTAATGAGTGAGAATATCTTCAAAGTGTTTCACCAGCTCCTCTTTAAATACTGCCTGATTATTTATTTTAACACCATCCTCTTTTTTAATACTATGAATAAGGAGTTTTGATTTTTTTTGCCTTAGACATAGTGTGGAAGAAACTGGTATTAAAGTCCCCTTCAGTTGCCCATTTAACACTAGATTTTTGGCGCCAAAATTCCTCCTCAATACTCATTTCTTTGTTGAACAGTGCCTTTGCTTTAAAAAATTCCATCCAATTCACCGGGTTTGGACCACAATCATAAGCATTTTCTTTTGAAATAAGCAAATCTTCCGCAATCATCACTCTTTGAAGGATGTTTTTGAACACATTTGTATTCCAAGACTTAACAACATTTTTTAATCTCTTAAGTTTGGATGCAAATATGTAAAAAAGTTCCCCTTAAATTTCTTTATTCCAAGATTCCGAAATGATTATAAGAAAAGCTACATGCTTAGTCCAAGCATTAATAAATCTAAAAGGTTTAGGAATCCCATCCAAAGACGATTTGATCGTGAGAATTAATGGAGGATGGTCTGAGTTAGTGCGATGAAGATGTTCAATTGAAGAATGAAGCTCATTAGTACACCAAGCATGATTATAAAAGATTCTATCAAGCCTTGATAAGATGCGATGCACACCCTGTCTATTATTACACCAAGTAAATTGAGAACCTATATAATCAAATTCCACCAGTCCAGAGTGAGCCAAACAATCATTAAATTCTTCTACAGTAAAAATATTAATACCACGACCCCCCATTTTTTCAGATTTACACCGTACAACATTAAAATCGCCACCAATGATCCATTGCTCCTGAGTTGAGTTTGTAAAATTTTCTATATCCAACGATCACGACCTTCTCCCCGCGAGTTTGCATTTAGCATAAACATGATAGAAAAAATGGGTTTGAAAAGTTGGCATGATCTACTTTGATAGAAATTATTTGATTTTTGTCCTGTATAACATCAAAGTACCAATAATATTTCCACAAAACCCATAGTTTATTTGAGACATTTTCCACTCCTCCAAAATAATTGATTCGTCTGCACATACTGTTTAAATTTTCAGCTTCTACTTGAGCCTTTATTTAATTTTTTCTTGTATAACAACCAAGTTATTAGACTAAATTATTTTTTTTAAGTCTACGAATAGATGGGGCATTCCCCACCCCCCGAATATTCCAAAAAAGGTAGCTAATCATTTAAAACCTTTAAGGTGAGATTATTTGAGGACTTACTAGTGACCTGATAGAGTATTCTTTTGTTTGTAACCAGCGTTTCCTGGTATGTCTTGAAATAGTGACTTGATTGTTCCCCACTTTAAACACCTTTTGGAATTTGGATCCAATTGCCTTTGAGAAATTTTCCATCTGTTTTTTATTTGGGTAACATTCCCAAGATCTTCACTATCAGATACCCAGGTTGGTTTGCAACCATTTTCTTACTGATTTTTCCTTGTTATTGGTCTAGGAGACACATTGAGATTCATTAATAGAGAAGGCAATGGAACTAAATAAAGTTTTGGAATGTCATCCATGTCAAAATCAATGAATTCACAGTCTTCCAAGACTCCACTATCATTACTTGAATTAACAAGAATAGGATTGATCGAAGTTGTGCCACAGTTTCTATCATCCACAGAATCAGTGATTATTAGTAGCTGAGGTAATAGAGGTGATTGTGGATGGGAGGAGTGCTAGGGTTTTAGGAGTTTGAGGTGGTTGAAATTTTTGAGGTGGTTTAAGAGAGGTGGTTTAGGTTTTATTTGAAAAGATGTTTTAGTTTGAAAGGTTATTGGGTTTACGAAATCTTTTTCTAGTATTATTTCGTTGGTTCTACGAATATTGGAAATAGTAGCTGCCTTTTGATATTGTTGGAGATCATCATTTGACCTATTCGTTTATGAAGATAAATCAACCACCGCCTTACCCTTGTTAACCTTCTCCGATAGGACTCACCGTCCCACACAATCAGCACCGACGTGACCAATCCTCATGTAAGAACTACAGAATGTAGGATCATTTTCATAGATAATAAACTGCCAAAAACTAGGTTTTGATCGACATCCTATCCAAACCCTAGATGGTAAGTAATTGGCCAAATCAACTTCAACAAGGATTCTCGCTTGACTGGGTCTTGAAACTAAGGTAGTAGCTTCATCCTACGTAAGTGGTTTACTAATTAGGTTCCCAATGGAGAAAAGAGATCCTTTGTTAAAGAAATGTAATGGCAAGAAAGGCAGTGTGATCCACAGCGGCATGATAGGACAACCTTGAGTCCTCGTAAACGATGATGTCCATTTTGATACCACCATAGAGTATTTAAAAATGTACCATTGTCCATGCAACCAAATACACAGATAGTCTTCTTTAGAATTGAGTCTGATCAAAATATATAGATCGTCTAATAAACCAATTGAAAAACCACCTCTTAGATAGAAATTATGGAAAGCTTTACGTAGAGTTTCCAGGGGAGGCCTTCCAAAAAAGAATTTCCCCACAAGAGAATGCCGAAAAGAAACTGCCAACCGAGTAATAGTATCATCCTCAAAGTGTAGAGGAGGTTCTCCCTTATAGGAGCATGGTTGTTTAATAAGAGAAGAAGAATCAGAGGGGTCAAGAAATAGGGAAGCAAACGATTTCTTTGCATCCCTATTGAGGGCAGGAGGTTTGAGGGGAATAGGCAAACAGTCAGGAGGTTTGAGGGGGTCGAATTGGCTGCTTAGAGGAGGAGCCGCCATGCTCAGAGAGAGAGAAAGAGAGAGAGAGAGAGAGAGATAAGATCAACTACCTTTGTGGTCAATCAAACTTGTAATCGTTAATGGTTAAGATAATTTCTAAGTTGCTTCTCTAACTAGTAAAGTTCAACCCATTTAATTTTTTATGCTAGAAGATTGACGCAAATGGGTTTGATAGTGAGCCTATTTTGAAATATGAGAATCATCATGTGAGAAAAAGAAATCAAATTAAATATGTAAAAATTTACTTTGATGAAATTTTATTTTGGCTTCCCTTTACTACCAATTAGATCTATTCATGTCGAGCATCCTACTCCCCTAATGTAATTCGATTTATCGGTGGGATCTTAAGTCACCTCATCCTAAACTATATCTATTTTCATCTTTCAATTATGTTATCTGGACATTACAAAAAGTTTTTGTTCAACAAAATTAAATAGCCGATATCTTTCAATCCCACAATTAATGTGAATTAGAACAATGAGGAGGATATCATTAATCTTTTTTAAGTTATTGCCATGAGTAAATTCTTTCAAATTAAATCCTCTTGTGTACAACTTCCTATCTGGGTGGAAAACACACTTACATTTGATCCCAAATAACTAACATGTACGAATTTAATTTTTTTTATGATAAGTGATTATTTGCCTCTGACGGGGAGGAAAACCAAATACTAACACAAGGAATTAATCACAGCAATGGAGATGAAGATTTTACAGTTTATGTTGAAACCCTCTCGCACTTAATATTTTAAACTTGAAGGTATTTAAAAAATATTTATTCAATTGTAAATGCATTAATTTAATCCCACACAATTCCCAATTTACATGTACAAATTAAATTATCCAATCCCACCATTATTGTCTTCCAAAAATAAAAGTTATTTTTAATTAAAATAAAAATTGGAGATCATAAGTTAATTTACACCTTAAATGAATTACTAGATTAAAATATATTTAGAAAATAATAAACAACAAATATACTTTTCATAAAAATCATGATTTAGGTCGGTCTCACAATTAAATTTATGTTGTTAGGCGTTCGTAATTAATTAATTAATCAATAGACAAATTTATGTAACAATTAATTAAGAGATGTTGGAGATAACAACAAACACAATTACATGAAATTTGATATCAATAGCAACATATATTACATTTCCATTATGGCCAATACTTATTCTTTGAGTAGAGTCCTAAAGGGTCAAAAACTCTTTGGAAACATTTCCATCCCATAACTGCTCTTAAGGAGATACAGTCCCAAGAAAAATACGACCCGTGGGTACGCCTGTCATATATGCGATTGGGACTTGCCCCATCCTTGCGGTCGAGACCTAAACTATCGTAGTCACGGACCTTTTCATCTCGTCTCATTCCTCTTATTTTTAGTAATTTCTGTTCTATAAAAACTAAGTAGTTTTGACCTTCCATCAACTAAGAAACATCAAATGTTCGACCTCCCAACTTGATAATAAAAAATCAATCGAAAAAGATCCTAACATTTAACTAATAACACCCCCTCACAAACTTCTCTAAATACATCAATTAATGCCATAATAATAAAAACCCTAATTATTACATCCAAATGAAATCGAGGACAAAATTAACTATGGATAAAAAATCGTAGGATACATTCACATAGAATAACATTTATTTGACCATAACGAAAGGGATATAAACATTAAAATTAACAAAATTATGTTAGTACAAGCAATACATATTCATGAACAATTTCTAGCATACAAACCTAGGGTGTGGGACAACGGATAGCATTGATCTTTACTGCAGTATGATCAATCTAAAACATGGGTCGTGATAGAACTTGTTGGAGATTGTAATAATAAAAAACTATGTTTTCCCTTGATCTTTGATTGGTGATGCTCGATATAACAAAAGAAAATAATATATTTGAAGAAAAAATCTAGGAATGTAATAAAGATATATTTGCGAACCTTATAGGTGATTTTATACAAAGGAAATATGTTAATGAAGAGGATGAAATTTTTTCTCTTCAAAGATCTCCAAAAACCTTCATTAAATGAATTAAAAGCCTTGTATGTTCTAGTAATGATCCCACCCAAAGTAGACATTGTGTGTGCGCAATTATGGAGATGAATACGTGGTGAATTGAGTAAAATATGACCTTTGGTTGGTGTTGAGATCATAAGTGACCTCAGACCCAATTGGTTCTCCCTTCTAGACCTCAGACGAATTAAAGGGGAGAAGTGTCCAAGTGTAAAACAAGTATTTAATGGGGTTCGGAACTTAGCGAAGGATCTTATGTCCACTATCAATGTTTTTTCATGCTATATTGTATCATTAAAGTGTTATTACAATATATGACTCATATTGGGCTTTGTCCAAGAGAGTCTGAGGTATTTGAAGCCTTTGTCACTGATGCAAAGGATGTTAGGAAGTAACTTGTGAACTTTTTTAAGGACTATGGAGCATTAATTAAGTTCTAAACAAGGAATAAAATATGTTTGAAAGCTAGAACCGATCCAAAATATGGATTTATTCGCACAATAGTGGGTTAAGATCTTACGAAACTAGAGATAACACTTGAAAAGCCTAATAATCTTTATTCTTTAGGAGTATGATGACTTGAACGTGTCTTCAACCCTTTACTAACCTCCTATTTATATGAAAACCCTTAGAGAGAGAATGACTGGACTATCAAGGCATTGGTGTGATGTTGTTTAGTTCTGACGATTCCATCAAGTCGTAAAGTCTTGCTAAAAGGTTTTACAGGTGGTGTAAGGTAGTTTCTAGTTGTATTTAATGTGCATGGGAGCCATAATGAAAATGGGATTGAGTGGTGGAGGTAGGTGGAAGAGTATTCTTCTTTATTACTCCGCCAAACACATTATAGGTATTTAGCCAGATTTACGAAGATTGGGAAATAACATTAGGTGATCCTACAATGAACTTAAGGAATAGTGTGGGAATACCTTTTTAGTCTAAAGGATACATGACATTAGAAGGACATTTCCCTTTATACCAAGGTTTGATGTGAGTGTCAGACACACTGTGACATTCATGTTCTGGTCTCTAAGGTTGGTTGAACAACATGTTTCCATGACTATGATTTTGGAAGACTTAGGAGGTTTTTTAGGTCTACTGCAGTACCATGGTCCATTAACTATAGCATTCATGATATTTGTTGTCAAGAAGTAGTTTGAAAGATGCTTGAGGTTGACTCTAAGACTTAGATCCTTGCATGAGTGGAGTCGATGGAATTGAGGAGCTTTGGAATACCAAGGGTCACTACACCAAATCTGCCGAATTGTCACGGTCATTGACCTTGACAATTCGAGGCGAGATAACTTTTTTTGTCACGGATGTGTCACGTTCATTGACCGTGACAAGTTCGTAAGAATTGTCACGATCGTGTCATGGTCCCTGACCGTGACAAGTTTAGTCACGATTAATAACTGTGACAAAGCCTTGACCCTTTTAAAAAAAATTATCACGGTCAATGATCGTGACAATTCTGGGCAGAATTTAAAAAAAATTTGTTGGGCAATATGGCCACTGCCACTGCCCAGTAGTATATTTGTACCTGTTATAGCAACGTTGTACCTGTTCAAACATCATATATCCAAATAAAATAGAGATAATGCAAATATACATTAAAATAGAAACTATTTGAGAAGAAACAACATCACCATCAATTATCTCAAATCTACAAACTATTTAGCTGGAAAAGAGATTTTGTACCGTGACGCTCGGGGACACTTCCTTATCCTTCCCTTATCGTCCGAAGAGCCACATTAGTATCGAGCCTATGTGGCGTACCCCCATGTCCACTCCTTGCCCCCTGAAATAAATAAAGTAAAATTAGTATCCGCCCCGCAAATATAGATAAATATAAATATAAATATAAATCGAAATTGAAATCGAAATCAAAATTGGCATATAAATATAAATACATTACCTGTAGTGTCACCCAAACAACTAACTTGAGCTCATATGGAACCTCCTTCCAACTAATGTACCCCGGGAAATCGTGTCAAATATAATTCCCTTCATATCTGAACACTAAGAAATGCCATAATCCTATGGAGTTATGCTCTGCAAATTCCTTCCAATCGTTGTGTAGCCAAAAATCAACAGTTGAAGTTGTCAATTCCACCTTCCAATGGTCTCGCATGTTTTGCTAGAGGTTCCAACTAGTGGGGTATGTAAAGTGGAATTGACAACTTCAACTGGTGATGTTTGGCTACATAACGGTTGGGAGGAATTTGCAGAACATCACTCCCTAGGATTATAGCATTTCTTAGTGTTCGGATAGACGAAGAGATTCAGTCTCCTCTCCACAAATAGGACACCCCAAATAACTATGTACTAATCACCTATTAAAGGTAAGAATCGTATATTCATGGATTAGTATAAACAAAACTTAGATGTAGTTGGAATATTTATGTATTAATCTCCTCTCCACACACACACACTACACAAGAGTGAAAATGATAAAGTGCAAATCGATTAAAAGAATTAAAAATGGATGTTTCGGTACGAATTGGAATATTTATTACAAATTGAAAAATTGTTTCAAATTCGGGTTATCATATAAACTGGATTGATATTCTGTAGGAGCAGCCAAGTCATCCACACTACTATTTAGATGCCTTGGCGCGTGTTGGATAATTGACCACGGCTCGTTGTTTATATACTCCGAATAAAACAATTGCTTAACCTTTTGAAATGCACAAACAAACGGCTCATCGCTCACGTGGTCGTTGCTCTTCAACTTGGACAAGTCAACCATGATCAAATTGGTGACAGGATGAACTTTACAAGCATTTTTATCCTCAACTCTTACCCAGTCACAGTAAAATACAACCTCTTTCAAGCTTATATAATCCAATTCAAATATATTTTGGATTACACCATAGTAAGTCATTTCAGTTTCAAAGAGGTTTTTATCTTTTGCACTCGCTCGAAAGAAAGTAAGAGCCTTGTATGAAATTCCCGAGTTCTGTACATTTGTACTTTCCTCGTACACTTTAGCGCCGAAAATGTAACCGTTCAATCGATACTTTTTGTACTCTTGTGCCACGAACAAGGGTCTAGTGGCTAGACGAGCAAGCCTTGATGTCGCATCACCCGTCTTTAGGAGCTGAGAATATAGATAAATTAATTATATTAGTTGTAAAATTTGAGTGTAATGTAACGTTACATAACGACTATTTTCATTATAATTACCTCTTGTGTCAACCACAACCTAAATTCGCTGTTTGATTGTACCATTGTTTTTCGTCTTTTATTGTTCTCACAGGCTTCATATTTTTTGCATATTAGAAAATTAATCATGTACAAAATAATCTAAAATAATGTTAAACATTATAATAATTGAAACATACTTTTTCCATTCTTCAACATCTTCATGTGTGTCAAATAGATAACGAGCTACTTGTTCATGTTGCAAACTCGTTAATTTCACTCGTTTTCCCATCACATGACCACCATCATTGACGAACTCGTTAGTGTCATCAACGCTGGTCGAGTCAGGCATATATTCCCGAGTATATATTGATGACTCCACGGTGATGTATTCCTCAGCAATTGATCATGTAATGTATCGCGTATTCTTGACGTAATCTTTAAAAACTTTCATTAATCTTTCAAACGGATACATCCACCGATATCTAACTGGACCACAAAGAAGTGCCTCATCACATAGGTGTACCAACAAGTGAACACGTATGTCAAAGAATGCTGGGGGAAAGTACTTATCCAATACACAAATCCCTTCGATCACAACCAATTTTGTGGCCACTATGTGTTCTCGATTGACTACCTTCTCACACAAGAGGGAGAAGGTAATACTAATTTTCATAATAGCCCTACGCAAATCCTTCTGCTTGGAGAAACAATTCTTAAACAACAGAGGAATCAATTGCATGATCACATGCCAATCGTGGGACTTACACTTATGTAAATCACGAGTAGCATAATTCACAATCCTTTGCAAGTTGGACGAAAAAATAGATGGGCTCTTCAAATTATATATTGTGTCTAGAAGCACCTTCCTTTCCCCACTCGTCAAAGTAAACGCACCAGGGGGAATTATTTTACTTCCCCTACTATCTTCTTTCAACCATAGTTTTGGCTTAAGTTTTAACGATTTAAGGTCTTTTCGTGCATTTTCTCCATCCTTCGAATGACTCCCCCCAAGGTAAGTACCCACAATATGTTCAGCGAAGTTCGTCTCTGCATGCATCACATCCAATACATGGCACACCGGGTTATTCTTCCAATAAGGCAAGTCAAATAAAATTGACCTCCGAGACCATGCCTTTCTTGTCTTAGTTTCATTCCCAGTTGGGGTCTTCTTATGCTTGACGTTCTAAAATTTGGGATTTTTACCTGGCATATTAGGGCCACATTGAGAAGATTTTCTTTCAATTTTTGAACCCGAAAGTTGTCTCGGCAGTAGCCTATGTTCAACCCCGCCCAATAAAAAATTTGAACCTTTCTCAGATCTGAAACTATGAGTTGGGGGTAAAAATCTCCTGTGGTGATGGTATAAATTTTTTAAGTTAGAGGATAAATGAAGAGATTCAATCTCCTCTCCACATATAGGACACCCCAAATAACCATGTACTACACAACCGGATAATGTCCCATAAGCTGGAAAATCATGAATTGTCCACATCAACATAGCTTTCAGCGTAAACTCTTCTTTTCTAAAAGAGTCAAATGATTGCACACCCTCTTCCCATAACTCATTTAATTCTTCTACCAAAGGATCCAGGTAGACGCCAATGTCATCACTTGGTGACTTTGGCCCAGGTATCAACAAAGCCATCATCGAAAATTCAGGTCTTATACACTGTGAAGGAGTGAGGTTGAGTGGGGCTAGGATCACTGGTCATACACTCTGATTGGTGCTTAGATTTCCAAATGGATTGAAACCATCTATTGATATAGCCAAACGAATGTTGCGTTATTCTCGAGCAAAATCGGGATACTCAAAATTCATCTTCCTCCAGGCAGTAGAATCAATAGGATGACGCATGATATTACCCCTACTTCTGCCCTAGCATGCCAAGTCATTGCTTCTGCAATCCGTGGTACTGTGAAAAATTGCTTTAATCAAGTCCCAACGGGAAAATATTTCAATAATTTTTTAGGCACTTTTGAGCTTGTGCCTTCCTTACTAGTAGATTGGACATATCTAGGTTCATCGCATACCGAAAAACGATCGATATTTTCATACTCCGTTCGGTATAGTATGCAGTCATACACACAAGCATGAATTGATTTATACTTCATTCCCAAACCTTTCAAAATGTTCTTCATAACAGGATATCAATTTGGAAGTGTATTCACCTTGGGTAATAAGCCCTTCACCCATTTCAGAATTCTCGTCATGCTATTGCCAGACAAACCATACTGTGTCTTCAAACTGTGCAAACCAACCCTGGCATGTAAAGTTGTTTGATCTTTCTCACAACAAGAGTATAATGGTTGGGTCGTCTTAAATTTTAAACTTTGGTAGTCATCATCAAGTTTTATCGTGTTATCGTCAGCACTTGAATCTTTTACATCATCAGTAACCTCATTCTCTTCTGCTTCATAAACTCTGTACGCATCATCAACTAAATCCTCTTTTTTCATACCAAGGTAAAATAGATCTTTTTGCATTAGATTTTTGACCGTGGTTTTGTTGGTCACTTAAACATAGATATTGGCCTGAGGATGTCCTGGATATGAGTAGTGGTTGGCTATGCTATAGTCTAAGAAGAATTCCCTAAATGTTGGATTATTGAATAGTTTTTCGTTATTAGATATTATGGCTCTAGGCAAGCCAATCCTGCAAATGATGTTCTTCAAGATGAATCTGGTGGCCTTTTTCTCCCCGATGGAGACAAAAGGCTCAACCTCATACCATTTGGTAAAGTAATTAATGACAATAATGTAGAACTTATTGTGGCATCTGTTGTGGGGTAGGGGTCCTAATAAGTTCACTCTCGATTGCATGATGGGACATGGACTTAGCATAGGGGCCATCTTATCTACTAGTTTCTTTGGAACAGAGGTAAACAATTGACACTTTTTATAAGGCTAGACGAGGTCTTTAACTAATTTCCTTAAATTTGTCTAAAAGTAACCTTGCCTCAAAACCTTATAGACTAAGGTCTTTAGGATTGTATAAGCAGTACAAACACCTTAATAGAGATATATAAGGATGCAAGTGGCTTCTTGTGACACCCCGCCTAATTAAATACCGGGCGATCACTCCTTTATTAAATTAAAATCAAGGTGAACAGTTGGTTTATTCTTAGCATCACTGTCGTAAAAATACTTTTTCCAATTTAAACACCCTAAATAATTAAGCTAAGTGTCAAAACCATTTAAAACCTTATTCTCATTTTATTAAATCCGGTTATAAAACCTTAAACCATTAACATCTAAAGAGTCACACATTAAGAATAAAAATTGAATTGAACATACACGAATTTAATCATCAATAATAAATCCCAACATTTACAACACTAAAGGAAAACATCCTGACAGTAATAAATCCCAAAATAAAGGTACTGAAAGTAAAAATTTCACTCTCTGACAATACCAACTAAATAATAGAAAGAGGGCGACACGTTCCCCTGCTAGATAAAACTGAACTAGGAGTAGAATCAAATGGATGTAGTCGTCTAAACAACAGGCCTGCTGAGAACGTATGTGCTTGCGTTCAAATGAGCAAATTATATATTAAACACCTTTTAACCCAAACAAACCCTAAACATGCAACAATATGTGATTGAATAAGATGATAATCTAAGCAAGAACATTCAAACACATTCATGTGAGGAAAAATCCCCCAAAGGGGCAAAACCATTTATTTTCATTATAATATTGTAGGCTATACAATTTCGGATTACAATGAAAATACAAGTGACTGAGAATTACCCTCAGGTATCGGATTCTGTAGTCGGCGGCTGGAACTATCCCTTTCCAGTAGGACTACAATGGAGAAGAGAAACGGCTTCTCCACAAGGGTGTCGGCTGGAAGTTTCCCTTTCCAGGAGGGCAACAATGAAGAAGAGAACGGCTTCTTCACAAGGGTTGAACAGCAAAAGTGCGTTCCTGGGTTGCAAAGTGATTCACAAAGGTTTGGCAATTGTGTGAATAAAAAAACCTAGAGTCTAGATGCTCGATAGGTGAAGACTTAGGGCTTTCTTTACTCTGGAAATCGTGTGTATAAGTCTTAGAAAACCACTTCCCATAGTGGGATTAAATAAGAAGTCTCGGGCCTTAAAAATCTGAACACGATCTGTTTATGTTTATCCCAGGCGGACCGGTCCGGGTCTGAGGCGGATCGGTCCGATTTGATCGGATCGGTTCTTTTATTCTAAGGTGGATCGATCCATTGATGATCGGATCAGTTCGTTTCCAGGCTTCATCGGTTCGCTTGCGGTCCGGGGTATACTGGCCTTCAGCAGTCGGATCGGTCCGGGTCTTAAGCGGACCGGTCCGGTTGACCGGATCGGTTATTTTATTCTAGGAGGACCGGTCCGATTCTGTCAGACATGATTCCTCTTCTTCTTTTGATATTCGGATCCGTTGATGAATGTATGAATCTTGAATTTCTTCAACGGTGTAACGGCGTGCGACATACCAAATTGATAATGGACAAAAATATCCTTACACCTGCAACTCCCACCTAAGCTGCGGCACGTTCCTTCCAAATGATCCTAAGTAAGACGCCCCTGTGGCTGGGCACCTGTAATACATACATATATATACAAGAGAGAAAAGGAAATAGAAACGGGTCAGAGCCCGATAGTGTATATGATTTAAAAATTCGTTTAGCAAGTATTTAAATTGATACAGGCCAATGCAACAACATATTAGTGCGACACTCTCTTGAGAAATTCTCGCCTCTATTTTAATGTGCACTCCTATCGCACTAAATTTCCCAATGGTTTATCTCATCATATATCACACTATCTTTCCCCAATGATTTAACTTATCTTAGGTTATTCGCAGGATTTACAACTGAACAACACAAGTATTTAAAACGTAAGATTTCAATTTGTAACCAAGGTTCTCCTTTTAACTTTATTAATCAATAAAGTTTTCCAATGTCATATTATACTTTCTCAAAACAATTATTTATAATTTGAGTCATCAACCATGTCCTATATATCAAATCACAGTAGGCAGTTCCAGATTTCAGAATTTCATATATATATTAACTACTCGTATAATATATATACCATAACAGCACCCCACATAAAAACTATGGTGCGGGCATACTCTGCTATCCAATCCCCGTATCAATCGTACTAAAGGGAATACAAGTTCGGAATCACTCTCGAACTGTATAAATACATACACAAACAATATTGAGGCGAAGCATAGTTTCCAAGTCCAAGAGGTCAATACATACCCTCACGTCTCTTAGGACCGTGACTATCGATTCGATAGCCTGTACCTAGGATTCCTATCTTCTAGGTTACGAGTCAATATCCCCCATAAGGCACACGAGATAATATCGTCCCAGCGCGGTAACCTCAGGGATAGCAAGTAGCGCGGGCATGATTTTCACAAGTATATAATATATGCATACACAATCATATAAATATACCACTTTTATTATATCAATTTAGGTTTATCCAATAACCCACATTCACAACATTTATCCTTATTTTCCCATTATTATTTATCAAGTATAATGGTTCGTTTCTAACTTTAATTTGAAGGGTTTTTCCAACTTACTACGTAATCCTCATGGACTTTATTCTTCCAAATGTACAATTCAGTAGATATCTATTTATGTTCCAACGTAACTCTCTCTTACGTGTCTCTCCCCTTTAATATATACTTACATTATCCCATATGCAAAATATCCCAAAAATATAGATTTTGCCTTACATTAAAGGGTTTTGAATTTTATTTTCAAAGATGAGAATTTCAAACGGTTTCGAAATCAGAATTAAAATGGAGTTTTAATTGAATTTTTATTATCTCTAAGAGTCCTCAAAACATCAAACTGTCTAGCAAAAAAAAATATTAACAAATATTGAACGGTCCGATCGAGCTGAATTTTTTTTCTATAGCTTCCTCTCGTCTTCAGCTAATTTTCTGTAAAATTTCATCCAATTTTAACGGTCCGATCGTCCTGAATAAATTTTTTTTAGTGTTTGTATCTTATTAGAACTCTTTTCTTAATCAAACTCTTAATCCTTTACATGACAAAGGGTTTCCAGAATATCATATAAATCATCACTACATGAAACTTTCCCATCTCAAATTAGGTTTTTCTTCCATAAATCTCATCCTAATAACTCCTAAACTAATATGGATGAAGCATCAACGAAATAAGCAGGATAAACACTTGCCTGGGATTTTCAAAAATCTGGTTTGGTGTTGAATTTGGTGTGGTTGTGTTCCCCGTCTCGCGATCTACGCGTTGGCGGTGGCGGCGGTGTAAACGGATGAGTTTTGAGCCTTGGAATGCCTCGAGAGCTCTCTCCTCTCCTCTCCAATGGCCGTTCTAGTATTTTGAGCTATCTAACCCTAGGAGATAACCTAAACATCTGATATAACCCCTTTAATTTTCGTGGGTTTAATTACCCAAAAATACAAAATGACTAAAATGCCCTCCCGGGGTACTAATTAGGCCTAAAAACGCCCCGAGACCCAAATCAAACCCCAGGGTATACTTTTCTGACTATCTCGACCCTTCCGGACGGGTTGGCGCACTCAAAACGACCATACGAATAACCTATAAAATATTCACTTTTATAAATCCACATTTAGTCCCGACACGGCACAGGCGCGTCCCGACTTAAATTTCCACAATTGTCATTTTATTCACACGTGACAATATTATAAAAATAAATCTCATATATTACTATACTCATCCAGTAATATGCAACAAATAATATATTCCCAATAATAACTAACTCTTGTCACGCTAGTAAATATTTAAAACAACATATCGGATTAAAATTAAATTAATTTATCTCAATTAAATTTAATAAATCCTTAAATTTAAAAGCCATGAAAATACGGGGTATTACACTTATATTGGACTGAAAAATCATTGTGGTGATGTCCAATACCCATTTTTTAATAATACCCCGCTATCCATGTAGTACATGGAAGATAAAGTCTTCAATTTCCTCGCTTATAGCTTGTCTTTGCACAGTTACCCATCTATGAGGAAAGAATTTATGGGATTCGTTTAGTATGATCTCTTATCGACCTTCTAAGTGTTAATCTGAGGCTGGTTGATGGTTAATTGGTCTAGTGTAATAACAAGGACCAAAAGATCTAACTCGTATGATGAGGTTACTTGTGTATGGTGGTCTACTTTTGAATTTTATACTGGGGGACCCGGGACCCTTTTGATGAAGAACCTTGGGATCCTCTAGATAAGGTCCATCTAAAGTGTAAGTACCCTTCCATCCAACCACCTTTGGCCTCATAGACCCCAATGACTTATTTAACCACTATTCGAGAGTTGTTAACGTCTTCAACATATTCTTTTTTCAAATTGAGGGTCAGGCTGAACCTTACCACTAAATCTTCATACTTTTCTTCATTATTAGAGGTTTTGAAATGAGAATGGAGGGAAAGAGAGATCATACCTCCTTCTAGTATTATTAAACTATTGGAGGAGCCACCCATATGTATTATCCCTATTAAAGAGTTAGGGTCTATCTCCTTAAATAATGGTTAATTGGTCTCTATTGCCTTAGATACACTTGTTTTAGGGCTCTCAGCCTCTTCCTCTATCTCTTCGAAGTTATTGAACTCTACAATGAAGTAATCAAGGGTCTTCCCCTTGATAAAACATATTGGTTGATACTTGACATCAAATTCTCCTAATTACACAAACCACTTGACAAACCTTCCTGAGGTATAAGGCTTTTGAAGGATATATCGGAGGGGTTGATCGGTTATGGTAAATATGGCCTCAGATGTATACTTAAAATAAGGAGGCAAAAGGCATGATTCTCCATCCATGAGTATTTAATTACATCCCCTTATAGAGCTCGCCTGATATAATTTACATAGGAGTGTACCCCAAATTCCTATAGGGGCAGAGAGAATTTAACAATAGTAGGAGAAAAAATGAGGTACAAGTATAGATATTCCCTAGTGATTGCCTATGACAACATAAATGGGGATCCTAGTTGTAGAAACCCCATCCTAGGATCCCCTTAACCGCCTCCTTAGGGACCTATCACTCACTCGTTCACCATAAACCCTAGGTCATACTCTGAGTAGCGATCTAGAGTCCATTGATAAATCATATTCCCCATTCGACTTCGGTTAACCCTCTAACATGAGCGAAGCTCAATAAATTTTTGAAGTGCACTAAATTCCCCTTATATCAGTCCATCCCTTGGGCAAATTGTCCTCACGGTCTGCATGAACGATTTGTTTTACTCTGAAAACCCATTTAGAGGCCACTGGGGGCCCTTTCGGGTCCGTTTGAATTTTGTCAATCATCTAGATTAGCTGAATCTCAATGAATCTTTAAGGGATCAGAATTCCCTTTCTAAATGTCTACCTAATGTGAGAATCGACATTATGGTTTGGACGAATGATCCTTCTTACTCCGAAAGGGTCATCGGGCACTTTTGGGCCCCGTTTGACCTTGGTCAACTCTCCAAACTAAGCCAAACTCAAGGAAATATTAAAGGGGACATGATTCCATTTCCAATAGTCCACCCCATGTGTGAGTCATACCTACGATTCGAGTGAACAATCCGTTTTCCTCTAAAAACCTCCCTTTTATAGAACATCGAGCACTTTTGAGCCCTGTTTGACTTCAATAAAATCACATACTTTAGAGTGGATTAATGGATTCTTAAAGGAACTGAATACCCTTTCCAACAATCTGTCTTGTGTAGGATTCGGACTTACGGTTTTCATTTTATGCCTATTTTTTCGAAAAAAAAAACCATTACGAACTACTATAGGCACCTCAGGAACCCTGCTTATCGGTAGTGTGTCCTTTTCCTTCTCGACAATGCAAGCACCTTGCTGATAGAAAGGTCAATCCTTATTCCAATCAACACCCCATTTGTCCCTATAAATAGGGGCCATAAGCCCACCTTGAGGAGACACAAGGGATACCCCTGCCATAAAGTCAGAGAACAATCCCCTTGAATTCATAGCCTTTCCCTTTCCCAAAAAGTCCATTTTCCCATATTTCCTCCTCTCACTTTTATACCTCACTTGATAATCCACCCCACCTCTTCATACCGCATCCATATCATTTCAAGATCAGCATATTATCATCTCAAAATCAACAACAAGAACTCATAAGGAGGTCTACCTCTCCACCAATTTCTCTAGTTTTTTCCATGTCAGTGTTATTTATCTTGTTTATACTTTTATACCTTTTGTTTCATTACAACACATCCATAATATCTACTCTTTATTAGTAGTATTGCACATAATCTATTTTCATAAAAACCTTTAAAAAAAGAAAAGAAAAAGAGTGTTTAACCATAATTTCTGAAAGTGGGATTTCTATTTCACATTTTCACTATTACAACACATTTTTATTTACAAACACGTAAGAGAAGTCCCCCATTTGGATTTATTAGTTGAACCCACCTCTAGGTTATTTTTGAACTATGTGGACTTTGATGCCCCTTGGGCAACATATGCATCTTGGTCCAATCTCGAGATTCGAATCCTTCCTTTTCTTATGTTTATATGCTTCGTTTATATTATTACATATATTTTTTTGTGAGTTTTATACTCCTACATACTTATGTCTCGTCCAATGTGTACATTCGACCTTTTATAGATATTTTTGATTCAACAAACACTTACGTCATATTTTTTATCATTATTTTTAGGAACACTCCTACGGATGAATTCACTTCATCCCTCCCTGACATGATTTAAGTGATTCCATCCTCCGACCATTTATGTTATAAAAATGTACACACGCGTCATGGAATCTAAAAGGAGAAGATTAACATTAGCCCATGAGAGACTGAAAGATGAGAATGGATGCCTAACACCTTCCTATTCCATAACTTAATCCTCGGACCTTTGAACTATTTGGTTTCGCATGCATCAGTTTGACCTTGATGATGTTCTCTCAAGGTGATGGCATTATTTTTCCTATTTTGAGAAAAATAGGTCAGCGACTCTCTCTCTTTACATTATCCCCCATGTGACGATGGGTGACACCCTAATATTCCGTGCGCATCGAAGGGAATCCGACCCTGGGATGGCCAGAGTGGCAACTCTGTTGTGGAATTTTATTAAAGGACTAGACTCTATTTATATATGGGTGTTATTCTTTGCTCTCCTACTTTTCTACTTGTGTACATAATCTCTTACATTTATGTTCCCTTTACTCCTTTACTTTCTTTTTGTATGCCTACATCATGCTTATCTCTACCATGCTCTCTCCTCGTGTATATATCAATTTTCACTCACTTGTACATGCTCACTTCACACTTATATATATTCTTTATGCTCACTTCACACACTTACACTTGTATATAGTTTCACCTTTACTTACATGCTCCGCACACCACTTGTAGATTATTCATTCTTATCTTCAGTAGCACTCACCCACACTTTTATCACTTATATACATATCAATGCTCACTTACACATCTCCCACGCCACATGAAGATGATCCATGCTTAGGCTCACTAGCACACACATTCACTTGTGTATATCCACATGATCACCTACACTACTACCATGTCACTCTTTCACCTTTCTCCCACTTTTTCACATGCTTCCCTGTCATCATGCTTAGTGTTGTCTTAGTTCTCCATGCTATATTTACTGCTCATAATAATTGTATATTCTCCCTTATCAGTGGTAGTACTCCCCAACTTAGCATGCAAATAAAATTATCTCTCCATAAGGCACTAGTAAAGACTCGTGTATTTTTGCACACTCCATCACCAGAGCATAGCAATGTAGACCAAAATTTTGTCCTGTATTGGAGGGTCACTTCATGATGGGTGCTGGGTCCACTGGTGCACGGCTAATATAAGCAACATGATTCTCACTTTCCATTAGCCTCGTACTTTCAACGTATATCAAAGGGTTCCCTTTACATCACACTGCTTGATCGAACACACGATGGGAGTTATATGGCAGGGAACTCATTTACGTATATCGAGTATATCAAAATTTCTCTCACACGTACCGTCCCCACAAAGTATATCGTGAGGCAATTCATGTACAGTCGAGTATATCAAATGGCTTGTCCACATGTACCGATGAATTATTTCCCTTATAGGCAAGAGGTATATTGTGGGAGTCATGCCAAATGGGTGAACCCTTCCACTAACCCAAAAAGTGCATAAACATCATAAAGGCATCAACCATAGGGCACTCATAATTAGTTTGTCGGTTACCATGCGAAACTCTGCCAAATTTCTGAGTCGGCATACCGCTCGAATTTTCGTTATATTTAGCCATTTTTAAAAAAAAATCCATGTCCGTGAACATAAAAACAAGTCCAATTATCTTTTATATTTTTTAAACCCTATGTTTTCGAGGCTCTAATCCCGTTCGACATTTTTTTTCTTGCATTTAGGCAAACAAAATACAAGTGAAAAACTAATAATAATAATAATAATCATGCCGAGATTCATCTATTTTTTCCATCCTTTTCAAAAACCAAAACAATATAACAACATTTTTCCTTTATTTAAAAATAACCCAAAATTATCCCTTTTCTTCCAAAAATAAACCCAAATCCCTTTTCACTCTCAAGTCGATCGCATATTCGACTTTGGCTTAGCTCCCTATGGCTTCGATCTTCTATCAAACTGCCCTGAAGCTCCACTCCTAATTCTACTACATCAATCGAATTTGGGATTTTCCTCGGTAATATATCCATGGAGAATGCCAATCAAGCACCAAATATTAAGCCAGATCTGATCACTACACCAAAACTGGCGATTGGTCACGGCCAAAATCCCTGACCAAAACTGTGGGTCGCGGACTTTGGCCGTGACCATTTCTGGCGTGACCATTTTCGTGGGTCGCGGCCCAAGTCCGTGACCAAAAAATGGTCACGGCCAAGAGAGGTCACGACAAATGGTCGCGGACTTTGGCCGTGACCCATGCCATGACGGGTCGCGGCTCTAACCCGTGACCCATAACCGTGACAAATTGGTCGTGGCCAAAGTCCGCGACCCATGTGCGTGACAAAAAAAAATTAAAAAAATTGGTCGCGGCCCTTGTCCATGACCCACAACCGTGACAAATTGGTCGCGGCCAAAGTCCGCGACCCATGTGCGTGACAAAAAAAATTAAAAAAATTGGTCGCGGCCCTTGTCCATGACCCACGACCGTGACAAATTGGTCGCGGACTTTGGCCGCGACCCATGTGCGTGACAAAAATAAATAAAAAAAATTGGTCGCGGACTTTGGCCGCGACCATTTTTAAGCGCGACAAAAAAAAAATAAAAATGGTCATGGACAAAGTCCATGACCATATTTATCTGTAATTTAAAAAAAATGTATTTTTTTTTGTCCAATCCTAAAATTGGGGTTCCTGTGAGTGCATCATCGGTTGCTACGAGGTGTTACAAATATTTATTATAGGCAAAACAATAAAAAAAAATCACAAATTGCGAATTGAGAATGTTGTTAATAAACAAATATATATACAAACTTAAAAATATTACACGTCTTAATAATTCACAGACCAAAAAAAAATTGGGCAGAGTTTCCTCTATTTTCTTGACATTCCAAAACCTGTAAATGAAAAACCTGCTTATTATAAAGCCCACACGGCTATAAAATTCAACAATCAAATTATAAAAGCCCGCACGACCATACAACTAAACAATAAAAGCTTGCACGGCTATAACACATAAAAAACATTATCCTGAATGTCCACAACATATAAATAATCATCATGTTGTAAACCATTGCCTCCTTCATTTGATCCACGTGCAAAAATCCTACAAATGATAGGATACAAAAAACAAAAGTATCAGTAACCAAGTAGTTTTACAAAAAAATTAATCAAGCTGAAAAATTGCATATATGAGTTAAAATTATCAGTAACCAAGTAGAAATATAAAAATTAAGTGTGGAAATAAGCAAATTACTGCCGTACTCTCAAACCGGGAGACTCGCGGCTGCGGGGTCAGTTCCTACGAGTTACGTTGGTCCAGTGGGAGGTGTTGGTGCCACCCACGGGGCCGTTCGGGGGCTGTTTCGAGTTCTCACCCTCTAACGCCATGTTTTTAAGCCTAAGTGTGGAAATAAGCAAATTACCGCCGTACTCTCAAACCGGGAGACCCGCGGCTGCGGGGTCAGTTCCTACGAGTTACGTTGGTCCCGTGGAAGGTGTTGGTGCCACCCACGGGGTCGTTCGGGGGCTGTTTCGAGTTCTCACCCTCTAACGCAATGTTTTTAAGCCTAAGTGTGGAAATAAGCAAATATCATCGTACTCTCAAATCGAAAGACCCGCGGCTGCGGGGTCAGTTCCTACGAGTTACGTTGGTCCCGTGGGAGGTGTTGGTGCCACCCACGGGGCCGTTCGGTGGCTGTTTCGAGTTCTCACCCTCTAATGCCATGTTTTTAAGCCTAAGTGTGGAAATAAGCAAATTACCATCGTACTCTCAAACCGGGACACCCGCGGCTGCGGGGTCAGTTCCTACGAGTTACGTTGGTCCCGTGGGAGGTGTTGGTGCCACCCACGGGGCCGTTCGGAGGCTGTTTCGAGTTCTCACCCTCTAACGCCATGTTTTCAAGCCTAAGTGTGGAAATAAGCAAATTACCGTCGTACTCTCAAACCGGGACACCCGCGGCTGCGAGGTCAGTTCCTACGAGTTACGTTGGTCCCGTGGGAGGTGTTGGTGCCACCCACGGGGCCGTTCGGGGGCTGTCTCGAGTTCTCACCCTCTAACGCATTGTTTTTAAGCCTAAGTGTGGAAATAAGCATATTACCGTCGTACTCTCAAACCGGGACACCCACGGCTGTGAGGTCAGTTCCTACGAGTTACGTTGGTCCCGTGGGAGGTGTTGGTGCCACCCATGGGGCCGTTCGGGGGCTGTTTTGAGTTCACACCCTCTAACGCCATGTTTTCAAGCCTAAGTGTGGAAATAAGTAAATTACCGTCGTACTCTCAAACCGGGACACCCGCGGCTGCGGGGTCAGTTCCTACGAGTTACGTTGGTCCCATGGGAGGTGTTGGTGCCACCCACGGGGCCGTTCGGGGGATGTTTCGAGTTCTCACCCTCTAACGCCATGTTTTTAAGCCTAAGTGTGGAAATAAGTAAATTACCGCCTAACTCTCAAACCGGGACACCCGCGGCTGCGGGGCCAGTTCCTGCGAGTTACGTTGGTCCCGTGGGAGGTTTTGGTGCCACCCACGGGGTCGTTCGGGGGCTGTTTCGAGTTTTCACCCTCTAACGCCATGTTTTTAAGCCTAAGTGTGGAAATAAGAAAATTACCGTCGTACTCTCAAACCGGGAGACCCGCGGCTGCGGGGTCAGTTCCTACGAGTTACGTTGGTCCCGTGGGAGGTGTTGGTGCCACCCACGGGGCCGTTCGGGTGCTGTTTCGAGTTCTCACCCTCTAACGCCATGTTTTTAAGTCTAAGTGTGGAAATAAGAAAATTACCGTCGTACTCTCAAACCGGGACACCCGCGGCTGCGGGGTCAGTTCCTACGAGTTACGTTGGTCCCGTGGGAGGTGTTGGTGCCACCCACGGGGCCGTTCGGGGGCTGTTTCGAGTTCTCACCCTCTAACGCCATGTTTTTAAGCCTAAGTGTGGAAATAAGCAAATTACCGTCGTACTCTCAAACCGGGACACCCGCGGCTGCGAGGTCAGTTTCTACGAGTTACGTTGGTCCCGTGGGAGGTGTTGGTGCCACCCACGGGGCCTTTCGGGGGCTGTTTCGAGTTTTCACCCTCTAACGCCATGTTTTCAAGCCTAAGTGTGAAAATAATCAAATTACCGTCGTACTCTCAAACCGGGACACCCGCGGCTGCGGGGTCAGTTCCTACGAGTTACGTTGGTCCCGTGGGAGGTGTTGGTGCCACCCACGGGGCCGTTCGGGGGCTATTTCGAGTTCTCACCCTCTAACGCCATGTTTTTAAGCCTAAGTGTGGAAATAAGCAAATTACTGTCGTACTCTCAAACCAGGACACCCGCGGCTGCGGGGTCAGTTCCTACGAGTTACGTTGGTCCCGTGGGAGGTGTTGGTGCCACCCACGGGGCCGTTCGGGGGCTGTTTCGAGTTCTCACCATCTAACGCCATGTTTTTAAGCCTAAGTGTGGAAATAAGCAAATTACCGTCGTACTCTCAAACCGGGACACCCGCGGCTGCGGGGTCAGTTCCTATGAGTTACGTTGGTCCCGTGGGAGGTGTGGGTGCCACCCACGGGGCCGTTCGGTGGCTGTTTCGAGTTCTCACCCTCTAACGCCATGTTTTTAAGCCTAAGTGTGGAAATAAGCAAATTACCGTCGTACTCTCAAACCGGGACACCCGCGGCTGCGGGGTCAGTTCCTACGAGTTACGTTGGTCCCGTGGGAGGTATTGGTGCCACCCACGGGGCCGTTCGGGGGCTGTTTCGAGTTCTCACCCTCTAACGCCATGTTTTCAAGCCTAAGTGTAGAAATAAGCAAATTACCGTCGTACTCTCAAACCGGGGGCTGTTTCGAGTTTTCACCCTCTAATAAGATTTGTTTGATCTTACGTTGTTTCGAGTTTGTTTGTGTTAATATTTCATTTATCCGATCTAGCTTACTAGGTTGTGTAGTTGTTGGTATTCATTTGTTATGCTTTTGCACTCTCTTCAAATGGTCCCAAGTAGGAATATCAACAGACATTTGGTAGGCACGCAGGATGCGAAAAGATCATGTTTTCTTGATCAACAATTCGGCACTACCATGATGCAATAGCAGCAAAGCAAATAAGGATGGAAGAAACTGCCACTAATAAGATTAGAAAGTATCCACAAACTACGCGCAATTTCTTTTTTATAAGGCTATAAGTCTTGCGCTAAGCTCAAACTACAAAAAAAAATGACTTTAACCTATACCAAGTACTAGTTTTGCAAATTGTCTTCCTATGTTTTGGACTCTTAGTACTGCACGGAAAAATAATAGAAAACAAGAATAGAGTGAACTATTGAAAGCTCCAGAGAGGAACTGTAAAAATGACATTCCAAAATAAGAAAACTCACTGATGAGTGTTTGGTTGATTGATCCAAACATGAATTCTTCTTCTTGCTAATTTAGGCCGTTGAACAACCCATATTGCATCTGATGGAGCTTATCCAACAAGTAAGCATTCTACCATTACCATGATTAGCTGAGCACAGGATGAGCAATTCAGTATACAAACAGTAAGCATATATATGCACTGCATATATATGCACTGCATATATATGCACTGCATATATATGCATATATATGCAGTGCATATATATGCAGCAGCACTGGATATATATGCAGCAGCAGTGCATATGCATATATATGCATATATATGCATGCACTGCATATATATGCATATATATGCAGCAGTTGGCAGCATATATATGCATATATATGCATATATATGCAGCAGTTGCATATATATGCCTGCATATATATGCACTGCATATATATGTAGCAGTTGCATATATATGCCTGCATATATATGCAACACTGCCCCGCCACGCCCCCTGCCCCGTCCCCTCCCCCCTTTCCCCCTTTATCACTGTGGTATGTTTTATTCCTAAATCTCTCATTTAGTTTCATATTAATAATTATATATGCAGATATGCTATTTCTCTTTCAGGTGACAATTATTTAAAGTCCTACGTCATACCGAAACCAGAGGCAACCGTAACGGATCAGATGACCGAATATGAGTGTCAGGAGGTTTGTTTTGTAGATCCCACTCTTGGATTCACCCTAGATCAGGTATACTCTCTATTTTATTTTGGATTTTATCACCAATATGCACACACTCACACGCGCACACAAACACACGCACGCACGTACGCACACTCTCACTACATATATGCATATGCATATATGCATACATGCCGCGTCCCCTCCCCCCTTCCCCACTCACACACACACACACACACACACACACACACACACAAACACACACGCACACACACACGCGCGCGCCCCATGCCCGTCCCCTCCCCCCTTCCCACTCACACACGCGCACACACACAAACATGCACACACGCACACACGCGCCCCCTGCCCATCCCCTCCCCCCTTTCTCACTCAAACGCGCACACACACAAACATGCACACACGCACACACACAAGTCGGGAGCGCCGCGACTACACGGTCGGTTCCTACGACTTACATTGGTCCCGTGCGAGATGTTCGTGACTCTTGCGGGACCGTTTTGTGGGTGTTTTACGTTTTCACCCTTCGATGGCATCTTTTTTATTCTCAAGTCTAACTTTTTTATTCTCAAGCCCCGTTACTACGCGGTGGGTTCCTAAGAGTCACATTGATCCCGTGCGAGGTGTTCGTGACTCTTACCGGACCATTTTGTGCTTGTTGTACGTTTTCACCCTTCGATGGCATGTTTTTATGCTCAAGTCTATTTTTTTTGCAAATTTAAGTCGTACACTCTAACCGAGAGCCCCGTGACTACGCGGTCGGTTTCTATGAGTTACATTAGTCCCGTGCGAGGTGTTCGTGACTCTTACCGGACCGTTTTATGGCTATTTTACGTTTTCACCCTTCGATGGCTATTTTAAGGCTGTTTTACGTGTTCAAAAGTCATCCAAACCCAAAATAATTAAAAAATTGAATCAATGCATATTTAACCTTAAAATAAAGTTCATCATAGGTCTATCCATTACCTGGATATTTTGTTACACCCAACGCCAATCAGAACCTTCTCTATGCCAGCAGCGATGCAATTTCAGAATATGTTTGATAGTAGTTCGACCCCAACATCAATGTATCCTATGATAGTGAAAAAATAATGAATTTTTTGCAAACAGTTATGTTCAATTAAAAAAATGGTAGAACCAAAAAATAGCGGGACATTACACTTAAAAGTAGATGAAATTCATAAATTAATGTAAAGTGCTAATACAATGTCAATATCATAATAGGATACAAATAAGATTGATGAGGATAAAATAATATTTTGATACTCAATCTTCCTCTAAATCAACTAAAAGATCCTTCAAATTAGGGTTGTCATCAAGAGCTGACTGGAACTCTTTTGGAGCCTTTAATGCGTCTACTTCAGTAGTCATGCCCTTTGGTGCATGCACAACAATAGACCAATTGCCATCGTTTATGCACTTCGAGAAGAATACCTTCTTTACATTCTGAAAGGCACAAATAAAAGTCTCGTCGACTATGCGGTCTTTAGTCTTCAGCTTTGATAAATCTACCATAATAAGTTTGGAGTCGGGATCAACTTTGCAAGCATTCGTTGTATCCTCCACCTTTACCCAATCACAATTGAATACGGTTTCTGTGAAATCCAAGTAATCAAGTTCTAAGATTTGTTGAATTATCCCATAATAGGCTAGCACCGTATTCTTTGGATTTTTATCACTTTTGCTAGCGATACAGGTGGTCAAGGCAGAAATTGATATTCCACTGTTTTGCGTCAAAAGCTTTTCCTCATATGGATATGAAATGAAATCAAAACCATTGGTGCGGAATTTCTTAAACTCTTTTGCACGAAAACTAGGACCTTTTGCTAGGCGTGCAAGTCTGGAAGAGACATCACCTCTTTTTAGAAGCTGCATTTATTAATGAATTTGTATTAGGGCATGTTTTTACCACACAGGAATAAATAACCGCACACATAAGATGTGAAAAGTACCTCTTTTGACACCCATGCCCTAAAGTCAGTTGTCGTCCAATTTCTCCTTTGATTTTGGATAATTTTGTTCTCGTACTTCCTACCGAAAAATTATAGAGTTTAGATCATAAAATAAAAAATACATATAATCAAAGAAGAAGAATTCAGTAGATACTCACTCTCTCCAGTCTTGGACTTCATCTTGCGATTCGAAGACATGACGAGTTGCTTGCTCGTATTGTAGGTTTGTGAGTTTCACCTCTTTAGGGTTCCCAAACGATAATTCATCCTCAAACTCGTCAGGTTCCTCTATCACTCGTTCTCCACGAGGATTAAACCTCCTCACCTATTGTTCTGGCATATGTTCCCTAGCGTATAGCGATGATTCCACCGTTACGTATTCTTCAGCAATTGACCCTCCAATATACCGTGTATTCTTTACATAATCTTTGAAGGTTTTCATCAAGCGCTCAAAAGGATACATCCAACGATACCTCACGGGACCACATAATAAAGCTTCATCGCATAAATGCACAAGCAGGTGGATACTGATATCGAAGAATGACGGAGGAAAATATTTCTCTAACACACAAACTGCCTCAGCTAAAGTTGATTTCGCAGCTTTAATGTGTCGTATGTTTACCACTTTTGCACAAAGTAGGGTAAAAAACAAACTGATTTGCATAATTGCCCGACGGAGATCTTTGTGTTCAGAGAAGCAATGCCGAAATAACAACGGGATTAATTGGATGATTACGTGCCAGTCGTGAGACTTGCACTGTTTCAAGTCATTTGCTTGGTAGTTTACTACCCTACGTAAATTACCAGAATAACCGGTTGGAGTCTTCAAGTTGAACAACGTGTCTAAGAGGATCTTCTTCTCACTAGTAGTCAAAGTGAAAGCAGTCGGGGGGATAGAAATTCTTCCTGTCGTTGGATCATTTTTTAACCATAGTCTCTTCTTTATTTTCATATCCTGTAGATCTCGGCGGGCACGCTCTCCATCTTTGGAATGAGATCCACCCAGACATGTTCCTATCAAAGGTTCTGCAACATTCTTCTCTGTGTGCATCACATCAATTATATGCCTTACACGATGATCTTTCCAATACGGCAAATAAAAAAATATTGATCGCCTGGACCATGGCTTCGCTTTACTAGGGTCGTTCGGATCCTCCCTAGCTTTACGCTTCAGGTTTACAAACTGGGGGTGTTTACCTACATACCTATTCCCCGCAGTCGCAACCACCGTCTTCTCCTCAATTTGCTGACCAGAAAGTCGACTAGGTGCCGTTCTTCGCTCGTGATCGACAGGTAAAAAGTTAGACTTGTCGTTCCTAAAAGGGTGACTGGTCGGCAGAAATCTACGATGACCCGTGTAACTCAACTTACCACTATGTTTTAACCAACAGGCTTCAGTTTCCTCCCCACATATGGGACATCCATAATAACCATGAACATTACAACCGGACAAGGTCCCATAAGCAGGAAGATCGTGGATCGCCCACATCACCATTGCTTTAAGTGTGAACTCTTCACCCTTATGAGAATCGAACGCCGTCACGCCTTTATCCCATAAATCTATAAGTTCTTTGATTAATGGTGCTAAGAATATATCAATATCATCACTGGGAGCCTTAGGCCCGGGTATCAACAGAGATAACAATGTGAACTCCTTTCTCATGCATAACGTCGGAGGAAGACTTAAAGGCGCCATAAGAACTGGCCAATAACTCTGACTAGTACTTAAATTACCGAAAGGGTTAAACCCATCGGTTGAGATTGCAAGACGAACGTTGCGCGGTTCCTTTGCAAATTCATGGTGTTGTGCATTTGAAATTTGCCAGATGAGTGAATCAACTGGATGACGCATCAAATCCCCACCCACCTCGCATCGAGCATGCCATGTCATGGCCTCCGCTATCCACGGTACAGTAAAAAAACGTTTTAACCGTGGCCCAAGTGGAAAATACTTCAAAACCTTTTGTGGGACTTGCGAGGACTTGCGATTTTTTGCATGTTTGTCATTTCCATTCTCACAAACCATATATCTAGGCTCACTGCATACAGGACATTCATCCTTCTCTTCGTGCTCATTCCGGTACAATATGCAATCATACTTGCAAGCATGAATAGATTTGTATTTCAAACCTAAACCCTTCAAACTCTTCTTCATGGTAGGATAATTGTCTGGTAACATGTTCTCTTTTGGGAGAATTTCTTTAACCCACTTAAGAATTCCGGTTACGCTGTTTCCAGACAAACCAAATTGACTCTTCAAATTATGCAAACCAATCATTGCATATAATACCGAGTGATCTTCATCGCAATCTTTATACAACGGTCTAGCCGCATCTGCTTTCAACCGTATGTATTCCCGATCTCCTAGTAGTTCAGCATCAATTTGTTCATTTACTTGGTCATAATGCACATTATTTGTATCCATAGGTTGGTGGTTTTGTTGGTTGTGGAGTCCGTAAGCATCATCAATTAAGTCGGTCCCGGTAATTCTTCTAAAACATAAGGTATAACTTTTTCACCATGGTATGTCCATATTATATAGTCTTGACAGATTCCCCACTTTAGTAAATGCAACTCAACAACTTCCAATGACTTATATTTTCCGTTAATACAATGAGTGCACGGACACGGAATCTTCTCACTTTTAAGATTTTTGGAAGCATATTTAACAAATTCATAAACGCCCTTTACATGATTAATTGATATCCGGTTAGTCTATCCCATCCACTCTTTGTATTGTGGGAAATCCATGTAATAATCTTCAAATTTCAGTCCTGTGGTAATAGGTTAAAAAATATTATTACAACTGAAACAGAAAGAATATTCTTACGACTGAAACAAAAAAAATATCATTCCAAACGAAACAAAACCAATATTCTTACAACTGAAACAAAAAAAATATCATTCCATCTGAAGAAAAAACAATATTCTTACAACTAAAACAAAAAAAAATTATTACAACTGAAACGAAAGAAAGTATTATTAAACCTTGGCCAACAGATAAAGTGGCCAAGTAATAAAAGATTTTGCATAATTCCTCAATTCCATCCCATCCTCGCTGTTAACGTACACAGGTACATCTCCGCAGCCGTTGTATATTTCATCGACCATTATTTTAGCCTCACCCTTCTCCAAAGGTCGGTGATGTACTAGAGTCCCCCTTTCCCTGGAGATGAGTATGCACGCGCCAACAAACCTCGAATTTCTCATGTCCTTGATATAGTACTCTTCGCCATAGTCACCGTGAGTTGTTGACGATGATCCGAGCCCCGTGATTGGAGGATGAGGCATTTGAGAGGGGAATGTTGGAGGGGAAGGATGTGCGAAATCTTGAGGAGGCATTGGGGGCCTATAACTTTCAATAAGATTCACAAGTTTCCCAATTTGATTTGTCAATAATCCCAGGGAATTTTTAATTTCATGGACATCCCCATCGGTCTTCAACTGGTGCTCCTTTTGGGATGAGATACAATTCTTGACCGAAGAAAGCTCGTCCACAAGAGGTGCAATGTGTTGAAGTTTTGTTTTTGGCATATGTGAGCCAACACCTCTCGTCCTCCCCCTTTTGTCCTTTCCAAAGGTCTTAGTCAGGGCATCATTTTCAAGGTCAAAGTCATCAGTAGGGCACGAATCTGATTGACTGCTGATGGCCTCTATTGATTCCAGTGTCTTAGCCAAGTGCAGGGGGAATTTATTATCTTTGTCCCGTCGAGCATGAAGGAATAAGTTGGACCGATTTGAGTTTTTACCGGCATCTGGACCATCTTTTGTCCTACTCTCCCATTCATTCTTCAAATCCTCATATGATTTGGATCCCAGCCTATGGATATCAGTTTTTTGTGCCCCATTTTTTTTGTTTTGCTCCCTCTGGACCAACTTGTTTTCCTTCGCCTCATTCTCCAAAAACTTATTCCACTGATCCACCGGCATTTCAACATTGGGAGGCACTTTCTCTTTCAAAGTCAAAATATCGGAGCTCCCTGCCTCTTTCGGGAAATGTTTCTTCCGAAGGTTTCTCCTGTATGTCCTCAATCCTTCAGTAACCCGAGATAGAACCTTATTCTTGGAACAGTCAGGAAATGAGAAATGCTTGCAAAGTTGGTCATATATGTCATCTTTGATAGCTTGATCAACAAGGTTCCAATTGTCTGGTCCACCGACTCCCACGTTCATTTTTCCCAGCGACAAACACCGGGCTTGAAAGTTCAGCACGTCACTCCTATCACCCATCGGGTTATTCCCGAGAAGGGAGAATCCAATAGGCTTCTTTTCATTTGAGCGGGAGGCATCATGAGTGTTGAATTGGGGCGTTAAAGCAACGGGAGTGCTGGATTGGGGTGTAGGAGCACTTGGGGTTGGACTTGGTGAGGAGTGAACCATTGGTGGAGTTGTGAATTGCTCAGCCATTGGTGTTGAGAATCCGGGTTCTGCACAAGATGGTGAACCTCGTTGTGGTGTCACATCGGCACTTGGTACCCTAGGGTTGTTTCCTCTCGACATTATCTACAAAAATTAAAAAATATAAGTGACTAAATAATTATAGTAATATGAAATTATAACTAATTAATCAAGCTTAATTAGTTTTATATATATATATATATATAGATAGATAGATACCTTTTCAAAGTAAGACTTTAGAATAAGTTCAATGTGTCTGATCTCCATCCATTCGGTATTAGTTTTTAAGAACCTATGAATTTTTGCACGTGGCCAACTAGAAGGAAGGGTATCTATGATTGATGTGTAGATGTCAGTGACATGAACTCGGAATCCCCTATTTCTCAACTTGTTGGCAAGATTCAATTTTACGTGCATGAGGCGCGAGACATCACAGTCTATGTCAATGCTCTCTGTACGCAGTTGTATCCATAACGGGTGGATTTTTTTTTCCGCCTTCTCCAACAATGTAACCAAGGTCAGGTCTATGTCGGGATTATGTGTGTGAAATATATTTTGTGTAACGTCATCCCAGTTTTCTGGTAGAGAAAATAGAATGCGATCGAACAAGTAATCTTGCTGGATATCAAATCCATGATTTATAAGGTAGTTAAATTGTTCGATCTTTTTATTTCCGTACCTATAAATAGGAGTACCCTCTATATGATGCACGCTAATAAAAGAGTTATGTGTGCGGTCTAATTGCAACCTGTCCCACTCTTGTTGACAGTATTTATCACCGTGCCTCATTTTTCCTGAGAAAAGTAGTATCCAACAAATTTTATAACATATACATTTATCGACACTAGTATCAATTCAATAAATTCAACATAGTATCCAACAACCAAGCCAACAATATCTCACTATAGTAATGTGTACACGTGTTTGCGACTCATATGTCAAAAAAAATCATTTAATTATATTTTCTCAAGAAAAAAAACACAGGCATATTTTGATTAAAAAAAATACACACATATATAATCTAGGGTTTGTTGACATAATCTATACATACACACACATACAAGCTAGGGTTTATTGAGATAATCTATACATACACACACATACTATTTAAGGTTTACTAAACCCTAATATTTTTTTTGACATAAATCTATACATACACATACATATAATCTATTACATACACACACATACAAACATAAATCTACACATACATACACAAAAATTAGGGCTTTATAGTTAGAAATCATGAAATCCAAATGAATCAATACATACCAACTGAAATCCAACTGAAATCCAACAGAAATCCAACCCAAATCGCAGCAGCTTGAAATCGCTAAAACCCTCACAGCAACGAAGTTGGAACGAAATAAATTAGAAGCGGGGAACAATTCTTTTTAAGACCAGATATGGTCACGGCCTGGAGCCCTGACCCGACGTGCGCGACCCATTAATGAGGGCGATTTCGACCTGGTCACGACGAAGAGCCGGGACCCATTACTGAATTTGAGATGCCGACTCCAAACTGGTCACGGCCAAGAGCCATGACCCCTGTGCGTGACCCTTTTTCCAACAGCTTTGGTTTTTGAATGATATATGGTCACGGTCCATAGCCGTGACCCATTCCAACAAATAGTCACGGCCCATAGCCGTGACTCTTAATGTGTATGTTTTTGCTTCGTCGCGCCATTCGTCACGGCCCAAGTTCGTGACCCATCCGCAGCCAATTTAGAGGGAATTTTGGCACAAAACTGGTCACGACCTAGTCACGGCTCAAGTCCGGGACCCACCCGCGACCAGTTTGGAGGGAATATTGGGGCCAAACTGGTCACGAGCTGGTCAGGGACTAGGGCCGTGACCCTCTATGGTCAGGGATTTAATCTGTGACCATTTCCAGAGCATGGATAATTTAATGTGATAATAAAATTGGTCACGCCAAATATTGAGTGGGTCACGGCCGAAGTCCGCGACGAGCTGGTCGCGGACTTGGGCCGTGACCCACTAGGCGTGACCATTCGCAGGATTTGGTGTAGTGGATGGCCATCATATCCCAGCTCAGTGCCAAAATTTATCACCTTCAAATCAATATCCAAGAGATGTAGCGACATTGACCTAGACTCCAGAATGTCATAAAATTGAGATCCTATTTCCTTGTGATATGGGTCCACCTGCCCCCGATCTTGTTTAGGTCCCAGAAGAATATCCACATGTCCCACACGCTCTGCCTGCAAATGGGTCACCACCTTCTCAACTCTTTATTTCAAACCTCACCCAACGAAGGCAAATCCTCCAGTGGCCATAGACCCTAAAGAAGAATAATTGAACAACGTCAAAGAAGACCTAAAGTTCTTGTTAAAGAATTTTAACCAATTCAAAATCTTCGGTAACTACATCGATTAGACCCACATGTCTCCTTACGCTAAGGAAAAACTGTCAGAGAAGTTCAAGATACCAGACATCGAGAACTTCGGGGTAGCGGGACTTTAATTTGGCACCTACGTAGCTATCACCGAGCCATAACCCTTCTTGGTTCCCAAAAAAAATAGCCCAAATTTTTCAGCAGACCTTGAAATAAAGTGCTCTTATATGGTTATTATCTCTCAAAGAATCCATGATTAGTACTTAAGAAGATGTGGCCCAAAAATTCATGTCTTAATATAAGTACAAAGAAGAGTCAGAGGTCACATAGAGAGACCTGGAGATGTTAAAGAAAACCACTAGGGAATCAGTCAGTAGATTCATTGGAATGTGGAGAGGTAAGGCCGCCACTATGACTAATAGGCCCTCAGAGGATGAACAAGTGTGCTTTATGAAGAAAAACTTCCTTCCCCATATCCTATCATCCATGGGAGGACAGTAGTACCCGCACTTTTGAGGCCTCGAAGAAGCTGCTGTGGAAATTGAAAAAAGTATCACCAAAGTGGAGTCTGGACCAAAGAAGTTGACCGAACATTTCACATTAAAAAACTATACGAAGCCCACTAATGGCTCCGTCTCAGACATCAACAATGTATCACAACCTACAAACTCTTGGGCACCAGAAAGTCAACCCAATCCTTCCAAAAAAGAGAACACTGATCTCCATGCTCCCCTATCAAAAATTTACTAGACCCTGCTCCCCCAAGATCTCATCAAACAAGATGTCCCCTATGACTTCCACTAATCCGTATGTCATGCCAACAACTAGTTCTTTCAGCTCAAAAATTTGATCCAATACCTGAAAGATCAGGGTATCATTGACTCACCAACTAATCCCAAACCCAACACCACATACAACCCACTAATGGCTCTGTCTCAGACATCAACAATGTATCACAACCTACAACCTATTGGGCACCATAAAGTCACCCCAATCCTTTCACAAAAGAGGACACTGATCTCCATGCTCCCCTATCAAAAGTTTACTACACCCTGCTCCCCCAAAATCTCATCAAACTATTAGAACACCACCATTTACAAAACCACTTCCTAAAAACATCAAGCTAGATGTCCGCTGTGACTTACACTAATTCGTAGGTCATGCCAACAACTAATTCTATCACCCCAGAAATTTGATCCAAGACTTGATAGATCCGGGTATCATTGCCTCACCAACAAATCCCAAACCCAACACCACTTAGAACCCACTTTTAGCACAAGGGACCGAGATAAATTTCATTATCTTAGAAAGAAACCCTGAGTTTAACCCTACTACTTAGATTGTGTCTATCAAACCACCCATCATTCCCATAGTATCACCCAAACTTCTCAAGGAGTTCCCGTAATTACCCCTACATCCCATACGATTTGGTGACTAAGCTCTATCACTCCTTATGAGAGCTTATATTATCATCCACTCCCTATCAGAGGGGGAGGCATGGAATTACCCACTATGCTAGACCAACTCCAAAAGTTTGAGCTGAAATTGTCCTTTCAAATGTCTATTGAAAACAAGAGATTCAGTGGCCTATTCATGGAAGCCCAAAAGTGGGTTCCAGAATCAGATCAGTGGGTGTTACCCATTGAAGAAGTCAGTCTAGATGAGGTTGTACAGGTCATGGACAATATGTTTCACAAGACGGTGGAAATTTATAGCATCTCTGAGTTTCTCACTTATTTAAAACTTCAGGGATGGCTGGTCCCTTCACTCCTACACTTCCTCCTTGAATGGGAAGATTTATATGATGAGTTTGTAAAGGTTGTCACATTTATTACACTTGATATGAGAACATTATCTCCACCGGATGGGGGGATAATTTTGATATCTCAGATGATGAATCGAATCATAAACAAGCCAATTCAAATTTGAGTTTGTGTAGAATGATCTATTTCGAAGATTTATTTAGAGAATTTAATGAAGTATACATTCAAAACAAAGTAGATGAATCCATGGGGTTCTTATTCTTCCCCACCTCTACGAACCACATGACCAGATCAGGGTGATACTACAAATATATGATTCCCCATTCAATCAGAGTAGACAAAAGAAAGGGATTTTTTGAAGAGCTCTCAATTCAAAAAATGATCAATGAAGAAAGTAAAGTCTTCGATTAGCTCAAGAAAACCCAAGACAACATAACCTTATGGGGAATATTCATGTCTTCCCAGTTTCACCGAAAGGCCTTGATAAAGCTTCTCAGTTGATAAAGTCATGAATATGGTTGGATCCTCAAACTCTACCAGACTCCTATTTTTTTCGAAGAATAAATCTTAAAATTTGGCCCTGATCACAATTATGATCTCAACATCTCCATCGCAGTGTTTGAAAAGACAGTCCCATTATCACTTATGGACAATCAATCTTCTCTAAATGTCTGTCCACTCATAACCTTCAACTTCTTGGGATTGAAAGTCAATAAATTCACTCCCGCATCTTCCACCGTGCGCACCTATGACAACACTCGTCGAGAAGTAATGGGTTCTTTAAAACTCACACTAGGTCTTGTCCCTATTAATCCTCTAACGAAATTCCAAGTCATCAACATACCTTCTTGCTTCAACCTACACCCTGGTCACCCTTAGCTCCACGGCATACGAGGTGTATCCTCTTCTCTCTATTAAAAAATTAAATTTCTTTGCTAAAGAACAAGTCATCACTATTTTGGGGGACGATAAAAATTCATACAGTGCCAATACCAGAAATTCGATATTATAAATTCAACATAGGACCATTAACATACTACTATTTTGATTTTATAATTGATCTTATCCTTGTCCCAGAAGGGGACAACTTCAAAGACCGAGTCTGTCTAGAGCACAACCCTCATGGTAATATCAATGTAATTCATATGTTCAAGGACATGCACTTCAATCCTAGAATGGGTCTAGGGAGACATCAACAAGGAATCAACTAATCTATAATCCTAAAAGAATAATTTCCCCCATGTAGCTCAGATTACTAACCTTCATAAGTTGATCTCAATGCACTCTACTCACCGCAATAAAAAACAAGCCTAGAGAATGAAAACATTATTTTAAGGGACTCTCTGAATAGAAATTTATCAAGGAAGGTCAAGACTTCTCCTTCTATGGATTATCTGAACCGTGGTATGACCACTTTGACAAAAATATGAAACTAGGACTCGAGATCTTCTTTCAAGACAATAACACTTGGGATAAAGACTGGAAACATGAAGTGAAACTTGTAATCGAGAAAACCATGGAAATCATCAAAAACTCTTAGGGAAGTGATTTTGGAGAATCCTTTGACCTGCAAACACTAAGGCTGAGTCTCCACATGATCCACCTAGATGTTGTGCTATTGGACTCGTCCATCTAGATCATAGCTGCTAATATGCCTCCCCTAAACTGGCATGTCATTCCAGTCCAGCTTGCTCAAGCTCAACCCAACCCCGCTGTTTATCCTATTCAAATATCTGTACCTATTTTTGTTTCTCTTTTTCCTGATGTAAATGTAATTGATACCTCTTTTGATGAGGTTCTCAATATTATTTTCCTAAAAATGAAATAAATAAGAATTTTGAGTATCTTATTGTGCCTTATATTAATTACATTGATTATAATCAAACTTTTAATGATGATGATTTTGTAAATGAGAAATTCTTAACTGATCTTAACAAGGAAAATAATAGATAACATAATCACGTTCAAATTAATGATGATTAGACTATTGTTATTAAACATAATTCTAGTAGACACTAGTGCGAGATTAGGATAGGGTCCACCCTTAATGAGCATGAGCCTGTGCAATTTAAAGAGATTTTGAAAGAATTCATGGATGCCTTTGCATGGTCCTACGATTACATGCCCGACATTAAGCTGTAAATTTCTCAACGTGAGATCCTCACATTCCTAGATTGCAAATCGATTAAGCAAAAATTGAGAAAGCTTCGAATGGAATGGTCCCTAAAAGTCAAAGAAGAGGTAGTCGAACAGTTGAATATGTGTTTCATTCTTATAGTCGAATACCGTGCCTAGCTTGCCAACATTATCTCCATACCAAAATAAGGAGGAAAAGTTTGCATGTGCATCGACTATCGGTATTTGAATAAATCATTCCTCAAAGACAATTTTTCCATTACAAAACATTGACACGATCGTGGATAATACAGCCAACCATGCCCTCAAAATATTTGTCAACAAATTTCCAATTACAATGAGATCAAGATGAAACCTGACCACTAAGAGACAACTGCTTTCATCACCCCATGGGGAACCTTCTGCTACACCGTTATACCATTCAGACTAAAAAAATGTCGAGGCTACCTACCAAAGGGCTGCCATAACCATATTACATGACCTTATTCACAAAGAAGTTGAGGTTTATGTTGACGATATGACCATTAAGTCAAAGACTTGGGTGGTCCATATTCCCGCCCTATGGATGTTCTTCGAGTGATTGCGATAATACCAAATGCGGCTTAACCCATAAAAGTGTGTTTTTTCATCACTAATGGGAAATCTTGGCATTCACGGTTAGCGAGAAAGGAATTGATGTGTGCCCTACTAAATTGAAATCCATACTCGAGATGTTACTGCCTCGAACGAAAAAAGAAGTTTGGGGATTCCTGGGTAAGTTACTATACATTAGTCAGTTCATCAACCAACTGACCTCTATTTTTTAACACATTTTTAAACTTTTTCGTAAGGACTAAATCAAAGTCTGTAACAAGGCATGCCAGGAAGAATTTGACCAAATTAAGCGACATGTAACTCGACCTCTAGTGTTGATGCCTTTACAATCGGATATCCCCCTTCTCCTCTACTTGACCATCACTGATTTCGCAACAGGTGGTTTGCTAACCCAATACAATCATCTACTATGCTAGTCAAAATTTGGTTAGGTACAAAGTTAATTACAATATTTTGGAGAAAGCGTGTGTCACCATAGTCTGGGTCACAAAGAAATTACATCACTACGTGAGTGCCTTTCCCATAATAGTAGTATCAATGAATCCCATCAAATACCTACAAGAAAAACCTTCTCTATCAACACGAATGGCACGTTAGTTTATATTATTAGACGTGTTCGACATTATGTATGTCATGCGGAAAGCCATGAAGGGGAGGGCTACTTCCGACTACCTTGCCAATTACGTATGAAAGAAATCGGTGTTTGGGTTTTTGAATTCCCAAATGATGACATGCCCTGCACCTTGAAAGAGGATCGCAAGTGATAGTTGTTCTTTGACAGAGCTCCCAACAAAAAAGGGTACGACATTGTAATACTACTAATTTCCCCTGATGACTCTCGAAACCCCATTGCCATTTATCTGGACTTCCCTCGCACTAATAACATGACTGAGTACAGTTCATGCACCATAGGCCTCATGATCTCTGGCAATAATGGAATGAGGTACCTAGATGTCTATGGGGACTCCGCCCTCATTACTGAACAAATCCTTAGAAAATGGAGAGTAAAAAATGAGAAGCTCCTACCCTTCCACACCCACCTATAAGATCTTGTCGCCCACTTCAAAGATGTCACCTTTTTTTCACCTTCCCTGCTCAAAGAACAGTCTAGATGACTCCCTTATAACCCTAGCCTCCAATGTTGATATGCGTGAAGGAATGATAATGGCCCCTTTCCAGGTTCAGCAGTAAATTGCGTCCACCCACAACTAGCATATTAGTCTCATCATTGAAGAAGACTCCAATATGGTATGGTTATGGTACCATGATATTTGATGCCTCCTCAAACATGCTAGGTATCCCTAAGATGCAGATAAGAAAGACCGTGCAACCTTACACAAACTGTCTCCCATTACATCATCTACGATAAATCACTTTTCATGAGAAACTTTGATGAAACCCATTTACATTGCATAGCAAGAGCTGATATTAAAGGAGGTATAGAAAAGATCCACAATAAAAAACGTGTCCCCCACATGAACGGTCACATGCTAGCCAAAAATATCATCCGTCAATGATACTATTGGACTACCATGGCTTAAGACTACACTGTCTATGATTGAAGATGCCTCAAATGTTAATAGTTTGCAACCTCTAACACTTTAAACCCTGAGAATTATATCATATAGCCTCTCCCTGGCCCTTCTCCACTTGAGGTATAGACATCATAGGGAAGGTCCCAAATCTTCCAACAGGTACGAGTTTATCCTGGTCGTGACTAACTACTTCTCTAAATGGGCTAAAGCCAACTCATGCATAGTACTGAATGACAAATATAGACACCCCATCCTAGGACCCCTTTCAAAATCTCCTTAGGTCTCTAGAACTCACTCATTCATCGTAAACCCTAGGTCATACTCTAAGTACCGATCTAAAGGTCATCGAGTTCTCCCGAGCCCCGTTTGACTCCAATCAACTTTCTTGCCTAAGAAAAATCTCAATGAATCTTCAAAGGGCCCTGAATCCCCTTTCCAACAGTCGGCCATGGGCATGAATCTACCTTACAGTTCGGATGAACAGTCCGTTTCACTATCAAAAATTAACTTGGAGGCTATCGAGCACTCCTGAGCCCCATTTAACTCCAATCAACTTTCTCATTTGAGAGAAAGCTTAATGAATATTTGAACGGCTCTGAAACCCATTTTCAAAGATAGCCTTATGATACGAACAAGCGATTCGTTTTGTCCTAAAAATGGATGTAGAGGCCACTAGGCATTTTCGGGCCCAGTTTTACCCGATCAATTCTTTAGCTTGAGAAATCTCAAATAATCTTCAAAGGTTAATTAATACCCCTTTCAACGGTTTTCCCCATGCACGAATCGACCTTACGGTACGAATAAATGACTTAATTTACTCGAAAGGGTCATAGGCATTTTTGGTCCCCATTTGACCTTACTCAACTCTCCACATCAAATTATGTTGAATGAAATATCGAAGGTATCTGATTACCCTTTCCAATGGTTCATCCCTTTCATTAATCGGCCTTATGATTCAAACAAATGATCTATTTTCCTACAAAAATTATGTCTAGTGACCAACGAATGTTTTCGAGCCCTGTTTGACCTCAGTCAACTCTTAGACCCTGGAGTGGCTAAATGGATTATTAAAGTGATCTAAATAATCTTTTTAATGGTCCATACCATGCAATATTCTGACTTCTGATTCTCATTTTTTTGAAAACCCATCCCAGACTGTCGAATGACAGCCTCAAGACTCTACCTATTGACAGTGTGTCTAGTGTTCTATGTCGATAGGCAAGTCCAGGACCCTACCGATTATCACCCCCTTGGCCCTATAAATAGAGGCCATGACCTCATTTTGAAAGGTAGCCTTGAACATTCCTCTCAGCAATTCAAAGAAAATTCTCTCAAATTTAGAGTTGTTCCTATCACACCCCACTTTTTGGTATGAATGCACGAGAAAGTATATATAAAGCAATGAGTTAAAGTTAAGGCCGAAAATCGAACTTGATTCATATGAAAATAGTACGCATAGTGTATTACGAACGCAAGGGGTGAATTACATTTTATTTATCTACACGAACTATAAATTAAATAATTGAAAAGTTCCACTCCTTTCTCCCATATGGCTTAGTCTCTACCCATACAGTCATGTATAAAAGCAGGTGACTGGTATTTATCTCTAAAGGGAAAGATATACTATCCTCTTTCTCCTAGGCCATCTGGAGGAAAAATGAATTAGCAAAAATATGTTAAGCATGCTTTACTAACTTTATAACAAATGTCTGTATAGATGAGGGGTGGAGTGTGTAGAGAATTCAATGTTTGTATAGAAAAGTTAAAGATTTAATGCTAATAATTCCATACTTATTAGTTTATTAAGGGTCATATAAAGAAAATGAAGGATCTTTGAACTGATAATCCCATACTCACCAACTCACTAAGGGGTTTAGAAATAAGTAAGCCATCAGTAAAACCAAATAATAAATAATCCAAAATCTTTGGATAATAAATGACTAGGCACACAATAAAAGTGACACTCATACATATGTAGCAATAAATTTGGCTCTGGACATTGGAGACGATAGGCCAAGTAGAAATTTTTCGTTGGATAACACGACAGTCTACTCCCTAGTTATTACTTATTCTTTTTATGTAAGAATAATGCACAAAAGTGTACGGAAAACTAAACCATTACAACGAATTGTTATGATATTAGTTATTAGGTGAGAAAGGTTAAATTTGATCCGAATGGTAATAATTAAAAAATCAGTTGATATAATAACATAAGAGCATAGTAATTTCTACACGTACTTGGAATCAAATTTGGCTATCATAAAATGATATCAATAGCAGTTAACCAATACGCGAAGTTTACTATTAAAGAGGTAAAAGAAACTTAGTTGCTTTGTATTTTGAAATGCTTATGTATCACAAAAGGATATCAGGAGGAGTTGGTACTTGATTCTCTAATATAATTTTTGGGTAAATATGTATTTATTGGAATTAGGGTACTGTTTGGTCAGTTTGTCCAAAAAATTGTATCTTTTAAAATTGCAGGGGTTTAATTATAAATAACTTCGGACTTTAAAATCTTGAACTTGAAATTATATTTGAACTTTGTTATATAAGAATTTTTACTTAAAATATTTTAAAGTAATTATAGACGAAGTTTTGGGTTCAAATTAATAAGTTGAAATAGCTAGGAGGGGTCAAATTATAATTAAGGAAAAATATTTCAAACTTAAAACCCCCTTTTTCATAATTTTGGCTAGGATTGACCAAACACGGCCTTTCCTTATACCATTTTTACGAGTAAAATAAAATAAAAATTCTGGAAAAAATTTCAAAAAATTTTGATTAGCCATGTGCCCTATCGCGCATAGTCCATGTTCCAAGTCAAATAGTCCATTTTCAACCTCTCGATTTATGACTTTAGGGTTTTAGATTTTTAACCGAAGATATGTCCTTTATTTCTAAACCATTTGAGAATATTTCCAAACAAACTCAACCGAAAATGCCATAAAGAATCCAGATATATAAGTTTTATGGATTAAGATGATGTATACCATGAGTTCTATAACTCTGTGTTTTGCTAAATTTTTTACTTAACATTCGTGGCTTTCAAGAATATAGTAGGTATTCTTATGAACATCGATTGGTTTTTATTATATTAAGGAGTAATTTGGTTTTGATTTCAAGGTTTGAGGTGTATTTTATAAAGAGAAATCGAGATTTTGAATTTTCTTAGTTCAGAAAATAGTTTCAATCGCTTAGAGTAGGTTACATAAATTCACGGATTTTGATCATTGCATTAGAGTTCTAAAAGTTCTAGTGAAGATATTCAAAGCTTTAAACCAGAGTTCTAAACATTATTTTGAAGTTCACCTTTAAAGATCAAGCTTTAATGGTGAAATTTTCATATTTTTCACCTAGGGCTTGTTTTACATGTAAATTTTCTATTGTTTTGATGTATTCAGGAATTATAACAACATAGAAATCATTTGTAATTGAAAGAACTGAATGTAATGCCTAAAATGATGGGTTACATATTTTCAGAGAAAAATCGAGTTTTGGAAGCCACTAATAAGGTGAGTGTTTATGGCTGAAATCGTGGGGTTTTTATAGTGTTAAAGTAGTGGTTATAATTTGTTGAAGTGGGAGGTGAATTTTAACCAATTTTAGAGATTTTTATAGCTTGGTAATTGAACGTCACATGTTTGAATGGTTCAAACATGTTCTATTTGGCATTTAATGCTTATGTGGAGGCTTAGGTGGGCAAGGGTTGTGTGTAAATAACCAATAATTGGCTTTCAGTCATTGGTTGATAATGTTTGTGGTTATATTTCCTCAAAAGTGTAATTTTATTGAAGTTTAAGAGTGTTTTTTGTAATTTTCGAAAGTCACAGCGGATGAATTTGTAATTTCTAATATATTACAGTCTAGAGGATCAATTCGATATACAGTTTGGGTCTAGGGGTTGAGTATAGGTTAAGTTATGACAGTTTGCAGTTTTCAGGGTCTAATTTATAATCATTAAAACTTTGCAGATCCTTAGTTAATTAACAAATTTTGTAGGTCTTATAGAGTAGTTTAATCATTCTTTTAAATATTTTAAATTTTATATATTCTGGGAGGATTAAATTGAGAATTAAGGTCTCAAAATTTGGGTGCGGATATTACAATCTACCTACCTAGAAAATTCATCCTCAAATTTAGCTTGAAAGATATCAGGATATTGATCCTTCATAGCCCGTTCTAGTTCCCATGGGGCTTGTTGTTGATTTTTATTTTTCTAAAGTACTTTGACTAAGGGGATTTCCTAGTTCATGAGTCCTGTCACTTGGCGATCCAAAATTTGAATAGTCCATACATTAAATTCGTGGTGTGGTTCGATAGAGATTCATTTCCATGTGATGCCATGAGAGGGATTAGAAATATACTGGCATAACTAGAACATATGAAATACATTGTTAATATTGGATAATTCTAGAGGTAATTCTAATTGATAGGCTATAAGGACAATATGATTAGAATTAGTGAAAGGTTCAATATATCTGGGGGTAATTTTCCTTTCCTTTTGAAGAGTAAATTTCCTTTTCGAGGATAAACATTAAAAAATACTCATTCATTAACTTGAAATACTAATATCTTCTGGCACTAGTCTACATAACTTTTCTGATGATCTTGGGTTGCCTTCAATATTTTTCGAATATATTGCATCTTTCAGTGGCTTCTTGGACTATCTCGGGACCAAATTGTTGATTATTTCCCGATTCTATTGAATATACAGGCGAACGACAAGATCTTCCATATAAAGTTTCAAGTGGGGCAACTTTAATACTTGGATGATAACTATTGTTATAAGAAAACTCAAAAAGTGGTAAATGTTCATTAGAATTTATGGGCATATCTAACATAAAAGCTCGTAGCATATCTTTTAAGGTTTGAATTATACGCTCCTATTGTGAATCCATTTATGGGTTGAATGTTGTACTCAAATGAAGTTTGGTACCAATTGCGATTTGAAGTGCTTACCAAAACTTTATTACAAAGTGGGAACCTCTGTCTGATATTTACGGTTAAAGGAATTACATGTAATCAGAAAAGTTCTCGAATGTAGAGTTTACTGAGCTTTAGATACAAATCAATGGTTTTCACTGGTAGAAAATGAGTTCATTTTATAATTTGATCCACTATACCCAAAAGGAATTATATCCTTGGGACGTACGAGGTATTCCACTGAAAAATCCATGCTAATATAATCCCATTTCCACTTGGGAATTGGTAAGGGTTGGAGGAGTCCACCAGGATGTTGGTGTTCTATCTTTACTTGTTGACAAGTAAGACATTTTCTTATAAAATTCTCGATATCATTTTTCATTTAGACACCAATATTATTTCTTTAGGGCATGGTACAATTTGGAGCTTCTAGGATGAACTAAAAACTTTGAACGATGGGCTTATTACAATACTTCTTCTCAAAGAGATAAATCATAATATTTCTAGATTGTAAACCTGTTTCCTTATCATATGGGAAGTCGTGATTCTTATCCTGAACCGATTGTACAAAAGAATCCTGAGACTGTTGGACTAAGATTTTCTCTCTCAATTCAGGATATGCAATGACATTAGAAAATTTTGAGAAAAGGGGTATTAATTGGAGATCACATTGATCTATTGTAGAAGTAATATCGTAAGAAATGAAAGTATGGATCCTTCCTATTGTAATATGACTTAAGGCATCGGCTACCCCATTTCCTTTTCCTGGATGGAAGTTTAATTTAAATCGACAATCTGCCAGAAATTTTGTCCATCGTCGTTGTGTTAAATTAAATTCCTTTTGAGTAAAGATGTATTTCTAACTCTTGTGATCAGAAAAGACCAAAATTTTCACCATAGAGGTAACAATGCCAAATTTTCAAAGCAAAAACTACAACTGGTTACTCAAGATCATCGACAAGGTAATATGTTCATGAGTTTTGAGTTGTCGTGACTCATACTCGATAACTTTCTCATTTTTCATTAAAACCCATCTTAAACCTTGCAATGAGGCGTCAGTATATACATTTTATCTTACATTACTAAAAGGAATAGTGAGGACACGAACAGTAGTTAATTTTTCCTTCAAAATTTTGGAATGCTAGACTACATTCATCAGTCCATACAAATGGTACTTCGTTCCCAATCAGCTACAAGAGGGGAAAAGCGATACAAGAAAATCCTCCTATGCTATTTCTTGATAAATAATACAGGAGTTCATGAAAGAGATGAGCTAAGGAGAATAGAACCTGTTTCAAGAAGATCATCTAATTGGGTATGGAGTTCTCGATGTTCTAAAGGATCCATTTGATATGGAGGTATCAAAATAGGAAGAGTAGTTAGATAAATATTTATATTAAATTCTCTCTCTCGGGAAGGGGGCAATCCTGGTAATTCTTTGGGGAAAAAATCTTCAAATTGTTACAAATTTCTTGAGATTAACGAAGAATTTTGAATTTGAAAACTTGATCATTCATACGGACCTGATCCTTGAAATATAAAGGAAAAAAATTCTTTATTTCGAAAATAAATTTTCTTAGCATGAGAATTGATATAAAAAAATGCCTTGATAGAGCATCCATTCCAATAATAATGTCAAGACCGAAAATATCTAAAATTATCAAGTCCACAAAGAGTAAACCTAAACAAAGTTGAATTTTACAATTGCTATAACCTTATGTTGGTGTATTGTTTCACCTGTTGGTAATTCAATGTCCAATGGAACAATTAAATTTGTAGGTAGTAATTGCAATAATTTATCTAGTGTAAGACTGATAAAGGATTGCGTTGATCCTCAATAAAATAAAATTTGTGCAGTAAAATGATGAAAAGTTATTGTACTTTCTATCACATCATGAGAGTTTCATGTAGGTAATATCACAAATTCTTTCCACGAATCGAGATTGGCACAAGTTTCTTGGATGGATTTGGCTTAGGTGGATTTTTGATAAAATGGGAATTTAGTTTTTCTCAGGGATTATCTACCAGATGATAGACTAGAAGAGAAAATGGGTTTTCATCATTTTAGGTATACTCTTTATGGACATGTCCCTGTGTTAAGACACCTAAAAGGGTTTTAAAGTAAAAGAAAAAACAAAAATATAGTTGCAAGCGGTTCATAGCCTAAAGAGTTTTCAAATTATTTAGCAAGTGTTTAAAATACTTTAATACTTAAAATATGATATTCTCCATATTTAAACTGGTGTCACACTCACATGAGATACCCCTCACCTCTCATCCAAAAGTGCACACATATCACAAGTATTTTAATCACCCTAGCTATGCTACCCGCCTAACTAGCATCTCACCAAACTTCTAAATAACCATGCGCTATCTTTTGGCCCGCGTATATTATTCAAAGCCCGATATTACACCTTATAATTTCTCGCTTATTATTTATCTAATCATTATGAATAACCTCCACTAGTTATTAAAATATTCACCTCTTAGTGTTATTTATCTTGTATATAATATTCTCATCTTTATATACGTATATCTCATCTTTTATTTCGGAATTTATACTCCCGGATGATCCCAAAATTATTTAACAATTCATTCTTTATTCTGTCCGTATAAATATAAATATATTATACACATCAAGTATATCCATACTTATATATCACACACTATATATGTATAATAACCATCCCTTAGAGATATAACTCAACGGATGCAGTCTCTATAATGCTAACATATTCCAGGGCATACACACAAATAATCTTGGGTACCAACGGTCGGACTCTCACACCTACTTGGTATAAATCCAAATCACAATGTATGGGAAGCGTCATAGTTACTCAGTGGAAATACGACGAATCATACCCACGACATCTTACTCCGATAAATTCCACACAATGTAAAAATGTACGCTATGACCTAGGGACTATACCCAACCTGCTCCTCAAGCCAAGGGCCTTACCCACATAGCGCAACTTCCCATGATAGAACTAGAGGGCTATGCTTCACATAAATATATCATTCACAAATAAATATATTCATAATCATATCATATATATACTATCTTTGTACCCGTATATATATATATATAGCATCAAATTCAGCTATCATGCCTATCTCTCGGGGCATTAGCCTAAAATCCCAAATATACAAATTTGTATTAATTCATAAGTATGCACACAACTTATTTTTAATCGCATAAGTATCACTCACTTATGATACAATTATCACATAAATATATTCTGGATATTAGCTTATCATAAATAGCTTGTATTCTAATTTTGTTATACTCCCACATTCAGATATTATTCACGTCTACTATAGGTATATATATTCTACACGCATACAAATATATATATACCCTCCGAAATAATTTTTGAGTGTTATTCATCCTAAACACTCCTTAAATTCATACTCTGGATCTTATCCATAGTAACTCGAGATTTATACATCACTCACTTGATTACTTTGAGGTCCTCACACTCTATATTGGATCCCCTACTATTTATCTCCAAAAGGAGTTATTCTCTAATCCTTTTTAGTCCAAGGAAATCTCTCAAATTTTTCTGTTGTAATCGAACCGAACCCATGGCCCAAAAATGAACTGGTCCGGTTCCAAACAATCTAACCGAACCGATAATACCAAAAATGAATGGGTCCGGAGATGATCAGTTTGGGAGTTCCTCTTCTCCTCCAACTCCGAAATTTATGTTTTTTTTTCTCTCACCAACGATTACTATAAATATCTACGCACTTAAATATGCCCAACACACCAATTTATTCTTGGTATTGGTCAAGTTAGTAAGATTTAAACACCATCTTAATTAAACCCTATATTTTGTCAAACCCTTCCAATTTCTCAACAAAAATTACTCCATTAACGTGGAATTTAACCCATATTTCATACGGAGTTGTTATCACCTCATTTTACGTGAAATCCTTTCTAAAAACCCCATTTTGATTCAAGAATCCTAACCCAAAATCATATAGTTTTCACCGACTATAATATGAAAAATAAACACAAATAAATAGTTAAAGTAAGTTAAACACTTGCCTGGTTGGATAAATCTGACGACCTCGTGCCAGAATCCGCCGGAGCTTGGATGGATTTCTCCTCCTTTCTCCCTTTCTTCTTCCTTTCTTCCTTTTATTTCTCTCTCTCTTTTTTTTCTCGCGTGAATTATAAGAGAGAAATAAGGCTTATCCCCTTATAAAACCCAAAATTGACTCGTATACACACATGCGAGTCCCTCCTGATACAAAAAGTCCCTAGAACCCAAGCACTACCCTGGGTACTTTATTTTAACTATCTTGGTCCTTCCAAGACCAACCGTGACCCGAAATCCCCATCCGAGTCACTTATAAAAAAATTACCTTTTTAAATCCAATATAACTCCGCACGTATTGCCCGAGTAAAATATTATTACTTATCATTTTCCCAACTGTGACATGATATAATATAATTCAAATTCATTTACTTATTCTCGTAAGTAAATATAGCACACATCAATATTAATACATCACTCTCCAATTAATTTTTAATCCACACTTCAAATTCCTTTACACTTAAATTTCCCAAATTATTATATTACACCGACTAAAGTAATTTAAATGACCCTAAAAGTATGGGGTATTACATACTTTCCCCCTTACAAAGGTCTTTTGTTCTCGAAATTCGAATAAGATCGGTACCAAAAACTTAGGATCTTGAACCACACAACACCCTTTAGTACCCAAAATTAAATCATAATAATGGTATGGTCACTCTACTATTCACCCCTTAGGGGGACACAGATCTATAAAGGCTTACTCACTATAGACCCAACTTAACAACAAGCTTGTTCAATTCTCTTCATACTGATACACTCCACCAGTCATAAGATCTCACCTCAATATTGGCACATCACACATCGTGCTTCTACTAATGACATCCGAATAAGACGAGCCTATACATCAATGGCTCTATCTCCTTAATACTATTGAATGGTCGCGCATCCCTAAGTGCCAGCTTCGTATATCTATCCCAAATACAAAACTCCCATCCTGAGAGAAACCATAAGAACATCTATCCACTCCTGCCAGTCCTTCAAATATCGGTTCATGGCAATGTTACTCTTACGACGCTCAAATGTTACCCCAAAATTATTTGTGCTTAATTCCCCTCTCGGTAATGGACTGGCTTTCCATACAAAACCTCAAATGGATTTCCACACATAACTTTAGCAATCAGTAATTTTCATTCCCAATTATCGTACGATGCTTCAATTCAATTACAACTTATGTCAGTTGCGGAAGTAGACCAACTGCAGTGACTCGAGAATCGCATTCATACCACTTTACTAGTCGTCAATCACCTCCCCTTTACTTATCGGTGACACAACTTATGCAAAACAAAACATTATCCCCACTATTTCCTGAAAAATCCCTATCGGAGGTGGGGTTTAAAGATCATCATCCTAATTAACAATAATATTGGGTGGCACCTTACATCAGTGTAATCCTTATTTTTAATGAAAGGTTTGAGCACACCTATTAATGAAGTGTACCAGCCTTTCTACCCTTTCCATCACCGAAATCTTCTGCTTGATACAAAAATTTTTGGATTGATCATCTCGAGCTCACTTGTTTCCATCTGGGAGTGGTGCCTCCGGAGACAATCTCACTATGTCTCACCTAACACTAATTTTCCCTTATAATATCTCATATTAAGTGGTACTTTATACTCCCCTTATTTCCCCGAGGTATACTAAACGTCTCGGCCCTTGCACTTTTTGCCACAATGCCCATTTCTGGGCCCTTTACCTTATAAGCATCAACATTCTATATACGCGTAAGCCACTCTCAACATTTGACTCAGTAAGACTCCACTCAACTTGCACACAATAATTGGATTTTCCTCTTCTCAAGAGATATCCAAATAAAAGAATTCCCACAGCCTTTTAACCCATCTCGAGTGTGCTACCTCCCATTGCAAACATATACTTTTATCATCGTCCTTCTCACACGACATTCAATCCATCATGCCATGCCAGCTTGTTTATAACTTCCCCACATGCATATATTGCCCACACTTATTCCCACGTCCTCCGATATCAGACGATTTGAAATTAATTAACCAGGCCTCCCATACACCCTATAATCGGTGCATATTTGCACAACACTGGAAACATCACATACATAACACATTTTTCTCAAAAATATTCGTCGCATTATCGACATGGCTATAACACATGGATATTCTTAATCACCCCATAAATTGGAATTTAATTCTCCTCAACATTGTTCCACCCTTAAACTCGTGGTGAGAAGAAAAATTTACAGTGCTCTCTCAGGGCACTACCGTCTCCTCTGGCCTTGTACTTTATAATAGCTCTCACCTCAGAGTGTTTTCTCTACACTTCCATGGACCAACATTCAAAACTGATACCCTGGCATCCATCAATGTCTCTCTACTCACAACGATTACCAAGGTCCATGTGTACCTCATACAATAAGGTCATCCAAATAAAGGACTTTCCCCAATGCACTATCACTCAACATTGGCGAAAATCAAATCCCACAAACTTCAAACACATACCTGGTACTCTTAAAATCCTCTCATGATACATCTGAATATAACCACATCTCTAAAGGGGTGATATAACAATGTGATCTGCCTATCTTTGAGTCCTGAGCGTTGAACATGATAATGTGCTAAATCTCTCTGCTCGATAGTAAACCCAATACACCTTGAATCATATCGACAAAGTCACTACAAACGGGGATCAAATATCTTAAGACAACCATACTCTCCAAAGTCTATATCATTATATAATATAAATGCGAGCTCAACCCTCTTTCAGGAGATGCATTGCCAAAACAACACATCTTGCCAAGGAACAACAAACACGACAGCCTTGCAATATCATCCCATTATCGTTCCAACCAGTCTATATTAAGGATAATATCGCACTCGTATAAGACATCACTAGAATGATTAATTCCAATAAAATATATACCACTATGACTACACCCTCTTCTCTGTGGATGAAACCAAAGATCACCCCCTATATAATGGAAAATATATAAACATAACAATGTTATCGATAAACACACTAAACTCGTCTCTCATGTGAATCTGGTGCTAATCAAAATACCATGACTCGCTCATATGACATAAAGCATACCTTATTCACCCAAGGTTAAAACTCATTCCTCTACCTTTGCAAATGTCCTAGCTTCTCCAATGGTTCCGGACATAACACGCCAGTCCAAACTAAACCAAAAATTATCTTAATCATTTCCAGTAAGAACCATACTCCTTTTTATCACTTCGGGAAAAATTAAGGTATGTGGTCCTACTCTCCACATAAACATATCTCTCCATGAAATCCCATATCTTGATATAATCCCCTTATCTTCGTCTATGTTGAGCATATTAGGGTTGTCCTTATCTCAAAACTTGTTAGCCTCAACCCTAATGACCATCCTCGTTTTTCCCTTAGCTCCAATGGGCCTAAGGAACACACCAATATCTGTAATAACACCGACCAAATCCATCGTCACTTGGAAGGAATGCATCAATCTAAATCATTTAAATAGGTCCCATGGTGGGTCTCCCCCTGCGATGTTTCACTAGCACCATGACTTTAAGTCTTACTCCCTGACTAAATCCTTCAACAGTTACAGCTCACTTTATAAAGAAGCATTAATATCTTCATTGTCAAAACACGAAATAGTGTCCATGTGTTGTGACCTTCCAAGAAGAATTTCCCCTCGGTGTTGGTGACTCCTCTAATGAGTCCATCACCCACTTAAGGACTTTTTTTTCCATCGTACCTACCTCGTCGGGTATAAAGTTCGCTAGAAAAGGCTCTGTCCAACCTTCTTGTGATAGGTTCAGAATTTTATCCATGTCTCTTTTTGAACAAAAATGAAGGAACTTGCGATCAAACCGCACCGAAGATCCTTCCATTGGCATACTATTTCACTTTTCAAAATATGGTGATTGACTCCCACCATTACAACACTTCTACGAGCTACAAAAAATATACCCAATTTGTTTTTTCATTTCCAGGTGTACTACTCCATGATATATGCCAATGTCTCTGGTTATCTTACATCCATTGGATACACACACAATCTCTGCATTTACAAAAATTCCAGTGAGTGGTTCTCTTCAAAGACCCCTCCGACTCTCTCCCATTCTAACCGCACTGGGTGAGTCTTTAGCACCAAGTTTTGTTATAGCGGTACTTGAAAATATATGTTTCACCTAAGTAGTCCTTACAACCCAATCTTCTTGAGCAATAATAAAGGTGACCTCGACTATGATCATCGTTCCCAAAATATTCTTCAACTTCAACTAAGCCCCGCCTTATATTATTTTCCTGACAGCCTTCGCTTGTCATCCATTATTGTTAGGCATATGAATCACACCCGAATGCATATAAGATTCACTATAATTATACATAATAGTAGGAGAAATAAATTTCGCCATAGGAATCAACAATCCTAAGCATAGGGATATATATAAAATAGAAAGCAATATTGGAAACGTAGTATGTCCGTACAGATTCCTAAGGACACTAGAACCTGATGATCTGATACCACCTATGACAACCTACCTGATAAAATATCGGGTGATCAGTCATATATCAAATTAAACAGGAATCTCATATGGTCTTATTCTCAGCATCACTGTTAAAAACCATTTAATTACTAATAACCTATTAGGCCCTGTGTCAAATTTTAAACATTCTAATCTCTTTAACTTAAACACGTAATAAATCCATCCATACAAAAATATGAATAACAACTTAAATGAATAAATACTAACCGATAACTCTTGATAAAACATTTATACAACCATATCAATATCGGCGTAAAATAAAAATGAAGAAAATGAAATAAAAGACAACAGTTGGGAAACATGCCCGAATGTAACTCAGAGTACCTCCTATCTAGATCACAAGGAGAGAAGCGTCTATACAACTCCCTGCTAACATCCATAGTTACGGCAGCAACATCTTTTAATTCAAAACACCTATGAAAAATGTACCACTAAAGTTGTTTAATTCAAGATTAAACAGTTTAAATGGTTCCAAACAGTTTTTGAAGAAACTCTTTAATCAAAACAAACAGCTAACACAAGATGTGTGTAAAAGATTATATGCACGAGTTTTTTAAGGTAGGCTCCAAATCAACGCAATCTCAAGAAGGTGATGAGAGGAAGAGTAAGAATTCGAGAACACAAGATTTTAACGTGATAAAACCCCACCCAATTGGGCAAACATCCACGGAGGTCTCTACACCTAAAAATCAAAATGAACTAAAATAGAGTTAACATATTACAAACAATATAACAAATCAAACACACAAATAGACCAAATCTAAGTCCATAATGTTTACCAACTCCTTTGGATTATTCTGACTCTTTTGAAGGTTATGATGTTCAGGCTATTCTTCTAGTTTTCTAACCGCTTCTCCTTTTAGCTTTATGTCAACTCTAAAGTAAAGAATCTATCTACCAACACTTATTTAGTGTTGTAGTGTGACAAATATAAGTGGTGAAGTGCCTAATCACATGCATGCAACCCACACACACTTATACAGATAATTTCTTAACAAATTACAAATAATGTTTTAAGATGCAGTAAGGATTTTTGAATCACGGTTAGTTTGATAGTCTCAGACCACTGATCTTTATTTTTATCTACAGATCAAGAGGGAATCGTGATATTAAAAAGAGCTAAGATCATAAACACTTTCTGTTTATTTGATATACACGGTTATTTCACAAATTGTGAAATATTTATGAAAGTGTAAATCCCCAATCAAGATGTTGACTAGATCTAAATCTAATTTTTCTCATAAACTGTAAACATAAATGGATTTGTTGGTTTTGGCTTGGAAAACAACATGTAAGAGTAAAATCAACCAACAAATGATGATTTCTTGAAAAAATAAATCAGACTAAGTAAGTTATACGTGAGATGTATCACACAATTTCATATCTCAACTTATAATGAAAAGAAAAAGAGATCCAAAATTCGTGACTTGGTTGGACAAGAGATTAAAGACAAGAGAGGATGAATCTACACAAGTATGGACTCTCTCAAACTCACAAATGTGTTTCTGAGAAAAAATTAGCCAGAGTTTGATTAGGGTTTCCTCTCTCTCTCTCTCTCTCTCTCTCTCTCTCTATCTATCTATCTTCTCTCAATTATCAAATGAGAAAAAAGTCTCTAAAAGTTTCCCACTTGGTGTCTATTTATATTACTCAAAAAAGGATCTGGAAGGGTTAGTGAGAATCTACGATTGATATTAAATTGAACACAAACAATGTAAATATAATGGCTTTGGATGCACCGTCAGTAAACGAGTTCTGATTGGTTCTCTGAACTATCACAAGGATTCTTACAAAGACATGTATGTTGTTTATAACTAATGATCCAAGGGACAGTATTACATCTTAATGTTGTGAGAGGTAACAAACACAAATCCATTTGCTCACTGACCTACACGTGTAAGGCAAGCATGAGCCCTCAAACGTGTGTTTGTGAGTTTTAAAAAATCTCATTTTCCACCATAGAATTTTCAGCCGCTTTCGGATCCTACCAAAGAAAGGTTTTAATAAGTGTAGGAAATTATAAATCAACCCACAACATTTTCAAAACCAACTTATAAATGTTTAAAAATGTTTTAAAAATTTATAAAAATTACTTAGAAAATCCCAATAATTATTAGAAAAATCATCTTATGGGAATTAACACCCCCCCCCCCCCCCCCCCCAAATTATAGTAAATGCAATGAATGAATGCAATCCTAGGTGCAGTGTTGGTATTCTACCTTTGAGACTATTAGAGGAAATTACGTGTAGTGTCTGAGGCTCTTTGGTAGACTAGTATATGACTCAAATTTTATCACTATTTCCAAACTAGACAAGCTCCTACTGTTGACTCAAGTGAGTCAAAGATATAGGGTGCTTCAATATCTCCCTTTGGAAATATGAGACAAAATCTCCTTTGAGTCATTAAGGACTCGTAGGGATACAAAAATATAAGAAAATCCTATTCCTATACAAAATTATATCTACACCATATCCTAGAAAAGAAAATTACATTACTCAACTAAATACAAACCAATAGTCCAACAACATCCTGATAACATGAGGCACTAATATCCTGAAAATAAGATAACTAAGATCAATCACTTTAGTTGAAGTAATCAAAATAATGTCCAGGAGTGGACACGAAGCTTTTCCCCATTTTGTCTCAAATGGACAAAGGGTCTACACACAGATAAGAGAGAGAAATATCAAAGCATAAACATCAACGAGACATTACAATTCAGCCATAATAATCCCAATTGATTTATGTCAGGATTCAAACCATATATTGTTAATCAGTTAATTGGAATTCAATTGACATGTAATTAATTTCCAATCAATTTTATTCGACTGACTCGCGTATAAAATGATGTCGTATTTTAATATGTTTAGTACTAGAGCGTTGAACGGGAATTTTGGAAATATTAATTGCGCTTTAATTGTTGCAATGGAGATGTAATTTTTCTTCAATAATACCATAATCCCTTATCATTTATTTTAGCCAAAGTAATTGAGCACAAAAGCTGCCTACGGCTATATATTCAGATTGGGCTGTGATTAAGGAAGTGAAATTTTATTTCTTATTAGTCCACCATACCAAATTATTAACTTTGTAATAACATGATCCTGACGTACTTCTACTATCATCGGAACTCCCAGTCCAATTAGAATCGGTGTAGCCAATTATCGTGCTAGATGTGTCATTTGTGTACCAAAGTCCTAAGTTGAGAGTTCCTTTAACATATTTTTTAATTCTTTTAATGTAAAGTAAATGAGCCTCTTTAGGGTTATTTTGATAGCGGGCACACACACAAATAGCATACATAATGTCAGGACGGGAGACAGTAAGGTATAGAAGACTTCATATCTTACTATGGTATAAGGTTGAGTCGATAGATTTTTCATGTTCATCTTTTGATAGTTTAATCGAAGTAATCATGGGAGTCCTAACATCTTTGGAAGTTTCTAGACGGAACTTTTTTACAATCTCTAAAGCGTATTTGGATTACGATACAAATATAACATCTAAATTTTTCTCGATTTTAAGACCTAAGAAAATTGTAACTCCCCCATAAGTGACATATGGAATTCTTTATGAATAATGTCATAAAATGTTTTAATGTACGTTGGGGAGGCCGTTGGGGAGGTAGATCCAAAAATGATATCGTCTACGTATAGTTGGGCTATAGTAATATTTCTATCAAAGTGTTTGACAAAAAGAGTTGGTCATTCCCTCCTGGCTTGAAACCGTTGTTTAGAACAAAGGCAAATAGATGTTCATACTAAGCTCTAGGATCTTGTTTTAACCCATAAAGATCTTTCTTAAGACGGTAGACGTGATTTGGATGATGAGGGTTAATTAACCCTTTAGGTTGTTCTACGTAGGTCTCTTCAGTTAAGATAACATTAAGGAAAGCATATTTGACATCTATTTGATACAATGTGAAATGCAAATAACATGCTATTACAAAGAGTAAGCGAACAGACTCAAGGTGAGTGGCCCATGCAAAAGTCTCCTCGAAATCTACTCCTTCAATCCGAGAGTAGCCCTAGGCAACTAATCTAGCCTTATTCCAAATATTCATCCCAGATTCATCTGTTTTATTTTTAAAAAGTCAACGTGTGCCAATAACCCTTTTATTTTCTGGCAAGGGTACAAGATACCATACATCATGAATGACAAATTAATGAAGTTCCTCCTGCATAGCACTTATGCACAATGGGTCATTCAGTGCTTCACTAACATTATGTGGTTCTATAAGAGAAACAAGGCATACATAATGAGCAAGAGTACGTAGTTGGGATCTTGTACAAACAGTCTCAGTACAGTTACCAACTACACAGTCTAAGGGATGATCTTTGGAAACCCAAATAGGCACTTTAGGGGGCTCAGTTGGTAAAGAATCATCTATTTCTGTAGAATCATAATTTAAAGTGTTTTTGGATTCATTCATTATAGCTGTTCCTTTGATCTTACTCTCTACATTAGTGTCACTTACAACCACATTAATGGATTCTATTTAGGTTTTTGTACGAAGATTATAGACACGGTAGGCTCTACTATTTGGTGAATATCCTAAAAAATTAGCTTTATCACTTCTGGTTTCGAATTTAGACAGATGTTATCTATCCTTGCATACACAATAGGTACTTCTAAAGGTTCTATAGTATTTTTGGTTAGGTTTCTTCCCATGCCACAATTCATAAGATGTTTGTTTAGTATTTTTCCTTAGGTTTGCTCGATTGATTATATGACAAGGCGTACGAATGGATTCTACCCAGAAATATTTAGGTAAGTTTTTAGCATGAATCATAACACGGGTCATTTCCTGAAGAGTGAAATTTTTATGCTCAGTAATTCTATTTTTTTAGGAGTCTTAGGGGAACTAAATTCATGTTTGTAACCATTATAGTCACATTATTCGATGACACCTAAATCTATAAATTCTCCTCCTCTATCGCCACGAATTTTATCTACTTGGGAGTCCTTTTCATTTTCAATTCGAACTAGAATTTTCAAAAACTTATGAAATGTTTCTAATTTGTGTTTTAAAAAGGTAACCTAGGTAAATTGAGTGAAATCATCAACGATAACTAGAATATAATTGTTTCCACAAATATTAATAGTACGAGAAGGACCCATTAGGTCCATATGGATAAGTTCTAAAGGTTTAGTGGATAGAAATTCTTTGAATTTCTTATGGAGAGCCTTAACAATATTTCCTTCTTAAGAATGAACACAAATGAATGTTTGAAATTGGTTTGATTTTAGGAAGACCTCTAACTATCTCTTGAGAATACAATTTACCAAGGCTGTTGTAATAAATGTGACACAACCTATTATGCTATATCTCATTTCCATCCATTCTGGCAATGTTACAAACCTTTGTACTTGGATTGACTGTATAAAAATTATTCGGAGTACGGAGTCCTATAATAATGCAATCACCATTTTCATTTAAATTTTACAATTGTTCATTAAAAAGGTGACAATATGGTTAGAGTCATCAAATTGCGATATACTTAGTAAATTTGCTTTAAGATCCTTTACCAAAAGAGAATCCTCAATAATAGGTAATCCTTCTTCATGCAGTGTTCCTTTACTAATGATCTGGGCTAATACACCATCTCCAAACAAGACTTTTCCTCTAGAGAATTTATTTTTTTATGAAAGTTTGGTCTTATCCCCACTCATATGTTTAGAACATCAAGAGTTTAAATACCACCCGGACTTTGTGTGCTCAACTTTGAAAGCACCGATCACAATGTTTCATTTCATCTGGGGAAATACCTCATCTTTTCTAACCCAAATTGTTTTACTTTTCAATTTGCGCTTATTAGCTCGTATTTGATAAAACATGCGAGCTTCATCCTTTTCTCTAAAAGATTTTTGCGCAGGTTTTTGAGTGTGATAAAAGTTCTGAGCATTTAGTTTAGAAAAATTCTCGGATTCCTTCTTGTAGATGATCTATTAGTATTTGATGTTATCTTCCTATTACGATAGTTAAAATTCTTGTCCAGCTGTCTAGGTAGGACAAAATTATTTCGAATTCTCCTAGAATAGTTGAAGTTATGGTAAATAGGTGAGTGATAGATTGGTTTATATAGATGTTTAGAAACATATCCATCAATATAACGTCCAAAAAAATCATAGTATGCGCAATAAATATGGCTCGTAGAGGGTTTAAATTTAGAAACGTTATTAAACAAAGGTTTGTCTAAAAATTGAAATCTATACTTATTCCTAGAAGGTACAGGTTGGAATGACGAATCACTTTTTCAAATAGGACGGCAGACATATTTAGCGTTATGTTCAGCATTACGTTTAGAGTTACTTGATTCACTAATGTCTAACTTTTGTTGTTACGAGTCATAATCATTTTTCAAGGCTTGAAAATCTGGACAATTTTCAACAGGTCTTTTGCCACCAAACACGAACTGGATAGATTCAAAAGTTTTTTGTTTGCTTGGAATTATTGGGGCAAAAACCTATTCCAGTTATGTCTCCGGAATTGGTCTTAAATTCAACAACATAATGTTCAAAACATTTTGAGTTATTGTAATACCCCGTATTTTCATGGCTTTTAAATTTAAGGATTTATTAAATTTAATTGAGATAAATTAATTTAATTTTAATCCGGAATGTTGTTTTAAATATTTACTAGCGTGACGAGAGTTAGTAATTATTGGAAATTTGTTATTGGTTGCATATTACTGGATGAGTATAGTAATATATGAAATTTATTTTTATAATATTGCCACGTGTGAATAAAATGGCAATTGTGGAAATTTGGATCGGGACGCACCTGTGTCGCGTCGGGACTAAATATTGATAAATAAAAGTGAATATTTTATAAGTTGTTTGTATGGTCGTTTTGAGTGTGCCAACGCGTCCGGAAGGGTCAATATAGTCAGAAAAGTGTACCCGGGGGTTTAGTTTGGGTCTCGGGGCGTTTTTAGGCCTAATTAGTAACCCGGGAGGGCATTTTGGACATTTCACATTTTTGGGTAATTAAACCCACGAATTTAATAGGGTTATATCAGATGGAAAGTTTCACCTTCTAGGATTAACACAATGAAATACTAATGACGACCATTGGAGAGGAAGAGGAGAAGCTCTCCAAGGAGTTCTAGGCCAAGAACACCTCCGATTGCACCGCCGCCACCACCAACGCGTAGATCGCGCGACGGAGAACGCAACCACACCAAAATCATCCGCAAACCAGAACGTCAAAAATCCCAGGCAAGTGTTTATCTTGCTTATTTCGTTGATGCATCTTTCATATTAGTGTAGGAATGATTAGGATGAGTTTTATGGAAGAAAACCTAAGATTTGAGATAGGAATCGCATGTAGTTATGGTTTAAATGATAATTCTGGAAACCCTTGTCATGTAGAGGAATTTACCCACAAAATTATGATGTTTATAAGAAGAAATTTCTGGAAAAACAGATTGGAACCATGATTTAGAGATTTCTAGGGTTCTTGAATATTTAAATGAATTATGGCATGATTAATCCATGTTTAGTGACGTAAATTGACATGATTTACATAGGAAATGTATGATATCATGTTAGGATGTTAGTAGTATAAATTTTGAGACGTTTGGGATTAGAAAATATGGAAATTGTTGAAGTTAGGAGATGAAACCCGTCACTGCAGAATTTCAGTTTTCGCAGACCTTCTTGATCGATCGATCGAGCCCAGAGCTTCGATCGATCGAAGGTTCGATCGATCGAGCCCCAGACCTCGATCGATCGACCCCTCCTGGAATACTCCTATTTCCCCTTTCTAAATTAGTTAAGTTCAATTTATTGTGAAATAATTCTTGGGCATCCTTAATAAAATGTTTTGGGAGATAGGGAAGACCAGTAGGACATGTGAATAAATTTTGGGACCCTTGATGTCGGGCTAAGATTGTATTTTGGGATAATTACATAAGGGTCGATGAATTTATGATTTAAAGAGAGAGACACGTAAGAGAGTTACTTTGGGACAAATGTGTATACCTACTGAATTTTATAATTTAGAGAATAAAGCCATGAGAGTTGTGTGGTACATTGGAATAATACCGAATCAAGGTTAGAAACGAACCGTTATAAGTGTTTACTAAAATATGATAATATGGATAAAAGTCATAACTATGGGATTTGAGAATATACTTAATATGGATATGGTAATATTAGTATAGTTATATGATTGTGTATGCATAAGCTATCTATGTGTGAAAATCATGCCCACGCTACTTGCTATCCCTGAGGTTACCGCGCTGGGACAAGTCTTATCTCGATGCGACCTTTATGGGGGATATTGACTTGTACCCTAAAAGATAGATATCCTTGGTACAGGCTATTGTTGTGATAGTTCAGACGGTCCTAAGAGATGCAGGCATGTGCCATCCTCTTAGAGACTTGGAATCCATACTTTTCCTCAATTTTGTTTGTGTAGGTGTTAATACAATTCGAGAGTGATTCCGATTGTATTCCCCTTAATATGAGTGATATGGGGTTTTGGATAGTAGAGTATGGCCGCACCATAGTTTTTATTTGGGGTGCTGTTATGATATATATATTTTACGAGTAGTATATATATATATGAAATTCTGAAATTTGGAACTACCTACTGTGAATTGATATGTAGGACATGGTTGGTGACTCAAATTGTAAATACTTGTTTTGAGAAAGTATAAAATGACACTGGAAAAACTTTATTGATTAATAAAGTTAAAAATGAGAACTTTGGTTATTAATTAAAATATTCTTTTCAAACAATTGTATCGTTAAATTTTGAATCCTGCGAATAACCTAAGATAAGTTAAATCATTGGGGAAAAATAGAGTGATATATGATGAGATAAACCATTAGGAGGGTTAGTGCGATAGGAGTGCACATTAGAAGAGAGGTGAGAATTTCTCAAGAGAGTGTCGCACTAATATGTTGTTGCATTGGCCTGTATCAATTTAAATACTTGCTAAATAATTTTTAAATCATATACACTATCGGGCTCTGACCCATTTCTCTCTCTCTCTCTCTCTCTCTCTCTCTCTCTCTCTCTCTCTCTTCTATATATATGTATGTACTACAGGTTCCCAGCCACAGGGGCGTCTTGCTTAGGATTCCTTGGAAGGAACGTGCTGCAGCTTAGGTGGGAGTTGCAGGCCACTTGCTTAGACGATTTCACTTACTTGATTCCACTCCTATGATTCTCAGTTATTGGGGCATGTGTCGCCCTTTCCACTATTTATCTGTTATGTTGGGACATTTGTATTTCAGCTATTTCCAGTACTGTTACTTTGGGATTTATTCAGCATGTATGTTTTATATTTAGTTTTAAATGTTGGGATTTTGGATGTTGAATGTTTAAAGTAATTGGATTATGTTCCAGGATAATTGTTGTATGATTCTTACTTATTGAGAATGTGGTTAATAATTAAATAAATAAGTTTTTCTTTAAAAATACAATTTGGTTAGAAAGGTTAAAAATGGTTTTGACACTTAGCTTAATTAATTAGGGTGTTAATTTGGAAAAGTTTATTTTTACGACAGTGATGCTAAGAATGAACCAACTGTTCACCTTGATTTTAATTTAATAAAGGAGTGATCGTCCGGTATTTAATTAGGCGGGGTGTCACAGTTATTTTCAAATTTAGCAAACATTTTGAAGACTATTGAAGTCTTTTCTTTAGTTTGTTCTAATTATAACAACGTCCCTTTATATTTCCTTTTCAAAATTTCATTTGATTCAGACAACTCTGTCATGTTTTGTTCAAGAGTTTTGGTCTCATTCTCATGAATTAAACATTGAGAAGTGTATGCTTCAGCATTCTATTTGACCATATGGCTTAGGGTTTTTATCTTCCGTGTAAGGTCTTTGACGATTTATTCAAGTTTAGTGCTTTTCCTAAGAGTTTTTTAGTACAGTGTGTGAATGTCTCGGAGATCCTCATTGTCGAACTCACTAAGTGTGCAATGTGTAGTATCCCCTGTCGATTCATTTTTAGGACTCACACACCCATTTTCATCAATAATAGATCATTCCCTCTGACTCACACACACATTGTTTGATTAATTATCAGCATTCTCAAGTAATAAGGCAGATAAATCAGGAGGGATGGCATCATTCAACCTACCGTTCTAAGATTCCTTATGATCAATGTATATGGTTTTGGCAAAGAAAGACATACGGGGGGTCAGAAGTATTGAATGACTCAGGTTCAGCAGATTCTGATTCATTTGAGTCATCCCAAGTCTTGAACAAATTAGCCATAATGTTCTTATTTTTATTCAAATTGACTCTATAGTCACTGTCTATGTGTCCTAACTTCCCACTTATGTAGCATTCAGTGTTCTTAAGGTCTCTACTAGGTTTATCATGTCTTTTCTCATGAGGTCTATTATTCGATTGGTTTGAATAGGTAGGCTTGCCTTGTCTATTTGCAATTTTATTTCTAAATTTCATAATTTTCTTGAACTATTTAGACATTAAGGTAATCTGATTATCCAAACTCTCTAAATTACAGTCCTCTTCAAAATCTAAGTCTATTTTACGCAAATGACATTCATGTTTAGTCAACCTAGAGGTAAAGACTAGATTAGAGGTAGACTGTTTCTTATGGGTTTGTATTAATTGCTTCTTTAACTCTAATTCCATTTCTGCGGTTCTTATCTTGCTACTGAGGAGTTCACAGGTAAGGTTTTGATCATTCATATCCTCAATTTCATAGCACTTACTATCAAATTTTTGTGGAAGTGAACTTGGAATTTTATAGACAATTTCATTCCTATTATAAGTTATACCATTAGCATGCAGTTTTATCACTATATATGTCAACCTAATGTAGATATAATCAAATGACTTAGTCTAAGTCATGACCGGAGTGTTGTACTGCTGTATTAATATTTAGGTTTTAGTAGCTTTACCACGTGTGTCTCCTTCATGCGCAGTCACAAGAGTATCCCAAGCTTCCTTAGATGTTGTGCAGGAAGAGATCCTCTTGAATTCATGTTCATTTATGGACATGAATATGGAATTTTTTCCTTTGTTATTAATAAGGGAGACTTATTTGTCTTCTTTAGTGTATTCACTTAGCAACTTCCTAATCCTCTCAGTACTTCCTTCTGCGACTGGTCTAGTAGGAAAAGTTTAACCATTTTCAATAGCATCCCAAAAATCATCTCCTAATGTCCATTGGATGAAAGCAACCATCTTCACTTTCCAGTATGGGAAGTTAGTTCCATCAAAGAGAAGGGGCATGGATAGGTTATCTTAAAGCACCTTATACTCTTGACTTACTTGAGTCTATATTGTATAAGTGCTCATCTAGTTTGGAAATAAAAACAAAATTGAGTCCCATCCTAAAAACCAAAGAGCCTCAATCCTTCTCTTAATTTTATTCCTCTTGATCTAAGGTATATTTACCAACACTCTCACACATTAGTATTGCATTCCGACATTGCATATTGCATATAATTGGTTATAAGTGTGTTGTGTATATTAATTTCCCTTAAATTGAATTTTAATGATTTTTTGGGAATTTTAAATCTTTTTAAAACCATTTTTTTCTAATTTAAAAATGGAATTAAAAGTTTTAGGGTAAATCTGCAATTTTGAATTGATGATTTTAACTTTGGAAATTCGCTAGGGTAGAAACCGAAAGCGCTAAAGACTTAAAGGTGTTTGAGTAATTATTTTCAAAACGCGCATTTCAGCATCAATCTCAGCCTTGCACCTGTCAGCCTGATATCGGTCCGACTTGTGTTTCTTCTGTGAGACATAAGCCTTGTTCATTTCCCGCCCTTGGATTGTTGTAATCAACGATCTGCATGCGTTCTGGCTTAATCCCTGTGAATCCCTCTTAAACCAATCAAAAGCATTTTAATCCACCGCTTCTATTATACCGTTGGATCAAATTCAACAGCTAAAGACTAAATTGTAGCCCTTGATTTTGATCCCCATTCTCGAATCTTCTCAGCCCCTATATAAGGAGCCTTACTCTCAGCCATTTAGAAGCTTTTTGTCATTTCATAATTTCTAGCGAGAGAAGAGAGTAGAGAGAGAAGAGAGAAGAGAGAAGAGAGAGTGAGAAACCAGAGAGAGAGAGAGTTAGAAACCCTAACCCTAAATCGTCTAAAACATCTTTTAAACCCTAACCACTTCAAAACCAGTTATATACAAAACACAACCTTAAGTGTTTGAGAGTTTGAGAGTTGGTTTATTAAGCTGTTTCAAGCTGTAACATCTTTGTGTTAAGATCTTGTTTCCAACTTAAGCATTAAGCGATATCTGCATTTTTGTTTCATAGAAATTTTAAATCTGAGCATTTTATGTTACATAACACCCAGATCTGCATCTATAGTTTCTCATCTTGAGAAATATATTGTTGATTCTTTTCTTTAAACGTTTTCATACTCAAAATCAGCAATAATATTTTCTGTTTCGAGTTCTTTTGAAACAAAACCTTCGACCTAGTTGGAATCGCACTTGGTGATTTTCAATCTCAAAAATATTTTCAAAACCTGAGATTGATTAAGATCTTGATAAGTCTTCTGAGAAAGATAATCGTGGATTCTGGGTTAATATTAAAGATCAAATAAGGTTCAAAGTTTCCTAATAAGAGAGAAACTGAAAATCTCCGCATATAGATCTCATTTGTAATTTGCTAGGACTGTTTGTAAAAATAAGCGTGAGTGTGCGCATGCATGTGTTAGATCACCATCACAAACACTTATACATTACAACACTGAAAGTGTTGGTAATATGATCTTGATACAAGAGTCGACATAAAGACTGGAACAAAGTGAAGTTAGCAAACTGGGAGAACAACATCAACAATCTGAACTACAGAAAAGTTATACGGACACCAGTGGGTACATTCCTAAACTTGTATAGGTCTGATTTGTGTGCATGTGTGTTATATAGTTTGTAACTATTATATTTGTTTTAGTGGATTTTTCTTTTTACTCCGTAGAGGGAGTCGTGGATGTTTCCTCAATTGGTTGAGGTTTTACCACATTAAAAATATCTTGTCATTAATCTTTTTCCATCCCCTCATCCCTTTCTATTTAGTGTGCTGTTTCAAAACTATTCTAGTTTTGTTTTTCAAAACTTGTTAACAAATCTTGAACAGATCTCGTGCATAATTTTAAATACATCTTGTGATTAAACTGATTTGATTTCTAGAAAAGAGTTTCTTCAAAAAGTAGTTCGTACTTACTTAAATAGTTTAATCATGTATTAAACGGCTTTAGTAACAGTTTTTCAATTAGTATCAGAGTTTTGGAAACCTTTTTAAAAGATCTTGTGTTTCTGAAATTTTTTTCTTAAAATCATAACAAGGGACGAGAAAAATGAAAGATTTGGTAACTTTTCTTACTGGAAGGTAAGAATGGTTGATTTCATACAAGGAACCTTGGGAGAGTATGTATGGGATATTGTTGAAAATGGATACTCTTATCCTACTAAACCGCCACTGAAGGAAGTAATGAGAGGGTTAATAAAGAATCAAGTGAGTTCACACAAGAAGAGAAGAAGACTTCTCGAAATAATAACAAAGGCAAGAATGCTATCTTTATGTCCATAAATGAACATGAGTTCAAAAGGATCTCATCTTGTGCCACTTCTAAGGAAGCTTGTGATACACGGATCATTGCACATGAGGGTGACACTAGAGTTAAGGCTGCTAAAACTCAAATGCTTGTCCAGCAGTATAACTCACTAATTATGTCTGATTCTGAAACTTTTGATGATTTCTACATGAAATTAACTAACATTGTGACCAAACTGCATTCTAATGGGATAACTTATGACAGACATGAAATTGTATCTAAAATTTTAAGGTCATTACCACATAAATTTGATAATAAAAGATATGCTATTAAGGAAATGTGTAATAAAAATCTAACTCCTGAATTACTCAGTAGTAAACTTCAAACTGTGGAAATGGAATTAGAATTTAAGAAACAAATGACCCAGTCCCATAGGAAACAGTTTAGTTCCAACTTGAGTTTTTCTTCTAAGTTGATGAAACCTAAGTTTACTATTCCCACTGATGATTCTGATGAGGAATTTGATATAGATAGTTTGGATAATCAAATTTCCTTCATGTCAAAGCAATTTAAGAAAATTGTCAAATTTAGAAATAAATTGGCAAATAGACAAGGAAAGCCAAATTATCCAAATCAGTCTAACTACAAACCTCATGAGAAAGGTCAAGACAAACATCACAATGACATTGAGTGTTTTAGATGTGGAAAACTAGGACACATAGCACAAGACTGTAGAGTGAAACAAAACATTGTCAATAAACATACTAGGGCCAACATTTTCAAAACATGAAATGATTCAAGTGATTTTGAGAATAAGGAACTTGAATCTTGTGATTGTTTTGATCCTTGCATGTATTTCTTTGCTAAGATAATATACAATGATGATATGCAAATGTATGATAATGATGATAGTAACTCTACTCCTGCTTTCATGAAACATGCTGCTACTGGTTTAGATGGTTTACTTTCTGAGAATATTGTTAGTTCAACCATGGGGTGTGTGAGGTAAAGCGAATGCGATAATGACGATGTCCATGGGTGCGTGAGTTCAAGAAATGAATCCTCAGGGGTCACTTCACACACGGCACTTAGTGACTCAGACACTTAAGACCTCCCTGACATTCACATACTTTATGCAAAAACGCTTAAGAAAAGCATTATACTAGAGAAGATGGTGAAAGATCTCACTAAGAAATTAGAATACCTAAGTCTGATGGTTAAACTTAACGCTGAAGAGTATACTACCCAATGTCTAATTCATGAAAATGAAGTTAAAACTTTTGATCAAAAATTGAAGAATTTGATCGAAGAAAATGAAACCCTGGAAAAAAATATGAAGGGACATTATTAGAATTGGAACAATCAAAAGAAAAGATAACAACTGTTTTAAAAAATTTGCAAAATTTGAAAATAATTGAAACTGTTTTGATGGATTTGTTGTGGATTTCAAAACAAATTCTGATGATCGAACTAGAATAGGATTTTTCCCCAATTTAAAGACTAAAACTAAAACTTTTAAACCAATTAAGTTTGTGCCAGCAGGCAAAAGACCTGTAGAAACATGTCCAGACTTTCATTCTCTGAAAAATGAGTTTGACAAAAACCAATCTAAGTTTGATTTTGGGGAATCAAGTACTCTAAGTGTGAAAGTCCACCTAAGACTAAATATATCTGCCCCCTATTAGGAAGAGTAACTCGGCCTTTCAAACTGTACTCCCTAGGAATAAGGTTCAACATCAAAATCTCATCAAGACCTTTTTTAGAGACTTTCCTAAGGAGAAACCATCATCAAGCAATCTATACTGCTCTTAATGTGATATATATGGTCATTCCTTTGAAGGATGCTACTCTAGACGTATAGTCAACCTTGTCTTTAATTCTCCTATGTATCAAAACTTTAACTATTCTAGGAGAAGTCGTTATAATTTTGTTCTTTCTAAAAAAACCAGGCAAAAATACTAACTATAGAAGGAGAAACACCAAACCTAAAAGATCATTTCCAAGAAGGATTCCTAAACACTTCTCTAAATCAAATGCTCTCACTTTCCACAAAATTTAGCCTCATGTGCAAAACAGTTTTCAACAAAAATCTAATGCTCACAAATTTTATCAATTAAGAGCAAATAAGCGCAAAATAAAAGCAAGAGATATTTGGGTTTGAAAAGATGAGATATTACACCAGATGAAGTGTAATATTGTTATTACTGCTTTAAAAGATGAACACACTCAATCTGGTTGGTATTTAGACTCTGGATGTTCAAAACACGTGACTAGGGATGATACCAAACTTTTAAATAAAACCAGCTTTGCTGGAGGAAAAGTTATTTTTGGTGATGGTGTATCATCTCAAATCATTGGTAAATGAACACTCCAAGAACAAGGATTACCTTTACTTGGAAATTTTCTTCTAGTAAAAGTTCTAAAGGAAAACCTACTTAGTATTTCGCAATTTTATGACTCAAATCATACTGTCACCTTTTCAAAGAATAATTGCAAAATTTTAAATGAAAAAGGTGAGTGCATTATTACGGGACTCAAGACTTCGGACAATTGTTATACTATTCAAAATAGTGTTGAGGTCTGTAACATTGCTAGAATGGATGATAATGAGATATGTCATAATCGTATGGGTCATATAAATTACGAAAACCTTAGTAGACTGTCTTCTCAAGAAATAGTTAGAGGTATTCCTAAGATCAAACCTATTTCTAATATTGTCCGTGGTTCATGTCAGGAAGATAAAATTGTTAAAGCCCCTCATAAGAAAGTCAAAGATATCCTAACCTCTAAGCCTTTGGATCTCATCCATATGGACCGTATGGGTCCTTCTCGAACTGTTAGTCTTTGTGGACACAGTTACATTCTAGTTATGGTTGATGACTACACCAGATTTACTTGGGTTTCTTTCTTAAAAAAAAAGACTGACACATTCCAATCCTTTTTGAAGATTTTACTTCGAATTAAAAATGAGAAGACTCTCAGGTAAATAGGATTCGTAGTGATAGAGGTGGAGAGTTCTTAGATACAGGTGTTGTAGAGTTTTGTGACTATAATGGTTATAAACATGAATTTGGTGCTCCTAAGATTCCTTAACAGAACGGTATATCTGAGAGAAATAATCGTTCCCTTCAAGAGATGGCACGTGTTATGATTCATGCTAAGACTTTACCTAAGTATTTTTGGGTAAAAGCCATTCGTACTGAGTGCCACATTATTAATAGGGTCTATCTTACAAAGAATTCTAAAGAAACTCCTTACGAACATTGGTATGGGAAGAAACACAATCTTAAGTGACTTAGAGCCTTTGGCTATACGTGTTATGTCTGCAAAGACAGAGAACACTTATCCAAATTTGAGACTCGAGGAGATAAATCCAGCTTTCTAGGATATTATCCTAACAGTAGAGCTTACCGTGTTTATAACCTTCGCACTAAGACCATAATAGAATCCATAAACGTAATTGTAAGTGACACTACTATAGAAAGTAAGACTGGAGAACCAACTATTGTGGTAGATTCTGAAAATATTTTAGAAAATGACTCACCAGAAATAGATGATTCGTTACCAATTGAGACACCTGAAGTACCTAATTTGGTTACTAAAGACCATCCCATAGACAACGTTGTTTGTAATCCCAGTGAACCTGTGCGTACAAGATCGCAATTAAGAAACTATGCTCATTATGCATGTTTTGTTTCCCTTGTGGAACCAAAGAATGTTAATGATCCATTGAATGATCCAAATTGGATTTATTCAATGCAGGATGAACTTCTTCAATTTGTCATTCATGATGTTTGGTATCTTGTACCTAGTCCTGATCACAAAAAGGTTATTGCCACACGTTGGATATTTAAAAATAAATCTGATGAAACTGGGATAGTCATTAAAAATAAAGTCAGATTAGTTGCTCAATGATACTCTCAAATAGAGGGAATAGAGTTTAACGAGACTTTTCTCCCGTTACTCAATTAGAATCTGCTCGTCTTCTTTTTGCCACAACTTGCTACATACATTTTAAGCTTTACCAAATGGATGTCAAATCTGCTTTCCTTAATGGAATATTGATTGAGGAGACCTATGCAGAACAACCAAAAGGGTACATTGACCCTAAATATCCAAATTATGTCTTTCGTCTTAAGAAGGCTTTGTATGGCCTAAAATAAGAGCCAAGAGCCTGGTATGAGCGCCTTTTCAACTTTCTCTTAGACAAAGGTTTTAAGATAGGTGGAAATGATCAAACCCTTTTTGTCAAACATTTTGACAAACATATCATTAAAGCTCAAATTTGCATAGACGATATCATCTTTTGATCAACTTCCCCTTCAGAAGTTAAATACTTTTTTGAAATTATGCATAAAGAATTTCAAATATCTCTCATGGGGGATTTGTAATTTTTCTTAGGTCTTCAAGTCAAACAAAATTCAGAAGGATTATTTGTCTCGCAATCAAAATACGCATTAGATATTATTAAAAAATTTGGTCTTAAAAGTGCTAAAGATGCTAAAACTCCCTTGAGTACTACTGTCAAACTTTCTAAGGATAAAACAGGGAAATCCGTAGATCCCACCCTTTACCGTAGTATGATTGGACCCTTATTATATCTTACTACCTCGCGTCCTGATATTATGTACGTTGTTTGCGTTTGTGCTCATTACCAGAACAATCCTAAAGAGAGTCATTTAAATTGTGTTAAAAGAACTATCAAGTACATTAAAGGCACTCGAAATTTAGGACTTTGGTACACCAATGATACTCTTAGAACAATAATAGGATACACCGATGCTGATTGGGAAGGGTGTACTGACGATAGTAAGAGCACATCAGGCGCATGTTATTATATTGGTAATAATTTGGTAGGTTGGAGTAGTAAGAAACAAAATTGCACTTCATTATCCACTGTTTAATTTGAATACATAGCCGCTGGCAGTTGTTGTTCTCAATTACTTTGGCTTAAGCAAATGCTAAGTGATTATGGTATTAAAGAAGAACGAATACATCTTTATTGTAATAATCGAAGTGCGATCAACATCTCTAAAAATCCTATTCAACACTAGCGAACAAAACACATAAAAATAAGACATCACTTTATTCGTGAATTAGTTGAAACTAAGGAATTAAAAATTAATTATCTTCCTACTGATTTGCAACTTGCAGATATGTTTACCAAACCATTGGATTATAATAGGTTTATTGCCTTGCATAAATCAATTGGAATGGTGTGTGCTGAATAATTTCTTAGATTTACATAATTTTTCCCTTTGTCCATTAGAGACAAAATGGGGGAGAAATTTGAGTCTTATAAGAATTCATTCATTTATTTTGTACATATTCTAAAGAACTTCTTCTTAGTGATTATTTGCAGGATTCTGAACAGTTATTCTCTGTTATGTTCAAAGTTGTAATAGGGTATTGAATTGTATTTAGTTGAGTTATGTAATTTTCGGTTCTAGGAAATGGGTAGATAAAATTTTTGTACAGAAATAGGTTTTTCCTTGTCTTTCTGTTTCCCTACGAGTCCAAGTTGACTCAAAGGAGATTTTGTCTCATATTTCCAAAGGGGGAGATTTAAGCACCTTATACTTTTGACTTACTTGAGTCTATATTGTATAAGTGCTCATCTAGTTTGGAAATAAAAAAAAAATTAAGTCCCATCCTAAAAACCAAAGAGCCTCAATCCTTCTCTTAATTTTCTTCCTCTTGATCTAAGGATATTTACCAACACTCACACACATTAGTATTGCATTCCTACATTGCATATTGCATATAATTGGTTATAAGTGTGTTGTGTATATTAATTCCCCTTAAATTGAATTTTAATGATGTTTTGGGAATTTTAAATCTTTTTAAAACCATTTTTTTTCTAATTTAAAAATGGAATTAAAAGTTTTGGGGTAAATCTGCAATTTTGAATTAAAGATTTTAACTCTGTAAATTCACTAGGGTAGAAATCGAAAGCGGTAATGTCTTAAAGGTGTTTGAGTAATTATTTTCAAAACAAGCGTTTCAGCATCAATCTCAGCCTTACACCTGTCAGTCTGATATCGGTCCGATTTGTATTTCTTCTGTGAGACATAAGGCTTGCTCATTTACTGCCCTTTGATTGTTGTAATCAATGATCTGCATGCGTTCTGGCTTCATCCCTGTGAATCCCTCTTAAACCAATCAAAAGCATTTTAATCCACCGATTCTCTTATACCGTTGGATCAAAGTCAATAGCTAAAGACTAAATCGTAGCCCTTGATTTTGATCTCCATTCTCGAATCTTCTCAGCCCCCTATATAAGGAGCCTTACTCTCAGCCATTTAGAAGATTTTTTTCATTTCGTCATTTGTAGAGAGAGAAGAGAGTAGAAAGAGAAGAGAGAATAGAGAGGAGAGAAGAGAGAAGAGAGAGAGAAACCAGAGAGAGAGAGAGAGTTAGAAACCCTAACCCTAAATTGTATAAAACATATTTCAAACCCTAACCTCTTTAAAACCAGTTATATACCAAACACAACCTTGAGTGTTTGAGAGTTTGAGAGTTGGTTTGTTAAGCTGTTTCGTGCTTTAAGCTCTTTGTGTTCAGATCTTGTTTTTAACTTAAGCATTAAGCGAGATCTGCATTTCTGTTTCATAAAAAATTTATATCTGAGCATTTTATGTTACATCACACCCAGATCTGCATTTATAGTTTCTCATCTTGAGAAATCTATTGTTGATTATTTTCTGTAAATGTTTTCATACTCAAAATCAACAATAATATTTTTTGTTTCTAGTTCTTTTGAAACAAAACCTTCGACCTAGTTGGAATCGCACTTGGTGATTTTCAATCTCAAAAATATTTTCAAAACCTGTGATTAATTAAGATCTTGATACGTCTTATGAGCAAGATAGCAGTGGCATCTGGGTTAATATTAAAGGTCAAATAAGGTTCAAAGTTTCCTAAGAAGAGAGAAACTTAAAATCTCCACATATAGATCTGATTTTTAATTTTCTAGGAGTGTTTGTAAAAATAAGCGTGAGTGTGTGCATGCATGTGTTAAATCACCATCATAAACACTTTACACACTACAACACTGGAAGTGTTGGTAATAAGATCTTGATACAAGCGTCGACGTAAATACTGGAACAAAGTGAAGTTAGCAAACTAGGAGAACAACATCAACAATCATAACTGCAAAAAAGTTATAAGGACACTAGTGGGTGCATTCCTAAACTTGTATAGGTCTGATTTGCGTACATGTGTGTTATATAGTTTGTAACTGTTATATTTGTTTTACTGGATTTTTCTCTTTACTCCGTAGAGGGAGTCGTGGATTTTTCCTCAGTTGGTTGAGGTTTTACCACGTTAAAAATATCTTGTTATTAATCTTTCTACATATCCTCATCCCTTTCTATTTAGTGTGTTGTTTCAAAACTATTCTAGTTTTCTTTTCAAAACTTGTTAACAAATCTTGAACAGATCTCGTGCATAATTTTAAACACGTCTTGTGATTAAACTAATTTGATTTCTAGAAAAGAGTTTCTTCAAAAAACAGTTCGGAGTTACTTAAATAGTTTACTCTTGTATTAAACGGCTTTAGTAATAGTTTTTCATATCTAATCTCTCAAATTTCTCGTCCATAGTTTGTTTGGAGAAAATAATTTTCGAAACTCAAGATCTAAAAGAATTTGTAAATCCTTTCTCTAATACCAATTGAAAAATCTACCACTTAAGTCGTGTAATTCCAGATTAAACAATTTAAATGGCTCTGAACAGTTTTTTGAAGAAACTCTTTAATCAAAACAAACAACTAACACAAGATGTATATAAAACATTATATAAACGAGTTATTTAAGGTATAGGTATAGCAGTTTTGAAAAACAAAACTTATATAGGTTCTAAATCAGCACAGTCTCAAGTGTAAGAATGCAAGAACACAAGATTTTCATGTGGTAAACGCCCACCCAATTGGGGAAACATCCACGGAGGTCTTTACACCTCAAAATCAAAATCCACTAAAATAGAGCTAAAAGATTACAAACTATATAACAAACCAAACACACAAACATACCTAATCTATGTCCAAAATGTTTACCAACTCTTTTTGATTATTCTGACTCCTTTGAAGGTTCTGATGTCGAGGTTGTTCTCATCGATTTGTAACGCTTCTCCTTTTAGCTTTACATTGACTCTAAAGTAAAGAATCTCTCTATAAACACTTCTTTAGTGTTGTAGTGTGACAAGTGTAAGTGGTGAAGTGCCTAATCACATGCATGCAATCCACACACACTTATACACACAATTTCCTAACAAATTATAAATAACGTTTTAAGATGCAGTAAGGATTTATGAATCACAGTTTGTTCAATAGTCTCAGACTACTGATCTTTATTTTTATCCACAAATCAAGAGGGAGTCTTTCTATTAAAAAGAGCTAATATCCTAAACACTTTCTTTTTATTTGATGTACATGGTTATTTCACAAATTGTGAAATATTTATGAAAGTGTAAATCCCCAATCAAGATTTTAACTATATCTAAGTCTGATTTTTTTCATAAAATATAAACAAAAAGGATTTGTTGGTTTTGATTTTGAAAACAACAAGTAAGAGTAAAATCAACCAACAAATCAAGATTTTTAGAAAAAAGAAATCAAACTAAGCAAGTTATACGTGAGATGTATCACAAAGTTTCAGATCTCAACTTTCTATGAAAAGAAAAATAAATCCAAAATTCATGACTTGGTTGGACAAGAGATTAAAGACTAGAGAGGATGAATATACATAAATACAAACTCTCTCAAACTCACAAAGGTTTTTCTGAGAAAAATTAGTCGGAGTTTGATTAAGGTTTTCTTTCTCTCTCTATCTTTTTTTTTCTCTCTCTCCTCTTTTTTCTCTTAGTTCTCAAATGAGCAAAAAGTCTCTAAACGTTCCCCCCTTGGTGTCTATTTATATTACTCATAGAAGGACCTGGAAGGGTTAGTGAGAATCTATGGTTGAGATTAAATCGAACACAAATGATGTAAATCTAATGACTTATGATGCACTACCATTAAATGCGTGCCGACTAGTTATCTCAACTATCACAAGTATTCTTACAAAGACATGCAGGTCATTGACAACTAATGATCCAAGGGACAAGATTTCATCTTAATGTTGTGAGAGGTAACAAACCCAAATCCGTTCGCTCACTGACCTACACGTGTAAGTCCAGTATTATCCCTCAAACGAGTGTTTATGAGTTTTAAAAAATCTCATTTTCCACCACAAAATTCTCTGCTGCTTTTGAATCCTACCCAACCAAGGTTTTAGGAAGAATAGGAAATTATAAATCAACCCACAACATTTTTAAAACCAACTTATAAATGTTTTAAAATTTTCTAAAAATTATTTAAAAAATCCCAAAAATTAGTAAAAAATCATTTTTATGGGAACTAACACAAACACACACCTAAATTATAGTGAATGCAATCTTAGATACAGTGTTGATATTCTACCTTTGAGACTATTAGAGGAAATTATATGTAGTGTCTAAGTTTCTTTGGTAGACTAGGATATGACTAAAATTTTGTCACTATTTCCAAACTGGATAAGGTCCTATACAATGTAGACTCGAGCGAGTCAAAGAATAGGGTGATTCAACCTAAAAGGGTTTTAAAGTAAACGGAAAAAAAATAGTTGCAAGAGGGTCAGAGCCCAAAGAGTTTTGAAAATATTTAGCAAGTGTTTAAAATAGTATAATATTTAAAATATGACATTCTTGATATTTAAATTGGTGTCGTACTCACATGGGACACCCATCACCTCTCATCTAACAGTGCACACCTATCGCAAGTATTTTAAACACTGTAGTTACGCTACCCTCCTAACTAGAATCTCACCAAATTTTAAAATAACCATACGCTATCTTTTGTCCCGCGTATATTATTCCAAGCTTTCGCATATAATTTCACGCATGCTTATACCTTATAATTTCACACATATCATTTATCTATTCATTATTAATAACCTCCACTAGTTATTACACTATTCATATTTTAGTGTTATTTATATCGTATATAATATTCTCATCTTTATATATGTATATCACATCCTATATTCCTCCAAAACTATTTTACAATTCATTCTTTATTTTGTCTGTATATATATATATATATATATATTTTTCCCATATCCCATATATATACCATATACTATACACATCAAGTATATCCATACTCATATATCACACACTATATAAGTATAATAACCATCCATCAGAGCTATAACTCAATGGATGCACTCTCTACGATGCTATCATCTTCCAGGGCATACACACAAAGCATCCTAAGTAGCAAAGGTCAGACTCTCACACTGACATGGTATAAATCCAAATCACAATGTACGGGAAGCAGTCATAGTTCCTCAATAGAAATAAGACGAATCATAACCAAGACATTTACCACAAACATAAAAATGGATGTTATAACCTGGGGATTATACGCAACCTGCTCCTCAAGATAGGGGCCTCACCCACATTACGCAACTTCCCATCATAGCACTAGAGGTGTATACTTCACATAAATATATAATTTACACACAGATATATATATATATATATATATATATATATATAATAAGGAGTAGAATTTGGACACTATTCAATATGATGATAAGCTCAGTAGAGGTTGAGATTAAAACACCAATGCAACGATCCAACGGTGTTGATGAGATGAGATGCATTTTCCTCTTTTTTCCCTTTGTTATTGTATTTCCCCCTATTTTTAGCACTTGATTTCCTTTCCCCCTCTTACTCAAAATTCAAAAGCAGTGTGAAAATAGGAAATTACACACTCAAACCCTCTTTTCCTCTAAACGAAGTACACTTTTCTCGATCGATCGATCACAAACATCACACCATTCATCCTTTCCGCCTCTTTTGACTCCTCTCTCTTTTTTATCTATCATCTCATATTCAGATACCCTCTCTCTCTCTCTTCACCACATCCTGCAAAAATCACTTGAAATGGAGTATAAGTTTTCGACTATTTTATAAGTGGGATAAGGTAAGTAGGGGTTGTACTTGGGAAACAAAATCTCTTTACCAAACCTAAAGAGTTGGAAACCCCTATCTCTCTCTCTCAAATCAATCGACTCTACTGGTGGGATTTCAATGGTGACATTATGCTAGAGGTACTCTCCCTCTTCTCTCTCTCACACACCACTACCGTTTCAAAGTTTAGGGTTCGAATTTTGGTTTCCAAACTTTAGGGTTTGAAATTTTGATTTGGGGATTTTCTTAAGATCTAGGGTTCTAAACATAGTTACTCATAATATTTTTTTGTGTTTAATGAAGTTCTAAGAGGTATCTGTGAATACGCACCGTGGGATCTCTATAGAGGTTGGTTCCATCTGATTCTTTTAGTATTTGTGCTATATTTACTAAAAAAAAATTCCTTTTATCATAAGTATAGTTGAATGTTGTGATAGACATTTCTTATGTTATGCTATGTTTTGTGTGACACCATGGGAATGTTGCAAATTTAACCTATGTTGAGTGGGTTCTATGTTAATTATAGATGGTTCATTAGAAGATTTCAGTAGTCATTTCTATCATCTTATGTCATAGTATTGGGTGGAAGTTTAACAGTACTGGGTGACGGTTTAATGGTACTCTGTGAGGATTTAAGTACTGGGTGATGACTTTATGTTAATTGTATAGGTAAAATTACATTATTTGACTGTTAGTATTTATCATGTGTGATAGAAAAACCGTCACATGAGATGCGTGTTGTTTGGACAAAGAGTCAAAAAAGAAGAACCCCCTCACGAACCTAATGACAAGGTGTATAACTTTGGAGTGGTTTGAATTATTATAACATTAAGAATAAGCTTCGGGATGTTTTACAATTTATTTTAGTTTCATCTAGGTGTTTGACGAATTACAAAACACAATATTCTAGTTTGCATTCATCCCACTTATTATCTTTTTACTAGGTTTTATGAATGTATAAAAGATACTTCATGACTGTCAACATGAGAAAATGTTGTTACCTACTTTATTAAATGACTTTAGACAATAAGTGTAAAGTAATATCCCAATGTACCATATTTGACGCTGAGTTTTGGATTTCAATTGAAAATTAACTTTCTTTATTTCGGTGTTTAGTTTATGCCCAATATATGACCGAATCGATTCTGAAGTGTGTTTATTTTTTGATCTTTTTATATTTGTATTCTCTTAATAAATTTTTTATTCTTTAGTATTTTCAGGTTGATTTTCTTGGTCATAACTGGAGAAGAATCGGAATACTACATGTAGGTATACATAAGCCATTTGGTATGCAAATTGAGCATGGAATGGATAAGTGAGCTGTTGAGGTTAGTATGTGTTTCTAATTTTTACCTTTTTATGAATACCCTTTGTTTGTGGACTATTGGCTATAATAAGTTGGCTATATCCAGCTTCGGGAGACCCCATTAGAATAACTATGTTTTTTTTTTCATTTTGCAGGCATAAGGATGTCACCTAGATAACTAGTATGGGTTTTTGGATTTTTTGTTTAGATTTTAGGGTTTTGGATATATGGGTTTTAGTTTTTAGTATCAATTTCACAAATTATAGGATTTTTGGCATGATTTCTTGCATTTTAGGGGTTATTTGTTTTATTCATGGATAGTAGGCTTCCTTTCATCTCAGTTTTAGGATTTTCCCCTCAGATTTGAGGCATGTGGGTTTTATTTACATGGCTTTGTTGGTTTTATTATGGATTTTGGTGTTTTAGCTTCAACATGGTGGATATATATTTTTGGTTTGGTTTGTTTAGATTATTTTGTTTGTGGTTTCCCACCATTAGTCCCCTTTAACTACCTAATCTTTACTAATTATATTTTTTTACTAATAGGTACTCTCTCATTTATATCTCACATTCTTAAGGTATACCTCCCAATTTTTGTTTGAATTTCAGTCATTTGTATCCCTCCATCTCTCATTGTTAGTTTTCAAATTATGTGTTTCATTTGAAGTTGAAGCTGAACCTTAGAAGCTATCCAGAGTTTGAAGTTTGTCGTCAATAAAGTCACAGAAATGAGACATATTTTGATTTACATGTATAATTGCAAATTTAATAAGCTTTTTTATTATATGGAGATTCACTATAGAACTCGAAGCATTCACTGAATTGGAGTATTGTTTCAATAGGTTTATGATTTGTTTGTATGCATATATGTATAATTCTAGTTTTGTGGCTTTACATCTAATCTTCTTTGACATGTATGTATATACTTATTCTTTTTTCCGAAAAATAATAGATATTTAATTTAATTTTTATCTATATATTTGTCATCAAATTTTTATCTATATCTATATATCGTTTCAATCATAAACTTACCAATAAAAATTTTAATCTGATGGGAAGTGGAGTCTACATTTATGAAAATCAATTGTTTATTATTAATACTCAATAATTGTGAGAAAAAAACTCCACCTCCCACTATACTACATAAGTTTAAAGGTTTACGGTTTATGGTTTTTCTTTGAAGAGTAAGGTTAAATCATGTTTAGCAATAGGGTATTTATTCTTTTAACTAGAACATTCGTAGTTATTTGTAGAATGATTTAGACTTCAGTTGATTGTAATTACAACATGATAGTCAGTAACTTACAAAGTGCAGCCCCAGACCCTGCTACATACATCGATTAGAATACATACATCAATTATAAGGTACTACCCCATACCCCTGCTATATACATTGATTACAATGTGCAACCCCAAACCCAAACCCCTCCTAAATTACAAAGTGCGGACCCATACTCTTGCTAAATTGCAAATTACAAAGCCTTTAAGACTTCAACAACATCGCTTCCTTTTACCACGAACCCTGCTACTTGAGAAAGAACTCACTATATACCGAGAATTAGCAAAGTTCTCGGCGTATTGCAGCCCGAAATGATTTTCGAATTTTGACCAAACCTGGAAACATTCTCGTATCCTCCTCATTTACTCGCCGCACATCCACATGATACCGAACATCTACTCTCCGCAACTTGGCACTCACATTTCTTCGTCTTGCACAAAGATCTTTTACTACATGAGTAGCAGACTACTTGTATAACTTCTAGCTTGACATCCATATATTACTCCACTAAAGAGATTGTTTTAGAACCATCTGGATCATTGTTGCTTATTGGAAAAAATACTCTGCCTGGATCGCTTCCAGGTTTTGAATTCTTTTTGTTATTTTGATGCATTCTTTTCTCTTTCTCTGCAGTATATTCCCACTCTGAGTCATCATCATCCATTTCATCGAAGTTGGAATGTTCATATTCGGCTATATCCATTTCATCTGATAAGTAATTAGTTTTAGATCTTTGGTTCATGATGTCCTTATTGCTTGATTTTGAATAATGGTGAATTGATTTCAAAAAAGTTTAAAGTATTAAAATGGTTCTAATCAGTTTTAGTAGAATTTTATTTTAATCTTAAGGTGACAAGTCTTCCTTCTTTTGTATATATACTCTATATAAGTGACCAATCTATGAATGAGGGGATACTACTTGCTTGCTGAGACGAAAATCACTTTAAAAAGAATATGGCACAAAAGTTAAGGTGCAGTTGTCATCATTTCAATTATACTTTTTTTATTTTTACATTTGATATTACTTTTTTTAATCATAAACATGTAATGTTTTTTATCATTTAATTGGTGTTTGGGCTAGACTTAGATCATCTTTTGTAGTGCCACTGGATACGCCAAATTTGGCCAACAAAAATTCAGTAATCAAATTTGAAAAGAAAACAAAAGATGTCCCAAACTCACCATCCTCTTAGAGGGAATGTTCCAGAATGAAAAAGGGAAGCAGAATAAGGAAAACTTATTTTCTTTAATTGAAAATTTTTAACACCAAATCATAGGACTGTCTATTTAAATCGATTTGGAAGTCAGATGCATCGTATTTTCTTGGTTTCTACTGAAGGAACTCTCATGTCGAATTTGTTATTAGTGATATATAAGAGATGAAAAATAAGGAACATGAAGATTTTCAAATAGTAATATCATATCAATTAAGTGGCTCATATATCAAAATAAAGGATATTATCTGTAAATCAAGATCGAGGAGTACGTAGAGCTATCAATTAAATCAACTATTCCATTAAAAAATTAATGTTTGGGGATATTACATGTTTAATGCTCTCTTTTTATTTCTTAATAACATGTGGGTGTATCCACATAGCTAATATCTTATCTCATCCATGATTTTTTTTTTTTTGCTCATACCATTGATGAATAAAGCAAATTAAATAGTTATGTTTAGCATTTTATCTGTTATTATTTTCCAAGTGTGATAACTTGGAGTGTTGTGAACGTTTTTGAATGTAAACTATATTTTTTCCTTAGTTTTTCTAATAAGTTGTAGATTGATTGTCCTAGGCGTTCTTCTCAACAACTTATACTTCAGGTGTTCACCTTCGTCATCCCAAATATCAATCATGCCCGAATCTAGGAAACCATCATCCTTGGGACAATCTCGGCCAGTATCTTTGCCTATCTTAACCTTTTTCAGTCTTTTCTTAGGTTTTTTTGAAATTAAAGATGGTACAGGTTTGACAAAGGAGTTCTTTTGTAATAAGTTGTCACGGTAGAGTAATCTTTCTCTATTTTTTTCAATCTTCCACTTTACACAAAGATTAGTGGATTTATCGATGTAGAAGAGAGAGTCGCTGGGAAGGTTAGTGAGAGAGCCACCAGAATTGGCGTCTTTGTTAGATTTGTTGAAGTATTCTTCTACGTCCTCTATGATTATCAAAACCAAATACTTTTTGAAGCCTTCAAATATTCCTGTTGTAGAAATTGATCCCCTGGATGCTCATTCAATCCCCCCTCTGATAGTCGTCAAGATTCGCTAGCTTGCGCTGTTGCAGATGAAATGCAGAAAATTTATTGAAATGAATTGAGGCCTTCGCCTATCCCATTAACAGTCCCCGCATAAGTTATTGATGAAGAATATATGTACTTCTTTAATGCGGATCATGGGAGTGATGATGATGAACCAAATGAAAATTAGGGTGAGGATGGAGATATGGATCCTGAGACGAGGGCCATTAATACCAAAAGGATAACCAGAGTACAGCAGAATAAAAGAATCACACGTAAAGAAAAATTAAAAAATGAAGCAGAAGCCAATAAGGTGAAGGAGCTCGCTAGGGAAATTGACAGCTTACCAGATATTATGCAAGAAATAAGCAAAGAGAGGGTGAATAAAAAGATAAAAGACATCTACGTTGGATTGTTGCTAAACAAGAAAGATTAAAATCCCACCCACCACGCTTCAGGAGGCACAAATTTTAGCTTGTACCCCTTCAAGTCTTATTATCTCAAGAAATCACGGGGTCTCTCTGTAAGCGAAAGGGCTGCTGCACCCTTGCGAGAGATCGTTTTAAGAGCCTTGAGAAACGAGGATTGATTGTCTCAACAACTAAGAGCGGGAGGAAATATGGAGTGCTTGGATCTCCAAATACTAAATATGGTACTTTTGTTTTTACGGGTGTTGGTGGGAAGTGGAGCTTCTACCTCCCTTAAATATTTTGTTTATGCTTCATGTTATTTAGAAGATATAGTGTTATTGATCCTTGGATGCTTGGCCATTTCAGAATTATGAAATATTAAGTGGGATAAAAAATGGTATCTTCGCCCACTATTAATTATAGGGAAGCACTTATGGTGGGTTAAAAAAAAACTTACACTTCAGGTGTTTAAAATTTGTAGGAGGCTATTGTTATTCAATTTCTAGTCTTTTCGAGTTATATTTCCTTATTTTTTCATTTTATTATATATTTATTTACTTATTTGTATTGTATTTGTGTTTAATTAAGGTTTTCTTCTTACTGGAGACTGCACACTCCATTGGTGAAGGAGAAGAGGATTATTGATGATAGTATATACAGGGAGGGGAGATAATTTTAGGCATGGGTTATTGGATATTTTTTTTGGCCCGTGTGAAAGACAATATATTTTTGTCTTTGATTTATACATTTTTTATGCTCTCTCCCCTATAAGAATTTACTTTCTATTAATGTTCTACTCATATATTGATTTTGAAGTAGATAGATTGAGTTCGTAATCAAGAAGTTTGTATGTTGACTAATTTGTTAGATGAATTTGGACTTTTTGAATATTATTAGATCAGTTGTTATACCAGAAGCAGGGTGGATTGGCCCATAAATAGGGGGGATTATGCCCATTTTTTTTTTTGGAAATTGACATTTTGTTTATTTGAGCCATAATGTGAATTCGGTTGATGAATATTGTATATTTCATGTTATATATAAATTGTTTTATGAATTTAGAATGTTATTGGACTATTTATTATTTTATTAAGCAGGGTGGATAATCTTATAAATAAAAGATATTGTGACCATCTTTTTTTTAAATTACACTTTGTTTTATTCGGGAATGGAATTTTTGCCATTACGTATTTGGAAATTTAAAATGTTTGGAATTTAAAATGTTCGGGAATGGAATGGAATTGTTTTTAAATTACACTTTGTCTTATAAATAAAATGTTTGGAAATTTAAATTTTTGCCATTACGTATTTGGAAATTTTTAAATTACACTTCAGGCACGGGCATTCCGCTAGAATATATATATCACATCAAATCCGGCTATTATGCCTATCTCTCAGGGTATTAGCCTAAAATCCCGAATATAAAAATTCATATTAATTCATAAGTATGCACACAACTTATTTTAATCCCATAAATATTCACTCACTTATGATACAATTCTCACATAAATATATTCCCGAATATTAGCTTATCGCAACTAGCTAGTATTCTAATTTTATCCTACTCGCACATTCAGATATTATTCACGTTTACTATCGGTATATATATTCTACACACACACACAGAGAATATATATATATATATAGATACACCCACCGAAATAATTTCCTGGGTGTTATTCATCCCAAACACTCCTTAAATTCATACCCCAGATATTATTCACACTAACCCGAGATTTATACATCACTCACTTGATTTCTTAGAGGTCCTGACTCTCTATATTGTATCCCCTACTATTCATCTCCAAAAGGTGTTCTTCTCTAATCCTTTTTGGTTCAAGAAAATCTCTCAAATTTTTCTGTTGTAACCGAATCGAACCCATGGCCAAAAAATGAACCGGTCCGATTCCAAACAAACGAACCAAACCGATAATACCAAAAATGAACCAGTTCAGACATCATCAGTCTGAGAGTCCCTATTCTTCTCCATCTCTGAAATTTATGATTTTTTTCTATTACCAACCATTACTATAAACATCTACACACTTAAATATACCCTACACACCAATTTATTCTTGGGATTCATCATGTTAATTAATATTTAAACCCCATCTTAATTAAACCCTAGATTTTGTCCAACCCTTCCAATTTCTCACTAAAAATTACTCCATTAACATGGAATTTAACCCAGATTTCATATGGAGTTGTTATCACCTCATTTTACATGAAATCCTTTCCAAAAACCCATTTTTTATTCAAGAATCCCAACCCCAAATCATATAGTTTTCACAAACAATAATATTAAAACACGCACATAAATCGTTAAAGCAAGTTAAACAGTTGGCTTGTTCGATAAATTCAACGACCTCGTGCCAAAATCCATCGGAGCTTAGTTAAAGTTCTCCTGTTTTATCCCTTTCTTCTTCATTTTCTTCCTCTCTTTTCTTTTCTCTCTTGACATATAAGAGAGAAATAAGGGTTATCCCCTTATTAAATCCAAAATTGACTTATATGCACAAATGCGAGTCCCTATTGATCCAAAAAGTCCCCGGAACAGAAACACTACCCCCGGGTACTTTATTCTAACTATTTGACTCCTTTTGAGACCAATGGTGACTCGAAATCCCCATCCGAGTCACTTATAAAAATTTTACCTTTTCAAATCCAATACAGCTCTACACGTATTTCCAAAGTAAAATATTATTAGTTGTCGTTTTTCCTAACTTTGACATGGATACAAAATAATTCAACTTAATTTACTTGTTCTCGTAATTAAATATGTAACACGTCAATATCAATTCGTTAGTTACCAATTAATATTTAACCCATATTTCAAACTCCTTTTCACTTAAATTTTTCAAAATTTTAAATTATACCCACTCATGTAATTGATATGTCCATTAAAGTATGGGGTATTTAAGTAGCCCTCTTTTAAAGTGATTGCATTTCTTTTATCACAGTATCCACATACTTAAGGGCATAACGAGATAGCCCGATAAATTTGGTTTCATACTTGTCTAGAGACATGTTTTCTTCTTGCAATTTCAAAAAACCTACGGTTCATTAATCTCGTTCGGCTTCGAAAAAATACTTTTTGAAGAAAATTTCTTCAAATTTCTCCCAAGCAAAATTAACAACATTCTAGTTACGTGACACCACTTACCATAAAAAATCAGTTTCACCTTTGAACATTTAAGCTACTAAAGTTTCTCGGAGATTGCTTGTTATACCTACTCCATTATGAATTTTCACAATTTGATGCATCCACTTCTTAGCTTCACTGGAACTGGCTTTCTATGGAATGACAGAGGTCGTTGTCTAAAAAAATCTTTGAGAGCATTCATCCTACGGATTTCTTTTGAGATTTCCTCTAGAGTAGAGTGGGGAATTTATTGTTGTCATGCTAAAAATGTTAGTTCTTGATGACATCACATGATTCCTTCAGTGTGGGTCTATTAAGTTTGAGTTCCAATGGAGGGAATTTGAGTACTAACCATCCTAAAATATAATAGGACATTCATAATAATAAACAACAACATAAAAAAAGAATATGTCACAAGCCTATTATATTATTCAAGATAGTGTTCTATGATACATTAGAGTTATATCACATTACTTTCTCTATATCAGTACTTATGCCATAATAGTTAAAGTTAATCAACCTCCTAAAGATTAGTAGGATACACTATGTATACTAATTTATTTCCTATGTAATATTAGGAGAGATGAGTTTATTTTAAATTTGTATTTTCCTTAGGTGGGAACATTATCATCATTTACTAAAGTGTAGAAAACTAAAATATAAAAGTAATTATCTAGCTATTGGTGATCATCATTTGTCAAATCACTCGTATTAGAAGGCACATCAATTATGAGTTCACCATTAGAAGTAGCATCTGGGTACATCGGTGGATTTGGTGGTGCATCGGCAAGGAAAAGATTGATGGCTTCATGTAGTATTGTTGGATCGTTGGCATAATCATCCATTTTCCTTATCACTTTCAATTTTCCCAACACTCGAGTAGTCAATACAAGTCGCTTTATATCACTATTGGAACCTACCCAATCCTCATCTATCATGAGAATCATTTATCTAGGCTTTTTGAATGGTTCATCTCGAACTATATTTTCCTAATGGTTCGTTAGTCCAATGTCCACAATAAACATAAATGAATCCCACATATTTATGATGCAAAATGGAATTACCATATAGTAGTGATAAAAGAAGTTACGAAAGGATAAAATAACTAATATCTTATAAACTTTTCATGCATGGAATGCTAACCCAACAATATGTTAAATTTTAAACATGCACTGATACCAACTTATCATACCCTGCTTTTTGGTATTAATGTGCGAGAATATATATAAAGAAGTGAATTAAAGTTAAAGAAAAAAAAACTTTATTTCTTATGAAAATAATACACATAGTGTATTACCATAGCAGTGGTCAATTACATTTTATTTGTCAACACGAACTATAAAGTAGAAAATAAAAAAGTGTCACTTCTTGCTCCCATCTGGCTTAGCATCTGTCTATACAGTCACATATATAAATAGGTGATTGGTATTTGTCTCCAAAGGGGAAGAGACATTATCCTCTTTCTCCTAGGCCATCTGAATGAAAAAGGAATTATCAAAAATATGTTAAGTAGGTTTTACCAATGTTATAACAAATATCTATATAAATAAGAGGTGGAGTGTGTATAAAATTCAGTGTTTGTATCACAAAGTTAAAGAGTTAAGGCTGATGATACCATACTTATTGGTTCATTAAGGGTCACATAAATAAAGTCAATGATCTTTGAACTGATAATCCCATACTTACTAGCTCACTAAGAAGTATAGAAATAAGTAAGTCATAAATAAAACCAAATAATAGATAATCCAAAACCTTTAGATATTAACTAGCTAGGAACACAATTAAAGTGGAACTCATACATATGTATTAATAAATACACCTCTCAACTTCAGAGCCATAGGCTAAATAGAAAAATTCCATGGGACAACATGACAGTCTACTCCCTAGTTATTACTAATGCTTTTTCAGTAATAATAATGCACAAAAGTGCAAGGTAAACTGAATCATTACAACGAATTGGTATGATATAAGTTATTAGGTGAGAGGGGTTAAAATTGATCCAAATGATTACAATTAAAACAATTAGTTGATATAATAACATTTGAGTATGGTAATTTCTACACGTACTTGAAATCAAATTTAGCTATCATATAATGATATCAATCACGGTTATAAAATACGCAAAGTTTACTATTAAAAAGGTAAAAGAAACCTAGTTGCTCGCTATTTCTAACTACTTATGGATTAAAAGAGGATATCAGGAGGATCTAGTACTTGATTCTCTGATACAATGTTTGGGTAAATAAGTATTTGTTGGAATTAGGGATTGGTTTGGTAAGTTTATACAAAAAACTGTATCTTTTAAAGTTTCAGAGATTAAATTCTAAATAACTTAGGACTTTAAAATCTTGGACTTAAACTTATATTTGAACTTTTTTATCTATGAATTTTCTACTTAAAATATTTTAAAGTACTTATAGCAAAGTTTAGGGTTCAAATCCATAAGTTGAAAAAGTAAGGAGGGGTCAAATTATAAATTAGGAAAAATATTTCAAACTTAAAACCTCATTTTCCCATAACTTTGGCTAGGCTTGACCAAATACAGCCTTACCTTATACCATTTTGACAAGAAAAATAAAATAAAAGTATTGAAAAAAAGTTCAAATTTTTTTATTGGCCATGCGCACTCATGCACCCGATCAATGTTTTTGGTCAAATAATTCATCTTCAACCTCTCGATTTTTTACTATAGGGTTTCAATTTTTTTTACCGAATGTATCTCCTTTATTTCTAAACCATTTGAGATCATTTCTAAATAAATTCAACCAAAATTTAATAAAGAATCCAAATATATATGTTTTATGGATTGAGATGCAGTATATAGTTAGTTCCATAACTGTGTGTTTTGCCAAATTTTTTAAACACTCGTGGCTTTCAAGAATATGGAAGGGATTCTTATGAACATATTTTTGATTTTTCTATATTAAGGAGTATTTTGGTTTTGAGTTCAAGGTTTGAGGTGGATTATATAAAGAGAATTTTAGATTTTGAGTTTTCTAGTTCAGAAAACACTTTCAATCGATTAAAGCTTATTATGAACATTTGTGGGTTTTGATCATTGCACTAGAGTTCCTAAGGTTCTAGTGAAGATATTCAAAGCTTCAAACTTGAGTTCTAAGCATTATTTTGAAGTTCACCATTAAAGCTCTTTGATGGTAGAACTTTCATATCTTTACACTTAAAGTTTCTACTGTTTTGATGTAATCAAGAATTATAACAACATATAAATCATTTGGAATTGAAAGAACTGAATGTAATGCATAAAATGATGGACCACCTATTTTAAAGGGAAATTCATGTTTTTGAAGCTACTGATGAGGTGAGTTTTTATGGATGAACTCATGGGGGTTTTATAATGTTAGAGATGGAAGTTGATTGCTTAAAATGGGAGGTGAATTTGAACTTGTTTTAGAGAGTTTCATAGCTTGGTAATTCAACATCACATGTTTGCATGGTTTAAACATGTGCTATTTGGCATTAAGTGTTGATGTGGAGGCTTAGGTGGATAGGGGGGCTTAAGTAAAAGTCCCGAAGGTAATCCTAATTGCAATTCTTGTTATTTATATTACATTACTGATTTATATGATATAAATCATCATAGGATTACGAAAGTTTCAGCCCTTTATATATATGTATGGTTAGATGCAAGTTTATGTTAAGTTGAATGTAGAAACCCTTAAAATTGCGTTATATTGAAAGCCCTTGTATTCCAACTTGCATATCCCTTTGTGTGCTTACTGGAATTGAGAAATTCCAATTGGATATGAAAGTAGACTCATATATTCATATCATATCCGAAAATGAGAATTAGCTCCTTGTGGTTAGGCCGTAATGATGATTTCAAGTTGGTACATGGTTGCTGTTTGTATACTTGATTTCAGTATGCCCTAAGTTTAGTCAAGATTTTGAGATAGCAAATGAAGTCAAAAAATTATGAAACTTTAATTATGTACTATTCCATATGTGTACTGGAAAAGGTTTGAAAATTATGGAAAGTTATGCTGTAGAAAAATTATGAAAATTCTTGCAAGTTGAAAGAACAATAGAGGAGCTTGTAGGGCAAATTTCTTGTTGAATAAAGTAATATATAATTGTGAATTTATGATAATTTTCACGAGTGAGAAAAACACCAATTACGGTAATTAAATTGGGATGCGCGTGTCAGTTGTGTCGGGACTAAATTAATGGAGTAAAAAGTAAACTATTTATAAGTCACTTAAATGGTCATTTTGAGTGGGCCAATGTGTTTGGAAGGGTCGAAATAGACAAAAAAGTCTACCCAGGGGTTTAGTTTGGGTCACGAGACAGTTTTGGGCCAAACCGTCATCCCGAGAGGGCGTTTTGGTAATTTGTACTCTTGAAGTATAATTAATGAAGAAAATTGAAGGAATAAAAAATTAAGTACGTGGATTATAATAGTTCTATCAGTGTTAGACATAGAGAGGCCAAAAGGGGGAAGGAGGTAGAGAGGTTTCTAGGGCCAGAACCACCACCAGTGCACCTGTTTCACCACCGGGACCACCACCGCGTAGATCGGAGAGTGAGGATCGCAACATACCAATTACATCAATGGATGAGACCTTCTTTCGTGGAACATGGGTTCAATTTTTTCAAATCCATAGCAATAATTATGTTCATGTTATTATAGGTTTATAATACCCATCTATTATTCATAATTTTGATGAAATTCGAGAGTTAAGATAATCAATTGAAGTCTGAAATTGAATTAGATCAAATCCCTCATATAGGTAGGTTAGAAATCACGGATTGATGATTGACTGTGATGAACCAATTTGAAATTTTATGTTCTTGAAGCGAAATTTGAAAAACTAGGGTTTATGTTGTTAATTTGGGATTTTTAGAGTTTTCAAGCCGTATACGTGATTAAATGATTCTAGGTTGTTAAAATCATCCCATATGTGTTGGAATAATGATTAGAATTAATTTTTGAGAGTTTGGGAGCAATCAGTAGAAGTTTTAGGGTTATTAATGGCGAAACAAATGCAACAGGCAGAGGTAGGAGACGAAGCTGTGCAACCTCATTCAAACGAGATTGGATCTCATTCGAGCGAAATGACATCTCGCGGGAAGAGATAGTTCAAACGATGACCTTCTATCTCATTTAAACAAGATACGGTTTCATTTGAGGGACGTGACAAGATTTCTGGGCAATTCGTTTTGGTTCCAATTTGTCCACCATAGTCAATTCGAGAGAGATCAAATAATGTGGAATTTATTTTGATATAGGGCAGAATTATTAATGTTATTTAGGAATAAAACTTTAAGGTGTTTGGAGCGGTGAGCTATCCTTGAGAATTACGAGAGAGAGAGAGTATTCATAATTAAACAAATATATCGTAAGTAATAATGAGAGTAATACACGTATAAACTAAAATATTTTGGTTCTGTGTGTACCTAATGATATTGATGGGTTGTGTGAATACCTATAGTACTATCTATTCTCCGTATGGCATACCTACCATACTTGCTATCATGGGAGGTCTTAAAGAGAAGAAAATATTATCTTGATGAGCCTTCGGGGGGATATTAGATTGGTAACTCGGAGTATAGAACCTAGGAACGACTTATCTGTAACTTGATAAGTAGGTGGGCATATGGGTGTGTAGGTATATGAGTAGCCCATAGGCTTGGAACTATGTTCGCCTCCAACATGTGTGACTTGTATTTATACGGTTCAATAATGATTTCGAAATTTTTGTCCTTATTTAGTACGAGATGTGCCAGGACTCGATAGTAGAGTATGGCAGCATCACAGCTGAGTCTAGGGGTGTTGTATTAGTATTTATTTATAGTAGTGTGATGGAAAATAAATACTTATGATTTAATCTACCGTTAGAATATGTAGATGAGTGTGTAAATAAAATCGAATAAATTATGTGAATTCTTAACTTTATTATGGAATTTTACTTGGGATAGTAAATGTAGAAATTTTAATAATAATTATATGTGGGGAATACAGGTTATTACTACGAGTGAGTGTTAGAAGGTTTAGGGCTACTACCTAGTTATGCGTGATAAAAATAATTAGGACGGGTTAGAGGTACGTTAGGCGTGCACCATAATTGAGAGATGAGAATATCAAGTGAGTGCTCGAAAAGCTAACATGTACATAATATTTTCTTTATTGTAATTTTTAAATACTTTCTAAATTATTTTAAAATATTTTGCACTCGGCCTCTAACCCGTCTCTTGCAAAATTTCTTTTCTGGTGAAATTATTTTAGGTGTCTAGCCACAGGGATGCTAGGCTTAAACTGTTGGATCTTTTGATGTGCTGTAGCTATTGTGGGAGTTGCAGGTCCACGTATTTAGACACCTCCACATCTATGACTTTAGTTCTTTGATTTAGGCTTCTGAGTTAGGGCCTGTGTCACCCATTCTCATTTTATTTATGTTAGAGAGACATTGTACTCTTTTCATTTCAGTATTTCAGTTTCAGTTGGATTTGGTATTATTACGACTGATAGTTTAGATTTTATTAATTGGAATGATTATGTCTGCTTTATCGTATTCAGTTAGATGGTGATATATCCGTAAATTGTTGATTCATAAAAATAGTGATTGTGTGAATGGTTAAATTACTTTATTTTAATTATTGGAGAAAATGTTTTGACACTAGCTTAATTAATTATTAGGTGTTTAATAAAATAAATGTTTTCGACAGTAATGTTAAGACTGAACTAACTGGATACTTTGATTTAATTTAATAAAGGACTGATCACCAAGTATTTAATTATGCGGGGTGTCATAAGTGGTATCAGAGCATCAGGTTCTAGAGTTCTTTAGGATCTGCACAACTTGTTATGCTTCCAGCTTAGCATTCTTTAATATAGAGCCTTATTTTTAGGATTGCTGCATTATGAATTTTTATATTCGTCTTCATCTATATTAAGATTTATTGAACTGTACATTTATAAATTCTCACTCATTTCAGATGCCTCCGAGACGAGCACCGCGGGCTAGAAATTCCAAGCCTGAGCCGCATCCAGCTCCGGCCGAGGGTAAGATGAATGTTACCGAGGTAGCTGTTATAGTTGAATAGGCGGCTAATGCAGAGCTAGATGTGGTTCATCATACCCCACCACAAGCGTAGGCAGTGGCACCTACCCCGGTACACGCATTACCTTCTTCTGGGGAATGAGTCAAAGAGTCCGTCCAGAAGGCACACCCTCGAGAGTTCTCTAGGAGCTCAGATGTTGTTGTAGCTAGCTAATGGAAAAAGGACATATCGAGCCACCTGTGAATGTTTGAGTGCACGGAGGTGCAAAAGAAGATATTAGCTACCTTCAAGTTGGTTAGAGCAGCATCACAGTAGTGGGAGTCCACTACTACTACAGAGGAGCATGAAGTTTTGATGATCCAGGACTTCTGGGTGAGGTTTGACTGCAAATATATCCCTTCCTCCGTTCAGACTGAGATGAGGCAGAAATTACTGGACCTCACCCAAGAGGGGAAGACTTTAGCGAAATATGAATAGGAGTTTACTATGTTGGTAAACCTGGGGCCATCAGAGGTGCCTACTGAAAAGAAGAAGATTCAGATGTTCATGAACGGCCTGACCTGGAGGATTAGACAGCATCTTCTCGATAGCCTTTCCTTATAATCCTATGCATATGTACTCAATGCTACTTTGCTACACTGCCAGGACCACCCGTTCATTGTTAAGAGGAGCAAGCGAGTTGGAGAGTCCAGTCGGTAGGGCAGGACCAAGGGAGGTAGTTCCCATGGGTCACCAATAGCTCAGAGTCAGAGAGACACGAGGAGCAGGGTTCCCAGCAAGGGGATTTTGCTAAGAGATTCATATCGGGGGTTTTCGTCAGGGACAGGGAGGTTTTGGGCAAGGCCAGCAGGCCCACCCGAGCCAGCAGCAGTTCCAGTAGGGACATTAGGCCCAAGGGAGAGGTGGCAACGGCCATCAGGGGTAAGGACAGTTGGGGCAGAGAGGAGGAAACTTTGTGGGTAAGTTCTTTACGTGTGGAAAGATTGGCCACAAGAACCAAGAGTGTTATGAGAGAGGTAGGGCCCCGTAGCAGCAGCATGGTGCTCAAAAGGATCCCCAGCGATCGATATTTACCACCATGCTCCTAGCTCCAGCTCTAATGCCAACCTTCCATTCCATTCCAGTAATTCTATTTCAACGGGGGTAGCTAAAGTACGGGCATGTTTACAACTTCCACAAGGCCACAGCCCCACAGTCTCCACCCGTTGTTGAGGGTATTTTATTCAGGGGACTCTGGGGTGCATTTTATTTGACACGAGAGCTTCACACTCGTTTATTTCCACTAAATATGCACATTATATGGGGTTATTAGATACTGTGAATTTTTAATGTTATGTGTGTAGACTCATCATTGGGTAATGGGACATTGATTTTCTTCATATGTCGGGGTGGGGGTATAGAGATTAGGAGCCTCATTTTTCTTGTCGACATGCTTGTCTTGGATATGTCTAAGTATGATACCATTATTGGCATGGATTGTCTAGCCACGTATAGGGACATGATTTACTTCTTTAATACTAGAATTATTTTTACTATCCATGGTCGGGATATGTTTTTAGTGGCGATGCCTCTCCCCAAGGGAGAACCGTCCACTCACTTATATTATATAGAGGAGGAGACCTCTACGGGAGTTATCATCCCTCTTGATTCGATTCTGATTGTTAGGGAGTTCCCCGACATGTTTCAGGATATACTGGAATTACCATAGAGTAGGGAGATAGAGTTCGTGATAGATTTATCATCAGGCACTCGATCGATAGCCCGTGCACCCTACCGTATGGATCCTGTGAAGATGAGGAAGCTGAGGGATTAGATTGAACAGTTATTGGGATAGGGCTTCACCTAGAGGAGTACCTAACCTTGGGGTACCCCGTTCTGTTTATGAAGAAGAGGGATGGATCCTTACAGCTATGTGTGGATTATCGGGAATTGATTAAAGTCACAATACAGAATAAATATTCGTTGCCTCACATCGACGAATTATTCAACCAGCTGAGAGGAGAAGCCTAGTTCTTGAAGATATACTTGAGGTTCGATTACCACCAGTTACGGATCAGAGAGAATGATGTGTCTAAAACTACTTTTTTGATGAGATATGGGTCCTACGAGTTTCGAGTTATGCCATTTGGGCTGACCAATGCGCCGACGGTATTTATGGACTTGATGAATCGGGTGTTCAAAAAGTTCCTAGATCAATTTATTATTTTATTCATAGATGACATCCTGATTTATTCCCATGTCAAGGAGGAGCATGCAGAGCATTTGCGCTGGGTTCTACAAATGTTACGTGACCATTAGATGTTTGCTAAGTACAAAAAATGTGTATTCTAGCTGCGAGAGGTACAATTTTGGGGGAATATGATTTTTGAATCAGGGATATCAGTCGACACGTGCAAAGTGTCAGCGGTGAGGGAGTGGGATAACCCACGACACTGACAGAGGTGTCTAGCTTCTTAGGCCTAGTCAGGTACTACAGACGATTTATTCGGGGTTTTTTGAAGATTGCGCGTCCGATGACTAATCTAACTCGTAAAGGCGTACCGTTTTTCTGGGATAACGCATGTTAGTTGGCGTTTGATGAGATTAAGGATAAGTTGACTTTGGCTCCAATTTTAACACTCCGCATGGCAGGTGTGGAGTACCTCGTTTCACTTACGCGCCATTATAGGGGCTTGGTGGGGTGTTGCAGCAGGAGGATCGACCTATAGCTTATGCTTCCCTTAAGATTAAGCCACGCGAGAGAAATTACCCCACCCAAGACTTGGAATTGGTAGTAGTCATGTTCACTTTTCGGATTTGACGGCATTAGTTTTTGGGGGAGAACTGTATTACTTGTTCACTCAGAGGGAGTTGAATATGAGACAACGCAAGTGGATTGAATTTGGGAAAGACTACCAGTTTGAGATCCAGTATCATTCGGGGAAGAATAATGTGGTAGCATATGCATTAATTCGTAGGCCAGTGGGTGAGGTAGCCGAAGTTTGGAAGGAGAAATGGAGAGAATTTGGACATCAAGAAGAGATTGCTAGATCATTCATGTCACCTATTAACATTACACCCCAGATTGTAAAGAGCGTGGTACACACCTAGGCAGCAGACCCATTTTATCAGGAGAGTTCGATAGCTTCTAGCCGGGGTAGAAGAGTCCTACTCAGTGAGTTTTGAGGGAGGCTTATGCTTCAACGGTATACTCATTGTTCCCGAGGGGGAAGACTTGCGACATACAGTGATGACAAAGTCGCATGGTTCTTGATTTGCGATACATCCTGGCGGGGATAAAATGTACCAGGATATAAGGCGGCAGTATTGGTGGAGAGGGATGAAGTGTTATATTACAGAGTTCATCTCAAAATATGTCACCCGTCAGATGGTAAAGGTGTACCATTAGAAACCGACAAGGTTTCTTCAGACGCTAGAGATTCCTATGTGTAAATAGGAGAGCGTTTCCATGGATTTCATAACAGGGTTGCCTACTTCTAAGATAGGTCGTGCTTCCATCGGGGTTATTGTGGATCGATTGACTAAGGTAGCCCACTTTTTGCCTGTCTGGATAGATTTTACTATGGCACAGTATGCTCAGATCTTTATTGCGTAGATAGTAAGATTATACGGTGTTCCCCTTGATATTGTGTCTGATAAGGATAAGATTTTTGTGTGTCGATGTTAGGAGAGTTTTCAAGAGGCTATGGGAATCGAGTTGAAATTGAGTTCAGCTTATCAGCCGTAGACGGATGGGTAGACGTAGAGAAAGAATCATATGTTAGAGGACATATTACGGATGTGTGTCCTCAACTTTGGGGAAGGTTGGGAGCAGTACCTTCCACTGGTGGAGTTTGCCTATAGTAACTCCTACCAGTTTACTACTGGCATGGCCCCATTCAAGGCACTGTATGGTAGACCTTGTCATTCTCCTACTTATTGGTTAGAGGTGGGGGACAACAAGCTTCTCAGGACAGAGGTGATCCCGGATATAACATCCATGATTCAGATGATTAGAAGTCACATACGGGTTGCTCAAGATAGATAGAAGAGCTACGTCGATGCCAAGAGGTTCTTCAGGGAGTTCAATGTGGGGAACTAGGTGCTACTACGAGTATCTCCTATGAAGGGGATAATGTGATTTGGGAAGAAAGGGAAGTTGGCCCCGATGTTTGTTGGGACATTCCCTATTATTGAACGGATTAGGCTAGCATCTTACAGACTTGGATTACCCGATCACTTTCCTAGGATTCATGACGTGTTCCATATTTCTTTGCTTTGATGGTATCTTTGGGATGAGGTCGCTCACACTCACATCGCGTTGGAGCAGACTGACTTACAGCCTGATAGCTCATACGAGGAGAGATCAGTGTCTATCTAAGACCATAGCGAGAGGAGATTGAAGTCAAAGATAGTTCCACTTGTGCGTGTTTAGTAGGAGCACTATAACGTCGAGGAGTCTACTTAGGAGAACGAGGATGATATGTGCGAGAAATATGTAGAATTATTTTTACCAGGTATAATTTTATTTCCGAATTTGGGGAAAAAATTCCGTTATTAGGGGGGAAGTATGTAATATCACGTAATTTTTCAGATTTTTAAAAGCAGGGGATTCATTAAAATTTAAATATGGAAAATTTAATTAATAATTAATTCGGATAAAAAAAATATTAACTAGTGATTATTGATGAGAATATTAGTGAATATTACCGAGAAAATAACGTAATATATAATTATGAATTTATGATAATTGTCACGAGTGAGAAATACGACAATTACGGTAATTAAGTTGGTACGCATGTGTTAGTCGTTTCGGGACTAAATTAATGTAGTAAAAAGTAAATTATTTATAAGTCACTCAAATGGTCATTTCTAGTGAGCCAATGTTTCTGGAAGTGTCGAAATAGTTAGAATCGTCTATCCGGGGGCCTAGTTTGGGTCTCGGGATAGTTTTATCGAAACCAGCATCCCGAGAGGGTGTTTTGGTAATTTGTATTTAGAGGAATAGATTAATTATGTGAATTATATTAGGGCTATCATTGTTATACACAAAGAGGCCAGAAGGGGTAAGGAGGTAGAGAGGTTTCTAGGGCCAGAACCACGACGAGTGCACCTTTTTCACCACCGAGACCACTGCCGCATAGATCGAAGAGTGAGGATTGCAACCATACCAATTACATCAATGGGTCAGACCTTCTTTCGTGAGGCAAGTGTTTAATTGTTGTAAATCTATAGAAATAATCATGTTCATGTTAGTGTAGGTGTATAATACTAGTGTATTTTTCATAATTTTGATGAAATCCGAGAGTTAAGATAATCAATTGAAGTTTGAAATTGAATTGGATCAAATCCCTCATGTAGGTAGGTTAGAAATCACGGATTGAAGATTGACTGTGATAACCGAATTTGAAATTTCATGTTCATGAGAGAATTTGAAAAACTAGGGTTTATGTTGTTAATTTGGGGATTTTCAGAGTTTTCAAGTTTTATACGTGATTAAATGATTTTAGGTCGTTAGAAATCATTCCATATATGTTGGAATAATTATTGGAATTAATTGTTAGGATTTTGGGAGAAATCAGTAGAGGTTTTAGGGTTGTTAATGGAAAAAAAACTCAACAGGGAGAGGTAGGGGACAAAGTTATGCAACCTCGTTCAAAAAAGATTGGATCTCGTTTAAATGAGATTGGATCTCATTCGAGCAAGATGGCATCTCATGCGAAGAGGTCGTTCAAATGACCTTCTATCTTGATAAAACAAAATGCATTTTCATTTGAGCAACGTGAGAGGATTTCTTGACTATTTGGTTTGGTTCCAGTTTGTCCACCATAGTTAATTTGAGTGAGATCAAATCATGTGGAATTTATTTCGGTATAGGGTAATGTTATTTAAAAATAAAACTTTATGGTGTTTGGAGTGGTGAGTTATCCTTGAAAATTACAAGAGAAAGTATTCGTAATTAAATAATTATATCGTAAGTAGTAATGAGAATATTACTACGTATGAACTAAAATATTTGGGTTGTGTGAATACCTATAGTAATATATATTCTATGTATGACATACCTACCATTCTTGCTATCACGGGAGGTCTTAAAAAGAGAAAAATATTATCTTAATGAGCCTTCAAGGGGATATTAGATTGGTACCTCAAAGCTTAAAACCTAGGAATGACTTATCCGTGAGTTGATAAGTGGGTAGTCATATGGGTGCGTAGGTATGTGCGTATCCCATAGGCTTGAAAATATGTTCGCCTCAATAACAGAGTATACTCGCACTGCAGCTGAGTCTACGGGTGTTGTATTAGTATTTATTTATAGTAGTATGATGGAAAATAAATACTTGTGATTTAATCTACCGTACGAATATGTATATGTGTAAATAAAATCGAATCAATTATGTGAATTTTTAACCTTATTGTGGAGTTTTACTTGGGATAGTAAATGCATAAATTTTAATAATAATAATATGTGGGGAATACGGGTTATTACTACGAGTGTTAGAAGGTTTCGGGCTACGACCTAGTTATGCGTGATAAAAATAATTAGGACGGGTTAGAGGGTATGTTAGGCGTGACAATAATTGAGAGGTGAGAATCTTAAGTGAGTGCTCGAAAAGCTAACATGCACATAATATTTGCTTTATTGCAATTTTTAAATACTTGCTAAATTATTTTAAAATATTTTACACTCGAGCTCTAACCCGTCTCTTGCAAAATCTCTTTTCTGGTGAAATTATTTTAGGTTTCCAGCTATAAGGATGCTAGGCTTAGACTGTTGGATCTTTTGACGTGTTGTAGCTATTTGTGGGAGTTGCAGGTCCTTGTATTTAGATGCTTCCACATCTATAACTTCAGTTCTTTGATTTAGGCTTCTCAGTTAGAGTATGTGTCACCCATTCTCTTTTTATTTATGTTAGAGAGACATTGTACTCCTTTTATTTCTGTATTTCAGTCTCAGTTGGATTTGGTATTATTACGATTGATGGTTTGGATTTTATTAATTGGAATGATTATGTCAGCTTTATCATATTCAGTTAGATGGTGGTATATCCGTAAATTGTTTATTCATAAAAATAGTGAATGTGTGAATGGTTAAATTACTTTATTTTAATTATTAGACAAAATGTTTTGACACTAGCTTAATTAATTATTAGATTTTTAATAAAATAAATGTTTTCGTCAGTGATGATAAGACTGAACCAACTGGATACTTTGATTTAATTTAATAAAGGAGTGATCACCCGGTATTTAATTAGGCGGGTTGTCGTTAATGTTTCTTGGGAAAAATTCGGATTTTTTTATAAATGGGCATTTTATTCAAGTATTGAAGAAACAAAAATGTCTTTTGCCATGAAAAGTTTATTTGTGCAAATATTTTGAAATTTCTAGAGTAAATCACAAGTTAGACCCCTTTGATAGGATTTTGGGACTTAAAATCCATCTTCTCATTCATATAAACTTGTAGTATTTTTAGGTTGAACATATAAAGAATTTTAATGAGGGCTTTATTAGGTTTAAATATGAAATAAAGAAATTAGAAACTCCAGCCCTTAAAGTGTGAAAAAGGTGTTGAAAGTGTGAAAAATATATGGTCTTAAGACTACATGTGTTAATAAAGAAAAATTGTATTTTTCTTATAAAGTAGTCTTAGATGTGTAATACACCATATTTCAACGTAGTTAGAATTTAATTAATTGAGCGATTAAATAAAAAATAGGTTAAAGAATTTAAATTACATGAGTAGAGTAATTTAAAATGATCTAAATGTTAAATGAGATTATTTAATTTTATAAGGTGATTTACTAAAAATGACTTGTGAATAACTTATGAATTTACTTTACGTCATAACGAATGATATGGACGTATAGGATTTAAATCTCAACCGAGAGCCAAACATGGGCTAACGAGAGGTCGAGATAAGAAATATTATATTGTGACTGAAATGACAATTTAGAGGTCACGATTAGCTCCAAAAGGGTCGAAATAGTTAAAACAGTGTACCCAGGAGTACTAGCTGGGTCCCGAGATATTTTTGTGCTAAATCGAGACCATTCAGGGGCGTTTTTGTCTTTTAAAATGTAGGAATGAGAAGTCCTACGAATTTTGGAGTCTTTTATTATCTGATTAAATAAGGGGTTAGGGTTAGAAACCTCATAACTAACGGAGAAGTCATTTGAGAGAAAAGAGAAGTCATTCTCAAAGTACAAAAAGAGAAGTGTGAGAGATTCAAAGGAATTCTTCCAATTCAACCAATTGAGTGAAGATTGAAGGGGCCAAACAATCAAACTCTACATAAACCACGAAATCAGATCATATCTGAATCAAGGCAAGTGGTTATTTACAAAATTTAAATCTGAGTTACAATATCCATGCATAAGATGAGTAAAATAAATTTTGTGAATAATTCTTGAAGAATGATTTAATTTAAATGCATGTTTGGGATAGTACTTGCATGTAGTTAGATTTACACCTGTAGAGGATTGAATAACAAAATAAATCTAATTGATATTACAAAATATAAATCTGAGTATGTGATGATTTAAGATAAAGAAGCCATATATCTAGGGTTTTGAGAAAATAAGGATATTGTTGGTTCTTGGGTGATTTCATAGAGATTTGATGATATATTCATGTTAGGAATAGTCTCTATACATATATAAGTCGATTGGTTATGTTAATAGAGAGTTCCAGAAGGTTTAATGGAGTTTTGAGTGGTTAAAACTTAAGAAAAACGTAACAGAATGAAGCTGCCCAGAATAGTCGATCGATCGACTATGAAGATCGATTGATCGACATTCATCAGTCGATCGATCGATCGACCCCTACTGTTTTCTAGAAAATTTTGTTGCGTGAATTTTCTTCGATGGCCGTCAATTATTGGGAAGTTTGGAGTGATTTTATACCTATCCAAGGACTTGATAAAGACCAATAGGTAGAGAGGTAAGGCCCATCATAGTCATTGAGAGAAAGACTTAGAAAATGAATTGATAAGCGTAGAACAAATGAGTGATTTAAGTTACGAGAAGAGTTAACATAGATTCAATATAACTATCAGTAGGGTAGAGATGGATTAGCTACTGAAATAATTGGAGGGGTAAGTAGGGCCCTTAGAGTAGTGCATATACTCAATTAAATGCGACAGTGAGATAAATCGTAAATTAACAAGTACGGTTAATATAAGAGAATAAAATATTACATACGAACATGATTGATAGGTCGGGTGTATACCTACTGAATTGTATGAACTTTTAGGTTAAGATAAGAATACCTAAATTAACTATGTTAGGGTCGATGAGATATTCTGAACTAACATAGGGTTATTATATGTTTGGGGTCGATGTAAAATGCCGAACCAAACCTTAGAACTAGTATCGTGATGAAAGAGTTTCGAACCAAACTATGTGTACATAAATAGTTAGGGTCGATGTATTATTCCGAAACCAACTCTTACTTGGGGTCGATGAATCATTCCTAACCAAGAGTCCTTTATGTGTGTTATAAGGACATATTAGTGATAAATAATATTTAGTATATATCGTGTGATAAATGTATATTGTATGTATAATCTACTGACATGAGATAGTAGATAATAAGTTGGACTGATTACATTTAAGTAATAATTAAGTAGCGAGACTTAATTATAAAAAGAATAAAGACAAAAAGAGATGAATAAGTTATCTTCGTATATAACATATGAGATATGGTGATTATTAAAATATCGCATGGGAGATATGGGAACTTAGAGAGTAGATAAGTTCAGTGGAGTAGCTTAGACTAGTTAACTTGGATAGTATAGCTAGGTGGACCAAGTACCAACGTTAGGCGTGCACTATAGGAGAGGGGTGAGGTAACTCAAGAGAGTATACGAAGTCTTAACATGTAAAATTTACAACTCAGTTTACTGTGATAAATAGTTTCTAAATATTTTTAAAATGTTTTGAGTACTTACTCTTGCTATGTAAAATATTTTCAAAAACCTTTTAGGTGCCCAGTCACAGGGACACCCAGCGTGACTTCATTCCAGAGATTTCGAAGCTGCAACACAGGTGGATGTTGCAGGGCTTTGCTTAGACGATTCCCTTTTTCACATCTAGTGTAGGATCTCAGTTTTAGTACTCTAAGTTTGGGACATGTTGTCCACTCTTTACATTTGTAGTTATTTTGATTTGTCGGATTTTGAGTTAGTTTTATTTCAGCCGTGGTTTTCGACAAGACTTTATTTTATTCAGTTATTTATGATGGTTTGTTTTATTATTGCTTGATTTATATTATTTCCGCATGAGTTATTTTATCTGTATAATGAAGATAAAATTTGGCACTAGCTTAATTTCACTTAGGTGGTTAGTAATTAAATTTTTTCAACAGTGATGCTAAGAATGAACCGTTTAAGAAACTTGTTTAAATTAAATTAACGCTTTATCACCCAAGGTTTAATTAGGTGAGGTGTCACAAGATGTTCAATGAGGAAATAAAGAAACTTCCAATTTGCTATGTGTGTTACTCCAAAAGTGTTAAATAAGTGTTAATGAGCTAAAAACTATTAATAAGTTAATATGGGTAATTTAGTGATGCTTGAAAAATAACACTTGTGAAAATGGGTAAAATAAAACAGAAACATGTTTGGGCATAAATGGGTAAAATGGTAATTTTACTTAAAGTGAAACATTTTTATGAAATAAAAATATTTAAAGAGGTGTTACAAAAAATAGTCTAAATGAACATGATTTTTTAAATAAAATCAATGCTAGAGTAAAAAAGACAAGAAATGATGATTTCAAAGTGTAACACAAGTTAGGGTGAAACCTCGAGTTTTAGCTTTGGTCGGGTAGAGGAAAAGTGGAATAATATGAACATTTATAAAATATTAAAACACATTAATATAGACTCAGATGACACCGGGATATTTAATAAGGGCTCGAAGCCCTATGTGAAAGATCCAAAATTATTGTCCAGAGCATATGGTAGCATAGCCGGCATTATGGAGGCTGTTAAAGTATGCGGATGTTAGAAGATTCCGAGAAGAAGATAATGAAAATGGAACATGTCAAGAAATGAATTTTGTGGTGAATATGTGAAAAGACATCCTAACTTGAAGGAATTAATATATGTTTTGATAAAGGATAAAGTGAACAAGAAATGTGAAAATTGATTAATGTCCATAAAGTAAAAGAATGGTTAAGTGAGGGGATTAAATGGGTTGTTAAGAAACCTAAAGAGGGTTAAACTATATTTGATACATGGTGTGTTTATGAAAGGTTTTAAAAGGAAAAATAAGTATTTTCTAACATGGTATTTGTGTGTTGAAAGGGTGATTTTCAGTAAAAATACTAATGTGAATTGGTATGAATAAAGGGTTAACTTTAGGGAGAGAAATTATTTTCCCCTCGACAAGGTGTATTTATTTTGAGTATTTAACTGGGTGTGTTAAATCAATGAATAAATGCCAAATGAAGTAAAAAGGGAGTTCTTTCATAAAGATAAGGTGAATTAATCGGGATAGGTAACATTTTTGAAATAAAAACGATTGCATGCATTAAAGTATATATATGAACATGTATATGTATAGACATAAGGTCGTTGAATTTGCACGTAGATATAATGTGTTAGATTTTCCTTTCTAATATTCGATTGAATATTACGTTGTTGTAATTTTCCATTAGGAATTTGGCTTATTCCCTTATCTTTGTTATGGCAGGTTGGGTGTAGTTTCGTATTTTGAGAGCGTTGTACAGGTAAGTATTCATGTATTTTACGTTAGTAGCTCGGTATGCTTGGATTTGAGGGACGATTCCTATGGTTCCCTCACCTTGATTGATTTTAAATGGAAATAACAAGTGAAATGTTAATTAAATAAAACTAGAGTAGCCACATTATATAGCTTGTTTCGCTGCACATCACACCTAATGCTCGGGCTAGTCCGGGCTGATCATGAGTAACCCATACATTTAGGATGGGGTGTAACACCGATTATGTGGGGATAATTTGATTCAATCTAAGATAGATTCGCACCGATAACAATCAAAGGAACAATCATGAAAATTATCTTATCCTCATAATTCTCGGAATTTAGAATCTATGCACCAATTGCAAATGATGTGATATTACCTAAGTCTAATCAAGATAGACCTTAGATTTAAATATGACACCCCTTCTATTGTAATCCTAGGTGATTATTCCATTATTAAATTAAAGAAAAATCATTAATGGTTTCATTCTTAGTATCATTGTCGAAAATCAATTTATTATACTAATACCCTAATGGCCCGGTGTCAAAATTTTAAACTTTTTATTAACATGCAATAAATTAAACTGATAAATCATATTCACCATTCCAGTAAACATAGTAATAATGATAAAACCACGAGATAAATAAATGTGCCTAGAATAAACAATCTAGACTGAAATACAAATACTATAATCCATAATATAAATCCCAAATCCAATACTGAAAATAAAATAAAAGTATAATGTCTCTAAAAGAACCACTAGCTAGAGATAGGCGACATGCCCGACTAATAAAACTGAATAATATAAAATAATTGATAAATGTGGAGGCGTTTACTACTAAGGTTTTGCAACGTCCATAGCAACTGCAACATGCCAAATATGAAGGAAATCCTAAGTCTGACATCTCTGTTGCTCGGCACCTAAAAGGTGTTTACAAACATAGATTCGAAACTGGTCAGAGCCCGAGTAAAACAGTTTGAAAATATTTTTAAGTATTTAAAATTCAATAAGAGAAGATATTATATACATGTTAGCTTCATGTGACCTCACTTGATATCCTCACCTCTCAATAATGGTGCACGCCTAACGTATACTTTCAAACCAACCTAGTTATGCTACCCCGCCTAACTAGTCTTAATTAAGTCTCGTCTCGTATAATAATTCATAGTGCCCACCCGTATTTCCCATACAATACAGTACAAAATTTCCAAGTCCTTTTATCAATTAAAAGTTACCAATTAATTATTAAGTTTCCACATACTTAGATTACTTTAGATATCACTCTTCATTTTATCTACTAGTACACACGTATTAGGACAAAATCACACGTATATATACATAAACACCACAATTGTAATATATACAAATACAGCATCCCTAGGTGAAGACTTGTGATGCATGCATACTCTGCTATCAAGTCTTGGTACATCACGTACTAAATAAAGGACATCGGGTTCGGAATCACTCTCGAACCATACATTCAATATTCACATGATATTGAGGCAAACATAGTTCTAAGCCTTAGGCTACGGACACACCTAAAACACCCAAAAGACTGGTCACACTCTCATTCACACAAGTGGTGCTCAGTCCCTAAGTTCTATGTTCTGAGGTACAAGTAAAAATCCCCCCCCCCCCCCAGTGGGCTCATCAGGATAAGACTGTGCACGATGTGGAACCTCCCATTATAGTAAGTAGCCTAGGTATGTTCAGACATAATAATTCTCATAATAGGCATTCACACAACCTATATATATATGTACTGATGTACACACATCATCGCATGCTATAATATATGCCATGTACGTAGTACAGGTAACTTTCGAATATTCTACATGTTAATAAACTTCGATTATACTTCTCGTCGTACATGCTCGAGTTTTTACCACTACTCAAAGTATGACCATTATTCTTTAAAGTATTTCATTAGGTAATTTACTCATATCCTACTTGTCTACGACATAGGTCCACTCACCTTTACCATAACTCATTCCCGTTTCCCCAATTATAATATATTACAATACGCATCAATTAACCTTATTCTTAATTCATTCCAGTTATAACTAAGTCCGAATCCTATGATTAGCCTACTAGTAACCCAAAATTTCCCTAACAATATTTTAATGGTATCCCAAAATCTCCCTCGTTCACCGATTACAAGTTCAAGGCTAAAATAGGGAAATTATCAAAATCAAAGATCCAAGTCGATTCGGCCTTGGACGGAATCGATTCGCCCTGCTGAATCAATTCGGCCAAGGTGACGAATTGATTCGCTGTAATTGGTATCGTATTTTTCCCTCTACTGTTATGGGTTTCACCATTTTTAACACTCCAAACCTTCAAGATTCAAAATACGACCAAGGAGCCGAATCGATTCGCTATAATAGGTATCGTCTTTTTCCCTCTACTGTTATGGGTTTCACCATTTTTAACACTCCAAACCTTCATCATTCAATACCAAATGACGCGACTAAGAATGTGTCTCATAAGTGCATACTCTCTAGGCTCAAGTGCAAGCCTGTCACGTTAGTAATAAACCCGGTAAGTCGGGTATCGATCCTCAGGTAAATAGGACAATGGAATTGTAACGACGTTGGACAGATGAATGAATCCTAACTCTGACTCTAGAGAAAAAGGGAAATATGATTGTTTTTCGAGGTTAACTATAACGAAATGCAATTTTTGAAAATATTTATTTAATGCACTAAAATATGAATGGGATTCAACTATTATAAGTTACCGAAAATACTAACGATGAATGATTTAAAAATTCGAACTATGTGATGAAAAAAACAGGACAGGACTACAATCCCCCAACCCTAGTGTATTAATGATATAAAACTAATCGTAAATTTAAATGATTAATTAGACCCAAAATTTAGTACTCCCAAGCATTACGTATATGAGGTTCAAGCCCGCACCATACTTAATCAGAGAACGAGTAAATCGGTATTGCAATAGTTACACTCGAATTGTATTCTAAAGCATCCCGATTACCCTGAAGCAAATGAGATCCAAAGAACTACAATTATCGCGTTCCTACGCAGTACGGTCGTAATAAATCATTAAATTTAGAGCACTAATTTTATACACATACAACTACCACATCGAGTTGGGTTCATGCATCCCGGCCCTTAAAAGTCTAGCCTACCATGATGAAAGTAATGAAAACGATGTTGGAATTGCAGGAAGTCATGATTAAACTTAGGAAAAATTGAAGAAGGATGTAAATGGGAAATTAGACAGAGGAAATTAATCACTAATCTTACCAAATCACTGAAATCATCAACTAAAAGTACTTGTAATCACAGAAATCTGAACAATCTTCAATCTTGGAAATAAAATTATAATCTATCTTCAAACTAGGGTTATACTGAAAAGAATGGAAAATTATATAGATTCTCCATCTTTTAGAATGATAATAAATTGGGTTTAAATACCCTAAAAAACTCCAAGAGTTTTAGCTGAACTAGGACTCTCCATTAGAGGAGGAGTACAAAATAAAAATTCGACAGTCGGACCGGTCCGGTCCTCCTTCGGTTCGGTCTGGCTGGAATTCGGATCGGTTCATTTATTTTTTGGCCGAATCGATCCGGTATGGATCGGTTCACTTATTTTCCTTCATCTTGGATCTGTCTTCAGTCCGGGGTTCTCTGGAAATTGGCATTTCGGATCGGTCCGATCCGGATTGGTCCGAATTTCCTTTGACTTTTTCTTCAAGCTTTGACTGCTCATAACTTTCACACTGGTACTCCGATTAAGGTGTTGTTTCTTTCTATGTGCTCGTGAACTTGATATCTTCAACTTTTCTTAGATGCCTCATCCGAAATTTTGGGTAAAAATTATGATTTTGCCCATTTGACTTTCCTTCTTTTCTTTTCTCAATTCTTCCAGTTTCTTTCTTTCTTTATTGACATCAAATACCTGCAAACTTAGTACGAAATACCAGAAACTCGATGTACTCGTTAGAATAAGTCAGTAGCAAGATTATGAGATAAAATCAAATCGATTACATTGTTCGAGGTGCTAAGGGTAACTAAATTAAAGGGATAAATTTGGAAGAATTTATGCCTAACCAAACCCTCCTAACTTAGAACTTTGCGCGTCCGGAGCAATGTAAAAGAATCCTAGCAAGGCTCAACTCTTAAAAATCATTTTATTGGGATAGAATACCTTTTCCGCGGGCAAGCGATTTCTTTTAGGATATGCAACAAGCCGTTAAACCCCTAGGTCACCCTAGTAGGACGAGTGTTGTCTCGTGAGGGTTTGCAGTGAATATACCCACAAAATTCAACTCAAAGAAAATTCAAAATACGCAAAAACATTATAATTCAAACTATCCCAAAAAATAGTCATCATCAAGTCATGCTCAAGAGTCTCAAATCATAGTTCGTGTGTGCAAAGCCGGAAATTAAACGACAAATTTCCATCGATTAACCATTACATTACTTATTCAAAAATTCGTTTTGATTTCAAATTCTCATGGAATGCTCTCACAAAAGAAGCGGATTATGTCTATTCTCTCGATATGCGTGACATAAAGAGTAAATATTTTGGAACCAAGTTCACGCACACAAGAAGAAAGATGAAAATTTTATTGTGATAGGATCTCATCAACAGAATACGATTTTAAAAATGGGAACATTACCTCTTATTCACGCATTCAATCTCTTTTATTATCTTTTGGTGTCTTAGCTCTCCACGCGATAACCAATTTTGCAACTTGGACTCCGTTAGGATTTTTTCGGGTTTTAAGGTGTATTGGGTAAAATGAAAATGATAGGGAATTTCGAAATTGGAAAATTTTTCTTATGATGTCCGTTAGTGCTTTCTCCGAGCTTTTGCTCATTTTCTCTTCTTTTTTTCTCTATTTTTGTTTCTATTTTTCACTTCTTTCTTTTCTTGCTATTTTTGTTGAGCATATCTATTTTTATTCTTGCCCCTTTGTATGTACTTTTCGGACTTTATTCGATAAATATTCCATTTTCACAATTCCGAGCTTTTTGGGTTTTTCGAGTTTTCAAAAGAAAGGAAAAATTATTTGGCCCAATTTGGGTTACAAAAGGGATAATTTTTCACAACTTTTTATGGCCAATATTTTTGGGTAACAAACGAGGGCCTACTTCATTATCCAAAATACTAATTGCATTACCATGTGCGTTTTGAGATGAATTAAGTTTAGAGATTTGTAGCTCGCTTTGTACAACAATATCACACACATTTATCTAAACCGATCAAAATGAAAGGATTGAGATCCTTGACGACTTTTTTAGACGCTGAAAAGGACTTTGAGTTAACAATCAACTCGGATTGATTTATAATTTTCACAAAAATGAAAGGCTCAAATCTCACCGGGGTTGTTAATCCCCACACTTATTCGTTAAGTTGTCAATTTTCGTACAATTTCCATCTTTGGTCAATTTCGGCTTTGTGTATTGTGTTTTTTTTACAATTTGAGACTTTAACTGACTTTAAATGATATTTTTGTAAAATTTGAATTCTACCATTTTTATTTATTTTGAAAAAAATATTTTTGATTTTTCAAAATTTTATGATTTTTTTGAGATTTTTGGGCTTTTTGAAAATTTGTGAAGTTTTAGAAATACGCACTTGTGACCCCCCCTAACTTAGACTTTTGCATTGTCCTCAAGCAAAAAGGACTAAAATCTAAACAAGGAAAAATAAGAAGTGCGATAAATAAAACAAACAAATGGAGAAAATGCAGATTTTTATAGAACATGACTGTGGTACAAAAACAGGAAAGAGCATACAGCATGTGATCAAAGGAAACAACTAAAAACTATCACAAACACACAAAGCTTCACTGGGGCGGTGGGTGAGAAGAGCTGGGCGCGTCAGGGCAATAAGGGTCATAAAAGTAGGATGGCAATGTCTAGTTGGGATCCCCTTGGCGTCAGTACAAGTCCGCTTGGAAATGAAACATCATGCTTGTATCGTGGCGGTAGTCAGTCATAAAGTTGCCGAATCGCGTCTCCAGGGCCAACATACGATTGGTGAGGTCATTACCCGCCCATTCGAAATCAGGGTCGTCTTCTTTGTCAGCTGACTCTTCATCTACTCCCATTTCTCCCATCTCCACATCATCACCGGCCTCTTCTTCTTCATCTTCCCCACTCGACGAAGCATTGTCCTCGTCATCACTTCCACACCTCGCCCGAAGGATGGCTAGCTAGTTGGCACTCCGAGTGCGGGTTTTCTGTCCAAAAGGATTGGGGAGGCGAGTACAGTCTAGTGGATCCTCAATACTAGCATCGTTGAGAATGGATGTAATCAGGCGTGCATAAGGAACTGGTGCTGCAACTTTCTCATCCATGGCTGCAATGAGAATGTCAGCATATAGGGTGCGAGCCAGGTTAATTGGAGTGTGGGAATCGAAGAGGTGGTATGTCAATGTGTCTAGACGGGGACACATCGTGGAATCGTTGGACGTTTGCAAATTGTTAGCACACACAATTTGGAATGTGAGGCATGCTTTCTTATTAAGTTGACCAACCGCGACAGTATCCCCCCTCCATGAAACGTCGGGGGCAATTTGCTCCATAATCAGTTCCTTGGCTACCGGGGTGACATTCCTTGGGTATGTGTAGTCTTGAACATCGGGAACGTCGTATTCGACCAACTTGGCAGTGAGAAGGGCCAAAGAAAAGGGAATGATGTTACCGTCGACATAGGCTTGAGACTCGAATTGGCCCATTCAAATAAGGGAGCCATAGAAGGAGCGGACCTCGACGGCCCAAACTGCCTCGTAGGGTTCATTAAGGAAACGACACCAACCCCTAGGCATGAAGAGAGCGGTGATGTAATTGGGAAGCCCTGCCCATTAGACTGCGCACTCCATGTGGAGTTTGTAATCCGGACCAAAGAAATGATTGCACCACCGCTCCTCTTGGCGGGAACGAAATTCACCATGGATGGAGGGTAGAATTTCAGTTGATTCGTATTTGATGGGAGAGGATCTTTGGGCCATTGGGAAAAGGAGAGGTTGCTGGAAGAAAAAATAAGTAGAGAGAAGAGAGAAGGGATGTGGTTGGAGGTGTGGAGGAAAATGGGGGAATTGGGTGTGTATTTATAGGTGAGGGGTGGGTAAGGTTTTGTAATTGGAGGGAAAGGGTTTGGAGGGAAAGAGGGGATGTATTTGGAAGGGAAATTGAAGGGTTGGGTATGGTGGGACGAATTGGGAGGGAAGGGAAGGGATTGGGGAGAAGGGGGTGCACCTAGGGAAAGGGAAAGACTGTAGAAACCGGACCGATCCAGCTATATAGGATCGAACCGGTCTGGTCCTTTTAATTTTCCAGCTTTTAAGTTACCGGATCGATCCGTCTCTAAAAGAAACGAATCGATCAGGTCTGGACCGGTCCGGCCCAAAAATAAAAGAACCGATCCGATTCTTGTATTGAGTTGGATTTCTCCCCCTAACTTAATTTCGAGCGCTCTTCTCTGAAAGTTTTCGACTCTCCGCACTGCTTCCTATCAATTTTTGGTTCAACACCCTCTCGATTCCTATGATCAATGCAATTTGACTCAATTTCCCAAAACCTTTGAATGCTCTCACCTTATTGTACCCTAATCCTATGGACTCTCACTACTCACATGACTCCCGTCTACTATACACAAGAATTCACCCCATACGCGTCGGGGGTGTGATGACCTTACTATAGCAGCTCACTCTGCCCTGTAAACGGGGTCCGACAACCAAACGGTGTCGACTTATTCCACACACGCCTCAAGATATGGCTTTAGGAGTTGTCCATTTACTTTGAATGTATTTCCCCCTTTTAAATAATCTAACTCGATAGCTCCGTGAGGGAAAACATTCTTCACAACGAACGGGCCAGACCATCGTGACTGTAACTTTCCCGAAAAGATATGAAGCCGAGAGTTATAGAGAAGCACTTTTTATCCGGGAAGAAACTCTTTGTGGCGAATGATGTTATCGTGAGCGAGTTTCATCCTTTCTTTGGAATTTTTTGCGTTCTCGTACGCATCATTGCATATCTCTTCTAACTCGTTTAATTGAAGCTTGCGAGACTCACTGGCCTTATCCATGGCAAAGTTCAACTCCTTAATCGCCCAATACTCCTTGTGCTCTAATTCCACGGTAAGATGGCAAGGTTTTCCATACACAAAGCGAAAAGGGGACATACCGAGCGGATTTTTGAATGCGAAACGATAGGCCCATAGTGAATCGTTCAATCTAAGTGACCAATCTTTCCGGGTAGGATTGACGGTATTTTCAAGAATGTTCTTGATTTCCCGATTTGCTAGTTCGGCCTGCCCATTCGTTTTTGGTTGATAAGTCATTCCAACCTTATGAACGACACCATACTTCCTCATGAGCTTCGCGAATGGCCTATTGAAAAAGTGTGTGCCATTATCACTAATTATCTCTTTCGGAGCACCGAAGCGGGAAAGTATGTGTTCCTACAGGAACTTAATCACCACTTTGTTGTCATTGGTCTTGGTAGCTATAGCTTCCACCCATTTAGAAACGTAGTCTACCGCGACAAGGATGTATAGGAAACTAAAGGACGGGGGAAAGGGCCCATGAAGTCAATACCCCAACAGTCGAAGATCTCAATAATGAGTATGGGGGTAAGAGGCATCATGTCTCATCGGGTAATAGCTCCCATCCTTTGGCACCTATTTCAAGATTTACAAGCATTGTTCACATCCCCGAAATATTGTGGGCCAATAGAGGTCACATTGCATAATTTTAGCGTCCATCTTTTTTGTCAAAAAGTGGCCTCCACAAGCTTTCGAATGACAAAATTGGATGACTTTCGGGATCTCGTCATTCGGCACACAACGTCGGATGATTTGATTGGTGAAATATTTAAACAGAAAAGGATCATCATAGAAAAACATGTGAGACCAAGTAATAAACCTCTTCTTATCTTGCGGTGTCCAATCGGGAGGGACGGCTCCCGTGACAAGATAGCTCACGATATCCGAAAACCAGGGAAAAGAAGAGGTAGCAAAGAGTTTCTCATCCGAAAAGTATTCATCTATGGGTGTTGAATCACTAGGTACGTCGGACGAAATATGTGATAAGTGGTCGACAACGTTGTTTTCTACTCCTTTCTTATCTTTAATGGAGAGATTAAACTCTTGTAGGAGTAGGATCCACCTTATGAGGCACGACTTTGCGTCTTTCTTTGCGAGTAGGTATTTTAATGTCGCGTAGTCGGTGAAGTAAGTGATAGAAGAACCGATAAGGTAGGACCAAACTTTGTCAAGAGCAAAGACTACCGCTAGAAACTCCTTCTCGGTATTGGAATAATTGAGTTGTGGTCCGATAAGAGTCCGACTAGCATAGTAGATGACATGAGCCTGTTTGTCTTTTCTTTGGCCCAAATTAGCCCCTATCGCGTAATCGCTAGCATAACACATAAGTTCAAATGGTAAAGGCCAATCCGAAACTTTCATGATGGGAGCGGACACAAGCATGGTTTTTAGTTTTTCAAAAGCTCTTTGGCATGCTTCCGTCCACTGAAATGGGGTGTCCTTCATAAGCAGGTTGCCTAAGGGACTAGAGATGGCGCTAAAGTCCTTAATGAACCTTCGATAAAACCCCGCGTGGCCCAAGAAGGAGCGCACATCTGTGAGCGATTTTGGTGGGGGTAGATCGGCTATGACATCTTTCTTATCTCTATCAACTTCTATCCCCGTGGATGAAACTATGTGGCCAAGAACTATTCCCTCGGTGACCATAAAATGGTATTTCTCCCAATTTAGCATGAAGTTCTTTTCCACACACCGGGAAGTACCTTTTCTAATTTTTTAAGAAAAAGATCGAAAGAGGTGCCAAAAATGCTGAAATCGTCCATGAACACTTCAAGTCCTCTCTCGACCATGTCGCTAAATAAGCTCAACATGCACCTTTGAAAGGTCGCGGGTGCATTACACAAGCCGAATGGCATACGTTTATAGGCAAACATACCAAAAGGTCAAGTGAAGGTTGTTTTCTCCTGGTCAAGTAAATCTACCTCAATTTGGTTATATTCATAGTAACCATCAAGGAAACAATAGTAAGGGTGGTTCTCTACCCTTTTAAGCATTTAATTAATAAATGGCAAGGGGAAATGGTCTTTCCTAGTTCCCACATTGATTTTTCGGTATTCAATGCAAACGCGCCATCCGGTGGTGGTACGTTGGGGAACTAACTCTCCCTTAGCATTCTCAATCACTGTCATGCCCAACTTCTTCGGGACAACTTGAATAGGGCTAACCCACTTGCTATCCGAGATTGGGTAGATGATCCCGGCATCCAATAGCTTAATGATTTCGATCCTCACCACTTCTTTCATATTAAGGTTTAGCCTTCTTTGCATTCCTCTCGAGGGTTTGACGTCCTCTTTGAGATGGATCTTGGGGTGCAAATCAAAGGACTTATCCCTTTCAAATCAGCAATGTACCAACCAAAAGCATCTTGGTGATTCCTCAGAATCTTTAGCAATTTACCCTCTTCCTCTTCGTCTAGGTTAGAGGAGACAACAACAGAAATGTCTCATCATCTCCTAGGTATGCATATTTAATATGGGAGGGGATTTTCTTCAATTTGAGGGTTGGAAATTTTTCGTTGGAGGGAACCATGCGTATATCCCTCGGCGGTAACTCCTCGAACCCAGAAACCCAGTTCACATCTCTCGCGTACTCGTCCGATGCTCTCTCATTAAATAACTCTCTCAACTCCTCAACCTCCCTCTCGAATGCGGTGTACGTCCCCTAACGCTCGTGGTTCGACACTAAACAGGACCCTAAAGCATATCCACAATAATTTTCCTCAAAATACTCTTCTACGATCTCATCTATTAGGCTCATCGCGTGAAGATCATCTTCTTCCCCCGTCTGTTGGGCGATATGGAAGATGTTAGTCTCTAAAGTCATGTTCCCAAAAGTGAGTCGCATTTGCCCATTTTGAGTATTGATGATGGCATTAGCTGTAGCTAAGAATGGGCGCCCAAGAATAATGGGAACATGGTTGCTCGAGGTGAAGGAGGGGTCCGTGTCCCAAATGACAAAGTCTACCGGGAAGTAGAAAGTGTTAACTTGGACGATCACGTCCTCAACTATGCCTCGTGGGATCTTCACGGTTCGATCCGCTAACTAGAGAGTGACCTTTGTGGGCTTGAGGTCGCCCAAATCAAGTTGCCTATAGATGGCGTAAGGGAGGATATTGACACTTGCTCCCAAATCAAGTAAGGCTTTCTCAATTTTATTTTCTCCAATGATGCAGGAAATGGTGGGTGCAACGGGATCTTTGAACTTGGGCGGGAGATCATTGAGTAGGATGGAGCTCATGTTCTGTGCTAGAAGGGCATTTTTCTTTACCTTCATCCTCCTTTTTACCATCAACAAGTCTTTGATGACTTTTGCATAAGCTGGAATTTTCTTAATAGCATCGAGGAAAGGTAAATTTAGCTTCACTTGCTTTAGTACGTCTAGCACGTCATCATGGGGGTTTCCTTTGTGGGAAGGAGCCAACCTTTGAGGAAACGGTGCAGCGGTGGGTGATTTCACTACTACCTCGGGCTCACTAGTGTCCTCTTTATCACTCTCCTTTAAGGGGACATCTTCTGCCTCTTTCGTGTCGGGTGAAATCTCCTTGTCTTTGGTTACATCGTGTGGGGAAGGTGATAAATCAACGACTCTCCCACTATGAAGAGTGGTCACAGCTTGACATTGCTACTGATGTTCTATCGAAGTGGAGCTAACACTAGTTTGACCTTGGGGCGGTCTTTGGCCCTGGGCAGGAAACTTAACTTTATCTTGGATACTCAACCATGATTACAACTGTGAAATGTCCGCATTCATGCCATTGATCATGCGCTCATCCCTAGCATTAGTTGCAATCTGGGTATTGATAAAGTGGTTGATCGTATACTCGAGATTTCTCCGCGGTGGAGTGATATATGCTCCTTGAGGTGGTGGTGCTTTCACATGTCCTTGCATGTGTGGAGCTTGTTGAAAATGCGGTGGTGGAGGAGGGGAAACATGTGAATTAGGATTCATAGCAGCATGTTGTTGCCCATAGCTAAAACTAGGGTGGTTTTTCCATGAAGGATTGTAAGAATTCCCGTACGGTGCATCGAAATTACCCTTAAATCCTCCTATGCCACTGACTTGCTCTTGAAGCATCACTTTGTAGGCGGTTATAGTCGGGCATTCCTCAGTTGAATGACCCGGCTCAAAAATCGCACACACCTTCTCGACGGGGTTTGGGATTGATCCAGTTGGTCCTCTTCCATATACCTCACGTAGGTCTCGCAGCCCTTTCTCAAGCATATCGAGTCGACTGTCTGCCATAGAATTCTTTTCTACATGAAATAGGTCGGACGTCAATGGAGTGGTGGTCACTTGATGATTTTGATTTTGAGCATTAGAGTCAGATATATCCCAGGATTGGGTAGTCTCGGCGACATACCTCAGGTGAAGCTAAGCATCGTGGGCGTCTAAGTCGACAAACGGACCACTACCCATGGTTTCAACAAGTTGCTTGGAATTAATGTTCACCCCATTATGGATAAAAGAAATAATTAGCGTTTTATCAAAACCATGATGGGGACACAAAGCAATTAACTCATTGAAATGCTCGTAGCATCGATCGAATGACTCATTTTTTAATTGTAGAAAAGTTTGAATTTGAGCCTTGATGGAATTCGTTCGATGTGGAGGAAAGAACTTCTTGAGAAATTTGGATTGTAATTCATTCCATGATGAAATCAAATTTGGAGGTAAAGACCATAGCCATGTCTTAGCCTTATGCTTTAGCGAGAATGGGATGAGTTTAAGGCGGAGCACATCTTTTTTGCAAGTCTGATCACTGAGAGTCTCACACGCCTCCTCAAATTCCATGAGGTGGGCATATGGCTTTTCTGAATCCATTCCATGGTAAGTGTGAAGTATTTGGATCATCCCATTCCTAAAGTAAAATTGCCCAGCATTGTACGAGAGTAAAATTCATCCCGAAGTGACAGTACGCTCGGGATATAAGACATCTCTCAAAGGGCGATACAGGGCCTCTCCCTCATCGGCGACTGCACTAACGTGTTGTGACATATTTCTCTCACTTAAAGACTCTGTGTCCTCACTTGGTATACTCAGAGCGCACTCTGAAGTGTGTCCTAAAAGGGGAAACGGAGTGTTATTTGAGATTGAGTGTGACAGTGTGGGAGGTGGAACCCGGAATTGTGGAGCGTTAGGAGTGTGAGGGCCATCAGGATCGTACTCAACTATTGGATTTTCGTGAATGTGGATTGGAGTACTATGGGGAGTTGGAGTGAGTTCAGAATTTTTCATTAACGGGCTTATGAGAGATGATGATGAATATTTTTGGGCTTTTTCAAATTTTTATATGTTTTTGGATTTTTTTGAAATTTTTGGTCAAAGTTTTAGATTGACTCGATCTAATCCTAAGTCTACCTAAATCCCCGATAACGGCGCCAAAAACTTGACGCGACTAAGAATGTGTCTTAGAAGTGCGTACTCTCTAGGCTCAAGTGCAAGCCTGTCGCGTTAGTAATAAACCCGGTAAGTCGGGTATCGATCCTCGGTAAAATAGGACAATAGAATTGTAACGACGTTGGACAGATGAATGAATCCTAACTCTGACTCTAGAGAAAAAGGGAAAGATGATTGTTTTTGGATATTGACTACAACGAAATGCAATTTTTGAAAATATTTATTTAATGCACAAAAATATGAATGGGATGAAACTATTCTAATTTATCGAAAATACTAACGATGAATGATTTAAAAATTCGAACTATGTGATGAGAAAAACAGGACAGGACTACAATCCCCTAACCCTAGTTTATTAATGATATAAAACTAATCGTAAATTTAAATGATTAATTAGACCCAGAATTTATTACTCCCAAGCATTACGTACATGAGGTTCAAGCCCGCACCAAACTTAATCAGAGGACGAGTAAATCGGTATTGTAATATTTACACTCGAATTGTATTCTAAAGCATCCCGGTTACCCTGAAGCAAACGAGATCCAACGATATACAATTGTCGTGTTCCTACTCAATACGGTCGTAATAAATCATTAAATTTAGTGGACTAATTTTATACACATACAACTACCACATCGGGTTGGGTTCATGCATCCCGACCCTTAAAAGTCTAGCCTACCATGATGAAAGTAATGAAAACGATTTTGGAATTGCAGGAAGTCATTATTAAACTAAGGAAAAATTGAAGAAGGATGTAAACGGGAAATTAGATAGAGGAAACTAACCACTAATCTTACCAAAGCACTGAAATCATCAACTAAAAGTACTTGTAATCACAGAAATCTGAACAATCTTCAATCTTGGAATTAAAATTATAATCTATCTTCAAACTAGGGTTTTACTGAAAAGAATTATAAATTAGATAGATTCTCCATCTTTTAGAATGATAATAAATTGGGTTTAAATACCCTATAAAACTCCAAGAGTTTTAGCTGAACTAGGACTCTCCATTAGAGGAGGAGTACAAAATAAAAATTCGACAGTCGGACCGGTCCGGTCCTCCTTCGGTTCGGTCTGGCTGGAATCCGGATCGGTTTGTTTATTTGTTGGCCGGATAAATCCGGTACGGATCGGTTCGTTTATTTTCCTTCAGCTTCGATCCGTCTTCGGTCCGGGGTTCTCTGGAAATTGGCATTTCGGATCGGTCCGATCCGGATCGATCTGAAATTTCCTTTGACTTTTTCTTCAAGCTTTGACTGCTCATAACTTTCACACCGGAACTCCGATTAAGGTGTCTTTTCTTCTATGTGCTCGTGAACTTGATATCTTCAACTTTTCTTTAGATGCCTCATTCGAATTTCATGTAAAAATTGCGATTTTGCCCATTTTACTTTCCTTCTTTTCTTTTCTCGATTCTTCCGGTTTCTGTCTTTCTTTATTAACATCAAATACCTGCAAACTTAGTACGAAATATCAGAAACTCGGTGTACTCATTAGAATAAGTCAGTAGCAAGATTATGAGATAAAATCAAATCGATTACGTTGTTCGGGGTGCTAAAGGTAACTAAATTAAAGGGATAAATTTGGAAGAATTTATGCCTAATCACCAAACTCCCAACTAAGTGTACAAGACATTATACTAACACATATAAATGATTTCAAACATAATTGAATCATTAAATCATTAAGGAACATCTTTAAATGGGATTAACTCCACATTAAATCCCCAAGACTCTAGATTAACATTATTGTTCAAGAACATCAACAGGAACCTAGATTTCTTCATATGTTAATATCATTAATTCATCAAATTCGTTCTATGTGCATAAAGGTATTAAACCTAAAATGATTCCTACCCAAGAAAATGAATTAAATCTTCCAAATTACACCAATATTCATATATTCATGAGATTAATCATCCTACACTAACATAGATGGTATATGTTCTCAAAATAAAAGGTTAGAATTTATGCATAGTGATGGTGGGATTCCTTTTCCTCTACTCTCGATCTACATAATAGTGGTGATGGTGGTGCAAGAATAGTAGGGGTTAGCCTTAAAGATTACTATCATCCTCCTCTAATGGCCTCTGTGTAATTTGTAACTTCTAACCCTAATAGCATCAACCTACCAGATGATATACACTTAGAATTTTCAAAGGTGTCTTTTCCCCAAAAATCTCCAGGGTGTCGGTTTGGCCTAAAAAGGCCCAGGGATCCAATCCAAACCCCCGAGTACACTTTCCGGACTATTTAGACCCTTACGAAAATATTGACGCACTCGAAATGACCATTTGGATGAGCCATAATTAAATTTTATTTTAATTCATAATTTAAATCTTGACACAACTAACACGCACGTCCCAACTAAATTACCATAGCTGCCGTATTTCTCACTCACGATAATCATAATACGTTCTTATTCATTTATTACTCATTCACTAAATGATATATAATATAAATAAATATTAACCCTTGTCTCGATAATTAATTTTTATTTTAACCCGGATTAATTTCCCATTTTTTATTTAATTAATCCCAATATAAAAATCATTAAAAATATGAGGTGTTACATACTTCCCCTCTAATATCGGAATTACGTCACGAAATTCGAAAAAAAAAATATTTGGTATGAATAACTCTAGATATTTGTCGTGCATCTCATCCTTGCGCTCCCAAGTAGACTCGTCAGCATTATGATACCCCCACTGAACACGTACTAGTGGAACTACCTTCGACCTCAATCACCTCTCACTATGGTCTATGATAGCAACTGGCATCTCCTCATATGAAATAACGAGCCGCAAATCAATATCCTTCAATGAAATGTGAGTGTGGGCTAACTCGTCTTGGAGATATCGCCTTAGTGAAAAAATGTGGAATACATCATGAATCCGATGCAAGTGCTCCAGCAACTACAGTCTATATGAAACTAGCTGCTCAATAATAGGGAATGGCCCCACATACCTTGGTTCCAACTTCCCTTTCTTTCTGAACCTCATTACCCCCTTTATAGGAGATACACGTAGTAACACCTGGTCCCCCACATTAAACTCCAGGAAGAATCGCTTAGCATCATCATAACTCTTTTGTTTATCCTGAGCTACCCGTATACGGCTTCGAATCAACTCAATTTTAGCCGAAGTATCCATAATTAACTCTGGTCCGAGAAGTTTGTTGTCCCACACCTCCAACAGACAAGCGGGTGAATGACAAGGTCTACCATACAATGCCCCAAATGGTGTCATGTCAATCATAAACTGATAGGAGTTATTATATGCAAACTCCACTAGTGGAAGAAACTGCTCCCAACCTCCCCTGAAATAAAAAATACACATTCGTAGCATATCTTCCAACATCTGATTCATTCCCTCTGTCTGACCATTCGTTTGTAGGTGATAGGTCATACTCAATCGTAACTCGATACCTATGGCCTCCTGAAAACTCTCCTAAAAATGAGACACTAAGATCTTGTCCCTATCGGACACAATATTAAGTGGTACCCCATGAAATCTCACTATCTCAACTATGAAAATTTGGGCATACTGTCCCATAGTATAACCCATCCGGACTGATAGAAAGTGGGCTACCTTAGACGACCTATCCACTATCACCCAATTTGAATCGTGACCCCTCTATGATGTAGGCAACCCGGTGATAAAATCCATGGAAATGCTCTCCCATTTCCTCGTCAGAATCTCTAACGGATGTACGGCTAATTTATAATGGTCCACCTTAACCAGATGACAAGTGGTACACCTCGAGATAAACTCAATAATGTCTCTCTTCATCCCGCTCCACTGATATTGTCGTTTCATATCTTAGTACATCTTATCCCCTCGAGGATGTACTATAAATCGTGTCCCGTGTGACTTTGCCATCACCATGTGTCGCAAGTCCTCCCCATTCAGGATAATTGATCTCCCATTGAAGCGTAAGCCTCCATCTGAACTCACTGCGTAAGACTCTACTCCCTAGGTTAAAAGCTATAGAATCCAGTCCTGATAAAATGAATCCGCTACCTGGGCTTGTATAACCCTAGTAACAATATGAGGTGTAATGGTCATAACTGACATGAATGACCTGGCGACCGAATCCTGGTGTCCTATCTCCTTCCATTTCACCTTCCAACCTTCCCACACTGGACTGCGACTCAACGCATTTGCCACCAAGTTGTCCTTCACTGGGTGATACTGGATGTCAAACTGATAGTCTTTCACTCTGAGTGAATAAGAAATGTAGTAACTTATTATCTGTGAATAGGTGAAATCTCTCCCCCAACAGGTAATGTCTCCAAATTCACAGTGCAAACACGAATTCCGCTAGCTCCAAGTCGTGGGTGGGGTAATTCCTCTCATGAGGCTTAATCTTACGGGAATCATAAGTTATAGATTGGTCCTCCTACTGTAGCACACCCCTAAGTCCCTGTACGGATGCGTCAGTAAAAATAAGATACTCCACTCCTGCCTAGGGAAGTACGAGTATGGGAGATGAAGTCAACTTGTCCTTCATCTCATCGAAAGCCAATTGATAAGTGTCATCCCAAATAAACGTTACCCCTTTGCGAGTCAAATTAAATAACGGACCCACAAACTTTAAAAATCCCAAAAAAACGTCGATAGTACCCGAGTAACCCCAGGAAACTACGCACCTCCGTCGGTGTCATGGGTTTCCCCCACTCCCTCACCACTAACATTATACTAGGATCCACCAATATCCCCATGTCAGATATAATATGCCCCAAGAACAATACCTCACGTAGACAGATCTCCCATTTCTCAAACTTAGCGTACAACTAATGCTCATATAAATTCTGTAAAACTCTAAGTAGATGCTCTTCGTGCTCCTCCTTCATTTGAGAATAAATCAGGATGTCATTAATGAATACAATGACAAATTGATATAATAACTCTCTGAACACCATAATCATCAAGTCCATAAACACGGCTAGTGCATTGGTAAGCCCAAATGGCATAACTAGAAACTCATAAGATCCATATCTCATCAAAAAGGCCATCTTAGATACATATTTCTCCCGCATGCGCAGATCACAAATATATCTTAGAGAAGTTGGCGACTCCACTAAGCTAGTCGAATAAGTCATCGATTTTGGGTAACGAATATTTATTCTATATCATGACTTTATTCAACATTCGATAATCTACGCACAAGCATAGAGATACATACCTCTTGTTTGCAAACAACACTAGGGCACCCCAAGGCAAGGTACTCTTAACAATAAATCCCTTCCCCAAAAGTTTCTCAACCTGATCTCATAGCTCCCTCATTTCCATAGGAGCCATACAGTAAGGCACATGAGCTATCGACCGGGTCCTTGGCACTAAATCAGTAACACACTCAATCTGATGTCTAGGCGGTAATCCCTATATAACTTGAAACACATATGCGAACTCACATACAACCGAAACAGAATCTAGGGATATCATTACCCCATCAGAGGTCTTTTCCTCTATATAGTATAAATGAGTGGAAGATCACCCTTCGGGACGAGGCATTGCCACTGAGAACATCTCCTAGCCCAAAAATGTAAACACTATGCTCCTACTATAATAGTCAAGCATGGTCATATACGCTGCTAGCCAATCCATCCCAATAATGACGTCATACTCTGACATATCTAATACGATAATATTAGAAGGAAAAATAAGTCTCCCGATAGCTATACTCACACCCAGACAAATAAAGAAGATAAGTGTCCCGCTACCTAGTGGTGAGTCTACACACATGACTGTACTATCAACTATGTCTAATAATCCTGCAGCTCATGCAAATCTAATGGCTATAAATGAGTGTGAATCCCTAATGTCAAATAAAATATGACCCTAAGTCCTATATATAAGAAACTCACCCTCAACTGCAGGTGGAGCCTGTGGAACTGCAACCTAGTGGATATTGTACACACGCCCGTACTGTAACTTCCCCTACTGAGGTGGGGCTGCTAGAACGACTGGTATGGCAGGCAATGCTGAAGCTGGGAGGCGGTAGGAAAAATAGGCCTCTGGGGCTCCTGGCGAGCGCCCTGCTACTACGGAACTCCACCCTTATCAGGGCAATCCTGATGCTTGTGGAAATTCTTACCACATATAAAACATCTATCCGTGAAATTTCCACCCCTCTATCCCTACTAGCCATTTCCACATCTCCCTTGGCCCTACTGACACTGCTGAAAATGTTGGTGTCCCGGCTATCCCTGATGACCATTCCTAAATTCTCCCTATACCTGCCTAAAGTCACCTGAACAAAAATTCTTAGCAGCATCTCCCTGATATGATCCCTTCTCACTCTGCCTTGGCTCACACTGACTCGATTATGCCCCACTGGCACTACTATCCCTTATCCTGCACTGCTGGCTAGATTATCTTGAGTGCTTTCTTCCTTTCATGTGGAAGTGGTGGTCCTGACAGTGCAACAAAGGGGCATTAAACACATTCATATGTGTCTTCAAAGTGGGATTACCGAACAAGTGATGTTGAACTCTCCAATTAAGACAATCCACAAACAACTGTGTCCTTTTCTCCTCCGTACTCACCTCCGAGAAAAAAAAATTCCAACCTAGTAAACTCCTCCTCATACTCCGCGACTGTCCTACCTTCCTGAGAAACTTCTTAAAATTTTTGCTTCATCTTTGTCTGAATGGCAGATGGGAAGTACTTGCAGTCGAATCGCTCCTAGAACTCCTGAATCATCACGGTGTCTCTCTCATGTGTGGTGATAATGGACTCCCACCACTGCAAGGCTACCTCCACTAGCTTAAAAGTAACTGGTATTTGTCTTTGTACCTTAGTGCACTCATACATCCGCAAATACTGCTTGATATCCTTCTTTCATTGGCACGTCACAACTACATCGGAGCTCCCCTGAAACTCGGGAGGATGAGTCTTCTGAAAGGCATCTCTGAATTACTCCCAAGAAGAAGAAAATGAGTGTGCACGATCAAGAGACACAACTTGAGGCTGGGGTAGCACCTATGGTTCCTGCTGAGCAAAAGTAGTCAAAGTTGCATTAATTGCTTGTGCAAGAATGGCGGTAACCTCAACAACATTCATTGTCCCTGGTGCCTGAGCTGGCTGTGGCTAGGGTTGAGTATATGGGGTGGCTCGTGGTGAATGTCTGGGAGGCATATGAAACAAAAGATAATTTCCATAAGTCCACGGTTCAATATATCTCAAAATGGCTAAAGACGTAAATGCGTAATCATGAATACAACAATCCTAATAATAGGGCTCTATATCAAAGAATGCTACGCTGGAAACTGTAACAACTCAAAAAATTTGAGTCGCTACTTTACTTAAATTTTACTAAAATCCTCGATAACGTAAACATAGCATCTAAATTCAACTAATGAACTAAAACGAGTCACCAAATAATACCAAATAAATTTATTGCATCAAATTCTAGTGTTTCTGAATAATACACAACTTATAATTTTTCATCTTCTAATAATTACACAATTTTCACTAAAAAAATGAATAACAATAAAACAAAACCCTATTAAAAATACACTTTACTTTGCCAATAATAATTTGTATCTCACATGTCAACCAAATATCTTCATCACCGATATCATCCCAAATCCATTATTACCTGCCACTAGAAAAAAGATGGGGAATTACACAATATGACAGGAACAGATGATCAATAAGATAACGATAAACAAAATGCAATAATAAAAAATTATATACGACTCCAATGAAAGACCCAAGCATTATACCAATTTATTTATCAATAACACATCAATAGGCCACCGAGCCTCACCTTACGTCACCTAGGCATCTCAAATCCTCATTTCGGATATTTGACTTTTGGACTTTTGGAGGGTGCCCATTCTTAGTGCCATATTAAAATTTCATGGCACCATGACCACATAAACAAAAATACAATGTCTCAATCGAATAACACATAGGATTCCAATGAATACCACAACATCTCAAAAGGAATACAAATAAGTGAGAAAAAAAACTCTCGAGCGATTTAGAGGAGCATATTGTGTAGACCTCGTACTTTTAATATCAACTTTGTCAACCACGATCATTTAAACTTTTCTGATCAATGCTAAGAAATATAAAAGTTGCCAATATTCTCTCAACCTTTTTTATGCGTGTATAAACACCACAAGCTTAAAATATATTATATATAACAATTATCTAGGGACGTGTTGAATGAAACTGATTTAATATTGGTTGTTTTTTCATAAATCCCAACTCCACACATTGTTGTGGTTTATATACTGTTGGACAATTCAAAACAAAAAATAAATAAACTAACCATATGCGTAGGGATAAATGTTGACTGAAAGGGTAGTTGCATGCTTTTTTGAATAGGTCATATGTCTTTGACCAGGTATAAGCTTGGAAGCTTATCATGGCCATTGTCCCACAAATTGAGGAGTATCTCCACAAGACATTTATTTGTAGCTAGTGGGTATTGGATACCTACTTATCATTACATGTGGAGTCCTCTTATTGAATTGACTTAATAAACATTATGTAACAATTATTCATCATAACATCGTGGAAGAACAAGACTTTAGGAAACCAATATATTTTTGTCACTTTGTTTTTTCAAAATTAAAAACAATATGAAGGACTCATGTCTTAAATATCTAAACGAGTCACCCAAAAAGTATATAATTTAATAAAAAATCCAAAATTTTCCCCAATTAAAATTCTATTTTTCATAAATAAAATTCAACATTTTTAATTGCTAAAAATAGTTAACTCCGCAAAAATTATTCTTCTAATTTTTTTAATTCTTTTATTAAGGTTTAAAATATTATGGGGTGTTACAAATATGTAACAAGTCCTTACTAATCCTAAGGACACTAGAACTTGGATCTGATACCATCTATGACCCCCCCCCCCCCCCCCTTCTAATTCTGGGTGATCGGTCCATTACTAAATTAAATAGGAATCATTAATGGTTTCATTTTTAACATCACTGTCGAAAACCAATTTATTTTACAAATAACTTAATGGCCCAGTGTTATAATTTTAATCTTTTTATTAACAAGAAATAAATTAAAATAATAAATCTCATTCACCATTCCAGTAAACATTGTAATAATGATAAAACCACGAGATAAATAAATGTGACTGGAATAAACAATCCAGACTGAAATCCAAATACAATCATCCATAATATAAATCCTAAATGCATTACTGGAAATAAAGTACAAGTACAATGTCGTTGAAATAACCACTAGATAGAGATGAGCGACATGCCTAACTGATAAAACTGAATAATAAAAATGAACTGATAAATGTGGAGGCGTCTACTACCAAGGTCCCACAACATCCACAATAGCTACAGCACGTAAAATGTGAAGGATCTCCTAAGCCTAGCGTCCCCGTGGCTGGACACCTAAAAGGTTTTTACAGAAATATAATTGCAACGGGTCAGAGCCCGACTAAAACAGTTTGAAAATATTTGCAAGTATTTAAAATGTTGTAAGAGAAGATATTATATACATGTTAGGTTCACGTATCCTCACTTAAGATCCTCACCTCTCAACTATTGTGCACGCCTAATGTGTACTTCCAAACCAACCTAGTTGTGCTACCCCGCCTAACTAGTCTTATTTAAGTCTCGCCCCGTCTACTAATTCATCACGCTCACCCGTATTGCTCATACAATACACTACAAAATTTCCAAGTCCTTTTATCCATTAAAAGTTACCAATTAATTGTTAAGTTTCCGTATACTTTGATTACTTTAGATATCACTATCCATCTTATCTACTAGTACACACGTAGTAGGATAAACCACAGGTATATATACATAAACACCACACTTACAATATATACGAATACGGAATCCTTAGGTTGAGACATGCGATGTAGGCATACTCTGCTATTTATCAAGTCCTAGTACATCACGTACTAGGTAAAGGACATCGGGTCCGGAATCACGCTCGAGCCATACATTCATAATGCATATAATTGGGAGGCGGACATAGTTATAAGCCTTTGGGCTACGCACAGACCAAACGCACCCAAATGAGCGATCACATTCTCATTCAGACAAGTAGTGCTCAATCCTTAAGTTCTATGTTCTGACGTACAAGTCAAAATCCTCCTCAATGGGCTCATTAAGATAAGACTATCCATGACGTGGAACCTCCCGTGATAGCATGTTGCCTATGTATGTTCACACATAATAATTAACACAATAGGCATTCACACAGCCTATATATATATATATAACATCAGTATAGGTGTACACGCATCCTATAATATATATCATGTATGTAGTATATGTAACTTTCGAATATTCTACGTATTATTAAACTTCTATTATACTTCTCGTCATATATTCCCAACTCTTCCACACCACTCGAAGTGTGCCCATTATTTTTTAAAGTATTTCAATAGGTAATTTACTCATACCCTACTAATCTACGACATAGGTTAACTCACCATCAACGTAACTCATTCTCGTTTCCACGAATACATTACATTACAAATCATATCAATTAACCTTAGTCTTAATTCATTCCACTTATAACTAAGTCCCAGTCCTATTGTTAGATTAATGGTAACCCAAAATGTCCCTTACAATATTTAAAAGTATCCCAAAAGCTCCCCGTTCACCGATTACAAGTTCAAGGCTAAACAGGGAAAATTATCAAAATAAGAAGATCCGAATCGATACGACCTTGGTCCGAATCGATTCGCTGTAAGAGGTATCGTCTTCTTTCTTCTTATTGTTACGGGTTCACCATTTTTAACACTCCAAACCTTCATGATTCAATCCTAAACTCCCAACAAGGTGTGCCAGACATTGTACTAACATATATAAATGATTTCTAATGTAATTAAATCATTAAATCATCAAGGAACATCTTTAAATCGGATTAATTCCACATTAAATCCCAAAACCCCTAGATTAACATTATTGTTCAAGAACCCAGATTTCTTCATATGTTAATATCATTAGTTCATCAAATTCATTCTGCATGCATAAAGGGATTAAACCTGACATGATTCATGCCGAAGAACATGAATCAAATCTTCCAAATTACACCAATATTCATATATTCATGAGATTAATCATCCTACACTAACATGGATGGTATATGTTCTCAAAATTCTCAAAATATATACTTGCCTTGAATAGAAGCTCTGAATTTTTGCAGAATGATGGGGGATTTCTTTTCCTCTCCTCCTAATCAACACAACGGTGGTGATGGTGGTGCAAGAATGGTGTGGAATAGCCTTAAAGCTCTTTCTCTTCCTCCCTTAATGGCCTTTGTGTAATTTGTAACTTCTAACCCCAATAGCATAAAACTACTATATGATATACATTTAGAATTTTCGTAGGTCTCTTTTATCCAAAAATCCAAAAGACTAAAATAACCCCTTTTAGGTGCCGATTTGGCCTAAAAATGTCCCGGAACCCAATCTAAACCCCTGAGTACACTTTTCTAACTATTTTGATCCATTCGAACACATTGGGGCACTCAAAATGACCATTTGGATGACCGATATTTAAATTATATTTTAACTCATAATTTAAGTCCTGACACAATTGACATGCGCATCCCAACTAAATTACTCACGACAATCATAATACGTTCTTATTAATTAATTACTCATTCACTAAGTAATATCTAATATAAATAAATATTAGCCCTTGTCCCATTAACTAATATTTATTTCAACCTGGATTAATTTGCCATTTTTAATTTAATTAATCCCAATATAAAAATCATTAAAAATACGGGGTGTTACACTAAATTTCATGGGTGGACTTATTTAATACATTTTTTATGAGTCGAGCACAATCCTCTTTGAACTATCGTAAAGGTTCTTGAACCATCAGATCGATTCCTATCATTTGAGTTAAACTACTAGGACTTAATCTCAACTGTTTCGATAGGCTGCGCGCTCCCTATCTAAGTTATGAACTAATCAATAGTACTAGAACAGGAATTCCGATCTCCTGTTATCAAGCCTAACCCAACTCACTGGAATTCATAATAAGTACCATTGATCTACATAGATACAAAGTAATATATTTATTACATAATAATAAAGAATTCTCGCAAACATGATTCTCATTTCAAAATGAATAAGACAACCCTTCACTTATTAAAATAAAATGTCTATACATGGTTTTAAGAGTTAAACCTCAACACAAGTAACTTCCAATTTGAATTCGAATTAATTCTCCATAAAAAGACACATATACTTATCTCCAATTAACCTCTAATTCTAATTACAATAATAACTGATTTAAACTACCCACTACTTCCACACAAAAATATCCTACAATAACCACCATACAACTGCCACTAAGGTTCCTCGTCATATAGCTACGTGTCAAAAATATCATGAGATGAATCTGTTAAAATACGGTGTAAACATAGCCCCCGCACAACCTAATGTTTTAGGAATAAATAGGTGGCGAGGACTTAAAATTGTAGTCTTGGATATACTTCATCAAATTTGTGAAATTTGCATCACTTCTTCCTAATGGAAGTAGCTATCTATATTGACGTGATATATTTCCCAGTTACACCTTCTATCATTGTTAAATAAGGTGAATAACTTCAACCCTTTTAACTTCTAAGGTCACCAAGGATGGTGAATAATTACAACATTTTTAACCTTTGAAAGTCACCAAAGATGGTGAATGATCATAAAAAAAATTAAATTTCAGACGATCACCAAAAATGGTAAATAATTGCAATAATTTTAACCCTCAAAGGTCACCAAATATGGTGAATAATCAAGAAAATTTGAAACTTCATAGTGTCACCAAGTATGGTGAATAATTACCTAAATATTAAACTTTTAAGGACACCAAATAAGCTGAATAATCACAAAAAATTAACCTTCGAAAGGTCACCAAATATAGTGAATAATTTCAACAATTTTTTTACCTTCATAGGTGCATAAATTTATCTCGACTGCCCAAGATAGGCTTTTTTGTGTATTTTGAACTAAAATGCGATCCATACACCAAAAGAAAACTCTTGGAGTCAAGCTTATAATGCAAAAATGATTCATCATTTGACCTCTATAGAGAGAGTTATGATCGTTTTACTCAAACGTGTTTTGGGTGACTATGCAACCGGAGAATAAAATCAAGGTTATTGTCAAGCCAACATGATTCCAATTGTTGGTGTTCAAATTTATTTTTCATGAACACTGATCTATATTTTTTAAGACAATTGATTTAAAAATATTATAAGAAAGATGTCTTACATAATTCCTATCATCCTCCATTGTAGTTCACCGTCCATAAGGGTCGATTCTAATAAGAAACATCGTGGGGCGACGTGACTAAGATTTTCATTATCTTTGAAGGGTATGAAAACCATAAAATTCATTCACTAAGAGCATAAAACTCGACCCCTTGACTAAACTCAGAGAAATAACAATTTGACCTTATGTACATAGATTCAATGACGACTTTGAGAGACCTCCCGTGATTTTGTTCGAAGCACATATTTTGGGAATTTTTCTACTGCACTTCTACATATGTTTGAACATCTTCTTGATACCAAAATTTGGTTTGAACAACCACTTTTTGGATTCCCTGAGTTTTGAAATCCTTTGATGATCTTCCAACCACTCGAGTTATAAATTAGCCTTACGATTTTGTAATGCAAAAGGTTGAGGATCATCATCACATTTATTTTCCATATCCGTGGAATTTTCTTTGCTAATAATTTTTGTTAAAATAGGATATTTGTAAACGGTTGGTGTGATAAGGACTGTTATAACTGAATTACGAAGATCTTTAGAAAAATGTTGTAAACTTTGGGTCAAATCATTGATACTTTTGACCGTAAGTCTCATAAACTATTGAAAATCATCACTTACCAAATATTGGTCTAAATATTGAACGAAAAATACTCATTATATCATTTTAATAATTTGAGTCCCATTCTTCAAGCAACAAAATATGTTTTCTCAAAATTGAAATCATCCACGTAAAAAATTTGTATGTTTACGGGTGTTCTTAACTTAATGGGGTTTTTATTATGGGAAAATGAGTAATGTAAATTACTGGAAATGTAAAAATAGAAATGTAATTGTTGGAATGTAAAGGCTGAAAACTGAATAAACTTGTATTGAATTAAAGAAAAGTAACATTACATTACAGAAAATTAAAGGGTAAAGGGTAAAAAGATGATAATATTAAAGGATAAAATGTATATATATGGTTTTGTTTCATAGGTTGGAGATTATTTTTGTCTTCCTGAAGGGTTTAATTTATAGTTTTCTGCATTAACTAACTCTTTATGTCTCCATTAACTTCCAATTTGAATTCAAATTAATTCCCTATAATGATCACCCATACTTACCTCCAAAGAACCTATAATTTAAATTCAAAATAATAATAGCTTTAAACTACCACTGTTTTTATAAAAAAATGAAATAACCACCATTAATTTCCCCCATTATCAATCCATATATAAAAAAAATCACCAGATGCACTACACTATAAACCATAACTAGTTATGATTTTAGACTATGACTAGGGCCTTTGGACTACGATTTTATACCATGATAATACTGAGGGTGAAAAAATGATCACGGTCCAATGGGTGATATTAGTGTTGATTGGTTCATCACAATTTGAGACCGTGACCTGGTGGTCACGATTTGAGACCGTGACTCGGTGGTCATAGCTCAGAACCGTGACCCAGCCTGTGACCATTAAAGGAGAATTTAATTTTTATATAAACAGTCTTCACTAGAGTAACTTTCATCCGTTTAGGCATCAAAATCACTCAAGGTAGCTATGTAAATTTTATTCTCTTTATTAAAGTCCTTTAACTTCTCTATTTTTGTCAAATGTGTAGGCCATATATTTATATAGTGATGTACTCGTCCACACCCAAAACAGTTATCCTCATATTTCACATTTCCTCTATTCGGTGAAATTTTCTCATAATTATATTTCAAATCATATTTAAAGGTATTTTGTCTCTTCGGTTCAATATTATTCTCATTTACAAACATTCCTTATTTTTTTACGGAAATTTCTAAATTGTTTAACAAGTGAAGCAATATTCTCATCAATGTTTTCACAAATCCTATTTTCACATTCTTTCACATTCACCTTCTCATTTGACTCGAAAATCAATGATAAATATTTTTTGGGTTTTATGTTGGAACATTATTTTGATCACATATTTGGACGGAACCAAATTTCATATGGACTACAAGTGTAGATGTCCTTAGTCTAATTTAAAATAGCAACATTTGTCTTGAAATGACTAGCTAAGGTTCTCAATAACTTTGTTCTCCAAAATCTCCTCTCAAGATTATATGAAGAATTAATAACTTTAGTCAAGCGATTGTAATACTCATTAAATGTTTCTTCCTCACTCATCCTCATCACTTCGAACATAGTATAATTTTTTGTAACTTCGCTCTCTTCACACTTGAAGTGACCTCATGTGCAATTTTTAGGATTACCCATTCTTCTTTTTCTATTTCAAAATCGAGTATCTAGTTTCACTCTTATGTGATGACGGAGGTAAACAATGCATTTAAAATAGTAAACTTATAATTGCATGCAACGAATTTCACTTAGAATTAATTTTTCCTTGAATTGTCCATTTGAAATCCTCCAACCTCAATTGTGGGATAAGGTCATCCATCTTTAATGCTAATCCACACTTTGTCATGTCTAGATTTTGAATGTTCTCTTATATTCACTTTTCAATGGCCATAATTTTTTCCATTAAAATGAGGTGGTCTATTCATAAAATCTTATTCTGTCAGATTATCCATCTCCAGAAATAATGTAAACACCAAACAACTAGATTTAGGGGTAAAAATAGTTAGCAACATAGATGAGCATGGATGTACTCAAGAATGTTAATTCTATTAAAATAGCAATCGTTCTAAAACCAATTAAAGGTGTAAGTATGTACAATCAAATATACCTAGATTTAGGGGGATAGGTTTCTTTTTGGACATGTCCAATTTTAAATTTTATTTGCAATTTTAACAATCCTACTTAAACATAAAATTAGGAGGATGGTGAAACTTTAGTTATAAAATTAAAACCACAATTAGAAGATCAAAGTTAAGTATCTAAAAAATGACGTGATTTTGGGATAAAGGTCCACACCCGACCTGATCTAGCTAGGTGGTCCAATCTAGAAACCAGTCGGCTGATAACTTTGCTTTTTGTAATGTCGTTGTTGAAAGCCAAGTTAGTCAAAATCCTCAACTACCTACAAATATAACAATCTCAAGTGTAGCGGTAAGTAAGGGTATCAATCCACATCCAAGGGACTAAGCTACAGACAAATTCAATTGTAACTCACTTTTTATTTTCTTTTTTTGCTTTTTCACTTTTCTAATTTTTTTTAGCTTTTTCAATATTAAAACAATAGGGTGAGGTAATTATTTAAACTAAACTAAACTAAATGTGAGATAAAAAACAACTAACTAGAAAATTATTAAAATGAAAAATAAAGTCTGAACTAAAATAAAAGATAAAGTGAGGCAAATAATTGTGAGAACAATCAAGGAATAGGATTACACCACAAATTTTAGTTATTCTAATTAATTAATTTAATTAATTGAATTCTCCCAAATTAATATCAACATAACAAATCAACTCTCGTTGCAAGTGTAATTTTAATAGTAATCTTTTAGAAAATTAAGTTTAATACCCCATAACTCTAGAAAAATATATCTACACTCCTTTTAATTAATCACCCGCTAGGATCGATCGATTAAAATTTATGTAAATCTTAGAAAATAAATTTAGAGTTGAAATTCGAGTTATAATACCCCACTTAAGAAACCCCTATCTCTAGTTCGAATCTAAAATGGGTATTATAACTAGAGTTACGATTTTCTCTCGAAAATTATTTACCCTCTCTCAAGGCGTAAATCTAAGGGTGAGGGATTAAAATTAACATTCAAAGGGAAATTTCAAGTAATCAAACTAATTAAACTAAAATAACATCAAATAAGGGTTTCCCCTTACCCCTTGAAAGGGATGATATTAAACATGATGAACAAATAATCAAGGCTACTAAAATAAAATATAAGGGAATAGAACAAGCAAACCAAATCTCTTTGAGAAAGTTGAACTCTACTCTTCCAAATTGAAGCATATAATCCCTCTAATTGAGCATTCAAGTGATTTGAAATTAAAACATCCACTCAATTAACTCTCTTACAATATTTAATCTCACAAATATCTAACAAAGAATAAAATAAAACTATATACAAATGGTGTTTTTCTCTACAATTCTCTCTCTAGAAATTCCTATCTAAAAGCTCTTCTCTTTGAATTGGGGTCTTCATCTTATTTTTATACTATGCATGGAATTAGCGGTAAATTGGGTAGACAAAGGTGCAAGAGGGTGTGTAAGGTATTGGGTGAGGGTTAATTTAACAATTTAATGGAGCGTGCATGTGGTTTGGGTGTGAGGTCATGATAGTGGGAGAATGAGGGTATAAAATCTAATTTGGTATAAGGGTTATTTTTGGGTATTGACTAAAATAGATAGTTGGGGGGTATTTGGGTAAAAGGGTTTATGTGGGTTATTTGGCATGTGGGTTTTAAATGAGTTTTAGTTTTGGTTGTTGGTTTTGAAATTGGCAGGTGACATCGTGGCATTTGTGAAAATGGGTTTTGGGACTGAAATGGGTTGAAGATGGGTTAGTGGGTTGCCGCTTGGGAGGCATAAGGGGTTGAAGAGGTCCGGTTGGAGTTGAGATCGGAGCAGGGTAGACCCGAATAAGGGTCGGGTAATCGACAGGGGATGTTCGTCGGATTTGGATCTTGGTCGGATGTGGGTTGGACTCCACCGACTTGGGTCGCAGTCGCGATGGTTGCAGGCGGCTGGGATTTCGAGCTGTCGCCGGAGTAGCAGGGAGAGAGGGGCGAAAGTAGGGTCGCGTTTAAGGTGGGAAAAGGCAGGGTCGGAGCTTTTGGGGTTGGAGCACCACCGGCGGAGTCGCGAAGAGAGGGAGAGAGGCCGGAGGTGGCCAGCTGGTAGGGGTGAGATGGTATGGTGATGGAGTTGTTTGTTTATGGGGATTTAGGAGAGATAGAGATGGGGTTTGTTTGGTAATGGAGTTTGGTGGGTTTAGAGGAGAGAGAGGGTGAAAGGTTGAAGATGATAGGGGTATTGAGTGGGTGAGGGTGTAGGGGAGTTAGGTGGGGGTGAGTGAGGTGTTAGGGTGTGTTTGGTAGTGTGTAGGTTTTAGGGTGTGTGTATTTAAGTTGTACCCATAAAAGTAACACTAATAAAATAAAATTAATAAAATAAAATAAAAACCTAATAAAATCCAATTCTAAAATAAAATAAAGACTTAAATAAAATTGAAACTAAAAAGAGAAATAAAATAAAAAATTAAAATTAAAATAAATTTTAAAATTAAAATCCTAAAAAGAAAATGCAAAATCTAATAAAACTAAAAATACACTCCTAAAACTAATCCTAATAAAACTAAAAACTAAGAAAAATCCAAATAAAATAAAATTATAAAATTATAAAAATAAAATTTAAAAATAGAAAATAAAAACTAGAAATCCTAAATAAATAAATCCTAAAAATAAAAATGACTCAAACTAAAAATCTAAAAAAATATTAAAAGGGGACAAACAAAACACACACAGGATTTGGGGTAGGTTTATGCTAGGTTTAAGGTAGGTTAGGGTTATGGGATAAGGTATTTAGCACCATAAAACACGCATTTGCCTCGATATATAGCTTTTGACACCGCAAACGGACGTTTGACCTACAAGATAAACATTTAAGCACATAAGACCAATATTTCTGAGAATTAGCAACTAAGGTACATCTATTTGGGGTATAAATTGTACAGTTTTGGGTGCTTATCACACCACCACCACCACCCCCCAACAGAGCGTTGCTAGTCTTTGGGTAATAGGATAGAGAGAAAGAGAAAGATAAGTAACCAAAAGTGTCCCACTTTCGCTGGCACTTGCGATTGCACTTAGCATGTGCAATAAGCCTTTAAACCTATAGGTTTACCTACAGGACGAGTGGTGTCTCGTGAGGGTTTGCCGGGAATATAGGCACAAAATTCTTATTTTGCAAAAACTTATTGAAAGGCAATCAATCTCTTATTAGACGTAGAATAATCGCACAATCCATCATATGAGAAATATTTTCAGAAATACAAGCTAGAAGTGTAAAATTTTTAGCTAAGTAAATACTCAAGGCACATCCTTCCTAGAACTCAACGTGTGTAGTGTGAATCAGTCAAAATGGGTCGAGTATCACAAGAGTAATTCCTAGATTGCCTTTTCAGAATCAACGCTTCAACTTCAAATCTCACGGATATCTCTCTCTCAAACGAACTCACGAGATATGGGTAAGTGTATCGCTCTTGTGTGTGAGGAGGTAAGTAAATGTAATCAAGTTCAAACGTCTCACACACACATAAGTAAGAACGAACAATAAGAAAGAAAAGTGATATCATGAAAGAATGCTAACCACTATAGTGAGAACATCGAGTTATTCACCACATTGACTTTCATTTGCCCGAACACCTAAGAAAAATATGGATGATTATGGGTGAGGGGAAATGAAATGGGATGAAAAAGATATGATATGTAGGATGGATGGGATGAGGTAGATGATGAGTGATGGATATGCGATGGGTAAAATATGGATGCGAAATGGACGTGAAAGAAGAGTGTATACACTTTAGGCACAAATGTCTTTATTACATAAAAATTAACTACAACTCTTTTTTTTTCTTTTTTTTTTCTCTCTTTTTTTCTCTTTTTTATTTTATTCATATTTTTTCCTTTTTTTTCTCTTTTCTTTTTCTCCTTTTTTTTCTCTTTTCTTTTTCTCCTTTTTTTTTCTATTTTTGCTATTTTTTCTTTTTCTTTTTCTTTTTGTTTTTCTCTCACTTTTTAAACCAACAATGAAAACATTTACATTTGAAATCACACTCTTTTTCTCAAAAAATAATGGATGAAATATAAATGGAGATGATAGGTGAGGGTGAGGGGAATGTGTGTGAATAGGGTAGAATATGGTAAAAATGGGTGAAATGAATGGGAATATGATATGAGGGAAAGTGGTAGGTGTATGGATGAAAACCTAGTATTCATGACAAATTTCAAGATACGTGTTTCTTACAACTCGAAAAAAATATCATTCTCAGTGATCAACTCAAAAATGAAGAATAATGAGATCATATAACAATTAAAGTGCGGACCTAAAGGAAGTTGAATCAACTTGTGACTCGGAGATTGCGTAAAACACTCTAAAAGGGTGAAAGGCACAAATCTCACAAGCTAAAGTCTCCACTAGTGATCCTTAAGGTTCTCTTTAGAATTGTAGTACTCCTCAACTCTAAATCGTAATGACCTGATAAGTGCGCAAATTTTGTTAAGTGTAGAAATTCATGGTGCAATATGCCTTATTATGTATCAGATAAGCTATTTAGAAAAAATATAAATCCTCTAGCTTGATTCCTAGACTTAAAAGATGGATGATTGAAAATTCAGATCATTAATTGAGATGAAAGAAACTGCACGAACTTTTTAAAAATCAGGTTCAAAAATTAAAAATTTTCAAAAGAGGTACGATTTTGATAAATTTCCCCACCCCCAAACAAAAAGGAACATCGTCCTCGATGTTAAGTAGAATGATTTTTAAAATTGAGAGCATAAGGTAGGAAAGAGATTACCAGAACCAACCGCTAATGAAGTGGACAGATGAAGCTAGAATAAATGATAAGAAAAAAATGTGTACAAGTCTACAAAGAATGATATAGCACTGGGTAATGTGAAACATCACCCCCAAATAGGATTAGACTAGTAAAAGAAACGCGGGCTGGCTCCCGGTAGCGCTAAGTTTAATGTCTTCAACCAGACCGAACCATTCTCACCCTAAAGATAAGAACTAGGAAAGATCGGGGTGGCAGAAAAATTGGGTGATGAGAATCACCCCCAAACAAGACTATAGCGTCAGTCTTGCTGGATAAAGGCTAAAGGTGTCAATGCACTTGTATAGAAAAATGCATCACGCGATGCAAAGCATCAGTGGACCATGGGAGGGTGGATATTAAGGTAAGGGTGAGGGTGAATAGGCATCGATCACGAGCCTTAATGAGCCGGAAGGTGAGGGCAACAAGGGTGAAGAGGTATCGGCCACGGGCCTTGTTGAGCTTAAAGGTGAGGGCAACTACGACCCTATAAGCATGGTGCTCAAGTTGTATGGGAAGGAAAAAGGGTTTGGTAAGTGTAATGGGATGGTCCTCATAAAAATCACACGATCGTTCTATAAATGGGCGATGATAGTGGTCACACCATGACACGCCAGGGAGATGTTGAGAAAAATCAACACCATAAGAGAGTGGCGGGCATGGAGGAACAAGCTCAGTGTCACAGAAGTGGAGAGTAGCACCAAAAAGACTCTCATTGATGGTGGAGGATGGTTTCAGGTGAGGATCTAAAAATGTAGATGAAAATATGAAATGTATAAAATCAAGATCCAAACTAAGTGGTGGGAGGGAAGGAACAATGGGTGGGGTAAAGGGTGGGATAAATGGTGGATTGGGTGGGATAACTGGTGGAGGAAGATGATTCAACTCAAGCGTGGGAGACACACACTCCTTGGGAGGAGTAAAGGAATACTCACAAGGGAGTGTGGTTTTTAAAGATGGAGTGGTCAACTTCTCCATAAGACTAGCATCGGTGAATGTAGTGGGTGGGTAAGACAAGGCACCAATCTCGGAGATAGAGGAATCACTAGAAATATGAGGCTCAAAGGGAGCCATGCATGGTGGTACATCATCCATATCCAGATAGTTAGGAACTATCACGGATTCTATCTCGAAAAAATGGTGAACACTCGTAGCCAGCGCTAACCTAGGATAAATGGGTTCCTCGGGAACACAAGAGGTAGGGGCGATAGGTGTAGACTCGGGCCTAGTTTTGGATATGACGCGAAAGTGAGTGGGAACCACAAGTGTGGGTTCCGGTGGACATGGTGGGATTTGATCAGACTCACTAATGAAAGGTAAGTCAACACAATTGTCAACTTAGGACCCGGACCATGGGATGGTCTCAACTTCGAGATTCTCGGGGTGGTAGGGTTGGTCACACTCAAAATTCGTGTCACAAGAGGACACATCATCATCACACTCGGTTTCAATGATGGGTGAATGCATGTCTGACTCTCTCGCACACTCCAATTCATTTAACCTTTGTTCAAGCCTTTGGAGAGTTTGAATTTGAGTGGCTTGCTCTTGCTAAAGTATGAACTTTTGCAAGAGGGTTTCGAGAGCGGATGTGGATGAAGGTGTTGGTGGAATGATGGGTGGTGGTGGTGGTTGAGGTGGACACAACTCGCTATAATCGGAACTATATGGAGAATGCTCATATGAAGTGCGTGGGGTGGGGCCAAGTTCATCGTACATGAAAGGATCGCTTTCGTGATGGACAATTTGTTAATGCGCATGGGGTGCGTAGTGAGGGGACTGATCGTGAACGGGTGCACAAAGTTTCCATGACAACTGTTGGAACGTGTGAGGATCCACAACATCGAGTTGGGATTTGTATTGCGTGGAAGGGTGATCAAGCCTCCACGAATATCTTGGGTACTCACACAACTCGGGATTGGCTGTATCAGGATAGTAGGCCGAGGTGGGTTCCGGAACAGTGTCATTTGGATACACATGTTCCATGGTGGGTTCGGATGGATATGTGATGTAAGGGCACTCATGGGACATGTGATCGGCATAATAACAGTGGGTGCACAACAAAGGATGAGACACGTCGAAACTTGACACCGAGGGTGATGGAATATGAGGTGTGAAGAGTATCAACGGGACTCGTGAGAGAGGCGAAACCACTAAGTATCTCATAAAGAGACGGCTCGGGATCACTCTCACACGTGTCGCGTGTCAATGGAAAATGACCAAAGTAGTCCCGTAAAGGACGTTCTTCGTCCATGAGGATGGAAATATATTTTTTTAATTTTTTAATTTTTTTTCAAAAGGAAAGAAAATATTTTTCGATTTTTCAAAAAATGAGATAAAGAAAATATTTTCGGATTTTTTTTTATAAAAATAATAAAAGAAAATATTTGTGGAGTTCTCTAAAATGAAAGATATAAAATATTTTTGGATTTTTTTATAAAAATGAAAGAAAATATTTTTGGATTTTTTAGAAGAAAAGGTGGGAAAAATATGGACTCTTGATTTCGCACGAACTTACTAAAATCGACTACCGAAAAATGAATTGGACACACACACAAGTCAAGAAAATTTCCTAACTAGCACATAGCCAATTTTTATCTTTAATTTAGGTGAAAGAGTAGTCAAATTTTAATTAAGTCCGTGGGCGATAAAAAATCACGAAAATTATCTGAGTGATCGCCTTTGCAAAATTTCTCCTATTGGGCTACCTAGTTGATTGATTTTAAATTTAGTGATGGCTATGGTAACACACAATTTGTAAACGAGTGAGTTGGGTGATAAAATCCCTTCTCGTGAGTGACCGGGTGTATGTCTTAATTAATTAATTCATCACACCATTCGAAAATAAATGCGAGAATAAAATCAAATAAGAGCACACAAGAGCACACAAAAGAATTGACTCGCTAATAGGAGAGGCGCGAGGGTTTGAGAAATATACCTCCCACGATTTTTAGGCCATGGGGAGTCAAAAAATTTGAGTCGACCGGGGGGAGATCATGCCTATCTCAGTCGTCCCCGGGAGTCCTACCGACCCAAAGTAGAGAGGCTTCTAAATCCTCACCTTGGACGCCCTCTCTCTACCTTGTCCGGTTTCCCTATCACGCTTGCTTCAATTATTACAATTTTTAAAATGAAAAATAAAATAAAGGTGCCTCTATGCACCGCAATAGAAGCCAAATAATAAAGTCCTAATAGAATCCTTCTAATAAAATGAAAAAATGGTATAAAAAAATAATGATAAAGTACAAAAATAAATGAACTACAAAATTGAATCCGCTCCAAGTGCTTCACGCTCCCAAGAATGACAACGGCACCATTTGATAACTTTGTTTTTTGTAATGTCGTTGTTGAAAGCCAAGTTAGTCAAAATCCTCAACTACCTACAAATATAACAATCTCAAGTGTAGAGGTAAGTAAGGGTATCAATCCACATCCAAGGGAGTAAGCTAGAGACAAATTCAATTGTAATTCACTTTTTATTTTCTTTTTGTGCTTTTTCACTTTTCTAATTTTTTTTTAACTTTTTTAATATTAAAGCAATAGGGTAAGGTGATGATTTAAACTAAACTAAACTAAATGTGAGATAAAAAAAACTAAATAGAAAATTACTAAAATGAAAAATAAAGGCTAAACTAAAATAAGAGATAAAGTGAGGCAAATAATTGTGAGAACAATCAAGGAATATGATTACACCACAAATTTTACTTATTCTAATTAATTAATTTAATTAATTTAATTCTCCCAAATTAATATCAACATTACAAATCAACTCTCGTTGCAAGTGTAATTTTAATAGTAATTTTATAGAAAATTAAGTTTAACACCCCACAACTCTAGAAAAATAGATCTATACTCCTTTTAATTAATCACCCGCTAGGATCGATCGATTAAAATTTATGTAAATCTAAGAAAATAAATTGAGAGTTGAAATTCGAGTTATAATACCCCACTTAAGAAACCCCTATCTCTAGTTCGAATCTAAAATGGGTATTATAACTAGAATTTTGATTTTCTCTCAAAGATCATTTACCCTCTCTCGAGGCGTAAATCTAAGGGTGAGAGATCAAAATTAACATTCAAAGGGAAATTTCAAGTAATCAAACTAATTAAACTAAAATAACATCAAATAAGGGTTTCCCCCCACCCATTGAAAGGGAATTTCTAGCCTAACATGATATTAAACATGATGAACAAATAATCAAGGCTACTAAAATAAAATAGAAGGGATAGAACAAGCAAACCAAATCTCTTTGAGAAAAAGTTGAACTCTACTCTTCCAAATTGAAGCATATAATCCCTCTAATTGAGCATCCAAGTGATTTGAAATTAAAATATTCACTCAATTAACTCTCTTACAATATTTAATCTCATAAATATCTAACAAAGATAAAAAGAATAAAATAAAACTATATACAAATGGTGTTTTTCTCTATAATTCTCTCTCTAGAAATTCCTATCTAAAAGCTCTTCTCTTTGAATTGGGGTCTTCATCTTCTTTTTATACTATGCATGGAATTAGGGGTAAATTGGGTAGACAAAGGTGCAAGAGGGTGTGTAAGGTATTGGGTGAGGGTTAATTTAAGAATTTAATGGAGGGTGCATGTGGTTTGGATGTGAGGTCATGATAGTGAGAGAATAGGGGTATAAAATATGATTTGGTATAAGGGTTATTTTTGGGTATTGAGTAAAATAGGTAGTTGGGGGGTATTTAGATAAAAGGGTTGCATGTGGGGATTAATTGAATTTTGGTTTTGGTTATTCGTTTAGAAATTGACAGGTGACATCGTGGCATTTGTGAAAATGGGTTTTGGGACTGAAATGGGTTGAACATGGGTTAGTGGGTTGCTGCTTGGGAGGCATAAGGGGTTGAAGAGGTCCGGTTGGGGTTGAGATCAGAGCAGGGTAGACCCGAATAAGGGTTGGGTCGTCGACAGGGGATGTTCGCCGAATTTGGATCTTGGTCGGATGTGGGCTGGACTCCGCCGACTTGGGTCGCAGTCGCGATGGTTGCAGTCGGCTGGGATTTCGGGCTGTTGCCGGAGTAGCAGGGAGAGAGGGGCGACAGTAGGGTCGCATTTAAGGTGGGTCAAGTCAGGGTCGGAGCTGTTGGGGTTGGAGCGTCGCCGGCGGAGTCGCGAAGAGAGGGAGAGAGGCCGGAGGTGGCCGACGGGTAGGGGTGAGATGGTATGGTGATGGAGTTTTATTTGTTTATGGGGATTTAGGAGAGATAGAGATGGGGTTTGTTTGGTCATGGAGTTTGGTGGGTTTAGAGGAGATAGAGGTTGAAAGGTTGAAGATGATAGGGGGATTGAGTGGGTGAGGGTGTAGGGGAGTTAGGTGGGGGTGAGTGAGGTGTTAGGGTGTGTTTGGTAGTGTGTAGGTTTTAGGGTGTGTGTATTTAAGTTGTACCCATAAAAGTAACACTAATAAAATAAAATTAATAAAATAAAATAAAAACCTAATAAAATCCAATTCTAAAATAAAACAAAGACTTAAATAAAATTGAAACTAAAAAAAGAAATAAAATTTAAAATTAAAATCCTAAAAAGAAAATGCAAAATCTAATAAAACTAAAAATACAATCCTAAAACTAATCCTAATAAAACTAAAAACTAAGAAATATCAAAATAAAATAAAATTATAAAATTATAAAAAAAGAAAAATAGAAAATAAAAACTAGAAATCCTAAATAAATAAATAAATAAATAAATCTTAAAAATAAAAATGACTCAGACTAAAAATCTACAAAAAAATATTAAAATGGGACAAACAAAACACACACAGGGTTTGGGGTAGGTTTAGGCTAGGTTAAAGGTAGGTTAGGGTTACGGGATAAGGTATTTAGCACCATAAAACGCGCATTTGCCTCGATATATAACTTTTGACACCACAAACGGACGTTTGACCTATAAGATAAACATTTAAGCACATAAGACTAATATTGCTGAGAATTAGCAACTAAAGTACATCTATTTAGGGTATAAATTGTACAGTTTTGGGTGCTTATCATCGGCCTCGGGAGCAAGCTTAGGTTTTTGCTAGTTTTGATGGTTTTTGCCCTCATTCTTTATATCGATCTTTACCGAGCATATGAATGAGTATTTTTAAAGGTTCAATTTGTGAAGAACTCCATTTTGTTAAGGGGTCTAATTCAATGAGGACTCTTTCTCACTAAAAAAGTCTACTTCCAATGGGATTGTTGCTATTGAACAATTTACTTCAAGAACTTCTTTGGGACACAGGGGGAATGGAAATTTGATTCCTATTGGAATTATAGATTTATGTGATTATGTTTTATTATGATTTTTTCTATCTTTCTGTCATAATTAATTGGTACATTAGTATCCCAATGTCTTATAATTCATGATTTGAACTTCATATGCAGTTCGGACTATAAAATCAGTCCAATCAATTTACATTACACATATGCCTAATTAATGGAAAGAGAATGACATTAAATATTGAATTGTTATTTACAAGAAATGAATTTGTGAGAACTAGTACGTCTACTATAATGTTATTGTTTGGGGTTAATGAAAAACAAATAAAAGAAACTTGGAATAATTAGGCCATGTTCAGTTATGAAAAAGAGGATTGTTTTCTAGAAAATAATTTATAAGAAAAATCAAAAACGCATTCAAATGTCTATTTTTCTTAGAAAACTACTTCCCATTTTTCCAGTTTATTAGGAAAACACAATTATAATTTTCTTTAAAAAAATTATTTTGAATTAAAAATTTATTTTTACTCGCTAAGGTTACCCCCACCATCACTTTCGACACCATTGCAGCCACCACACCAGCCTACCCCATCGTCGTTGTGACAACCATTGTGAGGTTTATATGGGGGTGTTTTTTTTTTTAAATGGAGATGAAAAAAAAAAGAAAATGAAAAATGTTTTCCACAATTAAATGGGTCCTTAGTGTCCTTTGCGACAGATGGGTGACGAAGTCACAACTATGCAAGAATCACCTTTATTCGGATTGCAACTGGGAACTTCTAATAATAAGTATTAGAGTAGGAAAGTTACTTTTCTCTTTTGCATATACGTACAATTAGATCACTAAACGTTTTTAACCAAACAAACGCATTCCACTAGAATTGTAACATGAAATTATGATCTATGATGGATGTTTATTCGATTCGAATGGCTAATGAATTACTTTTATTAAACACACTCCACGAAGAGCAAAATTTAATATTATAATTTTTTTATGATTTTTTTCCTTATCAAAATCACTTTAATATTGGGAATGAAATAAACAAAAAATTAATAGATGGCAAAGGAAAAAATATGTTTAGACTGAATGATTATTGTGGTGTTTGATTTCCATTTTCAAATGGCAGCAATGATGTTTTAACCTTTAGGGTTTGAATTCGGAATATGATTCCTTACTATTGGTATGGAAAAAACAAGTTCCAATTTGAAACTCGTATCAGATCTACAATTAAGTATATAATATGGTCCTAGAGTTCAATTAAAAAAAGTAACAAATGACTTTTGATTCAATAGGGACATCTCCAATTAAATAATAAAAGGAAAAGGAAAATAAAACATAAGTCTCCATTTATGTCCCTAAAGGGATTATATGACAAAAAATTAGTGCAATTTCCTGAATGTTATGTTATGTCTACTATTTATAAAATAACAATTGTACAGAATTATTAATTATTATATAATTCGGAATTAAAATAGAATTACATAAATGAAACACTTACTTGAATTTGCATAAATAATATAAGAATAAAAGAAATATCCGAGCCCTGTTAAGAACAGTCTCCTTAAGACAATATATTCCCTCCAATGTGCTCCAACGTTGATGAATATTGTCTCGCAAGATAGAACGGATTTTTCCAATTAATTATGTAGCACAACAGTAATTAATTTCAACGAACTCAAATTCTGTGACTTTTACTCAACAACAATGCAAGATATGTTATGCAGAAAAAAGAATTTCTGGAACAGATATAACAAGAATTTTCTGGAATAAAATGACAGCAATTCTGGAGGAGGGAAATTTTTCATTCTTTCAAAAACGGAGGAAGGCATCTGTATTTATAGCAAAGTAGGTGGCGGTTGGCAAATAACTGTCAAAACAGTTAAACAAATTAACTCTTAATAACTGCCAACAGTTTATTAATTAATTAATTAATTAATTTAGTAATTAATTAATAATTAAAGCCCAGAAAATTAAATAAATTCGGCCCAAAAATGTAGGAGATTTTTATAAGCCCAATCCCGAGTCGGACGGACGGACGGATGCGCGCACGCGCGTGTGGACTTTTGACCAAAAGTCTACCCGTGCAAGCTTAGGTCATCTCCCCTTCAAAGAGTTGGGATACCCCAAGGCATCCAAGCCTTGGTCCATACTTGGGGTGTTATTAACTCATCAAATTTTCACTACTCTTCCAATGTGGGACAAGAGTTAAAACACACCCAATTCAATAACTTTTATTGCCTTGTGACTCACTTTGGGGACATATTTATCATTCATAACTTATTAAAATTGGACGTATGAATATACTACGTTAATCTCCTAGCGGAGGTGAACGCGTTCGTATATGGTCCCATGATTTTCGTAATGTGGGTCCCACCTAAATTTAAGCTCAAAGTTGCTCAAAATTCTGTCCAGAAAATTCTGGACAGCTTTCTTAAACCCATTCAAGTCCAATTTTCCAACAATCCCCCACATGAATGATATATCACTATAAATAAAACAAAATAGATGCTAATGCAGATGCAGACACAAGTTGAGTAAAACTGAAGATTTATTGCTTCGGGAGAAGTAGCCTAGTGGCCTTGAACTTTCCTTAGTGATATACTATCGGATTTACTTGGTTAATCAGTAGACTTCACGTCCTTGAACCGTCAACCATTTTTGTAAACCTAGACAACAATATTCACACAATAATTCTTCAACACAGTTGGTTCTCACGTTTGTGTTCATTTTGGCCATGAACACCACTTGGTTCTGTAAGTATTTTAGAGAATATGCCTTTCATTATTCTCATAGAAGTGGCCCCCTTCTTACTCACGTAGGTGACTTCCATAAAAAGTATTTTGCAATACCCCACTTAGACGTACTAAAATATAGATGTCATTAAAAGCATAACTTATCCTAATTTCGCGGCAGATATGCACTGTCTCATCTTTGGAATGGATAGGATTTAATATCCTCCAGTGCTTACTGAATACAACATACTTCAGTTTGCCCATTGAACCTAGATCTTGGGATCTCCAATCACCTAGGTTGGGTTGCCACTATATTGATTCTTATTTATTTATAGGCTTTAGACCCATTCCTCTCGATGATCTTTCAACCTGCTCTCGGTTTAAACCTTTCGTTAATTCATCCGATATATTATCTTTTGACTTTACATAGTCAATTGAGATAATTTCGTTTGAGAGAAGTTGTCTGACGGTATTGTGTCGACGACGAATATGTCGTGACTTTCCGTTATACATGTGATTTTGTGCCCTTCCAATTGCTGATTGACTATCGCAATGTATACATATTGCGGGCAAAAGTTTAGACCTATTTTGAACATCCTCTAAGAAATTTCTAAGCCATTCAGCTTCTTCTCCAGCTTTGTCTAGTGCAATGAATTCAGATTCCATTGTCGATCTAGCAATGCCCGTTTGTTTTGAGGATTTCCAAGATACGGCTGCACCACCGAGGGTAAACACATACCCACTCGTAAACTTAGAGTCTTTTATATCATATATCCAATTTGCATCGCAATGTCCTTCAAGAACAGCTGGATATTTTGAGTAATGCAATCCACAGTTTTGAGTATATTTTAAATAACCCAAAACTCTCAATATTGCTTTCCAGTGGTCTCTTCCTGGATTACTCGTAAATCGTCTTAGCTTACTTATTGAGTATGTTATGTCCGATCGCGTACAGTTCATGATATATATTAAACTGCCGATAATACGAGAATATTCTAGTTGAGATATGCTTTCACCATTATTTCTTGCTAGATGTAAATTTACATCTACAGGTGTCTTGGTAGGACTAATATCATACTTCTTGAATTTTTCAAGTACTTTCTCTATGTAATGAGATTGAGATAATATAAGTCCATCCGATGTTCTAGAAATTTTAATTCCTAATATAACATCGGCGATTCCCAAATCTTTCATGTCAAATCTACTACTCAACATTTGTTTTGTAGTTTTGACAATTTCCAAGTTACTACCCATGATAAGCATATCATCAACATAGATGCATACAATGACATATCCATTTTGAATGTATTTAAAGTAAACACATTTATCGCATTCATTAATTTTTAAACCATTTGATAACATTGCATTATCAAATTTTTCATGTCATTGTTTAGGTGCTTGTTTTAATCCATATAGTGATTTAACAAGCTTACATACTTTTCCTTCTTGTCCAGGAGCTTTGAACCCTTCAGGTTGCTCCATATAAACTTCCTCGTCTAGTTCTCCATTTAAGAATGCAGTTTTTACATCCATTTGATGTATTTTCAAGTCCATTAATAGCAGCTATTGCTATTAACATCCGAATGGACGTTATTCTTGTTACCGGTGAATATGTGTCGAAGTAATTTTGGGCAATTTTAATTAATTTCTGGAAAATGGAGGAAAATAAAGTTTTTGATAAAATTGTTTTTATTTCTCAAATAAGTTGGTTATTATTTTTGAAGGCGAGAATTTGAAACGGTTTCGAAAACGGAGTTAAAACGGATTTTAAAATGATTTTTAAATGTTTTTAACTCTTGGAGTTGTTTTGACTTCCAACTCTTCATTTCTTTGCCTTATTTCAATGAGTCTTTTGGATTCCAACTCTTCATTTCTTTGCATTATAAAAGGAAGTCATGGGCAACCCTTTTAACATACTTTTGGCACAAATTTTGGCAGCAAATATATTTTATATTCCTCTTCTTTTTATATACACATTGGCCTTTGAGATTTGTGAGTTCCAACCTTAGATTAGAGGTGTTCTTGGGGCTATTTTATTGGAGGTTCTTGGAGTAGCTTTTGTAGATCTTTTGTGTTGATCTTGAGGATGTGATAATTGGTTTCTCATCATGGTTTGAGGTATGGGGTTTTACACAATATGCTCCTTAAATCTCGCGAGTGTCATTCTCTTTGAATTCTTGTCTAATTGAACTCATATTTGAATTGATAAATTCATTGAAATCTGGAAAATAATTGTTGAAATTATTTTGATTCATGTGGTATCATTATATTGTTGATGAGTACGTTGTCATGAGATTTTAATATGGCACGGATGTTAGGTACCCGCCAAAATTCCTGTTTCCCGGGCTATGGCTTGATAAAGCATATACGGATGTGGTGAGGCCTGGTGACCCGGTTAAAGTGTTGTTGAGAAATTTATTGATAAATTCTTTGAGATTTGCATTTGATTTGAATATCCGTACTCGTGTTGTTACGCTTTGTTCATCGTTAATATATTTATTGAGCATCTATCATGTCGTATTGTGTACTTCCCCATATTTTCTTTTAGTGGCAGGTTAGCGCGGATTTTGGGGCGCTATGGAGATTGATTTTAGCGAGGATTGTTTTGGGAAGAATTTTATTTATTTTGATGTATAGAGCTTTGGAGATTTGTATTTTATTTTCGAGTTAGTTGTTGTATGTAATTCGAGAGATTTGATATTTAATTTGAAAAGATTGAGATTAGTGGATTTATATTATTGTGGGTTTATTTAGATGCTCTATACCTTGTATTTGTGGATTTAGTTTAATTTTATCGCATTAGCGCTCCGTTTGCTCTCCCCGGGCGGGCGGGTTGTTACAAATGGTATCAGAGCTTAGGTATACGACAACCCTCGGGTCTTGGATTTTGGGTTCATTGCGTGGTTAGCAATTTTTGGAGATAGAAAATTTTAGGTGATATTCGCGATAGGTTTCGAGATTAGATGTGAGGAATTATTTTTGGCGACGAGATTATTTTTGGAGATTGTTGGCCCGATTTTAAGAGTTAGGCATTCGGCAAATTTCGAGGGCGAAATTCCATTGTTAGTGGGGAAGTGTAACAACCCGCGTAATTTTGGGCAATTTTAATTAATTTATGGAAAATGGAGGAAAATAAAGTTTTTGATAAAATTGTTTTTATTGCTCAAATAAGTTGGTTATTATTTTTAAAGGCGAGAATTTCAAACGGTTTCGAAAACGGAGTTAAAACGGATTTTAAAATGATTTTTAAATGTTTTTAACTCTTGGAGTTGTTTTGACTTCCAACTCTTCATTTCTTTGCCTTATTTAAATGAGTCTTTTGGATTCCAACTCTTCATTTCTTTGCATTATAAAAGGAAGTCATGGGTAACCCTTTTAATATACTTTTGGCACAAATTTTGGCAGCAAATATATTTTATATTCCTCTTCTTTTTATATACACATTGGCCCTTGAGATTTGTGAGTTCCAACCTTAGATTAGATGTGTTATTGGGGCTATTTTATTGGAGGTTCTTGGAGTAGGTATTGTAGATCTTTTGTGTTGATCTTGAGGATGTGATAATTGGTTTCTCATCATGGTTTGAGGTATGGGGTTTTACACAATATGCTCCTTAAATCTCGCGAGTGTCATTCTCTTTGAATTCTTGTTTAATTGAACTCATATTTGAATTGATAAATTCATTAAAATCTGGAAAATAATTGTTGAAATTATTTTGATTCATGTGGTATCATTATATTGTTGATGAGCACGTTGTCATGAGATTTTAATATGGCACGGATGTTGGGAACCCGCCAAAATTCCTGTTTCCCGGGCTATGGCTTGATAAAGCATATACGGATGTGGTGAGGCCTGGTGACCCGGTTAAAGTGTTGTTGAGAAATTTATTGATAAATTCTTTGAGATTTGCATTTGATTTGAATATCCGTACTCGTGTTGTTACGCTTTGTTCATCGTTAATATATTTGTTGATCATCTATCATGTCGTATTGTGTACTTCCCCATATTTTCTTTTAGTGGCAGGTTAGCGCGGATTTTGGGGCGCTATGGAGATTGATTTTAGCGAGGATTGTTTTGGGAAGACTTTTATTTATTTTGATGTATAGAGCTTTGGAGATTTGTATTTTATTTTCGAGTTAGTTGTTGTATGTAATTCGAGAGATTTGATATTTAATTTGAAAAGATTGAGATTAGTGGATTTATATTATTGTGGGTTTATTTAGATGCTCTATACCTTGTTATTTGTGGATTTAGTTTAATTTTATCGCATTAGCGCTCCGTTTGCTCTCCCCGGGCGGGCGGGGTGTTACATAATCCAACCCTTACTTTTGCCTATAGCCTTTAGCTACAAGTCTAGCTTTATATTTATCAATTGATCCATCGGCCTTCAATTTCTTTTTGAAGATCCATTTATAACCTAACGGTTTTGAACCTGGTGGAAGATCCACTAGTTCCCATGTATGATTTTGTAATATGGATTCAATTTCACTATTAATTGCTTCTTTTCAATTGGAAGCATCAGGTAAGGATATAGCTTCTTTATACGATTGAGGTTCATTTTCTAACAAATATGTTAGAAAATCCGGACCGAAAGAAGTCGAGGTTTTTGCTCTTTTACAACGTCTTGGTTCATCCTCTATTGATTCAATAGGTTGATGAGTACCACTTGTAGTAGCTTGATTTGTCCTTTTAGAAGGACCAGATTCTCGGGTCATGTTATACGGGAATTCATTTTCAAAAAATGAAGCATCCCTCGATTCAATAACCGTATTTACATGAATGTCCGAAATCTCAGATTTACAAACTAGAAATCGATATGCACTGCTATTAGTAGCATAACCGATGAATACACAATCCACAATTTTTGGCCCTATTCTTACCTTTTTAGGTTTAGGAACCATCACTCTGGCTAAGCACCCCCACACTCGTAAATATTTATAGGAAGGTCTTCGACCTTTCCATAATTCATAAGGTGTCTTGTGAGTCTTTTTGTGAGGTACTTTATTGAGAATGTAATTAGCAGAAAGTAAGGCTTCCCCCCATAAATTTTGTGGAGCTCCTGAACTTAATAACATTGAGTTCATCATTTCTTTCAAAGTACGGTTTTTGTGTTCAGCAACACCATTCGATTGAGGAGAATAATGAGCGGTTGTTTGATGAATAATCCCATTTTCAGAACAAAATTCCTCAAATGGATATTCATATTAACCTCCTCTATCACTTCTAATAGCCTTTATCGTTTTGCTTAATTGATTCTCAACTTCATTCTTATATTGTTTAAATGCATTAATAGCCTCATCTTTACTATGTAACAAATATACATAGCAATATTTTGTGCAATCGTCAATAAAAGTAATAAAATACTTTTTCCCACCTCTAGTTTGAACAAATTTTAAATCACAAATATCGGTGTGAATTAAATCTAAAGGTTCAGTTATCCTTTCAATAGAATGGAAAGGTAATCTAGCTAATTTAGATTCCACACAAATTTCACATTTATGATTTTTATCAATATTAAATTTTGGCAAAAATTCCAAGTTAATTAATCTACGCAATGTATCAAAATTAACATGTCCTAATCTAGCATGCCAAATATTAGATGACTCAATCAAGTAAGAAGAACTAGCAATTTCATTCATTGAAACAGATGTTTTTGGGGTTACAGTAAGAACATTGAGTTTAAAGAGCCCCTCATTTAGGTAGCCCTTTCCTACATACATGTCATTTTTAGACAACACAAAGCAATCAAAGACAAACACAAGCTTGAAACCATTTTTAGTAAGGAGAGATCTAAAAATCAGTTTCTTTCGGATATCAAGCACGTGAAGAACATTATTGAGAGTAAGTTCCTTTCCAGAAGTCATTTTCAGAGTTATCTTTCCTTGTCCCACCACTTTCGAAGTGGAAGAATTTCCCATAAAGAGATTTTCTTCATTTTCCAAAGGCTTATAGGTGGTGAACATCCATTTGTTTGCACAAATGTGTCGTGTGGCTCCAGTATCCACCCACCATTCCTTGGTATTTCCAACCAAGTTACATTCAGAGACCACGGCAAAAAGATTCATATCCGCCAAATCACTGACAATATTCACACCCTCAGTTACATTTGATTGAGGATTGTTTTGATTTTACTTCTTCGGCTTACGACACTCGCTTGAGCGGTGTCCAGGTTTGCCACAATTGTAGCATTTGCCTTTGAACTTTTTCTTGTTATGTTTGGAAGTGCCTTCCCCATCATACTTTCGTTTGTTCTCCTTAGGACCTTCAACGACATGGACCTTTGTTTCCATCGGATTCTTCCCACTTTTCTTTTGAGACTCACGGTTGTCTTCTTCGATTCTTAGCCTGACCACTAACTCCTCCACATTCATCTCCTTACGGTTGTGCTTGAGATAGTTTTTGAACAAAGTCCAAGATGGTGGCAACTTTTCAACAATTGCAGCAACTTGGAAAGTTTCACTAATTGACATTCCTTCAGCATGAATGTCATGGAGGATCACTTGGAATTCTTGCACTTGCGAGATCACAGATTTAGAATCAACCATTTTGAAGTCCAGAAAATGCCCAACGATAAATTTCTTCATCCCAGCATCTTCAGTTTTATACTTCTTTTCCAAAGAATTCCATAATTCCTTGGATGTTTTGATCGTGCAGTAGACATGGTACAATGTCTTGTCCAAGTAAGCCAGAATGTAATTCCGGCATAGGTAGTCCGAATGCTTCCAAGCATCGACAACAGAAACTTTTTGAACGTCATCTCCCACTTGAATAGAGGGGCAATCTTCATATACAAACCTGCCCAGTTGGTAGGTAGTGAGATAGAAGTACATTTGTCCTTGCCAACGTTTGAAGTCAGCCCCAATAAACTTTTTCGATTTCTCCCCGTGTGGCATGGATACGGGTGCAGTTACATTTGTGTTGGTGACAATCAGTTTCGTAGGAGTAGTGTTCGTACTTTGTGATTCCATTTCTGTTACAAAAACAGAATTTTTATTAATGATAAAATTCATATATAATGAATTAACGAAAACAGAATACAAAATTATGTGCACCAATTTCCTCCAAATATAATTCACAATAAATGAATTCCAAAAGAATTCCAAATAAAATTCAGAATTAAACTATAATATAAAAATAATTCCGTACAAAACAGAATTAAATATAAAATCTGTGTCACACTAATTTTTAATAATAAAAAGAATTCTGTACAAAACAGAATTATAATTTAAAGATTAAAAATTTTACATAAACAGATTTTAACAATAATACAGAAATAAAATATTATTTTCTAAAACAGAATATAAAAACAGTATAGAAATTAATTTCTATATCAAAACAGTTTTACTAATTTCTACAATAAAGTAGTAAATTAATTCATTTTATTCTGTCAAAACAGATTTATTTCCAACAAATAAATTTCTGTAATAAAAAAAATTTTGTACACTAAAAAACAGTAGAACTTTATAAATTGTCTTAAGATTGTTATGTCTACTACTTATAAAATAACAATTGTACAGAATTATTAATTATTATATAATTCAGAATTAAAGCAGAATTACAGAAATGAAACACTTACTTGAATTTGTAAAAATAATATAAGAATAAAAGAAATATCCGAGCCCTGTTAAGAACAGTCTCCTTAAGACAATTTATTCCCTCCAATGTGCTCCAAGGTTGATGAATATTGTCTCCCAAGATAGAACGGATTTTTCCAATTAATTATGTAGCACAACAGTAATTAATTTCAACGAACTCAAATTCTGTGGCTTTTACTCAACAACAATGCAAGATATGTTATGCAGAAAAAAGAATTTGTGGAACAGATATGACAGGAATTTTCTGGAATAAAATGACAGCAATTCTGGAGGAGGGAAATTTTTCATTCTTTCAAAAACAGAGGAAGGCATCTGTATTTATAGCAAAGTAGGTGACGGTTGGCAAATAACTGTCAAAACAGTTAAACGAATTAACTGTTAATAACTGCCAACAGTTTATTAATTAATTAATTAATTAATTAATTAATTTAGTAATTAATTAATAATTAAAGCCCAGAAAGTTAAATAAATTCGGTCCAAAAATGTAGGAGATTTTTATAAGCCCGAGCCGAGCCGGTCGGACGCGCGCGCGCGTGTGGACTTTTGACCGAAAGTCAACCCGTACGTAGCTTAGGTCATCTCCCCTTCAAAGAGTTGGGATACCCCAAGGCATCCAAGCCTTAGTCCATACTTGGGGTGTTATTAACTCATCAAATTTCCACTACTCTTCCAATGTGGGACAAGAGTTAAAACACACCCAATTCATTAACTTTCATTGCTTTGTGACTCACTTTGGGGACATATTTATCATTCATAACTTATTAAAATTGGACGTATGAATATACTACGTTAATCTCCTTGCGGAGGTGAACGCGTTCGTATATGGTCCCACGATTTTAGTAGTGTGGGTCCCACCTAAATTTGAGCTCAAAGTTGCTCAAAATTTTGTCCAGAAAATTCTGGACAGCTTTCTTAAACCCATTCAAGTCCAATTTTCCAACACGTTAGTCTTCCACGATGTGGTCATGATTTAATTGTTTGTTTATTTGATTTATTTACCAAGTCAATTGTATGTGGGTTATTTATGTGGGAGTAAGTTTCCTTTCACCTACTTCATCCCAACACAAAGGCGGTCTCGTAACATGTCTTCTAATATTTGAATCGTCCTCTCAGATTGCCCATCGGTTTGTGGATGAAATGCAGTGCTGAACTTTAAACTTGTGCCCATGGCATTCTGTAAACGAGGCCAAAAATTAGAAGTGAACGTTGGATCTCTATCTGATACAATTGACACTGGTGCCCCATGTAAACGGATAATCTCATCAACGTACATACGTGCATACTTGTCAACCGTGTAGGTGGTCTTAACTGGAAGAAAATGGGCTGACTTTGTCAATCGATCTACAATAACCCAAATAGAATCATTCCCCTTTGGTGACTGTGGTAATCCTGTAACAAAATCCATCGTTATATGCTCCCACTTCCATTCCGGAATAGGCAATGACTGCAATAATCCTGTCGGCTTCTGATGCTCCGCTTTCACTTGCTGACATACTAAACATTTAGCTACAAATTCTGCAATCTCACGTTTCATATTGTTCCACCAGTAATACTCCTTCAAATCTCTGTACATTTTGGTATCTCCCGGATGCATAGAATAAAAAGAACTATGTGCCTCTTCCAATATATCCTTCTTTAAGGGTGGATCATTCGGTACACAAATCCTGTTTTTATAACACAACGATTAATTTAACCAAACCATAAACAAGAGTTTTAATTTCAGTGTCATCATTGTAAATCCATATATCTGAAAACCTTTTTATAACCTCAGAGTAGTCACACTTGTACAAACTTGCTTGAAGGAAAATTTAACTTAATTATATCATTTACATTTACACAAAATCATAGTTTCTCCCATTCTTGGCTAACCCAACCCGACCTCCTAGATTTGGCAGTAGGATATAATTAACTAAATAGTTTACAAACCACAATTATAATTTATTTATTATGTAGGTAATACATATTGAAACAACTTCAAGGTTAAAATGCGTAATATTAAAAAAATCCAATCGTTTTAAGGAGGCATAATTTCAACAGAACTCACATATCATTTAGCTTAATTACAACTAGTGCAGTTTATAAAACAAACTAACAAGACCCTACTTCTATGTACTCAACCTCCTAGACTTGGCAGTGGCAGCTGAAAAACCTGAAAATGTAAACATATAAAACCATGAGTTTAAAAACTCAGTGAATGTACTACATCTCTATATAGTAAAAGTACTATATTAACATCTCAACATATTAATATATACATCTCTATGCCAAATTATGCCATATACATATCCGGATTTAATAAACCCCACATCTCCTGCCCGTAGGCAATAATCATATCCATAGGTTTTAAAAACCTAATGTAATACCCCGTATTTTTGGTGATATTTATTTATGGGATTAATTATATTAAATGCGTATTAATTGGAAATTAATCCGGATTAAAATACTAGCGAGATGCGAGTTGGTATTTGAATATAATGTGCATATATGATTACATATGAATATTGAAGTATGAAATTTGTCGTGAGATTGAAATACGGCAAGTTGGAAAATTTTATTGAGACGCGTGTGACAGTTGCGTCAGGGAAATATTTATTTTAATTAAAAAGTGAATTTTAGTTCTATTAACCGTATGGTCATTTTGAGTGCGCCAACGTGTCCAGAAGGGTCGAAATAGTCAGAAAACACTAGCCGGGGGTTAAGTTTGGGTCCCGGGGCATTATTGGGCCATACCGGTAACTTATAAGGGCATTTTGGTAATTTCGGAAATTGGGTAAGTAAAACCCACGAAAATTAGAGTTAAAAATCTGACTTAGTATTAACCCACTAAGCCATTTCCAATCCCAATTTAGGTAGTGGGCTACAGGAGAAGTTAGAAACTTTATAACTTGGCAAAACCAACCCCACCTCCATTAACACCTTGAGAAGAACTTGTAGAGAGTGAGAGAAAGAGAAGGATTCTGCAGAGAGAGAGAGAAGGCAATTCAACCTTCAAGATTCAACCTCAAATTCAGAGATTCAAATAAGTCAAGTGATTTAATTTCTTTTTTATAGAGAATGCTTCTTCCATGCGTAGGAAACCCAATTAAATTGTATGTTCTTGGGAGTTAATGAAAAACCCATTTAAATTGGAAGTAGAAATTACATTTTTGATGAGGAATCGCATGTAGATTTTTATTTAGATGATTATTTTGATGATATTATAATTTGGATGAAACAAAAACGGATTTATTAGGCTCATTGATGATTTATAAATTTTAGGGTTCATGTTCATGTAATTTGGGAGATAAATGAAGGGATTTGATGATTTGATGATGATTAAGTTGTATTGGACCTATATAAACGTTTAGTTATGATCCATGAATGTTTAGTACGAATTAGGAACCTTAAATTGATGTTGGAACGATTTTTATGTGGGATTAGGAGTGAAGAAAGTTGGAAAAAACGAGATTATAATTTCTGGGCTCGAATCTGGCCACTCGTTAGAAGACCTGCCCAGGTCGTTCGAACGAGCTCGTTCGAACGAACTTCTAACAAGTTGACAGTTTGGGTTCTAACGAGAGGGATGTTCGTTCGAAGACTTTCGTTCGAACGAGATCTCGTTAGAAGGCCCAGTTCGTTCGAACGAACTCTCGTTCAAACAGCCTCGTTCGAACGAGACTTCGAACGAGTTGACAGTTTAGGCTTTTTAGCCTGTTTTGATCCCGAGTGTCCCGTAACCTTGTGTATATGTAGAGATAACCTTCCCTTGATGATTAATTGTTACATTTGGGATGTTTGGGATATAATGAGGAGTCAAACCTATAAGTGTAGTTTGAACCTAAGGGAAAATATAAAGTAGGACGTGAGTGTCTATTACGTTGCGGGAACTATTGACGGCCTAATTTATTATATTAACCGGGAACATATAAATTGTGTAGTATTATATGTCGGTACGAGAATGAGAAGTGTACCTCCAATATATTATGGTAATTACTAAGAGGTGTGCATACTTAGTATATGTATTGATTTTATGTGTATGACATACCTACCATACTTGCTATCACGGGAGGTTTACGTTCGCTTAGGGCCTTCTAATTCTTGTGTTGCCCGGATTTAGATTGGTTACCTCGATGAACATAGGTAAGAGAAGGGCTTATTGGGATATTAATAAGTCTGCTGATCGTGGGAGCGCAGGTATGTGCGTGACCCATGTGATGTGACTGTGTTCGCCTCCATTATTTGTGATGTTGTTATCTGAGAACGATTCCTGAGAGATTCGGAATACGTGATCCTTATGTACGTGATGTACCGGGATGGATAGCAGAGTATGTGTGCACCGCAGCTAGTCTCGGGGTGCTTGTATTGTATATTTATGACGTGAATAATATACACTTAATTAATGGGAACTTTCATGATTGGTATTGTGAATAATATTATGGTAATGATTTGAGAAAACAAAACGAGTTAACTGATAATGAATGGTATTTCTAATTGAGAATCCGAGTGTAAGTAAAGCCCTCTATTTATTTGATAACGCTAGAATGTAATACGGGAATCGAGTAGTAAGGGGTAGAACTTATTACGGATTGGTTAGATACGGATGTCTTATAGATGGGTACGGTACGTTAGGAGTGCACATGTAGTCGAGAGGTGAGAATTTCATGTGAGTGCACGTCCTAACATGTATTTTGCATTTAATGTTTTAATGTTATTAAAACACTTGATGTTTTTAAAATGATTTCCACTTTCGGGCTCTGACCCATTTTCTTTTAAATCTATTTTTTGTAAAAACCATTTTAGGTGCCCAGCCACAAGGACACCATGCTTAGGATTCTCATACAGGTGACGAGCTGTAGCTGTTTGTGGAAGTTATAGGACTTTGCTTGTAGACGCTTCATCTATCTTGACTCGACATTCTTCAGTTATCAGTTGTAGGGCATGTCTCCCATTTCTTTTAGAGACATTTCTTTTATTTCAGTTATTCAGACTTTTGGCATGTAATTATTCAGGATTCAGACTTGTCGTATTATTTTTCAGTTGTGGGATTATTGTGAGGAGTTTTCCTCCGGATTTATATTTATGTTGTTGGTTATTCATTACTTAATTATAGTGAATGGTTGTTATTCTTTCATTATTCTTTTACTGCATGTTAATCAGACTTAACTTAAAACTTGGCACTTACTTTTTAAATACTAGGTGGTTAGTAATTATTAAAATTCTTTCGACAGTGATGCTATTAACTGAACCAACTTGGCATTTTGAATTAATTTAATAAAGGAGTAGCTACCCGGTATTTAATTAGTCGGGGTGTCACACCTAACATCTCCTGAATTGCATAGCAACTCAACATATCCTGACTTTTATAAAGCCATAACATCTCAACATCTCTTGGCTTTTAAATAATCCATAACATGTCAACATCTCTTGGCTTTTAAATAAGCCATATCATCTCAATATATAATACATATACATCATATCCAAAATCAACTCAGTAAGTACACTCACCTTGGTTGACAACTATGTATTCACATTTTCTTCTGGTGGAGCTGAACTGGGTTGATTAGACCTTACACATGTCAATCCAACTAAATCAGTACTGAACCTCAATCATAAATATTATCAAAACATAATTATGTAACTTTCCATGACTATACATCAACAATATAATTCCAATTAAGTCACATTCCATAAAACATAGGTAAAGGCAAAACAATGATATACATGTTGATAAAGTTACGGACATTCAACCGTAGGAAATACCTTATGAGGAATTTATAACCAAAGTCAAGTAAACATGAAATTATACTCCTCAATGTATATACACATGAAACATGTACTCAAAGTACCCTTTGTAAGGATGAAATACAAACATTCATTCAAGGGGTACCCAGTATGGCCTGAAATTATTGTCTTACATACTTAACCATCCTATATTCTTAAATTGTACAAATACATGGGTCCAACCTCATCAATATGAAAACATATATGAATATACTATCCAGTACAAGTGACGGTGTAATTTTCAAGCTTCCTAGGGCAAGTTATGACCATTTCTCTACAACACAAGAAATCTTCCCTACAAGCTCCTCTATTGTTCCTTCGAATTCCCAGAATTTTCATAATTTTTCTACAGTATAACTTTCCATGATTTTTAACTCATTTTCAGTACACATACTTAATAGTACAGAACTAAAGTTTTATAATTTTTTGACTTCATGTGCTATCTCAAAAGCTCGACTAAACTTAGGGCATACCGAAATCAAGTATACAAACAGCAACCATGTACCAACTTGAAATCATCATTACGGCCTAACCACAAGGAGATAAATTCTCATTTTTGGGTATGATATGAATATATGAGTCTACTTTCATATCCAATTAGAATTTCTCAATTCCAGGAAGCACACAAAGAGATATGCAACTTTGAATGCAAGGGGTTTCAATACAAAGCAATTTTAAGGGTTTCTACATTCAACTTAACATAAACTTGGATCTAACCATAAATACATATAAAGGGCTGAAACTTTCGTAAACCTATGATGATTTATATCATATAAATCCGTAATATAAGATAAATGACAAGATTTGCAATTAGGATTACCTTCGGGACTTTTACGTAATTTCCACGGATTTTTCTACACTTTTTCTCCTCACTTCTCCTTCCTAAACTCCCTAATTCTCTTTCCTCAAGGTGAAACCCTTTCATGGCTGATTTTGGCTGAAGGATAAAGCTATTTCAAGGGTATAAGGTCGGCCAAGGCTGCCTCCCAAGCCAACCAATCAAATTAAAACATTTGGTTTAATAAAAGACAATTTACCACTTAAGGGGATTGACAGGTTTGCCCCTTGTTTGTAATTTCGGCCTAACTTCTTACTCGAACATCCGTTTGATGCACCGTTTGTTGTGTTACAATCCTAACTCACATGTCTACAACTATGTAGTTTTCACCTCAAGTCAATTGTAATGTTACAAGGGTCAAAACTAGTCTTAAACAGGAACATTTCTATCGAAAATAACCAAATCTTGTGTTCGTAAATAATTCGACATTTCATGATTTATGAAAGTAGAATTATACTAACCATAATCACTTAACATTAGATATACAAATAACACATTATTCATATCACATATGATAAGTATGATTTAAATATAATTTATCATAATTATATATGGGTTGTCACATATAGGCTATCAGATGTTGCAACATATTTCTTCCAAAAGGTTGGTAGATGGCATGCTAACTTTGAAAAATGTACGTGAAGATGTGATTTGGCAAGGTTGCCAATATGGAAAATCTCATAATCTTCATTTCAGAAGATCGTCAAATTGCAGATTCGTATCTTTCGAGCTAGTTCATACAGATTTGATGGGGCCAACGAAAACACCAAGCTATAGCGGACATCGCTATGTTATGGTGTTGGTGGAAGATCACTCAAGATTCACTCGGGTGAAATTTTTGAAAGACAAGGGTCAAGCGTTATCTAAATTTATGGAATTCAAGGATGCTGTGGAAAGGGACTTTGGGAAGAAAATAAGTTGCTTGTGGAGTGATAAAGGTGGGGAATATATGTCAGATCATTTTTTCCAATTTTATGATGACAACGGTATTCTTCGACAAATGACTTATCCAGACACTCCTCGACAAAATGGGGTTACTGAAAGGAAGCTTGGTCATATTGCCTTAGCTTTCCTTTTATGGTTGCATGATAAGAGTCTTCCTCGGGAGCTTTAGGCAGAAGCTATTCAATGTGCAAGTCATGCGATAAATAGGTTGCCTACATGGCCAGGTACACAAAAATCTCCTAAAGAGATTTTATATGGGGAAAAGCCAAATGTTAATTATTTTTGGGTATTTGGTTCTATTTTTTATGTTCATGTTCCCAAATCTAATAGAACTAAATTGGACCTGAAAGCAAATAAATGTGTTTTTATTGGCTATGACTCTTATAGGAAGGGTTAGAGGTGCATGGATCGAGTGATAAAGAAGTTTACTACTTCTAGAGATGTGGTGTCTGATGAAGTTTCATCTTTATTTGCTGCTCAAAAGCTCATGGCCAAAAATGTTACTCTTGATGGCAATAAAGAAAATTTGGAGCTTTTATTTTCTGAAGTCAATTTGTAAGCACCTAGTAATGATGAAGAGGAAAATGAATTTTGACCTCCTCAATAGAATATTGAAACAGAAGAAGATGGTGAACAACAAGTAGTGAGAAGATCAACAACAGAGAAAAAGCAGCCAGATTATCTCAAAGATTATGAGGTAGATATTAGTCATTGCACAGTGACCTCATGTTTCTTTACAGGATCATTAAGTGCAGAAGAACCAACAAGCTATGAAGACGTAAAGCACTGTCCAAATTCGGAAAGAGAAATGCGGGAAGAAATTAAATCTTTAGACAAAAATGAGACATGGGGTTGGTATCCAAGCCAGAAAATTATGAGCCAGTTACTTGCAAATTGGTTTTTCGTTTGAACAAAAATTCAGATGGGACGATTGATAGGTTCAAAGTCTTCCTAGTTACTCGTGTATTTTCACAAAGCTATGGAATATACTATGAGGAGACTTTTATCCTATTAGCAAAGATGGTAATAGTGAGATCGATCTTTTCGCTTGCTGCTTTAAAAGATTGAAAGTTATGGAAACTTGAAGTAAATAATGCATTTCCTTATGGACAGTTGGATTGTGAAGTATTCATGGAGCAACCTCAAGGTTTTCTCTTAAAGTAACTCCCACTTCATGTATGTTGTTTGAAGAAAGCAATTTATAGTCTAAAGCAAGCACCGTGAGCTTGGTATGGTAAAGTTGCTCAATACCTCATCTTTTATGGTTTTAGAGTTTCTGATTCAGATTCTAGTTTGTTCATAAAATTAGAATTAAATATGAATCTACTAGTATTATAATATGTTGATGATATGATAATAATTGGAGATAATGAATCAGAAATTTCTAACTTGAGGAATGATTTATTTATTCGTTTTGAAATGAAAATTTTAGGGGAGATTGGATGTTTTGTTAGTTTAGAAGTGGAAAAATTATATCAATGATATTTTGTTTCTTAAAAAAGTTATGCAAAGGGTCTTTTGGAGCTTTTTTACATAGGGGACTTGAAATAAATGGCTACTCTAATGGAGCAAAATCTTAAGTTGAAGAAACATGAAGGGAAGCCATTGAAGGATGCGGGAAAGTTCAGACAACTTGTTGCAAGCTTAATTTATTTGACTATCACAATGCTGAAAATTTCATATTATGTTGGTGTTGTTTCTCAGTTTATGCATAATCCAAGGACTCCTCACTTAGATGCAGCAAAAAGAATTTTGTGTTATATCTCTTAGTCATTGTCTTTTGTACAAGAGATGTGATAAGTTTTTGTTGAGTGGATTCACCGATGCAGATTGGATCAAAAATACAAATGATCGTCGCTCAACTTCGGGCTATTGTTTTAACACTAGTTCAGCAGTGATCTCTTAGTGTAGCAAGAAGCATGGTGGTGTTGCTGTTGGAAAATTGGAACTTAAATGGGTATTTAAAGCTGTCCAGATTTTTCTGGACAGATTTTTGAGCAACTTTGAGCTCAAATTTAGGTGGGACCCACACTACGGAAATTGTGGGACCATATACGAACGCGTTCACCTCCGCAAGGAGATTAACGTAGTATATTCATATGTCCAATTTCAATAAGTTATGAATGATAATTATTTCCCCAAAGTGACTCACAAAGCAATGAAAGTTAATGAATTGGGTGTGTTTTAACTCTTGTCCCACATTGGAAGAGTAGTGGAATTTTGATGAGTTAATAACACCCCAAGTATGGACTAAGGCTTGGATGCCTTGGGGGTATCCCAACTCTTTGAAGGGGAGATGACCTAAGCTATGCTCGGGTTGACTTTCGGTCAAAAGTCCACACGCGCGCGTCCGTCCGGCCGGCTCGGCTCGGCTCGGCTCGGCTCGGTTCGGGCTCGGGCTCGGGCTCGGGCTCGGGCTTATAAAAATTCTTAAATTTTTGGGCCGAATCTAATTAACTTTCTGGGCTTTAATTAATTAATTACGGAATTAATTAATCTTTAATTAACTGATAATCAGTTAATTCCAAGAGTCAGCAGTTAACCAAATTAACTGCTTTGACAGTTAATTTCGGTTTTGACTGTTCCCAACAGTCAAGACTTTTACTATAAATAAAATGTTTCCCCCTCAGTTTTTACTACTGAAAAAATTAACCCTCCGAAATTGCTACTGCATTATTTCCTCTGCCCAGAAAATTCTTTTCTTCATTTTCTGCATTGCATGTTCTTGGTTGTGTTGAGTATAAACACAGATTTGAGTTCGTTGGAAATTAATTATTGTGGTGCTGCATAATTAATTGGGAAAATTCGTTCTATCTTGGGAGACTATATTCACAAACCTCGGAGCACATTGAGGGAATAAATTGTCTTAAGGACACTGTGAGATTCACAGGGCTCGGATTATTTCTTTATTCTTGTTTAATTTCTGCAATTTCAAGTAAGTGTTTCATTTCTGTAATTTTGTTGTAATTCTGTTTTAATTCTGTAATTATATTATTTTCATTATTCTGTACAATTGTTATTTATAAATAGTAGACATAACAATCTTAAGACAATTTACAAAAGTTCTACTGTTTTTAGTGTACAGAATTTTTTTTATTACAGAAATTTATTTGTTGGAAATAAATCTGTTTTGACAGAATAAAATGAATTAAATTACTGCTTTATTGTAGAAATTAGTAAAACAGTTTTTGATATAGAAATTAATTTCTATACTGTTTTTATATTCTGTTTTAGAAATAAAATTTTATTTCTGTATTTTTGTTAAAATCTGTTTATCCAAATTTTATTTTTAATCTTTAAATTATAATTCTGTTTTGTACAGAATTCTTTTTATTATTAAAAATTAGTGTGACACAGATTTTATTTTTAATTCTGTTTTGTACGGAATTCTGTTTATATTATAGTTAATTCTGAATTTTATTTGGAATTCATTTATTGTGAATTATATTTGGAGGAAATTGGTGCACATAATTTTGTATTCTGTTTTGATTAATTCATTATATATGAATTTTATCTTTGATAAAAATTCTGTTTTTGTAACAGAAATGGAATCACAAAGTACGAACACTACTCCTACGAAACTGATTGTCACCAACACAAATGTGACTGCACCCGTATCTATGCCACACGGGGAGAAACCTGAAAAGTTCATTGGGGCTGACTTCAAACGTTGGCAAGGACAAATGTACTTCTATCTCACTACCTGCCAACTGGGCAGGTTTGTATATGAAGATTGCCCCTCTATTCAAGAGGGAGATGATGCTAAAAAGGTTGCTGCAGTCGATGCTTGGAAGCACTCGGACTACCTATGCCGAAATTATATTTTGGCTTACTTGGACAAAACATTGTACCATGTCTATTGCACTATCCAAACTTCTAAGGAATTATGGAATTCTTTGGAAAAGAAGTATAAAACTGAAGATGCTGGGATGAAGAAATTTATCGTGGGGCGTTTTCTGGACTTCAAAATGGTTGATTCTAAATCTGTAATCTCGCAAGTGCAAGAACTCCAAGTGATCCTCCACGACATTCATGCTGAAGGAATGTCAATTAGTGAAACTTTCCAAGTTGCTGCAATTGTTGAAAAGTTGCCACCTTCTTGGACTTTGTTCAAAAACTATCTCAAGCACAAGCGTAAGGAGATGAATGTGCAGGAGTTGGTGGTCCGGCTAAGAATCGAAGAAGACAACCGTGAGTCTCAAAAGAAAAGTGGGAAGAATCCGATGGAAACAAAGGTCCACGTCGTTGAAGGTCCTAAAAAGAACAAACGAAAGTATGATGGGGAAGGCACTTCCAAACATAACAAGAAAAAGTTCAAAGGCAAATGCTACAATTGTGGTAAACCGGGACACCGCTCAAGTGAGTGTCGTAAGCCTAAGAAGCAAAATAAAAATAACTCTCAAGCAAATGTGACTGAGGGTGAGAATATCACCAATGATTTGGCGGATATGAATCTTTCTACCGTTGTCTCTGAATGTAACTTGGTTGGAAATACCAAGGAATGGTGGGTGGACACTGGAGCCACACGACACATTTGTGCAAACAAATGGATGTTCTCCACCTATAAACCTTTGGAAAATGAGGAGAACCTTTTTATGGGAAATTCTTCCACTTCTAAGGTGGTGGGACAAGGAAAGATTTCTTTGAAAATGACTTCTGGAAAGGAACTTACTCTCAACAATGTTCTTCACGTGCCTGATATCCGAAAGAATCTGATTTCGGGATCTCTCCTTACTAAGAATGGTTTCAAGCTTGTGTTTGTGTCGGATCGCTTTGTGTTGTCTAAAAATGACATGTATGTAGGAAAGGGCTACCTAAATGAGGGGCTCTTTAAACTGAATGTTCTTACTGTAACCCCTAAAACATCTGTTTCTATGAATGAAGTTGCTAGTTCTTCTTACTTGATTGAGTCATCTAATATTTGGCATGCTAGATTGGGACATGTTAATTTTGATACATTGCGTAGATTAATTAACTTGGAATTTTTGCCAAAATTCAATATTTATAAGAATCATAAATGTGAAATTTGTGTGGAATCTAAATTAGCTAGATTACCTTTCCATTCTATTGAAAGAATAACTGAACCTTTAGATTTAATTCACACCGATATTTGTAATTTAAAATTTGTTCAAACTAGAGGTGGAAAAAAGTATTTTATTACTTTTATTGACGATTGCACAAAATATTGCTATGTATATTTGTTACATAGTAAAGATGAGGCTATTAATGCATTTAAAAAATATAAAAATGAAGTTGAGAATCAATTAAGCAAAACGATAAAGGCTATTAGAAGTGATAGAGGAGGTGAATATGAATATCCATTTGAGGAATTTTGTTCTGAAAATGGGATTATTCATCAAACAACCGCTCCTTATTCTCCTCAATCGAATGGTGTTGCTGAACGCAAAAACCGTACTTTGAAAGAAATGATGAACTCAATGTTATTAAGTTCAGGAGCTCCACAAAATTTGTGGGGGGAAGCCTTACTTTCTGCTAATTACATTCTCAATAAAGTACCTCACAAAAAGACTCACAAGACACCTTATGAATTATGGAAAGGTCGAAAACCTTCCTATAAATATTTACGAGTGTGGGGGTGCTTAGCCAAAGTGATGGTTCCTAAACCTAAAAAGGTAAGAATAGGGCCAAAAACCGTGGATTGTGTATTCATCGGTTATGCTACTAATAGCAGTGCATATCGATTTCTAGTTTGTAAATCTGAGATTTCGGACATTCATGTAAATACGGTTATTGAATCGAGGGATGCTTCTTTTTTTTAAAATGAATTCCCGTATAACATGACCCGAGAATCTGGTCCTTCTAAAAGGGCAAATCAAGCTACTACAAGTGGTACTCATCAACCTATTGAATCAATAGAGGATGAACCAAGACGTAGTAAAAGAGCAAAAACCTCGACTTCTTTCGGTCCGGATTTTCTAACATATTTGTTAGAAAATGAACCTCAATCGTATAAAGAAGCTATATCCTTACCCGATGCTTCCAATTGGAAAGAAGCAATTAATAGTGAAATTGAATCCATATTACAAAATCATACATGGGAACTAGTGGATCTTCCACCAGGTTCAAAACCGTTAGGTTATAAGTGGTTCTTCAAAAAGAAATTGAAGGCCGATGGATCAATTGATAAATATAAAGCTAGACTTGTAGCTAAAGGCTATAGGCAAAAGGAAGGGTTGGATTACTTCGACACATATTCACCGGTAACAAGAATAACGTCCATTCGGATGTTAATAGCAATAGCTGCTATTAATGGACTTGAAATACATCAAATGGATGTAAAAACTGCATTCTTAAACGGTGAACTAGACGAGGAAATTTATATGGAGCAACCTGAAGGATTCAAAGCTCCCGGACAAGAAGGAAAAGTATGTAAGCTTGTTAAATCACTATATGGATTAAAACAAGCACCTAAACAATGGCATGAAAAATTTGATAATGCAATGTTATCAAATGATTTCAAAATCAATGAATGCGATAAATGTGTTTACTTTAAATACATTCAAAATGGATATGTCATTGTATGCCTCTATGTTGATGACATGCTTATCATGGGTAGTAACTTGGAAATTGTCAAAACTACAAAACAAATGTTGAGTAGTAGATTTGACATGAAAGATATGGGAATCGCCGATGTTATATTAGGAATTAAAATTTCTAGAACATCGGATGGACTTATATTATCTCAATCTCATTACATTGAGAAAGTACTTGAAAAATTCAAGAAGTATGATATTAGTCCTACCAAGACACCTGTAGATGTAAATTTACATCTAGCAAGAAATAATGGTGAAAGCATATCTCAACTAGAATATTCTCGTATTATCGGCAGTTTAATGTATGTCATGAACTGTACGCGACCGGACATAGCATACTCAATAAGTAAGCTAAGTCGATTTACGAGTAATCCAGGAAGAGATCACTGGAAAGCAATATTGAGAGTTTTGGGTTATTTAAAATATACTCAAAACTATGGATTGCATTACTCAAAACACTACACCAAAATGGGCAAATTGTCACCTTTCAGCCGGCCAGCCTTGTCAAGGTCATTGACCGTGACAAAAAAACACGCGTTTTATGTCACGGTCATTGACCTTGACACGACCGTGACAACGACTTGTCAAGGTCATTGACCGTGACAAGCCCGTGACAATTAAATTTGTCACGGTCTTGTCACGGTCATTGACCTTGACAAGACCGTGACAATTCTTGTCAAGGTCAATGACCTTGACACGACCGTGACAACTTTTCCAGCAAAAACCCTTTCCCCCTTCTTTTTTCCCTCCCACCGTTCCCTCCCTCTCTCTCTCTCTCTCTCGACTCAACGCTGCTCTCTCTCTCTCTCTCTCTCTCTCTCTCTTCCATTTATATATATATATTTGTGTGTATATTTATGTATGTATGTGTATATATATATGTGTGTATGTGTGTGTGTGTGGGGGGGGTGGGGCGGGATGGGGCAGGGTGGGGGAGGGCGTGGTGGAGGGGGGCAAGGGGTGGGGCGGGGTGGGGCAGGGTGGGGGAGGGGGTGGTGGAGGGGGCAGGGGGCAGGGGGTGGGGTGGGGTAGGGGTAGGGGGTGGGGGAGGGGGTAGGGGGTTGGGTGGGGTGAGTGGGGTGGGGGAGGGGGCAGGGGGTGGGGTGGGGTGGAGTGCGGTGTGTGTGTGTGTGGTGGTGTGTTTTGGGGGAGGGGGAGGGGGTGGTGGAGGGGGGCAGGGGGTGGGGTAGGGTGGGGTGTGTGTGTGTGTGTGGTGGTGTGTGGTGGGGGAGGGGGTGGGGGAGGGGGCAGGGGTGGGGTGGGGGAGGGGGGGAGGGGGTTGGGTGGGGTGGGTGGGGTGTGTGTGTGTGTGTGTGTGGTGGTGTGTGGTGGGGGAGGGGGTGGGGTGGAGGATTGAGATTCAATTTAGGTGTGTAGACCATTTCGAAAATTTTGTGCTTCACATTATTGAACCAATATAAAACGTTTTTCCTATCTCTAGATTTTTGCAAGACATCTACCACATCATGTCTTAAATGAATCCATTGATTAAAGCCCTAAAAATAATACACACATGGAATTTATTCTAAAATTATAGGATTGTGTTTAGCGAACCAATAACATAAGAAACTTTAATTCCCATCATCCTTCATGTGTTTCCACATTGTTTATCACTCCTTAAAACACAATTATAAAAGATAAAAGGATGATTTAGAACTAGTTTGCATTTATTATTATAACCCTCCCAACCATTCCTATCTTTATGCATTTTTTATGATTAGACCTAGACTGTATTGATGTATTTTTTGTCTCATTTTGCATGTATATATGATTTTTTCTTTTAGAAATTAGTCATGGAGCTGATGGTACGAATACGAGTGCTCAAGAAATGGCTCCAGTCGAGAGTAAGTAATATCTCTTTCCGATCCATTAGCTCGGTTATTATATCCCTGGATTTTGTTAAGCCTCCTAGTAGGAATCTTCATTATTTCTGAATTTGTTATGTTTATGTGTTTTGAATAATTTAAAATATCATTACTTATTTTAGAAACCAGTCATGGGGCAGATGGTCCTAATTTGAATGCTCAAGAAACGGCTCCAATCAGCAGTAAATAATCTTTCTTTCTGATTCATTGGCTCTGATTATTTATTCCTAGATTAACTTTTATTATTTCTGAATTTATTATTTTTATATGTTTTGAATCGTTTAAAATATTATTATTTCTTTCATAACCCAGTCATGGAGTAGATGGTCTTAACACGACTGCTCAAGAAACGGCCCCAGTCCAGGGTAAGTAATATCTCTTTCCTATCCATTGGATCTGCATTTGTATCCATAGATTTTTGTTATGCCTCTTACTAGGAATTTTTGTTATTTCTGAATTTATTATTTTCATATGTTCTGAATAATTTAAAATATGACGACTTATTTTGAGAAAAGAGTAATGGAGAAGTTGGTCCTAACTCAAGTGCTCCAAACACAGCTCCAATTGGTAAATTGTCATTTCCGATCAATAATTTAAATATATTTTTTTAGTAATTGTTCTAGTGAGGCTAGGTTCCATAAATTGAAATAAATCTCTTACCGGCCAAGATAGGTTATTAGTTGTGTCATGAAATTGGCTAGGTTAGTGTCATTGTTGATGGGAGAATATTTTTCATCTTTTACCCCTTATCAATTCCTTATGTTGAAGAACTAAAGATCCTCAGATGACTCCTGTATTGGTACACTTACAATCACGAATCGCGCCTATGATAAACTTTCAATGTGTTTATATCTACTGCTAAATTGACATTTTCTATCTCATGTTTAGTTTTTTTTTTTTAAATTGTCTATTATTAATTTTATGGGTCACTTGGGCTTTGGAGCTCATTATTTATTTTATATTGAATTTGCCCCCCCAACAGTTTCATTTCTTAAGGCTTAAACCCCATAGTGACTTTTAGTGATGCAAAAAATATCCTGTAACACTTTTTGTGTCACTGAAAGTCATCTCGAGGGAACCTCAAGAAATGAAATTGTTAAAGGCTAAATTTAACATCAAAGAATTAGTTGCGGTAAAACCTCAAATCACCATAATTGTTTTGCTTGTAAAAAATCTATTATATTAATTTTTTATTATGTAATTTGCCTGCAGCAGTGACACATTGAACGGGAGGGGCTTTTTCAACTTGTAGTATATCGTTACTTTGTCTTCATCGCTGAACATTCTTTATTTACATCTGGAATCACTAATCAGGTCTATCATTCTTCACCCTCTTCTTTGACGCCTGATTTGAGCTTTTACCGATGTGCACTATATATCCATAACCAAATGTTGAGCCTGGCCAGAAACGACCATTGGGGTTGATGTTGTGGCTCAATAACACCGACAGTGGCTAGTTTCATTTGCGGATGGAGATATGCAACTCAATTTTCTGGGTCGGGTTCCGTTTTGATTTTTTATTTTGGAAGTTTTTCATGGGGGGGTATGTATGGAGTGACAAACTTTTTTGCTTAACAGACGAACAGCTAAATGGGGGCCGAAGTCATGTTTATTAAATTTTAAACTTTAGATTCTAAAGTCAATTTCCTAGAAACCAAATGTACCATGAAAAGACATCCATAACGAACACAAGGGTGTCCCACATGGATGACATACTTTTCATTTAAACGTCTTCTTAGTGTATAGTTATCATAAGCTGTTTCGAGTTTTCAACCAATTCTGGTTAGTATTAGGATTCTTCACAAAACAATTTGCATTATCTTTAGTTTGTTCGGATATATGATGTTTGGAACAGGTACAACGTTGCTATAACAGGTACAAATATACTGCTGGGCAGTGGCAGTGGCCATACTGCCCAGCAGTTTTTTTTTAATTCTGCCCAGAATTGTCACGGTCATTGACCGTGACAATTTTTTTACTAAGGGTCACGGCTTTGTCACGGTTATAAACCGTGACAAACGTGTCAAGGTCAATGACCGTGACACGACCGTGACACAAAACGCGAGTTTTGTGTCAAGGTCAATGACCGTGACACGACCGTGACAAAAAAAGTTGTCTCGCCTCGAAATGTCACGGTCATTGACCTTGACAAGGCGGATTTGTCAAGGTCAATGACCTTGACAAATGGGCAGATTTGGTGTAGTGAAATATCCAGCTGTTCTTGAAGGACATTGCGATGCAAATTGGATATCTGATACAAAAGACTCTAAGTCTACGAGTGGGTATGTGTTTACCCTCGGAGGTGCAGCCGTATCTTGGAAATCCTCAAAACAAACGTGCATTGCTAGATCGACAATGGAATCTGAATTCATTGCACTAGACAAAGCTGGAGAAGAAGCTGAATGGCTTCGAAATTTCTTAGAGGATGTTCCAAATTGGTCTAAACCTGTGCCCGCAATATGTATACATTGCGATAGCCAATCAGCGATTGGAAGGGCACAAAATCACATGTATAACGGAAAGTCACGACATATTCGTCGTAGACACAATACCGTTAGAAAAATTCTCTCAAACGGAATTATCACAATTGACTATGTAAAGTCAAAAGATAATATATCGGATCCACTAACGAAAGGTTTAAACCGAGAGCAAGTTGAAAGATCATCGAGAGGAATGGGTCTAAAGCCTATAAATAAATAAGAATCAATATAGTGGCAACCCAACCTAGCTGACTGGAGATCCCAAGATCTAGGTTCAATGGGCAAACCGAACTACGTTGTATTCAGTAAGCACTGGAGGATATTTAATCCTATCCATTCCAAAGATGAGACAGTGCATATCTGCCGCGAAATTAGGATAAGTTATGCTTTTAATGACATCTATATCTTAGTACGTCTAAGTGGGGTATTGCAGAATACTCTTTATGGAAGTCACCTACGTAAGTAAGAAGGGGGCCACTTCTATGAGAATAATGAAAGGCATATTCTCTAAAATACTTGCGGAACCAAGTGGTGTTCACGGCCAAAATGAACACAAACGTGAGAACCAACTGTGTTGAAGAATTGTTGTGTGAATACTGTTGTCTAGGTTTACAAAAACGGTTGACGGTTCAAGGACGTGAAGTCTACTGATTAACCAAGTAAATCCGATAGTATATCACTAAGGAAAGTTCAAGGCCACTAGGCTACTTCTCCCGATGCAATAATTCTTCAGTTTTACTCAACATGTGTCTGCATCTGCATCAGTATCTGTTTTGTTTTATTTATAGCGATATATCATTCATGTGGGGGATTGTTGGAAAATTGGAACTTAAATGGGTATTTAAAGCTGTCCAGATTTTTCTGGACAGATTTTTGAGCAACTTTGAGCTCAAATTTAGGTGGGACCCACACTACGGAAATTGTGGGACCATATACGAACGCATTCACCTCCGCAAGGAGATTAACGTAGTATATTCATATGTCCAATTTCAATAAGTTATGAATGATAATTATGTCCCCAAAGTGACTCACAAAGCAATGAAAGTTAATGAATTGGGTGTGTTTTAACTCTTGTCCCACATTGGAAGAGTAGTGGAATTTTGATGAGTTAATAACACCCCAAGTATGGACTAAGGCTTGGATGCCTTGGGGGTATCCCAACTCTTTGAAGGGGAGATGACCTAAGCTATGCTCGGGTTGACTTTCGGTCAAAAGTCCACACGCGCGCGCGCGCGCGTTCGTCCGGCCGGCTCGGCTCGGCTCGGCTCGGGCTTGGGCTTGGGCTTGGGCTTATAAAAATTCTTAAATTTTTGGGCCGAATCTAATTAACTTTCTGGGCTTTAATTAATTAATTACGGAATTAATTAATCTTTAATTAACTGATAATCAGTTAAATCCAAGAGTCAGCAGTTAACCAAATTAACTGCTTTGACAGTTAATTTCGGTTTTGACTGTTCCCAACAGTCAAGACTTTTACTATAAATAAAATGTTTCCCCCTCAGTTTTTACTACTGAAAAAATTAACCCTCCGAAATTGCTACTGCATTATTTCCTCTGCCCAGAAAATTCTTTTCTTCATTTTCTGCATTGCATGTTCTTGGTTGTGTTGAGTATAAACACAGATTTGAGTTCGTTGGAAATTAATTATTGTTGTGCTGCATAATTAATTGGGAAAATCCGTTCTATCTTGGGAGACTATATTCACAAACCTCGGAGCACATTGAGGGAATAAATTGTCTTAAGGACACTGTGAGATTCACAGCGCTCGGATTATTTCTTTATTCTTGTTTAATTTATGCAATTTCAAGTAAGTGTTTCATTTCTGTAATTTTGTTGTAATTCTGTTTTAATTCTGTAATTATATTATTTTCATTATTCTGTACAATTGTTATTTATAAATAGTAGACATAACAGTTGCCTTATCTAGCACTGAAGCTAAATATGTGGCAGCACCTATGGCTATACATGAATACGTTTGGTTGGAGGGATTGATCTGAAATATGCTGAGCAAAGTTGACTATGATGATCAAATAAAATGTGAGAATGAAAGTACTATCAAACTTGCATCAAACCCAGTTTTTCTTGCTCGAATGAAGCACATTGAAGTTGGACATCACTTTGTTCATGAGAAAGTTCCAAGTCAATAGATTAAACTAATAGTCATTCGTACCAACGATCATGTGGCTGATATATTCACTAAGGCTTTGCTGAAAGCTAAGTCTGAATATTTCCAAAATGCTCTGAGAATTGTTAATCATAATCTTGTACTAAGGGGGAGTGTCAAAAACTAGTGCAACTTCCTGCACGTTAGTCTTGCACGATGTGGTCATGATTTAGTTGTTTGTTTATTTGTTTTATTTACCAAGTCAATTGTATGTGGGCTATTTATGTGGGAGTAAGGTAGTTCATGTAAAGAATGGCTTGGGTAGTTAATGGTAAATGTGGTGTGAATAGTTGGAGAGAATTATGGGAGTGGTTCAGTGATTTAAGGAAACAACTCTATAAATATGGGTTGTACTATAATTCTCTTGTACGCATTCTCAAATACTCACAATTTATTCATTGTTTCTCCAATTTTGTTTCCCATCTTCTGTTAAAGCTTTTCTTCTTTTCTATTGGCCTTCTCTTTATTTATTTTTTGTTTTATTATATAACTGTTAGAAATTACTTTTTCGTAACAAAATTAATTGGAAAAAAATACAAGATGATCAAGACATATTTTCTCTAAATATTTTTACTAAGTCCTTTAGTTTTTCTTGTCATCGTAGGTCAACCACCGTTGGTAAAATGGGTCCACGGGTCGTGTTTTCACACAACCCAGCACGACACGATAAGAATCCAACGGACCCAAATACGACACGACACGATAGCGTGTTTTTTTCCTTAACCCGAACACGACACATTAAAAACACGACACAGCAGGATAAGTAAATACGGTTCGATTGGACACAATTAGATTCGACCTAGCACGACACGATTGGACAAGATTAGATCAGTTATGGAGGGATTTAAAAAATAGCGGGTCTAAATAATGGGTTGATAATGGGTCTAAATGGGGGTCGACTGTGGGTCTATAAAGGATTTATATCGTTTCCTTAATTGGGTGACTATCGTATCCTTATCGGGTCAATTTCGTGACAGAAATTAGGCACGAACACGACCCGTTAGTGGATCCAAAAACTCAGACCCGAACACGAAAGATCGTGTCAATTTTGTTTCATTTCGTATTATCGTTTCGTTTTCAAAATTACCACCCCTACCACTGTACATATATATACTGTTGACTTGAAGCCCCTGGAAATGATCCAAATCAACCTTTGGACTAACTGTAGCCATAACCCGGACAACCCCAAAAGTCACATAAACTGGAACACAATACACCAAACGATATATACATCTACCTAACTCTGGAGTTTTCAACTTTCCAAACTTTGAAATTACAAATTAGTTTTAATTTGACATCCCCTCTTAATTTCTAATTTCTCTAGCAAAAATTTCTTCCCGTGGGGCCTTGTAAAAATCAAAACTTGATCTTCACTTCCACTATGTTCAAAAGCATGGTTCAAAGCAATTTCTTTCTAATTGTAAAGAATTTGTGTCCCCTTCAAATTTTTAAAATCGATTTTTTTATCTATGTGATCACACCATCAATCTTCTTTTGCCTTGAATTTTTCTTTTGCCCACTCTTTTGGTTAAAGAATTATTCCATATTTACCCAACTAGTGTCCCCAAATTAAAAATAAATAAATATATGCATTGCCCATTTTTTTTTTCAACTCTCCACATTGATACTTCAAAAAGATATTTTTTGTTAAAACTTATCAATATCTTCATCCACTGGATCAACAAAATTAAGGCTAACCATCTCTTAATGCCATGTTGGTAAGTGTATGGGCATCTCCTCACCTCCACTTAAAACAACTCAAAGAAACTTCTTTACATCGTACTCAGAACTGGGACATCTTGATTTTGTCGGCCAGAAACGAAGATTTCTAAGATTTTATTCACTTCTATATTCTTTAACATTTTCATACTCTATTTTTTGCTCAGTTATTTTTGCACCCATTTTACATCTCCTCTCTTATTTCTTTAATCTTTGTAGGAGAGTCTTAAAGATTTTCAGTTGTTAGCTCGTCTTTCCTTCGTTAATGATACTCGATTGACAGAAACTAAACTTAATTGTTTGATCCATAAATCACATGCGTCAGAATACAAAGTGAGGACAATAATCCTCATTTTGTTATAATTTTAAAACATCAATTTTTCGATCAAAAACACTATTTTGAAATTCTTCAATCAACCTGACTCAAATAACACCGTTGAAAATTAATTTTATGAAACAAAAAGTATTTGAATAAAACACAAGATGAAAAGAGCATTGCTCTCTCTCTCTCTCTCTCTCTCTCTCTCTCTCTGAGAGAGAGAGAGAGAGAGAGAGAGGAGCGGTCTAAGACGGATTAAAAGAGTGGATGAAGGAACGGACGTCTAAAATGTGACATCCACGTGTATGAGTAGGTTGAAAAGTCTCTACCCAACAAAACCTTAAACCCACCTTTTGTACCCATTCTCTTTCTCTCTCTTTAAACCAATAAGGCAGCAACAAAACATTAACAAATTTTTACCCACCTTTTGGACCCACTCCTTTTTTAAAATCTATGCTTCAAAAAATATTTCATTGGTTGAATTTATGATCCAATTTGGGAGGGGTCTAATGCATCAACGTCATAAAGAATTACTGGCAGATCATAAAGATTTCATTAATAAGCCTAAGTTGAAAATCGTCCATGACTTTTTGACACATATGGTTGATCTGTACACAAATGAAATGTTCTATAAATTTCAAGATGAAATTCTGGAGAGCTTCACGCATAAATTTGAACTTGTTAAGGAAGATGAAAGTCATTATTTGTATAAGATTCAAAAATCAAATATGCGGGTTATAAAATATGACAAGGTATTAGACTTCGCTTCGTGTACTTGCAAAAAATTTGAATGCTCCGGAATCCCATGTCGACATGTTTTGGGGTACTTGCACAAAATGCATGATTACGAAAAATTACTGAACCAATACATTTGAGTAAATGGACCAAAGCGGCAAAATCTGGGATGGTAGTGGATGATATTGGTTGGGAATTTTTTTTATGATAAATCATATCTACAAAAGAGGTCTCAATTAATTGAATTGGCATTAGATGAGGTTGATAAGGCCCTTACTAGTCAAGAAGCCACAAAGGTATATATCGATGGTTTGGCTAGTGTGTGTGATAATTTAAATCAAATTGTGGGGATTCAAGTCAAAACAAGAAATGAGATGCCTAGCGTTCATGCTTCAAGAAATGTTAGTATCAATTACAACATTGAACCTAGCCAAGTGCGGGAAAAGGGGTGTGGTAAAAGTTTGAAAGGTGGTAAGGAGAAAGCATTGGGGAAGGCTAAAAAATCGAAATCAAGAATGTGTAATGGATGCGATTTGGTTGGCCAATCACATGATAAAAGAAATTGCCCTATGCTAATTGACTGGTAAGTAACTTATATATTTTGCATTCATTAGTTTATTTATAATTAAAATGATTAAATTGACTTAGGATGTGTTTGTAGGTATTCCTCATGTCAACAAGACCCACACGAAAGCCTAGGTGATGACACTTATTCATCGGAAGGTGATTACGACTATTTATCAAGTTATTTAAAAAGTTGAAAGCTATTTATTTTTACATACTAATCTTACTCTTTTGCCTTTCTTTTTTAGGAATATCACTGTAATTTGGATGCAAGTGGTGTTGGATGCTTTTTAGAGTTGTATGAACTACGTTTTATTTTATTTTTTGGATGAACTATGTCACATTTTTTTTGGATAATGCAATTGAATGGACTATGTAATGTTATGTTTGAATGAATTGAATGAACTCTGCTACATTTTATTTTGTTTCGATGAATGTATTTGAACTTGGATAATGTAAGAAAATTTAGATGAGTGTATTTGAAGTTTGAAGGATGTACTTGTTTAACTTATGAATGCATTCAAATTAGGCATTAAACAATAAATTAAGTCTACCATTACATATTAATCAGTAGTCTGGCAGTCTGAAAAACATGATAACAATTGTAAATGATAAATTAAATTAAATATTAGATATGCCTCCACATGTGACAACCGTCTGCGACATTCCTCCCCATGAGACACCCAGGTAAGTAACTCCTCAAATCACCGTTCGGATTAACATCATTATAGTCCAGTAGTTCAGAGTTGGAGATGTATAATGGATAGTTACACTCCTTCTTCGAACGTATCTTGTGATGAACCCGATATAAACGACGAGTCATTTGCTCACTCTCACGTTTCAATAGAGAGATTACCTTTATATTGTCTTTAGTCTTGTCTTTACAATAATTTATGGACCTAGCCTGTGGAACGAGTACTCCTTGCTACCGGCAATACACTTCAAGATCACACCGTCGATCAAAGAGACGAGGCCTTTCGAGATCGGATTCTAAAATACAAGGATCTCCTACAGATGGGGAGAACAATTTAACATGATCAACCGTAAAGAATGGAAGGCTCGTTTCAATATATTTGTTCTCAAAAGTCCTTTTATCACCTCCGCCATGGCTTGCCAACTGGGTCGTAGTAAATTCTGAGATTTAACATCCGTCGTGGTTTTTTCGGAATATGATTTTTTTTCTTTTCGAGACCGCCTCTTTGACCGTGGTTTAGGTTTTGGTAGGGTCGAAAATGGCATGAAAGGGTATGGCCTTGGTCTTTTAGGAAAAGGGGGTGAGCATATAGCCCACGGAATAGGTTTTGGAACCTTTGAAGATGTGTCTTCTTCGTTGTTATCCATTTTAAACCAAACCTATAAATAATAACCATAAAAATAATATACATGATTAAATCATTCCCTTCTAGATTTCAGATTTAAAAGCGAATCTAAGCTAAAGACACCACAAATAAATAAAGAAAAAAGATTTCCTATTTTTTTAGAGAAAAAAACAGCCTAAGTGTACTTTTATGGCTAGAATGTGACTACGCATTGCTCAGTCTCGACATATATTACACTCTGTAATTCAAACTCCATATCCTACCCTCCCCCCCCTCCCCCCCCCCCCCCCCCCCCAACACACACACACCATTGTAAATTTTCTGCATTTTGTTGCTCAATTTCCTCATTATCCATTTTAAATCCAACCGATAATAATAATAACCATAATAAATAAAACATTATTAATTTCCAGCTATCAAAACAACAACATACAAAAAGAACAACAATGACAGCTAACTGTTTAAAAATTATGGATTGTTTTTTCCCATAAAAAATTCTGGACTGTTTATTCCCAAAAAAATATCTACCATGTATTTTTTTTAAAGTAATATGCTAATGGATGGTTAAAAAAAAAAAGTAATTAAAAAAAAGAAAAATATTTCGGATTTAAAAAAAAAAAACAGCTTGTCTTGATTGTAATAGATGTTGAACTGTTTTTTTCCAAAAAAAAAAATCTATCATGTATTTTAAATAGCAAAAGTAATAAATAAAAGAAAAATGTTTCGTATTTAAAAAAAAAAAAAAAGCTTGTCTTGGTTGTAATAGATGTTGGACTTTTTTTTCCAAAAAAAAAAAAATCTATCATGTATTTTAAACAGCAAAAGCAATAAAAAAGAAAAGTATTTCGGATTTAAAAAAAAACAGCTCCTCTTGATTGTAATAGATGTTGGACTGTTTTTTGCCAAAAATAAAATTTATCATGTATTTTTTTTTAAATTAACATGCGAAGAGATGGTTTAAAAAAAACAACAAAAATTAAAGCTTAAATATATTTATTTGGGACAATGACATCAATATTTATTTGGGAAAGAACAGTAAAAGAAACTGGATCTACGAAAATGTAAACAAAAACACGGATCTAAACTAAAGACACCACCAATAAAGATTATTAAATTGGTGAGAAGGTTTAAAATAGAATGCCTTGTTTTGGAAGATGAGAGAGAGCAAAGATTTGTTCTAAAAAATTGGTGCATTATGATTTGAAGAGAGAGAAAGAGAATGGGTCCAAAAGGTGGGTAAAAAGTTTTTAGGGGCGGTTTGATAGCATTATTTGTCATGGCAAATGGTAAATAAGTTGGTAAATATGACATTTGCCTACAATTTGGTGTGTTTGATAGCAAAATTTGCCTACAAGCTATTTGTCAATGTACAACACCTCTTATGCATAACATGTTTGCAAATTTTGCTTTGCTATATGGGTGAGAAATATTTGCCAACAAATTTGCTAACTTCTTAAGCGCTTTTAATATTTTAAAAAATAATTTAAAAACTATTTTAAATAATTATAAAAAACAGTTATGAATATTTTAAAAATTGTTATGAATATTTTAAAAATTGTTTTAAATAGTTAAAAAAATTGTTTTAAATTAAAATATGTTTTAATGTAAAAACTGTTTTTTTCGTAAAAAACGTTTTAATGTAAAAACTGTTTTAACTTAAAAATTTGTTTTAATGTAAAAAATTAAAAATTGTTTTGATGTGAAAACGGTTTTTATATAAAAAATTGTTTTAATGTAAAAACTGTTTTAATGTAAAAAATTATTTTAATGTAAAAACTGTTTTTTCGTAAAAACTGTTTTAATGTAAAAAATTGTTTTAATGTAAAAAATGTTTTAATGTAAAAACTGTTTTAATGCAAAAAATTATTTTAATATAAAAACTGTTTTAATGTAAAAAAAATTAAAAACTGTTTTAATGTAAAAACTGTTTTAATGTAAAAATTAAAAACTGTTTTAATGTAAAAACTGCTTTTAATAAGTAGTTTTGGCATAAAAAAACTTTTTTTTTATATATAGTTTGTTACTTTTTTAATAAATAAAAACGGGAACTAAAAAAGAAAAGAAAAAACTGCTTTTTTATTAAATAAGACTTGGGACGAAAATTAAAAAAAAACATATTTTATTATTATTATATATGTTAATATGGACGAAAAATGTGTTATTAAAATATTTTGCCTAAAAAACTTGTTTTACCTCATTTGGTGTTAGATAGCCTAATGCGAGAAAAAAATATTTGTCTAGGCAAAATTTGCCTAGGCAAAATTTGTCCTGACAAATTTCGCCATGCCAACACTTTTGCCCAATATGTATCAAACGGACCCTTAAGGTTTTGTTGCGGCCTTATTGGATTAAAGATAGAGAAAGAGAATGGATATAAAAGGTGGATTTAATGTTTTGTTGTGTAGAGACTATATATATATATATATATATATATATATATATATATATATATATATATATATATATATATATATATGTATATTAGTGCTGATGACACGGCGATAAATTTACTCCCAAGCTAAAAAAACAAAAAAAATCATTTGTTCCAGACCAAAGAAAAAAGTGATTTTTTTTTTTAAATTTAAAAAAAAATATATATATTACCAACCCCCCCTCCCTCCCCCCCCCCCCCCCCCACCCCCACCCCCACCCCACCCTCCTTTTATTCTTTTATTAAAAAAAAATCCAAAAGCCCCTTTTTGCCCCCTTAAAAAAAACTTTTAGCATGACATTTCATGAAATGTCAAAATATCATACATATATTTTATTTTATCATAATATATATATATATATATATATATATAAGGACTAGTCCGCATTTTAATAATGCGGAGCGGACATGTGTCACCTAACGGTACGTTTAGAAACTATCGCTTAAATTATAGGCACACTCTCTCTCTTTTCTAGGCTCACCGCCAGTTGACACATGTCCGGTCCGCATTCTTACATTACAGAGTAGTCCGCACAAGAACATGACTGATATATAAGTCTACATTTTAAGAGTGCGTATCGGACATGTGTCACTTGACGGCGATCACAGAAAAGAGAAATAGTGCCCCTATAATTTAGCCTATAATTTCTAAGGTAATCGTCAGGTAACATATGTCCGATCCACACTCATAAAATGCGAACTGATATGCACAAGAGCAGTATTGTGTTTATATATATATATATATATATATATATATATATATATATATATATATATATATATATATATATATATATATACTAGCGGATGCCCGTGCGCAAGGGCACGACGATAAATTTGCCCCGTGATAAAACCCAATCCATAATAACCCGCTTTTAAAAAAAAAAAAACTTAAAAAATATATATATATATATATATATATATATATATATATATATATATATATATATATATATTAAGAAATATTTTTAAAAAAATATTTAATAAAAAATATTTAATAAAAAAATAATAATGTATGTATGTATGCATGCATACATGCATGTGTATGCATGCAACACATAAAATACCATGCATGTTTATCATGCATGAGTAACTATTCATAAGACCATTGTTTCATATATATATACTAGCGGATGCCCGTGACCGAGGGCACGGCGATAAATTTGCCCCGTGATAAAACCCAGTCCATAATAACCCACCTTTTTAAACAAAAAAAACTTTAAAAAAAATATTTTTTTTAATAAAAAATAATAAAATAATAACGTATGTATGTATGCATGCATACATACATACATACATGTGTATGCAGCAACCATGCAACACATAAAATGCCATGCATGTTTATCATACATGTTTATCATGCATGAGTTACTATTCATAACACAATTGTTTCATATTATATATATATATATATATATATATAATGCTCTTTTGCGGATTAATTCGCATTTTAAAAATGCAGATCGGACATGTGTCACCTAACGGTTCCCCTAGAAATTATTGCCTAAATTATAGGCACACTCTCTCGCTTTTCTGGGTTCACGATCAAGTGACACATGTCTAATCCGCATTCTGAAAATATAAATTAGTCCGTACAAGAGCAGGACTGTTTATATATATATGTGTGTGTGTGTATGTGTGTGTATTTTCTCTCTTTATCATATACACTATACTATTCACTTGAAGCCTCTAGGAATAACAGAAAAACACACGTGCATGCACAATACACTTAATCAACGACCATTGAAAAGTCACATGGACCAAAAGACACGTACATGCACCAAACTCTTAAATCAACGACCATTGAAAAGTCACATGGACCAAAAGACACGGTCATGCACCAAACTCTTAGGGTGTGTTTTATAAATAAAATAGAAAATAATTTTTAAAAGTTAATTTTCATGAAATTAAAAACTTAAAAATATTTTTCATAAAAATTTTTGTTGGTGTTGTTTGATTGCAATTATTTTTCAGGTGGAAAATGTTCAATTTTTCATCTTTTGTGTGTTTGATTTTCAATATTTTTCATGAAAAAAAAGTAGAAAATATATATAAAAACAGAAAATTAATAAAAATAGAAGAAAATTAATAAAAATTCCAGAATATTAATAAAAATAACCAAAAAATTTTAAAAAAACAAACAAAAAATGAATAAAAGACCAGAAAATAAATATTAACCCGGTATTAAATATAAGAAACAGAAAAAATGTATTCGGAGTATTAGGGAAAAAAATGAATAAAAATCAAATCCACCACACCCTCCCCCCAACCCCATCCCAACTGTTTCGTCCTCTCGTGTCGCCAGGTCTGTGCTTTTTTTTTTTTTAATTCTCTCTTCTTTTTTTTTTTCAAATATTTGCATTTTTATTAGTTTTCTAGGGTATTTATTCATTTTCATTCTTTAAAAATTTTGAGCACTTTTTTTATTTTATTTTATTTTATTTTGAATTAATAAATTTCTGACTTTTTAATAAAATTCTAGGTGTTTTTTAAAATTCATTCAGGGGTTAATATTTTTTTCTATTTTTTATTTTTTATTCATTTTCTGTATTTTTTTCATTATTTTTATGTTTTTATTGAAGTCTCTCTTTTTTTCTCATTTTTTTTATTTTCTGGTTTCTTTTAAATTAATTCTGGGACTAATATTTATTTTAGGATCAAATAGCTAAAAGTCCCTCAAACATTTTTTAATACACATTTAGTCCAAGCCTTTTATTTTGTACCAAAAAGTCCCTTATTATCTTATCTTTAAAGGTCTGCGCCAGCGACATGGTAAAGCCTTTTTGGCATGGTGAAGGATTTTTGGGTGCAAAATAAAAAGGCTTGAACTATACATGTATTAAAAGAAGTTTAAGAGACTATTTGGTATATGCCCCTTGTTTTTTGGGGTTTTATTCACTTTTTGTATTTTTTTCATTATTTTTTGGGTTTTTATTCACTTTCTGGTTTTTATTTTTCTATTTTTGGGGTTTTATTTCACATTCTGGATTTTTTAAAATTATTTTTGAGAATTTATTCAATATTTTGGGCTTTTATTCACTTTCTAGATTTTTTTTCATTTTTGGGGGGTTTTTATTCACATTTTTGAATTTTGGGAGTTTTTATCACTTCCTATATTTTTTTCATTATTTTTGGGATTTCATTCACTTTCTCGAAACTTTTCATTATTTTTTGGTTTTTATTCACTTTATGGAATTTTTTCATTTTTTGGGGAGGTTATTCACTTTCTGATTTTTTTTCATTATTTTGGGGATTTTATTCACTTTCTATAATTTTTCATTATTTTTTGCTTTTTATTAACTTTATGGATTTTTTTTCATTATTTTTGGGTTTTTATTCACATTCTGAAAATTTTTCATTATTTTTGGGTTTTTACTCATTTTCTGGATTTTTTATCAAATTTTTTGGCGTGGCAATTCTTTTCCCTGGAAAATGAATAACAAGGTGGGAGGAGGTTTTTTAATTCCACCTTTTTGTGGAAAAAGTGGTTCTGTGAGTTGTTTTAAGGAAATCAATTCCATGAAAAATTTTGTTTACCAAACATTCAAAAGATGGAAAATGACTCCATATATTGTATTTTCCATGGAAAATTAGTGTTATCAAACACACCCTTAGAGTTTTTAACTTTTTAACCTTTTAAAATATTAATTATAGCATATATTTAAAGTTGTCAAAATATTAATTAACATTTTAACCGTTCAAAAGACACATTGATAATATTTATCGCTCCCACATATTGACACGGATATACATTATTGAATCATTTATTAATTGTATATTATCTAGATTAATGTACATACATATATATTTGATTAATACATGCATTTAATTAATTCATATATTAAGGGTTCATGTATAAAAGTCTAAATGAGGGTATATTTGCATTAAATGTAATAGATAAATGTGTTTGGGTAGATATATTTTAGAAATCCTATAAATAGCAATGTAATGTTGGATTTTGAAGTGAAGTCATAGAAAGTCTAAAAATAATATGTGAGTAGTAAAGAAAAATTATCTTCTCATATTGAGCATGATCTCTTAACAATTGAGTGTGTTAGTGTACTTTATCATCTCCCAAATATTTTTTTTTATTTTTGGCAGTCATGTATTTGGATGAATGAGTTTATGGAGGTTTTCTCAAATTAAATGAATAATTTAGCTATTTGAATGAAAGCTCTAATAAAATTCATTATCTGTCTGAATTTTTGGGATGTGATGGATTTAAATGCTTTAGTAGGTTTCGTAATTCGTATGTTTGCTTCACGCATTAGTGATGCAATATTTTTGTACTTATAATTTTTCGGCTACAGATACTAATATGTTGTGCATATTAGGCTTATTAAAGTATGTTTTGTATAAATTTATAATGTGACATATATTGTATAAAATGTTTACTGTTACATATTAAGGTTTTGCAATCTATTTGATGAGTTCATCTTTAATGTTTTACGGTTAATTTACATTATTTTTTACGTATTTTAAAACATAAAAGTCTCGTTCATAACAATTTTTATATATTGATTTAATATTAATTTTCGTATATTTAAAATAATATTAAGATATTCAGGCACATTATCCACCATCAAAATATCGTTCTACTATATTAAATATGTTTTCAACATGACTTAATTATATTCTTTTACGCAATGTAAATCTCTAAAAAGTATTATTTTACGGTCACTCTGCAAGCTAGCTAGTTTTAATTTTAACAATAGAGTAATTCTATAGCGACACATGTGAGGTCAGTATTGATTGTTGTCCGAGGTTCAGTGATTATCATTCAAGACTCAAACCAATGTAATTGATGCGTCGCCCAAAATATGTCCTCTTGAATTACTCTTAACAATAACCCAACATCTTATGTATATCTGTTTACCTAGTTTAGGCCGTGGGGGGAAACAATTAGAGGGTTCTAATGGCAAAAATTTGATGATGTGAACAGTTTAGACTGCATGATTGAACTGATGAGGTGGGCGTATACATCTGAAACTAGTATAGATTGCAAACCTCATTCCTATTGTCTTATACATACATATCCAACAACTTTTACACACTATTGTGTTATTTTATCTATTTGTGAGAGTTATGTGCAATATAGTTTCAAACTAATACAATTACTTGTATCTAGTAGACTAAATATTTTTACACACTAAGGTCCACAATCCTTTGATATATCGGATATATGCAAACCTAAGACCGATATACATTATAAATTTTCACATACACATTGCAAAAGTTTCCGTATACATTACAAAAATTTATATTATTAATTGAAAATGTACATAGATATTATTTGAAAAATCTTGTATACACTATAGAATTTGACCATTCATAAAAGATTTTCACATCGTATCCTAAAACTAAATTTTATTTATCTCGTAGGGAGTAAATCGAGAAAAGAAAAGTTATTTTATAAGTTGCTTTGGATATTCACATGGTGACCCAAAATTCATAAATTTGTGGTAAATGACATTGCCGGTGGACCCAAAAGTTTGGTGCCCAATGCCAACTTTTGAAATGAAACTCCTTGTAAGGAAAGAGTGCCAAAAGTGATTAATGAAAAAAATCAGTACGCTATTAAAAAAAACATTATAATCAATCTTTACTGTTGTTTTAAACACAAGTTGTGCGATTTTGTAAGAGTTGTTGTAGATAATTTATTCTAATTAAAAAAAAAAATGCAACTAACATTTTATGTTGGTTTTTCGCCCCTTGTGATAATTTTATTCAACTTTAACATCGGTTTTTTTAAAAGAGAGCTTGAAAAAGCTTTTTCAAATTTTTGTAACCTGTAAAATGATCAAAATTTAGGGCCCAAGCCGATAATAAATCTCATTATATGTAGACTTTTCTCAATTATAGTCTATAGAAGATGAATGGCGATACTACAAGAGGATTAATTATGATATATTCATATAGTTTAGACACACACATACGCTAGGTTTTTTTGAAACAGCAAGAAATGCATTTCTGACTGACTCTCTCTCTCTCTCTCTCTCTCTCTCTCTCTCTCTCTATATATATATATATATATATATATATATATATATATATATATATATATATATATATATATATATCCACCAAATTTTATCCAAAAGGTTCAGTAGAACGGCCTTTTGAATTGAATTGGTTTTCGAATTAAATTGACCGCTGGGCCAAGAGACGCTCGGTGTGTCTAAATATTCTTTCATTATTACACAAGTATCACAAGCATCACGCACGCATAGGAAACGTAACCATCCCTCATTTAAAACGTGTACCTTGAGTGGATGCTACTGTACGATAAGCATCTCCTTTGTGCATAAATATAAAGTATATAGTTGCTTATAGCTAAGATATTGCGCATATATCATATACATATATATTCTTGATCATATCTTTGCTTCAAAGCAAGCCATGGCTTGCGATGAAGAGTTTTGCAGCAATTATCTGGTGTTGAATTCATCAGAAGCAAGCCTGTTTGATCTCTTTCGGATCTTATTTTCAAGTGAGTTTGAAAAGAGAAGCTTTATCGAAAACTATGAGGCTGAGAACCTGAGAGGTCGTCGATGGATCATATTTATGTCTCTAGTGGTGCAGAAGCTACTCTTTTACATGAAGAACCCTATGGCTCGATTTGGAGCTATGCTCGAGTATTGGCTAAATCTTGCCGTATTCAACGGTGGAGTCGTCAGCCTTATATTAACTCGTTTACAAGGTTTGCTTTGGCTTCCTTCCCTATATATATATATATATATATATATATATATATATATATATATATATATATAAAATAATGCTCATGTGCGGATTAGTCCGCATTTTAAGAATGCGGACCGGACATGTGTCATCTAACGGTGCGCCTAGAAATTATCGCCTAAATTATAGGCATACTCTCTCTCTTTTTTGGGCTCACCGTCAGGTGACACATGTCCGGTCCGCATTCTTAAAATGCGGACTAGTCCGCACAAGAGCAGGACTGTATATATATATATATAAAATAATGCTTAATGCGGACCGGACATGTGTCACCTAACGACGCCCCTAGAAATTATCGTCTAAATTATAGTCACATTCTCTCTTTTTTCTGGGTCACCGTCAGGTGACACATGTCCTGTCCGCACTCTTAAAATGCAGACTTGTCCACACAAGAGCATGACTATATATATATATATAATAATGCTCTTGTACGGATTACCCCGCATTTTAAGAATGCGGACCGAATAGGTGTCATCTGACGGTGTGCCTAAAATTATCGTCTAAATTATAGGTACACTCTCTCTCTTTTTTGGGCTCACAATCAGGTGACACATGTCCGGTGCGCACTCTTAAAATGCGGATTAGTTTGCACAAAGGCAATAATATATATATATATAGTCTGGTTCTCCAACATACCTCATAACAACATATATATAAACATACGCATTTTTTAAAATAGTAAAAAAAATAATTTTGTGATGATATTTTTTATATGGGTTCATGATGTTTCAATGTGCCCCTGTAAAAAAAATTGACAGTTTTTACCATTTAAAATTGAAAGTTTTGAGTTTTTTTACGTATTTTTTTAAAAATAACAAAAAATATTATTTTATCTGAAGAAACTAAAAATTATTTTTTTTACTATTTTAAAAAAATAGGTATGTTCATAGATATATTGGTAGGAGGTATATATATATATATATATATATATAGTCCTGCTCTTGCGCCGACTAATCCGCATTTTAAGAACGCAGACCGGACATGTTTCACCTAACGGTGAGCCCATAAAAGAGAGAGAGAGTGCCTATAATTTAGGCGATAATTTATAGGCACACCATTAAACGACACATGTCTGTTAAAATGCGGATTACTCCGCACATGAGCACTGCCACACATGCATTCAGTTAGTTGTTGGTCGTACCATCACTAGATATCCAAAGGGTTCAGTTAGTTTTTTACAAATCTCATGAATTATTTAAACATCACTGGATATCCAAAGGGTTCGACTATTAGGTTTAGAGCACTACTTTTATTTTACCCCCTCTTCTCAAACACAGAAAATGAAATCCATCCTCCATGTGTCTCATTAATAGAACGGAACACACAAAAAGAATTTTAAAAAGTGCGTTTTTTGGATTTTATAAAAAATTATGAATGGTGAGTCAAGAACATGAGGTTTCTTATGTAGAATAATATCATTGTACTCTCATAGATAGTATTATTAGTATTATTTGGATAGGTAATTTTGAAATGCAAATCTCAATCATTGTACTATTTTTAGAAACAAGATTGTTAATATACGTAGTTGTATTAAAAAATATATACACGATAATTTGATACCGAATAATTAGTTTTTTTTTGGTCTAGACCACAGGTTCCCCACGTTTTTTAGGCGTGGGAATAATTAGTTATGTCAGGATATTGTATTGTATGTTGATGTCCGAAAAAAAATGACATTGCATGTTTACGTTTTGAAGGATGCGGATTTTATATAACCGTGTTCACGCGTTGAAGTGCGACTTAAACATTGTATCAAAATGAAAAGGCCATTTTGGTTTACATTTAGCAAACATACAGTCCTTTGAGGAGTCAAAAGATCTAAAAGTTTCGTCTCTCTCATCCTCCTTTATCCCCAAACTCCGGGCCATCGTTGCCACCACCATAAACCCAGATAACGTTCAAGATTGTTTTAACTTCAATCCCTACAAATTTGAAACAGTTTGGACATTGATATACATTTGCAAAACTTCAATACACCAAATATTTGTTCTTCGTTGTATTAAAATAAAGAGTAAATTACTCATTTGACCAAAAATGTTCAGATTATTTTTTAAATGATCCCTCAACTTTATTTAGCATCAAATAAGCCCCGAACAAAGTTAAAACGATCCTTCCACATGACCCATTATGGGGATATTTAAATGGACTTGGAGTAATTTATCCTAATTTCATGCTTCGAATCCCGTCTTCATATCCTCACACACACTTCCTTGTCCCTAGAAACTCTCCCCCACTCCACCTGCAAGCCCATTCCCTAAAATTTTAGGGATCACATGTATTTAGTATCACTTTTAAAGATTCATTTGTATCCACTCTCATGTTTTTATTTTTTCAGTCATTGGTCCTACTGTAACAACTGTAGGATACGTGTCATTCTCTGCAAAGGGAAATAAAGGGGGTTACAAAGCGGCTAAGGGAGGTTTTGAGTAGTTATGGGACTAAATACAATTTACAAAATACATGGGAGGGGAGCCTAAAAAAATATTAGGCATGGGACTAAACCCAAAAAAGCTAGACATTTTATTTACTAGAAAAACCCCTATCTGTTTTTGTCTTTATGGCAAATCAGCACCACACCTCCTATAACACCCCCCCCCCCCCCCCCCCCCCCACACACACACGCACATATATGCTTCTGTTGAAATACGACTCCCAACACACCTCCTTCTCTTATGACACCTCTTCTCCAGCGACACCATCAGTGGCGGATCCAATAATTTCATATTTTGTGTGTGTGTGTGGGGGGGGGGGGGGGGGGGGGGGGGGGGAGGGCAAAGCATTAAGTAAACAAAATATAAATATGAATAAGTAAAGAAAATGAATAAATAATCCCAAAAATTTATTATGTATATATTTATTAACATAGACACCAATGACACGAATAATTAAAAAAAATGACCCTAAGTATATAAGAATTTTTGGCATCTTAAATTGTGATAAATGTTCCTTTATTTCATAAAAGTCATATATAATGTCATCAACTTAAAAATCTCGAGCAATTTCTTTGTTGATATATGTAATCAAATAATTTGCAAGAAAGTCATCCTCCATCTTGTTCCGTAGCTTAGTTTTAAGAAGACTCGTGGTCGAAAATGCACGTTCCGTTGTTGCGGTTGAAACGAGGAGAGTTAACACTAGGCGAATCAACCTATCAACAAGGGGGTAAATTGTTGCTTTTCTTGTTTTCGCCAAAACTTGGCATAACTCGAAAATTGTGGACACCCTTTACAGTTCAGTATTTCTACGAATGTCAAGATCATAATGCTCCAGTTAAGACCTCAAACACAAATTCTCTTGTTCATCGAAGTCATTAGGATAGAATTTTTTTGCAAGTTTGCAAATATCATTAACGTTGAACGACTTATAAGAATCATAAGAGTCTAGTGTCGTACTCAAAATAAGCAACTCCATCACATCCTATTTAAATCTACGATTCAATTCTTGTATTTGAGAGTCTATTGCAGCAGTAAGCACTTCAAACCGAAAATGATGCTCAATTGTAATGTCTCTTTCTCGAGATTTGCCCCGACCACCACTATAACGAGCACTCATATTAGGAATTTCAATCTTACGCTTTTCTCAAAATGATTTCACTTTATCAAATAAAGGATCCCATCCATCTTCTCTCAACTTTTGCATAAAGAATTTTGTTGTTGATACCAAATTCATTGCATTCACTATATCTTGGGATTTGCATTGTAAAGCTTGGAAAATATCATCATTAATTTCCATTATCTCTCTCATAAGATGTAAGGTAAATATGAATTCAAAGGAAGTGATCAGATCATAAACTCCATCTGCTTCTCCACGTTGAACATAACTTGTCCCATCAGCAATAATATTTTTAAGACTGAACAACTTGCACCAAACATAGATATCAAGCTACGAAAAGAGCCCAAATGAGAGCTCCATCGGGTATCTCTAGGCCGTTTTAAAATCCCAATTTGATTTAGACCTTTATCGGTCTCAACTTCTTCAATGGCAAGTTTTTCGCAGTTTCTTCTGCTTGAGAAAATTTTAATTTATCATTCCGTTTTACAGAGAAACCAGCTACATTGACAATAAGAGGCAAATAATTGAAAAGTTGATGAACGGGAAAAACCTCTCGTGAAGCAGCCATAAGTGCTAATTGCAAATGATGAGCAAGACAATGAATATAGTATGCAAAAGGGTACTCATTTAAAAAAAAATCCTGCAACCCGTTCCATTCTCCACGCGTGATAATAGCACCATCATATCATTGAGCTCGCATATTTTGTACACTAAGATTATTATTAGAAATGACAACTGATATTTCTTTCTTCAAAGTCGATGACATGGTATCAGGTATATGAACCAAATCAAAAAATTGCTCCCGTATAAAACCCTCTTTATTGACAAATCTTAGAACAATGGTTATTTTCTTTCTTTTTGCTTCATCTCGGGACTCGTCTACAATAATACAAAATTTAACATCATTAATTTCTTCCCGAATAACCCCTCGAATTTTCCTCGCATAAATTTGTAAAATTTCCTTTTGAATCACATGAGAAATATATATAACATTGTGAGGAGCTCTATCCAAGACCACTGCAGCAACCTCCTCACAATAAAATGCCAAAAGTTTTAACAATTCAATAAAATTTCCGCGATTTATCTACTCTGGCCGTTCATCGTGACCTCTAAAAGCACAAGCTTGAAAAGTGAGCCATTTAACCGCATCTATTGAAGTTTTCAATCCCAATCTATTATTTTGCACAACTTTAGAATATTGTCTTTCAATAATTTTCTCAATATGTTGCGAATGGCTAATGAGATCATGACAACACTTCATAGTAATCTTACGCAACGAATTAGGATCTTTACCAACATGATTTACAAGAGCACAATTGACACCACAATTAAATTTCTTCCAAGAATGAAACCCCCCCACCATGAATGCACTAAACCCAGGGCGACCTGATGGTTTGGTAAAAAAAAAGCAAGGAAGAGAATAAAGCCCATTGGTAGTTGGAGAATATTCCAAGTAATTTGGAAACAGCTTGAACCAAGAAGCTTGAAATCGGTGAGGATATTTATATTCATTAAATGGGTATTATAAAAGAAGATGTTGATATGGATCAGCTTTAATGTAAGCTTGTATGAGTTCATCAAGCTGATTATAAGGATACTGCCATATCTGCTGGCGTAATCCCGGATCACATTCGAAAGAATTTGGATCATTTTCAGTCTAGCTGATTTTGAAACTTTTGAAGGTCGATGTTTAATTTCAACATTAGAGGGAGTTTGTTCGATAGAAATCGGTGGACTGGGATCTAAACTTTCAGCAACAATTTTCTTGAAAAATGCATCAATAGTCGTTCTCTTGACCATGAATATCTGTAAAAAAAATAAGACATAAATAACAACATTTTAATTACTTGAAGCAACCTATTATCTTAAATTAAAATGAAAGAAATAGCATAAATTATAGAAGTGATACATTACAGTGACAAAAATGAAGTTATAGTAATAGAAATTAACAAGCCTCTTATCTTAATTTTAATTAACAGTTACGGAAATTATATAAATGATAAATTACGATTAAAGGAATTAACAAGCCTATTATCTTAATTTTAAATTACGGTTACATAAATTAAAGAAATGACAAATTACAAATCTTAAAAAATAAACAACATTTAAAAAAAATGAATAATATGAAACAAAGAAATAAAGAATCAATGAAAAAAATTACAAAAAAAGGAGTTAAAAAAATACCTCACAAAAAAGACTTCGCTTAGATCTAAGAGGGTAAAATTTTTTGGTTCCGATGATGGCCACTCGAGTGGGTCTGTCTCTACAATCTATTTCTTCATATTAGATGGAGCAGCAGCCATTTGAATTTGGGGATCATCATCCGTCATTTTCTATTTGGTTGATTGGGAAGTAAAAGTTAAAGAAAAGTTTTATTTGGTTCATTGGGAAGTAATGGTTAAAAGAAAAGGTTCAGTCGCTTTTATCTTTTATTCTATTATAACCTAACTCGTGAAAATGTCATTTTTATCCTTTGTTAGGTTATGTTGTGGGTTTAAACTATAAAGAGAAAAACACGCGCCTTTTTTGTTTTAGAAGCAAGGTCAACTTGAGGGGGCCCACTTCATATAAAATAAATTATAATATGTATAAAAGTATTGCTGCTATGAAAAAAATTCCAAACATTTGCAGGGGCCAGGCCCCCTACCCCCCCCCCCCCCGCCCCATCCGCCTCTGCACCCACACCTCCTTGTATCTTGAGCACAATTACTTCGTTTTTTTCTTCTTTTATATATATATATATATATATATATATTAAATAAACAATATGCCCCCACAATCTTATTTCCGTCCAAATGAACATCCCAAGGTGACGTAAGGGTTTACTTAAATAGTTCTTTGGATTTTAGTCCCATGCCCCAATGTTTTTTTAGGCGCCCCTACTATGTATTTTTTAAATTGTATTAAGTTCCATAACTACTCAAAACCTCCTTCAACCGCCTCTCTTTTTCTCGGCAGATAATGACATATGTCCTATAATTGTTACAATAGGATCAATGACTAAAAAAAATAAAAATATAGGAGTAGATACAAATGAATATTTAAAAGTATAACTAAATACATGTGATCCCCTACTTAAATCCGTTTATTTAGTTTGTGGGCATATTTAACACTGAATAGAGTTTAAGGGTCATTTTGAAATAATCTGGATAATTTACGGCCCAAATGGGTAATTTACTCAAATATAAACTTCACCCTCATTTAAACAGGTTAAGTTATACAAATATAACCCCAAGGGTGTAAAAGAGACGAATACATAGTGGATACCATACTATTCATTATCGTTATCCGTTAACAAGTGCACTATCAATATTCTTATATGTATTCTCTACGATAGTAAACACATCTATTGTTATCCGTATCCTTTCGAATTTTCCAGATTCGAATAATATCCGTATATGTTTATGTTATTAAAAATACATATATTTTGTTTGTCACGCATTGATTTAAAAATTTGCTAAATTTAAAAAAAAGTATTTTTTACAAAGCATTCTAAATAAGATAATTTTTTAATTAAAATTGACAATAGAAAAATAGAGAATCAAATTATAAGAGGCTTAAAAATAACTTCTAGCAAATCATGTTTACTAAGTGACCTTTATTGACATGATGACATGTAATATTAAGTCAATCAGAGTTTAAAAAAACATTTTAGTGAAGACGTAAAGGAATAAAAATCGTTTTCAACTATATCGGGTCAATGAAACAAAAGGGTCAAATTTTATTTGCCGTGTTTATACATTAACTAATTAATGGTTTAAATTATTATAAAGCATTCATATAATTAAATTGCAATTACACACACACAAATATATATATATATATAGTCAAGTTGTCCAATATACCTTTGTTTATAAACAAATGCTATATTAGAAAACCAATCCTCTAATGGGGCGAAACCTGTACACGGGAAGTATACAATATAACTAGGGCAACTCCGCCCAAGGAAAGGCCTAGACCAAAAAAACCAATAACTCGGACTACGTGATTCTTTGCAGATCATCCACAAACTTTAAGAAAGTAGGAAGATGTGGGTTAATTTGGGTTAACTCGAACTTCCTTATAAAACCCTCCCAAAGCCTAAATTCCTTTTTTATCCAATATGGGTTAATTTGGGCTTGACAGCTCAATGATCAAATGGTAAAAAATATGACAGTGCATGAGGGCAATCTGATCTAAATATTTTTTATTCATGTCGTTCGAACAACTTAGGACTGTCGTTCGAACGACTTCTTTATCTCATTCGAAGTTTGGTTCGCACGACCTGCCACTCTAAAGCATTGGCATTTCGTTTGAAGCCTTGCTTCTTACGATATCCATCTTTCCTCTAACAACACATGGATGTCGTTAGAACACTCCCTACAGTCATTTAATTGTCCCTTATTCCATAATTTTATTTATTCAATTTTTGACCCATAATCATCTTTAACTCCTCTTCAGAATCATTTTTATATAATTTAATTGAATTGTTAGAATAGGTTATTACAAGAGATGCATCTTTTGATCCAACATCACTACCTCTCTCTGAACCCCATCCTACATAGTAAGTACAAAAGGAAGTTATAATTCACGTGATCATATACCTTCTTGATATCTAATTTGTAAGAATTTATCATTCCCCCACTCCTCAACCTGTCTTCCACACACTCATTAGCCATCACTGCGTCTCCTTGTTCGCCTATAGGTGGAGGGGTCTAAGCGGGAGATGGGGGTGTCACTGGCACTGCTTCCATTGTGGGTACTAGATCATTATCATCATGAGCTAATGTCTTCTTATGAGCTAGATTTTCATCCCAATCTCAAGTGGCTAACTCATTAAAGAGAACCTCTCTACTTAATAATATTTTCTTTGTCTGTGGGTTATATAGCTTATAGGCTTTAGACTCCTTAATGTAGCCTATAAAAACACATTTTTCCCCATGATCATCAAGTTCTTATGTCTTGCAGCTGGTATTTGAACATAGGCAACACATCCGAAAATCTTCAGATGTGCCACATTTGGCTTGAACCCACCCCATGCCTCCTGGGGTGTTTGGTTCTTCACCCTTTTGGTTGGACATCGGTTCAGTAAATACATTGAGAAAGCTACTGCTTCTGCCTAAAAATTCATTGGCATACTTTTCTCTTTGAGGAGTGTTCTTGTCATGTCCATGATCGTACGATTCTTTTGTTTAGCAATTTCGTTTCGCTGAGGTGTGTATGCAGTTGTGACTTGTTGTTGAATGCCATGTTGTTTGCAAAAATTCAGGAACACATTGGAGGTGTACTCTCCTCCTTGATCTGACCAGATGGTTACAATTTTCTTTCCACTCTCAGTCTCAAAATAGGCCTTGAATGTTTTAAAAACATCAAAGGCAGCAGGCTTCTCTTTCAAAAATACACCCATACTTTCCTAATGAAATCATCAATAAATGTTACGAAATATCGATTACCACCAATAAATTTTGGTTCCAATGCCCCGCATATGTCAGTATACACAAGTTGTAAAGCCTCTTACGCATGCCATATACTTCCAGCGGGAAAAGGTGTCCTGGCTTGTTTTTCGATGATACAGGTAGTATAAAATTGGTTTGGAACTTCCAAATTTAGTAGCCCACGAACCATTTTTCCTGTAGACAACAACTTTAATCCATGGAAATAAAGGTGCCTAAAACGTAGATGCCATTTTCCTTCTTCACTTGCAAGACACTACTCAATCTTTGTATTAAGATACAAAGGTAACATTTTATTCTTCGTCATTCTGACCCGTGCAATAAGATGCCTTTTTGCACTCCTCAACTCCAGGTGATTGTTCCCCATATGGATAATGTGTCCTTTTTGAAGCAATTATCCAAGACTAATGATATTGCTCTTCATGTTTGGGATGTAATACACATCAGAGATAAAGGTTTTTTCACCATTCTTTTGATATATTTCTACCATCTGTTTTCCATCCACTACTATCTTGGAGGCATCTCCTAAGCTCATTGGTTCGCTGATATGATTATGTAGTTTGTTAAAAACTTCCTTCCATCCACACATATGGTTATTAGCTCCTGAGTCTAGGTACCACAAATTTCCCCCTTCAGCTAGTTCATTGTGAACCACCAGAAATGATGGCTCATCTTCTATATAGTTTAAACCTTCGGTATAGTTTGTTTATTCCTTATTTTAACACTCAGTGGCATGGTGACCATACTATTTTCAATTTTAAAATTTTACTGCAGATTTTCCTTTAGCAAATTAGAGATTTTATGGCCTATTTGGACTACCATGTCCCCTTCCTCGACCTCGATTAGTGGGGTTCCTAGGTCCTCTGCCCCGTCCACCACCATCAAGAATCAACTTTGATTCCAAGGCTTGTTCATAGTCTGTGAACTCGTCATGCTTGCGTATGCGTAGTTCATGTACTCGTAGTGACCCCAAAAGCTCCTCATTGGTCATGACTCTAGATCCTTTAATTCTTTAATTTCTTCCACTACATGTTCAAAGCTTGGAGTGAGAGAATGTAACATCTTTTTAATCGCCCTTACATCTTCAAGATTTTTTCCATTTTGTTGCATCTGATTCACAATGCTTACTAAGCACAAGTGATAATAAAAAACAACTTCACCTTCCTTCATGTGGGCAGTTTTAAATTCTCCTCATAATGTCTGCAGACGTTGCTTCTTCACTAGTTATACTCCTTTGTATATAATGGCCAATTTATCCCATAATTATTTGCTACAAGTAGCTTCTGAGACCTTCTCAAAATTTTCATCTTCCAGCCCTTGGTAGAGAACAAATAGAGTTTTCTTATCCTTCTTGTGGTGATCTTTAAGAGAATTTTTCTGTTCCGGGGTATAGGTTTCTTCTTCTTCTGGAGTAGGATCAGTAAACCCCAAGTTAACAATATCCCACAAATCTTATGATCCAAATAAGGCTTTGAATTAGATACACCATTTCCTAAAATTATCTTTTGTTAGTAGCGGAGCTTGGAGTTGCACCAAATTTGATGCCATAGTTGCAGGATCGCAAAACAGCTATGATACCACTGTTAGCTGCCACAAAGTTATGAACAAACAAATAAGACTTTGAATAAATGAAAGTGCTCTCAGTAAATAAAATCACCAAAACAACCATTCGATACTTTATTAACACTGAATTGAAAGACACATATCCCATTTATAGGGAGATAACTCTCTAAAAAAATCAGCAACTACTTCCTCAAAACAAGCAAAAAACATGGTCACACTAACAACCACAACTAATTGCTAAAGATTAGTTCTCATGACACTGCTATGCTAAAAAATAGGTAGACAAAGTCCTAATTTGTTATTCCAACATAAGTAACACATTGTTGTGAGATCATCAGCTAAAGTTGGGTATTAGTTTTGTTGGAGTTTAAAATGATAACTATATGGTTGTAATATAAGAAGAAGTGAAAAAGAAAGCAAGAGAGGTATTGTGGAGAAGATAATCTTTTCATTTTCAATGAATGCAAAGTTCTGGAAGCTTAATACATATAAGAAAACAGGGGACATGGATTTATTGTTGTGCTGATTTTACTCCCCTATAACATACAATAAGTAGACTAAAATTTAGGACCATTAAGGCACACATTAAAGACACATTAATTGCCCTACAACAACCCCTATAGCAGCCCCTACAGCAGCTATGCATTAATTTTAACACTCCCCCTTAATGCATTTGTTGAACACCCATCATTTCTCTAAGAAAATGAAATTTGTCCTTGGGTAGATCTTTGGTGAAGATATCTGCAACTTGCTCTTCAATCTTGATATATTTGAGTTGAATCTCTTCATCATCCATGGCCTCTCTAATGAAATGATGCTTGATTGCAATGTGCTTGGTGCGACTATGGTAGACGGGATTCTTTGTCATGGCAATCGCGGATTGGTTGTCACAAAGTACTGGAGTAGCATCTCCTTGATTTTCACCAACATCCTCCAAAATTCTTCTTAGCCACATCGCTTGTGAAGTTGCCAATGATGTCGACACATATTCGTCCTCGGCAGATGATTGCGCTATCGTTTGTTGCTTATTTGATGCCCATGAAACTGCTCCGAATCCAAGAGAAAATACATACCCGGAAGTACTTCTCATGTCATCAATAGAACCAACCCAATCACTATCACAAAACCCAAGTAACTTTATCTCAACGTTCTTCTTATACATGATGCCAAAATCAGAAGTTCCTTGGATGTACCTCAACACTCTTTTTGCAGCCCCAAAATGAGTTTGACTCGGCTTGTGCATGTACCGAGACAATAAACTAGTAGCATACATGATATTCGGCCTTGTAGCCGTCAAGTACAACAAACTTCCAACCAAACTTCTATAAATAGATGCATCAGCCTCCTTGCTTCCATCTTCTTTCAATAATTTTTCATTCACCACCAAAGGCGTAGCCACCGATTTGCAATTCATCATTTTGAATTTTTCAAGAAGGGTTTTAGCATACTTCTTTTGGCAAATAAAAATACTATTTTCTTGTTGATAAAATTCAAAGCCCAAGAAGTAATTTAGAAGACCCAAATCACTCATTTCGTATTTTTTTCATCATGTCACTTTTGAAATGTTCAATCATTTTTGCATCACTACCGGTAAACACCAAGTCATCAACGTAAAGAGAGACAATAAGAATACTTGCTGCCCCGCTTCTTTTAATGTACAAGGTTGGCTCGCTTTAATTCTTTGAAAGCCTCTTTCATTAAAGTATGCATCAATCTCACTATACCATGCTCGGGGAGCTTGCTTCAAGCTATACAAGGCCTTTTTCAGCTTGTATACCTTCTCTTCCTCACCTTTCATCACAAATCCTTGAGGTTGGTCAACGTACACTGCTTCATTTAACACGCCATTCAAGAATGCATATTTTACATCAAGTTGATACAAAACCCAACCTTTTTGAGTGGCCATTGCAACAAGTGCTCTAATTGTGTCAATCCTTGCCACGGGTGCAAATGTCTCCTTAAAATCAATTCCGGGTTGTTGAGAATACCCCTTTGCTACAAGTTTTGCTTTGTTCTTTTGGATTGAGCCATCCGGATTAACCTTGCTTTTGTAAATCCACTTCACACCAATGACCTCTTTATTTTTAGGCCTCTCCACCAATTCCCAAGTCTTGTTCTTCTCAATAACCTGAATTTCTTCTTCCATTGCAAGCTACCTGACTTTTTCATTTTTAGCATCTTCAAAGGTCTCCGATTCAACTACACAAAAATTACATCTAACATACACATCATTTAGACTTCTTATTCTTCTTGGAGTTGAGCTTGGAGATGAGGAGTTTGAGCTTGATGGAGAACTTGAGGATGATTGTGGACTTGCATTTGGACCTGCATTTGGAGACATTTGAGGAGCTTCTACATCTTCCTCTTCATCTTCTTCAACGCTTTGTGATTCTTCATTAAGGGTGATAACTTGATTTTGGGATTTTTTTTCTTTCCAATCCCAAAAGGCTTTCTCATCAAAAATCACATCTCTACAAATAATCACTTTGTTCCTCTTCAAGATAAAGAGTATATAGCCCTTTGATTTTGAGCTATACCCCATAAAGATGCATTTTTCACTACTTTCATCAAGCTTGTATCTCACTTCTTTAGGGACATGAGCAAAGCAAATACAACCAAACACCCTCAAGTTGTTCACGGATGGTTTTCTTCCATTCCATGCCTCAAATGGAGTTTGGTTTTCTACGGCCTTTGTAGGGCATCTATTCATTAAATAAACCGCCGTATACACCGTTTCGTCCCAAAAGGTATATGGCAACCCTTTCTCATGTAACATGGATTTTGCCATTTCCGCAATGGTTCTATTTTTCCTTTCCGCCACTCCATTTTGTTGTGGAGTATACCCAACCGTTAGTTGTCTTTCCATGCCAATATCTTCACAAAATTTATCAAACTCCTTAGAGTTGTATTCTCCACCTCTATCACTTCTCAAAATTTTCAAGTAGTGACCACATTATTTTTCAACTAGTTTGTGAAATTTTCTAAAAATGGCGTAAATATCTGATTTTTTCCGCATAAAATACACCCAAGTCATCCTTGTAAAATCATCAATAAAGGTAATGAAGTATTTATTACCGGCATGAGAAGTGTTCTTCATTGGTCCATACACATCGTTATGAACAAGCTCCAATGGTGCTTTAGCTCTCCATGCTTTCTCCTTTGGAAAAGGCTCTCGATGGTGCTTTCCAAGAGCGCATCCTTCACAAACTCCATTTACTTCTTGGATGCTTGGTAACCCGTAAACCATGCTCTTTTGGTGCAAATTCTTCATGCTTTGAAAATTCAAGTGCCCATATCTTCTATGCCATAGCCATATGTCGTCAATCACATTCATCTTCAAGGCCACATTCTTTGAGTATCGAAAAGTGAGAGTAAAACTTCTATTCTTTTCCATATTAATTTTTGCAATAACTTGGCTTCTCCCCCTTTGTCAAATATTCTGCACGAGTCTTCTTCAAAGAGAATAGTTTACCCATGTTCCGCAAGTTGCCCAATACTCAACAAATTCTGCTCTAAATTCGGAACTAGTAACACATCTCGAATATACTTTATTCCTTTATCCATTTCAATGGCTATAGTACCCTTGCCCTTTGTTTGGAATAAGGCACCATTACCCATCTTCACTTGAGAATTAGAAAAAGCATCCATAGAGGTAAAAATATTTTGATCTCCGGTCATGTGATTACTACACCCACTATCAAGAAACCACAAATCATTTCTTTGCTCTGATGCACTTTGACAAGCAAAAAGCATATTCCCCTCACATTCTTGTTCTTCGGTGAAGTTAGCTTGTTGGTTGTTCTTGAGCCGACAATCTTTTTGAACATGCCCAAATTTCTTGCAATTGTGACATTGTGGCTTTCCCCGGAACCAACAATCTTGATCAATATGGCTACTTCTCTTGAAAATACTACACTTTTGCTGATTAAAACTTTCATTATTTTCTCTTCTTTCAAAATTATTTCTACCTCTTCCTCGAGTGTTTCTTCCTCTTCCTCTTCCATGTCTTCCACCTCTTGAAGATTCACCTTTGAGTTGATCAACAAATGGTTTGGCCCCAACATTGAGCTTAGATTGAAAGGCACTCTCAATAGATTTTTCAGAGTGTCTACTCAACCTTTGCTCATATATTTTAATGGAACCCATCAATTCTTCAACACTCAAAGAGGCTATTTCTTTAGTTTCTTCAACAATGGCAACAATGGGGTCATACTTTTCCGACAAACTAATCAAAATTTTTTCAACAATCCTTTGATCGGAAAGTTGTTCCCCATATGTTTTCATTTGATTCACAATCTCCATTTATCTAGAGAAATAATCTTTCAATATTTCCACACCCTTCATCTTCATATTCTCAAAATCTCTTCTTAAGGACTGAATTTTAATAGCCCTTACCTTCAAAGTACCTCTGAATTCTTTTTGTAAAATATCCCAAGCCTCCTTTGCTTTGTTTGCATTGATGATTCTTGGAAATATTGTTTCAACTAACTCCTATTGGATTATGCTTAAATCTTTTGCTTCTTTCTTCTTGTGCTCCTTCAACTTTTGCTTTTGAGCTTCCAGCAAAGCCGTGATATCCTCCGGTTCATCAAACCCATCTTCAATATACTCCCATAAATCAAATGAAAGGAAAATGGTTTTCATTTTTACAGACCAGAAATCATAGTTCTCTCCATAAAAAATTGTAATAAAGGGTTGTTGGGTACCCATTTGGTTGCTAGAACTTGCCATAAATTTTCTGTCGCTTTTCATCGGATTTGTTTTCCGGCCAATAAAGAAAATACACCCAACTCTTGATCTGAACAGGGCTCTGATACCACTTTGTTGGAGTTTAAAATGATAACTATATGGTAGTATTATAAGAAGGAGTGAAAAATAAAATAAGAGAGGTATTGTGGAGAAGATAATCTTTTCATTTTCAATGAATGCAAAGTTCTGGCAGCTTAATACATATAAGAAAACAGGGGATATGCATTTATTGTTATGCTGATTTTACTCCCCTATAACATACAATAAGTAGACTAGAATTTAGGACCATTAAGGCACACATTAAAGGCACTACAACAACCCCTACAACAACCCCTATAACAACTCCTATAGCAGCCCCTATAGCAGCCCCTACAGCAGTTATAGCAGCCCCTACAACAGCTATGCATTAATTTTAACAGGTTTATGGCTTTCCCATCTTGTGAAATGACATTGCTTCTGTACCTTTTGTTTGATTTTGAAATTGTTCTTTAAATAATCAGTCGTTTGTGATAACTAAGAAACTCTTAATATTGCCTGCAACCCCATTTTTCACTAATGGGCAAAGCATATTGAACTTTAACTAACATTTATATAAGGTACGATCTAGAACTTTAAAAATTTCTTATATTTTTTAACGTAATTAAATAATACAATGATTTTTAGTTTTGATTAGTTTTTGTTATCAAGTAGGGAATTTTTTATGTCCCAACCATTTTAGACCAATTCAATAAGCATGTATATCATGTGTGTATTTGTTTGAGAGAGAGAGAGAGAGAGAGATTCATAAGAGATGTGTTATTTTATGTTGCGATTGAATGGATATGCAGGAAAAGAGGTGAAACAACCAGATAAATTTTCACCAATGTTCACCTCAGTGGTGGGAATTGCCGATAAAAGAGTAGATTTAGACGAAACCATCAGAAGTAGCGACAATAGATATATTGCATCGCTTTCAATTATGGCTTCTAAATTGTCTTATGAGAATAAAGCCTTTGTTCAAACTGTAATAACAGATCACTGGCAGGTAATCATCAACATTTCATTAGAAGCTCATTTTTCATTTTTATTGAATATTTTACAAATTTTCATCTAGTATAATAATGATGAGGATGCCTAAGATTTTATTTTCCTTCTTAGCAGATGCAATTTTTGGGCTACGACGAATATTTTAATGGTAAGTAGAGTTTATTTTCATCCATAATATTCTTTTAAGGTATATCATATATGGATTTGTAAATGTTAACATTAAGTGAGACCATTACTAAACCATGAAAAAAAAAACTTCAAAGCATATTATTTGTTTGTTAAGTAGTAAACTAAATTTAACTATTAAATCTCAACACATATGGGTGTGTGTTGCATAAGAAGCAGGTGAAGATTAAAGAGAGATAACATGTTTATTAAGAAAGCTATCTTTCAAGATGGGTTAAAGACATTTGAACTTTTCAAAAAGTGTTCTGATAGCAGTTATCATGTTAGATTTAGTGAAAGAGGTGGAGGTTACGTTTTAGAAGTGTATTTAGAGAAAGGGGAGGTATTTTTGTTGAGTGCATGTTCATGGGAGGCAACGACAAAAATATGTAGTTTTTTTAAAAAATATGGAGTACGAACAGAGAGATAATTGCTTATACCAATTTTAGAAGAAAAGTAGTTTCGTTTACTATTGTTATGAAAAAGAAGAGTTCACGAGTGTACTTAAAGTTGTCGAAGGTGGTTAAAGGTAGGGGTTTGAGTTATGTCGTAGATGTTTTCAAAAAATGGAACCGGTGGTCTTGTATGTTAAACCAAAGGGGCATGTAGGAGATGTTGTTGGGCCTGAGAAGATGGAAAAAATGTGAACATATTTTAAAGTTTCCTTAGTGGAGCCTTGGCTATTTTCTACCATAAACGTCTAAGAAGATACATTGTTAAGGAGTAACTTCATTAATAATGATGACTCTTGTCTTACGAGAGTTGAATTTTTTTAGAGAACTCTATTGGGCTGCGTTGGGAGCCCAAATATGTCGGCGCTGCCTGTCGAGATGATAAAGAAGTGGGTTAAGGAGAGATGGAAAACAAATGGTGTGGTCCAAGTGCATAGCCTTCATTCCTATCTTTTTGCTCATATTTGCATCAGTTATGGAGGTGAACAGAATTTTGAAGGAGAAGTCGTGGTCGTTCAATAGAGACGTTATGTGGTTACAAAGGTGTCATCCACTGGCATCCTCCGCTAAGTCATCACAATCACCACTAATGTCAGGAAATCATTGGATTCGGGCTATGGCCTCCCACTCCATTTGTGGGGGAGAAAGTTGTTATGCCTACTGTTTAATATATACAAAAGTACAGAATTATGAATTATAATCTAATTACAGAAATAAAATGAAATTACAGAAAATTAACACTTACTTGAATTAGGAGAAACAATAATAGAATAAGAAAAGAATCCGAGCCCTATGAATGTTCACAGTGTCCTTAAGACAATTTATTCCCTCCAATGTGCTTCGAAGTTGATGAATATTGTCTCCCAAGATAGAACAAATTTTCCAATTAATTATGTAGCACGACAATAATTAATTACGACGAACTCAAATTCTGTGGCTTTTACTCAACAACAATGCAACAGATGTGAAAAGAGTTATGCAAGAAAAATAATTTTCTGGAACAGATATGACAACATTTTGGAGGAGGGAATTTTTCATTAGTTCTAAAAACGGAGGGAGGCATTTGTATTTATAGCAAAGGTAGGAGATTTTTATAACCTCAAGCCCGAGCCCGAGCCCGAGCCCGAGCCGAGCTGAGCCGAGCCGGCCGGCCGGACGAACGTGCGCTCGTGGACCTTTGACCGAAAGTCAACCCGTGCATAGCTTAGGTCATCTCCCCTTCAAATAGTTGGGATACCCCAAGGCATCCAAGCCTTAGTCCATCATTTGAGTTTTATTAACTCATCATTTTTCCACTGCTCTTCTAATGTGAGACAAGAGTTAAAACATACCCAATACATTAACTTTCAGTACTTTGTGAGTCACTTTGGGGACATATTTATCATTCATAACTTAATGAAATTGGACATGTGAATATACTACGTTAATCTCCTTGCGGAGGTGAACGCGTTCATATATTTTCCCATAATTATCGTAGTGTGGGTCCCACCTAAATTTGAGCTCAAAGTTGCTCAAAATTCTGTCCAGAAAAATCTGGAGAGCTTTATAAGTAGTCCAATTTTCCAACAATCCCCCACATGAATGATATATCGCTATAAATAAAACAGAACAGATGCTAATGCAGATGCAGACACATGTTGAGTAAAACTGAAGATTTATTGCACCGGGAGAAGTAGCCTAGTGGCCTTGAACTTTCCTTAGTGATATACTATCGGATTTACTTGGTTAATCGGTAGACTTCACGTTCTTGAACCGTCAACCGTTTTTGTAAACCTAGACAATAGTATTCACACAATAATTCTTCAACACAGTTGGTTCTCACGTTTGTGTTCATTTTGGCCATGAACACCACTTGGTTCCGTGAGTATTTTAGAGAATATGCCTTTCATTATTCTCATAGAAGTGGCCCCCTTCTTACTCACGTAGGTGACTTCCATAAAGAGTATCATGCAATACCCCACTTAGACATACTAAGGTATGGATGTCATTAAAAGCATAACTCATCCTAATTCGCAACAGATATGCACTGTCTCATATTTGGAATGGATAGGATTAAATATCCTCCAGTGCTTACTGAATACAATGTAGTTCGGTTTACCCATTGAACCTAGATCTTGGGATCTCGAGTCAGCTAGGTTGGGTTGCCACTATATTGATTCTTATTTATTTATAGGCTTTAGACCCGTTCCTCTCGATGATCTTTCAACTTGCTCTCTATTTAAACCTTTCATTAGTGGATCTGATATATTATCTTTTGACTTTACATAGTTAATTGAGATAATTCCATTTGAGAGAAGTTGTCTAACGGTATTATGTCGACGACGAATATGTCGTGACTTTTCGTTATACATGTGATTTTGTGCCCTTCCAATCGCTGATTGGCTATCGCAATGTATACATATTGCGGGCACGGGTTTAGACCAATTTGGAACATCCTCTAAGAAATTTTGAAGCCATTCAGGTTCTTCTGTAGCTTTGTCTAGTGCAATGAATTCAGATTCCATTGTCGATCTAGCAATGCACGTTTGTTTTGAGGATTTCCAAGATACGGCTGCACCTCTAAGGGTAAACACATACCCACTCGTAGACTTAGAGTCTTTTGTATCGAATATCCAATTTGCATCGCAATGTCCTTAAAAAATAGCTAGATATTTTGAGTAGTGTAGTCCATAGTTTTGAGTATATTTTAAATAATCCAAAACTCTCAATATTGCTTTCTAGTGATCTCTTCCTGGATTGCTCGTAAATCGACTTAGCTTACTTATTGAGTATGATATGTCCAGTCGCGTACAGCTCATGATATACATTAAACTATCGATAATACGAGAATATGCTAGTTGAGATATGCTTTCACCATTATTTCTTGCTAGATGTAAATTTACATCTACAGGTGTCTTGGTAGGACTGATATCATACTTAATGAATTTTTCAAGTACTTTCTCTATGTAATGAGATTGAGATAATATAAGTCCATCCGATGTTCTAGAAATTTTAATTCCTAACATAACATCGGCGATTCCCAAATCTTTCATGTCAAATCTACTACTCAACATTTGTTTTGTAGTTTTGACAATTTCCAAGTTACTACCCATGATAAGAATATCATCAACATAGAGGCATACAATGACATATCCATTTTGAATGTATTTAAAGTAAACACACTTATCACATTCATTAATTTTGAAACCATTTGATAACATTGCATTATCAAAATTTTCATGTCATTGCTTAGGTGCTTGTTTTAGTCCATATAGTGATTTAACAAGCTTACATACTTTTCCTTCTTATCCGAGAGCTTTGAACCCTTCAGGTTGCTCCATATAAATTTCCTCGTCTAGTTCACCATTTAAGAACGCGATTTTTACATCCATTTGATGTATTTCAAGTCCATTAATAGCAGTTATTGTTATTAACATCCGAATGGACGTTATTCTTGTTACCGGTGAATATGTGTCGAAGTAATCCAACCCTTCCTTTTGCCTATAGACTTTAGCTACAAGTCTAGCTTTATATTTATCAATTGATCCATCGACCTTCAACTTCTTTTTGAAGATCCATTTATAACCTAACGGTTTTGAACCTGGTGGAAGATCCACTAGTTCCCGTGTATGATTTTGTAATATGGATTCAATTTCACTATTAATTGCTTCTTTCCAATTGGAAGCATCGGGTAAGGATATGGCTTCTTTATACGATTGAGGTTCATTTTCTAGCAAATATGTTAGAAAATTCGGACCAAAAGAAGTCGAGGTTTTTGCTCTTTTACTACGTCATGGTTCATTTTCTATTGATTCAATAGGTTGATGAGTACCACTTGTAGTAGCTTGATTTGTCCTTTTAGAAGGACCAGATTCTCGGGTCATTTTATACGAGAATTAATTTTTAAAAAATGAAGCGTCCCTAGATTCAATAACCGTATTTACATGAATATCCAAAATCTCTGATTTACAAACTAGAAATCGATATGCACTTCTATTAGTAGCATAACCGATGAATACACAATCCACGGTTTTGCCCCTATTCTTACCCTTTTAGGTTTAGGAACCATCACTTTGGCTAAGCACCCCCACACTCGTAAATATTTATAGGAAGGTCTTCGACCTTTCCATATTTCATAAGGTGTCTTGTGAATCTTCTTGTGAGGTACTTTATTGAGAATGCAATTAGCAGAAAATAAGGCTTCCCCCCATAAATTTTGTGGAGCTCCTAAACTTAATAACATTGAGTTCATCATCTATTTCAAAGTACGGTTTTTGCGTTCAACAACACCATTCGATTTAGGAAAATAAGGAGCAGTTGTTTGATGAATAATCCCATTTTCAGAACAAAATTTCTCAAATGGATATTCATATTCACCTCCTCTATCACTCCTAATAGCCTTTATCGTTTTGCTTAATTGATTCTCAACTTCATTCTTATATTGTTTAAATGCATTAATAGCCTCATCTTTACTATGTAACAACTATACATAACAATATTTTGTGCAATCGTCAATAAAAGTAATAAAATACTTTTTCCCACCTCTAGTTTGAACAAATTTTAAATCACAAATATCGGTGTGAATTAAACCTAAAGGTTCAGTTATCCTTTCAATAGAATGGAAAGGTAATCTAGCTAATTTATATTCCACACAAATTTCACATTTATGATTTTTATCAATATTAAATTTTGGCAAAAATTCCAAGTTAATTAATCTACGCAATGTATCAAAATTAGCATGTCCTAATCTAGCATGCCAAATATTAGATGACTCAATCAAGTAAGAAGAAGTAGCAATTTCATTCATTGAAACAGATATTTTTGGGGTTACAGTAAGAACATTAATTTTAAAGAGCCCCTCATTTAGGTAGCCCTTTCCTACATACATGTCATTCTTTGACAACACAAAGCGATCAGACACAAACACAAGCTTGAAACCATTTTTAGTCAGGAGAGATCCAGAAATCAGATTCTTTCGGATATCAGGCACGTGAAGAACATTGTTGAGAATAAGTTCCTTTCCAGAAGTCATTTTTAAAGCAATCTTTCCTTGTCCCACCACCTTAGAAGTGGAAGAATTTCCCATAAAGAGGTTCTCCTCATTTTCCAAAGGCTTATAGGTGGAGAACATCCATTTGTTTGCACAAATGTGTCGTGTGGATTCAGTGTCCATCCACCATTCCTTGGTATTTCCAACCAAGTTACATTCCGAGACTACGGCAGAAAGATTCATATCCGCCAAGTTATTGGCGATATTTTCACCCTCAGTTACATTTGCTTGAGGATTGTTTCGATTTTTCTTCTTAAGCTTACGACACTCTCTTGAGTGGTGTCCAGGTTTACCACAGTTGTAGCATTTTCCTTTGAACTTCTTCTTGTTCTTTTAAGAAGTGCCTTCCCCATTATACTTTCGTTTGTTCTTCTTAGGAACTTCAACAACATGGACCTTCGTTTCCATTGGATTCTTTCCACTTTTCTTTTGAGACTCACGGTTATCTTCTTCGATTCTCAGCCTGATCACCAACTCCTCCACATTCATCTCCTTTCGCTTGTGCTTGAGATAGTTTTTGAATAAAGTCCAAGATAATGGCAATTTTTCAACAATTGCAGCAACTTGGAAAGTTTCACTAAGTGACATTCCTTCAGCATGAATGTCGTGGAGGATCACTTGGAGTTCTTGCACTTGCGAGATCACTGATTTAGAATCAACTATTTTGAAGTCCAGAAAACGCCCGACGATAAATTTCTTCATCCCAGCATCTTCAGTTTTGTACTTCTTTTCCAAAAAATTCCACAATTCCTTGGATGTCTTGATTGGGCAGTAGACATGGTACAATGTCTTGTCCAAGTAGGCCAAAATATAATTCCGGCATAGGTAGTCTGAGTGCTTCCAAGCATCAACAGCAGTAACCTTTTCAGAGTCATCTCCCTCTTGAATAGAGGGGCAATCTTCATATACAAACCTACCCAGTTGGCAGGTAGTGAGATAAAAGTACAATTGTCCTTGCCAACGTTTGAAGTCAGCCCCAATGAACTTTTTCGGTTTCTCCCCGTGTGGCATAGCTACGGGTGCAGTCACATTTGTGTTGGTGACAGTCACTTTAGTAGGAGTAGTGTTCGTACTTTGCGATTCCATTTCTGTTACGAAAATAGAATTTTTATCAATGATAAAATTCATATATAATGAATTAATCAAAAACAGAATACAAAATTCTGTGTACCAATTTCCTCCAAATATAATTCACAATAAATGAATTCCAAAAGAATTCCAAATAATATTTAGAATTAAACTATAATATAAACAGAAGTTTATACTAAATAAAATATGTGTCACACTAATTTTTAATAATAAAAGGAATTCCATACAAAACATAATTATAATTTAAGGATTAATTTTTTTTTACATAAACAGATTTTAACAAAAATTCACAAATAAAAATTTATTTTCTAAAACAGAATATAAAAACAGTATAGAAATTAATTTCTGTACCAAAACTGTTTTATTAATTTCTGCAATAAACAATAATTAATTCAATTTTTCTGTCAAAACAGATTTATTTTCAACAAATAAATTTCTGTAAAAAAAATTATGTACACTACATAACAGTAGAACAATGAATAAATTGTCTTAAGATTGTTATGTCTACTGCTTAATAAACATAAAGTACAGAATTACGAATTATAATCTAATTATAGAAATAAAACGAAATTACAGAAAATTAACACTTACTTGAATTTGCAGAAATAATAATAGAATAAGAAAAGAATCCGAGCCCTGTGAGTGTTCACAGTGTCCTTAAGACAATTTATTCCCTCCAATGTGCTCCGAGGTTGATGAATATTATCTTCCAAGATAGAACGTATTTTCCAATTAATTATGTAGCACGACAATAATTAATTACGACGAACTCAAATTCTGTGTCTTTTACTCAACAACAATGCAACAGATGTGAAAAGAGTTATGCGAGAAAAACAATTTTCTGGAACAGATATGACATCATTTTGGAGGAGGGAATTTTTCATTAGTTCTAAAAACAGAGGGAGGCATTTGTATTTATATCAAAGTAAGTGACTATTGGCAATAACTAACAAAAACAGTTAAACGAAATTAACTGTTGACTGTTGGCAATAACTGCCAACAGTTTATTAATTAATTAATTAATTAATAATTAAAGCCCGGAAAGTTAAATTAATTCGGCCCAAAAATGTAGGAGAATTTTATAAGCCTGAGCCCGAGCGCGCGTGTGGACCTTTGACAGAAAGTCAACCCGTGCATAGCTTAGGTCATCTCCCCTTCAAAGAGTTGGGATACCCCAAGGCATCCAAGCCTTAGTCCATCATTTGGGTTTTATTAACGCATCATTTTCCCACTACTTTTCCAATGTGGGACAAGAGTTAAAACATACCCAATACATTAACATTCATTGCTTTGTGAGTCACTTTGGGGACATATTTATCATTCATAACTTAATGAAATTGGACATGTGAATATACTACGTTAATCTCCTTGCGAAGGAGAACGCGTTTGTATATTTTCTCATAATTATCGTAGTGTGGGTCCCACCAAAATTTGAGCTCAAAGTTGCTCAAAATTCTATCCAGAAAAATCTGGACAGCTTTATAAGTAGTCCAATTTTCCAACAAAAGTGTCTAATGCCATTGGGGATAAATTTGGAGGTATTATAAAAGTAGACAATGTTGCTCAAATAGTAAAAGAGGTACAATGGGCAAGCCTACTTATTAAATAGAGTGAATTGATGTCGGAAAAAGTCACGATCAAAATAGGGGACTGGCTTTTTGAAGTTATGGTTTGGGAAGAAGTGCAACCAATTTATTATGGCTAGGAGAGCTTTCAATTAGGTGCCGACGAGTCAAGCTTAGGGATGAGGTTTCTGAAAAATGGGCCTCATTTGCATGGGAAGAAAATGGAGGTTACACCACCGGAGACAACCATAATAAGAATGGAATCAATGCACAAGAAATCCGTAAGAAATGAAGGATGTGACTTCTACGATGGAGCAGATGCGATCAAGATAGCTGAGGCTCACAGGAGGCCAAACAATAGGCCGATAATAAAGCACTACCGAGGAAGGCGGGAGACCCATGGTAAAGCCAAGTTTGTTGGGGCAACATGCATAGAGGCTTGGGAAGAATGTTGGAGATATAATATTCAAGTAAAGGAGAAGTTTTTAGCCTGGTAGTAGAAATGAGAGGGTTTGGTAGGATGATGGGAATAAAGGAAAAGAAAAGTGTGTCTCCCAAAAGTGTTTATTAGGTGGTAAGCATATAGAGGAACTAACTTCCCATAAGAAAAGTGGTCCCACGGGTATTAAGAATAGGAAATCGTGGGCAAAATTTAAAACAATTAGGCCCCGTTTGGAATTTAGAAAAGGTTTTACGAAAGAGTTATTTAAGAAGAAATTACAAAACCAAAGGGGAATATTTTAAGAGAAAATAAATGGACCATTGTTAACAACAAGGGGGAGTTATGTAACATAGGATTTGAAAAGGGAATCGAAGAGAAAATTTTGGCTTTAGTTCTAACCAGTAATGATTCCGAGAATAGTATGGCCCTGGTAGTACCATAAAATTTGAATTATCTTAGCCCGATTGTGGAGGTAAGGTAGGGGGAAGGAAGTAGAGGAGCATCCAATTTTTTTATCACGGGGAAGCAAGTGGAGGGGGAGGTCGCATAAGTGCAGTGTTTTTTTTATGGAAGTGAAATGGAAGGTTACGAGTGTGAGAATGAACAGAAAATTTAAGAGTCTTTTCAAGAGTCAATGAGTGGTAGGGAGGGGATGAGTAAGTTGGTAAATTGTCAGTATCCTAGACCGTGGGTAGACCTTAAGGAGTTAGGAGGGGATGTAGAGTTAGAGAGAAGAATGAATATGTGTGGGATGACTACAGCGGGAGGGGTAATTATAAGGGAGTGGGGGTGGATGGGGAGGACCACGGGCAGGTGTTTAGGGAGGAAGGCGAGGGATGGGTAGAATATGTGATACGAGGATTTAGCAAATATTTAGGGATAACATATGAAGGGAATGATAGGAAGGCATTGAGGTTTTTCAGAAATATTGAAGAGATAAGGATGGGTAAATTGGGAGTGTTGGGTATGATTCGGGGTGGGGGGGGGGGGGGGAGATGGTATCCAATGAAGTTGCGACTGATCTCATGGAACGTGAGGGGATTGAATAACCTCGGGAAAAGATGAGTAGTGAGTGGAGCTATTTCTAGGTGGAGGCCAAATATTTTGTGCTTATAGGAGACAAAATTTAGGAGTATGCATAGGGAGACGACTAGATCTATCTGGGGAGGGCGTTGGATAGAGTGAAGTAGTCTAGATGCTGCAGGTTCCTCGGGCAGAGTGTTAATTATGTGGGACTCCAGGGTGGTGAAACTAATAGAGTCTTTATTGGGTAACTAGTCTTTGTCTTTTTTGTTTAATAACGTAGATGAAAGGTTCACTTTGAGACCTTCAAGGATTTGTGGGCGGTGGAGGATTCGATTGGGTGGGAGCTATAGGGGGATCTAGAAGGTGTGAGGAGTGTGTGGAGGGTGCCTTGGTGTAAGGGGGTGATTTTAACATCATTCGGTTTTCGTCGAAAAGAAGCGGTGGGGAAGAGAGAATTCATATATGAAGGACTTTTTTATTTTATTGATGAGATGGAATTATTGGATTTGTTGTTAGAGGGAGTGGTGTTATCTTGGTCCAGTAATAGAGACGATCTGTCAATGTCCCGATTAGACCGATTCTTACTTTTCTAAGGGTGGGATGAATATTTTCCAGGGGTGATTCAATCTTGTCTGCCTAGGGTGACATCAGATTATACTATGATTTTATCGTCGGTCGAGAATGGAGAGGGGGGAGGACCCCATTCAGATTAAAAAATATGTGGTTGAAGGGTACAAACTTTATAAATAGGGTTAAGTAGTGGTGGTAAGAGTACAATGTGGAGGTGGAGGGCAATGATATTTATATGTTGGGGACGAATCTTTGTCTTCTTAAGGAAGATCTCAAACGATAGAACAAAGAGGTTTTTAGGAATGTGAGGGACCTCACTGCTAGATACATTGAGGAAACCCGGGTTCTCGATAAGAAAGAAGGAAAGGGTGGTATTTCTAGTGAACATAAGGATATGAGGGAAGAGAGAAAATGGGAGGTAATGAAGAGTTTAATCCAGGAGGATATTAATTGGAGGCAAAAGTCGAGGGCATTGTGGTTGAAGGAAGGGAACACGAACACTAATTTTTTTCATAAAGCGACTAACTCTCATCGTCTCTTTAATCATATCAAAAAAATTATTATGCGGGGAAAGGAGTTTTCTGAGGAGGGAGAGGTAAGGGGGAAAGAAGATAGTACTATGAGAAATTGTACACCGAGAAGAAATCTTAGGGACCCGTGTTAGATAGTTTACATGTAGGGGGCGACTGGACAAAACGGTTTCACTATGTCTTTCTTTTAGTAGTGCTGGTCAGTTGTGAGAGGCGATGTGATGGATTTTTTTAACCGAGTTTAACTACAGGGGTTATTTTTAAGAAGTTTGAATGTTACCTTTATTATGTTGATTCCGAAAAGGGGGTGGATTGGTGGATGTGAGGGATTTCAAATGAATTAGTTTAATAGGGAGTGTGTATAAACTTCTTGCCGAGGTTTTGTTAGTCAGGCTTAGAAGGGTAATCGGATTTCTTATTTCAAAAGAACATAATGCTTTTGTGAGTGGTAGACAAATTCTTAATGCGGTGATTGTGGATAATGAGTGTGTTGAGGATTAAATGAGGAGTGGTGAGCCGAGTATCATCTGTAAGCTTAATATTGAAAAGGAATATGATCATGCGAACTAGGGGTTCCATTTATACCTATTAAAGAGGAGGGTATTTAGTAAGAGGTGGTACCGATGGATGAAAAGTTGCATCTTATCTATCAAATTTTCTTTTTTAGTGAAAGAGGTCTCGAAAGGCTCCTTCCCGAGTTTCAGGGGGATTCGTCAAGGAAATCTTCTTTTAATTCCATTTTATCTTACTAATGGAGGCCTTCACTAAGATGATAGGTCGTACGGTAGAGGTAGGTTGGATCGGTGGTTTTCAGAGTGGTAATCCAATCGTTCCATCTGTTAGAGTATCACATCACCTATTTGCGGATGACACAATTATTTTTTGTGTTGCGATCGTGGAGCAGGTGAGAGTGCTGAGATTGTTGTTGTTGTGTTTTGAGGTTGTGTCAAGTATGAATATAAATGTGGGGAAATGTGAGATTATTTCGATTGGAGGAGTGGAGAATGGGGTTTTTTTTGGTAGAGGTATTAGGATGCAAGGTGGGTTCAATTCCCTCTCCGTATCTTGGACTTCCCTTAGGAGCTAAGTTCAAATATAGAGCCATGTGGGACTCGATACTCAAGAGGGTTGGAAGGAGGTTAGCGGGGTGGAAGAATGGATTTCTCTCAAAAGGGGGAGGCTAATTTTGATCAAAAGCATGTTATTGAGCTTTCGAACTAACTTATTGTCGTTGTTACCTCTACCGGGCTCAGTTCTTAAGTTATTAGAGAAGATGATGAGTGTTTTTTATGGAGAGTCATGAAGGAGAGTTTTAAATACTACTTAGTGAGTTAGTAGGAGGTCTGTGAGTTATTTAAGGAGGGCGAGCATGAGTGAGGTTCTTAGATCACTTCAATAAAGCCTTGTTAGGTAAGTGATTGTGGAGATTTAATAGAGAAGAGAAGAGATGATGGAGGATGGTTGTGGTGTCTTGGAGTGGATTATCTTGCGGTGGGTGGGGTCTAAAGGTGTGGAGGTTCATTCATGGGGTAGGGAGGTAGAAATACATTTCGCAGGGTTGGGAGGAATTTGCATGGCTCATAGAGCCTTCCAGTTAGGGCATGGGAACATAATAATATTTTGGAGGGATAGATTGGGGATTGACAACACTTTGGAGGATCTTTTTTCTGGGGGGATCTATCGCCTAAGAAGGGATAAGGAAGGTTTGGTGGCAGATCATGTGGTATGGGAGGGGGACAAAGTCGCGTGGATCCTAAAATTTAGACGGAGACATCGTGACTCGGAACTAGAGGAGGCAGAAGTTGTTTCTGACTAGGTGGGAATGACACCGACCCCTACAGGAGGATAATTTTCCTTGAGTTAGGTGAGAGGTAATAATGGAATCTTAATGGTCAATAACTTTTATTTAGTGTTGAGGTGTACTGGGAACATTTATTTCCCATGGAAGGAAGTGTGGAGAGTGAAGGCTCCTTTGAAATCTATTTTCTTTGTATGGACCATGACTAGACATGTTATATTGGCGATAAAAGGGTTTCAGAGGAAGGGGAGACGTTTGTCTAGTCATTGTTGGTTTTTTAATGCTGGAGAGGGGATGACTAACCATTTGCTTCTGCATTGTTAGGTGACGAACAGATTATGGGATATATTTCTATCCCTAGGTCGAGTTAGTTGGGTAATGCCTTCGACGATGTGTGAAGTGATAGCGGCTATCCAAAATATGAAGATATGTAGGTTATGCCCTTATTTTATCCCGTGGAAGATTTGGCAGGAGAAGAACCAGAGGTGCTTCGAAGGAAAGAAAGTAGATCCTTCTAGAAATATTTACATCTTTTTTAGTACTCTTCTACTCTTGCATAAGAACCATCACATTTCGTCACTTTCCTTATTCACTGATTTCGTGGAGGATTTACAAGCGGTGAGTGAATATTTATTTTTTAACTAGGGGGAAGTTTTAATTTGGCTTGTACATTTCTTTTGTAGGGTATACTCGTTGTATACGAGATCCCGTCCCCTTAAACGGGTAAGTTTTTATGCATCATTTACTTATAAAAAAATCAACAATTTATAATCACAATTAAATTTTTAAATATAATAACATAGGCACTTGCTATTAAGATATATTTGTCACACTGTTCTTTCGTATGAAATACAAGTGAATATCAAATTAGTACACAATATTTATCTTCACACATCACTTCTGATAATGAACAGACAATATGACTATCATATTAGTTCGTCACGAATGAGACTTTTAAGAACTAAAAAGTTATTATGACTTGAAAAAAGGTAAAATGACTCAACATTATCTAGAGACGTTATATTATTGACACACAAATTATAAAAACTTTTTTAAACAGCTACACTGAATACAGTTTTTTTACCTTTTTATTAATGTAAGAATATTGTCAAGTCACAAGAGTGTTCTATAATGCATTCGATGATAAGCGTCGGGTGGAGGCCTTCTATCGCCTAAGAGAACTTTAATCATTCATTATGTTTTAAGATATTATTTACATATTTTTAGAGATATGTACAGATAGTGAATTCAGACATATATAGTTACATACACACATATACATATATTTTTAAATAATAGATATATATAACATATTCATAAATCAATTTAACAATATTGAAAGAGATGTAATTTAAGTAACTTTTACAAAAATTCTCACATATATACATAACTTTTTAAATGTATTGAAAAGTACCTCCAAAATAATTAATTGTACTATCTAAATCAGCATATGTGTGTGTGTGTGTGTGTGTGTGTGTGTGTGAGTCAAACTCCTATAAGGGATACTATTTAAGGGTCAATTAATGAGATTATTTTTTAAAAATGGTAAAAAAAATATTATTTTGAGGTGATTTTTTATATGATATTTAAATACTTCAGGACACTCATAAAAAAAGCAGCTCAAAATAAATTTATTTGCTATTTTAATAAAATTTGGTGAAAATATGTCAGTTTGAAGGTGACATAATTTAATTGATTTTTTTAAACTAGCAAAAAAAATATTTATTTTGAGCTGAATTATTTTTGGGATCTTCACTGAAATGTTTAAAACTCATAAGAAATTGGGACTTATACCAAATAGTCCCTCGAACTTCTTTTTAATACACGTTTAGTCCAAGTCTTTTTATTTTGCACCAAAAAGTTCTTCACCATGCCAAAAAGATTTTACCATGCCGCTGGAGCAGGGACTTAAAGATAAGAGAATAAGAAACTTTTTATTACAAACTAAAATATTTGGACTAAGTGTGTGTTAAAAAATATTTGAAGAACTTTTTGGTATTTGATCCTAAAAAATTTCGCTCAAAAAAATTATTTTGTGACATAAACTCTTAAATTTTCCTTAAATAGTGTCCCTTATATCTATGCCGTCATTTTGTAAGTGGTTTACCTCTCATCCAAAAATTATTCACCAACTTTTAAAATTTCACATATCTCTGGTTAGGTCTATCCAACCGACCCTACTACTGCACCGCCTAACCCACCTAGGTGCCTCCAAATCAATATGCCATAATTTTATTGCCGACTAGTCCCTAGTCAAGGTGGATAGTGACCCTACTGCTTGGGCGAAGGCCAATTTTGTAAATCCCGAATCACTTAGAATTTTTTGAACATAATCTTATCGTGCACATAAAATAGAAAACGATATCGAAGATTGTGATGTTTTAATTGTCGAATTGATCACTATGATTTCTTTAAGAAAGATGGTTTGGTCCAGACTTGCAATTTTATTAGTCAAAAGCATGTTTGATTTGAAATAATGTTGCATAAGTAAGATAACTTCAATTACTTATTATATGTTTAAAATTAGTGGTTTTAAGGTTATTGAAATATATATTTTAAACATTAAGAATTTTGTAATAATGAAACCTTGGTTTGACTTTTAAGTAAATGTCATAAAGGGGTAGTGTTAAAAGTATCATCTTTTTCTCCCTGACATCACATTGCAATTATTTGTGCCTTCATGATGAGCTTATCGTACATGTCGAACTATGCATTATTACAATTAGAAAGAGAATATAAATGTTAATTTATGATTTTGGAATACTTTTAGTATGTTTATGTTTCTATGACGACCTGAAGATTCATTCACGCATAAAAGAAATATAGTTCTCACAGCTCTCACCTCATTATCGGAAAAATGGATTTAAAATTTATTGTTAATTGATTTTGAGATGGATGCTTGGATAATTTATATGATATCAAATGAGATTATTCATGGTCCAACGACTCAATTGTTTCGCGCCCACGAGCGTGGAGAGAGCATGTTGTGAACAATAATATATAAGATTATGGGGCCTCTCCAACCATTGGCAATTAGTTTTCGATTGAATGCGCCAATAATTATCCAAACATTACAAGTTGAACTTTTGCAAAATTTGAATTGAGTACATTTAATCTTTAGTAAATTGCACCTAAGACCCCGAACTTGGCGCTTGTATCGATTTATCAACTAAACCCTTTTTCATAATGATTTTGCCCTAAAATGATCAAACCTTCACTGGCACATCCCTTCAATGAGATTTTCCTTTAACATTGATGAAAAATGCTCATATATTGTTTTATTAATTATCCAAAACCCATTATGTAGTAATTGTCAAGTGATATTCACGTGACAAGATTGGAGAAATCTTTTTAGTTTCCTACGGTATCTTGTAATTACTATGCAAATTAGAATTTAAGTTTATTTGTCGAATATTTTACAGCTTATCAGGAGTCACGTTCAACAGCAGCCATTATGTTCCAAGATACAAGCATTGACCCTAACCTAATAGTGGTAGCGTTTAGGGGCACCGAGCCATTCAATGCTGATGATTGGCAAACAGACATCGACATCTCTTGGTATGAGATTGAAGGTGTGGGTAAGATCCATGGTGGTTTTATGAAAGCTCTAGGCCTGCAAAAGAACAAAGGTTGGCCAAAGAAAATCCTCCAAGGACCAAGACAACCTCGCTTTGCTTACTACACAATCAGAGAAAAGCTACGACAACTTTTGGAAAAAAATGAGAAGGCAAATTTTATAGTGACTGGGCACAGTTTGGGAGGAGCATTAGCCATTCTTTTTGCAAGTGTGTTGGTATTACATGAGGATGGGAAGGAAGATGCAGAGCTTAGTTTGTTGAGGAGGTTACAAGGGGTGTACACTTTTGGCCAGCCCAGAGTGGGGGATGAGCAATTTAGGGTGTTTATGAACAGAAAATTGAAAGAGTATAATGTGAAATATTGCAGGTATGTTTATTGCAATGACGTGGTGCCTAGATTGCCTTATGACGACAAAACTATCTTGTACAAGCACTTTGGTCCATGCTTTTACTACGACAGTTGTTACAAAGGGAAAGTGAGTGCTCTCTCTCTCTCTCTCTATATATATATATACACACACACACACACACATATCTCTTTCACATAGACACACACACGACATGCCAAAGCTATTCATTTTGAGAATTGATAAGAGGAGCATTAAGAGATTGTATGGATGGGCGTGGGTAGGTTTATATTGTTACCATTAAGAGATTGTATGGATAAGCATTAAGAGATTCTAATACGGTAGTGAATGCCATAACTAATTTCGAAACCAATATACTAAATGCTCCTTCAATTTTAATCTATCTCTTTTTTTTTTTATTTTAGAAAATAATTTGTTTTTTATTAGTAAATGGAGAAAAAGCCTCTCCAAGAACATTTACAAGGGATAAAGCCGGACTCTAGCAAAAAATAACAAAATCAAAATTCAAATTAATAAACATTTAGGTCCTACGATTTCTAAACCGTGATCGTTTGCGGACTACGTTCCAATTGTCATTTTTCTCAGTAGAATTTACACAATTCAAAATAAGATCGGAATTCACTGCAGATGCGGAATCAAGTTTTGGGAGATCCACGAATAAGTCAATGTCGCGATCGTCGTGAATTTGTACGCTAACAGGATTAACTGGGGATAACTCGTCACTTGTTAAAGGAGTTATATCTTCTTCACTTGATATCTCAAATAGATCATTGTGCAAAATAAGTGTTTCTCCTATTAAAACGATGTAATCGTGTTGAATTATGTGATGGATAGCGCTATGTTTTTTATTCTCCAACTTTCCATTAACCGAATTAATATCACTTTGACTTTTCTTATTTTGCTTTACGAGGGATTTAGCCATATCATTAATCACGTGTTCTCTTTGAACCGAAATATCTGCATCAGATTTTTTCTCTCCACTAGAGCCGGAGATAGCCACGGTTTGTTCAGGATTCTCTGGAGATCTCTCATCACCGGAGTTATCACCTGATAAGCCTCTGGTTTCCATCGGAGCTAAAAAATCATTCTTTTTAAAAAATTTGATTCGGGCAGCAGGTAAACGACGAGAATCACTACTAGCTGGCGATGTAGATGAGACAAGGCGAGCTGGTAGATTAGCAAGAATATTGAACAGTTGTATCTCAGTAGGTGGGCTAGCTGTTGGGAAAGTATCACTGCATATGTCATGTAGACCTGTAGATGGGACATGTCCCTTTTTTGCAGACTTACACTCATGTGTATTGACTTGAAAGTCATCAGTTGTCGCCTCTACACATACAGTACCACCAACGTCAACCAAATCCTGATTATCAACTATACAATCTTGAACTTGTTTTGCTGTTACCTTCTCCATGTTTTTCATTTCTTGAAGTTGATCTTCACCATCGTTGTGGTTAACCTTCATAATTGGTTGCTCACGAACTTCTGGTGCCTTCACCTCGACCTCTCTGTGTAAGATTTTCTTTGGAATGAATTCTTGTCTTTTGCTTCTCCATTGGTAACAAAAACATACAAGAGTCTTCATTGTGACCTTTTTTGGAGCAATTCTTGCAATACTTGGGTTTTTCTTTCACTAATACCTCTTGCCAGAAGCCTGAAGTACCACATCCAATCCAGACCCTCTTTGGGATATGTTTGAGGAGATCCACCTCCACACACACCCTAGCAATACTAGGTTTATTCATCTCCACTGTGGAAGCATCCATCTTCAAAGGATTACCTATGAGTTGTGCAATGGAATATAATGAGGATGTGGAGAAAAAATGGATACGTAGGTTAGGGAAAGAAATCCAGATCGGAGCTAGACTACCTTCCTTATCCGGTTTAAATTCTGGGGTCCATTTGAATATTCTCATAAGAAACTTGTCAACATACGAAGTATCTCGCATCCAGATTCTTGAGTAATCTTCTTCAGAGTGCAACCTAATCAAAATGTGTTTGTGATCTAAAAGGTCAATAGTAACTGCAGTTTTTAGGGAAAATGCTTTGAATACCCGTCTAATAGCTTCCATAGATGGCCTGCCATGGGAAAACTTCCCCACCAAAGAATGTTTAAAAGGCTTCGCAAGAGTCTCAATATCTTCCTTGGTAAAAAAAACTGCTACCTTTGAATGATGTAGGAGACTTAAGGCTTAAATCGTGATTGATGGATGAGGATTCATCAACAATAGATGAAAAGGAACGACCCCAAACTTTATGCGTATGTCTAGGGCTTTGGGATCAACGTGAGGTGAATGAGATTGGGCCGCCATTCACATTGTAGAGATCTGGCTACGTATATTGGCCCGTGTGTTGCTTCACCCGCTAGAGAGGTCAAAGCGTACTAAATCGCCAATTGTATCGCCCATTTACTTATTGAATACCATGTACTAAATTTTTCCTCAATTTAACGTGTCCACATGACCACCTAATTTATCGCCCATTTATTTATTAAATATGATGGGAGCACTTATATCATAATTTCTCAAAAAAAGTGACGTTTTTACAGACCCTTTGAATCATTAAAGAAAAATAGGATATAATTTTTATAGGATATAAAGAGCAACACTAAAAAAAATCACTTCATCCAAATCATCATTTTAATTTTTATATGATATTACCATCATTTTAATTTTTATACGATATATACTTTTCACATAAAAAATTCACTAATCATGGCAGGTATTGAAAAAGATAACATACAACAGATATTCCAGGATATACCCTGATAGTTGAGTCTCAGATGAGAACTTTTAATTATTATATTAAATTAGGTGCGTATAAAATTTAAAAATAATAGAAAATGGATCATTTATAAAGACAAACTGATAGAGTTTTTGGGTTGTTACAAAATTTATAAAGACAAATTGTATGATAAATTTTTACATGTCAAATATTTATGAAAAAATAGAAATACAGTTTTGTTTCTTCTCATTTTCCCTATTTTTAGTTAAAAGTGGAAATATTTCAAAACTATAGGCACTCTCTCTCTTTTTTCTGGGCTCACTGCCAGGTGACACATGTCCGGTCCGCACATTTAAAATGTGGACTGATATGCACAAGAGCAGTACTGTATATATATATATATATAGAGAGAGAGAGAGAGAGAAATATCATAGCATAAGTTCTGTTAACAATTTAATATAATTTATTTTGGAGATATTTGTTGTTTTTATAGCTTCATCTTTGAGTGTTATCTCAGTACAAAATATATTATATTTGGAATGAGGTTTCTACATTTGGTACAATAATATTTGATTAGTCAACTTTAAAATATTGCATAAAGTTTGTATCAAAGTATTTTAGTTGCATATAAAGTTGATGAAAATATGATATTTTTAGTTTATTTTAATCGTGCATTTGATGAAAAAAATGGAGCATCAGTATAATGGCTTTAAAATAAAATATTGAATTTATAATATATACTATTTTTTAATTATCTTTATATTTATTTATTTTACATCGCATGTGCATCGCACGGGTTATATGCTAGTATAAATAAATACTTATGTAATTTCAATTAGTAATATGGAATCAGAAATGGACCAAATTGTAGCGCTACCAAAATGATTATAAATTTTTTGATTTAGTTTAGCTTTTCTAATATTTACATATTATTGGGATCGCTTCACAATTCAAGTTATTATCAAAATAAAAAATAATTTTGACATATTAAATGACGGTATTTTAATTCCAAGAACAATCATAAACATACGTTCGATAAAAAAATAATAATTATAACTTCTAAGGATAACAGACTAAAAGATTTTCAAGAAAAAAAATATTTCTGGTACTATTAACTTTTGGAAACAAGCACCATTAGTAATTAAAACAATAGTCTTTTGGATAATAAAAAAAATGCAAGTCAAACTAATTTCTCTAATAATAGGGGATGGAAGCAAACAAGCAACCATGTCCTTCAAGTGCAACCTTATTTTTATGATCAGCTAGATGTAGGTAACCCAAATATATAAGTTAAGGTTTGGTTATGCATCAGTTTTATATAGGATAGGTTTGGGTTCAATTCTACATCACTTATACATCATCTTGGTTCTCTGTTAGATTTGGGTATGTTTCGATATATAACCATGATCACACCTATGTTATTGATTTTTTAATCTCAAGAATTGACCATAACCAATAATGGAGTATAACCGAGATAAACCTTATGATTAGGATTCTTTCGGTTCGAATATTTAGGTTAGTAAATTTTGAAGCCCACCTCTAGTTAAGACCAACTTATATGGACCAATGTTTGTTAATGAAATTACATTTTATATTTGAACTAAGTGTGGCCCAACCTTTGAGAGAAATATACGACTAATTCAACAATTAATATTTCGTGTGACCGTAATTGGTAAAATAATATTGTTAATGTAACATTATTTTTTGGGAAGGTCGATAGTTTATATGATGGTCATAGGTCATACTGGATTTGTTTTATTCTAAAAGGTGTTTCAATCCTCCAACATGTTTAATTTGTTTTCAACTGAAAACTAGCCCATATTTGTACTACTCATTAGTTGGAAGGAAGTCATTGATAGATAATTACGAGAGAGCGAGAGAGAGAGAGAGAGAGAAATATTTGTAAGTTGATTTTTTTATGTGATATTTAAATATTTCAACGGACCCATGTAAAAAATTGCAGCACAAACAAACTTTTTTTGCTATTTTTAAAAAATCGATCAAATTTTCGGAGCTTTTAAAATGCTTAAAAGCACCGAAAGTTTGACCGATTTTTTAAAAATAGCAAAAAAAAAAAATTTAGTTGATTTTTTTTACATGGGCCATTGAAATGTTTAAATATGACACACAAAAAAAATCAAATCAAAAATATATTTTTTACTATTTTAAAATAATGATGTGCAAACTTAGTGTGCAAATTTAATGTGCACATGCGCCTCCCTCTCTCTCTCTCTCTCTCTCTCTCTCTATATATATATATATATATATATATATATATATATATATATATATATATATATATATCAATAATGTAGCTTATCGATGATATTTTTAGATGATATTTTATGTGTTTTATGTATGATATTTTATATGTGTTTTATGTGTTTTATGCAGATATTTCATGCATGCATGGGCATGCATGAAATATCATGCTAAAAGAAAAAGTGGTTTTTTCTTTTTTTTAAAGGGTTTTTAAATATATTATTATAATACTATTATACTATAATTTTTTAAATACATGCTATTAAATTTAATTATTTTTAAAATATTTTTATTTTTTTCAAATTTAATTATTTTTTTTAATATTTTCTTTTTTGTCTGGGGGAAACTTTAGCACCGTGCCATCGGCACGAGCACACACTAGTGTATATATATATATATATATATATATATATATATATATTTATAGTAGAGAATTTATCTGTTATTAACATATGGGCTTTGTTGTGTCTCTTGAGTTTAATGCAGATACTTGAGGAGGAACCAAACAAGAACTACTTCTCATTGTTATGGGTTATACCCAAGATCTTGAATGCATGGTGGGAGCTTATTAGGAGTTTCATTATTCCATTCACAAGGGGTCCAGATTATAAGGAAGGTTGGGCTTTTAGATTTTTTAGATTGATTGGGACAGTATTTCCAGGATTATCGGCTCATACTCCAAATGATTACGTTAATGTGACCCGAATAGGAACTGATCTTCCGTCTCTTCTAATCCTTTATACAACTCCTCAACAAGGTCTTAAAGTTGAATGATTCACTATCATGAGATTCAAATCCTAATATTTGTAAATAATTAAAAATGAAGTTAATACATTGGAAAAACTTTATCTTCATAACTTATATGTTCATTGATCATAATTAAACAAATGTAAATTATAATTACTATTGTATTATTATATTAATCCTCATTTTATTATTTTAAGATATCATTATAGAGGGGATAACATCAATGGAAAAGTTAGAGATATGTGGCAATGATAGTTCACATTCTTGATACTAGGATTAACATCAAATCACGATTGATATGCCATCTAGATCGGATATGATCGACTTTACAGAGATATGTGTGACCTATCTTTTCAGATTGAATATGAATAATTGTATGTCACTGTAGGGGATTCAATACTAAAACAATGTTATATACCAAATAAACTCATGAATATGACTGTAGTAATGAAAAAGACACAAAGATGTACGTGGTTTGATAGGTTAGCATGCTTACCTCCAAAGGAGAGAGAAAGCGAGAGAGAGAGAGAGAGAGAGAGAGAGAGAGAGAGAGAGAGAGAGAGAGATTAGTATATCAAGCAATGAAGAAAAAATGAAATGAAGGAGAATTGTAGCTGAGAGTCCAAAGCCTAAATACAAGATTATTCTATATACTTTCCAATATCAAGGTTATCATATTTATATATACAAGAGTTCTGACTAGGTTAAATGTTTCCTGGATCTTTCTTTTTATGTACATCCTCTTTCATCAACCTTATCTCTTAGATTGTTGAGTTATAACCTAGTTTTATCTAGTCACATTATCCTTATCCTTAGGAATGTCATTTTTATCTGGTTTGTGATCCCTGAATGACTAGGACTTGCACTGATGTAGGATTCTTTAAGTGCCATGTGTCCTTCCCCAAGGACTGGCCGACTCACAATACCTTCAATTTCCCAAGATTGGGGAGATCGGCCTAAATACCTAGTTCGCCCAATTCTACCTTAGTATGTCGTCCATGTGTGATGTGGATTTTTTTCCCAAGGGCTCATAAACGACCACGCATCCCAATTATCCTTAGTGGGAATGCAATTATAGGCCTACTCACATGTAATTCATGTATCTATGGTTACACTACAAGAAAAATGACATTCAATGGCGAAATTCTTATTGGCGAAATGAAAATCATCACTAAAAGTAGCTTTTGTGGAGATATTATGTTTGCCATGAAAAGATGGTAATTAACATTAGTTGTGTGGTGAAAATATAAATTGCCATGAATTTTGTTCTAAAAAAATGTCGCCTAAAATTTTTCGGGTGGAGTAAGGGATTTAGTGGCGAAATAGTAGTGTCACCACAAATATTCTAATTTTTTTTATTTAATGGCAAAAATAAAAATCACCACGAAAAGTAATGCATTTTTTTCGTGCTTGTTTTAAGAGGAGGGAAATATTTGTTTCCAAAAATTGTTAATGGATAAATATATTCTCCACTTTTAAACATAAATTATAAACGATAACATTTCTTCCCATTTTCACTCGCTTGTTTTTTTTTTTTTTGTGTGTGTGGGTGGGGGTGGGGTGTGTGTGTGTGTGTGGGGGGGGGGGGGGGGGGGGGGGGGGAAGCTATACGTCTTTCCCATTATCCCAAAAAATCTAAATTTCTCTCTCTCTCTAAACCAGCAAGTTCTTTCCCAAATGACCTAAATTTCTCTCTCAGCCGATTTCCTCCATCGCTTAACGGTTTTCACCAACTCTGATATGCACGTTCCTCTACTTTTGGCACCAATTCTGTTTTTTTTTTAAGTTTTGTTTTCTGGTATTATCATTGTAGTTCTGTTTGTTGGTGTATTTATAGATATTGGTTATTATTATAGTGATAAGGTTATGCATATGTAATGGGTATTATGATATGGGTTTTTACAAGTTTAGTTTGGGTTTCTTATTTAGCTCGATTTTATTGGGTTTGATCTAGTTATTGTAAAGAGTAATTTTTTAATTGAGTCAATTTGTATTTATTGGCTTAATTCCTTGTTTGGACAAAATTTGTTTGAGTCATAGGTTAGGACTTGAGTTATGTATCTTTCAAGCCTATGATGTGTGATTGGATAATATATAGAAAAGCTAAAACAACATCGAAGATACATTGGATTGCGTGCTGAGTTTTATCTTCAACGTCTGATAGGTCTCAATGAATGTATGAATGCATATTAGTATTTGATCCATAAATTCGTTTGGGTGTTGTTATATAAAAGTTGTTTGAGGCCTTTTCGTAAAATGTTTTTGAAAGAAAAATATTTTTTGGTTTTAGTTCATTCGAGCAAGTGTATGCAGTTCGTTCGAACGAGATGTGAATGTCATTAGAATTAACATCAAATGAACACCAAAAGAGATATTTTATTGATCAGAGATATATCGTTAGAAACTGGATCGAACGATATTAGCAATCTCGTTCGAACGAAATGTTTGTTAGTTCGAACGAGATAAGGTTTTTGCTCGAAAAAACCATATGTTTTTGTTCGAACGAATTACCTCAAAAAATGTGTCGCCTAAAAATTCGTGTTTTCTATAGATACTCAGGTCTCACATTGATTATTCTAGATGGATTTTGTAAAAATATTTTTCTAAGGTTAATCTTGTGCCTCCCAAACCCTAGTTTACATCCAAGTTTGAGATTTAAGAATCCCACATCTATTTGTCTATTTGAGATCTCTTATGTGTTTCACCATACTAGTTTGCTCTTTATTCTGTGAGCATTTCGAGTGGTTGAGACCATGTTTGTGTTGATCGAAAGTTGGATTAGTCATGAGATAAGGAAGATTGGTGTGATACCGAGACGTAGGAATGCAGCTGCATTGTGTAGCTATTAGAAAGATTCCAACAGTAGCTGTGAAGAAGGTTACAAGGAATGAGTAAGCGCATTAAGTCTTGAAGGTGTATAGTCTGTGAGTAAGTTTAATTTTTGCTTGTAAATAAAACAATATCATAGTGGACTTGTGTGGCAGGGTCGTCTAGGATTTTTCCTCTTTGTGGGTTTTCTCCATACATCCCAGTGTTGTGGTTTGTTGTTATTTTATGCTTACTTACTCACATTGATGCATTCTTAGGTTAAGAATAAAATTGGCAAACTATTTCACACAACACTTAGGTTTTGTTTCAGTGAAAAGTTTACCAAAGCTGTGAAAAATTAAAAATTGGTGGTGTTTCCATATAAACCCTAGGGCATACTAGCTTTCTCAAATTAGTATTAGAGCGGGTTACACTAGTTTATTGTGTTAAGTCCCTGTTATGTTCTTTTTTAGAGTTTAGATGAATTTTAATCGAGAGGATAGGCCTATTGGTTGGCTCCATTGTTTAACGGGTCAAACTATCCCTATTAGAAGGCTCAGATGTGTTTTTTCTTGAAATCTATAGATTAGAACGTTTAGAACTTAGTTACGTATGGGTGGAGTCCTCTTATTGAAGGTGGTGCTCCTAAAGAGTATACCTCCTGGATAACGGTTGAAAAGAATGCCTCGACTTAGTCTAAGGGTGTGAATGTTATTTTGTGCGCTGTGATCGATGAAGAGTACAAACGCATCATGACTTGCGAAAGTGCGAAGAACGCTCGGGATATTTTTCTACACAAGGGAACATATACTGTTAAGGTTTTTAAGTTATAGAATCTGACAACTAAGTTTGAGATGATTAAGATGTTAGATAATGAGTCTTTTGATGAGTTATATTCAAAGTTTTCGGATATTATCAACTCCTTCTTTAACTTAGGTGAGTTGATCCCCGAGTCTAAAGTTATGCAAAAAATCTAAAGCTCGTTGGCTGAAAATTTTAACGCCAAAGTTACAGTCGTAGATTCCCTAGGTGATGTTGTCACTATGAGAGTTTAAAAACTTGTAGGTGACCTTCAAAACTATGAAAAAAACACGTGTCCTCCAAAGAAAAATGAAAAAAGGGACATTTCTTTGAAAGCCCGAAAAGAGGATGTGTCGGATTTTGATAATGATGGTACGCTTAATGCTGAAGAAATAGATAGCTTTGCAAAGAAGTTCAAGAAGTTTCTTAAGCTTAGATATTAGAAGAATCTTAAAAATAGTTTTTAAAAGAAACTTACAATTTTTTTTTACCATGATAGGAAGAATAATGATGATTATACGAAGGTGGATGATTGGGACAAGTGCTTTGAATGCTACGGGTTTAGGCATTATTCTCGTGAGTGTGCCACTAGACTAAGGAAGGTAAGAAACCAAAAGATATAAAATACTACCTTTAGTGATAGTGAGTCGGAAGAGGAAGTTAATTCCCTCACTGATCGCAACTACATCGCATTCATGGACAGTCATGTGTCATTAAATGAAGTTCCTTATGCAGTTCTAAATGCATGTGAATAATAGTTCTAAGGTTCGATATTTAGGTTCCCGAGTTAGTGAGGAGAGGAGCGATGAATAAGAAGATGAAGAGGAATATAGTGAACTTCAAGTTGCCTTTCGAGAGTTGTACGCCGAATCTTTGAAATTAAAAAATGCCAACTTGCATTTAGAAGTTAGGGTGAAGGAGCGTGCTATAGGAGTGTGACACCCCACCTACTAAAATACCGGGTGGCCAGCCCGTGATCAAAATAAAATGTTGGTATCATATGGTTCATTATTAGCATCATTGTCAAAAACATTTTAAATTTACTAACCACCTAGTAATTTAAATAGACTAGTGTCAAATTTTATCTTTAATTAATAAACAACATGCGAAAATAAATAATAATTAAACCATCCACACACACTAGTAATTGAATCCAACACAGATTAATAATATGAATAAAGATGACCGAATCAACTATTGGTTCAACAATATAATACAACAGTAAACTGAAACAATGACCTGGATACACAGGTCAAATAAATAATTGAATACTAAATTTGAGGGCGACATGCCCAAATGAGCACTGAAATAAAGATCCAGGAATGAATGAACGAAGCATCTATAGTAAAGTGTTGCAACTTCCACATGAGCTGTAGCTGCGCATCCTTGGATAGAATCCTCAAATTGGACGTCCCTGTGGTTGGACCCCTAAAAGGTTTTGAAAAATATTTTGACACAGGTCAGAGCCCAAGTAAAACATTTTGAAAATATTTAGCAAGCATTTAAATTGTAATAATTAAATATGTATGCACACTCTTCCTATTTAAGCTAGTGCAACACTCCCTTCAAGTATGACTCACCCCTCATCTAATGTGCACACCTAACGCTTGTCTTCTAACCTTCCTAGTTAAGCTACCCCACGTAACTACCCATATCACATCTCTTTCCACCGCACTACTCTAACCCGAGTACACTCACTTTGATTATTAAGTTATCTACTCATTAACTTATTAATCGGTTCAACTATATTAACACATATAACGTTCACACTAATTATATAGGAAACCCATTTTTATATCATATAACTTTCACACTAGTTATATAATAAATCCCCTTTTTAAATCATATAAGTTTCACCCTAGTTATATAATAAGTACATTCACACTTATGTATTAGTCCTGTATATAATTACCTACTCCTATTATATACGTACTAATATACTACAAAATTCACATACATGTCACGTATAATAACCATCCATTCCCGAGTAATAACTCGCTGGGTGATTTCTCTAAAATGCTATCGTGTTCCAGGTATGGTCACTCTAACTCGGCTACCTCAAGTCAAACTCACTCTCGAACTTGAGAAAAATAATAAGTGTAGTGGAGGCGATCATAGTTCGTTGTGTGTGAAACTGAATCATACCAAAGAAGTCTCCCGCCAAAAAGAATTACAACATATAAATACTGGACGCTATGACCTGGGGATTATAATCTCCCCGCTCCTAAAGCTAGGGGATTCACCCACATCGCCAACCTCCGATGATAGCACTAGAGGGGTATGTATTCCTATAAATATCATTCACACCGATATTTATAAAGCACACAAATATATATATACACACACACACACTATCACACTAACCGCATACATATATTTAATAAACGTCCAGCTAACCCGTGCCTAACACCCATAGCACTAACCCAAAAATACCCAAGTCTATATCCCGACTTGTAATTAAATTATTCTCACATTAATTATTTTGCTATTAAAGTAGTATCACCCAACTACAATAACCAGACTCACTCATTCGGTTCGTATCATCACTTTTAGAATTTTATTACACGAATTTCCACTATTAAGTTTAATACCACTCGTTAATTTAATATTCGATAATTTATTATTTATCTCTATAATAAATTAAACCGATTGCTCTGTACCTAACCCCCGTCGCACTACCCTAAAAATACCCGAGTCGAATCCCCGACCCTTAATCTAATAAATTTCACTTTAATAAATTTTATCTAAGTGGTGTCACTCAACCAAAATACCCGAACTCCCTTACTTAGTCTGTAGTTTAACCCTTTAGGATTTATTGCACAAGGTCCCATTAAAAAGTTTGTCACCCTTATTAATGTTATTATTCCTTAATACCCATCTCCCAATATCCTAGGTATTAATCTCCATTTAATTTTTCTCTAATTCAATCCTTAAAAGAAAAATCCCAAAATAAATCAACGAAAAAGGACGAAAGTGCACAGAATTCACCGCTGTCATCCGAACGACCCTCACTGTCATTTGAATGAGTGTCAAGGTCGTTCGAACGACTTGCAAAGTCGTTCGACGCTGTGTCTAACCCTTCTTCTTCTTCTTCTTCTTCTTCTTCTTCTTCTTCTTCTTCTTCTTCTTGCCATTGTTCAACTATGGAAGCTTTTGTACTGCTCCTCCAAATTTAACGCAATAAAGATAATATAAAACTCATCCATAACAATGGTTTATAATCATCATAGAAACCTTGAACAATATTAATTTTCATAAAAAAAAACCAAATTCCCGAAGTGGGTTTTTCCATGGTTTCATCCAACCGTTCTCACCATTTCGATTCAAAAATCCCAATTTCTCCGTGTCTGCTACTGGATATCTGTATAATTTAAATCCCCGCCTCACTAAATTATAAAAAATCACCAATTGAATTTCTTTTCTTCTGCACAATTTGAACAATTTATAAAACCCTAAGTTTACGAGATATCCAACCCTAAAAAAGAACTTTGATTTACACCCACCATGACATGAATCGAAATAATACAAATTAAATGAAAGAAATTTTGACTACTTGCCAGAATAAAATCGTAGGATTTGATTTTCTTTGATGTAGATGAAGGTTTGATAAAGAACACACCCAATTCTTCTTGGTTTGACTCCAGAAAACTCTCTCAATTTCTCCCTCTTTTTTCCTCTACAAAACTAGGGTTTTCTTATTGAGTTGTGTCTACCACAAACTCCCTAATGTAGGTCTTATATTTCTAATACCAAAATTAAGCCTATGGGCCAAGCCTAAATGACCTGAACACCCCCGTGTGAGTCCGGTTATGTCTAAAAATGTTCCAAGACCCATTTACTACCTCGGGTACTCTTTTTCGACTGTCTCGACCTATTTAGAGTCATCCAAGTGCTCAGAATCTTCATCCGAGTTACTTTACTAAAATTCTCCAATCTCGACATCAAATTACGATGCATGTAAATTTTAAGAATAACCCGAATTAATTAAACCTTAATTCACTAATTTAATTAAACCTTCCAGATTAATTAAATCCCATATCACCAAATTAATTAAATTCTAAATCCTTATAAATATGGGGTGTTACATACTTCCCCCCTAACAAAGGAATTTCGTCGTCGAAATTAAGATGATTTTTGTACTCCAAGCCTCGAATACTTTCCTACTCACATGCCCTTAAGATCTCTGCACATCTCTCTGCCCCTTTTAATCGCGAATTAGATTGAAATTAATTTAATTACCTAGGGTGCCCATACACCCTTTACCAATGCTCATCCACACTAATGTTACCTGGATCCACTAGCCTTAAATTCTAATATAACTTTCAACTCGCAGTTATAAATACATATGTGCATAATGACCAATGTACCAAACCTATATCCTAATGACCAAACATCTCCCCACTTATAACGTTGCGCTAAGTTTTATGCGTGGGACGTCTCGCAGAGAAAAATCCAAACAAGGAACCCCCCGATACACTACTACCTACCATTACCAGTCATTGAGATCCGTTAGTCCCTCAGTCCATAGCACGCACCCATAAATTCCCGTCGCCTGACATAAAAGTATACTCCTCCACTCTCATGTTACAAAAGACATCATACAATACGAGACCCTTTACTATCACTAGTTTCTTAGTGCCAGTCAATCACGATCTATATCTCCTCGCTCGATAATAAACCTATCCACCTTGAAATCCATCAGTAACCGTCCTTACTCACCGGGATCAATATAATAATACAAAGATTTCCTTATAACTCTATAAGGCAACACACCATAGCATATTTACACGTATATATATATGTTAGACACTCTTTCAGGTGAGAACTAGCACAAGTAAATCATACCTTGGAACAGCGAACACAAAGTCTCACCATACTATATACTATAGCCCAGATACCCCAACATTATTATCACTAACGTCTCGTACATAACATACTTATCACAAGCTTAGCTCCACACTCTCGGCATGGCTATATCATACATGTATTCTCCATTACCCCACAATTTTCAAATTAATTCTTCTTGATATTGCCCCACCCATTAACTTGTGGTCCATTAGTTTTCTCGGTGCTTCCTTGACAGCACTCCCCGGCTCCCCTGGCCATATATTATAATAGCTCGCGGCTTAAAGTTTTTACTCTACATGTTCAATAATTTTCATTTTAAACCGATGCATTAGCACCCAATAGCGTCTCACTACTCTAAATGCTTATTAAGGTCCACGCGGGTAAAATTGTGGAGTTTGTGAAGAAGGGGTTTCTCGAGTTTGAAGAGCCAAGACATTTGGAGTCTAAAGTTATGGAGTTGGGACTTGAGCAATGTCAAATTTGATTTGAAGTCAAGGTCAAAGAGGTTGGATAAAATTCGAGGCATTGTACGAATAAAAAATGACAAATATTGGATTGGCTTTGATGATATAAATACTTCTGCTACTAAAGCCAAGACCATGTTTTTTAGAGATCCAAATGAAGCTAGGGACATTAGAAAAGGTTAGCCTAAAGGTAATATTCTTCATTTCTTCACTTGCATACATTGTGGTAGGAAAGGTCACCTTAGGCATTTCTATTTTGATCTTAGAAAAGGTCTTAAGAAGATTAAGGCTAGTGCCACCAAATTTCAACAAGCCCAAGTTCCTCACGTTACACCTATGTGGGTTAGGAGATCCGATTTGGAGGCACCAAATGTAGGCTTGTTGACTCTCGCGATGATGTCACATGATTCATCCCATGATATATCTTATAAGTGATTGTGATTGTGATTGGATATTTGTTATACACCAATGTTGTGCTTCTTGCTATATTTTATTACTAGTGTTATGGCGTGTTTATCTTTTGTATTTTGATGTTCTATTTTTTTGGGTCTTAATGAGAAAAATACGAAAACATTTTGTTTATCTTTTGAGTTTTTTCTTTTTAAATGGGTATCATTTTGAAATATGTTAAAAAAAGATATTTGATTTTTATGTAGTTTAGTTTTACACATATTGTGTGTCATATCGATGTGTTTGAATCTCATCCCCTCAATTTATCCATATGACTAGGACATTTGATTTTGATTTTCAATGCTTGGATTGTTATTAATCATGTTTACATAAAGTAGTTTGAAATTTATTTGCATGATGGATTCAGTTTGAATATGCCTCCTCATACACTTTGCATGAGCTCTTTTGGATTTTCACTTCATATGTCACATGAGCTAAGTGAGATGTTCTCCCATCAATCTTGTCATATACATGGAAAAAATTACTATGGAGGATTTGTGCATGTAAAAACCAATTCTATGAGTTTATTTTATATTTTTCAAAAAATATGTGTGTGCACGGGAAATGGCTATTGAAGGAGAAATCTCCTTTGCGTGAAAGGTCACCGTTGGTAAGAGCCTAAAAAGAATGAGAGACAATAAAAATAAATTCAAGGCCAAATCTTTGCATTGATGCTTCAAAAAACTTGTTACATTCAAAAGAAAAAATTAGAGAAAAAACATCCGACAACTTACTTTCGAAAACCAAGATTTCCATTACTTCATAATAAATTTTACCTTAGTCCGCTCTTTATTTTGTGCAGTTTAATTGCCACGTGAATGGATGGAATGTAGGGGTGATTCGAATATCTTAAATGTTCATCCATGTATGGTGAAAAATCAAAAATACAAAAAAAAATCTTCCCCGGGAGTTACTTTTCCAAAAGTCCTTTAGTTTTGTTGATCCTTAATGAATTAATTTCCAAAATAAAAACTTGTTTACAGCCAATTGTTTGGGATCACATTCCGATCGGCACCCCCTAATCCTATTAAAGGAAGTCATGACCTCAGTCTGAGAAAAACCAAGACAACATATTCATCAGCATCAGTGATCAATATTGGAGGTGTAAAACTTATCAAACGTTTCACTCTCTAACATTTTAATCATTTAAAATTGGGTAGTGAGGTTTTGAAGTTTAGACTCCCTAATTGTGAGTGAGTTCAAGAACATCCCAAGCATCGATATATATATATATATATATATATGGTGTTTAGTTGAAGATCAATGGGTTATTCACAATGAGTCCTAGTTAAGCTTAATTATTTTGATGCTACTCATTGGAGAATCATCAAAATTTCTAGGCAAGTATGCATTTCAATTGTTTCTCCTTTTGAGTTTTTTATTTGACATATGAGGCTAAATCAAATGTTGATAAATTATTGCGTTCAAATAGATCTACTTGGACATTGTTTTAGTGATTGCATCATTTTCTCTTATTTCTAGTTCACGCCCCTTCACTTCATACCACCATGTTTTAGGCACATTGATACTATACAAGTGTCTAAAGCTTAATAGCTTGTGTCTTTTGTGGTCTTTTATACCTATATTTAGTTGTGCCTTATTGGTATATGTGTGGTTATATATATGGTATGTTGTATTTTGAGTCTTTGTGTTTTCATCTAATCCATTTGTGCCTTTTTCTTAATCTTTGATTTAATTTGACATATGTTATGATTTATTGGTATATTATACTAAAATTCCTGCATCCTAGTTGATATCAATTGTTTGTAGTTTGGATTATTTGTACTTGTGTTGTCGATCTATTTGTCATTGCATGATTTTCTTCACACCATTGCATGATATATATATATATATTTTTCCTTTATAATTGCCATGCTTCAGTAAGGGAGATTATTTTGCACCTTATTCTTTGACTATTCCTGAACAAAAAATGGGAGAAATGGTATCTAACTATTTTAGTGTGGGAGTTCTTTAACTTAGGAAAATATGTCCTTTCTTAAGAAGAGATGGTTACACAAAAGGGGGATTCATATGTGGTTTAAATATTGTTATATTCTCTTTACATTTGAAGGTGTGTTTAAGTTTGAATGTTTGCAGTAATGAGTCAAAGGTTTACACATTTGTAAAGCCACTCAAGTTTTTGTCGGTCAAGCGTCTGTAATTTTTTTCATTTTAGGGTTGAAAATTGAGTCCTAGTGAGCTTGACGGCCCAATAGTTTTTTGTTTTGAGTTTTGTGCTGAAATAGACAAAGGGCGAGATTTTTAAAGGAAAGTTTTTGAATCGACTCAATTAGTATAATGTGGCTTAATTCCATGTCTGGACAAAACTTGTTTGAGTCATATATTAGGATCTGAGTTATATGTCCTTCAATCCTATGATGTATGATTGAAGACTATGTGGAAAAACTAAAGCAACATCGAGGATACATTGGATTGAGTATCGCGTTTTCATCTTTAACATACAAGGGATCTCAATGAAGGTATGAATACATATTAGTGTTTTATGGCTTAATATGTTTGGATGTTATTTTCCAAAAGTTATTTGAAGCCATTTCGTAAAATATTTTTTGAAAGATATTTTTATTTTAGTTTGTTCGAAAGAGTTTTCATAGTTTTTTCGAATGAGATGTGAATGTCCTTAGAATAATCTTCAAACGAACATCAAACGAGACATTTCAATTAATCATAAATATATGATTCGAAAATGGTTCGAACGTGATTAGCATGTTCGTTTAAATGAGGTTTTTGATGGATCAAACGAGATATGGTTTTGGTTCAAATGAACTATACGTTTTCATTCAAATAAACTACCTTAAAAAATGTGCCGCCTCAAAATTTGTATTTTCTATAAATATTCTGGTTTGGTATCAATTTTTCTGGAGGGTTTTTGCGGAAAAGAATTTCAAAGTTTACTTTGTGCCTCTTAAACCCAAGTTTACATCCAAGTTTAAGATCCAATAATCCTACATCGATCTCTTCTATGTTGTGCCATACTGGTTTTCTCTTTATTCTGTGGGCATTTCAAGAGGTGAAGATTGTGTTTATGTTAAGTGACGACTGGACTGGTCACAAGAAAAGTAAGATCAGTGGGATACAAAGATGTGGGAATGCTCATGCGTTGTGTGGTTGTTGGAAGGCGTCCAACAATGGCTGCAAAAAAGTTTACGAGAATGAGGAAGCGCATAAAGGCTTGAAGGCATTGAGTCTCTAAGTAAGTCTAAGTTGTTCTTATAAATAGAACTATATCGCAGCGGACTTGTGTAGGTGAGTCGTTCGAAGGTTTTTCCCATTGTGGTCTTTGCCGTACATCGATGTGTTGTAGTTTGTTGTTTGTTTTATTTTTTCTTACCCACTTAGATGCATGCTTATGTTAAGACTAGAATTGGAAATGTATTTCACATAACACTTTGGTTTTGTTTCAGTGCAAAGTTTATTAAAATTGTGAAAAATTAAAAATTGGTGGTGTTTCTATACAAACCTTAGGGAGCACAAAATTTTCTCAAATATATTTGAATTTATTCTATTACCCTTATTTGGTTATTGAGAAACTTAGGTATATTCTGAAATCTTGATTTCAATATCTGCATTATATTGGGTGAACATTTTCATAATTACTTTGGATTTTTACTAGTTTTATCCCGGTTTATTATATTTCTTCTCTTTTGGTCGCTGAGAAAGTTGGTGCATTATCTTATATAATTTTTACTAGTTTTATATTTATTTCTTTTTATCGATTTTGTGAATCTGTTCATATATTAGTTGTCTTGCATGGTTTTATCTTGGTTTTCTATACTACAAATGATTAGTGGTTGTTGAGAAATTTGAATCTCTCTTGAATCTTGATTTCTTTAACTATAGGTCTATTACCTAAAAAATATTGAATTTTGACCTCTTGAATCCCTAAACACTAATCAACACCCTAGTAGTTCCTAAAATTGATTTTCATCTAGATTTACAATTTAAATTGATTATGTTTGTGATTTAATAGCTATTGCTTGTTCCTAAAACTTGGAATAAACAGTTTGCAACCTGGATATGCGATTTCTTGTATTGGATTTGCAATCATTAGAAGATAAATGAATATTTATCACGTTTTCAATGTAATCATTTCCTCGTTTAATATCAAAACGAAATAAATATGAAACTGTATAAGAAATTGGTATTTTTAATCACAATTAATGTCCAAAAATCACAACGAAAATAACTAATAAATTCTGTGAATATACACAATTTTTAAAATCCCGATTTACTAAAATTCAGGTCCCTCCTGCTAAACGAACCTTATTAAAGGTTTTTTCGACCGTCATTCATCACCTCCGCGACCCTAACTCTGCCATTCATTATTCTTCTTCCAATTCCATATTAGTCTCCATATCCTCTCACTTTGATAACCATTTGTGAAAAACGCTTCTTGGGATTTGGCCATGTTGTCGATATCATGTTAATCAAGGCTATTTTGTTATCATAAAATTAAACATAAACCATAATGTTACATCATGTTTTAAACAGTTTTGTTATGAATCCATGATGTTTTTATCTTCATGCAATCACATAATTAATTATTGTAAATAACTACGATAAAGACCAACCTTTATCCATTGCAGTTAATTGGAAAAACGTGACTTGAATGCTCCTAATAATTGCTCCTTAGAACCCCTTAAAGAATAACCCAGAATTGTCTCTTGGTGTGCCCAGAATTTTGATGAGAAAATATGAGTAATTGGAATTTTACATTTTCTCTCCCATCTTACAAATACCGTGTTATGAGATAACCCTAAATGGTGCAGGGCTCCTCTATTTATAAGTGGAAGAGGGCTGACAATCCTAGTCTAATTAGAACTCTTTTTCGTGTCTCCCACTAACCATCAAGTGGCAAAAATATAGGAGCAACCCAATCCTTTAATATTTGCATTTATCACATGCCTAACCAATTATTTGATATTTATTAAGACGACATAAATTTGAAATTCATAATTCAAAATTTAATATAATTGAAATTAAAAAATAATTTATGAATTTAATTATTAATTTATAATAGTCCTCCACTTGGTCTTAATAATACTTATAATTAGATTAGGTACCATAAGATTTACAATAACTGATAAATATAGTTTGCTAAATCAAACAATTCACGGATGCGAGTCATGGTGGTTCCATGCTATTCAAGAGTATGGATCCTTCCATGTACCACCACACCAATATTTCATTCAACTAATCCTTTAATATTAGGTATCATAATGGACTTATAATGTCCTTTTAAATAAAGGACTATTTCTGTCAAATAATAAGTCATAATCATATCCAAGCATTCACAAAAGATAAAGATAATAGAAATCAGAAACACTTTTAATGGATTCAAGTAATAGTGTCAAGCAATTATACCATAAGCAATCATAATCTAACTAATTGAGACCCATCTCTTTGACATGTTCCATAAAGGTCTTTGGAGATAGTCCTGTCATAAGAGGATCTGCTATGTTATCACTCGTACTAATATGATCAATTGACAATCTTTATTTCTAAACCTCTTCCTTCACTGATAGGTATTTCATATCAATATGCATAGCTGCCTTAGTATAGCTATTATTCTTCAAGAAGATGACTACTGTGACATTATCACAATAAATCTTCAGCGGCTTAGATATCGATCACATAATTCTAAGTCCCAAAATAAAGTTTCGCAACCATAATCCATAATTTGTAGCTTTGAAGCAAGCTAAATATTCAGCCTCCATAATAGACAATGAAATGACGCTTTGCTTAGAAATTTTTAATGAAATGACTCCTCCAAAATCTGAGTCTGAATAACCAGTCATCTCAAGGTGATTAACCTTCCTATATGTGAGCATGTAATCCTTGGTCCCTTATAGGTACCTCATCACTTTCTTTGCAGCTTTCCAATGGTAAATCCACGAATTGCTTTGACATCTGCCTATCATCCTAACGGTAAAACTAATGTCCAGCCTAGTGCATACTTGTGCATACAATAAGATCCCTATGAGCGAAGCATAATGAATGTCTTTCATGTGGTCCCTTTTTAAATCACTTCCAGGGCATTGACTTAAGCTGAACTTATCTCCTTTATGAAGTGGAACATTAACGGGATTGTAATTTTGCATGCTGAATCTTTCAAAAACTTTGTTATCATAATCTTTTTGAGACAATCCCAATGTTACTTACGATCTATCCCGATCACAACGGATGCCTCACCTAAATCTTTCATTCCAAAGTTTTCATAAAGGTATCTCTTGGTTTCACTTCATAAACCAAGATCATTGATGACGATAAGCATCTTGTCAACATATAGTACTAAAAACATAAACTTACTCCCACTGATCTTCAGGTATGTACACCAATCAATAGTGTTTTTTTTAAACCCAAAGGATGTAATGGTATCGTGGAACTTAATTTACCATTGATGATAAGCTTGTTTTAGACCATATATCGACTTCTTTAACATCCAAACCATGTTTTCCTTTCCGTTCTTTATGAAACCTTGTGGCTGTGCCATATAGACTTCTTCTTCTAAACTCTCATTTAAAAAAAGTTATTTTCACATCCATTTGGTGCAACTCAAAATCGTAATGATCCACCAATGCGAATATGATTATTAATGGATCCTTCTTAGAAACTAGAGAGATGGTCTCCTTATAATCAATGTCTTCTCATTGATTAAAACCTTTGGTAATAAATCTAGCATTATGTCGTTTGATACTGCCTTTCGAGTCAAGTTTGGTCTTAAAGATCCACTTGCACCCAACTCGTTTTTGTCCTTCTACAATTCGATTAACTCCCAAACTTTGTTTTCATTCATAGATTTTATTTCTTCATTCGTGGCATTAATCCATTTATCATAATCATCACTATTCACAGCTTTTTCATAAGAAACTGGATCATTAATATTTCCTATATTAAATTCGGTTTCTTGAAGGTATACCACATAATCATCTGGAATTGTCGATCTCATTTCCTTTTGATATCTTCTTAATGGCACGTCATGTGGTGCTCCAACTGGTTCATTGGTTATAGTCTCATTATGTCGTTGTTTAGTTAGTTTATCATTCACTTATTGTTCATTGTTATTGATTGGGTCAATGATCGGCTTAATAACTACATTAGGAACAACAAGTTTTTTATGAACTCGAGGTATAAGAATTTGTACCCTGACTTCTTGAATGATTACCTCCTTTTCTGTCATACTCCCACTGACTTCACCATTTTCAATGAATTTAGCATTTCCAGTTTCTATAATTTTAGTTGTATGATTAGGACAGTAGAATCTATATCCTTTTGACTGTTCTAGATACCCAATGAAATGACAAGATAATGTCCTAGGATCCAATTTCTTTTCATGAGGGTTATAAATTATAAATTCCGTTGGGCCGCCCCACACATGTAAAAACCTTAAATTGGGTTTACATCCTTTCCAAAGTTCAAAAGGGGGTTTTAAAACTGACTTACTAGGAAGCCGATTTAAGATGTGTACAACGGTCATTAAAGCATGTGTCAACAAAAAATTAGGAAATTGGGTCCTACTTATCATACTTTTAACCATTTCTATAAAGGTCACTACACTAAAATGGTCAAATTGACACTCTTCAATCGGCCAACTTTGTCACGGTTATTAATTGTGACAAAAAATACGCATTTTTGTCACGGTCAATGATCGTGACAAGACCGCGACAAAAATTCATCACGGTCAGTGATCGTGATAGGACCGTGACAATTACGATTGTCAAGGACTTGTCACGATCAATGACCGTGACAAACCATATAACTTATCACGATCAATGACCGTGACATGCCCGTAACAATTCCGTCAGTAAAAAACCCTTCCCTTTTCTTTTTTTTCCATCAATTTCTATTCCCTCCATTTCTCTCTCTCTCTCTCTCTCTGAAGATGCTGGAAATAGCACCACTAGTCAAGGTGTTTGTAAGATCAATCCAGTGTTAACAATGGCAGCACAAGAGTATACTAAATATAAGAGATTGAGATGAGGAGAAGAGGATGAACACCAATATGTAAGTGGTTCAGCCAATTAGGCCTACGTCCACTGTGCAAGTGGGTGAATAATGTCACTGGGATAAGGCATTAACGGCCATGGATACAATCTCTCAAGCTTTCTCTCTCTTCTGTATAAATTGATAGAGTTTTTAGTAGGGTTGTAATTCTCGATCTTTACAATGTTGAGGATGACCTCAATATATAGTGCATGGGGGTGTAATGTACCCCTCAAGCATGCCATGTGCATGTGCATGCAGATCAAGCCAGTGCCAGGATGACACCTGGCTGATCTCAACTAAGTAATGATGACCTCAATATTCCCCCATGTGGAGGGAATAATTCAGTTATAACAGATTTGTCCACATGTTCCAAGCCATACATGTGCGCATAGATGCTCGGTTGTCTTTGCTTGGTAACTACCTCGGCCTGGATGAGTATAAGGTTGGTGAAGTACGAATCTTGCCTTGGCTGAGAATTATATGATGACCTTGGCCTGGATTCCAGTCGAGGTTATATTTTTGGAACGTCGGCCCTGGCCGACGTTGTCTTGAAACTTGATGCTGAGTCTGTAAGACCTTGTGATTTTAGGTGAAACTTATAACATCGGATATGGACGATGTTAATGATGATTCTAATGGATAACCTATGTCCATATTTATCTTCGATAATGCCTTGGCCGAGGTATTGCTTGTAACATCGGTTTTGGACGACCTGGCGGATAACTGACCCCATGAGTCATGTAGACCTCGGCTGATGCCCAATCATGGTGGTACTTGCAACGTCGACTGTGGTTGACCTGGTGAAGGATGACATCACTGATGGGTAATATCGAGCTCTTATTACCTTAGCTATTAATTAGGCCGAGGTTGATGTCTCGGAACTGGCAGGTACAGTTTGGTCATATCAATCACCCTTAGCCCTAAGTTACCTATGTAAGTATGTGACTAAGGGATATGTATATCCGAGGCTGTATTCCCTTATGTACTAGTATCTCCTTGACTGGTGTCCACTTCTGAAGTGGGTAACGTGACTATAATGTGATGATAATGATTGCCTTTTGGGCTCCCAAGGCATTGATGGGCCTTGGGAAACGTGCAATTAGTTTTGAGGGTTTAAACCCTTTTCTTTCTTTTTCTTCTTCATTTCTGTTATTTTCTCGCCTGAGCCTTCTACATTCTTCCTCTCTTATCAAGAACTTAATCTGAGGTTGTTTGTGGGTTTCTTTCGCTCAGTCTTCCTTCTTCTTCACTTCACATTCCATCAGGTATCATTCTTAACTTGCCTTTGCCATTTTTCAGCCTTGTTTTTTTTATTTCTTGCTTTTTTCAGCGATAGTTTGAATTTTCTGGTGGTTCTTTGAGTTTTCCAGTGGCTCTTTGAGTTTTTTGGTGGCTCTTATTCTTGACTGTTCTTGGTTTGAAATTTTTTAAAAACCAAGTTTGATCCTTAGCTGAAGTTGTGCCCAGTTTTTTGTTTGTGGTTTAGAATCTTAAGTGTAGGGCCATCTTCTTTATGCTGAGACCCCTTTATAAGCTCATAGAAGATTTCCCATCTCTTAGAGAGAAGACCTTTGCAAAAATTAAGCAGATAGAAATAGCCTAAGAGGAAGCTCGTAGGGATAAGGCCTTCCCCCTTAGACCTATCTTTCCTCCACCTCTGAAGGTCATATACCCTGAGCCAGCCGATGATCCAATTGACCCTTCTCCAATGTCTGAGTCTGAGTCATCTACCTCAGACCCTATGTCTATAGACTCGTTCCAAGAGGCTATGGATTTCTCGATTAGGCAAGATCAGGTCCCTAACTAGGATGAGGTCCAAAGTCGTGCCTCGTCCCATAATGGTGCTAGAACCTCATGGACTTCTTCTGATGTCGAGATTATGGGGCCGAGCGTGGCTATTCCCCCACCCATCGATGATATCCCTCTGTCGGCCGCCACCAGGGCTGAGTTCGCTCAGAGATTTCCTCATGGTGCCCTGCGCCTGCCCAGGCCGACGTTACCAGGGATGAGGATGATGGTCATGAAACTGACATTAATACCTCGGAGGCTGCCGAGATAGAGAGTACTGTTACTGAGTACGACCTTTTAGCCTTTAGGCATCTCTATTACATAGGTCCCTCCATCATACTTAGGAGACCTCTAAGAGGTGAGAGAGCCTTTGGTGGTCGAGATGGATAAGTCAGTGTGTATGATCAGATGTTTAAGATGGGGTTCCGTCTCCCCATCCATCCTTCGATCAGAGCCATACTTTCACATATTAACCTTGCCCCTTCATAATTATCCCCCAACGCCTAAAGGGTGATAGTTGGTGCTATTATCCTTTGGAAGCCAGTCCACCACTCAGAACTTCCTATCAGGGTCTTCACAGGATGCTATATCCCATCCTTTGCCAGAAACTATCCCAGCTACTATCACTTCTTAGCTAGGAAGTCAGATAAAAAGATTTTGCTGGTTACTCAAACCTCCAATCATAACTGGAAACCACGGTATTTCTTTGTCTCAGGGACCTGGGAATTTGGTCCTTATGCCACTTCTTCGTCGTTGGATCCCAGGGTACCTCTGAAGTGGGGAAAGGTGTCACTTGCTACTAAGGCCGACCCTGGGCTTATCCAGGATAACTTACAGAAGGTTAAGGATCTTCAAGATCAGGGGGGGAATGGTTGGCTAGTCAAGTATAAACATTTGACGACCCCCTATTACCTCTCTGAGACTGGCTTGGGGGGAAGTCATCTGGCCGAACTTCGTAAGTGTTATATTTTCACAAGTTGTAACTCTGAGTTTTCATACCTATGATTTATTAACTCAGATGTTTCTCTTTACAAAATGCCCAGAAGGTATCTCTGACGAGCTCTGGGAGATGTCAACCCCAAGCCTAGTTAAGCTGATGAAGAAAGCATGGCATAATGCAGCCCCTCCTCCACCCAAGCATAACGTCAGTATGTTCAAGGCCGACGCTACTAAGAAAAGGAAATCCCCCACTGATTCGGAGGATCAGAGGCTGAGTAAGAACCAAAAAGGAGACCGTGCCATCCCAATCTCCTCTAGTGATGCACTGGCTGCTCGTCTGAAACAGCTGAAGATAAGTGATAGCCTAATAGGTCATGATTTGAAGGCCATGGATGCCATCGGCTCTGTGATGACCAATGCAGTAAGTGTTTTTTCGCTCTATAGATACCCCTCTGCTGGCCGAGTTTTGCCTTTACAGGTCTATCCAGGTAAAAACTTTTACTCCTAGTATAACCTCTGCTTTAAATAGATCAAGGGTTGAACTCATACATCTGACTTTGTTTTGTGGGGTATTTTGTCTATGCACCAATTTATTGACTGGACCCTGAGGAAGTTGTCCCTTATTGATAAGGGAAAAGACGCTCAGAAGGTGGAAGCCTCTCTAAATGCAGAAGTTTCCCATCTGAAGGCAGCCTTGGCTGAGTCTGAGAATAATGTGAAGCAGAGGGATAGGGACATAATTAAGTTTAAGAAGGACCACACCTCTGATTTGTAGGCCAAAGATGACGTCCTCTAGGCAAACGTTGATGTTGCAGTAAAGGCTTCTCTTGATGATGCCTCTGAGAAGACTTTGGTCGATTACAAAGTCTCTAACCAGTTTATAATCTTTGGCTTTGAATATCTCAAAAGAGGTATTAAGGCAACTGGGAAGTGGGCATCTTCAAAGGAGAAATAATAGGGGAGCTTGTCTGCCTCAAACTTTATTGGTCTAGGTTTTGCCGATGCTTGCTTTGCTTAGGCCTTTCAAGAGGTTGAAGAGGAAGATGCTGCTCCCGCAGAGACCGCGCCATTAGAAGCTACAGAGACTGGGGATGTTAACCCTCGAGATGACGGAGCCGAAGTTACCAACGTTGGCCAAAAGGACACCACTGTGGCCGCAAACCCTTAGACCTTAATTTGTTAAGCTTAACTTGTAATTTTTTGTTTTTCATCTGTAGTTTTTGTAAACTCTGATAGCATACTTTGGTATATTGTATTTGTAGCTCTGAATGTTTCGTGTAATGTCATCTTCTTCAATGGATTTTGCTTTTTTCAATGAATTCCCTTTCTGGCATGGTCCTAAAGGCCTGAGGTCATCGAATTATGATCTTAACCTATTAAATTTCACCATATTTATGATGTTTAAGGTCTGAGGTCATCAACATAAATGTTACCCTCATAAATTTCACCAATTTAATGATATTTAAGGTCTGAGGTCATCAAACTAAGATGTTACCCTCATAAATTTTACCAAATTAATGATGTCTAAGGTCTGAGGTCATCATACTAAGATGTCTCACCTCAGACCTTGTCATCAATTATGATGTTTAAGGTCCGAGGTCATCACACTAAGATGTTATCCTCATAAATTTCACCAAATTAATGATGTTTAAGGTCTGAGGTCATGATACTAAGATGTCTCACCTCAGACCTTGTCACCAAATTATGATGTTTAAGGTCCGAGGTCATCAAACTAAGATGTTACTCTCATAAATTTCACCAAATTAATGATGTTTTAAGGTCTGAGGTCATCAAACTAAGATGTTACCCTCATAAATTACCGCTAAAGCATGATGAAGCAAAGTATTGACACAAGAACTTCTCTTTTCATTAACATTCTCTTCATAAGATGGTACATGTATTACAAGAAAACAACTGCAACATCATATGTGATACTTCTTCAGGTGATCAGCATTCCATGGATTGGAGAAAGGTTCCCCTTCGAGGTTTTTTAGCCAGTAGGTACCAGGTACAACCTCATCGACTAATTTATAAGGACCATGCCAGTTTGGGTGGATCTTATTTGTCTTCTGCAATGTCTTCTTTAGCACTAGGTCTCTTACAGCTATAGGTCTTGATTTCACCCTTTGATTATAGAACTTTAGTGTTGTCTACTTGTAGGCTGCCTGTTTGATCTTCGCGTCTTCCCTTATTTCCTCAATTAGATCTAAGTCAAGTCTTATTTCTTCCCCATTTCTATGAGGGTTATAGGTCTGAACTCTGTGGGTGCGAAGTCCTACCTCTGTAGGTATGATAACTTCTGAACTATGGGCCAACATAAATGGGGTTTCCCCTATTGGTGTCCTTGCCATTATTCTGTAGGCCCATAACACTGTATAAAGATATTCTGTCCATCTACCCTTGGCTTCTTCCAACCTCTTCTTAATCCCATCAAGGATTTTTCGGTTCGTGACTTCAGTTTGCCCATTTGCCCGGGGTCGGCCAGGAGAGGAGAAGAACTGCTTAATCCCCACTCTTTCACAATATTTTTCTAAGGAGGAATTATTGAACTGGGTTCCGTTGTCTGAGATGAGGGTGTTTGGGAGACCATATCTGCATATGATACTCTTCCAGATGAACTCAAAGTTCTTCTGCTCCGTAATCGTGATCATCGGCTCAGCCTCTACCCACTTGGAGAATTAATCAATTGCTACTATCAGAAATCGATAATTATTAGAAGCTCTTGGCAATGGTCCCACTAAGTCAATCCCCCATACTACAAATGGCCAAGGAGAACTGATTGATGTCATAGGTTGATAAGGTTGGTGAGGGATAGTGGAGAATCTCTGGAACTTATCACACCTCTTCATGTAGGCAGCAGCATCTTTGGCCAAGGTCGGCCACCAGTATCCCTGCGTAATTATCCTCTTGGCTAAAGGTCTTCCTCCTATGTGACTAGAGCAAGAACCCTCATGTACATCCTACAGGACGTGGGGGACCTCTGTAAGATGGACACATCTGAGAAGAGGTAGTAGGAAGCCTTTTTTGTACAGGAAATCTCCTATTATTGAGAACTTGGAAGCTCTGTACCTCAATTTCCTCCTTTCTAACTTTAATTATGGTAGCTCTCCCAGTCTGATATATCTGATAAGGGGGTCCATCCATGATTCCCCTAGGTTCAAATTGAGGCAAGAATTAGCCATCTATTCTTCTTTAATGGTTGGTTTGTGCAAGATCTCGATCAGTACTGTTCTTCTGATGCATGTCCTTGTTGCTGAAGCCAACCTTGCTAGTTCATCTACACGACTGTTGTCTTCCCTAGGTACCCTCTTCATCTTCACCACTTTAAATCCTTCTAGCTTCTTTATTACCCTCTTCAGGTATTTGGCCATCCTTTCATCCTTGGCCTCATATACTCAAAGTACTTGGTTGATAACTAACCTTGAGTCACTGTGTAATAGGAGTCGACCAACTCTAAGGGCCTTTTCCAAGGAGAGCCCTGCTATCATCTCCTTATACTCGGACTTGTTGTTTGAAGCCTTAAAGTTAAAACCTTAGTACATATTCAACGTCGGTCCCATTTAGAGTTGACAGTATCAGCCCTGCACCGCTTCCACTTTCACAAGAAGACCCATCAACGAAGAGGTTCCAAGCATCTTCATTTAAAGAGAAATTCCCCTCTAACAGGGTCCCTTGCTTGAAGAGGTACTTGTCTTCCTCAATCTCATCTACTCCTTTTCTGTCTTTGCTGGATGCAACCTCTTTCGGGTTTCTAAAGACGTTACTGTTTGATCCCTCTGCAATCTCTAGGCTATTCTCCATCTTGGACTCCTCCCATGTGAACTCAGTAACAAAGTCTGTGTGTTCCTGCCCTTTGATGGCCACCCTGGGTTGATAAACAATGCCATACTCTCCCCACTCGATGGCCCAGGTCATCAATTTGCCTAACTTCTCGAGCTTGTAGAGGACTTGCCTTAGTGGGGAATCGGTGAGAATGATCATAAAGTGGAATTAGAAATAGGGCTTCATCTTCCTGGAAACATGTATCAAGGCGTAGTCTAACTTCTCCATCCTAGGATAGCTCTGCTCGAACCCTTGAAGGGCCTTACTATTGAAGTATACATGCCTCTGTACCCCATCATCTTCCCGTACTATGGCTGCACTTATAGCTGACTCTGAGACTGCTAGATAAACATATAACTTCTCTCCCATAATGGGCCGGGACAAGAGCAGGGGGACCCAAGGTAGGACTTGAGCTCCCTAAAGGCCTTGTCACACTCTTCATCCCACTCGAAGGCCTTTCTAAGTGCCTTGAAAAATTGAAGACATTTGTCCGTAGCTGGAGACAAACATGTTCAATGCAGCGACTCTTCCTGTTAAACTCTGAACGTCTTTTATGGTCCTGGGCATCTTCATTTCAAGTAGAGCCTTAATTTTTTTGGGATTGACCTTTATTACCCTTTTATTAACGATGAATCTAAGAAATTTCCCTGCTCCTACACCGAAGACACACTTGGCAGGATTGAGCTTCATCCTGTATAAGTCCATGGTGTCAAAAGTCCTCTCCAGGTCGACTACGTGGGTGCATGCCTTTAAGCTTTTCGTTAACATGTCATCTACATATACCTCCATGGTCTTACCAATCTGATATTCAAACATCTTATTTACAAGACATTAATACGTGGCCGAAGGGTATGACCTTTTAGTAATAGGTCCCATTGTCTGTAATGAATGATGTCTTTTCTGAGTCTTCGCCATCTATGAAGATCTGATTGTAGCCTGAATACGCATCCATAAAGCTCATAAGTTCATGCCATATCGTTCCATCTACCATCTGATCAATTCGAGGTAAAGGATAGTTATCTTTTGCGCAATCTTTGTTTAGGTAAGTGAAGTCTACTTACATCCTTCATTTTTCGTTAGCTTTGGTCACAATGATGGCATTAGATAACAACTCTGGGTATATGACCTCCCTGATAAATTCTGCCTCTTCCAACTTTCTGACCTCTTCCCTGATGACATCATATTTTTCCCTGGAGTAAACTCTTCATCTTTGTTTGATTGTCTTAGCATATTCATCCACATTTATTTTGTGGCACATAACCTCCGGGTCGATGCCAAGCTTGTATGCGTGGCTCTAAGCGAAGACATTCTGCCTACTCCTTAAAAATCTTATCATCTTTTCCTTAATCTCTGGTTTTAAGGCCTTGCCGATTTGGACGGTTTTTTTCGGTTCGTCCTCATTGAGGACGATGGATTCTACCTCTTCTGTGGCCTCTCCTTTCTTCAATTTTGTTTCATCCCTAGGATCAAGTGTGTCAATGTTATATGTGGTTGTTACCCTCTTATGGCCCTATCTCTCTTCCGACTAGTTGAAGTAGCATTCTCGTGCTGAGGTCTGGTCACCCTACACTTCCCCTACCCTATAGGGGGTCAGGAATTTTAGCATTTGGTGGATTGTCGATGGCACGACCTCAAATTCTTTGAGGTCTACTCGTCCTATAATGAGGTTGTAGGCCGAGAAGACGTTTTCATCCATTATGAAAAAATTGATCTTCCGGTGAACCTCTTAGGACATTCGTCTCTCATTTGTACATCCATCTCATACACGCCCAATGGATGGACCTTTTCACCACTGAAGCCCATCAATGGATGATGATAGGGTACCAGCCTAGCTCTGCTGAGTCATAGGCTCTTAAAACAGGGCCAGAACATCACATCTGCTGAACTTCCTCCATCTACGAGGATTCTCTGTACCTCACATCCATGCACTCTGGTTGTAATTACCAAAGGGTTATCATGCGGAGCTAAGATACCTTTGAAGTCGAGTCGGGAGAATCCAACTATAAGGCTATCCATATCTACCTTATTTCTCTTCTTCTTATCCCCTGAAGACGCCGAGTTCACAACCTCTACTTTGGTCACCGACTTAGCCTCTACCACGTGAGCTTTACGATCGACTACTTCAGAGCCACCCCCTGCTAGTCCTTCACATATGGTGTTAACACTGAAGGAGATCATATCAACCCTCTTCACAGGGGTATTGTTATCTTTTGGTATGAGGTCTGGATCGTCCTCATCATCTCCATCTGAGTCATCGTCTCTTCTCGTTGGGGGATTATCCCGACATCGGTAATTTCTCTTCTTCTTAGGCTCATCTCTTCCCCTCTTAGGAGCTTTATCGTAGACATACTTCCTCAGCTTTTCGGACTTCAACATCTTCTCAATTTCATCCTTCAAGGCGAAGCACTTGTCTGTCACATGGTCGTGGTCTTAGTGGAATTCACACCATAGGTTCTTGTTCCTCTTATGCGGAGTAGCCTTCAGCTTCTCCGGCCATCTCAAGGATCAATTATTTTTTATTTTGTTGAGGATGTGTTCACAGCTAACAGTTAGAGGAGTATAATGTGCAAACTTGTCGTCTATGAACCTCTTTTTTCCGTCTTTCCTCCTTTGGAACTTCCCGCTGCCACTTCCGTTCTCATCCTTATACTTTGTGGCCATAGCCTCGTCAGTGTTCATGACCTTTCCTGTAGTTGCTAATAGCTCTGCCATGGACTTGGGAGGGTCTTCTATAAGCTTCCACAATAACTTCCCTTTCTAGAGTCCTCCAATGAGGGCAGTCATAGATATATTCTCTTCATAATCTTCAACCTCTAATTTTTCTTTGTTGAATCTAACAATGTAGTCTCTTAGGCTCTCGTTCTTGCCTTATTTTACGTACAGAAGATGAGTGGTCTTCTTTTGAGGTCTTACCCCAAAACAGAAATTGTGAATGAACCGTTCAGCGAAGCCCTTAAAGTTCTCGATAGAGTTTTTTGGAAGAGAAGTAAACCAGATGTGTGCAGCTCTCATCAAAGTCCCAAAGAAGGCCCGTCACTTCATCTCATCTAGGATTGAATAAATATCCGCTACATACTAGTACCTCTTAATATGATGCACAAGGTTGGTACTACCATCATACTTGGGAGACACCGCAGGTGGTTTGAACTTGGCAGGGGTTGGGAAGTTCACTATCTTTTCCACGAATGGGGAGCCCTCTGAGAACCCTCTTTGTAATGTGTCTCTGCTTTTAATGAGGTTCCCTATCTTCTCTTCAAGACGTTGAATATAATCATTTCATGGTTTTGCAAAGTCGTCTTGTCCGAGGTTGTCCCCAGCCACCTCCAAGGGCTGAACTGAGGGTTCCCCAGCCGCTGCACAACGTCGGCTATTGACCTCCTCTTGATCCCTATCTCGACTTTGATGGGGTCCGCCATGCTAGGGTCGGCCCTGATGAGGCCGATGTTCCTCATCTTCCCTCTCTGAACCTGCCACACTTCTAGACCTGGATAACCTCTGTCTTAGGTAATTGACTGGGCCGAGCCTTTGAAAGGCTGACCCTCTTTGTTGGGAACCCCCATCTCTTCTGCCCCCATAACCTCTGCTCTGCTGGATAGGACATACCGTGTTATTCGAAACCTCATACGGCTCCCAGCAGTCTTCCGGAGCATCCTCTGCCTCAATAACTTCATACCTATCCTCAGGGACCCAGACGTAAATGCCTAGGGTCAGCAACTTCCCTCCTCCGGTGAGGGGTAGGTTGGTTGGTGCGCTCTAAATAAAACTTATGATTCAAGTGCAAATCTATAGCAATAAGTAATATCCGGTAAGTACGGAATCGTGATCCACAGGGATTGAAACACTCCTAAGAGAACAGGATTAGGTTAAAGGGATTCTCTAAACATCACAAAAGTTAAAGTGTAAAAGATGATTTAATAGTTTAGAAAAGTGATTGAGAGTAATCTCTAAACTAGCATACTATTGATGATCAGTTAATTAATTAATAACTACGGAACTATGAAAAGAACTAAGATAAGCTTGAGTTCAAGAAATTAAAGGGATCGAGGATCATTCTCCCACCTTGGATTCACAAAGAAGGGGATTATAGGGCTTGGTTGAAATTAATTCTAATCGAGCATAACTAATTAAGTCCAAATATCAACCATGTGAGACTAAACTCAACAATGGAGGATTAGGGGTTAGTTAGTTATTGTTAGATGGGTTGGGTTTGTAGTAAAGCTTCAAACACTAACCCTTGCATGACAAGAGAAGTTAATAAACTATGATACTCCAATACCAACACATGAAGTTCCATTAGAACAATTATAAATCAAACCCTAAATATGAAGTTCAAGCATCCAAGGTGGGATTATGATCCCCAATCATAAGTCTAGCTACTCATAATTGAAACTAAACTACACATTCTAGTTGACAACATAATTAAGTTAATTATCTAGTTTAAACACAAACCAATATAATAAATGGAATTAAATGCAAATTAAAGCTAGTAGAACAAGTAGAGAAGAAGTAAATGAACCTTTCTTGCATTAATAACAACTAGTAATCAAAGCTTTACAAGTGGGTAAAAACCATAAATGAAATTGACCTAGGAGAGAGAAGAGAGTGTTTTCTATATCACCAAATGTCTAACAAAAGTAATCTATCTGAACAAAGGAGGAAAAACAAGGGATATATCCCAAAAATCCAACCAAAATGGCAAACTAGTAATAAGAAGAAAGCTGGAAATGCAGGGCCGAATCGATTCGGTGCCAAATTCGAATCGATTCGGAAGTGTAGCGATTTTGCCATGCCTGAAACCGAACCGATTCGGCTGAATCCCGAATCGATTCGGGCCTGATCAAAAAGGAAAGTTGCACTACATTGGCATTATTTCTCCCATGTTTCACTAAAACTTCCGTAACTTCTTCGTTCGAGATCGGATTCAAGCACCATCGGAGGCCACGCGAAGATAAGAATAAGATCTACAACTTCCGTGAAGAAATCGGGATCAAAACCCGAGTACTGAAATTAGCAAAATGCCCCCGACTGTGGAAGTGTCTACGAAATTCTCCGGATCAAAACCAAACTTCCCAATATTCATTCCCGAGACCTATAAAAGCTCAATAAAGACACATACAAAGTATATATGATGAATTCATGGGTTAGTCAATAAATGAGTATAAGAACCGAGAAATACATGAACATGAATGCTAGAATGTATAAATTAACGGGGTATAAAATAGAATAAAAGTGATGAATCACACCCCCTAACTTATACATTGCTAGTCCCGAGCAATGAAGTATGAAGAAACAAGGGCCAACAATGCAACCAAAATAGAATAAATATGTACATAGAAGGAAAAGTGCCACTTTCGTAGGCAAACGATTGCATTTAGCGTATGCAATAAGCCGTTTTAAACCCCTAGGTGGCCCTAGGGGACGAGTGAGGTCTCGTGAGGGTTTCCAGGGATGACACCCACAAACATCAAATCAACTCATACTATGATATGGAAAAAATCAATGCGTAGCTCAACAAATATCTAAGAAGCACAATTTATCAAAAAAGTGAACAAAGCTCACACAAAAGACGGCAATTATCGGCATTAAACAAATAACTTCAATAAAAATCGAAACTATGGAAATACGAAATAAGCGGACACATGTGGTAATTTAGATTTGGAAAAACTTTCAAAATCCATATAAATGCTAAGGCATGCATACTCAAGTTCTCTCCGGTTTTTACACTCGACAAATGAAACACTCATAAATGGGATGTAAGACACACGGGACATGCGGGCATAAAGAGTAATTGTAAAGGGAAACTAGGCCACACACATGTCATCAATGAGGAACGCAATATAAAAGTGAAAAATACAATCTCATGAAAGGATATCACATATTAACCAAGAGAAAAGCATTTAAACAGATTATCGCTAATGTTCGACCTTTGAATCACATCACCCTAGGATCAAATAGGACTTTTAGGGTATAGAATTTAGGCTAGGTTAGGGTTAGGAAAAGAAAGGGATGCGTGTAGGATCAAAGGAGATTCGGGAATAACGCGCGGGATAATGGATTTAATGGGAAATTTAGGAATTGAAATCAAATTCCAAAAGAAAGGTATTCATGAGAGTGAGACTTTGATTTTCATGCACATGATGAAATGTGAATCAACTAGGACCCATTTTATTCTATATTTCTTTTCTTTCTTTTTCTAACTTTTTCTGTTCTTTTTCGCTTTTTATTTTCTTTTTCGCTTAGACCACCCATAGCTTGATTGCAATCCATATAAACAACGTCATTCAATCCCGGGAATAATCCCTATTCAAGGTATGGGAGGAGTAAACAACGGTTTAGGACTCCAATGTGGAGCTGGACAAGGGATTTGGGGACGAAACGAAAGGAATAATAAGGCTCAAGGGGGTTGACTAGGGAAAACATTTAAGGGTAAGGTCAAGGTCATATGGGTTAAACAACAAAGAGGGCCTATAATCCTTTCCTAAAGTTTCATGTGATTCGCGGGACTCAACACCATTGAAAATCATGCTCAAGTGATAAATCAATTAATATGCAATCAAATGAAAAGCAAATGAGATTGACAATGAGTTCATTGATAAGAAAGAGATAGAGTGGATGTATACGCTCACAAATGACGATAAGTCTCAATTTTAACTTTTTTAAGGGTATAGCATGCGCCTAAAATTAATGAATTTGAAACGCTCTAAACCAAATCATAAATAATTATTTGTGTATATGCTCAAAGCTTCACAGTTTAATTTTATGATGCTATTCACAATGCAAACAATAACGGGCTAAAGGGTAATAAATGAATAACTCGAAGCATGCTTCATAGCTATACAATAGGATAAGACGATCATATAAGTAATCATAGTAGATATGAGATAGTAGATATGAGAGAAAAAGAAATTTATTATTATTATTATTATTATTATTTTTTTATTTTTTTTTATTTTATATATATGCTTTTTTTAATAAATAAATAAATAAATACTAACATGATAACCGGTATCAAAAATGTAATCCATACCCCCTAACTTGAATGAAACATTGTCCCCAATGTTAGTAGGGATAAAAAGGGAAAAGGGGTTAGAAAACAGTCACCCCGTAAGGAGTAACTCGAGAAACGCGCAACGGCATGCCTGTTACATGTTAGTACCAAAAACAGCAATATATACAAAAGAGATATATACAAGAACAAATATGAAAATGAAAATGAGTAATTTCATTAATAATCACAAGTTGTGTACATGGGGCACAAAAACCAAAATTAGAAAATACACTAAATGTACTCTCTCTTCCCCACACCAACACACAACTAAAATGTTACAAACCCAAAAAATCAAAATAAAGAACCACAAAAGTGAGCAACAGAGAAAGCGGGATGACAACACCCTACATATGGTCCGGATGGCGGCTTGAGGACTCGAGCGCGGTGGGGTCACGAGGGGCATAGGGATCATAAAGAATTCCTCCGTACCATTTTCCGTAGCATTTGACACTAAGCGGGTTGACAGGGATGTTCCTCCCTACCACACTAAGCCTAAGCGAAGCGGGTGCTGCTGCCTTCGATCCATAGTTCATAACGGTTCTTAGCCATCGGTTCCCTTCAAACAGATGTTCATCTAAATATGCACTAGACGGAATGAATGAAGCTACTCGCGAGAGATTACACCGATTAGCCTTAACCGATGCATCCATGTGAGGAGGAACAGCAGCCTCGCCCCCACGAATATGGGCAAACAAATCCATTTGTGCCCGGGCAATCATGGAAGTATCTCGCTGATAGTCAGCCCGTAAGGATGCGAAGTTCGTCATATAGGTGCCCCGAAACTCGGTAAAATCAGCCTGCAACTCATCCATCCTCACCCCGAGATAAGTAATGGGGTCAACAGTAGATGGGGCAGTAGGTGGGACTGGATGAGGTATTTCCGAAATATCCGGCATAAGGGCATCAGGAGCATCCGCAGCATTAGGAGCATCCAGCATACGCTTTTTCCTCCTCTCCCAATAATCTTTTCCCAAACTCTTCTTAATGGCCTTTTCGCCAAGAAACTTGGGGAGGCGAGGAATATTATCCGTTACCTCCACCTTGCACATAGCGTCTCTACAAATTTGGGAAACTAGTCGCGCGTACGGGAGGGTAGTGGTACCCTTATCACAGTAAGCGGACTTTAGCATCCACTGAAGTACCAAGGCGGGAAGGTTGACTATGGAATTGGCGTCCAAGAGATGGTAAAGGAAGTGGGACTGGGCGGAGCGAAGAACAGCCTTGGTTTGGGTCAGCGTGATGGAATTAACAGCAACAAGGTGGATGATACGGTGGTTATCGGGCATAAGAGAGGTGGGCAATGTTTCCCTAGCCCAAACATTCCCTGGCGCCAGACGCGCAATCAGGGTTTCATTCTTCAGCTTCCCCTCGTCGGAGCAAGGGTAATCAAAATCCTCGGGGTTATCGGCCCCAGTCAGATGCAAAGCCAAGAGAGGCTTTGAAACAGGAATTCTCTTACCCCGCACGTAAGCCTCAAACGTTCCGTCCTCAGATGGGACGAGAGACGCATAGAACCGACGAACATGCTCATCATTGACATCACCCCCCCTGGCAAGGTGGGCTTCCCAATTAAACTTTTGAAAATACCGACGAACAGAGGCGGAGAAATCCTCAAGGTGCACAGGCCTCTCAATAGCAATTGGGCGACCCGAAGGAAAACTAGCCCGGAACCAGTCCCTCTCCTTCTTTGAACAAAAGGATTCGAAACCTCCCCAACCCTAAATTGCATTGGATGTGGGCTTGGAGATCGAAGAAACCTACAAAACATCAATTCAATACACACACCATAACTGCGATGCACAAAATCAAAGTAATGATGAAATTTGGGGAAACTAGGTTCGGAGGGTGCGCGTTGGGAAAAATTGCTCGAGTAGATATAACCGACGCACACCACACTCAAACAAGGATAATTCAACAAGAATGTGCGATAAAAGGAGCGAAGATAGAGCTTTAGCGCACAAAACCTTCACAGAGGCATTTTATCGAACATATAGTGTGCAATGTATAGAAAGTAGGGTGAAAATAGCATTTTCAATGTGAAACAACCCCAACAAATACAACTGAATCATCAAGGCAACATAAACAAGTTTTATTTGTTGGATTCATATCATAAACAATGAGAAAATATGGAGTTTCCTGCAGAAAATGAGGATTTTACAAGAATGCATTTAACCCTACTTTTATATAAAGAACACTAAATAAGATTTGAAAACAATTTAAGAGGGTTGAATTAGTAACCTTAGATGAGGATGCCCTGGATGAGGATGCCATGAGGGTGAAGATGAATGGAAGAAAGGGAAATGATATGGGAGAGGTGGAGTTCTTCGGTTAAGGGAGAAGAGAGAATGAGAAGTGAATTAAAACAAATGAGGAAATTTTAAGTAAACTGGTGAACCGAATCGATTCGGTAATTAAACTGAATCGATTCGCTACTCTCGAATTCCACACTATCTAAGGGTGAATCGATTCGATATTAATCTGAATCGATTCATATGAAGAGACTTGACACTTTGGATTAACCGAATCGATTCAGTATTAATCCGAATCGATTCGCAAACTCTTAATTGGCTATTGGGAAGGGTTGAATCGATTCGATGATTAACCGAATCGATTCGGAAGCTGAGTTCTACCATGCTGCTTTGTTGATTTCCTAAATCTCATGAAATTTTATCATTGGGCCACCTTCAACTTGATTTCATGGACCAATATGATATATTTAATGTATGTAACTGGTCCGAAACCAAAAAAAATGCAACCCCACATGTGCCGGGGGATGCTCGACACTAAAATTGAGAATTTACCGAACCTAATCAACCTTGCTAACAGGGCTTCTGCGTAAGATGTCCAGTTGTAAATCCGTAGATATTATTAGGACGTAATTTACTATGTGAACACCTATTCTTCCCATTCTTCCGACTTCGTTCCAACTAAAGTTCACACACTTAACAATTATATCGAGTTCTAGATCGAAAGATATGATACCTATAAAAAATGGACAACCCCGGCCGTTTGACCCGTGTTTGGTTTTGGAACCCGAATTAATATTTGAAAGAGGGAGCCATGGGTTATTAAAGTGACGAATCGGTCGGTCGGTGCACAAATCGATAGAAACATCATCTACCCTGTTTTCCTCCGAGCATCTCTCCTTACACGGGATTGATGACTCTATGTAAATGTCAATTTCGGATACGATAGAGTCATCAATCGGAGTGAAATCAAAATTGCCTAATTTATCCCCGATTTCATGGATTTCACCTACGCCAACCTCTTCTAACATGTCAAAACACACATCCAACACACTCCATTCAATTTCCTCTCTCGCAATTTGATTGTCTTCTACACATACCACTCCAAAGAAGCTCACTTCCTTAACACACTCATCCTCATCACTCGAGAGGTGCGACACATTGAAAATATTGACATCTAATGTCATATTTCCAAAAGACAAGTTCATCTCACCATTCCTACAATTTATCGAAGCATTCGCGGTCGCGAGGAACGGTCGTCCTAAGATGACAGGAGGTTGATTGTTGGGGCTTAAAACAGGTTGGGTATCAAGAACGATAAAATTGACCGGGAACACAAAGGTGTCAATCTGGACGAGGATATCTTCCAAGACGCCCCGTGGAATTTTGGTGGAGCCATCGGCCAATCGAATTTTAGTTTTGGAAGGACTAAGTTCTCCTAATTCCAATTGAAGATAAACCGAATACGACAAGAGGTTCACACTAGCTCCTAGATCAAGAAGAGCACGATTAATGGCAAAGTTTCCAATCACACATGAAAGAGTTGGACACCCTGGGTCCTTAAATTTTGGAATCGTGTTATGTTGGAAAATTGAACTAACCTGTTCAGTCAACTCCACCTTTTTGCGAGAAACGTGATTTCTCTTAAAGGTGCATAAATCTTTCAAAAACTTGCCATATGAAGGGATTTTCTTAATCGCGTCACGGAGAGGGAGATTGATTTTTACTTGTTTGAATGTCTCCATGATCTCTTGATATTTGTTGGGTTTAACAATGGTAAGGAGCCTTTGAGGGTAGGGTGCGGGAAATGGACAAGGGACTGAAGTTTCCGGCTCCTTGGTCGACAACTTATCTCTTTTCTTTTTGGAAGTCACTTTACTATCTCGGGGAGTTATTGTGACCTCATCGGATTCTTTTGGGGAAGGTGGAGGTGGACTTTCAATCACCTTCCCACTCCTAAGAGTGGTGATGGAATTATCTTGTTCCATAGACCTACATTGAGCGGAAGAGGGAGTAGAAACATCGGAATTCATGCTATTTTGCCCAATGGGCCCATGAGGTTGTGACGGGAATTTTCCTTCTTCTTGCACACTCAAAGCAGCGGCCAAATTGGAAATTTCTTTTTCGAGCCTAGCATTTGTGGCTTGTTGAGAAGTCACAAAATATTGAAAAATTTCTTCTGGACTTCTCTTGTTCGGGTGTGCGTAGGCAGGTATAACTGGTGGAGGTGGTCCCAGAGGGGGACCTTGCATTACAACTTGGGGAGGAGGATGTGGGTTATACGGTTGTTGGTAATTCTGAGGCGGGGGAGGACGAGATTGTTGATATTGGTAACCGAGTTGGTTACCCCAAGATGGATTAAACCCTTGGTCGGGAACGTTTTGGGATCTTCTAAAAACTCCCATAGCGTTCGCTTGGTCATGGAGGATCACTTTGTAAGCCGAAATAGTGGGACACTCTTGGGTCGAATGAGCATTAGTGTCGCAAATGGCACACAACTCCTCAATTACGGATTGAATTTGAAAAACGGGATCTCGAACCTTCGAGCCGAACTCCTCAATTTTCTTAGATAATTTATCTAATCTCATTTTCATCTCATCCTCGTCAGTGAGGTAATACATACCAAGGTTAGACGAGGACGGAACCGAAGGTCGCGAATTGGTTTTGTTCGAATCCGAGGTATCCCACGCTTGGGTGGTCTCGGCACAATATTTGAAATGTGCCCACGCATCATCAGGATCTAAACCAAAGAACTCACCGGAGCACATTGTCTCCACCATTTGTTTCGCATTAAGTGTAAGCCCATTGTGGAAAAATGAGATTAATCTCCACTTTTTGAAATCGTGGTGTGGGCATTTATGAAGTACCTCATTAAATCTCTCCCAACATCGCTCGAATGATTCACCTTCGGTTTGAACGAATGTTTGGATTTGACTCTTTAAAGAGTTGGTGCGATGAGTTGGAAAGAATTTTTTCAAAAACTACGCTTGCATTTCGTGCCAACTCCCGATGGAATTAGGAGCCAAAGACCAAAGCCAAGTTTTGGCCTTGTCTTTTAAGGAAAACGGGAAGAGTTTGAGTCGTGTAACATTCAGGGGACATTTTTTAGCACTAAAAGTAGCGCACAGCTCCTCAAACTCTCTAACATAAAGGTACGGTTGTTCACTGTCCATGCCGTGGAAAGTAGGAAGTAATTGAATCATTCCATTATGAAAATGGAATTGCGCGGCATTGTAGGGAAAAATGATACAAGACGGAGAGGTGGTCCTCTCTGGTTGTAAATAATCACGCATGGTCCGATAAGGAGGTTCGGGTGCTACCCCTTGACTACCGTGCTCACTAACATTGTTGGCCATGGTTGTGGGATCGGAGTGGGCCCAGGTATAAGAAGAAGACGAGACCGAACTAGAATGAGAAATTGATTGTAAAGGTCTCCAATAATTCGAGGCTTCACTAGACGATGGTTCACGAATAGGACTTAAATTGCTACTACTCGCGTCTTGCATTTACAGAATTTTGGATTGATTTTTTAGAAACCGTGATGTCACGGTGACCACAGGGAACGATAGTGTAAAGAGAATTTCTTAACCCTAAAATTGTTGCATATCCCCGGCAACGGCGCCAAAAACTTGGTGCGCTCTAAATAAAGCTTATGATTCAAGTGCAAATCTACCGCAACAAGTAATATCCGGTAAGTATGGAATTGTGATCCATAGGGATTGAAACACTCCTAAGAGAACAGGATTATGTTAAAGGGATTATCTAAACGTCAAAAAAGTTAAAGTGTAAAAGATGATTTAATAGTTTGGAAAAGTGATTGAGAGTAATCTCTAAACTAACATACTATTGATGATCAGTTAATTAATTAATAATTACGGAACTATGAAAAGAACTAAGACAATCTTGAGTTCAAGAAATTAAAGGGATCGAGGATCATTCTCCCACCTCGGATTCACAAAGAAGGGGATTATAGGGCTTGGTTGAAATTAATTCTAATCGAGCATAACTAATTAAGTCCGAACATCAACCATGTAGAGACTAAACTCAATAATGGAGGATTAGGGGTTAGTTATTGATAAATGGGTTGGGTTTGTAGTAAAGCTTCAAACACTAACCCTTGCATGACAAGAGAAGTTAATAAACTATTATACTCCAATACCAACACATGAAGTTCCATTAGAACAATTATAAACCAAACCCTAAATATGAAGTTCAAGCATCCAAGGTGGGATTATGATCCCCAATCATAAGTCTAGCTACTCATAATTGAAACTAAACTACAAATTCCAGTTAACAACATAATTAAGTTAGTTATCTAGTTTAAACACAAACCAATACAAGAGATGGAATTAAATGCAAATTAAAGCTAGTAGAACAAGTAGAGAAGAAGTAAATGAACCTTTCTTGCATTAATAACAACTAGTAATCAAAGCTTTAAAAGTGGGTAAAAACCATAAATGAACTTGACCTAGGAGAGAGAAGAGAGTGTTATCTATATCACCAAATATCTAACAAAAGTAATCTATCTGAACAAAGGAGGAAAAACAAGGGATATATCCCAAAAATCCAACCAAAATGGCAAACTAGTAATAAGAAGAAAGCTGGAAATGCAGGGCCGAATCGATTCGGTGACAAATCCGAATCGATTCGGAAGTGTAGAGATTTTTCCCTACCTGAAACCGAATCGATTCGACCGAATCCCAAATCAATTTGGGCCTGCTCAAAAAGGAAAGTTGCACTACATTGGCATTATTTCTCCCATATTTCACCGAAACTTTCGTAACTTCTTCGTTCGATATCGGATTCAAGCACCGTCAGAGGTCACGTGAAGATAAGAAGAAGGTATACAACTTCCATGAAGAAATCGGGATCAAAACCCAAGTGCTGAAATTTCCAAAATGCCCCCGACTGTGCAAGTGTCTAGGGAACTTCTCCGGATCAAAACCAAACTTCCCAATATGCATTCGCGAGACCTATAAAAGCTCAATAAAGACACATACAAAGTATATATGATGAATTCAGGGGTTAGTCAATAAATGAGTATAAGAATCGAGAAATACATGCACGGGAATGCTAGAATGTACAAATTAACGGGGTATAAAATACAATAAAAGTGATGAATCATTAGTCTTTACGCGGTGCCTGAGGTGGTCCCCTGGCTTCAGGGTGGAGTTGAACATCCGCCGGAGTAATCATCTCTGGTGAGACCCCAGGTGGCCTTATCATATTTTGACTGAGCTGTGCGAATTGCTCCTTCATTGCTTGTTGTGTTGTGGCCAAAGATTTCAAGGCTGTAGCCATTTCAGACAGGGTTAGTGCCTGGATGGAACTGGGTCCTCCAACACCAGATGGTGGAGGAGGTAGTGGAAACTCTGGTTCCATATGTTAGAACTAAAGAGCTTGTACAGAAGGTGAGCTTAACACCGTAAAGTACCTCTTTCAATGGTGAAACAGCTCCACGCAAGGGGTGAGACCTGATTCACCACCATAGTCTTCGGTGAGGTCAAGCAGCAAAAAAGGAAGAGATAGCTTCTCGTTTCCATAGACGGTGCTAAAATGATGATGCTAGAAATAGCACCACCAGTTAAGGTGTTTGTAAGATAAATCTAGTGATAATAATGGCAGCACAAGAGTATACTAAATATAAGAGATTGAGATGAGGAGAAGAGGATGAACACCAATATGTAAGTGGTTCAGCTAATTAGGCCTACGTCCACTGTGCAAGTGAGTGAGTAATGTCACTGGAATAAGGCACTAACGGCCATGGATACAATCTCTCAAGCTTTCTCTCTCTTCTGTATAAATTGACAGAGTTTTTGCTAGGGTTTTAATTCTCGATCTTTACAATGTTGAGGATAACCTCAATATATAGTGACTGGGGGTGTAATGTACCCCTAAAGAATGCCATGTGCATGTGCATGGATATCCATCCAGTGCCAGGATGATACATGGCTGATCTCAACTAAGTAATGATGACATAAATATTCCCCCATGTGGAGGGAATGATTAAGTTATAACAGATTTGTCCACGTGTTCCAAGACATACATGTGCGCGTAGATACTCGGTTGCCTTTGCTTGGTACCAACCTCGGCCTGGAAGAGTATGAGGTTGGTGAAGTATGACTCTTGCCTTGTCTGAGAATTATATGATGACCTTGTCCTGGATGCTAGCCGAGGTTATATTTTTGGAACGCCGGCCCTGGCCGACGTTTTCTTGAAACTTGATGCTGAGTCTGTGAGACCTTGTGATCTTAGGTGAAACTTATAACATCAGATATGGCCGATGTTGACGATGATTATGATGGATAACCCATGTCCATATTTATCTTGGATAATGTCCTAGCCGAGGTGATGCTTGCAATGTCGATTGTGGCCGACCTGACGGATAACTGACCCCATGAGTCAAGTAGACCTTGGCTGATGTCCAATCATGGTGGTACTTGCAACGTCGGGTGAGGCCAACCTGGTGAAGGATGACGTCATTGATGGGTAATCTCGAGCTCTTATTACCTCGGCTATCAATTAAGCCGAGGTCGATGTCTCTGAACTGGCAGGTACAGTTTGGGCATATCACTCTCTAAGCGACCGCACTCTCTCTCTCTATGATTTTGGTACATTTTCTCTCTCTATTTTGTCTTCCATTTGTGTATATGTGTGTGTGTGTATATATGTGTGTGTAAATGTGCATGTGTGTATGTGTGGTGTATATATGCGCGCGTGTGGGTGGGGGGTAGGGCTGGGTGGAGGGGTGTATATGTGCGTGTGTGTGTGTATGTGTGTGTGTGTGTGCGTGTGTGTGGTGGGCAGTGGCAGTGGGGGGGGAGGGGGAAGGGCTAGGGGGTGGTGGTAGGGGTGGGTAGGGGGTAGGGCTGGGGGGATGTGTGTGTGTGTGTGTGAGGTAGGGGGAAGGGGTGGGGTGGGGCAGGGGGAAATGGGCTGGGGGGGCTTTTTAATTTTTTTAATCAAATCTTTATTTGTTTATTAGATATTGCCCCTCATATGCAAGTAGTGCCCCTTGTAAAATAATTGATTGATTAAATATTGATTGGTTGTTAATTTTTTTAGTAAATTAATAATTAGTGCCCCTTTCATATGCAAGTAGGATTGCCCCTCATTGTAAATTAGTAAATTAATAATTGTATACTTTAATTGTTAGTTTAATTGATGAAAAGAATTAATTGAGTAGATAAATTAGAATGAGTATGAGATACACATTTGTTGTTTCTATTGCGGTTGGATTATAGTGGATCGGTGTTTGGTTGGTTAATTTTAGAAGTGGCATGACCATTGGATTATTGTCCATATGGGGGTGGTAATTTTCAACTTTTTTTTAAAATTACTTTATATCATGAACAATAAACTTGAAATTACATATAGTGCGCATAGATACTAGCCTTCTAATTTTTATGCGTACGCATTCAATAGCCCTTAGACCCATTCAAGAGTCATTACCCCTATAATGAGATCTCTCGAATTGTCCCGTTTGGACAGTATGGGACTACATAATTTCTGTATAATAATATTCTTAGTGGCTTAAAGTTGTTACTTTTGGAGGAAGTTCTGAAGTCGTATCCTAATGTCCTCTAGGTACATATTAGATTGACAAGTGTGACTGTTATTTCAATTGAGCAATTGAAATAACACTCACACTTGCCAATCTACGTCATGTACTTGGAGAACTATAGGGATATGCTGCCGAATTTTTCTCAAATCGTAACAATATGCATGAGCTGTTAAGTATATTATAGAAATATGCGGTCTTGAATGGGATAGGACCACTCACCCTTTAGAGGAGATGGAGGAAATAGGAATTTCTATTATAAATTGAATTTGAAATTTAAAAATCGAATATAAATAAGACATTATTAAATGAAACATACTATAAATCAAAGTTTTGTTTATACTAATCCATGAATATACACTTCTTACCTTTAATAGGTGATTAGTTGTGGTAGTTGTGATGGGATATACTAAATACAAAGAGTGGATGGGTGAGACAAATAGAATGGGGGATGTGTTTCGCAGAGGTGCTAATGAATTTGTGAAATAGACAAAGAGATGTCATAATTATGAAAAGTTTTCGTGTCTGTGTGCTAGGTGTAATAATGGTAAGGTGTTTCAGTGGAAAATAGTTGAACTACATTTGTTAAGATGGGGTATGCAAGATATTTATCGATTTTTGAGTTTTCATGGTGAATTGAAAGTTCCTTTTGTCCCCGAACAACCTTCACAACAACCTTTAGCAAGTAGGATAGATGTAGAAGGGGACGACGTAGATCATAATATGTTAGAGGATTTAGTTGATGATGCTTATGGAGTTTATGAAGCGGAGGAGAATGAGATTACTGATGATGTACAAGGTTTATGTTCTCGTGAATATATTACGATAAACCTTGACGATGAATACCAAAGTTTAAAGTTTAAGGCGACCCAACCGTTATACTCTGGTTGTGAGAAAGATCAAACAACTTTACATGCCATGGTTGGTTTGCACAGTTTGAAGACACAGTACGATTTTTCTGGCAATAGCGAGATAGGAATTCTGAATTGGGTGAAGGGTTTATTACCCAAGGAGAATACTCTTCCAAATAGCTATCATGTTATGAAGAACACTTTGCAAGGTTTGGGAATGAAGTATAAATCGATTCATGCTTGTGTGTATGACTGCATATTATACCGAAAGGGGTATGAAAATCTCGATGGTTGTCCGGTATGCGATGAACCTAGATATGTCCAATCTATTGGCAAGGGAGGCACAAACTCAAAATTTCCTCAAAAAGTGTTGAAATATTTTTTCGTTGGGCCTAGATTAAAGCGATTTTTCACAGTATCATGGAGAGCAAAGGCAATGACTTGTCACGCTAGGGCAGAAGTAGGGGGTAATCTCATGCGTCATCCTATTGATTCTACACTTGGAGGAGGATGAATTAGGAGTATCACGATTTTGGTCGAGAACAACACAACATTCATTTGGCTATATCAACAGATGGTTTCAATCCATTTGGAAATCTAAGAACCAATCAGAGTGTATGGCCAGTGATCCTAGCCCCACTCAACCTCCCTCCTTCACAATGTATGAGACCTAAATTTTTAATGTTGTCTTTTTTTATACCTAGGCCAAAGGCACCAAGTGATGACATCGACGTCTACCTGGCTCCTTTGGTAAAAGAATTAAATGAGTTGTGGGAAGATGGTGTGCAATCATTTAACTCTTTTAGAAAATAATAGTTTATGTTGAAAGCTATGTTGATGTGGGTAATTCATGATTTTCTAGCCTATGGGACATTATCTGGTTGTGTAGTACATAGTTATTTGGGATGTCCTATTTGTGGAGAGGAGACTAAATCTCTTCGTCTATCCACTAACTCAAAAAATGTATACCAATGCCATAGGAGGTTTTTACCCCCGGCTCATAGTTTCAGATTTGAGAAAGGTTCCAATTTTTTTATCGGGCGGGGTTGAACATAGATTACCTCCATTATATAGCGTTACATTAATTTTGTAATATGCACTAGGCGGGGGGAACATATTTTAGATTATTTTATACATGATTAATTTTGTAATATGCAGAAAATATGAAGCCTATGAGAACAATAAAAGACGAAAACAATGGTACAATCAAACAACGAATTTAGGTTGTGGTTGTCACAAGATGTAATTATAATGAAAATGGTCGTTATATAACGTTACATTACACTCAATCTTTACAACTAACCTAATTAATTTATCTATATTCCCAGCTCTTAAAGACGGGTGATGCGACATCAAGGCTTGCTCGTCTAGCCACTGGACCCTTATTCATGGTACAAAAGTATAAAAAGTATCAATTGAACGGTTACGTATTCCGCACAAAAGTGTATGAGGAAAGTAAAATGTACAAAACTCGAGCATTTCATACAAGGCTCTTTTCGAGCGAGCGCGAAAGATTAAAACCTCGTTGAAGCTAAAATGACTTACTATGGTGTAATTCAAAATATATTTGAATTGGATTATATAAGGTTCAAAGAGGTTGTATTTTACTATGACTGTGTAAGAGTTGAGGATAAAAATGCTTGTAAAGTTGATCATGGCACCAATTTGATCATGGTTGACTTGTCCAAGTTTAAGGGAAACGACCACGTGAGCGATGAGTCGTTTGTTTGTGCATTTCAAAAGGTCAACTAAGTGTTTAACTCAGAGTATATCAACAACGAGCCGTGGTCAATTGTCCTACATGCGCCGAAGCGTCTAAATAGTAGTGTGGATGACTTGGCTGCTCCTACCGAATATCAATCAATTTTTTATGATACCCCGAATTTGAAACAATTTTTCAATTTGTAATAAATATTCCAATTTGTACTTTATCAATCCATTTTTAATTCTTTTAATTGATTTGCACTTTATCATTTTCACTCGTGTGTAGTGTGCATATGTGTGGGCAGTAGGGATGGGGGTGGGGATGTTTCAGATTTTTAGTAATTGTACATATTATGAGTTAGATGTTGTTATTTTGGAATTCAGAATTAAACTGTTAATCAATAATAATTCATTTAGATTTGTAGTAATTGTACATATTTTCATGTCTTCTTCTAATTCATTTGGATTTGTACTAATAACAACATTTTTTTTTTTACAGAAAATGTCTCCTTCAGGTATTAAGGCGAGGATGATGATGTTGATTATGATGATGTCGTCTGGGATCGGTGGTAGCGGAGGCGACGAGGGATCCTCGGCCCCAAGGCTCCACAAATATGAAAAATTGGGGATGGACATCAAGAACAAGACGGGTCTATTAGCAAGATCTCTCGAGCTTGTAAAGACGATCATCGACTCGGGGTACGCTAGTTGGAGGGAGGTGCCAAATGAGCTCAAGTTAGCTATTTTGGCGGCACTACATGTAATGTATTTATATTTATATTTATATTTATATGAATATTTCAATTTCAATTTTGATTTCAATTTCATTTTATATTTATATTTATATTTATATTTATATTTATTCACAACTAACATTGTATTTGTTGGAGAGGAACAATTCAGCCTGGCCCCAGAACTACGCGATTCGGTCTTGGAGAAGTTGAGGGAAAAACATAAGACGTGGAAGAAAAATATGTGAACTCGATACTTTGGGAAGAATCGAGACTCCGTTATCCGAATGCATTACTCCGTCCCGCCTAAGGAGTCGATCTCATTAGCACAATGGCAAAAGTTCATTGACAATGAGATCGGGGAGCGACAATTGGCATCTCGTCAATCGGAGAGGGAAACTCGGGAAAAAATGACGGACGTGCACTACTCTGGTCGGACGTCTTACGCCGAGGTGGATCATAGGATGATGGTAAGATTTAATTTTTTTATAATTACACAAATATGTTATTCTGCATTATTTCACTTTGCGGGGCCGATACTAATTTTGCATTATTTTATTTCAGGGGACGGGGAGTGGCCCTGGGGGTAGGCCACATAGGCTCGATACTTATATGGCTATTCGGACGAAGAAGGGGAAGGATAAGGAGGTGACCCCAATTGTCGCGTCTACGATTGTTAGTAATCCGATAGTTTACTTTTTGTTAATTACGTCATAATTTTTTTATTTATTTATTTAACTAATCATGTGCTTTTTGTCATTTCAGTAAAATATTAAGGAAGTGCATGAGTCACAGTCTGATGCCGATAAGGCGTCTTTGTCCACATACACACTCAGCCAAGTGCTTGCCGTTGATCGCAAGGGGAGGACAAGGGGGGTGAGCTCGCGAGTGGCTAAATCTTGGATCATCAGATTGGAGACGTGCAACACCGAATTGGCTCGAGCGGTGGACTCTTATGTCGAGAAGCTGTCCCATTTGGAGGAAACGGTATAAGATATGTTCTCATTCATGAAGAATTCGTTGGGAGAAAACTGTAAGGGTAAAGGGAAGGTGAAGGAGGTGCAGGAGGACGAGGATGTGGACCTCGCTTATTCATCGCCGACACGTGCGGACTCTGATGATCCAGTCCCCTATTTGTCTCCCTTCAATCAACTGATGTCGACACTTGGTTGGCCGATCATGTTTATACAGTACATATTTGATGGCCAGCGGATAGGGCGGGGGTTGAGGGACCCGAATACCGTCCCAGCTATGCCAGTTCATGGAAGTGCGCTTCAAGGCATCGAGGCCAAGGTGGTCGTAATGCATGTGATACCCAGGAAGGAGAACTCCCCATTGTGGTTGCCCAAATAATGCGTCACGATAAATATACAAGGGTGTATAAATTCGTATATCGTGTGGCCAATTCACCTCCTCAAACCTACCCCCAGACATGTAGTGACATTATTTGAATTGAATTGATTTAAGTTGTTACATTTGAATTATATCGTGACGTATATTGTTTTGAATGTATATTTGCATTATCTTTATTTTATTTAGATATATGATGTTTGAACAGGTGCAACGTTGCTATAACAGGTACAAATATACTTCTGGGTAGTGGCAGTGGCCATACTGCCCAACTGATTTTTATTTAATTCTGCCCAAAATTGTCACAGTCATTGATCGTGACAAATTCGTGACAAATAAAACTTGTCACGGTCAATTATCGTGTTAATTTTTTAAATATTGCCACTATTTTGTCATGGTCTAAAACCGTGATAAATATTATCAAGGTCAAAGACCGTGACCAATATTATCAAGGTCAAAGACCGTGACAGGACCGTGACAAGTCTAATGAACTTGTCACGGTCGTTGACCGTGACAAGTCCGTGACAACAGAAGTTGTCACCCCCAGAATTGTCATGGTCATTGACCTTGACAAGTTGGATTTGTCACGGTCAATGACCATGACAATCTGACAGATTTGGTGTAGTGGGTACGATTACGCCTTTCAGCTACACCGTTTTACTAAAGTGATCCTGGCATTGTGTATTTGGCGCAAATACTTAATTTTTCAAGGAGTTTATCAAATGGTCCAGGGCATTGCGCCGAATCATCTTATCTACCATAATATTAACCACCCCAATCAGGCCTAATAATTTTCACCTTCTTGCCTAGTTTCCTCTCAACCTCATTTATGTATATTTCAACAACATTCACAGACTCAGATTTATCATGCAACAAAATAATGTGAAAAATCATCTATAAAATTGATGAAATATTTTTTTCCACCAATAGATGTAATTTCAAAAGATCCACATATATCTGTATGTAATATTTCAAGTAATTGGGTGCTTCTTGTGGCTCCTTTCTTTGTCTGTTTGGTTTATTTTCCTTTAATACAGTCCACACATACATCATAATTGTCCCAATCCAAGTTATTGAGTATTCCATCTTTAATAAGACTTTCAATTCTTGGCCTGGATATGTGCCCCAATATTTATGCCACAAATAAACAAACTTTTCATCATTAAGTGTATGTTTCGTACCAACATTAGGATGCAGGGTTACAAGGGTTTCAGAAAAATTCTTTTCAAGATTCAATTGATATAAACCATCTAATAAAAAACCATAACCAAATTAATAGAATTTTTAATTAAACCAGAACCATTATACTTGAATTCAATCGCAAAACTGTCTAAAGCAAGGTTGGAAATAGAAATTAAATTCCTATAAACTGAGGGAACATAAAAAAGTCTCTCGCAAATCTAAAATAAATCCAGAACTTAGAATCAAGTTAAAGACTTCAATAGCTTCTATTTTAGCCTTCTCTTTATTGCCCATAAAGAGAAAATGATCATTTGGATTTAATTTGTGAATCGAAGTGAAGCCCTGCATCAAATTAGAAACATGACACATAGAACCCGAATCAGTCCACCAAGTGTCAAAAGGAACATAAATAAGGTTTGATTCGAAACAAACATACATAAAAGGCTTACCCTTTTTCTCGAAGTAGGACTTTCGTTTATGACAATCTTTTTGAAAATGGCCCTTCCCCTTCTTTTTACCGAAGTGACACTTATCGTTCTTTTCCTTTTTCAAAGCAAATAATCGTTCATCTTGATGAGACGGCCCATGACCTTTCTTAATTCCCTTTCCAATCTTCTTCTTAAAACCATCTACTTTGACTATGAGATTTGCTACTTGTCCTTTAGTCACATGGACATTCTATTGCTTGAGTCTACCTTACATCTGTACTAACGTGCTTTGTAAATCATTTACATTCCACTTATCTTTAATTGTGTTGCAATTGATTTGGAAAGGCCCATACTCAGTAGTAGGGAGTTTAGGATGAATTGGACGAAAAAAGACTCGTCCACTATCATGCCTATAACTCTAAGTCCAACATCCAGATTGGTTATCTCTATAATGTGCTCGTTCATGGTTCAAGTACCATTGAACCTCATAGCGGTCAGGTCAACCATCAATTTCCCTGCAAGGGATTTATCAGCAGTTCGAAAGCATTCCTTAATGTTGTTCAAATACTCTTTCGCTTTCGTAGTTTTAGGTAGGGAGGTCTTAATGTTATTAGCAACACACATTTTCATAAACAAAAGGGCTAGTCTATTAGATCGAGATCATGCTTCATAGACAACAATTTCATCCTTATTGTTGGTATCAGTAATAGCAACGTGTGCAGCACACAAAATTGCCATGTCCAGGTCAAGAACCCCTAAGATGAACTCAGTTTGCTCATTCCATTCACAAAAATTAGTTCCATTAAATTTGAAATAGGACTGAGCATGCGAATACATATTAAGGGGAACTGCAATTAATAATAATGTACACAATTAAATTTTACACACAATAGTAATTGCAAGGGTTGAATACTGAATTGTTGACTAAATAAATTTTTTGGCAAATTTCTTAAATAGTCCAAATATCATGGAATATGTATTAGTCATCACATAATATTCAGATTATAAAGATATACTACCCTTTAATTCACTTATCATGGTCCCATAATGTTGGCATCCACGTTTGTTGCCTAAACATTTCATATCATGATTAGTGGACTTAATGTCAACTATTCAATTTTCACAAAAATAATTCTAATGTTTTTTAATCCAGATATTAGCATGTGTTGTGCCTCAATCTAGTTTCATAACGAACATTAGAATAAACTTTAATGAATGTAAGTGTAATACTCCTACATACAGTCTTGGCATGTGTTTGGCCTTTTACTTAACTCAAATGAATAATACCTTACATGTCTCAACTTAAATATAGTTAATCACATATTAATGTCAACTATAATATGTAATCTTCAAATAATCATCAAGATACAAATAGTAGCTTAAATGCCTCAAGACCAAATTGCCCAGGTAGTAAAAAAATCACACAATACGTTAAAATCAATTTTCTGTCAAATGTTATAAGCCCTAAGATTATTTTTCAACACGACAAAAATGGGGTTTTTAGGGCGTTAACGAACTCGAATTGCCGAAAGACACATTACATCATAAAAATTGATTGATGTCCCGTTTGTAGTCAACCCACCAAGTTTCAAATCAATCGGACACTAAAATTTTGCAAAAACACTATGCACTGCGAAAAAAAAATTTACTCCAAAAACTATTTTGCCCTAAATCACAGTTTTCATCCAATTAATCTTAAAAATCGATTCGTTTGGTCATCATGATCGTTCTTAGTGTTTTCCAGAATGCTTAATAGACTTGAAACATATGAGTCATTCATGGGACAGACTAGGGTTCTTATCATCACAAAAAGGGTTTTCAATTATGGGACATTTACTTAACATAAGGATTGTTTTATGCCATTTTTTATTCTCAATGTCACACAGATATGAGGATCAAAAATTTCAAAATGATAATTTATATTAGTTGTGTAACAGTCCTACATAATTTCTAAAGGTTGTCGCACATAAGCTTTATGATTTTCAAATTTAAAAAAAATAAATTCTCAGAATTTGAGTATGCAATAGATCAATACTGTTATATATAAAGAAAAATTATATATGGATAACATGAGATTGTAAACCAAAAGATCTGATACCACATGTTAATCAAGACTATTTTGTTAGCATAAAATCATACGTAAACCATAATGTTACATCATGTTTAAAGACAATTATATCATGAATTTAGGATGTTTTTATCTTCATGCAATCACATAATTAATTGTTTTATATAACTATGATCGAAAAACCAACCTTTGTCCCTTGTAGTTGATTGAAAATATGTGACTTGAATGTTCCTAATAATTTCTCCTTCGAACCCCTTAAAAATAGCCCAGAATTGTCTCTTGGTGTGCCCAGAATTTTGATGAGAAAATATGAGTAATGGGAATTTTGGATTTTCTCTCCCACCTTACAAATAGTTTGTTATGAGATAACCCTAGATGGTGCATGACTCCTCTATTTATAAGGGGAAGAGGGCCGAAAATCTTAGTCCAATTAAAACACTTTTTCAAGTCTCCCACTAACTATCAAGTGGCTAAAAGATAGGAACAACCTAATCCTTTAATATTTGCATTATCACATGCCTAACTAATTATCCGATATTTATCAAGACCACATAAATGGGAAATTCATAATTTTGGAATTTAATATAATTGAAATTAAAAAATAATTTTGGACATTAATTATTAATTTCCAACATAATCCACATAACTGTCGTATTATTCTCTAGTCTGTACCTTATAAGATTTTCTTCTTGATTTATTTTTTAATTAATATCTATAATTTTCTTTTAACTCTTCCCGGTGCAGAGTAACGCGAATGGGTTTTGAGATTTATTCATTTGTCATTGTATGATTTTTTATTGATCTATTTTGAGAAATTCATTGGTTGGTCGGTGACTTGAATTGGAGTTCTGGGGAGTTCTTTTTTTTTATTATCTATTTTTAGTGTATGCGCGTTTATATTGGAGTCCAAGATTTTTATTAAGTGTAGGATTTAAAATTGTAACAAATTTTATATTATTATGAAGTGAAGTATAAAGTCATTGGATTGACTAAGCTTATGGTGAATACGAAAAAAGAAAAGATGAATAAATAATTAATTTGTTAGAAAGTTTTTATAACTTAAGTTTGCTTAGGTGCTGGATGAAAAATTGATTAATCACCCCCAATCTCCTTCTTTAATGGAAAACAAAATTAAAAATATAAGTCTAGAGTGGGAAAAGAGAAATAAGTATGATGACTGTCTGAGGCTTGATATGTTTAATTAATTATTTAGAGGGTTGACCAAAATTTTTCTTAGAGAATATAAAAGGATTGTTCCAATTATTTAGAGCGATTTCCCAGATCCAATTTTTTAAAAATAATTATATTGTCAACTAGAAAACACAAATATTAACTTTGGCAAATCTAGTAGATGTTGGATTGTTTGGTTCTAATCGGTTGGGTCCGGGGTTGTGCAATGAATATTCTCTTCATGTTGGACGTATGATTTACTGAAAATTACAACCTTTTGATTTATGTGTTGTATGACAACAGTGGTAAATGGGTTAAAATGGCTACCTTTAGAATCTAGTAATGGTGACAAATGTTAAATTTGTTATGAGTTTTTGTGTTTTATGTGTGGGTAAGACAATATGGAAAAGGCATGGCAACTTTGTAAAAGTCTTGTGGTCAGAAGTAATAATGGTGTATTCTGTTCGTTCGAATTCTCTCTTCAACGTATATGATGTTTTTAAAACTCACGAGACTAATTTTACTTTCGCAATTGTTGGCATCGTGTCTGTCACCGAAGGTTGGCTGTTGTTGACATTGTTCCCGATATTTTTTTACTTTTGGTAAGACTATATTCAGTTTTAAAAAAGGGTGTTTTTTTGTTTTTGCATACAAAATTTGTAATTATTAAATTTAATCAACTATTCCTTTTTAACAAAGAATGTCATAATTGTTGTATCAATAAATAGCAAATGATACCCATGTATTTTGTTTACAAACCAATGATTAGCATAAATATCTCTTAATATGTATTTTTTAATATGTTATATATATATATATATATATATATATATATATATATATATATATATATATATATATATATATATATATATACACACACACACACACACACACGAGTACACTCGTGCCTGAAGGCACGCTGATAATTGAAAAATGGTGAAAATTTTCAAATGTACGTAATTGCAATAAGGCAAAAAAATTGTTTGCCAGCAAAGCAAAATGTAATTTTAATGAAATTGTTGAAAATGCGTGAAGGCATGGAAGAAATTTTTCAAAGTAATGGATCATTTATAATTTAAATTAAAAAGTTTATTTTATAATACAAATAAGTGTACGAGATAGAGAATACTCCAACAAAACTAATAGTCCATTTTGGACCTCATATAAACCACAGTGTCGATAAAACAATTGAATTCATAAGTTAGAGGGGGATAAATATGCACCAATAGTAAACATAAAATCAAATGTAGATGAAGCCAAATCGCAACATTTTGTATTAAACAAAAAACTGATTATTGAATCAAGTAGAACACCCAAGAAAAATGAAACACATTCATGTATTTATGAATGAATTAAAGATAAGTACATTATAATGCAACTCTGCAATGAGTGGGCATATTGAAAACCTAGTTAACTAAACTCTTGAAATATTCTATCAAGATCCAAGACGATAGTAAAAAATTAGTCTCTGATTTGTTGTCGCCATTGTCCTTCGTAGCTCACATTTAACGTAAAAAGACTAACATTAGGAAAATGACACAATAATTAATAGGCATTGGTAATTAACAAATAAAATCATAATTAATGTGCGGCCATCCCTGGATATATCCCCCCCTCACGCGCGGAAGGAGAGGATCCCTCTAGGTCCCGCGCGTCCTTCTCGGGAGAGCTTTGGCCGGCGTCGGTGAATGAGGTAAAAAATGTAGAGAGATAGAGTCACCAGTCTGTTTTACTCAAAACAGACAAAAGAAAAAGGGAGCCATCCCAAAGGACAACATCCAAAGACATACTGATACATACGAAACCAAAATGATTCGAAAAGCGTCCGGAGGCTAAGTTACGAAATGGGAAGGTGTTAGGCACCCATTCCGCCCTTACGGTCTCTCATGGGTTGTTGTTATTTCCTTTATTTCCCCGTGATATGTGTGCATGTGTATACGTGGTGGAGATAGGAATCATCGAATTATACCATGGAAGAGATAAAGCGAGTCATCCATAGGAATGTTCCTAAAAGTAATATTAGAAAATAGGATTTATGCGATTATCCTAGCGTCGATCATTATAAGGGAATGATAACGCATGTGGAATAATACGCCATTAAGAACAAATATATATATATATATATATATATATATATATATATATATAAAGAGAGAGAGAGAGAGAGAGAGAGAGAGAGAGAGAATTTAAGAGAGTTAAGTTTAAAGAACATAGAAAAATAAAAAAAAGGGCTCAAGTCTCATGTTTTACCCAAAGATGCTTACGTAGCCTATAGAGGCATCAAATTCCACATAGATCGTATGCAAAACGAGGGGTGAGATTTATCCCATAAATCCAATCAGGGACATCTCTTATATGGGTGTGTGTGTAAAAAAGTGTTTTAGTTGTGAGAAAAGTGTGAGAATTCCCGTTTGGAATTTATGAGAAAATCCTCTATTTCTTGTTTTTCTTGGGTTTTATTTATATGAAAATAAGAAATGTGCGATAATACTAGATAAAAAGTGTAATACCCCGTACTTTTAGCTATATTTATTTTTGGGATTAATTAATAATTGGAAATTAATCCGGGTTAAAAATACTAACGAGATGCGAGTTGGTATTTGATTATGTGCATATATGATTATATATGAATTTGGAATTATGAAATTTGGTCGTGAGATTTATATACGGCATTTTAGAAATTTTGTTGAGACGCGTGGGACCGCCGCGTCACGGTGTAATATTTTGATTATAAAAGTGAATTTAAAATCTATAAACCGTATGGTCGTTTTGAGTGCGCCAACGCATCCGGAAGGGTCGAGTTAGTCAGAAAACACTAGCCGAGGGTGTAGTTTGGGTCTCGGGGTATTTTTAGGCCATATCGGCATCATAAAGGGTATTTTGGTAATTTTACATTTTTTAGGAATTAAAAGTGACGAAAATTAGAGATGTAAATCTGATGTGGATTAAACCCACTAAGCCCATTAACCAAACCATATTAACGTAGAAGGCTACGTAGGTTATTAGAAGAGTTTTCTAAGTTTCCCAAATCAAAACCCTAGCCACCTTAAGCAACCATTGGAGAGGAAGCTTGGAGAGAAGAAATTCTGCAGAAAAGTTCTACCAAACCAACACCAAACTCAGAGACAATCAAGGTAAGTGACTTTATTCCATTTAGTTTCAGAGAATGTCTTTTCCATGTTAGAAATTGAGGAATTTTAATTGTTCTTGAAAGATCAATGAAAACCCATGTAGTTTGGAGTTTAGAACTTGAAAATTTTGAAGAGAATTGCATGTAGAATGATAGGTAGATGATTTCTCTCATGATAATTGTGATTAGAAGAAATTAAAATGAATTAAATTCTGGGATTTGATGATGATATAAACCTAGGGTTCTTGTTCTTGAAATAATTGGGAAAAAGGTGTAGAGATTTATATTTTGATTGATGTTAAAGAGATTTAATCCTTGAAAACATGTTAGGAGTTGACTTGAATATGTTTAGGATGAATTAAAGACCCTAAAACGTTGTTGGGATGAACTTTGGAAGGGATTAGGAGTGATAAAAATGGATAAAAACGAATTGGGGAAAAATCTGGGCCGAAACTGGTCAGTCGTTAGAAGCAACCCCCAGGTCGTTCGAACGAGCTTCTAACGAGTTGACCAGTCTCTTCTAACGAGGGGTAGTTTCGTTCGATATCTCGTTCGAACGAGATATCGTTAGAAAGTACAGTTCGTTCGAACGAACTGGGATCTCGTTCGAACAGCCTCGTTCGAACGAGACTTCTAACGAGCTGACAGTCCAATCTCGTTCGAACAACCTCGTTCGAACGAGACTTCTAACGAGTTGACAGTTTGGTCCTTTTTGGACTGTTTTGATTTTTGGAGTCCCGGAAACTTGTTCGAGGGTAGAGTTAACATTCCTTGATGATGTATTGATGGATTTGGGACTTTTGGGTTATTATGAGGAGTAAATTATATCCGAGATTTATATTAAATGGACGGTTTGGGTTGAGACGTGAGTGTCTACTATGACGTGAGAATGTATTATGGCGCGTATAATTACAAACCGGAATAGTATAAATTGTGATAATTATAAGTTAGTACGAGATAGCGATATGTACTACGATTAAACTATGGGATTACTAAGACGTGTGTTTACTTAGTATTGGTATATGAATTATGTGTATGACATACCTACCATACTTGCTATCACGGGAGGTTTGCGTTCGCTTAGGGACCTCTAATCCTTGTGTTGCCCGGATTTAGACTGGTTACCTTGATGAACATAGGTCATAGAAAGACTTATTGGGATATTAATAAGTCCGCTGATCGTGGGAGCGTAGGTATGTGCGTGACCCATGTGATGTGACTGTGTTCGCCTCCATTATTTGTGATGTTGTTATCTGTGAGCTATTCCTGAGAGATTCGGAATATGTAATCCTTATGTACGTGATGTACCGGGATGGATAGCACAGTATGTGTGCACCACAGCTTAGTTCTCGGGGTGCTTATATTGTATATTTATGATGTGAATAATATACTCTTAATTAATGGGAACCTCCATGTTAATGTTGTGAATATAATTACGGTATTGTTTCGAGAAATATAACGAGTTAACTGATAGTGTTATATATTGCATATTGAGCATCTGAGTTTACATTAAACCCTACTTAATTACGAGCGTTATTATGTTAATAGAACCGAGTAATAAGGGTAGGACCTATGACAGTCTAGCTAGATATGTTGGTACTTAGCTAGTGGTTTGCGTCGTTATAGATGGGTACTTACGTTAGGAGTGCACAGTTAGACGAGAGGTGAGAATATCATGTGAGTGCACGTCCTAACATGTACTTTGCATTTAATGTTTTAAATGTTTTTAAAGTACTTGCAGGTTTTTAAAATATAACTCCACTTTCGGGCTCTGACCCGTTTGCTTTTCAAATCTATTTTTCTTTGTAAAACCATTTTAGGTGCCCAGCCACAAGGACACCAAGCATAGGATACTCATTCAGGTGACGAGCTGTAGCTGGTTGTGGAAGCTACAGGGACTTTTCTTGTAGACACTTCGATCTTTTGGATTCCAGAGTTATTATCTATCAGTTGTAGGGCATGTTGCCCATTTCTATTAGTCATCTTTCTATTTACAGTTTTCAAACTTTGGCATGTATCGTTTTAGTATTCGGTTTACTTTTTCAGTTGTGGGATTGTAGTGAGGAGTTTTTCCTCCAGACTTTATTTACTGTTATGTGATGGTTATTCATTTTACTTTAGTATGGTGAATGGTGTTATTATTCTTTATTACACTTGTTGCATGTTAATCAGACTTTAAATAAAATTTGGCACTTACTTTTTAAATACTAGGTGGTTAGTAATCTTTAAAATGTTTTCGACAGTGATGCTATTAACTGGACCAACTTGACATTTTGAATTAATTTAATAAAGGAGTAGCTACCCGGTATTTAAATTAGTCGGGGTGTCACTAGGTGGTATCAGAGCATCAGGTTCTAGTGTCCTTTAGGATCTGACGGCTTATTATGTTTCCGCTACGTTTCTTTCATATAAGGCCCTATATTTTAGGACTGTTGTACTCTTTTTGTGTATGCTTCGTTCTTCAGCTATCTTAAGTTTATAAACAGCGAACTTATAAACTTTGTTCTCATTTCAGATGCCTCCACGACGTGCACGACGAGTTCCCAGGGATGCAACGCCCGGACCCCAGCCCGCTCCAGTTCAGGGCATGATGAACGCCGCTGAGGTTGCAGCTATAGTAGCCCAAGCGGTAAATGCCGCCATTGCCGTTGTTCAGCAGGCACCACCGCAGGCGCCGGTTTCCGCGCCAGTACAGGCTAATGCATTCCCGTCTGCTTGGGAGCGTGTACGTGACGCTTTTCAGAAAGCGCATCCGCCAGAGTTTGCAGGTAGCTCAGATGTGGTAGTCTCGAGCCAGTGGAGGAAGGATATGCAGAGGCACTTGAGGATGTATGAGTGCACGGAGGTCCAGAAGCAGGTGCTAGCTACTTTCAAGCTAGTTTGATCTGCACTGCAGTGGTGGGAGTCTATTACCACCATGGAGGAGAGGGATACTCTCACGATTCAGGAGTTCTGGGTGCAGTTCGACCGCAAGTACTTTCCGTCAGCTGTTCATACGGAAATGAGGAGGAGATTGATGAGTTTGAGGCAGGAGGGCAAGACTGTGGCCAAGTATGAGGCCGAGTTCACAAATCTGTTGAGCATCGTTCCAGACGAGATACCAACTGAGAAGAAGAAGATTGAGAAGTTCATGGACGGGTTGACTTGGAGGATCCGTCAGCATCTGCTAGGGAACCTATCGTTGGCCACTTATTCTGATGTGGTTAACGCTGCATTGTTGCACTGCTAGGACCACCGTTTTCATATGGCCGAGGGCAAGCGGTCGGGGGAGTCTAGCCATCAGGGCAGGACTGGAGGACATGGTGCCAGCGGGGCACAATCGGGTCAGGGGCAGAGACAGAATGAGCAGGGCTCCCAGCAGGGGGATAACAAGAGGTTACGGCCAGGGAACTACAGGCAGGGACAGTTAAGTTTCCGTCAGGGCCATCAGGGTCCAAACGGCCATCAGGGTCCAAACGGCCATCAGGGCCAACAGGAGCAGAATGGGCAGCAGTTTCACCAGGGCCAGCAGGGCCAAGGGAGGAACGGTAACGGCCACCAGGGCCGGGGACAGCAGGGACAGAGAGGAAGGAATTTCCCATGGAAGTGCTTCGTTTGTGGCAAGACTGGCCATAAGCGACAGGATTGTCCTGATAGGGGCAGGGCCCCACAGCAGCAGGGTGCTTGCCAGGAGCCAGAGAGGCCTATGTTTCCCGCCGCTCTTCCCGCACCGCCACAGATGGCAGCATTGCCACCCATTCCAACAGTCCCAGTTCAGCAGGGGCAGCTACAGTATGGACGTGTCTACAACGTTCACCAGGCTGCAGTTCCACAGGAACCGCCCGCGATCGAGGGTACGTTTCCTATCCATGGCACTATGGGTCGGGTATTATTTGATACGGGTGCTACACACTATTTTATAGCTACACACTTCGTGAAAGCTTTAGGATTGTTAGCTACGGCAGAGAGCACAGTGACGTGTGTCGACTCACCATTAGGGAGTGGGTCACTTATTTTCTTTATTTGCCGGGGAGTGGGGGTAGAGATTGGTGGTTTGGTATTACCTGCAGACATGTTAGTGTTAGACATGCATGTTCATGATGTGATTATCGGTATGGATTGGCTCGTAGCTTATAGGGCCATGATTGATTGCTTCAGCGGGAGCATTGTTTTTGCCATTCCGGGGCAAGAGATGTTTATAGTGGCGATGCCTCGCCCAGAGGGAGGATCGACCGCTCATCTGTATTACATTGAGGAGGATACCTCTAAGGAGGTAGTGATTCCTTTAGATTCTATCCCAGTAGTCAGGGAGTATTCGGATGTGTTTCAGGAGATACCAGGCTTACCACCCAGTCGAGAGATAGACTTTGTTATAGATTTGCTACCGGGTACGAGACCTATAGCACGCGCACCGTACCGTATGGCTCCAGCTGAGATGAGGGAGTTACGGGATCAGATTGAGCAGCTATTAGGTCAGGGCTTTATTCGCAGGAGTACCTCACCTTGGGGCGCTCCAGTTCTGTTTGTGAAGAAGAGCGAAGGTTCACTGAGATTGTGTGTGGACTACCGAGAGTTGAATAAGGTCACGATACGGAATAAGTATCCGTTGCCTCGAATCTATGACTTATTCGACCAGTTGAGAGGAGCTTATTTCTTCTCGAAGATTGATTTGAGATCGGGATACCATCAGTTGCGTATCAGGGAGGAGGATGTCTCGAAGACTGCGTTCTTGTCGAGATATGGTTCTTACGAGTTTCGGGTTATGCCTTTCGGTTTGACCAACGCTCCAGCAGTGTTTATGGACTTGATGAACAGAGTGTTCAGAGATTTCCTAGACCAGTTTGTCATTGTCTTCATTGATGATATTCTGGTTTACTCTCAGACAGAGGAGGAGCACACCGAGCATTTGAGGCAAGTTTTGCAGACACTTCGTCAAAACGAGTTGTATGCAAAATATGATAAGTGCGGGTTTTGGCTGAAGGAAGTCCAGTTTTTGGGACACATTATTTCTGACCAGGTAATATCTGTTGATCCGGGGAAGGTATCAGCGGTGAGGGAGTGGGGACAGCCCACGACACCAACGGAGATTCGTAGTTTCTTGGGACTAGCAGGATACTACAGGAGATTTATTCGGGGTTTCTCAGAGATAGCAGGTCCTTTGACACATCTGACTCGTAAGGGTGTGCCATACATCTGGAGTGACGCCTGTCAGTTGGCATTCGATGAATTGAAGGAAAAATTGACCTCAACACCTGTGTTAGCATTGCCGAGATCGGGAGTTGAGTATTTGGTTTACACCGATGCGTCTTTGCAAGGACTGGGAGGTGTATTACAGCAGGAGAGACATGCCATAGCTTATGCTTCCCGTAAGCTTAAACCTCATGAGAAGAATTACCCCACGCACGATTTGGAGTTGGCAGCAGTGGTATTTGCCCTACGGATTTGGAGGCACTATCTTTTGGGGGAAAAGTTCCAACTGTTCACGGACCACAAGTCCCTACAGTACCTATTCACGCAGAAAGAATTGAATATGCGGTAGCGTAGGTGGCTTGAGTTTGTGAAGGACTACTAGTTCGACATCCAGTATCACCCGGTTAAGGCTAACGTGGTAGCAGACGCGTTGAGTCGTAGGCCAGTAGATGAGGTGGCAGAGGTGTGGAAGGCTAAATGGAAGGAATTGGGACACCAGGATGCAGTGGCCCGATCTTTCATGTCTGTGATGACCGTTACACCGCAGATTGTCACGAAGGTAGTACGGGCACAGGCCAATGACTCGTTCTGTCAGGAGAAGATAGTTCGGTTACTAGCAGAGGGAGCCGAGTCCTACACCGTTAGCTCAGACGGGGGATTGCGCTTCAATGGGAGATTGGTGGTTCCAGAAGGAGAGGAATTGCGACACGACGTGATGGTAGAGTCGCACGGCTCACGGTTCGCAGTACATCCCGGAGGGGACAAAATGTACCAAGACATGAGACGCCAGTATTGGGGGAGCGGTATGAAGAGAGATATCGCTGAGTTTGTTTCGAAATGTGCCACTTGACAGCTTGTAAAAGTGGATCATCAGAAACTGGCAGGATTGCTACAGCCATTGGAGGTCCCGGTGTGGATGTGGGAGAGCATATCCATGGACTTTATCACGGGGTTGCCTACGTCGCAGAGGGGTCACGACTCCGTTTGGGTAATTGTGGACATGTTGTCCAAGGTCGCTCACTTTTTACCCGTTATGACTGACTACACTACGGGACAATATGCCCAGCTCTTCATTTCAGAGATTGCGAGACTTCACGGTGTGCCCCTAAATATCGTGTCTGACAGAGACAAGATATTTGTTTCGAGGTTTTGGGAGAGTTTCCAGGAGGCCATGGGCACGGAATTGCGGTTGAGTACGGTGTATCATTCGCAGACTGATGGGCAGACTGAGCGCACAAATCAGATGTTGGAGGACATGCTACGCATGTGCATTATTGACTTTGGTGGTGGATGGGAGCAGTACCTTCCACTGGTGGAGTTTTCTTACAACAACTCCTATCAGTTCACTATTGGCATGGCTCCGTTTGAGGCATTGTACGGTAGGCCTTGTCGTTCCCCAGCATGTTGGTTAGAGGTGGGGGACAACAAACTGCTTGGGCCGAAAGTAATTCAGGATACTTCGGTAAGGATTGAGTTGATTAGGAGTTGCATTCGGGTAGCTCAAGACAGGCAGAAGAGTTATGCTGATGCGAAGATATTTTTCAGAGAGTTCCAAGTGGGGGACCAGGTTTTGCTCAGGGTATCTCCTATGAAGGGGATTATGCGTTTCGGGAAGAAGGGGAAGTTGGAACCGAGGTATGTGGGGTCGTTTCCTATTATTGAGCGAATCGGACCGGTTGCGTATAGACTCGGGTTACCGGAGCATTTGCATCGTATTCACGATGTGTTCCATATTTCCTCGCTGAGGAAATACCTTAGAGATAATTTGGCTCATTCTCACATTTCTGTGGAGGATATCGATCTCCAGCCGGATAGCTCCTACGAGGAGGGGCCGATTGCTATTTTGGACCGAAGTGAGAGGAAACTGCGGTCAAAGATAGTTCCGTTAGTGCGTGTTCAGTGGCGACATCACAATGTCGAGGAGTCCACATGGGAGCGCGAGGATGAGATGCGCGATCGTTATCCAGAGTTGTTTTTAGCAGGTACTTTCTAGTTTCGAATTTCGGGACGAAATTCAGTTATTAGGGGGGAAGTATGTAATACCCCGTACTTTTAGCTATATTTATTTTTGGGATTAATTAATAATTGGAAATTAATCCGGGTTAAAAATACTAACGAGATGCGAGTTGGTATTTGATTATGTGCATATATGATTATATATGAATTTGGAATTATGAAATTTGTCGTGAGATTTATATACGGCATTTTAGAAATTTTGTTGAGACACGTGGGACCGCCGCGTCACGGTGTCATATTTTGATTATAAAAGTGAATTTAAAATCTATAAACCGTATGGTCGTTTTGAGTGGGCCAACGCGTCCGGAAGGGTCGAGTTAGTCAGAAAACACTAGCCGGGGGTGTAGTTTGGGTCCCGGGGTATTTTTAGGCCATACCAGCATCATAAAGGGTATTTTGGTAATTTTACATTTTTTAGGAATTAAAAGTGACGAAAATTAGAGATGTAAATCTGATGTGGATTAAACCCACTAAGCCCATTAACCAAACCATATTAACCTAGAAGGTTACGTAGGTTATTAGAAGAGTTTTCTAAGTTTCCCAAATCAAAACCCTAGCCACCTTAAGCCACCATTGGAGAGGAAGCTTGGAGAGAAGAAATTCTGCAGAAAAGTTCTACCAAACCAACACCAAACTCAGAGACAATCAAGGCAAGTGAATTTATTCCATTTAATTTCAGAGAATGTCTTTTCCATGTTAGAAATTGAGGAATTTTAATTGTTCTTGAAAGATGAATGAAAACCCATGTAGTTTGGAGTTTAGAACTTGAAAATTTTGAAGAGAATTGCATGTAGAATGATAGGTAGATGATTTCTCTCATGATAATTCTGATTAGAAGAAATTAAAACGAATTAAATTCTGGGATTTGATGATGATATAAACCTAGGGTTCTTGAAATAATTGGGAAAAAGGTGTAGAGATTTATATTTTGATTGATGTTAAAGAGATTTAATCCATGAAAACATGTTAGGAGTTGACTTGAATATGTTTAGGATGAATTAGAGACCCTAAAACGTTGTTGGGATGAACTTTGGAAGGGATTAGGAGTGATAAAAATGGATAAAAATGAATTGGGGAAAAATCTGGGCCGAAACTGGTCAGTCGTTAGAAGCAACCCCCAGGTCGTTCGAACGAGCTTCTAACGAGTTGACCAGTCTCTTCTAACGAGGGGTAGTTTCGTTCGATATCTCGTTCGAACGAGATATCGTTAGAAAGTACAATTCGTTCGAACGAACTGGGATCTCGTTCGAACAACCTCGTTCGAACGAGACTTCTAACGAGCTGACAGTCCAATCTCGTTCGAACAGCCTCGTTCGAACGAGACTTCTAACGAGTTGACAGTTTGGTCCTTTTTGGACTATTTTGATTTTTGGAGTCCCAGAAACTTGTTCGAGGGTAGAGTTAACATTCCTTGATGATGTATTGATGGATTTGGGACTTTTGGGTTATTATGAGGAGTAAATTATATCCGAGAGTTATATTAAATGGACGATTTGGGTTGAGACGTGAGTCTCTACTACGACGTGAGAATGTATTATGGCGCTTATAATTACAAACCGGAATAGTATAAATTGTGATAATTATAAGTTAGTACGAGATAGCGATATGTACTAAGATTAAACTACGGGATTACTAAGACGTGTGTTTACTTAGTATTGGTATATATATTATGTGTATGACATACCTACCATACTTGCTATCACGGGAGGTTTGCGTTCGCTTAGGGCCCTCTAATCCTTGTGTTGCCCGGATTTAGACTGGTTACCTTGATGAACATAGGTCATAGAAAGACTTATTGGGATATTAATAAGTCCGCTGATCGTGGGAGCGTAGGTATGTGCGTGACCCATGTGATGTGACTGTGTTCGCCTCCATTATTTGTGATGTTGTTATCTGTGAGCTATTCCTGAGAGATTCGGAATATGTAATCCTTATGTACGTGATGTACCGGGATGGATAGCAGAGTATGTGTGCACCACAGCTTAGTTCTCGGGGTGCTTATATTGTATATTTATGATGTGAATAATATACTCTTAATTAATGGGAACCTCCATGTTAATGTTGTGAATATAATTACGGTATTGTTTCGAGAAATATAACGAGTTAACTGATAGTGTTATATATTGCATATTGAGCATCTGAGTTTACATTAAACCCTACTTAATTACGAGCGTTATTATGTTAATAGAACCGAGTAATAAGGGTAGGACCTATGACAGTCTAGCTAGATATGTTGGTACTTAGCTAGTGGTTTGCGTCGTTATAGATGGGTACTTACGTTAGGAGTGCACAGTTAGACGAGAGGTGAGAATATCATGTGAGTGCACGTCCTAACATGTACTTTGCATTTAATGTTTTAAATGTTTTTAAAGTACTTGCAGGTTTTTAAAATATAACTCCACTTTCGGGCTCTGACCCGTTTGCTTTTCAAATCTATTTTTCTTTGTAAAACCATTTTAGGTGCCCAGCCACAAGGACACAAAGCATAGGATACTCATTCAGGTGACGAGCTGTAGATGGTTGTGGAAGCTACAGGGACTTTGCTTGTAGACGCTTCGATCTTTTGGATTCCAGAGTTATTATCTATCAGTTGTAGGGCATGTTGCCCATTTCTATTAGTCATCTTTCTATTTACAGTTTTTAAACTTTGGCATGTATCGTTTTAGTATTCGGTTTACTTTTTCAGTTGTGGGATTGTAGTGAGGAGTTTTTCCTCCAGACTTTATTTACTGTTATGTGATGGTTATTCATTTTACTTTAGTATGGTGAATGATGTTATTATTCTTTATTACACTTGTTGCATGTTAATCAGACTTTAAATAAAATTTGGCACTTACTTTTTAAATACTAGGTGGTTAGTAATCTTTAAAATGTTTTCGACAGTGATGCTATTAACTGGACCAACTTGACATTTTGAATTAATTTAATAAAGGAGTAGCTACCCGGTATTTAAATTAGTCGGGGTGTCACAAAAAGTATATTAGGATATGTGAGATAAGAGAATAAAAGTACTAAGTAACTAAGCTAACTAATGAGAATTTCGGTGAATTTAAAGAGAGAGTGGTGAAAGTTGGACCTTCTTGAAGATCTTGAGCTTGATCTTGGATGTTAGAGAGAAGCCCTTGAACTTGGATGATGATGGAGAGTAATTAATTCACCAATTTTGATGAAAAAGGTGATGAAAAGTTAAGGTTGAAAAGGGATTTGGATGTGGAAATCACGCTGACTTCAAGAGGGATTTCTTGAGTTTGCTCAGAGTGATGGATCTCTGATTTTTCCCCTATTTTTCTCTTCTTTTCATAGTCCCTCCTTTTTATAGACCCAGGGCATTGAAGATCGGCATAGATCTGGTCCTGCCAATCGACAGGTGTGTTTAGGCACACTGCCGATAGGATGGGCTTGGAACCTGCCGTTTGGCGGTGTCTTTCAAGTGCCTTCAGAAAATTGGTTATAGATCGCGAACCGTTGATCTGAATTGCGCACAGGGTGAACCATTGGAAAGGTATTTTAGAGACCTTTGAAAGTAATTTGGATTGATCCCAGGTTTGGGAGTTGACTTTGGATCCATTGTGACTCGAAAGCGCTCATCAGTCCTTTGGACGAGGAAACTTCAGACGTAAACAGATCGTTCGTCCGCATGGTAAGTTAGAATCGTGCATGGAGCAGACCATTAGAAAGGTTAGGAGATGTACTTCGACATTCCAAATAGTTTGACCTGGTTTGGGGAGTTGACTTTGGTCAATCAGGGCCTGGAAGCGTTCGGTGACCTTTTAAAGTAAAACGGATCGTTCGTCCGTACCATAAGTTTGAATCGTGCATGGGGCGAACCATTGGAAAGGGGTTTCAGTGCCCGTTGAAGATTCATTCAGTCTCGGTTGAGCTGAAGAGTTGACTTCGGTCAAATAGGGCCTAGGACCCTTTGGTGACCTCCTGATCGAGTTTCAGGGTAAAACGGATCCTTCGTCCGCACCGTAAGTTAAAATTTTGCACGGTACGGGCCGTTGGAAAGGGGATTATGTGCCCTTCAAAGATTCATTCAGTCTAGGTCGAGCTGAAGAGTTTGACTTTTGGTCAAACAGAGCCTGGGAGTGCCCAATGGCCTTTTAGGTCAGTACCTGGGGTATGACTATTAGAATGCGGTGTCTACATAATGCTTTAAAAAAACTAATGTAATCACACAAAAAAACCTTAAAACAAATTTGAAAAATAGTGTTTCATAAAAAAATAGAGGGTATGAAATATTTTAAAGAAAGCATCATCCTTTCAATGCTTTTAAAAACTATCAAAACTCTCAAGAATAACCAACATGCTTATTTCACTCATTTTTTACGTGCCTTACTACTGTATCGATAAACATCTTATATTTTCTCATTAATTGAGAAGGTATGCACTCGCTTTAAAAAGCTCTGATATTAATTTATAAAAAGATGATGCACCGTGTGCGATACTGATTTAAAATAAATTTGCAAATTCCAATTGCAAACTTATTTAATTAGAGTCAATTTTTTAATCAAATTAATTCAGCCCTTAAACAAATATCTACATGTGTGCGTGTGTCAAACTAATAAACACAAATATGCTAACTGACAGATTTCAAGAAAAATCCCCTTAGGGCAAAACCTTTTATTTCACTATAATTGTAAAACACAATTTACACGGACTACAATCAAATCTGCAATAAGTTTACCTCAGTAACCCTAAATTGATGCTCAATAGAGTCAGTAATGGATTCCACGCAGCGAACCCACATGAACCGCAGTCCAATCTTCAACAAAGATCCACACGCAGCGAACCTCAATGACCTCAGTCTTTCGGTGTATAAACAATAGCAAAGTATGTTCTTGGGTTCCAAAATAATTCATCTAAACATTAAGATTTTTGTGAATTGAAAAACAAGAGTTTAAAGCCCTAAATAAAGAAGCCAAAAGTGTTCTGCCAAATTGCACTGTTTGCAGAATGAAAAACAAAAATAATTCTTGACGAAATACGCCTCGTTTAACGTCTATTTCTATAAAACTTTAAGGCGGCAGATCGCTCGAACGAGATCGAATCTCACTTCATGGTGACATGTGTCGCTAGAACGAACTTCGCACGAGATGGCCAGCCATTTGAACGATATAGGCTATCGTTGGAACGAGCTTTTAAATAAATATTTTTTCCTTTTCTTTTCCTAGAAAATGCAGTGCCTTAAAACTTCAAAAATTAATTTTAACGAAAAACATAAAAACTCTGCTCCAACACTTGTAAATTTTTTGATGAAAAATATCCCAATATTCTAAGTGAAATGCTAAGTAATAAAAACACAACCTTTACCAAATTCATCTCGCAGAGGCTTGATTGTTGAAGAAACTTGATATTCAGATCTGTCTTGTTGTATATGTGATCTTGAACATTCTTGGACGGTTGTAGCGGTATACGACAAACTAATTGATAACGGATATTTATAAACTTATGTCCTTACATATCTCCCCCAATGTCTATGCCGGTACTAAATAAAAACATCTGAATTATCAAAACATAAAATGCCTCTACAAATCTAATACCCTCATAAACCCAAAAATGAAAAGGTAATAAACATGTAGGTCTCAAAATGTTTCTTTAATGTCTTCAAAATAAAATCTTCAAATCTTTAAGATTTTGTCATCAAGGTGTGTAATATACGATCTTCCATTGTTGTACCTACACACATGGGACAAAGCAAATACCTCGTGATGCATCGAGTTTGAAGTGATATTAAATTACCTCAATCATCATAATAAAATCTCCCCCATAATGCAAAAATTCCCATAATTCGTTCTCCCCCTTTTTATTTGACCAAATATAGACATGGAAACGAATAAAAAAATCAAGCATGGAGTTGTCATGTTTAAAGAGATACTCAAACATACTTCACAAACTATTTTTGATTTTTCAATTTTTTCATGAAAAAAACAAAAATCACACCATGAATTTACACTAAGACAACCAAATCATGGAAATGGAATGAATGGGTTGTAACATATTCAATAGGCAAATCAACTCAATCAAACATAACATATGTTCACGATGTATATATGTACTCCTATCGAATGAATCTCAAAATCGTCCTTAGGTGTTAAAAAATGTTGAATTTAAATGGCATCGACTTAATCCATCAATGCATAAAAGTCAAAAGTGATTCCCACACCAATAACGTCTAAAACTATGAATGCTTTTTCAAGACGCTGCCAGGACGTGCAAACCCTTTTTTCATTTCTCTTCATCCAAACTCCCTCATAAATAATAATCATTTATTTTTCTTTTGAGCTAGCCCCTTTTTGGCATATTTTTCTATTTATTGCTTTTAAATTTTTCGGGCTCTTTTAAAACGGTGGCTTTCACGATGAGTAAGTTTTGAACTCTCGCAGCCCTTTTTCCGTGATTCACTCTTCATATTTTGTTGTAATTAAATTCCTTGCGGTAAACGGTTTTTACATGCACTACTTCCATTGTCAAGTTTTATCGCTTATGGTTCATTTTCAAGACATAATTGAGATGACAACACTCCGATCAATATGTGATAAACAAGTACAATAATCAAAAAAATTCGTGCAAGTGTGCATTGAAGGAACTTATGAGTCAAACGTATAGGTAGTAACAACTAATCACATCTTAATGACTCCAAACATTATAAAGCACAAAATAAAATGATGACGCATATCAAAACACTATCGAATTGTCACATAGACATGGAATTAAATTGTGACTCGGTCATTCCAAATGTCCATCCATAAACAGTGTAAAATAAAATACAAAACTCTTTTTTAACTTTTTCAAAAATTTTATCAAAATAAAATATTTTTATATTTTGTTCAGAAAAATATAAAAAGGAAAACATAATTACAAAAATGATACACACTAGCAATAGGCAAAAATATCATCATGCAAATCAACCTATGCTAGAAAATAAGTTTAGACCTCAACCGGTAGGTGTGGTGGAGTTTTCCAAAGGTGGTGACATCTTACGAAAAACCTCCATCAAGTCATGTGATGTCTTGACCAGAAACAGTACTTGCTCCCTAATATGTGAAAACTCTCTCGTGTAATCATTCGGAGCGTCTGGTGTGGGTGCATGTGTGTGAACACGTTTAGTAGCCAAACGTGACTGATGATGATGGAAACACCACCACCAGATGAGGTACTGACAAGCTCAATCTAACAATAACAATGGCAGCACAAGAGTGTATATATATAGTAGAAGGAGGTGAGGAGAAGAGGATGAACACTTGTATATAAGTGGTTTAGCCAATCTGGCCTACGTCCACTGTGAGTGTGTGAGCAATATCACTAGATAAAGGCACTAATGGCCATATATACAATCTCTCAAGCTTTCTCTCTTTACTGTGTAAACTAACAGAGTTTTAGCTAGGGTTGCAATTACATCCTTTTACAAGGTAGAGGATGACCTCTATATATAGTGCTTGGGGGGGTATAATGTACCGCCCCAAGCATGCAATGAGCATGTTCATAAGGATCGAACCAGTATAAGAATGACACCTGGCCGATCCTAAGTAAATAATGATGACCTCGATCTTCCCTCTCATGGAGGGGATGATTCGGTTATAATAGATTTGTCCACGTGTTCCAAATCATACATGTGCTTATAAATGCTCGACCCTCTCTTTGATTTGTAGTAACCTCGACCTGGACGAGTACGAGGTTGGTGGAGTCAGATGTAGTTGCTTTGTCTTATCTAACCGTGAGAACCTCGGCCAGGAGGGCTGGCCGAGATTAGGTAGTTCTAACGTCGACTGAGGCCGATGATGACATTGGTAGTGGATTGAACCCATGAGACATTGTCGATTTCGGTTGACGACTACAACGTCGGTTGGGGCTGATGATGATGTTGGGAGATGATTAAGCCCATGAGGCCTTGATAACCTCGGCTGACGACCCGCCGAGGTTGATGTATGAGGGGGCGACTTTATAAGAGACGACCTTGCTGATAGTTGTCATAAGCTTCTGTCACCTCGGCTGTGAGACTGGCCGAGGTTAGTTACTCCGAGTAAGAGGGTGCACTTTGGGCATATCAATCACCCCCTATCCCTTAGTCTTCTATGTCATTAGATGACTGAGGTGTATGTAATTAAGGCCGAGGCTAGATTTCTTTGGGTGCCAATATTCTCTTGCCACATGTCACTTGCTGAAGTGAGGAGCGTGCTTATCAAGGCATGACGATTCTGATTTTCCCTTTGGGTTACCTAGGGCAATGATGGGGCATTGGGACTCGAGCCCCATAATTGCATAAGTTTAAAAGCCTTTCTCTTTCCTTCTTCTCTTTTTTCCCAAATTATTCTCACCTTAGCTTTTCTTTGCAACTGCAACCTCCTCAAGACCTCTATTGTTGACTACCAATTGAAGGTATCCTTTGCTTCTAAACCTCTTATCCTCTATTTCACAATTATTCTGGCACCATTTCCACATTTCTTTTCCATTTTTAGCCCTTATTTGTCATTTTTGAAATTTCGGTGGGTTTTTTCATTTTTTGGTGAGTGGATTCCTCTAGTATTGGTGGTTGTGAGGTTAGGACAGTAGTGGTTGAGTGTCTTAGGGGAAGTTGTATGTAGCTCAGAGGTTATTTTATCCTGAAACAACCCTCTTTTAGGTTTTCGGTGAACCTCCGGTCACCTTCTCCGACAACCTTACTCTTGAGTGTTCTTAGTGTCCTTTATTAGAAACTTTTTAACTTCCCTTTTTTTATCCTTAGTTTAGATTGAACAAGTTGTTTGCTTGTTTGTGGTTTTGGGTCCAAGTGTAGTGTTGTCTAACTTATGCTCAGACCTTTGTACCAACTCATAGAAAAGTTCCCCTCTCTTCGTGAGAACACCTTTGAGAAAATTAGGCAAATAGAGCTAGGCCAAGAAGAAGCTCATAGGGCTGAGGACTTTCCTCTCACACCCATCTTTCCTCCACATCTGAAGGTTATCTACCCTGATCCAGCCGAGCCTGCTGAGCCTATGGAGGTTCCTATAGACCCAACACAAATGTCTGAGTCTGCCTCATCCTCCTCAGACTTTATGTCTGTGGACACTTTTCATGAGGCTATGGATTACTCTCCTAGGCAGGGTGAGGTCCCTGAGGAAGCCGAGGTTTCGAGTCGTGCCTCGTCTCACCAAGTTGCTAGCACCTCACATAGGTTTTCTGATGTTAAAATCATAGGGCCAAGTATGTCTATTCTCCCCATCATTGATTCCATTCCTCTGTCAGCTACCACCAGAACTGAATTTACTCAGAGGTTTCCTGGTGGCCCCCTGCACCTACCCAGGTCGACGTAGCTGGGTATGGTTATGATGGAGGGGAGAGTGATGTTGATACGTCTGAGGGGGCCGAGATTGAGAGCTCCATTAATGAGTATGACCTTCTTGATTTTAGGCACATCTACTCTATAAACTCTTCCATCGTCCTTAGGAAACCTTTGAGGGATGAAAGGGCCTTTAATGGCTGAGACAGAGATATCTGCATTTATGAGCAGATGTTTAAATTAGGCTTTCTCCTTCCTATCCACCTTTCCATCAGAGCTATACTTTCCCATATTAATCTAACCCCTACCCAATTATCCCCTAATGCTTGGAGGGTTATGATTGGTGACATCGTCCTTTGGAGGGCTGTCCACCACTCAGACCTTCCAGTAAGGGTTTCCACTGGTTGCTATGTGCCCTCCTCTGCTAAAAACCACCCTAGCTATTACCACTTCTTAGCTAGGAAATCAGAGAAGAAAATGTTGTTGGTTACCAAAACTTCAAACCACAACTGGAAACCTCGATATTTCTTTGCTTCCAGGGAATGGGAATTTGTTCCAAATGATGCCTCTGGAACGTCGGTTCCAAGGACACCTCTGAGATGGGGAAAGGTCTCCCTTGCTTCTAAAGTCGACCCTGTACTTAGCCAGGATAATTGCCAAAAAGTTAAGGATCTTCACAACCAGGGCGAGCAGGATCGTCTTGTAAAATATGAACATCTGATGACCCCCTATTACCTTTCTCAGGGGGTGGCCCTTTGGAAAAGCTTCGTAAGTCTTAATTTTTCATAAGTTATGCCTCTTACTTTTTATACCTCTGACTTACTAACTCAGATATTTATCTTCTGCAGAGCGCCCTGAAGGCATATCAGACGACCTTTGGGAAATGTCTGCTCCAGGACTTATGAAGCTGATGCAAAAAATGAGTGGTAAAAATTTTCCCCCTGCTACCACCCAGAAGAACGTCGGCACATCCCAGGCCGATGTTACCAAGAAGAGGAAGATCACAGCTGACCCAGTGCATTCGAGGATGGGCAAGACTCAGAAAGGTGGTCGTTCCATTCACATCTCTACAGACGATAACCTAGATACTTGTCTTGCTCAGTTAAAGATCAGTGATAGCCTCATTGGCCATAATCTGAAGGCTACCGATGCTATCGATACAGTAATAACTGAAGAGGATAAGCGTTTCTTATGCTCCTTGGACATCCCGTTACTGGCCGAGTTTACTCTCCACAGATCAATTCAGGTATTAGTTTCTGTTCATTTGCTATTCTCAAGTGTAACCTCAGATATTTTATAAATTATATCTCATATGCTTATACATCTGACCTTCTACTGCAGGGTATCTTGTCCATGCATCATTTTGTTGATTGGACCCTGAAGAAGATGCCCCTCATAGAGAAGGGTCACGAAGCTGAGAAGGTCCAAGCCTTTTTTAATCTAGAGGTTGAAAGGATGAAGGAAGAGATGAAGGAGGTTGACAAGATGCAGGGGGTTATTCAATATAAGGATACAGATATGGCCAAGCTCAAGAACGACCACGATGTAGCTCTGAAGGCTAAAGATGATGCCCTTCAGACTAAGGTGGATGCTGCAGTCAAGGTTGCTTTAGAGGATGCTGTAGAGAAGATCATTGAAGACTATAAGGTCTCTGATGAATTTGTCAATTTTGGATTTGAATACCTTGAAAGAGGTATAAAAGAAACTGGAAAATGGGAAGCCTCTAAGGAGAAAGAATCAGGGAGTCTGACTGCTTCAGAATTTGAGGGTCTTGGCTTTGGTGATCCCTGGTTTGCTCAGGCCTTGTAGGAAGTTGAGTAAGTCGATGCTCCTCTAGCTGAGACTGCTCCCTTAGAAGTCACCGAGATTGAAGATGCTAATCCTTAGGATGATGGAGTTGAGGTGACAAACGTCGATCGTGGCGACACGACTGCAGCTGCGGAGACTTAGGACTTTTTCTTGTGAAGCTTTAAAAGTTGTAATTTTGATTTCCTTTCTTTTTTGCACCTCTTAGCTTTTGTGAACTCTGATGGCATCTTGGTACATCTAATTTGTGACTCTTTTGAATGATAATCATTAATCCCATCTTCTTTAGATTATATTGCTTCTTTCAATGTTATGCTTGAATGTCTTACCTCTTGAATGTTATTTTAACGTCTGAGGTCACCTTATAATGATGTTTACCCTCATAAATTCACCAAACTAATGGTGTTTTAAGGTCTGAGGTCATCAAATTATGATGTTTACCTCATAAATTTCACCAAATTAATAATGTTTTAAGGTTTGAGGACATCAAATTATGATGTTTACCTCATAAATTTCACTAAACTAATGATGTTTAAGGTCTGAGGTCACCATATAATTATGTTTCACCTCATATTTTTCACCAAACTAATGATATTTTAAAGTCTGAGGTCACCATATTATGATGTTTACCTTATAAATTTCACCAAACTAATGATGTTTTAAGGTCTGAGGTCATCAAATAATGATATTCACCCTCATAAATTACCACCAAACTAATGATGTTAAAGGTCTGAGGTCACCATAATATGATGTTTCACTTCATATCTTCACCAAATTAATGATTTTTAAGGTCCGAGATCACCATATAATGATGTTTACCCTCATAAATTATCACCAAACTATGATGTTAAAGGTCTGAGGTCACCATGTAACGATGTTTCAGCTCGTATTTTTCACCAAATTAATGATGTTTAAGGTCTAAGGTCATCAAATTATGATGTGTACCTCATAAATTTCACCAAACTAGTGATGTTTTAAGGTCCGAGGTCATCATATAATGATGTTTCACCTCATTTTCACCAAAGTAATGATGTTAAAGTTCTGAGGTCACCATATAATGATGTTTTACCTCATATTTTTCAGCGAACTAATGATGTTTAAGGTCTGAGGTCACCATATAATGATGTTTCATCTCATATTTCACCAAATTAATGATGTTAAAACATAATGCAATAAAGTATTGGCACATAAATTGCTATATTTTCATTAACATCCTTTGTATAGGCCGGTACATGTATTACAAAAGGATAAAAATAACTGCAACATCATAGTTAATATTTCTTCAAATGATCGGCATTCCAAGGGTTGGAGAAAGGTTCTCCTTCAAGATTTTCTAGACGGTTGGTACCAAGTACAACCTCATCAACTATTCTGTAAGGACCATGCCAGTTTGGATGGAGCTTATTTGCTTTTTGCAACGTCTTATTTAGGACTAGTTCTCCCACAGCTATAGGCCTTGATTTCACCCTTTGATTATAGAATATCGCAGTTCTATGCTGGTAGGCTGCCTATATTATCTTTGTATCCTCTCGTCTTTCCTCGATCAAAATCAAGATCAAGTCTTCTATCTTCCCCATTCCTTCGAGGTTCATAGGTCTGAACTCTATGAGTGGGGACTCCTACTTCTGTAGGGATGATAGCTTCTAAACCGTGGGCTAACATAAAAGGAGTTTCTCCCGTTGGTGTCCTTACTATCATCATGTAGGCCCATAACACAACATATACCTCCTCTGTCCATCTCCCTTTGGCCTCTTCCAACCTCTTTTTTATCCCATCAAGAATTGTTCAGTTCGTAACCTCGGTCTGACCGTTTGCCTGGGGTCGGGAGAAGAGAAGAACTTCTTGATCCCTACTCTTTCATAATATTTCTCTAAGGAAACATTCTTGAACTGGGTTCCATTGTCTAAGATGAGGGTGTTTGGAAGACCATATATACATATGATGTTTTTCTAGATGAACGGGAAGGTCTTCTGTTCAGTAATTGTGATCATTGGCTCAGTCTCCACCCATTTGGAGAAGTAATTAATTTACACTATTAAGAATTGACAGTTGTTTGCATCTCTTGGCAAGGGTCCTACCAAATCAATTCCCCATATTACAAATGGCCAAGGTGAGCTGATTGATGTCATAGGTTGATGTGGGATAGTGGCGAACCTCTGGCACTTATCACACTTCTTCACGTATGCAACTGCATTTTTGGCTAAGGTCAGCCACCAGTACCCCTGAGTGATTATTCTCTTAGCTAAAGGTCTTCCTCTTATGTGACTGGAGCAAGGTCCCTCATGCATATCGTGAAAGATGTGCAGAACCTCTGAAGGATGGACGCATATGAGGAGAGGGAGTAGGAACACCTTCTTGTACAAGATATCTCCCACAATTGAGAATTTGGCAGCTCTAAACCTCAACTTTATTCTTTGTGACTTTGACTCTGGTAGGTCTTCCTCTCTGATGTATATGATAAGAGGATCCATCCATGAGGCTCCCATATTCAAATTGAGGCAAGGTCTGGCAACCTCTTCTTCTTCTATGGTTGGATTGAGCAGAATCTCAATCGGTACTATTCTTCTTACTTCTTACTGAGGCCAACATTTCTAGTGCATCGGCTTGATTGTTGTCTTGTCGAGGTATCCTCTTCATCTTTACTTCCTTGAAGCTTTCTGGCATCATTCTCACCCTCTTCAGGTACTTGGCCATCCTTTCATCTTTGGCCTCATACACTCCCAGGACTTGGTTAACGACCAACCTTGAGTCACTATGGACTAGGAGTTGGCCAACACTAAGGGCTTTTTCCAAGGAGAGTCATTCTATTAATACCTTATACTCTGACTCATTGTTTGAAGCTTTGAAGTTGAACCTTAGTGCATATTCAATATCAGTACCATCTGGTGCTGACACTATCCGCCCCGCTCCACTTTCGTTTTCGTAGGATGACCCATCAATGAAGAGGTTCCAAACAACTTCATCTTAAGAGAAGTTTCCCTCTGATAGGGTCCCTTTCCTGAAGAGATACTTGTCTTCCTCATTCTCAATCATTCTTTTTATGGCTTTGCTTGACTCAACCTCATTCGAATCTTGGAAGACATTTCTGTCTGGTTCATCTACAACCTTTTGACTATCTTCAATCGCAACCTCTTCCCAGGTAAACTCTGCTACGAAGTCTACGAGTGCCTGCCCCTTGGTGGCAACCCTGGGTTGATAAGCAATATTATAGTCCCCCAACTCGATGGCCCGGGTCATCAGCCTGCCTGACTTCGCAGGCTTATAGAGGACCTGTCTGAGAGGGAAATTAGTTAGGATGACCATAGAGTGGGATTGGAAGTATAGCTTCATTTTCTTAGAAGCATGTATCAAAGCATATGCAAATTTTTCCATCCTAGGGTACTTTTGTTCAGATCCTTGAAGAGATTTACTATTGAAGTATACTGGCCTCTGCACTCCATCATCTTCTCTTACTATTGCTGCACTAATAGCTGACTCAGACACAGCTAGATATACATATAACTTCTCCCCCAAAATGGGTCGATATAGGAGTAGTGGGGATCTAAGGTAGGACTTGAGCTCCTTAAAATCTTTGTTGCATTCCTAATCCCATTCGAAGGCCTTTCTAAGAACTTTAAAAAAGGAAGATACTTGTCTATAGCTCTTGAGAAGAACCTGTTAAGTGAATCAACTCTTTCGATTAGCCTCTGAACGTCTTTAATAGTTCTGGGTGTCTTTATTTCTAACAAGGCCTTGACCTTCTTAGGGTTAGCCTATATTCCCTTCTGATTGATGATGAATCCCAAAAACCTTCCTGCTCCCACTCCGAAGACACATTTGGCCAGGTTAAGCTTCATTCTATACTTGTCCATGGTGTCAAAAGTTCTTTCAAGGTCGGCCACATGAGTGTCGGCCTTTAGACTCTTCATCATCATGTCATCCATATACACTTCCATGGACTTTCCTATCTGATCCTCGAACATCTTATTTACGAGGTGTTGGTAAGTAGCCCCTGCATTCTTCAGCCCAAAGGGCATGACCTTTTAGCAATAGGTCCCTTTATCTATGATGAATGCTGTCTTCTCTGAGCCTTTCGCATTCATGAAGATTTGATTATACCCGGAATATGCATCCATGAAGCTCATGAGCTCATGTCCTGCTGTGGCATCCACCATCTGATCGATACGAGGAAGGGGGAAACTGTCTTTTGGGAAAAACTTGTTCAAATCAGTGAAGTCTATGCACATCCTCCATTTTCCATTTTCTTTTGGCACAATGACAACGTTAGATAACCACTCAGGGTATATGACCTCTCTGATGAACTTGGCCTCTTCAAGCTTTCTGACCTCTTCTCTGATGACATCATACTTCTTTCTTGAGTATACTCTTCTTCTCTGCTTGATGGGCTTATCGTCTTCTGTAACATTGAGTTTGTGTCACATAATCTCAGGGTCAATACCTGGCATGCCTTCATAGCTCCAAGAAAAGACACTCTGTCTCTTCCTTAATAGTTTCATCAGCTCCTCCTTGATCTCAGGTCTTAGGGCTCTACCGACTTGGACGTTTTTTCCTGGTTCGTCCTCATTGAGGACAATGGATTCTACCTCTTTCACAGACTCTCCCTTCTTGAGGTTAGTTTCATCTCTAGGATCAAGTGTATCGATGTTGTACGTGTTTGTTGCCCTCTTATGAGCCTCTCTCTCTTATGCAGAGTTAAAGTAAGATTCTGGTGCCGATGTTTGGTCACCTTGAACTTCCCCTACCCCATACGGAGACGGGAATTTTAGCATTGGGTGGACCGTTGAAGGCACGACCTAAAATTCCTTGAGGGCTACTCGTCTCATGATGATGTTGTAAGCTGAGAAGGCATTTTCATCCATCACAAAAAAAAATGATTTTTCTGGTCAACCTCTTAGGCCATTCATATCCCATTCTCACAACCATCTCATACATACCCAATGGATGAACCTTCTCACCGCTGAAGCCGATCAAGGGATGATGATAAGGTACAAGCCTAGCTCTGCTGAGGCCTAGGCTCTTAAAGAAGGGCCAGAACATAACATCTGCAGAGCTAACTCCATCAACGAGGATTCTCTGAACTCACTACACCAAAATGGTCAAATTGGCACCCTATAAGCGGCTAGACTTATCACGGTCATTGATCGTGATTTGTCATGGTCAATGATCGTGACAAGGTCGAGATAAATGCTTGTGACGGTCATTGACCGTGACAAGTCCGTGATAAGTACAATTATCACGATCAATGAATGTGACAATACCGAAAAGTTATCACTGTCAATGATCGTTACATGTTCATTAAAATTCTATCAGTAAAAAACCCTCCCTCTTCTTTTTTTCCCATCGATTCTATTCCCTCAATTTTTCTCTCTCTCTAGCGGTTGGTCACACTCCCTCTCTACAACTTTGGTATGTTTTCTCTCTCTATTTCTCCTCCATTTATGTATATGTGTATGTATATGTGTGTGTGTGTGTATATATGTGTATGTAAATGTATGCGCGTGTGTATGGTGTATATATGCCTGTGGGGGGGGGGGGGGGGGGGGGGGGGGAGGCAGCAGGGCTGGGGGGAGGGGGTGTATGTGCATGTGTGTGTGTGTATGTGTGTGTGTGTTTGTATGTGTATATATATATATATATATATATATATATATATATATATATATATATATGTGTGTGTGTGTGTGTGTATATGTGCATGTGTGTGTATATGTGCGTGTGTATATATGTGTGTGTGTGCGTGTGGTGGGCAGGGGTAGCCGAGGGGGGTAGGGGGCAGGGGGTGTATATGTGCGTGTGTGTGTGTTTTTTTAATTAAATTTTTATTGGTTTATTAGATATTGCCCCTCATATTGTAGTGCCCCTTGTAAAAGAATTGATTGATTTAATATTGTGGTTGTTAATTTTTTTGGTAAATTAATAATGAGTGCCCCTTTCATATGCAAATTGGATTGCCCTTCATTGTAAATTAGTAAATTAATAATTGTATACTTTAATTGTTAGTTTAATTGACGAAAAGAATTAATTGAGTAGATGAATTAGAAGGAGTACGTGATACACATTTGTTGTTTCCATTGCGGTTGGATTATAGTGGATCGATGTTGGGTTGGTTAATTTTAAAAGTGGCATGACCACTGGATTATTGTCCATATGGGGGTGGGATTTTTCAACTTTTTTTGAAAATTACTTTGTATAATGAACAATATATATATAGTATGATAATTAAATGAAACATACTTGAAATTACATATACTGCGCATATATACTAGCCTTCTCGTTCTTATGCGTACGCATTCAATAGCCCTTAGACCCGTTCGAGAGTCATTACCCCTGTAATGAGATCTCTCGAATTGTCCCGTTTGGACAGTTTGGAACTGCATAATTTCTGTAAAATAATATTATTAGTGGCTGAAAGTTGTTACTTTTGGAGGAAGTTCTACAGTCGTATCCTAATGTTCTCTGGGTACATACTAGATTGACAAGTGTGACTGTTATTTCAATTGATCAATTGAAATAACACTCACACTTGCCAATCTATGTTGTGTACTTGGATAACTACAGGGATATGCTGCCGAATTTTTCTCAAATCGTAACAATGTGCATGATTTGTTAAGTATATTACCGAAAAATGCGATCTTGAATGGGATAGGACCACTCACCTTTTAGAGGAGATGGAGGAAATATAAATTTCTATCATAAATTGAATTTGAAATTTAAAAAACGAATATAAATAAGACATAATTAAATGAAACATACTATAAATCTAAGTTTTGTTTATACTAATCCATGAATATACGTCTCGCCAAAGGAGCCAATCTCATTGGCACAATGGAAAAAGTTCATTGACAATGAGATCAGGGAGCAAAAATTGGCATCTCGCCAATCGGGGAGGGAAAATCGAGCAAAAAAGACGGATGTGCACTACTTCGGCCAGACGTCTTAGGCCGAGGTGGAGCATATGATGATGGTAAAATTTAATTTTTCTATAACTAAAGAAATATATTATTCTGCATTATTTTACTTTGCGGGGCTGATACTAATTTTACTTTATTTTATTTCAGGGGATAGGGAGTGGCCCTGGGGGTAGGCCACATAGGCTCGATACTTATGTGGCTATTCGGACGAAGAAGGGGAAGGATAAGGAGGTGTTCTCGAGCGTCGCGGCCACGATTGTAAGTAATTCGAAAGTTTACCTTTTGTTAATTACGTTATAATTTTTTTATTTAGTTATTTTAATAATCATGTGCTTTTTGTCATTTCAGGCAAAGCTTAAGGAAGTGCATGAGTCGCAGTCTGATGCCGACAAGGCATCATTGTCCACAGACGCACTCAGCCAAGTGCTTGGCGTTGATCGCAAGGGAAGGACAAGGGGGTGAGATCGCGGGTGGCCAAATCTAGGATCATCGGATTGGAGACGAGAGGCACCAGGTTAGCTCGAACGGTGGACTTGGATGACGCGAAGATGTCCCGTTTGGAGACGACGGTCCAAGATATGTTCTCATTCATGAAGCGTTCGTTGGGAGAAAATCTTAAGGGGAAAGGGAAGGAGAAGGTGGTGGAGCAGGAGGTGCAGAAGGATGAGGTGCATGATGACGAGGATGCGGACCTCGCTACTTTATCCTCGACACGTGCGGACTTTGATGATACACTCCCCTATTTGGCTCCCTTCAATCGACCAATGTCGACACTTGGTTGGCCGAGCGTGTTTTTACTGGACATATTTGATGGCTAGCGGATAGGTCGGGGGTTAAAGGACTCGAATACCGTGTAGGTTATGCCAGTTCATAGACGTTTGCTTTAAGACATCGAGTCCAAAGTGCTCGTCACGCATGTGATACCCGGGAAGGAGAACTCCCCCTTGTGCTTGCACGAATAATGGTGCACGATGTATATTGCTGGGTGTGTCAATTCGTATATCGTGTGGCCTACTAACCTCCTTAGAGCTAACCTTACCCCAGACATGTAGTGACATTGTTTGAATTGAATTATTTTAAGTTGTTACAATTGAATTATATTTGGATTATATCGTGATGCATATTATTTTGAATGTATATTTGCATTATCTCTATTTTATTTGGATATATGATGTTTGAACAGGTACAACATTGCTATAACAGGTACAAATATACTGTTGGGCAATGGCCATACTGCCCAGCAGATTTTTTTCAATTCTGCCCAGAATTGTCACGATCATTGACCGTGATAAAGAAAACTTGCCACGGTCAATGACCATGATAATTTTTTAAAGTGTGTCACGGGTTTGTCACGATTTATGACCGTGATAAAACTTGTCAAGGTCATAAACTGTGGTATGACCGTGATAATTTTAATGAACTTGTCACGGTCAATGACCGTGACAAGTCTGTGACAACAAAAGTTGTCACCCCCAGAATTATCACGGTCATTGACCTTGATAAGTCCAACTTATCAAGGTCAATGACCGTGATAATTCGTCAGATTTGGTTTAGTGACTTCACACCCATGCACTCTTATGATGATTTCCAGAGGGTCATTGTGAAGAGCTAAGATACCTTTGAAATCAAGTTACGAGAAGCCAACTATGAGGGTGTCCATATCTACCTTCTTTCTCTTCTCGCACTTAACCTCCGTAGATGCCAAGTTTACAACCTCAGCTTTAGTCACTGCCTTAGCCTCTGCCACACGAGCCTTGCGATCTGTTACCTCTGAGATACCTCCTGCCAGTTCTCCACATATGGTGTTTACACTGAATGACATCATACCGACCCTCTTCACTGGGATATGGTCATCTTTTAGTGGGAGTTCAGGGTCATCGTTATCATCATCTGAGTCCTCAGCTCTTCTAATAGGGGCATCTTCCCGGCGCCTATCATTTCTCTTCTTTTTAGGGTCATCTCTTCCTCCCTTGGAAGCTCTACCATTCACATACTTCCTGAGCTTTCCATATTTCAACATCTTCTCAATCTCATTCTTCAAGGTGAAACACTTGTCGGTCAGATGGTCACGATCTTGGTGGAACTCACACCATAGGTTTTTGTTCCTTTTATGTAGAGGAGCTTTCACTTCTTCGGCCATCTCAGGGACCTGTCATTCTTTATTTCATTAAGGATGTGTTCTGAGCTCATAGTTAAATGAGTGTAGTGTGTACACTTGTCATCTACATCCCTCTTCTTTTCGTCCTTCTTCCTCTGAAATTTCCCACTGCTACTTCCATTCTCATCCTTATACTTTGCAACCATTGCTTCTTCTGCGTTCATGACCCTACCAGCCATTGATAACAGCTCGACCATAGACTTAGGAGGGTCTTCAGCAAGCTTCCAAATTATCTTTCCCTTATGAAGTCCTCCAATGAGGGTTGTCATTACTATATTCTCTTCGTAATCTTCAACCTCCCAATTTTTCCATGTTGAATCTTGCAATGTAGTCTCTGAGACTCTCATTCTTGGCTTGCTTTACGTAGAGTAGATGGGTTATCTTCTTCTGAGGTCTTACCCCAAAATAGAAGTTGTGTATAAAATGCTCAGCCAAACCCGTAAAGTTCTTAACAAAATTTTTAGGAAGAGAAGTGAACCAAATGTGCATAGCTCCCGTCAAGGTGCTTGAAAAAGCTCGGCACCTCATCTCATCAAGGATTTAATAAATGTTCGCTACAGACTGATACATCTCAATATGATGTACAGGGTTGGTACTACCATCGTACTTGGGAGACACCATTGGTGGTTTAAATTTGGTAGGGGTCTGGAAGTTGACAATCTTGGCCACAAATAGGGAACCCTCTGAAAATCCCCTTTGTAGTGGGTCTCAGATTTTTATGAGGTTCCCTATATTCTCTTCCAGACGTTGAATGGAGTCATTATAAGGTTTAGTAACATTTGTCTGGCCGAGGTTATCCCCATCCACCTCCAAGGGGTGGACCGAGGGTTCCCCAACTACTGCACAACGTCGACTATTGGCCTCCTGTCCATAGTCTTGTCGGCCATGATGAGGTCGATGTTCCCCACCTTCCCTTTGTGAGCCAGCTACACTTCTTGACCTGGATAACCTCTGCCTCAGATCATTAACTGTCCCGAGCCTTTCAAAGGTCGACCCTCTACTCAAGCGATCAAAAGTTGATCCTCTTTGCTGGGCATCACCAACCTCAGCTCGTCTTGCTCCATAACCTCAGCTCTACTATATAGGATGTATTGTATTATTTAAAACCTCATATGGCTCCCATCAATCTGCTGCAGCATCTTCTACCTCAATGTCATCGTACCTATCCTCATGGAAAGGGTTTCCTTGCCTCCCCAGACGTAAATGCCTAGGGTCAGTAACATCCCTCCTTTGTTGAGGAGAAGGTTGGTCTTTTTGCTCTGACTGGGGTGGTCTCCTGGACTCAGGATGTGGTTGAACAGCTGTCGGAGTAATCATCTCCGGTGAGACCCCAGGTGGTCTTATTATATTCTGGCTTAGCCGGGCAAATTGCTCCTTCATCACTTGTTAAGTTGCAGCCAAGGACTTCAAGACTGCTACCACCTCAGCCATTTCGGACTGGGGTGGTACCTAGCTAGAACTAGGTCCTCCAACACCAAATGGCGGAGGAGGTGGTGGTAACTCCGGTGCCATATGATGAGACTAGTGAGCTTGTAATGAAAATATTAGAGAGATTGATATCTTAAAGGACCTCTTTCAATGGTGACACAGCTTCACATGTGGGGTGAGGCCTGGTTCACCACCAGAGTCTCCGGTGAGGTTAAGCAGCAAAAAGGAAAAGATGAATCTTCTCGTTCCCACAGACGCCAAAATTATGATGCTAGAAATAGCACCACCAGATGAGGCATTGACAAACTCAATCTAGCAATAACAATGGCAGCATAAGAGTTTATATATATAGTAGAAGGAGGTGAGGAGAAGAATAGGAACACTTGTATATAAGTGGTTCAACCAATCTGGCCTAAGTGTACTTTGAGTGAGTGAGAAATATCACTAGATGAAGGCACTAATGGCCATAAATACAATCTCTCAAGCTTTCTTTCTCTACTGTGTAAACTAACAGAGTTTTATATAGGGGTGCAATTACCGATCCTTTTACAAGGTAGAGGATGACCTCTATATGTAGTGCTTTGGGGGTATAATGTACCCCCCAAGCATGCAATGAACATGTGCATGAGGATCGAACCAGTATAAGAATGACACCTAGCTAATCCTAAGTAAATAATGATGACCTCAATATTCCCTCACGTGGAGGGGATGATTCGGTTATAACAAATTTGTCCACGTGTTCCAAACCATACATGTGCTTGTAAATTCTCGGCCCTATCTTTGATTGGTAGCTACCTCGGCCTGGACGAGTATGAGGTTGGTGGAGTCAGATGTAGTTGCTTTGTCTTGTCTAATCGTGAGAACCTCGACCAGGAGGGCTGGACGAGATTAGGTAGGAGGTATTTGTAACGTCGGTTGAGGCCGATGATTACATTGGTAGTGGATTAAACCCACGAGACCTTGCCAATTTTGGTTGATGACTGCAATGTTAGTTGGGGCCGATAATGATGTTGGGAGATAATTGAGTTCATGAGGCTTTGATGACCTCGGCTGATGACCCATCGAGGTTAATGTATGAGGGGCCAACTTTATGAGAGACGACCTTGCTAATGGTTATCATAAGCTTCTGTCACCTCGACTGTAAGACTGGACGAGGTTAGTTACTCTGAGTAAGAGGGTCCACTTTGGGCATATCAGTGGCACATGACCCAACTTAAAACAAAACTTCTTAAGGTGTCCTCTTTTCTTGCAAGGCGTGCAAACATAAACCAGCCTAGGTATAACTCTCTCAAAACGTCTCCTATGTGATCTCCTAATAGATATGGGATGCCTAGGTGGGTTGATATGAAAGCCATGTGAATCAAACACTATAGTGGGAATTGGCTTGGGTGCAACAAGTGAAGTGGACGCACCGTCATGACTTATCCCTAAACTCTCACCTCTACCCAAAATTGGATTGAGAACCATCTTTCCTTCCTTATTAAATGTGTTATCTAAAGTGACCTTAGCCTACAGGGCGTGCTTAAGATCTCTCTCAAATTGTGACACGCGGGTTAAATGTTCACTCTTTTCCCGATTCACGACGATTAACTGCTCACTCAAATTAATCTTTACCTTCTCGAGTTGACTCGCCGACACCTCAGAACCCTTCAAACTTTCAATCTCTCTCTAAAAATCAATTATCCTAAGATCTAATTTCGTATTCAATTTCTTACTCTTTAAAGTCTCTGTGTATAAATATCTAAAAGCGATCTAGAGCTCACTATCACCTTAACTAGCGCACTCACTCTTAGACTCGCTAGAAACACTCAAATCATCCTCAGAGGTCTCATGTGCACAAGTATCCTCATCGTCGTGGGACAAACTAGATGTGCTCACATGACTAGCTAAAAAGAAAACAAACTTTCCTTGTGAATTTTCATTCCCGGTATCACTCACCTCTTCCTCACTATCACTAAGGGTGACTCGACCAACTTATGTCCTTTTCCCTTACACTCAAAACATGTTACTTTTTCTAAATCTCCCTCACCCTCTTTCTCTTTCTCACCGCTTTCTTTAGCCTTGCTTTTCTTTTTCTCAAACAACTTTTTATTGGAATAATTTTGTTTAGAAAACATGAGAAACTTTTTAAAATTCTTTGCAAGCATGGCCATATCAAAATCAAACTTGCCCTCAGACTCAGACTCACAAAAACTCACTTTCTTTTTATTTTTAGGCTGGTCTTTAAGTGCTATACCTCTATCATTGGGCTTAATAGTGTCAGCAAACATGTCAATCTCATATGTCTAGAGGTCTCCAACCAACTCTTCTAATTTCAGATGATTCAAGTTACCTAAGGTATTTAAAACAGTCACTTTAGGGATAAAACATTTTGACAGCGATCTTAAAATATTTTTAACCACTCGTGCATCAGGTATAGGCTCAGTAAGATTAAAACTAGTGTTGATAATGTTATACAAGCGTGCATAGACACATCAAAACACTCAGTCTCAAGCATGGTGATTTTCTCAAATTGAGTGGGCAAATTTTGAATTTTAGACTCTTTGACCGCATTGGTGCCTTCATGGGTGAGTTGTAAAACATCCCACCTATCTTTAGACATGGTTCACGTCGTAATACGTCGAAACTTGTCGGGGGTGACGGGTTCAAAAATTGCACTAATCCCTCCTTAATTAAAAGTTCTCCACCTCAACTCATCCTTTGTCAAGTGTCACACAGGTTTTAAATTCTTGACATTATTAGAAGTAACAGTGGGAGGAGTCTAACCTCTTTCACAAATGAACTAAACTCACTCATTGATTTCTTTTAAATTTGATCTCACGCGAGTTTTTTATAAGTATAGTTAGACCCGTCAAAAATTAATTACCGGTTATATAAGTTTTTATTTCGAAACATTACGACAATTTTTCCCAAAATAGATTTTTCAAAAAAAATAATATCACACAATTTTCCAGAAAAAATGAATACGCAATAAATTAGCGTAACCTGGTCTGATACTAATTTGAGAAGGTATGCACTCGCTTCAAAAACCTCTGATACCAATTTGTAAAAAGGTGATGCACCGTGTGCAATACTGATTTAAAATTAATTCGCAAATTTCAATTACAAACTTATTTAATTAGAGTCGATTTTTTAATCAAATTAATTCAGCCCTTAAACAAATATCTACATGTGTGCGTGTGTCAAACCAATAAACACAAATATGTTAACTCACATATTTCAGGAAAAATCCCCTTGGGGAAAAACCTTTTATTTCACTATAATTATAAAACACAATTTACACGGATTACAATGAAATCTGCAATGACTTTACCTCAGTAAACCTACAAAAACCCTCAGTCTAGATTCAACGATGAATTCCATGCAGCGAACCCATATGAACCGCAGTCTAGTCTTCAGCAAAGATCCACACGCAACGAACCTCAATGACCTTAGTCTTTCGGTGTAGAGATGCACTCCACAAAGGTTGAAAAATAGAAAAGTATATTCTTGGGTTCCAAAATAATTCACTTAAACATTGGGATTTTTGTGAATTGAAAAACAAGGGTTTAAAGCCCTAAATGAAGAAGCCAAAAGTGTTCTGCCAATTTGCACTATTTGCAGAATGAAAAACAAAATTACTTCTTGACGAAATACGCCTTGTTTAACGTGTATTTATATAAAACCTTAAGGCGGCAAATCGCTCGAACGAGATTGAATCTCACTTAAACGGTGACATGTGTCGCTAAAATGAACTTCGCACGAGATAGCCTGTCATTTGAATGACATAGGCTTTTGTTCATATGAGCCTTCAAAAAAATATTTCTTCTTTTTCTTTTCCCAGAAAATGTAGCGCCTTAAAACTTTGAAAATTAATTTTGACAGAAAACTTAAAAACTCAACTTTAACACTTAAAAATTTTTGATGAAAAATATCCCAATATTCTAAGTGAAATGCTAAGGAATAAATACACAACCTTTACCAAATTCATCTCGTAGAGGCTTGATTGTTGAAGAAACTTGATATTCGGATCCATCTTGATGCATATGTGATCTTGAACAATCTTCGACGGTTGTAGTGGTATACGACATACTAATTGATAACGAACATTTATAAACTTATTTCCTTACAGCAATCCAATAGTCCCCATGGAGTATAATTTTTTCAAAGGTTAAAGAATCAATCACGCATGTAAATGAGTCTGATTTGTAGCCATATTTCAAGTTCTGAGCTACAACCACCATAAAAATAGACAAATCAACTCAACTAACAAAACTATCTGAGAGAGATGATAAGGTGAGAACTGAGGCTGATCAAAAAGTGTCTATAAAATTATGTATCTATAAGTTCTTACATTATAGCACCAATTACTAACTGTGCATTTTTGTCCAAAAGTTGCTTCGGAAAGGAGTAGATCTATGTTTAATCTATAAAAATTGGCATAAGAACACTTACATATAGCACTATAAAATTCACTATAAGATTAAAGGGTGATCAGCCTTCAATGTGGATCGAAACATAAAATATGCTAACAAAGCTTTTCACGGTGAAGAGAAAAGCGAGAAGGTAATCATGATTTTTAGATGCTCTTCCCAAGGCAGTCAAACGTCAAAAGAGCACTGCCCAAGGAAGGTTTTTAAATACAAAGAAAATTAAAAGATCTCAAACCCTTGATATACTGACCGTTGTTCAAAAATTAAGAGCACACAGCACTGGAACATAAATGTCGATTGTTTGTCAAGGGGGCATAAAGGTTGATTGTGAGCATTTACAATTTGTGTGGCTCAAGGTGAAATAAACAAATAATAACATAGTTGTTGCTCTAGCATTTGACAAATAATTGACGAACATAGTTGTTGATTTTAACTTTCATAGTTGTTTACTTTCGTAGATATTTATTATTTGTTTGAAATGCTGGAAATCTAAATACCTGTGGAGGAGAAGGCCAAGGCTAAAGACTTGCACCCAAAACTTCTAATAAGAATGTCTTTCTTTTCTGCACTTGGCACCACTGGTGGAGTAATATCCCTGCTCACTTTCGATAAAACCATCTTTGAAACTCCTCATATTATCACAGGCAGGATTGGTTGCCAAACGAATAATAAATCCTATATGATCATGATCTTCAAGTCTCTGCGACAATATTAGAAAACCTCAAAGTGTAGAAATCAAAAGTAGAAAAATATGAGTTGTTAAATTACAGCTTGAAAATAATAATGAGGAGCACCACCTCAATTAAGAATCAAAGTATTAATTCATTAATAAAAAGAAGGAAAAATTGGTTTGTGGTTAATAGACGTGCTGGTGCTCGCCGCTCTCAGGAAAGTAACGGCTTGTCTAAGTAAGGATATCATTCGACCACTTCAACACCACATCTGCAATAAAAAGAAAGAAACAAATAGAACATTAAGGGAATGACATACGTTTATTTGCTGCTGAACTTTTTAACCTTGTAAAACAAAATTACGAACGCGTGCGTGTATATGAATTAAATACGTTCTAATTACTGTGAAATTGGTTGATTTAGTCAAACTACAACTCAAAAATAAACACTGCATGATCTGCATGTGTATGAATTAAATACGTGCTGAATGTTGAGTTGCAAGGTATAGACACCTACGTAAACTAAGTGATCAAATGCAAACATGCCAACATTCTATTCCAGTTATGACTACAAAGGATTGTCCTAGGAATTTGTTAGTACAAAAAGATCAACTCAAGATTAAAAAAATAGGGTGATAAATATTTTGCCTCGAGTATACTGATATGACCATATTGTTTTCGTAGTTGCTCAGTGTATGAACTAATTATTTACTCAAGGATTTAATGTATCAGAAGGAGTATCGTCCATTACAAACTGAACTTAGGTTTAAAATTAATTCTAGAATGTATAAAACACATGCATGTAAAGTAATTGTCTAAATAATAAGCAAGTGTCAAATAAGTATAACATGGGATACAAGCAGGAGATCGAAAAAACCAGCGATAAAATAAGTACCATATTATGGTTAAATCATTGATTTGAATGTAACATACGCGATGTTGTAATTTTTGAAAAAAAACATAAACATTATTTTAAGGTTTCGAAAATCTATTAAACCATGATTAGAAAACAAAGCAATCGTAAAATAAAATTAAAGAGAGACCCTGAGAGAGAGGCTACCTAATGTAGCTCGGTGACCAACGATACAATGAAATTAAAACTATATAGAAATGGAAAATGAACTTGTCGCATCCACTGCCACCGCCACATAAACTATTGAACTTGTCACATCAAAAGAAGTGGAAGATGAATTTAAAAACTCCGGTGAACTTAAGAAGTCTAGTGAACCTATTTTTCAGCACCAGAAGAGTAGGATGCTTGTCCATCCTATCTTGAAGAATACAATGAAGAAAATCCAAAGATGAGCACACATTTGAGCATTATTTTCACCTTTCATGCATACTTGAATGGATGGAGAGAAGTGACATATCAGGCACTGGAAATTTAAAGTGAAAAAGGATGAATTAATGATCACAAGATGCAAAAAGATACAAATTGTAGTAGTAAGAGTAAAATTTTAAGCCATGTTTTTTTTTCATTTTAAGATGTGGATTTAAAGACTAAAAGGTAGAAATTTTGAGTAATCTGATATTCTGGGTAGCGTTAGTCTGATACGATGAAAAGAAGTGACGATGAAATTAGTGAAAGAAAAATAATAATTTGGTATTTATATATGCATGTCCCCGTGCTACACATCTGGAATTTTGTTATATGATTGTCGAGTGCTCAATAGCAAATTATCATTATTCCTTCAAAACCACCGATCTAATGGCTTGGTTTATGCTTTCACCTAATCTCATTTATTTTTCTACAGGGATGTAAACATGTGCTTCCTATAACCAAAGCCTTATCACCTCCTCCTTCCCAAGCCCACGCTCGTCCTCATATTTTGTTAATCCGAATGCAGACCCTAACTCTAACTCCCTCATATCATGGCTCAAAAACCTCTCCTCAATAGCATCATCATCATCCTCCTTCCCCAAGCTGCCCCATATATCTCTACATACATACTGGTTCTATTAAGGCCCTTGTCACCCCTCCCTTGAGCTTCACAACTGTCGAAACCCCTATAAATAGACCTGGCCGGGACAACTAGTTATACATACATACTCATTCAAAATTTTTCCTTCTTTTTATGAGAAGAAGGTCCAGCGTAGTATAAATTTACATCCAAAAAAACAATGTAGGATGTAACAAACTTGATTAAATAACATTACTGGGAGCATGAGAACAAGGTATTTGATGAAGTTCTTATCTGATTTTCTAAGCCACCAAGACATAAGTAATTGATTAATTGAGGATGTTTACACCCTAAGACCAAAAAAACTAGCAAATAATGACCAAATATAACTCGCAATTGGTCCATCCAGGAATAGGTGGTTGAAGCTCTCTAACTGGCTATGACAACATGTAATAAATTGTAGAATCTACCTTAACTTTGTTATCCTAATCCATACTTATTATACTATCCTTACATTCACCATAGTCCTTCGAATCTCATTTCGAGATTGTCTCATGTTTAATCAAAATCTCCAATTAGGTAGACGCCCATGCCCGTTGATGGAAGCTGCTGTGAGGAGAGGACTTCATCTGCACCTAAAAATATAGAAAAAAAGACAAAAAAACATTGCATTAATCTTATAAGCTTACACATATATGGGATGGTGCAAAATACAGTATGCAGTTAATTGATGCTTCCTCTTTTATGACAAATATATACAACAAAGTAACACTCCCACTTCAGCTAAAAATAAAGTAAAACTTCACTTTCATCTGCATTGGATAATAAATTTAGAATGATCAAGATTAGCGTGATTGTATTAGAATAACATTCAAATTAAAATAAGATAATACATTATATTGAACAAAAGGCATCACAGACAAAAACATACACTGATTGACAAATAAATATCAGAAAGCTCATAAACCCGATTTTATTCATTTATAATTCAATGAATGTATACCCAGTTAAATGAGTCAAAGAGAGAAAAATCAAGTTTACAAATGCAGTTCTCGGCTCAGTCTTGATTAGAGTTGTTTTGTAAATAGCACTTAGGAGGCACACACATTCTTTATAGGAATATAAATGGATCAATGAAATATACACACCTGAAAGCAAAGTTCTGCTAATAAAACAGAACATGGAACAAATTTCACAAATTGTGGATTAAAATAGGGTACATAGAAACTGGAACAAACAGAACATGGAACATAGAAAATTTCACGCCCTAATACTCCAAGCTGACGTAATGTAATGTATGCGTGCATTAAAATAGGCTAGACTGGCCCAATGTTATGTGTGCGTGCATTAAAATATGAATCACCTGCTTAGTCAAACCTCTATGTATTACCTGCTTAGTCAAATAATTTCATTGATCACATAATTAAAAGGAAATTTTTTATTTGAAAGTTCCCTCACATATTTTGATAACATTAAAAATGAGAAAATGTTAAATTAATGTAAATATGTATATCTAATACCCAAATTTTCACTTTGCAAACACCGGAGCGGGGTAGCATTACAATCCCAACCTCGAGCAGCTTATCACTTGAAACAAAAAAGGGGTAAAAATAGTCTTTGTGGTAAAAAGAATGGTTTTGCTTTAACATAAATAGAAAACTGATATGTGTTCTATCGAGTTAACAATAAATTATTTTCTAAAAACTTTACATTATTGATTTTTGAAAATATAAGTATTCAATATTAAGAACTTAAAATGATCAACCATCACCCAATTAGTGTTCTTGTATCTAAAAAATATTACACTCTGAATGAAGTAAGAATCGGGGGAAGTTTCACCCTATTGATTTCCAAGTAAGAACCAAGAAATATATGGAGAGGGAGTTTAAATACCAAAAATATTAGGGAACTGTTCAAAAAATATATTATGAGATCTGAAACCCAAGCAAGAGAGAGACTTGTTTTAAGTATTAAAACTGAAAAATAAATATATAGATAGAATTAGTTCTTTTAACAAAGCCAAGAACATTAAATTTTTAGTGGATATGTAAATTTCAAAGTCAAGAATGTTATCAAAGAGAAATAAGGCTAATTTAATGATGTATACTAAGGAGGGGAGATATAAAATTATTAGTAACCTCAAATTTTCAATAAAGAATAACAAACCAAATAAAAGAGAATAAGACTAATTGATCTTATTAAATGAGTTTCAAAGAGTAATGAAATCCAAAGGTATTTTAAAAAAAGAGACCTAAATACGTTTTGAAGTGTAGTTTGCAGTCAAGATGGCTATATTTTATATGTTTGTGAGTCCCTAGAACCCCACCATGGCAATATACATGTATGATACTGGAGAAATAAGAAATAACCCAAAGAAATTTAGTTCATCGCTGTATGATTGGAAGATATCACGACAAAGAAATTAATCGCAACATGCTTACGCTTCGTGTCTATGCCATAAATGTTATTTTTGGTATAGGCATGCATATGACATCCCTCGTTTCTTTATATATGAACACATGAAATTATTTACTCATAAGAATCCATAAATTGTAGCTCAAAAACCAAAACACAAAACAAAATAAAAGTTTTACAACATTGACAACTTAGATGTATTTAATGCTTCAACTAAAAAAACATGTACCACCTTCAATCTCAATAGTTAAAATGTCCAACAACATTTAAAAATCAACATGCACAACCCGATAGGATGGGTTACATTTCTCTTAATTGTTTTATTAAAGGAAATAATATATGGGTATGGTTCAAACGGTTCAAATAAGGGTGTGCAACCAAAAGTATATGTAATCATTGATCTTAAACTACCCTGCATTCCTGCTCAGTTGATCTCAAACTAAATCACATCAGCAATTTTAACCTAAACTCCTGCTTAATGTAACAATCACATTCCAGCCAACGAATAATCTTCACATGATACTTGAAATTCTAATCCAAGCAACCTTTTAATCCATCACTGTTTATCATAGTGCTACAAACACAAACCAACTTATAACTCTCTATAAATAAATATTATTTACTTCTCATTACTTCTATTGAACGAATAATATTGTATATAGAATATGGAAAATAGACAAACATTATTGAGTTTTAACATTATTGAGTTTTGAAAACTCAACTTAGTTTTTTCCTACTTCTAAACTCCTTGTGGTTGTAACCCCCGTGTTTTATTAATTAATTATTTTAATTAATTTGGATAAATGAAGAAAAATAAAATTTTGGATTTAATTTTTTTTGTTAATTAAATATGTCGGTTTTAATATTAGAAGAGTAGAAGTGCAAGAGGAATTAAAATCGGAATTAAAGTGAGATTTTTATTAAATTTTTTTACCATATATATTTTTCCTAGCATAAATGGGCTGCTTCGTTAGGGGCGAATCGATTCGCCCTTGACCGAATCCATTCGGTTCGATCGACAGACCCAGTTTATGTTGGTGGTTTAATTAGAGTTTTAATTGGATTGGGACTCTTAATTACTATTTAATGCTTCTAATTCATGGGGGGACTTCTCAAAATCACTTTTTTCCAAGTTTTTCACCAGAGAGCTCTTCCAAAATATTTTCCTCTCAACCACAAACCTTAACCTCCAACATAATCAAGGTTTTGCCACAAGTTTTAAAAGCTTAATTGGGGTTTAATGGAGTTTGCTCAAGAACAACTATTTGCTAATTTTTCGAGAAGAATTCAATCGTCTACTCAGATTTTTGATCCACTAATCTCAGGCATGAATACTCTATTCTTTTCCTTAAGTATTATGCATTTTAAGTGTTACCCAAACCATTAAATATGTGTTTTCTTAAAATAAATTAGTGACTTATTTAGGAAAAGTAAAACTAATTATGGGACTTTTTTTATGAAAACTTTTAATATGAAATAATACTCATAACCCTTGGGTACGTAGGATAGCGAGTGATTTTGGGATTTATTTGGGTATAGGATGCATGTCGAAATTGCGTATCCTAATTAAATGATTTCTTGTGCTTATAAACTCATAAGATTATGAACAGAATGATGAAATTGGAATTTTTTGATTAATTCATAAAATGATGTTGGAATTTAATTAATATGGTTAAATGGAATTTATTACGCCAAATATGACGACGTTGGGATTAAATGATAAATTAAATGAAATTGTGTTACTATTGCTTTATTGCTATATTTATTTTGTGTGTTTAATTTGTACTATTAATTGCCATCGTGGGGACGACGGGATATTTGGGTATTTGTGCTCACCCATATTTTTAGGATGCTTACTAGGTATGGGACTAGAGGGTAGGCCTTAGTGAGATTTACGCTTTCTAGGTGTGGGACTAGTTGGTGTAGATTTGTACGAAATTGCATATTTCTGGGTGGGCTGGTTTTTGAGGTCTTACCGTCGTTGAGCTAGTCTAGGGATAAGACTAGGGGGTAATTAATATTGAAAATTCATCCTACACATAGGATAGGACGTATTTATGCTTGGGGACCCTTCAGTATGGGACTAAGGGTGTTTTTGAGGATCTCACATCGTTAATAAGGGTGGGGTTAATTTACAATATAAATATGAGAAAGATGGTAAATTGAGAATAAATACCTAAGATAATAAAATGAGTATTTAAAATTTATTGGCGACATAATGAGTGGGAGCCGACAGTTTAGCCGAGTCATTTGACATTTTATGCCATGTCGTGTGTGGAACCTTGTCAAATTGCGGGATCGACAGTTTAAATGTATCAGCGCATGTTTTGACAAGGGGAATGTGTATTTTGGTGGAAGAATCACCCGAGGCGGGAGAACCGCTATAATAATGTATTTTTGTGGGTAAACCACCCAAGGAGGGAGGACTGCAATGCTAAATAACAAATTGAGAAGAATGATAAATTGGGTTAATTTAACTAAATTATTAATTTGGGACTGAGAGTTATATAAAATAATATTGGTGTAAATTTTTGAATAAGAAATGGTGGGATAGGGAGTGCTTTATTATTATTGCAATTAATTATCTCGTTTAATTAAAATACTCTATTGTGATATTTATTGTGTATAATGCTACTGTCTGGGTTCATGGACCCTAATCGAGGAGAGTAGTGTGTATTCATGCTTGGGGCTCCGACCTCGTACGTTGACTAACCTTTTTCAGGTGTTAGCATTGGATTAACTGCATAGGATTTATTGGAGTTATATCTTGGACATGCAGTCGGAGTTATTTATTTTATGCTTAGTGGTCACCTAGTTTCCAATCCTTTGTATGTATATTGAGAAAGAGTTTATGAATTTGGTGGGCTATTCAGTTCCACAGTTGTACGATTTTTATTCAGTTATTCACAGTTAATTATTGTATTCAGTTTGATATATATTGGAGATTGGATTTATTTGGAGATTAGCATGGACATGGATTTATTTTGTATCGATGATTATCGTTTCTTGCAATTAATTTCATTGTTTACTTTGTGGATTAAATTTAATATGTCTCATATCTGTCACATGCTAAGGATGGTATTTTATTTAGTTCACGCCCGATATAGATTTGGTGGTGGATAACGCCGAAATTAGGCGGGGTGTGATAGTGGTCTATAATTAAAATTAGTTCTAGGTTGTCTACAAAGATGTCGTATCTACTGTGTTGGGATTGTACATCGTTATACCCGAAATCCTTTTGAATCACCAAGAATTCAAGGAAGTTGAGATCAAAATAACAACTTTAGTAGTGTCCAAAGCATCGTTGATTATCATGACAAAATCTGGTCCAAAATACAATCCCATATAAGCATCTGAATATGAAGATATAATGAACTAATAGTCAATATCAGTTTCATTTTAGGAAAGATAATAAATGTCTAATGCCAAATGCACCATATATATTTCCTCATCCTACAAAACATGTATGAAATAATGAACTATAGATTCCAACCGAGCGCCAATCTAGAAATATAAACTTAAATAATGAAAAAGATGACCTCTGTTTGGATATAATTTAATAACCCATCATTGTAAAATAAATTCAAACATACCAATGTCATAAAATGTCTCCAACTTCACTTGAATCACTGTACCAAAACATTAGTGTGAGAATATTTATTAAAAATTGAATAAACGCTGCATTTATAATCGCATACCGGGACATGGTATCAAGTAACAACCAGTTGGTATAAAAACTTGGGGATATGGGGAATTTTGTGTCTAATCCCCAACTCAAATTGTCAAAAAAATAATTAACATTTTATCTATTAAATTCTTAAATATTGTGCATTTTCTGATTCATCCACATATATATTACTCTATTACAGTAACACACGACGTGAAATAATCCTCCTCCTTAATCAACTGCATTGAAACCAAAAATAATATAAAATAAAAAAATCATGTATAAACTATATAACTTATCTTTGAGAGTAGGCATTGTAGTTATATATAAATTGCTGAACATATATGTATAAACTATTCATGAATGAAAGAACAAATATTGGATCTCTCATGTACACTTGAAGCAACCAAACATGTATATAGCAACTTCAAGCTCAAATACTCCATCCCATTCACAAATTAGGTATTACCTATAAATATTCCTTCCCAAAGATGTTACCTGCAAAACACAAACAAAAAGAAGCTTCAAAATTATAATTAATTAATTATTCAATCGTAAATATAAGCTCCCAATTATATAATTAATTAATTATGCAATCATATGTATAATAGCCTAAAAATATATCAAGTTCTAGCACTGCACTAAAAATTTGAATGATACACAATGCCAAGACTATAAATATTACACAATGACTATTACAATGCAAACACCATGAAACCCAAACCATTTAAAACCTAAAATCATTTGAAAACCAGTAGAAACCAAAATTCCGAAACTTAAATCGTCATCCCTAAAATTGATTAAACCTAAAATTGAAACCATAAAACCCTAAATACAAACCATTAAAAACCTACCTAAGAGAAGCGGTGACATGGAGAGAGGAGTGGCGGAGAGGAGAGAGGTGCGACACATCGAGGAGAGAGGGATGTTTGAGGTAGGATATTTTTTACTCTACCGATGAGAGAATGGGGGAGAAGGTGAAAATGACATAAATGTTATGATTGTGTGAGAAATGAGAGAGAGTGTGGGCGGGAGGAAATTGGGGAATTATAGTGGTTTTCACCAAAGTATGCCTAAATTTGAATTGAAGTGTAAATTTGATAAGTATAAAAAGAGGGAAAAATCAAAGAATTGAGGGCAAAAGATGTATTACAGGAAAAATTCATATAGATGCCATCATAGTTCTATGTTATGACATACATAAGTTTTGTCTTATATATATATATATATATATATATATATATATATATGATAATTCTCACCTACATCATGCTCTATACATCATTTATACATCACACTTAGTTGTAGAGGCTAAAAAACTTTTTTTTCAATTTTTTTATTGAAATTAACCTTCCAATAAACCCATGTTTGAAAATTTAGGTCACAATACATTTTGTAGCATTTTTTTTAAAAAAAAATCAACAAAAACTGTTAAAAATACCTTATTTATAAGGATCTGCACCGATAGTTTTTGTGGATTTTTTTAAAAATAGTTACAATATGTATTTGTGACACCCCGCCTAATTAAACCCCGAGTGATCAGTCCTAAATTAAATTAGAATAGGTTTCTTAGTTGGTTCATTCTTAGCATCACTGTTGAAACTTTTTAATTACTAACCACCTAAGTGAAATTAGACTGGTGCCAAGTTTTATCTTTCATTAATACAAAGAAATACTCATGCGGAAATCATTAACAATCACAAGTTAACTGAATCCAACCATCACATATAAATAAGAAACTGGACGAATAAACCATCGGCTACAATCCAACACAAATGTAAAGACAGATAGTAATGGATCTTAAGTATCTGAGATAAATACTAAATAAACATCGTGAGCAACATGCTCGGATAACTAATAGAAAATCCCTACACTAGAAATAGAAGGAATAGAGGCACCTATCCAAATCCTACAACATCCACATATGCTACAGTAGCGAATCCTTGGAATGAATCAAGACTATCGTCCCTGTGGCTGGACACCTAAAAGGTTTTGAAAGTATTTTATAGCAAGGGTTAGAACCCAAAATATTTTGAAAACTTTTAGCAAATGATTAACTTGCAGTAATAAAATATGCACGAATGCGCTTCATATTTTAGTTAGTGTCGCACTCCCTTGAGGACAGACTCACCCCTCAACTAATGTGCACACCTAACGCCTTCTTTATATCCCACCTAGTCCTCTACCCCGAAACTAGATACTTGATATTACTCTTGTCAATTGCCCTACTTAATCCCGAGTATTTTAAACGCATGATTTATAAGTTATTTACCACCTTAACTTAGTTAATCATATTTCCTTGGAAGCCATATAACATTCACTAGTTATATAAATAATACAATTTTCTCCATGTATTTGAATTACCCGTATATAATTATTTACCCCTTTATATACGTAATATTATCTTACAACAATCACACGTATGTTGAATATGAATATACCCTATATATAATTTCTTCCAATTCACTATACGTATTTAATGACCCGTATATAACTATCTATCTCATTATATACGTAGAATCATATTACAACATTCACACATATGTTGAATATAAATATAACCCATCCTCCCGAGTAATAACTCACCAGATGTATTCTCTAAAGTGCTATCCCACTAGGTGTACTCACATGACCTAGTTACCCCAAGTTAGAATTTCTCACTAACTTGGCCAAATATAAACATAATGGAGGCGGTCATACTCCTTCCCTGAAAGTGAGATAAGCCCCTCACCCATATAACGGACGCAATGACCTGGGGATATACTCCCTGCTCCTCAAGTCAGGGGATTCACCCACAACGCATAACCTCCCTTGATAGCACTAGATTATATAAATTAAATAAATATCTAATCACTGATATTTAATAGCACACACAATATATATATATACTATCACCCCCACCGTATATATATAATTATTAGTTCCCGACATTACCGTGCACAAAAATCCGTAGCATTAGCCTATAATTTTCCTCGAGTCCATGGTCCAACTCTAATTTAATTAATTTACACATTAATTGATATAATACTTTCCCGAGTCTATAGTCCGACTCTAATTTAATTAATCTGCACATTAATTAATTCATTGCTTTCCCGAGCCTATGGTCCGACTCTAAATTAATTAATTTATCCCTTGATTAATTTATTACCTTGGTGTCACTTAACCAATATACCCGGACTCGCTCACTTGGTCCGTATTTTAATATTTTTCGAGTCAATATTCCCACTCCAAGTTAATCTACTCCTCTCAGTAATCAATTTAACACCTTGGTATCACTCGACCAATATACCTGGACTCGCTCACGTGGACCGAAATTAAATTTTACCCGAGTCAAATTTTCGACTCCAAATTAATTAGTTTTCCTCTATAATTAATTTAAATGAGCAGCGTTGCCCTACTACTATACCCGAACTTATTCACTCAGTCCGTTATTTTATTTCTTGGAATTTATTTCCCAAAATTCATTCGCAATGTGTCTCCCTTAATTTCCCCACCACTCCCAATTATATCCCTTTATAATTGTTAAGAATTTAATCTCATAATTAATTTTTCTCTCTTAATTATGCTAGGGGAAATTTGCAACTAAAATCTTTACCCATATAAATACCTAACCCAAACTGCCGAAAAACTTGAAGGGTTGATCGATCAACCCCCAGCCGTCGATCGATCGATCGAACAGGTGGTTGTCTTCTCCGAGACTCTGTTTCCACCATTAACGAAAACATCCAAGTTCTATCCTTTCCCTTGGTCTAACCCAATCACAATCAACACTATATCTACATAGGAATGGGATCAAGGCACGTTATAGAACTTCAAACTCAAATTAAATCTCACGAATTTCTACTTTTTCGACTTGGGGAATTTCCGAGTTTTTACACGTTAAATTCAAATTCCATCAATTTATCCCAATTTCGTCCACAATTTCTACTGGATTTCACATTCAGACCAGATATCTATACTCAGAACCGTGTAACACAATTAATTCTCACTTTGAATTCATTCCAGTGTTCCATTAACAAAAACCCCATTTTGTACCCATTTATACCCAAAAACGGATTTTGGTTTACACATCACTAAAATATGAATTGAATATCACAATTAAACATCACAGCAAGTTAACCACTTGCCTTATGGGTTCGTAGGGTCTGATCCGAGTGTTTGATTCGCAAGGTTGATGATGAACTTCCAATAGGTTCCTTGTCTTATCTCCAAAAGACTCCAATTTTTGCAGCGAAGTCACTCTCTATGGCTTCTTCTCCAAACCATAGGTTCTCCCTTGTGTTTTCTACCATTTTCCTTTTCTTAGATTTAGGTCTTAAAACACCAATCCCGTTTTAGCCTAATGGTCTTAATTAAAATGGCCCAACTACCCCCGTATGGGCCCAGTCATGCCCAAAAATGCCCCGTGACCCATTTACTACCCCCGGATACACTTTTTTGACTATCTCGGCTCATTCGGACTCAACCGTGCTCTCAAAATTGACATCCAAATTAATTTATAAAAATCCTTATCTCACACCCAAATTAGTCTATACTAACTCCCGACCGAGATAAAGAAATGCCATGTCACTAATACACGTTATGACGTAAATAAATTATTACTATTCACTTAGTAATTAAATTTCCCTAAATATTAACCATTCACTCTACGATTAATATTTAAATAAATATTACCATAATTAATTCAATTAAATTACGACACAGAAGTAATTTAAAATTTCCCCAATTAATTAAATAATACATGTACAGAAATACGGGGTGTTACATTAATCTAATTTTTTAAATATGGATTAATTGAAAGGTTAATTTCAAAAGAAAAATAAAAGATTTGGAGAAAAGGTTTCTTAGACCCTAGAACTAGGTGTGATGTATACATCATGATGTAGGTGAGCCTCTCTCTCTCTCTTTATATATATATATATGTATATAGTACTGCCCTTGTGCGGACTGTTTCACACTTTAATTGTGCGGACTGGACATGTGCCATCTGGCGGTGAGTCCAAAAAAAGATAGAAAGAGAGAGTGCCTACAATTTAGCCGATAATTTACGGACTCACGGAAGGTGACACATTTTCGGTCCGTATATATATATATATATATATATATATATATATATACAGTCCTGCTCTTGTGCGATCTAGTCCCCATTTTAAGAATGCGGACCGAACATGTGTCCCCTAGCGGTAGGGGTGTTCGCGGTCCGGTCCGATCCGGTTTTTAGTAAATTTGAGGACCGGACCGATTAAATCGGTCCTAAAAAAAAGGACCAAGACCGGACCGATTAAATCGGTTTTCCGAGCTTAGTCGGTTCGGTTTTTGGTATGGTCGGTCCGGTCTAACTTGTCGGTCCTAATCTGATGGAGCATATCGATCTGACATGAAAAGTTAGCTAGGTAAAAAAAAATATATTCTAAGTTCTAACTGTTATATATATATATATATATATATATATATATATATATATATATATATTCTAACTGTTATTCTAATTGTTATATATATATATAATCAGTATATTTATATTTAACATCAAATTGGAAGAAACAACAGATCGTGATGCGTGGTTAGCAGCAGTAGTGATGGAAACCTCAATATTCATATACATACATCAAATTGGAAGAAACAACAATATTTATATACATATATCTGTAATATAAATAAATACATACCATAATGATGGAAAACTCGGTGAAATAAATGGCTCGTGATGCGTGGTTAGCAGCAGCAGTGACGGCGCAACCATGTTCCCTTTCAATGAGCAGCAGCGGCACAATGTTGAGGTTGAGAAGAGAAGAGCAGAAAAGAAAAGTTAGATCTAGGTTTGAGGTTGAGAAGAGGAGAGTAGCAACACAGCGGCACAATGTTGTTGGCTTCTTGTTGTGTTGTGATAGTCTGAGAGAGAAGAGAACAAATGTGTGGTGCATGTGTTTTAGTTAGATCTAGGTTTCCTTCACTTTTTTTTGTGACGAGCGTACCCCCAACTTCGGGCCTTAAGTTAGTTGTGTGCGTGTATTATTAATATATATATATATATATATATTAATAGTAACCGGTCCGGGTCGGTCCAGACCGGGTATTTAATAAGGGAGACCAAGGACCGGACCGGTTAGACCGGTCTGTTAAAAAAAAACCTGGACCTGACTGATTATAAAAAAAACTCGGCAAAATTAGGACGGTCCGGTTCGGTCCGGTTCGGTCCACCGGTCCATTCGGTTTTCTGAACACCCCTACCTAGCGGTGAGCCCAAAAAAGAGAGAAATTGTGCCTATAATTTAGGGGATAATTTCTAAGCACACCGTTAGGTGACACATGTTCGGTCCTCATTTTTAAAATGCAGACTAGTTCGCACAAGAGCATATATATATATATATATATATATATATAGTAATGCCCTTGTGCAGACTGTTTCACACTTTAATTGTGCGAACTGGACATGTGTCACCTGACGGTGAGTCCAAAAAGAGAGAGAGAGAGTGCCTACAATTTAGTCGATAATTTCTGGATTCACCGCCAGGTGACACATGTCCAGTCCGTAGTGTTAAAATACGGGATAGTCATATATATATATATATATATATATATATATATATACAGTCCTGCTCTTGTGCGGACCGGTTATGTGTCACCTGGCGGTGAGTCCAAAAAAGAGAGAGAGTGTGCTTATAATTTAAGCGATAAATTCTAGATGCACTGTTAGGTGACACATGTCCAGTCCGCATTCTTAAAATCCGGACTGGTCCGCACAAGAGCATTGTTATATATATATATATATATATATATATATATATATATATATATATATAGAGAGAGAGAGAGAGAGAGAGAGAGAGAGTAGGAATAACCCGTGCCTATGGCACGGTTACAAATATGTTTTGGTGAATGTTCATCTTTTTTTGTTAGGGCATTATTTGACCGCCGCCCAAACTTATTTATTCGTTTTTAAAATTTTTAGTGAGAAACAAATTAATTGGAGTAGAAGAAAACTAGTTATTTATCACAGTTTTAATATAGTCTTTTTCTCATTTAAAGTCTAAATGAGATAAATAAGACACTTATATAGTTTATATCACAGTTTATGAGAAATTCATATTTGTATCAAAATTAATTTCTAAAAATTGTGATTAATATAATTAAAAAAAATTCTCCAAATGTAAACAATTATTTAATATCTCAGTTTAAAAAATTTTAAGGGTCTGTTTGATATACAATTATAATTCTATTTTCTGTGTTTAAATACAATTCTGATAAAAATCTGCATTTGGCAATCTGTTTTTAAACATTGAATTATAATATTTATGTGTTATAATCAATTTTTCAGAAAACAAGTTGAGGGTCTTTTATAAGTTCTGTTTTTTATTTTTGAACTCAGAATTATTCATTCTTATTATTTTAATGCATTTATACCTTAATATATAATATAAATACATAATACATTAATATGTGTGTAATTCTTATAAATAAAAAATATATATGTACATTTAAAAAAAATATGTATGAAATAATATAAAGTTAAATAATATTATTAATAGGTACATGATACTTGTATATAGTTTATACATGTATTATTAATGTATTAAATAATATAAAATATACATATAGTACATATGTATTAAAAATATTATCAATTCATGTATGTATATAATTTTATAGTGAATTGTACATGCAATATCATTACACACACACACACACATGTATAATATAAATATACATGTTTGTCAATTTTGTCAAATTTATTTATTAAATATATATCAATAATTATAACCAAACACATACTATCCCTAGACACAACAAAAATCTTTGGTGCTCACAAAAAATTAAATTTTAAAATTATATTTAAAAACCACTTTTAAATCAAGTTTTGTGAATACATAACTAAACGAGTTAGATCTTCTCCTTCTGAAAAATGTGCGTTCCCCAAAATTAATTGCCACTGAAAAATCCATCTCCTCTCTAACTTTATCTCTCTAGTTGAATTCTCTTAAACACTATATCTCTCCTTCTCACCCACAATCTCCGCCATCTTATTTTGAAACCTAACCCTAACTGTCATCCTAGTCGTCGCAAACTAAGCATGTCTGTCGTCGTTGTTCGTTAGTTGAGGTATGTTGACATTGTCTTTGCGATTCATTTTTTTTCCTCAACAATGTTTCTATTTATGTTGACTCAAATATGGACAAGGATTGACCCACACTTTATGGGTTTCTCAATCTCTATTTCAAATCAAGAATAAACTCTCTTTGAAATCAAAAGGACAAGGTACATTGAGATTCTTCTTTCAAGAACAAATTATATTTCATCTGAACCCTTTGTGGGTTTTTATTCATTATAATTTATGTAATATCCCTCTCACCCCCTTTCCCTCCTTGAATATGTGCAATTAAACCATCTTTATTTTCTCATATAGTTTGTTGTCGGTTTGATTTTACTGACTATTGAAAATAGAGGGTAAGAAAACTATTGTAATTTGATTATGTTTTCTTTTAGTTGAGTTAGTAAGAATTTATGTTCTCAGTGTTTGGATATTACCCAATTCTTTATCTACTGAAATGCTTGGTATGTGTTTTTATAATTCACAATAGGTTTTTTAATTATTCTTTTTATTTGTTTGTTTTTAAATTATTTGTAATATTTTTTCACTTTTTGGGAATGAAGTGTAACAAAGAAAGAACATATTTCTTTTTCCAACTGCATGACAAATAAATATATGTTATGATTAGAATAGATGTATAATAAACAATGGGGAAAGACAAAAGGGAGTGTATCCTCATTACAATTTGCTTTGCTGGAAGATTTTTCTTTGATTTATCTATATTTGTTTAGCTTCAACTTTACATTTTAATATTTTATGTTTTCATCACTTCATAGAACTGAGTCATGGGATTTAAAATTTAATTTAAGAAGATTTTAATACCTCATGTTTACTTTGTGAGACCTTAGAATTCCATTTGTATATGCATCATAACTATAATTGTGTATTAGTTATTAGTATCATTTTTATACCCTATTAGTCATTTTTTTAGTGTTAAATAATCATTTATGTATTCAAGTTCCAATTTTCCCTTTATTAGGAACTAATAAGAATACACAAATGCTAAACGATGAATCAAAGCAAAAGAACACGGAGATCAGACAGAGACTTCACAATTATGTAGGTGCTCCCATCAGGTGTTTATCATTACCGATTCATCATTGGTGGGAAGTAGACGAATGGTCTATAATTTCCACGATCGTGATGATATGGGAAATATTTTCCACATTTTGGACTTACAAGTAGGGGTGTTCGCGGTCCGGTCCGATCCGGTTTTTAACGAATTTAAGGACCGGACCGATTATACCGGTCCTAAAAATAAATGGACCAAGACCGGACCGATTAAACCGGTTTTCCGGGCTTAGTCGGTCCGGTTTTTTATATGGTCGGTCCGATCAAACTCGCCGGTCCTAATCTTATTGAAATAATGTTTTTTAAAACTGCTCAAATATCATAAAAACTGCCCAAATTTATCCAAAAAAATTCCCAAATTTTATCATAAAAACTGCTCAAATTTTATCCAAAAGGTGAACAAATTTGAATGTAAAACACTAGACAAATAAAAAAACACATATAAGCTGTAATTCTCTCACCTAAGAAAATAAATTTTCAAGTCGATCGAACGCAGAAAATGATCACCACGCCGATCCAACGCAGAAAATTTTCAAGCCGATCCAACGCAGAAAATATAAGCTGTGTTAGAAATAGATCGTTGGGGTCAAGATTGGCTGACAGAGTATAGGGACCAGCCCAGCCATTTTACCATCCATAAGCCATACAAATCTTCAAGAACGCAGGGGAGAGGGAAATCATACGCAGAAAATGATCCCACACCGTTTTTTCTTCACCTGTATTAAGTGTGATAGGAAATCACATAAGCCATCATACAAATCTTCAAGAACGCAGGGGAGAGGGAAGCCGCGCAGCGCAGCGCAGGGGAGAGGGTTGTCGGCGCAGGGGAGAGGGTTGTCGGCGTAGGGGAGAGGCGCAGGGGAGTGGGTTTTCGGCGCAGGGGAGAGGGTTGTCGGCGCAGGGGAGAGGCGCAGGGGAGTGGGTTGTCCGCCGCCGGCTTTGCCAAGAAAGAGAGAGAAGAGGGTTAGAGAGAAGTGTTGTGCAACCAGCTTGTGCTTGTGTGCGTGTGTTTTTGATTAGGTTAGGGTTTCTTTCTTTTACTTGCTTCTTTCTTTTGTTTGGACCATCATACCCCTCATTTCCCCTAATAACTTAACTCAATGCATATAATATACTATATATGTATAAATATAATTAAATGCATATATATTAGAGTAACCGGTCCGGGTCGGTCCAGACCGGATATTTATTAAGGGAGACCGAGGACCGGATCGGTTAGACCGGTCTGGAAAAAAAAAACCAGGACCGGACCGATTAAAAAAAAAAACCGGAAAAATTATGCCGGTCCGGTTCGGTCCGTCGGTCCATTCGGTTTTCTGAACACCCCTACTTACAAGTAAGTTCTATGCTATTTATACTGATTAACACTCATGCAACATTGGTTATTTTTTGCATAGGAAAATTGTTTCGTGGAGGTTTTTATAAATCCCTCTCTTTGCTTTTATCCATCAATTTTTTTGAAATATGCTTTAGTCGATAAACGTCCATGATATGCGTAATAGTGGATTATTTCAAGTATGTATCGTGTCCATATTTTGATGATATATGGACTCAATATGAACAATATATGTATGACACTTTCATAAATTGTTCTAATACCTCATGTATTCCCAAACATATTCCACTAGTGTGTGGCAGACAAGTAAATGTAAGATGTATGCCATAGATGTTGAAGCAAGTCAGATCTTGAATGCCTGTTATTATCTCTCTTCTTTCTTAAATTTATTTTCATTTGTATTTGTTATTCAATTATTTAATCTTTTTATTTGAGTAGTCATATATATATATATCATTTTCTAACTGGTTGTGTTGGTACAAAATTCATTTCAGTAACATTAGAAAAATAAGTTTCGCAAAAGAATAATGGTCAATATTGGAAAGGGATCTTTAATTTTGTAGTTGTACAACTTATGAGTGAAGGTTCTGAGCTCACAAAACCATAACTGGATTATGATTCTAGGATGAGGTATTAACATAAAACTAACAAGTGAGAACAAAATTTTATTCTAGTTCTGGATCTTCTCTTATGTTGTTTATATCCGAATAACTTTTCCATTTATAATTTCATTATGAGTTAATTTTTTCACTCACAGACTCTTAAGTAATGATTTTTATGAAAGTACTAGAAGATTTTGAGAATGACTTATTCTTTTTGATCGGTTGTTTGTCAAAATTTGATTCATGAAAAGAACTTCAAAAGAAAATTGAGCTGCTTGATTTCCTTATAGGAGAGATGGACTGATCTGCGCACTACGATGAGAAGAATTCCCGGCAGGGTGAAAGGGATTCTAATAGTTTCCACCAATGACCCCCCGAGGTTCAAGTTACTATGAGTTATAGAGTAAAGATTTATTGAATCTTTTATTTGAGTCAACGTACATGAGTAGCACCAATTTTTTGACAATTCTCAGTTGAGGAAAGTGTAAAGGGTGTGACCCTCTATAATTGTAGCGACGTATATTGCTCATACATAATTTTGTGCACTAGTCCTCAGTTCTTCTTGAGTGAACTCTCCAATGTATGTGTTGTCATGATTCTCTCCTATATCATGCTTTTGATCATTTATCTTTTCTTTATGATTTTTGTTAGCAACTGGCGTGTTCATATGGACTAACCAAAAATAGAGATAGTCGTTCGGAATGGGCACTTGCTCCTTGTGTCTCGCCATCAGTTAGACATCAACATGCGATATCGAGTTTTTTTTATCTATTGTGCACTCTCGATATGATTCCCACGCAACTAATCATTTGATGTTCTTCCATTTTTTTTTTGTTAATGCTCGGTTTCATGTCTCAGAAGGATCACTGGGCGGTGAATGCATGGTGGAGGACTCATCAAGTGTTGAGGGTACTTACTTGGCCTCGTTCTTTGTTTCAATATTATTTTCTTTTTCTCTTTGAAATCTTAAAAATGTGAAATATTTATGTACCAAAGATAGAATTAGACATCACCTATGAGAATCGAAGTTAATTTTTAACTGAATCGTTGTACGCATGACTACCGATAAGATTATGTACGATCTTTATTTTTACTGTCGACCACCTCATCAACACTGATGGAGATTGGGAAAAACCGGCATGGTTTGAGGATGACTTCTTGTTGAACATTGTGATCCAAAATTTAAACTTGATTGAGGGGCAAGATTTTTTTTAATAATCCTCAAGATACATCTTGAGATGCTATTGGAGAAGACTTAAATTTTGCTCAGCCAGCGTAAAACTTTGTCAGATCCTTATGAACATGAATCCTATGAATATACGTGCTAATTCTAGGGCATTTACCTTAAGCGATGCGTTGCGCCTGCCACCGGGTGTCTCGAAAAATAGGCAAGGGGCGTTGCGCCTGCTACCGGGTGTCTTGAAAAATAGGCAAGGGGCATCGCATCGGCGCTCGGATGCGACGATAAATATGCAAGGGTTACTACAACAAGCTGGACGTGTGCGTAAAGAAGCTAGTCCAGGATACTAGACTTAAGTTAGTGAATTGGAACATAGGGACTATGACAGGAAAAGGGATGGAGTTAGTAGATACCATGATAAGAAAAAAAGTTAACATAGCTTGTTTACAAGAAACTAAATGGGTCAGTGAGAAAGCTAGAGAAATAGAAAATACAGGATTTAAATTATATTATACAGGAAAACATAGAAATAAGAACGGAGTTGGAATAATAGTAGATAAAAAAATTTAAGGACGATATCGTAACCGTTATTAGGAAAGGTGATAGACTTATACTTGTAAAATTGGTATTAGGTGAAAATATAATTAATATTGTTAGTGCCTATGCACCTCAAGTAGGATTAAATGATCACACTAAAGTACAATTTTGGGAACAAATGGATGAACTAATTCAAGAAATACCCCTAGGTGAGAAAATCTATATAGGTGGAGATTTTAATGGCCATGTAGGAGAAGATCGTGTAGGATATGAGATAGTGCATGGAGGACTTGGTTTTGGAGATGGGAACGACGGGGGAGAGTCTATCTTAGATTTTGCGATGGCTTATGATTTTGTACTAGTAAATACATGTTTTAAAAAGAGGCTTGAACACTTAATAACTTATAAAAGTGGAACACATAAGAGCCAAATAGATTTTTTCATTACTAGGAAAGGAGACCGATTAACGTGTAAAGATTGTAAGGTTATCCCGGGAGAGAGATTAACCTCACAACATAGGATAATGGTGTTGGATATAAATATTAAAAATCAATCACGAGTGGAAAAAATAAAGATTAACCCACGATCTAGGTGGTGGAATTTAAAAGGAAAGAAATTAGAACTATTTAAAGATAAAGTATTAAATGAAGCAACATGGAATAGTGAAGAAGAAACTAACATAATGTGGAATAAGATGGCCACATGCATTAGGAGAATATCAAAAGAAATTCTTGGAGAATCAAAAGGCAAAGGGCCACAGTCTAAAGAAACTTGGTGGAGGAATGAAGAAGTACAAAATATAGTAAAAATTAAAAGGGAGTGCTTTTAAACATGGCAAACAAATAGAAATGAAGAGAATTTTGAGAAATATAAATGGGCTAAAAAGGAAGTTAAGAAAGTGGTAAGAGATGCTAAGTTAAAAGAGTATGATGATCTTCATACAAAATTAGGAACACAAGAAGGGTAAAAAAGTATTTATAAGCTTGCTAAACTTAGGGATAGGAAAACAAAAGATTTTAATAACGTTAAGTGCATCAAAAGTGATGATTCGAGAGTCTTAGTCAAAGATGATGAAATTATGGAAAGATGAAAAAACTACTTTGAGAGGTTATTAAATGGAGATAATGGGAGTAGATTAGATATAGAGGAACTTAGGGAGGCTCGAGAAGATATATTTTTTCGTAGAATTAGGACAATAGAGGTCCGGATTGCTCTAAAAAGATGAAAACATGGAAGGCTTTAGGACCAGATGGTATCCCTATTGAGGTTTGGAAGTGATAAGGGGAGGGTGGAGTATCATGGATTACAAAATTATTTAATAGTATTTTAATGACTAATAGGATGCCCGATGAATGGAGAAAAAGCATTTTAGTACCTATTTATAAAAATAAAGGGGACATACAAAGTTGTTCAAATTATCGTGGTATTAAGTTAATGAGTCATACAATGAAATTTTGGGAGAGAGTGATTGAATATAGATTGAGATTGAAGACAACAGTATCTGAGAATCAATTTGGATTTATGCCTGGGAGGTCAACAATGGAAGCAATCTATTTATTGAGGAGATTAATGGAGAGGTATAGAGAGAAAAAGAAGGATCTTCATATGATTTTTATAGATTTGGAGAAGGCGTATGATAGGATACCCAGAGATATAATATGGTGGGTTCTACATAAAAGAGGAGTGACTCGCAGATATATTGACGTGATCAAGGATATGTATGATGGTGCGATGACTACAGTAAGAACATCAGCTGGAGAAAGTAGTGAATTTTCAATAACGGTAGGGCTACACCAAGGTTCAACATTAAGTCCTTATCTCTTTGCTCTTGTTATGGATGAGTTGACTGGACAAATACAAGCTGAGGTGCCATGGGGATAAATGCTAGGTTGGAATTGTGGAGAGAAACTTTAGAAACAAGAGGATTTAAAATAAGCAGAACTAAAACAGAATATGTGGAGTGTAATTTTAGTAGTAATAGGAGGACAAATGGAGATGTGGTGAAATTAGAGGGTCAAGAAATACCTAGAAATGATCATTTTCATTATTTAGGATCGATTATACAAAAAGATGGAGATATTAATGATGATGTTATGCATAGGATTAGAACAGGCTGGGTTAAGTGGAGAAGTGCGCCCGACGTTCTGTGTGATAGGCGTATACCTTTGAAGTTAAAAGGAAAAATTTATAGGACGGCCATTCAACCCGCCATGTTATATGGGACAGAGTGTTGGGCAACCAAGAAACAAAATGTGCAGAAAATGAGTGTGGCGGAGATACGAATGCTAAGATGGATTTGTGGTAAAAATCGAAAGAATAAAATTAAAAATGAACAAATTCGTGAAACGGTAAAAGTAGCTCCTATAGAAGATAAATTGAGAGAAAATCGACTTAGATGGTTTGGACACGTCAAGCGTAGACCAATGGATGCTCCTATAAGGAAGAGTGATTTAGTTAGTATTGATGGTAACCCAAGGGGTAGAGGTAAGTCTAAATTAACTTGGCGGGATATTATAAAAAAGGATATGATATCATGTGGTTTAACCGAAGATATTGCACTGGACAAGATGGAATGAAAAAATAGGATTCATGTAGCCGACCCCAAATAATTGGGAAAAGGCTTTGTTGAGTTGAGTTGAGTTGTATTTAAGTTATCATAGTTTCCAATCGAGACATAATGCCAGGGGTGTGGGGTGGGGTGGGGTGGGGTAGAGTTAAATAGGTCCTTTTCATTCCCTCCTCCAATTACCCTTTTTTGTTATCTCTGGCTTGCCAATACTTTATATCTATTAAAATTTTCATGTTTCTGATAAAATAACAACAAAAGAATGGATTTTTTTTTTGGGGGGGGAGGAGCTGAGAAAACTCAGATCAGGATGCGTATCATTCTAATAGTAACAAGGATAGTCATTTAAAAGGGGTAGATGTTATAATGGTCCATTTTTTTAAAATTGTAAAAAAATATTTTGGAGCTGATTTTTTTTCTATGGTTTTTAAACATTTCAGTAGGACCATAAAAAAATAATCAACTCAAAATAAATTTTTTTACTATTTTAAAAAAATCGGTCAAACTTTGTCAATTTTGAACAGCTTAAAAACAACTTAAAAACTGACACAGTTTGACCGATTTGTTTAAAATAGTAAAAAAAAATCATTTTGAGGTGATTATTTTTTTATGGTTCTACTGAAATGTTTAAAACGCATAAAAAAAATCAACCCAATTTTTTTACTATTTTAAAAAAATGGACCTCATTCAGGTGCTCAAACTGGGACCTCACTTGATCATTTTCCTATATATATCCATGTTTGTTTATTCATGGTATACTATCGACTAATATCAGTGAATCTAAAAATTTATTGTAAGTGTAGATGATTTAGAGTCTCAATCTTGCGCAAGTGTGATTGGTGTGATTTTAATTTCCAGAATTTTGATCTATATGTAATAGATTTAGATTGAATTCCATCAATTTTTATCAATTGGGTTAATTTCATTTGAAATCTCATGGTCTCATCTTCATTTGCATTTGGTTTGTTCTTGTATAAACTTTGGTTACAAATTTATGGTTTTGAGATTTTTCACTTATTCTCAAATTGGTATATACATGACAGTCATATGCATCTTTATTGATGTCCTTTGCTTTGGGATTAACAAATTTATTACCTCTTCTTTACTATGGCATTAATAAAATCGTCACCAATGAATATTTTCTTAATTTGAGGGCTTTGAGTTAATTTTTACTGGACATTATTTAATTCTTCGAAAACCTCCTCATCTTTCACTCGAATTCTTTTTTTTGATAAATATGATAGAAAATTAGGATGTTTAAAGGGTCTTTATATTGTCATTGTTTAAAAAAAATTCATTGATATTCCCATTTCCAGTCATTAATTTCAAGTTATCCTTATTGGCCAATCTTTATACAATTTGGTTATTAACACTAGTGTTATGAAGAAGAGTTTGATATCCTTTTAACTTTTTTTTTAGTTCTCTATCTTTTTTTCACAATTGTTACATATACTGATTGTAGTGTTGTTCAAGTTTTGAACGACTTACATCGGGAATACAAGTCACAGGACACCTAAGTGAATAGTCTCCCTTGATGAAAAATATAGTTCATTAGCATTTATTTACAATATGTTAATTTTTTCGATACCTTTAGAAAGTGAGATAAGTTTCAATCCTACGGTTCGAACCAAATGTGGTTTTATCGTCTAATCCTCTAAAACTAGAAGGGTAATGTGGTTAATTTGACGATGGTCTTACATGGTTAGAAATATCAGTTTGGGGATACATAACGAAAGCGATAATGGTGTAAATTGAGTATAATGGATGGTCAAGGGCCTTATCTATAGGACAAACTTAGCTTGCTAGACAAGTCAAGTCTAAAAATTAAAAAGACTAAAAAGAGCACTTTGATGACAATAAAAAACATTGCCACCCTTTAACCTAAATTAACAACTAAAATGGGAAAATAACTTAAGAAAACATGAAAAATAAAATAGACAAAAATTAAAAAAAAATCTTGGATCCCATAGACATCAGATCGCTACTTCCTTATACATTCATCTTCACTACAAATTAGTGTTCATAGATAAACCTAATATTATTTTTTTGAAGTGGGCTAGACACATTCGTGATTGTTGTGAAGAAGTACCCTTCAAGTTGGAATTGTGTTAAGGTAAATAAATAGTCTAAAACTGATTTGTTGTTTTAGTTCTTTGTTAAAACAATTACTAAGTACGTTTAAAATTCGTATCTCTAGTGTCCCATCCATAAAAATAGGATTATGTGTTGATATTTTATGATGATGCTCGTAAAGGATTTTATGGAGGATCATTCCAAATCTATTGAAACAAAGGTAACTATATTTATGTTATTTTGATCATATTGATCTTTGAAACATTTTAGGGTCTTATTAGTTGGTTATTTGAATTTATCAAATGAGGTTGTTCAGCAATAAAGAGATGAACACAATAAATGAGATAACCAAAGTTATAATGAAGTCCATTGAGTTCATTCATGACTATATTATATAACTTCTTAACTTTAATATTAACTTTAAGTTTTTTAGGCCATGTTGGTCGCTGTTTTTTTATTTGGACAGTTCTTGGATATGTAGGCCGGTGGTTTGAAATTGTTGTATTTTAGAATCTTATACTAGGACATGAGTCCGTTGATTGGAATTTAAATTGGTGATTTATTTTAAAAGTTATTGTGTATATTCTTGATAAACTGAAGATGTTGGTTTCATGTAAAAACAAGGGGAATCTATCAATTTTTTTTAACACTTAAAGAGTTAGGATATTTACAATATCGGTCTGTGCAGTCCGATGTTTTTTTATTTATTTACTTCATTCTATGTTTGCTTTGTTAACTGTATATGTTATGAAGATGAGGGGGTGGCTCACATATTATTATTGGTCGGTTGAGTTATCTTATTTTACATATTATGAATCGATTAATTGTTCAATTTGTTCATTCCAATTGATTTGGATCATCGATGTGGGTGGTCATCGAGAAGTGAAATTTTCTACATTTTCTTACCAAATAGACATACACAATTGATGAGATAAATGCAGTTAGATTCTAGTTCATTTGCATTCATTTATGACTATATTAGGTAACTTCTTAACTTTAATGATAACCTAATTTCTGCTGAGGCTTGAGGGTCAATTTTTTTTTATTTAGAATTTGTTTGGCCGTGCACGTCGGTGATTTGAAACTACACTATTTTAGAATTTTATACTTGGACATGAGTTTAATGATTGAAATTAGAATTTTTTTTATTTTTTTAAAGTTATTGTGTATAATCTTGATAAACTGAATAAGTTGGTGTAACACCCCGCGAGCCCGAAAAAGACACGCGGCGTGCTACTATGATAAAACTAAACTAATTTCACAATAACAATGTGTATAGAGCATTTAAAAATCCCACAATATAAATGAAACCACTAATCTCAAATTTCTCTAAATAAATACCATAATATTCTGTCGAATAAATATAACTAAAGTAAATCTTCAATGCTCTATACATCAAAATAAATAAATACAAGTCTTCTCATCTTGTATTAAAAATTCTTCTCAAATAATCCATGCTAGAAATCATCCCAATTGGTCCATAGCGTCCCAATACACGCTAACCTGCCAACTAAAGAAAATATGGGGAAGTACACAATAAGGCATGAAAGATGCTCAACAAATATATTAACGATGAATAAAGCGTAACAACATAAGTACATATATTCAAATCAAATGCAAATCTCAAATCATTTATCAATAAATTTCTCAACAACACTTCAATGGGTCACCAGGCCTCACCCCATCCGTATATGCTTTATCAAGCCATAGCCCAGGAAACAGGAATTTTGGCGGGTGCCCAACATCCGTGACATATTAAAATCTCATGACAACGTTCTCAACAATAATATAATGATGCCACCTGAATCAAAATAATTCAACAATTATTTCTCCGCCCGCCCGGGGAGAGCAGAGCGGAGCGCCACTTTCGATAAAACTAACCAAATCCACAAGTAACAAGGTATAGAGCATCTAAATAAAACCCACAATATAAAAATAAAAATCCACAAATCTCATTTCTTCAAATTAAATACAACAAAGTCTCTCGAAATAATCCAACTAACTATCTCGAAAGAATATAAATCGCCAATGCTCTGTACATCAAAATAAATACAAATCTTCTCTCTGTCAAACCCTATCTTGGAGCCTAAGCTAACGCATATTACTATATTGCCCTTTAATTCAAAATTGTCAACTTTACATATTTAAACCATTATAAAATGTCCAAAAGCATATTAAATTTGAATTTAAACATTCGATTCATTTCAAATAAAAATAAATAATTCCGAAAAGTGAATCTTCTCTTTCAGATCCTGGCCTTGGTAGAACTTGTCTTTGATTGGGATTTCGATTGAAAAGATGTTAGGCCGGTTCCTCATGTGCCTAAGAAGCCGAGGCAATCTCGATTGAAGCCAATTCCAGATTTTCCTACTCCATCTTTTTATAGAAATAGCACTCGATAATAATATTATTAAAATCTCATACAATATTCATAAATTAAGTCCTCAAAATTACGGGGTATTACAGTTGGTTTCATATAAAAACAAAGGAGACGGTCGAAATTTTTTAAAATGTAAAGAGTTAGGATATTTACTTTTGGGGGGCATGCGGGATGATTTATTTATTTATCTTTTTATCAACTCCATCTAATATTAAATATGTTGTTTGTAAATATGCATATTTAGACTATTGTAGGTCGTGCGGGTCGGTGATTCGAAATTGTTACTTATTGAAATTTTATACTTGGACATGCATCCAGTGATTGAAATTTAAATTTTTTATTTGGTATTGGATGTGTGTATTCTCGATAACCTAAACAGGTTGGTTTCATGTAAAAATAAAATAGATTTTTCGAAAAAAATTTAAAGCGTAAAGAGTTATGATATTTACTTTGTCGGGACGTGTGGGATGATGTTTCTTTTTATGAATTGCATTCTATTTTTGCTTTGTTATTTGTATATGCTATGATGGTTATGAGGTGGTTCACATATTATCATAGTTAAGCTGAGTCGACTTATTTTACATTTATCAATTGATTAAATGTTGAATACGTTGGAGGCAGTTGATTTAAATCATCGAAGTGGGTGGTCATCAAGAAGAGAATTTGTTGAATGTAGTTCATTTGGATCGTTGAACACAGTTATTTGTATACAGTACACTTCTTTTTTTATGAGTAATGTTAAGTAGTTCACCTTTTTGTTAGACATTATGAAGTAGTAATCATTATTTATCTACATTTTCAATGGTAGTCGTGGTATGAATATTACTCCTTGGTAATTTTGAATTATTATATATTTTGATTGTGGGATTTTAAGTTGAATTAATGGTTGGTAATATAGTTACTTTGGTGTTAAATTGTTATATTTATTTTTCTTGTGGTTGTAGTTGACTAGTGGTTGCAAAACATATCTTTATTATACAGGTTGGTTTAATGAAAAAATAATTTCTATAAAAAATATATGACCTTTTATCTGAGTTTTTACAAAAAAAGAAGGCATAATCAAGACTCTCCTTAAAAAACGGTGATAAAAAAATATGACATTTTATCACTGTTGTGTATCTTGCTAAAGTGAGATAAATATTATATGATAACACTAAAAATGACTTTTCTTTTATCACACTTTTACGAATATTTATGTCACCCATATTTATCATAGTTTTCAAATATTTTTAAATCACAATAAAAGGCTTTTCATTACGATTTTTAATCGTGATAAATAGACTTTTTTATTCTAGTGAATTATCCAATATTTTTTAGATGGTAAGCTTCAATTTTCCAATTGTAGTAATTTATTTGTGATTTATATTAAAAATAAATTAAAAACAAACAATTATGTTGCTTATTAGAAATCTATGGTTGTTGAATGGGTTTTGAATCTTACAAATATATCAAAATCGAACAATTGCATTTCTTTGAATGTGTTTTAAATATTGATGGATTAGTTTATTTATTTTTATCTATCTTAATTTGGGTTTGATCTCAAATTAACCATATCGATTTTAGCTTGATTAATGAAACAATAAACTTTGATCTCAAATAGTTTGAAAGTGCACATGCTAAATTTTAGGGGGGGGGGGGGGGGGGAGTGCTCATCCCAGGTGGTACCATTTGTGTGAAACCAATTAGATACCATGTATTATACACAACATGTTTGAAATCTAATGCATATGTTTGTTTGACATTTTTTTTTGGTCTTCTGAAAAAAATGATTTACTTAAAGACTGATAAATCATACCTTAGGTTGTGTTTAATTGAATGTTAATAAATTAGGTTATTTACTTACAAATACAAATACAAATACAAATACAAATACAAATACAAATACAAATACAAGTAGTATATATATAAACTTTAAATGTCAAGAAAACCCAATTTATTAATTTAAGATGATCAAAGTGTATACATATAGATATCGTTTGAAACCCTATATATAACTTACTATTGTTGAAAATATTGTTAAGGCAAATATGAGTTTTGTGTAATACCCCGAGATTTTTGGGACAATAATTTATTTATTTTTGGGAGAAAAAAATATTATTTTATTCGGAGAATAATTAGATTGGCACTGAGGTCAAAATTTGAAGATGTTAGAAAGTGATTCGAATGACAATTTTTAGGGCGCGGTTGTTTCCGAAAGGGTCGAAATGACTGTACTTGGAGCTTATTTGGGTTTCGAGATATTTTTAGTTCGTTTGGATCGAATTAAAGTTACTGAGTCATTGAAAGTGTGTATTATCATTTAAAGTTGTGTATCTTGAGAGATAAGGATTATTAAGCCTACGGGAGAAACAATTCTCCTTAGAGAGAAAGAGAAATAAAGAGAGAAAGAAAGAGAAGAAGGGAAGAAGAAGAGAAAGAGAGAAAAGTTGGGTTTTTCGGCCAATCCGTGATTTCGAGGATGAATCAGACTCTACAAATTTGAGGCAAGTGATTAATCTTGCTAAATAATTATTGTGTATCATTTATTTCATGATTTGTGGATAAATTTATGGATTTTGGGATAAATTGTTAAAACCTAGATTTTGGGTAAAATCTTAGATTTGTTGTGTATATATTGGATTTGAGGTTAAAAATTAGTTTAGGTGTGTTAATTGATGAGTTTTAATGTTATATATATGTTTGGGTTGAAGATAAATGGAGAGAAGTTAAGTTATACGATTTTTGGGATTTTTGGCTTTTGAGAAAAGTAGCCATTTTCTTAGCTTCTGGTTTTCTATCTAAACTTTTTCTCTCTCTTTTATTTCTCTCAACTCTCAGACTCTCCAAAGATTATAAAAGATTGACCCTAAGTGTCTATTTATAATGGACAATGGATGGATCTGGAAAGGGGTTCAAAATCAAGGACCAAGATTGCTTCGAGCAAACGGTTGTAAATCGTGTGGCTCCACTACACCAAATCCTGCGAATGTTCACGCCCAGTGGGTCACGGCCCAAGTCCGCGACCAGCTGGTCGCGGACTTGGGTCGTGACCCACTCAATATTTGGCATGACCATATTTATTATCACACTAAATTATCTATGTTCTGGAAGTGGTCACGGCCCAAGTCGGCGACCACAGTGGTCGCGGACTTGGATCGTGACCAGGTCGTGACCATATTGGCACCAAACTCGCGCCAAAATTTCCTCCAAGCTTGGTCGCGGATGGGTCATGGCCCAAGTCCGTGACCCATGGCATGACAAAGAAGAAAGTACACACATTGAGGGTCACGGCTTAGGGTCGTGACCATTTCTAGGTGTGGGTCATGCCTATGGGTCGTGACCATCACTCATTCAAGCACTAGTGTGGATAAAAAGGGTCGCGCATCACAGATTGAGGGTCACGGCTATGGGCCGTGACCAATAGGCAGTACACATCCCACTTAGCTTCATTAATGGGTCGCGGTGGGTGGGTCACGGCTCTAGGCCGTGACCACTGTTAATCCTAAAACAAAACAAAGCACCTCAAAATTTTCATTTCCCCGCTCATCTTGTTTATTTCTTCCCCAAACGCTGGTAGCAGGTATGGCGTTTCTTCCCCAAATGCTGGTACCAGGTATGGCCGTGTATGGAGGTTGGGCGTGTTTTTAAGGAGGGCAACGGTGAGGGTTATTGAGGCAGGGGAAATTTTCAACTGGGTTCCAACTAGCGTTGGCATTTGGGCGTGAATGGGTGAAAATGGGCGGGTCGAATTTGGGTTCGGGTAAAAAATGGGCGGTCTGGTTTTGGGTTGACAAGCGAGCGACCCAGACCAACTCAGTGAAAAATCTTGGGTTTCATCGGTGTTGATTGATTCTTGAAATAAGGTAGGAGAGATTGGGGTGCGGCTTGAGAGAGAGAGATGAGACAATTGGTAGAGAAGAGAGAGAGAGAGAGAGAATGAGAAGCGGGTCCACATCTTTGTGAGAGTTTTCTTCATAAACTCGCACCACTGCCAGTGCTAGTTGCGATTTTCAACTGGGGCGATTTTTAACTGGGTTTGGTGAGGGTTGTTGGGTTTGGGTCTCGATTTTCAACTAGGTTACTATCGAAATTCTTCCCGGTTTAAGTCCGGTGGGTTGATTTTTATTGGACCAAATCGGGTTTGGGTGATGGAGCTATAACATAGTGGGTACAAGTATTGTCAATTTTAAAATTTTGTTTTCATAATTTGTATCTTCTTTTTCCTTAGAAAGATTTCAATTAGTAATTTTATTTTCATTTTCATATCATCGAAAAAAAATATGGTGTGCTATAATTTTTTTTATCACTTCATCAAACATTTGATGTGCTATATTTTGAAATTTTAAACTAACATCATACATTACTTGGCTGTATTTGTTGTTTCTACTGTAAAATCAAACATTTGGGGTCTTATATCTTGGAATTTTATACTAACGTCATACATTACATGGTTGTCTATTTGTCCCGTAGGTAGTGATAAAATTGATAATAACGTTATGGAGACCTTTATTTGGGACACTTTTGGGCCAACACACAGCAATATGTCGAGGTCATTGTAGTAATATTTCTTTTTGTAAATCAAAGTAAGTGTTTTTTTCCAATCGTTTTTTTAGAATAGTTTGAGTTAGTTGTTGTTTGGGTGTTAAATGATCATACCCATGCGGTTATTTCTCTCTTAAGTATTTGAAAATGCTCACAAAATTTCTTAGACACGGGCAACTCTACAATGCTCACATGGGCATAATAAAATGGATTTCTAAATAGTCATAATGTGTTCATGTGTTGAAATTAATGATTTGGGCATATATGCATACAACAGATGATGTTTTTAAGACTTTTTTCATACTGGTTAGTAATGGTAAAGTCATCACTGATGCTGGGAGCATGACTTCCGATCTTGCTAAGGGCTCAGCAGCAGTTGCATCGCTTTTCTCTATTCTTGACAAACTCTCACTCATTCAAGGCTACCGTGATGTAATTATACTATCATTTATCTTACTGTTTTTCCTTTCATATATTACGTTAATAAGAGTTTTCATCTTTTCATCACACTTTTGGAAGACTAATGCTAAACATACAAATTAAATTGTACACTCCTCATTTTTTAACAAATTGAGATGCCATTCAGAAACCGAAGAATAAAAGAGAGAGCATTTCAAACGTGGACAATTATTGCGTTTGAGGTTTTGATTATTTTCTCTATTAAGAAGTTGAGTATAAATTTTTATCTTTATTTGTTTTTATTAACCTTTTGACTAATTTAAATGTAGGGTTTCCAAACTTCAGTACTAAGATGTTGGATTTAATTGAACTACTACATTCATCGAGGTAAAGTTTTGATTATTTATTAATAGTTTTGTTATGCGTTTATTGTATTTTAAATTCTTTACATAGTTGATTTTAGTAGTCAAGATGATCGAGCAGGTCTATAGTCCATCCACTCATAAACATAACAGTTGTAGGTACATTGGAGGTTAGCACAGCAAAGTCGTGGCCGTGAGGATCAATGGTATTAGTGGACAAGTGTTGAGGATGAATTACAGATTTCACGTAAAAATATTCCATCCCTCTTCTCTTAGTATATGGACAAAGGTCATATGTATGATTATTGCATCTTCAAACCCAAACCCAAGAAAACCAAAGAATCCAACTCAAACATTCCTCTACCTACGAAAAAACCAACCCCAACCCCTATTTTGTTTGAAGGAAGTTTTGTAGCATCCCCTATATTTTTTTGTAGCACTCCCCGTACGGTACCGTACTTTCTTTAATTTTAAAAAACAATTCAGTGGTTTTGTCAGGTACTTTATTTAATTTTACATACCCATTCTTCATAACACATTGTTTACGTATTGCAGATCTAACCAATTGGATACCAGTTCTTCATTACATACCAGTTCTTCATTACACACCAGGTACTCTGTACATTAACTAAAGTAGTTATATAATTAATATGCATTATCTATTAAATCTTTTAGATGATAGAAGGAGTACGGGATAATTATTTGTTTTGTTTGGTTTGGCTGTTGGATAATTATTGGTGGTTGGAATGTTGTTGGATAGTATTTTAGAAGGAGTATGGGATAATTAGAAGGAGTACGGGATAATTATTGGTTTCACTGTTGGATAATATGTTTAAAATATTTTAAATTCCCGGTTTCAGAATACGATGATAGGATAACTTGCAAATGTCGAGACTTAAACTTAAAAACATGGCACAAACACCTCACATGGGACCAATGAAACTCGTATGAACTGATCGCGAGATCACGGGACCCCCGGTTTGAGAATACGACGATAATTAAAAAATATTAGCTCTTAAGCTTAAAAACAAAGCGTTAGATAGCAAAAATATGAAACAACCCTCGTACAGACCCGTGAGAGGCACCAACACCTCTCACGGGAACAATGTAACATGTAGGAATAGACTGCGTGATCACGGGACTCCCGATTTGAGAATACGATAATAATTTTAAAATATGAGGCCTTAAGCTTAAAAACAAGGAGTTAGAGGGTGAAAACTGAAAACAACTCCCGAACGGCCCCGTGAAAGGCACCAACACCTCCCACGGGACCAATGTAACTCGTAGGAACTGACTGCGCAGCCACGGGACTCCCAATTTGAGAATACGACGTTAATTTACATATTTCTAGACTTAGGCTTTAAAACATGGCGTTAGTAGGTGAAAATCCGAAACAGCCCCCAAACGGCTCCGTGGGTGGCACCAACACCTCCAACGGGACCAATGTAACTCGTAGAAACTGACTGCGTAGCCACGGGACTCCCGATTTGAGAATATTATGAAAATTTGCATATTTCTAGACTTAGGCTTAAAAACATCGTTTTAGAGGGTGAAAACACAAAACAGCCGCCGAACGACCCCGTGGGAGGCACCAACACCTCCCACGGGACCAATATAACTCTTAGGAACTGACTCCGGAGCCGAGCGTCTCCCGATTTGAGAATACAAGGGTAATTTACATTTTTATAGACTTAGGCTTAAAAACATTTGCATATTTATAGAACGACCCTGTGAGTGGCACCAACACCTCCCACAGGAACAATGTAACTCGTAGGAATTGGCCCCGCAGCCGCGGGACTCCTGGTTTTAGAATACGATGGTAATTTGCATATTCAAAGACATATGCTTAAAAACATGGCGTTAGAGGGAGAAAACAAGTAACAGCCCCCGAATGGCCCGTGGGAGGCACCAACACCTCCCACGGGACCAATGTAACTCGCAGGAATTGACCGCGCAGCCGCGGAACTCCCAGTTTGAGAATATGACAGTAATTTGCATATTTATAGGCTTAGAATTAAGCAAAACATGGCGTTAGAGGATGAAAACTCAAAATAACCCCCTAACGGCCCCGTGGGTGGCACCAACACCTCCCACAGGACCAATATAACTCTTAGGAACTCACCCCACAGCTGCGGGTCTCCCGATTTGAGAATACTATGGTAATTTGCATATTTATAGACTTAGGCTTAAAAACGTGGCTTTAGAGGGTGAGATATCGAAAATGCCCCCGAACGTCCCCGTGGGTGGCACCAACACCTCCCACGGGACCAATATAACTCGTAGGAACTGACCCCGCAGTCGCGGAACTCCTGGTTTGAGAATACGATGGTAATTTTCATATATCTAGACTTAAGTAAAACATGACAGCCCCGAAACGGCCCTGTGGGTGGCACCAAGACCTCCCACGGGACCAATGTAACTCGTAGGAACTTCCCCCGCAGCTGCAGGACTCCCAGTTTGAGAATACGATGGTAATTTGCATATTTATAGACTTTAGGCATAAAAACATGGCGTTAGTGGGTGAAAAATCGAAACAGACCTCGAACGTCCTCGTGGGTGGCACCAACACCTCCAACGGAACCAATGTAACTCATAGGAACTGACCCCGTAGCCTCGAGACTCCCGATTTGAAAATACGACGGCAATTTGCATATTTCTAGACTTAGGCTTAAAAACATGGTGTTAGAGGTTGAAGACTCAAAACACCCCCCGACCGTCCCCGTGGGTGGCACTAACACCTCCCACGGGACCAATGTAACTCGTAGGAACTAACCGCCAATTGTGAGACTCCCGGTTTGAGAGCACGATGGTAATTTGTATATTTCTAGACTTAAGCAAAACATGGCGTTAGAGGGTGAAAACTCAAAACAGCCCCCGAACGGCCCCGTGGGTGGCACTAACACCTCCCACGGGACCAATGTAACTTGTAGCAACTGACCCCGCAGCCGCGGGTCTCCCGGTTTGAGAATACGACGTTAATTTTCACATTTCTATACTTAGGCATAAAAACATGGCGTTAGAGTGTGAAACAGCCCCCGAACATCCTACTGGGTGGCACCAACACCTCCAACGGGACCAATGTAAGTCGTAGGACCTGACCACGCAGTCACGGAAGTCCCGGTTTGAGAATACGGTGGTTATTTTCATATTTCTTGAGTTAGGCTTAACAACATGGTGTTAGTGGGTGAAAACCCAAAACAACGCTCGAACGGCTTCGGGGGTGGCACCAACACCTCCCACGGGACCAGTGTAACTCATAGAAACTGATCGCCCAGCCACGGGACTCCCGATTTGATAATATGATGACAATTTGCATATTTCTAGACTTAAGCATAAAAACATGGTGTTAGAGGGTGAAAACCCAAAAGAGCCGCCGAACGACCCCGTGGGAGGCACCAACACCTCCCACGGGAACAATGTAACTCGTAGGAACTGATCCCGCAGCCGCGGGACTCCCGGTTTCAGCATACGATGGTAATTTGCATATTCATAGACTTAGGCTTAAAAACATTGCGTTAGAGGGTGAAAACAAGTAACAGCCCCCGAATGGCCCGTGGGAGGCACCAACACCTCCCACGGGACCAATGTAACTCATAGGAATTGACCGCGCAGCCGTGGAACTCCCGGTTGGAGAATACGATTGTAATTTGCATATTTATAGGCTTAGACTTAAGCAAAACATGGCGGTAGAGGGTGAAAACTGGAAATAACCCCCGAACGGCCCCGTCGCTGGCACCAACACCTCCCTCGGGACCAATATAACTCTTAGGAACTGACCCCGCAGCCGCGAGTCTCCCGATTTGAGAATACGATGGTAATTTGCATATTTATAGACTTAGGCTTAAAAACATGCCGTTAGAGGGAGAGATCTCCAAAATGCCCCCGAACGTCCCCATGGGTGGCACCAACACCTCCCACGGGACCAACGTAACTCGTAGGAACTGACCCCACAGTCACGAAACTCTTTGCATACTTTTAGACTTAAGCAAAACATAACAGCCCCGGAACGGCCCCGTGGGTGGAACCAAGACCTCCCACGGGACCAATGTAACTCGTAGGAACTTCCCCCGCAGCTGCGGGACTCCCAGTTTGAGAATTACGACGGTAATTTACATATTTATAGACTTTAGGCATAAAAACATGGCGTTAGAGTGTGAAAACTCGAAACAGACCTCGAACGTCCCTGTGGGTGGTACCAACACCTCCAACAGGACCAATGTAACTCGTAGGAACTGACCTCGCAGCCTCGAGACTTCCGGTTTGAGAATACGGCGGTAATTTGCATATGTCTAGACTTAGGCTTAAAAACATGGCGTTAGAGGTTGAAAACTCGAAACAGCCACCGATCGTCCCCATAGGTGGGACCAACACTTCCCACTGGACCAATGTAACTCGTAGGAACTAACCGCGCAGCCGTGAGACTCCCGGTTTGAGAGTACGATGGTAATTTGCATATTTCTAGACTTAAGAAAAACATGGAGTTAGAGGGTGAAAACTCGAAACAACCCCCGAACGGCCCCGTGGGTGGCACCAACACCTCCCACGGGACCAGTGTAACTCGTAGGAACTGACCCCGCAACCGCGGGTCTTCCGGTTTGAGAATACGATGGTAATTTTCATATTTCTAGACTTATGCTTAAAAACTTGGCGTTAGAGGGTGAAAACCCGAAACAGCCCGCGAACGTCCTCGTGGGTGGCACCAACACCTCCAACGGGACCAATGTAACTCGTACGACCTGACCACACAGCCGCGGGAGTCCCGATTTGAGAATACGACAGTTATTTGCATATTTCTAGAGTTTGGCTTAAAAACATTGCGTTAGTGGGTGAAAACTCGAAACAGCTCCCGAACAGTCCCCGTGGAGGCACCAACACCTCCCACGGGAACAATGTAACACGTAGGAACTGACCCCGCAGCCGCGGGACTCCTGATTTTAGATACGATGGTAATTTGCATATTTCTAGACTTAGTCTTAACATGATTGCCTCGGAATGACCCCGTGGGTGGCACCAAGACCTACTACAGGACAATTGTAACTCGTAGGAACTGACCCCGCAGCTGCGGGACTTCCGATTTGAGAATACAATGGTAATTTGCATATTTCTAGACTTTAGGTATAAAAATATGGCGTTAGAGGGTGAAAACTCGAAACAGACCTCGAACCTCCCCGTGGGTGGCACCAACACCTCCCACGGGACCAATGTAACTCGTAGGAACGGACCCCGCAGCCTCGGGACTCCTGGTTTTAGAATATGATGGTAAATTGCATATTTCTAGACTTAGGCTTAAAAACATGGCGTTAGAGGTTGAAAACTCGAAATAGCCCCCGACCGTCCCCGTGGGTGGCACCAACACCTCCCACGGGACCAATGTAACTCGTAGGAACTAACCGCGCAACCGCGAGACTCCCGATTTGAAAGTACGACGGTAATTTTCATATTCTAGATTTAAGAAAAACATGGCGTTAGAGGGTTAAAACTCGAAACAGTCCCCGACGATCCCCCTGGGTGGCACCAACACCTCCCACGAGACTAATGTAACTCATAAGAACTGACCCCGCAGCCGCGGGTCTCCTGATTTGAGAATGAGACGATAATTTGCATATTTGTATACTTACGCTTAAAAACATGGTGTTAGAGGGTGAGAACAAGAAACGGCCCCCGAACGGCCCCATGGGTGGCACCATCACTACCCACGGGACCAATGTAACTCGTAGGAATTAACCCCGTAGTCACGGGACTCCCGATTTTATAATACGACGGTAATTTGCATATTTATAGACTTAGGTTTGAAAACATGGCATTAGAGGGTGAAAACACGTAACAGCCCCTGAATGGCCTCGTGAGAAGCACCACCATCTCCCACGGGAACAATATAACACGCAGGAATTGACCGCATAGCCACGGAACTCCCGGTTTGAGAATACGACTAAAATTTGCATATTTCTAGGCTTAGACTTAAGCAAAACATTGTGCTAGAGGGTGAAAACTCGAAACAACCCCCTAACGGCCCCGTGGGTGGCACCAACACCTCCCATAGGACCAATATAACACATAGGAACCAACCCCGCAGTCGCGTGTCTCCCGATTTGAGAATACGATAGAAATTTGTATATATATAGACTTAGGCTTAAAAACATGGCGTTAGAGGGTGAGATCTTGAAACTTCCCCCCAACTTCCTTGTGGGTGGCACGAACATCTCCCACGGGACCAATGTAACTTTTAGGAACTGACCCCGCATCCGCGGGACTCCCTGTTTGAGAATACGAAGGTAATTTGCATATTTCTAGACTTAGGCTTAAAAACACGGTGTTAGAGGGTGAGAACTAGAAACGGCCCCCGAACGGCCCCATGGCTGGCACCAACACCTCCCACGGGACCAATGTAACTCGTAGGAACTGACCCCTCATCCTCGGGACTCCCGATTTTAGAATACCATGGTAATTTTCATATTTCTAGACTTAAGCAAAACATGGCGCTATAGGGTGAAAACTCGAAACATCCCCCGGACGGCCCCGTGGGTGGCATCAGCACCTCCCACGGGACCAATGTAACTCGTAGGAAGTTACCCCATAACCGCGAGTCTCCCGATTTGAGGATACGACGATAATTTTCATATTTCTAGACTTAGGCTTAAAAACATGGCGTTAGAGGGTGAAAACCTGAAACCGCCCCCGAACGTCCTCATGGGTAGCACCAACACCTCCCACAGGAACAATGTAACTCGTTGGAACTGACCCCGCAGCCGCGGGACTCCCGATTTTAGAATACGACGTTAATTTTCATATTTCTAGACTTAGGCTTAACATGATAGCCTCGGAATGGCCACGTGAGCTGCACCAAGACCTCCCACGGAACCAATGTAACTCGTAGGAACGGACCCCGCAGCTGCGGGACTCCCGATTTGAGAATACGACGGTAATTTGCATATATCTAGCCTTTAGGCATACAAATATGGCATTAGAGGGTGAAAACTCGAAATAGACCTCGAACGTTCCCGTCGGTGGCAACAACACCTCCCACGGGACCAATGTAACTCGTAGGAACTGACCCCGCAGCCTCGAGACTCTCGGTTTGAGAATACGATGGTAATTTTCATATTTCTAGACTTAGGCTTAAAAACATGGCGTTAGAGGTCGAAAACTCGAAACAACCCCCGATCGTCCTCGTGGGTGGCACCAACACCTCCCACGGGACCAATGTAACTCGTAGGAACTAACTGCGCAGTCGTGACACTCCCGGTTTGACAGTACGCCGATAATTTGAATGTTTCTAAACTTAAGCAAAACATGGCGTTAGAGGGTTAAAACTCGAAACAGTCCCCGACCGCCCCCTTGGGTGGCACCAGCACCTCCCACGAGACCAATTTACCTCGTAGGAACTGACCCCGCAGCCGCGGGTCTCCTGATTTGAGAATATGATGGTAATTTGCATATTTCTAGACATATGCTTAAAAACATGGCGTTAGAGGGTGAAAACTCGAAACAACGCCCGAACGGCCCCGTGGGTGGCACCAACACCTCCTAAGGGACCAATGTAACTCGTAGGAACTGACCCCGAATCCTCGGGACTCCCGATTTGAGAATACGGCGGTAATTTGCATATTTGTGGAGTTAGGCTTAAAAACATGGCGTTAGTTGGTGAAAACCCGAAACAGCGCCCAAACAGCCCCGTGGGAGGCACCAACACCTCCCACGGGAACAATGTAACTCGTAGGAATTCACCCCGCAACCGCGGGTCTCCCGATTTGAGAATACGATGGTAATTTGCATATCTCTAGACTTAGGCTTAAAAAAATGGCGTTAGAGGGTGAGATCTCGAAACAGCCCTCGACCGTCCCCGTGGGTGGCACCAACACCTCCCACCGGACCAACGTAACTCGTAGGAACTGACCTCGCAGTCGCAAGACTCACGGTTTGAGAGTACGACGTTAATTTGCATATTTTCAGACTTAGGGTTAAAAACATGGTGTTAGTGGGTGAGAACTCGAAACAACCCCCAAACTACCCTGTGGGTTGCACCAACACCTCCCACGGGACCAATATAACTCGTAGAAACTGACCCCGCAACCGCAGGACTCCCGGTTTGAGAATACGATGGGAATTTGCATATTTATAGACTTAGGCTTAAAAACATGGCGTTAGAAAGTGAGAACTAGAAACAGCCCACAAACGGCCCTATAGGTGGCACCAACACCTCCCACGGGACCAATGTAACTCGTAGGAACTGATACCGCATCCGCGGGACTCCCGATTTGAGAATACGATGACAATTTGCATATTTCTAGACTTAGGCTTAAAAACATGGCGTTAGAGGGTGAAAACTCGAAACAGCCCCCGAACGGGCCCGTTGGTGGCACCAACACCTCCCATGTGAGCAATGTAACTCGTAGGAACTGACCCCGCAGCCGTGGGACTCCCAGTTTTAGAATACGATGATAATTTTCATATTTCTAGACTTAGGCTTAAAAACATGGCGTTAGTGGGTGAGAACTCGAAACAGCCCCCAAACGGCCCCGTGGGTGCACCAACACGTCCCACGAGACCACTGTAAGTCGTAGGAACTGACCCCACAGTCGAGAGATTCTCGGTTTGAGAATACGACGATAATTTGAATATTTCTAGACTTAGGCTTAACATGATAGCCTCAGAACGGCCCCTTGGGTGGCACCAAGACCTCCCATGGGACCAATGTAACTCGTAGGAACTAACCCCACTGCTGCGGGACTCCCGATTTTAGAATACGATGACAATTTGGATATTTTAAGACTTTAGGCATAAAAATAAGGCGTTAGAGGGTGAAAACTCTAAACAGACCTCGAACGTCCTCGTGGGTGGCACCAACACCTCCCCCGGGACCAATGTAACTCGTAGGAATTGACCCCATAGCCCCGGGACTCCTGGTTTGAGAATACGATGGTAATTTTCATATTTCTAGACTTAGGCTTAAATACATGACGTTAGAGGTTGAAAACTCGAAACAACCCCAGACCATCCCCGTGGGTGGCACCAACACCTCCCACGAGACCAATGTAACTCGTAGGAACTAACCGCGCAGCTGCGAGACTCCCGATTTGAGAGTACGACGGTAATTTGCATATTTATAGACTTAAGAAAAACATGGCATTAGATGGTCAAAACTCGAAATAGCCCCCCGATCGGCCCCCTGGGTGGCACCAACACCTCCCACGAGACCAATGTAACTCGTAGGAACTGACCCCGCAGCCGCGGGTCTCCCGATTTTAGAATATGATGCTAATATGTATATTACTAGACTTAGGCTTAAAAATAAGGTGTTAGAGGGTGAGAAGTCGAAACGGCCCCCGAACGGACCCATGGGTGGCACCAACACCTCCCACGGGACAAATGTAACTCGTAGTAATTGACCCCGCAGCCGCGGGACTCCCGATTTTAGAATACGACGATAATTTGCATATTTATAGACTTAGGCTTAAAAAGATGGCGTTAGAGGGTGAAAACCCGTAACAACCCTCGAATGGCCCCTTGGGAGGCACCAACACCTCCCACGGGACCAATGTAACTCGTAGGAACTGACCGCACAGCTGCGGAATTGCCGGTTTGAGAAAATGACTGTAATTTGTATATTTCTAGGCTTAGACTAAATCAAAACATGGCACTAGAGGATGAAAACTTGAAACAATCCCCGATCGGCCCCGTGGGTGGCACCAACAACTCCCACGGGACCAATATAACACTTAGGAACTGACCCCGCATTCGCGGGTCTCCCAATTTGAGAATACGATGGTAATTTGTATATGTATAGACTTAGGCTTAAAAACATGGCGTTAGAGGGTGAGATCTTAAAAATTCCCCCAACGTCCCCGTGGGTGGCACGAACACCTCCCACAGGACAAATGTAAATCGTAGGAACTGACGCCGCAGCTGCGGGACTCCCGGTTTGAGAATACGACGATAATTTGCATATTTCTAGACTTAGGCTTAAAAACATGGCGTTAGAGGTTGAAAACTCAAAACAACCACCGACCGTCCACATGGGTGGCACCAAAACATTCCAAGGGACCAATGTAACTCGTAGGAACTAATCGCACAGCCGCGAGACTCTCGGTTTGAGAGTACGACGGTAATTTGCATATTTATAGACTTAGGGTTAAAAATATGGCGTTATAGGGTGAGAACTCGAAACAGCCCTCGAACAGCCCCATGGGTGGCACCAACACCTCCCAAGGGACCAATGTAACTCGTAGGAACGGACCACGTAGCCGCGGGTCTCCGCGATTGAGAATACGACGGTAATTTGTATATTTCTAGACTTAGGCTTAAAAACATGGCGTTAGAGGGTGAAAACCCGAAACTGCCCCATAACGTCCCCGTGGGTGGCACCAACACCTCCAACGGGACCAATGTAACTCGTGGGAACTGACCACGCAGCCACGGGGCTCCCGATTTGAGAATACGACGGTAATTTGCATATTTCTAGAGTTAGACTTAAAAACATGGCCTTAGTGGGTGAAAACCCGAAACAACGCCCGAACGGCTTCGGGGGTGACACCAACACCCGCCATGGAACCAATATAACTCATAAGAACTGACCGCGCTGCCACGAGACTCTCGATTTGAAAGTACGATGGTAATTTGAATATTTCTAGACTTAAGCAAAACATGGCGTTAGATGGTCAAAACTTGAAACAGCCCCCGACCGGCCCCCTGGGTGGAACCAACACCTCCCACGAAACCAATGTTACTCGTAGGAACTGACCCCGTAGCCGCGGGTCCCCTGATTTGAGAATACGAAGGTAATTTGCGTATTTCTAGACTTAGGCTTAAAAACATGGCGTTAGAGGGTGAGATCTCGAAACAACCCCCGACCGTCCCCGTGGGTGGCACCAACACCTCCCACGGGACCAATGCAACTCGTAGGAACTGACTGCCCAGCCCCGAGAGTCCCAGTTTGAAAGTACGACGGTAATTTGCATATTTATTGACTTAGGGTTAAAAACATGGCGTTAGAGGATGAGAACTCGAAACGGCCCTGTGGGTGGCACCAACACCTCCCACGGGACTAATGTAACTCGTAGGAACTGAACCCGCAGCTGCGGGTCTCCCGGTTTCAGAATATGACGGTAATTTGCATATTTTTAGACTTAAGAAAAACATGGTGTTAGTGGGTGAGAACTCGAAATAGCCCCCGAACGTCCACGTGGGTTGTCCCAACACCTCCCACGGGACCATTATAACTCGTAGAAATTGACCCCGCAGCCGTAGGACTCCCGGATTGAGAATACGACGGTAATTTGCATATTTATAGACTTAGGCTTAAAAACATGGCATTAGAGAGTGAGAACTCGAAACAGCCCTCGAACGAACTCGTAGGTGGCACCAACACCTCCCACGGGACCAATGTAACTCGTAGGAACTGACCCCACAGTCGCGGGACTCACGATTTTGGAATACGACGGTAATTTGCATATATGTAGACTTAAGCAAAACATGGCGTTAGTGGGTGAGAACTCGAAACAGCCCCGTGGGTGGCACCAACACCTCCCACGGGACCAATGTAACTCGTTGGAACTGACCCCGCAGCTGCGGCACTCCCGGTTTGAGAATACGACGATAATTTAGATATTTCTAAATTTAAGCTTAAAAACATGGCGTTAGAGGGTGAGAACTCGAAACAGCCTCCAAATGTCCCCGTGGGTGGCACCAAGATGTCCCACGGGACCAATGTAAATTGTAGGAACTAACCCCGCAGTCGCGGGACTCCTGGTTTGAGAATACGACGGTAATTTGCATATTTCTAGACTTAAGCTTAAAAACACGGCATTAGAGGGTGAAAAATGGAAACCTCCCCCTAACGGGCCCGTGGGTGGCACCAACACCACCCACAGGACCAATGCAACTCGTAGGAACTGACCCCGCAGTCGCGGGGCTCCCGGTTTTAGAATACGACGATAATTTGCATATTTCTACACTTAGTCTTAAAAACAAGGCGTTAGTGGGTGAGAACTCGAAACAGCCCCCGAACGGCCCCGTGGGTGGCACCAACACCTCCCACAGGACCAATGTAACTCATAGGAACTGACCCCGTAGCCGCGGGACTCCCGGTTGAGAATACGACGATAATTTGCATATTTCTAGACTTAGGCCTAAAAACATGACGTTAGAGGGTGAGAACTCGAAACAACCTCCGAATGTCCCCTTGGGTGGCACCAAAACCTCCCGCCGGACCAATGTAAATCGTAAGAACTAACCCCGCAACCGCGGGACTCCCGGTTTGAGAGTACGACGGTAATTTGCATATATCTAGACTTAGGCTTAAAAATATGGTGTTAGCGGGTGAGAACTCGAAACAGCCCCCGAACGCCCCCGTGGGTCGCACCAACACCTCCCACGGGACCAATGTAACTCGTAGGAACTGACCCCGCAGCCGCGGGACTCCCGGTTTGAGAATACGATATTAATTTTCATATTTTTAGACTTAAGTAAAACATGGCGTTAGAGGGTGAAAACTCGAAACAACCCCCGAACGGCCCCGTGGGTGGCACCAACACCTCCCACGGGACCAATATAACTCTGAGGAACTGATTTCGCAGCCAAAGGTCTCTCGATTTGAGAATACGATGGTAATTTACATATTTATAGACTTAGGCTTAAAAACATGGCGTTAAAGGGTGAGATCTCGAAACTTCCCCCGAACGTCCCCGTGGGTGGAACCAACACCTCCCACGGGACCAATGAAACTCGTAGGAACTGACTCCACAGCTGCGGGACTCCCGATTTGAGAATACAAAGTTAATTTGCATATTTATAGACTTAGGATTAAAACATGGCGTTAGAGAGTGAGAACTCGAAACAACCCCTGAACAGCCCCGTGGGTGGCACCAACACCTCCCACGGGACCAATGTAACTCGTAGGATATGACACCGCAGCTGCGGGACTCCCGAATTGAGAAGACGACGGTAATTTTCATATTTCTTGACTTTAGGCATAAAAATATGGCGTTAGAGGGTGAAAACTCGAAACAGACCTCGAACATCCCCGTGAGTGGCACCAACACCTCCCACGGGACCACTTTAACTCGTAGGAACTGACCCCGTAGCCTTGGGACTCCCGGTTTGAGAATACGATGGTAATTCGCATATTTCTAGACATTGGCTTAAAAACATGGCGTTAGAGGTTGAAAACGGTAAACAACCCCCGACCGTCCCCGTGGGTGGCTCCAACACCTCCCACGGGACCAATGTAACTCGTAAGAACTAATCGCGCAGCCGCGAGACTCCCGATTTGAGAGTACGACGGTAATTTGCATATTTATAGATTTAGGATTAAAAACATGGCGTTATAGGGTGAGAACTCGAAACATCCCTCGAACGTCCATGTGGGTGGCACCAACACCTCCCAAGGGACCAATGTAGCTCGTAGGAACGGACCACGTAGCCGCGGGGCTCCGAGTTTTAGAATACGACGATAATTTGTATATTTCTAGACTTAGGCTTAAAAACACGGCGTTAGAGGGTGAAAACCCTAAACTTCCCCCGAACGTCCCCGTGGGTGGCACCAACACCTCCAACGGTACCAATGTAACTCGTAGGAACTGACCACGCAGCCGCGGGACTCCCGGTTTGAGAATACGACGGTAATTTGCATATTTCTAGAGTTAGACTTAAAAACATGGCGTTAGTGGGTGAAAACCCGAAACAGCGCCCGAACGGCTTTGGGGATGACACCAACACCCGCCATGGAACCAATATAACTCATAAGAACTGACCGTGCTGCCACGAGACTCCCGGTTTGAGAGTACGGCGGTAATTTGAATATTGTTAGACTTAAGGAAAATATGGCGTTAGACGGTCAAAACTCGAAACAGCTCCGACCGGCCATCTGGGTGGAACCAACACCTCGCACGAGACCAATGTTACTCGTAGGAACTGACCCCGCAGTCGCGGGTCTCCCGGTTTTAGAATACGAAGCTAATTTGCGTATTTTTAGACTTAAGCAAAACATGGCGTTAGTGGGTGAGATCTCGAAACAGCCTACGAACGTCCCCGTGGGTGGCACCAACACCTCCCACGGGACTAATGTAACTCGTAGGAACTGAACCCGCAACCGCGGGTCTCCCGATTTCAGAATATGACGGTAATTTGCATATTTTTAGACTTAAAAAAAACATGGTGTTAATGGGTGAGAACTCGAAATAGCCCCCGAACGTCCCCGTGGGTTGTCCTAACACCTCCCACGGGACCAATATAACTCGTAGAAACTGACCCCGCAACCGCAGGACTCCCGGTTTGAGAATACGATGGGAATTTGCATATTTAAAGACTTAGGCTTAAAAACATGGCGTTAGAGAGTGAGAACTAGAAACAGCCCACAAACGGCCCTGTGGGTGGCACCAACACCTCCCACGGAACCAATGTAACTCGTAGGAACTGACACCGCATCCGCGGTACTCCCGGTTTGAGAATACGAGGATAATTTGCATATTTATAGACTTAGGCTTAAAAACATGGCGTTAGAGGGTGAAAACTCGAAACAGTCCCCGAACGGGCCCGTTGGTGGCACCAACACCTCCCACGAGAGCAATGTAACTCGTAGAAATTGACCCCGCAGCCGCAGGACTCTCGGTTTGAGAATACGACGGGAATTTGCATATTTATAGACTTAGTCTTAAAAACATGTAGTTAGAGAGTGAGAACTCGAAACGGCCCTCGAACGGCCCCGTGGGTGGCACCAACACATCCCACGGGACCAATGTAACTCGTAGGAACTGACAACGCAGCCACGGGACTCCCGGTTTGAGAATATGATGGTAATTTGCATATTTCTAGTCTTAAGGTTAAAAGCATGGCGTTAGTGGGTGAGAACTCGAAACAGCGCCCGAACGGCCCCGTGGGTGGCACCAACACCTCCCACGGGACCAATGTAACTCGTAGGAACTGACCCCGTAGCCGCGGGACTCCCGGTTTGAGAATACGACAGTAATTTGCATATTTCTAGACTTAATCTTAAAAACATGGTGTTAGAGGGTGAGAACTCGAAACAGCCTCCGAACGTCCCCGTGGGTGGCACCAACACCTCCCACGGGACCAATGTAAATCGTAGGAACTAACCCCGCAGCCGCGGGACTCCCGGTTTGAGAATACGAGGATAATTTGCATATTTCTACACTTAGACATAAAAACATGGCGTTAGTGGGTGAGAACTCGAAACAACCCCCGAACGGCCCCGTGGGTGGCACCAACACCACCCACAGGACCAATGTAACTCGTAGGAACTGACCCTACAGTCGCGGGACTCCCGGTTTTAGAATACGAGGATAATTTGCATATTTCTACACTTAGGCTTAAAAACATGGCGTTAGTGTGTGAGAACTCGAAACAGCCCCCGAACGGCCCCGTTGGTGGCACCAACACCTCCCACAGGACCAATGTAACTCGTAGGAACTGACCCTGTAGCTGCGGGACTCCCGGTTGAGAAAACGACGATAATTTTGCATATTTCTAGACTTAGGCTTAAAAACATGACGTTAGAGGGTGAGAACTCGAAACAGCCTCCGAACATCCCCTTGGGTGGCACCAACACCTCCCACGGGGCCAATATAACTCTGAGGAACTGACTCTGCAGCCAAATGTCTCCCGATTTGAGAATACGACGGTAATTTGCATATTTATAGACTTAAGCTTAAAAACATGGCGTTAGAGGGTGAAAAATGGAAACTGCCCCCAAACGTCCCCTTGGGTGGCACCAACACCTCCCGCGGGACCAATGTAAATCGTAGGAACTGAGCCCGCAGCCGCGGGACTCCCGGTTTAAGAATACGACGGCAATTTGCATATATGTATACTTAGGCTTAAAAATATGGCGTTAGCGGGTCAGTTTCAGAATACGACGATAATTTGCATATTGATAGACTTACGATTAAAAACATGGCATTAGCGGGTGAGAACTTAAAACAGCCCCCGAACGTCCCCGTGGGTGGTACCAACACCTCCCACGGGACCAATGTAACTCGTAGGAACTGACCCCGTAGCCGCGGGACTCCCGGTTTGAGAATACGATGGTAATTTGCATATTTCTAGACTTAAGCAAAACATGGGGTTCTAGGGTGAAAACTCGAAATAGCCCCCGAACCTACCCGTGGGTGGCACCAACACCTCCTAAGGGACTAATGTAACTCGTAGGAACTGACTCCGCAGCCGAAGGTGTCCCGATTTGAGAATACGATGGTAATTTGCATATTTATAGACTTAGGCTTAAAAAATGGCGTTACAGGGTGAGATCTCGAAACTTCCCTCGAACGTCCCCGTGGGTGGCACTAACACCTCCCACGGGACCAATGTAACTCGTAGGAACTGACCCCGCAGTTGTGGGACTCCCGGTTTGAGAATACGATGGTAATTTGCATATTTATAGACTTAGGGTTTAAAACATGGCGTTAGAGGGTGAGAACTCGAAACAGCCTCCGAACGGCTAGGTGGTTGGCACCAACACCTCCCATGGGACTAATGTATCTTGTAGGAACTGACCCCACAATCGCGGGTCTCCTGGTCTTAGAATATGACGATAATTTGCATATTTCTAGACTTAAGTAAAACATGGCGTTAGTGGGTGATAACTCGAAACAGTTCCCAAACGGCCACGTGGTTGGCACCAACACCTCCCACGGGACAAATGTAACTCGTAGGAACTGACCCCGCAGCCGCGGGTCTCCCGGGTTAGAATACGACGGTAATTTGCATATTTCTATACTTAAGCAAAACATGGCGTTAGTGGGTGAGAACTCAAAACAGCCCCCGAATGTCCCCGTGGGTGGCGTCAACATCTCCCATGGGACCAACGTAACTCATAAAAACTGACCCCGTAGTCGCAGGAATCCCGGTTTGAGAATACGACAGTAATTTGCATATTTATAGAGTTAGGTTTAAAAACATGATGTTAGAGAGTGAGAAGTCGAAACAGCCCCCGAACGGCCCCGTGGGTGGCACCAACACCTCCCACGGGACCAATGTAACTCGTAGTAACTGACCTCGCAGCCGCGGGACTCACGGTTTTGGAATACGACGGTAATTTGCGTATTTCTAGAGTTAAGAAAAATAGGGCATTAGTGGGTGAGAACTCGAAACATCCCCCGAAGGCCCCGTGGGTGGCACCAACACCTCCCACGGGACCAATATAACACTTAGGACCTGACCCCGCAGCCGCGGGTCTCCCGATTTGAGAATACGATGGTAATTTGTATATGTATAGACTTAGCCTTAAAAACATGGCATTAGAGGGTGAGATCTTGAAACCGCCCCCAACGTCCCCGTGGGTGGCACGAACACCTCCCACAAGTCAAATGATACTCGTAGGAACTGACCCCGCAGCTGCGGGACTCCCGGTTTGAGAATACGAAGGTAATTTGCTTATTTTTAGATTTAGGCTTAAAAAAATTGCGTTAGTGGGTGAGAACTCGAAACAGCCCCCGAACGTCTCCGTGGGTGGCACCAACACCTCCCACGGGACCAATGTAACTCGTACGAACTGACCCCGCAGTCTCGGGACTCCCGGTTTGAGAATACGACAGTAAATTGCATATTTCTAGACTTAGGATTAAAAACATGGCGTTAGAGGTTGAAAACCCAAAACAACCCCTGATCGTCCCCGTGGGTGGCACCAACACCTCCCACGGGACCAATGTAACTCGTAGAAACTAACCGTGAAGTCGCGAGACTCTCAGTTTGAGAGTACGACGATAATTTGCATATTTTTAGACTTAAGCAAAACATGGCGTTATACCGTGAAAACTCGAAACAACCCCCGAACGGCCCCGTGGGTGGCACCAACACCTCCTAAGGGACCAATGTAACTCGTAGGAAGTGACCCCGCTGCCGCGGGTCTCCCGGTTTTTAGAATACAATGGTAATTTGCATATTTCTAGACTTAGGCTTAAAAACATGGCGTTAGAGGGTGAAAACCCGAAACAGCCCCCAAACGTCCCCGTGGGTGGCACCAACACCTCCAACGAGACCAATGTAACTCGTAGGAATTGATCACGCAGCCGCGGGACTCCCGGTTTAAGAATACGGCGATAATATTCATATTTGTAGAGTTAGGCTTAAAAACATGGCGTTAGTGGGTGAAAACCCGAAACAGTGCCCGAACGGCTTCGGGGGTGGCACCAACACTTGCCATGGAACCAATATGACTCAATAGAACTGACCGTGCAGCCACGGGACTCCTGGTTTGAAAGTACGATGCTAATTTGCATATTTATAGACTTAAGCAAAACATGGCGTTAGAGGGTCAAAACTCAAAATAGCCACCCGACCGGCCCCCTGGGTGGCACCAACACCTCCCATTAGACCAATGTAACTCGTAGGAACTCACCTCGCATCCACGGGTCTCCCGATTTGAGAATACGATGAGTAATTTGCATATTTCTAGACTTAGTCTTAAAATAATGGCGTTAGAGGGTGAGATATCGAAACAACCCCCGACCGTCCCCTTGGGTGGCACCAACAACTCCCACGGGACCAATGTAACTCGTAGGAACTAGCCGCGCAGCCACGAGACTCACAGTTTGAGAGGACAACGATAATTTGCATATTTATAGACTTAGGGTTAAAAACATGGCGTTAGAGGATGAGAACTCGAAATAGCCCCCAAACGGCACTGTGGGTGGCACTAACACCTCCCACGGGACCAATGCAACTCGTCGAAACTGATCCCGCAGCCGCAGGACTCCCGGTTTGAGAATACGACGGTAATTTGCATATTTATAGACGTAGGCTTCAAAACATGGCGTTAGAGAGTGAGAACTCGAAACAACCCCCAAACGGCCCTGTGGGTGGTACCAACACCTCCCACGTGACCAATGTAACTCGTAGGAACTGACCCCGCCGTCGCGGGACTCCCGATTTGAGAATACGATGATAATTTGCATATTTTAAGACTTAGGCTTAAAAACATGGCGTTAGAGGGTGAAAACTCGAAACAGCTCCCGAACGGTCTTTGGAGTCACCAACACCTCCCACGGGACCAATGTAAATCGTAGGAACTGACCCCGCAGTTGCGGGACTCTAGGTTTTAAAATACGACGATAATTTGCATATTTCTAGACTTAGGATTAAAAACATGGCGTTAGTAGTTGAGAACTCGAAACATCCCCCAAACGGCCCTGTGGGTGGCACCAACACCTACCACGGGACCAATGCAACTCGTAGAAACTGATCCTGCAGCCGCAGGACTCCCGGTTTGAGAATACGATGGTAATTTGCATATTTATAGACTTAGGCTTCAAAACACGGCGTTAGAGAGCGAGAACTCGAAAATTCCCCCAAACGGCCCTGTGGGTGGCACCAACACCTCCCATGGGACCAATGTAACTTGTAGGAACTGACCCTGCATTCGCGGGACTCTCGGTTTGAGAATACGACGATAATTTGCATATTTATAGATTTAGTCTTAAAAATATGGCGTTAGAGGGTGAAAAATGGAAACAGCCTCCGAACGGGCCCGTGGGTGGCACCAACACCTCCCACGGGACCAATGTAACTCGTAGGAACTGACCCCGTAGCTGCGGGACTCCCGATTTTAGAATACGACGATAATTTTCATATTTCTATACTTAGGCTTAAAATCATGGCGTTAGTGGGTGAGAAATCAAAACAGCCCCCGAACGGCCCCGTGGGTGGCACCAACACCTCCCACGGGACCAATGCCAGTCGTAGGAACTGACCCCGCAGCTGCGGGACTCCCGGTTTGAGAATACGACGATAATTTGCATATTTCTAGACTTAGGCTTAAAAAGATGGCATTAGAGGGTGAGAACTCGACATAGCCTTCGAACGTCCCCTTGGGTGGGACCAACACCTCCCGCAGGACCAACGTAAATAGTAGGAACTGACCCCGCAGCCGCGGCCTCTCGATTTGAGAATACGACGGTAATTTGAATATTTCTAGACTTAGGGTTAAAAACATGGTGTTAGGGGGTTAGAACTCGAAATAGCCCCCGAACGTCCCCGTGGGTGGCACCAACACCTCCCACGGGATCAATGTAACTCGTAGGAACTGACCCCGCCACTGCCGGACTCCCGGTTTGAGAATACGATGGTAATTTGTATATTTCTAGACTTAGGCTTAAAAACATGGCGTTAGTGGATGAGAAATCGAAACAGCTCCCGAACGACCCCGTGGGTCGCACCAACACCTCCCACGGGACCAATGTAACTCGTAGGAACTGACCCCGCAGTCGCGGGACTCCCGATTTGAGAATTCGACGATAATTTGCATATTTCTAGACTTAGGCTTAAAAACGTGGCGTTAGAGGGTGAGAACTCAAAACAGCCTCCGAACGTCCCCTTGGGTGGCACCAGCACCTCCCGCGGGACCAATGTAAATCGTAGGAACTGACCCCGCAGCCGCGGGACTCCCGGTTTGAGAATACGTTGGTAATTTTTATATTTCTAGACCTAGGCTTAAAAACATGGAGGTAGAGGGTGAGAACTCGAAACAGCCCCCGAACATCCCCGTGGGTGGAACCAACACCTCCCACGGGACCAATGTAACTCGTAGGAACTGACCCCACAGCCGCAGGACTCCCAGTTTGAGAATACGATGATAATTTGCATATTTCTTGACTTAAGAAAAACATGGCGTAAGAGAGTGAAAACTCAAAACAACACCCGAACGGCCCCGTGGGTGGTAACAACACTTCCCACGGGACCCATACAACTCTTAGGAACTGACTTCGCAACCGAGGGTCTCCCGATTTGAGAATACAACGGTAATTTGAATATTTATAGACTTAGGCTTAAAAACATGGCGTTTGGGGGTGAGATCTCAAAACTTCCCTCGAACGTCCCCATGGGTGGCACCAACAACTCCCACGGGACTAATGTAACTCGTAGGAACTGACCCCGCAGCCGCGGGACTCCCGGTTTGAGAATACAATGATATTTTGCATATTTCTAGACTTTGGGTTAAAAGAATGGCGTTAGAGGGTGAGAAATAAAAACAGCCTCTGAACGTCCCCATGGGTGGGCCCAACACCTACCACGGGACCAATGTAAATCGTAGTAACTGACCCCGTAGCCGCCGGACTCCCGGTATGTGCATACGACGATAATTTGTATATTTCTAGACTTAGGCTTAAAAACATGGCGTTAGAGGGTGAGAACTCAAAATAGACCCTGAACGTCCCCATGGGTGGCACCAACACCTCCCACGGGACCAATGTAAGTCGTAGGAACTGACCCCACAGCCGCAGGACTCCCGATTTGAGAATACGATGGTAATTTGCATATTTCTAGACTTAAGAAAAACCTGGCGTAAGAGAGTGAAAACTCAAAACAACACCCGAACGGCCCCGTGGGTGGCACCAACACCTCCCACGAGACCCATATAACTCTTAGGAACTGACTCCGCAGTCGAGGGTCTCCCGATTTGAGAATACGATGGTAATTTGCATATTTATAGACTTAGGCTTAAAAACATGGCGTTAGAGGGTGAGATCTCGAAACTGCCCCCGAACGTCCCCGTGGGTGGCGCCAACAACTCTCACGGGACCAATGTAACTCGTAGGAACTGACCCGGTAGCTACGGGACTCCCGGTTTGAGAATACGATGGTAATTTGTATATTTATAGACTTAGGGTTAAAAACAATGCGTTAGAGGTTGAGAACTCGAAACAACCCCCGAACGGGCCCGTGGGTGGCACCAACACCTCCCACGGGACTAATGTAATTCGTAGGAACTGACCCCGCAGCCGCGGGTCTCCCGGTTTTTAAATACGACGGTAATATGCATATTTCTAGACTTAAGCAAAACATGGTGTTAGTGGGTGAGAACTCAAAACAGCCCCCGAACGTCCCCGTGGGTGGCAACAACACCTCCCACGGGACCAATGTAACTCGTAGGAACTGACCCCGCAGCCGCGGGACTCTCGATTTGAGAATACGCCGATAATTTGCATATTTCTAGACTTAGGCTTAAAAACATGGCGTTAGAGGGTGAAAACTCGAAACAGTCTCCGAACGTCCCCTTGGGTGGCACCAACACCTCCCACGGGACCAATGTAACTCGTAGGAACTGACCCCGCAGTTGCGGGACTCCCGATTTGAGAATACGAGGATAATTTGCATATTTCTAGGCTTAGGCTTAAAAACATGGCGTTAAAGGGTGAAAACTCGAAACAGCCCCCCAACGGAGCCGTTGGTGGCACCAACACCTCACACGGGACCAATCTAACTCGTAGGAACTGACACCGCAGCCGCGGTACTCCCGATTTTAGAATACGACGATAATTTGCATATTTCTAGACTTAGGCTTAAAAATATGGCGTTAGTGGGTGAGAACTCACAAAAGCCCCCTAACGGCCCCGTGGGTGGCACCAACACCTCCCACGGGACCAATGTAACTCGTAGGAATTGACCTCGTTGCTGCGGGACTCTCGATTTGAGAATACGATGATAATTTGCCTATTTCTAGACTTAGGCTTAACATGATAGCCTCGGAACATCCCCGTGGGTGGTACCAAGACCTCCCACGGGACCAATGTAACTCGTAGGATCTGACCCCGCAGCTGCGGGACTCCCGAATTGAGAATACGACAGTAATTTGCATATTTCTTGACTTTAGGCAGAAGAATATGGCTTTAGAGGGTTAAAACTCCAAACAGACCTCGCACGTCCCCGTGGGTGGCACCAACACCTCCCACGGGATCAATGTAACTCGTACGAATTGACCCCGCAGCCTTGGGACTCCCGATTTGAGAATACGATGGTAATTTGCATATTTCTAGACTTAGGCTTAAAAACATGGCGTTAGAGGTTGAAAACTCGAAACTATCCCCGACCGTCCCCGTGGGTGGCACCAACAGCTCCCACGGGACCAATGTAACTCGTAGGAACTAACCGCGCAGCCGCGAGACTCCCGATTTGAGAGTACGACGATAATTTGCATATTTCTAGACTTAAGCAAAACATGGCGTTAGAGGGTCAAAACTCGAAACAGCACCCCGAGTGGCCCCCGTGGGTGGCACCAACACCTCCCACGCGACCAATGTAACTCGTAGGAACTAACCACGCATCCCCGAGACTCCCGATTTGAGAGTACGATGATAATTTTCATATTTCTAGACTTAAGCAAAACAACATGGCGTTAGTGGGTGAAAACCCGAAACAGCCCCCGAACGTCCCCGCGGGTGGCACCAACACCTCCAACGGGACCAACGTATCTCGTAGGAACTGGCAACGCAGCCACGGGACTCACGGTTTGAGAATATGGCGGAAATTTGCGTATTTCTAGACTTAAACAAAACATGGCATTTGTGGGTGAGAACTCGAAACAGGGCCCGAACGGCTTCGGGGGTTGCACCAACACCGGCCATGGAACCAATATGACTCATATGAACTGATCGCGCAGCCACGAGACTCCCGGTTTGAGAGTACGACGGTAATTTGCATATATCTAGACTTAAGCAAAACATGGCGTTAGAGGGTCAAAACTCGAAACAACCCCTGATCAGCCACCTGGGTGGCACCAACACCCCCCACGAGACCAATGTAACACTTAGGAACTGACCCCGCAGCCGCGGGTCCCCCGATTTGAGAATACGAGGGTAATTTGCATTTTTCGAGACTTAGGCTTAAAAACATGGCATTAGAGGGTGAGATCTTGAAACAACCCCCGACCGTTCCCGTGGGTGGCACTAACACCTCCCACGGGACGAATGTAAGTTGTAGGAACTGACTGCGCATCCGCGAGACTCCCGGTTCGAGAGTACGACGGCAATTTGCATATTTATAAACTTAGGGTTAAAAAGATGGCATTAGAGGGTGAGAACTCGAAACAGCCCTCGAACGGCCCCGTGGGCGGCACCAACACCTCCCACGGGACTAATATAACTCGTAGGAACTAACCCCGTAGTCGCGAGACTCCCGGTTTGAGAGTACGATGGTAATTTTCATATTTCTAGACTTAAGCAAAACATGGCGGTATAGGGTGAAAACTCGAAACCACCCCCGAACGGCCCCGTGGATGGCACCAACACCTCCCACGGGACCAATGTAACTCGTAGGAACTGACCCCGCTGCCGCGGGTCTCCCGTTTTGAGAATACAATGGTAATTGGCATATTTCTTGACTTAGGTTTAAAAACATGGCGTTAGAGGGTGAAAACCCGAAACAACCCCCAAACGTCCCCGTGGGTGGCACCAACACCTCCAACGGGACCAATTTAACTCATAGGAAAATAACACGCAACCGCGGGGCTCCCGGTTTAAGAATACGACCATAATTTGCATATGTGTAGAGTTAGGCTAAAAAACTTGGCGTTAGTGGGTGAAAACCCGAAACAGCGCACGAACGGCTTCGGGGGTGGCACCAACACTTGCCATGGAACCAATATGACTCAATAGAACTGACCGTGAAGCCACGGGACTCCCGGTTTAAGAGTTCGACAATAATTTGAATATTTCAAGACTTAAGAAAAACATGACGTTAGAGGGTCAAAACTCAAAACAGCCCCCCGACCGGCCCCCTGGGTGGCACCAACACCTCCCACGAGACCAATGTACCTCGTAGGAACTCACCTCGCAACCGCGGGTCTCCCGATTTGAGAATATGACGGTAAGTTGCATATTTCTAGACTTAGTCTTAAAAAAATGGCGTTAGAGGGTGAGATCTCGAAACAACCAACGACCGTCGCCGTGGGTGGCACCAACACCTTCCACGGGACCAATGTAACTCGTAGGAACTGACTGCCCAGCCCCGAGAGTCCCAGTTTGAAAGTACGACGGTAATTTTCATATTTATTGACTTAGGGTTAAAAACATGGCGTTAGAGGGTGAGAACTCGAAACGGCCCTCGAACGGCCCTGTCGGTGGCACCAACACCTCCCACGGGACCAATACAACTCGTAGAAACTGATCCCGCAGCCGCAGGACTCCCGGTTTGAGAATACGACGATAATTTGCATATTTATAGACTTTGGTTTCAAAACATGGCGTTAGAGAGTGAGAACTTGAAACATCCCCCAAATGGCTTTGTGGGTGGCACCAACACCTCTCACGGGACCAATGTAACTCGTAGGAACTAACCCTACAGTCGTGGGACTCCCGGTTTGATAATACGATGGTAATTTACATATTTCAAGACTTAGGCTTAAAAACATGATATTAGAGGGTGAGAACTCAAAACAGCCTCCGAACGTCCCCTTGGGTGGCACCAACACCTTCCACGGGATTAATGTAAATCGTAGGAACTGACCCCGCAGTCGCAGGACTCTCAGTTTGAGAATACGACGGTAATTTGCATATTTCTAGACTTAGGCTTAAAAACATGGCGTTAGCGGGTGAGAACTCGAAACAGCCCCCGAACGTCCTCGTGGGTGGCACCAACACCTCCCACGGGACCAATGTAACTCGTAGGAACTGGCCCCGCAGCTGCGAGACTCCCGTTTTGAGAATATGATGGTAATTTCCATATTTCCAGACTTAAGTAAAACATGGCGTTAGAGGGTGAAAACTCGAAACATCCCCCGAACGGCCCTGTGGGTAACACCAACACCTCCCATGGGACCAATATAACTCTGAGGAACTAACTCCGCAGCCGAAGGTCTCCCAATTTGAGAATACAACGGTAATTAGCATATTTATAGACTTAGGCTTACAAACATGGCGTTACAGGGTGAGATCTACAAAACTGCCCCCGAACGTCCCCGTGGGTGGCACCAACACCTCCCACGGGACCAATGTAACCCATAGTAACTTACCCCGCAGCTGTGGGACTCCCGGTTTGAGAATACGACGGTAATTTGCATATTTATAGACATGCGGTTTAAAACATGGCGTTAGAGGGTGAGAACTCGAAACAGCCCCTGAAAGGCCTCGTGGTTGGCACCAACACCTCCCACGGGACTAATGTAACTCGTAGGAACTGACGCCACATCAACGGGTCTCCCGGTTTTAGAATACGACGGTAATTTGTATATTTATAGACTTAATTAAAACATGGCGTTAGTGGGTGAGAACTCGAAACAGCCCCTGAACGTCCCCGTGGGTGGCACCAACACCTCCCACGGGACCAATGTAACTCATAGAAACTGACCCCGCAGCCGCAGGACTCCCGGTTTGAGAATACGACGATAATATGCATATTTATAGACTTAGGATTAAAAACATGGCGTTAGAGAGTGAGAACACGAAACAGTCCCCGAACGGCCCCGTGGGTGGCACCAACACCTCCCACAGGACCAATGTCGGTGAGAAATTGAAACAGGGCCCGAACGGCTTCGGGGGTGGCACCAACACCTGCTATGGAACCAATATGACTCATATGAACTGACCGCGCAGCCACAAGACTCCCGGTTTGAGAGTACGACGGTAATTTGCATATATCTAGACTTAAGCAAAACATGGCGTTAGAGGGTCAAAACTCGAAACAACCCCTGATCGGCCACCTGGGTGGCACCAACACCCCCCACGAGACCAATGTAACACTTAGGAACTGACCCTGCAGCCGCGGGTCCCCCGATTTGAGAATACGAGGGTAATTTGCATCTTTCGAGACTTAGGCTTAAAAACATGGCATTAGAGGGTGAGATCTTGAAACAACCCCCGACCGTCCCCGTGGGTGGCACTAACACCTCCCACGGGACCAATGTAACTTGTAGGAACTGACTGCGCAGCCGCGAGACTCCCGGTTCGAGAGTACGACGGCAATTTGCATATTTATAAACTTAGGGTTAAAAATATGGCGTTAGAGGGTGAGAACACGAAACGGCCCTCGAACGGCCCCGTGGGTGGCACCAACTCGTCCAACGGGACTAATATAACTCGTAGGAACTGACCCCGCAGCCGCGGGTCTCCCGATTTGAGAATACAACAGTAATTTGCATATTTATAGACCTAGGCTTAAAAACATGGCGTTAGAGAGTGAGAACTCGAAACAGCACCCGAACGGCCCCGTGGGTGGCACCAACACCTCCCATGGGACCAATGTAACTCATAGGAACTGACCCCGTAGCCGCGGGACTCCTGGTTCTAGAAGACGATGGTAATTTGCATATTTTTAGACTTAAGAAAAACATGGCGTTAGTGGGTGAGAACTCAAAACAGCCCCCGAACGGCCCCGTGGGTGGCACCAACACCTCCAACGGGACCAATGTAAATCATAGGAACTGACCCCGCAGCCGCGGGACTCCCAATTTGAGAATACGACGATAATTTGCATATTTCTAGACTTAGGCTTAAAAACATGGCCTTAGAGGGTGAGAACTCGAAACAGCCTCCGCACGTCCCCGTGGGTGGCACCAACACCTCCCACGGGACCAATGTTACTTGTAGGAACTGACCCCGCAGCCGCAGGACTTCCGGTTTGAGAATACGATGGTAATTTTCATATTTCTAGACTTAGGCTTAAAAACATGGCGTTAGCGGGTGAGAACTCGAAACAGCCCCCGAACGTCCCTGTGGGTGGCACCAACACCTTCCACGAGATCGATGTAACTCGTAGGAACTGACCTCGCAGTCGTGGTACTCCCGGCTTTTGAATTCGACGGTAATTTGTGTATTTCTAGACTTAAGCAAAACATGGCGTTAGTGGGTACGAACTCGAAACAGCCCCCGAACGGCCCCGTGGGTGGCACCAACATCTCCCACGGGACCAATGTAACTTGTAAGAACTGACCTCGCTGCCGCGGGACTCCCGATTTTATAATTCGACGATAATTTTCATATTTCTAGACTTAGGCTTAAAAACATGGCGTTAGTGGGTGAGAACTCGAAATAGCCCCCGAACGGCCCCGTGGGTGTCACCAACACCTCCCATGGTACCAATGTAACTCGTAAGAACTGACCCCGCAGTCGCGGGACTCTCGGTTTGAGAATACTATGATAATTTGAATATTTCAAGACTTAGGCTTAACATGATAGCCTCGGAACGTCCCCGTGGGTGGCACCAAGACCTCCCACGGGACCCATCTAACTCGTAGAAACTGACCCCACATCTGCGGGACTCCCGATTTTAGAATACGACGGTAATTTGCATATTTCTAGACCTTAGGCATAAAAATATTGCGTTAGAGGGTGATAACTCGAAAACGACCTCGAACGTCCCCGTGGGTGGCACCAACACATCCCACAGGACCAATGTAACTCGTAGGAACTGACCCCGCAGGCTCGGGACTCCCGATTTGAGAATACGATGGTAATTTGCATATTTCTAGACTTAGGCTTAAAAACATGGCGTTAGAGGTTGAAAATTCAAAACAGCCACCGACCGTCCCCGTGGGTGGCACCAACACCTCCCACGGGACAAATGTAACTCGTAGAACTGACCTCGCAGCCGCAGGACTGTCAGTTTGAGAATACGACGGTAATTTGCATATTTATAGACTTAGGGTTAAAAACATGGCGTTAGAGGGTGAGAACTCAAAACAGCCCCCGAACGGCCCCGTGGGTGGCACCAACACCTCCCATAGAACTAATGTAACTCTTAGGAACTGACCCCACAGTCGCGGATCTCCCGGTTTTAGATTACGACGGTAATTTGCATATTCTAGACTTAAGCAAAACATTATCTTAGTGGGTGGGAACTCGAAACTACCACTGAACGGCCCGGTGGGTGGCACCAACACCTCCCACGGGACCAATGTAACTCATAGGAACTGACCCCGCAGCCGGGGGACTCCCGGTTTGAGAATACGACGATAACTTGCATACTTCTAGACTTAGGCTTAAAACATGCCGTTAGTGGGTGAGAATCGAAACAACTCCCGAACGTTCCCGTGGGTGGCACCAACACCTCCCACGGGACTCATGTAACTCGTAGAAACTCACCCTGCAGCTGTGGGACTCCCGGTTTAAGAATACAACGGTAATTTGCGTATTTATAGACATCGGCTTAAAAAAATGGCGTTAGAGGGTGAGATCTCGAATATGCCCCCGAACGTCCCCGTGGGTGGAACCAACACCTCCCATGGGACCAATGTAACCCTTAGGAACTGACCCCGCAGCCGTGGGACTCCCGCTTTGAGAATACGACTGTAATTTTTATATTTCTAGACTTAGGCTTAAAAACATGGCGTTAGTGGGTGAGAACTCGAAACAACTCCCGAACGTCCCCGTGGGTGGCACCAACACCTCCCACGGGACTAATCTAACTCGTAGAAACTCACCCAGCAGCTGCGGGACTCCCGGTTTAAGAATACAACGGTAATTTTCGTATTTATAGACTTAGGCTTAAAAACATGGCGTTAGAGGGTGAGATCTCGAAACTGCCCCTGAACGTCCCCATGGGTGGCACCAACACCTCCCACGGGACCAATGTAACCCTTAGGAACTGACCCCGTAGCCGCGCGACTCTCTCTTTGAGAATACGATGATAATTTTCATATTTATTTACTTAGGGTTAAAAACATGGTGTTAGAGGGTGAGAACTCGAAACATCCCCCGAACGGGCCTGTGGGTGGCACCAACACCTCCCACGGGACCAATGTAACTCGTAGGAACTGACCCCGCAGCCGCGGGACTCCCGGTTTTAGAATACAACGAAAATTTGCATATTTCTAGACTTTAGCTTAAAAACATGGCATTACTGGGTGAGAACTCGAAACAGCCCCCGAACGGCCCCGTGGGTGGCACCAACACCTCCCACGGGACCAATGTAACTCGTAGGAACTGACCCCGCAGCCGCGGGACTCCCGGTTTGAGAATACGATGGTAATTTTCATATTTCTAGACTTAAGTAAAACATGACGTTAGGGGGTGCAAACTCGAAACAACCCTCGAACGGCCCCGTGGGTGGCACCAACACCTCCCACGGGACCCATAAAACTCTTAGAAATTGACTCAGTAGTCGCGGGTCTCCCGATTTGAGAATACGACGATAATTTTCATATTTATAGACTTAGGCTTAAAAACATGGCGTCAGAGGGTGAGATCTCGAAACTGCCCCCGAACGTTCCCGTGGGTGGCACCAACACCTCCCACAGGACCAATGTAACTCGTGGGAACTGACCCCATAGCCACGGGACTCCCGGTTTGAGAATACGATGGTAATTTCCATATTTATAGACTTAGGCTTAAAAACATAGCGTTAGAGGGTGAGAACTCGAAACATCCACCGAATGACCCCGTGGGTGGCAACAACACGTCCCACGGGACTAAAGTAACTCGTAGCAACTGACGCTGCAGCCGCGGGTCTCCCGGTTTTTAAATACGATGGTAATTTGCATATTTCTGGACTTAACAAAAACATGGCGTTAGTGGGTGAGAACTCGAAACAACCCCCGAACGTCCCTGTGGGTGGCACCAACACCTCCCACGGGACCAATGTAACTCATAGGAATTGACCCCGCAGACACGGGTCTCACGATTTGAGAATACGACGGTAATTTGCATATTTATAGACTTAGGGTTAAAAACATGGCGTTAGAGGGTGAGATCTCGAAACTGCCCCGAACGTCCCCGTGGGTGGCACCAACACCTCCCATGGGACCAATGTAATTCATAGGAACTGACCCCGCAGCCGCGGGACTCTCAGTTTGAGAATACGACGATAATTTGCAAATTTTTAGACTTAGGCTTAACATGATAGCCTCGGAACGGCCCCGTGGGTGGCACCAAGACCTCCCACGGGACCCATGTAACTCGTAGGAACTGACGCCACAGCTGCGGGGATCCCTATTTTAGAATACGACGGTAATTTGCATATTTCTAGACTTTAGGCATAAAAATATGGCGTTAGAGGGTGAAAACTCGAAACACACCTCGAACGTCCCCGTGGGTGGCACCAACACCTCCCACGGGACCAATGTAACTCGTAGGAATTGACCCCGCAGCCTCGGGACTCTCGATTTGAGAATACGATGGTAATTTGCATATTTATAGACTTAGGCATAAAAACATGGCGTTAGAGGTTGAAAACTCGAAACTGCCCCCGAATGTCCCGTGGGTGGTACCAACACCTCCCACAGGCCCAGTGTAACTCGTAGAAACTGACCCCGTAGCCACGGGACTCCCGATTTGAGATTACGACGATAATTTCCATATTTATATACTTAGGCTTAAAAACATAGCGTTAGAGGGTGAGAACTCGAAATATCCCCCGAACGGCCCCGTGGGTGGCAGCAACACCTCCACCTCCCACGGGACTAAAGTAACTCGTAGCAACTGACGCCGCAGCCTTGGGTCTCCCGGTTCTAAAATACGACAGTAATTTGCATATTTCTAGACTTAAGCAAACCATGGCGTTAGTGGGTGAGAACTCGAAACAACCCCCGAACGTCCCCGTGGGTGGCACCAACACCTCCCACAGGACCAATGTAACTCATAGGAACTGACCCCGCAGACAGGGGTCTCTCGATTTGAGAATACGACGGTAATTTGCATATTTATAGACTTAGGGTTAAAAACATGGTGTTAGAGGGTGAGATCTCGAAATTGCCCCGATCGTCCCCGTGGGTGGCACCAAAACCTCCCACGGGACCAATGAAACTCGTAGGAACTGACCCCACAGCCGCGGGACTCCCAGTTTGAGAATACAACGGTAATTTGCATATTTGTAGACTAAGGCTTAAAAACATGGCGTTAGAGGGTGAAAACTCCAAGCAGCCCCCGGACGGTCCTGTGGGTGGCACCAACACCTCCCACAGGACTAATGTAACTCGTAGGAACTGACCTCGCATCCGCGGGTCTCCTGGTTTTAGAATACGACGGTAATTTGTATATTTCTAGACTTAAGCAAAACATGGCGTTAGTGGATGAGAACTCGAAACAGCCCCCGAACGTCCCCGTGGGTGGCACCAACACCTCCTACGGGACCAATGTTACTCATAGAAACTGACCCGCAGCCACAGGACTCCCGGTTTGGGAATACGACGGTAATTTGCATATTTATAGACTTAGGATTAAAAACATGGCGTTAGAGAGTGAGAACTCGAAACAGCCCCCGAATGACCCCGTGGGTGGCAGCAACATCTCCCACAGGACCAATGTAACTCGTAGGAACTGACCTCGCAGTCGCGGGACTCCCGGTTTTAGAATACAACGGTAATTTGCGTATTTCTAGACTTAAGCAAAACATGGCGTTAGTGGATGAGAACTCAAAACAGCCCCCGAACGGCCCTGTGGGCGGCACCAACATCTCCTATGGGACCAATGTAACTCGTAGGAACTGACCCCGCAGCCACGGGACTCCCGGTTTTATAATACGATGATAATTTGCATATTTCTAGACTTAGGCTTGAAAACATGGCGTTAGTGGGTGAGAACTCGAAATAGCCCCCGAACGGCCCCGTGGGTGGCACCAACACCTCCCATGGGACCAATGTAACTCGTAGGAACTGACACCGCAGCCGTGGGACTCTCGGTTTGAGAATACGACGATAATTTGCATATTTTTAGACTTAGGCTTAACATGATAGCCTCGAAACGGCCCCGTGGGTGGCACCAAGAACTCCCACGGGACACGTGTAACTCGTAGGAACTGACGCCACAGCTGCGGGACTCCCGATTTTAGAATACGACGGTAATTTGCATATTTCTAGACTTTAGGCATAAAAATATGGCGTTAGAGGGTGAGAACTCAAAACAGACCTCAAACGTCCCCGTGGGTGGCATCAACACCTCCCCCGGGACCAATGTAACTCGTAGGAAGTGACCCCGCAACCTCGGGACTCTCGATTTGAGAATACGATGGTAATTTCCATATTTATAGACTTAGGCTTAAAAACATAGCGTTAGAGCGTGAGACTAAAGTAACTCGTAGCAACTGACGCCGCAGCTGCGGGTCTCCCGATTTTAAAATACGACGGTAATTTGTATATTTTTAGACTTAAGGAAAACATGGCGTTAGTGGATGAGAACTCGAAACAACCCCCGAACGTCCCCGTGGGTGGCACCAACACCTCCCACGGGACCAATGTAACTCATAGGAACTGACCCCGCACACACGGGTCTCCCGATTTGAGAATACGACGGTAATTTGCATATTTATTGACTTAGGGTTAAAAACAGGGAGTTAGAGGGTGAGATCTCGAAACTGTCCCGAACGTCCCCGTGGGTGGCACCAACACCTCCCACGGGACCAATGTAACTCGCAAGAACTGACCCCACAGCCGCGAGACTCCCAGTTTGAGAATACGACAGTAATTTGCATATTTGTAGACTCAGGCTTAAAAACATGGCGTTAGAGGTTGAGAACTCCAAACAGCCACCGGACGGCCCTCTGGGTGGTACCAACACCTCCCACGGGACTAATGTAACTCGTAGGAACTGACCTCGCAGTCGCGGGTCTCCCGGTTTTATAATACGACGGTAATTTGTATATTTCTAGACTTAAGAAAAACATGGCGTTAGTGGATGAGAACTCGAAACAGCCCCCGAACGTCCTCGTGGGTCGGACCAACACCTCCCACGGGACCAATGTAACTCATAGAAACTGACCCCGCAGCCACAGGACTCCCGGTTTTGGAATACGACGGTAATTTTCATATTTATAGACTTAGGATTAAAAACATGGCGTTAGAGAGTGAGAACTCGAAACAGCCCCCGAATGACCCCGTGGGTGGCAGCAACATCTCCCACAGGACTAATGTAACTCGTAGGAACTGACTTCGCAGTCGCGGGACTCCCGGTTTTAGAATACGACGGTAATTTGCGTATTTCTAGACTTAAGCAAAACATGGCGTTAGTGGATGAGAACTCGAAATAGCCCCCGAACGTCCCCATGGGTGGCACCAACACCTCCCACGGGACCAATGTAACTCGTAGGAACTGACCCCGCAGCCTCGGGACTCCCGGTTTAAGAATATGACGGTAAATTGTATATTTCTAGACTTAGGCTTGAAAAATGGCGTTGGAGGTTGAAAACCCCAAACAACCCCCCGATCGTCCCCGTGGGTGGCACCAACACCTCCCACGGGACCAATGTAACTCGTAGAAACTAACCGTGCAGTTGCAAGACTCCCGGTTTGAGAGTACGACGGTAATTTGCATATTTCTAGACTTAAGCAAAACATGGCGTTATAGGGTGAAAACTCGAAACAACCCCCGAACGGCCCCGTGGGTGCCACCAACACCTCCTAAGGGACCAATTTAACTCGTAGGAACTGACCCCGCAGCCTCGGGTCTCTCTCGGTTTGAGAATATAATGGTAATTTTCATATTTCTAGACTTAGGCTTAAAAACATGGCGTTAGAGGGTGAAAACCCGAAACAACCCCCAAACGTCCCCGTGGGTGGGACCAGCACCTCCAACGGGACCAATGCAACTCGTAAGAATTGATCACTTTGCCGCGGGACTCCCAGTTTAAGAATACGATGGTAATTTTCATATTTGAAGAGTTAGCCTTAAAAACATTGCGGTAGTGGGTGAAAACCCGAAACACCGCCCGAACGTCTTCGGGGGTGGCACCAACACTTGCCATGGAACTAATATGACTCAATAGAACTGACCGCGCAGCCAAGGGACTCCCGGTTTGAGAGTACGACGATAATTTACATATTTCTAGACTTAAGGAAAGCATGACGTTAGAGGGTCAAAACTCAAAACAGCCCCCCGACCGGCCCACTAGGTGGCACCAACACCTCCCACGAGACCAATGTAACTCTTAGGAACTCACCTCACAGCCGTGGGTCTCCCGATTTGAGAATACGACGGTAATTTGCAAATTTCTAGAATCAGTCTTAAAAAAATGGCGTTAGAGGGTGAGATCTCGAAATAGCCCTTGACCGTCCCCGTGGGTGGCACAAACACCTCCCACGGGTCCAATGTAACTCGTAGGAACTGGCCACGCAACTGCGAGACTCATGATTTGAGAGTACGACGATAATTTTCATATTTATAGACTTAGGGTTAAAAACATGGCGTTAGACGGTGAGAACTCGAAACAGCCCCCAAACGGCCCTGTGGGTGGCACCAACACCTCCCACGGGACCAATGTAACTAGTAGAAATTGACCCCGCAGCCGCAGGACTCCCGGTTTGAGAATACGATGGTAATTTGCATATTTATAGACTTAGGCTTCAAAACATGGCATTAGAGAGTGAGAACTCGAAACAGCCCCCAAACGGCCCTGTGGGTGGCACCAACACCTCCCACGGGACCAATGTAACTCGTAGGAACTGACCCCGCAGTTGCGGGACTCTCAGTTTGAGAATACGATGATAATTTTCATATTTCCAGACTTAGGCTTAGAAACATGGCGTTAGAGGGTGAAAACTCCAAACAGCCCCCGAACGGCCCCGTGGGTGGCACCAACACCTCCCACGGTACCAATGTAAATTGTAGGAACTGACCCCGCAGCCACGGGACTCCGGATTTGAGAATACGACGGTAATTTGTATATTTCTAGACTTGGGCTTAAAAATATGGCGTTAGAGGGTGAAAAATCGAAACAGCCCCCGAACGGGCCCGTTAGTGGAACCAACACCTCCCACGGGACCAATGTAACTCGTAAGAACTGACCCCGCAACCGCGGGACTCCCTGTTTTAGAATAGGATGATAATTTGCATATATCTAGACTTAGGCTTAAAAACATGGCATTAGTGGGTGAGAACTCAAAACAGCCCCCGAACGGCCCATGGGAGGTACCTACACATCCCACGGGACCAATGTAACTCGTAGGAACTGACCCCGTAGCTGCGGGACTCCCGGTTTGAGAATACGACGATAATTTACATATTTCTTGACTTAGGCTTAAAAACATGGCGTTAGAGGGTGAGAACTCGACATAGCCTCCGAACGTCCCCTTGGGTGGCTCCAACACCTTCCGCGGGACCAATATAAATAGTAGGAACTGACCCCGCAGCCGCGGGACTCCCTGTTTGAGAATACGATGGTAATTTGCATATTTCTAGACATAGGGTTAAAAACATGGCGTTAGAGGGTGAGAACTCGAAATAGCCCCCGAACGTCCCCGTGGGTGGCACAAACACCTCCCACGGGACCAATGTAACTCGTAGGAACTAACCCCGCAGCCACGGGACTCCCGATTTGAGAATACGATGATAATTTATATGTTTATAGACTTAGGATTAAAAACATGACGTTCGTGGGTGAGAAATCGAAACAGCTCCCGAACGGCCCCGTGGGTGGCACCAACACCTCCCACGGGACCAATGTAACTCGTAGTAACTGACCTCGCTGCCGCGGGACTCTCGGTTTGAGAATATGACGATAATTTGCATATTTCTAGACTTATTCTTAAAAACATGTCGTTAGAGGGTGAGAACTCGAAACAGCCTCCGAACGCCCCCTCGGGTGGCCCTAACACCTCCCGCGGGATCAATGTAAATCGTAGGAACTGACCCCGCAGCCGCGGGACTCTCGGTTTGAGAATACGACGGTAATTTGTATATTTCTAAACTTAGGTTTAAAAACATGGAGTTAGAGGGTGAGAACTCGAAAAATCCCCCGAACGTCCCCGTGGGTGGCACCAATACCTCCCACGGGACCAATGTAACTCGTAGGAACTGACCTCGCAGCCTCGGGACTCCCGATTTGAGAATACGACGGTTAATTGCATATTTCTAGACTTAGGCTTAAGAACATGGTGTTAGAGGTTAAAAACCCGAAACAGCCCCCGATCGTCCCCGTGGGTGGCACCAACACCTCCCACAGGACCAATGTAACTCGTAGAAACTAGCCGTGCAGTCGCAAGACTCCTGATTTGAGAGTACGATGGTAATTTGCATATTTCTAGACTTGATTAAAACATGGCGTTATAGGGTGAAAACTCGAAACAACCCCCCCACGGCCCCGTGGATGGCACCAACACCTCCTAAGGGACCAATGTAACTCGTTGGAACTGACCCCGCAGCCTCGGGACTCCTGGTTTGAGAATACGATTTGTAATTTGCATATTTCTAGACATAGGCTTAAAATCATGGCGTTAGAGGTTGAAAACTAGAAACAACCCCCGACCGTCCCCGTGGGTGGCACCAACAGCTCCCACGGGACCAATGTAACTCGTAGGAACTAACCGCACAACCGCGAGACTCCTGATTTGAGAGTATGACGGTAATTTGCATATTTCTAGACTTAAGCAAAACATGACGTTAGAGGGTCAAAACTCGAAACAACCCCTCGACCGGCCCCCTGGGTGGCACCAACACCTCCCACGAGACCAATGTAACTCGTAGGAACTGACCCCGCAGCCGCGGGTCTCTCGATTTGAGAATACGACGATAATTTGCATATTTCTAGACTTAGGCATAAAAACATGGTGTTAGAGGGTGAGAACTCGAAACGGCCCTCGAAGGGCCCCTTGGGTGGCACCAACGCCTCCCACGGGACCAATGTAACTCGTAGTAATTGACCCCGCAGCCGCGGGACTCTCGATTTTAGAATACGACGATAATTTGCATATTTATAAACTTAGGCTTAAAAATATGTCGTTAGAGGGTGAAACCCGTAACAACCCCTGAATGGCCCCTTGGGAGGTACCAACACCTCCCACGAGAAAAATTTAACTCGTAGGAACTGATCGAGCAGACGCGGAACTCCCGGTTTGAGAAAACGACTGTAATTTGTATATTTCTAGGCTTAAAATTAAGCAAAACATGGCGCTAGAGGGTGAAAACTCGAAACAACCCCCGAACGGCCCCGTGGGTGGCACCAACACCTCCCACGGGACCAATATAACACTTAGGAACTGACCCAGCAGCCGCGGGTCGTCCGATTTGAGAATACTATGGTAATTTGTATATGTATAGACTTAGGCATAAAAATAGGGCGTTAGAGGGTGAGATCTCAAAACTGCCCCCCAAAGTCCCCGTGGGTGGCACGAACCCCTCCCACAGGACAAATTTAACTCGTAGGAACTGACACCGCAGTCGCGGGACTCCCAGTTTGAGAATATGAAGGTAATTTGCATATTTCTAGACTTATGCTTAAAAAAATGGCATTAGTGGATGAGAACTCGAAACAGGCCTCGAACGTCCCCGTGGGTGGCACCAACACCTCCCACGGGACCAATGTAACTCGTAGGAATTGACCCCGCAGCCTCGAGACTACCGATTTGAGAATACAACGGTAATTTGCATATTTCTAGACTTAGGCTTAAAAACATGGCGTTAGAGGTTGAAAACTCGAAACAGCCACCGAACGTCCCCGTGGGTGGCACCAACACCTCCCACATGACCATTGTAACTCGTAGGAACTGACCTCGCAGTCTCGGGACTCCCGGTTTGAGAATACGACGGTAAATTGCATATTTCTAGACTTAGGCTTAAAAAATGGCGTTGGAGGTTGAAAACCCAAAACAACCCCCCGATCGTCCTCGTGGGTGGCACCAACACCTCCCACGGGACCAATGTAACTCGTAGAAACTAATAGTGCAGTCGCGAGACTCCCGGTTTGAGAGTACGACGGTAATTTGAATATTTCTAGACTTAAGAAAAACTTGGCGTTGTAGGGTGAAAACTCGAAACAACCCCGAACGGCCCCGTGGGTGGCACCAACACCTCCTAAAGGACCAATGTAACTCGTAGGAACTGACCCCGCAGCCGCGGGTCTCTCCCGGTTTGAGAATACAATAGTAATTTACATATTTCTAGATTTAGGCTTAAAAACATGGCATTAGAGGGTGAAAACCTGAAACAACCCCCAAATGTCCCCGTGGGTGGCACCAGCACCTCCAACGGGACCAATATAACTCGTAGGAATTGATCACGAACCCGCGGGACTCCCGCTTTAAGAATATGATGGTAACTTGCATATTTGTAGAGTTAGGCTTAAAAACATGGCGGTAGTGGGTGAAAACCCGAAACAGCGCCCGAACGGCTTCGGGGGTGGCACCAACACTTGCCATGGAACCAATATGACTCAATAGAACTGACCGTGCAGCCAAGGGACTCCCAGTTTGAGAGTACGACGATAATTTGCATATTTCTATACTTAATCAAAACATGACGTTAGATGGTCAAAACTCAAAACAGCCCCCCGACCGACCCCCTGGGTGGCACCAACACCTCCCACGAGACCAATGTAACTCTTAGGAACTCACCTCGCAGCCGCGAGTCTCCCGATTAGAGAATACGACGGTAATTTGCATATTTCTAGACTTAGTCTTAAAAAAATGTAGTTAGAGGGTGAGATCTCGAAATAGCCACCGACCGTCCCCGTGGGTGGCACCAACACCTCGCACGGGACCAATGTAACTCGTAGGAACTGGTCGCGCAGCCGCGAGACTCACGATTTGAGAGTATGACGATAATTTGCATATTTATAGACTTAGGGTTAAAAACATGGCGTTAGAGGGTGAGAACTCGAAATAGCCCCCAAACTGCCCGGTGGGTGGCACCAACACCTCCCACGGGACCAATGTAACTCGTAGAAATTGATCCCGCAGCAGCAGGACTCCCGGTTTGAGAATACGATGGTAATTTTCATATTTATAGACTTAGGCTTCGAAACATGGGATTAGAGAGTGAGAACTCGAAACAACCCCCAAACTGCCCTGTGGGTGGCACCAACACCTCCCATGGGACCAATGTAATTCGTAGGAACTGACCCCGCAGTTGCGGGACTCCCGTTTTTAGAATACGATGATAATTTGCATATTTCAAGACTTAGGCTTAAAAACATGGCGTTAGAGGGTGAAAACTCGAAACAGCCCCCGAATGGGCCCGTTGGTGGCACCAACACCTCCCACGGGACCAATGTAACTCGTAGGAACTGACCCCGCAGTTACGGGACTCTCAATTTTAGAATACGACGATAATTTGCATATTTCTAGACTTAGGCTTAAAAACATGGCGTTAGTGGGTGAGAACTCGCAACAGCCCCCGAACGGCCCCGTGGGTGGCACCAACACCTACCACGGGACCAATGTAAATCGTAGGAACAGACCCCGCAGCCACGGGACTCCCGGTTTGAGAATACGATGGTAATTTGTATATTTCTAGACTTAGGCTTAAAAATATGGCGTTAGAGGGTGAAAAATCGAAACAGCCCCCGAACGGGCCCGTTGGTGGCACCAACGCCTCCCACGGGACCAATGTAACTCGTAAGAACTGACCCCGCAGCCGCGAGACTCCCGGTTTTAGAATACGACGATAATTTTCATATTTCTAGACTTAGGCTTAAAAACATGGCGTTAGTGGGTGAGAACTCAAAACAGCCCCCGAACGGCTCGTTGGAGGTACCAACACCTCCCACGGGACCAATGTAACTCGTAGGAACTGACCCCACTGCTACGGGACTCCCGATTTGAGAATATGACGATAATTTGCATATTTTTAGACTTAGGTTTCAAAACATGGCGTTAGAGGGTGAGAACTCGACATAGCCTCCGAACGTCCCCTTGGGTGGCACCAACACCTCCCGCGGGACCAATGTAAATAGTAGGAACTGACCCCGCAGCCGCGGGACTCCCGGTTTGAGAATACGATGATAATTTGCAAATTTTTAGACTTGGGGTTAAAAACATGGAATTAGAGAGTGAGAACTCGAAATATCCCCCGAACGTCCCCGCGGGTGGCACCAACACCTCCCACGGGACCAATGTAACTCGTAGGAACTGACCCCGCAGCCGCGGGACTCCCGATTTGAGAATACGATGGTAATTAATATATTTCTAGACTTAGGCTTAAAAATATGGCGTTAGTGGGTGAGAAATCGAGACAGCTGCCGCGGGATACCCGGTTTGAGAATATGATGATAATTTTCATATTTCTACACTTAGTCTTAAAAACATGGCGTTAGTGGGTGAGAAATTGAAATAGCTCCCGAACGACCCTGTGGGTGGCACCAACACCTCCCACGGGACCAATGTAACTCGTAGGAATTGTTCGCGCAGCCGCGGGACTCCCGGTTTGAGAATACGATGATAATTTGTATATTTCTAGACTTAGGCTTAAAAACATGGCGTTAGAGGGTGAGAACTCGAAAAATCCTCCGAACGTCCCCGTGGGTGGCACAACCACCTCCCACGGGACCAATGTAAATCGTAGGAACTGACCCCCCAGCCGCGGTACTCCCGGTTTGAGAATACGATGGTAATTTTCATATTTATAGACTTAGGCTTAATAACATGGCGTTAGAGGGTGAGAACTCGAAACAACCCCCGACCGTCCCCGTGGGTGGCACCAACAGCTCCCACGGGACCAATGTAACTCGTAGGAACTAACCGCGCAGCCGCGAGACTCCCGATTTGAAAGTACGACGGTAATTTGCATATTTCTCGACTTGAGCAAAACATGGCGTTAGAGGGTCAAAATTTGAAACAGCCCCCCGACCGGCCCCCTGGGTGGCACCAACACCTCCCACGAGACCAATGTAACTTGTAGGAACTGACCCCGCAGCCGCGGGTCTCTCGATTTGAGAATACGATAGTAATTTGCATATTTTTAGACTTAGGCTTAAAAACATGGTGTTAGAGGGTGAGAATTCGAAATGGCCCCCGAACGGCCCCATGGGTGGCACCAACACCTCCCACGGGACCAATGTAACTCGTTGGAATTGACCCCGCAGCCGCGGGACTCCAGATTTTGGAATACGACTGTAATTTGCATATTTATAGACTTAGGCTTAAAAACATGGCGTTAGAGGGTGAAAACCCGTAACAGCCCCTGAGTGGCCCCTTGGGAGGTACCAACACCTCCCACGAGACCAATTTAACTTGTAGGAACAGATCGCGCAGCCGCGGAACTCCCGGTTTGAAAAAACGACTGTAATTTGTATATTTCTAATCTTAGACTTAAGCAAAACATGGTGCTAGAGGGTGAAAACTTGAAACAACCCCCGAACGGCCCCGTGGGTGGCACCAACACCTCCCACGGGACCAATATAACACTTAGGAACTTACCCAGCAGCCGCGGGTCTCCCGATTTGAGAATACGATGGTAATTTGTATATGTATATACTTAGGGTTAAAAATATGGCATTAAAGGGTGAGATCTCGAAACTGCCCCCAACGTCCCCGTGGGTGGCACGAACACCTCCCATAGGACAAATGTAACTCGTAGGAACAAATGCCGCAGCCGCGGGACTCTCGGTTTGAGAATACGAAGGTAATTTTCATATCTCTAGACTTAGGCTTAAAAAAATGGCGTTAGTGGAAGAGAAATCAAAACAACCCCCGAACGTCCCCGTGGGTGGAACCAACACCTCCCACGGGACCAATGTTACTCGTGGAAATGACCCCGCAGTGTTGGGACTCCCGGTTTGAGAATACGATTGTAAATTGCATATTTCTAGACTTAGGCTTAACAAAATGGCGTTAGTGGAAGAGAACTCGAAACAGCCCCCGAACGTCCTCGTGGGTGGCACCAACACCTCCCACGGGACCTATGTTACTCGTAGGAACTGACCCCGCAGCCTCGAGACCCTCGGTTTTAGAATACGATTGTAAATTTCATATTTCTAGACTAAGGCTTAAAAAATGGCGTTTGAGGTTGAAAACCCGAAACATCCCCCCGATCGTCCTCGTGGGTGGCTCCAATACCTCCCACGGGTCCAATGTAACTCGTAGAAACTAGCCGTGTAGTCGCGAGCCTCCCGGTTTGAGAGTACGATGATAATTTGCATATTTCTAGACTTAAGCAAAACATGGCGTTATAGGGTGAAAACTCGAATAAACCCCTGAACGGCCCCGTGGGTGGCACCAACACCTCCTAAGGGACCAATGTAACTCGTAGGAACTGACCCCGCAGTCGCGGGTCTCCCGGTTTGAGAATACAATGGTAATTTGCATATTTCTAGAGTTAGGCTTAAAAACATCGCGTTAGAGGGTGAAAATTCGTAATAGCCCCCAAACCTCCCCGTGGGTGGCACCAACACCTCCAACGGGACCATTGTAACTCATAGGAACTGACCACGCAGCCGCGGGACTCTCGGTTTAAGAATACGACGGTAATTTGCATATTTGTAGAGTTAGGCATAGAAAAATAGCGTTAGTGGGTGAAAACCAGAAACAGTGCTCGAACGGCTTCGGGGATGGCACCAACACTTGCCATGGAACCAATATGACTCAATATAACTGACCGTGAATCCACGGGACTCCCGGTTTGAGAGTACGATGATAATTTTCATATTTCTAGACTTAAGTAAAACATGATGTTAGAGGGTCAAAACTCATAATAGCCCCCCGAACGGCCCCCTGGGTGGCACTAACACCTCCCATGAGACCAATGTAACTCGTAGGAACTCACCTCGTAGCCACGGGTCTCCCGATTTGAGAATACGATGGTAATTTGCATATTTCTAGACTTAGTCTTAAAAAAATGGCGTTAGAGGGTGAGATCTCGAAACAGCCCCCGACCGTCCCGGTGGGTGGCACCAACACCTCTCACGGGACTAATGTAACTTGTAGGAACTGGCCGCGCAGCCGCGAGACTCACGATTTGAGAGTACGACGATAATTTGCATATTTATAGACTTAGGGTTAAAAACATGGCGTTAGAGGGTGAGAACTTGAAACAACCCCCAAATGGACCTGTGGGTGGCACCAACACCTCCCACCGGACCAATGTAACTCGTAGAAACTGACCCCGCAGCCGCAGGACTGTCGGTTTGAGAATACGACGGTAATTTTCATATTCATAGACTTAGGCTTCAAAACATGGCGTTAGAGAGTGAGAACTCGAAACAACCCCCAAACGGCCCTGTGGGTGGCACCAACACCTCCCACGGGACCAATGTAACTCCCAGGAACTGACCCCGCAGTCGCGGGACTCCCGGTTTGAGAATACGATGATAATTTTCATATTTCAAGACTTAGGCTTAAAAACATGGTGTTAGAGGGTGAAAACTCGAAATAGCTCCCGAACGGGCTGTTGGTGGCACCAACACCTCCCATGGGACCAATGTAACTCGTAGGAACTGACCCTGCAGTTGCAGGACTCCCGATTTTAGAATACGACGATAATTTGTATATTTTTAGACTTAGGCTTAAAAACATGGCGTTAGTGGGTGAGAACTCGCAACAGCCCCAGAACGGCCCCGTGGGTGGCACCAACACCTCCCACGGGACCAATGTAAATCGTAGGAACTGACCCCGCAGCTGTGGGACTCCCGAATTGAGAATACAATGATAATTTGCATATTTTTATACTTAGGCTTAAAAACATGGTGTTAGAGGGTGAGAACTCGACATAGCCTCCGAACGTCCCCTTGTGTGGCACCAACACCTCCCACGGGACCAATGTAACTCGTAGGAATTGACCTCGTAGCCGCGGGAATCCTGGTTTGATAATATGATGGTAATTTGTAAATTTCTAGACTTAGGCTTAAAAACATTGCGTTAGTTGGTGAGAAATCGAAACAGCTCCATAACGGCCCCGTGTGTGGCACCAACACCTCCCACGGGACCAATGTAACTCGTAGGAATTGACCTCGTAGCCGCGGGATTCCTGGTTTGATAATACGATGGTAATTTGTAAATTTCTAGACTTAGGCTTAAAAACATTGCGTTAGTGGGTGAGAGATCGAAACAGCTCCATAACGGCCCAGTGTGTGGCACCAACACCTCCCACGGGACCAATGTAACTCGTAGGAACTGACCCCGCAGTCGCGGGTCTCCCGGTTTGAGAATACAATGGTAATTTGCATATTTCTAGAGTTAGGCTTAAAAACATGGCGTTAGAGGGTGAAAACCCGTAATAGCCACCAAACCTCCCCGTGGGTGGCACCAACACCTCCAACGGGACCATTGTAACTCATAGGAACTGACCACGCAGCCGCGGGACTCTCGGTTTAAGAATACGACGGTAATTTGCATATTTGTAGAGTTAGGCATAGAAAATGGCGTTAGTGGGTGAAAACCCGAAACAGCGCCCGAACGGCTTCGGGGGTGGCACCAACACTTGCCATGGAACCAATATGACTCAATATAACTGACCGTGAAGCCACGGGACTCCCGGTTTGAGAGTAGGATGATAATTTTCATATTTCTAGACTTAAGCAAAACATGATGTTAGAGGGTCAAAACTCATAATAGCCCCCCGAACGGCCCCCTGGGTGGCACTAACACCTCCCATGAGACCAATGTAACTCGTAGGAACTCACCTCGTAGCCACGGGTCTCCCGATTTGAGAATACGATGGTAATTTGCATATTTCTAGACTTAGTCTTAAAAAAATGGCGTTAGAGGGTGAGATCTCGAAACAGCCCCCGACCGTCCCGGTGGGTGGCACCAACACCTCTCACGGGACCAATGTAACTCGTAGGAACTGGCCGCGCAGCCGCGAGACTCACGATTTGAGAGTACGACGATAATTTGCATATTTATACACTTAGGGTTAAAAACATGGCGTTAGAGGGTGAGAACTCGAAACAACCCCCAAATGGACCTGTGGGTGCAACAACACCTCCCACCGGACCAATGTAACTCGTAGAAACTGACCCTACAGCCGTAGGACTGTCGGTTTGAGAATACGATGGTAATTTTCATATTCATAGACTTAGGCTTCAAAACATGGCGTTAGAGAGTGAGAACTCGAAACAACCCCCAAACGGCCCTGTGGGTGGCACCAACACCTCCCACGGGACCAATGTAACTCCCAGGAACTGACCCCGCAGTCGCGGGACTCCCGGTTTGAGAATACGACGATAATTTGCATATTTCAAGACTTAGGCTTAAAAACATGGTGTTAGAGGGTGAAAACTCGACACAGCTCCCGAACGGGCTGTTGGTGGCACCAACATCTCCCATGGGACCAATGTAACTCGTAGGAACTGACCCTGCAGTTGCAGGACTCCCGATTTTAGAATACGACGATAATTTGCATATTTTTAGACTTAGGCTTAATAACATGGCGTTAGTGGGTGATAACTCTCAACAGCCCCAGAACGGCCCCGTGGGTGGCACCAACACCTCCCACGGGACCAATGTAAATCGTAGGAACTGACCCCGCAGCTGTGGGACTCCCGAATTGAGAATACAATGATAATTTGCATATTTTTATACTTAGGCTTAAAAACATGGTGTTAGAGGGTGAGAACTCGACATAGCCTCCGAACGTCCCCTTGGGTGGCACCAACACCTCCCGCGGAACCAATGTAAATGGAACTGACCCCGCAGCCGCGGGACTCTCGGTTAGAGAATACGACGGTAATTTGTATATTTCTAGACTTAGGCTTAAAAACATGGAGGTAGAGGGTGAGAACTCGAAACTAACCCCGAACGTCCCCGTGGGTGTTACCAACACCTCCCACGGGACCAATGTAACTCGTAGGAACTGACCCCGTAGCCGCGGGACTCCCGGTTTGAGAATACAATGGTAATTTGCATATTTCTAGACTTAGTCTTAAAAAAATGCGTTAGAGGGTGAGATATCGAAACAGCCCCCTACCGTCCCCGTGGGTGACACCAACACGTCCCACGGTACCAATATAACTCGTAGGAACTGGCCGCCCAGCCGCGAGACTCACGGTTTGAGAGTACGACGATAATTTGCATATTTATAGACTTAAGGTTAAAAACATGCCGTTAGAGGGTGAGAACTCGAAACAGCCCCCAAATGGCCCTGTGGGTGGCACCAACACCTCCCACGGGACCAATGTAACTCGTAGAAACTGACCCCTTAGCCGCAGGACCCATGGTTTGAGAATACGACGGGAATTTGCATATTTATAGACTTAGGCTTCAAAACATGGCGTTAGAGAGTGAGAACTTGAAACATCCCCCAAACGACACCTCCCACGGGACCAATATAACTCGTAGCAACTGACCCTGCAGTCGCGGGACTCCCGGTTAGAGAATACGATGATAATTTGCATATTTCAAGAATTAGGCTTAAAAACATGGCGTTAGAGGGTGAAAACTCGAAACAGCCTCCGAACGGGCCCGTTACTGGTACCAACACCTCCCACGGGACCAATGTAACTCGTAGGAACTGACCCCGCAGTTGCGGGACTTCCAGTTTTAGAATACGACGATAACTTGCATATTTCTAGACTTAGTCTTAAAAACATGGCGTTAGTGAGTGAGTCCTCGCAACAGCCCCCGAACGGCCCCGTGGGTGGCACCAACACTTCCCACGGGACCAATGTAAATCGTAGGAACTGACCCCGCAGCCATGGGACTACCGGTTTGAGAATACGACGGTAATTTGCATATTTCTAGACTTAGGCTTAAAAATATTGCGTTAGAGGGTGAAAAATCGAAACAGCCCCTGAACGGGCCCGTTGGTGGCACCAACACCTCCCACAGGACCAATGTAAATCGTAGGAACTGACCCCGCAGCCGCGGGACTCCCAGTTTTTGAATACGACGATAGTTTTCATATTTCTTGACTTACGCTTAAAAAAAATGGCGTTAGAGGGTGAGAACTTAAAATAGCCCCCGAACGGCCCCGTGGGTGGTACCAACACCTCCCACGGGACCAATGTAACTCGTAGGAATTGACCCCGCAGCTGCAGGACTCCCAGTTTGAGAATACGACGATAATTTGTATATTTCCAGACTTAGGCTTAAAAACATGGCGTTAGAGGGTGAGAACTCGATATAGCCTCCAAACGACCCCTTGGGTGGCACCAACACCTCCCGCGGGACCAATGTAAATCGTAGGAACTGACGCCGCAACCGCGGGACTCCCGTTTTGAGAATACGCCGGTAATTTGCATATTTCAAGACTTAGGGTTAAAAACATTGCGTTAGAGGGTGAGAACTCGAAATAGCCCCCGAACTTCCATGTGGGTGCCACCAACACCTCCCACGGGACCGATGTAACTCGTAGGAACTGACCCCGCAGCCGCGGGACTCCCGGTTTGAGAATACAATGGTAATTTCTATGTCTCTAGATATAGGCTTAAAAACATGGCGTTAGTGGGTGAGAAATATAATATAGCTCCCGAACGACCCTGTGGGTGGCACCAACACCTCCCACGGGACCAATGTAACACGTAGGAACTGGCCCCGCAGCTGTGGGACCCCCGGTTTGATAATACGATGATAATTTGTATATTTCTAGACTTAGGCTTGAAAACATGGCGTTTGAGGGTGAGAATTCGACATAGCCTCCAAACGACCCCTTGGGTGGCACCAACACCTCCCGTGGGACCAATGTTAATAGTAGGAACTGACCCCGCAGCCACGGGACTCCCGATTTGGGAATACGACGATAATTTGCATATTTATAGACTTAGGTTTAAAAATAGGGAGTTATAGGGTGAGAACTCGAAACAGCCTCCGAACGTCCCCGTGGGTGGCACCAACACCTCCCACGGGACTAATGTAACTCGTAGGAACTGACCCCGCTGCCGCGGGTCTCCCGTTTTGAGAATACACTTGTAATCTTCATATTTCTAGACTTGAGAAAAACATGGCGTAAAAGGGGGAAAACTCGAAACAACTCCCGAACGGCCCCGTGGGTGGCGCCAACAACTCCCACAGGACCAATTTAACTCTTAGGAACTACCTCCGCAGCCGAGGGTCTCCCGATTTGAGAATACGACGGTAATTGGCATATTTATAGAGTTAGGCTTAAAAACATGGCGTAAGAGGGTGAGATCTCGAAACTTCCCCCGAACGTCCCCATGGGCTGCACCAACAACTCCCACGGGATCAATATAACTCGTAGGAACTGACCCCGCAGCCGCGGGACTCCCGGTTTGAGAATACGAAGATAATTTGCATATTTATGGACTTAGGGTTAAAAGCATGGCGTTAGAGGGTGAGAACTCGAAACAGCCTCCGAACGTCCCCGTGGGTGGCACCAACACCTTCCACGGGACCAATGTAAATCGTAGGAACTGATCCCGCAGTCGTGGGACTCCCGGTTTGAGCATACGATGGTAATTTGCATAATTCTAGACTTAGACTTAAAAACATGGCGTTAGAGGGTGAGAACTCGAAACAGCCTCCGAACGTACCCTTGGGTGGGACCAACACCTCCCGCGGGACCAATGTAAATCATAGGAACGGACCCCGTAGTCGCGGGACTCCCGGTTCGAGAATACTACGGTAATTTGCATATTTCTAGACTTAGTCTAAAAAACATGGCGTTAGAGGGTGAGAACTGGAAACAACCCCCGAACGTCCCTGTGGGTGGCACCAACACCTCCCACGGGACCAATATAACTCGTAGGAACTGACCCCATAGCCGCGGGACTCCCGGTTTGAAAATATGATGGTAATTTGCATATTTCTAGACTTAAGAAAAATATGGCGTTAGAGGGTGAAAACTCGAAACATCCCCCGAACGGCCCCGTGGGTGGCACAACCACCTCCCACGGGACCAATGTAACTCGTAGGAACTGACTCCGCAGCCGAGGGTCAACCAATTTTAGAATACGATGGTAATTTGCATATTTATAGACTTAGGCATAAAAACATGGCGTTAGAGGGTGAGATATCGAAACTGCCCCCGAATGTCCCCGTGGGTGGCGCTAACAACTCTCACGGGACCAATGTAACTCGTAGGAACTGACCCCGCAGCTGTGGGACTCCCGATTTGATAGTACGATGGTAATTTGCATATTTATAGAGTTAGGGTTAAAAACATGGCGTTAGAGGGTGAGAACTCGAAACAGCCCGCGAACGGGCCCGTGGGTGGCACTAACACCTCCCATGGGACTAATGTCACTCATAGGAACTGACTCTGCAACCGCGGGTCTCCCTGTTTTAGAATACGATGATAATATGTAAATTTCTAGACTTAAGCAGAACATGGTGTCAGTGGGTGAGAACTCGAAACAGCCCCGAACGTCCCTGTGGGTGGCACCAACACCTCCCACGGGACCAATGTAACTTGTAGAAACTGACCCCGTAGCCGCAGGACTCCCGGTAGGAGAATACGATGGTAATTTGCATATTTACAGACTTAGTCTTATAAAAAGGCGTTAGAGAGTGAGAACTCGAAACAACACCCGAACGGCCCCGTGGGTGGCACCAACACCTCCCACGGGACCAATGTAACTCGTAGGAACTGACCCCGCAGCCGCGAAACTCTCGATTAGAGAATACAAAGATAATTTTCATATTTCTAGGCTTAGGCTTAAAAACTTGGCGTTAGAGGGTGAAAACTCGAAACAGCCCCCAAACGGGCCCGTTGGTGGCACCAACACCTCCCACGGGACCAATGTAACTCGTAGGAACTGACCTCGCACTCGCGCGACTCCCGGTTTGAGAATACGACGATAATTTGCATATTTCTATGCTTAGGCTTAAAAATATGGCGTTAGAGGGTGCAAACTCGAAACAGCCCCCAAACGGGCCCGTTGGTGGCACCAACACCTCTCCCGGGACCAATGTAACTCGTAGGAACTGACCCCGCAGTCGCGGGACTCTCAGTTTTACAATACCATGATAATTTTTATATTTTTAGACTTAGTCTTGAAAACATGGCGTTAGTGGGTGAGAACTCGTAACAGCCCCCGAACGGCCCCGTGGGTGGCACCAACACCTCTCAGGGGACCAATGTAACTCGTAGGAATTGACCCCGCAGCCCCGGGACTCCCGGTTTGAGAATACGACGATAATTTGCCTATTTATAGATTTAGGTTTAACATAATATCCTCGGAACGGCCCCGTGGGTGGCACCAAGACCTCCCACGGGACCAATGTAACTCGTAGGATCTGACCCCGCTGCTGCGGGACTACTGAATTGAGAATATGACGGTAATTTGCATATTTCTAAATTTTAGGCATAAAAATATGGCGTTAGAGGGTGAAAACTCGAAACACACCTCGAACGTCCCCGTGCATGGCACCAACACCTCCCGCGGGACCACTGTAACACGTAGTAACTAACCCCGTAGCCTCGGGACTCCCGGTTTGAGAATTCGATGGTAATTTGCATATTTCTAGACTTAGGCTTAAAAACATGGCGTTAGAGGTTGAACACTCGAAACAGCTCCCGACCGTCCCCGTGGGTGGCACCAACACCTCCCGCGGGACCAATATAACTCGTAGGAACTAACCGTGCAGCCGCGATACTCCCGGTTTGAGAGTACGACGCTAATTTTCATATTTCTAGACTTAAGTAAAACATGAGGTTGTAGGGTGAAAAGTCGAAAAAACCCCCGAACGGCCCCGTGGGTGGCACCAACACCTCCCAAGGGACCAATGTAACTCGTAGGAACTGACCACGTGGCCGCGGGTCTCTGGGTTTGAGAATACGATGGTAATTCGCATATTTCTAGACTTAGGCTTAAAAACATGACGTAAGTGGGTGAAAACCCGAAACAACCCCCGAACGTCCCCATGGGTGGCACCAACACCTCCAACGGGACCAATGTAACTCATAGGAACTGACCACGCAGTTGCGAGATTCCCGATTTGAGAATACGGTGGTAATTTGCATATTTCTAAAGTTAGGCTAAAAAACATGGCGTTACTAGGTGAAAACCCGAAACAACGCCCGAACGGCTTTGGGGCTGGCACCAACACCTGCCATGGAACCAATATGACTCATAAGAACTGACCGCGCTGCCACGAGACTCCCAGTTTGAGAGTATGACGGTAATTTTCATATTTTTAGACTTAAGAAAAACAGGGTGTTAGTGGGTGAGAACTCGAAACAGCCCCCGAACGGCCCCGTGGGTGGCACCAACACCTCCCACGGGACCAATGTAACTCGTAAAAACTGACCCCGCAGCCGAGGGACTCCCGGTTTGGGAATACGGCGATAATTTGCATATTTCTAGACTTAGGCTTAAAAACAGGGCGTTAGAGGATGAGAACTCGAAACAGCCTTCGAACGTCCCCGTGCGTGGCACCAACACCTCCCTCGGGACCAATGTAAATCGTAGGAACTGACCCCGCAGCCGCGGGACTCCCGATTTGAGAATACCATGGTAATTTGCATATTTCTAGACTTAAGCTTAAAAACAAGGTGTTAGAGGGTGAAAAATCGAAACCGCCCCCGAACGGGCAATGAGTGGCACCAACACCTCCCACTGGACTAATGCAACTCGTAGAAACTGACCCCGCAGTCGCGGGACTCCCGATTGAGAATACGATGATAATTTGCATATTTCTAGACTTAGGCTTAAAAACATGACGTTATAGGGTGAGAACCCGAAACAGCCTCCCAACGTCCCATTGGGTGGCACCAACACCTCCCGCGGGACCAATGTAAATCGTAGGAACTGACCCCGCAGCCGCGGGACTCCCGGTTTGAGAATACGACGGGAATTTGCATATTTCTAGACTTAGGCTTAAAAACATGGCATTAGCAGGTGAGAACTCGAAATAGCCCCCGAACGTACCCGTGGGTGGCACCAACACCTCCCACGGGACCAATGTAACTCATAGGAACTGACCCCGAAGTTGCGGGACTTCCGGTTTTAGAATACGACGATAATTTGCATATTTCTAGACTTAGGCTTAAAAACATGGCGTTAGTGGGTGAGAACTCGCAACAGCCCCCGAACGGCCCCGTGGGTGGCACCAACACCTCCCACGGGACCAATGTAAGTCGTAGGAACTGACGCCGCAGCCGGGGGACTCCCGGTCTGAGAATACGACGGTAATTTTCATATTTCTAGACTTAGGCTTAAAAATATTGCGTTAGAGGGTGAAAAATCAAAACAGCCCCCGAACGGGCCCGTTGGTGGCACCAACACCTCCCACGGGACCAATGTAACTCGTAGGAACTGACCCCGCATCCGCGGGACTCCCAGTTTCAGAATACGACGATAATTTGCATATTGATAGACTTACGATTAAAAACATGGCATTAGTGGGTGAGAACTTAAAACAGCCCCCGAACGGCCCCGTGGGTGGTACCAACACCTCCCACGGGACCAATGTAACTCGTAGGAACTGACCCCACAGCTGCGGGACTCCCGGTTTGAGAATACGACGATAATTTGTATATTTCTAGACTTAGGCTTAAAAACATGGCGTTAGAGGGTGAGAACTCGACATAGCCTCCAAACGACCCCTTGGGTGGCACCAACACCTCCCGCGGGACCAATGTAAATCGTACGAACTGACCCCGCACCCGCGGGACTCCCGGTTTCAGAATACGATGGTAATTTGCATATTTCTAGACTTAGGGTTAAAAACATGGCGTTAGAGGGTGAGAACTCTAAATAGCCCCCGAACGTCCCTGTGGGTGGCACAAACACCTCCCACGGGACCAAAGTAACTCGTAGGAACTGACCCCGCAACTTTGGGACGCCCAGTTTGAGAATACGATAGTAATTTGTATATTTCTAGACTTAGGCTTAAAAACATGGCGTTAGTGGGTGAGAAATCGAAACAGCTCCCGAACGGCCCCGTGGGTGGCACCAACACCTCCCACGGGACCAATGTAGCTTGTAGGAACTGACCCCGCAGCCGCGGGACACCCAGTTTGAGAATACGATGATAATTTGCATATTTATAGACTTAGGGTTAAAAAACATGGAGTTAGAGGGTGAGAACTCGAAACATCCCCCGAACGTCCCCGTGGGTGGCACCAACACCTCCCACAGGACCAATGTAACTCGTAGGAGTTGACCCCACAATCGCGGGACTCCCGATTTGAGAATATGATGGTAATTTGCATATTTCTAGACTTGAGAAAAACATGGCGTAAGAGGGTGAAAACTCGAAACAACACCCGAATGGCCCCGTGGGTGGCGCCAACACCTCCCACGGGACCAATATAACTCTTAGGAACTGACTCCGCAGCCGAGGATCTCCCGATTTGGGAATAACGTGGTAATTTTAATATTTATAAACTTAGGATTAAAAACATGGCGTTAGAAGGTGAGATCTCGAAACTACCCCCGAACGTCCCCATGGGTGGCACCAACAACAACCACGGGACCAATATAACTCGTAGGAACTGACCCCGCAGCCGCGGGACTCCCAATTTGAGAATACGATGATAATTTGCATATTTCTAGACTTGAGCAAAACATGGCGTAAGAAGGTGAAAACTCAAAACAAGGCGTTTGAGGGTGAAAACTTGAAACAGCCCCCGAATGGCCCCGTTGGTGGCACCAACACATCCCACCGGACCAATGTAACTCGTAGGAACTGACTCCGCAGCCGAGGGTCACCCAAATTTTAGAATACGACGGTAATTTTCATATTTATAGACTTAGGCTTGAAAACATGGCATTAGAGGGTGAGATATCGAAACTGCCACCGAACGTCCCCGTGGGTGGCGCTAATAACTCTCACGGGACCAATGTAACTCGTAGGAACTGACCCCACAGCTTCGGGACTCCCGGTTTGAGAATACGATGGTAATTTGTATATTTATAGACTTAGGGTTAAAAACATGGCGTTAGAGGGTGAGAACTCAAAATAACCACCGAACGGGCCCGTGATTGGCACCAAGACCTCCCACGGGACTAATGTAAATTGTAGGAACTGACTCTGCAGCTGCGGGTCTCCCGATTTGAGAATACAACGGTAATATGTATATTTCTAGACTTAAGCAGCACATGGTGTTCGTGGGTGAGAACTCCAAACAGCCCCGAACATCCCCGTGGGTGGCACCAACACCTCCCACGGGACCAATGTAACTGGTGGAAACTGACCCCACAGCCGCAGGACTCCCGGTTTGAGAATACGACGGTAATTTGCATATTTATAGACTTAGGATTAAAAACATGGCGTTAGAGAGTGAGAAGTCTAAACAGCACCCGAAGGGCCCCGTGGGTGGCACCCACACCTCCCACGGGACCAATGTAACTCGTAGGAACTAACCCCGAAGCCATGGGACTCCCGGTTTGAGAATACGATGATAATTTGCATATTTTTAGAGTTAGGCTTAAAAACAGGGCGTTAGAGGGTGAGAACTCGAAACAGCCGTCGAACGTCCCCTTGGGTGGCACCAACACCTCCCACGGGACAAATGTAACTCATAGGAACTGACCTCGCAGTCGCGGGACTCCCGGTTTGAGAATATGACGATAATTAGCATATTTTTTGGCTTAGGCTTAAAAACATGGTGTTAGAGGGTGAAAAGTCAAAACAACCCCCGAACGGGCCCGTTGGTGGCACCAACACCTCCCACGGGACCAATGTAACTCGTGGGAACTAACCCCGTAGCCGTGGGACTCCCCGTTTTAGAATACGACGATAATTTGCATATTTATAGACTTAGGCTTAAAAATATGGCGTTAGTGGGTGAGAACTCGCGACAGCCCCCGAACGGCCACGTGGGTGGCACCAACACCTCCCACGGGACCAATGTAACTCGTATGAATTGACCCCGTAGCCGCGAGACTCACGGTTTGAGAATACGATGATAATTTACCTATTTCTAGACTTAGGCTTAACATAATAGCCTCGGAACGGCCCCGTGGGTGGCGCCAAGACCTCCCACGGGACCAATGTAACTCATAGGATCTGACCCCGTTCCTGCGGGACTCTTGAATTGAGAATACGACGGTAATTTGCATATTTCTAGACTTTAGGCATAAAAATATGGCGTTAGAGGGTGAAAACTTGAAACACACTTCCAACGTCCCCGTGCATGGCACCAAAACCTCCCACGGGACCACTATAACTCGTAGGAACTGACCCCGTAGCCTTGGGACTCCCGGTTTGAGAATACGATGGTAATTTGCATATTTCTAGACTTAGGCTTAAAAACATGGCGTTAGAGGTTGAAAACTTGAAACAACCCCCGACAGTCCCCGTGGGTGGCACCAACACCTCCCATGGGACCAATATAACTCGTAGGAACTAACCGAGCAGCCGCGAGACTCCTAGTTTGAGAGTACGATGGTAATTTTCATATTTCTAGACTTAAGCAAAACATGGGGTTCTAGGGTGAAAACTCGAAATAGCCCCCGAACCTACCCGTGGGTGGCACCAACACCTGCTAAGGGACTAATGTAACTCGTAGGAACTGACCACGTAGCCACGGGTCTCCAGGTTTTAGAATACGATGGTAATTCGCATATTTCTTGACTTAGACTTAAAAACATGGCGTAAGTGGGTGAAAACCCGAAATAGACCCCGAACGTCCCCTTGGGTGGCACCAACACCTCCAACGAGACCAATGTAACTCGTAGGAACTGAAGCCGCAGTCGGGGGACTCCCGGTCTGAGAATACGATGGTAATTTTCATATTTATAGACTTAGGCTTAAAAATATTGCGTTAGAGGGTGAAAAATCGAAACAGCCTCCGAACGGGCCCGTTGGTGGCACCAACACCTCCCACGGGACCAATGTAACTCGCAGGAACTGACCCCGCATCCGCGGGACTCCCAGTTTCAGAATACGACGATAATTTGCATATTGATAGACTTACGATTAAAAACATGGCATTAGTGGGTGAGAACTTAAAACAGCCCCCGAACGGCCCCGTGGGTGGTACCAACACCTCCCACGGGACCAATGTAACTCGTAGGAACTGACCCCACAGCTGCGGGACTCCCGGTTTGAGAATACGACGATAATTTGTACATTTCTAGACTTAGGCTTAAAAACAAGGCGTTAGAGGGTGACAACTCGACATAGCCTCCAAACGACCCCTTGGGTGGCACCAACACCTCCCGCGGGGCCAATGTAAATCGTAGGAACTGACCCCGCAGCCGCGGGACTCCCGGTTTGAGAATACGATGGTAATTTGCATATTTCTAGACTTAGGGTTAAAAACATGGCGTTAGAGGGTGAGTACTCTAAATAGCCCCAGAACGTCCCTGTGGGTGGCACAAACACCTCCCACGGGACCAAAGTAACTCGTAGGAACTGACCCCGCAACTTTGGGACGCCCAGTTTGAGAATACGATAGTAATTTGTATATTTCTAGACTTAGGCTTAAAAACATGGCGTTAGTGGTCGAGAACTCGAAACAGCCTCCGAAAGTCTCCGTGGGTGGCACCAACACCTCCCACGGGACCAATGTAAATTGTAGGAACTGACCCCGCAGCCGCGGGACTCCCGGTTTGAGCATACGATGGTTATTTTCATAATTCTAGACTTAGGCATAAAAACATGGCGTTAGAGGGTGAGAACAAGAAACAGCCTCCGAACGTACCCTTGGGTGACACCAACACCTCCCGCGGGACCAATGTAAATCATAGGAGCTAACCCCGTAGCCGCGGGACTCCCGGTTCAATAAATGGACGGTAATTTGTATATTTCTAGACTTAAGCTTAAAAACATGGCGTTAGAGGGTGAGAACTCGAAACAGCCCCCGAACGTCCCGGTGGGTGGCACCAACACCTCCCACGGGACCAATGTAACTCGTAGGCACTGACCCCACAGCCGCGGGACTCTCGGTTTGAGAATACGCTGGTAATTAGCATATTTCTAGACTTAAGAAAAACATGGCGTTTGAGGGTGAAAACTTGAAACATCCCCCGAACGGCCCCGTTGGTGGCACCAACACCTCCCACCGGACCAATGTAACTCGTAGGAACTGACTCCGCAGCCGAGGGTCACCCAAATTTTACAATACGACGGTAATTTTCATATTTATAGACTTAGGCTTAAAAACATGGCGTTAGAGGGTGAGATATCGAAACTGCCACCGAACGTCCCCGTGGGTGGCGCTAATAACTCTCACGGGACCAATGTAACTCGGAGGAACTGACCCCACAGCTGCGGGACTCCCGGTTTGAGAATACGATGGTAATTTGTATATTTATAGACTTAGGGTTAAAAACATGGCGTTATAGGGTGAGAACTCGAAACAACCCCCGAACGGGCCCGTGATTGGCACCAAGACCTCCCACGGGACTAATGTAAATCGTAGGAACTGACCCCGCAGCCGCGGGTCTCCCGATTTGAGAATACGAAGGTAATATGTATATTTCTAGACTTAAGCAGCACATGGTGTTAGTGGGTGAGAACTCGAAACAGCCCCGAACGTCCCCATGGGTGGCACCAACACCTCCCACAGGACCAATGTAACTCGTAGAAACTGACCCCGCAGCCGCAGGACTCCCGGTTTGAGAATACGACAGTAATTTGCATATTTATAGACTTAGGATTAAAAACATGGCGTTAGAGAGTGAGAAGTCAAAACAGCACCCGAAGGGCCCTGTGGGTGGCACCAACACCTCCTACGGGACCAATGTAACTCGTAGGAACTAACCCCGAAGCCGCGGGACTCCCGGTTTGAGAATACGATGATAATTTGCATATTTTTAGAGTTTGGCTTAAAAACAGGGCGTTAGAGGGTGAGAACTCGAAACAGCCTCCGAACGTTCCCTTGGGTAGCACCAACACCTCCCACGGGACAAATGTAACTCATAGGAACTGACCTCGCAGTCGCGGGACTCCCGATTTGAGAATATGACGATAATTAGCATATTCTTTGGATTAGGCTTAAAAACATGGTGTTAGAGGGTGAAAAGTCAAAACAGCCCCCGAACGGGCCCGTTGGTGGCACCAACACCTCCCACGGGACCAATGTAACTCGTAGGAACTAACCCCGTAGCCGCGGGACTCCCCATTTTAGAATACGACGATAATTTGCATATTTATAGACTTAGGCTTAAAAATATGGCGTTAGTGGGTGAGAACTCGCAACAGCCCCCGAACGGCCCCGTGGGTGGCACCAACACCTCCCACGGGACCAATGTAACTCGTATGAATTGACCCCATAGCCGCGAGACTCCCGGTTTGAGAATACGACGATAATTTGCCAATTTCTAGACTTAGGCTTAACATAATAGCCTCGGAACGGCCCCGTGGGTGGCACCATGACCTCCCACGGGACTAATGTAACTCATAGGATCTGACCCCGTTCCTGCGGGACTCCTGAATTGAGAATACGATGGTAATTTGCATATTTCTAGACTTTAGGCATAAAAATATGGCGTTAGAGGGTGAAAACTCGAAACACACCTCGAACGTCCCCGTGTGTGGCACCAACACCTCCCACGGGATCACTATAACTCGTAGGAACTGACCCCGTAGCCTTGGGACTCCCGGTTTGAGAATACGATGGTAATTTGCATATTTCTAGACTTAGGCTTAAAAACATGGCGTTAGAGGTTGAAAACTTGAAACAACCCCCGACCGTCCCCGTGGGTGGCACCAACACCTCCCACGGGACCAATATAACTCGTAGGAACTAACCGTACAGCCGCGAGACTCTCGGTTTGAGAGTACGACGGTAATTTGCCTATTTCTAGACTTAGGCTTAACATAATAGCCTCGGAACGGCCTCGTGGGTGGCACCAAGACCTCCCACGGGACCAATGTAACTCATAGGATCTGACCCCGTTCCTGCGGGACTCCTGAATTGAGAATACGACGGTAATTTGCATATTTCTAGACTTTAGGCATAAAAATATGGCGTTAGAGGGTGAAAACTTGAAACACACCTCGAACGTCCCCGTGCGTGGCTCCAAAACCGCCCACGGGACCACTATAACTCGTAGGAACTGACCCCGTAGCCTTGGGACTCCCGGTTTGAGAATACGATGGTAATTTGCATATTTCTAGACTTAGGCTTAAAAACATGGCGTTAGAGGTTGAAAACTTGAAAGAACCCCCGACCGTCCCCGTGGGTGGCACCAACACCTCCCACGGGACCAATATAACTCGTAGGAACTAACCGTACAGCCGCGAGACTCCCGGTTTGAGAGTACGACGGTAATTTGCATATTTCTAGACTTAAGCAAAACATGGGGTTATAGGGTGAAAACTCGAAACAACCCCCGAACGGCCCCGTGGGTGGCACCAACACCTCCTAAGGGACTAATGTAACTCGTAGGAACTGACCACATAGCCGCGGGTCTCCAGGTTTTAGAATACGATGGTAATTCGCATATTTATAGACTTAGGCTTAAAAACATTGCGTAAGTGGGTGAAAACCCGAAACAGCCCCCGAACGTCCCCTTGGGTGGCACCAACACCTCCAATGAGACCAATGTAACTCGTAGGAACTGACCACGCAGTCGCGGGATTCTCGTTTGAGAATACGGCGGTAATTTGCAGATTTCTAAAGTTAGGCTGAAAAACATGGCGTTAGTGGGTGAAAACCCGAAATAGCGCCCGAACGGCTTCGAGGGTGGCACCAACACCTGACATGGAACCAATATGACTCATAAGAACTGATCGCGCTGCCACGAGACTCCCGGTTTGAGAGTATGACGGTAATTTGCATATTTCTAGACTTAAGAAAAACATAGCGTTAGAGGGTCAAAATTTGAAATAGCCCCCCGACCGGCCCCCAGGGTGGCACCAACACCTCCCACGAGACCAATGTAACTCGTAGGAAATGACCCCGCAGCGGGTCCACTGATTTGAGAATACGAAGGTAATTTGCATATTTCTAGACTTAGGCGTAAAAACATTGCGTTAGAGGGTGAGATCTCGAAACAACCCCTAACCGTCCCCGTGGGTGGTACCAACACCTCCCACGGGACCAATGTAACTCTTAGGAACTGACCGCGCAGCCGCGAGACTCTCGGTTTGAGAGTACGACGTAATTTGCATATTTATAGACTTAGGTTAAAAACAGGGAGTTAGAGGGTGAGAACTCGAAACAACCCTCGAACGGCTCTATGGGTGGCACCAACACCTCCCACGGGACCAATGTAACTCATAGGAACTGACCTCGCAATCGCTGGACTCCCGATTTTGGAATACGACCAGAATTTTCATATTTCTAGACTTAAGAAAAACAGGGCGTTAGTGGGTGAGAACTCGAAACAGCCCCCGAACACGTGACCAATGTAACTCGTAGGAACTGATCCCGCAGCCAGGGGACTCCCGGTTTGAGAATACGGCGATAATTTTCATATTTCTAGACTTAGGCTTAAAAACAGGGCGTTAGAGGGTGAGAAATCGAAACGGCCTCCGAACGTCCCCGTGGGTGGCACCAACACCTCCCACGGGATCAATGTGAATCGTAGGAACTGACCCCGCAGCCGCGGGACTCCCGGTTAGAGAATACAATAGTAATTTGCATATTTCTAGACTTAGGCTTAAAAACATGGCGTTAGAGGGTGAAAAATTGAAACCGCCCCCGAACGTGCAAGTGGGTGGCACCAACACCTCCAACAGGACCAATGTAACTCGTCGAAACTGACCCGCAGTCGCGGGACCCCCGGTTTCAGAATACGATGATAATTTTTATATTTCTACCCTTAGGCTTAAAAATATGGCGTTACTGGGTGAGAACTCGAACAGCCCCCGAACAGCACCGTGGGTGGCACCAACACCTCCCATGGGACCAATGTGAATCGTAGGAACTGACCCCGCGGCCGCAGGACTCTCGGTTTGAGAATACGACGATAATTTGCATATTTCTAGACTTAGGTTTAAAAACATGGCGTTAGCGGGTGAGAACTCGAAACAGCCCCCGAACGTCCCCGTGGGTGGCACCAACACCTCCCACGGGACCAATGTAACTCGTAGGAACTGACCCCGCAGCCGCGGGACTTCCGATTTGAGAATACAACGGTAATTTGCATATTTATAGACTTACGCTTAAAAACTTGACGTTACAGGGTGAGATCCCGAAACTTCCCCCGAACGTCCCCGTGGGTGGCACCAACACCTCCCATGGGACCAATGTAACTCGTAGGAACTAACCACGCTGCTGCCGGACTCCCGGTTTGAGAATACGACGGTAATTTACATATTTATAGACTTAGGGTTTAAAACATGGCGTTAGAGGGTGAGAACTGAAAACAGCCCCCGAACGGCCCCTGGTTGGCACCAACACGTCCCACGGGACTAATGTAACTCATAGGAACTAACCCGCAGCCGCGGGTATCCCGGTTTTAGAATACGATGGTAATTTGCATTTTCTAGACTTAAGCAAAACATGGCGTTAGTGGGTGAGAACTCGAAACAGCCCCCGAACGTCCCCGTGGGTGGCACCAACACCTCCCACCGGACCAATGTAACTCATAGAAACTGACCCCGCAGCCGCAGGACTCCCGGTTTGAGAATACGACGGTAACTTGCATATTTGTAGATTATGGATTAAAAACATGGCGTTAGAGAGTGAGAACTCGAAACAGCCCCCGAACGGCCCCGTGGGTGGCACCAACACCTCCCACGGGACCAACGTAACTTGTAGGAACTGACCTCGCAGCCGCGGGACTACCGGTTTTAGAATACGACGGTATTTTGTGTTTTTTTAGACTTAAGAAAAACATGGCGTTAGTGGGTGAGAACTCAAAACAGCCACCGAACGGCCCCGTGGGTGGCACCAACACCTCCCATGGGACCAATGTAAATCGTAGGAACTGACCCCGCAGTCGCGGGACTCCCGGTTTTAGAATATGATGGTAATTTGCATTTTTCTGGAATTAGTCTTAAAAACATGGCGTTAGAGGGTGGGAACTCGAAAGAGCCCCAGAACGTCCCAGTGGGTGGCACCAACACCTCCCACGAGACCAATGTAACTCGTAGGAACTGACCACGCAGCCGCGGAACTCCCACTTTGGGAATACGATGGTAATTTGCATATTTCTAGACTTAAGCAAAACATGGCATTAGAGAGTGAAAACTCGAAACAACCCCCGAACGGTCCCGTGGGTGGCATCAACACCTCCCGCGGGACCAATAAAACTCTTAGGAACTGACTCCACAGTTGCGGGTCTCCGGATTTAAGAATACGACGGTAATTTGCATATTAATAGACTTTGGCTTAAAACCATGGTGTTTGATGGTGAGATCTCGAAACTGCCCCCGAACCTCCCCGTGGGTGGCACCAACACCTCCCACAGGACCAATGTAACTCGTAGGAACTGACCCCGCAGCCACAGGACTCCCGGTTTGAGAATACGACGGTAATTTCCATATTTATAGACTTAGGGTTAAAAACATGGCGTTAGAGGGTGAGAACTCGAAAACATCCCCCGAACGGCCCCGTGGGTGGCACCAACACCTCCCACGGGACCATTGTTACTCGTAGGAACTGACTCGGCAGCCGCGGGACCTGCGGTTTGAGAATACTACGATAATTTGGATATTTTTATACATAGGCTTAAAAACATGGCGTTAGAGGGTAAGAACTCGAAACAGCCTTCGAACGTCCCCTATGGGACTAATGTAAATCGTAGGAACTGACCCCGCAGCCGCGGGACTCACGGTTTGAGAATACAACGGTAATTTGTATATTTCTAGACTTAGGCTTAAAACATGGAGTTAGAGTGTGAGAACTCGAAACAGCACCCGAACGTCCTCGTGGGTGGCACCAACACCTCCCACAGGACCAATGAAACTCGTAGGAACTGACCCCACAGCCGCGGGACTCCCGGTTTGAGAATACGATGGTAATTTGCATATTTCTAGACTTGAGAAAAACATGGCCTAAGAGGGTGAAAACTCGAAACAACACCCGAACGGCAGCGTGGGTGGCACCAACACCTCCCACGGGACCAATATAACTCTTAGGAACTGACTCCGTAGCCGAGGGTCTCCCGATTTGAGAATATGACGGTAATTTGCATATTTATAGACTTAGGCTTAAAAACATGGCATTAGAGGGTGAGATCACGAAACTGCCCCCGAACATCCCCGGGGGTGGCACCAACAACTCCCACGGTACCAATATAACTCGTAGGAACTGACCCCGAAGCCGCGGGACTCCCTGTTTGAGAATACGATGATAATTTGCATATTTCTAGACTTAGGGTTAAAAGCATTGCGTTAGAGGGTGAGAACTCGAAACAACCTCCGAACGTCCCCGTGTGTGGCACCAACACCTCCCACGGGACCAATGTAAATCGTAGGAACTGACCCCGCAGCCGCGGGACTCCCGGTTTCAGCATACGACGATAATTTGGATATTTCTAGACTTATGCTTAAAAACATGGCGTTACAGGGTGAGATCTCGAAACTTCCCCCGAACGGCCCCGTGGGTGGCACCAACACCTCCAACGGGATCAATGTAACTCGTATGAACTGACCCCGCAGTTGCGGGACTTCCGGTTTGAGAATACGTCTGTAATTTTCATATTTATAGACTTAGGATTTAAAACATGGCGTTAGAGGGTGAGAACTTGAAATAGCCCCCGAACGGCCTCGTGGTTGGCACCAACACCTCCCACGGGACCAATTTAACTCGTAGGAACTGACCCCACAGCCGCGGGACTCCCGGTTTGAGAATACGATGGTAATTTGCATATTTCTAGACTTGAGCAAAACATAGCGTAAGAGGGTGAAAACTCGAAACAACACCCGAAGGGCCGCGTGTGTGGCACAAACACCTCCCACGGGACCAATATAATTGTTAGGAACTGACTTCATAGCCGAGGGTCTCCCGATTTGAGAATAAAACGGTAATTTGCATATTTATAGACTTAGGCTTAAAAGCCTGGCGTTAAAGGGTGAGATCTTGAAACTGCCCCCGAACGTCCCCATGGGTTGCACCAATAACTCCCACGGGACTAATATAACTCATAGGAACTGACCCCGCAGCAGCGGGTCTCCCGGTTTTAGAATACGACGGTAATTTTCATATTTATAGACTTAAGCAAAACATGGCGTTAGTGGGTGAGAACTCGAAACAGCCCCCGAACGTCCCCGTGGGTGGCACCAACACCTCCCACGGGACCAATGTAACTCATAGAAAGTGACCCCGCAGCCGCAGGACTCCCGGTTTGAGAATACGACGAAAATTTGCATATTTATAGACTTAGGATTAAAAACATGGCGTTAGAGACTGAGAACTCGAAACAGCCCGCGAACGGCCCCTTGGGTGGCACCAACACCTCCCACGGGACCAATGTAACTCGTAGGAACTAACCCCGCAGCCGCGGGACTCCCGGTTTGAGAATACAATGGTAATTTGTATATTTAAAGACTTAGGCTTAAAAACATGGTCTTAGAGGGTAAGAACTCGAAACAGCCTCCGAACATCCCCTTGGGGGGCCCAACACCTCCCGCGGGACTAATGTAAATCGTAGGAACTGACCCCGCAGCCGCGGGACTCCCGGTTTGATAATACGACTGCAATTTGTATATTTCTAGACTTAGTCTTAAAAACATGGAGTTAGAGGGTGAGAACTCGAAACATCCCCCGAACGTCCCCATGGGTGACACCAACACCTCCCACGGGACCAATGAAACTCGTAGGAACTGATCCCACAGCCGCGGAACTCCCGGTTTGAGAATACGATGGTAATTTGCATATTTCTAGACGTGAGCAAAACATGGCGTAAGAAGGTGAAAACTCAAAACAACACCCGAACGGTCGGGTGGGTGGCACCAACACCTCCCACCGGACCAATATAACTCTTAGGGACTGACTCTACAGCCGAGGGTCTCCCGATTTGAGAATACGACGATAATTTACATATTTATAGACTTAGGCTTAAAAACATGGCATTAGAGGGTGAGATCTCGAAACTGCCCCCGAACGTCCCCATGGGTGGCACCAACAACTCCCACGGGACCAATATAACTCGTGGGAACTGACCCAGCAGCCGCGGGACTCCCGGTTTGAGAATACGATGATAATTTGCATATTTGTAGACTTAGGGTTAAAAGCATGGCGTTAGAGGGTGAGAACTCGAAACAGCCTCCGAATGTCCCCGTGTGTGGCACCAACACCTCCCACGGGACCAATGTAAATCGTAGTATTGACCCCGCAACCGCGGGATTCCCGGTTTGAGCATACGACGATAATTTGCATATTTCTGGACTTATGCTTAAAAACATGGCGTTGGAGGTGAGATCTCGAAACTTCCCCCGAACGTCCCCGTGGGTGCCACCAACACCTCCAACGGGACCAATGTAACTCGTAGGAACTGATCCCGCAGCTGCGGGACTTCCGGTTTGAGAATACGACGGTAATTTGCATATTTATAGACTTAGGGTTTAAAAAATGGCGTTAGAGGGTGAGAACTCGAAACAGCCCTCGAACGTCCCCGTGGGTGGCACCAACACCTCCCACGGGACCAATGTAACTCGTAGGAACTGACCCCACAGCCGCGGGACTCTCGGTTTGAGAATACGATGGTAATTTGCATATTTCTAGACTTGAGAAAAACATAGCGTAAGAGGGTGAAAACTCGAAACAACACCCGAACGGCCCCGTGGGTGGCACCAACACCTCCCACGGGACCAATATAACTGTTAGGAACTGACTTCGCAGCCGAGGGTCTCCCGATTTGAGAATAAAACGGTAATTTGCATATTTATAGACTTAGGCTTAAAAACATGGCGTTAAAGGGTGAGATCTCAAAACTGCCCCCGAACGTCCCCATGGGTTGCGCCAATAACTCCCACGGGACTAATATAACTCGTAGGAACTGACCCCGCAGCAGCGGGTCTCCCGGTTTTAGAATACGACGGTAATTTTCATATTTATAGACTTAAGCAAAACATGGCGTTAGTGGGTGAGAACTCGAAACAGCCCCCGAACGTCCCCATGGGTGGCACCAACACCTCCCACGGGACCAATGTAACTCATAGAAAGTGACCCCGCAGCCGCAGGACTCCCGGTTTGAGAATACGACGAAAATTTTCATATTTATAGACTTAGGATTAAAAACATGGCGTTAGAAACTGAGAACTCGAAACAGCCCGCGAACGGCCCCTTGGGTGGCACCAACACCTCCCACGGAACCAATGTAACTCGTAGGAACTAACCCCGCAGCCGCGGGACTCCCGGTTTGAGAATACAATGGTAATTTGTATATTTAAAGACTTAGGCTTAAAAACATGGTGTTAGAGGGTAAGAACTCGAAACAGCCTCCGAACATCCCCTTGGGGGGCCCAACACCTCCCGCGGGACTAATGTAAATCGTAGGAACTGACCCCGCAGCCGCGGGACTCCCGGTTTGATAATACGACTGCAATTTGTATATTTCTAGACTTATTCTTAAAAACATGGAGTTAGAGGGTGAGAACTCAAAACATCCCCGAAAGTTCCCGTGGGTGGCACCACCACCTCCCACGGGACCAATGAAACTCGTAGGAACTAACCCCACAGTCGCGGAACTCCCGGTTTGAGAATACGATGGTAATTTCCATATTTCTAGACTTGAGCAAAACATGGCGTAAGAAGGTGAAAACTCGAAACAACACCCGAACGGCCGTGTGGGTGGCACCAACACCTCCCACTGGACCAATATAACTCTTAGGAACTGACTCCGCAGCCGAGGATCTCCCGATTTGAGAATACGACGATAATTTTCATATTTATAGACTTAGGCTTAAAAACATGGCATTAGAGGGTGAGATCTCGAAACTGCCCCGGAACGTCCCCATGGGTGGCACCAACAACTCCCACGGGACCAATATAACTCGTGGGAACTGACCCAGTAGCCGCGGGACTCCCGGTTTGAGAATACGATGATAATTTGCATATTTCTAGAATTAGGGTTAAAAGCATGGCGTTAGAGGGTGAGAACTCGAAACAGCCTCCGAACATCCCCGTGTGTGGCACCAACACCTCCCATGGGACCAACGTAAATCGTTGTACTGACCCCGCAATCGCGGGATTCCCGGTTTGAGCATACGACGATAATTTGCATATTTCTAGACTTATGCTTAAAACATGGCGTTCGAGGTGAGATCTCAAAACTTCCCCGTGGGTGGCACCAACACCTCCCACGGGACCAATGTAACTCGTAGGAACTGACCCCGCAGCTGCGGGACTTCCGATTTGAGAATACGATGGTAATTTGCATATTTATAGACTTAGGATTTAAAACATGGCGTTAGAGGGTGAGAACTCGAAACAGCCCCCGAACGTCCCCGTGGGTGGCACCAACACCTCCCACGGGACCAATGTAACTCGTAGGAACTGACCCCACAGCCACGGGACTCTCGGTTTGAGAATACGATGGTAATTTGCATATTTCTAGACGTGAGCAAAACATAGCGTAAGAGGGTGAAAACTCGAAACAACATCCGAACGGCCCCGTGGGTGGCACCAACACCTCCCACGGGACCAATATAACTGTTAGGAACTGACTTCGCAGCCGAGGGTCTCCCGATTTGAGAATAAAACGATAATTTGCATATTTATAGACTTAGGCTTAAAAACATGGCGTTAGAGGGTGACAACTCGAAACTTCCCCCAAACATCCCCATGGGTGGCACCAATAACTCCCACGGGACTAATATAACTCGTAGGAACTGACCCCGCAGCCACGGGACTCCCGGTTTAAGAATCCGATGATAATTTGCATATTTTTAGACTTAGGGTTAAAAGCATGGCGTTAGAGGGTGGGAACTCGAAACAGCCTCCGAGCATGCCCGTAGGTGGCACCAACACCCCCCGCGGGACCAATGTAAATCGTAGGAACTGACCCCGCAGCCGCGGGACTCCCGGTTTGAGAATACGAAGATAATTTGCATATTTCTAGACTTAAGTAAAACATGGCGTTAGAGGGTGAAAACTCGAAACAACCCCTGAACCGCCCCGTGGGTGGCACTAACACCTCCCACGGGAACAATATAACTCTGAGGAATTGACTCCGCAGCCGAAGGTCTCCCAATTTGAGAATACGACTGTAATTTGCATATTTATAGACTTTGGCTTAAAAACATGGCGTTACAGGGTGAGATCTCAAAACTTCCCCCGAACGTCCCCGTGGGTGGCACCAACACCTCCCACGGGACCAATGTAACTCGAAGGAACTGACCCCGCAGTTGCGGGACTTTCGGTTTGAGAATACGACGGTAATTTTCATATTTATACACTTAGGGTTTAAAACATGATGTTAGAGGGTGAGAACTTGAAACAGACCCCGAACGGCCCCATGGTTGGCACCAACACCTCCCACGGGACTAATGTAACTCGTAGGAACTGACCCCGCAGCCGCGGGTCTCCCGGTTTGAGAATACGATGGTAATTTTGCATATTTCTAGACTTAAGCAAAACACGGCGTTAGTGGGTGAGAACTCGAAACAGCCCCCGAACGTCCCCGTGGCTGGCACCAACACCTACCATGGGACCAATGTAACTCATAGAAACTGACCCCGCAGCCGTAGGACTCCTGGTTTAAGAATACGACGGTAATTTTCTTATTTATAAACTTGGGACTAAAAACATGGCGTTAGAGAGTGAGAACTCGAAACGGCCCCCGGGCGGCCCTGTGGGTGGCACCAACACCTCCCAATGGGACCAATCTAACTCGTAGGAATTGACCTCGCAACCGAGGCACTCCCGATTTTAGAATACGACCGGAATTTGGGATTTTTTAGACTTAAGGAAAACATGGCGTTAGTGGGTGAAAACTCGAAATAGCCCCCGAACGGCCCCGTGGGTGGCCCCAACACCTCCCACGGGACCAGTGTAACTCGTAGGAACTGACCCCGCAGCCGCGGGACTCCTTGTTTTAGAATACGACGATAATTAGCATATTTCTTCACTTAGGCTTAAAAACATAGCGTTAGTGGGTGAGAACTCGAAATATCCCCCGAACGACCCCGTGGGTGGCACCAACACCTCCCATGGGACCAATGTAACTCGTAGGAACTGACCCCGCAGCCGCGAGACTCCCGATTTTAGAATACGATGAGAATTTGTATATTTATAGACTCGGGCTTAAAAACATGGCGTTAGAGGGTGAGAACTCGAAACAGCCTCCGAATGTCCCATTGGGTGGCACCATCACCTCCCACGGGACCAATGTAAATCGTAGAAACTAACCCCGCAGCCGCGGGACTCCCAGTTTTAGAATACGACGGTAATTGGCATATTTCTAGATTTAGGCTTAAAAATATGGCGTTAGAGGGTCAGAACTCGAAAAAACCCCAGAACGTCCCGGTGGGTGGCACCAACACCGCCCACGGGACCAATGTAACTCGTTGGAACTGTCCCCGCAGCCGCGGGACTCCCGATTTGAGAATACGATGGTAATTTGCGTATTTATAGACTTAGGCTTAAAAAAATGGCGTTAGAGGGTGAGATCTTGAAACTGCACCCGAGCGTCCTCGTGGGTGGCACCAATACCTCCCGCAGGACCAATGTAAATCGTAGGAACTGACCCCGCAGCCAAGGGACTCCCGGTTTGAGAATACGACTGTAATTTCCATATTTATAGACTTAGGGTTAAAAACATGGTTAGTGGGTGAGAACTCGAAACAACCCATGAACGACCCCGTGGGTGGCACCAACACATCCCACGGGACCAATGTAACTCCTAGGAACTGACTCCGCAGCTGCGGGACTCCCGGTTTGAGAATACGATGGTAATTTGTATATTTCTAGACTTAGGCTTAAAAATATGGCGTTAGTGGGTGAGAAATCGAAACAGCTCCCGAATGGCCCCGTGGGTGGCACCAACACCTCCCAGGGGACCAATGTAACTCGTAGGAACTGGCCCCGCAACTGCGGGACTCCCGGTTTGAGAATATGATGGTAATTTACATATTTCTAGACTTAGGCTTAAAAACATGGCGTTAGAGGGTAAGAACTCGAAACAGCCTCCGAACGTCCCCTTGGGTAGCCCCAACACCCCCCGCGGGACCAACGTAAATCGTAGGAACTGACCCCGCAGACGCAGGACTCTCGGTTTGAGAATACGACGGTAATTTGTATATTTCGAGACTTAGGCTTAAAAAGATGGTGTTGGCCAGTGAAAACTCGAAAAAGCCCTCGAACGTCCCCGTGGGTGGCACCAACACCTCCCACGGGACCAATGTAACTCGTAGGAACTGACCCCACAGCCGCGGGACTCCCGGTTTAAGAATACGATGGTAATTTGTATATGGACTTGAGCAAAATATGGCGTAAGAGGGTGAAAACTCGAAACAACACCCGAACCGCCCCGTGGGTTGCACCAACACCTCCCACGTGACCAATATAACTCTTAGGAACTGACTTGCAAGCCGAGGGTATCCCGATTTGAGAATACGAAGGTAATTTGCATATTTATAGACTTAGGCTTAAAAACATGGCGTTAGAGGGTGAGATCTCGAAACTTCGCCCTAACGTCCCCATGGGTGGCACCAACAACTCCCACGGGACCTATATAACTCGTAGGAACTGACCCCACAGCAGTCGGACTCCCGGTTTGAGAATACGAAGATAATTTTCATATTTCTAGACTTAAGTAAAACATGGCGTTAGAGGGTGAAAACTCGAAACAACCCCCGAACCGCCCCGTGGGTGGCACCAACACCTCCCACGGGACCAATATAACTCTGAGGAATTGACTTCGCAGCCGAAGGTCTCCCAATTTGAGAATACGACTGTAATTTGCATATTTATAGACTTAGGCTTAAAAACATGGCATTACAGGGTGAGATCTCAAAACTTCCACCGAACGTCACCGTGGGTGGCACCAACACCTCCCACGGGACCAATGTAACTCGAAGGAACTGACCCCGCAGTTGCGGGACTTTCGGTTTGAGAATACGACGGTAATTTTCATATTTATACACTTAGGGTTTAAAACATGACGTTAGAGGGTGAGAACTTGAAACAGACCCCGAACGGCCCCGTGGTTGGCACCAACACCTCCCACGGGACTAATGTAACTCGTAGGAACTGACCCCGCAGCCGCGGGTCTCCCGGTTTGAGAATACGATGGTAATTTGCATATTTCGAGACTTAAGCAAAACATGGCGTTAGTGGGTGAGAACTCGAAACAGCCCCCGAACGTCCCCGTGGCTGGCACCAACACCTCCCATGGGACCAATGTAACTCATAGAAACTGACCCCGCAGCCGCAGGACTCCTGGTTTAAGAATACGACGGTAATTTTCTTATTTATAAACTTGGAACTAAAAACATGGCGTTAGAGAGTGAGAACTCGAAACGGCCCCCGAGCGGCCCTGTGGGTGGCACCAACACTTCCCAATGGGACCAATCTAACTCGTAGGAATTGACCTCGCAACCGAGGCACTCCCGATTTTAGAATACGACCGGAATTTGGGATTTTTTAGACTTAAGGAAAACATGGCGTTAGTGGGTGAAAACTCGAAATAGCCCCCGAACGGCCCCGTGGGTGGCCCCAACACCTCCCACGGGACCAGTGTAACTCGTAGGAACTGACCCCGCAGCCGCGGGACTCCTTGTTTTAGAATACGACGATAATTAGCATATTTCTTCACTTAGGCTTAAAAACATAGCGTTAGTGGGTGAGAACTCGAAATATCCCCCGAACGACCCCGTGGGTGGCACCAACACCTCCCATGGGACCAATGTAACTCGTAGGAACTGACCCCGCAGCCGCGAGACTCCCGGTTTGAGAATACGATGAGAATTTGTATATTTATAGACTCGGGCTTAAAAACATGGCGTTACAGTGTGAGAACTCGAAACAGCCTCCGAATGTCCCATTGGGTGCCACCAACACCTCCCACGGGACCAATGTAAATCGTAGAAACTAACCCCGCAGCCGCGGGACTCCCAGTTTTAGAATACGACGGTAATTGGCATATTTCTAGATTTAGGCTTAAAAATATGGCGTTAGAGGGTCAGAACTCGAAACAACCCCAGAACGTCCCGGTGGGTGGCACCAACACCGCCCACGGGACCAATGTAACTCGTAGGAACTGTCCCCGCAGCCGCGGGACTCCCGATTTGAGAATACGATGGTAATTTTCGTATTTATAGACTTAGGCTTAAAAAAATGGCGTTAGAGGCTGAGATCTTGAAACTGCACCCGAACGCCCTCGTGGGTGGCACCAATACCTCCCACAGGACCAATGTAAATCGTAGGAACTGACCCCGCAGCCACGGGACTCCCGGTTTGAGAATATGACTGTAATTTCCATATTTATAGACTTAGGGTTAAAAACATGGTTAGTGGGTGAGAACTCGAAACAACCCATGAACGGCCCCGTGGGTGGCACCAACACATCCCACGGGACCAATGTAACTCCTAGGAACTGACTCCGCAGCCGCGGGACTCCCGGTTTGAGAATACGATGGTAATTTATATATTTCTAGACTTAGGCTTAAAAATATGGCGTTAGTGGGTGAGAAATCGAAACAGCTCCCGAATGGCCCCGTGGGTGGCACCAACACCTCCCAGGGGACCAATGTAACTCGTAGGAACTGACCTCGCAACTGCGGGACTCCCGGTTTGAGAATATGATGGTAATTTACATATTTCTAGACTTAGGCTTAAAAACATGGCGTTAGAGGGTAAGAACTCGAAACAGCCTCCGAACGTCCCCTTGGGTAGCCCCAACACCCCCCGCGGGACCAACGTAAATCGTAGGAACTGACCCCGCAGACGCAGGACTCTCGGTTTGAGAATACGACGGTAATTTGTATATTTCGAGACTTAGGCTTAAAAAGATGGTGTTGGCCAGTGAAAACTCGAAAAAGCCCTCGAACGTCCCCGTGGGTGGCACCAACACCTCCCACGGGACCAATGTAACTCGTAGGAACTGACCCCACAGCCGCGGGACTCCCGGTTTAAGAATACGATGGTAATTTGTATATTTCTGGACTTGAGCAAAATATGGCGTAAGAGGGTGAAAACTCGAAACAACACCTGAACCGCCCCGTGGGTTGCACCAACACCTCCCACGTGACCAATATAACTCTTAGGAACTGACTTCCAAGCCGAGGGTATCCCGATTTGAGAATACGAAGGTAATTTGCATATTTATAGACTTAGGCTTAAAAACATGGCGTTAGAGGGTGAGATCTCGAAACTGCCCCCTAACGTCCCCATGGGTGGCACCAACAACTCCCACGGGACCTATATAACTCGTAGGAACTGACCCCACAGCCGCAGGACTCCCGGTTTGAGAATACGATGATAATTTTCATATTTCTAGACTTAGGTTTAAAAGCATTGCATTAGAGGGTGAAACTTGAAACAACCTCCGAACGTCCCCGTGGGTGGCACCAACTCCTCCCACGGGACCAATGTAAATCGTAGGAACTGACCCCGCAGCCGCGGGACTCCCGGTTTGAGCATACTACGATAATTTGCATATTTCTAGACTTAGGCTTAAAAACATGGTGTTAGAGGGTGAGAACTCGAAACAACCTCCGAACGTACCCTTGGGTGGCACCAACACCTCCCACGGGACCAATGTAAATCGTAGCAACTGACCCCACAGCCGCGGGACTCCCGGTTTTAGAATACGACGGTAATTGGCATATTTCTAGATTTAGGCTTAAAAACATGGCGTTAGAGGGTCAGAACTCGAAACAGCCCCAGAACGTCCCGGTGGGTGGCCCCAACACCTCCCACGGGACCAATGTAACTCGTAGGAACTATCCCCGTAGCCGCGGGACTCCTGATTTGAGAATACGATGGTAATTTTCATTTTTATAGACTTAGGCTTAAAAACATGGCATCAGTGGGTGAGATCTTGAAACTGCCCCCGAACGTCCTCGTGGGTGGCACCAACACCTCCCACAGGACTAATGTAAATCGTAGGAACTGACCCCGCAGCAACGGGACTCCTAGTTTGAGAATACGGCTGTAATTTCCATATTTATAGACTTAGGTTTAAAAACATGGTTAGAGGGTGAGAACTCGAAACAACCCCCGAACGGGCCCGTGGGTGGCATCAACACATCCCACGGGACCAATGTTACTCGTAGGAGCTGACCCCGCAGCCGCGGGACTCCCGGTTTGAGAATATGATGGTAATTTGTATATTTCTAGACTTAGCCTTAAAAACATGGCGTTAGTGGGTGAGAAATCGAAACAGCTCCCGAACGGCCCCATGGGTGGCACCAACACCTCCCAGGGGACCAATGTAACTCGTTGGAACTGACCCCGCAGCTGCGGGACTCCCATTTTGAGAATATGATGGTAATTTGCATATTTCTAGAGTTAGGCTTAAAAACATGGCGTTAGAGGGTAAGAACTCGAAACAGCCTCCGAACGTCCCCTTGGGTGGCCACAACACCCCCCGCGGGACCAACGTAAATCGTAAGAACTGACCCCGCAGCCGCGGGACTCCCGGTTTGAGAAAATGACTCTAATTTGTATATTTTGAGACTTAGGCTTAAAAACATGGAGTTAGAGGGTGAAAACTCGAAACAGCCCTCGAACGTCCCCGTGGGTGGCACCAACACCTCCCACGGGACCAATGTAACTCGTAGGAACTGACCCCACAGCCGCGGGACTCCCGGTTTGAGAATACGATGGTAATTTGTATATTTCTAGACTTGAGCAAAATATGGCATAAGAGCGTGAAAACTCGAAATAACACCCGAACCGCCTCGTGGGTGGCACCAACACCTCCCACGGGACCAATATAACTCTTAGGAACTGACTTCGCAGCCGAGGGTATCCCGATTTGATAATACGAAGGTAATTTGCATATTTATAGACTTAGGTTTAAAAACATGGCGTTAGAGGGTGAGATCTCGAAACTGCCCCCCAACGTCCCCATGGGTGGCACCAACAACTCCCACGGGACCTATATAACTCATAGGAACTGACCCCGCATCCCCGGGACTCCCGGTCTGAGAATACGATGATAGTTTGCATACTTCTAGACTTAGGCTTAAAAGCATGGCGTTAGAGCGTGAGAACTCGAAACAGCCTCCGAACGTCCCCGTGGGTGGCACCAACATATCCCACGGGACCAATATAAATCCTAGGAACTGATCACGCAGCCGCGGGACTCCCGGTTTGAGCATGCGACGTTAATTTGCATATTTTAGGACATAGGCTTAAAAACATGGCGTTAGAGGGTGAGAACTCGAAACAACCTCCGAACGTACGCTTGGGTGGCACCAACACCTCCCCCGGGACTAATGTAAATCGTAGGAACTGACCCCTTAGCCGCGGGAAGCCCGGTTTGAGAATACGACGGTAATTTGCATATTTCTATACTTAGGCTTAAAAACATGGCGTTAGAGGGTGAGAACTCGAAACAGCCGCCGAACGTCCCTGTGGGTGGTGCCAACAACTCTCACGTGACCAATGTAACTCCTGGGAACTGACCCCGCAGCTGCGGGACTCCAGGTTTGAGAAAATGATGGTAATTTGCATATTTATAGACTTAGGCATAAAAACATGGCCTTAGAGGGTGAGAACTCAAAACAGCCCCCGAACGGGCCCGTGGGTGGCACCAACACCTCCCACGGGACTAATCTAACTCGTAGTAACTGTCCCCGCAGCCGCGGGTCTCCCGATTTTAGAATACGACGGTAATATCCATATTTCTAGAGTTAAGCAGAACATGGTGTTAGTAGGTGAGAAATCGAAACAGCCCCCGAACGTCCTCGTGGGTGGCACCAACACCTCCCACAGGACCAATGTAACTCGTAGGAATTGACCCCGCAGCCGCGGGACTCCCGGTTTGAGAATACAACGATAATTTTCAAAATTTTTGACTTAGGCTAAAAAATATGGCGTTAGAGGGTGAGAACTCGAAACATCCTCCGAACGTCCCCTTGGGTGGCGCCAACACCTCCCACGGGACCAATGTAACTCGTAGGAACAGACCCCGCAGCCGCGGGACTCCCGATTTTAGAATACAACGATAATTTGCATATTTATAGAGTTAGGCTTAAAAACATGGCGTTAGTGGGTGAGAACTCGCAACAGCCCCCGAACGGCTTCGTGGGTGGCACCAACACCTCCCACGGGACAAATGTAACTCATGGAAATTGACCCCGCAGCCGCGGGACTCCCGGTTTGAGAATACGACGATAATTTTCCTATTTTTAGACTTAGGCTTAACATGATAGACTCGGAACGGCCCCATGGGTGGCACCAAGACCTCCCACGGGACCAACGTAACTCGTAGGTTCTGACCCCACAGCCGCGGGACTCCAGAATTGAGAATACGACGATAATTTGCATATTTATAGACTTTTGGCATAAGAATATGGCATTAGAGGGTGAAAACTCGAAATAGACCTCGAACGTCCCCGTGTGTGGAACCAACACCTCCCACGGGACCACTGGAACTCGCAGGAACTGACCCCGTAGCGTTGGGACTCCCGATTTGAGAATAAGATGGTAATTTGCATATTTCTAGACTTATGGAATCCATGGCGTTATAGGGTTAAAACTCAAAACAACCCCCGAATGGCCCCGTGGGTGGCACCAACACCTCCCAAGGGACCAATGTAACATGTAGGAACTGACCACGTAGCCGTGGGTCTCCGGGTTTGGGAATACGACGATAATTTTCATATTTCTAGACTTAGGCTTAAAAACATGGCGTTAGAGGGTGAAAACCCGAAACAGCCCCCAAACGTCTCCGTGGGTGGCACCAACACCTCCAACGGGACCAATGTAACTCGTAGGAACTGACCACGCAGCCGCGGGACTCCCGGTTTGACAATACGACGACAATTTGCATATTTCTAAAGTTAGGCTTAAAACATGGCGTTAGTGGGTGAAAACCCGAACGGCTTCGGGGGTGGCACCAACACCTGCCATGGAACCAATATGACTCATAAGAACTGACCGCGCTGCCACGAGACTCCTGGTTTGAGAGTATGAGCGTAATTTGCATATTTCTAGACTTAAGCAAAATAAGGCATTAGAGGGTCAAAACTCGAAACATCCCCCCGACCGGCCCCCTGGGTGGTACCAACACCTCCCACGAGACCATTGTAACTCGTAGGAACTGACCCCGCAGTCGCGGGTCCCCCGATTTGAGAATACGAAGGTAATTTGCATATTTTTAGACTTAAGCTTAAAAACATGGCGTTAGAGGGTGAGATCTCGAAACAACCCCCGACCGTCCCCGTAGGTGGTACCAACACCTCCCACGGGACTAATGTAACTCGTAGGAACTGACCACGCAGATGCGAGACTCCCGGTTTGAGAGTACGACGTAATTTGCATATTTATAGACTTAGGGTTAAAAACATGGCGTTAGAGGGTGAGAACTTGAAACAACCCTCGAACGGCCCCGTGGGTGGCACCAACACCTCCCACGGGACTAATGTAACTTGTAGGAACTGACCCCGCAGCCGCGGGTCTCTCGGTTTTAGAATATGACCGTAATTTGCATATTTTTAGACTTAAGCAAAACATGGCATTAGTGGGTGAGAACTCAAAACAGCCCCCGAACGTCCCCGTGGGTGGCCCCAACACCTCACACGGGTCCAATGTAACTCGTAAAAACTGACCCCGCCGCCGCAGGAATCCCGGTTTGAGAATATGACGGAAATTTGCATATTTGTAGACTTAGGGTTAAAAACATGGCGTTAGAGGGTGAGAACTCGAAACAGCCCCCGCACGACCCCATGGGTGGCACCAACACCTCCCACGGGACCAATGTAACTCGTAGGAACTGACCCCGCTGCAGCGGGACTCCCAGTTTTAGAATACAACTGTAATTTGCACATTTCTAGATTTAAGCTTAAAAACATGGTGTTAGAGGGTGAGAACTCGAAACATCCTCCGAACATCCTCGTGGTTGCCACCAACACCTCCCATGGGACCAATGTAAATTGTAGGAACTGACCCCGCATCCGCGGGAGTACCAGTTTGAGAATACGACTGCAATTTGTATATTTCTAGACTTAGGCTTAAAAACATGGAGTTAGAGGGTGAGAACTCGAAACAGCCCCCGAACGTCCCCATGGGTGGCACCAACACCTCCCACGGGACCAATGTAACTCGTAGGAACTGACTCCGCAGCCGCCGGACTCCCGGTTTGAGAATACGATGGTAATTTGCATATTTCTAGACTTAGGCTTAAAAACATGGTGTTAGAGGGTGAAAACTCGAAACATCCCCCGAACGGCCCCGTGGGTAGCACCAACACCTCCCACGGGACCAATGTAACTCATAGGAACTGACCCCACAGCCGCGGGACTCCCGGTTGAGAATACGATGATAATTTATATATTTCTATACTTCGGCTTAAAAACATGACGTTAGAGGGTGAGAACTTGAAATAGCCTCTGAACGTCTCCTTGGGTGGCACCAACACCTCCCGCGGGACCAATGTAAATCGTCGGAACTGACCCCGCGGCCGCGGGACTCCCGGTTTGAGAATACGACGGTAATTGGTATATTTCTAGACTTAATCAAAACAAGGCGTTAGAGGGTCAAAACTCAAAACATCCCCCCGGCCGGCCCCCTGGGTGGCACCAACACCTCCCACGAGACCAATGTAACTTGTAGGAACTGACCCCGCCGCCACGGGTCCCCCGATTTGAGCATACGAAGGTAATTTGCATATTTCTAGACTTAGGCTTAAAAACATGGCGTTAGAGGGTGAGATCTTGAAACAACCCCTGACCGTCCCCGTGGGTGGTACCAACACCTCCCACAGGACCAATGTAACTCGTAGGACTTGACCGCGCAGACGCGAGACTCCCGGTATGAGAGTATGACGTAATTTGCATATTTATAGACTTAGGGTTAAAAACATGGCGTTAGAGGGTGAGAACTCGAAACAGACCTCGAACGGCCCCGTGGGTGGCACCAACACCTCCCACGGGACTAATGTAACTTGTAGGAACTGACCCCACAGCCGTGGGACTCTTGGTTTTAGAATACGACGGTAATTTTCATATTTTTAGATTTAAGAAAAACATGGAATTAGTGTGTGAGAACTCGAAACAGCCACCGAACGACCCCGTTAGTGGCACCAACACCTCCCACGGGACCAATGTAACTCGTAGTAACTGACCCCGTAGCCGCGGGAATCCCGATTTGAGAATACAACGGTAATTTACATATTTATAGACTTAGGCTTAAAAACAAGGCATTAGAGGGTGAGAACTCGAAACTGCCCCCGAACGTCCCCGTGGGTGGCACCAACACCTCCCACGGGACCAATGTAACTCGTAGGAACTGACCTCGCAGCCGCAGGACTCCCGGTTTGAGAATACGATGATAATTTGTATATTTCTTGACTTAGGCTTAAAAAGATGGCGTTAGAGGGTGAGAATTCGAAACATCCTATGAACGTCCCCGTGGATGCCACCAACACCTCCCCCGGGACCAATGTAAATCGTAGGAACTGACCCCGCAGCCGCGGGAGTACTGGTTTGAGAATACGACTGTAATTTGCATATTTCTATACTTAAGCTTAAAAACATGGCGTTGGAGGGTGAAAAATCGAAACCACCCCCGAACGGGCCCGTGGGTGGCACCAACACCTCCCACAAGACCAATGCATCTCGTAGGAATTGACCTCGTATTCGCGGGACTCCCGGTTTTAGAATTCGACGATAATTTGTATATTTCTACACTTAGGCTTAAAAATATGGCGTTAGTGGGTGAAATCTCGAAACAGCCCCCGAACGGCCCCGTGGGTGGCACCAAAACCTCCCACGGGACCAATGTAACTCGTAGGAACTGACCCCGCAGCCGCGGGACTCCCGGTTGAGAATACGACGATAATTTGTATATTTCTAGGCTTTGGCTTAAAAACTTGACGTTAGAGGGTGAGAACTTGAAACAGCCTCCGAACGTCCCCTTGGGTGGCACCAACACCTCCCGCGGGAACAATGTAAATCGTAGGAACTGACCCCGCAGCCGCGGGACTCCCGGTTTGAGAATACGACGGTAATTTACATATTTCAAGACTTAGGCTTAAAAACATAGCGTTAGACTTAGACTAGAAATATACAAATTTGCATATTTATAGACTTAGACTTAAAAACAAGGCGTTACAGGGTGAGATCTCGAAACTTCCCCTGAACGTCCCCGTGGGTGGCACGAACACGTCACTCGGGACCGATGTAACTCGTAGGAACTGACCCCGCAGCTGTGGGACTCCCAGTTTGAGAATACGACGGTAATTTGCATATTTATAGGCTTAGTGTTAAAAACATGGCGTTAGAGGGTGAGAACTCGAAACAGCCCCCGAACGGCCCCGTGATTGGCACAAAAACCTTCCACGGGACTAATGTAACTCGTAGGAACTGACCCCGCAGTCGCGGGTCACCCGGTTAAAGAAGACGATGGTAATTTGCATATTTCTAGACTTAAGAAAAACATGGCGTTAGTGGGTTAGAACTCGAAACACCCCTGAATATTCCCGTGGGTGGCACCAACACCTCCCACGGGACCAATGTAAGTCATAGAAATGGACCCCGCAGCCGCAGGACTCCCGATTTGAGAATACGACGGTAATTTGCATATTTATAGACTTAGTGTTAAAAACATGGCGTTAGAGGGTGAGAACTCGAAACAGCCCCCGAATGGCCCCGTGGTTGGCACAAAAACTTTCCACAGGACTAATGTAACTCGTAGGAACTGACCCCGCAGTCTCGGGTCACCCGGTTATAGAATACGATGGTAATTTGTATATTTCTAGACTTAAGCAAAACATGGCGTTAGTGGGTTAGAACTCGAAACACCCCCGAATATTCCCGTGGGTGGCACCAAAACCTCCCACGGGACCAATGTAAGTCATAGAAACGGACCCCGCAGCCGCAGGACTCCCGGTTTGAGAATACGACGATAATTTGCATATTTATAGACTTAGTGTTAAAAACATGCCGTTAGAGGGTGAGAACTCGAAACAGCCCCCGAACGGCCCCGTGGTTGGCACAAAAACCTTCCACGGGACTAATGTAACTCGTAGGAACTGACCCCGCAGTCGCGGGTCACCCGGTTATAGAATACGATGGTAATTTGCATATTTCTAGACTTAAGCAAAACATGGCGTTAGTGGGTTAGAACTCGAAACACCCCCGAATATTCCCGTGGGTGGCACCAACACCTCCCACGGGACCAATGTAAGTCATAGAAATGGACCCCGCAGCCGCAGGAATCCCGGTTTGAGAATACGATGGTAATTTGCATATTTATAGACTTAGTGTTAAAAACATGGCGTTAGAGGGTGAGAACTCGAAACAGCCCCCGAACGGCCCCGTGGTTGGCACAAAAACCTTCCACGGGACTAATGTAACTCGTAGGATCTGACCCTGCAGTCGCGGGTCACCCGGTTATAGAATACGATGGTAATTTGCATATTTCTAGACTTAAGCAAAACATGGCGTTAGTGGGTTAGAACTCGAAACAGCCCCGAATATTCTCGTGGGTGGCACCAACACCTCCCACAGGACCAATGTAAGTCATAGAAACGGACCCCGCAGCCGCAGGACTCCCGGTTTGAGAATACGACGGTAATTTGCATATTTATAGACTTAGTGTTAAAAACATGGCGTTAGAGGGTGAGAACTCGAAACAGCCCCCGAACGGCCCCGTGGTTGGCACAAAAACCTTCCACGGGACTAATGTAACTCGTAGGAACTGACCCCGCAGTCGCGGGTCACCCGGTTAAAGAATACGATGGTAATTTGCATATTTCTAGACTTAAGCAAAACATGGCGTTAGTGGGTTAGAACTCGAAACACCCCCGAATATTCCCGTGGGTGGCACCAACACCTCCCACGGGACCAATGTAAGTCATAGAAACGGACCCCGCAGCCGCAGGACTCCCGGTTTGAGAATACGATGGTAATTTGCATATTTATAGACTTAGTGTTAAAAACATGGCGTTAGAGGGTGAGAACTCGAAACAGCCCCCGAACGGCCCCGTGGTTGGCACAAAAACCTTCCACGGGACTAATGTAACTCGTAGGAACTGACCCCGCAGTCGCGGGTCACCCGGTTATAGAATACGATGGTAATTTGCATATTTCTAGACTTAAGTAAAACATGGCGTTAGTGGGTTAGAACTCGAAACACCCCCGAATATTCCCGTGGGTGGCACCAACACCTCCCACGGGACCAATGTAAGTCATAGAAACGGACCCCGCAGCCGCAGGACTCCCGGTTTGAGAATACGACGGTAATTTGCATATTTATAGACTTAGTGTTAAAAACATGGCGTTAGAGGGTGAGAACTCGAAACAGCCCCCGAACGGCCCCATGGTTGGCCCAAAAACCTTCCACGGGACTAATGTAACTCGTAGGAACTGACCCCGCAGCCGCGGGAGTCCCGGTTATAGAATACAATGGTAATTTGCATATTTCTAAACTTAAGCAAAACATGGCGTTAGTGGGTTAGAACTCGAAACACCCCCGAATATTACCGTGGATGTCACCAACACCTCCCACGGGACCAATGTAAGTCATAGAAACGGACCCCGCAGCCGCAAGACTCCCGGTTTGAAAATACGACGGTAATTTGCATATTTATAGACTTAGTGTTAAAAACATGGCGTTAGAGGGTGAGAACTCGAAATAGCCCCCGAACGGCCCCGTGGTTGGCACAAAAACCTTCCACGGGACAAATGTAACTCGTAGGAACTGACCCCGCAGTCGCGGGTCACCCGGTTATAGAATACGATGGTAATTTTCATATTTCTAGACTTAAGCAAAACATGGCGTTAGTGGGTGAGAACTCGAAATAGCCCCCGAATATTCCCGTGGGTGGCACCAACACCTCCCACAGGACCAATGTAAGTCATAGAAACAGACCCCGCAGCCGCAGGACTCCCGGTTTGAGAATACAACGGTAATTTGCATATTTATAGACTTAGGATTAAAAACATGGCGTTAGAGAATGAGAACTCGAAACAGCTACCGAACGGCCACATGGGTGGCACCAACACCACTCACGGGACAATGTAACTCGTAGGAACTGACCTCGCAGCCGCGGGAGTCCCGGTTTTAGAATACAATGGTAATTTGCGTATTTTTAGACTTAAGCAAAACATGGCGTTAGTGGGTGAGAACTCGAAACAGCCCTCGAACTACCCCGTGGGTGACACCAACACCTCCCACGAGACCAATGTAACTCGTAGGAACTGACCCCGCATCCACGGGACTTCCGATTTTAGAATATGACGATAATTTTCATATTTCTAGACGTAGGCTTAAAAATATGGAGTCAGAGGGTGAAAACTCGAAACAGCCCCCGAACGGGCCCGTGGGTGGCACCAACACCTCTCACGGGACCAATGTATCTCATAGGAATTGACCCCGCAGCCGCGAGACTCCCGGTTTTAGAATATGACGATAATTTTCATCTTTCTAGACTTAGGCTTAAAAACATGGCGTTAGAGGGTGAAAACTCGAAACAGCCCCCGAACGGGATCGTGGGTGGCACTAACACCTCCCACGGACCAATGTAACTCTTTGGAACTGACCCCGCAGTCGCGGGACTCCCAATTTTAGAATGCGACGATAATTTGCATATTTCTAGACTTAGGCTTAAAAATATGGCGTTCGTGGGTGAGAACTCAAAACAGCCTCCGAACATCCCTTTGGGTGGCACAAACACCTCCCACCGGACCAATGTAAATCGTAAGAACTAACCCCATAGCCACGGGACTCCCAGCTTTAGAATACGACGGTAATTTGCATATTTCTAGAATTAGGCTTAAAAACATGGCGTTAGAGGGTGAGAACTCGTAACAGCCCCAGAACGTCCCCGTGGGTGGCACCAACACCTCCCACGGGACCAATGTTACTCGTAGGAACAAGCCCCGCAGCCGCGGGACTCACGGTTTGAGAATACGATGGAAATTTGCATATTTCTAAACTTAAGCAAAATATGGCGTTAGAGGGTGAAAACCCGCAACACCCCCCGAACGTCCACGTGGGTGGCACCAACACCTCTCACAGGACCAATAAAAGTCTTAGGAACTGACTTCGCAGTCGCGGGTCTCCCAACTCGAGAATACGATGATAATTTGCATATTTATAGGCTTTGGTTTAAAAACATGGCGTTAGAGGGTGAGATCTCGAAAATTCCCCCAAACGTCCCCATGGGTGGCAAAAACACCTCCCACGGTACCAATGTAACTCGTAGGAACTGACCCCGCATCCACGGGACTCCCGGTTTGAGAATATGACTATAATTTGCATATTTATAGGCTTAGGCTTAAAAATATGGCGTTAGAGGGTGAGAACTCGACACATCCCCCGAACGTCCCCGTGGGTGGCAGCAACAACTCCCACGGGACTAAAGTAACTTATAGGAACTGACCCCGCAGCCGCGGGACTCCCGGTTTGAGAATACGATGATAATTTCCATATTTCTAGACTTAGGCTTAAAAAAATGGCGTTAGTGGGTGAGAACTCGAAACTTCCCACGAACGGCCCCGTGAATGGCACCAACACCTCCCACGGGACCAATGTAACTCGTAGTAACTGACCCCGTAGCCGCGGGAATCCCGATTTGAGAATACAGCGGTAATTTACATATTTCTAGACTTAGGCTTTAAAACATGGCATTAGAAGGTGAGAACTCGAAACTGCCCCCGACGTCCCCGTGGGTGGCACCAACACCTCCCACGGGACCAATGTAACTCGTAGGAACTGACCCCGCAGCCGCGGAACTCCCATTTTGAGAATATGACGATAATTTGCTTATTTCTAGACTTAGGCTTAAAAACATGGCGTTAGAGGCGGAGAACTCGAAAAATCCCCCGAACGTCCCCGTGGCTGGCACCAACACCTCCCACGGGACCAATGTAACTCGTAGGAACTGACCCCGCAGCCGCGGGACTCCCGATTTGAGAATATGATGATAATGTGTATATTTCTAGACTTAGGCTTAAAAACATGGAGTTAGTGGGTGAGATCTTGAAACTGCCCCCGAACGTCCCCGTGGGTGGCACTAACACCTCCAACGGGACCAATGTAAATCGTAGGAACTGACCCCGCAGCTGCGGTACTCTCGATTTGAGAATACAACGGTAATTTACATATTTATAGATTTAGGGTTAAAAACATGGCGTTAGAGGGTGAGAACTCGAAACAACCCCCGAACGGGCCCGTGGGTGGCACCAACACCTCCCACGGGATGAATGTAACTCGTAGGAACTGACCCCGCAGCCGCAGGACTCCCAGTTTGAGAATACAATGGTAATTTACATATTTCTAGACTTTGGCTTAAAAATATGGCGTTAGTGGGTGAAATCTCGAAACATCCCCCGAACGTCCCCGTGGGTGGCACCAACACCTCTCACGGGACCAAAGTAACTCGTAGGAACTGACCCCGCAGCCGCGGGACTCCCGGTTTTAGAAAATGACGATAATTTGCATATTTCTAGACTTAGGCTTAAAAATATGGCGTTAGTGGGTCAGAACTCGAAATAGTCCCCCGAACGGCCCCGTGGGTGGCACCAACACCTCCCACGGGACTAATGTAACTCGTAGGAACTGACCCCGCAGCCGCGGGTCTCCCGGTTTTAGAATACGATGCTAATTTTCATATTTCTAAACTTAAGTAAAACATGGCGTTAGTGGGTGAGAACTCGAAACCTCCCCCGAACGTCCCTGTGGGTGGCACCAACACCTCCCCCGGGACCAATGTAACTCGTAGGAACTGACCCCGCAGCCGCAGCACTCCCGGTTTGAGAATATGACTGTAATTTGCATATTTGTTGACTTAGGGTTAAAAACATGGCGTTAGAGGGTGAGAACTCGACACATCTCACGAACGTCCCCGTGGTTGGCAGCAACACCTCCCACGGGACTAAAGTAACTTGTTGGAACTGACCCCGCAATCGTGGGTATCCCGATTTAAGAATACGACGGTAATTTTCATATTTCTAGACTTAAGCAAAACATGGCGTTAGTGGGTGAGAACTCGAAACATCCCCCGAACGTCCCCGTGGGTGGCACCAACACCTCCCACGGGACCAATGTAACTCTTAGAAACTGACCCCGCAGCCGCGGGACTCCCGATTCTAGAATACGACGATAATTTGCATATTTCTAGACTTAGGCTTAAAAAAATGGCGTTATTGGGTGAGAAGTCGAAATTGCCCCCGAACGGCCCCATGAGTGGCACCAACACCTCCCACGGGACCAATGTAACTCGTAGGAAATGACCCCGCAGTTGCAGGACTCCCGGTTTGAGAATACGACGGTAATTTGCATATTTCTAGACATAGGCCAAAAAACATGGCGTTAGTGGGTGAGAACTCGAAACAGCCCCCGAACGTCCCCGTGGGTGGCAGCAAGACCTCCCACGGAACCAATGTAACTCTTAGGAACTGACCCCGCAGCCGTGGGACTCCCGGTTTTAGAATACGACGATAATTTTCATATTTCTAGACTCAGGTTTAAAAAATGGCGTTTGTGGGTGAGAAGTCGAAAATGCCCCCGAACGTCCCCGTGGGTGGCACCAACACCTCCCACGGGACCAATGTAACTCGTAGGAACTAGCCCCGGAGCAGCGAGACTCCCAGTTTGAGAATACGACGATAATTTGCATGTTTATAGACTTAGGGTTCAAAACATGGCGTTAGAGGGTGAGAACTCGGAATAGCCCCCGAACGGGCCGGTGGGTGGCACCAACACCTCCCACGGGACCAATGTAACTCGTAGGAACTGACCCCGCAGCCGCCAGACTCCCGGTTTGAGAATACGATGGTAATTTGCATATTTCTAGACTTAGGCTTAAAAACATGGCGTTAGTGGGTGAGATCTCAAAACTGCCACCGAACGTCCCCGTGGGTGCCACCAACAGCTCCCACGGGACCAATGTAACTCGTAAGAACTGACTTCGCAGCTGCGGGACTCCTGGTTTGAGAATGCGATGGTAATTTGCATATTTATAGACTTAGGGTTAAAAACATGGCGTTAGAGGGTGAGAACTCGAAACAGCCCCCGAACTGGCCCGTGGGTGGCACCAACACTTCCCACATGACCAATGTATCTCGTAGGAACTGACCCCGCAACCGCGGGACTCCGAGTTTTTGAATATGACGATAATTTGCATATTTCTAGACTTAAGATTAAAAACATGGCGTTAGTGGGTGAAAACTCGAAACATCCCCCTAACGGGCCCATGGGTGGCACCAACACCTCGCACAGGACCAATGTAACTCTTAGGAACTGACCACACAGCCGCGGAACTCCCTGTTTTAGAATACGATGATAACTTGCATATTTCTAGAATTAGGATTAAAAACATGGCGTTAGTGGGTGAGAACTCGAAATAGCCCCCGAACAGCCGCGTCGGTGCCGCCAACACCTCCCACAGGACCAATGTAACTCGTAAGAACTGACCCCGCAGCCGCTGGACTCCCGGTTTGAGAATACGATGATAATTTGCATATTTGTATACTTAGGCTTAAAAACATGGCGTTAGAGGGTGAGAACACGAAACAGCCTCCGAACATCCCCTTGGGTGTCACCAACACCTCTCACGGGACCAATGTAAATATTAAGAACTGACCCCGCAGCCACGGGACTCCCGATTTTAGAATACGACGGTAATTTGCTTATTTCTAGAATTAGGCTTAAAAACATGACGTTAGAGGGTGAGAACTCGTAACAGCCCAGAACGTCCCCGTGGGAGGCACCAACACCTCCCACGGGACCAATGTAACACGTAGGAACTGACCACGCAGCCGCGGGACTCCCGATTTGAGAATATGACGATAATTTGCATATTTATAGACTTAGGGTTAAAAACATGGCGTTAGAAGGTGAGAACTCGAAATAGCCCCCGAAAGGGCCCGTGGGTGGCACCAACACCTCCCACGGGACCAATGTAACTCGTAAGAACTGGCCCCGCAGCCGCGGGACTCCCGGTTTGAGAATAAGATGGTAATTTGCATATTTCTAGACTTACGCTTAAAAACATGGCGTTAGTAGGTGAGATCTCGAAACTACCCCCGAACGTCCCCGTGGGTGGCACCAACACCTCCCACGGGACCAATGTAACTCGTAGAAACTGACCCCGTAGCCGCGGGACTCCCGGTTTTAGAATACAACGATAATTTGCATATTTCTAGACTTAGGCTTAAAAACATGGCGTTAGTGGGTGAGAACTCGAAATAGCCCCCGAACGGCCCCGTGGGTGGCACCAAAACCTCCCACGGGACCAATGTAACTCATAGAAACTGACCCCGCAGCCGTAGGACTCCAGGTTTGAGAATACAATGGTAATTTGCATATTTATTGACTTAGGATTAAAAACATGGCGTTAGAGAGTTAGAACTCGAAACAGCCCCCGAACGGCCCCGTGGGTGGCACCAACACCACCCACAGGACCAATGTAACTCGTAGTAACTGACCTCGCAGCCGCAGGACTCCTGGTTTTCGAATACGACGGTAATTTGTGGATTTCTAGACATATGCAAAACATGGCGTTATTGGGTGAGAACTCAAAACAGCCGCCGAACGGCCCCGTGGGTGGCACCAACACCTCCCACGGGACCAATGTTACTCGTAGAAACTGACCCCGCAGCCACGGGACTTCTGGTTTTAGAATATGACAATAATTTGCATATTTCTAGACTTAGGCTTAAAAACATGGCGTTAGAGGGTGAAAACTAGAAACATCCCCCGAACCGGCCCGTAGGTGGCACCAACACATCCCACGGGACCAATGTAACTCGTAGGAACTGACCCCGCAGCCGCGGGACTTCAGGTTTTAGAATACGACGATAATTTACATAATTCTAGACTTAGGCTTTAAAACATGACGTTAGTGGATGAGAACTCGAAATAGCACCCGAACGGCCCCGTGGGTGGCACCAACACCTCCCACGGGACCAATGTAACTCGTAGGAACTAACCCCGCAGTCGGGGGACTCCCGGTTTGAGAATGCTATGATAATTTGCATTTTTGTAGACTAAGGCTTAAAAACATGGTGTTAGAGGATGAGAACTCGAAACAGCCTCCGAACGTCACCTTGGGTGGCACCAACACCTCCCACGGGACCAATGTAAATCTTAGGAACTGACCCCGCAGCCACGAGGCTCTCAGTTTTAGAATACGATGGTAATTGGCATATTTCTAGAATTAGGCTTAAAAACATGGCGTTAGAGGGTGAGAACTCGAATCAGCCCCAGAACGTCCCCGTGGGTGGCACCAACAGCTCCCACGGGACCAATGTAACTCGTCGGAACTGACCCCACAGCCGCGAAACACCCGGTTTAAGAATACAATGGTAATTGGCATATTTCTAGACTTAAGCAAAACATGGCGTTAGAGGGTGAAAACTCGAAACAGCCCCCGAACTGCCACGTGGGTGGCACCAACACCTCCGACAGGACCAATAAAACTCTTAGGAACTGACTCCGCAGTCGCGGGTCTCCCGATTTGAGAATACAACGGTAATTTGCATATTTATAGACTTAGGCTAAAAAACATGGCGTTAGAGGGTGAGATCTCGAAACTGCCCCCGAACGTCCTCGTGGGTGGCACCAACACCTCCCACGGGATCAATGTAACTCGTAGGAACTTACCCCGTAGCCACGGGACTCCCGGTTTGAGAATACGATGGTAATTTGCATATTTATGTACTTAGGGTTAAAAATATGGCGTTAGAGGGTGAGAACTCGACACAGTCCCCGAACTGCCCCGTGGGTGGCAGCAACAGCTCCCACGGGACTAAAGTAACTCGTAGGAACTGACCCCACAGTTGCGGGTCTCCCGGTTTTAGAATACGACGGTAATTTGCATATTTCTAGACTTAAGCAAAACATGGCGTTAGTGGGTGAGAACTCGAAACAGCCCCCGAACGTCCCTGTGGGTGGCACCCACACCTCCCACGGGACCAATGTAACTCATAGGAACTGACCCCGCAGACGCGGGTCTCCCGATTTGAGAATACGACGGTAATTAGTATATTTACAGACTTAGGGTTAAAAACATGACGTTAGAGGGTGAGATCTCAAAACTTCCCCTGAACGTCCCCGTGGGTGGTACCAACACCTCCCATGGGACGAATGTAACTCGTAGGAACTGACCCCGCAGCCGCGGGACTCCCGGTTTGAGAATACGATGGTATTTTTCATATTTATAGACTTCGGGTTAAAAACATGATGTTAGAGGGTGAGAACTCGAAACAGCCCCCGAACGGCCCTGTGTGTGGCACCAACACCTCCCACGGGACAAATATAACTCGTAGGAACTGACCCCGTAGCCGCGGGTCTCTCGGTTTTAGAATACGACGGTAATTTTCATATTTCTAGACTTAAGCGAAGCATGGCGTTAGTGGGTGAGAATTAAAAGCAGCCCCCGAACGTCCCCGTGGGTGGCACCAACACCTCCCACGGGACCAATGAAACTCATAGAAACTGACCCCGCAGCCGCAGGACTCCCGGTTTGAGAATACAACGATAATTTGTATATTTCTAGACTTAGACTTAAAAACATGGCGTTAGTGGGTGAGAACTCGAAAAAGACCCCGAACGGCCCCGTGGGTGGCACCAACACCTCCCACGGGACCAATATAAGTCATAAGAACTGACCCCGCAGCCGCAGGACTTCCGGTTTGAGAATAAGATGGTAATTTGCATATTTCTAGACTTACGCTTAAAAACATGGCATTAGTGGGTGAGATCTCGAAACTACCCCCGAACGTCCCCGTGGGTGGCACCAACACCTCCCACGGGACCAATGTAACTCGTAGAAACTGACCCCGTAGCCGCGAGACTCCCAGTTTTAGAATACGACGATAATTTGCATATTTCTAGACATAGGCTTACAAACATGGCGTTAGTGCGTGAGAACTCGAAATAGCCCCCGAACGGCCCCGTGGGTGGCACCAACACCTCCCACGGGACCAATGTAAATCTTAGGAACTGACCCCGCAGCCACGAGACTCTCGGTTTTAGAATACGATGGTAATTGGCATATTTCTAGAATTAGGCTTAAAAACATGGCGTTAGAGGATGAGAACTCGAAACAGTCCCAGAACGTCCCCGTGGGTGGCACCAACACCTCCCACGGGACCAATGTAACTATTCGGAACTGACCCCACAGCCGCGAAACACCCGGTTTGAGAATACGATGGTAATTTGCATATTTCTAGACTTAAGCAAAACATGGCGTTAGAGGGTGAAAAGTCGAAACAACCCCCGAACAGCCCCGTGGGAGGCACCAGCACCTACCACGGGACCAATAAAACTCTTAGGAAATGACTCCGCAGTCGCGGGTCCACCGATTTGAGAATACAACCGTAATTTGCATATTTATAGACTTAGGCTAAAAAACATGGCGTTAGAGGGTAAGATCTCGAAACTGACCCCTAACGTCCTCGTGGGTGGCACCAACAACTCCCACGGGACCAATGTAACTCAAAGGAACTTACCCCGTAGCCACGGGACTCCCGGTTTGAGAATACGATGGTAATTTGCATATTTATGTACTTAGGGTTAAAAATATGGCGTTAGAGGGTGAGAACTCGACACAGCCCCCGAACGGCCCCGTGGGTGGCAGCAACACCTCCCACGGGACTAAAGTAACTCGTAGGAACTGACCCCTCAGCTGCGGGACTCCTGGTTTGAGAATACGACGGTAATTTACATATTTCTAGACTTAAGCAAAACATGGCGTTAGTGGGTGAGAACTCGAAACAACCCCCGAACGTCCCTGTGGGTGGCACCCACACCTCCCACGGGACCAATGTAACTCATAGGAACTGACCCCGCAGACACGGGTCTCCCGATTTGAGAATACGACGGTAATTAGCATATTTACAGACTTAGGGTTAAAAACATGACGTTAGAGGGTGAGATCTCAAAACTGCCCCCGAACGTCCCCGTGGGTGGCACCAACACCTCCCACGGGACCAATGTAACTCGTAGGAACTGACCCCGTAGCCGCGGGACTCCCGGTTTGAGAATATGACGGTATTTTTCATATTTATAGACTCCGGGTTAAAAACATGACGTTAGAGGGTGAGAACTTGAAACAGCACCCGAACGGCCCTATGTGTGGCACCAACACCTCCCACGGGACAAATGTAACTCGTAGGAACTGACCTCGTAGCCGCGGGTCTCTCGGTTTTAGAATACGACGGTAATTTTCATATTTCTAGACTTAAGCAAAGAATGGCGTTAGTGGGTGAGAATTCAAAACATCCCCCGAACGTCCCCGTGGGTGGCACCAACACCTCCCACGGGACTAATGAAACTCATAGAAACTAACCCCGCAGCCTCAGGACTCCCGGTTTGAGAATACAACGATAATTTGTATATTTATAGACTTAGACTTAAAAACATGGCGTTACTGGGTGAGAACTCGAAAAAGACCCCGAACGGCCCCGTGGGTGGCACCAACACCTCCCACGGGACCAATGTAACTCGTAGGAACTAACCCCGCAGCCGCGGGACTCCCGGTTTGAGAATATGACGATAAATTGCATATTTCTAGACTTAGGCTTAAAATCATGGCGTTAGTGGGTGAGATCTCGAAACTGCCTCCGAACGTCCTCGTGGGTGGCACCAACACCACCCACGGGACCAATGTAACTCGTAGGAACTAACCCCGCAGCCGCCGGACTCCCGATTTTTGAATATGATGGTAATTTGCATATTTCTTGGCTTAGGCTTAAAAACATGGCGTTAGAGGGTGAAAACTAGAAACATCCCCCGAACCAGCCCGTGTGTGGCACCAACATCTCCCACGGGACCAATGTAACTCGTAAAAACTGACCCCGCAACCGCGGGACTCCAGGTTTCAGAATATGATGATAATTTGCATAATTCTAGACTTAGGCTTTAAAACATGGCGTTAGTGGGTGAGAACTCGAAATAGCCCCCGAACGGCCCCGTGGGTGGCACCAACACCTCCCACGGGACCAATGTAAATATTAGGAACTGACCCCGCAGCCACGAGACTCTCGATTTTAGAATACGATGGTAATTGGCATATTTCTAGAATTAGGCTTAAAAACATGGCGTTAGAGGGTGAGAACTCGAAACAGTCCCAGAACGTCCCCGTGGGTGGCACCAACACCTCCCACGGGACCAATGTAACTATTCGGAACTGACCCCACAACCGCGAAACACCCGGTTTGAGAATACGATGGTAATTTGAATATTTCTAGACTTAAGCAAAACATGGTGTTAGAGGGTGAAAAGTCGAAACAACCCCGGAACGGCCCCGTGGGTGGCACCAACACCTCCCACGGGACCAATAAAACTCTTAGGAACTGACTCCGCAGTCGCGGGTCTCCCGATTTGAGAATACAACGGTAATTTGCATATTTATAGACTTAGGCTCAAAAACATGGCGTTAGAGGGTAAGATCTCGAAACTGACCCCTAACGTCCTCGTGGGTGGCACCAACACCTCCCACGGGACCAATGTAACTCATAGGAACTTACCCCGTAGCCACGGGACTCCCGGTTTGAGAATACGATGGTAATTTGCATATTTATGTACTTAGGGTTAAAAATATGGCGTTAGAGGGTGAGAACTCGACACAGCCCCCGAACGGCCCCGTGGGTGGCAGCAACACCTCCCACGGGACTAAAGTAACTCGTAGGAACTGACCCCGCAGTTGCGGGTCTCCCGGTTTTAGAATACGACGGTAATTTGCATATTTCTAGACTTAAGCAAAACATGGCGTTAGTGGGTGAGAACTCGAAACAACCCCCGAACGTCCCTGTGGGTGGCACCCACACCTCCCACGGGACCAATGTAACTCATAGGAACTGACCCCGCAGACGCGGGTCTCCCGATTTGAGAATACGACGGTAATTAGCATATTTACAGACTTAGGGTTAAAAACATGACGTTAGAGGGTCAGATCTCAAAACTGCCCCCGAACGTCCCCGTGGGTGGCACCAACACCTCCCACGGGACCAATGTAACTCGTAGGAACTGACCCCGCAGCCGCGGGACTCCCGGTTTGAGAATATGACGGTATTTTTCATATTTATAGACTTCGGGTTAAAAACATGATGTTAGAGGGTGAGAACTCGAAACAGCTCCCGAACGGCCCTGTGTGTGGCACCAACACCTCCCACGGGACAAATGTAACTCGTAGGAACTGACCTCGTAGCCGCGGGTCTCTCGGTTTTAGAATACGACGGTAATTTTCATATTTCTAGACTTAAGCAAAGCATGGCGTTAGTGGGTGAGAATTCAAAACATCCCCCGAACGTCCCCGTGGGTGGCACCAACACCTCCCACGGGACTAATGAAACTCACAGAAACTAACCCCGCAGCCTCAGGACTCCCGGTTTGAGAATACAACGATAATTTGTATATTTCTAGACTTAGACTTAAAAACATGGCGTTACTGGGTGAGAACTTGAAAAAGACCCCGAACGGCCACGTGGGTGGCACCAACACCTCTCACGGGACCAATGTAACTCGTAGGAACTAACCCCGCAGCCGCGGGACTCCCGGTTTGAGAATATGATGATAAATTGCATATTTCTAGACTTAGGCTTAAAATCATGGCGTTAGTGGGTGAGATCTCGAAACTGCCTCCGAACATCCTCGTGGGTGGCACCAACACCACCCACGGGACCAATGTAACTCGTAGGATCTGACCCCGCAGCCGCCGGACTCCCGGTTTTAGAATATGATGGTAATTTGCATATTTCTTGGCTTAGGCTTAAAAACATGGCGTTAGAGGGTGAAAACTAGAAACATCCCCCGAACCGGCCCGTGGGTGGCACCAACACCTCCCACGGGACCAATGTAACTCGTAGAAACTGACCCCGCAACCGCGGGACTCCAGGTTTCAGAATACGATGATAATTTGCATAATTCTAGACTTAGGCTTTAAAACATGGCGTTAGTGGGTGAGAACTCGAAATAGCCCCCGAACGGCCCCGTGGGTGGCACCAACACCTCCCACGGGACCAATGTAACTCGTAGGAACTAACCCCGCAGTCGGGGGACTCTCGGTTTGAGAATGCCATGATAATTTGCATTTTTGTAGACTAAGGCTTAAAAACATGGTGTTAGAGGGTGAGAACTCGAAAGAGCCTCCGAACGTCACCTTGGGTGGCACCAACACCTTCCACGGGACCAATGTAAATCTTAGGAACTGACCCCGCAGACACGAGACTCTCGGTTTTTGAATACGATGGTAATTGGCATATTTCTAGAATTAGGCTTAAAAACATGGCGTTAGAGGGTGAGAACTCGAAACAGTCCCAGAACGTCCCCGTGGGTGGCACCAACACCTCCCACGGGACCAATAAAACTCTTAGGAACTGACTCCGCGGTCGCGGGTCACCCGATTTGAGAATACAGCGGTAATTTGCATATTTATAGACTTAGGCTAAAAAACATGGCGTTAGAGGGTAAGATCTCGAAACTGAACCCTAACGTCCTCGTGGGTGGCACCAACACCTCCCACGGGACCAATGTAACTCGTAGGAACTTACCCCATAGCCACGGGACTCCCGGTTTGAGAATACGATGGTAATTTGCATATTTATGTACTTAGGGTTAAAAATATGGCGTTAAAGGGTGAGAACTCGACACAGCCCGCAAACGGCCCCGTGGGTGGCAGCAACACCTCCCACGAGACTAAAGTAACTTGTAGGAACTGACCCCGCAGTTGCGGGTCTCCCGGTTTTAGAATACGACGGTAATTTTCATATTTCTATACTTAAGCAAAACATGGCGTTAGTGGGTGAGAACTCGAAACAGCCCCCGAACGTCCCTGTGGGTGGCACCCACACCTCCCACGGGACCAATGTATTTCATAGGAACAGACCCCGCAGACGCGGGTCTCCCGATTTGAGAATACGACGGTAATTAGCATATTTACAGACATAGGGTTAAAAACATGACGTTAGAGGGTGAAATCTCAAAACTGCCATTGAACGTCCCCGTGGGTGGCACCAACACCTCCCACGGGACCAATGTAGCTCGTAGGAACTGACCCCGCAGGAGCGGGACTCCCGGTTTGAGAATATGACAGTATTTTTCATATTTACAGACTTCGGGTTAAAAACATGACGTTAGAGAGTGAGAACTCGAAACAGCCCCCGAACGGCCCTGTGTGTGGCACCAACACCTCCCACGGGACAAATGTAACTCGTAGGAACTGACCTCGTAGCCGCAGGTCTCTCGGTTTTAGAATACGACGGTAATTTTCATATTTCTAGACTTAAGCAAAGCATGGCGTTAGTGGGTGAGAATTCAAAACATCCCCCGAACGTCCCCGTGGGTGGCACCAACACCTCCCACGGGACCAATGAAACTCATAGAAACTAACCCCGCAGCCTCAGTACTCCCGGTTTGAGAATACAACGATAATTTGTATATTTCTAGACTTAGACTTAAAAACATGGCATTAGTGGGTGAGAACTCGAAAAAGACCCCGAACGGCCCCGTGGGTGGCACCAACACCTCCCACGGGACCAATGTGACTCGTAGGAACTAACCCCGCAGCCGCGGGACTCCCGGTTTGAGAATATGATGATAAATTGCATATTTCTAGACTTAGGGTTAAAATCATGGCGTTAGTGGGTGAGATCTCGAAACTGCCTCCGAACGTCCTCGTGGGTGGCACCAACAGCACCCACGGGACCAATGTAACTAGTAGGAACTGACCCCGCAGCCGCGGGACTCCCGGTTTTAGAATATGACGGTAATTTGCATATTTCTTGACTTAGGCTTAAAAACATGGAAATGGATGGTGAAAAATCGAAACAGCCCCCGAACGGGCCCGTGGTTGGCACCAACACCTCCCACGGGACCAATGTAAAGGAACTGACCCAGCAGCCGCGGGACTCACGGTTTTAGAATATGACGATAATTTGCATATTTCTTGACATAGGCTTAAAAACATGGTATTAGTTGGTGAGAACTCGAAACTACTCCCGAACGGCCCTCTGGGTGGCACAAACACCTCCCACGGGACCAATGTAACTCGTAGGAACTGACCCCGCAACCGATAGACTCCCGGTTTGAGAATACGACGATAATTTGCATATTTCTAGACTTAGGCTTAAAAACATGGCGTTAGAGGGTGAATACTCGAAAAAGCCTCTGAACGTACCCGTGGGTGGCATCAACACCTCCCATGGGACCAATGTAAATCGTAGGAACTGACCCCGCAGCTGCGGGACTCCTGGTTTGAGAATACAACGATAATTTGCATATTTCTAAACTTTGGCTTAAAAACATGGCGTTAGATGGTGAGAACTCAAAACAGCCCCCGAACGTCCCCGTGGGTGGCACCAACACCTCCCACGGGACCAATGTAACTCGTAGGAACTGACCCCGCAGCCGCTTGGCTCCCGGTTGAGAATACGACGATAATTTGTATATTTCTAGACTTAGGCTTAAAAACATGGCATTAGAGGGAGATAAATCGAAACAGCCTCCGAACGGGCCCGTGGGTGGCACCAACACCTCCCAGGGGACCAATGTAACTCGTAGGAACTGACCCCACTGTCGCGGGACTCCCGATTTTATAATACGATGATGATTTGCATATTTCTAGACTTAGGCTTAAAAACATGGTGTTAGTGGGTGAGAACTCGAAACTGCCCCCGAACGGGCCCGTGGGTGGCACCAACACCTCCCACGGCACCAATATAACTCGTAAGAACTGACCCCACAGCCGCGGGACTCCCGGTTTGAGAATACGATGATAATTTGTATATTTCTAGACTTAGGCTTAAAAACATGGCGTTAGAGGGTGAGAACTCGAAAAATCCTCCGAACGTCCCCGTGGGTGGCACCAGCACCTCCCACGGGACCAATGTAACTCGTAGGAACTGACCCCATAGCCGCGGGACTCCCGGTTTTAGAATATGACGGTAATTTGCATATTTCTTGACTTAGGCTTAAAAACATGGCAATGGATGGTGAAAAATCGAAACAGCCCCCGAACGGGCCCGTGGGTGGCACCAACACCTCCCACGGGACCAATGTAAAGGAACTGACCCGGCAGCCGCGGGACTCCCGGTTTTAGAATATGACGATAATTTGCATATTTCTAGACTTAGGCTTAAAAACATGGCATTAGTTGGTGAGAACTCGAAACTACCCCCGAACGGCCCTGTGGGTGGCACCAACACCTCCCACGTGACCAATGTAACTCGTAGGAACTGACCCCGCAACCGATAGACTCCCGGTTTGAGAATACGACGATAATTTGCATATTTATAGACTTAGGCTTAAAAACATGGCGTTAGAGGGTGAGAACTCGAAAAAGCCTCTGAACGTCCCCGTGGGTGGCATCAACACCTCCCATGGGACCAATGTAAATCGTAGGAACTGACCCCGCATCCACGGGACTCCCGGTTTCAATATATGATGGTAATTATCATATTTCTAAACTTAAACAAAATATGGCGTTAGTGGGTGAGATCTCAAAACTGCCCCCGAACGTCCCCTTGGGTGGCACCAACACCTCCCACGGGACCATTGTAACTCGTAGGAACTGACCCCGCAGCCGCGGGTCTCCCAGTTTTAGAATACGACGGTAATTATCATATTTATAGACTTAAGCAAAACATGGCGTTAGTGGGTGAGAACTCGAAACAGCTCCCAAATGTCCCCGTGGGTGGCACCAACACCTCCCACGGGACCAACGTAACTCATAGAAACTGAACCCACAACCGTAGGACTCCCGGTTTAAGAATACGACGGTAATTTATATATTTGTAGACTTAGGTTTAAAAACATGGCGTTAGAGAGTGAGAACTCAAAACAGCCCCTGAACGGCCCCGTGGGTGGCACCAACACCTCCCACGGGACCAATGTAACTCGTAGGAACTGACCCCGCAGCCGCGGGACTCCCGGTTTTAGAAGACGAAGGTAATTTGCATATTTCTTGACTTAAGAAAAACATGGTATTAGAGGGTGAGAACTCGAAACAGCCTCCGAACGGCCCCATGGGTGGCACCAACTCCTCCCATGGGATCAATGTAACCCGTAGTAACTGACCCCGCAACCGCAGGACTCCCGTTTTGAGAATACGAAGATAATTTTCATATTTATAGACTTAGGCTTAAAAACATGGCATTAGAGGGTGAAAAATCGAAACAGCCTCCGAACGGGCCCGTGGGTGGCACCAACACCTCCCATGGGACCAATGTAACTCGTAGGAACTGACCCCACTACCGAGGGACTCCCGATTTTATAATACGATGATGATTTGCATATTTCTAGACTTAGGTTTAAAAACATGGCGTTAATGGGTGAGAACTCGAAACAGCCCCCGAACGGCCCCGTACGTGGCACCAACACCTACCACGGGACCAATGTAACTCATAGGAACTGACCCCGCAGCCGAGAGACTCCCGGTTTGAGAATACGATGATAATTTGCATATTTCTAGACTTAGGCTTAAAAACATGGCGTTAGAGGGTGAGAACTCGAAAAATCCTCCGAACGTCCCCGTGGGTGGCACCAACAACTCCCACGGGACCAATGTAAATTGTAGGAACTGACCCCCCAGCCGCGGGACTCCTGGTTTGAGAATACAACGGTAATTTTCATATTTATAGACTTAGACTTAAAAACATGGCGTTAGAGGGTGAGAACTCGAAACATCCCCCGAACGGTCCCGTGGGTGGCACCAACACCTCACACGGGACTAATGTAACTCGTAAGAACTGACCCCGAAGCCTCGGGTCTCATGGTTTTAGAATACGACGGTAATTTGTATATTTCTAGACTTAAGTAAAGCAAGGTGTTAGTGGGTGAGAACTCAAAACAGCCCCCGAACATCCTCGTGGGTGGCACCAAGATCCTCCCACCTGACCAATGTAACTCATAGAAACTAACCCGCATCCGTAGGACTCCTGGATTGAGAATACGATGGTAATTTGCATATTTATAGACTTAGGCTTAAAAACATGGCATTAGAGGGTGAAAAATTGAAACAGCCTCCGAACGGGCCCGTGGGTGGCACCAACACCTCCCACGGGACCAATGTAACTTGTAGGAACTGACCCCACTTCCGCGGGACTCCCAATTTTATAATACGATGATGATTTGCATATTTCTAGACTTAGGTTTAAAAACATGGCGTTAATGGGTGAGAACTCGAAACAGCCCCCGAACGGGCCCGTGGGTGGCACCAACACCTCCCACGGCACCAATATAACTCGTAGGAACTGTCCCCACAGCCGCGGGACTCCCGGTTTGAGAATACGATGATAATTTGTATATTTCTAGACTTAGGTTTAAAAACATGGCGTTAGAGGGTGAGAACTCGAAAAGACCCCGAACGTCCTCGTGGGTGGCACTAGCAACTCCCACGGGACCAATGTAAATTGTAGGAATTGACCCCCTAGCCGCGAGACTCCTGGTTTGAGAATACGACGGTAATTTTCATATTTATAGACTTAGGCTTAAAAACATGGCGTTAGAGGGTGAGAACTCGAAACAACCCCCGAACGTCCCCGTGGGTGGCACCAACACCTCCCACGGGACCAATGTAACTCGTAGGAACTGACCCCGTAGCCGCGGGACTCTCGGTTTGAGAATATGACGATAATTTGTATATTTTTAGACTTAGGTTTAAAAACCTGGCGTTAGTTGGTGAGAACTCAAAACTACCCCCCGAACGTCCCTGTGGGTGGCACCAACTCCTCCCACTGGACCAATGTAACTCATAGGAACTAACCAAGCAGCCGCGGGACTCCCGGTTTGAGAATACGACGATAATTTTCCTATTTCTAGACTTAGGCTTAAAACATGGCGTTAGAGGGTGAGAACTCGAAAAAGCCTCTGAACGTCCCCGTGGGTGGCATCAACACCTCCCACGGGACCAATGTAACTCGTAGGAACTGACCCCGCAGCTGCGGGACTCCTGATTTTAGAATACGACGGTAATTTGCATATTTCTAAACTTAGGCTTAAAAAGATGGCTTTAGAGGGTGAGAACTCGAAACAGCCTCCGAACGTCCCCGTGGGTGGCACCAACACCTTCCACGGAACCAATGTAAATCGTAGGAACTGACCCCGCAGCAGCGGGACTCCTGATTTTAGAGTACGACGGTAATTTGGATATTTCTAAACTTAGGCTTAAAAACATGGCGTTAGACGGTGAGAACACGAAACATCCTCCGAACGTCCCCGTGGGTGGCACCAACACCTCCCACGGGACCAATGTAACTCGTAGGAACTGACCCCGCAGCCGCGGGACTCCCGGTTTGAGAATATGACGGTAATTATCATATTTCTAGACTTAAGCAAAACATGGCTTTAGTGGGTGAGATCTCAAAACTGCCCCCGAACGTCACCCTGGGTGGAACCAACACCTCCCACGGGACCATTGTAACTCGTAGGAACTGACCCCGAAGTCACGGGTCTCCCGGTTTTAGAATACGACGGTAATTATCCTATTTCTAGACTTAAGCAAAACATGGCGTTAGTGGGTGAGAACTCGAAACAGCTCCCGAATGTCCTCGTGGGTGGCACCAACACCTCCCACGGGACCAACGTAACTCATAGAAACTGACCCCGCAATCGTAGGACTCCCGGTTTGAGAATACGACGGTAATTTGCATATTTATAGACTTAGGCTTAAAAACATGGCGTTAGAGAGTGAGAACTCAAAACAGCCCCCGAACGGCCCCGTGGGTGGCACCAACACCTCCCACGGGACCAATGTAACTCATAGGAACTTACCCCGCAGCCGCGGGACTCCCGATTTTAGAATACGAAGGTAATTTGCGTATTTCTTGACTTAAGCAAAACATGGCGTTACAGGGTGAGAACTCGAAACAGCCCCCGAACGGCCCGGTGGGTGGCAGCAACTCCTCCCACGGGATCAATGTAACCCGTAGGAACTGACCCCGCAACCGCAAGACTTCCGGTTTGAGTATACGACGATAATTTGCATATTTACAGACTTAGGCTTAAAAACATGGCATTAGAGGGAGAAAAATTGAAACAGCCTCCGAATGGGCCCGTGGGTGGCACCAACACCTCCCACGGAACCAATGTAACTCGTAGGAACTGACCCCGCTACCGCGGGACTCCCAATTTTATAATACGATGATGATTTGCATATTTCTAGACTTAGGCTTAAAAACATGGCGTTAGAGGGTGAGAACTCGAAAAAGCCTCAAAACGTCCCCGTGGGTGGCATCAACACCTCCCATGGGACCAATGTAAATCGTAGGAACTCACCCCGCAGCTGCGGGACTCCTGATTTTAGAGTACGACGGTAATTTGCATATTTCTAAACTTAGGCTTAAAAACATGGCGTTAGAGGGTGAGAACTCGAAACAGCCTCCGAACGTCCCCGTGGGTGGCACCAACACCTCCCACGGGACCAATGTAACTCGTAGGAACTGACCCCGCAGCCGCGGGACTCCCGGTTTGAGAATATGACGGTAATTATCATATTTCTAGACTTAAGCAAAACATGGCGTTAGTGGGTGAGATCTCAAAACTGCCCCCGAACGTCCCCTTGGGTGGCACCAACACCTCCCACGGGACCATTGTAACTCGTAGGAACTGACCCCGCAGTCACGGGTCTGAAATAACGTTGCCAAAGCCGTTTATGAAAATAAACTATTTAAGAAACTCCGAAAGTTTGTTGAAGAAACTCTTTACTTAAATCAAAATGATTTGAACACAAGATGTGTTAACAAAAATATGTACGAGATATGGACAAGATTTGATAACAAGTTTTAGTAAACAGTTTAAAATGTTTTAAACTCAACACACAATCAGAATGAGATGAGAAGATGTAGAAATATTGATACTCAGAATTTTTAACGTGGTAAAACCTCAACCTTGAGGAAACATCCACGACTCCCTCTACGGAGTAAAACAAAAACAATCACTAAAACAAATATATGAGTTACAACCTATTTAACTAACATGCACACAAAAACAAATCTATACAAGTTCAGGATTGTACCCTCTGGCGTCCTTAACTTTTCTGCAGATCTTGTTTGTTGATGTAGTTGTCTCAGTTTGTCAACTCTTCTTTGTTTCAGCACTTTACGTCGACTTATGTTCACCAAATCTTATAGCCAACACTTTGAGTGTTTGTAGTGTGAAGATGTTTGTGAATGGTGTTCTAAAACACATGCATGCACACACACACTTATTAGTTACAGATGATCCTAACAAATCACATATAAAGTCTATATGCAGTGTATTTGTTATTTTTCTTTCTTACAAAACCAAGAACCTTTTTGACCTTTCAAAATAACCCAGATTCCACGGAGATCTTGCTTAAGAAATCGGTCAAGACCTTTCTCAATCACTTTTGAAAATATTATGGAGATTGAGAACCCTCCAAGTGCGAATCCAACTAGGTCAGGTTAAGTTTTGTAAAAACAGAAATAGAAAAACATCTATTGTTGATTCTGAAGTAAGAAAATGTTTTAACAGAAAACAATCAACAACGAAATTCTCAAGATGAGAAATAAATGCAACTACGTGTAATATGACATGCAAAACTACAGATCTATGATTTCTATTGAGCCAGAAACAAGATCTGAGTCTATGTCTAAGTTGGAAATAAGATTTATGAACACAAGGATTTCAGCAACCCAAGATCTCTTAACCAGAACTCTCATAAACCTAAGAAAACACTAAGCATGGTGTTTTTGGTTATGGTGTTTTTTCTGGAGAGGTAAGTAGTTTGGGCTTGAGAAGTATTTGGACGAAGTTAGGGTTTCTAACTTGGGTTTGGTTTCTCTCTCTAACTTCTCTCTTCTCTCTTCTCTCTCCTCTCTATTCTCTGAGACTTTTCAAAATGGCAAAAGCTTTCGAAGGCTGAAATGGAAGGCCTTTAAATAGGAAGAGAGGAAGATTCCAGAGCATCGTTAAAAAACAATGGCTGAGATTGAGTCAAGATCCCTTGACTACAATCTAAGGGCTCATAACAGGCGGTGGATTAAACTGGATGCGATTGGCTAAAGGGTTTACACGGGGATTCACTCAAAAGACATGCAGGCCATCGATAAGGGTTGATCTAAGGGCTGAAAGCACGCGATGGTTTGTCTCAGTAAAGAAACACAATTCAGGCCAATCAAAGGACAACAGGTGTAGGCCTGAGGATGAATGTAAACGCGCGTCCCAAAATAATTACAAAGCCAACCCTAAAGTCTTTAGCGCTTTCGGTTTCTACCCAGAATAACTTTAGGCCAATAAACACAACAATGCATATTTATATATTAACCCCAAGACTTTTTAAATCAAGTTTTAATTAAATAAAACCTTGTTTAAAATGAGTTTTAAAATTCCAAAAAAAATATTAAAAATCAAATTGAGGGATTTAAACACACTCACAACATTAATACACATAGAGGTGCAATATGATATGCAAGAATAAAATTCTAAGTGTGTGAGTGATGGCTATAGTCTCAGGATCATCACAAGATGTATGGAAGAAGAAGTAACCCAATCTCTGAAGCTCTTTGGTTTCTAGGATGGACACTATTTTGTCACAATTTCCAAACTAGATGAGCTCTTATACAGTCTAGACTTCAAATGAGTCAAAAGCATAAGGGCTTCAATCTCCCCCTTTGGAAATATGAGACAAAATCTCCTTTGAGTCATCTCAACTCGTAGGGCGACAACAAATAAGAAAATCCTATTCCTATAAAAGATCTATCTACCCAAATCCTAGAAAGAAAAAATTACATAACTTAACTATATACAGTTTAACATCCTATTATTACAATAAAGAATGACTGTACAAGAAGAATACCTGCAAAGAATTACTAAGATCAAGCTTTTTAGTATATGCAGTAGACTCAAATTTCTCCCCCATTTTGTCTCAAATGGACAAAGGGAAGGAACTTGGAAAATAAGACAGGTATTTACTCAACACAAATCATACCAATAGATTTACGTAAAGAAATGAATCTATTATAATCAAGAGGTTTGGTAAATAAATCTGCAAGTTGTAGATCAGTAGAAAGATAATTGATTTCTAATTCCTTGGTTTCAACTAATTCACGAATAAAATGATGTCTTATTTTAATGTGCTTAGTTCGCGAGTGTTGAACTGGGTTCTTAGAAATATTAATCGCGCTTTGATTATCACAATAGAGATGAAGTGTGGGTTCTAAAATACCATAATCACTTAGCATTTGTTTAAGCCACAATAATTGGGCACAACAGCTACCGGCGGCTATGTATTCAGATTCAGCAGTCGAGAGAGATGTGCAGTTCTGCTTTTTACTACTCCATCCTACCAAGTTATTACCAATATAACAACATGCGCCTGAAGTGCTTTTACTATCATCAGTACACCCAGCCCAATCAGCATCAGTGTACCCAATAATAGTGCTAGGTGTGTCATTCGTGTACCAAATTCCTAAATTTAGAGTGCCTTTAACATATTTAATTATGCGTTTAACAGCGTTTGAATGGCTCTCCTTAGGGTTGTTTTGATAACGCGCACAAACACAAACAGCATACATGATATCAGGACGCGAGGCAGTCAGATAGAGTAATGTGCCAATCATACTACGATATAAGGTAGAGTCTACAGATTTTCCATTTTCATCTTTAGATAATTTCTCTGTAGTACTCATAGGCATTTTAGCACTTTTAGCACTCTCGAGGCCAAATTTTTTAACTATCTCTAATGCGTACTTAGTCTGCGAAAGAAACAAGCCATCTGGTTGTTGTTTGACTTGGAGACCTAGGAAGAACTGTAACTCCCCCATAAGGGACATCTGAAATTCCTTACTCATAATTTCAGCAAAAGATTTTATTTCTGAGGTAGAAGTGGATCCAAATATGATATCGTCTACATAGACTTGAGCGATAGTAATGTGTTTGCCAAAATGTTTGACAAATAAGGTTTGGTCATTTCCACCTCTTTTGAAACCTTTGTCCAGCAGAAAACTGGACAGGCGCTCATACCAAGCTCTAGGAGCTTGCTTAAGACCATATAAAGCCTTTTTCAACCGAAATACATGATTAGGATAATTAGGGTCAATGAAACCTTTAGGTTGTTCTACATAGGTTTCCTCGACAAGTATTCCATTAAGGAACGCAGATTTAACATCCATTTGATATAACGTAAAATGCATGTGACAGGCTATAGCAAGAAGCAGACGAACTGATTCTAAACGAGTAACAGGAGCAAATGTCTCATTAAAATCAAGTCATTCTATTTGGGAATAACCTTGAGCAACTAGTCTAGCTTTATTTCTAATTATCATCCCATTTTCATCAGTTTTATTTTTGAAAATCCAACGAGTGCCAATAACCTTTTTGTGATCAGGACGTGGAACAAGAAACCAAACATCATGAATGAAAAATTGTAAAAGTTCATCTTGCATAGCAGAAATCCAGTGAGTGTCATTCAATGCCTCATTTACATTCTTTGGTTCCAAGAGAGAAACAAAGCATGCATAGAGAGCATAATTTCTAAGTTGGGATCTTGTACGTACTGGTTCACTAGGGTTACCAACTATGTTGTTTATGGGATGATCTTTTAGAAACCCAGTTAGGTACTTCAGGTGACTCAATAGGTAATGAATTATCTATTTCAGAAGAGTCATTTTCTAAAATATTTGACGATTCTTCTTCTATAGTTAATTCACTAGTCTTGCTTTCTACAGTAGTGTCACTAACAATTACATTTATGGATTCCATTAAGGACTTAGTGCGAAGATTATACACGCGATAAGCTCTACTGTTAGGTGAATAACCTAAGAATATGGCTTTATCTCCTCTACTCTCAAATTTAGATAAGTGTTCCCTATCTTTGCAAACATAGCAGGTACTACCAAAGGTTCTAAGGTACTTAAGATTAGGCTTTTTATTGTACCAAAGTTCATAAGAGGTTTGTTTCGAATTCTTTCTAAGATAGACCCTATTAATAAGATGGCAAGCTGTACGAATAGATTCTACCCAAAAATACTTAGGTAAGTTCTTGGCATGGAGCATGACACGTGCCATCTCTTGAAGAGTTCGATTCTTTCTCTCAGCTATTCCATTTTGTTGAGGGGTCTTAGGATCACTGAACTCATGTTTGTAACCATTATAGTCACAATATTCTACAATACCAGTGTCTTTGAATTCACCACCTCTATCACTTCTGATTCTATTCACTTGAGTGTCTTTTTCATTCTCAATCCGTAAAAGAATCTTTAAAAAAGTTTGAAAAGTATCGGACTTTTGTTTTAAGAAAGCTACCCAAGTGAATCTGGTGAAGTCATCAACCATAACTAGAATATAACTGTGTCCACAAAGACTAACAGTTTGAGAAGGACCCATTAGGTCCATATGGATGAGTTCTAAGGGATTAGAGGTAAGGATATATTTAACCCTTTTATGAGGTGCTTTAACAATTTTTCCTTCTTGACAGGGACCACAGACAATGTTATGAATAGGTTTTATTTTTGGTATTCCTCTAACTATTTGTTGACAGGACAATTTACTCAAATTTTCGTAATTAATGTGACCCATTCTGTTATGCCATATCTCGTTGTCATCCATTCTGGCAACATTACAGATTTCAGAGCTAGACATGACAGTATAACAATTGTCAAGGGTCCTGAATCCTGTAATTAAGCATTCTCCCTTTTCATTTAAACTCTTGCAATTGTTCTTTGAAAAGGTAACAGTATAGTTTGAGTCACAAAATTGCAAAATGCTAAGTAAATTAGCCTTAAGACCTTTAACTAAGAGAACATTTTCAAGAACAGGAAGACCTTTTTCTTTAAGAGTTCCTTTGCCTATGATCTGGGATGATACTCCATCACCAAAAACAACTTTTCCACCATCAAAGTGGGTTTTATTCAAAAGTTTTGTATCATCACCTGTCATATGCTTGGAACATCCAGAATCCAAATACCAACCAGAAGTTGTAAGTTCAGCTTTTAGAGCAGAAACAACAATATTACACTTCATCTGGGGTACTAGATCATCTTTTCTAACCCAAATTGCTCTGGTTTTTAGTTTGCGCTTGTTTGCTCTCATTTGATAAAATTTGCGAGCATTAGATTTGTGTTGAAAAACATTTTGCGCATGATTTTGAGTAAATTTAAATTCCTGAGCATTTGATTTAGAAAAGTTTCTGGTAATCCTTCTAGTAAATGTTCTTTTAGGTTTAGTCTTTCTATTCCTATAGATAGAGTTTTTGTCTGGTGGCCTGGGAAGGACATAGTTGTTACGACTCCTCCTAGAGTAGTTAAAGTTAGGATATATGGAAGAGTTGTAGACAGGTTTAATCAGTCTCTTAGCATAGCAGTTATCGAAGGAATGACCGTATATATCACAATATGAGCAATAAAGATTGCTCAGAATGGGGTTTTCCTTATGAAAGTCTCTAAACAAAAATTTAGAGAGATTTTGAGGTTGAATTTTATTCCTAGGTAGCACAGATTTGAAGGCAGGTTCACTTTTCCTAATTGGGGGGCAGACATATTTTCCCTTTGGTAAACTTTCATGCTTAGAGCAACTTGCATCTTCAGTGTTAGTGTTTTAATGATCAAACTTAATTTTTAGAAAATGAAAGTCTGGACATGTTTCAATAGGTCTTTTGCCTCCTGACACAAATTTTATAGGTTCAACATGTTTTGTTTGTGTCTTCAAATTGGGGCAAAACCCTATTCCAGTTCTATCATCAGAATTGGTTTTAGATTCAGCAACAAATTCATCAAAACAGTTTGAATTATTTTCAAATTTGGCAAATTTTTTGAAAATAGTTGTTGTCTTTTCTTTTGTTTGTTCTAATTCTAATAATGTCCCTTTGTATTTTTTCTCCAGAATTTCATTAGCTTCAGTCAAAGTTTTCAGTTTTTCATCAAACACTTTAACTTCACTGTCATGAGACATGCATTGTGTAGTATACTCTTCAGCATTCAGTTTTACCATTAGGCTTAAATCCTCTAGCTTTTTGGTAAGATCTTTCACAATTTTTTCTAGTCTAGTGCTTTTCTTTAGAGTTTTAGTATATAAAGTGTGTATATCTGGGAGATCATCATTGTCAGAGTCATTAAGTGAAGTGTGTGAAGTGACCCCTAAGGTTTCATTTCTTAAACTCACACACCCATTGACATCAGCAGTATCGATTCCCCTTTGACTCACACACCCCGAAGAAGAAGTATTAATATTCTCAGTAAGTAAAGCATCTAAACCAGTTAAGGTATGATTCAAGATAACAGAACTAGAATTACTAGGCTCATCCTCAATATCAAGCACAGGCATATCATCATTATATATGATTTTGGCAAAGAAAGATAAACAAGGATCAAAACCATCAGATGTCTCAGGTTCCTCATTTTCAGAATCACTTGAGTCATCCCAGGTTTTGCAGATGTTGGCTCTAGAGTGTTTGTTTTGGGCATTCAAATTAACTCTACAGTCTTGAGCAATGTGTCCTAGTTTACCACATCTATAGCATTCAGTCTTCTTGAGGTCTCTGTGAGGTCTTGTGTTGTCCTTGTTCTGTTTTTCATGAGGTTTCTCATGAGGTTTGTGATTTGAAGGAGTAGAATAATTAGACTTTCCCTGTCTGTTTGCAACACTGTTTCTAAATTTAACAATTTTCTTAAATTGTTTTGTCATTAGGGCAATCTGATTATCTAGACTTTCTAAGTCACAGTCCTCATCAGAATCATTACTAGGGGTGTTTAACTCAGGCTTGGTCATCTTAGAAGTAAAGCTAATATTGGAATTGGTATGTTTCCTATTACTGTGGGTCAATTGTTTCTTAAAATCTAATTCCATTTCCACAGTTCTTAATTTGCTACTGAGTAACTCAGGAGTTAGATTTATATCACACATCTCCTCAATAGCATATCTTTTATTGTCAAATTTCTGTGGTAATGATCTCAGAATTTTAGAGACAATTTCTTGTCTATCATAAGTTATACCATTGGCATGAAGTTTAGTGACAATATCAGTAAGGTTCATATAGAAATCATCGAAAGACTCAGATTCAGACATGATTAAGGTATTATACTGTTGGATTAACATCTGAGTCTTAGCAGCTTTTACCCTAGAGTCTCCTTTGTGGGCAGTAATCAAGGTATCCCATGCTTCCTTAGAAGTGGTACAAGATGAGATTCTCTTGAACTAATGTTCGTTAATAGACATAAATATAGCGTTCTTGCCTTTGTTATTGTTTCGAGAAACCTGTTTCTCTTCTTGAGTAAACTCACTCAATATTTTCTTAATCCTATCATTGCTTCCATCAGTGGCTGGTTTAGTTGGATAAAAGTACCCATTTTCAATAATATCCCAGACATCATCTCCCAGAGTGCCTTGAATGAAAGCAATCATTCTTACTTTCCAGTAAGAAAAATTGGTTCCATCAAAGACTGGAGGTCTGGTCAAGTTACCATATCTTTCGTTTTTCTCATCCATAATTGATTTTGAGAAAACAGTTTCAGAAACTCAGGATCTTTTTTGAAATAAGTTCACCAAAAGCTCTGATACCAATTGAAATAACGTTGCCAAAGCCGTTTATGAAAATAAACTATTTAAGCAACTCCGAAAGTTTGTTGAAGAAACTCTTTACTTAAATCAAAATGATTTGAACACAAGATGTGTTAACAAAAATATGTACGAGATATGGACAAGATTTGATAACAAGTTTTAGTAAACAGTTTAAAATGTTTTAAACTCAGCACACAATCAGAATGAGATGAGAAGATGTAGAAATATTGATACTCAGAATTTTTAACGTGGTAAAACCTCAACCTTGAGGAAACATCCACGACTACCTCTACGGAGTAAAACAAAAACAATCACTAAAACAAATATATGAGTTACAACCTATTTAACTAACATGCACACAAAAACAAATCTATACAAGTTCAGGATTGTACTCTCTGGCGTCCTTAACTTTTCTGCAGATCTTGTTTGTTGATGTAGTTGTCTCAGTTTGTCAACTCTTCTTTGTTTCAGCACTTTACGTCGACTTATGTTCACCAAATCTTATAGCCAACACTTTGAGTGTTTGTAGTGTGAAGATGTTTGTGAATGGTGTTCTAAAACACATGCATGCACACACACACTTATTAGTTACAGACGATCCTAACAAATCACATATAAAGTATATATGCAGTGTATTTGTTATTTTTCTTTCTTACAAAACCAAGAACCTTTTTGACCTTTCAAAATAACCCAGATTCCACGGAGATCTTGCTTAAGAAATCGTTCAAGACCTTTCTCAATCACTTTTGAAAATATTATGGAGATTGAGAACCCTCCAAGTGCGAATCCAACTAGGTCAGGTTAAGTTTTGTAAAAACAGAAATAGAAAAACAACTATTGTTGATTCTGAAGTAAGAAAATGTTTTAACAGAAAACAATCAACAACGAAATTCTCAAGATGAGAAATAAATGCAACTAAGTGTAATATGACATGCAAAACTACAGATCTATGATTTCTATTGAGCCAGAAACAAGATTTGAGTCTATGTCTAAGTTGGAAATAAGATTTATGAACACAAGGATTTCAGCAACCCAAGATCTCTTAACCAGAACTCTCATAAACCTAAGAAAACACTAAGGATGGTGTTTTTGGTTATGGTGTTTTTTCTGGAGAAGTAAGTAGTTTGGGCTTGAGAAGTATTTGGACGAAGTTAGGGTTTCTAACTTGGGTTTGGTTTCTCTCTCTAACTTCTCTCTTCTCTCTTCTCTCTTCTCTCTCCTCTCTCTATTCTCTGAGACTTTTCAAAATGGCAAAAGCTTTCGATGGCTGAAATGGAAGGCCTTTAAATAGGAAGAGAGGAATATTCCAGAGCATCGTTCAAAAACAATGGCTGAGATTGAGTCAAGCTCCTTTGACTACAATCTAAGGGCTCATAATAGGCGGTGGATTAAACTGGATGCGATTGGCTAAAGGGTTTACACGGGGATTCACTCAAAAGACATGCAGGCCATCGATAAGGGTTGATCTAAGGGCTGAAAGCACGCGATGGTTTGTCTCAGTAAAGAAACACAATTCAGGCCAATCAGAGGACATCAGGTGTAGGCCTGAGGATGAATGTAAACGCGCGTCCCAAAATAATTACAAAGCCAACCCTAAAGTCTTTAGCGCTTTCGGTTTCTACCCAGAATAACTTTAGGCCAATAAACACAACAATGCATATTTATATATTAACCCCAAGACTTTTTAAATCAAGTTTTAATTAAATAAAACCTTGTTTAAAATGAGTTTTAAAATTCCAAAAAAAATATTAAAAATCAAATTGAGGGATTTAAACACACTCACAACATTAATACACATAGAGGTGCAATATGATATGCAAGAATAAAATTCTAAGTGTGTGAGTGATGGCTATAGTCTCAGGATCATCACAAGATGTATGGAAGAAGAAGCAACCCAATCTCTGAAGCTCTTTGGTTTCTAGGATGGACACTATTTTGTCACAATTTCCAAACTAGATGAGCTCTTATACAGTTTAGACTTCAAATGAGTCAAAAGCATAAGGGCTTCAGCCGCGGGACTTGGAACATCCCCGTGGGTGGCACCAACACCTCCCACGGGACCAATGTAAATAGTAGGAACTGACCCACCAGCCGCGGGACTCCTGGTTTGAGAATACGGTCATAATTTTCATATTTATAGACTTAGGCTTAAAAACATGGCGTTAGAGGGTGCGAACTCGAAACAACCCCCGAACGTCCCCGTGGGTGGCACCAACACCTCCCACGGGACCAATGTAACTCGTAGGAACTGACCCGTAGCCGCGGGACTCTCGGTTTAAGAATATGACGATAATTTGTATATTTCTAGGCTTAGGCTTAAAAACATGGCGTTAGTGGGTGAGAACTCGAAACAGCCCCCGAACGGCCCCGTACGTGGCACCAACACCTCCCACGGGACCAATGTAACTTGTAGGAACTGACCCCGCAGCTGCGGGACTGCCGGTTTGAGAATACGACGGTAATTTTCATATTTCAGGACTTAGGCTTAAAAACATGGCGTTAGTGGGTGTGATCTCGAAACTGCCCTGCACGTCCCCGTGGGTGGGACCAACACCTCCCACGGGACCGATGTAACTCGTAGGAACTGACCCCGCAGCCGCGGGTCTCCCGGTTTTATAATACGAAGGTATTCTGCATATTTTTAGACTTAAGCAAAACATCGAGTTAGTGGGTGAGAACTCGAAACAGTCCCCGGATGGCCCCGTGGGTGGCACCAACACCTCCCACGGGACCAATGTAACTCGTAGTTACTGACCCCACAGCCGTCGGACTCCCGATTTGAGAATACGACGATGATTTGTATATTTCTAGACTTAGGCCTAAAAACATGGCGTTAGAGGGTGAGAACTCGAAAAAGCCTCCGAACGTCCCCGTGGGTGGCACAAACACCTCCCATGGGACCAATGTAAATCGTTGGAACTGACCCCGCGGCCTCGGATCTCCTGGTTTGAGAATACGATGGTAATTTGCATATTTCTCGACTTAGGATTAAAAACATGGTGTTAGAGGGTGAGAACTCGAAACAGTCATCGAACGTCCCCGTGGGTGGCAGCAACACCTCCCACGGGCCCAATGTAACTCGTAGGAGCTGACCCCGCAACCGCAGGACTCCCGGTTTGAGAATACGATGGTAATTTGCATATTTATAGACTTAGGCTTAAAAACAACGCGTTAGAGAGTGAGAACTCGAAACAGCCCCCGAACGGCCCCGTGGGTGGCACCAACACCTCCCACGTGACCAATGTAACTCGTAGGATTTGACCCCGCAGTCGCGGGTCTCCTGGTTTTTGCTTACGACGGTAATTTGCGTATTTCTAGACTTAAGCAAAACACGGCGTTAGAGGGTGAGAACTCGAAACAGCCCCCGAACGGCCCCGTGGGTTGCACCAACACCTCTCACGGGAGCAATGTAACTCGTAGGAACTGACCCCGCAACCGCGGGACTCTGAGTTTTAGAATTCGACGATAATTTGCATATTTCTACACTTAGGCTTAAAAATATGGCGTTAGTGGGTGAAAACTCGAAACAGCCCCCGAACGGCCCTGTGGGTGGCACCAACACCTTCCACGGGACCAATGTAACTCGTAGGAACTGACCCCGCAGCCGCGGGGCTCCCGGTTGAGAATACGATGATAATTTGTATATTTCTAGACTTAGGCTTATAAACATGACGTTAGAGGGTGAGAACTCGAAACAGCCTCCGAACGTCCCCTTGGGTGGCACCAACACCTCCCGCGGGACCAATGTAAATCGTAGTAACTGACCCCATAGCCGTGGGACTCCCGGTTTGAGAATACGACGGTAATTTGCATATTTCAAGACTTAGGCTTAAAAACATAGCGTTAGCGGGTGAGAACTCGAAACAGCCCCCTAACGTCCCTGTGGGTGGCACCAACACCTCCCACGGGACCAAGGTAACTCGTAGGAACTGACCCCGCAACCGCGGGACTCACGATTTGAGATTACGATGGTAATTTCCATATTTTTAGACTTAAGTAAAACATGGCGTTAGAGGGTGAAAGCTCGAAACAACCCCCGAACGGCGTCGAGGGTGGCACCAACACCTCCCACGGGACGAATTAACTCTGATGAACGACTCCGCAACCGAAGGTCTCCCGATTTGAGAATATGACGGTAATTTGCATATTTATAGACTTAGACTTAAAAACAAGGCGTTACAGGGTGAGATCTCGAAACTGCCCCCGAACGTCCCCGTGGGTGGCACCAACACGTCACACGGGACCAATGTAACTCGTAGGAACTGACCCCGCAGCTGTGGGACTCCCAATTTGAGAATACGACGGTAATTTGCATATTTATAGACTTAGTGTTAAAAACATGGCGTTAGAGGGTGAGAACTCGAAACAGCCCCCGAAAGGCCCCGTGGTTGGCACAAAAACCTTCCACGGGACTAATGTAACTCGTAGGAACTGACCCCGCAGTCGCGGGTCACCCGGTTATAGAATACGATGGTAATTTGCATATTTCTAGACTTAAGCAAAACATGGCGTTAGTGGGTGAGAACTCGAAACAGCCCCCGAATATTCCCGTGGGTGACACCAACACCTCCCACGGGACCAATGGAAGTCATAGAAACGGACCCCGCAGCCGCAGGACTCCCGGTTTGAGAATACAATGGTAATTTGCATATTTATAGACTTAGGATTAAAAACATGGAGTTAGAGAGTGAGAACTCGAAATAGCCCCCGAACGGCCCCGTGGGTGGCACCAACACCACTCACGGGACCAATGTAACTCGTAGGAACTGACCTCGCAGCCGCGGGAGTCCCGGTTTTAGAATACAATGGTAATTTGCGTATTTTTAGACTTAAGAAAAACATGGCGTTAGTGGGTGAGAACTCGAAACAGCCCTCGAACTACCCCGTGGGTGACACCAATACCTCCCACGGGACCAATGTAACTCGTAGGAACTGACCCCGCAGCCGCGGGACTTCCGATTTTAGAATATGACGATAATTTTCATATTTCTAGACCTAGGCTTAAAAATATGGAGTTAGAGGGTGAAAACTTGAAACAGCCCCCGAACGGGCCCGTGGGTGGCACCAACACCTCTCATGGGACCAATGCATCTCATAGGAATTGACCCCGCAGCCGCGAGACTCCCCGTTTTAGAATATGAAGATAATTTACCTCTTTCTAGACTTAGGCTTAAAAACATGGCGTTAGAGGGTGAAAACTCGAAACTGCCCCCGAACGGGACCGTGGGTGGCACCAACACCTCCCACGGGCCAATGTAACTCTTTGGAACTGACCCCGCAGTCGCGGGACTCCCAATTTTAGAATGCAACGATAATTAGCATATTTCTAGACTTAGGCTTAAAAACATGGCGTTAGTGGGTGAGAACTCGAAACAGCCTCTGAACATCCCCTTGGGTGGCACCAACACCTCCCACGGGGCCAATGTAAATCGTAAGAACTAACCCCATAGCCACGGGACTCCCAGCTTTAGAATACAATGGTAATTTGCATATTTCTATAATTAGGCTTAAAAACATGGCGTTAGAGGGTGAGAACTCGTAACAGCACCAGAACGTCCCCGTGGGTGGCACCAACACCTCCCACGGGACCAATGTAACTCGTAAGAATAGGCCCCGCAGCTGCGGGACTCACGGTTTTTGAATACGATGGTAATTTGCATATTTCTAAACTTAAGCAAAACATGGCGTTAGAGGGTGAAAACCCGAAACACTCCCCGAACGTCCGCGTGGGTGGCACCAACACCCCTCACGGGACCAATAAAAGTCTTAGGAACTGACTTCACTGTCGCGGGTCTCCCAATTCGAGAATACGATGATAATTTGCATATTTATAGGCTCTGGTTTAAAAACATGGCGTAAGAGGGTGAGATCTCGAAAATGCCCCCGAACGTCACCATGGGTGGCAAAAACACCTCCCACAGTACCAATGTAACTCGTAGGAACGGACCCCGCATCCACGGGACTCCCGGTTTGAGAATATGACTATAATTTGCATATTTATAGGCTTAGGGTTAAAAACATCGCGTTAGAGGGTGAGAACTCGACACATCCCCTGAACGTCTCTGCGGGTGGCAGCAACAGCTCCCACGGGACTAAAGTAACTTATAGGAACTGACCGCGCAGCTGCGGGACTCCCGGTTTGAGAATACGACGATAATTTCCATATTTCTAGACTTAGGCTTAAAAAAATGGTGTTAGTGGGTGAGAACTCGAAACTTCCCCCGAACGACCCCGTCAATGGCACCAGCACCTCCCACGGGACCAATGTAACTCGTAGTAACTGACCCCGTAGCCGCGGGAATCCCGGTTTGAGAATACAACGGTAATTTACATATTTCTAGACTTAGGCTTAAAAACATGGCATTAGAGGGTGAGAACTCGAAACTGCCCCCGAACGTCCCCGTGGTTGGAACCAACACCTCCCACGGGACCAATGTAACTCGTAGGAACTGGCCCCGCAGCCGCGGGACTCCCATTTTGAGGATATGATGATAATTTGCATATTTCTAGACTTAGGCTTAAAAACATGGCGTTAAAGGGTGAGAACTCGAAAAAACCCCCGAACGTCCCCGTGGGTGGCACCAACACCTCCCACGGGACCAATGTAACTCGTAGGAACTGAACCCGCAGCCGCGGGACTCACGATTTGAGAATATGATGATAATGTGTATATTTCTAGACTTAGGCTTAAAAACAGGGCGTTAGTGGGTGAGATCTTGAAACTGCCCCCGAACGTCCCCGTGGGTGGCACCAACACCTCCCACGGGACCAATGTAAATCGTAGGAACTGACCCCGCAGCTGCGGTACTCTCGATTTGAGAATACAACGGTAATTTACATATTTATATATTTAGGGTTAAAAACATGGCGTTAGAGGGTGAGAACTCGAAACAACCCCCGAACGGGCCCGTGGGTGGCACCAACACCTCCCACGGGATGAATGTAACTCGTAGGAACTGACCCCGTAGCCGCAGGACTCCCAGTTTGAGAATACAATGGTAATTTGCATATTTCTAGACTTAGGCATAAAAATATGGCGTTAGTGTGTGAGATCTCGAAACATCCCCCGAACTTCCCTGTGGGTGGCACCAACACCTCCCACGGTACCAAAGTAACTCGTAGGAACTGACCCCGCAGCCGCGGGACTCCCGGTTTTAGAATACGACGATAATTTGCATATTTCTAGACTTAGGCCTAAAAATATGGCGTTAGTGGGTGAGAACTCGAAATAGTCCCCCGAACGGCCCCGTGGGTGGCACCAACCCCTCCCACGGGACTAATGTAACTCGTAGGAACTGCCCCCGCAACCGCGGGTCTCCCGGTTTTTGAATACGACGCTAATTTGCATATTTCTAGACTTAAGTAAAACATGGTGTTAGTGGGTGAGAGCTCGAAACAGCATCTGAACGTCCCTGTGGGTGGCACCAACACCTCTCCCAGGACCAATGTAACTCTTAGGAACTGACCCCGCAGCCGCAGGACTCCCGGTTTGAGAATATGACTGTAATTTGCATATTTATTGACTTAGGGTTCAAAACATGGCGTTAGAGGGTGAGAACTCGACACATCTCACGAACGTCCCCGTGGTTGGCAGCAACACCTCCCACGGGACTAAAGTAACTTGTAGGAACTGACCCCGCAGTCGCGGGTATCCCGGTTTAAAAATACGACGGTAATTTGCATAATTTTAGACTTAAGCAAAACATGGCGTTAGTGGGTGAGAACTCGAAACAGCCCCCGAGTGTCCCCGTGGGTGGCACCAACACCTCCCACGGGACCAATGTAACTCTTAGGAACTGACCCCGCAGTCGCGGGACTCTCGGTTTTAGAATACGACGATAATTTGCATATTTCTAGACTTAGGCTTAAAAAAATGGCGTTTGTGGGTGAGAAGTCAAAACTGCCTCCGAACGGCCCCGTGAGTGGCACCAACACCTCCCACGGGACCAATGTAAGTCTTAGGAACTGACCCCGCAACCGCAGGACTCCCGGTTTGAGAATATGACGATAATTTGCATATTTATAGACTTAGGCTTAAAAACATGGCATTGGAGGTTAAAAAATCGAAACAGCCTCCGAACGGGCCCGTGGGTGGCACCAACACCTCCCACGGGACCAATGTAACTCGTAGGAACTGACCCCGCTGCCGCGGGACTCCCGATTTTATAATACGATGATGATTTGCATATTTCTAGACTTAGGCTTAAAAACATGGCGTTAGTGGGTGAGAACTCGAAATAGCCCCCGAACGGGCCCGTGGGTGGCACCAACACCTCCCACGGAACCAATATAACTCGTAGGAACTGACCCCACAGCCGCGGGACTCCCGGTTTGAGAATACGATGATAATTTGTATATTTCTAGGCTTAGGCTTAAAAACTTGGCGTTAGAGGGTGAGAACTCAAAAAATCCTCCTAACATCCCCGTAGGTGGCACCAACACCTCCCACGGGACCAATGTAAATCGTAGGAACTGACCCCCCCAGCCGCGGGACTCCAGGTTTGAGAATACGACGATAATTTTCATATTTATAGACTTAGGCCTAAAAACATGGCGTTAGAGGGTGAGAACTCGAAACAACCCCCGAACGTCCCCGTGGGTGGCACCAACACCTCCCACGGGACTAATGTAACTCGTAGGAACTGACCCCGTAGCCGCGGGACTCTCGGTTTGCGAATATGACGATAATTTTTATATTTCTAGAATTAGACTTAAAAACATGGCGTTAGTGGCTGAGAACTCAAAACAGCCCCCGAACTGCCCCGTCGGTGGCACCAACACCTCCCACGGGACCAATGTAACTTGTAGGAACTGATCCCGCAGCTGCGGGACTGCCGGTTTGAGAATATGGCGGTAATTTTAATATTCCTGGACTTGGGCTTAAAAACATGGACTTAGTGGGTGTGATCTCAAAACTGCCCCGAATGTCCCCGTGGGTGGCACCAACACCTCCCATGGGACCAATGTAACTCGTAGGAACTGACCCCGCAGCCGCGGGTCTCCCGGTTTTAGAATACGATGCTAATTTGCATATTTTTAGACTTAAGCAAAACATCGAGTTAGTGGGTGAGAACTTGAAACAGTCCCCGGATGGCCCCATGGGTGGCACCAACACCTCCCACGGGACCAATGTAACTTGTAGTTACTGACCCCACAGCCGCGGGACTCCCGGTTTGAGAATACGACGATAATTTGTATATTTCTAGACTTAGGCCTAAAAACATGGCGTTAGAGGGTGAGAACTCAAAAAAGCCTCCGAACGTCCTCGTGGGTGGCACCAACACCTCCCATGGGACCAATGTAAATCGTAAGAACTGACCCCGCAGCCTCGGAACTCCCGGTTTGAGAATACGACGGTAATTTGCATATTTTTAGACTTAGGCTTAAAAACATGGTGTTAGAGGGTCAGAACTCGAAAAAGTCGTCGAACGTTCCCGTGGGTGGCATCAACACCTCCCATGGAACCAATGTAAATCGCAGGAACTGACCCCTCAGCTGCGGGACTCCTGGTTTGAGAATACGACGGTAATTATCATATTTCTAGACTTAAGAAAAACATGGCGTTAGTGGGTGAGATCTCAAAACTCCCCCGAACGTCCCCTTGGGTGGCACCAACACCTCCCACGGGACCATTGTAACTCGTAGGAACTGACCCCGCAGCCGCGGGTCTCCTGGTTTTAGAATATGACGGTAATTATCATATTTCTAAACTTAAGCAAAACATGGCGTTAGTGGGTGAGATCTCAAAACTGCCCCCGAACGTCCCCTTGGGTGGCACCAACACCTCCCACGGGACCATTGTAACTCGTAAGAACTGACCCCGCAGTCGCGGGTCTCCCGGTTTTAGAATACGACGGTAATTATCATATTTCTAGACTTAAGTAAAACATGGCGTTAGTGGGTGAGAACTCGAAACAGCTCCCGAATGTCCTCGTGGGTGGCACTAACACCACCCACGGGACCAACGTAACTCATAGAAACTGAACCCGCAGCCGTAGGACTCCCGGTTTGAGAATACGATGGTAATTTGTATATTTGTAGACTTAGGTTTAAAACACATGGCGTTAGAGAGTGAGAACTCAAAACAGCCCCTGAACGGCCCCGTGGGTGGCACCAACATCTCCCACGGGACCAATGTAACTCGTAGGAACTGACTCCGCAGCCGTGGGACTCCCGGTTTTAGAAGACGAAGGTAATTTGCGTATTTCTTGACTTAAGTAAAACATGGCATTACAGGGTGAGAACTCGAAACAGCCCCCGAACGGCCCCGTGGGTGGAACCAACTCCTCCCATGGGATCAATGTAACCCGTAGGAACTGACCCCGCAACCGCAAGACTTCCGGTTTGAGTATACGACGATAATTTGCATATTTATAGTCTTAGGCTTAAAAACATGGCATTAGAGGGAGAAAAATTGAAACAGCCTCCGAACGGGCCCGTGGGTGGCACCAACACCTCCCACGGGACCAATGTAACTCGTAGGAACTGACCCCACTGCCGCGGGACTCCCGATTTCATAATACGATGATGATTTGCATATTTCTAGACTTAGGCTTAAAAACATGGCGTTAATGGGTGAGAACTCGAAATAGCCCCCGAACGGGCCCTTGGGTGGCACCAACACCTCCCACGGCACCAATATAACTTGTAGGAACTGTCCCCACATCCGCGGGACTCCCGGTTTGATAATACGATGATAATTTGTATATTTCTAGACTTAGGCTTTAAAACATGGCGTTAGAGGGTGAGAACTCGAAAAATCCTACGAACGTCCCCGTGGGTGGCACCAACAACTCCCACGGGACCAATGTAAATCCTAGGAAATGACCCCTCAGCCGCGGGACTCCCGGTTTGAGAATACGACGGTAATTATCATATTTCTAAACTTAAGCAAAACATGGCGTTAGTGGGTGAGATCTCAAAACTGCCCCTGAACGTCCCCTTGGGTGGCACCAACACCTCCCACGGGACCATTATAACTCATAGAAACTGAACCCGCAACCGTAGGACTCCCGGTTTGAGAATACGATGGTAATTTGTATATTTGTAGACTTAGGTTTAAAAACATGGCGTTAGAGAGTGAGAACTCAAAACAGCCCCTGAACGGCCCCGTGGGTGGCACCAACATCTCCCACGGGACCAATGTAACTCGTAGGAACTGACCCCGCAGCCGCGGGACTCCCGGTTTTAGAAGACGAAGGTAATTTGCGTATTTCTTTACTTAAGACAAACATGGCGTTAGAGGTTGAGAACTCGAAACAGCCTCCGAACGGCCCCATGGGAGTTACTAACTCCTCCCATGGGATCAATGTAACCCGTAGGAACTGACCCCGCAACCGTAGGACTCCCGTTTTGAGAATACGATGATAATTTCCATATTTTTAGACTTAGGCTTAAAAACATGGCATTAGAGGGTGAAAAATCGAAACAGCCTCCGAACGGGCCCGTGGGTGGCACCAACACCTCCCACGGGACCAATGTAACTCGTAGGAACTGACCCCACTGCCGCGGGACTCCCGATTTCATAATATGATGATGATTTGCATATTTCTAGACTTAGGCTTTAAAACATGGCGTTAATGGGTGAGAACTCGAAACAGCCCCCGAACGGGCCCTTGGGTGGCACCAACACCTCCCACGGCACCAATATAACTTGTAGGAACTGTCCCCACATCCGCGGGACTCTCGGTTTGATAATACGATGATAATTTGTATATTTCTAGACTTAGGCTTAAAAACATGGCGTTAGAGGGTGAGAACTCGAAAAATCCTCCGAACGTCCCCGTGGGTGGCACTAACAACTCCCACGGGACCAATGTAAATCCTAGGAACTGACCCCCCAGCCGCGGGACTCCCGGTTTGAGAATACGACGGTAATTTTCATATTTATAGACTTAGGCTTAAAAACATGGCGTTAGAGGGTGAGAACTCGAAACAAGCCCCGAACGTCCCCGTGGGTGGCACCAACACCTCCCACGGGACCAACGTAACTCATAGAAACTGAACCCGCAGCCGTAGGACTCCCGGTTTGAGAATACGATGGTAATTTGTATATTTGTAGACTTAGGTTTGAAAACATGACGTTAGAGAGTGAGAACTCAAAACAGCCCCTGAACGGCCCCGTGGGTGGCACCAACATCTCCCACGGGACCAATGTAACTCGTAGGAACTGACTCCGCAGCCGCGGGACTCCCGGTTTTAGAAGACGAAGGTAATTTGCGTATTTCTTGACTTAAGCAAAACATGGCATTACAGGGTGAGAACTCGAAACAGCCCCCGAACGGCCCCGTGGGTGGAACCAACTCCTCCCATGGGATCAATGTAACCCGTAGGAACTGACCCCGCAACCGCAAGACTCCCGATTTGAGAATACGACGATAATTTGCATATTTATAGACTTAGTCTTAAAAACATGGCATTAGAGGGCAAAAAATTGAAACAGCCTCCGAACGGGCCCGTGGGTGGCACCAACACCTCTCACGGGACCAATGTAACTCGTAGGAACTGACCCCGCTGCCGCGGGACTCCCGATTTTATAATACGATGATGATTTGCATATTTCAAGACTTTAGCTTAAAAACATGGCGTTAGTGGGTGAGAACTCGAAACAGCCCCCGAACGGGCCCTTGGGTGGCACCAACACCTCCCACGGCACCAATATAACTTGTAGGAACTGTCCCCACATCCGCGGGACTCCCGGTTTGATAATACGATGATAATTTGTATATTTTTAGACTTAGGCTTAAAAACATGGCGTTAGAGGGTGAGAACTCGAAAAATCTTCCGAACGTCCCCGTGGGTGGCACCAACAACTCCCACGGGACCAATGTAAATCCTAGGAACTGACCCCCCAGCCGCGGGACTCCCGGTTTGAGAATACGACGGTAATTTTCATATTTATAGACTTAGGCTTAAAAACATGGCGTTAGAGGGTGAGAACTCGAAACAAGCCCCGAACGTCCCCGTGGGTGGCACCAACACCTCCCACGAGAATACGATGATAACTCGTAGGAACTGACTCCGTAGCCGCGGGACTCTCGGTTTGAGAATATGATGATAATTTGTATATTTTTAGACTTAGGCTTAAAAACATGGAGTTAGTTGGTGAGAACTCGAAACTACCCCCCGAACGGCCCTGTGGGCGGCATCAACACCTCTCACGGGACCATTGTAACTCGTAGGAACAGACCCCGCAGCCGAGAGACTCCCGGTTTGAGAATACTTTGATAATTTGCATATTTCTAGACTTAGGCTTAAAAACACGACGTTAGAGGGTGAGAACTCGAAAAAGCCTTCGAACGTCTCCGTGGGTGGCATCAACACCTCCCATGGGACCAGTGTAAATCGTTGGAACTGACCCCGCAGATGCGGGACTCCTGGTTTGAGAATACGACGGTAATTTGCATATTTCTAAACTTAGGCTTAAAAACATGGCGTTAGAGGGTGAGAACTCGAAACAGCCCCCGAACGTCCCCGTGGGTGGCACCAACACCTCCCACGGGACCAATATAACTCGTAGGAACTGACCCCGCAGCCGCGGGACTCCCGGTTTGAGAATACGATGATAATTTGCATATTTGTAGACTTAAGCAAAACATGGCGTTAGTGGGTGAGAACTCGCAACAGTTCCCGAACGTCCCCGTGGGTGGCACCAACACCTCCCACGGTACCAACGTAACTCATAGAAACTGACCCCGCAACCGTATGACACCCTGTTTGAGAATACGACCGTAATTTGCATATTTGTAGACTTAGGATTAAAAACATGGCGTTAGAGAGTGAGAACTCGAAACAGCTCCCGAATGTCCCCGTGGGTGGCACCAACACCTCCCACGGGACCAACGTAACTCATAGAAACTGAACCCGCAACCGTAGGACTCCCGGTTTGAGAATACGATGTTAATTTGTATATTTTTAGACTTAGGTTTAAAAACATGGTGTTAGAGAGTGAGAACTCAAAACCGCCCCCGAACGGCCCCGTGGGTGGCACGAACACCTCCCACGAGACAAACGTAACTCGTAGGAACTGACCCCGCAGCCACGAGACTCCCGGTTTTAGAATACGAAGGTAATTTGTGTATTTATTGACTTAAGCAAAACATGGCGTTAGAGGGTGAGAACTCGAAACAGCCCCCGAACGGCCCCGTGAGTGGCACCAACTCCTCCCACGGGAACAATGTAACCCGTAGGAACTGACCCCGCAACCGCAGGACTCCCGGTTTGAGAATACGATGATAATTCGCATATTTATAGACTTAGGCTTAAAAACATGGCATTAGAGGCTAAAAAATCGAAACAGCCTCCGAACGGGCCCGTGGCTGGCACCAACACCTCCCACGGGACCAATGTAACTCGTAGGAACTGACCCCGCTGCCGCGGGACTCCCGATTTTAAAATACGATGATGATTTGCATATTTCTATACTTAGGCTTAAAACATGGCATTAATGGGTGAGAACTTGAAATAGCCCCCGAACGGGCCCGTGGGTTGCACCAACACCTACCACGGCACCAATATAACTCGTTGGAACTGACCCCACAGCGGCGGGACTCCCGGTTTGAGAATACGTTGATAATTTGTATATTTATAGACTTAGGCTTAAAAACATGGCGTTAGAGGGTGAGAACTCAAAAAATCCTCCGAACGTCCCCGTGGGTGGCACCAACACATCCCATGGGACCAATGCAAATCGTAGGAATTGACCCCCCAGCCGCGGGACTCCTGGTTTGAGAATACGACGGTAATTTTCATATATATAGACTTAGGCTTGAAAACATGGCGTTAGAGGGTGAGAACTCGAAACAACCCCCGAACGTCCCCGTGCGTTGCACCGACACCTCCCACGGGACCAATGTAACTCGTAGGAACTGACCCCGCAGCCGAGCGACTCCCGGTTTGAGAATACGATGATAATTTGCATATTTCTAGACTTGGGCTTAAAAACATGGCGTTAGAGGGTGAGAACTCGAAAAAGCCTCCGAACGTCCCCGTGGGTGGCATCAACACCTCCCATGGGACCAATGTAAATCGTAGGAACTGACCCCGCAGCTGCGGGACTCCTGATTTTAGAATACGACGGTAATTTTCATATTTCTAAACTTAGGCTTAAAAACATGGCCTTAGAGGGTGAGTACTCGAAACAACCTCCGAACGTCCCCGTGGGTGGCACCAACACCTCCGACGGGACCAATGTAACTCGTAGGAACTGACCCCGCAGCCGCGGGACTCCCGGTTTGAAAATATGACGGTAATTATCATATTTCTAGACTTAAGAAAAGGATGGCGTTAGTGGGTGAGATCTCAAAACTGCCCCCGAACGTCCCCCTAGGTGGCACCAACACCTCCCACGGGACCATTGTAACTCGTAGGAACTGACCCCGCAGTCGCGGGTCTCCCGGTTTTAGAATACGACGGTAATTATCATATTTCTTGACTTAAGCAAAACATGGAATTAGTGGGTGAGAACTCGAAACAGCTCCCGAATGTCCTCGTGGGTGGCACCAACACCTCCCACGGGACCAACGTAACTCATAGAAACTGACCCCGCAACTGTAGGACTCCCGGTTTGAGAATACGACGGTAATTTGCATATTTATAGACTTAGGCTTAAAAACATGGCGCTAGAGAGTGAGAACTCAAAACCTCCCCCGAACGGCCCCGTGGGATGTAACTCATAGGAACTGATCCCGCAGCCGCGGGACTCCCGGTTTTAGAATACGAAGGTAATTTGCGTATTTCTTGACTTAAGCAAAACATGGCATTACAGGGTGAGAACTCGAAACAGCCCCCGAACGGCCCCGTGGGTGGAACCAACTCCTCCCATGGGATCAATGTAACCCGTAGGAACTGACCCCGCAACCGCAAGACTCCAGATTTGAGAATACGACGACAATTTGCATATTTATAGACTTAGTCTTAAAAACATGGCATTAGAGGGCGAAAAATTGAAACAGCCTCCGAACGGCCCCGTGGGTGGCACCAACACCTCTCACGGGACCAATGTAACTCGTAGGAACTGACCCCGCTGCCGCGGGACTCCCGATTTTATAATACGATGATGATTTGCATATTTCAAGACTTTGGCTTAAAAACATGGCGTTAGTGGGTGAGAACTCGAAATAGCCCCCGAACGGGCCCGTGGGTGGAACCAACAACTCCCACGGCACCAATATAACTCGTAGGAACTGACCCCACAGCCGCGGGACTCACGGTTTGAGAATACGATGATAATTTTTATATTTCTAGACTTAGGATTAAAAACATGGCGTTAGAGGGTGAGAACTTGAAAAATCCTCCGAACGACCCCGTGGGTGGCACCAACACCTCCCACGGGACCAATGTAAATCGTAGGAACTGACACCCCAGCCGCGGGACTCCTGGTTTGAGAATACGGTGGTAATTTTCATATTTATAGACTTAGGCTTAAAAACATGGCATTAGAGGGTGAGAACTCGAAACAACCCCCGAACGTCCCCGTGGGTGGCACCAACACCTCCCACGGAACCAATGTAACTCGTAGGAACTGACCCCATAGCCGCGGGACTCTCGATTTGAGAATATGACGATAATTTGTGTATTTGTAGGCTTAGGCTTAAAAACATGGCGTTAGTGGGTGAGAACTCGAAATAGCCCCCGAACGGCCCCGTATGTGGCACCAACACCTCCCACGGGACCAATGTTACTCGTAGGAACTAGCCCCACAACCGAGAGACTCCCGGTTTGAGAATACGATGATAATTTGCATATTTCTAGACTTGGGCTTAAAAACATGGCGTTAGAGGGTGAGAACTCGAAAAAGCCTCCGAACGTCCCCGTGGGTGGCATCAACACATCCCATGGGACCAATGTAAATCGTAGGAACTGACCTCGCAGCTGCGGGACTCCTGATTTTAGAATACGACGGTAATTTGCATATTTCTAAAATTACGCTTAAAAACATGGCGTTAGAGGATGAGAAATCGAAACAGCCTCCGAACGTCCCCGTGGGTGGTACCAACACCTCCCACGGGACCAATGTAACTCGTAGGAACTTACCCCGCAGCCGCCGGACTCCCGGTTTGTGAATATGACGGTAATTATCATATTTCTAGACTTAGGCAAAACATGGGATTAGTGGGTGAGATCTCAAAACTGCCCCCGAACGTCCCCCTGGGTGGCACCAACACCTCCCACGGGACCATTGTAACTCGTAGGAACTGACCCCGCAGCCGCGGGTCTCCCGGTTTTAGAATACGACGGTAATTATCATATTTCTAGACATAAGCAAAACATGGCGTTAGTGGGTGAGAACTCGCAACAGCTCCCGAATGTCCCCGTGGGTGGCACGAACACCTCCCACGGGACCAACGTAACTCTTAGAAACTGACCTCACAACCGTAGGACTCCCGGTTTGAGAATACGACGGTAATTTGCATATTTATAGACTTATGCTTAAAAACATGGCGTTAGAGAGTGAGAACTCAAAACAGCCCCCGAACGACCCCGTGGGTGGTACCAACACCTCCCACGGGACCAATGTAACTCGTAGGAACTGACCCCGCAGCCGCGGGACTCCCGGTTTTAGAATACGAAGGTAATTTGCGTATTTCTTGACTTTAGGAAAACATGGCGTTACCGGGTGAGAACTTGAAACAGCCCCCGAACGGCCCCGTGAGTGGCACCAACTCCTCCCACGAGATCAATTTAACCTGTAGAAACTGACCCTGCAACCGCAAGACTCCCGGTTTTAGAATACGACGATAATTTGCATATTTATAGACTTAGGCTTAAAAACATGGCATTAGAGGGAGAAAAATTGAAACAGCCTCCGAACGGGCCCGTGGGTGGCACCAACACCTCCCACGGGACCAATGTAACTCGTAGGAACTGACCCCGCTGCCACGGGACTCCCGATTTTATAATACGAAGATGATTTGCATATTTCTAGACTTTGGCTTAAAAACATGGCGTTAGTGGGTGAGAACTCGAAACAGCCCCCGAACGGGCCCGTGGGTGGAACCAACAACTCCCACGGAACCAATATAACTCGTAGGAACTGACCCCACAGCCGCGGGACTCACGGTTTGAGAATACGATGATAATTTTTATATTTCTAGACTTAGGATTAAAAACATGGCGTTAGAGGGTAAGAACTCGAAAAATCCTCCGAACGTCCCCGTGGGTGCCACCAACACCTCCCACGGGACCAATGTAAATCGTAGGAACTGACCCCCCAGTCGCGGGACTCCTGGTTTGAGAATACGGTGGTAATTTTCTTATTTATAGACTTAGGCTTAAAAACATGGCGTTAGAGGGTGGGAACTCGAAACATCCCCCGAACGTCCCCGTGGGTGGCACCAACACCTCCCACTGGACCAATGTAACTCGTTGGAACTGACCCCGTAGCCGCGGGACTCTCGGTTTAAGAGTATGACTATAATTTGTGTATTTATAGGCTTAGGCTTAAAAACATGGCGTTAGTGGGTGAGAACTCGAAACAGCCCCCGAACGGCCCCATACGTGGCACCAACACCTCCCACGGGACCAATGCAACTTGTAGGAACTGACCCCGCAGCTGCGGGACTGCCGGTTTGAGAATACAATGGTAATTTGCATATTTCAGGACTTACGCTTAAAAACATGGCGTTAGTGGGTGTGATCTCGAAACTGCCCCGCACGTCCCCGTGGGTGGGACCAACACCTCCCACGGGACCGATGTAACTCGTAGGAACTGACCCCGCAGTCGCGGGTCTCTCGGTTTTAGAATACAACGATAATTTGCATATTTTTAGACTTAAGCAAAACATCGAGTTAGTGGGTGCGAACTCGAAACAGTCCCCGGATGGCCCCGTGGGTGGCACCAACACCTCCCACGGGACCAATGTAACTCGTAGTTACTAACCCCGCAGCCGCGGGACTCCCGATTTGAGAATACGACGATGATTTGTATATTTCTAGACTTAGGCCTAAAAACATGGCGTTAGATGGTGAGAACTCGAAAAATCCTCCAAACTTCCCCGTGGGTGGCACCAACACCTCCCATGGGACCAATGTAAATCGTAGGAACTGACCCCGCAGCCTCGGAACTCCTGGTTTGAGAATACGACAGTAATTTGCATTTTTCTAGACTTAGGCTTAAAAACATGGTGTTAGAGGGTGAGAACTCGAAACAGTCGTCGAACATCCCCGGGGGTGGCAGCAACACCTCCCACGGGCCCAATGTAACTCATAGGAGCTGACCCCGCAACCGCAGGACTCCCGGTTTGAGAATACGATAGTAATTTGCATATTTATAGACTTAGGCTTAAAAACATCGCGTTAGAGAGTGAGAACTCGAAACATCCCCCGAACGGCCCCGTGGGTGGCACCAACACCTCCCACGTGACCAATGTAACTCGTAGGAATTGACCCCGCAGTCGCGGGTCTCCTGGTTTTAGATTACGATGGTAATTTGCGTATTTCTAGACTTAAGCAAAACACGGTGTTAGAGGGTGACAACTCGAAACAGCCCCCGAACGGCCCCGTGGGTTGCACCAGCACCACTCACGGGACCAATGTAACTCGTAGGAACTTACCCCGCAGCTGCGGGACTCTCGGTTTGAGAACAAGGTGATAATTTGCATATTTCTAGACTTAGGCTTAAAAACATGGTGTTAGAGGGTGAGATCTCGAAACTTCCCCCGAACGTCCTCGTGGGTGGCACCAAAACCTCCCACATGACCAATGTAAATCATAGGAACTGACTCCACAGCCGCGGGACTCCCGATTTGAGAATACGACGATAATTTGCATATTTCTAGACTTAGTCTTAAAAATATGGCGTTTGCGGGTGAGAACTAGAAAAAGCCTCCGAACGTCCCCGTGGGTGGCACCAACACCTCCCATGGGACCAATGTAAATCATAGGAACTGACCCCGCAGCCATGGGACTCCTAGTTTGAGAATACGACGGTAATTTTCATATTTCTAGACTTACGCTTAAAAATATGGCGTTAGAGGGTGCGAACTCGAAATAGCCCCTGAATGTCCCCTTGCGTGGCACCAACACCTCCCACGGGACCAATGTAACTCGTAGGAACTGACCTCGCAGCCGCGGGCCTCCCGGTTTGAGAATACGACGATAATTTGCATATTTCTAGACTTAGGTAGAAAAACATGGCGTTAGTGGGTGAGAACTCGAAACAGCCCCCGGACGGCCCCGTAGGTGGCACCAACACCTCCCACGGGACCAATGTAACTTATAGGAACTCAACCCGCACCTGCGGGACTGCCATTTTGAGAATACGACTGTAATTTGCATATTTCTAGACTTAGGGTTAAAAACATGGCGTTAGAGGGTGGGTACCCAAAACAGCCCCCGAACGGCCCCGTGGATGGTACCAATACCTCCCACGGGACCAATGTAACTCTTAGGAACTGACCTCGTAGCCGCGGGACTTCCGATTTTAAAATACGACGGTAATTTGCATATTTTTAGACTTAAGCAAAACATGACGTTAGTGGGTGAGAAGTCGAAACATCCCCCGAACGGCCACGTGGGTGGCACTAACACCTCCCACGGGACCAATGTAACTCGTAGGAACTGGCCCTGCAGCGGCGGGACTACCGGTTTGAGAATATGGCGATAATTTGCATATTTCTAGACTTAGGCTTAAAAACATGGCGTTAGAGGGTGAAAACTTGAAACAACCCCAAAACGGGCCCGTGGGCGGCACCAACACCTCCCGCGGGACCAATGTAACTCGTAGGAACTGACCCCGCGGCCGCGGGACTCCCAGTTTGAGAATACGAGGATAATTTGCATATTTCTACACATAGGCTTTAAAACATAGCGTTAGAGGGTGAGAACTCGAAAAAAGCCTTCGAACGTCCCCGTGGGTGGCACCAACACCTCCCATGGGACCAATGTAAATCATAGGAACTGACCCGACAGCCGTTAGACTCCCGATTTGAGAATACGACGGTAATTTGTATATTTCTAGACTTAGGCTTAAAAACATGGCGTTAGAGGGTGAGAACTCAAAACAGCCCCGAACGTCCCCGTGGGTGGCACCAACACCTCCCACGGGACCAACGTAACGCGTAGGAACTGAACCCGTAGACGCGGGTCTCCCGATTTGAGAATCCGACGGTAATTTTCATATTTACAGAGTTAGGGTTAAAAACATGGCGTTAGAGGGTGAGATCTCAAAACTGCCCCCGAACGTCCCCTTGGGTGGCACCAACACCTCCCACGGGACCAATGTAACTCGAAGGAACAGATCGCGCAGCAGCGGGACCCCCGATTTGGGAATACGACGATAATTTGAATATTTATAGACTTAGGGTTAAAAACATGGCGTTAGAGGGTGAGAACTCGAAACAACCCACGACCGTCCCCGTAGGTGGTACCAACACCTCCCACGGGACTAATGTAACTCGTAGGAACTGACCACGCAGACGCGAGACTCCCGGTTTGAGAGTACGACGTAATTTGCATATTTATAGACTTAGGGTTAAAAACATGGCGTTAGAGGGTGAGAACTCGAAACAGCCCCCGAACGGCCCCGTGGGTGGCACCAACACATCCCACGGGACTAATGTAACTCGTAGGAACTGACCACGCAGACGCGGGTCTCCCGGTATTAGAATACGACGATAATTTGCATATTTTTAGACTTAAGCAAAACATGTCGTTAGTGGGTTAGAACTCGAAAGAACACCCGAATGTCCCCGTGGGTGGCACCAACACCTCCCACGGGACCAATGTAAATCATGGAAACTGACCCCGCAGCTGCAGGACTGCCGGTTTGAGAATAGGATGGTAATTTGTATATAGTTATAGACTTAGGCTTAAAAACAGGGCGTTAGAGAGTGAGAACTCGCAACAGCTCCCGAATGTCCCCGTGGGTGGCACCAACACCTCCCACGGGACCAACGTAACTCATAGAATCTGACCCCGCAACCGTAGGACTCCCGGTTAGAGAATACGACGGTAATTTGCATATTTATAGACTTAGGCTTAAAAACATGGCGTTAGAGAGTGAGAACTCAAAACAGCCCCCGAACGGCCCCGTGGCTGGTACCAACACCTCCCACGGGACCAATGTAACTCATAGGAACTGACCCCGCAGCCGCGGGACTCCCAGTTTTAGAATACGAAGGTAATTGGCATATTTCTAGACTTAAGTAAAGCATGGCGTTAATGGGTGAGAACTCTAAACTGCCACCGAACGGCCCCGTGGGTGGCACTAACACCTCCCATGAGATCAATGTAACCTGTAGGAACTGACCCTGCAACCACAAGACTCCCGGTTTTAGAATACGACGATAATTTTCATATTTATGGACTTAGGCTTAAAAACATGGCATTAGAGGGAGAAAAATTGAAATAGCCTCCGAACGGGCCCGTGGGTGGCACCAACACCTCCCACGGGACCAATGTAACTCGTAGGAACTGACCCCGCTGCCACGGGACTCCCGATTTTATAATACGAAGATGATTTGCATATTTCTAGACTTTGGCATAAAAACATGGCGTTAGTGGGTGAGAACTCGAAACAGCCCCCGAACGGGCCTCTGGGTGGAACCAACAACTCCCACGTAACCAATATAACTCGTAGGAACTGACCCCACAGCCGCGGGACTCACGGTTTGAGAATACGATGATAATTTTTATATTTCGAGACTTAGGATTAAAAACATGGCGTTAGAGGGTAAGAACTCGAAAAATCCTCCGAACGTCCCCGTGGGTGGCACCAACAACTCCCACGGGACCAATGTAAATCTTAGGAACTGACCCCCCAGTCGCGGGACTCCTGGTTTGAGAATATGGTGGTAATTTTCATATTTATAGACTTAGGATTAAAAACATGGCGTTAGAGGGTGAGAACTCGAAACATCCCCCGAACGTCCCCGTGGGTGGCACCAACACCTCCCACTGGACCAATGTAACTCGTAGGAACTGACCCCGTAGCCGCGGGACTCTCGGTTTAAGAGTATGACGATAATTTGTGTATTTCTAGGCTTAGGCTTAAAAACATGGCGTTAGTGGGTGAGAACTTGAAACAGCCCCCGAACGGCCCCGTACGTGGCACCAACACCTCCCACGGGACCAATGCAACTTGTAGGAACTGACCCCGCAGCTGCGGGACTGCCGGTTTGAGAATACAATGGTAATTTGCATATTTCAGGACTTAGGCTTAAAAACATGGCGTTAGTGGGTGTGATCTCGAAACTGCCCTGCACGTCCCCGTGGGTGGGACCAACACCTCCCACGGGACCGATGTAACTCGTAGGAACTGACCCCGCAGCCGCGGGTCTCCCGGTTTTAGAATACGACGGTAATTTTCATATTTTTAGACTTAGGGTTAAAAACATGGCGTTAGTGGGTGGGAACTCGAAATAGCCCCCGAACGGTCCCGTGGGTGGCACCAACACCTACCACGGGACCAATGTAACTCGTAGGAACTGAACCCGCTGCCGCGGGACTCCCGGTTTGAGAATACGATGATAATTTGCATATTTCTCGACTTCGGCTTAAAAACATGGCGTTAGAGGGTGAGAACTCGAAACAGCCTCCGAACATCCCCGTGGGTGGCACCAACACCTCCCAGGGGACCATTGTAAATCGTAGGAACTGACCTCGCAGTCGCGGGACTCCTAGTCTGAGAATACGATGATAATTTGCATATTTCTAGACTTAGTCTTAAAAACATGGTGTTAGAGGGTGAGAACTCAAAACACCCCTGAACGTCCCCGTGGGTGGCACCAACACCTCCCACGGGACTAATGTAACTCGAAAGAACTGACCCCGCAGCCGCGGGACTCCCGTTTTGGCAATACTACGGTAATTTGCATATTTTTAGACTTCGGATTGAAAACATTGTGTTAGAGGGTGAGAACTCAAAACATCCTCTGAACGTCCTCGTGGGTGGCACCAACACCTCCCACGGGACCAAGGTAAATCGTAGGAACTGACCCCGCAGCCGCGGGACTCCCGATTTTAGAATGCGACGATAATTTGCATATTTATAGACTTAGGGTTAAAAACATGGCGTTAGAGGGTGAGAACTCGAAACAGCCCCCGAACGCCCCCGTGGGTGGCACCAACACCTCCCACAGGACTAATGTAACTCGTAGGAACTGACCCCGCAGCCGCGGGTCTCCCGGTATTAGAATACGACGGTAATTTGCATATTTTTAGACTTAAGCAAAACATGGTGTTAGTGGGTGAGAACTCGAAACAGCCCCCGAACGTCCCCGTGGGTGGCACCAACACCTCCCACGGGACCAATGTAACACATAGAAACTGACCCCGCAGCCGTAGGACTCCCGGTTTGAGAATACGACGGTAATTTGTATATCTATAGACTTAGGCTTAAAAGCAGGACGTTAAAGAGTGAGAACTCGAAACAACCCCCGAATGACCCCGTGGGTGGCACCAACACCTCCCACGGGACCAATGTAACTCTAAGGAACAGACCCCGTAGACGTGGGACTCCCGGTTTTAGAATACGACGGTAATTTTCATATTTCTAGACTTAAGCAAAACATGGTGTTAGTGGATGAGAACTCGAAACAGCCCCCGAACGGCCACGTGGGTGGCTCCAACACCTCCCACGGGACCAATGTAACTCGTAGCAACTCACCCCGTAGCCACGGGACTCCCGGTTTGAGAATACGGTGATAATTTGCATATTTCTAGACTTAGGCTTAAAAAGTCAGCGTTAGAGGGTGAGAACTAGAAACAGCCCCCGAACGGGCCCATGGTTGGCACCAACACCTCCCCCAGGACCAATGTAACTCGTAGAAATTAACCCCGCAGTCGCGGGACTCCCGGTTTTAGAATACGACGATAATTTCCATATTTCTATACTTAAGCTTAAAAACATGGCGTTAGTGGGTGGAAACTCAAAACAGCACCCCAAACGGCCCCGTGGGTGGCACCAACACCTCCCACGGGACCAATGTAACTTGTAGGAACTGATCCCGCAGCCACGGGACTCCCGGTTTGAGAATACGACGATAATTTGCTTATTTCTAGACTTAAGATTTAAAACATGGCATTAGAGGGTGAGAACTCGAAACATCCTCCGAACGTCCCCGTGGGTGGCACCAACACCTCCCATGGGACCAATGTAAATCGTAGGAACTGACCCCCCAGTCGCGGTACTCCTGGTCTGAGAATACGATGGTAATTTGCATATTTTTAGACTTAGTCTTAAAAACATGGCGTGAGAGGGTGAGAACTCGAAACAGCCCCTGAACGTCCCCGTGGGTGGTACCAACACCTCCCACGGGACTAATGTAACTCATAGGAACTGACCGCGCAGCCGCGGGACTCCCGGTTTGACAATACGACTGTAATTTGCATATTTTTAGACAGGCTTAAAAACATTGCGTTAGTGGGTGAGAACTCGAAATAGCCCCAAACGGCCCCATGGGTAGAACCAACCCCTCCCACGGGACTAATGTTACTCGTAGGAACTGACCCCGCAGCTGCGGGACTCCCGGTTTTAGAATACGACGATATTTTGCATATTTATAGACTTAGGTTCAAAAACATGGCATTAGTGGGTGAGAACTCATAACAGCCTCCGAACGTCGCCGTGGGTGGCACCAACACCTCCCACCGGACCAAGGTAAATCATAGGAACTAACCCCGCAGCCGCGGGACTCCCAGTTTGAGAATATTATGGTAATTTGCATATTTCTAGACTTAGGCTTAAAAACATGGCGTTAGAGGGTGAGAACTCGAAACGGCCCCCGAACGTCCCCGTGGGTGGCACCAACACCTCCCATGGGACCAATGTAACTCGTAGGAACTGACCCCGCAGCCGCGGCACTCCCGGTTTGTGAATACGACGATAATTTTCATATTTTTAGACTTAAGCAAAATATGGCGTTAGAGGGTGAAAACTCAAAACTGCCCCCGATCGTCCCCGTGGGTGGCAACCACTCCTCCCACGGGACTAATGTAACTCATAGGAACTGACCACGCAGACGCGGGTTTCCCGATTCGAGAATACGACGGTAATTTGCATATTTACAGACTTAGGGTTAAAAACATGGTGTTAGAGGGTGAGATCTCGAAACTGCCCCCGAACGACCCCGTGGGTGACACCAACACCTTCCACGGTACCAATGTATCTCGTAGGAATAGACCCCGTAGCCGTGGGACTCCCGATTTAAGAATACAATGATAAATTGCATATTTATAGACTTAGGGTTAAAAACATGGCGTCAGAGGGTGAGAAATCGAAATAGCCACCGAACGGCCCCGTGGGTGGCACCAACACCTCCCACGGGACTAATATAACTCATAGGAATTGACTCCGGAGCCACGGGTCTCCCCGTATTAGAATACGATGGTAATTTTCATATTTTTAGACTTAAGCAAAACATGGCGTTAGTGGGTGAGAACTCGAAACTGCCCCCGAACGGACCCGTGGATGGCACCAACACCTCCGACGGGACCAATGTAACACATAGAAATTGACCCCGCAGCCGCAGGACTCCCGATTTGAGAATATGACGGAAATTTGTATATTTATAGACTTAGGCTTAAAAGCAGGAGGTTAAAGAGTGAGAACTCGAAACAACCCCCGAACGGCCCCGTGGGTGGCACAAACACCTCCCACGGGACCAATGTAACTGTAAGGAACTGACCCCGTAGCCTTGGGAATCCATGTTTTAGAATACGATGGTAATTTTCATATTTCTAGACTTAAGAAAAACATGGCGTTAGTGGGTGAGAACTCGAAACAGCCCCTGAACGGCCACGTGGGAGGTGTTGGTGCCAATGTAACTCGTAGGAATTGACCCCGCAGCTGCGGGAATCCCGATTTTAGAATACGACTATAATTTGCATATTTCTATACTTAGGTTTCAAAACATGGCATTAGTGGGTGAGAACTCAAAACTGCCTTCGAACGGGCCCATGGATTGCACCAACACCTCCCATGGGACAAAGGTAAATCGTAGGAACTGACCCCGCCATCGCAGGGCTCCAAGTTTGATAATACAATGGTAATTTGCATATTTCTAGACTTGGGCTTAAAAACATGGCGTCAGTGGGTGGGAACTCGAAATAGCCCCCGAACGGCCCCGTGGGTGGCACCAACACCTCCCACGGGACCAATGTAACTCATAGGAACTGACCCCGCAGCCGCGTGACTCCCGATTTGAGAATACGAAGGTAATTTGCATATTTCTAGACTTAGGCTTAAAAACATGGCGTGTGAGGGTGAGAACTCGAAACAGCCCCCGAACGTCCCCGTGGGTGGCACCAACACCTCCCACGGGACCAATGTAAATCGTAGGAACTGACCGCGCAGACGCGGGTCTCCCGATTTGAGAATACGACGGTAATTTTCATATTTACAGACTTAGGGCTAAAAACATGGCGTTAGAGGGTGAGTTCATGAAACTGCCCCCGAACGTCCCCGTGGGTGGCACCAACACCTCCCACTGGACCAATGTAACTCGTCGGAACTTACCCCGCAGCCGCGGGACTCTCGGTTTGAGAATACGACGGTAATTTGCATATTTATAGACTAAGGGTTAAAAACATGACGTTAGAGGGTGAGAACTCGAAACAGACCCCGAACGGCCCAGTGGTTGCCACCAAAACCTCCCACGGGACTACTGTAACTCGTAGGAACTGACCCCGCAGTCGCAGGTTTCTCGGTTTTAGAATACGACGGTAATTTGCATATTTCTAGACTTATGCAAAATATGGCTTTAGAGAGTGAGAACTCGAAACATCCCCCGAACGGTCCCGTGGGTGGCACCAACACCTCCAATGGGACCAATGTAACCCTTAGGAACTGACCCCGCAGCCGCGGGACTCTCGGTTTTAGAATTCGACGGTAAAATGCATATTTCAAGACTTAAGCTTAAAAACAAGGCATTAGTGGGTGAGAACTCGAAACATCCCCCGAACAGGCCCCGTAGGTGGCACCAACACTTCCCACGGGACCAATGTCACTCGTAGGAACTGACCCCGCAGCTGCGAGACTCCTGGTTTGAGAATATGATGATAATTTGCATATTTCTGCACTTAGGCTAAAACACATGGCGTTAGAGGGTGAAAACTCGAAACAGCCCCCGAACGGCCCCGTGGGTGGCACCAACAACTCCCACACGACCAATCTAACTCGTAGGAACAAACCCCGCAGCCGCGGGACTCCTGGTTTTAGAATACGACCACAATTTATATATTTCTAGACTTAGGCTTAAAAATATGGTGTTGGTGGGTGAGAACTCGAAATATCCCCCGAACGGCCCCGTGGGTGGCACTAACACCTCCCACGGGACCAATGTAACTCGTACAAACTGACCCCGTAGTCGTGGGACTCTCGGTTTGAGAATACGACGAAAATTTGCACATTTCTAGACTTTGGCTTAAAAACATGGCGTTATTGAGTGAGAACTCGAAACAGCCCCCGAACGGCCCCGTGGGTGGAACCAACACCTCCCACGGGACCAATATAACTCGTAGGAACTGACCCCGCAGCCGCGGGACTCCCGGTTTGAGAATACGACGATAACTTACATATTTCTAGACTTAGGCTTAAAAACATGGCGTTAGAGGGTGAGTACTCGAAACAGCCGCCTAACGACCCCGTGGGTGGCACCAACAACTCCCACGGGACCAATGTAAATCGTAGGAACTTACCCCGCGGACGTGGGTCTCCCGATTTGAGAATACGACAATGATTTTCATATTTACAGACTTAGTGTTAAAAACATGGCATCATAGGGTGAGATCACGAAATAGCCCCCCGAACGTCCCCGTGGGTGGCACCAACACCTCCCACGGGACCAATGTACCTCATAGGAACTGACCCCGCAGCCGCGGGACTCCCGATTTGAGGATACGACGATAATTTGCATATTTCTAGACTTAGGCTTAAAAATATGGCGTTAGTGGGTGAGAACTCGAAACAGCCCCCAAACGGCCCCGTGGGTGGCACCAACACCTCCCACGGGACCAATGTAACTCGTACGAACTGACCCCACAGTCGCGGGACTCTCGGTTTGAGAATACGACAATAATTTGCATATTTTAAGACTTAGTCTTAAAAACATGGCGTTAGAGGGTTAGTACTCGAAACAACCGCCGAACGTCCCCGTGGGTGGCACCAACAACTCCCACGGGACCAATGTAAATTGTAGGAACCTACCCCGCGGACGCGGGTCTCCCGATTTGACAATACGACGAAAATTTTCATATTTACAGACTGAGGGTTAAAAACATGGCGTTAGAGGGTGAGATCACGAAACTGCCCCCAAACATCCCCGTGGGTGGCACCAACACCTCCCACAGGACCAATGTAACTCATAAGAACTGACCCCACAGCCGCAGGACTCTCGATTTGAGAATACGACTGTAATTTGCATATTTATAGACTTAGGGTTAAAAACATGGCGTTAGAGGGTGAGAACTCAAAACAGCCCCCGAACGGCCCCCATGGGTGGTACCAACCCCTCCCACGGGACTAATGTAACTCGTAGGAACTGACCCCGAAGCCGCGGGTCTCCCGGTTTTGGAATACGACGATAATTTGCATATTTCTAGACTCATGCAAAACATGGCGTTAGTGGGTTAGAACTCGAAACACCCCCGAATATTCCCGTGGGCGGCACCAACACCTCCCACGGGACCAATGTAAGTCATAGAAACGGACCCCGCAGCCGCAGGACTCCCGGTTTGAGAATACGACGGTAATTTCATATTTATAGACTTAGTGTTAAAAACATGGCGTTAGAGGGTGAGAACTCGAAAAAAACCCCGAACGGCCCCGTGGTTGGCACCAACAACTCCCACGGGACCAATGTAAATCGTAGGAACTTACCCCGCGGACGCGGGTCTCCCGATTTGAGAATACGATGGTAATTTTCATATTTACAGACTTAGAGTTAAAAACATGGCGTTAGAGGGTGAGATCACGAAATGGCCCCCGAACGTCCCCGTGGGTGGCACCAACACCTCCCACGGGACAAATGTAACTCATAAGAACTGACCCCGCAGCCGCGGGACTCCCGATTTGAGGATACGACGATAATTTGCATATTTCTAGACTTAAGTTTAATTGTGAAAAATCTAAACAGCCCCCGAACGGGCCCGTGGGTGGAACCAACACCTCCCACGGGACCAATGTAACTCGTAGGAACTGACCCCGCAGCCGCGGGACTCCCGGTTTTAGAATACGATGATAATTTGTATATTTCTAGACTTAGGCTTAAAAATATGGCGTTAGTGGGTGAGAACTCGAAACAGCCCCCAAACGGCCCCATGGGTGGCACCAACACCTCCCACGGGACCAATGTAACTCGTACGAACTGATCCCACAGTCGCGGGACTCTCGGTTTGAGAATACGACGATAATTTGCATATTTTAAGATTTAGTCTTAAAAACATGGCGTTAGAGGGTGAGTACTCGAAACAGCCGCCGAACGTTCCCGTGGGTGGCACCAACAACTCCCACGGGACCAATGTAAATTGTAGGAACTTACCCCGCGGACGCGGGTCTCCCGATTTGACAATACGACGCTAATTTTCATATTTACAGACTTATGGTTAAAAACATGGCGTTAGAGGGTGAGATCACGAAACTTCCCCCGAACATCCCCGTGGGTGGCACCAACACGTCCCACGGGATCAATGTAACTCGTAAGAACTGACCCCACAGCCGCGGGACTCTCGATTTGAGAATACGACAGTAATTTGCATATTTATAGACTTAGGTTTAAAAACATGGCGTTAGAGGGTGAGAACTCAAAACAGCCCCCGAACGGCCCCCATGGGTGGCACCAACCCCTCCCACGGGACTAATGTAACTCGTAGGAACTGACCCCGAAGCCGCGGGTCTCCGGGTTTTAGAATACGACGATAATTTGCATATTTCTAGACTTAAGCAAAAAATGGCGTTAGGGGTGAGAACTCGAAACAGCCCCCGAACGTCCCCATGGGTGGCACTAACACCTCCCACGGATGAATTGTAACGCATAGAAACTGAACCTGCAGCAGTGGCACTCCCGATTTGAGAATACGACAGTAATTTGCATATTTATAGACTTAGGGTTAAAAACATGTCTTTAGAGAGTGAGAACTAGAAACAGCCCCCGAACGGCCCCGTGGGTGGCACCAACACCTCCCACAGGACCAATGTAACCCGTAGGAACTGTCCCTGCAGCCGCGGGACTCTTGGTTTTAGAATACGATGGTAATTTGCATATTTCTAGACTTAAGCAAAACATGGCGTTAGTGGGTGAGAACTTTAAACAGCCCCCGAACGGCCCCGTGGATGGCACCAACACCTCCCACGGGACTCCCGATTTGAGAATACGGCAATAATTTGTATATTTCTAAACTTAAGCTTACAAACATGGCGTTAGAGGGTGAAAAATCGAAACATCCCCCGAACGGGCCCGTGGGTGGCACCTACACCTCCGACGGGACCAATGTAACTCGTACGACTTGACCCCGCAGCCGCGGGACTCCCGGTTTTAGAATACGACGACAATTTGCATATTTCTAGACTTTCGGTTAAAAACATGGCGTTAGTGGGTGAGAAGTCAAAACAGCCCGCGAACGGCCCAATGGGAGGCACCAACACCTCCCACGGGACCAATGTAACTCGTAGGAATTGACCCCGCAGCCGCGAGACTCCCGGTTTGAGAATACGACAATAACTTGCATATTTAAAGACTTAGGCTTAAAAAGCATGGCATTAGTGGGAGACAACTCAAAACAACCCCCGAACGTCCCCGTGGGTGGCACCAACACCTCCCACGGGACTAATGTAACTCGTAGAAACTCACCCCGCAGGTGCGGGAGTCCCAGTTTAAGAATACAACGGTAATTTGCATATTTATAGACTTAGGCTTAAAAACATGGTGTTAGAGGGTGAGATCTCGAAACTGCCGCCGAACGTCCCCGTGGGTGGCACCAACAACTCCCATGGGACCAATGTAAATCGTAGGAACTTACCCCGTGGACGCGGGTCTCCCGATTAGAGAATACGATGGTAATTTTCATATTTACAGACTTAGGATTAAAAACATGGCGTTAGAGGGTGAGATCACGAAACTGCCCCCGAACGTCCCCGTCGGTGGCACCAACACCTCCCACGGGACGAATGTAACTCGTAGAACTGACCTCGCAGCTGCGGGACTGTCAGTTTGAGAATACGATGGTAATTTGCATATTTATAGACTTAGGGTTAAAAACATGGCGTTAGAGGGCGAGAACTCAAAACAGCCCCCGAACGGCCCCGTGGGTGGCACCAACACCTCCCATGGAACTAATGTAACTCTTAGGAACTGACCCCACAGTCGCGGATCTCCCGGTTTTAGATTTCGACGGTAATTTGCATACTTCTAGACTTAAGCAAAACATGGCCTTAGTGGGTGGGAACTCGAAACTGCCCCTAAACGGCCCTGTGGGTGGCACCAACACCTCCCACGGGACCAATGTAACTCGTAGGAACTGACCCCGCAGCCGCGGGACTCCCGATTTGAGAATACGACGACAATTTGTATATTTATAGACTTTCGGTTAAAAACATGGCGTTAGTGGGTGAGAAGTCAAAATAGCCCGCGAACGGCCCAGTGGGTGGCACCAACACCTCCCACGGGACCAATGTAACTCGTAGGAATTGACCCCACAGCCGCGAGACTCCCGGTTTGAGAATACGACGATAACTTGCATATTTCTAGACTTAGGCTTAAAAACATGGCGTTAGTGGGAGACAACTCAAAACAACCCCCGAACGTCCCCGTGGGTGGCACCAACACCTCCCACGGGACTAATGTAACTCGTAGAAACTCACCCCGCAGGTGCGGGAGTCCCAGTTTAAGAATACAACGGTAATTTGCATATTTATAAACTTAGGCTTAAAAACATGGCGTTAGAGGGTGAGATCTCGAAACTGCCCCCGAACGTCCCCGTGGGTGGCACCAACACCTCCCACGGGACAAATGTAACTCGTATAACTGACCTCGCAGTCGCGGGACTCTCGGTTTGAGAATACGACGATAACTTGCATATTTCTAGAGTTAGGCTTAAAAACATGGCGTTAGTGGGTGAGAACTCGAAACAACTGCCGAACTTCCCCGTGGGTGGCACCAACACCTCCCACGGGACTAATGTAACTCGTAGAAACTCACCCCGCAGCTGCAGGACTCCCGGTTTAAGAATACAACGGTAATTTGCGTATTTATAGACATAGGTTTAAAATTATGGCGTTAGAGGGTGAGATCTCGAAACTGCCCCCGAACGTCCCCGTGGGTGGCACCAACACCTCCCACGGGACCAATGTAACCCTTAAGAACTGACCCCGCAGTCGCGGGACTCTCGCTTTGAGAATACGACTGTAATTTTTATATTTCTAGACTTAGGCTTAAAAACATGGCGTTAGTGGGTGAGAACTCGAAACATCCCACGAACGGGCCTGTGGGTGGCACCAACACCTCCCACGGGACCAATGTAACTCGTAGGAACTGACCCCGCAGCTGCGGGACTCCCGGTTTTAGAATACAACGAAAATTTGCATATTTCTAGACTTTAGTTTAAAAACATGGCGTTACTGGGTGAGAACGCGAAACAGTCCCCGAACGGCCCCGTGGGTGGCACCAACGCCTCCCACGGGACCAATGTAACTCGTAGGAACTGACCCCGCAGCCGCGGGACTCCCGGTTTGAGAATATGATGATAACTTACATATTTCTAGACTTAGGCTTAAAAACATGGCGTTAGAGGGTGAGAACTCGAAACAGCCTCCGAACGTCCCCGTGGGTGGCACCAACACCTCCCATGGGACCAATGTAAATCGTAGGAACTGACCCCGCAGCCGCGGGACTCCTGGTTTGAGAATACGACTGTAATTTGCATATTTCTAGACATAGGCTTAAAAACATGGAATTAGAGGGTGAGAACTCGAAACAGCCCCCGAACGTCCCCGTGGGTGGCACCAACACCTCCCAAGGGATCAATGTAACTCGTAGGCACTGACCCCACAGCCGCGGGACTCCCGGTTTGAGAATAGGACGATAATTTACATCTTTTTAGACTTAGGCTTAAGAACATGGCGTTAGTGGGTGAGAACTCGACACAACCCCCGAACGTCCCTGTGGGTGGCACCAACACCTCCCACGGGACCAATGTAACACATAGAAACTGAACCCGAAGCCGCAGGACTCCTGGTTTGAGAATACGATGGTAATTTGCGTATTTACAGACTTAGGCTTAAAAACATGGCGTTAAAGGTTGAGATCTCGAAACTTCCCTCAAACGTCCACGTGGGTAGCACCAACACCTCCCACGAGACCAATGTAACCCTTATGAACTGACCCCGCACCCGCGGAACTCTCGGTTTGATTATACGACGGTAATTTGTATATTTATAGAATTAGGGTTAGAAACATGGCGTTAGAGGGTGAGAAGTCGAAACAACCATCGAACAGCCCCGTGGGGGGCACCAACACCTACCATGGGACCAATGTAACTCGTAGGAACTGAACCCGCAGCCGCAGGAGTCTCGATTTTAGAATACGATGGTAATTGGCATATTTCTAGACTTAGGCAAAGCATGGCGTTAGTTTGTGAGAAGTCTAAACAGCCCCCGAACGCCCCCGTGGGTGGCACCAACACCTCCCACGGGACCAATGTAACGCATAGGAACTGACCCCGCAGCCGCAGGACTCCCGGTTTGAGAATACGACGATAATTTGCATATTTCTAGACTAAAGCTTACAAACATGGCATTAGAGGGTGAAAAATAGAAACATCCCCCGAACGGGCCCGTGGGTGGCACCAACACCTCCCACGGGACCAATGTAACTCGTAGAAACTGACCCCGCAGCCGCGGGACTCCCGATTTTAGAATACGACGACAATTTGTATATTTCTAGACTTTGGCTTAAAAGCATGGCGTTAGTGGGTGAGAACTCGAAACAGCCCCCGAACGGCCCCGTGGGTGGCACCAACACCTCCCGCCGGACCAATGTAACTCGTACGAACTGACCCCGCAGTCGCAGGACTCCCGGTTTGAGAATACGGCGATAACCTGTATATTTCTAGGCTTAGGAATAAAAACATGGCGTTAGAGGGTGAGAACTCGAAACAGCCTCTGAACGTCCCCGTGGGTGGCACCAACACCTCCCATGGGACCAATGTAAATTTTAGGAACTGCCCCGCAGCCACGGGACTCCTGGTTTGAGAATACGACGGTAATTTGCATATTTCTAGACTTAGGCTTAAAAACATGGCATTAGAGGGTGAGAACTCGAAACAGCCCCCGAACATCCCCGTGGGTGGCACCAACACCTCCCACGGGACCAATGTAACTCGTAGGAACTCACCCCGCAGCTTCGGGACTCCCGATTTAAGAATACGACGATAATTTGCATATTTCTAGACTTAGGCTTAAAAACATGGCGTTAGAGGGTGAGAACTCGAAACAGCCTCCGAACGTCCCTGTGGGTGGCACCAACACCTCCCACGGGACCAATATAACTCTTTGGAACTAACTCCCAGTCGCGGGTCTACCGATTTGAGAATACGATGATAATTTTCATATTTCGAGACTTAGGTTTAAAAACATGGTGTTAGAGGGTGAGATCTCAAAAATTCCCCCGAATGTCCCTGTGGGTGGCACAAACACCTCCCACGGGACCAATGTAACTTATAGGAACTGACCCCGTAGCCTCGGGTCTCACGGTTTTACAATACGACGGTAATTTACATATTTCTAGACTTATGTAAAACATGGCGTTAGTGGGTGAGAACTCGAAACAGCCCCCGAACGTCCCCGTGGGTGGCACCAACACCTCCCACGGGACCAATGTAACTCATAGAAACTGACCCCGCAGCCGTAGGACTCCCGGTTTGGGAATACGACGGTAATTTGCATATTTATAGACTTAGGCTTAAAAAAGTGGCGTTAGAGAGTGAAAACCCGAATAAGCGCCTGAACGGCCACGTGGGTGGCACCAACACCCCCCGCGGGACCAATGTAACTCGTAGGAACTGACCGCGCACCAGCGGGACTCCTGGTTTAGGAATACGATGGTAATTTGCATATTTCTAGACTTAAGCAAAACATGTCCTTAGAGGGTGATAACTAGAAACAACCCTCGAACGGCCCTGTGGGTGGCACCAACAACTCCCACGTGACTAATGTAACTCGGAGGAACTGACCCCGCAGCCAGGGGTCTCCCAGTTTTAGAATACAATGGTAATTTTCATATTTCTAGACTTAAGCAAACATGGCGTTAGTGGGTGAGAACTCGAAACAACCCCCGAACGTTCCCATGGGTGGCACCAACACCTCCCACGGGACCAATGTAACTCATAGAAACTGACCCCGCAGCAGCGGGACTCCCGGTTTGATAATACGACGGTAATTTGGATATTTATAGACTTAGGTTTAAAAACAAGGCGTTAGAGAGTGAGAACTCGAAACAACCCCCGAACGGCCCCGTGGGTGGCACCAACACCTCCCATGGGACCAATGTAACTCGTAAGAACTGACCCCGCAGCCGCGGGACTCTCGGTTTTAGAATACGATGGTAATTGGCATATTTCTAGACTTAAGTAAAGCATGGCGTTAATGGGTGAGAACTCTAAACTGCCCCCGAACGGCCCCGTGGGTGGCACTAACACCTCCCATGGGACCAATGTAACTCGTAGGAACTGACCATGCAGATGCGGGACTCCCGGTTTGAGAATACGGCGATAATTTGCATATTTCTAGACTTAAGCTTACAAACATGGCGTTAGATGGTGAAAAATTGAAACATCCCCCGAACGGGCCCGTGGGTGGAACCAACACCTCCCACGGGACCAATGTAACTCGTAGGAACTGACCCCGCAGCCGCAGGGCTCCCGGTTTTAAAATACGACGACAATTTGCATATTTCTAGACTTTGGCTTAAAAACATGTCGTTAGTGGGTGAGAACTCGAAAGATCTCCCGAACGGCCCCGTGGGTGGCAAAAACACCTCCCACGGTACCAATGTAACTCGTAGGAACTGACCCCGCATCCACTGGACTCCCGGTTTGAGAATATGACTATAATTTGCATATTTATAGGCTTAGGGTTAAAAATATGGCGTTAGAGGGTGAGAACTCGACACATCTCACGAACGTCCTCGTGGTTTGCAGCAACACCTCCCACGGGACTAAAGTAACTTGTAGGAACTGACCCCGCAGTCGCGGGTATCCCGATTTAAGAATACGACGGTAATTTTCATATTTCTAGACTTAAGCAAAACATGGCGTTAGTGGGTGAGAACTCGAAACAGCCCCCGAACGTCCCCGTGGGTGGAACCAACACCTCCCACGGGACCAATGTAACTCATAGAAACTGACCCGCAGCCGTAGGACTACCGGATTGAGAATACGACGGTAATTTTCATATTTATAGACTTAGGCTTAAAAACATGGCGTTAGAGAGTGAAAACTCTAATAAGCCCCGGAACGGCCACGTGGGTTGCACCAACACCCCCTGCGGGACTAATGTAACTCGTAGAAACTGATCTCGCAGCAGCGGGACTCCCGATTTGAGAATACGACGACAATTTGCATATTTCAAGACTTAAGCAAAACATGGTGTTAGAGGGTTAAAACTCGAAATAACCCACGAACAGCCCCGTGGGTGGCACCAACACCTACCATGGGACCAATGTAACTCGTAGGAACTGAACCCGCAGCCGCAGGAGTCTCGATTTTAGAATAATGGTAATTGGCATATTTCTAGACTTAGGCAAAGCATGGCGTTAGTTTGTGAGAAGTCTAAACAGCCCCCGAACGCCCCCGTGGGTGGCACCAACACCTCCCACGGGACCAATGTAACGCATAGGAACTGACCCCGCAGCCGCAGGACTCCCGGTTTGAGAATACGACGATAATTTGCATATTTCTAGACTAAAGCTTACAAACATGGCATTAGAGGGTGAAAAATAGAAACATCCCCCGAACGGGCCCGTGGGTGGCACCAACACCTCCCACGGGACCAATGTAACTCGTAGAAACTGACCCCGCAGCCGCGGGACTCCCGATTTTAGAATACGACGACAATTTGTATATTTCTAGACTTTGGCTTAAAAGCATGGCGTTAGTGGGTGAGAACTCGAAACAGCCCCCGAACGGCCCCGTGGGTGGCACCAACACCTCCCGCCGGACCAATGTAACTCGTACGAACTGACCCCGCAGTCGCAGGACTCCCGGTTTGAGAATACGGCGATAACCTGTATATTTCTAGGCTTAGGAATAAAAACATGGCGTTAGAGGGTGAGAACTCGAAACAGCCTCTGAACGTCCCCGTGGGTGGCACCAACACCTCCCATGGGACCAATGTAAATTTTAGGAACTGCCCCGCAGCCACGGGACTCCTGGTTTGAGAATACGACGGTAATTTGCATATTTCTAGACTTAGGCTTAAAAACATGGCATTAGAGGGTGAGAACTCGAAACAGCCCCCGAACATCCCCGTGGGTGGCACCAACACCTCCCACGGGACCAATGTAACTCGTAGGAACTGACCCCGCCACCGTGGGACTCCCAGTTTGAGAATACGACGGTAATTTTCATATTTCTAGACTTAGGCTTAAAAACATGGTGTTAGTGGGTGAGAACTCGAAACAGCCCCCGAACTGCCCCTGGGTGACACCAACACCTCCCACAGGACCAATGTAACTCGTAGAAACTCACCCCGCAGCTTCGGGACTCCCGGTTTAAGAATACGACGATAATTTGCATATTTCTAGACTTAGGCTTAAAAACATGGCGTTAGAGGGTGAGAACTCGAAACAGCCTCCGAACGTCCCTGTGGGTGGCACCAACACCTCCCACGGGACCAATATAACTCTTTGGAACTAACTCCCAGTCGCGGGTCTACCGATTTGAGAATACGATGATAATTTTCATATTTCGAGACTTAGGTTTAAAAACATGGTGTTAGAGGGTGAGATCTCAAAAATTCCCCCGAATGTCCCTGTGGGTGGCACAAACACCTCCCACGGGACCAATGTAACTTATAGGAACTGACCCCGTAGCCTCGGGTCTCATGGTTTTACAATACGACGGTAATTTACATATTTCTAGACTTATGTAAAACATGGCGTTAGTGGGTGAGAACTCGAAACAGCCCCCGAACGTCCCCGTGGGTGGCACCAACACCTCCCACGGGACCAATGTAACTCATAGAAACTGACCCCGCAGCCGTAGGACTCCCGGTTTGGAAATACGACGGTAATTTGCATATTTATAGACTTAGGCTTAAAAAAGTGGCGTTAGAGAGTGAAAACCCGAATAAGCGCCTGAACGGCCACGTGGGTGGCACCAACACCCCCCGCGGGACCAATGTAACTCGTAGGAACTGACCGCGCACCAGCGGGACTCCTGGTTTAGGAATACGATGGTAATTTGCATATTTCTAGACTTAAGCAAAACATGTCCTTAGAGGGTGATAACTAGAAACAACCCTCGAACGGCCCTGTGGGTGGCACCAACAACTCCCACGTGACTAATGTAACTCGGAGGAACTGACCCCGCAGCCAGGGGTCTCACAGTTTTAGAATACAATGGTAATTTTCATATTTCTAGACTTAAGCAAACATGGCGTTAGTGGGTGAGAACTCGAAACAACCCCCGAACGTTCCCATGGGTGGCACCAACACCTCCCACGGGACCAATGTAACTCATAGAAACTGACCCCGCAGCAGCGGGACTCCCGGTTTGATAATACGACGGTAATTTGGATATTTATAGACTTAGGTTTAAAAACAAGGCGTTAGAGAGTGAGAACTCGAAACAACCCCCGAACGGCCCCGTGGGTGGCACCAACACCTCCCATGGGACCAATGTAACTCGTAAGAACTGACCCCGCAGCCGCGGGACTCTCGGTTTTAGAATACGATGGTAATTGGCATATTTCTAGACTTAAGTAAAGCATGGCGTTAATGGGTGAGAACTCTAAACTGCCCCCGAACGGCCCCGTGGGTGGCACTAACACCTCCCATGGGACCAATGTAACTCGTAGGAACTGACCATGCAGATGCGGGACTCCCGGTTTGAGAATACGGCGATAATTTGCATATTTCTAGACTTAAGCTTACAAACATGGCGTTAGATGGTGAAAAATTGAAACATCCCCCGAACGGGCCCGTGGGTGGAACCAACACCTCCCAAGGGACCAATGTAACTCGTAGGAACTAACCCCGCAGCCGCAGGGCTCCCGGTTTTAAAATACGACGACAATTTGCATATTTCTAGACTTTGGCTTAAAAACATGTCGTTAGTGGGTGAGAACTCGAAAGAGCTCCCGAACGGCCACGTGGGTGGCAAAAACACCTCCCACGGTACCAATGTAACTCGTAGGAACTGACCCCGCATCCACTGGACTCCCGGTTTGAGAATATGACTATAATTTGCATATTTATAGGCTTAGGGTTAAAAATATGGTGTTAGAGGGTGAGAACTCGACACATCTCACGAACGTCCTCGTGGTTTGCAGCAACACCTCCCACGGGACTAAAGTAACTTGTAGGAACTGACCCCGCAGTCGCGGGTATCCCGATTTAAGAATACGACGGTAATTTTCATATTTCTAGACTTAAGCAAAACATGGCGTTAGTGGGTGAGAACTCGAAACAGCCCCCGAACGTCCCCGTGGGTGGAACCAACACCTCCCACGGGACCAATGTAACTCATAGAAACTGACCCGCAGCCGTAGGACTACCGGATTGAGAATACGACGGTAATTTTCATATTTATAGACTTAGGCTTAAAAACATGGCGTTAGAGAGTGAAAACTCTAATAAGCCCCGGAACGGCCACGTGGGTTGCACCAACACCCCCTGCGGGACTAATGTAACTCGTAGAAACTGATCTCGCAGCAGCGGGACTCCCGGTTTGAGAATACGACGACAATTTGCATATTTCAAGACTTAAGCAAAACATGGTGTTAGAGGGTTAAAACTCGAAATAACCCACGAACAGCCCCGTGGGTGGCACCAACACCTACCATGGGACCAATGTAACTCGTAGGAACTGAACCCGCAGCCGCAGGAGTCTCGATTTTAGAATACGATGGTAATTGGCATATTTCTAGACTTAGGCAAAGCATGGCGTTAGTTTGTGAGAAGTCTAAACAGCCCCCGAACGCCCCCGTGGGTGGCACCAACACCTCCCACGGGACCAATGTAACGCATAGGAACTGACCCCACAGCCGCAGGACTCCCAGTTTGAGAATACGACGATAATTTGCATATTTCTAGACTAAAGCTTACAAACATGGCATTAGAGGGTGAAAAATAGAAACATCCCCCGAACGGGCCCGTGGGTGGCACCAACACCTCCCACGGGACCAATGTAACTCGTAGAAACTGACCCCGCAACCGCGGGACTCCCGATTTTAGAATACGACGACAATTTGTATATTTCTAGACTTTGGCTTAAAAGCATGGCGTTAGTGGGTGAGAACTCGAAACAGCCCCCGAACGGCCCCGTGGGTGGCACCAACACCTCCCGCCGGACCAATGTAACTCGTACGAACTGACCCCGCAGTCGCAGGACTCCCGGTTTGAGAATACGGCGATAACCTGTATATTTCTAGGCTTAGGAATAAAAACATGGCGTTAGAGGGTGAGAACTCGAAACAGCCTCTGAACGTCCCCGTGGGTGGCACCAACACCTCCCATGGGACCAATGTAAATTTTAGGAACTGCCCCGCAGCCACGGGACTCCTGGTTTGAGAATACGACGGTAATTTGCATATTTCTAGACTTAGGCTTAAAAACATGGCATTAGAGGGTGAGAACTCGAAACAGCCCCCGAACATCCCCGTGGGTGGCACCAACACCTCCCACGGGACCAATGTAACTCGTAGGAACTGACCCCGCCCCCGTGGGACTCCCAGTTTGAGAATACGACGGTAATTTTCATATTTCTAGACTTAGGCTTAAAAACATGGTGTTAGTGGGTGAGAACTCGAAACAGCCCCCGAACTGCCCCTGGGTGACACCAACACCTCCCACAGGACCAATGTAACTCGTAGAAACTCACCCCGCAGCTTCGGGACTCCCGGTTTAAGAATACGACGATAATTTGCATATTTCTAGACTTAGGCTTAAAAACATGGCGTTAGAGGGTGAGAACTCGAAACAGCCTCCGAACGTCCCTGTGGGTGGCACCAACACCTCCCACGGGACCAATATAACTCTTTGGAACTAACTCCCAGTCGCGGGTCTACCGATTTGAGAATACGATGATAATTTTCATATTTCGAGACTTAGGTTTAAAAACATGGTGTTAGAGGGTGAGATCTCAAAAATTCCCCCGAATGTCCCTGTGGGTGGCACAAACACCTCCCACGGGACCAATGTAACTTATAGGAACTGACCCCGTAGCCTCGGGTCTCACGGTTTTACAATACGACGGTAATTTACATATTTCTAGACTTATGTAAAACATGGCGTTAGTGGGTGAGAACTCGAAACAGCCCCCGAACGTCCCCGTGGGTGGCACCAACACCTCCCACGGGACCAATGTAACTCATAGAAACTGACCCCGCAGCCGTAGGACTCCCGGTTTGGGAATACGACGGTAATTTGCATATTTATAGACTTAGGCTTAAAAAAGTGGCGTTAGAGAGTGAAAACCCGAATAAGCGCCTGAACGGCCACGTGGGTGGCACCAACACCCCCCGCGGGACCAATGTAACTCGTAGGAACTGACCGCGCACCAGCGGGACTCCTGGTTTAGGAATACGATGGTAATTTGCATATTTCTAGACTTAAGCAAAACATGTCCTTAGAGGGTGATAACTAGAAACAACCCTCGAACGGCCCTGTGGGTGGCACCAACAACTCCCACGTGACTAATGTAACTCGGAGGAACTGACCCCGCAGCCAGGGGTCTCCCAGTTTTAGAATACAATGGTAATTTTCATATTTCTAGACTTAAGCAAACATGGCGTTAGTGGGTGAGAACTCGAAACAACCCCCGAACGTTCCCATGGGTGGCACCAACACCTCCCACGGGACCAATGTAACTCATAGAAACTGACCCCGCAGCAGCGGGACTCCCGGTTTGATAATACGACGGTAATTTGGATATTTATAGACTTAGGTTTAAAAACAAGGCGTTAGAGAGTGAGAACTCGAAACAACCCCCGAACGGCCCCGTGGGTGGCACCAACACCTCCCATGGGACCAATGTAACTCGTAAGAACTGACCCCGCAGCCGCGGGACTCTCGGTTTTAGAATACGATGGTAATTGGCATATTTCTAGACTTAAGTAAAGCATGGCGTTAATGGGTGAGAACTCTAAACTGCCCCCGAACGGCCCCGTGGGTGGCACTAACACCTCCCATGGGACCAATGTAACTCGTAGGAACTGACCATGCAGATGCGGGACTCCCGGTTTGAGAATACGGCGATAATTTGCATATTTCTAGACTTAAGCTTACAAACATGGCGTTAGATGGTGAAAAATTGAAACATCCCCCGAACGGGCCCGTGGGTGGAACCAACACCTCCCACGGGACCAATGTAACTCGTAGGAACTGACCCCGCAGCCGCAGGGCTCCCGGTTTTAAAATACGACGACAATTTGCATATTTCTAGACTTTGGCTTAAAAACATGTCGTTAGTGGGTGAGAACTCGAAAGAGCTCCCGAACGGCCCCGTGGGTGGCAAAAACACCTCCCACGGTACCAATGTAACTCGTAGGAACTGACCCCGCATTCACTGGACTCCCGGTTTGAGAATATGACTATAATTTGCATATTTATAGGCTTAGGGTTAAAAATATGGCGTTAGAGGGTGAGAACTCGACACATCTCACGAACGTCCTCGTGGTTTGCAGCAACACCTCCCACGGGACTAAAGTAACTTGTAGGAACTGACCCCGCAGTCGTGGGTATCCCGATTTAAGAATACGACGGTAATTTTCATATTTCTAGACTTAAGCAAAACATGGCGTTAGTGGGTGAGAACTCGAAACAGCCCCCGAACGTCCCCGTGGGTGGAACCAACACCTCCCACGGGACCAATGTAACTCATAGAAACTGACCCGCAGCCGTAGGACTACCGGATTGAGAATACGACGGTAATTTTCATATTTATAGACTTAGGCTTAAAAACATGGCGTTAGAGAGTGAAAACTCTAATAAGCCCCGGAACGGCCACGTGGGTTGCACCAACACCCCCTGCGGGACTAATGTAACTCGTAGAAACTGATCTCGCAGCAGCGGGACTCCCGGTTTGAGAATACGACGACAATTTGCATATTTCAAGACTTAAGCAAAACATGGTGTTAGAGGGTTAAAACTCGAAATAACCCACGAACAGCCCCGTGGGTGGCACCAACACCAACCACGGGACCAATATAACTCTTAGGAACTGACTCCGCAATCGCGGGTCTCCCGATTTGTGAATACGATGATAATTTTATAATTTCTAGACCTAGGTTTAAAAACATGGCGTTAGAGGGTGAGATCCCAAAACTGCCCCCGAACGTCCCCGTGGGTGGCTCCAACACCTCCCACGGGACCAATGTAACTCGTAGGAACTCACCCCGTAGCTGCGGGACTGCCGGTTTGAGAATGCGACGGTAATTTGCATATTTATAGACTTAGAGTTAATAACATGGCGTTAGAGGGTGAGAACTCCAAACAGCCCCCGAACGGCCTCATGGGTGGCACCAACACCTCCCACGGGACTAATGTAACTCGTAGGAACTGACCCCGCAGCCTCGGTTCTCATGGTTTTAGAATACGACGGTAATTTTCATATTTCCAGACTTATGTAAAACATGTCATTAGTGGGTGAGAACTCAAAACAGCCCCCTAACGTCCCCGTGGGTCGCACCAACACCTCCCACGGGACCAATGTAACTCATAGAAACTGACCCCCGCAGCCGTAGGACTCCCGGTTTGAGAATACCAAGGTAATTTGCATATTTATAGACTTAGGCTTAAAAACATGGCGTTAGAGAGTGAAAACTCGAATAAGCCCCCGAACGGCCACGTGGGTGGCACCAACACCTCCCACGGTACTAATGTAACTCGTAGGAACTGACCCTGCAGCCGCAGGACACCCGGTTTGAGAATGCAACGATAACTTGCTTATTTCTAGACTTAGGCTTAAAAACATCGCGTTAGAGGGTGAGGACTCGAAACAGCCTTCGAACGTCCCCGTTGGTGGCACCAACACCTCGCATGTGACCACTGTAAATCGTAGGAACTGACCCCGCAGCCGAGGGACTCGTGGTTTGAGAATACGACGGTAATTTGCATATTTCTAGGCTTAGGCTTAAAAACATGGCATTAGAGGGTGAGAACTTGAAACGTCCCCGTGGGTTGCACCAACACCTCCCACTGGACCAATGTAACTCGTAGGAACTGACCCCGCAGCCGCGGGTCTCCCGGTTTGAGAATACGATGGTAATTTTCATATTTTTAGACTTAGGCTTAAAAACATGGCGTTAGTTGGTGAGAACTCGAAAGTGATCCCGAACGGCCACGTGGGTGGCACCAACACCTCCCACGGGACAAATGTAACTCGTATAAACTCACACCGCAGCTGCGGGACTCCCGGATTAGGAATACGACGATAATTTTCATATTTCTAGACTTAGGCTTAAAAACATGGCATTAGAGGGTGAGAACTCGAAATAGCCTCCGAACGTCCCCGTCGGTGGCACCAACACCTCCCACGAGACATGTAAATCGTAGGAACTGACCCTGCAGCCGCGGGACTCCCAGTTTGAGAATACGATGGTAATTTGTATATTTCTAGACTTCGGCTTAAAAACATGGCGTTAGAGGGTGAGAACTCAAAACAGCCCCCGAACGTCCCCGTGGGTGGCACCAAAACCTCCCACGGGACCAATGTAACTCGTAGGAACTATCCCCGCAGTCGTGGGACTCTCGATTTGAGAATACGAAGGTAATTTGCATATTTCTAAACATAAGCAAAACATGGCGTTAGAGGGTGAAAACTCGAAACAACCCCTGAACGACCCCGTGGGTGGCACCAACACCTCCCACGGGACCAATATAACTCTTAGGAACTGACTCCGCAGCCGCGGGTCTCCCGATTTGAGAATACGATGATAATTTTCATATTTCTAGAATTAGGATTAAAAACATCGCGTTAGAGGGTGAGATCTCGAAACTGCCCCCGAACGTCCCCGTGGGTGGCACCAACACCTCCCACGGGACCAATGTTACTCGTAGGAACTGACCCCGCAGGTGCGGGACTGCCGGTTTGAGAATACGACGATAATTTGCATATTTACAGACTTAGGGTTAAAAACATGGCGTTAGAGGGTGAGAACTCGAAACAGCCCCCGAACGGCCCCGTGGGTGGTACCAACACCTCCCATGGAACTAATGTAACTCGTTGGAACTGACCCCGCAGCCTCGGGTCTCACGGTTTTAGAATACGACAGTAATTTCTATATTTCTAGACTTAAGTAAAGCATGGTGTTAGTGGGTGAGAACTCGAAACAGCCTCCGAACGTCCCCGTGGGTGGCACCAACACCTCCCACGGGACCAATGTAACTCATAGAAACTGACCCCGCAGCCGCAGGACTCCCGGTTTGAGAATACGACGGTAATTTGCATATTTATAGACTTAGGCGTAAAAACATGGCGTTAGAGAGTGAAAACTCGAAATATCACCCGAACGGCCACGTGGGTGGCACCAACACCCCCCGCGGGACGAATGTAACTCGTAGGAACTGACCTCCCAGCAGCGGGACTCCTGGTTTGAGAATACGACGGTAATTTGCATATTTCTAGACTTAAGAAAAACATGGCGTGAGAGGGTGAAAACTAGAAACAACCCCCGAACGGCCCCGTGGGTGGCACCAACACCTCCCACGGGACCAATATAACTCTTAGGAACTGACTCCGCAGCCGCGGGTCTCCCGATTTGAGAATACGACGGTAATTTGAAAATTATAGACTTAGGCTTAAAAACATGGCGTTAGAGGGTGAGATCTCAAAACTGCCACCGAACGTCCCCGTGGGTGGCACCAACACCTCTCACGGGACCAGTGTAACTCGTTGTAAGTGACCCCGCAGCTGCGGGACTCCTGGTTTCAGAATCCGGCGATAATTTGCATATTTCTAGACTTAAGTAAAACATGGCGTTAGAGTGTGAAAACTCGAAACAGCCGCCGAACGGGCCCGTGGGTGGCACCAACACCTCCCACGGGACCAATGTAACTCGTAGAAACAGACCCCCCAGCCGCGGGACTCCCGGTTTGAGAATGCGGCGATAATTTGCATATATCTAGAGTTAGGCTTAAAAACATGGCGTTAGAGGGTGAAAAATCGAAACAGCCCCCGAACGGGCTTGTGGGTGGCACCAACACCTCCCACGGGACCAATGTAGCTCGTAGGAATTGACCCCGCAGCCGCGGATCTCCTGATTTTAGAATACGATGGTTATTTGCATATTTCTAGACTTAAGTAAAACATGGCGTTAGTGGGTGACAACTCAAAACAACCCTGAACATCCCCGTGGGTGGCACCAACACCTCCCACGGGACCAATGTAACTCATAGAAACTGACCCCGCAGTCGCAGGACTTCCGATTTGAGAATACGATGGTAATTTGCATATTTATAGACTTAGGCTTAAAAATTTGGCGTTAGAGATTGAGAACTCAAAACAGCCCCCGAACGGCCCCATGGGGGCCACCAACACCTCCCACGGGACCAATGTAACTCATAGAAACTGACCCCCGTAGCCGTAGGACTCCCGGTTTGAGAATACAAAGGTAATTTGCATATTTAGAGACTTAGTCTTAAAAACATGGCGTTAGAGAGTGAAAACTCGAATAAGCCCCCGAACGGCCACGTGGGTAGTACCAACACCTCCCACGATACCATTGTAACTCGTAGGAACTGACCCCGCAGCCGCAGGACTCCCGGTTTGAGAATACAACGATAACTTGCATATTTCTAGACTTAGGATTAAAAAAATCGCGTTAGAGGGTGAGAACTCGAAACAGCCTTCGAACGTCCCCATTGGTGGCACCAACACCTCGCACGGGACCACTGTAAATCGTAGGAACTGACCCCGCAGCCGAGGGACTCCTGGTTTGAGAATACGATGGTAATTTGCATATTTATAGACTTAGGCTTAAAAACATGGCGTTAGAGAGTGAAAACTCAAAATAGACCCCGAACGGCCACGTGGGTGGCACCAACACCCCCCGCAGGACGAATGTAACTCGTAAGAAATGACCTCGCAGCAGCGAGACTCTTGGTTTGAGAATACGACGGTAATTTGCATATTTCTAGACTTAAGCAAAACATGGCGTGAGAGGGTGAAAACTAGAAACAACCCCTGAACGGCCCCGTGGGTGGCACCAACACCTCCCACGGGACCAATATAACTCCTAGGAACTGACTCCGCAGCCGTAGGACTCCCGGTTTGAGAATACGAAGGTAATTTTCATATTTATTGACTTAGGCTTAAAAACATGGCGTTAGAGAGTGAAAACTCGAATAAGCCCCCGAACGGCCATGTGGGTGGCACTAACACCTCCCACGGTACCAATGTAACTCGTAGGAACTGACCCCGCAGCCGCAGGACTCCCGGTTTGAGAATACAACGATAACTTGCATATTTCTAGACTTAGGCTTAAAAACATCGCGTTAGAGGGTGAGAACTCGAAACAGCCTTCCAACGTCCCCGTGGGTGGCACCAACACCTCGCATGGGACCACTGTAAATCGTAGGAACTGACCCCGCAGCCAAGGGACTCCTGGTTTGAGAATACGACGGTAATTTGCATATTTCTAGGCTTAGGCCTAAAAACATGGCATTAGAGGGTGAGAACTCGAAACAGCCCCGAACGTCCCCGTGGGTGGCACCAACACCTCCCACGGGACCAATGTAACTCGTAGGAACTAACCCCGCAGCCGCGGGACTCCCGGTTTGAGAATACGACGGTAATTTTCATATTTTTAGACTTAGGCTTAAAAACATGGCGTTAGTGGGTGAGAACTCGAAACTGATCCCGAACGGCCACGTGGGTGGCACCAACACCTCCCACGGGACAAATGTAACTCGTATAAACTCACCCCGCAGCTGCGGGACTCCCGGATTAGGAATACGACAATAATTTTCATATTTCTAGACTTAGGCTTAAAAACATGGCGTTAGAGGGTGAGAACTCGAAATAGCCTCCGAACGTCCCCGTCGGTGGCACCAACACCTCCCACGAGACCAATGTAAATCATAGGAACTGACCCCGCAGCCGCGGGACTCCCAATTTGAGAATACGATGTTAATTTGCATATTTCTAAACTTTGGCTTAAAAACATGGCGTTAGAGGGTGAGAACTCAAAACAGCCCTCGAACGTCCCCGTGGGTGGCACCAACACCTCCCACGTCACCAATGTAACTCCTAGGAACTGACTCCGCAGCAGCAGGACTCCCGATTTAAGAATACGAACATAATTTGCATATTTCTAGACTTAAGCAAAACATGGCGTTAGAGGGTGAAAACTCGAAACATCCCCCGAACGACCCCGTGGGTGGCACCAATACCTCCCACGGGACCAATATAACTCTTAGGAACTAACTCCGCAGCCGCGGGTCTCCCGATTTGAGAATACGATGAAAATTTTCATATTTCTAGACTTAGGATTAAAAACATGGCGTAAGAGGGTGACATCTCGAAACTGCCCCCGAACGTCCCCGTGGGTGGCACCAACAGCTCCCACGGGACCAATGTTACTCGTAGGAACTGACCCCGCAGGTGTGGGACTGCCGATTTGAGAATACGACGATAATTTGCATATTTACAGACTTAGGGTTAAAAACATGGCGTTAGAGGGTGAGAACTCAAAACAGCCCCCGAACGGCCCCGTGGGTGGTACCAACACCTCCCACGGGACTAATGTAACTCGTCGGAACAGACCCCGCAGCCTCGGGTCTCACGGTTTTAGAATACGATTGTAATTTGCATATTTACAGACTTAGGGTTAAAAACATGGCGTTAGAGGGTGAGAACTCGAAACAGCCCCCGAACGTCCCCGTGGGTGGCACCAACACCTCCCACGGGACCAATGTAACTCATAGAAACTGACCCCGCAGCCGCAGGACTCCCGGTTTGAGAATACGACGGTAATTGGCATATTTATAGACTTAGGCTTAAAAACATGGCGTTAGAGAGTGAAAACTTGAAATAGCCCCAGAACGGCCACGTGGGTGGCACCAACACCCCCCGCGGGACGAATGTAACTCGTAGGAAATGACCTCGCAGTAGCGGGACTCTTGGTTTGAGAATACGACGGTAATTTGCATATTTCTAGACTTAAGCAAAACATGGCGTGAGAGGGTGAAAACTAGAAACAACCCCCGAACGACCCCGTGGGTGGAACCAACACCTCCCACGGGACCAATATAACTCCTAGGAACTGACTTCGCAGCCGCGGGTCTCCTGATTTGAGAATACGACGGTAATTTGAAATTTATAGACTTAGGCTTAAAAACATGGTGTTAGAGGGTGAGATCTCGAAACTGCCCCCGAACGTCCCCCGTGGGTGGTACCAACACCTCTCACGGGACCAATGTAACTCGTAGGAAGTGGCCCCGCAGCCGCGGGACTCCTGGTTTGAGAATCCGGCGATAATTTGCATATTTCGAGACTTAAGCAAAACATGGCGTTAGAGGGTGAAAACTCGAAACAGCAGCCGAACGGGCCCGTGGGTGGCACCAACACCTCCCACGGGACCAATGTAACTCGTAGAAACAGACCCCGCAGCCGCAGGACTCCCGGTTTGAGAATGCGGCGATAATTTACATATATCTAGACTTAGGCTTAAAAACATGGCGTTAGAGGGTGAAAAATTGAAACAGCCCCCGAACGGGCCTGTGGGTGGCACCAACACCTCCCACGGGACCAATGTATATCGTAGGAACTGACCCCGCAGCCGCGGGTCTCCCGATTTTAGAATACGACGGTAATTTGCATATTTCAAGACTTAAGCAAAACATGGCATTAGTGGGTGAGAACTCGAAACAGCCCCGAACGTCCCTGTGGGTGGCACCAACACCTCCCACGGGACCAATGTAACTCATAGAAACTGACCCCGCAGCCGCAGGACTACCGGTTTGAGAATACGATGGTAATTTGTGTATTTATAGACTTAGGCTTAAAAATATGGCGTTAGAGATTGAGAACTCAACACAGCCCCCGAACGGCCCCGTGGGGGCCATCAACACCTCCCACGGGAACAATGTAACCCTTATTAACGGACCCCGCAGCCGAGGGACTCCCAGTTCTAACATACGACGGTAATTTGCATATTTCCAGACTTAAGCAAAACATGGCGTTAGTGGGTGAGAACTCGAAATATCCCCCGAACGGCCCCGTGGGTGGCACCAACACCTCCCACGGGACCAATGTTACTCGTAGGAACTATCCCCGCAGCCGTGGGACTCTCGGTTTGGGAATACGACGTTAATTTCCATATTTCTAGAGTTAGGCTTAAAAACATGGCATTAGAGGGTGAGAACTCGAAACAGCCCTTGAACGTCCCCGTGGGTGGCACCAACACCTCCCACGGGACCTATGTAACTCGTAGGAACTGACCCCGCAGCCGCAGCACTCCAGGTTTGAGAATACGATGGTAATTTTTATATTTCTAGACTTAAGCAAAACATGGCGTTAGAGGGTGAAAACTCGAAACACCCCCTAAACGGCCCCGTGGGTGGCACCAACACCGACCACTGGACCAATATAACTCTTAGGAACTGACTCCGCAATTGCGGGTCTCCCCATTTGAGAATACGAAGGTAATTTGCATATTTATAGACTTAGGCTTAAAAACATGGGGTTAGAGGGTGAGCACTCGAAACTGCCTCTGAACGTCCCCGTGGGTGGCACCAACACCTCTCACGGGACCAATGCAACTCGTAGGAACTGACCCCGCAGCCGCGGGACTCCCGATTTGAGAATATGATGGTAATTTGCATATTTATAGCCTTAGGGTTAATAACATGGTGTTAGAGGGTGAGAACTCGAAACAGCCCCCAAACGGCCCCGTGGATGGTACCAACACCTCCCACGTGACCAATGTAACTCGTAGGAACTGACCCCGTAGCCGTGGTACTCCCGGTTTTAGAATACGACGATAATTTTCATATTTCTAGACTTAGGCTTAAAAACATGGCGTTAGAGGGTGGGAACTCGAAACTGCCCCCCAACGGCCCCGTGGGTGGCACCAACACCTCCCACGGGACCAATGTAACTCGTAGGAACTGACCCCGCAGCCGCGGGACTCCCAGTTTAAGAATACGACTATAATTTTCATATTTATAGACTTACGCTTAAAAACATGGCGTTAGTGGGTGAGAACTCAAAATAGCCCCCGAACATCCCCGTGGGTGGTACCAACACCTCGTACAGGATTAATGTAACTCATATGAACTCACCCCGCAATCGCGTGACTCCCGGTTTGAGAATACGACAATAATTTGCATATTTCTAGACTTAGGCTTAAAAACATGGCGTTGGAGGGTGAGAACTCGAAACATCCCTCGAACGTCCCCGTGGGTGGCACCAACACCTCCCACGGGACCAATGTAACTCGTAGTAATTGACCCCGCAGCCGCGGGACTCCCGGTTTGAGAATACAACGGTAATTTGCATATTTCTAGACTTAGGCTCCAAAACATGGCGTTGGAGGGTGAGAACTCGAAAGAACCCCCGATCGTCCCCGTGGGTGGCACCAATACCCCCCGTGGGACAAATGTAACTCGTAGGAACTGACCCCGTAGCCGCGGGACTCCCAGTTTGAGAATACGATGGTAATTTATAGATTTTTAGACTTAGGCTTAAAAACATGGCATTAGAGGGTGAGAACTCGAAACAGCCCCCGAACGTCCCCGTGGGTGGCACCAACACCTCCCACGGGACCAATGTAACTCGTAGGAACTGACCCCGCAGCCGCGGGACTCCCAATTTGAGAATACGAAGGTAATTTGCATATTTCTAGACTTAAGTAAAACGTGGCGTTAGAGGGTGAAAACTAGAAACAACCCCCGAACGGCCCCTTGGGTGGCACCAACACCTCCCACGGGACCAATATAACTTTTAGGAACTGACTCCGCAGCCGCGGGTCTCCCGATTTCAGAATACGACGATAATTTGAATATTTATGGACTTAGGCTTGAAAACATGGCGTTTGAGGGTGAGATATCAAAACAGCCCCCGAACGTCCCTGTGGGTGGCACCAACACCACCCACGGGACCAATGTAACTCATAGGAACTGACCCCACAGTTGCGTCACTTCCGATTTGAGAATACGACGGTATTTGGCATATTTATAGACTTAGGGTTAAAAACATGGCGTTAGAGGGTGAGAACTCAAAACAGCCCCCGAACAGCCCCATGGGTGGCACTAACACGTCCCACGGGACTAATGTAACTCGTAGGAACTGACCCCGCAGCCTCGGGTGTCACGGTTTTAGAATACGACTATAATTTGCATATTTCTAGACTTAAGCAAAACATGGAGTTAGTGGGTGAGAACTCAGAATAGCCCCTGAACGTCCCCGTGGGTGGCACCAACACCTCCCACGGGACCAATGTAACTCATAGAAACTGACCCTGCAGCCGCAGGACCCCCGGTTTGAGAATACGACGATAATTTGCATATTTATAGACTTAGGCTTAAAAACATGGCGTTAGAGAGTGAGAACTCAAAACAGCACCAGAACGGCCCTGTGGGTGGCACAACACCTCCCACGGGACCGATGTAACCCTTAGGAACTGACCCCGCAGCCGCGGGACTCTCGGTTTTATAATGCGACGGTAATTTGCATATTTCTAGACTTAAGAAAAACATGGCGTTAGTGGGTGAGAACTCGAAACAACCCACGAACTGCACCGTGGGTGGCACCAACACCTCCCACGGGACCAATGTAACTCGTAGGAACTGACCCCGCAACCGCGGGACTCCTGGTTTGAGAATACGGCGATAATTTGCATATTTTTAGACTTAGGCTTAAATACATGGCGTTGGAGGGTGAAAACTCGAAACAGCCCCCGAACGAGCCCGTGGGTGGCACCAACACCTCCCACGGGACCAATGTAACTCGTAGGAACTGATGCCATAGTCGCGTGACTCCCGGTTTTAGAATACGATGATATGTTGCATATTTCTAGACTTAGGCTTAAAAACATGGCGTTAGTGGGTGAGAACTCGAAACAGCCCCCGAACGGCCCCGTGGGTGGCACCAACACCTCCCACGGGACCAATGTAACTCGTAGGAACTGACCCCGTAGCCGTGGGACTCCCGGTTTGAGAATACGATGATAATTTGTATATTTCTAGACTTAGGCTTAAAAACATGGCGTTAGAGGGTGGGAACTCGAAACTGCCCCCGAACGGCCCCGTGGGTGGCACCAACTCCTCCCACGGGACCAATGTAACTCGTAGGAACTGACCCCGCAGCCGCAAGACTCCCGGTTTCAGAATACGATGACAATTTTCATATTTCTAGACGTAGGCTTAAAAACATGGCGTTAGTGGGTGAGATCTCGAAATAGTCCCGAACATCCCCGTGGGTGGCACCAAGACCTCGTACGGGATCAATGTAACTCGTAGGAACTGACCCCGCAGTCGTTTGACTCCCGTTTTGAGAATACGACGATAATTTGCATATTTCTAGACTTAGGCTTAAAAACATGGCGTTGGAGGGTGAGAAGTCGAAACAGCCCTGGAACGTCCCCGTGGGTGGCACCAACACCTCCCACGGGAAGAATGTAACTCATAGGAACTGACCCCGTAGCCGCGGGACTCCCGGTTTGAGAATACAACAGTAATTTGCATATTTCTAGACTTAGGCTTAAAAACATGGCGTTGGAGGGTGAGAACTCGAAAGAACCCCCGATCGTCCCCGTGGGTGGCACCAATACCCCCCGCGGGACAAATGTAACTCGTAGGAACTGACCCTGTAGCCGTGGGACTCCCAGTTTGAGAATACGATGGTAATTTACATATTTTTAGACTTAGGCTTAAAAACATGGCGTTAGAGGGTGAGAACTCGAAACAGCCCCCGAACGTCCCCGTGGGTGGCACCAACACCTCCCACGGGACCAATGTAACTCGTAGGAACTGACCCCACAGCCGCGGGACTCCCGATTTGAGAATACGAAGGTAATTTGCATATTTCTAGACTTAAGTAAAACGTGGCGTTAGAGGGTGAAAACTCGAAACAACCCCCGAACAGCCCCATGGGTGGCACCAACACCTCCCACGGGACCATTGTAACTCATAGAAACTGACCCCGCAGCCGCAGGACTCCCGGTTTGAGAATGCGGCGATAATTTGCATATATCTAGAGTTAGGCTTAAAAACATGGCATTAGAGGGTGAAAAATCGAAACAGCCCCCGAACGGGCCTGTGGGTGGCACCAACACCTCCCACGGGACCAATGTAACTCGTAGGAACTCACCCCGCAGTCGCAGGACTCCCAGTTTGAGAATATGAGGAGAATTTGTATATTTCTAGACTTAGGCTTAAAAACATGGCGTTAGAGGGTGGGAACTCGAAACTGCCCCCGAACGACCCCGTGGGTGGCACCAACACCTCCCACGGGGCCAATGTAACTCGTAGGAACTGACGCCATAGTCGCGTGACTCCCGGTTTTAGAATACGATGATATGTTGCATATTTCTAGACTTAGGCTTAAAAACATGGCGTTAGTGGGTGAGAACTCGAAACAGCCCCCGAACGGCCCCGTGGGTGGCACCAACACCTCCCACGGGACCAATGTAACTCGTAGGAACTGACGCCATAGTCGCATGACTCCCGGTTTTAGAATACGATGATATGTTGCATATTTCTAGACTTAGGCTTAAAAAGATGGCGTTAGTGGGTGAGAACTCGAAACAGCCCCCGAACGGGACTGTGGGTGGCACCAACACCTCCCACGGGACCAATGTATCTCGTAGGAACTGACTCCGCAACCGCGGGTCTATCGATTTCAGAATACGACGATAATTTGAATATTTATGGACTTAGGATTAAAAACATGGCGTTAGAGGGTGAGATATCAAAACTGCCCCCGAACGTCCCTGTGGGTGGCACCAACACCTCCCACGGCACCAATGTAACTCGTAGGAACTTACCCCGCAGTCGCAGGACTCCCGGTTTGAGAATATGATGAGAATTTGTATATTTCTTGACTTAGGCTTAAAAACATGGCGTTAGAGGGTGGGAACTCGAAACTGCCCCCGAACGACCCCGTGGGTGGCACCAACACCTCCCACGGGACCAATGTAACTCGTAGGAACTGACGCCATAGTCGCGTGACTCCCGGTTTTAGAATACGATGATATGTTGCATATTTCTAGACTTAGGCTTACAAACATGGCGTTAGTGGGTGAGAACTCGAAACAGCTTCCGAACGGCCCCGTGGGTGGCACCAACACCTCCCACGGGACCAATGTAACTCGTAGGAACTGACTCCGTAGCCGTGGGACTCCAGGGTTTGAGAATACGATGATAATTTGTATATTTCTAGACTTAGGCTTAAAAACATGACGTTAGAGGGTGGGAACTCGAAACTACCCCCGAACGGCCCCGTGGGTGGCACCAACTCCTCCCACGGGACCAATGTAACTCGTAGGAACCGACCCCGCAGCCGCGGGACTCCCGGTTTCAGAATACGATGACAATTTTTATATTTCTAGACGTAGGCTTAAAAACATGGCGTTAGTGGGTGAGATCTCGAAATAGTCCCGAACATCCCCGTGGGTGGCACCAAGACCTCGTACGGGATCAATGTAACTCGTAGAAACTGACCCCGCAGTCGTTTGACTCCCGTTTTGAGAATACGACGATAATTTGCATATTTCTAGACTTAGGCTTAAAAACATGGCGTTGGAGGGTGAGAAGTCGAAACAGCCCTGGAACGTCCCCGTGGGTGGCACCAACACCTCCCACGGGAAGAATGTAACTCATAGGAACTGACCCCGTAGCCGCGGGACTCCCGGTTTGAGAATACAACAGTAATTTGCATATTTTTAGACTTAGGCTTAACAACATGGCGTTGGAGGGTGAGAACTCGAAAGAACCCCCGATCGTCCCCGTGGGTGGCACCAATACCCCCCGCGGGACAAATGTAACTCGTAGGAACTGACCCTGTAGCCGTGGGACTCCCAGTTTGAGAATACGATGGTAATTTACATATTTTTAGACTTAGGCTTAAAAACATGGCGTTAGAGGGTGAGAACTCGAAACAGCCCCCGAACGTCCCCGTGGGTGGCACCAACACCTCCCACGGGACCAATGTAACTCGTAGGAACTGACCCCACAGCCGCGGGACTCCCGATTTGAGAATACGAAGGTAATTTGCATATTTCTAGACTTAAGTAAAACGTGGCGTTAGAGGGTGAAAACTCGAAACAACCCCCGAACGGCCCCATGGGTGGCACCAACACCTCCCACGGGACCAATGTAACTCATAGAAACTGACCCCGCAGCCGCAGGACTCCCGGTTTGAGAATGCGGCGATAATTTGCATATATCTAGAGTTAGGCTTAAAAACATGGCATTAGAGGGTGAAAAATCGAAACAGCCCCCGAACGGGCCTGTGGGTGGCACCAACACCTCCCACGGGACCAATGTATCTGGTAGGAACTGACTCCGCAACCGCGGGTCTATCGATTTCAGAATACGACGATAATTTGAATATTTATGGACTTAGGATTAAAAACATGGCGTTAGAGGGTGAGATATCAAAACTGCCCCCGAACGTCCCTGTGGGTGGCACCAACACCTCCCACGGCACCAATGTAACTCGTAGGAACTGACCCCGCAGTTGCGGGACTTTCGGTTTGAGAATACGACGGTATTTGGCACATTTATAGACTTAGGGTTAAAAACATGGCGTTAGAGGGTGAGAACTCGAAACAGCCCCCGAACGGCCCCGTGGGTGGCACTAACACCTCCCACGGGACTAATGTAACTCGTAGGAACTGACCCCGCAGCCTTGGGTCGCACGGTTTTAGAATACGACTATAATTTGAATATTTCTAGACTTAGGATTAAAAACATGGAGTTAGTGGGTGAGAACTCGAAACAGCCCCTGAACGGCCCAGTGGGTGGCACCAACACCTCCCACGGGACCAATGTAACTCGTAGGAAATGACCCCGTAGCCGTGGAACTCCCGGTTTGAGAATACGATGATAATTTGTATATTTCTAGACTTAGGCTTAAAAACATGGCGTTAGAGGGTGGGAACTCGAAACTGCCCTCGAACGGCCCCGTGGGTGGCACCAATACCTCCCACGGGACCAATGTAACTCGACGGAACTGACCCCGCAGCCGCGGGACTCCCGGTTTCAGAATACGATGATAATTTTCATATTTCTAGACTTAGGCTTAAAAATGTGGCGTTAGTGGGTGAGAACTCGAAATAGGCCCCGAACAACCCCGTGGGTGGCACCAACACCTCGTACGGAAAAATTATAACTCGTAGGAACTAACCCCGCAGTCGCGTGACTCCTGGTTTGAGAATACGACGATAATTTGCATATTTCTAGACTTAGGCTTAAAAACATGGTGTTGGAGGGTGAGAACTCGAAACAACCCTCGAACGTCCCCGTGGGTGGCACCAACACCTCTCACGGGACCAATGTAACTCATTGGAACTGACCCCGCAGCCGCGGGACTCCCGGTTTGAGAATACAACAATAATTTGCATATTTCTAGACTTAGGCTTAAAAACATGGCGTTGGAGGGTGAGAACTCGAAAGAACCCCAGATCGTCCCCGTGGGTGGCACCAATACCCCCCGCGGGACAAATGTATCTCGTAGGAACTGACCCCGTAGCCGTGGGACTTCCAGTTTGAGAATACGATGGTAATTTACATATTTTTAGACTTAGGCTTAAAAACATGGCGTTAGAGGGTGAGAACTCGAAATAGCCCCCGAACGTCCCCGTGGGTGGCACAAACACCTCCCACGGGACCAATGTAACTCGTAGGAACTGACCCCGTAGCCGCGGGACTCCCGATTTGAGAATATGAAGGTAATTTGCATATTTCTAGACTTAAGTAAAACGTGGCGTTAGACGGTGAAAACTCGAAACAACCCCCGAACGGCCCCGTGGGTGGCACCAACACCTCCCACGGGACCAATATAACTCTTTGGAACTGACTCCGCAACCGCGGGTCTCCCGATTTCAGAAAACGACGATAATTTGAATATTTATCGACTTAGGCTTAAAAACATGGCGTTAGAGGGTGAGAAATCGAAACTGCCCCCGAACGTCCCTGTGGGTGGCACCAACACCTCCCACGGGACCAATATAACTCGTAGGAACTGACCCCGCAGTTACGGGACTTCCGATTTGAGAATACGACGGTATTTGGCATATTTATAGACTTAGGGTTAAAAACATGACGTTAGAGGGTGAGAACTCGAAACAGCCCCCGAACGGCCCCGTGGGTGGCACTAACACCTCCCACGGGACTAATGTAACTCATAGGAACTGACCCCGTAGCCTCGGGTGTCACGGTTTTAGAATACGACTATAATTTGCATTAGTCTAGACTTAAGCAAAACATGGAGTTAGTGGGTGAGAACTCAAAACAGCCCCTGAACGTCCCCGTGGGTGGTACCAACACCTCCCACGGGACCAACGTAACTCATAGAAACTGACCCTGCAGCCGCAGGACTCCCGGTTTGAGAATACGACGATAATTTGCATATTTATAGACTTAGGCTTAAAAACATGGTGTTAGAGAGTGAGAACTCAAAACAGCCCCCGAACGGTCCCGTGGGTGGCACAACACCTCCCACGGGACCGATGTAACCCTTAGGAACTGACCCCGCAGCCGCGGGACTCTCGGTTTTATAATGCGACGGTAATTTGCATATTTCTAGACTTAAGAAAAAAATGGCGTTAGTGGGTGAGAACTCGAAACAACCCCTGAACTGCCCCGTGGGTGGCACCAACACCTCCCACGGCACCAATGTAACTGGTAGGAACTGACCCCGCAGCCGCGGGACTCCTAGTTTGAGAATACGGTGATAATTTGCATATTTTTAGACTTAGGCTTAAAAACATGGCGTTGGAGGGTGAAAACTCAAAACAGCCCCTGAACGGGCCCGTGGGTGGCACCAACACCTCCCACGCGACCAATGAAACTCGTAGGAACTGACGCCACAGTTGCGTGACTCCTGGTTTTAGAATACGATGATAAGTTGCATATTTCTAGACATAGGCTTAAAAACATGGCGTTAGTGGGTGAGAACTCAAAACATCCCCCGAACGGCCCCGTGGGTGGCACCAACACCTCCCACGGGACCAATGTAACTCATAGGAACTGACCCAGTAGCCGTGGGACTCCCGGTTTGAGAATACAATGATAATTTGTATATTTCTAGACTTAGGCTTAAAAACATGGCGTTAGAGGGTGGGAACTCGAAACTGCCCCCGAACGACCCCGTGGGTGGCACCAACACCTCCCACGGGACCAATATAACTCATAAGAACTGACCCCGCAGCCGCGGGACACCCGGTTTCAGAATACGAGGATAATTTTCATATTTCTAGACTTAAGCTTAAAAACACGGCGTTAGTGGGTGAGAACTCGAAATAGGCCCCGAACATCCCCGTGGGTGGCACCAACACCTCGTACGGGATCAATGTAACTCGTAGGAACTGACCCCGCAGTCGTGTGACTCCCGGTTTGAGAATACGACGATAATTTGCATATTTCTAGACTTAGGCTAAAAAACATGGCGTTGGAAGGTGAGAACTCGAAAGAGCCCTGGAACGTCCCCGTGGGAGTCACCAACACCTCCCACGGGACCAATGTAACTCGTAGGAACTGACCCCGCAGCCGCGGGACTCCCGGTTTGAGAATACAACAGTAATTTGCATATTTCTAGACTTAGGCTCCAAAACATGGCGTTGGAGGGTGTGAACTCGAAACAACCACCGATCGTCCCCGTGGGTGGCACCAATACCCCCCGTGGGACAAATGTAACTCGTAGGAACTGACCCCGTAGCCGTGGGACTCCCAGTTTGAGAATACGATGGTAATTTACATATTTTTAGACTTAGGCTTAAAAACATGGCGTTAGAGGGTGAGAACTCGAAACAGCCCCCGAACGTCCCCGTGGGTGGCACCAACACCTCCCACGGGACCAATGTAACTCGTTGGAACTAACCCCGCAGCCGCGGGACTCCCGATTTGAGAATACGAAGGTAATTTGCATATTTCTAGACTTAATTAAAACGTGGCGTTAGAGGGTGAAAAGTCGAAACAACCCCCGAATGGCCCCGTGGGTGGCACCAACACCTCCCACGGGACCAATATAACTCTTAGGAACTGACTCCGCAATCGCGGGTCTCCCGATTTCAAAATACGACGATAACTTGAATATTTATGGACTTAGGCTTAAAAACATGGCGTTAGAGGGTGAGATATCGAAACTGGCCCCAAACGTCCCTGTGGGTGGCACCAACACCTCCCACGGGACCAATGTAACTCGTAGGAACTGACCCCGTAGTTGCGGGACTTCCGGTTTGAGAATACGACAGTATTTGGCATATTAATGGACTTAGGGTTAAAAACATGGCGTTAGAAGGTGAGAACTCGAAACAGCCCCCGAACGGCCCCTGGGTGGCACTAACACCTCCCACGGGACTAATGTAACTCGTAGGAACTGACCCCGCAGCCTCAGGTGTCACGGTTTTAGAATACGACTATAATTTGCATATTTCTAGACTTGGTATTAAAAATATGGTGTTAGAGGGTGAGAACTCGAAACAGCACCCGAACGTCCTCGTGGGTGGCACCAACACCTCCCACGGGACCAGTGTAACTCGTAGGAACTGACCCCGCAGCCGCGGGACTCCCAGTTTGAGAATACGACTATAATTTGCATATTTCTAGACTTGGTATTAAAAATATGGTGTTAGAGGGTGAGAACTCGAAACAGCCCCCGAACGTCCTCGTGGGTGGCACCAACACCTCCCACGGGACCAGTGTAACTCGTAGGAACTGACCCCGCAGCCGCGGGACTCCCAGTTTGAGAATACGACAATAATTTGCATATTTGTAGACTTAGTCTTAAGAACATGGCATTAGAGAGTGAGAACTAGGAGCAACCCCCGAACGGCCCCGTGCGTGGCACCAACACCTCCCACGGGGCCAATGTAACTGGTAGGAACTGACCCCGCAGCCGCGGGACTCTCAGTTTTAGAGTACGACGATAATTTGCACATTTCTAGACTTAGGCTTAAAAACTTGGCGTTAGAGGGTGAGAACCCGAAACAGCCCCCGAACGGCCCTGTAGGTGGCACCAACACCTCCCACGGGACCAATGTAACTCGTAGGAACTGACCCCGCAGCCGCGGGACTCCCAGTTTGAGAATACGACAATAATTTGCATATTTCTAGACTTAGGCTTAAAAACATGGCGTTAGTGGGTGAGAACACGAAACAGCCCACGAACGGCCCAGTGGGTGGCACCAACACCTCCCACGGGACCAATGTAACTCGTAGGAACTGACCCCGCAGTCGCAGGACTCCCGGTTTGAGAATATGATGAGAATTTGTATATTTCTAGACTTAGGCTTAAAAAAATGGCGTTAGAGGGTGGGAACTCGAAACTGCCCCCGAACGACCCCGTGGGTGGCACCAACACCTCCCACGGGGCCAATGTAACTGGTAGGAACTGACCCCGCTGCCGCGGGACTCTCAGTTTTAGAGTACGACGATAATTTGCACATTTCTATACTTAGGCTTAAAAACTTGGCGTTAGAGGGTGAGAACCCGAGACAGCCCCCGAACGGCCCTGTAGGTGGCACCAACACCTCCCACGGGACCAATGTAACTCGTAGGAACTGACCCCGCAGCCGCGGGACTCCCAGTTTGAGAATACGACAATAATTTTCATATTTCTAGACTTAGGCTTAAAAACATGGCGTTAGTGGGTGAGAACATGAAACAGCCCACGAACGGCCCAGTGGGTGGCTCCAACACCTCCCACGGGACCAATGTAACTCGTAGGAACTGACCCCGCAGTCGCAGGACTCCCGGTTTGAGAATATGATGAGAATTTGTATATTTCTAGACTTAGGCTTAAAAACATGGCGTTAGAGGGTGGGAACTCAAAACTGCCCCCGAACGACCCCGTGGGTGGCACCAACACCTCCCACGGGACCAATGTAACTCGTAGGAACTGACCCCACAGCCGCGGGACTCGCGGTTTCACAATGCGATGCTAATTATCATATTTCTAGACTTAGGCTTAAAAACATGGCGTTAGTGGGTGAGAACTCGAAATAGTCCCCGAACATCCCCGTGGGTGGCACCAACACCTCGTACGGGATCAATGTAACTCGTAGGAACTGACCCCGCAGTCGCGTGACTCCCGGATTGAAAATACGATGATAATTTGCACAATTCTAGACTTAGGCTTAAAAACTTGGCGTTAGAGGGTGAGAACCCGAAACAGCCCCCGAACGGCCCTGTAGGTGGCACCAACACCTCCCACGGGACCAATATAACTGGTAGGAACTGACCCCGCAGCCGCGGGACTCCCAGTTTGAGAATACGACAATAATTTGCATATTTGTAGACTTGGGATTAAAAACATGGTGTTAGAGGGTGAGAACTCGAAACAGCTCCCGATCGTCCCCGTCGGTGGCACCAACACCCCCCGTGGGACCAATATAACTCTTAGGAACTGACCCCGCAGCCGCGGGTCTCCCGATTTGAGAATACGACGGTAATTTGCATATTTATTGACTTAGGCTTAAAAACATGGAGTTAGAGGGTGAGATCTAGAAACTGCCTCCGAACGTCCCTGTGGGTGGCACCAACACCTCCCACGGGACCAATGTAACTCGTAGGAACTGACCCCACCGCCGCGAGACTACCGGTTTGAGAATACGACGGTAATTTACATATTTATTGACTTAGTCTTAAGAACATGGCATTAGAGAGTGAGAACTAGGAGCAACCCCCGAACGGCCCCGTGCGTGGCACCAACACCTCCCACGGGGCCAATGTAACTGGTAGGAACTGACGCCGCAGCCGCGGGACTCTCGGTTTTAGAGTACGACGATAATTTGCACATTTCTAGATTTAGGCTTAAAAACTTGGCGTTAGAGGGTGAGAACCCGAAACAGCCCCCGAACGGCCCTGTAGGTGGCACCAACACCTCCCACGGGACCAATGTAACTCGTAGGAACTGACCCCGCAGCCGCGGGACTCCCAGTTTGAGAATACGACAATAATTTGCATATTTGTAGACTTGGGATTAAAAACATGGTGTTAGAGGGTGAGAACTCGAAACAGCCCCCGAACGTCCTCGTGGGTGGCACCAACACCTCCCACAGGACCAATGTAACTCGTAGGAACTGACCCCGCAGCCGCGAGACTCCCGGTTTGATAATACAACGGTAATTTGCATATTTCTACTTGGTTACTGATAATTTTAACTCATATATGCAATTTTTCTTCTTGATTAAATTTTTTGTAAAACTACATGGTTACTGATATTTTTTTTTATGTATCCTATCATTTGTAGGATTTTTGCACGTGGAACAAACGAATGAGGCAATGGTCTACAGCATGAAGATTGTTTATAGGTTGTGGACATTCAGGATTTTGATTTTTGTGTTACAGCCGTGCGGGCTTTCATTGTTTAGTTTTATGGCCGTGCGGGCTTTTATAATTTGATTGTTTAATTTTATGGTCGTACGGGCTTTATAATAAGTAGGTTTTACATTTACAGGTTTTGGAATGTCTAGAAAATAGAGGAAACTCTGCCCAATTTGTTTTTGGTTTGTGAATTATTAAGACATGTATTTTTTATAAGTTTGTATATATATTTGTTTATTAACAACGTTCTCGATTCACAATTTGTGATTTTTTTATTGTTTTGCCAATAATAAATATTTGTAACACCTCGTACGCATCAAACGTTACACGTAGCAACTGATGGTGCACTCACAGGACCCCAAATTTTAGGATTGGACCAAAAAGATACATTTTTTTTTAAATTGTAGTTAAATATGGTCATGGACTTTGTCCATGACCATTTTTATTTTTCCGTCACGCATAAAAATGGTCACGGCCAAAGTCCGCGATCATTTTTTTTGTCACGAATTAGGGCCACGACCAATTTTTTTTTATTTTTTTGTCATGGTCGTGGGTCGCGGACTTTGTCTGCGACCAATTTGTCATGATTGTGGGTCACGGATCAGGGCCGTGACCAATTTTTTTTTTTTTCGTCACGGGCGTGTGTCGCGGACTTTGGCCGTGACCAATTTGTCACTGTTGTGGGTCACGGATCAGGGCCGCGACCAATTTTTTTTTTTTTTTTTTTGTCATGGTCGTGGGTCGCGGACTTTGTCCACGACCAATTTGTCACGGTTGTGGGTCACGGATATGGGCCGCGACGCATCACGACATGGGTCACGGCCTAAGTCCGTGACCATCTGCCGTCACCCCTCTCGGTCGTGACCATTTTTTGATCACGGACTTGGGCAGCGACCCACAAACATGGACGAAAATGCTCACACCCGAAATGGTCATGGACCAAGTCCGCGAGCCACAACTTTGGTCAGGGATTTTGGCCGTGACCAATCGCCAGTTTTGGTGTAGTGCTCACAATGAACCCCACTTAAATGTTCTCTGATTGGTCCATTAAAGTGAGACTTGGATTAAGCTAAAACACATGCATGACATTGATCAATTTAAACCAACACTCAGGATATAATCTCAAGTATGAGAGAATGAGAAAACATAATCTCAGCCGTTAGCAATGCAACACGTCTAAGGTGTAGATGAAGTAAAAAATGTGTGTTTTGGATGTTTTTAAAATATCAGTTTCTACCCCAATATTCTCTGCCGCTTTTGGATTCTACCCAAGGCTAATTTTAAGAGCTTTAAGATATTACAAATAATCCCAAGCATTTTTGTAAAAACCTAATTTTAATTGCTTAAAAATATATTTTAAAAGATAAAAATTCTAAAAAAACTTTAAAAATAGTAGAAAATAATTTTAAGCCAATGTGAACACCTCCCCCCCCCCCCCCCCCTCCTTATACACACAAAATGCAGAATGAATGCAATCCTAGGGGTAGAGTTGTGTTGGTTATACTACCATTTCAATCCTTGAAGTTATTGTTGTAGATCATGAAGAGGCATGAGGTTTCGAGTTGAATATAGAATGACACAATTTTGTCTCTATTTCCCAACTAGATAAGCTCCTATATTTTAGACTCAAGTCATATATATAGTGTGATTGAACGACGCCTTTCGATAAGAATCTTGTACTTTGTGGGCAATACTATTGTGGATAATTAATGATTTTCCAGCATATTGATATATATATATCTGTAAGTGTTATTCAAGGCTATAATGCTTGTCTAATATGTAGTGAAAAAACGTATTTCACCAGATTATGGCACTGTGGCAAATGCATTTATATGGGACATGGGAGATACCTTCCACAAAACCATCCATTTCGAAGCCAGAAAAAGGCTTTTAATGGTGAGAAAGAGTTTTAATCCTCCCCCGAACCTTTAAGCGATGAACAAATATTGATAAAAGTTGGGAGACTTAAGGTTTCATGGGGTAAGAAGGTAAAAAAGGAGAGGGTGGTTAATTTGAAAAAATCATTGAAGTGTAAGAGACCGAGGAGGGTAGCTAATGGGGTTGAAAAAGGCGGTCCTAGTGACGATGGGGTTGAAAATTTTTTGAAGAAGAAATCGATATTTTTTGAACTTCCTTATTGGAAGGATTTTCCTATTCTACATAACTTAGATGTCATGAACATTGAAAATAATGTTTTTGATAGTATCATTGGAAACTTGCTTAATATTCCAGGAAAAACGAAAGATGGGGTGAAATGTTGACTCGACCTTGAAAAGATGGGCTTAAGAAGTGAGTTAGCACCTTTGGTTAATGAAAAAAGGACATACCTACCGCTAACATGTTAAACATTATCAAGAGAGGAAAGAAAAATGTTCAGCCAATCTTTGCATGACCTTAAGGTTCTGAATGGGTACTCTTCTAATTTTAAAATCCATGTCTCTATGGAAGGTTTGCAATTCTATGGCTCGAAATCTCATGATTGACATATTCTAATGCAACATCTTCTTCCAATCGCAATTCGATCGGTATTGCAAAAACAAGTGAGATATGCGATCATGAGAGTATGATTTTTCTTCAATGCCCTTTGTGCCAAAGTAGTGGACTTGCAAAGACTAAAAGAAATTCATAATGAAATTGTGATCACATTGTGTTTGCTAGAAAAATACTTTCCACCATATTTCTTTGACATTATGGTGCATCTTGTGAGGGAGGTCGAACTTTTTGGTCTTGTTTTCTTTCGATGGATGTACCCAATTGAAAGGTTAGGTCAATCTAATTTACTATCATGTATTAATATAAGTAAATAAGTGTATCGATTTAGTTTCTTTTAATGTGTTAGGTACATGAAATTATTAAAGGGTTATGTGAGAAATCATAATCTCCCAGAAGGTTTTATTGCTCAATGTTACATAGCAGAGGAAGCTATTGAGATTTGTTTCGAGTTCTTATCGTAATTAGATTTAATTGGAATTCCATCAAGGAAGGATGATGATAAAACGATAGGAGGTTCGGATGCAGTTGAAGTTGATCGCATGTCCTTGGAGCCAGCACATCTTCATGTCTTACATAACACGAATGATGTTCAACCATATATAGAGTATGACTCTCCTAACTTCCATGAAGTTAGTTCCTCACATACTTATCTCTAGATATATTAATAACTAATGTTGCGTTACTCATTAATACCCTGTTAGGGAGCATGAACAGTACTTGAAAGAAACCCATCCTCGAAAAGGGAAAAATAAAAAGTGGCTTGGAGATGAGAACAATTGCATATTTATCCATTGGTTAAGTAAAAAGGTATGATTAATTTAGGGACATGTTGACTTAACCACCACTTTAATCTTCATTGTACTTTACCCATTTTTTAGTTTTCTTTTAAACAATGCCACTATTTTTTTATTTATTAGTTGCAAATCTTAGTGAAAAACAATGTCGAAGTATAATACCAACTAGTGGAAAATAGTGGAAAAGTGTAAAGTAAAACTAAATAGTTAGTGAAGTCTAATAATAAAAACTAAAGTTGGAATAAAGAAAAAATATCCCATTACTTTAATATGTTAATTTTAATTGTGTTTTGTAATTAACTCAAATTCTTATATTAATAGGCTGCTCTTGAAGAATAACTCCCAAACATCAATATCTCGGATGACTTAAAATGGATTGTTCGTGGAACTTATCGAGAGGCCATCAAAGTTCACATATATGTTATTAACGGTGTTCGTTACCTAACAAAGGATGTGATGATGCACGAGTAACCAAAAATAGTGGAGTGATCCTAGTTGCTAAGACGCTGGAGATAGCTAGTGCAAAGGACAACAATCATGTTCATACTGATATGATTTTCTATGTTGTTATGAGGGAGATATCAATACTTGACTATCTTTTAATTCAGATTCCTTTATTCAAGTGTGATTGGGTTGACAACAAAAATAGAATTAACATAGAATATCTTGTTTTTACATCCGCCGATCATGATAGAGTTGGTCATAAATTCGATTCTTTCATCTTAGCCTCTCAAGTGAAATAAGTTTTCTATGTTCCGGACCAAAAAAATCCTAAATATTCAATTGTATTGTCAACTCCTTAGAGGGATTACTATGATAAAGATGATGAAGATGATCTCAATGATGGATGTCTCGGGATGATATTTGCACTAAAGTTTTGCCAACTATTGAATCCTTTGACGTGGTTAAAGAATCTTTCGAAACTTATATGGGTGAAGATTGTGAGGGGACATGAATAGACAATACGCCAACATAATTGTGTTAGACGATGTTATGATTCTTAATATTTGAATTGCTCTTTGTTATTATTTATAGTTGCTTAAAATGTAAGCTTGTTTGGTGACGTTGTCCAACTTTTTTGTTTTTTGTGTGGAACCGACAACAGTTGATAATTAGAAATTGAATGTATGGAATATGGGCCATGTGACATTTGTTCTAGACTATGGTTTATTATTTTGGCCTAATATTTTGACAATTGTGCTCTTGTACATTTTAATTAACATAGAATGAAATGATGAATTTTAATTTGTGGTACATTTCAATAATTGTTTTGTTTGAGTATTTACGACTTACTTATATTAATGAAATCTATATTATCACTCTTTTTTCTGTTTCAACAGTTCGATTGCTTTAACTTGAAATGGAAGGCATTGACCTCGGAAGTCGTGGAGAAACCTTCACAATAGAGTAGTAAAGAAAGAGGTGCGGCGAAGCTAAAGCGATTGACTACAATAAAGAGCAGTGAAGAACGGATAAGAGTTGTATATAACGATCTAGGGCAACCAATAAGTACTATCAAAAAAGAATTATCAAGTTTTTGGGGGGTGATGGTGAAGTTCTTTGTGCCGGTAACTTATCCAAGATGGCCTAAAGTGCCAATCAAATTGAAGAATGATTTGTGGGAGGCAATACAGGTATATATATATATATAGCCTTTATATATAAAAAATATTGTTTGATGCATTTTAGTTGTATATATGTGTGGATATTAAATATTTTTCCAGTCGAAATATGCATTTATGTTGTATGTATGTTTTTTTATTGGTTGTTTAGAATTTGAAGTCTCAACTTGGATTTTAATAATTGAAATCTATTTCGGATAAATTTGGAGATAGAGATACGATTTTAAGTGTTATATATATATATATATATATATATATATATATAGAGAGAGAGAGAGAGAGAGAGAGGGAGAGAGAGAGTTAGGTTCTCCAACATAGCTCACTAAACATACCTATGAACATACCTATTTTTTTAAAATAGGAAAAAAATAATTTTGAGTTGATATATTTTATGTGAGTTCATGATATTTTAATGTGACCTGTAAAAATATTCATATCAAAATAATGTGTTTTGGTATTTTTAAAAAATAGGTAAAAAAACTGATAGTTTTAAAGGGTAAAAACTGTCAATTTTTTTACTTGTTTTTTTAAAAATAATAAAAATATTATTTTCAGTTGATTTTTTTGTTTACATGGGCACATTGAAATATCATGAATCCATATAAAAAATATTATCTAAAAATTATTTTTTTACTATTTAAAAAAAAGGGGTATGTTGCTAGGAGGTATGTTGGAGAACCTAGCTCTATATATATAACAGTGATGTTATATATATATATATATATATTTGCATTGTTTTACTATTGTGTTTTAGAAAGATATCATGGAAATGAATTTGCTCATTCCTCAATAGTTTGTGGAAAAATGGCACCAATCAATAAAATTTGTTCTATGACAAGGATAATTGTGTCATTACATTTAAGTATTTATGCTCTTGCATTATCATGATGGTTGAAGTTTGATTGAAATTGGATTGTATTCAACATCTTTCATTTTCAGTTCAAATTTGATATTGATTCGAACAACAAGAGGATGGTGTTGTTCTCTATGGGTTACAGTTGGAGAGCATTCAAAACAAGCTTCATGTGACTTTGGATTAAACCATTAAGACACCAATGCGATATTCTCAAACATCCTCCACCAAAATACGATAAATTCATTAGTCCAGATGTGTGGACTGAATTTGTTTGCAGCAGGCTAACCAATGGATTTGAGGTATAATTGAAAAAATAGCTGAAGATTTGCGTGGTACTTTTTGTTGTCCTTTTATAATTTGTTGCTTTAATTTATAAGATTGCAAGTTAGGCAGAAAGGGAAAAACATTTCATGGTCACATACAATCATCGTATGAGCAAGAAGGGTTACGCCGGTCTTCCTAAAGATTTTGTATGTTATAGTTTGAATATTTTCGTTAGATTTGTGATGGTTTGAACTTGAACATTGAATTATTCTTTAATAAAATGATTTTTAGTTTTACAATTGATACCATAAAAATAAGATAGGTTCGAAATATGCAGATGACAAAATTTTCTTATGGCTGAAAGGACGTGAAAAAAAAGATGGTGAATATGGAGATGATTTATTAAAAGAGGTGGAAGATAAAATGGTTAGTTTTTATATATTACGACACGAGTTCCTTTGTTTGGTGTTTTTTAGTCTATGATTTGTAATTCTGATAATATTCAGATGACATTCTAAATGATTGAATCTACTTCGTTGTAGGATGAATTGAAAAGATAAGTTAAAGATGATAGTCTAATCACCGAAGGAAGTAATGATGTTCTTACTATGACATTGGGTACTCCCGAACATTAAAGTCGTGTTCGTGGGTTGGGATTTGGAGTTGTTACAACAAGGTACTTCAATCTTCCAATGCGTGGTTCCAAGAGACATGTTAGTGAGTTAGAATATACGTTAAGAGAAGTGAATAAAAGATTACAAGATGTGGAAGCTCACTTGAAGTTAAGAAATAAGACGATTATCGCAGCCCCAACAATCGCACCCCAAGCTGAGAAAGTTGCTTTATACATGCGTTCAAGTGAAAATATACATCGTTCAAGTTCGGGTGGAAAAATTGCAACACAATCACTTTCTTTGAAGGTATAATAATATAAAGATAATTATACAAGCACATACCATTAAGGTTTAGTGATTTTTGTGTAGTTGCAATTTGTTTTTGTGTTTCTTTGGCTTAGTTTAAAGATAGTGGTGTAACACATAGTGAAATGTTACTACCTCATTCAGTAGTTGCTGTCAAAAGTAAGAAACCTTTTTCGATAGCTGGTGATAAAAGTACGACACAAGCGTCTTCTTCAAATGTAATGGGATCACTTTTTTGAATGGTGGTAACTTTGTAGTTTTACTTGGTTGGGTCAGTAGGGTGCTGAATTTTAATGTGATTATTCTTCGTAATTTAGGTTAGAGAATGTAGGTTGGCTATTTGTAATAAAGTTAACATCATTGTCGAGGGGATCATATTTGATAGGAATGGACCAAATGAGAAAATTCTTAATATAGCGTTCGGAGAAAACATTATTCGGGTTTTCATTTCTAAAGTTATTTCTTCTAGTGCCATCCTCCCGATACCCGTTCCAAGTGAAATGCGTTTTGTGAAAGATGCTATTCGGTCATATGTTACTTGGCCCAAAGAGTTAGTGTTGCTAGGATTTGAGGTAAACTAGCGGTTCTTTTGTTTATCTATAAGTCTTTGTTTGTGATGTGAATTACATTTCTTTCTGATATTTCACATGATTCAATGCAGAATGAAAAGGAAGTTGGGAAAAAAACCTGGCCATGAGAATGAGAAGGATGTCTTCGGTGAAAGTAGATGTGATATAGTAAAAAAGAATGTTGATTGCGATTTGATAGCTTCCTTCACCAATAATTTATTGATAATGAAGATGAATCAACTAACAATTCCAGTGGAGAAAGAGATGTTTGGGGAAGATAAGGATCAATGATATGTTTTTAAGAACGATTTGTTGGACTTTTGTGCATTGAAGCCTTTAGATGTAACATGCATTGTGGCATACATAAGCTATAACTTAATTCAATTGTGTTATTTAAGATGCATTGTTGCATACATGAGGTATAACTTAATTCGATCGTGTTATTTAAAATGTGTAGTGACTAATTTAGTTACTTACTTTTTTAGGTTCTTGTATGATAAGTTTTAGTGCTCCCAAGAAAGGTTTCAATTCTTCAATCCCGAGTCTTTCAATCGCCATTTTTTTTGGTTCAACTCGACTTATTAGGAAAATATTGGAGAATGCAAAAAAAAGTCAGATTTGTTACATTCCTTACAATCACGAAGGTATGTAAGTAGTTAAATTAATTTCATTCCTTACATTCTGTACTACATAAATATGACAATATTTGTTTTACAGGTTCCATTGGGTATTGATTGTCACTGATTTATCCACAAGAACTATTTATTGGTTGGATTCATTGAATATGGTACCTAGTGACAAATATAAGATGTATATTACTACGTGAGTATAATATAATTTTCAAATTTTTTTTGCATGCATTATGAGTACACTATTATTGTGATCTCCTAATATATGTCCTTGGATTCTCTTTATATTTTGTGGGATTAACACATTGAACATCGATAGGAAAAGGCAGAATGCATCGTGGAATTATATTAAGGTAAATTTTATCATATAGTTGTTGTTATATAATATGTATGTTGTTGTTATATATTCATGGGTTTTGTGGATTGAAATGACGGTCTTGGATGATGGGACACCACTGAATTCTGGAGATGTGTTGAAATGATGGTCTTTTTTGAGTCAATGTGGATTTCCCTTGGCTCATAAGCACATAATATTTCAACTTAAGTATTTCTAGGGTTTTATTCAAATAGTCCACAAGCTCGCGTTTTTCATCGATTATAGCATTCAGTAATAGCTATTGGGCTTCAAGAAAACCTTTCATCTCAATCTTAACAGCTTTACATTGCTTGATCTCATTTTTTAGTGACTTGCTTAGCAATTCCCATTCTCCAATATTTTCTCCTAGAAGTGTCTTTTATTTTAACAAACTATAAATTTCAGATTGGACATTATGCAATGTAGCATTAAATTCCTTAATCTCGCAATCACGATCTGATACATTAGCGATGTACCTTAACAACTATTCCTGCATCTTCGAAACCAACTTTTTTTCCTGAATCAAGCTTTGACTCTAATAAGGCCCTATCTCTGTCACTTGAATCAAGTTGATCTTGCAATTGTTGAGTACCTTCACTAAGATTAGCAATCTCTTAATTTGACACACTAAGTTTTTCTCTGGTTATCTTTAATTCCTCCCCTAATGTTTTAATCTCCCAATTTAACTCAAAAATTTGAGTTTCTAACTCCGTTACCCGCGTTTGTAGCTCCAACACTCTTTTCTCCATTTCAAGATTGGCCTCTCGTGTTTTTGATATCCCGTGGTGCTGAATCAAGTTGATCCTGCAAATTACCCAGACGCAATATGGCTGAGTCATTTTTCTCAAGCTTGCCCTTTAACTTGAAAATCTCTTCAGAATATATATATATATATATATATATATATATATATATATATATACGTGCACTGATCCGGAAGACAGGATCGTTAGGGAATCACCAGTTCCACGCCTTCTACTTAGGCAACCTGAATCCGAGTATACATACTCTAGCAAGAGAACAAACTACCAACGAATCCTTCCACTTCTATAACAGAGGATAAAAGGTGCGAATGAAGAAAGCTTGTTTAGGCATTTTTAAAGGATTCGCACCTACTTGTTGTGTCTCTCGCGATATGAGGGATTTACTTAGGCGCAATGCCCTATATATACCTACTATACCTGCTATATATAATAGAGGTTGCTATATATATGTATAGCAATGCTATATATATTTTTGGTGTATTTAATATTTTTTAAATAGTGTGTTTAGTCCTATAAATAGAGAAAACTCTGACCAATTTTTTTAAAGTTTTTATAATTGTTTGTGTTAAAAAATCTTCTCGACTTGTACTCTTTTATTATTCGTCTGGTAATAATGTTTTGTGTTAACTACTGACCAATGCAAGGAAATGATAATCTTCATTGCGGATATTTTGTGTTAAAGTTCATGAAGTACTTAACGGAGGATCCTTCAACACCTTTTGAAACAAAGGTATGTTACCAATATTTTCTCTTTTTCTCCTATTATATAAAATATTGTTTAGTTATTAACTATTATATACCGTAATAGTAAATTCAATTCTATCTTCAATTTTTTAGATGAGAAGATTGCCCGATAAAGCTACGTACACGTTGAATGAGATAAATGAAGTTTAATTGGAGTTCATTGAGTTCATAATGGATTATATGTATTAGGTACTTTCGAATAACTATATTTTGTTATGTTGTAATGACAATTTATTGAGATGAACGTGTTATGATGAAAACTATTTTGATTATATTTGATTGCAGGGTTACTCATTTTGGGTTGGATAGCATTGAGAACAAACTTGATCGAATATTACGTTCGACGCGTCCTATCTTTAGTATTATGGATCTTATGATGTAGTTTGGAATGCTAGTTTTTGGATATTGTGATGTATCATCACTATTTTTAGGATATTGTCACGTAGATAACTAGACATTCGCTAGTTTTTGGATGTCATCACATAGCTCATATACTAGCTAGTTTTTGGATATGGTGTAGTTCACATCAATATTTTTTTATCGTAAGTATCTTGACACATATATCAATTTCGTGATATTTATGACCTTGATTACTATTTATTTAAAAGTTTTGACTTAACCTCAAATAATAGTTGTATATTGATGGAGTAATGAATTTTTAATTTTTTTATATCAACATTTATGTCAGTTTTGTAAAAAACACTCATATAATTGATAAAATTGAGATAAATGTGATGTTATTTATGTCACTTTTTCATGAAAATGTGATTAAAAACATCTTTAATACTGTAGTTTTTATGCGTGTTCTTAAAAACTTGGATAAATGTGATCTTATTTATGTTAGTTTTACGAACATTTATGTCAGGGCTTTAAATGTCAGTTTTGAAAAATTCTAAAACTGACATAAATGGTCAATTATGTCAGTTTTGATTGACATAAATGACTGTTTTTCTTGTAGTGACAATGTGCTGCACGTGCCTGACATTCGTAAAAATCTTATTTTCGAATTGCTTTTAAGGAAGAATGGGTTTAAACTTGTGTTTGTTTCTGATAAGTTTGTGGTATCCAAAAATGGTGTGTATGTGGGAAAAGGGGGATCTTTAAAATGAATGTAATGACATTCATGCTAAAGGCAACCCCATTGAATGAAATTGCTAGTTTTACTTACTTGATTGAGTCATCTGATATTTGGCATGCTAGAATGAGACATGTTAATTTTGATACCTTATGTAGATTATTTAAATTGGAATTTTTGTCAAAATTTAATATTGATAAAAATAAAAAATGTGATATTTGTGTGGAATCAAAATTAGCAAGATCACTTTTTCATTCTATTCAAAGGATCACTGAACCTAGGTGTGGACAAAAAAAAGATCGACCCGAATGGATCGATTGGACCGAACCAGACCGAACCAAAAATTAAGGCTATTTTGAAACCGGTCCGAAAATCGATTCACAAAAACTAACAACCGATTAAACCGGTCCGGTCCGCGGTCCACTATATTAAAAGAACGATTTGGACCGGACCGAACCGATTCCCATATATATATAATAAAAATAATGTTATTGTGTTTCTTATGTATAGTTTTTGAATTAATGTATATAACTTATGAATTTAATTTGGAACATTTTATACATGTATAGACATTTTTTTAATTGGGGTTAAAAAAACCCATGTAAATATCACTTGGAGTTTCGAGTATTATTTTTTTGTATATATATTTGTGAGAAAAATAGATAAAAACATTCATAAAATGTACATATATATAAAATAGGGTCAGGACCGAATTTTACCCCGGACCAGACCGAAAAAAGCCTGGACCGAATTAGTAGGTTAACCGAATTAATCGGTCCGGTCTCGGTCCAAAAAAATTGAGGACCGAATATTCGGTCCGGTCCAAAAAATAGGCAAAACCTGGACCGGACCATTCCCACCCCTAACTAAACCACTAGATTTAATTCACACGAATATTTGTGATTTAAAATTTGTACAAAATAGAGGTGGAATTTTATTGACAATTGCATAAAAAAAATGTATATATATTACATAGTAAAGATTAGGCTATTGATGCATTTAAACAATATAATAATGAAGTTGAGAATCAAATAAGAAAAAAGATAAAGGCTATTAGGAGTGATAAAAGAGGTGAATATAAATCTTCTTTTGAGTAATTTTGTTCCGAACATGGAATTACACATCAAACCAACGCTCCTTATTCTCCTCAATCCAATGGTATTGTTGAACGCAAAAACCGTACATTGAAGGAGATGATGAACTCTATGTTGATAAGTTCAGAAGCTCCCTAGTACTTGTGGGAGAAAGCCTTATTATCCGCTAATTATATTCTTAATAAAGTTCCACACAAGAAAAATCATAAGACACTTAATGAGTTATGAAAGGGTCGAAGGCCTTGCTATAAATATTTACGAGTGTGGGGGTGCTTAGCCAAAGTGATGGTTCCTAAACCTAAAATGGTAAAATTAGGACCAAAGATCAAGGACTGTGTGTTCATTGGTTATGCTATAAATAGTAGTGTATATCGTTTCTTAGTTTGTAAATCTGAGATTCTGGATGTTCACTTAAATATGGTTTATTGAATCGAGGGACGCTTCATTTTTTGAAAATGAATTTCCATATAACATGACTCGAGAATCTGATCCTTCTAAAAGAACAAATCAAGATACTACAAATGATACTTATTGACCTATTGAATCAATATAGGATGAACCAAGACGTAGTATAAGTCAAGGACCTCGAATTCCTTTACGTCGGATTTTCTAACATATTTGCTAGAAAATGAACCTCAATCATATAAAGAAGCGATATCCTCACCCGATGCTTCTAATTGCAAAAGAAGAAATTAATAGCGAAATTGAATCCATTTTGTAAAATCATACTTGGTAACTAGTGGATCTTCCACCAGGTTCGATACCGTTAGGTTACAAATGGATCTTAAAAAGAAATTGAACGCCAAAAGATCAATTGATATATATAAATCTAGACTTGTAGCTAAAGGCTATAGGAAAAAGGAAGGGTTGGATTACTTTAACACATACTCACCGGTAACAAGAATTATGTCCATTCGAATGTTAATAGCAATAACTGCCATTAATGGACTTAAAATACATCAAATAAATGTAAGAACCATTTTCTTCAATGGTGAATTAGACGAGGAAATTTATATGGAGCAATTTGAAGGGTTAAAAGCTTCCGAATAAGAAGGAAAAGTGTGTAAGCTTGTGAAATCACTTTGTCGATTAAAACAAGCATCTAAACAATGGCATGAAAAATTTGATAATGTAATCTTATCAAATGGTTTCAAAATTAATGAGTGCGATAAATGTGTTTACTTTAAAAGAATTGAAAATGGATATGTCATTGTATGCGTCTATGTTGATGATATGCTATTCATGGGTAGTAACTTACAAATTGTCAAAACTACAAAACATATGTTGAGTAGTCGATTTGACATGAAAGATTTAGGTGTCACTGAGGTTATATTAGGAATCAAAAGTTTTAAAACATCAGATGGACTTATATTATCTCAATCTTATTACATAGAGAAAGTGCTTGAAAACTCCAAGAAGTATGACAATAGTTCCACTAAGACACCAATAGATGTAAATTTACATCTAGCAACAAATAATGGTGAAAGAATATCTCAACTAGTATACTCTCATATTATTGGTAGTTTGATGTATATCATGAACTACACTCGACCAAACATAGCATACTCGATAAGTAAGCTAAGTCGATTTATAAGTAATCCAGAAAGAGATCTCTGTTTGGCGATATTAAGGGTATTGGATTATTTAAAATACATTCAAAACCATAGACTGCACTATTTAAGATATCCAGTTGTACTTGAAGGACATTGCGATGCAAATTGGATATCTGATTCAAAGGACTCTGTGTCTAAGAGTGGGTATGTGTTTACCCTTGGAGCCGCAGTTGTATCTTGAAAATTCTCAAAACAAATGTCCATTGCTAGATCGGCTATAGAATCTGAATTCATTACACTAGACAAAGGAGGAGAAGAAGATGAATGGCTTCGAAACTTCTTAAAGGATGTTCCAAATTGGTCGAAACATGTGCCTACAATATGTATACATTGTGATTGTTAATCATCAATTAGACGGCAAGAGGATCACATGTATAACAGAAAGTCTCGACATATTCATCGTCAGCATAATACCATTAGACAACTTCTCTCAAACTAAATTATCTCACTTTACTATGTAAAGTCAAAAGATAATATACTGGATCCCGTAACTGAAGGTTTAAATCGAGAGCAAGTTAAAAGATCATCGAGAGGAATGGGTCTAAAGCCTATAAATAACACTACACCATATTAGGTGAATGGTCATAGCCAAAGACCTCGACCAGGACTGTGGGTCGTGGCCAAGGGTCGTGACCATTTAGAACGTGACATATTCGTGGGTCATGGACTAAATTCGTGACCAAAAGAAGGGTCACGAACGTGTGGGCTCACGACAAATGGTCGTGGACTTTAGCCGTAACCCATACATTCATCTGGTCATTAAAATTGTTCGTGACCCATTCTTTAATATATTAGAATGGTTACATCTTTGGTCAAGGCTCATATATGTGACCCATCCTTTAATATATGAGAATGGTCATAGATTTGGTCACAGCTCTTGTCTGTGACCCATCCTTCGGTATATAAAAACGGTCACGATGATAATCATGACTCAAGGATGTGACCCACTCTTTGAACTTACCAAAATAGTCATGGCCCTAAGTCGTGGCACTATTTATACATGATAACAAATAGATATAGTCACGACTTAGATCCGTGACTAGTTTTAAATATATGAAAAATGGGCAGAACTTCCACTATTTTTTGGACATTTGAAAACATGCATAATCTAAATCCCGCACGAACATAATGCTAAACAATAAATTATAAAAGCCTGCGTGGTCATGGGACTCTCAATTTGAGAGCACGAAGATATTCTCAAATTATTATCATGCTCTCGATTCAGGGTCTTGTGACAATGTGATTGGTTCCTATGAGTTACATTGGTCCCATGCAAGGTGTTAACGCCGCTCATGGGGCTGTTTGGGGGGGGGGGGTGTATCGGGATTTCGCCCTCTAATGGCATGTTTTCAAGCCTAAATGTAGATATTATAAAGGTTGGTCCATGCTCTCAGATAGGGAGTCCCGTGACCATGCGATCAATTCCTAAGAGTTACATTGGTCCTGTGCGAGGTGTTGACGCCACTCACGGGGACATTTGGGGTGTGTTTATAGGTTTCTCCCTTTAACGGCATAATTTTAAGCCTAAGTGTATATATTTTGAAAATTGGTCCATGTTATCAGACCGGGGGTCTCATGACCACGCGGTCAGTTCCTACGAGTTACATTGGTCCTATACGAGGTGTTGGCTCTACTCAAGGGGCAGTTTGGGGCGCATTTTGGGGTTTTTCCCTCTAACGACTTGTTTTCAAACCTAAGTGAAAATATTCTAAAAATCGGTCCTTGATCTTTGACTGGGGGTCTCGTGACCATGCGGCTGATTCCCACGAGTTACATTGGTCTCGTACGAGGTGTTAGTGCAGCTCAATGGGCCCATTTGGGGGGTATTTCGGGGTTTTGCCCTATAATGGCATGTTTTCAAGCTTAAGTGTAGTTATTATGAATATTGGTTCGTGCTCTCGGACCAGGGTTCCCGTGACCACACGCTCAGTTCCTACAGGTTACATTAGTCTCGTGCGAGGTGTAAGCATCACTCACGGGGCCGTTTGGGGGGTATTTAGGGATTTCGTCCTCTAATGGCATGTTTTCAAGTCTAAGTGTAGATATTTTGAAAATTGGTTTGTGCTCTCAGACCGAGGGTCCCGTGACCCTACAGTTGGTTCCTACGAGTTACATTGGTCTCGTGCGAGGTGTTGGCGCCGTTCATGGGGACATTTGGGGGGTATTTTAGGATTTTCCCTCTAACGACAAATTTTCAAGCCTAAGTGTAGATATTATGAATATTGGTCCATGCTCTTGAACTGGGGGTCCCACGACTACACGGTCAGTTCCTACAAGTTACAATGATCTCGTGTGAGGTGTTGGCACCCCTCACGGGGCCCGTTTACTGGGTGTTTTGGGGTTTTTCCCTTTAGCGGCATGTTTTCAAGCATAAGTGTAGATATTCTCAAAATTAGTTTGTACTCTCGGACGAGGAGTACCGTGACTACACTGTCAGTTCCTATGAGTTACATTGGTCCCGTGTGAGGTGTTGGCGTCGATCACGAGTCCATTTGGTATGTTTCGAGGTTTTGCCCTCTAACGAAATGTTTTCAAGCCTAAGTGTATATATTATGAAAATTGGTTCGTGCTCTCATATCGGGGGTCCGGTGACCACGCAGTATGTTCCTATGAGTTACATTTGTCCCTTACGAGATGTTAGCACCGCTCACGGGGACATTTGGGGGGGTGTTTCAAGGTTTCACCCTCTAACGACTTATTTTCAAGTCTAAGTACATATATTCTTAAAATTTGTCCGTGCTCTCGGACCTAGGGTCCCATTACCACACGGTCAGTTTCTACGAGTTACATTGGTCACATGTGAGGTGTTGGCACTGCTCACGGGGCCGTTTTGGGGGTGTTTTGGGGTTTCACCCTCTACCGACATGTTTTCAAGCCTAAGTGTAGATATTCTGAAAATTGGTCCGTGCTCTCAAACTAGGGGTCCCATGACCACATGGTCACCTCTGAGTTATATTGGTACTGTCTGAGGTGTTGGCGCCAATCACGGGGATGTTTGTGGGATCTTTCGGGGTTTTTTCCTCTAGTGACATGTTTTCAAGCCTAAGTGTAATTATTATGAAAATTAGCCCGTGCTCTTAGACCGGGGGTCCCATGACCACATGATTGGTTCCGTGCGAGGTGTTGGTGTTGCTCACAAGGCCGTTTGGGAGTGTTTCGAGGTTTCGCCCTCTAACGGCATATTTTCAAGCCTAAGTGTAGATATTATAAAAATGGGCCCATGCTCTCGGACTGGGGATCCCGTGACCATGCGGTTAGTTTCTATGAGTTACATTGGGTCCCGTGCGAGGTCTTGGCGCCACTCACGGGGCCGTTTGTGGGGTGTTTTGGGGTTTCACCGTCTAGCGGCATAATTTCAAGCCTGAGTGTAGATATTCTGAAAATTGGTCCGTGGTCTCAGACCGAGGGTCCCATGACCATGCGATCAGTTTCTACGAGTTACATTGGTCCCGTGGGAGGTGTCAACACCGCTCACGGGGCCATTTGGGGGGTGTTTCGAGATTTTTTCTCTCTAACGACATGTTTGCAAGCCTAAGTGTAGATTTTCTGAAAATTGGTTTGTGCTCTCGGATCGGGGGTCCCATGACCATGCAATCAGTTCCTATGAGTTATATTGGTCTCGTGCGAGGTGTTGGAACCGCTCGTGGGGCCGTTTCAGGGATATTTCAGAGTTTCACCTTCTAACAACATGTTTTCAAGCTTAAGTGTAGAGATTCTAAAAATTGCTCTGTGGTCTCGGACCGAGGTCATGTGACCACGCGGTTGGTTCCTACGAGTTATATTAGTCCCGTGCAAGGTGTTGTCACCGCTCACTGGGCCGTGTGGAGGGTGATTTGGGATTTTTCCCTCTAACGGCATATCTTCAAGCCTAAATATAGATATTCTAAAAATTGGTCCGTGCTCTTGGACCTGGGGTCCCGTGACCACATTATTGGTTCCTACGAGTTACATCGGTCCCGTGAGAGGTGTTATCACCGTTCACGGGGATGTTTGGGGGGTGTTTTGGGGTTTTACCCTCTAACGACATGTTTTCAAGCCTAAGTCCAGATATTCTAAAAATTGGTTCGTGCTCTCAGGTCGGGGGTCCCATGACCATGCGATCAATTCCTACGAGTTATATTGGTCCCTTGTGAGGTGTTGGAGCCGCTCACGGGGCCGTTTGGTAGGTTTTTTGTGATTTTACCCTCTAATGGCATGTTTTCAAGCCTAAGTGGAGATATTCTAAAAATTAGTCCGTCCTCTTGAACCGGGGTCCCGTGACCACGTAGTTCGTTCCTACGAGTTACCGTTGGTTTCTTTGGAGTTTTGTCTGGATAGTCTTTGGACCAGTGCCCTGGCTTTTTAAAACTCTAGCAAGTGTTACCATTACTTATTTTAGATGGTAGAGTTCTATTTTGTTGAGGAGAGTGAGGGGAAGTAAGGCTTGTTATGCAGCTATAGTTTGATTCCACACTCTTCTTCTGAAATGCCATATTGTTGGTGGGAATTTCCATTGTAAAGAGAAAACTTAATATGAGCGAGAAAGTGACTGTTATGTGAAGGTTGGGTCATAAAGATTTTTACGACCTGGGACATAATGTTCTCTACTTCAATTATAAGATGTGTCAGTTGCGGAATTATATTATTGTGGAATTACAACCTATGTTAGTTACGGAATTATATTTTCGCATGGTCACGGGACCCCGGATTTGAGAATATGACAATAATTTGAAAATATCTAGACTTAATCTTAAAAACATGTCGTTGGAGGTTAAAAAAATCAAAACACCCCCAAATGGCCCCATGAGAGGCGCCAACACCTCCCACGGCACTAATAGCCAAAAACTAACAACAAATCAGCAACCAACAATTATTTCCTACTCCTTCCAACATACTATCCAACAACAAGCCAACAACCAATAATTATCCAACAACTAAACCAAACCAAACAAGTAATTATCCCATACTCCTTCTAACATACTATCCAACAACAAGCCAACAACCAATAATTATCCAATAGCTAGACCAAACCAAACCAAGCCAATAATTATCCTGTACTCCTTCTAATATACTATCTAACAGAAAGCCAATAATGCATATCAATTATATAACTGCTTCAGTTAAAGTAAAGAGTACCTGATTCCTGCAATCCAAGAATTCCATTAAATAGAGACTTCTGAATGTGTAATTAGACCAAATTGATCTTGGAGCCCCCAACGTATCCTTTTACATGTACATTTGTGATTAGTTTATTTAATACAATCTCAATAAAATCAATCTAATTTAACTTCATTTTATGAATACTGCATCATTGAAACTAATCACCAAATGTATATGTACAGGAACACCTGGAAATTGAGTTGCGTCAATTTAATCCAATCACAAAATCAAATGACTCTGTTATCAAACCGATCATCTTGTGAAAGTAACTAAATATTCGACTGAACAAAACATATTATTGAAAGTTAACTTACATAATTCACATTAAACATTCATAAAAGTGAATTAACATTCATATATACATGTACATAGAAATACAAACACATTCACAGAAATACACACACATACACACACACACACACGATATACATTAGGGCTTAAATCAGAAATATAAAAAATAAGGTTTACCTTTGAGATTGAGAGAGAGATTTGGGCCAAAATTACATTCGTAAAAGTAACTAAATATTCATGCATCAAAGTAAAGTGCTAGTACAATGTCAATATCATAATAGGATACAAATAAGATTGACAAGGATGCCATAATATTTTGATACTCAATCCTCCTCTAAATCAACTAAAAGATACTTCAAATTAGGGTTGTCATCAAGAGATGGCTGGAACTCTTTTAGAGCCTTTAATGAATCCACTTCAGTAGTCATACCCTTTGGTGCATGCACAACAATAGACCAATTTCCATAATTTATATACTTAGAGTAGAATACCTTCTTTACGTTATGAAATGCACATATAAAAGGATCATCGACTATGCAATCTTTACTCTTCAGATTTGATAAATCTACCATAATAAGTTTGGAGTTAGGGTCAACATTTCCAGCATTCGTTGTATCCTCCACCTTTACCTAATCACAATATAATACGTCTTCTATGAATTCTAAGTAATCAAGTTCTAGGATTTGTTGGATTATCCCATAATAGGTTAACATCGTATTCTTTTAATTTTTATCGCTTTTGCTAGCGATACATGTGGTCAAGGAATAAATTGATATTCCACTATTTTGCGTCAAAATCTTTGACTCATATGGATATGAAATGAATTCAAAAACATTGGTGCGGAATTTCTTAAACTCTTTTGCAGGAAGACTAGGGCCTTTTGCTAGGCGTGCAAGCCTGGAAGAGACATCACCTCTTTTTAGAAGATGAATTTATTAATTAATTTGTATTAGGGCATGTTTTTATCATACACGAATAAATAATTGCACACATAAGATGTGAAATTTACCTATTTTGATACATATGCTCTAAAATTAGTTGTAGTACAATTTCTCCTTTGATTTTAGGCAATTTTGTTCTCGTACTATCTACCGGTAAATTTTAGAGATTAGATCATAAAATATAAAATACATATAATTAAAGAAGAAGAATTCAGTAGATACTCACTCTCTCCAATCTTCGACTTCATCTTGCGATTTGAAGATATAACGAGTTGCTTGCTTGTATTGTAGATTTGTGAGTTTCACTTCTTTAGGGTTCCCAGACAATAATTCGTCCTCAAAATCAAGTTCCTCGATCACTCGTTCTCCACGAGGATTGAACCTCCTCACCTCTTGTTCCAGCATATGTTCCCTAGCGTATAGCGATGATTACACCATTATGTAGTCTACAACAATTGACCATTCAATATACCTTGCATTCTTTACATAATGTTTGAAGATTTCATCAAGCACTCAAAAAGGATACATCCAAAAATACCTAACAGGACCACATAATAAAGCTTCATTGCATAAATGAACAAGTAGGTGGCTGCTGATATCCATGAACGAAGAAGGAAAATATTTCTCTAATGCATAAACTTCCTCATCTAAAGTTGATTTCGCACCTTTAATGTGCCTTTGTTTACCACTTTTTCACAAAGTAGGGTAAAATAAAAATTGATTTGCCTAATTTCCCAACAGAGATCTTTGTGTTCAGAAAAACAATGTCGTAATAATAGAGGGATTAATTGGATGATTACGTGCCAGTCGTGAGACTTGTACTGTTTTAAGTCATTTGCTTGATAGCTTTATACCCTACATAAATTACCAGAATAACCGGTTCGAGTCTTCAAATTGAAAAAAGTGTCTAAGAGGATCTTCTCACTAGTAGTCAAAGTTAAAGCAACCCGGGGGGTAGAATTTCTTCCTATTGTAGCGTCATTTTTTAACCACAATTTCTTCTTTATTTTCATCCTGTAGATCTAGGCTGGAACACTCTCCGTCTCTAGAATGACCCAGACATGTTCCTATCAGATGTTTTGTAACATTTTTCTCTCTGTGAATCACATCAACTACATGCCTTACACGATGATCTATCCAATATGGCAAATAAAAAAATATTGATCGCCTGGACCACGAATTTTCTTTACAAGGGTCGTTCGGATCCCCCTATCTTTATGCTTTAAGTTTATAAACTGGGGGTCTTTTCCTACATACATATTCCCCGCAATTGAAGTTGTCTCCTTCTCCTCGATCTGCTGACCAGAAAGCTGAGAAGGTGGCATTTTCCACTCGTGACCGACACGCAAAAAGTTAGACTTGTCGTTCCTAAAAGGGTGATTGGTCGGCAAAAATTCGTGATGACCCATTTAGCTCATCTTAAAACTATGTTTTAGCCAATAGTCTTGAGTTTACTCCCCACATATGGGACATCCATAATAACCATGAACATTACGATCGAACAAGGTCCCATAAGCTTGAAGGTCATGGATCACCCACATCACCATTGCTTTAAGTGTGAACTCTTCAATCTTATGAGAGTCTAAAGTTATCATGCCTTTATCCCATATCTCTTTAAGTTCTTTGATTAATGGTGCTAAGAATATATCAATATCATCACTGGGAGCCTTCAGCCCGGATATCAATAAAGACAACAATATGAACTCCTTTCTCATGCATAGTGTTGGAGGGAGACTTAAAGGCACCAAGATAATTGGCCAATAACTCTGACTAGTACTTAAATTAATGAAAGTGTTAAACCCATCGGTTGAGATTGCAAAACGAACGTTATGCGATTACTTTGAGAATTCATGGTGTTGTGCTTTAGAAATTTTCCATACGGGTGAATCAACTAGATAACGAATCAAATTCCTACGCACATCGCATCAAGCATGCCATGTCATGGCCTCCGCTATCCATGGTATAGTAAAAAGCCATTTTAACCGTAGCCTAAGTGGAAAATACTTCAAAACCTTTTGCGGGACTTGTGAGGACTTGCGATTTTTTGTATTTTTGTCCTTTCCATTTTCACAAACCACATATCTAGGCTCGCTGCATACTGGACATTCATCCTTCTCTTCGTGCTCCTTGAGGTACAATATGCATAGTTTCCACTTCCACTCATTTGGGTTCCGTTACATAGTCGGGTACCGAAAATTCTTACTGAACATAAGGTATATTTTTTTCACCATGGTATGCCATATTTTATAGTCTTGATAGATTCCCCACTTTATTAAATGCAACTCAACGTATTCCATTGTCTTATATTTTTCATTCATATAATGGGTTCATGGACACGTAATCTTATCACTTTTAAGATTTTTAAAAGAGTATTTACCAAATTCTTGAATGCCATTTACATGATTAATTGAAATTCGGTTAGTATCTCCCATCCACTCTTTGTATAGTGGGAAATCCACGTAATAATATTCAAATTTTAGTCCTATGGTAGTGGGTAAAAAAATATTATTACAACTGAAACAAAAATAAAATTCTTACAACTGAAGAAATAAACAAATATTATTAAAACTAAAACAAAACCAATATTCTGACAACTGAAACAAAAAAGAATGTTATTACAACTGAAACAAAAAAAAAATATTATTTGGCATTTTCCAACAAATAATTGGCCAAGCAAGAAAAGAGTCTGCATAATTCCTCAATTCCATCCCTTCCCCAATGTCAACCAGCACAGGTACATCTGTGTGGCCGCTGTATATTTCATCGACTAGTATTTGAGCCTCGCCCATATCCAAAGGTCGGTTGTGTACTCAAGTTTCGACAACCCTGGAGATTAGTGTCACACCCCAACAACCCTCTTATTTCTCAGGTCTTTGAAATGGTACTTTTCACCACAGTCACCGTGAGTTGTTGATGATGGTCCAAGTTATGTGACAGGAGAAGGCACGGGGAACGGGAATGTTGGATGAGGTGGAATTTAGGAGGGGAATGTTAGATGAGACAACATTTGAGATGGGAATATTGGATGAGGCATCATTAGGAAAGGGAAACTTAAAGGGGAGGATAGGGAACACATTTAGGAGGAGGGTGAGGGTAAGGGTAACCTTGAGGAGGCAACATTGGGGTCCCATAATTTTGGAAAAGGGACACAAATTGCCCAATTTGATTCGTCGTCATTCTCAGGTTATTTTTGATATCCTGGACATGCCCATCAGTCTTAAACTTCCGTTCCTCATTGGATGATAAATGATCCCTGATCGAAGAAAACTCGCCCATGAGAGGTGTGTGACACCCCTCCTTATTAATTACCGGGTGATCAATCCTTAATTAATTAATTTCAGAATATTAAGTTGGTCCAGATAATGCATCACTCTCGAAAACTAAATTTTTATTTAATGAAAACTAACCACCTAATATTTAAAAAGCGTGACGTCCAAATTTTATCTTGTTACTAACAAATACCAAAATGAATACTAACAAATGCCACACATCATTGTAATATAAATAAAGTCTAACTAAAGTAAAATAAATGGCTGGAGCAAACACGTCCAGATACAATCCCATACAATAAATCCAATAAAAAGGAAATCAAATTTAAGAGAGAGTTTCAAAACAACTAAATCTCAGAAAATAAACTGAAGTAGGGACGACATGCCCAATAGAATAGATAACTAAAAAATAAGAATAAGCTGAGTCATCTACTAGAAATTATCCTGCAGCTGCGACAGCAGCTACATCACGGCAACTGAATATAGTCTCCTAAGGCTAGTGTCCCTGTGGCTGGGCATCTAAAAATTATGGAACAATAGAAAGATATACAGAAAAATGGGTCAGAGCCCGAGTTGAAAACAGTTTAAGATAGCAAGTGCTTAGATTGATTCAAAAAGCACAATAATTCTTCAAGTTATCTTAGCGTACTCATCCCTCGATCTAGTTTGCACGTCTAACGAACTCAATTACCCATACTAGTCATGATACCCTGACTGACTATTGAGTACATAATATTGTGCCTTAAAGACTCCCTAAATAACTCAAAACCAACATATTAGATTTCGATATAGGTTTAGGATTACTTTAGTTTATTCCCATATTCTTCTAAATGCCCAACTGATAATACCATGAGTATACATTTAAAAAAAATAGCTTCATCAACATAAGACATCAAACAGGATTCCGGTATACACACATTATTCTCTTTATGTATACATATTAATTTATATATAAATATAAAAATATTCCACTCCTGGTTGAGAAACCCTTAGTGCGACGCATACTCGGCTATCTAGTCCCATTGCAACGCTCACGCATAGAGGATAACACGCATATAGGACAACTGGTTCAATATATCAAGAACCAATAAAAACACAAACACCTATTAGAGGCGAATATAGTCCCAAGTAGATGGGATACACACATACCTGCGCACCCATATGATCGTCATCACTATCATGTTCACGGATAGCCCGTACATAGATTCCATGGTCTAGCGGTACGATTTTAAATCCCCCAAAGGCACACTAGATCTGGTCGTCCACGACGCGTTAACCTCCGTTCGATAGCCAATAGCTAGGTATGTCATACACATAATATTTTGAGCAACAAGCATACACATAACTTTTATAAATTCATTGGCCTTCTCGTAGCCTAGTATTTGCAGTACGTATAATATGTATCCCTTTTTATACCTCGTACCTTATTCATATATATATTCTCCCTTGTATTTTTTGCATCTCTTAAATTCTATAACTTTCATTCCTTCCGAGGGTCGACATAATCTCCGCTCACTAATAAATACAAATTTTAAGTTACCCGACATTCATACAGGCCTAACACTCAATTATATAAGTCTACACGGATTTTGAAACAAAATCGGGTCTTAAAAGTCATTATGTAATCTCGTTAGAAGACCCAGGGAATCTCTTTCGAACGAGGTCATTCGAATGAAGGGACTTCGAACGAACCACCAAACTCATTAAAAGTGACACTGGAATGTCGTTAGAAGTCTCGTTCGAATGACCTGGGCTGGACTTAAACGAAATTTTTGAAGTTGCCCAGTTCATCACCAATGTTCGTGTTTCCAGATTTTCTCCACTCAATTCTCAACCTAAACCCATTCCAACCCAAGTACGAGGTTTACAAACTACTCTAAGTCACCCTAGTAAACTTCTTAGTATATTTTTTGGGGTTTTCAACAAATTCCTAAATTTTCCCATAAATCATATTAACATAAACCCAAAATTATTAATTTATAAAAAATCCATTATTATTTCATGCTTAACATCTAATTCACCAAATTTCACATTCCTATTAAGGGGAAAAATCCTCTACATGCAAACCCCTATCAGATTTCTAAAATTCCTACACGATTTTCATCATAGGCAAACCCAATTTGGTATTTGTTGTTCTAAAACCTCTACATATGTTAACAAGAGTCATAAATGCTAAGAGAGAAAGCAAGATAATCACTTGACTTAAAATGAACCTCTGATTCATAGGTTGAAATTGTTATGGGACGATACTCCTGATAGGATCTACACCCTGGTGTACTTTTTTGTTGTGAAAGTTTAAGTTCTTGGCTTAGGGCTCTAATGGAGTCTTCTTCTTCTTCCTTGGTTCTCTCTCTATTTGCCTCTCTCTCTTACGTAAGTTGAACTAACAGGACACTAACCCTAACTGCCTTTAATTAAACCCAACTTTCTTCCATTTAATTACCTAAAAAATCCAAAAGACCAAAATACCCCTCTAGGGTGTCATTTTGGGTTAAAAATGACCCGAACTCCAAATAAAATACACGAGTATTGTTTTCTGACTATATCGATCCTTCCGGACACTCTGACATACTCAAAATAGTCATTCGAGTTTAAAAATAATAATTTATCTTTTTAAACCCCTAAATACATACTAGTGACGCGACCCATACGCGTCCCAAATATTTATAACATAACTGCCGAGTATCTCATCCCTGGCCGCAATATTATTTCAATAATTACTAACTCTCATCATGCTAGTGATTATTATCATAAAGAAATGGGATTAATTACAATTCAATTTTTCTCTCTTTAATTTAATTAATCCCCATTTTCCATAAAAATAATTATCGTAAAAATACGGGGTATTACATACTCCTCCCCTAATAACATAATTTCTTTCCAAAATTCAGAAAATACTATATATACCTGGAAAGAATAACTCTGGATAACGTTCACGCATGTCATCCTCATGCTCCCAGGTTGATTCCTCGACCTTATGGTGTCGCCACTGAACACGCAGTAGTGGTACTATTTTTTACCTCAACTTTCTCTCGCTACGGTCTAGTATAGCAACTGGTCCCTCTTCGTAGGATCTATCAGGCTGTAAGTCTATCTCCTCTAGCGCAATGTGAGTATGAGCCAATTCATCTCGAATAAATCTCCTCAGTAACAAGATATGAAACATGTCATGGACTCTATGCAAGTGCTCCGGTAACCCAAGTCTATAAGCAACTGGCCCAATCCTCTCAATAATGGGGAATGGCCCTACATACCTCGGTGCCAACTTTCCCTTCTTCCCAAAATGCATAACTCCCTTCATAGGAGACACCCGAAGTAACACGAGATCTCCAATATTGAACTCTCAAAAGTAACGTTTGGCATCAATATAACTCTTCTGCCGATCCTGAGCAACTTGAATATGGCTCTATATATACTATATCCTCGCCAAAGTATCCTGAATCACCTCTGTACCCAGTAACTTATTGTCCCCAACCTCTAGCCAACATGTTGTGGAATGACAAGGTCTTCCGTATAGGGCTTCGAATGGAGCCATACCGATAGTAAACTGGTAGGAGTTGTTATAGGCAAACTCCACCAGTGGAAGGTACTGATCCTAACTTCCGCTAAAATCAATGATGCACATACGTAACATATCCTCCAATATTTGATTCTTCCTCTGTCTAACCATCCATCTGCGGGTGATAGGTTGTGCTCAGTCACAACTCTATACCCAACGCCTCCTGAAAACTCTCCCAAAATTGAGAAACGAACACCTTATCTCTGCCAGACATGATATTTAGAGGCACTCTGTGGAGTCTTACTATCTCTGTTATGAATAACTGGGTGTACTATCCCGCGGTGTAGTCTGTCCTGGCTGGATGGAAGTGGGCTATCTTGGTCAACCGATCCATTATCACTGATATCGAATTGTGACCCCTCTGCGATGTTGGTAATCCCATGATAATGTCCATGGAAATGCTCTCCCATTTCCACATAGGAACCTCTAATGGCTGTAGAAGTCCCGCCAATCTCTAATGGTCCAACTTTACCAACTAACAGGTGGCACATTTCGAGACGAACTCGTCAATATCCTTCTTCATTCCGCTCCACCAGTACTGTCTACGCATGTCCTGGTACATCTTATCTCCACTGGGATTCACCACAAATTGAGAACCATGTGATTCTGTCATTACCTTGTGTCACAAATCCTCACCCTCGGGAACAACCAATCTCCCATTGAAACGTAGACCCCCATCTAAACCCACGGTGTAAGACTCAGCCCCCTCGACTAGAAGCTTCACTATCTAACTTTGGAAGAATGGATCATCTGTCTGAGCATGTACTACTCTCGTAATAATCTGGGGCATAATCGTAATTATAGACAAAAATGATCGAGCTACCGTATCCTGGTTCCCTAACTCCTTCCATTTCATTTTCCAAACCTCGGCCACCTCACCGACTGGCCTACCGCTTAACGCGTATGCTACCACATTAGCCTTCCCTGGGTTGTACTGGATATCAAATTGATAATCCTTCACAAACATAAGACACCGACGTTGATGCATATTTAACTCCTTCTGCGTGAAGAAGTACTGCAATGACTTGTGGTCCATGAATAAACAAAATTTCTCCCCTAGGAGGTAATGTCTCCAAATTCGAAGTGCAAACACGACCGCTGCTAAATCCAAGTCGTGGGTGGGGGTAATTCCTCTCGGGAGGCTTAAGCTTACGGGAAGCATAAGCTATAGACTGATCCTCATGCTGAAGTACACCTCTAAGTAATAATAAGTACGCATTAGTGTAGACTAGATACTCCACTCCCGGTCTATGTAATGCTAACACTGGTGCTCAAGTTAACTTATCTTTTAACTCATCGAAAGCCAACTGACAAGCGTCACTCCAGATAAACGTCACTCCTTTGCGAGTCAAATGTGTCAACGGACCCGCTATATTTGATAAACCCCAAATGAACCTTTTGTAGTATCCGACTAAACCCAATAAACTGTGTATCTCAGTCGATGTCATTGGCTGTCCCCACTCCCTCACCGCTGACACCTTCCCCAAATCTATGGGCATCCCTCTATCAGAGATGATACGCCCCAAAACTGTACCTCCTTTATCCAAGACCCATATTTTTCGTATTTTGCGTACAAATAATGGTGGCACAGTGTCTACAAAACTTACCTCAAGTGCTCGACATGATCCTCCTCGATCTGTGAGTAAACCAGAATGTCATCTATGAATACGATGACGAACTGGTCTAGGAACTCTCTGCACACCATGTTCATTAAGTCCATGAACATAGCTGGGGCGTTGGTTAGCCCCAAAGGCATAACCCTGAATTCATAGGAACCATATATCGTCAAGAAGTTAGTCTTCGACACATCCTGCTCCTTGATACGAAGATGATGGTACGCCGATCTCAAATCAATCTTCGAGAAGAAAGTTGCTCCTCTTAACTGGTCGAATAAGTCATCGATTCTAGGCAATGAATATTTGTTCCGTATCATGACTTTATTCAACTCCCGACAATCAACGTACAACCTTAAAGAATCATCCCGTTTCTTAATAAACAGTAAGGGAGCACCCCATAGCGAAGTACTCCTACGAATAAACCCCTGCCCCAATAACTGCTCAATCTGGTCACGCAACTGCCTTATCTCTGCTGGAGCCATACGGTAACGTGCACGAGCTATTGGTCGAGTATCTGGCGCTAAATCAATGACAAAGTCTATCTCTCTACTTAGTGGTAACCCCAGAATCTCCTAAAACACATCATAAACTCTCAAACTAAAGGAATCGAATCAAGCGATACAGCAACCTCCATAGAGATGCCCCCCTCTATATAGTATAAATGAGTGGACGATCCTCCCTCAGAGCGAGGCATCACCACCAGAAACATCTCATGCCCGGGTATGGAAAAAACTATACTCTTACTGTAACAGTCAATCATGGCCCTATACCTGACAAGCCAATTTATACCCAAAATCGCGCCATACTCGTACATGTCTAACACGAGCATGTTAGCGGGTAAGATAAACCTCCCAATCTCTATACCTACTCCCCGAAAAATAAAGGAGATGACGAAACCCCTACTCAACGGTGAATCCACACAAGTGGCCATACCCTCTACTGTATCAAATAACCCCGTAGCATGTGTAAACCCCGTGGCCATAAAATAGTGTGTGGCTCCTGTGTTAAATAAAATGCACCCCAAAGTCCCCTCAATAGAAAACATACCCTCAATCCTTGATGGGTTCTAGGGGACCGCGAACTGATGCAAATTATAGACTCGTCCATACTAAAGTTGTCCTTACTGAACTGGGGTGGCTAGAATGGGTGATAGTGCTGCTATCTGTAGAGCTGCTGGGAGAGCTGCAGGAAAAAACGGTCTCTAGGGCTCCTAACGACCACCCTGTTGCTGCTGCTGCTTGCCTCTACCCTTCTGAGGGTAGTCCTGGCATTTGTGGCCAGTGTTGCCACACGTGAAACATCTCCCTCGGAAGGGTCCTCCCCTTTGTCCCTGTTTTCCCCAGCTTTGATGGCCGTTACCACCACTCCATTTACCATTTTGGACCCACTAAAATTGATGCTGGCCCTAATGGCCGTGTTGGCCCTCATGGCCCTGTCGAAAGCCTCCCTGCCCATGTCTAAAACCTCCTGACCTGATCCTCTTAGGATCCCCTTGCTGGGAACCCTGATCACTATGCCTATGCTGACCCTGAACTGCTTGTGCCCCATCGGCACCATTCCCTCCTGCCCTGTCCTGTTCGCTGGATTCTCCCACTTTTTCAACCTCGGAAAAGTGGAAGCGGTGGTCCTAGCAATGGAGTAGTGATGTGTTGACCACATCTGAATAGCTGTACAATGAGATATTGCCTATTAAATGATGGAGGATCCTCCATATTAACCCATCCATGAAGCGTTGAATCTTTTTCTCTTCGATCGGGATCTCACTCGGTATAATGTTGAGAAGGTTAGTAAACTCTGCATTGTATTCTACCACGGTCCTTCCCTTCTTCTTCAGATTTTCTAACTTTCGGCTCATCTCAGTCTGCACAGCCGAAGTAAAGTACTTATGGTCAAACTGCACCTAAAAGTCTCGGATACTGAGTGTGTCTCTCTCCTCAGAGGTGTTGATAAACTCCCACCACTGCAGTGCTGCCCCCACTAGTTTGAACGTGGCCAAAATCTGACTCTGTACTTCCGTGCACTCGTGCATCCTCAAATGCCTTTGGATGTCCTTTTTCCATTATCTTACTATGACTACATCGGAGCTCCCTGAAAACTTTGGAGGATGCACATTGACCGGGCGGAAAAAGTGTGTTCGTGTGAGAACACAATCGTCGTTTGTTTTGCCGCCGCGATACAAAAAAAACCTAAGCTACTACAACACTTGACAAGCAAGCACAGCGGTAAGTCGGGTATCGTAAGAAATCCACAGGGAGTGATTGAATTTTAGATGTTAATTGTTTTAATTACTTTAGGAATAAAAGTGGTGTAAATAAATAAAAGAAAAGGTGATAGGGTGGTAGTCGTGACAAAAGAAAAGAATAAGTTACGCTAAATAAAAGTAAAGCGAGGATCGGGATCGCACACACGCATTCACGGGCTAAACAACTACTAATTAGAATTTCGGTTCGAAAACATTTAATCGATCATTCTTAATTAAGCATAAACATCACGCAATAAGGAATTTAAGCCAAAGTTGCGATATTAAACATTTAACGGAAAATGGTCACACGCGGATTAAATTCGGATAATCGCTATAAACACTAGCGTTGCATGAAAAATAAAGTTAAACGCATAATAATCCGACTTTAATACCCAAGGTTTCAATTAAATGTAATTTTACACGAAACCCTAAATTTCGAGGTCCGAACCCGAAAATGGCGAAAATGCAATCCCGACCCTATTTATCTAGGGACTAAGCATGATTAAACTAAATTAAACTAATTAACTAAGAAAGTAATAAATTAAAGCAAGAAAACCTAATTAGAAAGCATGGAAATTATCTAGAAAGCAAGGAAATGAAGAAATACAAACTATATTAAAGGAGAGGGAAGATGAATAGTCAATCTTACAACCAATTAGTGTGTCAATCCAAGAGAGGAAGAAGAAGAACCAATCAAAACCCCTCCAACCCTAACTAAACTAAGATAAAATCGTATATGGGCTGGTCTCCTTATTACAAAACCAAAATTTGGCTTATATAGTAAGTTGGAATAAAAATAAAGAAGAAAGAAAAGAAGGCAAAATATCTGTAGAAAACAGAGCATCGATCGATCGACCCCTTTGGTCGATCGATCGACCTAGGAAAAATTTTGACAAGTAAGAATGGTCGATCGATCGACCAGAAGCGTCGATCGATCAATCAAGCAGGGCAGATTTCAGCAGCAGCCCCTGCTTCTTTTCTTCCTCTTCTCCTTCTCCTCTTTTGCTTCCTTGTCTTTCCTCCGCTGAAATCGCCGTAACTTCTTCGTTATGTATCGGAATCGCGCACCGTTCATGGCCACGCGAAGCTAGAGAGGAGGGCTACAACTTCTGTGAGATTTAGGGATAGGTACCCAAGTTGTGAAAAGACTAAAATGCCCTTACGCGTGCGGATGTGTATGGAACTTCACTGGAATGCATTCGAACTTCATACTAAGCATCCAAATACCTACAAAAGCTCAATTAACCCCTGCAAAACATGTTAACATAGAAATCCGAGGTTATCTGGTTAACGAGCATAAATATAGGGATTAAGATACCCGAGGGGGCTAATAACGCGTAGGTTAACGGGTGAAATACGCAATAATTGCGTCGCATCACACCCCCTAACATACACATTGCTTGTCCCTAGCAATGAAATAGGAAACAACAAGAACTACAAGAAAACCAAAAGCAGTAGAAGTACAAAAGTATGGTATAAAAGCAAAAGGCCTCTTTCGAGGGTGCACAATTTCATTTAGCATATGCAATAAGCCGTTAAACCCCTAGGTTACCCTAGTGGACGAGTGTCGTCTCGTGAGGGTTTTCAGAGATGGAACCCACAAACATCATATGGTTTCCTCAAAATATGCCCAACCCAACATGCGACAAACTCAACAACAACTAAAAAGATTTCAAACATGTTATTAGCATATTGAATGAATTCAAGCTAAAGTCCGTTGTTATTAACAGGTTGAATGCACCTCATGGAATTGAAACTTTAAAAGTGGGAGGGCGAGAGAAAATGCACAATATGATTTGGTAAAAACTTAAATAAACCGGATAAACATAAAGGCATGCATTCAATCCTCACGGGCATTACGCTCTACAAATGAAATCACTCGGAACAGGGAGGTAACACACGGGACATGCGGGCTAAAGAGTAAATGTAAATGGAAACTAGGCCGCACACATGTCACAAATGAAGAACGCTATATATAAACTGAAAAACCGTAATCTCAATGAAAGGATACCGCACACTAAAAGAGGCAAAATGCATTTTCACAGATTCTCAAAACTATTATGACTTTTAAATTAAATGCACCCTAAGATCACATAGGACTTTAATAGGGTTATGATGTAGGTATGGCTAGGGTATGAAACGAAGGAATGTATGTATGGATTCAAAGTGTTCGGGATGAAAACTCGGGATAATGGAAAAATGCGGGCAATAACAAAATTGGAAAAAAAAGTTCCAAAACGGCATTAGATATATCATCGGGGAGAGTAATCAAAGCTTATTGAACACTAAACACAACATTCTCTTTTCTATTTCTTTTCTTCTTTTTCTATTGTTTTCTTTTGATTTTTGCTTTCTCTTTTTCTTCACTTTTTCACTTCTTTCTTTTCTTTACTTATCAAACTCTCATATGCCTAAATTGCAACCGCCATCATAAAAACATCATTCAATCCCAAGCAACATTCCAAACAAAGGTATGGAAAGTGTATATATGGGCTAAAACTTCAATGCGAAGTTTGTTATGGGAATGGGGTTATGAAACGAAAGTCTATATTTTGGCTCAAAGGGGTTGACTAGGGAAACATATAAGGTGAGGTCAAGGCTAATATGGGTGATATAACAAAGAGGGCCTATGATCATTTCACAAAGTTTACGCAATTCTCGAGTCAAAACAATACATGAAAATCATGCTCAAGTAACACATTTCAAGTATGAACTCAATTAATGAACGGTCAAATGAAAGAATAGAGAGATTACCAACGAGTTCAATGTTTTCAATGAGAAAAGAATAGTGTATAACACTCACAAACGACGAGTACAAAGCTTACTCGGTGTAAGTATATACAATGCAACAAAAGATTACCGAGTTATAAAAATCTTAAACCAAATCAATATAACAAGGAAAGTGCATATGCTCATGGGATAAAGTTTAATTCATGAAGTTATTCACAATATCAATGATTTGAGGACTAAAGTCTAATAACTTCTAAAATCGAGAACATGCATCATTGAGTTGTCTATTGGATCGGGCAATTATTGAAATTTATCACTGGAAACAAGGAAAAATGCCCAACAAAGGAGAAAAAAGAAAGAAAATATTTTTCAAATTTTTCACAAAAAGGCATACTCAGTAACTAAATGTGAGAAAATCCATGGACTACACATGAAATGGATAGAATATCCTACACCCCCTAACTTAAATGTTGCATTGTCCTCAATGCGCATTAAGAACACAACACAAAGAGAGGAAAGGAATGATATTACCCAAAATTGGAGCGATCTCCATAAGCACGAGTCCAAAGGAATCTACAAAACAAGTTAGTACCGAGCATAGAAAAAACAAATAACAAAAAGTTAACTAATTACACTAGACTAAATTAAAAGGAAAGAAAAATAGGAAAGAAAGAAAATTAAAAAGCTAATTATTTACAACCTACTATTTAGACTACACACTAACTATACACTAGAAGTCTAAATAGTTGAAGGTCCACCCAAAAAGGTATTTGACTTTGAAAGATCAACGGTGGACCCTCCAAAGCGAACATGCCTCCCGAAAAATAAGAATTACGTTTGAACAACGGAAGGCATGTGGGTGGTGAAAAAAGTGAACCATCGCCAACTTGAAATTTTGGGCGGACGATGGGGGATTTGGATAACAAGGGGGAAAAGTACACCTGAGGTTCAAGAAAAATCGATTCATCTCCCAAAGGTTTTTCAAATGGAATGGGAGATTGTGCACACATGAGGATAACATCCATCGAAAACAAGTCCGGTAAAGAGTCCTCATCGGCAAAAAGTGTAGAAGTTTTAATTTCTACCTACTCATAGGAATCAACCGGTAATTCTAATGGTTCAATGAAGGAAAATGTATATGGTGATGAAACAAATTCAATCTCAATCGACTCATCGTCGGAAGGAAATTGAATTTCGGGGGAGAGAGATTCACACTCGATGAGAAATTCTTTGAAAAATTGAGGTGAAACACAAGTTTCCACCTCCTCGTTGTTTTGTGGAAAAGAATTCATCTCAACGCAAAGTGCACCAAGTCTCATTCCATCAACATTTAGGCTTTCCAAACCTTGGGAGTAAAGAAGCAAAGTTTCTTCCAAACTCGTCTTCGAAAGTAATGAAATAAGAATCGTCATTGGATTCGAATAATGAATCCAACTCAAGCTCCCAATAACGATTTTCATTCCGATAAATGTTTTCAAGTCTTTCATTTTCAAGAAAATCTTGAAAATGGAAAACTTGAAAACTATCCCCAAAGTAAGAATCATTAGAAAGACCGCTATAACTATAATAGTAGGACATGATTACCTCGTTGTTTGTAGATGGAGAATCCGAGAAAGAAAGTGAGCAACCGCGAATCAAAGTTTCTTAGCGCTCAAAGTATGCAAATCCTGCAAAAAAGGTTAAAACAAAGAATACAAATACAAAAGGAAAAATACTACGAAATAATAAAATAATTACTATCTAAAACACACTCCCCGGCAACGGCGCCATTTTGTGACCGGGCGGAAAAAGTGTGTTCGTGTGAGGACACAATCGTCGTGTGTTTCGCTGCCACGATACAAAAAAAAGCTAAGCTACTACCACACTTGACAAGCAAGCACAGCGGTAAGTCGGGTATCGTAAGAAATCCACAGGGAGTGCTTGAATTTTAGATGTTAATTGTTTTAATTACTTCAGGAATAAAAGTGGTGTAAATAAATAAAAGAAAAGGTGATAGGGTGGTAGTCGTGACAAAAGAAAAGAATAAGTTACGCTAAATAAAAGTAAAGCGAGGATCGGGATCGCATACACGCATTCACGGGCTAAACAACTACTAATTAGAATTTCGGTTCGAAAACATTTAATCGATCATTCTCAATTAAGCATAAACATCACGCAATAAGGAATTTAAGCCAAAGTTGCGAGATTAAACATTTAACGGAAAATGGTCACACGCGGATTAAATTCGGATAATCGCTATAAACACTAACGTTGCATGACAAATAAAGTTAAACGCATAATAATCCGACTTTAATACGCGAGGTTTCAATTAAATGCAATTTTACACGAAACCCTAAATTTTGAGGTCCGAACCCGAAAATGGCGGAAATGCAATCCCGACCCTATTTATCTAGGGACTAAGCATGATTAAACTAATTAACTAAGAAAACAATAAATTAAAGCAAGAAAACATAATTAGAAAGCATGGAAATTATCTAGAAAGCAAGGAAATGAAGAAATACAAACTATATTAAAGGAGAGGGAAGATGAATAGTCAATCTTACAACCAATTAGTGTATCAATCCAAGAGAGGAAGAAGAAGAACCAATCAAAATCCCTCCAACCCTAACTAAACTAAGCTAAAATCGTATATGGGCTGGTCTCCTTATTACAAAACCAAAATTTGGCTTATATAGTAAGTTGGAATAAAAATAAAGAAGAAAGAAAAGAAGGCAAAATATCTGTAGAAAACAGAGCATCGATCGATCGACCCCTTTGGTCGATCGATCGACCTAGGCAAAATTTAGACAAATAAGAATGGTCTATCGATCGACCAGAAGCGTCGATCGATCGATCAAGCAGGGCAGATTTCAGCAGCAGCCCCTGCTTCTTTTCTTCCTCTTCTCCTGCTCCTCTTTTGCTTCCTTGTCTTTCCTCCGCTGAAATCGCCGTAACTTCTTCGTTATATATCGGAATCGTGCACCATTCATGGCCATGCGAAGCTAGAGAGGAGGGCTACAACTTCCGTGAGATGTCAGGCCAGGTACCCAAGCTGTGAAAAGACTAAAATGCCCTTACGCGTGCGGATGTGTACGGAACTTCATCGGAATGCATCCGAACTTCATACTAAGCATCCAAATACCTACAAAAGCTCAATTAACCCCTGCAAAACATGTTAACATAGAAATCCGAGGTTATCTAGTTAACAAGCATAAATATAGGGATTAAGATACCCGAGGGAGCTAATAACGCGTAGGTTAACGGGTGAAATACGCAATATTTGCGTCGCATCACACCTTCTGGAAGGCATCCCTAGCACGCTCCCAAGAAGATGGGAAATCATGTACCTGAATTGGAGCTACCACCGTTGCCTGAGGTGGTGCCTATTGCACTATGGCCAAAGCAGCGTTGACTGCCTGAGCTACAATGGCGGCCACTTCAGTGGCATTCTTCATACCATGAGTAGGTGCACGCTGAGGCTCTGGCTCGGCATCCCTGGGAACTCTTTGTGCACATTTAGGAGGCATCTGAAAAGAGAGAAGAGTTTCATAAGTCTATATTTATATTCTCAAAATAGCAGAAGAAGGTAAAACGTATGAAGAGTACAACAATCCTGAAATATAGGGATCTATATCAAAGGACTCTACGCGAAAACATAACAAGTCGTACAGATACTAAAGACACTAGAACCTGATGCTCGGATACCACCTGTGATACCCCGCCTAATTAATTACTGGGTGATCAGTCCTTAATTAATCAATCTCATAATATCAAGGTATTCCAGATAATGCATCACTGTCGAAAACTAAATTTTTATTTAAAAAAAACTAACCACTTAATATTTAAAAAGCGTGATGTCCAAATTTATCTTGTTATTAACAAATATAAAAAAGAATACCAACAAATTCCATACATTACTGTAATATAAATAAAATCTAACTGAAGTAAAATAAATGGCTGGAGTAAACATGTCCAGATACAATCCCATATAATAAATCCAATAAACAGGAAATAAAATTTAAGAGAGATTTTAAAAAACAACTAAATCTCAGGAAATAAACTGAAGTAGGGATGACATATCCAACAGAATACATAATTGAAAAAGAAGAATAAGCTGAGTCGTCTACTAGCAATTATCCTGCAGCTCCCATAGCAGCTACAACATGGCAACTGAATAGAGGCTCCTAAGGCTGGTGTCCTTGTGGTTGGGCACCTAAAAATAATGGAACAATAGAAAGTTATACAGAAAAATGGGTCAGAGCCCGAGTTGAAAATAGCTTAAGATAGCAAGTGCTTAAATTGATTCAATTAGCACCATTATTCTTCAAGTTAACTTAGAATACTCACTTGAGATACTCACCCCTCGATCTAGTGTGCACGTCTAACGAACCCAACTACCCATACTAGTCATGATACCCTGACTGACTATTAAGTACATAATATTATTCCTTAAAGACTCCCTTAATAACTCCAAACTGTCATATTAGAGATTTTGATATAGGTTTAGGATTACTTTAGCGTATTCCCATGTTCTTCAAAATGCCCAACCGATAATACCATAAGTATACATTTAAAAAAAATAGCGTCATCAACATAAGACATCAAACAGGATTCCGGTATACACACATTATTCTCTTTATGTATACATATTAATTTATATATAAATATAACAATATTGCACTCCTGGTTGAGAAACCCTTAGTGCTACGCATACCCAGCTATCTAGTCCCATTGCAACGCCCACGCATAGAGGACAACTAGTTCAATCTCTCGAGAACCAATAAAAATATAAACACCTATTGGAGGCGAACATAGTCCCAAGTCGATGGGCTACGCACATACCTACGCACCCATATGACCATCATCACTATCATGTTCATGGATAGCCCGTACCTAGGTTCCATTCTCTAGTGGTAAGACTCTAAATCCCTCGAAGGCACACAAGATCTGGTCGTCCACAATGCGTTAACCTCCGTTCGATAGCCAGTATCTAGGTATGTCATACACATAATATTTTGAGCGACAAGAATACACACAACTTTTATAAATTCATTGGCCTTCTCGTAGCCTAGTATTTGCAGTACATATAATATGTATCCCTTATTATACCTCGTACCTTATTCATATATATATTCTCCCTTGTATTTTTTTGCATCTCTCAATTTCTATAACTTTCATTCCTTCGATGGGTTGACATAATCTCCTCTCACTAATAAATATAAATTTTAAGTTACCCGACATTCATACATGCCTAACACTCAATTATATAAGTCTACACAGATTTTAAAATAAAATTGGCTCTTAAAAGTCATTCTGTAATCTCGTTAGAAGATCGAGGGAATCTCGTTCTAACGAGGTCATTCAAATGAGGGTCATTCGAATGAAGGTACTTCGAACGAACCACCAAACTCCTTAGAAGTGACAATGGAATGTCGTTAGAAGTCTCGTTCGAACGAGGTCATTCGAACGACCTGGGCTGGACTTCTAACAAAATTTCCGAAGTTCCCCAATTCATCACCAATGTGCATTTTTCCATATTTTCTCCACTAAATTATCAACCTAAAGCCATTCCAACCCAAGTACGATGTTTACAAACTGCTCTAAGTCACCCTTGGACACTTCTTAGTATAGTTTTTGGGGTCAAATCCTTCTAATCATCAAGAAATTTCAACAAATTCCTAAATTTTCCCATAAATCATATTAACATAAACCCACAATTATTAATCTATACAAACTCCATTATTATTTCGTTCTTAACATCTAATTCACCAAATTTCACATTCCTATTAAGGGTAAAAATCCTCTACATGCAAACCCCCATCGAATTTCTAAAATTCGTACATGATTTTCATTATAAGCAAACCCAATTTGGTATTTGTTGTTCTTAAACCTCTACATATGATAACAAGAGTAATAAATTCTAACAGAGAGCAAGATAATTACTTGCCTTAAAATGAACTTCTGATTCGCAGGTTGAAATTGTTATGGAACGATCCTCCTGATAGGATCTACGCGTTGGTGTACTTTTTTGTTGTGAAAGCTTAAGTTCTTGGCTTAGGGCTCTAATGGAGTTTTCTTCTTCCTTTGTTCTCTCTCTCTTAGCCTCTCTATCTTATGTAAGTTGAACTAACAGGACACTAACCCTAACTGCCTTTAATTAAACCCAATTTTCTTCCATTCAATTACCTAAAAATTCCAAAAGACCAAAATACCCCTCCAGGGTGTCATTTTGGGTTAAAAATGCCCCGAACTCCAAATAAAATACCCGAGTAGTGTTTTCTGACTATATCAATCCTTCCGGACACTCTGACATACTCAAAATAGTCATCCGAATTTAAAAAAAATAATTTATTTTTTTAAACCCCTAAATACATACTAGTGACGCGACCCATACGTGTCCCAAATATTTATAACATAACTGCCGAGTATCTCATCCATGGCCACAATATTATTTCAATAATTACTAACTCTCATCATGCTTGTGATTATTATCATAAAGAAATGGGATTAATTACAATTCAAATTTTCTCTCTTTAATTTAATTAATCCCCATTTTCCATAAAAATAATTATCGTAAAAATACGGGGTATTACAAGGTGCGATTTGTTGAAATTTTGTTTAGGCATATGTGAGCCAACACCACTCGTTCTCACCCTTTTTTTTTCCAAAGGTCCGGGTTCTGGCATCATTTTCAAGGTCAAAGTCATTATTAGGGCTCGAACCTGACTGACTGCTGATGGTCTCTATTAATTCTTGCGTCTCAACCAACTTCGGTGAGAATTTATTATAATTTCCCTATCGAGCATGAATGAATAAGTTGGACCGATTTGGGTTTTTACCCGCATCTGAACCATCCTTTGTCCTACTTGCCCATTCATTCTTCAAATGCTCATATGATTTGGATCCCATCTTATGGATATCAGTTTTTTGTGCCCTATTTTTTTTTATTTTGCTCCCTTAGGACAAATTTTTTCTCCGTCGCCTTATTATCCAAAAACTTATTCCACTGATCCATCAAAATTTCAACACTGGGAGGCATTCTCTCTTTCAAGTACAAAATATCAAAGCTCGCTGCCTTCTTCAGTAAATATTTCTTTCGAATGTTTATCTTGTATGTCCTCAATGATTTAGCAACCCGAGATATAACCTTATTCTTGGAATGATCAAGAAATTAGAAATACTTGTAGAGTTGATCGTATATGTTATCTTTAATGGCTTGATCAACCATGTTCCAGTTGTCTGGTCCACCAACTCCCATGTTCATTTTTCCAAACACCAAACATCGGGCTTAAAATTTCATCACGTTATTCCTATCACTCGTCGAGTTATTCCCGATAAGGGAGAACCCAATGGGCTTCTTTTGGATTGACTGGGATTCATCGACAATGTTAGATGGGGACAGTGGAGCAACGGGAGTGATGGATGAGGGTGTCGAAGTAGCTGTAATTGGACTTATGAGGAGGGAACCATTACTGAACTTGTGTATTGCTCACCAATTGGTGTTAAGAATTCGGGTTGTGCAAGAGATGGTGAACCTCATTGCGGTGTCCCCTCGGCACTTAGTTCCCTTGGGTTGTTTCCTCCCGACATTATTTACAAAAATGAAAACCCATAAGTAAGTAAAAAATAATAAGAAAAAATTATAATTAATTAATCAAGCTCATGACTATATATATATATATATATATATATATATTCAAAGTAAGACTTTAGAATATGTTCAATGTGTCTGATCTCCATCCATTCGGTATTAGTTTTTAAGAACCTATGAATTTTTGCATGTGGCCACCTAGGAGGAAGGGTATCTATAATTGATGTGAAGATATCCATGACATGAGCTCGGAATCCCATACATTTCAACTTGTTGGCAAAATTCAATTTAGCATGCATATGATGCGAGACATCATAGTCTATGTCAATGCTCTTTGTACGCAGTTGTATCCATAATGAGTGTAATTTTTCTGCTTTCTCCAACAACGTAACCAAGGTCAGGGATATGTTAGGGATTATGTGTGTGAAATATATTTTGTATAATGTTATCACAGTTCTTCGGTAGGGAAAATAGAATACAATCGAACAAGTAATCTTGTTGGAGATTAACTCCACGATTTACAAGGTAGTTAAATTGTTTGATCTTTTTATTTCCATACCTATAAATAGGAGGACCCTCTATATGACGCTCACTAATAAAAGAGTTACGTGTACGGTCCAATTGAAACCTCTCCAACTCTTGTTGCTGGTTATTACCAACGTGCCTCATTTTCCTGAGAAAAATATACGAGGTCAGGAATATCAGTCCTACGGTTAAGATATAAGGGTATATTAGTTTGATTAAGGTTCTGAGAATGGAAAGGATTTTGAGTATATTAGTTTGATTAGGGTGCGTAACCTAAAATACTCAATTAATTTCAAACTCTAAATGAATACCAACCCCTAAATGACAATACCCTTAAACAATGCAATTTATTTTAATCCTTAAGTAACCACATTCAGTCAATAATAATAATAATCAATTAATTTCAAACTCTAAATAAATTTCAATCCCTAAATGATAATACCCTTAAATTTCACAATTTATTTTAATCCCTAAGTAACAACATTCAATCAATACTAATAATGACAATAATTTTAAATAATGCAATTAATTTCAAACTCTAAATAACAATTCTCAATCAATGTTAACAATACCCAATAAATCTCAATGCCTAAATATAACATACCCAATAAAAATATGAAATTATAAAACATCCCCTTTTCTTGAAAAAAGTATACACACATACACACCCACATATTCACAAGTACACACACATACACACACATATTCACACGTACACACACATACACACACATATACACACGTACACAGAAAAACACACACGTTCACACACACAAAAATACACACACACATTCACGCACATATACACACATATACATTAGGGTTTAAATCATAAATGCAAAAAATAGGGTTTACCTTTGAGATTAAGAGAGAGATTGACGCCGAAATTAGGGTTTGAGAGAGAGAGAGAAGGCAAATCGTCGAAATCTCATAGAGAAAAAGAGAGAGAGATTGACGCATCAAGAATTTAAATGGAGGCAGAATGTTTATAGTATAAGGACACTGGTCACGGCCTAGAGTCGCGACCCATTACCATGACCCTTAAATTGTTTCCACTTCAGCGTGTAGGCAACCATGTGATCACGCCCCCAGCCGTGACCCACATGCGTGAACAAATTTAGATGGTCACGCCCTAAAGTCGTAACCCATTGTAATACCCCGTAATTTTATGATTTTTAAATTGAGAGAAATTAAAAGTTAAGGGGCCAAATAAATGGGGATTAATTGGAATTAATTATGAAAAATTAATTGGGATTAATTCGGATTTAATATTACTAGAGACTAAAATAATATATCATTTTGAATATTACTTAGTGATATATAATTAATATATGAATAAAATGTTATTTATATTATCGTGAGTTAGTAATACGACAATAATGGAAATTAAGTCGGGACACGGTTATGGGATGTGTCGGGACTAATTTAAATGAATAAAAAGAAAGATTATTTTTATATCAACCTTATGGTCGTTTCGAGTGTGCTGTTGCGTCCGTAAGGGTCAAAATAGTTAGAAAAGTCTACCCAGGAGTTTGATTTGGGTCTCAAGTCAATTAGAAAATGAAAGGACATCCCGAAAGGTCACTTTAGTCATTTTACTTGGGAGAAGAATGGTATACACGTTTTTTTTCTTTTATATAGCCTTGAGGAGTTATTATATTAAGTGATTTTAGACTCTACGTAAGATTCATTTCATCTAAAAATGAGTGAGGAGTTTTGAGAGAAAAAGAAAAGCTTTAGAGAGAAAATGAAAGGTTAAATTGAGGAGAGAAAGATTTGCTTAGAAAGGAGGATTCACCTAGGGAAAACCAAGGGGACAACCACCATCTCTACACGTTGGACCACCACTGGAAAGTCACAGAAAATTCTCCGAAAAAATGGAAGAGGAGATCCTAACATTATCTTCACCAACGGTTCAAACCAATTTATAAGGCAAGTGATTCTTGCTTTAATTTTCAGTGCTTATAATATCCATGTTAGAATAGGATTTCTTTTGGATTGATGAACTTATGAATTTGGGATTTAAAATTATTGATAGATCAAAGATAAGGGTTAGGCAAATTCATGTAGTTGAGTATAAAGATGTAGAGTCCATGATCTTGACGAAAATTATAGGTTACATGTAGACAAAAAAATATGTTATTGAGGATATTGAAAATGATGATAAGAATTGCATGTAGAAAAATCCTACCCATGTTGAATATGCAATTTGATGATTTAGATATAAAATGATAGTTCTAAATTTTGAGTTCTTTTTTTAGTGTATAAAAATGGAGAATCTAGATAAATGAAATTTTTAGGGTTAATTGGGTTTAATGTTAATTCTCATATAAACTTGGTGATTTAGATAATTTTCCTTGTATTATAACTACCCATAATCAAGTATAAATGATGTTGAGATATTTTGGATTCGTTAGAATATATTTCATGTGAGTTTGGGTGAAAGAAAGTCGATGAAATGCATGAAAAAAAATTTATTGAAAAAGGACGAACATTGTATGATAATTTTAGGACTATTTTAAGAGGAAATTGGAAGTGTGCTCGCTTTTTGTATAAAATCATGTTCTGCACAACTTTGTAGTTTTAAGTTTTTTTAAAATCGGAGCAGAACATCCTCAAAATTATAATTTTATATTTCTGGCAGAATGTACCTTCGAAAAAAAGTTTGGAAAATGGTAATTTGGCCCATGGTGAGATTTTATTAATTTTGGTACATTAATAAGGAGAGAGGGACTTGGGTTAGTGTTGGAAAATTATTTGGATTTGAGGATTAAATTTTTGTGAGAGATATCTACATAATTATATTACGATTTAGAGGAGAATAATCGTTATTTCAAGTACGATTAATATTGATGATATATTTACGGGTACTTGGGTCGGATCAAATATTTTGTGAGTGATATATACATAATAAAATATATGATGATAATCATGATTACAAGTACGGGTAGTATTCAATAAATACGAAGGGTACTTGGGATAGGATGAATTCCTAATATGACATAGGTAGTGTACGTACCTAATTTTACATAGGTATATGATAATGTCTATTGATTGATGATTTATGTGTATGACATACCTAACTTACTTGCTATCGGGGGAGGTTTACACGTGAGGGTAGTCATATCCTGATGAATCCATAGGATTTTTGATTTGTCACTCGAGAACATAGAACTTAGGTTGATTACCATTAGTGAGAACAATGGTATAGAACGGTCATTTGGGTGCGTAGGTATATGCATAGCCCAAAGGCTTAGGACTATGTTCGCCTCTAATGCTTGTGTTTGATATTTGTGGTTCGAGGAATATTTAGCGAACCTATAGTCCCCTATACAATGATGAGATGTATTGGGATATGATAGCAGAGTAATGCATGCACCGCAGCTGTGCCTCAGGGTGCCGTATTGTATATCTATAATTATGTGAATGTGTATATATACTTGTGATAATATCTTCTATGTGAATAAAGTAGAAGTGAAAGATAATGAAATCTGGAATTTAATTAAGTACGATAATACTTAATTGCATTAAATACTTAAAAGGATTATCCATGTTGAATCTAAATGGATATAAATATACTATTATTACATGTATTACGAGGGAAATACGTAGGAATGAATTGAGCTATGGTTAGTGGATACACTGGGTTGAATTAGTTATCATGAGAACTATAACCAGAATGGATTAGAGGTGCATTGGGTGTGCACTCTAGATGAGAGGTGAGACTCTCAAGAGAGAGAGTCCGATAATCTAACATGTATATAATAATTGCTGAATATAGAATTTATTCACTTGTTGTTTTATAAAACTATTTTACTATCCGGGTTTGACCCATTTCCTTGCATATTCTCTTCCCTCTCTCGTATCTTCTATTTTAGGTGTCCAGCCACTGGGACGCCAGCTATAGGGGATTGGTTATTAACGTGCCGTGGATGCTATGGAGTTGCAGATTTTGTACTAGACGCTTCATCTCCTTGATTCAAATGTTGTAGCTATTTCATTTAGGTCATGTCTCCAAGGATCCTAATTATTTAACTTCCATTTCAGAGGTTGTAATCATTTATGTCATTAATGTGGATATCGGTTTTAATTGATAATAGTGAAATAGTTTAACTGGAGAGTTAATCCAGTCATATTTATTCTTATTCAATTGTGGTTTGATATTGTTTATTATTGCTCCGCTTTGTGAAATGGTTTTAATTAAATCACATGGAAAAAGTTTTTGACACTAGCTTAATTAATTATTGGGTGAATTAATAAAGAAAAATGTTTTCGACGGTGATGCTAAGAAAAGTTCAAGGACACTAGGATACTTCGCCTATGCAATAAATTTTCAGTTTTACTCAACCTGTGTCTGCATCTGCAATTGCAACTGCTTTGTTTCTATTTATAGCGATAGATTCATGTGAGGGATTGCTGCAAAAATTGGACATAAATGCTATCCAAAAAATTTTGAACAGAATTTTGTGCAACTTTGAGCTCAAATTTAGATGATACCATCCCACAATATTTGTGGGACCATATACGAATGTGTTCTCCTTCGCAAGGAGATTAAAGTGGTATATTCATATGTCCAATTCCATTAAGTTATGAATGATAAATATCTCTCCAAAGTGACTCATAAAGAAATGAAAGTTAATGAATCGGTTGTGTATAAACCTTGTCCCACAGTCGAAAAATAGTGGGACTTTGAAGTGTTAATAAAACTCCAAACATGGACTAAAGCTTGGACGCCTTTACGATATCCCAACTCTTTGAAGGGGAGATGGAATACATTATGCAAGTGTTGGTCTTGGGTCAAAATCCCACACACACGTGCGCGCCATCCGTCCGTCGACTTTTAAAAATCCCGTTCTTTTTCGGGCCGAATTTAAATTAATTTTCTGGGCTAAAAAATAATTAATTCCAAAAATTAATTAAGTTAAAAACAGTTAAACCGAATTTAACTATTTCACAGTTGAAATGGTTTAATAGTTTTGTTTGTTCCCAATAGTCAAAACCAAAGCTATAAATAAAAATCCTTCCCTCTAGAGTTCAACTAATGAAAAATTCCGAAATTTTCATTACAGAAAATGTTGTACCCTTGTCCAGTACCAAATTTATTCCATTCATATCTTGAAACGGTCTGCATATTTATGTTCCATGGTTGAGTACAAAACACGGAATTTTGCGCTTGCTGGAACTAATTTATTGATGTGCTACTTGAATTAATTTGAAAATTCGTTCTATATTGGGAGACAAATATTCATTAACTTGAAGCCCATTGGAGGGAATAAATTTATCTTGAGGAGACTGTTCTACAAGGATCGAATTTATTTTCTTATATTCTGTATATTTTGTCGACGTCAAAGTAAGTTTCTGAATTTTAATTTATTCTATAATTAAATATTATGCTTATGTTTTATTTCGAATTTATAATATCAGTAATAACATAGTTATCGAGGAAAGAATTTGTAAAGAGGCAATGGATTATTAGTTAATTCTCTATATTCAATCGAGGCATGGAGAAGCTCAGTGAAACTATTTAAAAATGGTACCTTCAACTGAAACAAAGAGGAACCTTTATAACTCTAACCGAAATCGCCGGTGTAAAAAAAATAAAACACAAAAATGAGACCTTACAATAAGTCTTGGATACTTCAATGCAATCGCCCTAAAATTTAACTCATGTGAAAGTTAACTTAACCAGGGTTAAATTTTAACCAAGAATCTCAAAAAAAACCATAGGCAATCCTAATTTAATGTGTAATTTTAAAAACTTTACATAATTATATGTTGCCCTAGTTACATTTAGAACCTCTCATATATCAATAATAACATTAAAATCTTCCATATTCGAATTTTAAAATAGATAATAGAAAAAAAATAGAGTATGAAAAATATTCAGATATTTAAGACTTCAATTAAGGTTCTAATGCCACACGTTCATGTTTTGCCTGTATAAACTAATTGATTATAGTTTCAAGATTATGAAGGAACCAAAAGGCACAACAATATAACCTGTACAAAACAGGGTGGGAATTGTCCCATACATATAGAAAGACACACATATTCAGTAGTACACACACAACATACAAACCAACCCATGCTCACATACCACAAAGAAGACTCATACATACCACCGAGAGAGGCACCGACATTACAAAATGTGACACCCCGCTCAAAATAATAATGAGTGGCCAGCCCAATACTAAAACAATCAGAAATCTCAAGTGGATCATTCTCAACATTTACTGACGATTATAAAACAAACACGGCTAACTACCCATTACTACAAAAAGAGCGTGCCAAAATTTTTTAAAACATTTTATTTACATCTCTAAAACAGAACCATACAACAACTAACAAATAGCATAACTCTAGATATGATAAGAGATACACAAACTAAAATGATAAAAAAGAGACTAATAAAGGAGTACAACACAATGTACAAAATAAAATACCCGAATATGTTGTCGAGTCACATACAATACACTAATCTGAGAGAGAAAATATAAAAGTGTTACTCTACAATATTTGGGTATAAACCCAATATACAAACTGAATCCTATTCTTGATATACAAAAGATAGGAATCGACTATATAAAAATACTGCAACAGTTTGCTACTGCCACAGCTCCACTAATACACTGGATGGACAACATCAATGGTGTCCTTGCGGAGGAACACCTAAAGTGATAAAAGATATACATAGGAGGAGAAAATATAAACGGGTCAGAGCCCGAGGTGTGAAAACATTTTATAGCAAGTTCATTAAAATGCATAATAATTATAAATGCATTATGACATGATTAAGGTGGAGTTGCCCTTTCCATAAAATCCAACTCACCTCTCAACTAAAGCACGCAACAAGATGTATGCACATGATCTCCAAATTATAATCCAATTCTATATAGGGGCAAAGGAATCTAACTTACTCCCAATATATACTCATGTAAAATACATCTAAATCATATCCCTCAACTTCAAATATTTCCACTCTCAATTATTCGTCTAAATTCTAAACATATAAAACATACATAAACATTCTCTTTTACTAGAAGTTCTCATATTCGAGTTATGGACACACACACACACATATATATATATATATATATATATATGAGTTATTAGCATCTAGGTGCTAAGGACTAAACTTCTCCCAATTCGCAATACTGCAGTGCGTTTCGTGCGTGAAACGTCTCGCAAGCGAAATCCAAACAAGGAACCCCCCGATACACTACTCCTTGGCAGTATTGATTATCAAGATTCATTATGCCCTCAATGCATGACACCTATAACCCAATTTTATATAATGATTAATTAATTATTCCCAATTCTCAACAGTGCACGACGTTTCGTACATGGGACGTCTCGCAAGCGAAATCCAAATAAGGAACCCCCCGATACACTACTCCTTGGCACTGTCGATCGTCGAGATATACAAATATATAAATATGATCACTATGGACTAACTTCTCCTCACTCCCAACATTGAACTACATTTCGTACGTGGGTCAGCTCGCAAGCAAAATCCAAATAAGGAACCCCCCAATACACTACTCCTTGGCAATGTTGGTCGTTGAGGTCTATTATGCCCTCGATACCCAAAGTACTACATATACTCATATAATTAACTACTTTACAGTTCAACTTTAATATATTCATCACAATTTGTCCGGTTAAAATATCCCGAAATGAGATTCAAGTATTCTTCTTATATCTCTTTACTCTAGAGATAAATGATATCACATAATCATATACAACTAATATAATATTCACACAAGTATAATAATAACCATCCGAGTGACCTATAACTCAAGGATGCAGGTTATCATTGATATCATCTACCAGGGAATCACTCACATATCATCATGGGTACCAACGATCGGAATCTCACACTGCCTTGGCAAAAACCATAACATAACGTACGGGAAGCGGTCATAGTTCCTCCTCGAAAATGAGATGAAACATACCCACACGTCTCACCCATAATAAAAATCACACAATAATAAATGGACGCTATGACCTGGGGACTATACGCGCCCTGCTCCTCAAGCCAGGGGTGTCACCCACATCGCGCAACTTTCGATGATAGCATAAAAGGGGAATGTTTCACACACACACACACACACACACACACACACACACACACACACACACACACACATATATATATATATATATATATATATATATATATATATATATTCCCGCAAGATATACATACATCATCACATCATATAAATGTATACCATCACATAAGGTATGTATATCACACTATTACATACTCATAGTACGCTCTTAGGCATAAGTGAAATAATCTCATTATTTAGTATATTTTACTCTCGATATACTATTCGTAAATGACTCACATAACTTCCCCACTTAGTTTACTCTGTATTATTTCTCACTTGAAGTTCACACCTCACTTCTATTTATATTAATCATCTCTCAATTCTATTTACGTTGAGGATATTCTCAATATCCTAATGCACCTCGATCAGCATTTATCGTTGTCAATCCATAATATGGTTCAATCAATCATATAAACTTTTAAAGTTATCCCATTTGGGATTTAATTCTAAAATCCATTATCAATAATCACATTCTAACTCTGTCTTATACACCCATACGTATCTCCAAATAGAAATCTCAATGATAGTAAGCTTCCCCACTAGTCGGTACGATAATCTCAAATCGGTATTCTCTAAAATTAAGTCAATATGACTCCAATGATTGCCCATAAGGGAAACTCACTAAAATTATCCAAAATGCACTTCTCATAACTCATAGAGAGAGTCCCAATCGATAAACTCAAACGATCTCGGGTAAAACTCACTCTAGAAGAACTCCCCTAAAACAACCCTATTTCCGAATCGATTCGGTCCAAATCCGAATCGATTCGGCCCTGCGAATCGATTCACACCTCATGAGATTTGATTTGGTCCAAAGGAACTAGGATTATGTCTTAGGCCGAATTAATTCGGGTTGGGGCTGAATCGATTCGGCTTACCAGAAGCTGCGAAAATGGCTACTTTTCTCAAAAGCCAAAAATCCCAAAAATCCTATAACTTAACTTCTCTCCATTTCTCTTCAACCCAAACATATATATAACATTAAAACTTATCAATTAACACACCTAAACTAATTTTTAACCTCAAATCCATTATATACACAACAAATCTAAGATTTTACCCAAAATCTAGGTTTTAACAATTTATCCCAAAAATCCATAAATTTATCCACAATTCATGAAATAAATGATACACAACAATTATTTAGCAAGATTAATCACTTGCCTCAAATTTGTAGAGTTTGATTCGTCCTCGAAATTGCGGATTGGCCAGAAAACGCAACTTTTCTCTCTTTCTCTTCTTCTTCTTCCCTTCTTCTCTTTCTTTCTCTCTTTATTTCTCTTTCTCTCTAAGGAGAATTGTTTCTCCCGTAGGTTTAATAAGCCTTATCTCCCAAGATAAACAACTTTAAATGATAATACACACTTTAAATGACTCAGTAACTTTAATTCGAGCTAAACGAACTTAAAATTTCTCGGAACCCAAATAAGCCCCAAGTACAATCATTTCGACTATCTCGACCCTTTTGGAAACAACCGCACCCTCAGAATTGTCATTCGAATCACTTTCTAACATCTTCAAATTTTAACCTCAATGCCAATATAATTATTCTCCAAATAAAATAATATTTATTTCTCCCAAAAGTAAATAAATTATTATCCCAAAAATCTCAGGGTATTACAGACTTCCCCACTTACAAGAATTTCGTCCTCGAAATTAAGCTAAGCCTAATACTCCAAAGCTCAACTAGTTCCTACTACACTTAATCTTACTAACACTATACCCAATCCTCTATCTTCTCACGGCGAATTATTTTTGTTTTATAAAACCAATTATAACTACTAGGGCGCCCATACACCATTTATTCGAGCTCTACTCGTAAAAAAAAACATAATTAGGCTTAACTTGCCTCAATAGTACCATAACTCGAAATATATATTAAATTATACTAACACACTAATAATATAAATTTTTTGAAGGGTCCAAAGATTTAATTTCCTGACATCCGCTACTTTCATGCGGGGGAGGTCTGGCAGGCGAAATCCAAACAAGGAACCCTCCTAATACACTAATATGTAGCGACGTCGGGGATTGAGAGTTTGTTAGATCGGGACTAAAGTTTAAAAAAATATCTTTGTGTAAATCATTTTTGGTATGGACCAAAGGCCTATAAAAAGTTTTATTTTGAAAACAGTTTGTCTTTCGACATTTAAATAAAATACCTTGTGCCCATGACACAAGGTTTTAGCAATTATCATAATCATACTAATATATAGTTCTCAAAATTTTCATAATTATGAGCTAAAATCCCTCGCTCAATAATAATCTACGAAGTTCTAAATCATTTTAGTAATAATCTCTCACATCATATTAATATATTGCCATACACTAGGCTTTTCCATAACTGGAATGTAACAAGTATATAAGTCTAGCACAACTATAAAAAGATGTAGCTTTATCATTACTACTTAACACATTACAATAATTCTTACATTCACAACAAAGCTATAGCTCTCTATTAGCACAACACAAGATAATCTATTCTCTCAAAATATAATAACATAAGAGCCTCACTTGCTCAAAATTCCCTTGTGACACCCCGACTAATTAAATACCGGGTAGCTACTCCTTTATTAAATTAATTCAAAATGCCAAGTTGGTCGAGTTAATAGCATCACTGTCGAAACATTTTAATGATTACTAACCACCTAGTATTTAAAAAGTAAGTTGCCAAATTTTAATTTAAGTCTGATTAACATGCAACAAGTGTAATGAAGAATAATAATACCATTCACCATACTGAAGTAAAAAGAATAACCATCACATAATGTAAATGAAGTCTGGAGGAAAACTTCTCACTACAATACCACAACTGAAATAACTAAACTGGATACTGAAACAATACATGCCAAAGTTTGAAAAACTGAAATGGAAAGATGTCTCTAATAGAAATGGGCAACATGCCCTACAACTGATAGATAACAAATCTGGAATCCAAATGATAGAAGCGTCTATAAGCAATTCCCTGTAGCTTCCACAAACAGCTACAACTCGTCACCTGAATGAGTATCCTATGCATGGTGTCCTTGTGGTTGGGCACCTAAAATAGTTTTACAAGAAAAATAGATTTGAAAACAAACGGGTCAGAGCCCGAATGTGGAGATATTTTAAAAACCTGCAAGTGCTTTAAAAACATTTAAAACATTAAATGTAGAGTACATGTTAGGACGTGCACTCACATGATATTCTCACCTCTCGTCTAACTGTGCACTCCTAACGTAAGTACCCATCTAAAATGACACAACTACTAGCTAAGTGACATCATATCTAGCTAGATTGCCATAGGTTCTACCCTTATTACTCGGTTCTCATTAACATTATAACGATCTCAGTTTAAATAGGTGCTTAACGTAAATTCAGGTTCTCATACAAGAGTAATACACCTCGTTATAAATTAACCCTCTATGTTATTCCATAGTTACACACAATACTATATGAAAGTTCCCAGTTTATTAAGCGTATATTTCCACAACATAAATATACAATATAAGCACCCCGAGACTAAGCTACGGTGCACACATACTCTGCTATCCATCCCGGTACATCACGTACATAAGGATCACATATTCCGAATCTCTCAGGAATAGTTCAGATAACACAAATCACAAATAGTGTAGGCGAACACAGTCACATCACATGGGTCACGCACATACCTGCGCTCCCACGATCAGCGGACTTATGAACATCCAAATAAGTCTTTCTCTGACCTATGTTCATCGAGGTAACCAGTCTAAATCCGGGAAACACAAGGATTAGAGGACCCTAAGCGAACGCAAACCTCCCGTGATAGCAAGTATGGTAGGTATGTCATACACACAATTCATATATCAATACTAAGTAAACACACATCTTAGTAATCACGTAGTTTAATTGAAGTACTATTCTCATTCTAGTACCAATATATAATTTATACACTTTATACGATTCCGGTTTATAATCATATGCGCCTTAATTTATTCTCACGTCGTAGTAGACACTCACGTCTCAACCCAACTATCCCTTTAATTTAAATCGCTCATATATAATTTACTCCTCAAAATAACACAAACGTCCCAAACATATCAATACATCATCAAAGGAAGCTTATCTATATCCTCGAACAAGATCACGGGACTCCCAAAATCAAAACAGGCCAAAAAGGCCTAAACTGCCAGCTCGTTAGAAGTCTCGTTCGAACGAGGCTGTTCGAACGAGATTCCAGTTCGTTCGAACGAACTGTACCTTCTAACGACATCTCGTTCGAACGAATGTATCAAACAAAATACAGTTCGTTCGAACGAAGGTATCGAACGAAGTCTCCCCTCGTTAGAAGCGACTGGTCAACTCGTTAGAAGCTCGTTCGAACGAGCTCGTTCGAACGACCTAGGAAGGTCTTCTAACGAGGGACCAGTTTTGGCCCAGAATTTCTTAGTTACGATTTTCATCAATTTTTACTCCTCAAATCTCCTCTAAACTTCGTCCCAACAATGTTTAAAGGTATCTAATCACTCCTAAACATAACAAGGTTATAAACTAACGTATTTTACTGAGTGAATTCATCCCAATCATCATTAAATCATCAAGTCTCATCACTTTCCCCCAATTATTCAAGAACACAAACCCTAAAATTTTAATTCATGAATTAACCCAATAAAAATCCATTTTAATTTCACCCAATCACTAATATTCTCAGTATAATCATCTACCTATCATTCTACATGCAATTCTCCTCAAGATTTCAAGTTATAAGTTCCAAAATACATGGGTTTTCATATTACACCCAGAACAAATCAATTTTATTAAATTCCTATACATGGAAAGAGCATTCTCTGAAATTAAATGATATTAAACTACTTGCCTCGATTGTCTCTGAATTTGGTGTTGATTTTGTAAAGGTTTTCTGCAGAATTCCTTCTCCTTCTCTCCCTCTCTAAGCTTTCTTCTCCAAAGGTGGCTATGGTGGCTAGGGTTTTCTTTAGGAAAGTTGGAAACCTAAATGATAACCTCCGTAGCTTATTGGGTCATTAAGGGTTGGTTAGTGGGTTTAGTGGGTCTATTCCCAATCAGATTTACTTCTCTAATTTTCGTCATTTTTAATCCCTAAAAATACGAAATTACCAAAATACCCTTTATATTGCCGGTATGGCCTAAAAATACCCCGGAACCCAAACTACACCCCTGGCTAGTGTTTTCTAACTATCTCGACCCTTCCGGACGCGTTGGCGCACTCAAAATGATCATACGGTTTATAGAATTTAAATTCACTTTTATAAATAAAATAATTATATCCTGACGCGACTGTCACACGCGTCCCAATAAAATGACCAAATTGCCGTATATCAATCTCACGACAAATTTCATAATTCAATATTCATATAACATCATATATACTCAATATAGTCAAATACCAACTCACAACTCGCTAGTATTTTACCCGGATTAATTCAAAATAATTCACATTTAATTAATTAATCCCAAAAATAAATATAGCCAAAAGTACGGGGTATTACATCCCTTTCGGGTCATTCCATACATAATATGATTATAGCACTACCCTCTTATAACTATCTTACACACGATACTCCCAAACTCTCATATAGCATAATCCTATTCACACAGGAAAACAACTTACATCATACCTCTCTAGTCCGATTTCATCTCCTCATCATTGGGTTCCCACACAAAGTCCCCTGTCCTAAAATGACCTCGAATCTACTGTAAGGGTTTCACATCCAAAACTTCTTCAAAACGTGGTCCTTTACCTCTTTTAGGACAATCTCTCTTTCTATGGCCTAATTCTTTACAAAATAAACATGTACCTGTAAATCCTCTCTGCCCATCTTGAGGAATAAAATACTGTTGTGACTCTCGATAATCCGACTTATAACCCCTGGCATTACTGGCATTCTCTTCGCCAGACCTACTTGATGAACCCAAATCTCTAAAGTTCTTACCCCCTTTTGAACAGACACAAAATTCATGACACTATAACAGTTCCGCATTCACTACCTCGGCGAAAGTCATTAACGTTGGGTTCCCTAATAAATGCTGCCTAATTTTCCCATTTAATCCTTGCATGGACTTCAATATATGATTACCTTTTGTATTTACCTCCTTAGGTACTAAATTCTCCAATCGAGTAAATTCTTCTTCATACTCGGCCACCGTTCGATTACCCTGAAACACATCTATCAATTTCCTCCTCATTTCCTTCTGAATTGAGGAGGAAATGTTATGGGTAATGTATCTCTCTATTCAGATGTGGTGATAGACTCCCACCATTGGAGAGCTTCTCCCATTAACTTAAAGGTGGTTAGAAATTGCTTCTGCACCTCAGTACACTCAACCATACGAAGGTGCCTTTGTATACTATTATTCCATCGACTTGCAGCCATCGCCTCAACTCCCCCTGAAAACTCTAGAGGATGACCCTTACTAAAATCTTCCCGCACTCTTTCCCACAAATACGGTCCTAAACGAGTTTGGGCTGATCGATACATCGCAGAAATGGAAGCAGTTACTGCATGTGCCACAATACTGACAACTTCATCTATAGTCATGGTCCTATGAGGCATTTGGGGTTCCACACCCTCATCCCCTTTATTTGCCTTGCCTGAATGACTTATCTTCAGTAGCATCTGAAATAAGAATAATTGTATCAGAATGCCTTTCAATTATTTTCTCATCATAGAAAATATGGGCGTATGAACACAACAGTCCTAATAATAGGGATCTACATCAATAATGCTTACGGAAGACCTCAGTAAACCCAGACAAATCCTAAGGACACTAGAACCTAATGCTCTGATACCACCTGTGATGCCCCGATCAAAATAATAATGGGTGGCCATCCCAATACTAAAATAATCAGGAATCTCAAGTGGATCATTCTCAACATCTATTGACGATTCTAAAACAAACATGCCTAACTACCCATTACTACAAAAAGAGGGTGCCAAAAATTTTAATAACATTTTATTTACATCTCTAAAACAAAACCATGCAACAACTAATGAACAACATAACTCTAGATATGATAATAGATACACACACTCAAATGATATAAAAGAGACTAATAAATGAGTACAACACAATGTACAAAATAAAATACCCGATATGCTGCCGGGTCATAGACAATACACTAATCTAAGAGAGAAAATATAAAAGTGTTAGTCTACATTATTTGGGTATAAACACGATATACAAACTGAATCCTATTATAGATATACAAAAGATAGGAATCGATTATATCAAAATATCGAAACAATCCGCCACTGCCACAGTTCCACGAATACACTGGATGGAAAACATCAATGGTGTCCTTACGGAGGAATTCCTAAAATAATACAAGATATACATAGCAGGAGAAAATATAAATGGGTCAGAGCCCGAGGTGTGAAAACATTTTATAACAAGTGCATTAAAATTCATAATAATTATAAATGCATTATGACAGCATTAAGGTGGAGTTTCCCTCTCCATAAAATCCAACTCACCTCTCAACTAAAGCGCACAACTAGACGTATGCACATGATCTCCAAATAATTGCCCAAATCTATATAGGGGAAAAGGAATCTAACTTACTCCCACTATATACTCATCTAAAATACATTTAAATCGTATCCCTCAACTTCAAATATTTCCACTCTCAATTATTTGCCAAATTCTAAACATAAAAATATACATAAACATTATCTTTTACTAGAAGTTCTCATATTCGAGTTATGGACATATATATATATATATATATATATATATAGATATATATATATATATATATATATATATATATATATATATATATATATATATATATATATATATATATATATATATATATATATATATATATATATATATGAGTTATTAGCATCTACGTTCTAAGGACTAAACTTCTCCCAATTCTCAATATTGCACTGCGTTTCATGCGTGGGATGTCTCGCAAGAGAAATCCAAACAAGGAACCCCCCTGATACACTAATCCTTGGCAGTATTGATTATCAAGATTCATTATGCCCTCAATGCATGATGTGTATAACCCAATTCTCATATAATGATTAATAAATTATTCCCAATTCTCAACAGTGCACGGCGTTTCGTGCGTGGGACGTCTCGCAAGAGAAATCCAAACAAGGAACCCCTTCGATAAACTACTCATTGGCACTGTCGATCGTCGAGATATCCTAATATATAAATATGAGCACTAAGCACTAAATTCTCCTCACTCCCAAGATTGCACTACGTTTCGTGCATGGGACGTCTCGCAAGCGAAATCCAAACAAAGAACGCCCTCGATACCCAAAGTACTATATATACTCATATAATTAACTACTCTACAATTCAACTTTAATATATTCATCACAATTTGTCCGGTTAAAATCTCTCGGAATGATATTCAAGCATTCTTCTTATATCTCCTTACTTTAGAGATAAATGATATCACATAATCATATACAATTATTATACTATTCACACAAGTATAATAATAACCATCCCAGTGAGATATAACTCAAGGATGCAGGTTCTCAATGCTATCATCTACCAAGGAATCACTCACATATCATCCTGGGTACCAACGGTCGAAATCTCACACCGCCATGGCAAAAACCATAACACAACGTATGGGAAGCGGTCATAGTTCCTCCCCGAAAATGAGATGAAACATTCCCACCACGTCTCACCCATAATAAAAATCACACAATAATAAATGGACGCTATGACCTGGGGACTATACGTGCCCTGCTCCTCAAGTCAGGGGCCTCACCCACATCGCGCAACTTCCCATGATAGCATAGAGGGGGAATGCTTCATATATATATATATATATATATATATATATCATTCACGCAAGATGTACATACATCATCACATCATATAAATGTATACCATCACACAAGGTTTATATATCACACTATTACATACTCATAGTGCGCTCTTAGGCGTAAGTGTAATAATCTCATTATTTTTTATATTTTACTCTAGATATACTATTCGTCAATAACTCACATAACTTCCCCACTTAGTATACACTATACTATTTCTCACTTGAAGTTGACACCTCACTCATATTTATGTTAATCATCTCTCAATTCTATTTACGTTGAGGATATTCTCTATATCCTAATGCACCTCGATCAGCATTTATCATTCTCAATCCATATTACGGTTCAATCAATCATATGAACTTTTAAATTTATCCCATTTGGGATTTAATTCTAAAATCCATTATCATTAAGTACATTCTAACTCTCTCTTATACACCCATACGTATCTCCAAATAGAAATCTCAATGATAGTAGGCTTCCCCACTAGTCGGTACGATAATCTCAAATCGGTATATTCTCAAATTAAGTCAATCTGACTATAATGATTTCTCATAAGGGAAACTCACTAAAAGCCTCCAAAACACACTTCTCATAACTCATACAGAGAGTCCCAATCGATAAACTCAAACGATCCCGGATAAAAATCACTCCAGAAGAACTCCCCTAAAATAGCCCTGTTTTCGAATTGATTCGGCCAAATCCGAATCGATTCAGCCCTGCGAATCTATTTGCCCCTCATGCGAATCGATTCTGTCCAAAGGACGTGGGATTCTGTCTCAAGCCGAATCGATTCGGATTGCGTCCAAATCGATTAGGTCAATCGAACCAGGGCACCTGCAACTTTCCAAATCGATTCGGTAAGGGGCCGAATTGATAAATCCAAACAAAACTTTGTTCAATTTTTCTCAGAAAATATTTTGAGAGTTTGAGGGTTTCTTGTTCGAGTTTGTTCAAAACCTCTCTTGTTTTTATCTCTTGTCCAATAATTCACTGAGTCTTGATCTTGTCTCACTCAATCGACATTTGTAGATCAGTCTAACAGTGATATAGTCACATTAGTGGTTAGGAGTGATTTCTTCAAGCAAAAATCATCTCTCTGTTGGGTTTTTGTTCTCAAACATTTTTGTTAAAAATTACCCAATAAATGTCTTTTAAACAAAATAGAGTTTAGATTTCATAAAGATTTTTAGATCTGAGTTTTTTTCATTTTGAAAAACTTGTACATAAATAATTTTGAACAAATCTTTGTTTTAAACATATTCATCCAAAGATCAAGATCTGAAAATTAGGGTTTTCAAAAAGGAAAATCACATCTCAGTATTATTGACTCTTACGTGTCATATTAAAAACAGATATGTAAAATTTAGGAATATCGTCTATATAAGTATGAGTAAGTTTAATGCATGTGTTAGGCATATCACTTCGCTACACTTCCACACAACATCACTAAAGTTGTGTTGGTAAAGAGATTTTTACCAAAGAGTCGACGTAAAAAAGGAGCAAAGGAGTTCAGTTTAGAGGACGTTAAAGACAACAATCAGAGCCAAAAAAGTCAGAGAAACACTAGGAGTGATGGTATAATTTCGTAAATTAGATTAGGTCTTATCTGTTCGTATAATACGTTTCTTGATTGTACTCCAAAAACTCATTCTAGTGGTTTTTTTTGTTTTACTCCGTAGAGGGAGTCGTGGATGTTTCCCCAGTTTGATTAGGTTTTTACCACGTTAAAATATTGTCTTGTGTGAGTGATTTTTAAACTTGCTTTACTATTGCTATCAATTTTATAGGTATTTAAATTTGTTTTAAACATTTAAGATTCCAAGTAACTGAAATTTCTTGTTCAAAAACATTTTTAACACAAGTTGTGTTTTCCTTGGTGTTATTAAAAGAGTTTCTTCAAGAAAACAATTCAGACCCTTCTTAACTATTTTCACTTTTGATTAAACAAATTGGTAAGGGATTTTCAATTGGTTCTCAAAGCTGGTTAATGTTTTTCTAAAACAACTGTTCAGAATCTTGTGTTTTTTGAAACTCTTTTAAAAACACCTCATGAACGAGAAATTTGAGAGATTGGGAAAGTTAACCATACCTCCCCTCTTCGATGGGACAAATTTTCCTTACTCAAAAATAAGGATGATTGCGTTCATCCAAGGGTTTTTGGGAGATGAAGTTTGGCATACCATAGAATAAGGATATACTTTTCCTACCAAACCAATAGGAGAAGGCAGTTAAACAAGAATAAAAAAACTTCTAACTGAATTCACTAAAGAGGAAAAACAGACCTCCCTCTACACTAATAAAGGCGAGAATGCAATATTCATATCTGTAAATGAGCATGAGTTAAAAAAAATCTCTATTTGTACCACTTCTAAGGAAGCTTAGGACACGTTGGTCATTGCCCATGAAGGTGATACACGTGTTAAGGTTGCCAAGACTAAAATGCTCATTCAATAACTTAATACCCTAGTTATGACAGAGATTGAGACCTTCAATGAATTTTATATCAAACTGACATATATCATAAAAAAAATTACATGCAAATGGCATTGTCAATGACAAAAGAGAAATTGTCTCTCAAATCCTAAGATCACTTCCACATAAATTTGACAGTAAAAGATATGCAATTGAGGGAATGGAATATCCAAATCTTACCCCTGACCTCCTTAGTATAAAATTAAGAACAGTGGACATTGAATTGGATTGTAAGAAACAACTTCTTAGTAGTCAAAAGAAAAACAATAGTCCTAATGTTATGTTTCAATCCAAAGTGATTCCTAATCTTGGAATGAAATCTGATGATGATTGTGATTTGGATAACCAAATAGCCTTAATATCTAAACACTTTAAGAAAATACTGAAGTTTATAAATGACGTTGTTTCTAAACAAGGAAAGGCTCCTTATTCAAATCAATCCAATAACAGACCTTATGAGAGGAAACTAGAGAAACACAACAACAATAACATACATGATAAAGACCATAGCAAGTCTGAATGCTTTAGATATGGTAAAATAGGTCACATTGCCATTAACTGTAGGGTCAACCTGAAAAACAAACTTAATAAGGCCAATTTGTGCAAAAAATGGGATGATTCAAGCGATTCCGATGATGATGAGCCTGAATCATCTAACATATTTGGCCCATGTATGTCATTTTTTGCAAAGATAGTATATTTTGATAATAATATTGATGAGAGTCTGCCTAATAATGCCTTGATCGTTCATGTTAATGGTTTATCTTCTTTGTGCCATGAGAATGCTAATAATGGTTATACTGATAATTGTAGCTCTACTACCGTGTGTGTGAGTCAAAGGGATCGAATGAATGACGAACTGAATGTGTGTGAGAGTTTGAAAAATGAAGCTCTATAGGACAAATAACCCACCACACTTAGTGAGTCCGATAATGATGACCTTCTAGACATCCAAAAACTGTACACCAAAACACTTAGGAAGAGCACTAGATTAGAAAGAACCATTAAAGACTTGACTGAAAAGATAGAATCTCTTAGTCTTATGGTTAAACAAAATGCTAAAGACTACACTAATCAATGTCTAGCCCGTAAAACTCAAACTAAAGATTTTTCTGAAAAATCAAGGATCTTTCTGAATTAAATGAAATTCTGGAAAAGAAATGCAAGGCGATATTGTTAGAATTGGAACAATCAAAAGAAAAAGCTTCAACAGTCTTTAAAAATTTTGCAAATTTTGAAAATAATTCTAATTGTTTTGAAGACTTTGTCGCATCTAGTAAAACCAATTTTGAGGACAGAAATGGAATAGGATTTAACATTGACACACAAACTAAAAATTTACAAACCATAATGTTTGTGTCAGGAGGAAAAAGGCTTAGTAAAACTTGTCCATATTTTTGTGTTATAAAAGCTGATTTTGATAAATAAAATTGAAAGGCATAGACATTGGAAGTAGTAGTAATTCTAAGACAAATGTTGAATCTAAGTCTAAATACGTCTGCCCCTCCCCCCTGTCAAGGAGAGTCCTCGTTCTAACCTGTCGATATGAGACATAGGACTAAAACCCCACACTTGGATAAACCCATCTTTAAAGGTCTTCAAGATATTAAGAAACCTTCGAGCCACCTTTACTGCTCCTATTGTGATGTCAAACATGTTTTCAAAAGCGTCTATACCAACCAACCACTTATTCACCTTATGTATAGAAACTTTACCTATTCTAGGCAAAACAGAAATTACTACGTCCTTCCTGGACAGCATGCTAAGAACTTTAACTACCAAAATAGGAAGCAACGATAAATACTAAAAGGAAGACTCAAAAGAAAGGTCCTAGACTCACAACTAAACCAAATGCTCAACAATTTTCCAACAATAAGTTTAAAGTGCAAAAATATCTTAAAGAAAAATTTGATGCTCGCAAATTTTATTATATTCAAGTTAATAAGCGCAAAATTTTAAAAACTCGAGCAATTTAGGTTAGGAAAGAAGAACTAATACCCCAAATGAAGTGTACTATTGTCATTAGTGCCTCAAAAGCTAAACAAACTTCGTCTGGATGGTATTTAGACTTGGTTGGTTCCAAACATATGACCGGGGATGAGACTAAAATATTCAACAGAACTAACTTCTTAGGAGGAAAAGTTTTGTTTAGAGATGAAGAATCGGCCCAGGTCATAGGTAAAGGGACACTCCAAGAAAAAGGACTACCTACTCTTGAAGACGTTCTTTTAGTGAAAGGTCTTAAAGTAAATTTACTGAGTATATCGCGATTTTGAGAGTCGAACCATACCGTGACACTCTCAAAAACTAGTTGTAAAATTCTAAATGAGAATGGAGACTGTATTGTTATAGGCCTCAGAACACCTGATAATTGATATACTAGTAAACATAGGAACAGAGATGTGCAATATATCCAGGATGAAAGATAATGAAACCTGGCATAATAGTTTAGGTCAGATAAATTACGGTAATCTTGGTAAGTTAAGATCACAAGAAATAGTTAGAGGTCTGCCCAAAATTAAACTCATTTCCAATATTGTATGTGGGCCCTATAAAGAAGGAAAGATAGTTAAAGCTCCTCATAAGAAAGTTAAACAGGTTCTATCCACCAAACCTCTAGAACTCATCCATATGGACCTAATGGGTCCTTCTCGCACTATTAGCCTTTGTGGTAACAGTTACATCTTGGTTATGGTTGACGATTTTACTCGATTTACCTAGGTTGCCTTTTTAAAACAAAAATTAGAAACTTTTCGTAAGTTTTTGAAAATTTTATTATAAATTGAAAATGAAAAGGACGCCTAAGTAAATAGAATTTGTAGTGATAGAGGAGGTGAGTTTATAGATTTAAGAGTAATCAAACATTGTGACTAAAATGGTTATAAACATGAATTTAGTGCCCCTAAGAAGCCTTAACAAAATGGAATACATGAGCATAAAAATTGAACTATTCAGGAAATGGCTCATCGTATGATCCACGCAAAGGACTTATCTAAATATTTTTGGGTTGAAGTTGTTCGTAAAACTTGTCATATAATAAATAGAGTATACCTTAGGAAGAATACCAAATAGACACCTTACGAATTTTGGTTCGGGAAAAAACCTAACCAAAATATTTTAGAACCTTTGGAAGTGTATGTTATGTATGCAAGGACATAGAAAATTTGTCTAAATTCGAAACCAGAGGTGATAAAGCCATTTTCTTAGGTTAATCTCCAAATAGTAGAGCCTACCGTGTCTATAATATTAGTACCAAAACCTTAATGGAATCCATCAATGTAGTAGTGAGTTACACCGATGCAGAGAATATGAGCATATGACCAATTATAATTGATGAGTCAGAAAATCATTCTAATCATGACTCTTCAGAAATAACAGATTCCCTACTAAATGAGATACCTGAAGTGCCAAATTGGATTTCTAAGGATCATCTCTTCGACAAAGTGATCGGTAACCCAAATTAGCCTAATCGAATAAGATCCCAATTACATAATACCACTAATTTCTTGTACTTTGTGTCTTTAATAGAACTAAAGAATGTGAATGAAGCATCAAATGAATCCTATTGGATAGGTGTTATCCAAGAGGAACTCATTCAATTTAAAACTTATGACGTATGGTATCTTGTTCCCAGACTAGAAAATAAATGGTTTATTGGCACTAGATGGAATTTTAAAAATAAAACTGATGAAACAGGGATGGTAGTTAGAAAAAAGGAAGGCTTGTGGCACAGGGTTATCCTAAAATTGAAGGAAGAGACTTCAAAGAAACTTTTTCCCAACTAACACATCACAAATTTGTTCGTCTTCTTCTCGCTATTGCGTCTCTCTTAAAATTCATTTTTTATCAAATGGATGTTAAGTCTGCATTCCTTAATGGTATTTTAACCAAGGAAACTTATGTATAATAACCTAAAGGGGGTTCATTGACCCTCACCATCCGACTTACGTCTATCGACTGAAAAAGGCGCTATATGGGTTAAAAGAATCCCCTTGTGCTTGGTATGAACGATTGTCTACTTTTCTTTTATATAAAGATTTTGGGAGAGGTGGGAATGACCAAACTCTTTTTGTCAAACATTTTGACAAAAATGTTATAATAGCCCAAGTGTACGTAGATGACATTATTTTTGGATCTACTTCCGAGACTGAGGTTCAAAGTTTCTCGAAAGATATGCACATAGAATTTTAAATGTCTCTTCTGGGGGAGTTACAATTTTTTTTAGGACATCAGGTCAAACAAAATTCAGACGGTTTATTTATATCGCAATCCAAATATGCTCTAGAGATAGTAAAAAAGTTCGGCTTAGAAAATACAAAAGATGCTAGGACACCCATAAGTACTTCAGTAAAATTATCTGAAGATGAACACGGGAAATCCATCGATCCTACACTATATCGTAGCATGATAAGAAGTATACTATACCTTAATGCCTCACACGCTGACATTATGTATGTTGTTTATGTGTGTGCTCGATATCAAAATGCCCCTAAAGAGAGTCATTTACTGTGCGTCAAAATAATTATAAAATATGTAAAAAGAACTCTCAATTTAGGACTTTGGTACACAAATGACACATCCAATACGATAATAGGATACACTGACGCTGATTGGGTCGAACGTTCCGATGATAGTAAAAGTATGTCAGGAGCATGTTATTACATCGGAAATAACTTATTCGGGTGGAATAGTAAGAAAAAAAAATTCACTTCCTTATCCACATCTGAATCTAAATATATTACAGCAGGTAGCTGATATGATCAACTATTGGGGATAAAACAGATGTTAAGCGATTATGGGATTAATGAAGATAAATTACAACTCTATTGTGACAATAAGAGTGCGATTAGCATTTCCAAAAATCCCATCCAACACTCACGTACCAAACACATTAAAATCAGACATCATTTCACACGCGAGTTAGTTGAATCTAAGGAATTGGAAATTAATTATTTACACATTGATCTTCAATTAGCAAACTTATTCACGAAACCTTTGGATCACACTTGTTTGGAATCCTTAAGGAAATCCATAGGTATGGTTATGGAAGAATCAAATATCATCACCTAAATCTATATCTTCCGGTTATTTACACATTAATAATTAATCGCTAAGGATATAAGGCATGGTTGTTAGATAAATGTTAAATAACACCTCTTATATCTATTTAATGTAGGAGATTCATGTATTTTTCCCATTGTATTTATTTTGGATGCTATGCTTATTTTATATATATATATATATTTTTGTATTTTTTCCCTTTGTCCATTTGAGACAAATGGAGGAGAAATATTTGAGCCTATCTTGGAAATTTATTGTACATTTCAACTAAACTACTTGATCTTAGTTGTTTCAGTTACAGGAATCAATAACATAATGTGCATCTAGATATTTTTAGGGTATCGTTCTTTAATTAGTTGAGTTATTTATTTTTTATTTCTAGGATATAGGGTAGATATAATTTTGTTATAGGATTAAGGTTTTTTTTTTGTATCCTTACGAGTCCTAGATGACTCAAAGGAGATTTTGTCTCATATTTTCAAAGGGGGATATTGAAGCAAACTATATATATGACTCACTTGAGTCTAAAATATAGTATCTTATCTAGTTTGGAAATAGACACAAAATTGTGTCATCTAATATTCAACCCTACACCTTATGCCTCTTCATGATCTACATCAACAACTTCAAGGATTTAAAAGGTAGAATAACCAACACAACTCTACACTAGGGACTGCATTCAGTCTACATTTTGTGTGTATGAGGGGTGTGTGTGTGTGTGTGTGTTCACATTGGCTTAAAATTATTTTGAACTATTTTTAAAGATTTTCTAAGAATTTTTTAAACATTTAAAATCTATTTTTAAGCAATTAAAATTAGGTTTTTAGAAGATGTTTGGGCTTATTTGTTATATCTTAAAGTTCCTAAAATTAGCCTTGGGTAGAATCCAAAAGCCACAGAGGATATTGGGGTAGAAATTGATATTTTAAAAAATCCAAAACACGCATTTGTAACTTCATTTAGACCTTACACGTGTTACATTGCTGACGGCTGAGATTGTGTTTTCTCACTCTATCATACCTGAGATCATATCTCGAGCATTAGTTTAAATTGATCAATGGCCTGCATGTGTTTTAGCTTAATCCAAGTCTCACTTAATGGACCAATCAGATAACATTTAAATGGGGTGCATTGTGAGCCCCACGATTTACAGCCGTTTACTCGAAGCAATAATGGCCCTTGATTTTGAACCCCTTGCCAGATCGATCCATCGTCCATTATAAATAGTGCCTTAGGGTTATTTGTTTACAATATTTGGAGAGTCTTAGAGTTGAGAGAAATAAAAGATAGAGAAAAAAAGTAAAGAGAAAAAGATAAATCCAAACAAAAGTTCGTTCAATTTTTCTCAGAAAATATTTTAAGAGTTTGAGGGTTTCTTGTTCGAGTTTTTTCAAAACCTCTCTAGTTTTATCTCTTGTCCAACACTTCACTGAGTCTTGATCTTATCTCACTCTATTGACATTTTTAGATCTAAGTAACAGTGATATAGTCATGTTAGTGGTTAGGACTGATTTCTTCAAGCAAAAACATCTCTCTATTAGGTTTTTGTTCTCAAACATTTTGGTGAAAAAATTACCCAACAAATCTCTTCTAAACAAAACTAAGTTTAGATTTCATAAAGATTTTCAAATCTGAGTTTTTTCGTTTTGAAAAACTTGTACATAAATAAGTTTGAAAGAATCTTTTTTTTAAACATATTCATCTAAAGATCCAGATCTGAAAATTAGGATTTTCAAAAAGGAAAATCAAATCGCAGTATTATTGACTCTTGCATGTCATATTTAGAAAAAAATCTGTAATTTGTAGGAATATCGTATGTATAAGTGTGAGTGAGTTTCATGCATGTGTTAGGCACATCACTTCACTATATTTTCACACAACATCAGTAGAGTTGTGTTGGTAAAGAGATTTTTACCAAAGAGTCGACGTAAAGAAAGAGCAAAGAAGTTCAGTTTGGAGGACGTTAAAGACAACAATCAGAGCCAGAAAAGTCAGAGAAATACTATGAGTGTGGTATAAGTTCTTAACTTAGATTAGGTTTGATCTGTTTTTATAATACGCTGCTTTCTTGTACTCTAAAAACTCATTCTAGTGGAATTTTTTGTTTCACTCTGTAGAGGGAGTCGTGGATATTTCCCCAGGTTGATTGGGGTTTTACCACGTTAAAATATTGCCTTGTGTGAATGTTTTTGATACTTTCTTTACTATTTATATCACTGCTATACGTGTTTAATTTTTTTGTAAACATTTAAGATTCCAAGTAACTGAAATTTCTTGTTTAAAAACATTTTAAGGACAAGTTGTGTTTTCCTTGGTGTTATGAAAAAAGTTTATTCAAGAAACAATTCAGACCCTTCTTAACTATTTAAACTTTTTATCAAACGAATTTGTAAGGGATTTTCAATCGTAGGCTTTAAATCCTTCATGCCACAAGCTATTCAAATATTCTATTAACGGAGCCAAATAAACATCTATAGTATTTCCTAGTTGTTTTGGACCCGATATCAACATAGTCAACATTGTAAACTTTATCTTCATCCACAATTTCGGTTCAAAGTTATATGTGTTCAACATGACTAGCCAACGACTTTACCTACTACTAAGGGAACTATGAGGATTAATCTTGTCCGCTGATAGTGTTAATCAAAGATTTCTTGGTTTTGCTACAAAATCGGGCCACTTTTCATCAACTAATTTCCAAGTTGGTGAGTCTGTTGGGTGACGTAACAAACCATCAACAATTCTATCATCTTCATGCCATATCATAGACTTAGCGGTCACTTTATATTGAAACCATCTTTTAAATCTCGGAATGGGTGAAATGTAACATAACACTTTTGCAGGACCACCTTATTTCCCCTCATTCCTTTTTTGTTCTTTCAAATTATTCTTTTGTTTGAACCTGGATGTTCCACAAGTGGGGCATTCAATAACTTATTTATACTCTTTTCTATAGAGTATACATTCATTAGGGCATACGTGTATCTTCTGAAAGTCCATTCCAAATACCGATAAACAATATTTTGCCTCATTATTGGATGCAGGCAATACATTGTCATCCGGAAGGATGTCGACAATGATCGAGAACATATTTAAAAAGCATTTATCGGACATCCTACTCTTCGATTTAAGATTGAGTAGCTTGATGATAGCGGATAACTTTGTATACTTTTTACATATTTCATACAATGGTTTTTCCGCAACTACAAGCAACTTCTAAAAAAATTATGCATTTCCTATGAAGTCTTTTTTTATAGCTTCCACCACGTCAGTCAACTCTTCAACATCCTCCATGGTATCCATATCAAGATCATCATAGATAGGATCACCCATATTAACATCCGACAGTGTTTCATGATAATCCTCCTCTCCGTGCCATTTCCATACAATATAATTTGTATTGATACCTGAACTATACAAATGTTGTTTGATTTCTTTAACACCTATTTTTAATCTATTCTCACATTGATTACATAGGCATCGCAAGAAAATTATCAACACCTTCTATATATTCTTTTGATAATCATTCCTTGCTCATCCAAGACCTGTCCATTCTAGCCTAAGTATGTAAACCACCATGAGTGAGATATAAGCCATAAAAGATATGTAATTGTTAAACATAATGAAATATTATACAACATAATACATTCACACCATTAAAAAATATCGTAGAAAGCTTAATATTCCTATAAAACTATCACAACAACTACCAAAGACACCAACACATAATAGTAATAAGACTTAATCAACCATAACTAACTAACACAAGAACACTAACACAACACACAAACACTATACAACCAAAACTAATTCCGAACATTCAAGAACTTCAATTAACAGAATTATTATACATATTATACTATGATGTTATATATACTATGGTGTTATAAATAATATGTATAACAACAACTGTTTTTATACATATTATACATAACACCAACAACCATTAGTGATTATATAACTATAATATAATGAAGCAATTAATGAAAGAACATAGTATAAGCATGGGACAAGGAATGCTAAAAATTAATGAAAGCACACAAGTGAGGCATTAGAGAGTATATGATATACATAATAAAACAAGACAATGAAACTTCAAAAGCAAGTACTGGAATCATTAAGACAAGGAAACATTAACATAAAGTTGGAGCTAAATAAAAATGCTCTGACCATCATATGGTACTAAAATCGTTGTAAATGTTTTGAATAAGTTTCATCTTCTCGAAATCAAATGTCTCTTTTAGTTGTGGAAACACAATAATGAATCAATTAATTTACATCAACTCTTAATGAATGATCAATTACAATTCAATACAAGATTTAGTGGGATTAATATCACACTTTGTTAAATAATGAAGAGTAGGGGGATATATACATCACACTTTTATATAATCTAACATAAATTTTATACCATTTATCTTATCTTGGCCAAAAATGTTAAAAAAGATGAAATCACCGGTCCAAATGTCTAATCACATAACACTGGATCATAAAACACAATAGTCATTGAGTGTATAAGAATATTCAAGAATCCATATAATGATTTTACTAACAAACACTTGTTTGATCATATTTCAAAAAAAATCGAAATTTCATAAAGAACACCACATAATTTGATAATATAGTACCACAAAGACCTCGTTTCGAATGATAATCAAATGAGAGAAATTTAACCAAGTACTAACTAATAATCAAATATTATTTAAACATTTCAAGGGAATCCAAAAATAAATAAACTCATAATTCCACCCTGATGCACAAATACACTGAAATTAATTACAATCTACAACATCACACACTAAAATTAATTGCAATCTAGAACACTGAACATCAAGGTTGTTATACACACAGTGACAGATTCAGGATTTCAGATCAGGAGGGGCGGAACTATGAGGCTGGTTTTTTTTCACAACTCAGGCAAAACATTGTTTAACATGTTAAAATTAACTAGTCCGACTAGAAAGAAACCCGAATGTGACAGGTTTAAATCGAAAAAAACCCAAATATGACAGGTCTAACCCAAAAGAAACTCGAATATGAAAGGATACAAGCGCAATAATGCACAATTATGTATTAGGAACTAAACATTTTAACCAAAATTCAAGCATTAACACTAATTGACCCGACATTTCTAAGCATCTAAATATTATACATTAAGCATAATATTTTGCATTACGAAAAAAATAGATATATTACATTTAACTTAAATATTCTAAGTCAACGAGGCAATTAATGTTTTGTTCCTAGGAGCTAAGTATATTTTACATTTAGTCTACCTTTTTTTTTAATTTTACAAAAACTCCCTTGTTCACATTTTTGATAATTTTTTCTTAAAGTTTAGGATAAGAGAAAAAAAAAGTTTGTAAGTGTTTTATGCGGCAAGGGATTTTCTTGAACAAAATAAAAAAATTGGACTATATATTAATTAAAAAATTATCGAGGGACTTTTCCTACTTTTTTTGGCAACAAGTCATTAACCAAAATTATTAAACATTCAACATATAAATTTAAAAGAAAATAAAATTACGCTTCAAAGTAATGACACTCAACTATTTCTGTAATATTGTATTTTTAAAAGAAAAGGACAATACATAAATTGAATTTATAATAGATAAAATTCTTTAAAGAGTATTATTGCTAATATTTGTAATAAATTTAAACAAATAAAGGCCTGAACAATGCTTGGCACAAACATAACTATTTACAATGTAAATAAAACATAGTTGGTAAAGCAACATGCCCAAATTCTCTATGTGCAGACTGGACCGGAGTAGAAAAAAGGATAAGAGGGAAGGCGTCCCAGTGGCGAGTCTGATAAGAGACACACAATGAAAAGAAAGAAAAATCGATTAGGTTTTCAAACAGAAATATTACAAACACATATACACAAATCAAGAACAAATCGCAAATACATAAATCACACACACACAAATCAAGAACAAATCGCATATACACAAATCGTACAAACACATAGACACAAATCGAATCCATATATACAGAAACTCTTGCAAGTCCATATTAGGGCATTTTGTACCTGATTGATTGAAGCTTGTCGACGCCGGAGGTGATGTGAGAGCTGGAGGTGATGTGAGATGTAAGATGTGAGAGAGTTGTATGCGAGAGTGTAAGAGAGAGAGAGAGAGAGAGGGAGCGAGAGAGTTGTACGATCGGAAGAGAGAAAGACTTATACGAGAGTGAGAGAGCAAGGAAAGTTTTGAGGAGCCAATTTTTGGAACGGGGATGAAAAAAAGCCCCGCTTCCTTTTTCCATTTATCTCAGTTTTTACTCAAAAGGTAAAATAACATCCATTTGTTTGCACAAATGTGGCGTGTAGCCCGAGTGTCCACCCACTATTCCTTGGTATTTCCTACCAGATTTTATTCAGAGACAACGACAGAAAGATTAATGTCTGTGATACCATAAAAAAATTTCTCACCCCCCATCACATTTTCTTGAGCATTGTTCTTTATAGCGTTCTTTGGTTTGCGACACTCGCTTAAGCGGTATCCTGGCTTGCTGCAATTGTAGCTTTTGCCTTTGAACTTATTTATTTGCTTAGACATGCCTTCCCCATCACACTTACGTTTGGATTTAGGGCCTCCAACCACATGAGCCTTGGACTCTATGATGTTCTTCCAACTTTTATTTTGATATTCACGGTTGTCTCCTTTAATCCGCAATCGCACTACTAATTATTCAACCTTCATCTCCTTGAAATTGTGCTTGAGATAATTTTTGAACAAGTTCTAAGATGGAGGTAACTTTTCAATTATTCTCGCCATTTGAAAAGTGTCATTGGTTGATATTCCTTCAACATGAATGTCATGAAGAATAACCTGTAGTTCCTGAACTTGTGCAATAAATGACTTGGAGTCAATCATTTTGAAGTCTAAAAAATGCCCCAATATGAATTTCTTCATACCCGCATCTTTTGTTTTGTATTTATTCTCCAAAGAATTCCACAATTCCTTAGCGGTTGTCATTGGGTTGTACACATGGTACAACGTCTTGTCCAAGTATGCCAGGATGTAGTTTTGGTACGAAAAGTCAGAATGTTTCCATGCTTCAATGGCAACCACATTCTCAGTTTTATCTCCTTATTGCAAAGGGGGACAATCCTCATACACAAACCTTACCAATTGGAAGGTTGTGACATTAAAGTACAGCTGTTCATGCCAACATTTGAAATCAGCCCCGTTAAATTTTTTCAGTTTCTCCCAATGTGGCATGTTCATGGGGGCAGCAATAGTAGCATGAGTCACATTCACGGTCGGTGGGACTGTATTTGTACTTTGTGATTCCATTTTTGTTACAAAAACATAATTTTTATCAATAATAATATTCATTTGTAATGAATTTCTCAAAACTGAATACCAAATTATGTTCTACTAATTTCTTGAAATTATAATTAATACACTATTTCGAAATATATAACACATAATTAAACAAATAGTAAATAATAATTTTTACTAATCTAAATTGATTAAAAAAAATTGCGCGTAAATTAATTATAAAGATATTTGAAGTCTATATAAAACATATTTTTTTAGAAATTACATAGTTTAAAAAAATCTCTACAAAACATAATTTTAAGAATAATTGAAATTCTATTTTTTTAATTATATTGTTAACTAGTACAAAATTATAATTTATGTATCAACAAAATAATAGAAATTGTTTTGTTAAATTTACGTAATAAAAAAATACTTTATCAAATTTTCTGTCAAATAGATTTATATGACACTAATAAATTTTTGTAATTAGAAAATGATTATGTATGAATTTATAAAATAGTAAACAAGATAAATTTGTCTTAAGATCTTTATTACTGGTATTATAAATTCAAAATAAAACGAAAACAAAATATTTAATTACAGTAGTTATAGAATAAATTAAAATTTAGAAACTTACTTTGACATAGAAAAAATATGCAGAATATAAGAAAATAAATTCGAGCCATGTAGAACAGTCTCCTTAATATTCTATGTTTTGTACTCAAATATGGAACATAAATTTGCAGACCGTTTCAGTATATGAATGGAATGTGACATGCCACCCAATTAAATATCGGGTAATCAGTCCTTTATTAAAACAGAATATCCAGTTCGTTCATTCTTAGCATCACTGTCGAAAACTGATAATTACTAGTCACCTACATTAGTTAATTAAGCTGGTGCCAAATTTTATACTTTTTAAATTAACATACAATGATCTGAAAATAATTAAATAAATAAATAAAGCACATTCAACACTCCAATTGACCAACATCATAAATAACGAAATAACTTACTCAAATAAAATACAACTGGAATAAACACTCTAGCATGAGGCTGTAATACAATAATCCATATCTAAAACTGAATTCACTAACTAAAAATAAATGAAGTACAGTGTATCTGGAAATAACTACTAGTAGAATATGGGAGCGACATGCCCGACTGAACTAGACATAATGATGCATATGATTTCAAAGGAATGGAGGTGTCTACTATCGAGGTCCTGCAAGAATCCACAGCGACTGCAGCACGTCAAATGAGAATGAACTCCTAAGTTGGGCATCCCTATGGCGGGGCACCTAAAATGGTTTTGTACAAAATAGATTTGGAAAATGGGTCCAAGCTCCAGTAAAACAGTTTAAAAATGTTTGAAAGTATTTAAAATGCATAAACAACAGATTTTATATATATGTTAGTTTCACGTGATCTCACTTAAGGTCCTCACCCCTCAACTATTATGCACGCCTAACGTATTCCACTAACCCGTCCTAATTATGCTACCCTACTTAACTAGTTCAAATCCATTATCTTACTACACATACTTACTCATGGTGCCCACCCGTATTACCCATACAATACATTATTGATTTGTTTTCTCATATCATTTAAATCAATTAAGAATTCACCAAATAGATTTTACGTTTCCACATTATTAGGTTATTTTAGATATCACTATCTTTCTTCTCCACTAAGAACACACAGTAGGATAAACCATATATATATATATACATCACCCCAGGGCTGAGACCTGCGGTGCATGCATACTCTGTTATCATGTCTCGATACATCACGTACTAAATAAAGCACTATCGATTCGGAATCACTCTCGAACCACGATATACAATTCACACCTAATTATAGGCGAACATAGTTCTAGGCCTTTGGGCTACGCATATACCTATGCACCCAAATGACCGGGAACACCCTTTTTCACACAAGTAATGGTCATCCCTAAATTTAATGTTCTGAGGTACAAGTCTAAAATCCACCAAGATGGTTCATCAAGATAAGACTATCCCCTTTGTAAACCTCTCATGATATCAAGCAATGTAGGTATGCCATACATATTATAATTCACATATCAGGTATTCATATAACCTATATATATCATTTCAGTAAAGATAAGCATGTACCCTACAATATATCCCGCTTGTAGTCTATATAACTATCGAATAGCCTACGTACCATTAATATACCTCCCTTACATCCATTCAGTAGCTATATCACTCATACCCTACTAGTGTAAGTAATCGGTTCCCTAGGAATCCTCGTCTCACGATAAGGTTCCCCGAATTTAAATCTCAACACACAATTATGCTCAATTAACTTTAGCCCTAAATTCTCCTCATGTGATTAAGTCTCCAAATAATCCTTGCCCTACTGTTATTTTAAATAACTCCCATTATATTTAAATATTACCTTAAAAGTTAACATGATTGTTTTCCACATGTTCTAAGAAAAACGGGAAAAAAAATTCAAAATCTAGGCATCTAAATCATTCGTCCTTGGATCGAATCGATTCACCTGCTAAATCGATTTAGCCAGGGAGTCGAATCGATTTGCCTGCTACATGTATTTATCTTCTTCCTTAAACTGTTATGGGTTTCACCATTTTCACTCGACCAATCCTTCATTACTTGAACCCAAACTCTCAACCAAACATTACAACATCATATTAACATATGTACATGATTTCTAACGTGGTAGAATCATCAAATCATCAAGAAACATCATTAAATTGAATTAATTCAACAAAATTCTTAAAAACCCTAGATTATCCTATTTGTTCAAAACTCCAATAAATATTCCACATTTCTTCACCAAATTTTAACATTAATCTATCCGTTTTGTCTTACATACATAAATGGAATTATCCTATCTCATTTTTAACCCAAGAACATGTTTTATGTCTTCCAAATTAACCCAAAATACATGAAGTTCATAGATTAATCATCCTACTCTAACATGGATGGTATATCTTTCATAAAACCAGCAAGATAAATACTTGCCTCTGTTTGAAGGTCTGATCCTCTGTAGAAGAATGGTACATTTATGATCATCTCCTCTCGATCTACGCAATGGTGGTGTTTGTGGTGCAAGAAAGGTGTGATATGGCCTTGGGGTCTCCTCTCTTCTTCCTCCTATGGCCATTCCGTGAGTTTTAAACTTCTAACCCTAGTTCCTCTAACCTACCAAAAGTTATACACTTAAAATTTTTGTGGGTATTCCTTCTTCAAAAATAAAAAAGATCGAAATACCCTCCCGGGGTGTCGGTTTGGCCTAAAATTTCCCCAGGATCCAAAATAAATCCCCGAGTACACTTTTCTGACTATTTTAACCCTTCTGGACACACTGCCACATTCAAAATGATCATATTATATCAAAAGTAAAATTATATTTATTTCTCAAATTAATTCCCGGCATGACTCGCGCGTCCTAACTAAATTTATCGTAACTACCGTATTTTTCACTCATGACAATTATAATATTTTCTTATCACTATTATTACTCATTCACTAAGTAATATTCAATATAAATAAATATTATCCCTTATCTCATTAATTAATATTTATTTAACTCGATTAAGTTTTCAAATATAATTTAATTAATCCCATTTAATTCCCAATATAAAAATTAGGAAAAATACGGGTGTTACATACTTCCCCCCTAATAATGGAATTTCATCCCGAAATTTGGAAAAATGAAATACCTAGTATGAACAACTATGGATACTTTTCACATATCTCATCCTCGCGCTCCCAAGTGGACTCTTCGACATTATTATGCCCCCACCGAACCCGTTCAAGTGGAACCACCTTCAACCTCAGTCTCCACTCATAATGCTTTAAGATAGCATCTAACCTCTACTCATATAAAATATCGAGCTACAAATCAATCTCCTCCAAAGCGATGTGAGTGTGAGCTAACTCATCCTAGAGATATCGCCTCAGCAAAGAAATATGAAAGACATTGTGAATCTGATATAAGTGCTCCGGCAACCCAAGTCTGTATGCAACTAGCCCAATCCTCTCAATGATAGGGAATGGCCCCACATATCTCGTTGCCAACTTCCTTTTCTTCTTAAACCTCATTATCCCCTTCATAGGAGATACACGTAGCAACACCTGTTCCCCCACATTGAACTCCCGAAAGAACTGCTTGGCATCAGTGTAACTCTTATATCTATCATGAGCTACCCGTATACGACTCCGAATAATATCGATCATGGCCGAAGTATCCTGACTCAACTCTGCCCCAAGAAGCTTTTTATCCCCCACCTCTAGCCAACAAGAAGTAGAACAACAAGGCCTATCGCACAACGCCTCAAATGGATCCATGCCAACAGTGAACTGGTAGGAGTTATTATATGAGAACTCCACCAGTGGAAGATACTGCTCCCAACCTCCCCTAAAATCAAGGTTACACATCCGTAGCATATCTTTCAACATCTGATTGGTCCTCTCCGTCTTCCCGTCCATCTGCAGGTGATAAGCCATACTCAATCTCAACTCGGTACGAATAGCCTCCAAGAAACTTTCCCAAAATCGAGACACAAAAATATTGTTTGTACCGAACACAATGTCTAATGGAACCCCATGAAATCTCATTATCTTAGGAATAATAATATGGGCATACTGTCCCATAGTATAATCGATCCGAACTGGCAGAAGGTGAGCTACCTTGGTAAACTGATCCACTACCACGTATCTGGAATCTTGATCTCTTTGTGAAGTAGGCAACCTAGTAATAAAATACATGTAAATGCTCTCCCATATCACTACACCATATCTGCTGGATTGTCACAGTCATTGACCTTAACAAGTTTGACTAGTCAAGGTCAATGACCGTGACAATTCTGGGGGTGACAACTTTTCTTGTCACGGACTTGTCATAGTCATTGACCGTGACAAGTTTGTTAGACTTGTCACGGTCATGTCACGGTCCTTGACCTTGATCAGTTTTGTCACGGTTAATGACCGTGACAAACCCGTGACATTTAATAAAAAAAAATCACGGTCAATGGCAGTGATAATTCTGGGCAGAATTAGAAAAAAATCTACTGGGTAGTATGGCCATTGCCACTGCCCAGCTGTATATTTATACATGTTATAGCAACGTTGTACCTGTTCAAACATTATATATCCAAATAAAATAGATATAATGAAAATATACATTCAAAACAATATGCATCACGATATAATTCGAATAGAATTCAAATATAACAACTTAAAACAACAATTCAATTCAAATAATGTCACTAAATGTCTTGGGTAAGGTTAACTCTGAGGAGGTGAGTAGGCCACACGATATACGAATTGACACATCCACTAATATACATCATGCCACATTGTTCACGAAACCACAAGGGGCAGTTCTCCTTCCCGAGTATCACATGTGTGACGAGCACCTTGGAGTCGATGTCTTGAAGCAAACATTCATGAACTGGCATACCCTAGACGGTATTCGGGTCCCTCAACCTCCGCCCTATCCGTTGGCCATGAAATATGTCTAGTATAAACACGTCCAGCCAACCAAGTGTCGACATCGATCGGTTAAAAGGAGCCAAATAGGGGAGTGGATCATCAAACTCCGCACGTGTCGGCGATGAAGCAGCGAGGTCCACATCCTCATCATCCTACACCTTGTCCTTTTGCACCTCCTCCTCCACAAACTTTTACACAACCTTCTCCTTCCCTTTCCCCTTACGATTTTCTCCCAACGAACGCTTCATGAATGAGAACATATCTTAGACCGTCGCCTCCAAATGGGATAGCTTCGCATCATGCGAGTCCACCATTCGAGCCAACCCGGTGTCGCTCGTCTCTAATTCGATGATCCTAGATTTGGCCACCCGTGAGCTCACCCCCCCCCCCCCTTATCATCCCCTTGCAATCAGCGCCAAGCACTTGGCTGAGTGTGTCTGTCGACAAATATGCCTTTTCGGCATCATACTGCGACTCATGCACTTCCTTAAGTTTTGCCTGAAATAACAAAAAGCACATGATTAATAAAATAAGTAAATGAAAAATTATAACGTTATTAACAAAAACAAACTGTCAGATTACTTACAATCGTGGCCACGATGCTAGGGGACACCTCCTTATCCTTCCCCTTCTTTGTCCCTAGCCACATAAGTATTGAGCCTATGTGGCCTACCCCCAGGGCCATTCCCTGTCCCCTGAAATAAAATAATGCAGAATAATATATTTTTGTAGTTATAGAAAAATTAAATCTTACCCTCGTCCTATACTCCACCTCGGCGTACGACGTCCGACAGGAGTAGTGCACGTCTGTCTTTTATGCTCGGTTGTCCCTCCCCGATTATCGAGATGCCAATTGTCGCTCCCCGATTTCATTGTCAATGAACAGTTGCCATTTTGCCAATGAGATTGGCTCCTTCGGTGGGACGGATTCACGCATTTGGATAACGGACTCTCGGGTCTTCCTAAAGTACCGGGTCCACATATTTTTCTTCCAAGTCTTTTGTTTCTCCCTCAACTGCTCCAAGATGGAATCGCGTAGCTTTGGATCTAGGCTGAATTGTTCATGTCCAATAAATACAATTTTAGTTGCCAATAAATATAAATAAAAATATTAATATATATAAATATAAAATGAAATCGAAATCGAAATTGAAATTGAAATTGAAATATTCAGATAAATATAAATTTAAATACATCACTTGTAGTGCCACCCAAACATCTAAATTGAGCTCATTTGGCACCTCCCTCCAACTAATGTACACCGGGCCAATGATCGTCTTTACCAGCTCGAGGGATCTCCCTAATAGCCCCATCTTGTTCTTAACGGGCATCCCCAATTTGCCATATTTGGGGAGCCTAGGGGCCGAGGAGCCCTCGTCGCCTCCGCTACTACCGAGCCCAGCCGACATCATCATAAGCAGCATCATCATCCTGACCTTAATACCTAAAGGAGACATTTTTTTTAAAAAAATGTTGTTATTAGTACAAATCAAAATGAATTAAAAGAATAAATGCAAATATATACAACATCTAGCTCATAATATGTACAATTACTACAAATTTGAAACATCTCCACCCCCACCCCTACTGCCCACACACACGCACACTACACAAGAGAGAAAATAATAAAGTGAAAATCAATTAAAAGCATTAAAAATGGATTGATAAAGTACAAATTGAAATATTTATTACAAATTGAAGAATTGTTTCAAATTCAAGTTATCATAAAAAATAGATTGATATTCAGTAGGAGTAGTCAAGTCATCCACACTACTATTTAAACGCTTTGGCGCGTGTAGGACAATTTATCACGGATTGTTATTGATATAATCCGAGTAAAATACTTGGTTAACCTTTTGAAATGCACAAACAAAATGGCTCATCGCTCACATCGTCGTTGCTCTTCAACTTGGACAAGTCAACTATGATCAAATTGGTGACATGATCAACTTTACAAGCATTTTTATCCTCAACTCTTACCTAGTCACAGTAAAATACAACCACTTTGAAGCTTATATAATCCAATTCAAATATATTTCGGATTACACCATAGTAAGTCATTTCAGCTTCAATGAGGTTTTTGTCTCAATTTCAAAAAGGCAAGTCAAATAAAATTGACCTCCTAGACCATGCCTTTCTTGTCTCAGTTTTAGTCCTAGTTGGGGTCTTCTTATGCTTGACATTATTAAATTTGGGATTCTTACTTGGCATATTAGGGCCACATTGAGAAGATTTACTTTCAATTTCTGAACCTGAAAGTTATCTCAGCGTTAGCCTATGTTCAACCCCGCCCAATAAAAAATTGGAACCTTTCTCCAATCTGAAAATATGAGCCGGGGGTAAAAACCTCCTATGGCAATGGTATACATTTTTTGAGCTAAAGGATAGACAAAGAGATTCAGTCTCCCCTCCACAAATAGGACACCCCAAATAACCATGTACTACACAACCGGATAATGTCCCATAAGCTGTAAAATCATGAATTGCCCACATCAACATAACTTTCAGCGTAAACTCTTATTTTCTAAAAGAGTCAAATGATTGCACACCCTCTTCCCATAACTCATTTAATTCTTCTACCAAAGGAGCCAGGTAGACATTGATGTCATCACTTGGTGCCTTTGGCCCAGGTATCAACAAAGATATCATCGAAAATTCAGGTAAATACATTATGAAGGAGGGAGGTTGAGTGGGGCTAGGATCACTGGCCATACACTCTGATTGGTGCTTAGATTTCCAAATGGATTGAAACCATCTGTTGATATACCCAAACAAATATTACGTTGTTCTCGAGCAAAATTAGTATACTCATAATTCATCCTCCTCCAGGCTGTAGAATCAATAGGATAACGCATGAGATTACCCCTTACTTCTTCCCTAGCATGCCAAGTCATTGCCTCCTCTATCCATGGTATTGTGAAAAATTACTTTAATTTAGGCCCAACGGGAAAATATTTCAACAGTTTTTGAGGCACTTTTGAGCTTGTGCCTTCCTTACTAGTAGATTGGACATATCTAGGTTCATTGCATATCAGACAACGATCGAGATTTTCATACTCCTTTCGGTATAGTATGCAATCACACACACAAGCATGAATAGATTTATAATTCATTCCCAAACCTTTCAAACTGTTCTTCATAACATGATAGCTATTTGGAAGCGTATTCTCCTTGGGTAGTAACCCCTTCAGTCATTTCAGAATTCCTGTCACGCTATTGCCAGACAAACCGTACTGTGTCTTCAAACTGTGCAGACCAACCATGGCATGTAAAGTTATTTGATCTTTCTCACAGTCAGAGTATAATGGTTGGGTCACCTTAAATTTTAAACTTTGGTAGTAATCGTCAAGTTTTATCGTGATATATTTACGAGCACTTGAACCTTGTACATCATCAGTAACCTCATTCTTCTCTTCTTCATAAACTCTGTACGCATCATCATCTAAATCCTATAACATATTATGATTTACGTCGTCCCCTTCTACATCTATCCTACTTGTTGAAGGTCGTTGTGAAGGTTATTCGGGGACAAAAGGAACTTTTAGTTCATTGTGAAAACTCCAAAATCGAAAACTATCTTGCATACCCGATCTTAATAAATGTTGTTCAACTATTTTCCACTCAAACACCTTACCATTCTTACACCTAGCACAGGACACGGAAAGTCATCATCATTATGACATCTCTTTGCGTATTTCATAAATTCATTAGCACCTCTGCAAAACACATCCCCATTCTATTTGTCTCACCCATCCACTCTTTGTATTTCGGATATCCCATCACAACTACCACAAATAATCACCTATTAAAGGTAAGAAGCGTATATTCATGGATTAGTATAAACAAAACTTAGATTTATAGTATGTTTTATTTAATTATGTTTTCGATTCTTAAATTTCAAATTTAAATTCAATTTATAATAGAAATTCCTATTTCCTCCATCTCCTCTAAAGGGTGAGTGGTCCTATCCCATTCAATACCGCATATTTCTGTAATATACTTAACAGCTCATGCACATTGTTACAATTTGAGAAAAATTTGACAGCATATCCCCTTAGTTCTCCAAGTAGACGACGTAGATTGGTAAGTGTGAGTATTATTTCAATTGATCAATTGAGAAAATAGTCACACTTGTCAATCTAGTATGTACCCAGAGAACATTAGGATACGACTGCAAAACTTGCTCCAAAAGTAACTACTTTAAGCCATGAAGAATATTAATATACATAAATTATGTAATCCCAAACTGTCTAAACGGGACAATTCGAGAGATCTCATTACAGGGGTAATGACTCTCGAACAGGTCTAAGGCTATTGAATGTATATGCATAAGAACTAGAAGACTAGTATCTATGATCACTATATGTAATTTCAAGTATATATATATATTGTTCGTTATACAAAGTAATTTTCAAAAAAAGTTGAAAAATCCCACCCCCATATGAACAATAATCCAGTGGTCATGCCACTTTTAAAATTTACCAACCAACATCGATCCACTATAATCCAACCACAATGTCAACAACAAATGTGTATCACGTACTTCTTCTAATTCATCTACTCAATTAATTCTTTTCATCAATTAAACTAACAATTAAAGTATACAATTATTAAGTTACTACTTTACAATAAGGGGCAATCCTACTTTCATATATTAATTGGTTTATTAGATATCCCTCCCCCCCTCTACCCACACACACGCACATAGCCCCACCCCCCGTCACCCCCGCATCATTTCCCCCTCCCGCACATACGCCCAAACACGAACATACATGCACACTACACACACTCTCACATACACACACACACGCAACCCCACCTCCCACCCCTTGCCCCACCCCACCCCTCAGCCCTACCCCACCCCCACCCCCAGCCTTGCCCCCTCCCCTCCCTCCACCCTACCCCACTCCCTTCCCCCACCACACACACACGCACACCCATATACACCCCCTCCCCTCCCCACCCCATCCCCTAGCCCCCACCCACCACACACATACACACACACACGCAGATATATACACACATACACATATATATAAATGGAAGAGAGAGAAAGAGACCAACCTAAAAGTAGAGAGAGAGAGAGAGAGAGAGAGAGAGAGAGAAAGTGGAGGGAAACAAAGCGGTGGGAAAAAAAGAGGGGAAAGGGTTTTTTGCTGCTAAACTTGTCACGAACATGTCAGGATCTTTGACCATGACAATATTATAAGAATTTTCACGGTCATTGACTGTGACAAGCCCGTGACTTGTCACGGACTTGTCATTGTCATTGATCGTGACAATAACTTATCACGGACTTGTCATGGTCAATTACCATGACAAAAAATGCGTGTTTTTTTGTCACGGTCAATGACCGTGACAAGTTTGGCCGGCTAAAGGGTTCCAATTTGGCCTTTTCGGTGTAGTGTATTCACATAGGGGTTTCTAGATATTGTAGAGACCCTGTTGATTTCTGATGGTCCACTTTTACTAGCTGACAAGTGGTACACTTCGAAACAAACTTGGCGATGTCTCGCTGCAACCCACTCCACCAGTAATGCCATGTCATGTCCTGGTACATCTTATCCCCTCCAGGATGTAATGTAAATCGAGATCCGTGTGACTCTAACATCACCGCGTGTCGTAAGTCCTCTCCTTTTGGAACAATTGGTCTCCCGTTGAGGCATAAGCCTTCCTATGAACTAACTGAGTAAGACTTTGCTCCCCCTGATAAGATTTGTCTGATCCGCTCTTGACAAAAACTTTATATTTCCTGTGCCTATACTACCCTCTTGACAATCTAGGGGGTGACGGTCATAACTGACATAAACGACCGAGCAACTGAATCTTGATGTCCCAACTCCTTCCATTTTCCTTTCCACACTTTGGTCACCTTGCCTACTGAACTACATCTCAATGCGTCTGCTACCATGTTAGCCTTTCCTAGGTGATACTGGATATTAAAATGATAATCCTTTACAAATTCAAGCATCCTACGTTGATGCATATTTCTCTCTCTGAGGGAACAAGTACTGTAGTGACTTATAATTTGTGAACAAGCAAAACTTATCCCCCGACATGTAATTTCTACAAATTTGTAATGCAACCATGATTGTTGCTAGCTCTAAGTCGTGGGTGGGGTAATTCCTTTAGTGAGGCTTAATCTTATGGGAAGCATAAGATATAATTTGATCCTCCTACTGAAGCACACCACCAAGTCTCTATAGGGACGCATCAGTGTAGACAAGGTACTCCACTCCCATCCTGGACAGTGTGAGCACTGGCACTGAAGTTAACTTATCATTCAGCTCATCGAAATCCAACTGACAAGTGTCATCCCAAACAAACAGCACACCTTTGCGAGTCAAATTATTCAATGGACCCGTAATCTTTGAAAATCCCATAATAAACCATATATAGTACCCGACTAACCCCAAGAAACTGTGTATCTCTGTCGATATTGTGGGTTGTCACCACTCCCTCACCACTGAAAATTTTCTAGGATCCACCGATATCCCCTTGTCTGATACTATATGCCAAAAAAATTATACCTCTCGCAACCAAAACCCATACTTCTCATATTTAGCAAACAACTGATGCTCACATAGTGTCTGTAAACTCTACGCAGATGCTCAGCATGCTCCTCCTAAGTCTGAGAATATATCAGTGTGTCATCTATGAAGATAATAATAAACTGATCTAAGAATTCTCTGAACACCCTATTCATCAAGTACATAAACATAGTTGGCGCATTGCTTAGACCAAAGGGCATAACCCAAAACTCGTAGGACCCATATCTCGTCAAAAAGGCAGTCTTAGACACGTCATGCTACCTGATGCGTAACTGGTGATACCCTAATCTCAAACCTATTTTAGAGAAGTAGGCGACTCCTCTTCACTGATGGAATAAGTCATCGATTCAGGGCAACGAATACTTGTTCCGTATTGTGACTTTATTCAATTCCCAGTGATCAATACACGATCACAACGACCCATCTCTCTTCTTCACAAACATCACTGGAGCACCCCAAGGTGAGGTACTCCTAAGGATGAATACCTATCCCCAAATCTTCTCGATTTGATCATGTAGTTCCCTCATTTCCATAGGAGCCATATAGTAAGGTGCACGTGCTATCGGTCGAGTGCCTAGCACTAAGTCTATCACAAACTCTATCTCTCTTCTAGGTGTTAATCCCGGTATCTCTTAGAACACATTGGTGAACTCAATATCAATGGGAATTAGATCGAGGGGAATCACCACTCGCTTATAGGTCTCCTACTCTATGAAATATAAGTGGGTGGATGAGTCTCCCTGAGGACGAGACATCTGTAATACCCCGTATTTTTACTAATATTCAATTTTGGGATTAATTGAATTAAAAATGGGAATTTATTTGTAAAAAAATAAAATCGGATTTAAATACTAGCGAGATGAGAGTTAGTATTTTTATTATGATAATGTTCTTGAATATTACCAAGTGAGTACATTAATATATTATTATGGATTTATTAATATCGTCGCGAGTTGAAAATACGACAGTTTTGGTAATTAAGTTGGGACGCGCAATAATGGGAGAGGATATTACATAATGGTAGAGTTGTGTGAAAACACACGTACCTATTTATCGTGGACAAGGTTCTATTTGAAGTTTTGCGTGGATAAACCTTACTATCCTTCCTCTAGATGTTTAGAGGTGAGCGGATAATCAGAGTTTTGGATTAGTCAGAAGTTAGAGTCTGATGACTATAATGGGATAACCACAAATCGTCTCAGGTGAATTTTGCCTTTCATAAAAGTTACACCACTAGGAATAGTGATTCGAAAAATAGACAAAAGTCATCAGTTGTACATATGGTTTCTCCCAAGATGGGAATTTTGTGTTTAGATAAACACAAAAATTGATATGAAGTGAGGTGCGGCTTCCTAATAATAATAAGATAATATGTCCAATGATGTATAGGCTATTCTTATTCGAATGTTGTTTAGTACAAGGTGAGGTTCCTTTATTGAGGTGTGACCTTATAACTGATAAGGTGTCGAGAGTGTTAAACAAGCTTGTTGGGAAGCGGGGGGGGGGGGGGGAGGGGGGGGGTTATAGTGATCGAGCCTTACTTTGAAGTTGGTTTTGAATACTGGAGGTTACTTGTTTTTATCATTATCCCTTACCTTTTTGAATTTCAGGAAGAAATTCCATTATTAGGGGGAAGTATGTAATACCCCGTATTTTTACTGATATTGAATTATGGGATTAATTGAATAAAAAGTGGGAATTTATTTATAAAAAGAATCGGATTTAAATACTAGCGAGACGAGAGTTAGTATTTTGACTATGATAATGTTATTGAATATTACTGAGTGAGTGTAGTAATATATGATTATGGATTTACTAATATGGGTTGATAGGGTTGTAGTTATGGGACTTAGTTATGTAAGAACTATTAAGGGGTTTAATAGAATATTCTGGGACTTAGTTATGGTCAGTAGGGTTGTAGTTTATGCCGGGAAAATGTTATACCTTTTAGGATTAAATGGGATACTTACGAGTGTTTACCGAGTGAGGTACGATTAGAAATTTCATAAAATTGGGATTTAAATTGGACGAATGTTAATTTAAATCTAGTACTAGTAGAAGAGGAACTTGGAATTACTGAAATAACCTTAGAGTCAAGGGGGTGACTTAGTAACCTTTGAGATATGTTTAAATATTCGAATTTATGCGACGAGAGAGTTATCACGCTACACATATTACAAAGAATATTTGGGATGACATTTAAAATGTCTATATGACTCGTAATATAGGATAGAGAGTACCTATATTAATGTTGATAAATACTTAGGTGGTGTGATTGCCTAGTATATGGATGATTCTGTGTATGACATACCTACCATGCTTGATATCACAAGAGGTTGATTTTCGAAAAAAGGAACATCTTATCTTTGTATGACTTCGGGGGGATTTAGATTGGTACCTTAAGGACATAGGACTATTAATTACTTATCTATGGGTTGATAAGTCAGCTGACTATGGGAGCGTAGGTATGTGTGTGACCCATGGGTATGTGAACTATGTTCGCCTCCAATATGTGTGAATTGTATTGATACAATTCTTGAGTGAATCAGAACTTGTAAATCCCTACGTGCGTGATGTGTCAGGATTGATAACAGAGTATCTGTGCACTACAGGTTCCATCCTTTTGGGTACCAGATATATATATATATATATATTTATGATTATTCCATTGTTGCTTAGTAGATGTGAATAACCACGATATTTAAAAAGGTAAAAAATGTGAAAATTTATATAGCACTTGAGATAAGTAATTTTTATTAATGTAAATGTGACATATAAGTATGAACTATTTGGGTAGTATGAATAGACACCCTTTATTAGAATGTGAAAGTAGGAGTTGGTATGGACTAGTTAGATAGTGGCATAACTCGGATGGGTTAAGGGTATATGTTAGGCGTGCACCTTAGTTGAGGGGTGAGAAACTCATGTGAGAGTACGCAAGTAACATGTATATAATATTGATTGTTTAATGAAATTAAACACTTACTATTTTTAAACTATTTTTACCTCGGGCTCTGACCCGTTTTCCTCCCAATCTATTTTTTTTTTGTAAAAACCTTTTAGGTGCCTAGCGACAGGGACATCAAGCATAGGAGTTCCATTCTGATGACGTGTTGTAGCTACTCTGGAAGCTATAGGATCTAGGTATTAGATTCCTCCACATTTATCCTTGGTTCCTTCAGAGTCATTCATATCAGTTAGGGCATATTTAGAGATTGCAGATACAGAATTTTATTATTTCAGATGTTGGTTTATTTATTCAGACTCTTGTATTGGAATTTTATTCTACTATGGTATTATTATTGAAGTGTTTACTCTGGGCTCGGTTTATTTCATTACGTTGGTTATTCATATGAGATTGTTTATGCGATTGGTGAATGATGATTTAGTTACTTGGTTAATTATTAATTTAATTAATAAAATTTGACATCTCTATATTTTAAATATTAGGTGGCTAATAAGTAACTAGATATTTTTTACAATGATTCTAAGACTGAACCAACTTGATATTCTGTATTAATTTAATAAATGAGTATCTACCCAGTATTTAATTAGTCGGGGTGTTATAGGTGGTATCAGAGCATCAGGTTCTAGTGTCCTTTAGGATTTGTATGACTTATTATGCCTCCAGCATATATTTCTTTAACATAGAGCCCTACGTTTAGGATTATTGATTTCTTTGGTGAGATTTTGTTCTCCTGCTATAATGTATATGTTAATGAATCTTATTTCATTCGAGTGTATTCATGGACTAAACAATGTAATATGTCTGGCGAGGATAATTGGGCAGACAGCAGGAGGCAAAGCTCTGTTGACATTATAGGGTATATTCAAGAATGATGACCTTAGTTGAGGTCACCCCTATTATGGCACATAAATACATGATGGTAAAGACGGCTAGGGCACACCATATGACTTCTAGGTACCGCTATAGTAGAAAGTGGAGTCAAATTAGACTCACCCAACAAGGTTGGATTTGGAGAAAGTCAGACGAAACATTGAAGAGAACCAGTAGTGGAAATTCTAGGAATGCAGAGATTGTGCGTGTTAGCCAACGAATGTAAAATATCCAAAGGCTTGGGCATATGTCGGAGTGTGGCTAACGAGAAGTGAAATTTGGGGTAAAAATTTTCTTGGCTCTTCGAAGAAAAGTTATAATGGTAGGAGTCAATCACCATATTTATTAGTGGAATGTTGTGTCAATTAAAGGATATTAGGTATTGTTTAACCTCAAGTTCCTTCATCAAGTGTTCAGCACAAGATGCGAACGTTGTTCTGAACTCACACTAGAGGGCCAAACAGAGGTCCCTTTGTGAAAAGGAATTTAATTAATTAACGAATCTTGCACCGGATGAAGTAGGTACAATGGAGAAGAGGATTTTAAAGTGGGAAATTAACTCATAAGAAGAATTTGTAGCACTTATTGGGAATTCTTCTTTAACGGTCAATGAAGATGGTAACAATGTCGCATTTTGTCAATATGGATGTTAACGCTTCCTTGTGCGGGGAGCTACAAGAATCGAAGAATTTAGTCAGAGAGTAAGACTGGGTGAAACAGTGTTAGTGAAGCACCACAAGGGGGAGACCCATCAAGGAACCTATTTAAATGATTAGGATAGCTGAATTTTTACCAAGAAAAAGTGAATTTAGTAAAGGTTGTTGAAGTCAGTTTCATGTTCCTTAGGGCCAACAAAGCTAAGGGAACAACGGGGGTAGCCATCAGAATCGACACTACCGAAGTCCGAGAAAAGGATAACCCTAACATGGTCAGAATGACCGAAGATAAATGGATTATTTGTAGAGGCATTTTGGGGAGAGTAAAACCCCATGTGTTAAATTTTCTCGAAGTGAGTAAAGGGATAAGTGTATGGTGCCTAGCAAGGGCAATAGTTAATGTAATTTTTGGTTTGGTTCGGACAGGCGTATTATGTCCAAGAACCATTTAATAAGCCAAGGCAATTGGCAAGGTAAAAGTATGAGTTTTACCCTCAGAAGATGAGGCATATTGTATGTGACACAAAAGAGTCACTGCATTTTTATTATTTCTAGATTCGCATGTGAGACAAGTTTAGTGTATATATCGACATCGTTATTATTATGTGAATATTTTCCCTGGTATAGAGGGGTTACCTTTAGTGTTATCCATGGAGTATGAATGGGTGTATCAATAGTGTTTTATACTTTATTGAGATTACTCATTTTAGTGATGTGTTATACGAGTATGATATTATCATGATTATGGTTTTATAGTGATGCTTAGACCGATAGTGGGCGAATGTCGCAAGTTTATCGGGATTACTATCTTAGTGATTGATGTTTTGTTCTGGCGAGACCTCACCTGTGAGAGGGTCGTGATCGCGTTTATATATATATATATATATATATTATAGAGACTTCGAAAGGTAAAATGGTCTCGAGATATTCGATCCGAGTATGTGTAGGGACTTTATTGATATGATTCAGAGTGTATTGGGTTTACTGTTCAATGGAAAGATTTAGCTTGTTATTATGTTTAACGCTCAGGACTTGGTAATAGGAAGAGCGAATTATTATATCGCCCCTTTAGAACGTGGGAGTTAAGACTCATAGTTGTATGTGTAGGGGTAGGATTTCCAGAGCCCCAATTATATGTGCACGATGTTTATGAAATGTGATTACCACCAATGTTAAGTGACAGTGTCTTTCGAAGGAATTTCCTTGTTTAAGTGTAATTGCGAAAGGATATGTAACTTTTGTTTCAAGAGACAGGAATATAGGGGTACATGTTAAGAACTGAGGGCCTAACGGATTTCGACAACCGACAATGCTAGATAGTAGTGTATCATGGGGGTACCTTATTTGGATTTCTCTTTGCGAGACATACCACGCATGAAACTTAGTGAAAGGTTGGGAGTAGGGAGATGTTTGGCCATTCGTCCATGAGTCTGGTGCCTCGGTCATTATGGGAGTATGTAGTTATAACTGTAAGCTAAAAGTTAAATTATGGTATAAGGCCAGTAGTGCCAGTTGGGTGGTGAGGAAGTTTTGAAAATTTTGTTTTATTATGGCGGGTTGAAGGATGGAATGATGTTAAGGAGGATTTAGAATTTCAAATCATGGGGTGATGGAGAATGCCCAATTGGTATAGCCACGTTGAGAATATAGGGGTAATAAAGAATTAGGTGCATGTATGAAGCGTATATGATGTTTAAATCAATATGCACGGTTCATATGATGTGTGGACACCCTGATTTGCTGATGTCAGAATCGTCGGGGAAAAAGAGACGTGGGAATAGATCTGTGAAATATATGCTTGTGGGACCAATATAACAAAATGGAAGTGGTAGAGTGGATTAAGCGTCTTGAGAGAAGGACGAGAATACATATATTCATGTGCAATCAGAGTAGCGCATTCAAACTTGGTTGAAAGGTGGTAGGAAGCCATTTAAAAAGGGGGTATCCCTTGAAAAGACAAATATTGAACTATTATGGACTATTTGGAGAGGAGTTCTACCCAATTGAATGTTGAGAGTGACTTGCGCGTAAATAGAATGATGATGTCAATAAGGTATAAAGAGTCCAGAAGTGCACATCATGGCGAAAAGTGCACGGGTTAAAAATTTTGGTATATGCCGAGGGAAGAAGAGGATTATTAAGTACTACTTAATGGGAAGAGTTATAAGTGAAAGTCGGTATTGAGTGGGACATAGTAAGTAGTCTCCATGTGCACCGCTCATAGAAATAAATCGGTTAGAGTAAGATGATCAGCCAGAAAATTTTGTAACCAACCGACGATCCCAGTGATGGAAGAGTCAAGTAGGTAAATTTATTCGATGGGTTGCCAACCTTAAGATGAGTCAAGAGTTCCTTCGAATGTGTGGAACAATATGACCAAAAGGAAAGTAATTGTTATACCTTTGGGTGATTTATGCTATTAAATAGTGTGACCCAGTATTGTTCTGAACTAGGATTAGATCCTTGAACCCCACCTTTAATATGAAATTTTAGGAAGTAGTGGGGATAACATTTCGTTTTGAGCAGGTTGTATCACCTATAGCTTGAGGAGTGGGTGTAAGGTGATTAACGGCTGGTGGAGTTATATGAAAGTAATTTTTGACTCATTGCAATCTCCCACAATAGATATAGCTAGTAAGTGAAGTATAATATGATGATGGGAGAGGATATTACCTAATGATAGAGTTGTGTGAAAACACATATACCTATTTATCGTGGACAAGGTGCTATTTGAAGTTTTGTGTGGATAAACCTTACTATCCTTCCTCTAGATGTTTAGAGGTGAGTGGATAATCAGAGTTTTGGATTAGTCACAAGTTAGATTCTGATGACTATAATGGGATAACCACAAACCGTCTCAGGTGAATTTTTCACTTCATAAAAGTTACACCACTAGGAAATGAGATTAGAAGAATAGACAAGAGTCATCAGATGTTCATATGGTTTCTCCCATGATGGGAGTTTTGTGTTTAGATAAACACAAAAATTGATAGGAAGTGAGGTGCGGCTTCCCAATAATAATAAGATAATATTTCCAATGTCGTATAGGCTATTCTTATTAGAATGTTGTTTAGTACAAGGTGAGGTTCCTTTATTGAGGTGTGACCCTATAACTGATAAGGCGTCGATAGTGTTAAACAAGCTTGTTGTGAAGTGGGGGGGCTATAGAGATCAAGACTTACTTTGAAGTTAGTTTTGAGTACTAGAGGTTACATGTTTTTATCAGTTATCCCTTGCCTTTTCGAATTTCAGGAAGAAATTCCATTATTAGGGGGAAGTATGTAATACCCCGTATTTTTTACTGATATTGAAATATGGGATTAATTGAATTAAAAATGGGAATTTATTTATAAAAACAATCGGATTTAAATACTAGTGAGACGAGAGTTAGTATTTTGATTATGATAATGTTGTTGAATATTACAGAGTCAGTGTAGTAATATATGATTATGGATTTGCAAATATTATCGCGAGTTGAAAATACGACAGTTTCGGTAATTAAGTTGGGACGCGCATGTCAGTCGTGTCAGGACCCAATTTATTGAATTTATAAGTAATTTATTTTTATGTCATCTGTTTCATCATTTTGAGTGATCCAACGTGTCCGAAAGGGTTGAGATAGCCAGAAAACACTAGCCGGGGATTGAGTTTGGGTCCCGGGGCATTTTAGGCCTAACCAGCAGCCCAGGAGGGCATTTTAGTCATTTTTACTATTTGAGGAATAGTGACCCAAGAAATTTAGAAATCTTTATCAACCATTAGGTTAGATCCTTAGGGTTTCCATCACCAAGATTCATAGACGACTATTAAAGAAGAAGTAGAGGAAGTTACCAAAGGAGAACCACCACCTTTAGGCTTTTTGCACCACCATAACCACCCTCAGATAGATCGATAAGTGATGATTACTCTCGTATCATCATCTCCAAAGGATCAGAACTTCTATTTCCAAGAAATTGATTTAACTTGCAATAATTCAGTGTATATATCATCCATGCTAGTTTAGAATTGGAAAATAACCTTGAAAAATGATGAATGAATGGATTTGAAGAATTAAAATCGTAATCTGGGTAGATTTTGCATGTAGTTTAACTTCTTGGAATATAGCAGCCACGAAATTATGATCCATGTGTAGAGAATTATGAATTTTGTATTGAGTTATATAATGTTCTTTAAGAAAATAGGAGAACTAGGGTTTTTATGAAAATTATATGATTTGATCCAAAAAATTAATTTCCCATTATGATGTGATGATTCTAAAACATTGGAACTTATGTATTTATATTGATATGATGTTAGGAATAAATATTTGGGACTTTGGGACATTATATTAGAGGAGTTGAGGGTTAAGTTTGATGAAACCCGTAGGCAAAATTATTCAGAATCGCAATACCTGTTTGATCAATCGATCGACCCATGAATGTCGATCGATCGACCCCTTTCTCTCGATCAATCGACTCCTCCTGATTTTTTTAGATTATTTCCCTTTAAGGTTTGACAAATCCCAATCTTGATTTTTGAAAAAAGGACCATCTTATCTTTGTGCGCCTTCGGGGGGATTTAGATTGGTACCTTAAGGACATAGGACTGTGAATGACTTATTTTTGGGTTGATAAGTTAGCTGACTATGGGAACATAGGTATGTGCGTGACCCATGGGTATGTGATCTATGTTCGCCTCCAATGTGTGTGAATTGTATTGATACAGTTCTTGAGTGATTCAGAACTTGTAAATCCTTACATGCGTGATGTATATGGATTGATAGCAAAGTATGTGTGCACCACATGTTCTAGCTTTTTGGGGTTTCGGAGTTGTATATATATTTTGCTAATGAATTATATATATATATATATATATATATATATATATATATATATATATATATATATATATATATATATATATATATATATATATATATACTTGTGATTACTCAACTGTTGCTTAGTAGATTGAATAACTAAGATATTTAAAAGGGTTAAAAATGTGAAAATTTATATAGCACTTGAGATAAGTAATTTGATTAATGTAAATGTGAGATATAAGTATAACCTATTTGGGTAACACGAATAGATTAGAATGTGAAAGCAGGGGTTAGTACGAACTAGTTAGATAGTGGCATAACTACGATGGATTAAGGGTATACATTAGCTGTGGTCATCCCCGATCCTCGCAGAGAGAGAATATGGTCATCTTTGTGGTGAAATGATCTTGGTCCCTGAAAACGCAGTTGGAGAATCCCCGGGTTTTAATAATGGCAAAATTAAAATATAATTTCCTTTTTAAATCAATGAATGCGGAAGCGAATATAAGTGATGGTTCAACAAAACAACAAGGCCGAGTGTTAATATCTTAAGAAACAAATTAAAACAACATAATTCAAGTCCTAGAATTTGCCTAAGTTATAATTAATCAATTATTCAAAGTTAGGCGAAACCAATTTTGGCAAGTGACTTGAATAAACCAATTTTATCCAATATTTAATTAAAGTCCCAATTTAAATTAGTGTGATTGTAAAATCAAATTTTATCTTGAAATTAATCTAGCATGCGTTCTAAGTGATATAGAGCAAGATAAAATCAACAGTCACACAACACCGCGATGTACGAGGAAAAACCCACTAACGGGAAAAAACCTCGGGACGGCCCTAGCCTCAAATCCACTAAAAACGGTATTATAAAATACAAGACAAAAGACTTACTTCCTAAACTCGAACCCTCTCAAGCCGTGATGCTCCTTCTTGTATCGACCTCAAATTAGCGGATAACCAACGGAGCTCCACCGCGGTCTCGGACTTCCACCGATCGGGCAATTAGGCACACCGTCACCCCAACATGGAGCCTTTCTCCAAATGGGTAGAAATGAAACGAACTTCTCTTCAATTCGGTGTAGAGAAAAACCGGTGCCAAAACAATCTCCAAGCAGATGATATCTATATATGGAACTTGGAATAAACAACAATGGGTGTAAACTAAGTGTTTAAAGATTTTTCTTTAAGTTGAAGAACACTTAAAACATGAACATTTTCCTTTTTGGAATGATCTCTCAAACTCTCTCTAGGAGATGTATTAGGATGGAAAAGTTATCTTGGAAAATGTGTTTCCCGCACATAATAAAGTATGAAAAAGTTGGTTGAAAACCAAGTGGAGAAGTGGGGAAAAACTGCTCAAAACCGTTCCCGCCTGACGTCTCGTTCGAACGAACTTGACTCTCGTTCGAACGAGACTTCTAACGAGCGACCATCCTGGGCTCGTTAGAATCTCGTTAGATATCTCGTTAGAACGAAAACTCGATCGAACGACATATCGAACGACTGACCAGATTAGGGTCGTTGGCAAACTCGTTCGAACGAACCTGGTTCGAACGACAAAACTCGTTCGAACGAAATCTGGTTCGAACGAAAAAACTCGTTCGAACGAAAAAACTCGTTCGAACGACATTTCTAACGAACGTCCAGAAAGTTTGTAAAATTTGATTTTGGACTAGAAACTTTTATAAACTTTTATATACTTATTTTTTAAGTTTCTAATTGATTCTTTCTGAAAAATAAAATGCAGTTTTTATTAACCTAACACCCAATACATATTGTTCCAAGCTCCTATATAAATATAATTACATTCATACCTTGGGAGCATGGAACCTTAGTTGATGACGTAGAAACGAGGCACACAAACCGGCATTTTGATGAAGCTTTAAATTCTTTGCCGCTACGTCTTCAACATACTTCATAGGCTTGAGAATATTACAATAAATACTATCCCATGAATAAATGTTTTTGTCCGGAATTGAGCCAAAACTATATATGGACTCAATTGGAAATTTGTGTCCTTACAGTCCCGCGCATCCCTCTATGGAGCATTTCAGCCGTCATCGGCGTTCTGTGAGGTGAAAAATTTAGAGAGGTGCAGCCGCCAATCTATTTTACTCAAAACAGACAAAAGAAGGTGGAGACATCCCGAAGGAGAACATCCAAAGACATACTGATACATACGAAACCTAAAATGATACGAGTAGGGTTTGGAGGCTAAGTTACCGTATGGAAAGGTGTTAGGCACCCATTCTTCCCTTACGGTCTCTCATGGATTGTTGTTATTTTCTTATATTTCCCCGTGATATGTGTGCGTGTGTATGTGTAGTGGAGATAGGAATCATCGACTTGTATCATGGAAGACATAAAATGAGTCACCCGTAGGAATGTTCCGAAAAGTAATATTAGAAAATATGATTTACGCGATTATCCTTGCGTTGATCGTTATAATGGAATGATAACGTATGTGGAGTAATACGCCACTTAGAACAAATATATGTGTATGGAAATATATGGAATCTATGAGAATTAAGTTAAAGAATTTATAAAAATAGAAAAAATGGGAAAGAGTAGGGCTCGAGTCTCGAGTTTTACCCCGAGATGCCTACATTGCCTGTAGAGGCGTCAAAGTCCATGTAGTCCATATGAAAAATGAGGGGTGGGATTTATCCCATAAATCCAACTAGGGAGTTCTCTTATATGTCTGTGTGTGTGTGTGTGTAAAAAATTGTTTTAGTTGTGTAAAAAGTGTGAGAATTCTCGTTTGGAATTTATGAGCAAACTCTCTTTTTCATATTTTTTGGGTTTTATTTATATGAAAATAAGAGATGTGCAATAATACAAAATAAAAAGTATATTAGGATATGTGAGATGGAGAGAATAAAAGTGATAAGTAATAAAATAAGTTAATGCGAATTTAGGAGAATTTGAAGAGAGAGTTGAGAAAGTTAGACCTTCTTGAAGATCTTGAGCTTGATCTTGAGTGTCGGAGGGCAGCCCTCACTTGGGTGATGATGAAGAGTAGTTAATTCACCAAGTTTGATGAAAAATATGATGAAAAGTGAATGTAGGAAAAGGATTTGGATGTGGAAATCACGCTAACTTCGAGAGAGGTTTTCTGAGTTCGCTGAGAGTGATGGATTTCAGATCTTGGGTCCCTTTCCAATGAGGTCAGGACCTCCTTTTTATAGGCTCGGGGCATTGCTGATCGGCATAGGCTTGGTCCTAAGTCTCTTTCAGGTTCCTTCGAAAAAAATGGTCGTAAAACGCAAACCGTTGATTCGAATCGTGCACGGGGCAAACTGTTGGAAAGCTACTTCAGAGACCTTCAAAATTACTTGGACTGATCCTGGGTTCAGGATTTGTCTTTAAGACAAATATGGCTTGGAAACTCTCATTGGTCCTTTGATGGGGGATCGTCGAACGCAAAAGGATCGTTCGTCCGCATGGTAAGTCAGAATCGTGCACAGGGTGGACCATTGGCAAGGTTATGAGATGTACTTCAACATTCCAAAGGGTTTGAGTCGGTTAGTCAACCTGGTCCTGGAAGCGTCTGGTGGCCTTTCGGAGGAAAACGGATCATTGGGCCCGGAGCGGATCGTTGGAAAGGGGTTTCAGTTCCCTTTGAAGATTCCTTCAGTCTCGATCTATCTAAAGAGTTAAATTTGTTCAAATGGAGCTTGGGAGCGTTCAGTGGTCTCTAGATCAGGTTTCCAGGGAAAACAAGTCATTCATCCACACCGTAAGTCAGAATCGTGCACAAAACGGACTTTTGGAATGGTGTTTCAGCGCCCTTTGAAAATTCATTCAGTCTCAATCGAGCTGAAGAGTTTGACTTTTGGTTAAATGGAGCCTGTGAGGGCCCAATGGCCTCTAGGTCAGTACCCAAGGTATGACTTAGGTTTGTAATGATAAAGGGGGTGCTAGGGACCTAAGGAGAGGTTAGGAAGTGCTAGAATGGGGTGTCTACAGAGCCCCTCGAAGGGTGAGTTTGGAATAAATGATAGCCGTTGAATAGACACCGCATGATGCCTTTAAAATAGGATGACCAATTCAGAGGGTCGATGTCAATTTTCAGGACTTAAGGATGAGGATGACTGATTTAGAAGGTCGAAGCTGATTCAGAGGAACTAAGGGGTCATACTGAGGATGGTCTAAAGGAAGTGACGATTAAAGATTTAGGTCAATTCTGAGGACCTAAAACAATGTCGGGGGTGACCGATTCTACGGGTCGAAGCCAATTATGGGGGGCTTAAATTGAGATGACCAATTCTACGGGTCGGAGCCAATTCGGAGGGTAGGAGCCAATTCGGAGGGCTTAAATTGTGATGACCAATTCTGCTGTTCAGAGCCAATTCTGAGGGTTTAATTTGTGATGACCAATTCTGTGAGTCGAATCCAATTCTGAGGGCTTAAATTGACATGACTAATTCTGCGAGTTGAAGCCAAATCTAAGAGCTTAAATTGGGATGACAAATTTTTCGGGTCGAAGCCAATTCCGAGAGCTTAAATTGTGATGACCAATTCTGTGGGTCATAGCCAATTCTGAGGGCTTAAATTGAGAAGACCAATTCTATGGGTCGAAGCCAATTCTGAGGGATTAAATTGTGATTTTCTCAGGGAACTCTGCTAGGGAAATTTCCTCGTGATTTTGATTTGAGCTGAGGAACTGATTGCTAGGGAAAATTTTGTATCGTTTGGAGAATTTGCGGGGGAACAGTCAATTTGATATTGTTAATTCCACTGGGGAAGTGATTAGGTGGTCCAGGGTTTGGATGTTTCACTTGGGGAAATTTGAGACTTTTGGGGAATAGGAGATAACGTGAGGTTTAGGATACTTTAGGGGTCCTCTAGGGACGTTACCGGGGGGAGATTCACTTGGCTTTTAAGAGTTCTGATGGGGAAATAGGGGTTTCGCTTGAAGGAGTATGAATTTTTCTTGGTGAAAATGTTCTAAATCCTCCTGGAGATTTTTAGGAATTTTTTGAGGATTTTTCAGGGTTTTCTGGTATTTTCTAGGAGTTTTTGTACGAAAATTTAAGGGGGGTTTCGGTTGGCATGGTGTGGAGGGTGACATTCGACAGTGACACGGACTTTGGACTACCTCGAGAATGTGGAAGGTCAATATCGATCGGTATGTGGGGGTGCAGTGTCGATCGGCATGACCCATGGCTTCCTATAAAAAGGGGGCAGGTTGCCCTTTATTTTTCACAACGTCTTGCCTTCTCTCTTTCTATGATTTTCTTCTGCGAATCGTTCTAACATTTTGTAACCTAAAAAAATGGCCGCTTTTGTGAGCACTACGGTACACAGGGAGTGGTTTGCTATTGATGACTGGGCGAATGTGGAGTGGAGGGCCAGGGCGCCTCTTGCTTTGGTGAGTGATAACTCTTTTGATGAACTTGAGCCAGTTGCGGATGAGAGGACTTTACTTTGATATCCATCGCGTCATCACTCTTCTAAGGTAGTGAACCCTAGTGGTTATGTAAGTACAAAATGACTTTTGGCATTCCTTTTTTGTTGATCTCCTTTTTTCTTGGATTTTGACAAGGTTTTCCTTTGACAGTCTGATGTTTCTTTGTCGACTATGCATGCCCGTGAGACGACGGGGCTTAAGGATGTTTAGGAGCACCTTCCACCTGTGGTGTGTTGGGTAGTATCATCAGCAGGCTTCAGGAGGCTGGTGTCTATGCTGGATGAGATGCCTCGTTCAACTGAGGTTTTATGCGCTCTGGGGGAGAGGTGGTGGGACACTACTCACACCTTCCATTTTGGCTTTGGGTAGATGACTCTGACTCCCATACATGTGTAGCAGCTACTGTGGTTGTGATGATGCTGGAAACAGCACCACCAGATTAAGTGTTGATAAGATCAAGCTAGTGATAACAATGGCAACATAAGAGTGTGTATATACAGTAGAAGGAGGTGAGGAGAAGAGGATGAACACTTGTATGTAAGTGGTTCAGTCAATCTGGCCTACGTCCACTGTGGATGGGTGATTAATATCACTAGAAGAAGGCACTAATGGCTATGGATACAATCTCTCAAGCTTTCTCTCTCTACTGTGTAAAATGACAGAGTTTGAGTTGGGATTGCAATTATGGATCCCTTTATAAGGTAAAGGATGACCTCTATATATAGTGCTTGGGGGGGTGTAATGTACCCCCCATTCATGCAATGAGCATGTGCATGAGGATCGAACCAGTATAGAAATGACACCTATATGATGCTAAGTAAATTATGATGACCTCAATATTCCCTCACGTGGAGGGAATAATTTGGTTATAACAGATTTGTCCATGTGTTCCAAACCTTTCATGTGCTTGTAAATGCTCAGCCCTATGCCCTCGAATGGTGCAACCTCGGCCTGGACGAGTACGAGGTTGGTGAAGTCCGATAGTGTTTCCTTTCCTTATCTTCGATCGTGATGGCCTCGGCCAGGAGAACATGGTCGAGGTCAGTTATAAGGTAGATGTAATGTCGGTTGAGGCCTATGATGATATTAGCAATGTATTGAGCCCGTGAGACTCTACTGATCTCGAAAGATGAAGAGATGAGGTTGTTGTATGAGGGGCCAACCTTGGGGGAGACAACCTTGCTGATGGTTATCATTAGGTCCTTATCAACTAGGCTATGAGACAGACCGAGGTTGGTGACTCAGAGTACGAGGGTGTACTTTTGGGCATATCAATCACCCCCTAGCCCTTAGTTACCTATGTGAGTAGGTGATTGAGGGGTATGCAATGCCGAGGCTGAGTTTCCTTGGGTGTCATTATTTTCTTGACACATGTCACTTACTGAAGTGAAGCATGTTCCTCAAGATGATGTGATTCTGACATGCCTTTTGGATTCCCAAGGGCAATGATGGGGCATTGGGACTCGCTCCCCATCATTGGATAGGTTTAAAAACCATTCTCTCTCTCCCCCATTCTCTTTCTTCTTCATTTCTTCCCGCCTAGGTATATTTTTTTACCCTACTTTTCCATTTGCAGTCATTGTTTTTCATTTTTGAACTTTCGGCGAAGTTTTATGTTTTTCGATGAGGTTTTCTATTTTTCGATTAGGGTTTTTCCCTTAGTTAGGTGGTTGTAGGGATAGGATAGCGATGGTTGAGTGGTTTTGGGATTACTCTAAGTTGCTCAAAGGTTGTTTTAGCCAAAAATAACTCCTTTTTAGGTTTCCTGCGAACTTCCGATCACCTTCCCCGGCGACCCTGCTCTTAAAGCATCTTGAAGTTCTTGGTGTTCTTCGTTCGAAACTTTTCTACTCCCCCTTTTTGATCTTTTAGTTTTAGTAGCCCATGTAGTTTATCTGTTTACATTTTTTAATCCAAGTGTTGTGTCGTCTCTTCTATGCTCATACCCTTGTACTAACTCATAAAAGAGTTCCCATCCCTTCGTGAAAAGACCTTTGAGAAAATCAGGCATATAGAACTATACCAAGAGGAAGCTTGAAGGGCTGAGACATTTCCCATCAGACCCATCTTCCCTCCACCCCTTAGGGTTATATACCCTCAGCTAGTCATTCCCACCAAGCCTGATGAGATTCCTGAGGATCCTAACCTAATGTCTGAGTCTGAGATGCCCTCCTTAGACCATATGTCTACCTCTGAGGCTGTCGAATTGGTAGTCTCTTTCCAAGAGGTCATGGATTGCTCCCCCCAGGGGAGTATTGTCTCTGAGTGAGTAGAGGTTTCTGATCATTCTTCTTCTCATTAGGAGGCTGGCACCTCTCGTAGGTCTCCATCTGTAGAAATCTTAGTTCCCAATGAGGTAATTCCTCCTATCATTGATGTTATTCCTTTATCGGTTGCTATCGATGTTGAATTTACAAGGAGATTTCCTGATGGTGCCTCCTATGAGGATCAACCTCAGCCAGTTAATAATAGTGATGATGATGAAGGGAGTGAACTTGACACCTCTAAGGTCGATGGTCCAAAGTCTTCTATCACAGAATATGACCTTTTGATCTTCAGACATTTGTATGCCATCCCATCGTTTGTTATCTTAAGGAAACCCCTGAAGGATGATATAGCCTTTAACGGCCGAGACGGAGAATTCTGCCTCTATGAGAAGATGTTCAAGATCGGCTTTCATTTCCCAATTCACCCCACTATTCGATTTGGTATTTATTTTATCAACCTTGATCCTTCTCAGCTTTAACCCAATGTCTGGAGGGTCTTGATTGTTACCCTGGAAGGTGGTTCATCATACCGACCTTCCAGTTAGGGTATTCTTAGGTTGTACATACCTTCATCTGCCAAAAAATCACCCTGGCTATTATCATTTTGTAGCCAGAAAATCTGAGAAGAAGATGTTACTGGTGACTCAGACCTCGAACCATAATTGGAAACCCCGGTTCTTTTTTGCCTCAGGGGCTTGGGAATTTTGTCCCAATGAGGCTTGTGGAACATCTGTTCCAAGAAAACCTATAAGATGGGCCAAGGTCTCTTTCCTAGCCAAGGCATACCCTAGGTGGATTCAAGACAATCATAAGAATATGGAGGATCTTCATTGTCAGGGAGAAGATGATCACCTCGTCAAGTAAGAGCATCTAATAACTCCTTACTATTTGTCTCAAATGGGTCTGGGAAGTGTCCCTTTGGTCGAGATTCATAAGTATTCTAGAAAAATCAATTTTATGCAGGTCTAGTCTCGTGAACTTCATGTGTCAGATATTACTTCTCTAATGTTTTCCCTCTGTAGAGAAGCCTGAAGGAGTTTCTGAAGACATTTGGAATATGTCTGCTCCCAGCATTACCAGACGAGTGGCTAAACATGGCAAGACCGTGCCTCCCCCTACCCAGATAAAGAAGGGAAAAGCACCTGTTGAGACATCCAAGAAGAGGAAGGCGCCTTAAGACCCTTCCCAAACTAGGCCTAGTAAGGCTCAAAATACTGAGCTTGGTATCCCAATATCCTCTGATGATGCCTTATCGACTCGGCTTTCTCATCTGAAGATCGGTGATAGCCTCATAGGCAATATTGGTCGGGCTTTTGATGCCCTCAGGCACGCGATGACATAGGATGATAAGCACTTTCTCCACTCGATGGATATCCCTCTATTCATAGAGTTTGTTGTTCATAGGGAAGTTCAGGTACTGATTTGCAATTTTCTCAAGTGTTATCTTTGCTTCTAGCATTTCATTATTACTGATGTGCCTGATTCTTCTTTTATAGAGTTCCCTTTTTATTCATCACCTGGATGACTACACTCTGACAAGGTTGCCTTTAATCCAGATGGGAAGGGATGGTGAGAATCTAGAGAAGAGTTTGAATAAGAGGATTGAAGAGTTGAAAAATAGTCTAAAGGAGAAGTCCAATGAGATCTCCCAAATTAAGACTGATCATGCCAATGCTCTGAAGGCGAAGGATAATAGCCTCCAATCCAAAGTTGATGTTGTCGTGAAGGTTGTCTTGTAGGATGCCTCGGAGTCAATCATCAAGGAGTAGCAATCCTCTGATGAATTTTTCAGCTTTAGCCTTGAATACCTGGAGAAGGGGATCAAGGTAACCAGTAGATGGGCTACAATGAAGCAGAAGAGTTCCGGGAGTCTATCGGTCGAGGAATTTCTTGGCCTTAGTTTGGCAAATGCCCAACTTGCTAAGGCCCTGCAAGAGTTTTAAGAGGTTGTCCCCGCAGAGACAAGTCATCTTGAGGTGACTGAGACTTAAGATGTTGGGCACCAGGGTGAAGAGGCTAAAGTTTTCAACCAAGTCCGAGGGCAAAATGACCCTATTGGTGGTGGGTCGACTAAGCCCTGATTGTCTGAGTGTCTCTTATGCACGTCTAACCTTTTCTGAAGCTTTTATATAACTTATTATTTAATGAATTGTAACCTCTTTTCTTAGAATAATGTAACGCCCTTTCGAAAGAATGAATGCAGTTGCATTTCCTTTATTTGTGTTGCTTTTCCTTGCCTATTGCTTTACTATTTCTTGTCTATGATGTTTTCCATGAAATTCACCAGACTAATGATGTTTAAGGTCTGAGATCATCATAATATGATGCTTCCCCTCAAATTTTCACCAAACTAATGATGTTTAAGGTCTGAGGTCACCATAATATGATGTTTCACCTCATAAATTTTCACCAAACTACTGATGTTAAAGTCTAAGGTCATCATAATATCATGTTTCACCTCATAAATTTTCACCAAACAAATGATGTTTAAGGTCTTAGATCATCATAATATGATGCTTCACCTCATAAATTTTCACCAAACTAATGATGTTTAAGGTCTGAGGTCACCATAATATGATGTTTCACCTCATAAATTTTCACCAAACTAATGATGTTTAAAGTTTGAAGTCACCATAATATGATGTTTCACCTCATAAATTTTCACCAAACAAATGATGTTTAAGGTCTTAGATCATCATAATATGATGCTTCACCTCCTAAATTTTCACCAAATTAATGATGTTTAAGGTCTGAGGTCACCATAATATGATGTTTCACCTCATAAATTTTCACCAAACTAATGATGTTTAAGGTCTGACGTCACCATAATATGATGTTTCACCTCATTAATTTTTCACCAAACTAATTATGTTTAAGGTCTGAGGTCACCATATTATGATGTTTCACCTCATAAATTTTAACCAAACTAATGATGTTTAAGGTCTGAGGTCACCATAATATGATGTTTCACCTCATAAATTTTCACCAAATTAATGATGTTTAAGGTTTGAGGTCACCATAATATGATCTTTCACCTCATAAATTTTCACCAAACTAATGATGTTTAAGGCAAATAACAAAAGTACCAGCACAACATTTCTATCTTTTCATTAAAACCCTCTGAATAGACTGATACATGAATTAGAAAAATATAAACAACTGTAACATCATATGTAATATTTCTTCAAGTGGTCGACATTCCAAAGGTTAGAGAAAGGTTTTCCTTCGAGATTTTCTAGCCAGGAGGTACCAGACATAACCTCATCAACTACTCGGTAAGGACTATGCCAGTTTGGATGGAGTTTATTTGCTTTCTGCAACGTCTTCTTTAGGACTAGGTCTCCCACAGCTATAGGCCATGATTTCACTCTTTAGTTGTAGAACTTTGCAGTTCTCTATTGGTAGGCTGTCTGTATAATCTCTTCATCTTAACTTCTTTTTTTAATCAAATCCAGATCAAGTCTTCTCTCTTCCACGTTCCTCTACGAGTCATACGGCTGCATCTATGTGTGGGGAGTCCTACCTCTGCAGGGATGACAACTTCTGATCCATGGGCCAACATAAATGGAGTATCTCATGTTGGTGTCCTTGATGTAGTCCAGTAGCCCCAAAGAACATCATATACTTCCTCTATCCATCTTCCTTTGGCCTCTTCCAACCTATTTTTTATCCCCTCGAGGATTATTCAGTTCGTGACCTCGGTTTGACCGTTTGCCTGGGGTCGGCCAGGAGAACGGAAGAACTTCTTAATCCCTACTCTTTCGAAGTATTTTTCTAAGGAAGCATTCTTAAACTGGGTTCCATTATATGATATGAGGGTGTTTTGAAGATCGTACCGGCATATGATGTTCTTCCATATGAATTGGAAGGTCTTCTACTCAGTGATTATGACCATTGGCTCAGCCTCTACCCACTTGGAGAAGTAATCTATTGCCACTATTAAAAAGTGATAATTATTTGCAGCTCTTAGCAAGGGTCCTACCAAGTCAATACCCCATACTTTAAATGGACAAGGTAAGATGATTAACGTGATGAGGTTGATGATGGATGGTGGACAATCTCTGGAACTTATCACATTTCTTCACATACGCAACTACATCTTTAGCCAAGGTCGTCCACCAGTACCCCTGAGTAATTATTCTCTTAGCCAGTGGCCTTCCTCCTATGTGACTTGAATAAGAGCCTTTGTGCACATCTTGCAAGATGTGTGGAACCTCTGAAGGGTGGACACATCTGAATATGGGGAGTAGGAACCCCTTCTTACATAAAACATCTCCTACAATTGAGAACTTGGCATCCCTAAACCTCAGCTTTCTCCTTTATAACTTTGATTCTGGCAGCTCTCCCTATTTGATGTATCTGATAAGAGGGTCCATCCATGAGGCTCCCATATTCAAATTGAGGCAATGTCTGGCAACCTCTTCTTCTTTAATGGTCTATTTGAGCTGAATCTCAATGGGTGATATTCCTCTTATGCCCGTCCTTATTACTGAGGCCAACCTTATAATTGTATCGGCTCGACTATTATCTTGCCGAGGCACCCTCTTCATCTTCACTTCCTTGAAGCTTTCTAGCATCATTCTTACCTTCTTCAGGTATTTGGCCATCTTTTTATCTTTGGCCTCATACACTCCCAGGATTTGGTTAACGACCAACCTTGAGTCACTCTGGACTAGGAGTTGGCCAACACAAGGTCTTTTGCCAAGGAGAGACTTGCTATCAATGCCTCATATTTTGACTCATTATTTGAAGCTTTGAAGTTCAACCTCGTTATATATTCAATATTGATACCATCTGGTGTTGACACTATTAGCCCGCTCCACTTCCATTTTCACAGGATGACCCATCAATGAAGAGGTTCCAAACATCTTCATTTGAAGTGAAGTTTCCCTCCGATAGGGTCCCTTACTTGAAGAGGTACCTGTCTTCCTCATTCTCAACCATTCTTTTTCTAGCTTTTCTTGACTCAACCTCATTTGAATTTTGGAAGACGTTTCGGTCTGGTTCATCTATAGCCTCTTGACTAATCTCACTCTCAGCCTCTTCCCAGGTAAACTCTGCCACAAATTCTACGAGTGCCTGCCCTTTGATGGAAACCCTGGGTTGATAAACAATATCATATTCTCCCAACTCGATGGCCCGGGTCATCATCCTGCATGATTTCTTGGGCTTATATAGGACCTGTCTGCATGGGGAATCAGTGAGGACGATCACAGAGTCAGCTTGGAAGTATGGCTTCATCTTCCTGGAAGCATGTATCAGAGCATAGGCTAATTTTTCAATCCAAGGGTACTTCTGTTCGGACCCTTAAAGAGGTTTACTATGAAAGTATACTGCCCTCTACACTCCATCATCTTCTCTTACTATGGCTGCACTAATGGATGATTTTGAAACAGCTAGATATACATACGACTTATCTCCCAGAATGGGCCGAGATAGGAGTAGGGGAGAGCTGAGGTACAACTTGAGCTCCTTAAAAGCTTTGTCACACTCCTCGTCCCATTCGAAGTCCTTTTTAAGTCCTTTAAAAAAGGAAGACACTTGGATGTAGCTCTTAAGATGAACCTGTTAAGGGGAACAACTCTTCCGGTTAGCCTCTGAACGTCTTTGATAGATCTGGGCGTCTTCATTTCTAGCAAGGCCTTGATCTTTTCAGGTTTGGCCTCTATTCCCCTCTGATTGACGATGAATCCTAGGAACTTCCCTGCTCCTACCCTGAAGACACATTTGGATGGGTTGAGCTTCATTATGTAATTGTCCATGGTGTTAAAAGTTTTTTCAAGGTCGGCCACATGAGTGTCGTCCTTTAGACTCTTCGTTAACATATCGTCCACATATACCTCCATGGACCTTCCTATCTGATCTTTGAACATCTTATTTACAAGATGTTGATAGGTAGCCCCTGCATTTTTCAAGCCGAAGGGCATGACCTTGTAGCAATAGGTTCCCTTGTCTATGATGAATGTTATCTTCTCTGAGTCTTTCGCATCCATGAAGATCTAATTATACCCTAAATATGCATCCATGAAACTCCTGAGCGCATGCCTTGCTGTGGAATCCACCATTTAATCTATACAGGGAAGGGGTAAACTATCTTTGGGGAAAGACTTGTTCAAATCAGTGAAGTCTACGCACATCCTCCATTTCCCATTTTCTTTTGGCACAATGATAGCATTAGATATCCACTCAGGGTATATGACCTCTCTAATGAACTTAGCCTCTTCAAGTTTTCTAACCTCTTCTCTGATGACATCATACTTCTCCCTTGAGTATACTCTTCTTCGTTTCTTGATGGGCTTTTCATCTTCTACGGTATTGAGTTTGTGGCACATAATTTCAGGGTCTATACCTAGCATATCTGCATGACTCCAGGCAAAGACGCTTTGTCTCTTCCTTAATAGTTTCACCAACTCTTCCTTGATCTCAGGTCTTAGGGCTCTACTGATTTGGATTGTTTTTTTTGGCTCGTCCTCATTGAGGACAATGGATTATACCTCTTTCGCGGCCTCTCCCTTCTTAAGCTTTGTTTTATCCCTAGGATCAAGTGTATCAATGTTGTACATGGTTGTTTCCCTCTTATGAGCCTCCCTCTCTTCTGTAAAGTTAAAATAGCATTCACGTGCTGATGTTTGGTTACCTTACACTTCCCCTACTCCATAGGGAGTCGGGAATTTTATCATTTGGTGGACCGTTGAAGGCACTGCCTCAAATTCCTTGAGGGCTACTCGTCCTATGATGAGGTTGTAGGCTGAGAAGACGTTTTCATCCATCACAAAGAAGTTAATTGTTCTGGTCAACCTCTTAGGCCACTAATCTCCTATCCTTACGTCCATCTCATACATGGCCAATGGGTGAACCTTTTCACCGTCGAAGCCAATTAAGGGATGATGATAGGGGACAAGCCTATCTCTGCTGAGGCCGAGGCTTTTAAAACACGACCATAACATAACATCTATAAATATAGCACCATCAATGAGGATTCTCTGAACTTCACACTCATATACCCTCATGGTGATTACCAGAGGGTCATCGTGTGGATCTAAGATACCTTTGAAATCAAGTCGTGACATATCTACCTTGATTTATTTTCTCATGTTTAACCTCTATAGATGCTAAGTTTACAACCTCGACTTTGGCCACTGACTTGGCCTCTGTCACGTGAGCCTTTGGATCGGCTACCTCTGAGCCACCCCCTTCTAGTCCTCAACAGATGGTGTTCATACCAAAGGATATCATACCAACCCTCTTCACTGGGACATTATCGTCTTTTGGTGGGAGGTCAACGTCATCATCTGAGTCCTCCGCTCTTCTGGTAGGGGAATCTTCCTCCATCTGTCATTTCTTTTCTTTTTGGGGTCGTCTCTTCCCCCCTTAGAAGCTATGCCATCCACATACCTTCTGAGCTTTCCAGACTTCAACATCTTCTCAATCTCATCCTTCAGGGCGAAACACTTGTCGATCAGATGGTTGTGATCTTTATGGAACTCACACTATAGGTTTTTGTTCATCTTATATGGAGGAGACTTTAGCTTCTTCGGCTATCTCAGGACCTATCATTCTTTATCTCATTAAGGATGTGTTCGCAGCTCACAATTAAAGGAGTGTAGTGTGCGAACTTGTCGTCTGCATCCCTCTTCTTTCCAACCTTCTTCCTTTGGAATTTTCCACTACTACTTCCATTCTCATCCTCATATTTTGCATCCATTTCTTCTTCAGCAGTCATGACCCTACCAGGTGTTGCTAACAGCTCGGCCATAGACTTAGGAGGGTCTTCAGCAAGCTTCCAGAGTAGTTTTTCCTTCTGAAGTCCTCCAACGAGGGTTGTCATAGCTATATTCTCTTCGTTATCTTCAACCTCCAATTTTTCCTTATTGAATCTTGCAATGTAGTCTCTGAGGCTCTCATTCTTGCCTTTCTTTACATAGTGTAGATGTGTTGTCTTCTTCTGAGGTCTTACCCCAAAATAGAAGTTGTGTATAAACTGTTCGGCTAACCCCTTAAAGTTCTCAATAGAATTTTTAGGAAGAGAAGTGAACCAAATATGTGCAGCTCCCGTCAAAGTGCTTGAAAAAGCTCGACACCTCATTTCATCGGGGATTGAAAAAATGTTTATCGCAGACTGATACATCTCAATATGATGTACATGGTTGGTACTTCCATCATATTTAGGAGACACCATTGGTGGTTTAAATTTGGCCGGGGTTGGGAAGTTGACAATTTTTGCTACAAATGGGGAGCCCTATAAGAATCCCCTTTACAGTGGGTCTCGGCTTTTTATGAGGTTCCTTATCTTCTCTTCCAGTTGTTGAATGGATTCATTCCATGGTTTAACAATGTTGTCCTTGACAAGGTTATACCCAACCATTTCCAAGGGGTGAACTGAGGGTTCCCCAGCTACTGCACAACGTCGGTTGTTGACCTCCTGGCCATAGTCTCTGCGATGTTGGTGTTGGCCATGGAGAGGACGATGATCACCACCTTCCCTTTATGAGCCAGATATGCTTCTCAACCTGGATAACCTCTACCTTATATCATTAACTGGGCTGAACCTTTCAAAGTTTGACCCTCTACTCAAGCAATTAAAAGATTATCCTCTTCTCTGGGCATCACCATCTCGTCTTGCTCCACAACCTAGGCACTACTGTATCGAATGGATTGTGTTGCTTGAAACCTCATATGGATCCTAGAAGTCTACTGGAGCATCCCCTGCCTCAAAATCATTGTACTTATCCTCAGGGCAAGGGTCTCCTTGCCTCCCCGGGCGTAAATGCCTAGGGTCAGTAACATCCCTCCTCTGTTGAGGGGTATGTTGGTCTTTTTGCAGTGCCTGGGGTGGTTCCCTAGCCTCAGGATGTGGTTGAGCAGCTGTCAGAGTAATCATATCCGGTGAGACCCCAGGTGGTCTTATTATATTCTAGCTTAGTTGGGCAAATTTTTCCTTCGTCACTTGTTGCATTGCAACCAAGGACCTCAAGGTTGCTGCCACCTCGGCCATCTCGGACTGGGATGGTGCTTAGCTGGAACTGGGTCCTCCAACACCATATGGTGGAGGAGGTGGTGGTAACTTCGATGCCATATGTTAGGACAAAATATCTTGCAATGAAAATATTAGAGATCTTGATACCTTAATGGACCTCTTTCAATAGTGACACAGTTTCACGCGAAGGGTGAGTCCTAGTTCACCACCAGAGTCTCCGGTGAGGTTAAGCTACAAAAAGGAAGAGATAAATCTTCTCGTTCCCACAGATGGAGCCAAAATGATGATGGTAGAAATAGCACCACCAGATAAGGTGTTGATAAGCTCAATCTAGTGAGAACAATGGCAGCGTAAGAGTGTGTATATACAGTAGAAGGAGGTGAGGAGAAGAAGATGAACACTTGTATGTAAGTGGTTCGTCCAGTCTGGCCTACATCCATTGTGGGCATGTGAGTAATATCACTAGGAGAAGGCACTAATGGTCATGGATACAATCCATCAAGATTTCTCTCTCTACTGTGTAAAATGACAGAGTTTCAGCTAGGGTTGCAATTATGGATCCCTTTACAAGGTAGAGGATGACCTCTATATATAGTGCTTGGGGGGTGTAATGTACCCCCCAATCATGCAATGAGCATGTGCATGAGGATCGAACCAGTATAATAATGACATATGGAAGATCCTAAGTAAATAATGATGACCTCAATATTCGCTCACGTGGAGGGAATAATTTGGTTATAACAGATTTGTCAACGTGTTCCAAACCTTGCATGTTCTTGTAAATGCTCGACCCTGTGCCCTCGACTGGTGAAACCTCGGCCTAGACGAGTACGAGGATAGTGAAGTCCGATAGTGTTGCCTTGCCTTGTCTTCGACCGTGATGGCCTCGACCAGGAGAACACAGTCAAGGTCATGTATAAGGTAGCTATAACATCGGCTGAGGCCGATGATGATGTTGGCAGTGGATTTAGCCCGTGAGACGCTGCTGACCTCGGAAGATGAAGACACGAGGTAGTTATATTAGGGGATGACCTTGGGGGAGATGACCTTTCTAATGGTTATCATTAGGTACTTGTCAACACGGCTGTGAGACAGGCCGAGGTTGGTGACTCAGAGTACAAGGGTGTACTTTTGGGCATATCAGGCTGGATTGTGATTAAGGGCAGATAGAGGTGGATCTCTCTTTGCGGGTGAGGCCGAAGGCGGTGAGAGGGGCGCTAGATGATGTGGGGAGGATAGTATCTAGGGACTCTATCCATTACCCCCTAACCCCATTAGGATACAATTAACTAAACAGTTCACAAGTCACATTTTTATTTTTTTAGTAATACATATTGAAACAACTACAAGGTTAAAATGCGGAATACTAAAAAAATCCAATCATATTAAGGAGACATAATTTAAATAGAACTCACATACCATTTAACTTAATTACAACTGGTACGATGTATAAAACAAAACTAACAAACCCTACTACTATTTACTCAACCTCCTAGACTTGGCAGTGGCAGCTTCAGAACCTGAAAATGTAAACATATAAAACCATGAGTTTAAAAACTCAGTGAATGTACTACATCTCTATATAGTAAAAGTACTATTTTAACATCTCAACATATTGATATATACCCATCTATGTGCCAAATTAGCCCATATACATATCCGGAGTTAATAAACCCCACATCTCCTTCCCGTAGACAATAATCATATCTATAGGTTTTAATAACCTAGCATCTCCTGAATTGCATAGCAACTCAACATATCTTGACTTTTATAAAGCCACATCATCTCAACATCTCTTGAATTTTAATAAGCCATAACATCTCAACATATCATGAATTTTAATAAGCTATATCATCTCGATATATTATACATACACATCATATCCAAAATCAACTCAGTAAGTACACTCACATTGGATTGTCAACTAGGTATTCACGTTTACCTCGGGTTAAGTTGAACTGGGTTGATTTGACCTTACACCTGATAATCCAACTAAATCAGTACTGAATCTCAATCATAAGTATTATCTTAACATATCTATGTAACTTTCAATGACTATACAACAACAATATAATTCTACTCAAGCCACATTCCATGATACATGTGTAACAACAAAACTATGGTATACATGTTGATAATGTTATGGACATTCAATCGTAGGTAATACCTCATAAGTAATTTATAACTAAACCTAAGTAAATATGAAATAATACTTCTCAATGTATATACACATGAAACATTTACTCAAAATACTCTTTGGAAAGAGGAGGTAACAATATTCTTTTATGGGTTATCCAGTATGGCCTCAAATTATTGTCCTCTATACTCAAATGTCCTATATTCATAAATTGTATAAATATAGGTATCCAACCTTATCAATATGAAAACATATATTAATATACTTTCCATTACAAGTGACGATGTAATTTTTTAAGGTTCCTAGGGCAAGTTATGACCATTTCTTTACAACATAAGAAATTTGCCCTACAAACTCCTCTATTGTTCCTTTTACTTCCAAAAATTTTCATAATTTTTCTCCAACATAACTTTCCATGAGTTTCAACCCATTTTTGGTACACATACTTAATAGTATAGAATTAAAGTTTCATAATTTTTTACTTCATTTGCTATCTCAAAATCTTGACCAAACTCAGGGCATACCGAATGAAATATACAAACAGCAACTATATACCAACTTGCAACAATCACTAAGGCCTAACCACAAGGATTTAAATTATAATTCTAGGATATGATATGAATATATGAGTCTAATTTCATATCCAATTGGAATTTATGAATTCCAGTAAGCACACAAAAATATATGCAAGTTTGAATACAAGGGGTTTCAATATAAAGCAATATGACCTATAAGCACCACTTATCTCACATAGGAACCAATACATATTATCACAAAGTATAATGGAATTTTTATCAATAATTAATGATTTATATACTTTGAAATAAGTATAATATAAGATTAAAACAATATTAATCACAAACGTATACCTTGGAAACGCTTTAAGGATTTTCTTGGAATTTTCCTAGCTTTTCTTGTAATATTTCTTCCTTAAACTTCTACTTTCTCTTTCCTTAAGCTTAAATCTCTCAAAACTGAACCTAGGGATATATTTTCTGAAGAAATAAGTTAAAGGGAGAGGTTTAAGTCGGACAAGGCTGCCTCCCATGCCAACCAATCAAATTAAAACATTTGGTTTACCAAAAGACAATTTACCACTTAAAGGAATGGACAGATTTGCCCCTTGTTCGTAAATTCGGCCTAGCTTCTTACTCGAACATATGTTTCATGAACCATTTGTTTTGACAAAAATCTAACTCATATATCTACAACTATATAGTTTTCACCTTGAGTCAATTATTACATTATAAGGGTCAAAACTAGTCTCCAATAGGAACATTTCTACCGAAAATAATAAAATCTTGTGTTTGTAAATAATTCGACATTTCATGATTTATGAAAGTAGGATTATAAAAACAATTATCTCTTAACATTAGATATACTAATAACAAATTTTTCATATCACATAAGATAAGCATGATTTAAATATAATTTATCATGATAATATCTGGGTTGTCACACTATCTGTTTGTCACTGATGAGGGATGTTTTGCTGGGCAGAGTGATTAATGAGGAGGACGGGCTGCAGATGAGACAGATGGCCCGGTTATTTATTTTCCTGGTGTAGGGGGATTTCTAGTGGCGTCGATCGGTGACGTTGTCCACTTGTCATTTTTTCCATATTTGAGGATGTTTTCGAACACCGCTCTCTATGATTGGGGGAGCCTAACTTTAGCGACCCTTTATTTTTCTCTGGATGCATTTAGTCAGTGATGTCGGTAGTCTTTCACTGGAGCCACGTATCTTCCTAAATTATTCTTTAGTTTGCACCTTTTCCTTTCATGCGTTCACATTTTCCTTGTGTGTCTCTTTTGATCGCGGATTCTTATCTTTGGCAGGAATGGTTCTATGACGTGATTGGGTGTAATACCCAGCTGATTGCTCTGAAGGATGAGACTGTTGGGGACTTCTACCGGTTGTATCGATGGCGCAAGGCCAATCGACGGTCGAGGAAGTCTTTTTCTCTAGAGGCGGTGCGTCAGGTCTTGAATGGCCTCACCGGTGCTAGGGTAAGACTTTTTTCTTCTTCAGTCTTGGTCTTTGTGTGCTCTGATTCCATATTGACTTATATCTGCTGGGGATTTTTTAGGTGACCTTTTACCCTTGGGGGACGGTTGTTCAAGACACGGGGTCGACTTGGGTGAACGCGCAGATGAGGAGTTTGTGGGTACATAAGTTTGGCCACTCCTGGTATCTCGGGGAGAGGGTGGTTCGACAGATTGCTAAGGAGGAGGTGGTGGTGCCACCTGCGAGGCCCCCTATGTCTATAAGGCAAGAGAGGATGTTGCCAGAGGATGCGAGGATTGCAGCGATGATTGGCGAGTCCTATCTATTTTATACCAACACGGTTGTTCCGTATGATTATATGGACTTTGTGATGAGTTGGCTGATGGCGCTTAGCATATATGATACGCTGCCCTTCCCTCCTACGGGTTCGTGTAGAACAGTGGGGTCGTTCCATAGTGCTGGTGGTACATCGTCATCTGCATCGGCGATAACTTCGGAGGTTCCCTTTGTGCGGTTGCATACCCCTTCCTATAACATTCGTCGGGCTGATGGAAGGATGGTGCCTATGTTGCATCGTCCTTATGCGATGGATCCAGAGGAGTTGGGCTTGAAAGAGGAGGTTATTCGTCCTTTGGTATACCTTTATGTTATTATCTTTTGGTTTCTTTTTTATCTTCTCTGCTTCATACTGATTCTTCCTTTCCTTGCAACAAGTCGGGGTGTCCACCACTTGGCTGAGGGACATTAGGGACTGGATATCTTCGATGATTGCCTATATTCGGGATGCGTTTCATGTTCCTTCTTTCTTGGTGTCGTCTGCCTCATTCGGGGAGGAGTCTGGTTCAGGTAGCAGTGGTGCGTCATCTCGCTGCAGAGGAAAGATAGCGCATCGCAGGGATGGGAGCTCTTAGAGAGAGAGGGGGAAGGGTCGGTGAGAGAGAGAATGCGGGTTCAGGCTGAGTCCCATTATTTTTTTACTTTTATTTATTTCCTGCAAAATTGATGTAACACAGAAAAATATCTATGCAATGCCAGTGGAGTTTTTTATTATCTTATGTTAGTAATGAATGAATGCATTCATATGCACTTTTTACATTGCTAGTGCGACCGTAAAAAGAAATATTTTTGGAATTTTGAATGAAAGTTTAAAATGAGAAATTATATAAAGATGGAAGGGGATTTTGAAATTCTGTTGAGAATGTCAATTTATTTTCACTAAGTTTTTTATTTTTTGATTTTGGCAAAAGAGGAAAAAGGTAAGTTTCTAAAAATAGGGGGTTTCCAATCGTCAAGCCCCTTGTCCTGCCTATCGACAGGTCAGTCCAGTCTAATCAGTCAAGGCTTTCATTAGTACTCTCTTCAGCCTTTGTTACCTTGTGGGGAAGGATTCCTTTCTATTTCTGCAAGGGTTGTGTCTTTTGTGAGGGTTTTTAAGTATAAAAAGGGTTAGGGGTGGAGTGTTTTCATCACACCTTCACATTCTAACTTTCTTATGCTGTGAGATGGCTCTCCCTAGTAGTGTTGAGTTTGGCAACTACCTCGAGACTTTGGAGGTGATGTGCTCCTACAACGTCAACTATGAGGCTTTCAACATGAGTCGAGTCTCTTTATGGTGTAATCGTCCCATAGAGTGGAACATTCTGATGGCTGCGGTACAATTTTGGTACCCCGAAGACCATGTATTCCGCTTTGGCTTGGAAGAAGCCTGCTCGACTTATGAGGAATTTTCTGCCATGGAGGGAGTAAATCCTAGTGTGGCAACTGCTATGCCTGAGTTTTCCTAGTCTCCCTTGGAGTTGTTGGCTGGACTTCTCCGCGTCTCGCCCTTGATGGGTAGATCTTTGGTTACTGGATGACTTATTTCCCTTCCGGTGGTGCTGCGGTCTATGCATTTGTAGGAGGTGGGTGATGTTGGATATGTCGGAGCCATCGTTCTAGGCTTGGTTTTGAAATTACTGTTGGTGACTAGGGAACTGCTGGTGGAACCACAACCTGCGGACATTAATTCATGGATGTCATACCGTTGTAATCCTATGGAGGTGATCCTGGAAGAGACTTTGAATGGCCTGGATACCTGGTAAGAAGGCCGTTCTGACTTTCTGAGGGGTAGCCCTGTGATGTTGTTCATGTGGTTGTCTCAAAGACTCCGCCTGGTGACTCCATCGGAATATCCTTTGTCGGTTGTACCCAACTTCTTTTCATGCCATTTTATCAATGTTGAACTGGATATCGAGAGCTAGGAGAAATATTTTATGGAGTATGGAGCTCTAAGTCTTCATTGGTTAGTGCCTTGGTTAGGACATCTGCTGCATATTCTGGAGCTGGGGGAATACCCGTACGTTCGGCTGGTTGATCTCAGACAAACCTCTCTCTATTTCCCTTGGCAGCTTCTGCGCTAATTTGGTTGGGAGCAGGTTGTTCCACTTCGGACACTAGATTTATTTCCGGTAGAAGATCTAACAAAGCGTTTGTGCATGTGTCTTAGCTCTTTGTGGGAGAGTCGACGTCCGTCGACCCGTCCTTCGCAGTCCGTTGGGAGAGTCTGGCACATCCCCAGGGATTATATGAAGTTGTTTTGGATAAGAGTAGTTGGTAAGATGTTGGTAGTGGAGACTGGACAAAGGTGTCTTATCTTATCTGATACCATGGAGGGAGGTGTTGTGATTTTTCTGAGGCTAGTTTGAGCTTATCGGTCCATGGAGCGTCTGCCGCACTCTTTTCAGGCAGGAGAAGCTTGGGAATCCCAGGATGTAGATGATGATGATGATGATGGATCGGGCTCCTCTAGTATCTGTGGGTAAGATTCTTGGGGGAGTTTGTTTTGTAATGGGGAATAAATTTGAGAATTTATTTGTCTTTTTAGGAAGGTAGGGGGAAGGGGGTTATCCGTTCCTTTTCTTATGTAACTGCACTGTAATTTCTTATTAGGTAAATAAACAAGTTTTCGATCATCTAGTTGTGCCTTTTAATGAATTTTGTATTTTAAATTATCTATACCGATCACTAAGGTATGCATAATCCTTTTGTTCAAGTATATGTTAGAATGGGCTATCATTTTTGGAGATAAGAAAAGAATAGTATTTTTGTGAAAAAGAAAAGGTCGTGCTCATGTAATCTGTATGAGTTGCCTATGTACCTCTGTTTTTTTTTAAGTTTTAATTTTTCTGGAAATTGTTTTTGTAGAGGATCAGGTACACATAGTTTTGGGTAGAGGGAAATGAATATTTTTTTTTTAGAATAGAAGGGAGATTAGAAGAGTCGTAGCGCGCCGAGATTTCGGACTAAGGGTAGAACTTCTTTAGACGGTCCAGGTTGACTGGGTGCGCTATTTCCTCGCCGTCGAGGTTGGTAAGAACAGCGGCGCCGCTGAATAAGATCTTCTTCATAATGTATGGGCCTCTCCAATTAGGCTTGAATTTCCTTCTGGGGGTCCCAGATGGGCTCTACTATTTCTTTGAGGGATAAATCCCCCTCTCGGACATCGCGATCCTTGACTCTCTTATTGAATGATCACGCTATACTGCGATGGTACCCTTGTATGTGATATAAATCTTTCAATATCCTTTCATCTAGGAGGGATAGCTCGTCAATACGGCTTTGGTTCGAGTCTTCTTCGCTAACCATGCTTTCAATCATGATGCATAACGAGGGTTTTTCCAGCTCCATGGGTAGGACTGCTTCCATGCCATAGACTAGAAAGTAAGGGGTAGCCCCAGTAGAGGTTCAGATTGAGGTTCGGTATCCCCAGAGGGTGTCAAGGATTTCGTCGGCCCAATCTCGACATCTTTCAGTCATCTTACTGATGATGGATTTGAGGTTCTTGTTCGTTGCGTCGACCGCACCATTAGTTTGAGGTCGGTAGGGAGAGGATTTGTGTCTCTGAATCCCATATTGGTTGACCACTTCTGTGACTTCTTCCTCGAAGTATAACCCATTATCTGACACTAACTCATGTGGGACCCCATATCGGTAGATGATGTTCTTCCTGATTAATTTAGCCACTTTCTTGGTGGTCAGAACTGCGTATGACTCTACTTCGACCCATTTGGTGAAGTAATCAATGGCAACTAGGATGAATTCATGCCCGTTGGAAGCCTTGGGTGTAACCTTCCTTATGATGTCGATGCCCTAGGTGGAGTACGGCCAGGGAGAAGTCATGTTGTAAAATTCTCGCGGAGGCAGGTGTTGAAGGTTGGAAAACTGTTGGCATTTGAGGCATCTCCGGGCATAGGCGGTGCAATCCTGGACCATGGTGCTCCAGTAGTAGCCTTGTCAGATGATCTTCTTGGTAAGCATATGACCGTTCATGTGGGGTTCTCATTCCCCGCTGTGGATCTTCTGCATTATTTCTTCAATGTTAGACCCTGCGATGCAGTGTAAATGGGTTCCATCAAAGTTTCTTTTGAACAGTGCTTTGTGACAGATGATGTACTGGGCAGCCAGACTTCACAGGGTTGCTTGGTCTTTCTTGTTGGAACCTTTGGGATACCTACCATGCTTGAGGAGGTGCCAAACATCATAGTACCAGCAATTGGCTAGCTCATGATCTTTTTTGGTGATGAGCTCAATGTGGTAGTAGTGGGTTGGTTTATCTTACTTTTGAACTAGAAAGGGGGCCATTGTTATTCCTTCAGGCATGTCGACCATGGAGGCCGAGGTAGCAAGGGCACCGCCTAGGTTATTATTTGCTCGAGGTAAGTAGTGGAAGGTGATATCTTGGAATTAGGAGGCTAGTTCTTCTAAGTGGGCATGGAAGGGTTGGAGTTTCTCATCCTTTACTTTCCCTTTTCTGAGCGCTTGATCGATGATGAGGGAGGAATCCCCGTAAACATCTAGGCATTAAATACCTTTCTTGAGAGCAACTTTGAGGTCTACCATACATGCCTCATATTCATTCATGTTGTTGGTGCAGGGGAAATCTAATTTGATAGCAATGGGAGTGTGGGAGTCAACTGGGGAGATCAGAAGTATCCCAATGCTATATCCCTTTTTGTTGGCAGTGCCATCAAAGAAAATTTGACATCAAAGGTTATCTTGAGAAGCGTAAAGGATGTTTTCATTTGGGAATTCGAAGATCCAAACATCAGCTTCTTCTATGTGGTAGTCAGCGAGGTAGTCATAGATGGCTCTTCCTTTCATGGCTTTCCACGTGACGTACATGATATCAAACTCGACTAGGAGCATCAACCATCGGGCCATTCGACTGGATAAGGCAGGTAACTCAAGACGGTACTTGATGGGGTCCATTTGGGATTCAAGTTTGACGGGGAAGGCGAGCATGCAGTGTCATAACTTTTGGGTGACCCAAATAAGTACGACACATGCCTTTTCCAAAGTAGTGTAGTTGACTTCGTATCCGATCAATTTGTGACTGGTGTAATAGATGGCCCTTTCTTTGTGGAAATCTTCAAGGTATTGGGCTAGCAAAGCCCCAACTACAGTGTCAGTTATGGTTAGGTATAGGAGCAAGGGAAGACTAGGTTGTGGTGGCATGAGTACCGGATGTTGGGTCAGATATTGTTTGATTCGATCAAAAGCTTATTGGCAGGCCTTGTTCCAAACCTCAATTGAATCCTTTCGGAGGAGTTTGAAAATAAGTTGACAAATGGAAGTTAGTTGACTGATGAACCGGCTGATGTATTGCAATTTTCTAAGGAAACCAAAGATTTCTTTCTCCGTTCGGGGAGGTGGTATCTTAAGTATGGCTTTCAGCTTGGCAGGATCTGCTTTTATCCCCTTCTTATTGACCATGAATCCCAAGATTTTTTCCTTTGTAACACCAAAGATGTATTTATTTGGATTAAGTCTCATCGAATACCGTCACAATCGTTCGAAGAACTTTCGGAGAGAGGGAATAAGACCTTCTCTAGTTTTGGATTTGATAATCATATTATCCACATAGACCTCGACTTCTTTGTGAATCAAATCATGCAGGATGGTTGTGGCATGCCTCTAGTAGGTAGCCCCAGCATTCTTGAGACCAAATGGCATAACGGTATAGCAAAAGGTTCCCCACGGTGTCATGAATGTGGTTTTTTCTTGGTGATCTGAGTGCATTTTTATTTGGTTGTATCCGACAAACCCGTTGACGAATGACTTAAGAGAATGAATGGTTATGTTGTCCACGATCATATCGATTATGGGTAACGGATAATCATCATTTGGAGAGGCTTTGTTGAAGTCCCGGTAGTCTACAGACATCCGAACTTTCCCTCCTGATTTCGGCACAGGCACTATGTTGGCTAGCCATGTGGGATATTCGATCACACAAATGAAGCCTATGTTCAGCTGTTTGACCATTTCTTCTTTGACTTTGAGCGACCATTCGGTGCAGAGCTTTGTCATCTTTTGTTTAATCGGCTTGTAATCTGGGGGAGTGGGGATCTCATGTTGAGCTATTTTAGGATCAATGTCGGGCATATCATCATAGGACCATGCAAAGACATCCATGAATTTCTTCAGTAATTCTTTGAGTTGTGCATGCTCATGGTCGTTGAGGGTAGACCCTATCATAATCTCGTGCAATTGGCTACTAAAATCGAGGTTAACAACAACAATTTTTTCTTCATTAACTTGAACGTGGTTATGTTATTTGTTATTAACCTTATTTAGATCAGTTAATAATTGTTCATTTGCAAAATCAACATCATCAAAAGTTTGATTAGAATCTAAACAACTAATGTAAGGCACAGCAAGATACTCAAAATCTTCATTTATTTCATTGATAGGAAAATAGCATTGAAAACCTCATCAAAGGAGGTCTCGATTACATTAGATCAAGGATAGACAATAGAAGAAGAGATGGTCTAAACATTGGTGTTAGGTGTGAATTTCAACAGGTAGAATTGGCTCAACATGCTAGTTGAGGAGAGGTGTATCAGCAACTTTAATCAGGTGGGATGGATCCAATGATGTAGTGCTTAAATGAATCATGCAGAGTGTCAGCCCCAGTGTCTATAAGTTAAACGAATCCTCGGAGTCACTTTCCTCAGTCACTTCGGTATCTTTGATGAGTGGTTGTACATGGAGTTGGTAACTTTCGTCCCATGGGTAGCTATCTTGGAAAAAGATCTCCATTCCAGGCTTTATCTTCTTGTTTGTATGGTCATACCATGGTTATGAAAAACCGCAAAAAGGGAAGTATCGCCCTCTTTAATGAATCGTCCATTCAAGGAATCCCCTTGGATAGTCTGGATGAAGTCTAATCTTATCTTTCGTCGAGATTGGAGGATCATTCTGAGATCTTGTTCTGATGGTTGATACCCCAAACCACAAGGAGGGAAATCTTTTTTCAGTATAATGGGATCAATTATACTTTGTTGTATTTGTCTTTGTCTTAGACCCAGTCCAGACATGACGTGCATGTTTCTGAACATCTGAATTACATTGACATTGCCATGAGGGTTGTATTCTGGATAAACCCTTTCTCTGAAATCATCCCCTATCGGGAGTAGAAGTGGCTCGACTCAAAATCTTGATAGGAGCATATCATTTGATCCGTGTTGTATCTCAAGGATTGGATTGCTGGTATTTGCACCCTCGCCATTGTCCTTATCGCCCAAAATGGCGATGACTCGTCCGTCAATTAAGAACTTTAAATTTCTAATGGAGTGAGGAAGACACACCATTGATACTGTGGAGCCAAGGTTGCCCGAGCAACAGGTTAAGACAAGCTGGATGTCAATAACTTGGAATTCAATGACAGGGTTTATAGGGTCATCTCCTATTATAAGTTTTATGAATCCCATCATCTCCCGACAGGTATTGTCTTAGGCACGTATAACAGCGGAGGTTGGAACGAGGTCACTTTCCTTCAGTCCTAAGCATTTGAAGGTTCTTAATGGGAAGATATTTAAGGCGTATCCATTATCGATAAGAGAGAGTGGTACGATCTTCCCCATAACTTCGACGAAGATGTTGAGTGCATGATTGTGGTTTGGTCCAATTATGGGTATTTTTTCTTCGGAACAGGATAGCATTCAAGTAGAGGTCAGGGATCCGACTATATTTATCGCTTCTTCTGGTGTGGTAGAAGGGGGAACTGTGGGTCCAATGAGCAACTTAATCAAAGAATTTATGTGCGCAGTTGGGAAGACATGAAAAGCCCCCATAAAGTGATGTTAGCTTGAGTTTTCTTTAGTTGATCGAGGATCTTTCTCTCCTCGAGGGTCATCTCTGGGATAGGAAGGTTTTCAACACCCTTCCCTTTGTCAATGGCTAATAGTAAGCTTGGGATCTGGTAATGCCTTCCTGATCTGGTCATGTGATTTACTGAAGAAGGGAAGAACATGAATCATATTTCTTCATCAATCTCGAGTTGTTCTATCACATTATTTATTTCTCCTAGGAGTTCTTAACATGATATCATCCCACACATGTTGGCTATCGGGCCAGTTTTCTCTTAATCTTGCTCTCCATTTGAATCTTTGAATTCTTCCCCCTATTCGGTGGCAATAATTATGTCTTTCCATGTAAAGTCAATGTATTCCACGACTTCAATGTATTCTTTGTACAGGTCCTCCCATTCTGCGGGGAGGTGTAAGGGTGAAAGGACCGGGTGCCCTTGTAACTTCAGAGTATAGAGTAACTCGATCATACTGCAAATATTATTGGATTGCCTGAATAATTCTACCATGATCTAGACAACGTCATCTAGGCGAATGTCAATCTTGTTTTGTTGCATCTCTCAGACCTCGGTCTGGATGTTGTCAATCTTGGACACGAGCTGAGCTAAGACTGTCGTCAGATCTAGATGCACAACTGGTACTTGATCTGTGTTCTCCATGGAAAGCAGATAGATTTCAAACTCGAAAGAAGTAGTAGGGGAACAGACAAAATTTCAGGGTGATTTGACTGAAGACCGAAGCCAATAAGGAGCCAGGCCTACTCATGGAGACTTGGTCAAATTGGGAGAAGCTGTAGGTATTATTGCAGGTCAATATATTGGAGAACCAGGTACTCGATTAACATTAAGAACTTTTCATAACGGCGGAGTATTCACAGGGGGTACTGCAGAACATGTGCTAGCCCCTTCTAATGGAAAAATAAAATTCAATGAAGATTTGGTTCATCCGACATGTACACGTCATGAGAGAAGGAGCTGTGAGGGAAGGGATTGAAGATGTCATTGAAGGGGCTGTTGTCGTAACTGCTTTAGCGGGAGATGCTGCTAGTCTTTTTGACCATGAATCTCTAGAAGGGCTTACAAGAAGCCGAGAAGGAGACTCCCACGGCATAAACTTCTCTAGCTGAGACGAACCCATCCGAGCTAAAAAAATTTACACACCTGTTACCTTCTCTGAGCACGTAAACAATCTGAACCTGCCAATTCCTACTACGAAGAGAGGCAATGTCTTTAATCAATGGCTGCCTAAAAAGATACTGCTACTGCTGGCTCGATAGAGTCTGTAGATTTTAAATGGAAAGAGAAAGAAAGGGACTGCAGGATCAGTATAGATAGGCTTGCTTTAAGACTCCAACAGGCTCCTTTGTACCGCTCGTAACTGGAAAAATGAAGAAAAGGGAACTAACCTGCACTCTCTTGCCTTGAACAGACCACTCGTGCAGTTCCGTCTATCACTTTATTATGAAAGACCAGATTGGCCCGTTCTGCCATAAGTACCTCCATATTCCGCTGAGTAGGATTTTACAATGGGTTTGAGTCAGTGATTGGAAAACTTCCTTTTCTCGATCTTGATTCGCGTAGAAATTCCGAAATTATGGTCCTAGTTGAACCGGAGAGGCCTGAATTCCCACTCATATCATAGAATTACTTAGCTTACGTACCATATGATTAGGGACCAGATGAACAGGCCTGACAAAACCCCTGTATGGCTTCTTCGATTTATCGATAAAGAGAAATATGACCAATAGTGGTTCGAATATATATATAAAGAATTTCTTTTTTTATACTTCTTAATATTAGATAGTGCCCATAAATCTCATAATAAGTACCTAAAGATTCATAGTGCACTTTGATGGGAGCTTCTCTTGTAGCAATAACGCGTTTATCTAGTCGCCACCGGAGCCACAAAGGACTATCTAAATTGATTCATTTATGTCGATAAGCCCCAATTGCACCAATCAAAGAGCACTGGATTATATCACCGGGGATTCTGGGCATCCTAACTATGAACTCCTTCTTTCGAAGACCCTATTGTACATTATTGACTTGCAAAGACCGGTTCTGCTTGGCTTTGCTTTGTATAGAATAGAAAATCTCAGTCTTGGCTAAGCCTTAGGCTAGAGGCTAGTAAGTCCAAAGAGTCAGAGCAAGGCAATGTTAATTGGCATCATTTGAGTATCAGTCTTGGTAGGTTAGCTCGCCTGCCTTGGTGGACTTGCACGTGTGGAACCTACTGCGCGGATTAGCCCTCCCCGAGAAAGGGCAGGGTTAGAGGGGTACCAGCGCAAATGGCAAGAGGGCATCAGGCTGACAAGAAAGGCGAAGTATATACTTTATTCGATACAAACTCTTTTTTTGTGAGGATCCGCTATGGTAATGAGAAAGATTTCTGCATATACTCCCAAATCGTTCAATAATATCAGAATCTGATAAATCGGTCCAAACTTCTTTACTAATAGGATGCCCTAATACGTTACAAAATTTTTCTTTAACCAATGATCCAATCAGAGTAATAATTGGAACAATAGTATCGAACTTCTTAATAGCAGGCGTAAAATGATGGGATTTATTTTTTTAAAAAAAGAATGAATTTTTTTTTTTTACATTTTCTTTTCCTTTTTGAGGTTAAAAGATAAATATTTTTAGATTTTTGATAAAGAGAGGAGAATTTTTGAATTTTTTTTATAAAGAATATTTTTGGATTTTGGATAAAGAAGGGGGAAATATTTTTGGGAGACGAGTCTCAGCATGATTATTATGATTATTATGTTCTCACTCGTATTAAATTCTCTTAAATGCTAAATGAAATGTCGAACGGGACCCGAGCCTGGAAAAGTTGGGTTTGTAACATATGTAAAGCTATGGTTGGTCTTGTAACAAGGCTTATGGGCAGGGTCCCATTTTAAAAATGCTTAAAAATTTGGGCGGCAGACTGACCCAAAATTTTGGTAGAGTTTTGGGTCAAAATCGGCAATCTCACTTGTGTGTCCTAGGCTTGACACCTATATGTGGGTATGCAGTTGGTTGGGTGAATTGGAAAGGGTTCCCCCCTTTGGCATGACTTCCACGATATACGTCTTGCTTCTGAGGGCAATCGGTACGTGTGGACAAGCCATTTTATATACCTGAGTGTACGTGAATTGTCTCGCTATATACCTCGTGGGGATTGTATGTGTGAGAGCGAATTCGATATACTCGGCGTACGTGAACGAGTTCCCTGAGATATACCTCCCGTCATGACTTCGATCAACCAGTACTATGTGGGGGAACCGTTCGATATACGTCGAAGACACTTGGCCAATGGAAGGTGAGAGTCATATCGCTTAGGCTAACTGCGCCCTGCCGGACCAGCTCCCGTCATGAAGTGACCCCCAATTGCTGGAAAAATTAGATAAATCACAATGCTCTTTGGTGATGTGTGAATCATGCATGATTATCTTATTAGTATCTTATGATGAGAGTATCTTTCTTGATCATGTCAAACAGGGAGCAAAGTCCAAGTACCAATAGTATACCAAGCATGGATAAGTGATGCGTGCAACATGTGGACATAAGTGATCCTAGGTGCATGTGGTGCGAAGTGTACATGGAGAATCTTCTACAAGTGTGTGAATAGAAGTATAAGCATGAGGTACACATGCAAAGTAGGGGAGTATATAAGAAAATAAAACACCCATGTAAATAGAGTCTATCCGTCTTAAACAAAAGTCCCTAGTGGAGTCTCCACTGTGACCATTCTCGATCCTCGCAGAGAGAGAGAAGAGGGGCAATTTCATGGTGAGCGGATCTTGGTCCCGCGCATCCCTCTCGGGAGCCTTCGACTATCGTCGGTGATGTGTGAGGTGAAAAATATAGAGGGATGGAGTCTCCAGTCTATTTTACTCAAAACAGGCAAAAGAAGGTGGAGCCATCCCAAAGGACAGCATCCAAATACATACTAATACATACGAAATCAAAAATGATTCGAGTAAGGTTCGGAGGCTAAGTTACGAAATGGGAAGGTGTTAGGCACCCATTCCGCCCTTGCGGTCTCTCATGGATTGTTGTTACTTTCCTCTATTTCCCCGTGATATGTGTGCATGTGTATATGTAGTGGAGATAGGAATCATCGGTTTGTATCATGGAAGAGATAAAACGAGTCATCCATAGGAATGTTCCTAAAAGTAATATTAGAAAATATGGTTTACGTGATTAGCCTTGCATTAATCGTTATAATGGAACGATAACGCGTGTGGAAAAATACGCCACTAAGAAAAAATATATGTATATGTAGATATATAGAATCTAAGAGAATTAAGTTAAAGAATTTAGAAAAATAGAAAAAATGGTAAAGAGTAGGACTCGAGTCTCAGGGTTTACCCCAAGATGCCTACATAGCCTATAGAGGCATCAAAGTCCACGTAGTTCGTATGCAAAATGAGGGGTGGGATTTATCCCATAAATCCAACCGGGGACTTCTCTTATATGTGTGTGCATGTGTGTGTGTGTGTAAAAAAGTGTTTTAGTTGTGGGAAAAGTGTGAGAAAAGTGTGAGAATTCCCGTTTGGAATTTATGAGCAAACCCTCTTTTTCTTTTTTTTTGGGGGGTTTTATTTATATGAAAATAAGAGATGTAAAATAATAATAAATAAAAAGTATATTAGGATATGTGAGATGGAGAGAATACAAGTGCTAAGTAATAAAATAAATTAATGCGAATATAGGATAATTTGAAGAGAGAGTTGAGAAAGTTGGACCTTCTTGAAGATCTTGAGTGTTGGTGAGCATCCATTGCACTTGGGTGATGACGAAGAGTAGTTAATTCACCAAGTTTGATGAAAAGGATAATGAAAAGTGAATGTTGGAAAAGGATTTGGATGTGGAAATCACGCTGACTTCGAGAGAGGCTTTATGAGTTCACTGAGAGTGATGGATTTCAGATCTTGGGTCCCTTTGCAATGAGGTCAGGCCCTCCTTTTTATAGGCCGAGGTCATTGTCGATCGGCATAGTCCTGGTCCTTCTAATCGATAGGCATTTTTAGGCCCACTACCGATAGGCAGGATTAGGAACATGTCGTTTGGCAGTCTCTTTCAGGTTCCTTAAAAAAAATGGTCGTAAAATGCAAACCATTGATCCGAATTGCGCATAGGGCAAACCACTGTAAATTTACTTCAGATACCTTCGAAAGTCCTTTGGACAGCTCCCGAGTTCGGGAGTTTTCTTTGGGACAAATGTGGCTTGGAAACGCTCGTCGGTCCTTTGGACGGAGGATCGTCCGACGCAAACGGATTGTTCGTCCGCATGGTAAGTTAGAATCATGCACGGGGCAGACCGTTGGAAAGGTTATGAGATGTAATTATACATTCCAAAGAGTTTGATTTAGTTTGGGGAGTTGACGTTGGTCAATTGGGTCCTGGAAGTGTCCAATGGCCTTTCGGAGTAAAACGAATTGTTCGTTCGTACCGTAAGTCAGAATTGGGCTCAGAGCGGACCGTTGGAAAGGGGTTTTAGCTCCCTTTGAATATTCATTCTTTGCCGATCGAGCTAAAGAGTTGACTTTGGTCAAACAGAGCCTCGGAGCGTCCGTTGGCCTCTAGGTCAGGTTTCGAGGGAAAACAGGTTGTTCGTCCGCACCGTAAGTTAAAATCGTGCATGGGACGAACCGTTTGAAAGGGTTTTCATCACCCTTTGACAATTCATTCAGTCTCAGTTGAGCTGAAGAGTTTGACTTTTGGTCAAATCGAGCCTGGGAGTGCCTGATGGCCTTTAGGTCAGTACTCGTGGTATGACTTAGGTTTGTAATGATGAAGGGAGGTGAAAGGGACCTAAGGAGAGGTTAGGGGGTGCTAGAATGGGGTGTCTACATTAGGCGTGCACATTATTCAAGGGATGAGAAAGTCTTGTGAGAGTACGCAACTAACATGTATATAATATTTATTGTTTAATGCAATTAAACACTTGTTGTTTTTAAACTGTTTTCACCTCGGGCTCTAACCCGTTTTCCTCCAAATTTATATTGTTTTGTAAAAACCTTTTAGGTGCCCACCCACAGGGATGCCAAGCATAGGAGTTCCATTCTGATAACGTGCTGTAGCTGTTGTGGAAGATATAAGATCTCGGTATTAGACGACTCCACATTTATCCTTGGTTCCTTCAGAGTCATTCATATCAGTTAGGGCATGTTACCCATTATTATTTAGAGATTGTAGATACAGACTTTCATTATTTTAGATGTTAGTTTATTTATTCAGACTCTTGTATTTGGATTTTATTTTACTCTGGTATTGTTATTGGAGTGTTTACTCCAGACTCAGTTTATTTCATTACATTGGCTATTCATATGAGATTGTTTATGCGATTGGTGAATGATGATTTAATTACTTAGTTAATTATTAATTTAATTAATAAAATTTGGTATCTCTCTATTTTAAATATTAGGTGTCTCGTAAGTAACTAAATGTTTTCGACAGTGATGGTAAGACTAAACCAACTTGATATCATGTATTCATTTAATAAAGGAGTAGCTACTCGGTATTTAATTAGTCGGGGTGTTACAGTATCGCCACCAAAAACATCTCTTGGGCCGGTATAGCGAACACAATACTCCTGCTGTAATAATCAATCATGGCCCTATAAGTGGCTAGCCAATCCATGCCTATAATGGAGTCATACTTCAACATGTCTAACACAAGCATATCGACGGGAAAAATTATTCTCCTAATATCTATACTCACTCCCCGACAGATAATGAATATCAACATCTTATTACCCAATAGTGAATCTACACATGTAACTGTGTTATCTGTTGTATCTAATAGCCCAGTGGATCGTGCAAATCTAGTGGATATGAATGAGTGGGAAGCCCCAATATTAAATAAAATACGCCCCAAAGTGTCATGGATGAGAAACATACCCTCCACTGTGGATGGTGCCTGAGGAACTATTGCATGGTGGACGTTATATACACGCCCTACTGCAATTTCCCCTGCTAACGTGGGGCTATGGGAGCAACTGGTATGGCAGGCAAGTCTGCCATCTGTGCTGGTGCTGGAAGGGCAATTGGAAAGATAGGCCTCTGTGGCTCCTGACAAGCACCCTTCTCCTGCGGGCACCTGCCCTTATCGGGGAAATCTTGAAGCTTGTGGCCATTCTTAACACGAATGAAACATCTCCCAGTAAAATTTCCTCCCCTCTGACCATAATATCTTTGGTCCTGCTCGCCGTTACCACCCTTCTATCGACTCTGCTGGCACTGATGTCCCTGCCTAAAACCTCCCCGCCCCTGCCTAAATTCTCTAGATCTGAATCGCTTAGCAGGAACTCCCAAGTGTGGACCCTTCTCACCCTGCCTCTTCTGACTCTGAGACGACTATGCCCCACCGGCACTGCTACCCGCAATCTTACCCTACTAGCTGGACTCTCCTGCTTGTTTTCTTCCCTTAGCATGGAAGCGATGATCCTAGCAATGTAACACTGTAGCCATTACACCAAAAATAGGAATCTGGCTCGGTTTAAAACTGTGCCAGATCAAATCTGGCACAGTTTTGGACTGTGCCAGAATCAGGTGTTCCAAAATGGCCATTTTTTTTCTGGCATGGCTCAAAAGTGTGCCATATTTGGCCAAAGAGGAACACTTATGGCACACTTTTAAGCCGTGCCAGAATTTGATATTTCTGGCACAGTTTTTAACTGTGCCAAATTGAGCACAGTTTGAAAAACTTTTGGCACAGTTCAAAACCGTGCCAAAATATGATACACTTTTGCCACGGTTTTGAACTGTGCTAAATTTTTCATAAAAAAAAATTAATTATTTGAAAGCACGAAATTCACAAATTGAAAATATTGCACGTTGTTGATAAACTAATGTACATAAAAACTTCAAAATATTACAAGTCTTTAATAGTTCACAGGCCAAAAAAAATTGGGCAGAATTTCCTCTATTTTCTGGACATTCCAAAACCTGCTAATACAAAACCTGCCTACAATAAAGCCCGCACGGCCACAAAATATAACAATAAACTTACAAAAGCTCACACGGCTATAAAAGTTAACAATAAAACTACAAAAGCCCGCACGGCCATAACACAAAAAAAATATAATCATGAATAAACCCATTGTTGTAAACCATTGAGTTCTCTGTGTGTTCCACGTGAATAAATTCCAACGATAAAATGTTATCCTGCAAAAAAAATAAGATACAAAAAAGATACGATATTAGTTACCCAATAATTTACAAAAACAACTTACTCAAACTAAAAAATTACATATAGGAGTGAAAATTATCATCATATTCTCAAACCGGGAGATCCAAGACTACGCGATCAGTTTGTACGAGTAATATTGGCTCCGTGCGAGGTGTTCGTGCCTCCTACGGGGACGTTTGGTGGCTGGTTTAGGTTTTCACCCTTTAACGGCCTGTTTTTAAGTCCAAGTGTTATTTTTGCAAATTATCGTCATATTCTCAAATCGGGAGACCCATGACTACGCGGTCAGTTCCTACAAGCTACATTGGTCTCGTACGAGGTGTTCGTGCCTCTTACAGGTCCGTTTGGAGGTTGGTTTAGGTTTTCATCCTTTAACAGCTTGTTTTTAAGTCTAAGTGTTGATTTTTACAAATTATAGTCGTATTCCCAAACCGAGAGACCCAGGACTACGCGATCAGTTCCTACAAGTTAAATTGGTCCCGTGCGAGGTGTTCGTGCCTCCTACGGGGACGTTTGGTGGTTGGTTTAGGTTTTCACCCTTTTAACGGCCTGGTTTTAAGTGTAAGTGTTATTTTTGCAAATTATCGTCATATTCTCAAATCGGGAGACCCGGGGACTACGCAGTCAGTTCATACGAGTTACATTGGTCCCGTGCGAGGTGTTCGTGCCTCTTATGGGGCCGTTTGGAGGCTGGTTTGGGTTTTCACCTTTCAACGGCTTGTTTTCAAGCCAAATTGACAAATTTTGAAATTACCTTCATATTCTCAAATCGGGAGGCCCGGGACTACGTGGTCAGTTCGTACAAGTTACATTGGTCCCGTGCGAGGTGTTTGTGCCTCTTACGGGGCCGTTTGGGGGTTGGTTTGGGTTTTCACCCTTCAACGGCTTATTTTTAAGCCTAATCTACGTATTTTTAAATAATCGTCATATTCTCGAACCAGGAGACCTGTAACTATGCGGTCAGTTCGTACAAGCTACATTGGTCCCATGCGAGGTGTTCGTGCCTCTTACGGGACCGTTTGGGGGCTAGTTTGGGTTTTCACCCTTTAAGGGCTTGTTTTTAAGCTTAATCGATATATTTTCAAATTATCGTGATATTCTAAAAAATCGAGAGGCCTGTGACTACGTTATGTATTTACTAACGTGAGAAGACAATGTGACCCCAGAATACATGCAATAACTGTATGCATATATGCATGCAATAGCATATATGCAACATATATGCTATGTCAAACGATCATTGACTCCACACAATGTGCATATTACAACTTGTAATATGCATATTACAGCAGTTAACTGTAATATGCATATTACAGTTGTAATACTCACTGTCATATGCATATTACAATGCATAATGTGTTATATAGTTATATACATATATATATATATATATATATAAACTGGTCCGGATTCGAACCGACCAAGAAAAGACAAATCCCCAAATGAATAAAAATTAAAAATACTACAAGGCTAACCTCAGTGTGAGGAACACGCTCATTTATGCCTATATTCTTCAAAGCAGTGTCAACATGGCGCAAGAACTTAGGCACCCCTTTCCATATTGTCTCATGAAAGTAGCTCATTCCTTCCCTCATCTCATCTTGTGGAGTTGGATCAGTTCTCCTTATTTCATCAGTTCGAAATGCAGCTTGTATCTACATTGGAAAAATCAAAGAAGTTAGTCATATAACACGCGCGACCAGGGAAAGGGGTGGGGGGATTCTAATATCAAATGTGTTTTAATCCCTTTAGTTTTTGAAGAAAATGTTAGCATCAGATTTTGCCCACTTTTGACAACTACTCTGCCTCCTCCCGTGACAGAAGCAGAGTCTTGTGTAGGAGACTCGTATATGCAAATATGCTCAGGCACACGGGAGCACACACATATATAAACATGATACATGTGTAAGCTCACAAAGCATCACATAAGCTAGAAACTCAATTCTTTTGGCACAATTTTGCTGTTTTATGACTCATAACTCGACATCATATATAAACAAAATTGATTTGCAGGAGAGTACATGGCTTACTTGTCAACTGTCAAAGTATGCGATATAAATGCATCACTTTTATCAACCGGTGATCTCCGTGTCCTGCAACCTATCTGCCAATACATAAAAGGAAATCGAAGTTTATTCACAAAATTCGATACAGTAAGCATCCACAAAACAAAGACATGAATAATGCACAGAAAAGAACACTGAATGAAGAACACATAATTCATTGCGTGGGAGAAAAGAAAATCACGGCCACTTCTTCCCTACAACTTTAACAAAACACATATAGAACCACAAATATCTGGCAAAAGCATTTAGCAAATCACGACGGAAACATCACAATTAGATATATACGTGTACCAAAATTCAGATCAAAATGAAAATTTGAAACAAATATTCCGTATAGGAGATTAATTTCAGTAAATTTTGTGAGGCTTTGCAACGTAGCCTATCATTCATAATTAGCTAACAATGGATGCTAGGTAAGCTAAAAATAAAGCCAATATTTAATTAGGCACAATTTGCTCAGACTTCAACACTGAGAAAAAAACTCTCTTACAAATCTTCCATCAATGATCAAAATCAACCCCAAATTCCTTACTATTTGAAATCAAGATCGCTAAAAATATATTGAATTTTACAATAGGAATACACAAAACTGAACAGGGCAAAAAAACTTTATCTATGTATCACTCACAAAGTGTTTGGAATGTATATCCTGACACTTTTCTTGACCAGGTACCTGCTTTAATATGATAAAACAGAGGGACCTTTTAATATTAAATTAATATCATTACTCAAATTAAGTTAAGATTGCATTGATTTAAATATTGCATTGATAGAATTTATAATCTAAGAGATAACTGTGCTAAACCAAACATCATTTAATGGAGATATTGATTTTCCATTCCCAATAATCCATCTTCTATGAATATGAATGCGCATACACCTATACAGTTGTACTGTCATATGTGCATACAGCTATACAGTTATACTGTCAAATGTCCATACACCTATACTGTAAAATGTGCATACTGTCAAATGTGCATAATGTTATATAGCTATAAAATGAATTTATACAAAGGCTAAATGTGCATACAACTATACAAAGGACAATATACATTTAAAAAACAAACAGAATCCTAAAATGCAACTCACTGTTGCATCCATTATGGATCATTTAAATCGCACACCAATATGTCATTAATTAAAATAAAACACTGAAACATGCAGCTACAAAGATGACCAAAGCATCAAGAGAATATCATTTCAGTTAATAGCCTAACAAAGATGACCAAATCATATTATATATACTGAACTCTAGTTGGTGTTCAAATACTCGCCTAATAAAGGGACTTCTATAGCATCTACATTATTCTAAACAGTCTCGGGAATCTAGTTCGTGTGCAAATATCCCATAATTGGATAACTTCTTCCCTGTAATCTACAATCTCAGGAATCTTCGATATCAGGTCATTAATAATCTCTTTCTTAGATAACAAATTCGGTATCTCAGATCTGTCCAATCCAAGATGTGAAAAAGGACGGAGATGGAACTTCAAAAGATTTTTGGCATGAATTCTATCACAGCTTTGGAACACAACCCTCACTCGAATAATTAAAGCCCGGTATAGAGCAGTTATGGTGTTGAGGAGAGCAAAAAACTGGAGATAGTAAACTAAATGTCATAATGCGAAATTTCTAATTTCTAATTTGTACACTAAACTACCTATTGTTCTCACTTATATGTTAAACGACTGCATTAAATTCTCATTACATTTATAGCATATATGCATCTTAGTTTTAAACAGATTTAGCTTAAACAAATGAGATTTTTCAGCCATTGGAGATCTTGTTCGGGGAGCTCAATGTCAGGAAACTGCCCTGCTCACGAACTGGCTAGTTTGCTAAGGGGCCATTAGACACTCATGTCTAGAGTAATGAAAGGGCAACCGAGAGATGTTAAGCCCCTATTTGGATCATGATGAAGTAGGATTTATATTTGAATGAAAACTTTTCTGTAATTCCCTAAAAACACTTTTGAGAAAGGCATTGAAAATCACTAAGTGATTTAACATTTTATCTTTCTAAGTTATTTTTCTTCCCATTCACTTGATGACTACTGTTATAGTTGTTTTTATTTTATCTTTCTGCACACCACTATGGAGATTCTCTTAAAAAATTTGTTTGGGGTCTTAGTTCCGACAGTTGTATCCTACCATTTCAGATATAGAACCTTAAATACATGTGAATATACCAATCAATCTAACACTGGGAATTTGATAGCAAGTTAATATAGTGCCAGATAATCTATATATTCTTTCATCTAGTGTCAAAAACATGTTATCGGTTCTAAATATTTCCCTTTTTCCCCTTCCCTCTTTTCTCTGTAAAATCACCATAAACATCACTATTTCCTCACAGTTCCCACAGTCCATTTTTCACGTCACTATGACCCTGCATCGCTATCTCCATAGTCAGAGGGGGATGGAGGGGTGGCCCTGGTCTCCCTAAAAAAATCTGAGAAATTAAACTCTTATTAATATTGAATTAAGGGCAACAAATGGTCTTCCTGTAATTTGATATAAGCAATATGATATGAATATGAAATCTGTACTAAACTCTTATTAATATTGAATTAAGGGATTTATCAATAACAGAAACTAAAGATCTCTAGATTAGTACCAACTCTAAAGAGAAACAATAAACAAAATAATGAAAAATAGGGAGTTGGGCTACAATCTATGATCGAACTTTTTGCCGTGAAAATTCTGTCATGGACTATGATTCTTAGCAATAGTAGGTCATGTTTAAGAAACTCTATACCAGACGACGATTCTTTAATAATGCGTCAATTTGACTATAAGTGTAGTACGCTAACGTTACAATTAACTAAATGCTCCAAGCGGAAGAAGCGAAAACATTGGTAGCACTTGAAGCGACCGATTTTGCATTTAGTTGCGTTTTTTTCCATTTTGAGCTTGAAGGGGAGATTATAATGTCATTTCCAGTTCCCTCAAAGAGGGGGAAGATTGGTCTAAAAATTAATTATTCACAGACCTGGTAAAAAGAAAAGGTCAAAATGGAGCATAAAATCCTATCTCACATCACTAGCATCTCACATAACCATTCTAAAAAAGGTAAAAACATCCTATGGATAACCAAACTAATAAAACTATCATCGTAAAAAAATTCAGGATTCGAGATCTCCTCGACCTAATGATAATTTAGGTAAATTAGTTTGGTTATCCTGAAATCTATAGAATATCTAGACCTTAGTCATAACAATCTCATTGCTCCTATACCTTCCTCTATTGGTCAATTGAGGATTCTTAGTTGTCTGGACCTTAATTCAAATCAAATCAATAGAGGTACAAATCATCTTTCAACATTTGTAGACAAAAAATACCTTCTTTCCTAAGTTGGAAATTAAATTGGCAATCACACTATCCTATTAAGATTTCTAATTTCATTTACAAGCTACTGAACAAATCTATTCCACTAGAAGCTGAGATACAATAGTTAGGCATCATGATGGCCACAATGTGCAGAGGTTGTAAAGCTTATGAAAACACTATAGAGCATGTGTTCATTCAATGCAATATAGATAAAGAAGTATAGGACTACTTTAGTAACAAAGTTAGGGTGCAAATCAATTATTCCTCTTGCAAATCCATTATGCTTTCATGGTGGTTCAAAATGCCTCGAAAAGATCATCAACAGTTCATATATAACATCCTGCCGAAAGTCATTTTTTACGAGTTATGGATATCTAGAAACAACAAATCGGAACAGGTCTGATACAAAATCTACAAGTAGGTCTAAAGAAGTTGAGCCTTGGTGAGCCTGGAGCCTAGGCGTAACTATGCCTGGAATTGCCTCTATCCGAGCCATTTCAATGTTGTTTTCAATCTTCACCCTCAAAAGCCCACTTTTAACCCTAATATGAACGTTTAATAGTCAATTTGGGAAACCATGAGTCCTATGAGGACATGAACATTTCTTACAAGTTCCTTTTATTCGTCTAAAGATTTACATGCCACTTTTTGCGTCACTCAGGTGCTATTTTGAGTTTTCACCCCTAAATCCCATTTTAACCCCAAAACGACCATATACTAATCAATTTTGAAAATTGATATTCTAATTTATACAGACCATTTTCTTTAAAAAAAAAATGGTATCATCTCGATTAGGTGTGCCTCTTTACGGGACACTTCATTATTATTTTTGCTTTTCACACCCCAATGCCCACTTTTAACCCCAAAACGAATGTCTACTAGTCAATTTCGAGAACCAGGAGTCTGATTAGGACACTCACACTTCCTGTAAGTTACTTTTGTACCTTTTAGGGTGTTTCTGGGTTTTTCTAGGCCACTCGATTGTTATTTTAAATATTCACCCCTAAATTCCATTTTAACCCCAAAGCGAGCTCTTACTAGTCAATTTCAAAAACCAGGAACCCGATGAGACACGCAACTTCCTACAAGTTACTTTGTAATGCTTACAGTGTATGTACTTTTATTCGGGCCACACGATTGTTTTTTTTAGTTTCCCTGACCTAAGTTCCGTTTTTAATTCCAAAACAAATGTCAACTAGCCAATTTCGGAAAATCGGGATTCCGATGATGATCACTTCCCTTAAATTACTTTCATATTGAATAGTAAACTCACATAAACAAGTGTAGACAATCAATAATTCTAACTTGGATGGCATGAACTACTTACGAAGGACGTGAATTAATAAACACAAACGAACATATCAATAATTTTAACTAAAATTCACACAAACAACTATACAAATATTTTCATAAATTAATCTTCAAACTATACAACAACAACCAATTAACAATCCGGGTTTTCAATTGGCTCACCCTCAACCTCCTATCACCACTACAAATAAATTGAGTACAAAGACTAATGATATTAGTTAATGACCAAGAATTAAAATTACCTTTATCCATATCAATTCGACGATACTATAACTTGAATGTCTGGGACTAGATTAACTTAGTCGATCTGATCATTTAATTTGTCTTCTTGCCAAAAGACACAAATAAATAATGATAATCCCAGAATAATATTTTTATAATGAAATATTTCCCTTCTACATTTGAAACAAGAAATAGAGTTGAGAAACAATGTCGTATTAGACGCAACACACACACAGACACAGACTTAAATAATATTTAGAGTCGGTCCTACGTTTATTGTATGGCATGCTTATAGTTAATATATTAGTGTCCCAAAAACATGTCAACATTGTATTTTAAGACCTTGAATGACTCCTCATCTCCACGCATTAAGCTAAGTTTCAACTCCTTTACTTATCTCTCTCACCACACTCGTCTAATTCTACTTGTACAATAGCTATAAATGTTAATCACTTCACTATCAAGTATCAACTAATAAGTAAATTAAATAAGATTTTAGGTTTACTTTGGAGCTGAAACAGTTATCACAAACATTAATCAAGTAGCCACTAGTTGAAAACCCAAACCCTATTATTTTGGCAGTAAATGTGTATGTGTATGTGTAAGTGCCTAAGAATCGAAAACCCTAGAAAATCAACCTAAATCGAAAATTTATAAAAAAATCGTAGACCTAAGACTTATTTACAATAAAAAAAAGAGATTACAAGCAAACCTAAATCAAAAATTTATGTGCAATAAAAAAACGCACATAAACATGCAACTGTTACCCTCAAAGTTCATATGCAATAAAAAAACGCACATAGACACATTTAAATAAAAAAAAACACATAGCAGGTACTATTTTGGTCGATTACAGTGAAGAGGGAGAGAGAGAGAGAGGAAGTTTTGTTATCCAACTTCAAAGTTTGGTCGATAAAGGGGGCGGGAAATTGTAGGAGTGGGAGAATGAAGACTACACATAGGAGAGAGAAGAGGGAAATTAAAGCAAAGATAAAATTTTGCCACAACACCAAAATTTGTGACTGCCTACGGCGATTACAAATTTGTGACTGCTCGTAGCAGTCACAAATTAAGTCTTAAGTCAAAACTTGTGACAGCTACGAGCAGTCACAAATTTGTGACTGCTAATAACAGTCACAAATTTAAAATTTGTGATTTTTCATAACAGTTATAATTTTGTGACTGCTCATAAGAGTCATAACTTAAGCTTAGTGATAAATTTGTGAGTCTTTGTGACAGTTATAAACTTGTGACTCCTTTTAGAAGCCACAAATTAATTATATGGTAAGATTTGTGACTGTCATTAGCAGTGACAAATCAATTGACTCAAATTTTCCATTACCCAAATATTTTACGACTCCTAATGGCAATTACAAATAATGTTGTGACTTCTAATGGCAGTGATAAATTTTGTCACTCCTATTAGCAGTTACAAGAAGGCAGTCACAAAAATAGTATTTTGGTGTAGTGAAGGCGGCAACGACGCAAGGGGTGCTAATAAAAACTAATGTGGTGCCTACAATGTGCAAAATAAAAAATCAAGTCTCGCTTCCATCCCGCTTCTTGTTTTCAAGGAAAACTATAAATATAAGGGGAAAGTACTCTTAGGTCCCTCACAAATAAATTTTAAACACTAAAGGAATTTTGACAAATTTTAAACACTTAGGTCCACCAATTCTCTTCTTGTAGAAGTCTACGCTAATGGCATAACAAGTGGGCCTAATAGTAAATTGTCCTTAAATGTTTAAAAATTATTACCAAGGGACCTAATTGTAAATTGCCCTAAATATAATGCTTAAAACAAATTCTCAAGAAATATAAGAATTAATGTAGTTTAATCATAATCAACATAAACTTTTATAATGAACTTCCAAAGGATTTTACAGTTTAAAAACCTACCTTTTTCTCAAAACTAAAATAACACCAAACATAATTTGGAATAAAACAAATGATTCCAAGGAAAAATAAACATTACAGAATAATAAGTCACAGATATTATTACTACCCTTACCAATTACCAGTTTCTACTGATTAGATTATGAAAGAGGCTAGTCCGATTGTGGTTCACCTGTGTGAGTCAGCCCAAATGCGATTATTCATAAACAAAAATGAAAAATAACAAAAAAAACACCAACATATTTCTAAATTAATTGGTAATGATTCATAAATCAAAACCAAATAGTGTTACACAGATCATACGTCATTAAAGGCAATGCGAAAACATCACAAACTCACTTGACCCATTTTCTTTAACAACAAAAACAAACCCTCCAAAAACAAAGAGCCTCCACACACTACAAGATGATTTAGAGAGCGAGAAAGAGAGAGAGAGAGTACCCTCTTAGGAACCAAAACTCAGAAACCTAAAAAGATGATTGAGCGGGTGAGCGGGAATGAGAGAGAGGGTGAGCGGGAACGAGTATAATGATATTCTTTTGGGTATTTTATATTTTAGTTAAGTGTACTCAATTTTGTCACACTTTAAAACAGTTCCAAAATTTGGCACTGTTTTAAAGTGTGCCAGATTGTCATTAAACCGTGCCAAAATTTGGCACAGTTTTAAACTGTGCCAGATTTTTAATATCAGGGTGTGCCAAATTGTTGTTTTTGGTGTAGTGATCATTTAATACCTCAGTGTATGTCTTCAAAGCAATATTTCCCAACAGGTGCTGTCGGATCCTCCAAGTAAGGCCATTCGTGAATAATTGTATCCTCTTATCCTCTGTAGGTACCTCACCTGGAATGAATTTAGCTAACATCATAAATTCTTCCTTATACTTAGCCACGGTCTTCCCCTCCTGGGTGAGATCTAATCATTTCTGCCTCATCTCAGTCTGAATAGAGGATGGGAAATATTTGTGGCTAAATAGCTCCAAGAACTCCTGTATAGGCATACGGGCTCTCTCCTTCACAGTGGTAAGAGACTCCCACCACTGCAGTGTCGGCCCAACTAGCTTAAATGTAGCTAGAATCTTCCTCTGAACTTTCGTGCACTCTTACATCCTCAAATGCCTCTGGATGTCTTTCTTCCATTGGCTAGCAACCACCATATCTGAAATCCCCTAGAACTCGGGACGGTGTGCCTTTTGAAAGGCATCTCTGACTCTCTCCCAGGAAGAAGGTAACGTATGTATCTGACCTGGTGCCACGACTTGTGCCTGGGGTAGTGCCTACTGTGCAACTATAGTCAATGCTACATTACCCTCTTATGCAACTATAGCGGTAACCTCGGCAGTATTCATGGTACCCTGGGTTGGAGTTGGTTGAGGCTTTGGTGGTGCCTCTGGGGTGGCTTATGGTGTACGCCGTGGAGACATCTGAAACATTAGAGAATTTTCCATCAATCCACATTTCAATACGTTATAAAATATCTGAAGACGTAAATGAATAATAAAGAATATAACATTCCTAATAGTAGGGCTTTATATCAAAGGACGCTATGCTGAAAATCATAGTATGCCTCACAGATCCTAAAGACACTAGAACCTGATGCTCTGATACCATCTGTGACACCCCCAATTAAACACCGGGTGATCAGTCCTTTATTAAATTAAAATATAATATCATGTTTGTTCATTCTTAGCATCACCGTCGAAAAACTAATAATTACTAGTCACCTACATTAGTTAATTAAGCTGGAGTCAAATTTTAAATCTTTTAAATTAACATGTAATGATCTGAATATTACTAAATAAATAAATAAACCACATTCAACATTCCAATTGACTAACATCATATATATCAAAATAACTGAATCAAATAAAATAAGACTAGAATAAACACTCTAGCCTAAAACTCCAATACGATATTCCATATCTAAAATTGAATCCACTAACTGAAAATAAAGGAAGTACAGTGTCTCTAGAAATAATTACTAGTAGAAGATGGGGGCGACATGCGTAACTGAACAAGATATAATGATCCATATGATCTGAAAGGAAAGGAATGGAGGCGTCTACTACCGAGGTCCTGCAAGCATCCACAACGACTGCAGCACATCGAATGAGAATGAACTCCTAAGTTGGGCGTCCATGTGGCTAGGCACCTAAAATGGTTTTGAAAAAATAGATTTGGAAAACGGGTCAGAGCCCGAGTAAAACAGTTTAAAAATATTTGCAAGTATTTAAAATGCATAAACATCAGATATTATATACATGTTAGTTTCACATGCCCTCACCCCTCAACTATTGTGCACGCCTAATGTATTCTACTAACTCGTCCTAATTATACTACCCTCCTAACTAGTTCAAATCCATTATCTTACTAAACATACTTAATCATGGTGCCCACCCGTATTACCCATACAATACGATACTGATTTATTTTCTCATATCATTTAAATCAATTAAGAATTCATCAAATAGATGTTACGTTTCCACATTATTAGGTTATTTTAGATATCACTATCTTTCTTCTGTAATAAGCACACACACACACACACACACACACACACACACATATATATATATATATATATATATATATATACACTAATACGACACCCATGGGAAAAGACCTACGGTGCATGCATACTTTTCTATCAAGTCCCGGTACATCACGTACTAAATAAAGGACTATCGGTTCGAAATCACTCTCGAACCACAAAATAAAATTCACATATAATTGGAGGCGGACATAGTTCTAGGCCTTTGGGCTACGCACATACCTACGCACCCAAATGATAGGGCACACCCTAATTCACACAAGTAGTGGTCATCCCTAAGTTCTATGTTCTAAGGTACAAGTCAAAAATCTCCCAAGATGGCTCATCAAGATAAGACTTTCCCCTTTGTAAACCTCTCGCGATCGCAAGCAGTGTAGGTATGTCATACACATAATAATTCACACATTAGGTATTCACACGACCTATATATAAAAGTTCAGTAAAGGTAAACACGTACCCTATAATATATCCCACACATAGTATATATAGCTATCGAATAGCCTACGTACCATTAATATACATCCATTAAGTCAATTCAATATCTATCTCACTCATACCCTACAAGTCTAAGTCATCGGTTCCCTAGGAATCCTCGTGTCACTATAAGGTTCAACGAATTTAAATATCAACACACAATTATGTTTAATTAACTTTAGCCCTAAATTCCCCTCATGTGATTAAGTCTCCAAATAATCCTTGGTCTACTGGTATTTAAAATAAGTCCCATTATATTTAAAATTACCTCAAAAGTTAACCCGATCATTTTCCACGCATTCTAAGAAAAATGAGAAAAAATTGTCAAAATTTAGGCAGACGAATCGATTCGCCTGCGACGGGTCTTCATCTTCTTCCTTAAACAGTTACGGGTTTCACGATTTTCACTCAACCAAACCTTCATTAAATGAATGTAAACTCCCAACCAAACATTCTAAACATCGTATTAACATATGTCTATGACTTCTAACGTGGTAGAATCATCAAATCATCAAGAAGCATTATCAAATTGAATTAACTCAACAAAATTCTTAAAAATCCTAGATTATCATATTTGTTTAAAACTCAAACAAAGATTTCATATTTCTTCACCAAATTTTAACATTAATCTATGGATTTCCTCATATATACATAAAGGGATTTATCCTATCTCTATTTCAACCCAAGAACATGTTTTATGTCTTTCAAATTAACCCAAAATACATGAAGTTCATAGATTTATCATCCTACTCTAACATGGATAGTATATCTTTCATAATTTAAGCAAGATAAATATTTGATTGTGTTTGAAGGGTCTGATCTTCTATAGAAGAATGGTATGTTTGTGATCCTCTCCTACCGATCTACTCTATGGTGGTGTTTGTGGTGCAAGAAAGGTGTGATTTAGCCTTGGGGTCTCCTCTCTTCTTCCTCCTATGGACTCTCTGTGAGTTTGCAAGTTCTAACCCCAGTTCCTTTAACCTACCAGAAGTTATACACTTAGAATTTTTGTGGGTATTCCTTCCTCAAAAATACAAAAGACCTAAATACCCTCCCGGGGTGTCGGTTTGGCATAAAATTACCCCGGGACCCAAACTAAATCTCTGAGTACACTTTTCTAACTATTTCGATCTTTCCGGACACTGTGTGGCACTCAAAACCACCATATGGAATATTAAAAGTAAAATTATATTTCATATCTCAAATTAAGTCCCGACACGATTGACATGCGCATCCTGACTAAATTTACCGTAACTGCCGTATTTTTCTAATTTTCCAAATATAATTTAATTAATTCCATTTAATATCCAATATAAAAATCAAGAAAAATACGAGGTGTTGCATGGAATTTGGTACTAGATAAGGGTACAACATTTTCTGATATGCAAATTTTGGATTTTTTCATTAGTTGAAAATCGAAGGGAAGAATTTTTATTTATAGCATTGGTTTTGACTATTGGGAACAGTCAATCCCAAGCTCAAGCACAAACCGAACCGAACCGAGTCGAACAGACGGACGGAGCGCGCGCACGTAGCCCTTTGGCCCAAGCCCAACATTTGCATTGTGTAGGTCATCTCCCCTTCAAAGAGGTAGGATACCCCAAAAGCTTCCAAGCCTTACTCTATATTTGGGGTTTTATTGACACTTCAAATTCCCACTATTTTTCATATGTGGGATAAGATTTATACACACCCAAGTCATTAACATTCATCGCTTTATGAGTCACTTTGGAGACATATTTATCATTCACAACTTAATGGAATTGGACATGTTAATATACCATGTTAATCTCTCTGCGAAGGAGAATGCGTTTGTATATGGTCCCGTAAATATCTTGATGTGGGTTCCATCTAAATTTGAGCTCAAAGTTGCTCAAAATTCTGTCTAGAAAATTCTGGACAGCATTTTTGTCAAATTTTTCCAACAAATGATGCATACTTGTTTTTACTTTGTTCTAATTCAATTCCCAGTCCAATGTTGATCTACTTAATGTTGTATTAATGTTACTCTTTTAGCATAGTCTCGTGAACTATTTAAAGTGCAAATGTTACATTTTATTACTTAGGAAGATTTGTTTCCACTACACTAAAAACATCAATTTAGCACACCCTAATGTTAAAAATCTAGCACAGTTTAAAATTGTGCTAAATTCTGGCACGGTTTAATGACAATCTGGCACACTTTGAAATAGTGCCAAAATATGACACTATTTTAAAGTGTGCCAAAATTGAGTACAATTAACTAAAATATAAAAGCCCTAAAAAAATTCACTATACTCCCCCTTTGTTGTGTCCCGCTCAATCTTCCCGCTCCTCGTTCAGATCTCCCTCTTCCCCGAAAACCCTCAACTGCACCCTCTCTCTTCCACACTCAGTCCGACGTCGATCCTCCTATATCAGTCCGGTGCCGCTCTCTCGCGCACTCAATATTTTTCCTTCTTATTTTTTCCATTTTGTTTCCTTTGTTTGATGTCACCGAAATGTTGTATCGGGTTGTCCTCCTATATCAGTTTGTCCTACACACTCAGTTATAAATTTTTTGGTTTTTGTTGACGACAAAAACCAACCTGAGATAGGTAGAAAGAAGAAAAAGAAATTAAAGAGTTGAGCTTGAACTTTATCAAAATCGATTTAACTATTCTTTGATCGATAAGAGATACACCTAAGATGGGTATACAACAGATTCACCATGAAATGTTTGTCAAAATGCCCAAATCAGTTTTTTTCATGGGTCATGTAATAATTTTCATGCTTTAATGTTTGGGTGGCCTAGAAATTATCATGTTTGTTGTACTTTGATAACAATTTTGTACTTTGATTGAGTTTTGAATATGTTATGTTTGTTTTTTTTGTGATTGTTGCTGAAGATGTGAATAGTGAAGAACGTGTCACACTAATACTTAATAAACATCGTGTTGGATATCTGTCAACTGTGGACGATGTAGGTTTATTCCCAATTTATTGGATTGGCTTGATATGCGGGATAACTTTAAAAAACAAGAAACTTTTATGCCAATGTGTCCAAGTAATATGATATCCCTCCCTTTCTCTTCATTGTCTTCACAAAAAAATGGTGAAATTATTTGTGTTTCTCTATATGCATTGTGGGTTCCCAATTTATATGTTTACTTGAAATGCCATGTTTATGAAGTTTGAAATGCCATGTTTATGAAGTTTACAGTTTTATTGTAGTTCTAGTGGAAAGAAAGAAAGGAATACTGATGCTTTGTAACATTTGAATTTTTTTTCCTTTCTTTTTTGGAACCTTTTATAGGTGAAAGAATTAAAATGAAAAACATTTATATGACCCCTGGTGCATCAAAACACCTAACAATGATCACTAGAGGTAAAATTTTAGCTTTCATGTCTTTGTTCATACAAGTATTTCACGTATACCATTAATGAATGTTGTGATATCAAATTATAGGTTCATATCTTCAATATTACGAGGATGGGAAATTACTCACAAATGTAAGTTACCATAAGGACTAGACTATGAATAATTTATTTAGTTGCTCATTTTCTTATTTAATGTGTATAGGGTCATGGACATTGAACTGTGACTCGGGCACAACACCGGATATGTAGCAATTTCCCAATAAATTATGGTACTTGGGTTGGGTTATTGACTTTATTATTTTTGTTATTACTTAATATGCAAATTTTTTGTTATTACTTAATATAATGTTTTCACTTCCAGTAAGAAGTAAATGTACAACTTTTCTGTAAAGCTACTCAGCTCATGTAAATTTAGTTGCAACTTTCTTACTAAAATGTTAATTTTAGTTGGAATTTTTAGGTTCCCTCTATCTCTATATGCTTCTAATTGATAAGAATCACACTTTCTCAGTTGGTATCAAATCTATAACTCATAACATACTATAAGTGAACTTTAAATAATTTCATTTTTAAGTTTGGGCCATGCTTTTAAATTTCAATACTTTTTGTATATTTGATTGAAATATTTGTATATTTGATTGAAATATTTGTATATTTGAGTCCTTTTGTAATTCTAATTTCATGGGGATTCCTTTTGGAGTTGAATGGCTTTTTGGTTTTTCATGGGAATTTTTTTTGGAGTTCTATTTCTACTATTATTTTTTTCTACAAGTATCATCCATGTTCTCCCTTGATTCTCTTCGCACGGTTTGACTTTCGATAAGATTCTCAAGTATCATCCATCTTCTTGTATCCTTTTATATGTGAAAATGAAATTAGAATGTCTTAACTACAGTTCTTCAGATCTACTACTCTTCTAAAGTGCGTTCAAATTGGCAACTTGGTAGTTAATTAGTTCTTCTTGATTTTATGGAAGGGAACAACATTCGCTAATTCAAGGATGACGAAAGCAAGTGAAAACCCAACATGGAATTTAAAGAATTTACAACACTTGAAAAGGTAAGCTTTATGCATAAATTCATGCCACTACCCCCAAAGATACAATACTAATACTGGATTTATTTTGTCAAGCAATGGATTTGTGTTTATGGGTTCAAATTTAGTTCATTTTTTGTTTCGAACACGTTTTTTGGATTTATGATATTTTGCGAATATGGGCCGCTTGGTTTTTGATTTACAGGGTGGGGGCGAGGGAGGGCTTCTAAAAATCAAGTTTATGATTGTATTCATATGTTCAACATTACAAAAAACCCCACTTTTTTGTTTTTCTAGATTAGGCTTAAAAGCAAGCCGTTAAATGGTGAAAACCCAAATCATCTCCCCAACGGCCCCGTAAGAGGCACGAACACCTCGCATGGGATCAATGTAACTTGTAGGAACTGACCGTGTAGTCACGGTTCTCCCGATTTGAAAATATTACGATAATTTGAAAATGTCTAGATTAGGCTTTAAAATAAGCCGTTAAAGGGTGAAAACCCTAACCAGCCCCCAAACGGTCCCGTAAGAGGCACGAACACCTCGTACGGGACTAATGTAACTTTTAGGAATTGACCATTTAGTCACAGGTCTTTCAATTTGATAATACGACGATAATTTAAAAATATATAGATTAGGCTTTGAAAGAAACTGTTGAAGGGTGAAAACCCGAACCAGCCCCCAAACGACCCCGTAAGAGGCACTAACACCTCTTTTGGGATCAATGTAACTAGTAGGAACTAACTGCATAGTCATGGGCCTCTCTATTTGAGAATATGATGATAATTTGAAAATATAGATATTAGGCTTACAAACAAGCCATTGAAGGGTGAAAACTTAAACCGGCCACCAAGCGGTCCCGTAAGAGGCATGAACATCTCACATGGGACCAATGTAACTTGTAGGAACTGACCGTGTAGTCACGATTCTTCCAGTTTAAGAATACGACTATAATTTGAAAATATCTAGACTTTGGCTTAAAAACATGCCGTGAGTGGGTGAAAACCTAAACTAGACCCCAAATGTCCCCGTAAGAGGCACGGACATCACGTACGGTACCAATGTAACTCGTAGGACTGATCACGTAGTCACGGGTCTCTCTATTTGAGAATATGATGATAATTCAAAAATATATAGATTGGGCTTTGAAAGAAGTCATTGAAGGGTGAAAACCCAAACCACCCCATAAGAGGCACTAACACCTCGTTCGGGATCAATGTAACTCGTAGGAACTAATAGCATAGTCATGGGCCTCTCGATTTCAGAATATGATGATAATTTGAAAATATCGAGATTAGACTTACAAACATGTTGTTGAAGGCTGAAAACTCAAACCGGCCCCCAAACAGCCCCGTAAGAGGTACTAACACCTCGTACGAGGAAATGTAACTCGTAGGAATTGGACGCATAGTCATGGTACATATGGTTTGAGGATACGATGATGATTTAAAAATGTGACACCCCGACTAATTAAATACCGGGTAGCTACTCCTTTATTAAATTAATACAAAATGCCAAGTTGATCCAGTTAATAGCATCACTGTCGAAAACATTTTAATGATTACTAACCACCTAGTATTTAAAAAGTAAGTTGCCAAATTTTAAGTTAAGTCTGATTAACATGCAATAAAAGAATAATGGAAGAACAACATAAATCCATTCACCATAACGAAGTAATGAAATAACCAACAATAGTAATAAGTCCGGAGGAAAACTCCTCACAACAATCCCACAACTGAAAATAATAATACAAGTCTGAATTCTGAATTAATTACATGCCCGAAGTATGAATAACTGAAATAAATGAAATGCCTCTAAAAGAAATGGGCGACATGCCCTACAACTGATAAATACTGAGTATAGAGTCAAGATAGATGAAGCGTCTATAATCAATGTCCTGTAACTTCCACAAACAGCTATAGCTCGTCACCTGAATGAGGATCCTAAGCATGGTGTCCTTGTGGATGGACACCTAAAATGGTTTTTACAAAAATAGATTTGAAAGCAAACGGGTCAGAGCCCGAAAGTGGAGAGTATTTTGAAAACAGCAAGTGCTTTAACAACATTTAAAACAATAAATGCAAAATACATGTTAGGACGTGCTCTCACATGAAATACTCACCTCTCGTCTAACTTTGCACTCCTAACGTTCCTGTACCCATTCATGTGTTTTCTCATAACTATCTAGTTCAAAAGAGTTTCTAACACTTCTACTCGGTTCACTTTTAATTCCAACCTTAACAATTAAATAGAGAGTTCTACTTTAATTCTCGGATTCCCAATTATTAACAAAACCATTTATTGATATCTGTCCCCTTTTATCTTTTCATAATATTACAATTACTATACCCACAAATTAACATAGCAATTTCCTTTTCATTTAACCGTATATTATTCACATCATAAATATACAATACAAGAACCCAAAGGCTAAGCTGCGGTGTACACATACTCTGCTATCCATCCCGGTACATCATGTACATAAGGATCACGCATTTCAAATCTCTCAGAAATCGTTCTCAGATGACAACATCACAAACAATGGAGGCGAACACAGTCACATCACATGGGTCACGTACATACCTACGCTCCCACGATCAGCAGACTTATTAACATCCCAATAAGTCCTTCTCTGACCTATGTTCATCGAGGTACCAATCTAAATCCGGGTAACACAAGGATAAGAAGGCCCTAAGCGAACGTAAACCTCCCGTGATAGCAAGTATGGTAGGTATGTCATACACATAAAATTATATGCTAAGCATTCACACATCTTAGATCTCTCAATATTAATAAAGGTATACTCTACATCTTTATACCATAAAGTTAAACTGTTGACACGTCTCACGTCGTAGTTTCTTATACTTAAAACCTATCTAAAATAGATTATTAAGTTCCTATTATTCCCACGTATAACATCTTTATTCCTAAGGTCCTTACTTCTGCCCCAAACCTCATTTCATCAAATTATTCAAATTTACACTATTAACCCAAATATTATCTCACTTATCGAATTTCATTAGTTTAGAATAATTCCTCAAATTGAATTCTAATTCAGGTCCAAATTTCATAACCATGCCTACTGGTCTTCCTTAAGGTTAAGGGTATTCATATGGTCTCCAACAATATTATCCAAGGGTTAACATCATTAAAATTTAAATAGGGAAAAACTTTACTCATTCTGGGAAGGTCGATCGATCGACCTTTTCCTTCGATCGATCGATGGTGGTCGATCGATCGACTGATGAACATCGATCGATCGATCGAATGCACCAGGTATGGCTACGGACTGCTTCGTTTTGCAGTTTTCAAATCATCCCAAAACATACTTTTAATCCATGAATCTCTAATATTACGTTATAGTATCATCATACAACCATCCTACAACATTAATAATGTTTTAAAACCAATAATTCATCAACCAAGGGCTATATATGGATCAATCTTCATCAAGAACCCTAGTTTTCTAATTCTTTCAAGAACATTAATAAACCTCTTCTTAAATCCGTTTTTAAATCATCAAGGGTCATAATTTTGAATTCATAATTCATCCAGATTGTTACTACATGCAGTCCCTAACATAATTCATAGTTTTAAACTTCCAATTCATGGGTCTATATCATCTTCCAAGATAAATTCGATAATTCCTAAACATGGAAAAGCATGGCATTGAATCAATTGTAATTAAACCACTTGCCTATAATCTTTCTCTGAATTTGAGGTTGAATCTTGAAGGTTGGATTGTCTTCTCTCTCTCTCTGCAGAATTCTTCTCTTCCTCTCTCTCTCTACAAGTTCTTCTCAAGGTGATAATGGAGGTGGGGTTGGTTTTTGCCAAGTTTTAAGGTTTCTAAACCTCTCCCGTAGCCCACTACCTAAATTGGGGTTGGAAATGGCTTAGTGGGTTGAGACTAAGTCAGATTTCTAACTCTAATTTTCGTGGGTTTTAATTACCCAATTTCCGAAATTACCGAAATGCCCCTATAAGTTACCGGTATGGCCCAATAATGCCCCGGGACCCAAACTTAACCCCCGGCTAGTGTTTTCTGACTATTTCGACCCCTCCAAACACGTTGGCGCACTCAAAATGACCATACGGGTGATAAAAATAAAAGTCACTTTTTAATTCAAATAATTATATTCCTGACGCGACTGTCACGCGCGTCCCAACAAAATTTCCCAAATTGTCGTATTTCAATCTCGCGACAATTTCAATATTTCCAATATTCATATATTGCCATATATACACATTTTAATCAAATACTAACTCACATCACGTTAATATTTTTATCCGGATTAATTTCCAATTAATACACATATAATTCAATTAATCCCAAAAATAAATATCACAGAAAATACAGGGTATTACAAAAAATATCTAAACTTTGGCTTAAAAACATACCGTCAGTGGGTGAAAACCTAAACTAGACCCCAAATGTCCTCGTAAGAGGCACGAACACCACGTACGGGACCAATGTAACTCGTAGGAACTGACTGCATAGTCAAGGGTCTCTCAGTTTGATAATATGATGATAATTTGAACATATATAGCTTAGGCTTAGAAATAAGTCGTTGAAGGGTGAAAACCCAAACTAGCCCCCAAATGGCCATGTAAGAGGCACTAACACCTCGCACGGGACTAATATAACTCGTAGGAACTTACCGCGTAGTCGCGAGCCTCTCGTTTTGAAAATATGACGTTAATTCAAAAATATATAGATTAGGCTTAGAAACAAGTCATTGAAGGGTAAAAACCCAAACTAGCCCCCAAACGACCCCGCAAGAGGAACTAACACCTCGCACGGGACCAATGTAACTCGTAGGAACTGACCGCGTAGTCACGGGCCTCTCGGTTTGAGAATATGATGATAATTCAAAAATATATAGATTAGGCTTAGAAAGAAGTCATTGAAGGGTGAAAACTCAAACCAACCCTCAAATGATCCTATAAGAGGCACTAACACCTCGCACGGGACCAATGTAACTCGTAGGAATTGATCGCGTAGTCACGGGCCTCTCAATTTGAGAATAAGATGATAATTCAAAAATATATAGCTTAGAAATAAGCCATTGAAGGGTGAAAACCCAAACCAGCTCCCAAACAGCCCCGTAAGAGGTATTAACACCTCGCACAGGACCAATATAACTCGTAGGAACTAACCGCGTAGTCACAAGAATCTCGATTTGAGAATATGATGATAATTTAAAAATATATAGATTAGGCTTTGAAAGAAGTAGTTGAAGGGAAAAAACCCAAACCAACCCCCAAACGGCACCATAAGAAGAATTAACATCTCCAACGGGACCAATGTAACTCGCAGGAACTGACCGCGTAGTCACAGGCCTTTCAGTTTGACAATATGATAATAATTTGAAAATATATAACTTAGGCTTGGAAATAAGCCGTTGACGGGTGAAAACCAAAACTAGCCCCCAAACGGCCGTGTAAGAGGCACTAACACCTCGTACGGTACCAATGTAACTCGTAGGAACTGACCGCATAGTCACGGGCCTTTCAATTTGAGAATATGACGATAATTCGAAAATATATAGATTAGGCTTTGAAAGAAGCCGTTAAAAGGCGAAAACCCAAACCAACCCCCAAATGACCCTGTAAGAGGCATTAACACCTCGTTCGGGATCAATGTAACTCGTAGGAACTAACTGCGTAGTCATGGGCCTCTCCGTTTGAGAATATGACGATAATTTTAAAATATAGACATTAGGTTTACAAACAAGTCGTTGAAGGGTGAAAACTCAAATCGGCCTCCAAGCGGCCCCATAAGAGGCACTAACACCTCGTACGGGACCAATGTAACTCGTAGGAATTGACAGCGTAGTCACGGGCCACTCGATTTGAGAATATGATAATAATTCAAAAATATATAGCTTAGGATTCGAAACAAGTCGTTAAAGGGTGAAAACTCAAACCAGCCCCCAAACAGCCCCGTAAGAGGTATTAACACCTCGCACGGGACCAATATAACTCGTAGGAACTGAACGCATAGTCCTGAGAATCTCGATTTGAGAATATGATGATAATTTGAAAATATATAGATTAGGCTTATAAACAAGCCGTTGAAGGGTGAAAGCCCAAATTAGCCCCCAAACGACCCCGTAAAAGGCACTAACACCTTGCATGGGACCAATGTAACTCATAGGAACTGACCACGTAGTCAAGGGCCTCTCGATTTGAGAATATGACGATAATTCATAAAATATATAGATTAGGCTTAGAAACAAGTCGTTGAAGGGTGAAAACCCAAACCAGCCCCCAAATGATCCTGTAAGAGGCACTAACACCTCGCACGAGACCAATGTAACTCGTAGGAACTGATCATGTAGTCATAACTTCTGTAATATTTTCAATTTGAGAATATAATAATAATTGTAACTCTTATATGTAATCTTTTAGCTTGAGTAATCTTTTTTCATAAATTACTTGGTTACTAATATCGTCTCTTTTTTGTAGCCTATTATGTTTGCAAGATAACATTTTATCGTTATCATTTATTCACGTAGAACACACGGAGAAGTCAATAATTTACAACGAGGGGTTTATTTATTTAATGTCATTAATATTCATGGCCGTGTGGTCTTTTGTAGTTTTATTGTTAACTTTTATGTCCATGCGGGATTTTGTAATTTTATTGTTATATTTTGTGACCGTGCGGGTTTTATATTACGCAGGTTTTATATTAGCAAGTTTTAGAATGTCCAGAAAATAGAGAAAACTCTGTTCAATTTTGTTTTTTGGTTTGTGAACTACTAAAGACTTGTAATATTTTGAATTTTGTATGTATATTAGTTTATCAACAACGTGCGAGATTTGCAATTTGTGAATTTTTTTGTTTTCAAATAATTAATTTTTTTGCGTTTATCCAAAAATTTGGCATAGTTCAAAACCGTGCCAAAAGTGTATCAAATTTTGGCACGGTTTTGAACTGTGCCAAAAGTTTATCAAAATGTGCTCAATCTGGCACAATTCAAAACTGTGCCAAAAGTGTGTCAGAAATATCAAATTCTGACAGAGTTTAAAAGTGTGCCAGAAGTGTTCATGTTTAGTCAAATGTGACATACTCTTAAAGGGAGCCAGAAAAAATGATCATTTTGGAACACCTGATTCTGACACAGTTCAAAACCGTGCCAAATTTGATCTATCACAGTTTTAAACTGTGACAGATTACTGTTTTTGGTGTAGTGTTCAAATTAGTTTCAAATATATATAAAAAAATTTGATTTTTTGATATGAAATAGTACTTCGTTGTAGCCTTTGAGTCATAAGTTTTGGCTTTACTGTTTATTGACTGTCATTATTTGGGAAACAATTTAGGGGTGTAACACTTTTTATTTCTTACTTAAGTAAATTAAATTCAATAATGAAATAAAATATTGATATGCTCGTGATTTTACTCCACTAAAATCTTCCATTTTAAGAATAAAAAAATTTCAAAGCAAATTCATAAAATGTTGATATGCTCCTGATTCTATGAGTTGTTTACAAGAATTGAAATTTTTTCCATTTTCATGTTTGTTAAATTAGTTTAAGCTCGAAGTTCTTATTATCTTGTCATAAAGTTTGGATTATATTTGAGGGACAAGCTCATACTTTGGAATAGAAAGTTGTTTGAACTAGATAAAAAAATGGACGCATGCATGAACCTATAATTGCATCCAGTGGAGGATCCACCTTAGGACGAGGTGACGTGACCGCCCCAGTGTAGATTTGAAAAAAATAGGGCTAGTCTAGTCGTTTGGGTACAGAGCCAACGAATGTCTCTGCAATAATCTCAATTCTCCCTCTCTCACGATCCAACTCTAGATACAATTCTCCATTTTTAGATTTATAAAACCTTACTTTTATATATATTTTTTTATTTTATTTCTCACTACTTTTTTGTTTGTGTTTTTAGGTGTTGAATATTAATTTATCAAGTTGTTTATGTTCCATCAAATTGCCCCAATATCTCTAAAAATTTATAAATCATACATGTACATAATAAAATAAATAAAATAAAAAATACCTTTGCTGGCCTGGGCAAGTGCCCAGGTCATAGACACTGTCCCTCCGCCATTGGGTGCCTGCGCGTAACTTTCATGAAATTTACCTCATGCAATTATGCAATTGCTAGTTGTCTCAAAATTATAAATTGGTTCATAATAAATTGATTCATTTACAAATTGATCCGTTTGGTATCATTAATAAAATGGTTCACTAATTGTCGCATTTAAGCTCATATGTAAAATCTGAAATTGAATCATTTCACAAAAAATATAAATTCATCCATTTGAAATAAAAAGTCATATAAAGTGCATACTCCCCTCTTTCTTTTCCTCTCTACTCCCCGCCCCCTCCTCATCTCTCTCTTAAATTTTTTTTATCTTTTTTTCTCATAAAATCTTAACATCAATTTTAAATATCAAATATTGCATAAAATTGGATTTAATTTATTTTAAATCCACTCAATTATAATTCACTAATTCAGAATGAACCAAGATTCTAAAAGGCGCGAGGCATAAAGGTCAAGTCTCAAGCCTTAAGAGTCTAGGCGTAAAAAGACGTTTTTTCTTCTTTTTTTTATTATTCTAAGGCTAGTAATATAATAAAATAACACATACCTTGAATTTTGAAAATATATCCATATGTATGGTAGCCATCTTTCTCATATTCATGCTCTGTAACCAATATATAAGATGTATTTATTTTGAATAATTCAATAATCAATAATCAATACAAAATTATTCAATATAAGAAATGTATTTTTCACCTTTCAAATAAATCATAAAGACTTTTGGTCGGAAGTCAATTGACACTGTTAGGCTTTTTTTTGGACGAGAAGCTATTGGTCCAATTTTTTTAAAAAAGTCTTTAAAAATCGATATTGTTTCACTAAGGCGTCTTTGTTTTAAAAAAAAGTGTGCCTTAAGTCGTTGCCAAGAATAAGGTGTAGGTGAGGCGTTTCTCTCAAGCTCCAAGCCTATGCGGGTAGGGGAAGCCTAGGTAGTCCTTTTTTAACACGATAATGAACCAATTTATTTAGTAATTTAATTAGACAAATTATTGTGTGTATGCACTCGAGCGAGTGTGTACGCACACGTAGGTTCAATGAAATTTACCTCATCCAAATATGCAATTACTAATTATAGTTTTATTGATTTATTAAACTTCCTAATTTATACGACTCAACACCATTATATTTTTAACATAACAACATAAACAAGATTCATGTACATATTTGAACTCTATTTATAATGATTGGCAAAGATGTTTTCACACGTGTTTACACCTGCAGTTAAACCTGTTTGGAATTCAGCCACAGAATAATTATAGGCTCTCACATGTAAATTTTTCAATACCGGAATTGTTGAAGTGTTAAATTATGTGTTTCCAATTAGGTTTTAAGCTTCACTTATATATTTAAGAGTATATTACTCCAAAGGTCCTTTAGCTTTCCACTTATTTAATTTTCGTCCCAGTCATATTTTTGTTTCAATTTCATTCTCAACCTTTCATTTTGTCTCAATTTCGTCCCTATCCTGTTTTTTTTTTCAATTTCATCATCAACCTTTCATTTTATCTCAATTTTGTCCCTCTATTAACTATCTTGAATATAATTGACTATTTTACCCCTCTTTATTGAAAAATAATAAAATGAATGTTATAAAATTTGTAAAATAAACTATTTTATTACTATGTGGGTATAAAAAATAGTTTTTTATTCGAGAATAATAATAAAAAATGGTTTTTATTTTTACTTTATCCCACTTGTTTTTTAATTTTTTAAACTAGAATAATTATTTTAATAGTCAACATAGTTTTTTTATTTATAAAACAAGTCTTTTTTTAATTTTAATTAAAAATATTTAATTTGATGTCTTAGATTTACGATTGATTAGTGGCACTGACGCGGATCCACATCAGAGGAAATTTTGTATTTATCAATTATATAACATAAATGGGGAAAACAAATTGATGTCTTCGATTCGCGATTGGTTAGTTCGCTGGATCGGACCCATATTCATTAAATGATGTGGGTTCGCGCCAGCGGTACTAATCAATCGTGAATCTAAGACATTAAATTAAATATTTTTAATTAAAATTAAATAAAGAGTTTTTTTATAAATAAAAAACTATGTTGACTATTAAAATTACTATTCCTGTTTTTTTTTAAATAAAAAACAACTGGGATAAAAAAAATAAAACCTATTTTTTATCCCCAAATAATAATAAAATAGTTTATTTTTCAAACTTTATAACATTCATTCTATTATTTTTCCATAAGAGGGGTAAAATAGTTAATTGTATACAAAATAGTTACCAAAGGGACTAAATTGAGATTGAGGATGAAATTGAAACAAAAAAAAGAGAACATGGATGAAATTGAGATAAAATGAGAGGTTGAGGATGAAATTGAAATAAAACACAGGACAGAGACGAAATTGAAATAAGTGAAAAGGTAAGGGACCTATGGGATAGTTTACTCTATATTTATCTATATAACATTCTAGCTCAACTATCAATAGGTGGTGTCTCTGTAATAATTAAAAACCTCCTCTTTACTACATCTTCTTGAGAAAATCCCGCTCCTAGTTATCCAATCCATTGATTGAATTCTTTTAGATATGTTATAAACTTGAGGTCATATCCATGGCTTTGTTTAATTCATGGTGAAATATTTTTAAAGAACTAATTGTTTCTCAATATTAATTTACAATTTTGTTGTGAGTAGTACTGCTTAATTTGTTATTGCGTGATCAATACACTATTTATCTAATATTTTTTCTTGCAAATTGTTGATCGTGGCATTTTTGCGGAGGCACGAGCATACACAGACTTTTGGAGGCACCATTATAATATTTTGTCATATTTCCATGCAGGGGCGGTTCTGTGTGGGGACTAGGGGGAGCGGAGGCTCCTCCTCAATTTTTCGAAAATTTACCGAGAAAAAAAAGTATGGGTCTTTTGGTGTAAAACAAAATAATTTTTAGGTATATCTATAGATTTTCTAAATTAAATGGTCAGAATATAAATTCCTAAAACTAACAAACCTAAATAAACCATTCCCTTTCTCTCTGCCTAAAAACCAAACACAACACGTTCCTTACTTTTCTTTATCTTTCCCGACCCGAGACACAACACCCACCTCTGCTTGCTGCCAACGCACCCTTGTTGCCGGCCGACACCTGTTCCTGCCACCGAGCTTCCCTCCTTCTTTGCCTGCTGTTGCCGCTGGTGAGAGGTAAGAGGTTATTTTTATTTCTGTTTTGATTTGACAAAACATCTCATATATGTGTTTCGTTTTTGGTTTGTGATGAGGTGGTTTTTGGTATTTGAGATGAGGTGGGTTTTGGGGTTTTGATGATATAGTTTAATTTTTTAGATGAGATGAGTTTTTGATAAGATGTTTTTTTTATTTTTGATGAGATGTATGTATTATTGATGAGATGGGTATTTAGTTTAGTTTAGTTATTGATTTATGTTTAGTTTATTTTAGACTTTTAAATTTATGCGATGCCTAATCATATTTAGGTATAATGATTGTTTAAATCAGAAAACTAATTGTTTAAATTATATTTCTAGGGTGTCATGGAAAAATATTTCAAGCGAAAAAAACACTTATAAAGCTCGAATGTTACTAACAATGCGTATAAAAGTCGAATTTACCAATAAGGTTTAGGCATAATATATTAATAACACGCATAAAATTTGAATTAACCAAAAAAAAATCATCTCTGGGGCTCCTGCCCCGAACCCCCGGCACCACTTGAAAAGTCTCCCCCTGAACACAAATCCTGGATCCTCCATTGTTTCCATGTCAATCTTAATTTTTGGAGATATATATTTTGTAGTCTATAACGGTGAGCTTGGAAAGTGTCGGAATGGATTGCATTTGGGATGGTGATTGATAATGGTTGGAATGGTTTATATTTGTACTTCTCTCAAAGGTTGGTGTAATATGTCCACTAAATTGAAGATATTTTGCTCTTGAGCTTTGCTGATTTTGATGTATAGATTTACATATTGCATTTAATTTTTACGTTAATCGCGGGCCAAAATTAAATAGCATGTGAAATAGGTTCGCCTAGAGAATAAAAATGGTGCAAAAAAATGCAATTTCAGACCATGTATACACTTTTAGGGATGAATAGAAAATGTCATTACTAATGTAATATTACAAATAATGCATGGATTTTAGTGGCGAATTAAAATGCCACTAAAAGTTATTAAGTGGCGATTTTTATTTTGGCAGGGAATTTTGTCTTTAGTGGCGATTACAAAAAACATTAGCAGCGAATTATCGCCACAAAAACACTATAACACATATGTCCAAACCTGAATCGGCACCAAATGTCATCAATTTAATGGAAATTTCAAAATCTCCACTAAAACATTCAGCAACAGTGTTTGTGGCGAATTTATGACAAATAGCTTTGTGGCGATTTTTTTACTTTTGGTGGTGAAAAAATTTGCCACTAATACAATTTTTTGGCTTTTATGCCGAGATGCTCCGCTAGTTGCGTTGAGACTTGTCGATAGGAAATTCTTCTCAATAGGATCAGATGACTTAATTTCAACATAGAATATGCAAACCTTCACCCCAGTCCTACAACGTCGAAAGATTCAGTAGTGTGGGTGATTTCGGTGCTTTTACTATCAAAAAAACTTGAGTCAAGGGACTTGATGGACAACGAATTCACTAGTTAAGGATAAAAGAGGAATCTCATTTCATCGTCTACTTCGTGGATCAGAAAAACTTGATTTATTTTAGATAGGAGTTCTTCGGAGGAGAATACCCCATAAAATGAGGCATGCATATTGGAAACTTCATTGTCAGGCTCATTTTCTAGTTCATTTATATTATCATAGTTATTTCACCATCTTTTGGTGGCTATCCGGTTTTTTTATGAAAAGTATGTACATTCGACGACCTCAAATACTTCAAAATACATATATTCCCATATCGGAGAGAAATGATTATAAGATGGGGCCAAGTATCCATTGAGTTTCATTAAAATTATGATATTTGGTAGATTTACAAATCCTTCCTTTCTTGAGACTTTGTTCTGTGAGGATTTGGACAATCCAAGCTAAATTCCTTTGGAGACACAAATTAGCATGGGTTTGACGGGGCCTTTTCCAGGATTCCATGTAGAGATCACTTACATTCACACATTCTTCCTCTTCAAGAGTCAATCTCAGGGAAAATTTCATTCTTAATTATTTTAGTTATTGAAGGACAATTGGAAAATTTATACTATGTGTATCTGACTTGGTTCAAACTACTATCGAAGCTGTTATTATCAAGGCAATGGATCAATCATAAATAGTTTCGGGATAGAGAAGATTTGTTGGGCATGTTTGGAGGAGAGTTTAGATAAGTGTTTGAAGGAACGATTGAGACACGGTTATTTATGGGATTGACTTTTGTAGAAGGATCGAAATTTGTAAGAGCAAGATTTATTATTGCTCATCATTTATTTTAGTTTGGTGTATTTTATTACACCATCATCATGTAAATTCTCAAGAACTTCAAGTGAAGATAAGTTAGTGACCCAATGTAACAATCGAAGATCAAAAGAGTTGAATGTCCATATAATCATCGAAAAGGTATATGGTTTTAATTGTGTGTAAACACTTTATTCAGGGGTCGTTTTTATAAAATGTTTTGGGCCAGTTTTTAAAATAATTTTCGAAGAACAAATATTTTTTTATCTTAAATTTGTTCGAACGATTTTAAGTCTTCGTTTGAATGAGTTTAGGCATTTCACTCAGACAAACTTCAAACGAACATCAAACGATATTTTTTTTGTTTATAGAACAAATATCATTTGAATCCGGTTTGAACGAGATTATATGTTCATTCGAATGAATTTTTTCTTAGTTCAAATGATTTAGGATTTTCTTTCGAATAAGGTCCTATTTTTGTTCGAACTTAGATTTTTTAAAATTTGTACCGCCTCAAAATTTGTGTTTTCAGTAAAAAGGGGTCTTGGGATCAGATTTTCTCAGAACTTTTGACAAAATTTGTCTTCTCGTACATACTCTAAAGATCTCCAAACCCTCATTTGTTTAAAACTCATTTGCTTTCCAAATATAAACCCTTAGATGATTTGTTTATCATTTATTAAACCCTAGAAGAACACAATACATGTTTAGACCCTTGTAGAGGTGATTCTCTACTGCTGAAGATATGACTATGATTTCCTGAGACTAGTCGGTGGATACTGAGGCAAGCGGGTCTTGTTATAGGGAGTTGATGGATCTGCATCGCTTATTGTTGACAATTGAGATTAAGGACGTCACTGTATGATTCAGTGGAACTCTAAGTTTTATAATTTTGTAGATGTTTGTCTATAATACTTGGTTGTAAACAGTGCTAAAATATAGGTTTTGCCTCAAAAGAATTTTTCCTCATCTCCCATCTTTTATTTGTAGGTTGTGGATTGTTTTTAATTAGTTTTAATATCTTGCATGTTTAGGTTCAGCCATTTTAATCATGATAAAATTTGGACTAAAAAGAATTTTGTTTTTTATGTGGCATACTTTACGATTTATACATATAAACAGACAATTCCGTTTTTCAAATTGGTATGAGAGCATCTATATACAAGTTAATTAGGTTAATCCTGGCGGCTATACAAATAACTGATATAATAGGCCACCTATTTTTTATGGCTCAAATTATGTCTATTGGGAATCTCAAATGAGACCGGTTCTAAAAACTATCGACGAACGTGTCTATAGTGCTATTGAAAAGGGATGGACTCCTCCCACCGTGACTAATCAAAATGTCATTAGTCTCAAGCCAGTCACTATTTGGACTAGGGATGATTTTATATGGAGTAACTTTAACTCTCGATAATTAAATATTATTTTTAGTGTTGTCACACCCAACCAATTTCGTTGTATCATGACGTGTACCATGTCTAAGGAAGCTTAAGACATCTTCCAAATCCCTCATGAGCATACTAATGCTATGAAAGCTTCAAAATCTCACCACACAATTTGATATCATTAACAGGCATGAATTGAAATCATTTGATGAATTTTATGCACCTCTTTCTGATATTATGAACTCTAGCTTTAATTTGGGTGAGAAAATTCCTGAAATGATGGTAGTTAAGAAAATTCTAAAATATCTCGTCCCATTTTAGTGCGAAAGTCAAGATCCTTAACTGTGTGGGAATTTTAGATACTCTTAGATTACAAGATCTCGTAGGTGATTTTCAAACTTACAAAATATATATGTTCCCCAAAACTCAAAAGAAAAAAGAAAAAAGATAGTTTTAAAAGCTCAATCAAAGAAAAAATAGGAGGTTTCTGACTCTGATTTTGGATTCGATTTAGATGATCTTTCCATATTTGCCAAAAAAATTCAAAAATTTTCTCAAATTGAAAAATCAAAATTCTACCAAAATGGAAAATAAAAGTTTTGAGAAAGACAAAAAATTCAAAGCGAGCAAGAATGATTTTGAGTATGATCAAAGAAAAGCTAGACGAGAATATCCTAAGAAAGATGATTCGAATAGATGCTATGAGTGTAAGAGAAAGGGTCACAAATCCCACGAGTGTGCTACAAGGCTTAAGAGACAGGAAAAATGCAAAGCTGCTTATAATGCTACTATAAGTTATAGTGATGTTGAGTGGGTGAATTTCGAGGATGAAACATTGCATGGATGTAACTTCACCGTGTTCATGGCTAGCCACATTACCACTTCAAGTACGTCTCATGTCGATGAGGAAGTTTTTAAACGTGATATCCTCGGTAATGTGTCGAACCATTCTGGAAATAATGAGGGTGATGATGATTGGAGTAAGGGAGAACATGAACATGCCTACACTGAGTTGTACACTGAGTGTTTAAAAACTAAAAAGAAAAATAAAAATATGTCTCTTTGGGTGTTACATTTGGAAAAAGAGTTGAAGGTTTCGAGATAGATAGTGAGATCTCGATTAGGATTTCTTTGAGTGAGAAGTTAGTTTTGGTGGGAAGGGAAAAGAGTGACTTGACTAATAAAGTGACTAGTCTTACAAGAGATCTTCTAGAATCATTGGAGACTCATGAGAAACTTTAAGCCCATGTCTCCCAACTCAAGAAAAATCTCAAACGTACCAAGGAGTTTAAAGTAACTTTAGAGGACACATAGAAGAAGGTTGAAAAGATGTTCCTAGGTTCCACATTAGGGTTTAAAGAGAGGCAAGGTATAGGTTATGACGGTGCATCCATTTTCCATAACGCACCCAAATCGATTCTCAAGTTTGTGATGGATCCGTATGGTCCTCAACCTAACCTAACACGGAGAACTCTTCCTATGAATTTTAACCAAGGTGGACCTAAACAAATTTATTTTTATTCCCATTTCAAGAAAAAAAGGTCACCATGGGGAATTTTACTATAATTTAGGAAAAGTCTCTCACACACATGCTCACACATACCACTGTAGTGACTTTGCTAGTATTAAAGATCAAGTTAAGTCTCTGATCACAACTTTTGAAAGATAAATGGAAGAATTTCAAAGGATATCTATGCCTTTCGAGAACACTTCCAATTCTATGACTAAAGCCTATAATGATAAGGGTAAGCAAAATATTACTACATCTTAAGTATCTAAGAATAAAAAAATCCCTTGTTATTCACATTGCTCTCAAGGTTTAAGATATTTCTCAATGGTATTTTGATAGTGGGTTCTCTAGGCACATGACCGGTGACAAGTCATATTTTAACAAACTTGTAGATCACAAGGAAGGAAAAGTCACCTTTGGAGATGGGAGTAGGTCTAGCACATTAGGATGTGGTTGTGTAGTGATGCCTGATTTTCTTAAGGTAGACAATGTGTTGTGTGTTGAAGGATTAAAAGAGAACTTAATAAGCATAAGCCAACTTTGCGATGCTAACTTTGTGGTAAAGTTTGATTGGTTGGAGTATAATGTTTATGATTAATCCGGTGAACTTTTGCTACAAGGTGTGAGGACTACCGATAATTGCTACAGTGTCGTTCCCAAGTTCTCTTTAGTGTGTAATAATGCTAAGGTCTCCTCCATGGAACTTTGGCATCAGTGACTTGGTCATGTCAATTTTAAAGATCTTGAGATATTAGTCAAGAAAGATCTAGTTCGTGTCTTACCATCACTTGGAAAATCAGCTTCCTCGATTTTTTACCCTTGCAAACAAGAGAAATAAATCAAGAGTCCCCATAGGAAGTTGAATACCATTACCGCCTTCCATGTTTTAGAGTTGAGACACATGGCTCTTATGGATCCCATGCGTACAAAGAGTATTGGTGGTAAGAAGCATATCAGAATCAAATTAGTGTCACTATAAATCAAATTCGTAGTGATAATAGCGCTAAATTTAAAAAAGTAGAAGTGGATAGCATTTGTGATGAAGTCGACATCAAACATGAGTTTTTGGCCATTCGTATGCCTCAACAAAATATGATTGTTTAAAGGAAGAATCAAACAACTCAAGAGATGGATAGATCCATGCTTATTGGAAGAACGTGCCTAGATATTTTTGGACAGAGGTTGTTAATACTGTGTGCCTTACAGTGAATAGGTTCTATCTTCGCCCACACACACTTCACATTCCATATGATTTGTGGATAGGGAAGAAAACCAACCTATCATATTTTCTAGTTTTGGGGAGTCCTTGATATCCCTAAAGATATAGAGTACTTAGGGAAGTTCGACTCTAAAAGCAATGAGTGAATATTCACTATACCTAAACGGGACAATTGTAACAGTGTTTGCCTGTTAAAAAAAATATTTGTAATGAATTTAATTCGTTAGAAAATTGGCGTTATTTTTTTTACTAATGAAATTTGTAACGGATTAAATCCCTTACAAATTTAATATTTGTAACGGACAAAAACCGTTGCAATTTATTTTGTAACGAATTCAAGCTGGTACATGTCACATATATTAGTGGCGGATTTACTAAATTGTAACGGTTTTATCCATTACAAATATTAAATTTGTAACGGAAAAAAACCATTACAAAATACATTGTAACGGGTTGGGAGTTTCATATATCATAACAATTGTTTTTATTTGTAACGGTTAATTTAATTTAAAAATATATGCATACACTGGTAAAAACCCATTCTCCACTAATGGCAATGCGCTCAAAGCAACCAATGCCCCACAAATTTCACTCAAAACTTAAGATTGATCAAAAATATATTTTATTCATAACCATCAAAATTCTTAAAACAAATTATAGTACAAGATAAACTATATAACTTTTAACCATAATAGTACTTAAAAAAAAAGTCTAACAAACTTAAAGTTCTAATTATTTTATTCACCCAAAAGTAGTCGTCATGATGTTCCTTGCAAAAGTAGACTACATTTTCCCGAAGGCAATCTTCATATTTCCTAATAAGAACCTGTTGAACAAACTCAATCTTAGTAAATGTGTAAGCATAAAGGAGTATATAACATATAAGAATAGTTCATTCCCGTGCTATGGGCACACATGTAATAATACTAGTATATGCCCGTGCCAATGGCACAACGCACATTCTTTTGTTAGACACGTTCAACTCAATTTACAAAGTTGCCCAATGGTATTAAATTCCTACACAAATAAATCCCAAAATCCATATGCATAACGAAATATGCGATGAAAATATTATACGCCTCAATATTAGTTTGCGTCAAAGCAGAAGCAGAGACGATAGAAAATGAATACAAACAAAAAACCTTGGAGAATAAATGAATTATGCATGTTCCTTAATTAATAATATCTCACTTTCCAGCTTGAAACATAAGAAACCACATTAAATTAAAGATGAATAACAGGTACATATATGCTCATAAAGACAAATCAATGACAACTTTATAAAATGAGGACATATCCTCCATGACATTCTACTATATGCTCATAAAGACAAATTTCATTTGGATTATAAACATACAGAAACAAAAGAATGTAGAAAGTTTTAGATGGAGAATATCCTCCATGACATTCACACACCTTACTAACAACATTTTTTTAACATAACCCCCCGCCCTCCCCAAACCACCACCAAATCACCACTGTGAAGCCCATCAAAACACCCAAACTAGCAACAAAAGTGAATCACCTTCACGTTCCAATCAATACCCTAAGATAAATCACCAAAAGAAAATATCAAAATCATAAAAAGGAGTCTTAAATTAAAGTCGGAAAAAAAAATGAGGCTACAAAATAAAGGAAGCGACATTTTCTTAGTTTAATTTATCACACTTACTAGGTGCGTGAGCGACAAAGATTTTCAAGTCTGTCATGAAAATTGGGATCTTTGTGCTCATAAACTTCATTGGTATGAAAGTAGTTCCCAGCATCATCATGTTGCGTATATATTTGTACATAATTAAAAAGGATAGACTCTGCTAGGTCACTGAATCATTAGCAACATGACGAAAATCATCAACTCACATCAGAGTTTGGCTAACCTTTTCAAGCTGTGAAGGTCCCTCATCGTACATGTATGTACTCTCTGGCACATCAAAATTAAGTGGTCAAAAATCATGGTGTCCACTATCATAATCATCTTATTCATTATCATCTATATGAGTCTCCATTTCCTCTATGAATAAGCGATTATCGCAGCTAAAAGTAGAGCTTCAGTGTTATGTAATTGTACAAACTTAGGCATGTAAAAAGGCAAACAAATATTAAAAAAATACCACGAAACCACATAGATGAGAATTTCAACAACTTATAATACTAAAGACAATTCTAATAATCTAAAAACCAAAGTAATCCCTCATCTTCCTATTATAAATTAGTCATCATTTTCTCGTTTGACCTTTTCAAGTGTCAAACATAAGCCTGAGATGTGTTACTGAATTGCTATCTGCAAACACTTTGGCTTTATAATGTTTTTACTATAATGGGGAACATTCACACTTTGTGATGCTTTCCAGGTTTTTTAGAGAGACTATGGTAGAAAGTGTTGATAGCATCTGTCAAATAGCTTACGGCTCAAAGCTGTTAAAGAGTTGCAAACTTTGAAAATTTTGAAAATGCCTTTAGGCAGTGTCCCGCATCGGTGGGAGAATTAAAATGAGTTGGGTATATTTACAATTTATTTGGAATCAATAGGCAAGCCCTTTGGGCATTAAATGTTTTATGTGTATGGGTGGGGAACTTATTGGGCCATGTCACGCGCGCGCACCGCCGCCGTCCGTCCGGCCGGCCGACTTGGGCTCATTAACAAATAATTTTTTGGACAAATAAATTAACGGTTTTGGGCTTTAAAAATTAATTTTTAACAGTAATTAATGCTAGAAAAACGTGGGCCTTTTACTGTTGATTTTTTCCACCCACGTTTCCAATTTTCTCTCCACGTTTTTTCCCACTAACGGTAATTTATTTTTTGCATCAAAAGAGGTTGAGACCTCCGTTTTTCAACACAGTTCCAACACAAAAAATTCTTTACAGTTCATCTTCCCCATTGATACAGTTCCGAAATTTTTCTCCCAGAATAATTAATCTCATTTTACAGATTAATTATATTATTAGAATCGAGCAATTATACAGAATGGGTGTACACAGACCGGGTTGATTTTTGTGCTTTATCGATCCGTATTTTCTGATTTTGGACGTTGTTTTATCCTGGGGGTGGCGGGGCTTCGAGACTGTCAGCACACTTTGGACAGAGCCGCGAAGCACCTTAAAGAGAGCGACATTGTCCGCGACTCAGCCGTGTTCTAGACTGTCCAGTTCGGGATTTCTTATATTTTTCTGTCCCAGATTTATTTGCTCCAAAAATTGGGTAATTTCGTTCCTAATTTTTAATTCTACATTTAATTATTTGCTGTTGTTACAACAATTTTAAGGTGTTCTGAAATTCTGTCATGGACGAAATTAACTCAAGTAACCTTAATAAGCCTTTAAAATATGAAGGCACCCATTTTAAACGTTGGAGCAAAAAATTTCTATTTTATTTAACTACGAAAAAAGTCGTATCGTGTGTTCAATTTGACAAACCGTAGTAAATAATCCACCTACTGTTGAGGAAAGCAAAACAATTAGAACTTGGGAGGAAAATGATTTTTTGTACAAGAACTATATTCTGAATGCTCTAAGTGACGAACTTTATGACTATTATGCCAATTATAAAACTGCGAAAGATGTTTGGGACGCACTTTTTAAAAAATATGACACGGAGGAGGCGGGTGCTAAAAAATATGCCGTCAGCCGTTATTTGAAATTTCAAATGACGGATGACAAATCTGTTGTTGCTCAAACCCATGATTTGCAAATGATCGCCCATGAATTTATTTCCAAGGGCATGGCTTTAGATGAACAATTTCAGGTGGATGTAATTATTGATAAATTGCCTCCACTGTTCAAAGAGTTTAAAAATATTTTGAGGCATAAGTCTAAAGAATTTTCACTAGAGTCACTTATTACTAAATTGAGAATTGAGGAGGAATCCTGAAAACAGGACTATAAAGATGAAATTCTTGTTGTGTCTAACAACAAAAATCAGAAAAAGAACCACACTCCAGTTGTTTTAAAGGTAAACGAAAAACATGAAAAATCAGAAAAAGAGCCACAATCAGAATTTTAAAAATCAGACTCAGACTCAGAATAAGTATAAGAACCCTGGAAATGGACAGTCTAGCAACTCGGGATAGTTTCTCTGTTTCAAGTGTGGCAAGCCTGGCCATATGGCTCGCAAATGTCGCAATGTGCCACAAGCACAAGCGAATTTGACCGAAGAGGACCTATGTGCTATGATTTCAGAAATCAACATGGTTAGCGGTGCCGAAGGGTGATGGTTGGATACTGGAACTTCCCGCCATATCTGTTATGACCGTAGTCTGTTTAAGACTTATTCTGAGACTGCAGATAAGAAGGTGTTGTTGGGTGATTCTCACTCCACTGAGGTTGTTGGTACTGAAAATGTGGAATTGAAGTTCACTTCGGGAAAGACTATTATCCTCAAAGAAGTTCTTCACACTCCCGAGATAAGGAAAAATTTGGTTTCGGGCTATCTTCTCAACAAAGCTGGCTTTACTCAAACTATTGGTGCTGATTTATTTACTTTGACCAAAAATAGAATTTTTGTAGGCAAGGGTTATGCCACAGATGGGATGTTTAAATTGAATGTTGATACAATGAACAAAATTTCTCTTTCTCCTTATATTGCTTGTTCAGTTAATATTTGGCATGCTAGGCTTTGTCATGTTAATAAACGACTAGTTAAAAATATGACCACTTAGGATTAATTCCCGAATTATCATTAAATGATTTTGAAAAATGTGAATGGTGTAGTCAAGCAAAAATCACTAAGACACCACATAAATCTGTTTTTAGAGAATCTGAACCACTTGATTTAATTCATTCGGATATTTCTGAATTAGATGGTGTCACAACAAGAAATGGCAAACGTTATTTTATAACTTTTATTGATGACTGTTCTGATTATTCATTTGTGTATTTAATGAAAATAAAAGTGAAGCATTTGACATGTTTAAAATTTTCCTTAATGAAATTGAAAATCAATTTAATCGGAAAATAAAAAGGTTACGTAGTGATAGAGGCACCGAATATGATTCTCGACCATTTATTGAATTTTATAAAACCCACTGTATTATTCACGAAAAAACTGCCCCTTATTCGCCCGAAATGAACGGTAAAGCCGAAAGAAAAAATAGGACATTAACTGAATTAGTTGTGGCTATTTTATTAAATTCAGGGACTGCCTCACATTGGTGGGGTGAAATTATTTTGACTGTGTGTCACGTGCTTAATAGAATTGCTAAGACTAAAATGAAAATATCTCCTTATGAAATTTGGAAAAATATTAAGCCCAACGTGTCATACTTTAGAACGTGGGGGTGCTTAGCTTATGTACGTATACCCGACCATAAAAGGTCTAAATTGGCAAGTAGAGAATATGAGTGCGTTTTTATAGGCTATGATATTAATAGCAAAGCATACCGATTTTATGACTTGAAAAATCAAGTAATTATTGAATCAAATGACGTCGATTTTTATGAAGATAAATTTCCTTTGAAATTGAGAAATAGTGGGGGCAAGTCATCCACTAATGTTTCTTTAAATAAAGATAAAGAAAATAATGAATCCATTTTAGAAATTCGAAAAAGTAAAAGGGCTAGTGTAGAAAAAGATTTTGGTCCCAACTTTTATGCCTACACTTTAGAGGAGGACCCTAACACTATTCAAAAAGCCTTATCTTCTTTATATGTCGATTTATGGCAAGAGGCTATTAATGATGAAATGAATTCTTTGGAAACAAATAAAACTTGGCATTTAGTGGCCCTTCCTCTTGGATGTAAAACAATTAGGTGTAAATGGATTCTTAAAAAGAAATTAAAACCTGATGGCACTGTTGAAAAATATAAGGCACATCTTGTTGCTAAAGGTTTTAGACAAAGAGAAAATGTAGACTTTTTTGATACATTTTCACCCGTGACTAGAATAACGTCTATACGTGTACTATTTGCTATAGCTGTTGTTGCCCAGATTATACTCAAGGGGGGGGGGGTGAATTGAGTTTTTACAAACTTTAAGTCAAATTAATATTTTAGTAAAATATTTAATTTAAATCACTTTGACAGATTTCAGATTAATAAAACTGTAAAGAATAATTTTAACATAATCAAATAAATGCAACCAACTAATTTAAGCAACTAGAAATACAGATTTTAACACTCTAGGAATATAAAATTAATTTTCGTATTTAATATTAATTGATATTCTAAAATTAATTATTTAATTCAAAAAATAATTATTTTAACCTTAAAAATTAATTAAGTCAAATTTCGGAATTAATTTATTTGTAAGATAGTGTGCTGAAAATATTAACTCAAGAATGCATGTGCAAATAAATAAATAAAGGTGCGAAAAATAAATGACACCGAAATTTAACGTGGTTCGGCCAAATCCCGGCCTACGTCCACGCGCCTAGAGCCCCTATCTCCTTTGCGCTTCACTAAACCTGATCCACTTGCGGGTAGGATCAAACCACCGCGTACAACTGTTTGCAAGCTAACTCTGAGCTTCAAACCCCGTGGCCCACTTGCGGGTAGGAACCAATCACCGGTACAATTGTTTACAAACTAACTCCGAGCTCAAACCCCGTGGCCCACTTACAGGTAGGAACCAATTATCGGTATAAACCGAAGCTTCAACAAAGCTTCACAACAAATCTGAATTTTTGTAGTACAAGATACAATACTGAAACTCCTTAAAATACAATTTGTAATCTGAGTTTCTCCTTCTTTAATGAGACTTCAATAAATGATGTTGAAGTAGGCACAAGTCTTCTTCTTCAATGATTGAGCAGATGATAAAATTAATTGCTCTCTTGAATGTGTAGCTGAGTAGTAAAATAAATGCTCTCAATGATATTTCAAGTCTTGATCATTTTCTCATTCTTGTGAGTCTTTCCAATGCAGCTCTTCACAACTTTAAATGTGTCTTCAATAACTAGCTGTTAGACACATGCAATTTGAGCATTAAATGCTCCTGATATTGCTGAGATGGTGTAGCTTCAAAATCATTTCCAAATCTGATATGCAGATCTTCATCTTTATCTTCTCCATAAAAATATAGCTGTTGTAGAATGGAAGTGGTATTCTGAAAACATATGTGATTGAAAGTGGCTAGGTAGGTGACCCATATATTTTCTGCAAAAAGATTGTTAGTCCAAGAGACACAATACAAATCTGATGTGTAAATGTGGAACCGAAATATATATATATATATATATATATATATATATATATTGTACAAAGAAAAAAATATTTCCCGAACTGATAAAAAATTTCTGACTGATATATATATAAGAGAATTTCTGAACAAATAAAATTCGAACCGAAATATATAAAATAAATTTCCGAACAGATATATATCTCGAAAAAAATTCGGACTTGAAATATATATATAAACAGATTTCGGAGTTCATATATAAACCAAATCAAACTTATTCAAACTGCCAATGATGGCGTAGCCTTAAGGCTATGACCTTATATGGTCAAATCGGATAGCCTTCCCAAAAAGATTTAAAAGCTAAACCATCAAGTCAAATCGTGTAAGGAATGGTTGAACAAATTAATGGACATAAATTGTCCAGTTAATGGGACGAAATTAGGACATATGGTCATAGCTGGCACAAAAAATTCCTACGATGGTAATAGCGTCCAACATGAAAAAGGCGTAACCCATTTGGGTCTCCCATAATCGGACGAAAGCTTTTAAATCTTAAGGTTTATAAAACCTAAACCTAAAACTAGGACAACAATGGAAAAAGCAGATCTCGGCTTCCAACTTATTTAATCGTCCAGAGCAAATCCAAAAGCATATCTCGGTCAAACGTTTTAAGGCAAAAATCAGGTACTGTAAAAAAAAACTTAGGTCCAATCAGTTCAATTCATGTAGGGCCAAAACATATCTAAAGAGTAGCAGGTCTACTCGGTCAACGTCAAAATGAAAAAATCTCGGCTAAAAATCTCGGCTTCTCATAAGGACGATGTTAAAAAAAAATATCTGATATATAAAAAATGTTTAACATTTACAGTCAAAGTATCGTTCAGAGAAATAATAATGTTTGCAAAGAAAATGCAAAGGAAGCATGACACAGATGAGGAGTAAAAGACAACTTTGCATCAAACATGACATTTGTACTTTATAGAGATTTGATGGAACAAGACGTGTACTGACAGTCCATTTTGGACTTCAAGATTTATCTAACCAAAGATGAGATACCTAGCTTGGAGCTAGTTGATGCGGAGCCAAAAAAAATATTGCAGCTCTTTATATATGAAAGTTTACAGTACAATGAACCAATAATGCATTTCATCCATTTAGTTAAGCAGGTGTAAAAAAAATATTTAACAGGTACATTAATATCGAAAAATTATTTTTCTAATTTGAGATTAATTTTATCAATAAATTCTGAAATTACTTTAGAAAAATAAGAACTTTATTTAAAACAAGTCTTACACCAAAAAAATTATTTTCAGATCTTTATAAAAAAATGTTTAGGCTCACAATTAATTAGTCACACAATTAAAAATCATAGATCAAGAAATATGCTTGTGTGCCTAATGTGTCAAGTGCAAATGTGCGATACACGTGAATACCTTTACTCGAATATGTCGTTGAGTAGAGTCGAGGCAAAATTATATAATAATAAATATCTATAGAATAACCTAATAAAATGTGTTTGGAATCATCAAAATCAATATATTAAGTTAAACTAAAATGTACATTAATTAAACTAATTTAATTAATTAGGGATAAAATACATTTTCGTTAACAGCTGCCTTAAATGATTTCATTGTACACCAAATGGATGTTAAAACTGCATTTTTAAATGGAGAATTAGAAGAAGAGATTTATATGGATCAACCTGAAGGTTTTATTGTACACGGTCAAGAAAATACAGTATGTAAATTAGATAAATCTCTTTATGGACTCAAACAGGCACCAAAACAATGGCATGATAAATTTGATAACTTAGTCATCTCTAATGGGTTTAAAATTAATGAAAGTGACAAATGTATTTATTATATATATGTAGAGAACATTTGCATTATCATATGTCTTTATGTTGATGACTTGCTTATATTTGGTTCTAACATTCATGCCGTAGAAAATGTTAAATCATTATTATGTGCCAATTTTGATATGAAGGATTTGGGTGAAGCTAGTGTAATATTAGGAATTAATATTACTAGGTCAGAAAAGGGACTTTCTTTGGATCAATCTCATTAAATTGAGAAAGTTCTAAAGAAATATAATTACTTTGACTGTAAACCTGCTAGTACTCCATTTGACCCTAGTGTAAAGTTATTTAAGAACACTAGCGACAGTGTAAATCAAAATGCTTATGCAAGAATTATAGGTAGCTTACGCTATGCTACAGATTGCACTAGACCTGACATAGCTTATGTTGTGGGGGGACTATGTAGATTTACCAGTAGACCTAGTATGGAGCATTGGCATGCTATTGAGAGGGTCATGCGGTACCTTAAAAGGACAATGAACCTCGGATTACACTATAATAAGCATCCTGCTGTCCTTGCAGGATTTAGTGATGCAGATTGGAACACCCTATCTGATGATTCTAAGGCTACTAGTGGATATATATTCAGCATCGCTGGTGGTGCAGTTTCTTGGAAATCTAAGAAACAAACTATTTTGGCTCAATCCACTATGGAGTCTGAGATGATAGCATTAGCTACTGCTAGTAAAGAGGCAGGTTGGTTAAGAAACCTCCTGTCAGATATCCCATTATGGGAAAGATCGATACCGGCCGTTTTGATTCATTGTGACAGTACCGCGGCTATTGCAAAAGTTGAGAACCGTTATTATAACGGTAAGAAACGACAAATACGTCGTAAGCATTGTACTGTTAGAGAATTTATCTCTACGGGTGCTATGAGGGTGGATCATATACGGTCTGAACAGAACTTAGCTAATCCTTTGACGAAAGGACTAGCGAGGGAGAAGGTGTGGAACACCTCGAAAGGTATCGGACTAAAGCCCTTGGATAAATGAGTCATTTGTGATGGTAACCCAACATATAGACTGGAGATCCCAAGAAATATGTTCAAAGGGTAATAAAAAGTCACAAGTGATATGGATTGAATCATGCTATTAGTAATTAAAATAGAACGGGGTTTTACTCCGAGTCCATCCTTATGGAGCATGATATCCTGAAGCGAGTTAAGGATGAGTTATGATAACTCTTAATGAGATCTATAGCTCTATTTTGAGTGGGGTACTTAGCTATAGGAGTATTCCTGATAGACTCACCTATGTGAATGTGGAAGTGTGGTCGCTTCCTATGGATATTTTGGGCAAATTCCTAAAGCGTTCACTATATTGGGATAGAAGCACGTGGCCGTAACGTGCTAGCTATTAGAATTACATCCAAGTAGGGTTGTGTGTGGGATGTTGTCAGAGATAGAGTTCAAAACTACGGTTACTCTAGTATATTCTGAATCATCTTCACTACGTAAAGGTTCAAGTCGAAAGACACCTTTGCTTATGCACAATTCTATGAATTATTGCTCGATAAAATATTTTCAAATTTTGCAAGTGGGGGATTGTTGATAACAGCTGTCAAACAGCTTACGGCTCAAAGCTGTTAAAGAGTTGCAAACTTTGAAAACTTTGAAAATGCCTTTAGGCAGTGTCCCACATCGGTGGGAGAGTTAAAAAGAGTTGGGTATATTTACAATTTATTTGGAACCAATGGGCAAGCTCTTTGGGCATTAGATGTTTTGTGTGTATGGGTGGGGGACTTATTGGGCCAAGTCACACACGTGCGCGCACGCCACTGCTGCCGTCCGTCCGGCCCGTGCCCGTGTCCGAGTCCTGGGTCTTGGGTCTTGGGCTCATTAAGAAATAACTTTTTGGACAAATAAATTAACTGTTTTGGGTGTTGAAAATTAATTTTTAACGGTAATTAATTCCAGAAAAACGTGGGCCTTTTACTGTTGATTTTTTCCATCCACGTTTCCAATTTTCTCTCCACGTTTTTTCCCACTAACGGTAATTTATTTTTTGCATAAAAAGAGGTTGAGACCTCCGTTTTTCAACACAGTTCCAACATAAAAAATTCTTTACAGTTCATCTTCCCCATTGATACAGTTCTGAAATTTTTCTCCCAGAATAATTAATCTCATTTTACAGATTAATTATATTATTAGAATCGAGCAATTATACAGAATGGGTGTACACAGACCGGGTTGATTTTTGTGCTTTACCGATCCGTCTTTTCTGATTTTGGAGGTTGTTTTATCCTGGGGGTGCCGGGGCTTCGAGACTGTCAGCACACTTTGGGCAGAGCCGCCAAGCACCTTAAAGAGATCAACATTGTCCGCGACTCAGCCGTGTTCTAGACTGTCCAGTTCGGGATTTCTTATATTTTTCTGTCCCAGATTTATTTGCTCCAAATATTGGGTAATTTCGTTCCTAATTTTTAATTCTGCATTTAATTATTTTCTACTGTTACAACAGAAAGAAACATGCCAGGCGACGGAATGGTAAAGTTAAATGATGAAAGAAACTGGCAAAAGTTGAATGACGAAATTTCTTCAAGTTTGAATCACATCTCGGGATTTTTAAAGGATGCTTTTTCACTATTTATATCATAGTTTTTTTCCACTATATTTTTTATACTTTTTTTACATTTCTTATTGGAAGGGGAAGATGGTAAGGGGAGTGTTACTGTTATAGAAAAAAATAACTTTAAAGAATTCGGTTTAGAGTCATTTGTAATTAGATGAGGGCAAATTCGGTTTCATAAAAGGGTTCAATATAAATTTAAAAATTCGAGATAGAGAGATACCCAGTGAGCTATAAAAAATTCATCTACCTTTATTCCCTATTTACAAACAGATAACTTTGTGTGTTGTCTATGTCCTTGTTTCCTTATCGATACTTTTGGCTTTATACTATTATACTTCAATATGAACAAAAAATACAATATAAATAGAAAGAGAAAAATATTGACATATAGAAAAAGGCATCATATTTCTTTATCATTTCAATAATTAATTTATATAGCAGACACATATAACAAACAAAAATCCATTATTAAAAGTTGTTTAAGAAATGTACTCAAGGCGTTTAATTTCTTTGCCTCTATTGTTCCATAAAAAAATCCTATAAAACATAAAAAAAATTGCAATTTACTTAAATACAAGGAAAAGGATTTATGAACTGAAATAACCCAATATTCATATTCTATCAATGATATAGAAGTATAAAATATTTTGAAAAGAAAGAAATAAATAATAAAAGTTAAAACCCAACGGATATAAAAGAATATAGAAATTGAAATTGACATAATGTGAAGGTCTACTAATTATTCTTAGCAAAAATTCTTTCCTAGAACATCACCACCCTTCGTTAAGAGATGCAAATCGATTTTTTAATTTATTGCATCATTCGAATGACATGTTAGACATAAATTTTTTAAAGATCTATCACATATTTTTAATTAAATGAAGATAGATCAGAAAGACACATTCAAGAATATGCATAAGATAATAACCTATGAGCTAGCAATACATACATTCAAGTGAAGAGAGATAAATACGACTGAAAAAAAGAATTTGGGAAAAAATCCGGTTAGAAAAATAAAGAAAAACATAAATGATTTAGAATCACATAATTGTAACAAACTTATAGAGGGGAGATAAATGGAGATGAATGTGAAAGGAGGGAAGAAGCAGGGTCATGTTGTCGAGAAAACAAAAAGAAGTTAAATAAACGAGGGTACAAAATTCGTTGTCAGTAGGCGTTGTGTAAAAGAAATGAGAAGAGAGGGAAAGAGAAGTAAATAAGAGTTCCACGTGGAGTCGGTAATCCAGCAGAGAAATTAATTGCCTATCTCTTTGGAGATTCCATTATGAGATTATAGTATTTAATTGGATGATATCATAACTGAACTTCTGTCATATATAGAAGAATAACTGACTATGAAATTTGCATATAAAATGACAAATGTGGACCTATGAAGCTTCAAACGAATAAAAAATAAAAAGAATAATTGACTATATGAAAAGTAAATGTAAAACATCAAACCCATGTACAAAATAGTTCACTACTAAGAAAAAGACTTCACCGTATATAGTTTACTACTAAGAAAAATACACTACTGAATTGTATGTAAGTCTGATGTTTGTGAATAAAACCATAACAACAATTGTGACTGGTTTATTAAAATTGCTCAAGTAATCATTTTGTTCAGTAGATGTGAAGTAACTGGATTTTGTTCTTATCTTCGTATCTCAAATATTTTACTACAAAGTATACTATTGAAAAACCAAAAAATGCTAGCATCCTAGTGATTTAAGTATTCATACACATTTGATAATATGAAACTTCCGCTTCATATATTATAATTAGTTGTGTTTGAGAAATGTTTATCAACGTTGTTACATGGACTCTTTCAATATACAAATTTTTAAGGTGAAGTAAAACTTGTGTAAGTTGACAGTTTTGTATAATATTTAGCATTCTATCTTTTTAACCTCTCTTTTACTTAGAAGTATCTTAGACTCATTTGAATTGATTTAAATTAGACTATACTTTAAACCATCAACGATTATTTCTTAAACGTAAGGCACTAATACCTCTGGGAGCACCACAATGTTAGAGGATAAGATTGTAGATAAATTACCCCTGCTAGAATAGACTCAACTGTCCCAAATTTAAATCTTCCTGCAGTAAAAAAAAATCAACTTCCCACTGTTAGATTGTTTGCACTCACCAATCCAAAATTTTACAACCTTCTCACAGTAAAATACCACTATCTCAGGGTTGGTCTCTATACACTCAACTGACTGAAACGGTAAAATTGACCCTTGAATACATACTCTCTCCATTGCAAATTAATGGTCCCTATCAAAGTTTATGATTTTGTAGGGATGCTCTCAATTAATGACCTAGATCAAGTCTTGTGCGTTATCGTTCTATTTGTTTTGGTTAGTTGATTGCATCCACAATGGAAAGTGAACTCTTTATTTGGGACATCCCTAAAAGAAAATATTGACTATTTATATGGAATCATCTCATGAATGGGAAAGTTTACACTCACCCATCCAAATCAATGTATTGGTTTACGAGCTTTCGTCATTGATTTTGTGCAGTCCTTATTGATGGATTGTCCACCTTATATTTTCATAATTGTAAGACCATAATTTAAAGTGTTCTCCAATCTGTAATAATATAAAAATGGGTAAGAAAATTTTGAAATAGAAGACCATCAGAAGTCACTTTATTAATAGTATACTTATTGGAAACCAACAAAAATATCATATATGAAGTACAATAGAGGAATAATATAAAATAAAGAGAGTAAAATGGGCCATAGGGTTTATTCTTTGCCTTTTTTCTCTCGACCTGCATTCAGATTTTTTTTCACTAGCCAAAGCTAATTCAACCCTATTTCGCAGAATGTCGGTTTCAGAAATGACATTAAAAGAATGTACAACATCTCAGGATCATGATCGCCTATCAGAATCATTAGGATGGATTTAGTAGTTAGAAAAAGGCAGCATTTACAAGGTAGGTAAATACAATTACAACCTAGAATTAGTTAAGTAATGATGACTAATTAAAACATCATATATATTTCAAAAAAGGCCAAACGTAGACAATACAAATTTTAATAGCACCTTTGATTTCATAAATAGCTGAAATAATCGATCAATTGATTCAACTAAGTTTAATGGTGTTAATGGAAAGTTTGTAAACACTATTTTACAACTCTTATTTCATTTTCGCTCATGATCCACTATACACATTATAGATGTCGGCCACCACCCACCACCACCCATTACCCATAATTTCTATCATTTAGGATTTGAATGCCACATGAGCTACCTTGATAGCCACCCATCATCAAACCCTTTCCACAACCCCGATTCTGATTTAAACTAATAAACATCAAAATCCACTATCACCACTATACAACTCATATTTACCACCAACAAACCCTTAAGAGTCTAGATTCTAGATGCATAATACAAGAAACCACACACGTGTATTATGATATATATATATATATATATATATAAAGAGAGAGAGAGAGAGAGAGAGAGAGAGAGAGTAACTCACCAACAATAGTTAAAAAATAAATTTTTTTTATGAATTGATTAAACAAAGAACTCATTTAGAAATGTGAGTAGCAAAAAGTAGCATACTTTGTATCTTAGCTTGATCGTTATGTCTTGGCTACATCTCCAGTGCAAAGTGAGTTTAGGCTGGCATCTTGGGTGTTGAGTGAATTTAGGTTGCATCTTGGGTGCGGAGTGAGTTTAATACTCCGCCATTAGATCTTCTTCTCATTTTACAAAACTCATATATTCAAATATATTTTGAGTATTTTTCTTCTTGGTGATTTTTTGATTCCGAGTTCAAATCGTTTTCTTACATTCTATATACTTGCAATTAATTTTATTCTATATATAAATTTTTTTACATGTAATTGTATATGCACTTAACTCTTGGTTGTTTTTAATTAACGTGTTTTCAACTTAGAGATTGTTGTAGCTTCTCTTGAAATAGCATCGTTTTATTTCAGATCATGAGAAATTTGTGGAAAACTATGGCTAAAAATAGTAATGGAACCATGAAGGGTATTTGACGGGATAGCATAAGTGTTAGATGTGAGTTCCACTTCAAAGCCAATTATGCACATTTTAAGGAAATGTCATTTAAAACAAAGAAACCAATCAATTTAATCATGAGATTATTATTCATTAAAATTGTTATTAATTATATATTTTAAGTATAAGAAATCTTAATGAGAATGACATATAAATCCTTATATATATTTATCTCTAGTTTACTTTAAAAACAATAAAGAGAAAGTGTTGGGAAAATTCGTGGTCATGAGAATCCAGTACTAAAATTAGTACCATAAAACTTACCTATATGTGGTTAAATGTCATTTTCATACAACACCATCCTCAAAACCTATAATTATGATGGGAAGATCAGGATAAAAGCATATAATAAAAATATTGTGTGTGGTCATCTAGAGTCTGGATGTAACTTTTGGCTTGATAATGCCAAACCTATTTCATAGGATATGACCACGAGATTACACATTATACATATTTACAAACTTAATGTGGAAAAAGGGTAGGCCAGAACTCCTACTTCCCATGATTCCTTCAACTCGTCAACTAATGCCTAAAGAAAAACATCGATGTCTTAACCTAGTTCCTTGATATCAAGTATTAACAAAGACAACATCTGAAACTCGCTTTTTATGCACGATGAAGGTGAAAGATTATTCAGCACCATGGTTGCTATTGAGATCCAGTTATAACTGTTGGCATGTTGGCTTTATTATAACAGGCCAACAGTTATAGGTGAAAGATTATTCGTCACTGTTGTCTTTGTTATAATAGGTCAACTGCTATAACTGGTAGAATGAATGTCATGAGGGTTAAACCCATTGGTTTCTATTGAGATCCAATCATTATGTCATTCTTTACAAAATTCAAACTACTTTTTATTTGAAACTCCTCCATTATGAAGAATAACTTGGATGTCGTTGGTAATTCCATGAAGTGGTTTCCCTATGTTTCCATGTCATTTCTCGTGCTATCTATGGTATAGTATAAAATCTCATCAACCTTGGAATCAGAGGGAAACGTCTCAACAACTTTTTAGGTTCTTTGTAAATTCATCCCCTTTTGATCATAGTAACTATATACCTTGACTCTTCCAATATAAGACACATTTATTGACGCTTGCATGAATGTAGTTAACCTTCATCCCCAAGTCTTTCATCATACTATTCATCTTTGGATATTTTTTCTGGTAGTGTATTACGCCTTAGGAGCAACCTTTTTAAGATAGATGAGAGCGTCATGACACTATTTCCTGACTAACCAAATTTTTTCTTTAAGTTTTCAAGTTCTACAGTTGAGGAAAGACTTGGTTCAGGACCCTCGCATGAAGGATATAATTTCTCAACTGATAATCTCTTATATTCATTGTACTTATCATTTTCGACATGATCTTCTTTGAAAACTCCCGATTGACCACGTTCAATATCTACATGAGGTTCTCTATAATAAACATCAGTAATATTTTCAATCACATAATACCTTGTTCCTCAATGTTTCATTTTACTATATTTCCTTAACTTCTTCTACCAGTGGGGGATCGATAGTGTTCATAGATGAATTTCCACTGTGAAAATCCACACAGTATACAACTGATGCATATCATTCCCCCACAGATGTGTTTTAACATCTTTCAATTTTACATGCAATTTATTGAAACACTTTGACATGGACAAGGTATTGTTGTCAACCCCTGACCATTGTTTTCTTCCAATAAATAAAATCGTGAATGCCATTCAAATACAACAAGCTGCCTTTGATCTCTCCAAATATCCCGTCATTGTTAATCAGGCATGACATTCTATAATATAAGATAAATAAAAAGATAAAACACATATTAACAACAAGTTGTGTCTGTAATCTTCAGTATTGGTTGGTCTAATTATACCACAACTTATGTTAAATTATTGATTTCTAAATTCTGAACACACTTTTGGGGAATAAAATGAAAATTTCAGCATATCCATTACATCAAGTAACTAAAAGACATAATTCATCATATTTTTTATTTGAAACTAATTTGATCATTCAGGGTCTTCCTTTTAATATACTATAAAACTTAATATGTGTATCACAATAAGTATATTGGGAAAAATTAAATATTAATTAAAACCCTTAAGATTCAGAGATAAGAAAATGACCTTACTCGTTATGTCTCAGCCTAAAATGGATACTTATCCTAAAGCCCATATTTTTAGAATGAAATATTTATCAACAACTTTTGATAAATTTTATTAATAAATGCATACACATTATAACTACTTGCAACATCTAATAGTGATTGCATGGAATATTAACCTTAAATTTCCACTTTGTCACTAACATTAGCTACCATAAATTTCCACATATATTTCCTAAGGAGCAAATTTTGTACTACGTATAACACGTAACTATTAGAGAGAGACTTTTTGGACAAAATATCATGCATCAAACTAATCAATATTATCCGTGGTCATAACATGAAATCGGCAGAGTAAATAATGGTTATATGATTTGAAATTATAAAGTAAAACTCATGATTGAGAAACAAAGTTTAATTAAATCCGCTAAACATATTTATATAAATATACAGACATATATAGACATTTACATACATGATAATAGTAATGGATAAACAATCATGTAATGAAAGATCAAGAAATAAAAAGAACTAATTTAACATCTAACAGACTCACCAAAACGAATGAAATAAACATAAATTCACGTCATTAAATAATTGACCCCACCAAAAAAATAAATTTCCATAAGATTCAATCTCCAACCGCACTTATGCATCTATTTCGTTTATGTTCAATCTCATAAATTTCCATCAGATTCAATCTCCAAAACCTACTTATGAAATTTCATCATATTCATCGTATCAATTTCCAACCGTTTATGAAATATCATGTGAGAATCAAGGAACTGTAAAAAAATGTTCACCTGATCTCAAACAATGTGCGAGGTCGCTAGGGGAGATTTTGATAGGTCGCCGACAGGGAAAGATACAAAGGGTACTAGCGTGGGAGGTAAAGAGGTATTGGGTTAGGTTATGAGGGAATTGGGTTTGGTTTGGAGGAAAGTGAGGGAAATACTCCCCCGCGATCTTTCCTTACCTTTTTACTTTTTTTCTTTAATGGCTTTTGCAAATGTACTAATATATTTTAACAGTTTTTTTTCTCTTTGTAACAGAATTTCGTCATTCCAAATTTTTAATGGACTTAACTCGTTACAAATAGAAAAAAAATACGTTACGACTTTCCTATTTTGGTTTAGTGATTTTTAGGGTATTCATCGTTTAGTAGATCCTATAAGGTGTTTATCCTTAAAATCTCTAAGTTCATAGAAGCAATGAACATCACGATAATAGATGATGCGCCAGCTAAATTTATTTATCATAGCCTTGCCTGTGAGGACAATGCACCCCCTAGTGATGATCTCATTGTTCCCCATACCACCATGGTGGACCTCACTCTTGACATATAGGTGTGACACCCCGCCTAATTAAATATCGGGCGATCACTCCTTTATTAAATTAAATCAAGGTGAACAGTTGGTTTATTCTTAGCATCACTGTCGAAAAACAAATTTTTCCAATTTAACACCCTAATTAATTAAGCTAAGTGTCAAAACCATTTTCATAAATACTTTCCAAATTTTATTTAAAGAAAAATCATTTATGTTATTAACAACATTCAATGAGTAGGAATCACACCACATTAAATTCTGCAACATAATCCAATTAATTTATTACATTCGTCAATCGAATGTCAACATACGAAAGGTAAAGTCACACATCCAAACTGAATAAATCCCATAGTAACAATACTGGAAATAACTGAAATACAAATGTCCAATAACAACGGAATAATGGAAAGAGCTACACATGCCCAACTAGATGAAAGTACTAAGAGTGGATCCGAATGAACGAAGTCATCTAATCAAGAGACCTGCAACTCCCACCTAAGTTGCAGCGCGTTCCTTCCAAGAGATCCTAAGAAAGACGCCCCTGTGGATGGTCACCTGTAATACATACATATATATACAAGAGAGAGAGAGAGAGAGAGAGAGAGAGAGAGAGAGAGAGAGAGAGAGAAACGAGTCAGAGCCCGATAGTGTATATGATTTAAAAATTGTTTAGCAAGTATTTAAATTGATACAAGTCAATGCAACAACATATTAGTGCGACACTCCCTTGAGAAATTCTCACCTCTCTTCTAATGTGCACACCTATCGCACTAACCTTCCCAACGGTTTAACTTATCTTAGATTACTCGTAAGATTCAAAATTTAACGATTCTATTGTTTGAAAAGAATATTTCAATTAGTAACCAAAGTTCTCATTTTGACTTTATTAATCAATACAGTTTTCCAATTTCATACTATACTTTCTCTAAACAAGTATTTACAATTTGAGTCATCAACCATGTCCTACATATCAAATCACAGTAGGCAGTTCCAGATTTCAAAATTTCATATATATATATATATTAACTACTCGAAAATGTATATATCAAAACAACACCCCACATAAATAACTATGGTGCGGGCATACTCTACTATCCAAACCCCATGTTACTCACATTAAGGGGAATACAAATTCGGAAGCACTCTCGAATTGTATTAACACATACTCAAACAATATTGAGGCGAAGTATAGATTCCAAGTCTCGTAGGACTGTCTGAACTATCACTGCGATAGCCTGTACCAAGGATACCTATACACAAACAATATGAGGCGAAGCATAGATTCCAAGTCTCTAAGAGGAAATCACATACCCGCATCTCTTAGGACCGTCTGAACTATCATTCTGATAGCCTGTACCAAGGATATCTATCTTCTAGGGTACAAGTCAATATCCCCCATAAAGGTCCCATCGAGATAAGACTGTCCCAGCGTGGAAACCTCAGGGATAGCAAGTAGCGTGGGCATGATTTTCACGCATAGATAGTATATGCATACACAATCATATAACTATACTAATATTACCATATCAATTATGGGTAAAATCTCAATTCCCATAATTACGTCATTCGCATTTATTTCACATTATATAGTTATCACGTATAACCATTCACATTTTACTTTACTTTGAGGAACTTTTCCACTTACTATATAACGCTTTATGGATTCTATCCTCCCAATTATAAAATTCAGTAGGTATACACATTTGTCCCAAAGTAACTCTCTTACGTGCCTCTCTCTTTAAATCATAAATTTACCGACCCTTATGTAATTCTCCCAAAATACAATCTTTGCCCGACATTAAGGGTCCCAAAATCTATTCACATGTCCTACTGGTCTTCCCTATCTCCCAAAACATTTTATTAAGGATGCCCAAGAATTATCTCACAATAAATTGAATTTAACTCATTTAAGAAGGGAAATAGGAGTCTTCCAGGAGGGGTCGATCGATCGAAGTCTGGTGCTCGATCGATCGAACCTTCGATCGATCGAAGCTCTAGGCTCGATCGATCGATCAAGCAGGTCTGAGAAAACTGAAATTTTGCAGTTACAGGTTTCATCTCCAAACTTCAACAATTTCCATATTTTCTAATCCCAATCGTCCTAGAATTGATACTACTAACCTTATATCATCATATTAGGTATTTTCAACGTAAAGCATGTCAATTTACGTCACTAAACATGGGTTAATCATGCCATAATTCATTTAAACATACAAGAACCCTAGAAATCTCTAAATCATGGTTCCAATCTATTTTTCCAGAAATTCTTTCTTATAATACATTAAAATTTCGTGGATTATCCTCCTACATCACCAACAATTTCCAAAATAAGGTTTAAGTCATCACTACATGCAAATTCCTATCACAATTTAGGTTTTTCTTCAATGAAATTCATCCCTAATCATCCCTAAACTATTATGAAGGATGAACCAACAAAATAAGCAAGATAAACACTTTCCTGGGATTTTCGACGTTCTGATTTGCAGATGTTTTTGGCGTGGTTGCGTAGCCCGTTGCGCGATCTACACGTTGGTGGTGGTTGTGGTGCAAACGGGTGGATTTCGGGCCTTGAATTTTCCTTGAGAGCTCTCTCCTTCCTCTCCTATGGCCATCACTTGTGTTTAGAGTTTCTAACCCTAGATGAAAATCCAGATATCTGATATAACCCTTTGAATTTTCGTGGGTTTAATTACCCAAAAAGGTGAAATGTCCAAAACGCCCTCCCGGGGTACCAATTAAGCCTAAAAATGCCCCGAGACCCAAACTAAACCCCCGGGTACACTTTTCTGACTATCTCGACCCTTCCGGACGTGTTGGCGCACTCAAAATGACCATATAAATGACTTATAAAATATTCACTTTTATTAATTCACATTTAGTCCCGACACGACACAGGCGCGTGCCGACTTAACTTTTCACAATTGTCATTTTATTCAGACGTGACAATATTATAAAAATAAATCTCATATATTACTATACTCATCCAGTAATATTCAACAGATAATAAATTTCCAATAATTACTAACTCTCGTCACACTAGTAAATATTTAAAGCAACATTCCGGATTAAAATTTATTTAATTTCTCTCAATTAAATTTAATAAATCCTTAAATTTAAAAGCCATGAAAATATGGGGTATTACATACTTCCCCCCTAATAACGGAACTTCGTCCCGAAATTCGGAAAATAAGGCCTACTAGGTAGCACAATTCTGGATATCCTTGTCAGTATGCAAATTATCTACATAGTACGGTGCTCAATCACTATAGCTTTTCCCTCACAGCAATATTATTTTACATTCTCATTGGAGACACTTCACATTGTATTCCCAACCGACAACATTCGCATAGGTCACGCCTATACGTTATAAATTTCATTATCTCACTAACATTAGGAGGCCGCACCTCACTACATGACAAATACTCGGATTTATTCATACACAAAAATCCCATTTTGAGAAGATCATACGAACATTCGACCACTCTTGCTCGTCTAAAACATTCGTGGAATTCTACCATAGTTATCGAATATTTTCTCGACCGATCCAAAAATTTTGATTATCTACTCTCCTCTAAACATACGGAAGGAGAATAGTCGAGGTTCTTCCATAACAAAACGTTAATAAGTACCTCATACGCGACAAACAGGTACGAGTGCTTCCACAGAGCATTCTTGAAATCATCGTACCAAGATTCCAAAATCTCCTTCACGTGGCTCCACTAATCTTTAATCACCATGCGCTTATTCCCTGGCTAAGGGTGATACATCCTACTTGAAACGAAATCTTATCTCCACTGGTTCCTGAAATCCCATATCAAAGGTGTGATTCACCAATCTCATCCTGATTCAGAAATTTATACTGCGCCGGACCATGCACTGGCGCGATCCTTCCTTTCAAAGGAAGTCTGGGGCATACTAGTTAATATTGTAAGCCATCCCAAAGGAATATCAATCACTTCCTTCTCGATGACTTAATTCACATGTTCGGGATAAACCCTTGATCTTGTTTTGATGATGGCAACCCATCCAAGGACTGTACCGACTTTACCGGCCTCTTCCGATTTCAGGAATTATCGATAAACACAAAAATTCTTTGGTTGATTCTCCTCTTTCAACCAAACCTTACTTATGGGCGGTGCATGTAGAGACTACTCACTACGTCCAGCAAAACATCAATTTTTCCTTGAATTGTCTCACATTAAGTGACACGTAATACTCCCCTTCCTTCCTTGGAGTATGCCGAAAGTTCCGACCCCAGCTCTTCTCTCCACGAAGCGCACTTCTGGATCTCTTATACTATACTAACATCATTACTCTTTGTATGCGCAAGTCGCTCTCACACTTAACTAGTAACAACTCTGCTCCGAGTGTGTTTCATAACAACTAAATTCTACTATATTCAAGGAATACCAATTCTTGAATGGCTTCCCATAGCCTTCCAATCAAGTTAGGGCGTGCTATTCTAATTGCACACTTATGCATGGATTTTCGCCCCTCATGTGACTTTTAATCCACTCTATCACTTCCACTTCGTTATACTAGTCTCACAACCATATATTTCACACGTCTATTACCACGTCCCTTCGCGTCGGACTATTTTAACTGTAGTTAACTAAGATGCCCACATTTTTGCAACACTCCGACCGCCCTGGGAGAGCGAACGGCGTGCTACTCATCTGTAGGACTAACTAATTTCAACGGAATAGGGCATTCAAATTTCATGACAATAAAAGAGGAATAATAATTCTCAACCTTCCTCAGATAAGTACAACAATTTTCCCAAATAGGTACAACAACCAAAATAAATCACTAACGCTCTATTCATCAAAATAATTACAGGTCATCTCTTTTGTATAATATAAAGTTCTTTCCAGATAATCCATGCTAAAAATCATTCCAACTCTTTATTCACCTTGTGTTCTGCATGCGGTTATGACATTTGGGTACACTCAATCACCCTAGAACTCAAAACTCTTAAATTCTCCTTTTTATCGTTCCACCCCTCAACTCGTGGGGATAACTTTCAATGCTTTCCTACCACAAAAATCCGGCTCCAATGACCTTAAAACAAAATTCAACTTCCAACTTACATACATAATTACTTGATCCCATTTCGACCAGGGTACCGAACTCATGGAATAGTGACCAAACGTCTCCCTATTTCCAACCTTACGCTAAGTTTCATGCGTGGGATGTCTCGCAAAGAGAAATCTAAACAAGGAACCCCCCCGATACACTACTACCTAGCATTGTCAGTTATCGAAATCCGTTAGGTCCTCCGTCCATAGTATATACCCCTTTATTCCGTCCTTTGACAGAAAAGTTATAATTTCTCCCGTAATTATGCTTAACAAAGAACGTTTCACCAATTTCACTATCGTCCCGTATTGGTTGATAGTAATTACATTCTATAAACCTCGGATACATACGATCGAAATTCTTGAAATTCCTTTCCCTAATAATAGGGGTATAAATATTTGCTCCCACATCTCTAAAGGATAAATATAACAATGCACTCTTCCTATCACTAAGTCCGGAGTGCTAAACATAATACTGAGTCAAATCTTTTTGCCCAACGGTAAATCCCGATACATACGGAATTATACTGACAAAGTCTATACATACTTTGGCATCGAATATCTCGAGCCCACTATCTCCTCCGAAGTCTCTAGGATAGATAATATAAGTGCGAGTCCAACCTTCTCATAGGTAAAGCCTCGCCAAAACAAACATAAAACATGTTGCACTAATGCAACCACTCCGATAGTCTTGCAATAAATGCCCACTATCGTATAACCATTTCTATAATGTTTTAACAAAGATAATATCATACTCGTGTATCGCATCACTACAACGAGTAATCTCAAAAATTTACGTGACACTGTTAATATACTAATTCATCCTTCCCGGATAGCACTAAAGAAAAATCCCGCTACACTAGGGAAAAATATTCAAATTTTAATAACGTTTAAAATGATATGCATTAAGCTCGTCTCACATGCTAATCTAGCAAGGAACAAAATATAGTGACTCACTCGTGTCACATAAACACGCCTCATCCCCTGAGGATACAACTTACACTTCTACCTTGTCAATCGTCTTGACTGCGCAAATGGTTTTCGGATGTAACACGTCTACTCAAACCAAACAAAATTACTTTAATCGTTGCCTTTTACTAGGCACCGTATTCATGTCCTTATACTCACTTTGGAACATATTATCGCGAGCGATCTCACTCCGCACAAAATACCTCAACACATAATCCACTTATCACCTGTCCTACTAACCAGGTTAGGATTGTCCTTCCCTCGGACTTTAGTAAACTCGATTCCTGTTAACCATCCCGGTTATTCCTTTAACTTTTTAGGTCATAAAGATCATGTTACTATCTATAATAGCACTTACTGAATTTACCATCACTTGGTAAGAATTCCATTATCCGAATCATTTAAATGGGTCCCCTGATGTATATCCACATCTCTTTTTGGTGCTATATCACCACCGTTGTATTCAGTCTTATTCTCGACTAAATTCTTCGATTACCTTAACTTCCCCCACAAAGAAGCATTATCATCTATTTTGACAAAATATGACAATGTCAACCTCTGAATCGTTCGTCCATTAGAATTACCTCTTTGAGTGTTATCAACTATTACTACGTGTCGATCTCCCACTCGGAGTTGTTTCCCCCACTTGTATCTACATCTTCCGATACAAAATTCACTAACGGTTAAGATTCATATTCATGAATGGACCCCTGACATGCCCTCTCTCGATGAGTTCAGAACCACATTTGCTTCTAATCCTGAACAGATAAGGAAGGAACATACGGTCATCACTGTACCTAAGGTTTTCCTATAGGCATAGCATTCCATTTACAAAATTGATGGTTGACTCCAACCATTATAACTTTGTCCCGAAAGCCAAGAAAATTTTCTCTAAATTTTCACTTTCAGTTTGCCACACTCCGTCCTATATTTACGCTTTTGGATACTTTACCTCCTTTGGTAAGCACATACAATTTTCGCGTTTCTAAAATTTCCCACTGACAGTCTCTACACATTTTTGTAATACGTTGGGTAAGTTTACCCTCTCACCTCATTTGACTATAACTGCATTTGAAAAATCATTGATGCACCTTAGTCGCCTTTCTAGTCGTGGCTTCTCGTGCCATAATGGAGGTGACCTCGACTACGGTCATCATCCTCGGATATATTTTACCATCTCAACTGAGCCCTGCCTCCTGATGTACGCTTAACGGTCCTCTTATGACATCCGTCATCGCTCGGTATACGCACACATCCGAATGAAATTAGAATACACTAATGTATACACATTATAGTAGGAGAACGAAATATCGTCAAAGGATTCGACAATCCTAAACATAGGGCTCTATAATAAACAAAGCAACGCTGAAAGCATAATAAGCCGTACAGATCCTAAGCACTCTAGAACCTGATGCTCTGATACCACATGTGACACCCCGACTAATTAAATACCGGGAGATCACTCCTTTATTAAATTAAATCAAGGTGAACAGTTGGTCCATTCTTAGCATCACTGTCGAAAAACAAATTTTTCCAATTTAACACCCTAATTAATTAAGCTAAGTGTCAAAACCATTTTCATACATACTTTCCAAATTTTATTTAAAGAAAAATCATTTATGTTATTAACAACATTCAATGAGTAGGAATCACACCACATTAAATTCTGCAGCATAATCCAATTAATTTATTACATTCGCCAATCGAATGTCAACATACGAAAGGTAAAGTCACACATCCAAACTGAATAAATCCCATAGTAACAATACTGGAAATAACTGAAATACAAATGTCCAATAACAACGGAATAATGGAAAGAGCTACACATGCCCAACTAGATGAAAGTACTAAGAGTGGATCCGAATGAACGAAGTCGTCTAATCAAGAGACCTGCAACTCCCACCTAAGTTGCAGCGCGTTCCTTCCAAGAGATCCTAAGAAAGACGCCCCTGTGGCTGGGCACCTGTAATACATACATATATATACAAGAGAGCGAGAGAGAGAGAGAGAGAGAGAGAAACGGTTCAGAGTCCGATAGTGTATATGATTTAAAAATTATTTAGCAAGTATTTAAATTGATACAGGCCAATGCAACAACATATTAGTGCGACACTCCCTTGAGAAATTCTCACCTCTCTTCTAATGTGCACACCTATCGCACTAACCTTCCCAACGGTTTAACTTATCTTAGATTACTCGTAAGATTCAAAACTTAACGATTCTATTGTTTGAAAAGAATATTTCAATTAGTAACCAAAGTTCTCATTTTGACTTTATTAATCAATAAAGTTTTCCAATTTCATATTATACTTTCTTTAAACAAGTATTTACAATTTGAGTCATCAACCATGTCCTACATATCAAATCACAGTAGGCAGTTCCAGATTTCAAAATTTCATATATATATATATATATATATATATATATATATATATATATATATATATATATATATATATATATATATATATTAACTACTCGAAAATATATATATCAAAACAGCACCCCACATAATAACTATGGTGCGGGCATACTCTACTATCTAAACCCCATGTCACTCACATTAAGGGGAATACAAATTCGGAATCACTCTCGAATCGTATTAACACATACTCAAACAATATTGAGGCGAAGTATAGATTCCAAGTCGCGTAGGACCGTCTGACCTATCACTGCGATAGCCTGTACCAAGGATACCTATACACAAACACTATGAGGCGAAGCATAGATTCCAAGTCTCTAAGAGGAAAGCACATACCCGCATCTCTTAGGACCGTCTGAACTATCATTCCGATAGCCTGTACCAAGGATATCTATCTTCTAGGGTACAAGTCAATATCCTCCATAAAGGTCCCATCGAGATAAGACTGTCCCAGCGTGGAAACCTCAGGGATAGCAAGTAGCGTGGGAATGATTTTCACACATAGATAGTATATGCATACACAATCATATAACTATACTAATATTACCATATCAATAATGGGTAAATTCTCAATTCCCATAATTACGTCATTCGCATTTATTTCACATTATATAGTTATCACGTATAACCATTCACATCTTACTTTACTTTGAGGAACTTTTCCACTTACTATATAACGCTTCATGGATTATATCCTCCCAATTATAAAATTCAGTAGGTATACACATTTGTCCCAAAGTAACTCTCTTACGTGCCTCTCTCTTTAAATCATAAATTTACCGAACCTTATGTAATTCTCCCAAAATACAATCTTTTCCCGACATTAAGGGTCCCAAAATCTATTCACATGTCCTACTGGTCTTCCCTATCTCCCAAAACATTCTATTAAGGATGCACAAGAATTATCTCACAATAAATTGAATTTAACTCATTTAAGAAGGGAAATAGGAGTCTTCCAGGAGGGGTCGATCGATCGAAGTCTTGGGCTCGATCGATCGATCAAGCAGGTCTGCGAAAACTAAAATTTTGCAGTTACGGGTTTCATCTCCAAACTTCAACAATTTCCATATTTTCTAATCCCAATCCTCATAGAATTGATACTACTAACCTTATATCATCATATTAGGTATTTACAACGTAAAGCATGTCAATTTACGTCACTAAACATGGGTTAATCATGCCATAATTCATTTAAACATACAAGAACCCTAGAAATCTCTAAATCATGGTTCCAATCTGTTTTTCCAGAAATTCTTTCTTATACTACATTAAAATTTCATGGATTATCCTCCTACATCACCAACAATTTCCAGAATAAGGTTTAAGTCATCACTACATGCAAATTCCTATCACAATTTAGGTTTTTCTTCAATGAAATTCATCCCTAATCATCCCTAAACTAATATAAAGGATGCACCAACGAAATAAGCAAGATAAACACTTGCCTGGGATTTTCGACGTTCTGATTTGTAGATATTTTTGGCGTGGTTGCGTAGCCCGTTGCGCGATCTACACATTGGTGGTGGTTGCGGTGCAAACGGGTGGATTTCGGGCCTTGAATTTGCCTTGAGAGCTCTCTCCTTCCTCTCCTATGGCCGTCACTTGTGTTTAAAGTTTCTAACCCTAGATGACAATCCATATTTCTGATATAACCCTTTGAATTTTCGTGGGTTTAATTACCCAAAAAGGTGAAATGTCCAAAACGCCCTCCCGGGGTACCAATTAGGCCTAAAAATGCCCCGAGACTCAAACTAAACCCCCGGGTACACTTTTCTGACTATCTCGACCCTTTCAGATGCATTGGCGCACTCAAAATGACCATACAAACGACTTATAAAATATTCACTTTTATTAATTCACATTTAGTCCCGACACGACACAAGCGCATCCCGACTTAACTTTTCACAATTGTCATTTTATTCACACGTGACAATATTATAAAAATAAATCTCATATATTACTATACTCATCCAGTAATATTCAACAGATAACAAATTTCCAATAATTACTAAATTAAATTTTCAATAATTCCTTAAATTTAAAAGCCGTGAAAATACTGGGTATTACAATAGGATCCTCCCTTTTAGGTTCAAAAGAGTCGTGACCCTTATGACATACTTAGTGATCCCACACTAGGTGTTAAGACTTGTGCTCAACTAGATAATGTGGTTAGATAATTTTTTTACACTTCCATGGTAGAGCCCAAAAATGTGAAGGAAGAACTCAAGGATGAGCATTGTAAATGTGCTATGCAAGATGCGTTATTTCAATTTCAGAAGAACAATTATTGGGAATTATTCCACCGATCTAAAGAGACTAATATGATTGGTACTAAGTGGGTATACAAGAACAATATGGATGATAATGGTACCGTTGTTCATAATAACGCTAGGTTGGTCGCTCAAGATCTAAAACAGGATGAGGGTGTAGAATTTGACGAGACATTCTCTCATGTTGCTAGCCTTGAGTCCGTCCGCTTACTACTCACTATAGCATGTCATCTACAATTTAAGTTATACAAAATGGATGTCAAACGTTCTTTCTTTAATGTAATTCTTCAGGAGGAGGTTTATGTGGAACAACTAAAGGGGTTTAAAGAGCCGAAGCACTTGGGACACAACTTTTTTCTAAAGGAGGCCTTCTATGGTTTGAAGCAATTGCCTTATTCTTAGTACGAAAGGCTAACTTCTGATCTCTTAGTTCATGGCTTCAAGATTAGGGGAGTTCAGATGAAGTTATTTGTTAAGAGAGGGGGTGATACTATCTTGGTTTACCAAGTCTATGTGAATGACATATCCTTTGGATCCACATGTTCCCAACATGCTCACACTTTTGAGGAGGAGATGAATAGTTAGTTTTATATGAGAATGGTTGGTGAATTTACTTTCTTTTTAAGTATCTAAGTGAGTCAACTTGATAATGGGATATTCATATCTCAATTCAAATATGATTGGGACCTAGTGAAGAAGTTTGGTTTAGACTCCGCTAAGGAGTTACGCATACCCATGAGCTCAGCGACTAAGCTTAGAAAAGACACTATAGGCACGGACACAAAGAAAATTCTTAATAGTAGTATGATAGGTAGTCTTCTCTACTTAACTACTAGTCGTCCCGACATAGCCTTTGATGTTGGAGTTTGTGCACGTTACAAAGCATCAACAAAAGAGTCACACTTTCTTGAACTTAAATGTATCATCAAATACATGAGTGACACTCTTACTTATGGCTTTTGGTATTCCTCTAATACTGATGACCGCTTGTCATCTTATTTGGATGTCAATTGGGAATGGGATGTTGATGGTTGTAAAAGCACTTCAGGTGGATGCATTTACTTTGGGAGCTCTCTTGTATCTTGGTTGAACAAAAAGAAAAACTCCACTTTTTTGTCCACGGAGGGGGTCAAGCACATCGCCTTCAGGAGTTGTTTCACACAACTCTTATGGATGAAGTAAATGTGGGAAGATTATGTGATTACTCAAGGAACAATGACTATTTCGTGCAATAATACGAGTGCAATCCACATTTCTCATATTCTAGTCTAACATTCCCATATAAAGCACATTAGGATTCGTGAGTACTTTATTCGTGACCTTGTTGAGGAGAAGATAATTTTCTTGTGTTTCATGAGTATCGAACGTTAATTGGCAAACATTTTCATTATACCTTTAGATGCACTTAGATTTGAGGATCTTAGGGAGTCTTTGGGTATTTGTGTCATTGATTGAGTTATAGAGTGCTCATATTCTTATCGTTTTTCCCTATTACTAGATTGTATTCTAATGTTTATATTTTGAAAATTCCAAAAAGATTTTATTTTCTTGATAAAAAATCCAAAAATATTTTTGTATTTTACTTTACAACATATATGGATGCGCATTTAGGATGCTCGAATCACAATTACATTCCATCCAATCATTTAACTTACTCATGGTGTTATGAAACTTGCCTTTGTTTGGTTTGTGTTCTTAAAAATGCATGTTTATCATTGCGTTGTCTTTGATGGATACTTCTTTCATGATAGACTCTTTATATCTCCTTTATTGCACACATTCACAAACTTTTTGAACATTTTACTTGTTTGGCATATGTCGAATAAGGTTTTCTCATTTTGATTGTTCTTAGTAACGAACCAAATGTACCAGGAAATAATTGTGCTTGTGAGAACCATTTTTCATATTTTTTTCCAAGAAAATATTTTTTTTTAGCAATGGAAATGGGTTATAAAAGAAGAAGTTTTCTTTGCATTAATGGCCACCATTGGTAAGAGCCTAAAATTTGATTTCCGCACATAAAATAGAAGTGCCAACTCCAATTTTTTATTTCATTGATGCTTTATTCACAATATTTATATGATTCCTTATAAGATTTATAGGGTTTATGCATAAAATGTGAGATTTTGAGGGTATTATAAGTTGAAGATCAATGGGTTTGCATAATAGAATTCCTTTAAAAACATTAAATAGTTTTGTGTTATTGATTTAAGAAGCATTGGAATTAATGACATTTTTCATAAGTTAAGTCAATTTCATTTCGTTCAACAATTTTACACCAAAGGCTGAATTGAGTTATTTCTTTCGGAGTATCTATTTGACTTCGTGCACCTTTGATTCGTATGTCTATGTAGATTTTTTTCGTGCATTATGTTCACTCAATTTCATTCCATTTTCATGATTCGGATATTTTTGTGCCATTCCATGGTGTGACTATTTGTATTTGTACTTATATGTATATTTATATACTCAAAAAAGTTAAAAAAAATCCAAAATAGTATGTTGCTTTGTTGAAGTTTCATCGCATATACTTCATTGTTTATTCTTTGTGATGATGTTTCATATTTGGATGCTCCTGATGCTCACATTTAAGGATTAGTGTCTAACCTTTTACCTATAATAGATAAAAATGGGGAGAACATATTGAGGGTGAGTTTTTGTTCTTTCTTTAAACTTCTTATGTTATGGAATTTCTTTTGCTTCATGTTTGTATGTCTTTCCTGCCTTGATGGTTTCATGAACTATACAATGAAGATTTTTAGTTGAAGAAAATGTAGTATGTGTCTATTTCTTTTCAGGTTTAAGATAGACATTAGTTAAACTTTTCTTAAGGGTTAATATTTTTTTTATGGTTTTTGTGTTTTGTACTAGAATAGCCAAATGGGGAGATTTTTAAGGGAAAGATTTATAATTTCCCATCATATATTTTAGTTTGTCATATTCCTCTATACCTTCATCGTCATGTACATGTTTAAAAACTTCAAGTGAAGATAAGTTAGTGACCAAACACAGCAATCAAATATCGAAAGAGTTGGATTCATCCCTATAATCATATAGAAGGTATATGGTTTTAATTATGTGTAAACACTTTAGTCAGGGGTTATTTTTATAAAATGTTGCCCTATTTTTAAAATCATTTTCAAAGAACAAATATTTTTTTATCTTGAAGTCGTTCAAAAGAATTTAATTCTTCGTTCGAACGAGTTTAGGCAGTTCGTTCAAATGAACATCAGTCGATATTTTTTTATTTACATAACTAATATCATTTGAAGATCACTTGAAGCTGGTTAGAATGAGATTGATTTTTTATTTGAATGAGTTTTTCCTAGTTTGAAGGAATTAGCATTTTCTTTTGAATGAGGTCTTATTTTCACTCAAACACGATTTCTCAAAATTTGTATTGTCTCGAAATTTGTATTTTCTATTAAAAAGGATCTTGAAATCATCTTTTCTTACATTTTTTAGCGAAATTTGTCTTCCCATACATATCCAAAAGATCTCCAAACCCTAATTTTTTTTACAACTCTCTTGTTTTCAAAATCTAAACCCTTGGATGATTTGTTAAGAGTTTGTCAAACCCTGGAAGAAGAATATACATGTTCATACCCTTGCAGAGTTGATTCTTTGTTGTTAAAGATAGGAATGCATTTTTCTAATGTTGATTGGTGGATACTAAGGTAAGTGGAGCCTTTTAAGGGTTATTGTTAGATCTTCATATCTTTTAATTGACAATTGGGATTGAGGACATTACTAGATCACTTAGTGGAGCTCTAAATTTTTTAAGTTTGTAGATGTATGTATGTAATACCTAGTTATAAATAGTGTTGAAATATAGGGTTTGGCCAAAAGGGATTTTTCCTCATCCCATATATTTGTTTATGGGTTGTGGGTTGCTTTCATCTAGTTTTTAAATCTTGCATGTTTAGGTTCACCCATTTTAATCAAGATAAAATTTGGACTAAATAGAATTTGGTTTGTGTGTGTGTGTGTGTGTTACCTACATTAAAATTTATAAATATAACCTAACCACTCTATTTTTCAAAATTTGATCCTTCATCAACCAATACATAACTCTTGCCAACTTGGTTTTAAGGCACGTGATTATGCATGGTATTTGGCTTTGGTCCTATAGGAGGTGTGATGATGCCTTTGTAAATTATCCTTTGTACAACATTTTTGAAATCATGACAATAATAAAAGGTATTCTTAGTGACCTGATGAAAATCTGTGAGGCCCCGAACCGGATTTGGAGGTTATTATAGGATCGACCCTGATCCGATCCAAGTGTCAAGTATGGGGTGCAATGAACAACCTAAATAATGTTACTATTCCAGTTTTATTATTAAATAATACTACGCTTTGCTTAGCATGCGATTCCAATATAAAATAGACTATGTGTGGGACCGAAGGGAAGTACCCCCAAGGCCAAGTAAACAGAGCTACTAACGTTAATGCAAGTAAATATTACCAGTATAACGCTCTCAAAGTACGGAACCGCATACAACCTATCGTAACAAAGAGGAGAGAGTGAACGAAAGGCTCAGTGGGATTTATTGTGACAACCTGCCTACTAAAATAATAGGTGGCCAGCCCAATACTCTAATAATCACAGGAATCATAGATGGTCCATTCTCAGCATCACTGTCGATTAAAATAATAGTATGAGATAACCACCAATCATTTTAGAAAACGGACTGTCAATTTAAAAATTTATAAATAAAAGAAAAATACTTAGACAATCCGATTTGCAAAAACGGTGGATATCAAAAATCAACGAGTAAAAGAAAGAGAATGTATTAAATAATAACCGAATAAGCTGTCGATTAACAGACCAATACAAATAGTTGCACTTAGTATTACACATTAAATATTACATTATAATAAATGAGTACAATGCTTGGGCAACACGCTCGAATAAATAACTGAACATAAATAGAGTACAATGGAAAGAAGCGTTTAATCCAATTAACCTACAACATCCGCAATATGCTGTAGCTCCGTGACAACTGGAAAGTAAATGTCAATACGGGTGTCCATGCGGTGAACCACCTGAATGGACAAAGGGTTTCATGCAAAATAAAGAAATATAGACGGGTCAGGGCCCGGTTTGATATGATTACCATGTGACTGAAATGCATGACAGTTAAGTGCGTAATTCTCTCGCAATTAACAATAATATTTCTCACCTCTCAATCTAAAAGCACAACCTAGCGTAATATCAATGATGATGCTCTAGTTAACCCAAGTACTAAAGGCTAACTTCTCCCCAGTTTCAACTTTATGCCCTATTCGTGTGTGGGGTGTCTCGCGAAGCGAAATCCAAACAATGAACCCCCCCAATACACTACTGATAGGCAAGGTTGATTGTCGAGATCCATTAGACCCTCATTACGTAATCAATATATATATATATATATATATATATAAATGTGTGTGTGAGAGGTCATATCTACAGCTACTCAAGGAGATACAATTAAATCCATTCACCATCTAAAGGCACAATTCATATTTTCTTTAGGAAATACATATATATGGCAATTCATTTTATCAAATGTTTACCAACTCAATTTCATTTCACAACTTTCTATACCATTTTTATTTCCTTTCTTCCATCGAGGAAAAAAATATATAATTTAAAGCAAGTTTTATTATAATAAAAATGCTTTACTTTTTCATAAGATCCCACTTCCCTTATTTCATCCGGGAAGTGTATTCAAAAGCCCTTTTTATTCATAAAAATGTTTTTTTATATCATATGATTCCATCTCCCTTCTTCCATCTGGGAAATGTATCCGAAGCCAATCCGTTTATCCCATTTCACTTCTTCCATCTGGGAAATGTATTTAAATCTAATTCATTATCATGAATTTCTTTAACATATCTAAGACCGTCCCTCCGGGTTTCCCCACAGGACGCGCCCCTAAATGGCTATCATTTCCATGGCCTATCAAACAAGATAACTTGGGAACCTATCGAAACATCGGGAAGCGGCCATATGCATGCGGGATAGTCATGACCATGCCCAGAATCACCTAACCAGCGCAGAAAATATACAATAAACGGTCATATGGCCTAGGGACTATATTCACCCTGCATTCTTTAGCCAGGGGGCTTCACCACTCGCCCGTAACTTCCCTTATGATAGCAATTTAGATAGGTGTGTAATCATAAATTAACATTTATAAACATCATTTTTCCATTATTGAAATTATTCACTTTTACATTCTCAAAAATCATTCATTTGTACTTATTCATTTAGTACCACATTCTAGAATATCATTTCTTATTCTTGGTGTCATATTTTATTAATGACCTAAGACCCTAAGTGCCATAAACCTCAAGCTAGCCTAGAAAGGTTCAATCATAATAACCTAAGTCATCAAAGTGATTCTCCCTCAGTAATTGACTCCCCAAAGTCTCAACATTAACATGTTATCTCCAATTTATCTTTAGGTTAACTTCCTATATCATTCGGATATTAACCTACACAAACTAACCCTCGGGGTAAGCCCAAATGTCCCCACTTTAGCCTAGGACAATATCTACCCACAACAACCCTCTAGGACTTTTAATTACTTCCCAAAGGAAGGTCCCTAAACCTCAGACCTAAAAGAAAAAGGTCTAAAACAAAACTAGGAAAAAGCTCACAAAAACAGGGCGACCGAATCGATTCGCCCTAGGGCCGAATCGATTCGCCCCTGGTTGCGAATCGATTCACCCTAAAAGCGAATCCATTCGGTGAGTAAAACTGGCATTCTGCCTTAGCCGAATCAATTCAGCCCCAACCCGAATAGATTCGATTTTCCCAGACCTGTATCCTTCCCCTTATCCGAATCGATTAGCCCTAAGGCCGAATCGATTCGGCCCTGCAGAAAGGCCCAATTTGGGCTACGGTTTGAAGAACCGTAATATCCCCAAAACCCTAGTCTTCCAATTTCTTTCAACAACAACCAAAATTTATTCTCCCAAATCACTTCTACAAAATTAATAACCAATATATATTCCTCAAATCAAATTATATAAAGGATTAAAAGATTAAACACCAAAAACACCGAAAACCCATATGTGGTTTAAATATCCAAAAACCTAACTATACATGCAATTTATCACATTAAATCAATATCTAGCAAGTAAGAAACTTGCCTCGAGGTTGTAGTCTCGGATTCACCTCCGGTAGCAACGAATTTCGGCCTCAAATCTCCATTTTTCTCTCTTTCTCTCCATTTCTCCCAAGTTCTCTCTTCTCTCTCTCTTGGCTTCTAACACAAGAATGAGGGAATAAAAGGGTTTAGGAGACTTATAGGGGTCTAAAACATAAATGCCTCTCTTTTAATTGCTAATGCACCGTTAAAATGACTCGTAACCACATAATTGAGTCATAACCCAATAAAAGTGCCCAAAACTCAAAAATACAACTTGGCACTTATTTTGACTATCTTGACTATTCTAAAAACAACCGTACCCCCTATTTTGGCATTCGTAATAACGTGAACTATTTTTATGTTCCAAATTCATTTTATTTCATAAATTATACCCAACTTTAAATATAAGTCATAACCGTCGTTTTACATATAACGACGCAATAAAACACAATATAATGTTATTTACCTTCTCATAACGGTAAATAGACAAAACATAGTAAATATCATCCCTAAATATCACGGGAAATGATATTTACTCCAGCTTTCCCTATTTTATAAAATTAGCCCATCAGGCAAAATATTATAAAATAGTCGCTCAAAAGCCTGGGTTATTACATACTCCCCCCCTTATAAGGGAATTTTGCCCTCAAAATTCAGGCATACCGTATAACCATATAAAGGTATACTATACTAAACTATCGTTCTATCAATTTTATCAAACCCCTCGGTAGTGCGGCATCCCCATTGGACTCGGACTAATGTCATCCCAATTCTATCTCAGTCTACATTCTTAACTCTCTAACATTGCACCAAATCGTTCCTCGTGGACTATCGATCCTACCTTTCTACTATGGAAGGAGATACCTACACACTTCGGTACAAATTGCCTTTCTTCTCAAATCACGTTATACCCTTGATAGGGAATAACTACAATAACATATAATCGCTCTACCCCAACACTATTAACATCTATTCGCATTGGTGTATCCCTTAAAAGTATGTGGCTTAAGGAGCCCAATAATTTAAGAAATATTCTTGGACCACTCCAAGCCCAAGGGATATATTGTCCGCCGATTCCATTCCAATGAACAGGCGAATTGCTCCACCGACTACACTAGGCCGCACACACGACACCATACTTATATGAAACCATCTGAACTATTGTATGGAAATTCGAACCATAAAAGATACTACTACCATCCTTCCTCATTCCACCATTAGTCTCTTCACACTAGTAGGTGAAAGGGTCGATCACGGACATGAAATCTCTTTCTATAGCATCCCCTCGATTAAGCTCGTTCCACTTGGCTTTCCATGCCTGCACTATTCACTCCCACGGTTTTCTAATCAGCGTACACACTACCCCATTCGTATTTCCTTAGCGAAAGGGAATATCCCAATGATAGTCCTTTACGAACTTCAACTTGTTGCTCGTAAAAAAAAAATAATTCCTGCCCAGGAAGTAGTGCCTCTGTTCCTTTAAGGCGAGTACTACCACTACGAATTTTACATCAAGCGTGGGATAGCACTTCTCACGAAATTTAAGTTCACGAGACGCATAAACAATGGGTCCATGCTCCAGTATTAATACTTCCCGTTCCTGGCAGATACTCGTTCGTTAAATCCTCTCTCGATCTTAACAACACGAGTGTAGGAATAAAAGTCAACTCATACTTTAACTCCTCAAAAACTAAATTACCGATGCCACGCTCTATCTAAGAGAGGCCCCACCTTCTATGGCCTAACATTTTGGATCACTCGAGATCCTATACTTCTTCATTCTAGGGACCCAATCCTACTTATAGTTAACCCACAAACCTATTGTGGTCAACTCCCTATCGTCCTCCTAAAACAATGTTACATGCCTTAAGGGACTTACGTCCTAATAATCCTAAGGTCAATCTATATCCTAATCAAGTCGTATAAATATTACACTAATTATATCCCTAGTGTCCAAGACCTTTCTCGACTTTCGACATTCGCTCGGTTTCATGCGTGGGACGTCTCGCCGAAGCGAAATCTAAACAAGGAACCCTCCCGTTACACTACTACCTCGCATCGCCGATCGTCGAGATGTAACAATCGAAGACACATGATCGGTAACGCTAAAATCCTAACTCGTAATTATACTAATGCACTTCCACTTCCAAGTCCTGCCAACACAATTAACTGAAAATTTAACTAACTTGGCATTTACTTTCTATAAGATGCCACAAATGCTTTATCCCAATATACATACATGCATCTTTTTATATGGCCTTCTCATTAAGGCAAAGCCATAAATCTCAATCCAACTTTCTTATCCATGTCTCCCCCACATCGATCAGAGGGAAGGACTATTACAGTGCTCATATCTCGCACTTTAACTTTATATTGGCCCCTTAATCACTCTACTACGTGATTCGGTTAAACCTTCCAACCCAGCATCTAAGCAAACAAAAAGAAATAAAGAAAAGAAAGAAAATACAACATCTCTCCACTCCCAACGTTGTTAAGGTTCATGCGTGGAGTGTCTCGCAAAGCGAAATCCAAACAAGGAATCCCTCCGACATAATCTACTTAACTTGTTGGTCGTGGAGATAAGGCAACACCATACACAAACAAAGCAAATAGACAATCAATCAAAGCAAACAAAACAGAAATGAAAACTACCTACGTACCGTAAACCACCTCTATAAAGTCTCAACCTGTATCCAAGAGAGATATTATAGAACAACTAGTCCTTCTCTAGAACTAGAAATAGGATAGCCTCGCGATTTATTCTCTTGCTATCGCCCCAACCAAACCAAAATAACTCCACTCGTATGATACATATAATACGAGTAGCACGTACAACACATATACTTTTAAATTACCCACACCCGATTCATAACGAGTGAGGAAAATACAGAACCTCCCTATTATGGAAGCCATATAGATATGCTCACTTTCATAATATTGATAGCACCACAAGTTCAATATATACACCCGAATCTAGGGTTAATACAATACTACACCATCTTATCTTAAGGAAAGCTCCACCCTTAACTAAGGTGAAACTCCCATCAACCTTCTTGCTAATCTCTTTGGCCACTACTAACGGTTCTCAGACACATAATTCTAGTCTCATCTGAACCAAATTACTTCCATTTATGCCCCCAACTAGGCACCCTATTCTGGTCCTTGTTTTTCAATCTATAAGATCAAAATGCGTGGTTCTACATTCTACGTCAGAACCATTCCTCCATCTCTAAACACCAGACAATTAGCCGCGTAGTTCCCCTAACTTCCTCCATAAAAGAAAACACGCTATCGGCCTCCCTTGCCTTAGTTCAATGAGTCTTCCCCGGGTGGATGTCCACCGTTGGCGTCTCATGAACACTACCTCTCCTGAAGTGTTAGCAACACTTATATGTGAGCCCGTCATTCCACTGAAAGGCTCTCTCTTCCTTGTATCTAGTCACTTCGATACAAGGTTTCCTTAACCGTAACATCCGTTATTCACTATCGACCTCTAACATAACCTCGCATGAATAATTGAGAATCTACTTTCTCATCATACCAATTATCTCAGAGAAACTTGATGTTGAAAATATCTAACGGGTTTCTCTATGGGAAAAACTTCCTTCCCCACCAAAATATGGTGATTACCATTTCCGCCACTTCAACCTTACTCCAATGGGTGAAAGATTTTCCTCCAACCTTCGCACATGGGCACTTCTATACCCCTCTCTAGGCTAAAACTCTCGGGCCTTATACTTCCACCAGATGAGGTTACACTTCCTCCATCCGACCACACTTCAACATGTAGTCCTTGTCAAGGACTTCTCAACTTCAAATTAACATCGCTTGGAATCCCAAGCTTAGTACCACTTTCTAATTGCAGCGATACTTGGAAAACTATATCTACTGTACTTAGTAGTCGCGGTAGCAATATAAGATAGTGATACGAAGGGAGCGACCTCTAAAGCGGCCCTCATCCCCGACTACAACTTACAGCTCTTAGTAATCCCATCTTATGATGCCTTCACCGCGGTCTCCTCAGATGCCCCTCCTCATACGACTTGCGAATCTCACACGAACGCACAAAAGATTTTTGGGGTTCTCATATCATAGAAGGAGAACAAAATCTCACAAGAGAAATCAACTATCTTAATCCTAAGGCTATATATCAAATCAGAAGTAACGCCGAAAGCGTAATACGTCCGCACAGATTCCTAAGGACAGTAGAACCAAATGCTCTGATACCATCGGTGATAACCCGCCTACTAAAATAATGGGCGCCAGCCACATACTCTAATAATCACAGGAATCATAGATGGTCCATTCTCAGCATCACTGTCGATTAAAATAATAGTATGAGATAACCACCAATCATTTTAGAAAACGGATTGTCAATTTAAAAATTTATAAGTAAAAGAAAAATATTTAGACAATCCGATTTGCAAAAACGGTGGATATCAAAAATCAACGAGTAAAAGAAAGACAATGTAATAAATAATAACCGAATAAGCTGTCGGTTAACAGACCAATACAAATAGTTTCACTGAGTATTACACATTAAATATTACATTATAATAAATGAGTGCAATGCTTGGGCAACACGCCCGAATAAATAATCTGAACATAAATAGATTATAATGGAAAGAAGCGTCTAATCCAATTAACCTACAACATCCGCAATATGCTATAGCTCCATGACAACTGGAAAGGAAATGTCAATACGGGTGTTCATGCGGTGAAGCACCTGAACGGACAAAGGGTTGCATGAAAAATAAATAAATATAGACGGGTTAGGGCCCGGTTTGATATGATTACCATGTGACTAAAATGCATGACAGTTAAGTGTGTAATTCTCTCGCAATTAACCAATAATATTTCTCACCTCTCAATCTAAAAGCACAACGTAGTGCAATATCAATGATGATGCTTTAGTTAACCCAAGTACTAAGGGCTAACTTCTCCCCAGTCTCAACACTATGACATATTCATGTGTGGGGTGTCTCGTGAAGCGAAATCCAAATAATGAACCCCCCCCCCCCGATACACTACTGATACGCAAGGTTGATCGTCGAGATCCATTAGACCCTCAGTACGTAATATATATATATATAAATGTGTGTGTGTGTGTGAGAGAGAGAGAGAGAGAGGTCACATCTACAGCTACTCAAGGAGATACAATTAAATCCATTCACCATCTAAAGGCACAATTCCTATTTTCTTTAGGAAATACATATATGGCAATTCATTTTATCAAATGTTTACCAACTCAATTTCATTTCACAGCTTTCTTTACCATTTTTATTTCCTTTCTTCCATCCAGGAAAAAAATATATAATTTAAAGCAAGTTTTATTATCATAAAAATGCTTTACTTTTTCATAAGATCCCACTTCCCTTCTTTCATCCGGGAAGTGTATTCAACAGCAATTTTTATTCATTAATATGCTTTTTTATATCATATGCTTCCATCTCCCTTCTTCCATCCGGGAAATGTATCCGAAGCCAATCCGTTTATCCCATTTCCCTTCTTCCATCCCGGAAATGTATTTAAAGCCAATTCATTATCATGAATTGCTTTAACATATCTAAGATCGTCCCTCCGGGTTTCCCCACTGGACGCGCCCCTAAATGGCTATTATTTCCAGGGCCTATCAAACAAGACAACCTGGGAACCTACCGAAACATCGTGAAGTGGCCATATGCATGCGGGATAGTCATGACCACACCCTGAATCACCTAACCAGCGCAGAAAATATACAATAAACGGTCATATGGCCTAGGGACTATATTTGCCCTGCATTCATTAGCCATGGGGCTTCACCACTCGCCCGCAACTTCCCTTATGATAGCGATTTAGATAGGTGTGTAATCATAAATTAACATTTATAAACATCATTTTTCCATTATTGAAATTATTCACTTTTACATTCTCAAAAATCATTCATTTGTACTTATTCATTTTGTACCACATTCTAGAATATACATTTCTTATTCTTAGTGTCGTATTTTATTAATGACCAGAGACCCGAAGTGCCATAAACCTCAAGCTAGCCTCCAAAGGTTCAATCATAATAACCTAAGTCATCAAATTGATTCTCCCTCAATAATTGACTCCTAAAAGTCTCAACATCACCATGTTATCTCCATTTTATCTTTAGGTTAACTTCCTATATCATTCTGATATTAACCTACACAAACTAGCCCTCGGGGTAAGCCCAAATGTCCCCACTTTAGCCTAGGACAATATATACCCACAACAACCCTATAGGACTTTTAATTACTTCCCAAAAGAAGGTCCCTAAACCTCCGACGTAAAAGAAAAATGGCTAAAACAAAACTAGGAAAAATCTCACAAAAACAGGGCGACCGAATCGATTCACCCCTGGTTGCGAATCGATTCGCCCTAAAAGAGAATCGATTCGATGAGTAAAACTGGCATTCTGCCTTAGTCGAATCGATTCGGCCCCAACCCGAATCGATTCAGTTTTCCCAGACCTCTATCCTTCCCCTTATCCGAATCGATTCGCCCTAAGGCTGAATCGATTTGGTCCTGCAGAAAGGCCCATTTTGGGCTACGGGGTGAAGAACCCTAATATCCCCAAAACCCTAATCTTCAAATTTCTTTCAACAACAACCAAAATTTATTCTCCCAAATCACTTTTACACAATTAATAACCAATATATATTCCTCAAATCAAATTATATAAAGGATTAAGAGATTAAACTACAAGAACACCCAAAACCCACAAATGGTTTAAATCTGCATAAACCTAACTATACATGCAATTTATCACATTAAATCAATATCTAGCAAGTAAGAAACTTTCCTCGAGGTTGTAGTCTCGGATTCACCTCCGGTACCAACGGATTTCGGCCTCAAATCTCCATTTTTCTCTCTTTCTCTCCATTTCTCCCAAGTTCTCTCTCTTCTCTCTCTCTCTCTCTTGGCTTCTAACACAAGAATGAGGGAATAAAAGGGTTTAGGAGACTTATACGGGTCTAAAACATAAATGCCTCTCTATTAATTGCTAATACACCATTAAAATGACTCGTAACCACATAATTGAGTCATAACCCAATAAAAGTGTCCAAAACTCAAAAATACAACTTGGCACTTATTTTGACTATCTCGACTATTCTAAAAACAACCGTACCCCTTATTTTGGCATTCGGAATAACGTGAATTATTTTTATGTTCCAAATTCATTTTATTTCATAAATTATACCCAACTTTAAATATAAGTCATAACCGTCATTTTATGTATAACGACGCAATAAAACACAATATAATGCTATTTACCTTCTCATAACGATAAATAGACAAAACATAGTAAATATCATCCCTAAATATCACGGGAAATGATATTTACTCCAACTTTCCCTATTTTCTAAAATTAGCCCATCAGGCAAAATATTATAAAATAGTCACTCAAAAGCCTGGGTTGTTACATTTATACAAATGCAACATAGAAACGAACGGCAGAAAAGAATACTCACTCACTATATGCTCATGAAAATATGTATATATCTACACATATACTTTTGAAAATACGTGCCCCAGTGTATTAAATCGTTTTATTCCAAAAATATTATTTGTCCCCATTCATCCTCTTTTTCTTTCCCAAAATAGTCATTTTGGATAATCTTTCTTTAAAATCACATTCTTTCCCATTAACGCACACGGTTAATCATTTATAGGAAAAACCTTTCTTTTCTGAAAATATTTATTTATTCAACCTTTATTAACTCACGCTAGAGTTACTTTGCCATTATTTTAATATTCTCATTAAAAAAATCTTTATGACACGCACACCTCATGTTTGGAAAATATTTATTTTCATTGAGAAACTTATACACCACACTACACAACATATTTATTGTTTCACGAAAACTTGTTTATTCCTCTTTTTCAACCTTTTGCAAATCTCAAGTCTTATTTTTATTAATTTCAAGAATATTCTCATTCTTCATTTCTTATTATAAGAATTATCAATCTTTGCCTTGGAGTCTATCCATTATTCCTGAATTTCACGGGCTCTACACCATCGGTCTCCAGTCGTCATATGCTCATCTGTACAGGCTTTGGGGTCTTACACCACTAGGGACGTCATGCCCTGCTTAATTCTTGGCATTATGCAGTATCCTTTCTTATCTTTTTCACGTGTTTCAACATTCTTCTCAATGTTCACATTTATTCTCACTTGAAAAAACAATTCTTTCCTTTTTCTTCCAAACTATTCATTGACATTTTTATTTCATAAAAATATTCCGCTTTACGTAAATTTACCCATTTCTTGCCAAACACGCATTTAGCCATTTAACCAGTGTTGTTCCCAAAATAGTTACTAACTTTCCAACTTAATTCTCAAAGCACTTTAAACCACTTAACACTTGTCAAAAACTATATTTTTACCCATATTTCACACTTATTATTTTAGTGAAACTCATTATTTGAACTTAGAGAAATATATCATGAATCTCCTTTTATCAAACTTAATTAACACATTTAATTGCCAAATATTTTCTTGACAGCATACTATTCACTGTATATACGACAATGCCACTACTATTTGTTTCACATCAACATTATACTTTTAAATCGGTTTAAACATACTAATTTCGCCAAAAATCAATTTATAATTTCTCAAACTATATTTCTGATATTTTCAACATAATTTCAGTAATAAATTCCAAATTTAATAAAAATAATTTATTTCCATTTATGTGTCCAAAATAAGTTGTACACACTTTAAATATCCATTCGACCACTATCAACACATTTGGCCTTCTTTACTTTCTTTAATTACACTTAAGTATAAATTTAAAAGTAAGCATTTTATACTTTGATTATTTATATATTAACACCAAATATGTCTTATTATGATTTTATGCATCTCCAAAATACCCATTTAAGTAAAAGTTTAATTTCTTCTTTTACTTCATCATTTTGGTAAGAAAGTCTCATTTTTATTTTGTAAAAATGACCTATATTAGCCCAATATTTTTCTAAACATGAAATTACATTATATACCTTTTAAACATCATTTTACCACACTTTATTTCATAAAATGTTCAAAGCTAATATTCTAAAATTTATCCACCTTTTGAACTCATCAAAATTACTTCTTAAAAACTCATTTCTACACATCAAATGATGATATGATGACTAAACAACATAAAGTTGTAAATTAGCTAAAATACTACACATATGAATTCTAATATATGTAAATATCATTCTAAAAATTATCAAACTCTAAACCTCAATCAAAGTAAGATTTTCCCACCTATTAAGACTCCAAAATGGTGGTGTAGGAGGAGCAACCCCCACCTTCAAAGGTGGCCTCAAGGGGTTACCAAATGCATTCTCTATGAGAGCTCTATATGTGCTTTAGGAACTCCTTCTTTAAGCTCCAAGAAATTCTCCAAAACTCCAACTCTATCTCCAAAATATAAGCTCCAAGACTTCCAATATTAAGCTCCAAACTTCCAAATGAACTCTTTCTCACTCTCTAACTCTTCTTAGTGTTTGATGTTTTTAGTGTGTTTACAATGAGAGAATTCAATACCTATTCATAGTTGTTTGGAAATCACCATAACCGTTGGATCAAAAGAAGATTGGATGGTTGAGATCAATGGTGTGCCACCAACCACTTCATTAATGCAACCCACCAACTACTCCATTATTTCTTATTTCATTTTATATTTTACTATTTTCACAACTTAAAATAGCTCTAAAACAGGTCTAAATGATATTTTTGGAAGATGTCTAATAATAGAAAGTTGCTCAAAATTAAATTTCAAGTCAATCGTGAACTTTTCAGAATTTTCTGAGCACTTTTGGTTTTTGACAAAAATAATAATATTTTATTTATTTATTCATTTTTTGACCCATGGCACTATTAAGCCTATTTTTAGCATCCCATAAATATGGTCCAATTATTTTTAACCTCAATAAAATTTCCTACAAAAATCACGCAAGTTCGCGTCCTGCGCGACACATGCTAATAAAAGTCGCGTTATATTAAACATGACCGTGTCACAATCATTCATTGGAATTTTTTCATCAAACTTGACCAACATACTTACTAGGACTATTAGGACTTAAATGCGCATCCATACGAACCATACAATGTGGAGATTATTTTTCTCCTTAATTAGTTTTCGTGCCATTTTGGCGTAATTCCCTTATATATTTATTCCTAAAAAATTTCCTTCGAATAAAATACTTAATTTATTATTCAATATTTATTTTCTAGGGCGGGGTATCACATTCTTCCCTCCTTAAGAAATTTCATCCTCGAAATTACTAACCTATCAATCTTAATCATTCAGTCATTTAAGCAAAGCATTTCTAATTCTGAAGATCCCGATCTTTACAGTTAAAACTCAAAGATTCCATCCACGTTAATTATCATCAAGTTAACCCGATCATGGTGAGGTTTTTCATAAATAATACCCAAGCATGCGTAAATTATTCATCCCAACAAATTTTTCAAAACAATCGGTATTCCTCAAACATCATGCCATCATTAATGAATTCATCATCACGAGTTAGGATTAACAAATCTATATTTTCTCAAATTTTGAATCATGTCAAGACTATGTTAATACATCTGCAACACTTCCTAGTCATTCATATCAGCAATCTTAAAAGTGTCACTTTATCACATTGGCCTAAATGACCGAAACATCCCATGAGATCTTTATATTAACCTCGAAGCCTCCTAGACCTCATAATCCAAATTATACATATGAGTAACTATATCCTCAATTCGGAGTGTAAAATTTGCACTTAAGGTCTCATTAAGTCTGATATCCACATAATTCCTAAAACGTATTCTTGAACCTATGATTGAAAAGTTACTAGCTATACTGTAACTCCAAACTGTAACTAGTTCTATCGGTCAACTAATAGGGTTGTTAACCTAAGATAACCGATTTACACATGCAAACTACGAGCAATAAATCGTGAGACCATGCGCACACACAAACTAATGAAAAGATTAGGGTGCTTCCAACAAAGTGCGCACTCATTTACTGTGATGCATCAGCCACAACCGACCTAACCCTCACCACTACTGAGCTTATGTAGTGTCACACCCAGATCACAACCGAACAACAACTTCCCATTACCGGGATCGAATGAAACATATGGAATCACAACGAATCAAGTGAATATGGAGCCAACGGATAACAATCGAATTTTGGAATCGAATTGTTCTTCACAAAGTATGAATCCACAAGTGCTCTTAAGGTCCACAACTTATAACCAATGTTCCTCCTATGTACATTGACTGATCCGACGCAAATTTTCCATTCTCATTGAAGTGTAAACTATTCCTTTGGGGAAGTTAAAACACAAGGTTTCCTAGGACTAATGTTATGGGTTACACTTTTATATTTGTACGTACGGCGCTAATTCACGCGAGATCACCATTCTCATCTTTTATCATAAATAGCCGATCCATTATACCAAGGTCTCCAAATTTCAATACGTAGTATCTAACAACAATTTTCAAGTTCAACACATATGCGCAGTCTCAAACATCTGAATTTACCAACAACTTCCTAACTCTTAGCAACATCCTCTGCAATCCTGAATATCACACTTTAGTTGAAGCTGGCGCTTCTAATCTCACAGGTAGGATCTTTGCTCACCTTATCTTATCGTTAAATATTTCTCTAGGTGAATAATGATTTATGTTTACTAGAGTTACACCAAACGCATCGATAGTACAACAGGTAACTATCATTAAACCTATTGCCTCATTCCAAGAATGCTTCCTAAAAACATTAGGTGATGTAAATTCTCCTAAGTGTATAACTTAGTTCTCACCATCCTGTTTACAATACAACCCTCAAAGGTCACATTAAGACATGGTTTATAAATCATGGTGCTAATTCCAAGGCATCACCACAAGTCAACATGTACGATAATGATTCATCAGCACCTAAACAATCCCTAACACTCATATTCTCCAAGGCTTATGGATAACTTCCGTAAATTTATAAAGTTCTCTAAAGGTGAATACACAATCAAGAGTAAGAGTTGTCTGTCACACTAAAATCTTGTCACACTCGATGTCCTAGAAAGTAATATCTAACTAAGAACATCCAAGTGCTTGCCATAATAATTAGATATAATAAGTAACTTATATACTTCCAATGGTTATATCAATACATGTGTTTAGAATTAATTCATCGTGTTGTCACCAATTCTAAGGCATTTTCTCCACGTCAACTTGATTTAGTCACTAATGACCTATTATTCTTTCATGAAATCCTCAATGCAATAATTCTCCCAAGCTTTAAGGTAACAACATAATATTTAGCCAACACCATCATATGCGACCAAGTACAATAATTATTTCGTCACGATAGGAGCTTATCGTATTAATGTCCCAAAAACACTCTGCTCAAGTCAACCCAATTGTTTATCATAACGATTTGATTAAGGTTACTAATCCTCAATATCTTTATGTGGTAATCATTGATTTGATTCTTCTAACGTCACATAAATTATCTCCTATCATATACTAGGGAATCACCCAGGACATATTCTTGTGTCACCTTTATTTTCCATTTCTACGTAAGTAAATAACATGCCTATCACCGAGGAACACTAATCAACCTTAGTTTTATATATGATATACAACACCAAAGGTATATGCTCGAAATTCTAATTACTTACATTACTACTTCTCAAATAACCTTAGCACTTACTCCTAAGAGCAATTATCATGGAATTACAAACTTATCAAATTACTAACATGTAGTAAAATCACTAGACTATGTCAAATAAACCTCAATTTGTGTTTAATAATAGATGTATCTTGTCTCCAATATGTTATCATCACACCACGCCAGATTCATTCATTGTTATTTACTAAAGACTAGGGTAGAATACGGGATGACGGGCATTGCTTATAAACATCCAAGACCATACCGCAAACATCACAAGAGATCCTATTCCTCAATACCATATTATTATAATCTCCCAAAATTATCAAATTGATACCATCATCAACATTGTGCCACAAGGATAATTTTATTTAACTCCTAAGTTACCTTAAGTCATCATGATTATCTAAGTCTACATTATAACCAAAATATCTACATTACGGTATAATAAACCCCAGTCCTCAACCAAGGGACCTACTTATTTCTCATCACAAGATTAATACTCACAAATATACTACCCAAGATATACACCCAAGTATATCAATTCGAGTATTCAATTTAATACACTCTCACTATGAAGTCAACACTTATAATATACACTCAAGTCACATAATCTCCAAAGTTAAACTCAACCAATCTTTATAGCTACAATTTAGCTCACACTATTTGGTGCATTAACTTCTCTTATTCTTTGTTACCATTATAATTAACACACAATACATCTCTCACACAAAGGAACTACGATGTTGCCGACATTCTCTTAATCTGACACCCGTAATTACTAACACATCTATATCAGGAATGCGAAAGCGATTTATAACTATCAACCTAATTGTGTGCCACTTGGCACCAACTTGCTTGTCATGCTAACCTCTTTGACTTTATTGACGAGGATACAAACTTTCACCAAACTAGCGTGACCGACCCAAACCAACATTGACGTCGAAAGATCCACTACCGACCTCACCACGTCACAACCGAAAGAAACATTGAATCTAAAGCTCTGATACCAAGTTTTGATGCCCCGAACTAGATTTAAGGGTTATTATAGGATCGACCCTGATTTGATCCGAGTGTCAAATGTGGGGTGCAATGAACGACCTAAATAATATTACTATTCCAGTTTTATTATTAAATAATATTACGCTTTGATTAGCATGCGATTACAATATAAAATAGACTCTGTGTGGGACCAAAGGGAAGTGCCCCCAAGACCAAGTAAACAGATCTACTAATGTTAATGCAAGTAAATATTACCTGTATAACGCTCTCAAAGTACGGAACCGCATACAACCTTCCGTAACAAAGAGGAGGGAGTGAGCGAAAGGCTCAGTGGGATTTATACTAATGCAACATAGAAACAAACGGCAGAAAAGAATATTCACTCACTATATGCTCATGAAAATATGTATATATCTACACATATACTTTTGAAAATACATGCTCCAGTGTATTAAACCGTTTTATTCCAAAAATATTATTTATCCCCGTTCATCCTCTTTTTCTTTCCCAAAATAGTCATTTTGGATAATCTTTCTTTAAAATCACATTCTTTCCCATTAACGCACACGGTAATCATTTATAGGAAAAATCGTTCTTTTCTTGAAAATATTTATCTATTCAACATTTATTAACTCACGCTAGAGTTACTTTGCCATTATTGTAATATTCTCATTAAAATAATCTTTATGACATGCACACCTCGTGTTTGGAAAATATTTATTTTCATTGAGAAACTTATACACCACACGACACAACATATTTATTGTTTCACGAAAACTTGTTTATTCCCCTTTGTCAACCTTTTGCAAATCTCAAGTCTTATTTGTATTAAATTCAAGAATATTCTCATTCTTCATTTCTTATTATAAGAATTATCAATCTATGCCTCGGAGTCTAGCAAGTATTCCTGGATTTCACGGGCTCTAAACTATCGGTCTCCAGTCGCCATATGCTCATCTGTACAGGCTTTGGAGTCTTTCACCACTAGGGACGTCATGCCCTGCTTAATTCTTGGCATAATGCAAGTATCCTTTCTTATCTTTTTCACGTGTTTCAACATTCTTCTCAATGTTCATATTTATTCTCACTTGAAAAATCAATTCTTACATTGACATTTTTATTTCATAAAAATGTTCCACTTTACGTAAATTTACCAATTTACCCATTTCTTGCCAAACACGCATTTAGCCATTTAACAAGTGTTGTTCCCAAAAAAGTTACTAACTTTCGAACTTAATTATCAAAACACTTTTAACCACTTAACACTTGTCAAAAACTACATTTTTACCCATATTTCACACTTATCATTTTAGTGAAACTCATTATTTGCACTTAGAAAAATATATCATTAATCTCCTTTTATCAAACTTAATTAACACACTTAATTGCCAAATATTTTCTTGATAGCATACTATTCACTGTATTTACGACAATGCTACTACTATTTGTTTCACATCAACATTATACTTTTAAATCGGTTTAAATATACTAATTTCGTCAAAAATCAATTTATAACTTCTCAAAGTGTATTTTTGATGTTTTCAACATAATTTCAGTAATAAATTCCAAATTTTATAAAAAGAATTTATTTTCATTTATGTTTCTAAAATAAGTTGTACACACTTTAAATACCTATTTGGCCACTATCAACACATTTGGCCTTCTTTACTTTCTTTAATTACACTTAAGTATAAATTTAAAAGTAAGCATTTTAAACTTTGATTATTTATATATTAACACCAGATATTTCTTATTATGAGTTTATGCATCTCAAGAATACTCATTTAAGTAAAAGTTCAATTTATTCTTCTACTTCATTATTTTAGTAAGAAAGTCTCATTTTTATTTCATAAAAATGGTCGATATTAGCCCAATATATTTCTAAACATGAAATTACATTATTTATCTTTGAAACATCATTTTAATACACTTTATTTCATAAAATATTCAAGATTAATATTCTGAAATTTATCCACCTTTTGAACCCATCAAAATTACTTCTTAAAAACTCATTTCTACACATCAAATGATGATATGAAGACTAAACAACATAAAGTTATAAATTAGCTAAAATACTACACATATCAAGTCTAATATATGTAAATATCATTCTAAAAATTATCAAACTCTAAACCTCAATCAAAGTAAGATTTTCCCACCTCTTAAGACTCCAAAATGGTGGTGTATGAGGAACAACTCCCACCTTCAAAGGTGGCCTCAAGGGGTTACCAAATGCATACTGCATGAGAGCTCTATATGTGCTCGAGGAACTCCTTCTTTAAGCTCCAAGAAATGCTTCAAAACTCCAACTCTATCTCCAAAATATAAGCTCCAAGACTTCCAATATTAATCTCCAAACTTCCAAATGAACTATTTCTCACTCTCTAACTCTTCTTAGTGTTTGATGTTTTTGGTGTGTTTACAATGAGGGAATTCAAAGCCTATTTATAGTTATTTAGGAGTCTCCATAACCGTTGGATCAAAACAAGATTGGATGGTTGAGATTAATGGTGTGCCACCAACCACTCCATTAATGCAACCCACCAACCACTCCATTATTTCTTATTTTATTTTATATTTTACTATTTTCACAACTTAAAATAGCTCTAAAAAATGTCTAAATGATATTTTTGGAAGATCTAAGAAGAGAAAGTTTCTCAAAATTAAATTTCAAGTCAATCGCGAATTGTTCAGAATTTTCTGAGCACTTTTGGTTTTTGACAAAAATAATAATATTTTATTTATTTATTCATTTTTTGACCCATGTCACTCTTAGGCCTATTTTTAGCATCCCATAAATATGGTCCAAATATTTTTAACCTCAATAAAATGTCATACAAAAATCACGCAAGTTTGCATCCTACGCGACACATGCTGACAAAAGTCGTGTTATATTAAATATGACCATGTCATAATCATTCATTGGAATTTTTGCATCAAACTTGACCAACATACTTACTAGGACTATTAGGACTTAAATACGCATCAATACGAACCATACAACGTGGAGATTCTTTTTCTCCTTAATTACTTTTCGTGCCATTTTGGCATAAGTCCCTTCTATATTTATTCCTAAATTTTTTCCTTCGAATAAATTCATTAATTTATTATTCAATATTTCTTTTCTAGGGCGGGGTATCACAAAATTACAGTGGGATTCATTGTTGAAATAACTAGGAAGTGAATCGCGTAATGGATACGGGTCCAACGACTTGATAAGATTGAGGAAGGGAAGGGATTGGTAAACCTTGGAGAAGGGAGCGTGGATTGGTAAAACTTGGTAATATCTTCTGAGACTAGTGGGGAGACCTTCTAGTACCCAATAAGGTGGTTTTATTAGAGGATATGTTATTGATGGAAGCTATTGACTTGTGGTATTTTGGGGGAATGAAGATATTCGTTGATTTATTTGTCTTTAACTCTACTTTCACACTTTGTTTAGTGGAACTTTCTTCGATATATACCCTAGATTCTCGAAGATATTACTAACTACCTATGGTATTCTTAATATACGATAATAAGTCTTCTTCACGATGCTAGATTCTGCTTCCTCTAATGGTCATAATTCCAATATTCGCTCTCCATCCATCTATGAAACTATTGATAGATTCTTTGGGGCCTTATTTTAGCCACTCAATATTACAATGGGTTCCCTCTAATTCCTTATTGTAATTTTATTAACCATGAATTCACGGTCAAATCCTCCTAATTTTAAATGTGGGATTCTTCTAAAGACGGGAACCAACAGATCGACTTTTTTAGGGTTGTTGAAAATTTTCGATGATTTCTTTAGTGGCATGCATTAGACTCATGATTCGATGATTGTTGGGAATATGCATAAAGGGAGATACACTCCTCTGAATTCCTTAATATGTGACATTTTAAATTTCTTGGGAAAATAATCTTTACGATAGGGAGACATATCGGTATAATCCATATAATTCTTAGAGATGTTCCCTTGATCAAATTTCTGAGAGAGGATCTTAATATAATCTTTCACCCTAGTGAGTTCTTCTTCTTTAGAATCCACTAGAATAATCATAGGAAAGTTATCCCTTGATCAAGGAAGATTCGGAATATGCAGATCAGTAGGTGGAGGCCCTTTAATAAGCGGGGCACGCAAAGGTATTCCAATGTGCTGATCATGCTTGTATTCTTGAGGGACCCTTATAGGCTCGGTCATTCCTTAACCCGTGGCATGAGGTAAGGAAGCATTCTTATTAGGCAAGACTTCTAGTTCAAGAATCTATAGTATCTGAGCCTTGTTCCTCTATAATTCATTGACATCTAACTGTAGGTTTTTGATCTTAGCACTAAGCAAATCTAGCATAGTCATCAAATTTAAATAAAAGTTGACTTTTTAATTGGGGTTGTACATAAGGTACCTGTGATAGGACCATTTTGTTCTTTTTAAAGCGGGTGAGAGTTAGGATGAATTAAAACTCTAAGGTAGTCGAATGGCAAGCCATAACTAGTAAGAAGACATGCCAAGGTAGGAGATATGAGGTCACACTGGAGTGGGAAGTGCTTTATATTTAGAAAAAAATATTTTCTTATTTTTGAAAAAGAGAAATATTTTTGGTATTTCTAAAAAAGGAGAAAGGGGAGGGGGAAAGACTCGTATTGCAGTTATTACTATCAAGTTCCACTTGTATTATGTTTCACCTAGAGTGAAAGTGAAATGTTGGACAAGACGCGAGTCTGGGAAAAAATAGGGAGCATAATGTAAGACACGATTTAACTTATTTCAAGACTCACGAATAGGGTCCTACTTTAAAAAAGGGATAAAGAGCATAAAATTGGGCCGTAAGATGAAATTTTCGCAAAGTTTTGTGTTGAGCAGCAATCTAGATATGAGTGTTCTAGGGTAGACATCTATATTAAGGCCATATATGGGAGGTTATAATAAGGTTTTCCACTTTGGCATGATTCCACGATATGCATCTTGCCTATTAAGGAAATAATTCATCGGTACATGTGTAAAAACCATTTGATATACCCGAGTATGCATTAATTGCTTTATTATATACCTCTTCGTGATAGTATGTCCAAGAGAGAATTTTATATAATCAATGTACCTGAATAAGGTCGTGCTATATACCTCCCATCGTCAGTGTTAGATTTTTATTCATTAAACCATGTAAAGGCATTTATTATTTGTTCATAAAAGTATTTCCATGAAATTAACTTTGAGATGATAATCATGTTAGTAGGAACACCTTATATTTTTGTAAATATAATATTTATATTAGACACTCATACTTAGTAGGAATTTTGGTGTGGGCACAAAAGACCTTAATTCTAGTTCTAGTATGATTAAAAAGTTCACAGTTCCGGATGGAAGACTGACATCCTATTGGTAAAACTATGAGTGCGATCTTGGTAGTTTGTCTTGGATAAGAAAACCTATCTAATGGTTTAAGAACTTGTCTGATATTTCAAAGAGGATTGTACCAATACATTAGGAATGTATTGAATAGGACCAATGCAGATATTAAGGTCTAGGTACTGACTAGATTAGACTTGTATAATCCTAGGTCCGGCTAAGGGTGAATAGACTCTTAAGATCGATATTTATGAGGATCATATTATTTGCACAATCATTGATTTAATTAATCGATGGGTGCGATACGATTTTATATCGAGCCAATCGACTCGGTAAGTTGGGCAATGTTTGTGTGCATATATTCAATATCATACTTCAGAAGAATCCACGTCTAGATATTATTTTGGAATGCGATACCCCCTTAATAAAGTTGTAAGATTTTCTTCTACCAGTAAACCTATCCAGTGAATTTATATTCGGTAGAGTATTAAATAAGTTAAATTTCAGATCAAGGAATAAATATGATATTGGTGTAAATTAACTAGCCGTAAATTAATTTCAGCAAACTTGTATTGTATACTTAGCAAGGAGAGTCACATTATGTACGATAGAACTTTACAAACAAAGGCTTCTTTTATTCTTATGATTTTACGATAATTAAATTGGAACACGGTTGTAATTATTTAGTAGAATTTAACACAATTAAATGGAAAAACAAATTGTGTTTTGTCCCTCGTAACTCTTTATTAACTGAAGGCACCTATTTAAGAGGTTTTGCAGGAGTCTATATTTGGTCCAAATATTCCCAGTGTTGAATGTGAGGAAAAATGAGGAAAACAAAAGTATTGAATGTGCTTAATGTTGTCACTGAATCAGTATATTCCCATTGGGATAAAACAAAAGTGAGGAAAAATGAGTATAACTTTTGTTGTCACTGAATCAGTGTTGAATGTGCTTAATGTTGCCTTATTAAAACATTTACTAGAAAATCCAGTGGGACGAAACCTAGTCCAAGAAAAAAGAGTACATCGCGCATATATCCCAAATAAAATGTTCTTATATCCTCCCCTTGACAAGATTCTCCCCCTGATTGATATGTTCAGCTAGATTGTCACTTAAACGAATAGCATGACTACAATCTAATTTTTCTTCTTAATCTCCTGAGTCAAGAAAAACTTTTGTGAAATGTGCTTGGTTTTACCCACTTTAATGAATACTTCGTTAATTTGTGTTATACATGATGCATTGTCTTCATTGATGACACTTGGAACATCTGTAATGGAAAGTAATTGACAATAACTACGAATATACTAAATTAAAGATCTCATCCATGCATATTTGCGACTAGATTCATGAAGACTTAAAATTTCAGAGAGGTTACAAAAAGTAGCTAGTATAGTCTTTTAGTGGAATGTTAAGAAATTATAGTATTACCACTGAGAAATGCATAACCAGTCTGAGATTTACCCTTATGAGAATTAGAGAGGTATTCAGAATTTGCATAATCAGCAAAATTTGAACCATTACAATTGTAAATATAAAATAAACCTATGCCCATGGTTCCATGTAGATATCTTCGGATATGCTTCAAACTAGCCTAATGCCTTTTGGTTGCTTCAGAACTATATCTAGAAAGAAGATTCACAAAGAAAGAGATATCAGGTCAAGTGCGATATGCTAAGTGCAACAATGTAGCAAACACACTTAAATAGGGTACTACTGGACCCAACATTTCCTCATTTTTCTCTTTAGGTTGGTATGGATCTTTCTTTATGTCCAAAGATTGGACAACCATGGGAGTACTTAGTGAGTTCACTTTATCCATATTAAAGCATTTTAATAACTTTTTGGTATAATTAGACTGGTGGAATAAAATCCCATTTGAATTTTTCTAGATCTACAGGCCGACACAAAATTTAGTTCTCCTAAGGTCTTTCATCTCAAACTCCTTTAAATAGCGTATGTCATCCACATAAACTACTATCATTAAATAAACTTTTAAGGATTTATTTATAAGGACATAAGGGAAAATTAGATTGTTTTCATACCCTTACCTAGACAAGTATTCATTAAGACGGTTGTACCACATTCTTTCGAATTGATTTAAACCGCATAATAAATGTCTTAGTCAAATTGAGTACATACTCCCTGTCTTTAATTCAGGAAAATGAAATCATTCAGGTATTTTCATATATATTTTTGTGTATAACTCCCCATATAAATAATAAGTCATAAAATCCATAACTCTCATATCAACTTTTTCATAAATCAGTGTTCTAGTCAAATATCTTAATTTTATGCCATCCACAATGGGGGAGTGTGTTTCCTCAAAATCAATCCCATATTTCTGCAGAAAACCTTATCCCACAAGTCGTGCCTTATATATAGTGATTTGATTCTTCTCATTTATATTTCTCAAAGACACACATTTGTAACCTATTAGGTTAGTATGTCTTAAGATTTGTACCATAAGTCAAAATATACCACGTGTATTTAGAGACTCAAGTTCTTCCTTGATGAAAACTTCCCATTTTGTCCATCTTTCTTTTTGTTGACATTCATTTATAATACGTGGTTCATTATTATCTTCATTGCTCTTTGAAATTTGTGTATCTGGTGCACTTAAAAATATGACATCAATGATTGTTAATTTACGATCCCATAATTTTCCTAAATATATATAAAACATAGAGATCTGATCATTATCATTAGGAACCTTTGCCTCTTTAGGGGTTTCTATAGTCATTTCAGGTACTTGTGTCTTTTTAGATATTTTAGAGAATGTGCGTCTTTTAATAATAACCTCTTCAAGAGTGTTATAGGGCCATTTTTTTCATTTGATATCCTCTTTCGGGAGGCTGAATCTTTGGAACCTATATGTATTCTAAGCTTTAGGTGTGCAATAGATTCCTTTGCTATTGAAATCAAAGTTTGTCATGTTTGTAAATTAATTGTGGCTTTCACATTTGTAGCGGGCACATGAGACTTGGTTACTTTTGTTGTATCTTTGAATTCGGCTTGTAATTTATTTGCAATTTCTTGAACGTGTATTACCCTTCGCACTTTATGCTCACATTAGGGGGTACGGGGGGTCTAAATGAGATAAAGTTGAAGTATTTCAGGATAATTATCATCATTCTTCAGGAACATACCATACTTCATGTATGTTATTTCCTCCCGTTAATGCCAGGAAGAGTATCTCATAAAAATGACAATGAACAAATCTAACGGTAAACACACCCCATGTCAATGGCTCAATATAATGAATTATTGAGGATGAATTATAACCAAGATATATTCCCAAATGATGTTGGGGACCCAGCTTAGTACACTGTGGTGGGCGTGGTCATATGCACCACACACTCAAATTTAGGCTAGTGTGATATATTTAGTTGACATCCTGACGCAAGTTGAGTGGGTCAAAATGGGTGATAAGCAGTTGGCCTAAGATTAATTAACTTAGGAGGGTGTAAGATAGCATGTCCTCAAGTAGAAACTGGTAGTTTGGATTGCATAAGTAAAGGTTGTGAAATAAGTTACAAAATTTTATTTAAGAACTCTACTACACTTATGAGTGTTAAAATCGTATATGACTTTCGATCCACGAGTGTGATATGAACAAGTGTGGTTGAGTAATACAACACCATAATTTGTTTGATTCAAATTCAAAATCACTTAGTTGTGGTTCATTTATTAAACATCATTAACTTGGTGAAAATTCTCTCCTGGTTGAGATGACGGTGCATGTATGAGACGACACTCATCCATACACTCTTAAAACAACGAGAAGGGACTTGTAATACAACACCATAATTTGGTGGATTCAAATTCAAAATCACTTAGTTGTGATTCATTTTAAACATCATTAACTTTTTGGAAATTCTCTACCAGTCGAGACGATAGTGCATGGACAAGACGACACTCATCCATACACTCTCAAAATGACGAGAGGGTACTTGTAATACAACACCATAATTTGGTGGATTCAAATTCAAAATCACTTCATTGTGGTTCATTTGTTAAACATTGTTAACTTGGTGGAAATTATCTCTCGACCGAGACGACAGAGCATGGACGAGATGACACTCATCCATACACTCTCAAAACGACGAGAGGGGACTTGTAATATGACACCATTATTTGGTGAAATCAAATTCAAAATCACTTAGTTGTGGTTAATTTATTAAACATCATTAACTTGGGGGAAATTCTCTCTCGACCGAGACGATAGTTCATGGATGAGACAACACTTATCCATGCACTCTCAAAATGACGAGAGGGGACTTGTGATACAACACCATAATTTGGTGGATTCAAATTCAAAATCACTTAGTTGTACGTGGTTCATTTATTAAAGATCATTAACTTGGTGGAAATTCTCTGTCGGGCGAGATGACAGTGCATAAACAAGAGAGGACTTGTGAATTATGGTTAATGAAAAATTAGAGCATACATATTTTCGTACCAGAAGAAGACGAGAACAAAGAGCTTCATTAATAACAAAGATTTGTAAAAAAAATAACACAATGCCACGAAGTGTGACGACCCGGTTATGATTATGATAAACCATGTTTAAATCATGATTACCGTATGGGATGGGGATAATGTGTTATTAGAATATATAATTTTAAGTTATTGTGTTTAGTCTAATCCTGCCTTCATAACTTATGAAATATTAAATTAGTCACAAACATAAATTTGTGAAGTTTTCGATAAAAATGTTTGGGTTGGAGGCTAGTTTTAACACTTATAATGTAACAATTGACTTAAGGTCAAAACTATATAATTGTATACATGTGAGTTAGGTTTGTAACACAATAAATGGTATACTAAACGAAGGTTCGAGTAAAGAGTTATACTGAAATCACGAACAGGGGGTAAAGTAGTCATTTAGCTTTAAATGATATTTGGCTTTATATGGTGCCACATATCATATTTTGGTTGGACCAAGGGGAGGTGACTTATGCCGACTTTAAACCCTTTACATAATCTCCTTCTTCAGCCAAACTCAGCCATTTTTTGAGAGTTTGGCCTGAAGAGAAATAAACGGGAGGTTTAGGACGAGAAAGGCGAGAAAATGTTGGAGAAAATTTCACAGGAAATTACGTAAATATCCCTACGATAATTCTATCCGTAAGCCTTGTTTATTTCTTTATATTACTGATTAAAATTATGTATATCATCAATTGTTTACTAAACTTCCGTGTTTTGAGGTATACGTATGGATAGATGTGGGTTTAGGCAAAGTTGAACGTGTAAATCATGTATATTGATTCGATTGGAAACCCTGTGTATTCAAACTCCTATATCTTTTTGTATATTTATTGGAATTGAATATTATATTTGGATAATTAAATATACTCATACATGTATAACATATCCAAAAATTATGTGAAAATACCAAAAAATGAATCTTTGGTGATAGTTTGAAGTTCAGGTATTAAATCTGCCTCAAAGGTGTAAATATGCACACCAGGTGTTCGATATTTTGCTTGACACGACAAATAAACCTTAAAAATTATGAAACTTTAATGTTGTATTGTTAAATATGTTTATGGATGTTAGGTGAAATATCACAGGAAGTTATGATGTAGAAAATTATGAAAATTCCTAGAAGTTGACTACACGATAAAGGAGCCTATAGGGCATATTTGCTTTGTAATAAAGAAATGGACACATCTTGTTCTAGTAAACTTGAAATGATGTATTTTCTTTTATATTGGGAACCTAATATGATAATAATTGGGTTACCAAGAAGAAATTAAAGTATGGTAGGGTTATGATTTAGATATATTAGATATCATAAGAAGAATGTGAATGGAACTTCATTTATGATAAAGGATTTGAATGGAATCAAATGATGCTTATGAATTGTGTTACGTTTAAGTATTATTTGGATGGTTAATATCCTTATGATGATACTAATATTGTAAGAATTTATATTTGAAAGGAAAGACGAACCGGTTGAACAAGTGTTGGACAAAGGCAAAGGAAAAATACATGAAGTGGTCAAGGTGAGTTTACTCACTGGAATGAGGTATTTGTATATCGTTATGGAGATGATCTAAATATCACTCACAGGTAAGATTCATTACACATGGTTACGGATAAGATATGAATATCACTCATGGGTAAGATGTATTACACATGGTTATGGATATGATATGAATATCTCTTATTGGTAAGATGTATTACGCATGATTACAAATTTGATCAAGAAAATATGGAATATGAAATTGTTCTTTTCGGGTTACCAAAATGGGAGGTTACTTCCCGACCCAAAATGGGGAAGATTTGTCTATTAATGACAAGGGGTTACTCCTCGACCAGGAATGGGGGAGAATTTTCTATTGTAGACGGGATATGTGAATCATAATTCGCATCAGTTGGGCCATTCTTTATGAATGGACCGGATAAATAATACATAATTATTAATGGTCTGTATACGTATATAATTAGTCATTCTTTATAAATGAGTAGGATAAGTACATATGTATTATCACATGTATATGATTTATTGCATTGAATTTTATGCAATAGTTTAGTATTGATGCATTCATTGGGCTCTTTTGCTCACGGTTACTATGTTTATGTGTTTCAGGTAGCATGATGTCACTGACAAATCTAGGAGGTCGGGTTGGCTTAGCAAAGGATGCATAAAACCATAATTTTGGTGAAATGAACGAGGGGTAATTTAATTTTACTTATCCTTGAAGCAAGTTTGAATAAGCATAATCACTTTAAAATATATGAAAAGTTTTGGCTTTATGGCTTCATGTTGTTAACGAAAAAGATTACTCGTGAAGATGGTTTGGTTAAGGTAATTATGATTTGACTCACTTTGACTTTCAAACTTAATTATAATTAACTGGGTTGGGGTGTGTCAACTTTGGTATCAGAGCCTAGGTTTTAGAGGTTCTGGGGTGAGGAGCACCTAGATTTGGTAATGGAAGTAGAAATTATTTTGAGTCATAATCAAATTGGCTTTATTGACTAACATCTGTTAGTTATACATATATATTTTTGTATGGGATATGAAATGTAAGGATCTTGCAGGGAAGGAAATGAGATGTTAAGGTTTATTCGGGGATGACAACGAATACATGTATTTTAATTTGAATCATTGCATTGTTTTATTTGTGGTATTGACAAGCATGTCATTGAAGGAAAATTTTTAAAGACAAAATGTGGTATACGAAAATTGTGAAGTATTGGAAGTAATGTCTTCTTATACTGGAATATGTAGACTTGAGTTGTATCACTTATTAAACCATGGTTTGGTGTGTGCCCATTTATGTGGGAGAGTGAGGTACGGGAACCCATATTCCGTTAAAGGATGAGATAGTAAATTGTTAGAGTGTGAATAAAATGAAGATTCACATGGTAAAAGTGAAGTCAGAGGATTAATAGTGGTATATATTTAATTTTAATATGTGAAATGGTCTGAAATTCAATTACTAGTCAATCTATAATAATTGATCCGAATATGGGTTCATACTAGATTATAATAAGTAGAAGAAAAGAGTGATAAGAGTTGAGATGTAATTTTTTTTAATAGCATGAGTATATGTAGTGAATATTACTCTTGGGATGTTTTGAAATTCTTATATGAATAGTAAAGTTGAGACGATGTGTTAAAGAGTTGGAAGTTTAAAAATATTAGGGAGCCCTTTTAAGTGTATGTGTTGTTTATGAGTATGGGAAAGATGCTAATCGGGTTGGAATATCGACAACTGGTTTGGGTGGATATTGAGTTGTATTTTTCATTGTATGTACGTGTTATCACTAAGAGTATGACATATAATGAATATGATTGACATTATATGGAGTCACCAAGAAGTATGTGTAAGGATAAGATGTTATGTGAGATACCATAATGGGATACATTAAGGTATTTTTTCAAGTTATTTGAAAGAAATACGACATATAATAGTTAAGATAAGTATTATGGGGTTGGTATGTGTGGTTAAAATTTTCAGTGGTGATGTTATGTTTAATTTCCATGTTACCAAATGGGTAAGGTGAGTGTATTAATAATGTTGCATAAGAATATAATGTTAATAAGGATTGGGGTAAGATTATGATTGTAAATTTATTAGGCCAAATAAATGACTAATTAAATCCGTCGTATGTTTAGTTAAAAAATAATCATACGATACTAAAAAGGGGAATATAGTGAGAAGTTATATTGAGTTCATAGTGCATGACTGCACAATATACATGAATGTGAATATGAAAGCTTGGTTAAGAATAAACATTTAGTGAAATATTGTACAGTTTTGATATATGAAAATTAGTGAGGATATATTTAATTTAAGAAATTGTAAGGACGAGATTTAACATACTCTTAAACATCAATAATGATATGGATAGTAGTTAAAGTCAAACACGTGTATTTGGTGTTGAATGGAAGATGGAAATATGAAATGTAATAAGCCAATATGGTAGTATGATATCTATGAATTGAAATATTACACGATCATAAGGATAAACTATAGGAATTAAGGAAGAAAGGTAAAGAATGATACTAGGTTGTTAAGAATATTCACTCATTGTGAATATACGATGATATAACTGATAATCTAGTATGTGTGAATGTTTGGCATACATATATAAAGGTATGAAGTAATATATATGTTGGGTTTTTTTTTCATTAATAAGAAATCATTAAACGATTATTCTTACGAGTAATGATAAGGATACTGAAGTTATTATGAAAGAAGATGTGTCGTACATCGAGGAACCGATTGAAATTCTTGGTCGTAAAGAGCAAGTATTAGGGAATAAAGTAGTTTCGTAGTTAAAGTGTTGTGGAGGATCCATAAAATTAAATAAGCAACATGGTAATGGGAATATAGAATGAGAAAATAGTATCGCCAATTGTTTGATAAGTGAAATTCATCCTAAATTTCGGGGACGAAATTTTTTAAGAGGGGAAGCTTGTGACGACCTGGTTATGATTATGATAAACCATGTTTAAATCATGATTACCGTATGGGCTGGGGATAATGTGTTATTAGAATATATAATTTTAAGTTATTTTGTTTAGTCTAATCCTACCTTCATAACTTATGAAATATTAAATTAGTCACAAACACAAATTTGTGAAGTTTTCGATAAAAATGTTCGGGTTGGAGGCTAGTTTTGACCCTTATAATGTAACAATTGACTTAAGGTCAAAACTATATAATTGTATACATGTGAGCTAGGTTTGTAACACAACAAATGGTATACTAAACGGAGGTTCGAGTAAAGAGTTATACTGAAATCACGAACAGGAGGTAAAGTAGTCATTTAGCTTTAAATGATATTTGGCTTTATATGGTGCCACATGTCATATTTTGGTTGGACCAAGGGGAGGTGACTTATGCCGACTTTAAACCCTTTAAATAATCTCCTTCTTCAGCCAAACTCAGCCATTTTTTGAGAGTTTGGCCTGAAGAGAAAGAAATGGAAGGTTTAGGACGAGAAAGGCGAGAAAATGTTGGAGAAAATTTCACAGGAAATTACGTAAATATCCCTACGATAATTCTATCCGTAAGCCTTGTTTATTTCTTTGTATTACTGATTGAAATTATGTAAATCATCAATTTTTTCCTGAAATTTCATGTTTTCAGGTATACGTATGGATAGATGCGGGTTTAGGCAAAGTTGAACATGTAAATCATGTATATTGATTCGATTGGAAACCCTGTGTATTCAAACTCCTCTATCTTTTTGTATATTTTTTGGAATTGAAAAATTCCAGTTGGATAATAAAATAAACTCATACATGTATAACATATCTGAAAATAATGTGAAAATACCAAGAAATGAATCTTAGTTGATAGTTTGACGTTCAGGTATTAAATCTGCCCCAAAGGTGTAAGTATGCACACCAGGTGTTCGATGTTTTGCTTGACATGGCAAATGAACCTTAAAAATTATGAAAATTTAATGTTGTATTGTTAAATATGTTTATCGATGTTAGGTGAAATATCACAGGAAGTTATGATGTAGAAAATTATGAAAATTCCTGGAAGTTGACTAAACGATAAAGGAGCCTATAGGGCATATTTGCTTTGTAATAAAGAAATGGACACATCTTGTTCTAGTAAACTTGAAATGATGTGTTGTCTATTATATTGGGAACCTAATATGATAATAATTTGGTTACCAAGAAGAAATTAAAGTATGGTTGGGTTATGATTTAGATATGTTAGATATCGTAAGATGAATGTGAATGGAACTTCATTTATGATAAAGGATTTGAATGGAATCATATGATGCTTATGAATTGAGTTACGTTGAAGTATTATTTGGATGGTTAATATACTTATGATGATACTAATATTGTAAAATTTATATTTGAAAGGAAAGAAGAACCGGTTGAACAAGTGTTGGACAAAGGCAAAGGAAAAATACATGAAGTGGCCAAGGTGAGTGTACTCACTGGAATGAGGTATTTGTATATCATTATGGAGATAATCTAAATATCACTCACATGTAAGATTTATTACACATGGTTACGAATAAGACATGAATATCACTCACGGGTAAGATCACGGGTAAGATGTATTACACATGGTTATGGATACGATATGAATATCTCTTATTGGTAAGATGTATTACACATGATTACAAATTTGATCAAGAAAATATGGAATATGAAATTGTTCATTTTAGGCTACCAAAATGGGAGGTTACTTCCCGACCCGGAATGGGGAAGATTTGTCTATTAATGATAAGGGGTTACTCCTCGACCAGGAATGGGGGAGAATTTTCTGTTACAAACAGGGGTTACTCCTCAACCAGGAATGGGGGAGAATTATCTATTGCAGACAGGATATGTGAATCATGATTCGGATCAGTTGGGCCATTCTTTATGAATGGACCGGATAAATAATACGTTATTATTAATGGTCCGTATACATATATAATTAGTCATTCTTTATAAATGAGTTGGATAAGTACATATGTATTACCACATGTATATGATTTATTGCATTTAATTTTATGCAATAGTTTTGTAGTGATGCATTCACTGGGCTCTTTTGCTCACGGTTACTATGATTATGTGTTTCAGGTAGCATGATGTCACTGCCAAATCTAGGAGGTCGGGTTGGCTTAGCAAAGGATGCATAAAACCATAATTTTGGTCAAATGAAAAAGGGGTAATTTAATTTTACTTATCCATGAAGAAAGTTTGAATAAGCATAATCACTTTAAAATATGTGAAAAGTCTTGGCTTTATGGCTTCATGCTGTTAACGAAAAAGATTACTCGTGAAGATGGTTTGGTTAAGGTAATTATGATTTCACTCACTTTGACTTCAAACTTAATTATAAGCAACTGGTTTGGGGTGTGTCACGAAGGGTCATCCCAACAAAAACAAAAAATGACAAAAGCTTAAACATCAGCATTTGGCTGAGTCGTCCCATCGGTAAGAGTGATCTCGGTTTCAGTACGGGTAGTCTCATCCCCATCATCATTTATGCCAGTCTTAGCTGCAATATTGTTGTTCTCTGTTACCTCAATAGGGTTGGTCTCCACAGGGTTGGTAGGATTTTTAACATCAGCCAGAGAAATCCCGAGATAAGGATCGTTGAAGTCAAGACTTACGAAGTCATCAAGGGATAGGTCTCCAACCTCGGCATGCTTGATGGTAACCTTTCGACCAATAGTCTTGATGCCTCTCTCAAGATATTAGAAAGCATAGCCTCCGAACTCATCATATTCCTTGAAATCATCTATAGCTTGGGTTTTAGCCTTGTCAAGGGAGGCCTTAACCTCAGTGTCAATCTCGGCCTGCTTATTCTTGGCCCTTTTTTTAGGGCATTGGCATGCTCGGTCTTTAAATTGGAATTCTCATCCATTAACTTCTTCAGAGCCGACTTTGATTTTGAAAGCTCATATCTAAGATCATTATATGTGGTATCTTCATCTCTGCCCTTCTGGATCAAGGGAAACATCTTATTGATCCAATCTTCCATACGATGAAGGGAGACGGCACTCTGCAAAAGTGTATGGTGATAAGTCAGTATGAGATATAATTAATGAATAGGTTAGACTTGGTCAGTTTCAAAAATACCTGGACGGCCTTGTGGATGGAAAATTCAGCGGGTAAGGAGATGTCCAGAGACTAGAGAAAACATCTATCACCCTCAGAGACCAGAGAGTCGACACCATCTACAAATTTCTTAACATGGCCGATGACACTCTCGTCACAAAGTTTAAATTGTGAAAGAGGAGTTGCCAAAGCCTCATCTGTGGAGATTGGAATTGCCTGATCAGAACGACTATGCTGTAAAGGATAATTAGTAGTAGTATCCTCGACTCGGCCCTTTCATTTTTTCCCAGCACCATCGGCTCTGCTGGGGCCACCCACAATAGATTTTTTGGTTGAGGCAACAGGGGGTCAGCATTTTTGCCATGTTTGCTGATGAGTTTGCTCAAGTTAGGGGCCACTATTTTCTAAAGTTCATTCGGTGTTCCTTCTAGACTTTATGCAAGAGATTGATAGAGTCAATTATGAATAACTATGAGTTACATGACAACAGTTAGTGAGAATAATCACTTACATAGCTCAGCTAAGGGGTCAACCCCCAGACCTGTCTGAGCTAAATAATATGGGGTCATTAAATGCTCAAACTTAACGAGACGACCATTATCACATTAATTTCGAAACTTATTAACCTTCTCAATGGCCTCAGGGTTCAATATCGGGTCAAGTTTGGTCAATGCAGAGAATTTATCCCATCTTAGAGTAGTCCTAGGCTCGGAAGTTCCATATGCTTGGTTGGGACCAAATTCCCAAGCCCCAAAAATGAAAAAGCTTCATGTTGTGATTTGATGTCTGAGTGACAAACATAACTTTCTTCTCAGACTTCCTAGCTATGAGATGACAGTATCTAGGCTAAGTCTTGAAAGACGAGAGAGTATAACAAGCTAGGAAAATATTAACTGGAAGGCCGGTTTGGTGAACAATCTTCCATAGGGAAATAAAGACAAGAATAACCATCCAAGCATTCGAAGAAAGCTAGGAGAAAGCTAAGAGGGGGCTAGTCCTAAACGAGCTAAGATGGCACAAATAGTTGGGTGAATGGGTAGTCGAAAGCCGACTTTGAACATCTGCTCATAGACACAGACCTCACTATATCAGCCATGAAAAGATCTTTCATCTTTAGAAGGTTTTCTCAAAATAATGGAGGATCATATACCATATAGGTGTCTCCAAACTAGAAGGTCGAACTCAGAGAAAGTACTCTCATAAGATTCAGCTATAGAGGTGTTAAGTTCACTCTCCTCGCCACTATCTTCTGGTGACTCGGCTTGAGGATTGTTTAGATCCTTATTTGGGAATCTATGGAGAAACTGGGCTATAACTACAGTCGAGAGAGGAATAGGATATACCAACGGTGGAATGGAAACATTAGGCTCAAATAATTGGACAGATCCAGATTGATCAGATGACTCGGCCCTCTGAGAGGATGAGACACAAGAAGAAGCCTCGTCCACCTCCGACCCTTTATCTTGGGATACAGAATAGGCCATGGTCTCATCAAATGAATCCACACTCTCGGTCAAATGATAGGTATACATAGGGGTGTGTGACATAGAGGACAACTCAAACATTGGATCACTGGGTTCAGCAACTTTGGGGTAAATGACAGCTAGTGCAGGTGGATAAATGGGATGAGTTGGGAAGGCCTCGGCTTTTCAACTCTCATCTTCCTTAGCATCTACCATCCTTATCTGTTTAACATACTTCTCTTTAAGTCTAAGAAACTCCTCGTATAGCTTATATAAGGGTTTAAACATTAAAGGATGAGACTCAATTTGGGTAAAAACTGAAAAAGGAGCAAACAAACTACAACTTTGACTCCAGTTGACTAAAGATTAAACCTAGGAAATCGAATCAATTTCTCTAAGAAACACTAAAAACACAGCCTAGAAAGACAACCAAAGAAGATTATCGAATACATGCCTAAAAAGGCAAACGACGACTATCTAGCTCCCAAAACTCCTAAACCTAACCTCTACTGCCACTTGAATTCTAGAAAAGCTCATAAAAATGGATGATTCAAGCCCTAAAACACCAAACGAAATCACCGAAAAATGATAAATCCAGCGAAAAAGTCAAAAGCAAAAAATACAACAAACCAAAGGAAGAAAGTTATAAAATTCAATTAAAAAGATTACTTGGATAAGGAAAAACCTACTAGGAAAGATGATTGACTGGAAAAACACTTGAAACAGAGAAGATCAAGAGGTTTTTAAGAAAGCTTCAATGGCAGTACAAAAGGCTTAGAGCGGGAAGTTTGGGTAAGGATAAGAGAGAGAATATTTTGCGTTCAAATACCAAGAAATGATTAAGCACAATTCCAAACACACATGATTATTTGAGGCATAAAACCCAAAACGTTCAGCCGTCGAGTTATACTTGGGGCACACGCTACCCAACCAGAACAATGATATGTGTGACTCCCTTATCCATTAAGTTGTATACAACCAACATGTCAGAAACGTCTCATTAAAATCCCCATCAACTCGTACCCCTCAGCCTCCTACTCACACAAAAGGCTAAGTGCTAAGAGTTGATTGATATGACCAAGTGTGACCTCTTCTTAGGACGAGGGACGTTAGGTCTCACAGTCGAGTTCTCAAAAGACCTCACCTAGGTCATTTCTAAGACTCGTCTAGACTAGGGTCGGCCTCATCATCCACAACCTCGGCCATCCAGTAAGTCGAGACCTCGGGGGAGCATTTCAATAATAAAGGCATCTCTCGTCCTTTACTCCATTCAATACTAGGAAATGACCTTTATATCCCCCTCAGCCTGATGCTTTCGATCGAGACCACACTTCTCACTTGCCAGTATAAAGTCATGCACTATATTAGTAACCTCGTACTCGGCCAGGCAGCGACCTCTTCAGATAACACTTACAGTACGAGCACTATAAAGTTCCAAGATAATATATGCCACACAGACAAGTCCGTTACAACCAGATTATCCCCTCACGTGAGGGGATATTGCATAATCATTAGTTACATGTGTTATGGGCAGATGTCATCATCCTATTGGTATCCTCTATGTTCACATGCCTACTGCATTCTTAGGGGGTGCATTACACCCCCTAAGCACTATAAATACTTATCTTCTACCTCATGATAGGGGGATCACATATTAGAAACCGTGGTAAAACTCTATCAAATTTACTGTAAGAAAGATAAATCTTGAGTGCATGTATCTTTAGGCCATTATATACTGCATTAGTGGATTTCACACACTTGCACAGTGGGCGTAAACCTTCAATAGGTTAAACCACTTAATTCTTATGTTTTTCCTCTTTGACTCATCTCTTCTTACTGTTATATTGCTAATTTTCTACCATTGTTATATCTATGTGAGCTCATTATCACTTTGACCTAGTGGTACCAATTCTGGTATCATCAAGGTTCTCCCCTTTGTACCTCAGAAAGGAAAGAGAATAAGAGTGTCAATGTAAGAGATAAATATTTAAAGTGTTTCAAACCTCAAGAGATGATCCTATGTCCACTGTACAAAGGTATATGCATGTTTATTAGAATATAGATGAGTATTACAGTTTAAGAGACCCTTTAAGATTTGTTAAAGGGAGTCTGAGGTCTTACTTCATTGTTCAGTATTCCATAAGACCTTAGGAAGTAACTAAATGACTTATTTAAGGGTTCTTGAGTTCAACTTTAGGGTTGAACAAGGTATACAAATGGAATCAATATTGGAATTGGTCCAAGTTACAAACATAAGCTCAAGACAGTGGGTCGTGAGTGTTGAATGGAGTACAAACACATAGAGAATGATAGAATCTTGCGTGTCTGATAGTTTGAATGGTCTAATCTTCATTGAATCTAGAGATCAATCCCTTTTTCCCTTAGGAGAATTCTTGGAAAGAAAACAAGTAGACTGTCAGACCATGGCTTTAACAGTTCTAAGGTTTGATGCTGCGAGGAGAAATATGGAGGGTTTGAAAATTATTTATAAGAGATGTAAGTTGGTTGTTGAGTGTATTAAATGCTAATGGGAACCTTTAATACATGTGGTGTTGGGCTGTGGCAATAGGTGTAATAGTGTTCTGCTTTTTACTAGCTTTAGCAGACTAGTCAAGGAGGCTTTCTCGAGGTCTTATGAACTTAGTACTAGCCATAAGTCCGTCTTAGATTATTCTTGAGATGTTTTAAGGTGATACACCTTCATTTAGAAGGCTAAGCAGCCTGGAGAGGTTATTACCTTTTAAAATAAATGGCAAAACTCTAGTTCTAAGATCCCTAAACTTTCTTGGGGAGGTATGCTAGAGCAATTAACTTTTCCTAAAAAAGGATGGATTATTGAGGTCTACGACAGTACCATAGCTTATCCTTGAGAGTGACATAGGTTCGTGGGACCAAGTACCACTATGTCTAATGTACGAGATCGGTCAGTGGGACTCTTTTCTTATTTGAGCAAGACTAAAGAGGTTTAAGTTACTTTGGAAGGTTAAGGGTATAGGATCTCATCAGTAGCCCATTTTTTATTTTTTCCAGAATTACAATGAGCAACACTTATCCCTTTTCACTTAAGCTATGGGTAATGCCATGACTTTCCACGGAAATACCCATTATAGATAGATTGTATTAGGAAAGAGGATTCAAGTGGTTGAGAACATTGATGGGACATTATTTTAAAGGATTGACATACTAGAGCATTAGGTTTTGGGGGCTATAAAGAAGCCCCATGCATGAGCTTGGTCTTTTCACCATTCACACAACCTTTCATTTGTCTTTCGAACCAAAATCTATGGCCTTCCTTTTTCTCTTTTCTAAAGATTTTTTCTACAAGTTATTTCCCTTCTTAATCTATGACATAAATCCCATTGTTGCCTTGGGTCCTCATGTTTACCTTCCCTCAATCTAAGAGGAGGGCGATGGGACTCTTAAGAAGTCATACTTAGGGGCGAATGACTCCAACTTCACCAGTGGGGCTTACTCTGCTTCTTGAATTACTTACCAGGACCTAATGACCATCAGGAAGATTTACCAAATACTTAACTCTGTGATTTTAAGGATTGTCAAACATGACAAAAGGGAGTGCTCATTGATCCCTCAACATGTCTGCTTTAATGAATGCTTCTTATAATAATGAGCCAATTTTCCCTGCTTCTGTTGGTGAAAGGGATTCTCAGAGCCATTGGAATTGCTCGATCCTAATTGGTGGTCAATTCTTAGAGGTCACTAATGGCCACAATCCTAAACTTTTGGGAGGCTAATGGCGATCAGCGAGATATGACATTATCGTAATTCATTGGGCTATACCGGGTTTAAGAACAAAGCAATCCCAAAGATAAAGGGCTGAAATATCTCTTCTCAAAAGCTATTATGGTATTTTCTAGGGATGGGAATATTGCCCCCAATAACTGGAGATTGAATCTCCTCTTTATCAATGTTGCCGGAAATACCTCTGACCCTGATGAATCAATGGGTTTCCCCACTTCTTGGTGTACTCACTCAGCTTTGGGTAAGCCTATATTTCTCTATATTCTTTGAATTCAATCTTTGGTTCTAACCTTTGCTTGATTTTTACCAATCATTTCTCTTTATATGCAGTGGTTTCTAATCCATCTGAATTTGATAAGGGGGACGTGGGGAAGGCTTTAATTTTGGCTTGTACTCCTTTTGACTCCTTCTTTACAGCCAAGTGCCTCTTTGATAGTGGGATAGGGCCTGAACCTAAGCCTGTGACTTTGAGGTCTTCTCTCCCTCCCCCCAATCTCGTGGTGGGGGAACCGCTGAGGTCTGATCCCTTATTGCGGTGCCCTATAAGAGGAAAATATTACCATGATGGTGTTTGAGGTCCCTGACGCCTCTGATGACAGAAAAGACCATCCTTAAAATGAAGTTAAGCCTCTTCCAATGTTTGAGTGCGCCATTCTTATATGCTCTGATGACGAAGAAAATCGACCAAGTAAGTGGTTGATCTCCTGTCTTGATTTTCTTCATTCACTTTAACTATTCTGGTAGCTAAATTTTTCTCTGATTAGTTGAAACAATAAATAAATGGGAAGAGAAAAGGATAATGAGGCAGTTTTCCAAGGATACATTAATCAGGATCATTATTGTCACGAGAAAAAGGTCCTTATTAACTAAGAAGTTAAATCTTGATATGCCAGTGGGTTCCCTTGCTCTTAATGTGGAACTAGCAAAAATAGTTAAAAAGGAAATCAAGATTGAAACTCTACCCTTGTTGTAAGTATTAGCAAGGTCACTTGGAACCCTAGGGAAAACCCAGGATTGTAATTTTATTCCAGGGTACTTATAGCCCGTGGTCTTAAAAAGAAAAGGAAAAGGAGAAGGTTATTTTGGTCTCAAAAAGAAAAGGAAAAGGAGAAGGTTATTTTTCCTGGGGAGGATAAGGTCCTGATGAATGGTGCAGTGACCCTTAGCCATTCGGATGGGTTGGTCACCCTTGATAGCTATTATTGGACTCCATTTATTGAGGAGTTGAACTCTTATACTTCTCTTATGGATGCTCTCCATATACTGAATTAAACAAAATGCTCTGAAGACATGGCGCCCAACTAAGGACCAGGGAGACTTTCGTTAGTGCTGAGAAGCTGATCCATTTGTTTGGCACAGTATCTTTCACAGTTAATCTAACATTATTTCAACTATTTTACCTTATATGCTCTTACTATTACATTTCTTTTCCCTTTTATAGGCTCGACACTTGACTTGGGGTCTTCTAGATGACGCCTTTGATGGTAACAAAGGATGGAACAAAGTTGTTAAGGTGGTAGAGGGATGGAACCTCACCCAAATGGAACTAGATAGGAAAATCCATGATTTGAAGGTGGAGGCCGAAACTCTTAGGAGGTAAAAATGTGCCCTAAGGATCCAACTCATTATTTTAGAGCAAGGAAAATTTTTAAATGCCAAGAATTCGAGGGACAGTGCTTATTTTCTAGCTGCCACGAGTAATTTTCTAGTGAAGACAGAGGAACTTAACGCCCTTGGTCAGATTAAGCATATAAAGGTGGCCAAGACTCTCCAAGCCAATAAGGCTAAAGTCCAAGGCTTGCAGGACAAACTCCTTTATGCTGAGATGAGATGGACTTGTTAAAATAGTCGGTTAGAGAGATTACTACTATAAAGGAGAATCTGACCTTTAGGGGTCAGGAACTTTATAAAGAGAATGTTGGGGTCTTGTTTCTTTACTCCACTCTACAAGGGGAGATCCACTTTGTTATTAAGAAAAAATTGGACGACTATCTTAGGTCTGATTCGTTTAAGAAGTATATCTTCCAAAATTATAGCTCTTGATATTATGATTGCAAAGTAAAGGTCTTAAGGTTTTTCCCCGAAGTGGATAGTTCTGGTATGTTTGTTGATATCCTTAAATCTAGTGGGAGAGTTTAGAAGATGAGGGTGGCCCTGTTAGAGGGGAAAATCATAGGAGAGGTGCCTCTACCTCTACTTCTACCTCTGACTAAATCAATGAAGCCCTTGTGGAACCCCAGGATATCAAGCCTTGAGAAGCCTTTGTGTAACTTCTTTATTAAGACTGTTAATTATTTGTGGGTTATTTATGTATTTTCCCATATTTTCCCTTAATGATCGTAGTAATTTGAATGGAAATATGTCATTCTTTAATCTTTACTTCGTATATGCTTTACTCTTTTACTTTTCCAAAGAATTTTTATGTTTTCTTCATGTTCTTGAGGTTTACCCAACATGTAGTACACCCTTAGCCCCCAAAATTTCTTTGCAAAGGAAACTCCTGGGGGTGAAAATTATTCGAGAAGCCTTGAGGGTCCTAAGACCTAAAGCCACGCATTTTTAAAGTTTTTGAAGTGGAGAATGAGATTTCGTACACTTGATATTTTCACTTTTTAGGACTAAAAGTCCATAATTTTTGTACAAATGCTTGGCCCCCAAAAGAATTTGGACGTAAATGTTCAAAAAATGAAACCTGGAATGGGTTCTGAGACCTTAGGCTTTAAATTTTAATTCAAAAATGCTTATAAGGGTCCTAAGACCTCGAGATTTAGAAAATTTAATAACTTTAAGTCTCACAAAGGGTAATAAGACCTCTAAACTTAAATAAGTTTTAATTATGAAATTCTTATAAGGATCCTAATTTATAACATGAGTTCACGCAAAGGGTTATAAGACCTCTGAGCTAAGGTAAGTTTTAATTATAAACTTATAAGTGTCCTAAGACCTACGGATTTAGAAAAGTTTATAACCTAAGGTCTCACAAAGGGTCATAAGACCTATACAATCAGGTAATTTTTAATTCTGGAATCCTTATAAGGGTCCTAAAACCTCCGAACTTAGAGAAGTTTATAACCTGAAGTCCTACAAAGGGTCATAAGACCTCTAAACTTTGGTAAATTTTAATTCTAAAAACCTTATAAGGTACCTAAGACCTCAAGATTTAGCAAAAATTGGAAATTTTTAAGTCTTTTTAAGGGTTAGATACTTCTCGAACTAGAAAAATTAAGAATCTGAAGTCCTTATATAGGTCTGAGACCTTCAGACTTAAAGCCTTTTATCCCTGCTTTGTATAGAAATTGAAGTGTTAGAAAATATTTTTGCATTTTAACACTTATACCCCAAGAAAAATTTTAAAAACAAAAGCTTTTTTTCTCAAAAAATTTCCAAAGTTATGTCTGAGGTGTATAAGGTTTGTATAATTCCGTCGTAAAGGAAATATTTTTGTGTAAGGAAAATGGGATATTTATGGGCTCTTAAACCTTACCCTTTTGGATCTATAGCTAAAATTTTTAATAATTCCTTTAGTCTTTCATGGATTCAGGGACTTTTGACTATTAATCGCAAGCCAATGCTGAAATCCTTATAACTCCTAAAGAATTCTGATATTGAACACGCCATGGGAAATAAAAGCTTCATATCATTTCATTAAAGCATCGAATACATCATTGGTAGTATTTTTTAGGTTCTCTACATTCCAGGGACGGGGGATTTCGTATCCCTTCGCATCTTTGAGGTAGTAATAGTAATATCTTGCAATCTTGGTCACCATATATGGGCCTGCCTATTTGGAGTCTAGCTTCCCTTCGTTAGGGTTTCGGGTTGTGAAAATGACATCCCTTAGGACCAAGTCTCCCACCTTAAATTCCCTATGCAGGACTTTTTTTATTAAAGTTCAAAGTTTCTTTCTTCTTCTAGACTTGGACCAATGCAACCTCTTTTTTCTCTTCTAACTCATCCTGAAATACCTTCAGACTTTCTTCATTATCCCCTGGTTTGAACTGAGATACCCATTGTGTGGGTATTTCGGCCTCAGTTAGGATCACATCCTTGGCACCAAAGGTCAAGGAGAAGGAAGTTTCTCCCATTGGACCTCTGATTGTAGTCATGTAATCCCACAGAATGCTTGGTAGTTCTTATGCCCATAGCCCTTTGGCATTCTCTAACCTTTTTTCCAAATTATAGAAGATTATTATGTTTATTCCCAAAATCATGGGTTGTCAAACTATTTGCCATTATCTGAGACGATGGCCTTTATTTGGCCAAAGTTACAGATGATATTCTTCCAGATGAAGTTGGCCAAACTATTTGCCATTAAAAATTCGGCATTCATTTAAAATTAAACGAAAGTGTGTTTTAAGCCTTTGAAATTAGTTGTTAAATCATATTTCGAGAATTTGAAGTCGTAATTTTTGATGGGTTATGCTGACATTAAATTGTTTTGATATCTCATGCTTAAATACACATTAAAATTTTGAAAAGTGATATTTTGAGGGAATATGGATTTAAGGTGTCTATTTTAAAAGACACTAAAATATTTTGAGACATGTATTGTTTTATTTTCCGAAATGTGCGCGACGAGAGATGGTATATTTTGAGTTGCAAAATTGGGAACATACGGGATTAAATTAACATGCAACTTTAATTAAAATTGATAAATGGATCTGACGTCCTAGTTTTTTCGCATATTTGATATCATCATTTGTAGTCATTTATTTAACTGATTCTCATTTTAGATTTAAAAGGTAAATTATACATTTATACACTCATTTGTCTAGTTGGATAATCGATAATTTACAAAAATTGACAAAATCTTTGTGGGTTCGACCCGTACTTGTACCCGCTATATTTCAATAGCCCGTGCACTTGCTGTAATTTTAACATTTAAAATTAGACAACAAGTTTGTTGCGTTGTTGCCAGGGATTTCGATTGATTTTAAACATATTGACTTTCGAACTAGTAAAATTTGAAAAAAAAAAAAGAATATATATATATATAACAGTAGAATTATTTTTTTATTCAAAAAAAAATTAAGGGGATTTTAGTCTTTTATTGAGTTATTTTTTACACTAGTTAAGTCAGAAAAGTACCAAAAATTTGAAGAAATAAAAAAATTTATTTTTCTAAAAAAATTCCACATTTCATTGTTCTGTAATTTTAAAAAAAATTAAAAAAATATCATATTTAATGTCTTTAGTTCTTCGATAGTTGTTTTTTACACTAGTTAAGTGATAAAAGTACCAAAATCTCATAATTAATGTCTTTAGTTCTTAGATAGTTGTTTTTTACACTAGTTAAGTGATAAAAGTACCAAAAACTGAAAGAAAAAAAGTAGTAATTAAAAAAATTAATAATAATAAATAAAAAGATTATTATTTAATTCCAGTAGCAATTTTTTTAAGCATATAATTTTATTTCCCTTCTAATGGAATTTTATTTATTTGTTTGTTTTGTTTTATTTGTTCTTTTTCACTTGTTTATATCAAAGTACACCGTAAGTGCATGTGTAATTATTCTAGTATTTAATAATCTTTGTGCACTTTACCCTTGGTATAGGTTTTGTGTTCTTTTTCAGGAAAAAAAAGTAGAAATATCTCGAAAAAGCAAGCAAACGTGTGAAAGCGCTCAGGTTTCTTGTGTAATCTTGACACGCGCACAAGGTACTCTCGGAGACGACTCAAACTTAAGCTACATTTCCCTCCGATCGACATGAAATAAAACTTCGAGCGGGCGTAAACAAGTGATCGTAAAAAGTCCACGCCGAAGGTAATTCTTGTGTGCTCCTACGTGAAACTATTTTCGCAAATTTCCATGAGCACATTACATAATTTGACTTAAGGGCAAAACCTAATTTTAAGATAAGATGTGGATTTAATATCCCTTCCTTGGCCCACAAATCCCTAACCTACCCGAGCATTTGCATTACCCGAGCCATCACTCATAACTTAAAATTGATTAGACATTGGCCATAGGGTATAACATAACTCATAGGGAAACTCATAACAAGGCTAGGACTAAAAGTTAATCCAAACGCGTAATTGTCAAATTCGTTCCATTTTTTACCTTAACTAGGATTGGTGGTTTATAATGAGTTTTCGTACCACCTACCCGGAGGAAAAATTTGGAATTTATGGCGATAGTCCGTACTTGGTCATCTTTTAAATTATCCCTCAGAAAAGAGTAGGAGCTTTCTAATTAGGGAGATTATTTTCGAGAACCCTTGTCAACGAAAAATCTCAAGAAACTAGATATTAAATATTGAATTTCCCCTCACCTAATTTAGATAAAATCAAATTGCTTTATGCTAGTTTAGGAATTATGTGGTCTTAAGTCGGACTAATTTGCTTTCCTTATATATATATATATATATATATATATATATATATATATATATATATATATATATATATATCAAGTGAGCATGGTATATGGTAGGTTGGGTTCGAGATAATACTGGTTGTTTAGCTAGAATTCAGTCTAGTATTCTCGATATTGTTATAGGTAGCACCTCGATTTTCACCAAGATGGTAGATGAGCTAGCAACTCGTGCCCTAAAGGATTACCTGTATCCCAATTGGGCGAGGCTTAGTGATAGTATAGATATTGTGCCTATGTCGCGGAGGGTATACTATAGCAAATGATATTGTCTTACTACCGTAGACCTATCTCCTTTTGGCTTTTGTGCCTTACACGCATGTCGTAGTCCTTAACATATAGGTTGCGGCCCCTTACCCACTACCTGTCGCAGCCCTTGAATGTACATACTGCGGCACCTTATACAGTACATGTCGCGGATTATGCCTATCCTTTCAGCTAGCCGTAGCATCTCCTCATCACAGCAACAGTATAGTACACACCTCCTATATATAGAGGTCCTCACCTCGAGATAGGGAAGATTCATTATTCCTCACCCGAGATCTGGGTACACTATTAGTCCTAATACATATACCAGAGATCACGACGCTCTCCAGACCACTCAGTCCAGCTTGGGGGCTATTCTCTAGCATCACAGTCATCTCTCTAGCACACCGGAATCCTCATAAACATGTATTCTCTTCTATTCTCATGGTTGTATGCCTCATTGGGCCAGATTACTATGTACTAATCAACATATATAATGAGAGAATGGCACCAAAGTGGACGTAGGCTCATTTTTATAGCCGAACCACTCTATATCTTGTCTTTTATCTCTTTTTACTTCCTATATTTGCTTTTTATGCACTTTATACTTGATTTGTTGGTACGAGAATGACAAGTGGACGATCTCCCATATCATCATCAACCATCATGCATACTTCTTCCCTCGCATAATGCAAACAATTTTGAGTTCAAGTTGGGAATAATTCATTTACTTTCCATCTTTCGAGGCACAGAAAAGTAAGACCCATACCTCCACGTGCGTGAGTTTGAAGAAATTTATGGAATGGTTAGGTTAGAACAACTCCCCGATGAGATTGTTAAACTAAAATTATTTCCATTTTCTTTGAAGGACAAAGCTAAGAGTTGTCTACTCTCAATTAAACCAAATTCCATCACTACATAGAATCAGTTAAGTGTTGGATTTTTGCAAAAGTTTTTCCCTAACCAAAAGATGTTGGTAATACGTCACACCATCAATACGTTCAATCAAACAGAGGGAGAGGCTTTATGGATGTACTTGGAAAGATTCAAGGATTTCCTCCTGTAATGTCCTCACCACGAAATGGAATTGGGTCTTCAAATCCAAATTTTATATGAGGGTTTCGATTATACAACTCGGTATATGCTTAAACTAATGTGTAGTAGAGATTTCACAAAGAAGAGTGAGGCTGATGCATGGTCATTTTTAGAATCCGTTGATCAAAAGTCCCAGCGATGGGCACCCCATTGGGATTCTAGGGCCACCACAATTAAGGAGGGTAATGTGCATCAAGAAGAACAAGGTTTTGAATTGAATGCCAAAGTGGATACATTACCCGACGTTTAAAATACTTAAAATTATCATGGAGGGTAATCGAGTGGCACCTGTTGCCGCGCAACATGTAGGTTCACCTATGTGCTTGCTTTACAATAGTTTTGACCACCTCGTCGAAAGTTTCCCCACCCTTTCGACCAACAAATCTATGCCGAGAAGGCTAACGCCCTCTATAAAAATATGCCCAAATACGACCCATTTTCCACTACTTACAATCTAGGTTGGAAGGATCACCCTAAATTTTCATGGTCTAAAGGTCAATACCAGGGTAGTGGAGGTCAATCTTAAAGTAACCCACCCTCGGGTTTCCAAAAGAGGGCCCCCGCACCGTCATTTCCTTCACCCCAGGAGATTCAATCTTTAAAAGAAATGATGAATTTATGTGCCCAAAGTACCCTGCAATTCCAACAGACCACGCAAAGTTTCCTCCAATCTACACAACAAAACTTGCATGCCAACACCCAATCGATTTCCAAATCATAGGTACAAGTGAGTCAACTAGCCAATGCTTTGAGCGAGAGAAATAAAGGAATGTTCCCAAGCCAACCCGATCCTAATCCTAAAGGTAACATGCCTAGGGGTCAGTTTGTTGTCCAAGACAACACTAGCACGTCCACTACCCAAGACCATGCTAAGGCTATCATTACATTTAGGTCAGGTAAAGAAGTTGAGAATAATGTTTCATGACCCACCATGAGTGAATCCTAGTACGGTAAGGAAAATAATGACCCACTTGTGGCTACAAATTCTCCCTCACCCTAATCTTCTGAATCATCTGTTGAGTCCTATGTCCCAAAAGCTCCATTTCCACAACGTCTAGTGCCACAAAAGAAAAAAGAACAATCGGACAAAATGTTGGAAGTATTCAAGAATGTACAAATAAATATCCCGTTGCTTGATCCTATACAACAAGTTCCATCATATGCTAAATTTTTGAAGGATATGTGTACCTTCAAGAGAAGCACAAACGTTGGGAAGAAAGCTTTTCTCGTCGAGCAAGCAAGCTTGATCATCTCATATAGGACCCCCGTCAAGTATAAAGATTTCGGTACTCTGATGATCTCTATCAAGATAGGGGAGCACCTCATTGATAAAGCCCTTCTAGATTTAGGAGTAAGTGTGAACCTTCTGTCGTACACTGTATACGAGAAACTAGGTTTGGGGGAGTAGAAATCGACTATGATTACCTTGTCCTTAGACGACTTTTTTGTGAAAATCCCGAGAGGTATTGTTGAATACATCCTAATTAAAGTGGGTGATTTTATATTTCATGTTGACTTTGTTATTTTGGACACCTAACAACTGCAAAATCCTATAGCACAAATCCCTGTTATATTAGGTCTTCCTTTCCTCGCCACATCTGATGTCGTCATTAGGTGTCGTAGTGGACAATTTAACCTATCCTTTGGGAACATGACTATGTACCTTAATGTGTTCAATTTGGCCAAACAACCACCCGATGACGGTGAACCTGTGGATGTCGACATGATTGATAATATCGTCTAAGAGACTTTCGAACAGACTTATAATTATGACCCTTTAGGAGCATGCTTTGCCCATTTTAGCTCTGAATTTGACATCGAAAGCTCTATCGTTGAAGTCAACGCTCTCCTTGAATCCACACATGTCTTGGAAATAGGACCTTGGAGATCTAAGCTTGAACCCCCCTCTCTCTCTCTCTCTCTGCATCACCAATTCCTCCCTCATTGAAAAAGCTCCCGAGCTCGAATCGTAGCCGTTACTAGAATCACTCGAGTATAGGTTATTAGGACCTTTTGATACCTTGCATGCTATCATCGTGTCTGACCTAGATAAAGAATAAGAAGGTAAGTTATTATGTTTTCTCAGTGAACACAAGGAATCCATAGGCTGGACCATAGCCGACATTAAGGGGATAAGTCCCTCGGTATGCATGCATAGGATACATTTAGAAGACGATGCTAAAAATTCCCGTGAAGCACAACATAGACTTAATCCCAATATGAAAGAGGTCGTCCGAGTCGATGTGCTAAAATTTCTCGATGCGGGTATCATTTACCCATCTTTGATAGCCAATGGGTCAGTCCCATTCAAGTTGTCCCCAAGAAATTCGGTGTTACGGTGATGAAAAATAATGATAATAAGTTATTACCCACTAGGATTCAAACTGGTTGGTGAGTGTGTATTGATTATAGGAAGTTAAATGCTGTCACAAGGAAGGATCACTTTCCTCTTCCTTTCATAGACCAAATGCTTGAGAGATTAGCCGGCCATCCCTATTACTGTTTTCTTGACGGTTACTCCAGCTATAATCAAATTCCAATCACTCCTGGGGATCAAGAGAAAAAAACATTCACATGCCCATTTGGTCCTTTTAGCTATTGACACATGCCCTTCTGGTTGTGCAATGCACCTGCTACCTTTCAGCGATGCATGATGAGTGTCTTTTTGTACATGGTTGAAAGGTTTCACAAAGTATTTATGGATGATTTTTCAGCGTTTGGGTCCAGCTTTGATGAGTGCCTCCACAACCTCACCCTCATTCTAAAGAGGTGTAAGGACAAGAACCTTGTACTTAACTGAGAGAAATGTCACTTTATGGTTAAACAGGGCATATTTTTAGGTCATATCATATTCGAAAAAGGTATAGAGGTTACTAAGGCAAAAATTGATCTCATTTCTTATCTCCCGCCCCCAAACACTGTGCGTGAAATTCTATCATTCATAGCACACGTCGATTTTTATCGGAGATTTATTAAGGATTTTAGCGAAATCTCTTGACCTTTGTGCAATCTTCTTTCCAAATATTCACCCTTTGAGTTCACCGATGATTTCCTTCAAGCCTTTGAGAGGCTAAAGAAGGAATTGACCTCAGCTCCTATTATGCGACCTCCCGAATGGAGTCGGCCCTTTGAAATCATGGGTAATGCTTCTGATTATGCCTTAGGTGCAGTTCTTGGTCAGCACGATGAGAAACTTCATCATGTCATAGACTACGCTAGTAGGAAACTTAATGATGCTCAATTGAAGTATTCCCCAACTGAGAAAGAGATCCTTACTATCGTCTTCGCATTAGAAAAGTTTAGGTCTTACTTAATAGGATCTAAGGTTATCATTTTCACCGATCACGCAACCTTACAATACCTTTTGTTTAAAAAGGACGCTAAGGCTCGACTCATTAGATGGATTCTATTACTGCAAGAGTTTGACCTCGAGATCCAAGATAAGAAGGGTTGTGAGAATGTAGTGCTGGATCACCTATCTAGGTTAACCGTTGAATCATCCGATGACTTGTTGCCACTTAATGAGACCTTCCTCGATGAGCAACTAATGCTTGTTTCTCAGCTTCCTTGGTTTGCTGATATTGTGAACTATCTTGCAACAAGTGAGATGCCCCTGCATTGGCCTAAACAAGATCGTTCCAAATTTTTTAAGGAAGCCAAGAATTTATTTTGGGACATCCATACCTCTTCAAGTATTGTCCCGATAAAATCATTCGAAAGTGTCTCCCCGATCATGAAATTCTGAGCGTAATCTCTTTTTTCCATGACCAAGCCTATGGAGGTCATTTCAGTACTAAGAAAATCGTTGTAAAAAATTTTCATGGCCCGCAAGTGGATTCTATTGGCCCATAATTTTCCGTGATTCAAATGACTATTCTAGAAGTTATAATCGATGCCAAAGGATAGGAAAGATCACTCATCGGAATATGATTTCCTTAAATCCCATATTGATTACTGAGGTTCTTGACTGTTGGTTCATCGATTTCATGGGTACATTACCAAAATCTTACGACAATCTTTACATTCTTTTAGCAGTTGATTATGTGCCTAAGTGGGTCAAAGCTATACAGAATCGAACAAATGACCTCCATGTGGTAGTCCAATTTATTCGAGAAAACATTTTTTCCCGATTCGGTACACCTCAAGCCATCATCAGCAATCAAGGAACCCATTTTTGTAATCGATCATTTGAGAGTCTTATGAAAAAATATTCAGTCACGCATAAAGGAGGATGTTCTTATCACCCACAAACTAGTGGACAAGTTGAAATTTCCAATAGGCAAATCAAGCTAATCATCGAGAAAATAGTGAATCCAAATCAAAAGGACTGGTCCTTATGGTTACTAGATGCACTGTGGGCTTATTGCACTGCCTACAAAACTCCACTTGGTATGTCCCCGTATAGGCTTGTCTACAGAAAAGCCTGTCATCTTTCGGTAGAGTTAGAGTATAAAGCCTACTAGGGAATTAAGACCTTGAATTTTAATTTTCCTGATGCGGGAGAGGTTCGAAAACTCCAGCTCAGTGAGTTAAAGGAGATTCAGAATGATGCATACGAAAATGCAAAATTATACAAAGAGAAAATGAATATATTCCATGACAAGTCCATCCTACGAAAGTCATTCAAACCTAGTCAAAAAGTTCTCTTGTATAACTCTAGACTGCATCTCTTTCTCGGTAAATTGAGATCTAGATGGTCTGGTCCCTTTGTTATCAAAACGATCTACCCATATAGTGCGGTTGAGATAGAGAATTCGAAAAATTGTGAAATCTTCAAGGTTAATGGCCAGAAGTTGAAACCGTATCAGGAATTGCGAGATCGAGAAGTGGAGGACATTCTCCTCTAAGACCCTGTGTACCACTAGTGAACATGAAATTGGGTCATTGTTATTCTATCATAGTTTTTGTTTTACAGGAATTGTGCATGAAAAAAGTCCCTCAGTAAGGTAATATCTTTCATGTTTTTACTGCCTTTTCAATTTTTATCTTATACATTGAGGACAATGTAAAATTTAGGTTTAGGGTGTTGTGGTCATTTTCTCCATAAAAAATTTAAAAATCCAAAAATATTTTCAATATAAGTGAGTTTTGAAACGATTTCTTAATGTAGAATTAGTTCACAAATCTCTCGACTTATAAATTTTTTGGACACTTAGCCATATAATATGCAAAAAATTTTGGGAAATGGGAGAAAATGCAAAAAATAGTCATGCGACAGGAGCAAACCCACCCTTAATGCCTGTAGAGTGGGCGAAAGACTGGGAATTCTGATGAGCCTGGATAAGGTCCAGGAGGCAATACAGGAGAGTATAAAGCAACTTACGCGGACGCTCCAAGATAGAAAAGTCAGGCCAGTAATATATCCGATCACTATAAATAGGGCCGAACATTCTGACAGTGGGGGAAAATGTCGCGTCCTGCCCTATAGAGAGAGGTGACATGCCTACCATGACCAAGCACTAGAAAACCCAAGAAGGCTGAGTTCACAAGACAATATAAGTAGGTCATGGTACTCTAGGTCACAAGATGATAGGTCATACCCAAGGGACACCTCGTCCCTTAAGATAACTAGTTGGGATGATGAAAAACCATTCTCTAAGGAGAGGCCAAGCATTTTGAATAAGCTACATAGAGGTTTTGCATTTGATCATTTGGGCCCACAATCAGTAACAGGGAACTATCGCAGAGAGCCCAGGGAAATAGAGAACAGAGAAAAGATCCAAGGATATCAGTCATAAGAAGAACAGGGTGATCGACCAAATTTAGGACTGATAGGCGAACTTTTTGGTATTTTTCATCGTTGCTTAAAAAGATCCTATAATCAAAAATCTCAAATACCTACAAAATATAATAAACTAAAGTGTAGTGGTAAGTGAGGTATAAATCCACATCAAAGGAGTGAAACGAGAGGAAAACACTTGTAATTCAATTATTTTATTATCTCTTTTTGGATTTTCGCTTTTTCTATTTTTTTACGCTTTTTCAATATTAAAACAATTTTTTGAGGTTGTGAATTTAAACTAAATCCAAGATGTAAATAAAAGTAAGTGAAGATACTAATTAAATCTAACTAAATGAAAATCTAAAATATAAGATGGGTAAGGTCATAAAAGTGAAGCCTAACAAGAGATGGGATTACACCATAAATTCTAGTTAATTTAATTAATTAGTTCATTTAAATTAAATATCCCAAGCTAGTATCAAAATTACAAATCAACTCTCGTTACAAATGTAATTTTAACAATAACATTTTAGAAAATTAAATTTACACTCCTACAACTCTTGAAAATATATATCCAAACATCATCTAACAAATCACCCGCTAGGATCGATTTATGAAATTAGTTTAAATCATAGAAATAAGGTAGAGTTGAATTTCAAAGAATAATTTTGCATTTTAGAAAAAACCTATCTCTAGTTCGATTTTAAAATGAAAATTAAGACTAGAAATTCGATTTTCTCTCGAAAATCATTTACCCTCTCTTGAGGCGTAAATCAAAAGTAAGAGTGCAAAGTTAATTATCAAAGGAAAATTAAATTTAATTAAACTGACTAAATTCAATTAACATCAAATCAATAGGTAATCCCACCCCTTCAAAGGGGATTTACCCTAACATGATATTAAACATGATGAACAAATAATCAAAGGCATATAAAATAAAAGAGTAAAGAAAGAGAACAAATCTTCAATAAGTCTCCTTAAAATTGGCAATTTGAACTCTATCGCCTTCAATACAAATCAAATCACTCACAATTAAATCTCGCCAATTCTCTAAAAAAATAAAAATAAAATAAAACTATTTACAAAATGTTTTTCTCCGTAATTTATGTTCTACTCTAAACTATCTCTCTTCTTCTCCAAGTCTCTCTATATTCCTCCAAATGATCTTTTGGGTCTTCATTTATAATGTGGCACATGGAGCCAAGGGTGAATTGGATAGGTTATGTTTTAGTGTGAATGGAAATGGTAAGAGGAGCATGGGGTGTGAGAGGATATAAAAATCTGATTTGGTTATGAGGTTATTTTTGGAAAAAGGGATAAGTGGTTAGTTGGGGTATTTTGGGTAAAGGGTTAAATGGGTTAAAAGACATGTGGGTCTTTTGTTTTGGTTTTGGGAGTAGGCTTTTGAGTATATAGAAAAATCGTGCAAGGTGAAATGGGTCAAGGCTTGGAGTGGAGAATGGGTTGGATGAGAAGTTCGGGTTTGAAGGGTTGTCCGGCGGGGGTTAAAGGTTTAAGCTCCGGAATTGGCCCAGTTCGACAGTAATGGTTTTGGAATGGGTCGCAACATGGGATTGAGCTATTCGGGTTGCTCGAGTCGGAGGTTCCGGGTATGAGTTGTCACCGAGTTTTGGTTCCAGGTATGGGGATTTGGGATATGGGTCAGGAGAGCAGGTAAAGGGATCGAATCCGGGTCCGAGGAGGTTCCCAAAGGCCGAGTTTGCTGAACCATGAGGTTGTCGAGTTTTTGAGTTTGTTCGCTGGCGTGGGAGAGCTCCGATTGGTGCAGACCATGGCTTTCCAGGCAGTGAGGTCGCACATGTGGTCGGGTGTCAGGGATGAATGAGGGTAGTGGGTTAGTCACGGGTTTGCTCCGAGTTTTTTTGGGATGGTTCCAGGTTGGTGTTTGAGATTGGTGGCAGGTGGATTTAAGGGTGGTAGGTAAAAGAGTTCATAGGTGGGTTTAATTGAAATGGGTTTCTGGCTATGGAGGATAAGAGAAGAGAGAGATTGATTGGGTTTAGTGGGGAAGATAATGGCGGGGTTGTTTTAGTGTGTGAGGGTGTAGGGTATCTAGGTGTGGATGAGGGTGTAGTAGGGTGTATGGTGATAGGGTTTGTGTGTGTATTAGTTTTTACCCAACCAGAAAAATAAAAATAAGAAAATAATAAACCTAATAAAAACAAGTAAACAAATATAAAAATTAAACTAAACTAAAAATAAAAGTAAAAATAAAAATCTAGTAAACTACTAAAGACTAATCCTAAAAATAAAAATAAACATTAAAAATCTAATAAAACTAAAAAAAATTAAATTCTTAAATAATTAAAAATATATATAAAAGACACAAAATAAAAATAAAAATCTATTAAAACTAAAAATACAATCCTAATATAATAAAACTAAAGAAAGATAAAATCTAATAAAACTAGAAAATAAATTCCTAAAAACTAATCCTAATAAAAATAAAATAAAATAAAATAAAGATAAAAATTAAAAACTAATAAAAATGAAAATAGAAATAGAAATAAAGAAATAGAAAAATAGAAAATAAATCCTAGAAAATTCTAAATAAATCTAAAAATAAAAACGAATCAAATCAAAATCTAAAAAAAAATAAAACTACAAACACAACGCACACACGGGGTTCGGGTGACGGTTTGGGCTAAGTTTAGGCTCGGGTAAGGTATGGGATTGGGGAATTATCTCCTTTTAACTATGCATTTGCCTTGATTTAGAGCATTTTAATCCGCAAGATGCAAGTAAGCCGCACATTAAATATTTACGCGCATAAGACCCAAATTGTTGAGAATTAGCAACTAAAAATGGTATATTTGGGATATAAAATGTACACTTTTGGGTGCTTATCAAGGACAAGCATATAGGGATCGTCCCAGGTCAAGAAGACTTCTCAAGAAGAGAGCTCATCAGAAAGTCAAGGACGATTAGGCAAGTCCATTGTAATTAAAGTCGAGTCTGATGACCAGCTTTGGAAGAGTTTGGGAGAGATTACTAAAGAAAAGAATCCCTTAAAAGAGGTTTTATAAATGGATTTCCATTCTCCCCGTCCATTACGGGCTATCCTAGGCTCAAAAACTTCAAACCACGAGTTATAACCCTAAGGTACGATGGTAAAATTGACCTAGTATAATATATAGAACGAGCATTTATCAATATGATTACGGGGTCAGCACAGATCTGGTACAGCAGTTTGTCATAGGAGTATCTTAAACTTTTAGCAGTTTGCTGATCTCTTAATCCGTAATTTATATTTTGGAGCTAAGCCTAGCAAAAAGGGTAACCCATCTCTTAAGTGTTCTCCAGAAAGTTGATGAAACAACCCAAGGATTCAGCATTCGCTTCAACAATGAGAAGCTGGAAGTGATCGATTATGACGAGAAGATTGTAATCATTGTGTTGATGAGTGGTTTATTGCATGGGAAATTGTACTGAGTGCTGGCTAAGGAGACACCTAGAATGATAAGTGAGTTATTGGATAAATATGGAGAGATTATGAATGCTAAGGAGGTTATGACTACCAAGGATTTGAGTAATTCCATAGTCAATACTAGCAAGAGGTCAAAAAAGAGTAGGAAATTTTTTTACCACATCAGAGACCCGGGACAGACTTTTAACTAGTTAGAGAAACACCAGATGAAGCTTAACTCGACTAAGTATATTTTTTAGATAAATGAAGGAAAGTTTTAGGGCTTTATAGTCAATCAAAGAGGCATTTAGGCCAATTTTAACAAACAATGAGGAGATTCATAGGAAAATAGGATCCCTAGCCACGCTAAACATATTCATTTCAAGAGCTACTGACAAATGCCTTCCAATTGTAAAGTTTCTACGAAGGACCTTTGAATGGAATGACTATTCTAAGAATTGAAATAAGATTTAGGGTCAACAATATTTCTTTCAATGCCAGTATTGAGTGAAAAGCTTTATTATTTATTTATTTGTGTCTAAGTCTACATTTAGTCAGGCTCTGGTCTGATAAAAATATGGGGACAAAGGCCTATGTATTACACCAGCAAAGCATATCGTGGAGAAAAAATGTGGTGCCCTAAATTAGAGAAGCTAGCATTAGCCCTAATTGAAGCCTCTAGGAGGATGAAGTCGTATTTCTAGGCTCATACTATTTTCATATGTACAAATCTGCCTCTATGCCAGGGCGTTCATAAACTTGAGAAATTAGGTAGGCTGATGTTCTGGGCAGTAGATTTAAAACAGTGCGACATTTAATATGAATCGAGAACGACAATCAAGGGCCAAGCACTGGCTGATTTTATTAAAAAATTTACAAATGAATAAAAGAAAGAGGAGAAGACTTCTGCGAAATAGAGCTTAATAAAAATAGTGGTAAAGTAGACTTTGACGAAAAGAGTTATGTTCTGAAGCAGATCGAGCAGACTTTTTCGAAAGAGAGATTAACAGTTCGACCAGAAGAGAAGACTTCTATGAAAGATAGTTTAACAGGAAAAAAAAGTGGCAAAGAAGACTTCTACAAAAGAGAGCTCAACCCCAAAGAAAATTGAGCAGACTTCTCCAAAAGAGCGCGCACCAGTTCGACCAGATGACCAGACTTTGGCCATAGAGGGCTTAATGAGAGAAAAGTGGCAAATCGAACTTCTAATGAAAAGAGCTGAGCCCCAAACTAGATCGAGCATACTTCTCTAGAAGATAGCCGAACATTTTGACTAGACGAACAGACTTCTACAGAGGAGAGATTAAATAAAAAAGTATCAAAGTAAACTTCTACAGAAGAGTGCTCAACCCCAAAGTAGGTTGAGGAGACTTCTCCAAATGAGAGCTCAACAGTTTGACTAGATGAGAAGATTTATACGAAAAATAGCTATGGTAAACCCGATCAACCAGATCATTGATATAATAGAGTCATCGGCCCGACAAGAATAAATTGCTCATAACCTGAAGTAGATGAAAAATTTGTTCAAATACGAAAGCTTGATTAACTAAAACTTTGAAGAGGAACGTCGAGTCTGGAAAATGTTCAAAGATGATTTATCTTATGCCATTGATAGTGGAGCAGGCATGATAATTACAATGCTAAATGGTGTCGATGTGGAATATGCCTTTAGGTTTAATTTTGAGCCCTCTAATAGTAAGGTATAATACAAAGGCCTCATAGCCAGATTTAGGCTAGCATCATCCCCCGACATTGACCTGGTATATAATGACTCTCAGCTCTTAGTAAACTAAGTTTTATGTATTTACGAGGCGAGAGAAGAATCCATGATGAAGTACCTAGTCAAGGAGAAAGGATTTTCATAATTCTCAGTGGTAAAGATGATCAGAACACCAAGGGAAAAAATGCATGAATAAATGTGCTCGCTCACCTAGCATCGACAATAAGGACAGAATTAGGAAGAACAGTGCATGTAGGAATCTTCATAAACCATTCTATGGAGAAGGGGCTATTAGTGTTGTGACGAAGATGGATTTTGGGCCATCTTAGATCGACCTCATACTAGCATATTTAAATAACAGCACAGTCCTGATAGATTCAAAATAATCAAGGAAACTATAGTATAAAGTAATAAGATACGAGATGGAAGGAGGAATCATGTTGAGAAGAGGGTTCATCATATCATTGATTGGATATGTTTATCCATACATAGTTAATAACTTGATAAAAGAGGTGCATGAAGGATCTTGGGGAGCATATTTGGCAGGCAGGCCACCAGTGAAATGAGTAGCCACTCAATGTTACTACTGGCCAACCATGAAGACAAAGTGCAGAAAGACCAGAGGCAGATTCAAGTATCCAGTCATGGCAATGAAATACTTTACTAAATGGGTAGAGTCCTAGCTCCTGGTAGAGATGCCATATAAAATTTCCTTTCACTTCATCTGGAAGAATATTATTTGTTGTTACGAGATGCCATAAACCTTCATCACCGACCATTACACTCAGTTTAATAACTAGGAGTTTGAAGACTATTGTATACGCTCTGAAATCTAAAAACTACACTCATCAATAGGCCACCCGTGGTGTAATAGAAAGATAGAGGTAACTGACAAAATCCTACTGGATGGAATGAGAAAAAGGTTGGACAAGGCTAAGGGGAATTTAATCAATGAGTTACAGAGCGTCTACTAGGCATACAAAACAACGTCGCAATCAACAACAAGAAAAATCCCTTATATGTTAGATTTTAGAACAGAGGTGGTAGTCCCAATGAAGATTGGTATACCTAGCCACCATGTTCTTAACTTTGACTCACAATGAAGTGACCTGATGAGAAGATTGGATTTTGAGTTAGTAGAAAATGCCTAGGATGAAGACATCTCAGCAGCATGTCTCAATATGCATTACTAATATCAAACTTCATGCATGAACTCATCTTCGAACAGGCCATGAATAAGAAGTTTACCAAATTTGGGAAGATGGTTACAGTCATATGGATGACAAGATCCAGCCACATTTGACTAACGCAGGGATAGATCCTAATATATTTTGTCGACTCAGGTAATCAATGCTGATACATGGTCAAAATAACAAGATTTATCCATATGACTAGTAAATTGGCATAGACATTGGTAAAATATAAGTTAAGATAACCCTAGTTCGTCTAAAAATGGTAACTAGTAAGGAAAATCAGGTAGGCAATAGCTGACTACATGATCATAATATTCCACTGCGATCAAGTCCATCTCAAGTGCTAAGTATCTAGTAAATTAACTTGACGTCATGCCTGAAAAAGGAAAATGACGCGTGGGGGCTGACACACACTTCCCCAAGGGGCGTATTATAGTAACGCCTAACACACTCCCAAATTTTAACATGTCTCCAAGATAACTTTCAAAGATAAAGAGCATGTCAATTATGTCGGTGTGCGCCGAGGAGATTCAAGTATGACCAGGATTCAGGAAGCTGAGGACATTCTCGTATTAACACTTCACTCATTCAATCCACCTAGAAAATGATCAGAAGACCCAATACACCATAGAACCTACTATAAATTCCAATCACGAGAAAAGTCTTGGTTTTTTTTATACCCTAAATATGGGATACATTATGGGCCTCTCAAGAGGTGACATGTGTCCTCTTGAAGGGCAGAAAGTGGGATCAGCTTGACACTAAATCTGATCGGATTGGGCAATGAGGTCAGCTTAGGTATAAAGGTGCTCGGCCTTTCCATATTATCGATTGTCTCATTATTGTTTACATGATGTTAGTTAACAGTATTAATTAACCCCGTCAATACCATCCTTGCACCAGTTTGCACACGTGATGGAATACCAGCAATCATGTTTATCCCACATGCACACCTGAGGGATATATGTAATATTCCACCTCTATTGTGCTGTAACAAACTCATGGTGATCCACCCCCTTTGAAATACAAAGGTGTAATTACATAACCTATAAAGTCACTCTAACTATCCCACTTCACTCTCTCTTATAATGGCCTATAAATAGCACGCAATCCCACATAACAAGGGATCTAGAAAACATTTTACCTAATGGCCATATGCAAAACCCTAGAGAAATTTTTGAGAGCTTGTATCCATTCCTTTTATGGTTGTTTCCCATTAAGATCTATACAATCAACACTACACCTGTGGAAGTAGGCACCAGTTTGGGTCGAACCACGTTAATCATTGTTTTCTTTATTTATCTCGCATCCTTTTCTATTATCCATAAGTTGCATGTTGGTAGTGATAATTTATTTATTTGTTATTACCTATCATTATTATATTACAACTAAGGCCTAAAAATTCATATACTAATTTTAGACGATAACATGGCTTTCATGTTGGTAAATTAGTTATGGTTGTCAAATTTGCAACGGGCACATGAGACTTAGCCAGTTTTTATTGTATCATTGAATTCAGCCTGTAATTTATTTGATATTTCCTGAAGGTGTAATATCCTTCGCACTTTATGCTTACATTGAGTGGTACTGGGATCTAGATGAGATAAAGTGGAAGCATGTGATTATAATTTCCATCGTTCTTTAGGATCAGACTATACTTCAGGTATGTTCTTTCCTCCCCCTAATGCTAGGAAGATTGTCTCATCAAAATAACGGTCATCAAATATTGCAGTAAACACACCACCTATTAATAGATCAGTATAACAAATTATTGTGGGCGAATCATAACTAACATATATTCCCAAATGACATTAGGGGAGCGTTTTGGTACACTATAGTGGGGGGGTGGGAATTTGCACTGCAAAACAAAATTTACGCAAGTGTAATATATTTGGCTAACATCCTGACACAAGTTGAGAGGATAAAAATGGGTGATAAGAAGTGGCCAAAGATTAATTAACATAGTAACATGTAGGATAACATGACCCCAAGTAAATACTGGTAGTTTTGATTGCATAATTAAAGGTTGTGTAATAAGTTTCAAATGCTTAATTAAGGACAGTTATACAAATGGTAACATTTAGGTCATATACTTGTAGGGACTCAAGATTTAAACTCTGACGTAATATTTAAGGGCCTGCTTTTATTTATACCCAAAGTTGAGGAAGGATATCTTCATCTTGTGCATCATTCGAGCCCTAATAAATTGACTCCAAAGGATCAGGACAACTCAGTGAATCTTTTGATAGTCCTAAACTTCAATTTTTCAAACTAATGTTGGTATATCTACCTTAGGGTATCCATAAATTCTTTGCATAGCTCCTCGTTATAGGTATCTTGCAGAAACATGGGGGGCATGTAGGTTTTTATATTGTTGATGGGGTCCTTGGTCCCATCAAAACATTTTATTCTGGGCATTTTCCACTTAGGAGGAAGTATATAATGTTATAATACATTAGATAAAGGAGGGATTTTTTGTCTAATGCCAATTCGTTAGAGATGGGGTTCTTAGCCTAATATTTGTTAAGTAAATTACCTAACCAACATTTCATCTTCTTTATTCTTCCAGCCTAGTGTCTAACCACTCAAGGTCCCCCATGGGATGGACCATTGGGAAAGGATAGCCTTTTTCTTGCTAGAATGCGGGCTTATGGCCTCGATTGTTTGGGGATAACTTCCCAATTCCCTTTAGCATGTCTTTCTAGCCTTTTTCTTGTGGTATCTTGATCTTGGTTTTACCTACTAGAATATCAAAAGGAAGCTGATGCAGGAGCAAGATGTAGTCATCTTCTTAATGAACCAACTATATTCTCTTGGAGATATTTTTCATGAGCCTTCATGCCTTCTATGTTTTTTGTGAACTGGGGTTAATGGTCATGATTTTTTTAATAAAAGAGCTTGTTTATAGAAGTAAATTTACAGAACAAATGTTCCCACATATCGCATCATAATAATGGTGTTGAATTTTGTTTAGAGGTCAGCCTCACCAAATAAGACTCCTAGAAACAGTGATAATGTATTACAATCCGTTTATATTATAGTTGGATACCTCGCATGTCAAAACATTGAGTTTTTCATAATTAATTCCTTATCTTGATTCTCATATATATGTCATAGGTGAGTGAGTTGATCCTATTAGTTTTCCTTGCACATCATTTGTCATCAATTGATTCAACATATGTACTTTGTTCTGGCCTGGTGTGATTTTTTTATCATTTTATAGTTAGGATTAATTGACAAATAATTTTTGCAACATGTATATTTTTTAAAAAAAAATTTACTTAAGTGAATTGTAAAATATTTTTAAATGTAAAAATGCTTAATGGTTTTATTTGATAAAACTATGGCATGTTTCATACACTTAATTCACTGCACTTCGAGCGCGTGGTGCGTGTGTAGAACCGTGCACACAGTTTTAAAAAAGCATGATTAGATCCCCATGGCACATCCCTAACCAATGATATCTAGATTGTGTACACGAAGCTAATACGAATTCATGCGCACAATAACCTAGATTTTAAGAGATGCTTACAATTTCAGTTTGAACAACTAAGTTTTAAGCATAACTCGTTTTTAGAGCTTGTTCAATGACTCTTTTGCAATTTCACCTACCCATTCAAAATTTAGAGAATTGACTAGATCCATACTTGATCTATATCTATTGAGGTATTTCCAGTGTGAATTTATTTACACATCCACAAAAAGCATATATTCAACTTCAATCTACATTAGAATTTATATCAAATCGGGTATAAAACTAGATTTGTTTATATTGAGAAACTCATTGGAGGAATTGTTTTAAGGTGCAGTGTCGAAGAGGATAATGGACTTCCTCATAACTTTTTTGGATCTTCGAAGAAGTTTTTCATTCAATGGGGAAAAGCGTTAATGCATATAGGTAATTACTTGTAAATGAGATAATTGAGAGGTATCTTCATGCATATTGTAATATTGTTATTTTTAAATTGAATAGTAGATAGGTATATAACTAAGGTTATTTCCCCTAGGGGGTTTCTCATAAATTTAGTGTTGTTTAATTGATTCATGGATGTTCTTGTAGTTAATTTAATATCACACATTTATCACCTAAATCTAGGGGTTTTCCATAATTTGGTGAATATAATTGAACTTTGAAAGTTCTCATCTAGTTTATTCATAATTAATTAGAACATATCAAACCTTGTGTGTGAGAGTTATAATCTAAGACATTTAAATCTATTTTTAACATTTAAAAATGACAAGGGCATAAGGAGATATAGTGGTTCAGCACCTCTGTTAAGATACATATATCCAGTGTCTAAGGTGTGTCTCTCTTATATATTTAATATAATGATGAACAATACATATGTGACACCCATAATATTTCTTTAAGTTTATTTCACGTTGTCTAAGGCCCTTGTCATGGGCATAAAGATCATAGGAAGTAATTAATTAACTTCTCTAAAGTACTTCTAACTCATATAGGACACACAAAATTGAAATAATTGGCGATCAAGTGTGATGCCTAGGATACAATATGAGGAAAGGAAGTGGCAAGATACCTTTGCAATATATGAAATATCGTCACTTAATTCTTTACTCTTATTGAGAATGATTGGGAATCGATCTGTGACACCTTCCCCAAGTGTGCAATATAGAGCCAGCGATCTTGGACTGGTGAGATGGAATGTTGGTGGCATGGTAAGACTTTCCTTAATCTCTTCCACTGCAATAAAGATGTAAACTATTGGTGGAAGGAGTCGCGTGCTAAATGTAGCGGTTATTGAGATCATTAAATGACATTTAATGCACTAGGACAAACTACACAATGTGATTGGGGGTTGGCAGAATAGTCAGTGTATTATCTTACCAACACTCTAAAATAGAAAAAAGCTTATTCCTAGGTGTTTGTTGACTTTCATGACCTTTAGGATAGCGGAATGAGGTGTTGGAGATGTGTCAATTAGTATTATACTCTGGTGAGGTCTAGGGTGGGTAAATGAGGTAGATTCTACCTTGGTGAGGATTTTTTGAGATTCTTCTATTACTTCTCTAAGGTGTGGATCCTTTAGTCATGAATAATAAGTCTTTATTGTCCATTCTAGGGCATGAAGAAGTTTTATGAGGAGAAGATAGATCCTTATTGCACAATATGTACTTTAATATCAGAAGAGAATGTATGGTATGTGAGGTGTTCCTTTGAAATAAACTTAGGGGGGCCTGGGTAAGTTTCCCTAACTGGATTGTAAGGACTAGTATTGTTGGAGGATTGGGCAAGACGGTTGAGGTCCCTAACTTCTATATTTGACATCAGCTTAAGAGGGAGAAACATTTATAAGGTTTGAGGTTGGGCATTATATTTGGTGTCATCAAGTTACAATACATTAATTAGCTTAAGAATATTAGTGAAAAAATTAAAAATAAAATTATATTAACTTAATTAAATATTAAATAAGTTAATTTTGTAAATACATAAAAAGAGAGGAAATGTCAAAAAAAAATCATTATTTGTGATCATTAACGTATTTCCCTTGAAGTATGGGTCAAGTCTCAACTATGTCCCTATTAACTAACATAAGTTTATATCATCAAGAAAGTGAACGGTCCACTAAAATTTAAGTTAAATTTAAAAAAATTGGAAATTTGGAACTTGAATGATAAGATTAAAACATGAGAGACTCAATTGAGACTAGCCATTAAAAATGAGACTTAAGCCATAAAGTTTTAAGACTAACTTATATGATGATGATGATGATGATGATGATGATGATGATGATAATAATAATAATAATAATAATAATAATAATAATAATAATAATAATAATAATAATAATAATATAATTTTAATAATAATAATGGTGTACACAAGCAAGAGGAGAGGGTTATAGCTTATGCGTATCGAAAGCTTAAGCCCCATGAGAGAAATTTCCCCACCCGCGACCTTGAATTGGCAGTGGTCATTTTTGCTTTGAGGATATGGAGGCACTACCTTCTAGGAGAGAGGTTCACATTATTGAGGGATCACAAGTCACTTCAGTATCTCTTCACACAGAAGGATCTGAACATGAGGCAGAGGAGGTGGATGGAATTAATGAAAGACTACCAATTTGATATTTAGTATCATCCTGGTAAGGCTAACATGGTGACAGACTCGTTGAGCCGACGACCCACAAAGGATTTGACAGCAGTCTGGAAAGCGAAGTGGAGAGAACTTCGACACGATGATGAGGTCGCGAGGGCATGTATGGAAGTTTTAATGATCACACTCGATATTGTCATATGGGTGGTGAGAGGTCAGGTAAATGATCCATTTTTCCAAGATAGGGTGAGGCAGTTACTACCAGAGGGTGCAGAGTCTTACTCCATCAGCTCCGAGGGAGGGATACGCTTTAATGGGAGGTTGGTTGTACCGGAGGATGAGGATTTGAGACATACCATTCTGACCAAGTCCCATGGATCTAGGTTCGCGGTACATCCCATCTAGGATAAGATGTACCAAGATATGAGGAGGCAATACTGGTAAATAGCGATGAAGCGAGACATAGTTGAGTTTGTCTCAAAGTGTGCCATTTGTCAGCTTGTGAAGGTGGATCACCAGAGGCCATCAGGCATGTTGTAGTCGCTTGAGATTTCAGTATGGAAGTGGGAGAGCATCTCTATGGATTTAATCACAGGGTTGCCTGTATCACAGAGGGGTTACGATTCCATACAGATGATAGTGGATCGATTGACCAAGGTAGCACATTTCTTATCGATTCGTACAAACTTTGAGACAATGCAGTATGTGAAACTATTCATAGTGGAGATATTCAAGTTGCATGGGGTGCTGATTAACATAGTGTCTAATAGAGAAAATATATTTGTATTGCACTTCTGGCAGAGTTTTCAGGAGGCTATGTGCACCGAGTTGAGGTTGAGCACTGCCTATCACCCCCAGATATATGGGCATACAGAGAGGGTAAATCAGATGCTCAAGGACATGCTTCGGGTGTGTATCCTAGACTTTGGGGGAGTTTAGGAGAAATACCTTCCATTGGTAGAGTTTGCATATAACAACTCGTACCAATTCACTATTGGCATGGCCCCATTTGAGGCACTTTATGGGAGACCTTGTCGTTTACCCACTTATTGGTTAAAGGTGAGGGACAACAAGCTATTAGGGCCGGAGATGATTCAGGACATGCCCATCAGGATTGAGTTAATTCGGGGACGTATTCGTATAGCCCAGGACAAAAAAAAAAAAGCTATGCTAATGCGAATAGGAGTCATGTAGAGTTGGGGGTCGGAGATAAAGTATTGGTGCTGGTATCCACCATGAAAGGGGTGATGAGGTTCGATAAGAAAGGGAAATTAGCACCAAGGTACATGGACCCCTAACCTATCATTGAGAAAGTAGGGTCGGTAGCTTATCAATTGGAATTGTCGGATCACCTTCAGCGGAAACACGGCGTGTTTCATGTAGCATCGCTAAAGAAATATAAGAGGAGTCCAAGAGCATTGTGGTACGTCCCACTTGAGGAGATTGAGTTGCAACCCGATATCTCATATGTGGAGAAACCAGTAGCCATCCTAGATCATGGTGAGAGAAAGTTACGATCCAAGGTTGTACCATTAGTTCGAGTTCAGTGGGGACATCATAGTGTCGACAAGTCCACTTAGGAGCGGAAGGATAACATGTGAAAGAAGTATCCAGATTTATTCACCGCTGGTACGATCTACTGTCGGGGATGAAATTCCCTTGTAAGGGGAGAAGTACGTAACACCTCGTCTTTTGGGGCATTTTTTAATTAATTAATTTGGTAGAGGTTAAATTACTTGGTGGTCATAATTTAATAAGAATTAATTAGATAAGTATTATTAAAATATTAATCGAGTGAGTAGTAATTAATATTGAGAGAATTTAAATTTAATGAGTGAATTGTAATAATAAACTAAGTTAATTGGTGAATATTAACTTTTAAATGTATCATCCGGATGGAAATTCTGAGTGTACGGTTGTGTCCGCAAGGGTCGAAATAGTCAGAAAATAGCGCCCATGGGTAATAAAAGTTTTTTGGGACCTTTCAAGACGTCTTTGAGCCCACATGAGAGTGTTGGGGCCCTTTTAATAAAGCCCGCAAGCCTAAAAATGGGATTGACTTAATAAACCCTAAAAGTGAGAGGGTGTGGGAGCCATAACTCATATTAGAAAAACCTAATCAAGTATATGTAACACCCCGTAATTTTGATGATTTAATATTTAATTATTTTTTAGAGATATTAAATATTTAAATTAGAGAAACTTAAATTCATGATTTGGAGAATTTATTGGAGGGAGAAGAATTATTCATAATTGGCGACTTTAAGTTAAACTGTTCGAATTTAAAGTGTGTCGCATTTTGAGGTCAAAATTGGAGAGCGCTATAAATTATTTCAGATGGCAATTCTGAGTGCGCGGTTGAGTCCGGATGGGTCGAAATAGTCAAAAAAGAGTGCCCGGGGGTAGTAATTGGGTCTCGGGGTATTTTTCGGCATAGTCGGGCCCACACGGGGTGATTTGGGTCATTTTAATAAGGCCCATGTGGCCAAAAACGAGATTAAGGGTTTTAAACCTAATTGAGGGATTAGGTAACGGCAGATAAAAAATTTTGAACCTAGGTTTTGAGAGAGGATTAGAGAAAGCTAATCAAGAAGCCAACTGGGGGACTTTTAGAGCCAAATTAGGGGACGGATTGGGGTGTTCTTCATCAACACCTTCACTACACCAACGGATCAGACTCTACAAATCATTCTAGGCAAGTGGTTAACTGTTTTGATTCTTAAAATAGGTGATAACCAATTCATATTATAGTATGTGGATATGAAAATTCGTTTTGGGTGTGTAACCATAATTAAAATTGGGTTTTTTGAATTTAGAGTAATGGACATATTTAATTACTCAATGGAGGTTAAGTTATGATTTGGGACAGTTAAGATTGAATTATAGAGTGGATCACAATATGTATTAGTGATTAAATTGACTGAAATTAGTTAGGTCAAATTCGGTAGAATGAGACCCGGGTGAAAAACTCAAATCGGATATACTGAGGGTTATGTATAAATTTGTTGATGGATTAAGGTCTCTAGGGTGTTTAGAACCTTTTCTTGAGTGGAGAATATGTTGGTTGTGATTTGGGTATAGGTTTGGGAAGAAACAAAAGCTTAAGGGTTCATCAATGGCTGAAACAGCAAGCTGGAGAAGACGAATCCCTGTTCGATCGATCGATAGACCCAGGGGATCGATCGATCGATGGTCCCAGGATTTTGACAAGTTCGCCAGTTTTATGTATAAAGGGAAATTTAGTTTAGATTTTCCCCCACTTGTTAGGTAGTGATAAATTCATATGTGATACATATTCCTTAACAATTATAAGGGGATATAATTGGGTTTAGGAGGGTGATAATTGTATGTCACAAGATGATTAAATTTTAGGAAATAATTCGTAAGTATTAGTTTTGGACCGATGAAAGTATTCGGGTCTGGTAGTTGAGTGGAAATACATTATTAAAGGAATTGAGCTGTAATTTCTTAATTAAGGGGGGAAATATAAAATCGAGTATTAACGATGGTTAGGGCCAAGTGAGCGAGTCCGGGTATAATGGTTGGGCGACACCAGGTATTGAATTAATTAATGTGTGAATTAATTAAATTAGAGTCGAATCATAGACTCGAAGAAAATATTATATTAGTTAATGTGTGAATTAATTAAATTAGAGTCGGACCACAGACTCGGGAAGAGGATAAATTAAAAAGTGAGAAAATTAATTAAATTTGAGTCGGACCGCAGACTTGAATTGGTATTAATTAATTAATGTGTAAATTAATTAAATTAGAGTCGGACCATAGACTTGGATTGGTAATTAATTAATGTGTAAATTAATTTAACTAGAGTCGGACTATAGACTCGGATTAGTATTAATTAATTAATGTGTAAATTAATTAAATTAGAGTCGGACTGTAGACTCGGGAAAGTAATAAATTAATTGATGTGTAAATTAATTAAATTAGAGTCGGACCATAGACTCGGACTAGTATTAATTAATTAATGTGTAAATTAATTTAATTAGAGTCGAACCATAGACTCGAACTAGTATTAATTAATTAATTAATGTGTAAATTAATTAAATTAGAGTCGAATCAGAGACTCGGGTAAATATTAGATAAATCAATGTGCAAAGTATTTATTTAAGAGTCGGACCATAGACTCGGGGAAATATTATATTAATTGACATGTGAATTAATAAGTGAGAAAATTAATTAAGTTGAGTCGGACCACAGACTCAGGAAATTATGGGCCAGTGTTATGGGATTTTGAGTACACGGTAAAGCCAGGGTTTATGTTATATATATACGGTGTAGTGATAGTATATATACACGTGTATATATTGTGTGTTCTATTAAATATCAGTGACTAGATATTTATTTAATTTATATACTCTAGTGTTATCAAGGGAGGTTGCGCGATGTGGGTGAATCCCCTAGCTTGAGGAGTAGGGTGAGTATATCCTCTGGTCATAGCGTTCGGTATATGGGTGAGGGATTTATCTCACTTTCAGGGAAGGAATATGACCGCCTCCACTACGTTATATTTTAGGCCATGTTGGTGAGAGATTTCAACTTGGGAAACTAGGTTATGTGAGCACACCTAGTGAGATAGCATTTTATAGGGAATCATCCGGTGAGGGTATATTCGAAGGGATGGATGTGTATATATATATATATATATATATATATATATGTGTGTGTGTGTGTGTGTGTGTGTGTGTGTGTGTTGATGTTGTGGTAAAGGTACGTATATAATGGTAGTAAATATTATGTGCGGGTAATAATACAGTGTGTGATGTAATTGTTTATATAACTTGTGTCATAGTTATATGATTATTATTTAAATAATATTAATTAAGTTAATTAGTGAGATAACTTACAGCCCATGGTTAATCATACTCGATTTAGAGTGAAAGGGAAAGGGGGGATTACCAGGACTAGTTGGACGGGGTAGTACAACTAGGTGGGGTTAAGGTAAGCGTTAGGTTTGCACTTTAGTGGAGGGGTGAGAATGTCCTCAAGAGAGTGCGACACTAATTTAAATATGAAGCGCATTCATATATTTTAAATTACTGCAGTTAATTCACTTGCTAAATATTTTCAAAATATTTTGGGTTCTAACCCTTGCTATAAAACTATTTTTAAAACCTTTTAGGTGTCCAGCCACAGGGATGCCAGGATTGTTGTCTATTCCAGGGACACGGAGCTGCGGCATATGTGGATGCTACCAGGAGTTTGGATTAGACGCATCGTTCTTTCATTCTTAGAGTATGAATCATTTATCAGTTTTAGTTTTATTTAGGGCATGTCGCCCAGACTTTCAGTTCAGTTTTCAAATTTATTTTATTCCGATGTTGAATATTTGTATTGAATTATTTACTTTGGTGACCGATGGTTTATTCGGCATGTAGTCATTATTTATTCAGTTGATTTAATTCAGTCGTGGTGTATGACTCATATTATCTTTCCGCATTTTATTGGTTGTTTAATTAAAAAGTTAAAATTTGGCACCAGCTTTTTGAAATACTAGGTGGTTAGTAAGTTTTAAAAAGGTTTTCGACAGTGATGCTAAGGATGAACCAACTGGGATTCCTGTTTTAATTTAGTATAGGACTGATCATCCAATATTTTATTAGGCGGGGTGTCACAGTAGATACAAAAGAGGGAGCAATTAGAGAAATCTTGGGAGCCTAAATCAAGAACAAGTGTGGACATTTTTCATCAAACCCATCATCTTCAACAAAGAGATTCTGAACCTACAAACCCTATAAGGTAATTGGTTAAACTTGCTTTTAAACTAATTGCAGTCCATTTTCATATCATAGTCGGTGGTTTAAAATGATACGGTTATTGAATTTGTTGACATCTAAAGTTGGGTTTTCTATTAATTTCATGTTAAAATCTGTAGAAGATTTCGTAATTTGGGGTTCTAAGCCTTAAATAGGTGATTAGTAAATTTAGATATGGGGGTCTTAAATTGTTGGGTTTAGCATAACTGTTAATTTCAGGACATATAATGTTGGGGCAAGAGTTTGTTTTTACTATTAACAATGGTGGGTGAGTTGTATTGTTATGTCAAAGAAGGAAGGGAAGGTATCCCGTGGTCGTTAAAATGACTTGGGTATGGTTTTAACGTCAACCTCTATAATTTGAACGACATGATGCTCGTTCAAACAACATCGTTTTCACAACCCTCCTTTCCCCGAATTGAATCCCCTCCCCTGTTTGGCTTAGACTCCTATATCTATTCGAAGTTGTTGTCCTTAGAAAAAAAATGGAAGATGCTCTTGTGAGGTGACCTCTGTTGTATGGAATTAACAGTCTTGGGTTTATTGTTTTGTGTGGATTTTTGGATTTGAAATGAAGGGTGAACATCCCAAGAACAGGGGGATTAAGGTTTAATTAGAAATAATTAAGAGCCTTATAGTAATAAGTATGCGAGACTTATTAAATAGAATTTTCAATAATAAATTCTGAATCTTATATTTTTGGGCCAAGTGAGTGAGTTTGGGTATATTGGTTGAGTGACACCAAAGTAATAAAATTAATTAGTGCATAATTAATTAAATTTGAGTCAGGATATGGACTCGGGTATATATTGGGCTAGTGTTACGGTTCTTGTACACGGTTCAGACAGGATTAAATTTAAAGAATATATATATATACACGATTGTGTGATAGTATATATATATTGTGTATTCTTATATATCAGTAATTGGATATTTCATAAAAGCATACCCCTCTAGTGCTATCATAGAAGGTTGTGCAATGTGGGTGAATCCCTTGGCTTGAGGAGCAGGGTGAGTACAGTCCCCAGGTCATAGCATTCGAAATCAAGAATGAGACGCTTTAGGTATGATTCGGTCTCATTCCAAGGGTAACTATGACCGCCTCCATTGCATTTATTTTGTTTTACTGAATCGTGGAGCTAACCATGTCAGGGTGTCCGGGTGGATGAGTATACCTGGAAATGATAGCATTTTAGAGAACATACGGTGAGTGCCTACTCGCGAGGATGGTTATATATCTTTACTACATGTGCGTGAATGTTATAAATAGTTGATACGTATATATAGTGTGAATAAATATATAAGGATAAAAAAACATGCTGTGAATTGTACTGATGATATATAACTTTTGAGAATGTTATATGTCCCAAATGAGATAAGTTAATGCAATTAATAACTTATAAATCATGTATATTAAACTCACTCGGGTTAGAGTAATGGGAGAGGTAGGAACTATATGACAAATCTAGTTACGGGGTAGATAACTAGATGGGTTATATAGAATGACGTTAGGTATGCACATTAGTTGAGGGGTGAGTCATTCCTCAAGAGAGTGCGACACTAACTTAAATATGAAGAGCATTCATGCATTTTAATTTACTGCAATTTAATTCACTTGCTAAACAATTTAAAATGTTTTGGGTTCTAACCCTTGCTATAAAATATTTTCAAAACCTTTTAGGTGTCCTACCACAGGGGCACCAGGCTTGATTCCTTTTCAGGGTACATAGTTACGGTACATGTGGGTGCTGCAGGATTTGCACTAGACGCTTATATCATTCTCTTCTAGATAGGAATAGTCTTTGTTGTACTTCGAGCATGTTGCTCTTGACAGTTGTACTCTTTATTTTGATTCAGCCTGTATTGGCTATACTTTTCATGTGTTGGATTTATGTTGGTTTGTTTGTCCCAAGTCGATGTTTATCAGCTAACTCTTATTTTACACATTTTTTATATGTCCATGATCTATTACATTTCGTTGGTTATATTTGGTTTCTTGTCGTACTTGTTGGTTTGGATCCATTCATAAGATAAAACATGGCACGGGATTAATTAAAAATAAGTGGTTAGTAATTATAAATGTTTCGACGGTGATGCTAAGAATGAACCATATGAAAATCCTGATTCAATTTCATAAGGGCCAGATCAATCGAAATTTAATTAAGGGAACCAAATGTCATGATAATTAATAAGTCTTAATCTTGGACATTCATAAGTGTATTCTTAATAACCCTTTGAGTAAAAAAATCTTAAATTAGGATGTATGAATTATTAGTTTAATATTTAGTGTTGGTAATCTCAAATTCTTTTAATGACAATTATTTTAGGTATTTGATTGGATACTTGAGGCTGAATATAGTGAATAAATATTTGTCAAATATCAATATAACCCTAAAAAAATCTCCTCGACTCACCTCTAACTTATAATTACTAGAGCGTCATGCTATCGGCACCACGTAATTCTTAAAAGTGTTTGCATATTTTGTTTCGAAAAGTAGAGTTTGGTGCCACGAAGAAAAATTAGAGGTGCCTTTAGCAAGAACCATTACTAAACTTCATTATTATGCCACAATTCACGATTATTATGAATAAATAAAAATCTCATCAATATATTTAATACTTTAAATACCCAACTTCAAAACATTTTAATTGAAACATTTATATTAAAAAAATATGTTATTGAATATATTTTTCTATATCAAAAGAGGTCAACAACGTTTATTATGCTATTCTTGCCACTGTGGTGGGGGGTATAATTTTTAGCATGGTGTGTAAACTCCTTCCTACTGTCATAAAAAAACAAACAAAATTAACACTCCAATATGTTTGTCGACATGGTCAAACCAATTTAATTCCCAATGTGTTACTATATTTGTACTTATTCAATTCTAAGTAACTGAGTGTATCGTATTTATTATTCACGTGTGTTAATATATTTCTACTTATTAAATCAAGCGTAATAAAGAGTATCATGTTGATTATGCACGTGTTTCACAAGTATTAAACTCGGGATGCGAATACATTAGACATATATTTGATGTAATGAATCATTTTAAATCACTTAAATGTTTAGTATTAATTAGTACAACTCCAGAAGATTTAAAAAAAGAAAAAAAAACTCCCACATCAATAAATTATGGAGTGAAGATAAATAAAATTTATGAATAATAGATAAGCCAAATATATAAATAAATATATGTACGTATATGTGTGTGTATAATGCAAATCCTCGTGCAAACAACAAGGACAAAATTAAACCATCTATAATTTAAAAATCTACCTTAAGTGCCTAAGCATCTTTGTTTATAAATAAGTGTATATGTACATTCATATATGTGTTAATTTTTATATAGAGCTTCCTATATTTGAGACATTAGCAAAACAAACCATCACCATATATTTTCTTGATCATTATGTTGCTTCAAAGCTAGCTTGCTTGCAATGGAGAGTTTTTCCACAACTATTTAGTGTTCCAAGAAGAAAATTTTAGCTTGTTTGATATCCTTCGCATTTTTTTCTCAAGTGAGTTTGAAAAGGGAAGCTTTCTATAAATCCCCGAGGGTTAGAAGTTAAGTCGTGTGAGGCGTTGATGGCTCATATTCGTTCTCAAGTATTCGCTAAATCTTCCCACAACTAATGGTGGTGTTTTCGGCCTTATATTAACTCATTCACAAGGTTTGACTATGCTTCCTTCGCCATCCATACATATACCATTGCCATTATAAAATTGAAATATATATTTCTTGTATTTCAACTTTAGAATCATATTAATCGAATATGAATATTTTTGTATGTTATTATGTTTTAAAATAAATATATGTATATACAACAAGAACAATTTAAGTATAGTAACTAGTTTTCATAAATATTTGTTAATTTCAAATTTTGGGATCTCGCTACAATAATTCTTACGTTAAATCTTATGATTATTACATTGTGTATCAAACTAAATTTTTTTTAGCAGTAAATCTTTTGTTTCATAAGTGATAAGATCCATAACCAACATACATTCAAACCACCATCAACACCTTTGCATGTGGTGGTAGATTTAAATTAATGATCCAAGTTTTTTTTTAGTTAGAGAATGTGGTTTTATATATTTCATATATGTATTGAGGAGTTTTTTTCCTATGGACACAATATGATTTTTCTAGAGAATGATATTATCCCTTAAACTAAGTGAGAAGATAGAAAAAACTAAGGGGATGCCATTTTATTATGATAAGAAAAAATTGTATGAATTAGTCCATCCTTGATTTACTTTTATTTATGGTGGATTTAAATAAGAATATGTCAAGCAACCAGATAAATTATCAACAACGTTCAGCCTAGTGGTGGGAAATGGAGACAAGAGAGTATATTTAGACGAAAGAATCCAAAGTAGTGACAACAGATATACTCCATATCTCTCTATAATGGCTGCTAAATTATCTTATGATAATAAGGACTTTGTTCAAATTGTAATCAAAGATCAGTGGAAGGTAGCTCTCAACATTTCAAAACGAAGTGACACTTCTCTTTAATTTAAAACGTCATCTTAAAAGTCATATAAATCTGATGATCATGACTGACATATTTTTACCCTTCTTATCAGATGAATTTTTTGGACCTTTAAAAAAATTCACGGTAAGTAGTGATTATTTTTTTTTTTGTTGTTCACATATTCTTAAGGTATATGATTTTTTAAATATTGATATAGAACATACGCTGAAGTTATTACCCAATCCTTTGTCAAAACATAAGGGGGGTTCTATCCATATTGATTATTTAAACATCTCGTGAGAGATTTATTAGTTAATTGATATAATTTACTATTTACTTTTAAGACTCAAAACTTGAATAATCAAAGTAGTTAAATAGATCATCAAATTTGTGAATTTATGCACATATGGGTTAAAATTCGGAGGGGGCAAGGGTGTTTTGTAATGTAACATGAAATAAACCATCAAAATTCATTAGTTGGGGTCTTCATAAAAAAAGAGGATTAATCATACATTATTTATTTATTTATTATAAGATAATAATCATATATCCCTAAAATCTATATATATACTGTAATCTTTACTTTTGTATAAAATTTACCAAATTGTTACTTTAAAAATATATCTACATTTTATAAAAAAAATCAACTTAAATTTATGAAATATCAGCACAGACATTAAAATATTTTTGCAAATTATGTGATATTTATGACACGTTTAACAAATCAAATTGTAAAGAAAACTGGGGTTTGGGAAAATTATGTTCGTGAGTTTTGCAATATCATGGATGAGGATTGGACATTAAATATAAAAGAACATTTTATTTTCACAAAGATATTTGCACGGTGGAACCGGAACCAATATGTCGCTATCTCTAAATACATAACAAGTTTGGATACCAAATTTCAAATTACTCTATGATAAAGTAGTACAAGCTTTTATGTACAAGAGTGTATCGGTATTTAAAAGTAAAAATTTCATTTTATATTGTTTTGTATTAAAAGATTTGACGAAATATACATCTTCTGACATTATTTGCATAATTTTAAAGATATAAATTTGTATTTATACAACAAAAATGGAAATAAATGTGTATATAAATCAAGACATTAATAGTAGATATTCGGAATATGGAACCCCTTGATACGTAAAATAAGGAGTGGGATATGAGAATTTAGCTAGTCTTAAGTTTTATGTTGGATCATATGTATTTTTAGTTACAATAACTTCTATTAGTATTTAGATACTCTTTGTAGCTCCCATTGCCATAATTTTATTCTTCTTAAGTATAGTGACGCAAAGTATATATGTTAGTATATAGAGTTACATCTTAATAATAATAACAATATGTTGTCTCACATACCATGTCCACTTGTCGATAAATTCTAGCTCTACCCCATTAGTCATTTTATCATTTTGAGCACATTACTAATCATTTTCGCGGGATAGTCACATGGAAAGACATTGATCTTATGGATCGTCGAGGAAAAAACAAACTATAAGTAGACTACCAAGGGTGAATTTTTAGTTTCCTACCTTAGTTTGTTATTTTACTATGGAAATTGAAATTTACATGTTTTTGTTATCTAATGTTGTGCCACTTATCAAAAGTCATAATCCACATGAGTCATCATGTTCCAAGACAAAGGGGTTAACCCTAACCTAATAGTGGTGGCATTTAGAGGCACCTAACCATTTAATGCAGATAATTGGTGAACAGATATCGACCTCTCATGGTATGAGATTGAAGGTGTGGGTAAGATCCATATTGTCTTCATGATAGCTCTGGAACTACTAAGGAACAAAGTTTGGCCCAAACAAATCCATAGAGGACTAAAACCCCTTAGGGTTACTACGTACTTAGAGATAAACTTAGACAAATATTTGACAAAAACAAAAGGGCAAAGTTTATTTGACAGGGCATAGCTTAGGAGGGGAATTATCTTTTTTGTTTGCAACGGTGTTGATATTACACAAGGATGAGAAAGAAGATGGGGAAATTAGATTGTTGGGGAGGTTAGAAGGGGTGTACACTTTTGGATAGCCCAAAGTGGGGGATGAGAAATTTGGGGAGTTATGAGGAGACAAATGGAAGTGTATGATGTGGGATATCATAGGTATGTTTATTATTATGATATGGTGACTAGATTCCCTGTGACTATAAACTACTTTGTATAAGCACTTTGGTCTATGTTTTTACTCTGACAATTTCTACTATGAGTTATCTCTCTCATCTTAGTTGTATTTAAGTCCCTATTGCAACATTATTGTCAATGTAAATTAGTTAGGTTCTTGGGTGATGACTAATGGGTTGTGTCTCCTGAATGAAATACAGGTACTAGAGAAGGAACTAAAGAATAATTATTTTTTACTACTATGGGTCATACCCAAGATCTTAAATGCATGATGGAAGCTAATTAGGAGTTTCATCATTCCATACATGAGGGGGCCATAATATAAAGAAACGTGGTTTTCCAAATTGATTAGGTTAATTAGGATGGTGATTCCATGCTTTTCGGCTCACATTCCTGTAGATTATGTTAATGTCACCTGAATAAAAACTTACACCTTAACTCATCATCTCCAAGATGCAAATCCTCAACAAGGTCTTAAATTTGACTAATTTACTATTATACAATCTTCAAATCCCATTCTTTGTAAAATAAAAGGAAATAAACTGAATAAATTAGAACATATTTATTTGTATTAGTATTTTTGTAGATACTTCACCTCATATCTAAACAAAAATTATGTTTAGCTTAAGGTATATTGGAAATTGAATCCTATAAAGTTTGGTTAAATTTTATTTTAGTTCCTAAAGTTTAAAAATTATCAAATGAAGCACCAAATTTTGGAAATAATATCATTCGAGTATAAATTCTGACGGTTGTTTAAATCATAATGGAATTAGGGTATAAATTCAAAAAAAAACTAAACTAAGAAACACGAATTTTAAATACCAACATGAGAATTATGGCCTAACAATGGATTAATTCATTTATATTTCAAGTGGTCATTATTTTTTCGATTTACTTATTCAAACAATTTATAAAAATAAAATTATTTTACCTAGGTTAATCAAAGAGAGGGAGCACAAGTAAATTTTAATTTTGAAATGTATATAATAATGAAATATAGTTTGGAAGTGTATTTAATTATGAGCGCATTAGTTACAACATTAAGAACATATTTTTGATCCATAAAAGAGTTCCATCTTAAATATATGAGTCCCACAATCGAAAATAGGAAAACATCGCAACTTCAAAAAAATGAAATTTGTTAAGATAAATTGGGCAGAGAGAGAGAGTTTCTCATTAATAGTTTAATAATAATAGGGCCACTCCTTATTCATAATACAAGTTGGTAGAGTCCTAATAGGAGTTTACATCTATCTAAATCGGATAAATACAAATATATATAACATTCCTCTTGGATGTACACCATTTCTACCACTCAATGATTGTTGCCTCATTAAAACCCTACTAAGGAAACCCCATTGGGAAAAAATAAAAGTGAAGGAAAAAGAGTAAAATGTTTGTGATCTTTGAATCATTGTTCAACGTACGTATAGTTTACTTATTTAAACATTTATTAGAAAAACCCAGTTGAACAAAACCTAGTCAAAGGAAAAAGAGTACAGCGCAGATATGTCCCAAATAACATATTCTTGTATCCTCCTCCTGAAAAGATGCTCCCCCTGATTCATATGTTAAATATGTCTATTGGTGGGGTCGACACGTTCTAATATCATACACGAAAAAATGTTGCCTTTGGTAGTGAATTTGTGAAAATATCATTTAGGTTATCACTTGAATGAACTTGCATGACTTCAATCTCATTTTTTTCTAAAGCTCGTGAGTGCAGAAAAAATTTAGTGAAATGTTCTTAGTTTTATCACTATTAATGAATCCTTATTTAATTTGTGTTAGATGTGATCCATTGTTTTCATAAATAACAATTGGAACATCTGTAATGGAAGGTAATTGACAAGAATTACAAATATGCTATTTTAAATATCTTATCCATATACATTCATGGCTAGCTTCAAGAAGAGCTAAAATTTCATAGGGGTTAAAAGAAGTAGCTACTATAATTCTCGTCGTTCTTCTGGATCAAACCGTACTTCAGGTGCGTTATTTCGTCCCCCTAATATCGAGAAGGATGTCTCGTCACAATGTCAATCAGGAAATCTAGTGGTAAATACATTACTTGTTAATGGATAAATATAATGAACTATTGAGGGTGAATCATAACCAACATATATTCCCAAATGACGTTGGGACCCATTTTTTTATATTGTGGTGGGGGAAAGCCATGTGCACTACAAAACTAAATTTATGTAAGTGTGATACATTTTGCTGACATCTTGACACAAGTATTAGGATGAAAATAGGTGATAAAAATTTGGCCTAACCTTAATTAACTAAAAGCATGTAAGATAGCATGTCACGAGTAGAGACTGGGAGTTTGGATTGCATAAGTAGAGATTGTGCAATAAGTTAAAAACGTTTAATTAAGGACTCAACTAAACAATTTTGGGTGTGAAAATAAGGTATTGGGTTCTCAACATCAATTCCTTGTTATAAATAATGATCATCAAATACTTGAGAAGTAGATTCTCCCATATTATGTAAACAGATGGATTTATTGCTCTAATTAGAAAAATGTGCTCTAATCTTAATGATTTCAACAAGTAATTTTGCAAAGGCCAAATTTTGAGTAGATAACAAACAAACATGTGACCAACAAGTGGATGAATAAATTAAAGTTGAAGGGAAATGTAGTTGATTACTCCACATGGATCGACACGTAGCTTTTAGAGGACAAAGGATGTAGTCAGACGAATACTAAGATGAGATAAGTATAAACTTAGGAAGATCATCATGTTTCACGAATGATTAATTATAATATAACTCGATCACCTAAAGATGAGATCAAAGTAGAAAGACCTAGGACTATAGGACTATAGGAACCTTAAACTTTTAAATAAGGGAAACCTCTCCCAACTTGAAGATGTTGATCGTTATATTGCTCATGATGACTTGGACACTCGGATAGTAACCCTATCACTCCAATCATCCTTTGTTCTTCTAAGAAATAAATAACTCTCCCTCCCTTCCCCATTAACGTAGGCAGGATGATCTTTCGAACCACAAACATATTGTGTCCTTTATATACTACAACCATATTTATGGGGCCAAACTATAGTATTGCTTTTATTGAGGGTTTGATATCCCCTATAATTTGGTTTCGTCTGTGGTAAGAAAATAATTCTCATCATCGTGAAACATCATCCCAACAACAATATGAGGGGAAATTAGTCTCATTGTTTGTACGCCAAAAGTCATATCCAATCGGAGATATGAGTTGTTAGGAGTAAGCAAACTCCTTCTAGGTTTATCCTCTTAGAAGATCAAGGTAAAGGGTTCATTCTCCAAGGAGATCTAATCCCATTCGTCGACGTTATACTCCCTCTGTTGAGTGACCTGTTGGGAAAGTGACATCATGACTGGCTAGTATTTATAAAGAAAGGTTAGATCATTGTGATGAAGAGATTACCCATTTGAGGAGGTAGTTGACTGGGAAGTCAATACCATCACTTCGGTTCTCATTACCTAGAGCAACGTGGAAGAGGGAGGATGTGTTCCCTAATTCAAGACAGGTCCAACTGAACAGTAGGGTTTTTAGGTTAAGGAACCCTCATACAGTGCATTATAATCCATAACTTGTTAATTCCTCACTGTCCTGTTTAGTTAGTCGCAACCAAGCCCCAATTCATCATGTTTAATCCACACACAACAGTAGGTTGTCCTGCCCAAAATACCATTAAAGAAGGTTTAGAGTGAAAATATCCGAGATTTTATTAAAAAGAAATTTGAGGGACAGCTGAAACTAAATTTATCGTAAACTACAAAGGATATCTCTAATAAAGCATTAGGTCATGGATTAGCTTCACCATTTACTATGGATATAAAAACCTCAGAGCCACTAATGAAGTCTTTTATTCCCAAGATCACTATTTATGATTGAAAAGCGAACCCCACTAATCATATCAGGCACTATTTGTTGACTATGTCATTATAGAGTCACCATAATGCCCTTATGTGTTGAGTTTTAACCTCAACTCATGGAAAGATTGGTATCAAATCATTCGAGAGATTGTCCCCCCAGATTAATTTCCTCATTCAAAGAGTTATCCAAGCAGTTTACAACTCATTTTATCACCAGCAGTAAAGGAGTAAATTATGTGGATTCCTTGATTTCTCTCAAAAGGAAAAAGGGAGAGTCGCTCAACCAATATGCAAAATGTTACTAGCATTATGAGATTAATGACTTAAATATACAGTAGTCCATCTCATCCTTTAAGTTTGAACTGTCCAGATTGGACGATCTCTATCAGTCACTGATCAAGAAACCAACATCCACAATGGACAACCTCATGGGGAATATAGAGAAATACGCCAAGGTAGAGAACAAGCTCACCATAACTAAGCTTTTGGCGTGCTGGAATTCCAAATAGACTAAGAAGAACAATTCTAAGAAGCCATCCAAGAAGGGAACTTAGTAACCCCCTCTAAAAAAAGGGAATGAGGAATGATGCTTCCAAGGGATACTCCCGGTCGCAGACCAACAAAGAAGATTTTAATGAATAGACACCTTTTTCAAGGAACATATATACAAATTAATCATGCATATTAGGTATAAGCCATATTTTAAGAAACCGACCAAGATGGCCAGTGATCCGGGTGACAGGAATGCCAATCTTAGGTTCACCTATCACCAAGACCATGATAATCTCACAAAGAACTATAAGATGGTCAAAAGCATTTGGAAGAACTCGTTTAAGCTGGACATTTGAAAAAGTAGGAAAATTCATATTCTCGCCTTTCAAAAGTTCTTTGAGCGACTACGGCAATACCAAATGCGTCTAAATCCATAAAAATGTGTTTTCGGCATCACAAAAGGAAAAATCTTGGAATTCATGGTCAGTAAGAGGGAATTGAAGAATTCCTTACCAAGCTGAAAGCCATACTTGAGATGCCACCATAATGGATGGAGAAGGAAGTTTGATGATTCTTGGGTAAACTATAGTACATCAGTCGGTTCGTCAGCCAACTAACTTCTATCTGCAAACCCATTTTCAAACTCATCTCATAGGATTCAACTAAAGTTTGGAATGATACCGACCAAGAAGCCTTCAAACAAATCAAGTAATACCTCATCTAACCTCCAATGATGATACCTCTATAGCCTGGTCTCCCTCTACTCCTGTACTTGACCGTAATAGATACTACAGGAGGGGCTTTGCTATCCCAATACATTGAAGAATACCATAAGGAAATAACCATTGATTACGCCATCGAAAATTGGCTGGGTACGAAGTCAACTACACTACTTTGGAAAAACCATGTGTTTCCCTGGTCTAGATCATGCAGAAATTATGGCACTACATGCTCACCTTTCTCATCAGACTAGTATCCCCCATGGACCCCTTCAGGTACTTACTAAAAAAGCCCGCTCTTTTCAGATGAATGGCTCGTTGGTTGATATTTCTAGCCATGTTAGATATTGTGTACGTCACGCAGAAAGATATTAAAGGGAGATCCATCTCCATGAAAATATTCACTACACCTCTCAAAGGGACCTTAGATGGAAAATGTTCCTTGATGGAGTTGTCAATAAGAAAGGATTTGGCATTGGGATACTCCTTATCGCCCTTAATAACTCTCACACCCCCATTGCCATGAAAATATAATTTCTCTGCACCAACAACATGAATGAGTATGAGGCATGCACTATTGGCCTCAATAAATGAATCTGGCACCTAGACGTCTACGGAGACTCTACCCTTATCATCGACCAAATCCTTAGAAAATGGAAAGTCAAAGACGAGAATCTCCTACCCTTCCATTCTCACCTAGAAGAGTTAGCATCCCAATTCAAAGATGTCACCTTCCACTACTTACCTCGTGCAAAGAACAACCTATATGATGCCCTTGTTACCCTGGCCTCCATGATCGACATGCCTGAGGGAATAACAATGGCCTCTTTCCCAGATCATAAACAGGTTAAGCCCACCCACTACTAGCACATTGAACTCATTGCCGAGGAAGATTCTAATATGATCGGGTTATGGTACTATGACATTTGGCGCCTCCTCAAATATGGTAGGTATCCCCAAAATGTTAATAAGAAAGACAGTGTGACCCTTCACAAACTGGCTGCCCAGCACATCATCTGTGACCAAGCATTGTTCAAGAGAAACTTCTATTAAACCCATTTGCACTGCATAGTAGGGGCTGATGTTGAAAAAATGATGCAAAAGATCCACAGTGGATAATGTGGGCCCAACATAAGTGGTCACATGCTAGCCAAAAAGATCATCCGTCAAGGATACTATTAGACCACCATAGTTCAGTATTACATGGCCTATGTTTGAAGATGCCTCAAATGCCAATAATTTTCCAATCTCCAACACTTGCCTCCCCAAGAACTATATAACATGACCTCTTATTAGCCCTTCTCCACCCGGGGCATTGTCATCATAGGGAAGGTTACTCCCAAAGCTTCAAATGGTCACAATTCATCCTGGTCCCCATTGATTACTTCACCAAATGGGTCAAAGCCAAGTCATATGTAGTGTTGAATGCTAAGAAAGTGGCCAAGTTTATCACAAAGAACATCATCTGTTGATACAGAGTTCCCCACGATTTAGTGACAGATAATGGGCTCTATTTCAGAGATGAGGTCACGGAACTAGTCGACGAGTATGGGATTCAGATACCTGCAAATTCTCCCCACTGACCCCAAACTAATGGTGTTATCGAGGCCGCCAATAAAAACCTCAAAACTATAAATCACAAGATGATTGAGAGTTGCAAAGATTAGGACAATCGGACCCCTTACGCCCTCTGGGGCTACCTAATTTCAATAAAAATTCCTACTAGGGCTACCCCTTATTCTCTAGGGTACGACATGGAAGCAGTCCAACCCGTTGAGATAGAAATACCTTCCCTATGCATCCTACTCGAAAGAAAAGTTAGCGAAGAATAATGAAATCAGGTCCACTTTGAGGAATTATCACTCTTGGATTAAAAGAGACTGAAGGATCTATATCATATACATGCGTACCATCGTCGGATATTGCGATCATTCAACCTAAGAGTTAAGGATTATGGTGACTAGAATGCAAACCTTTCCCTCAAAAAAATCATACAACCCATCTGGGAACCTAGAGAGAAATTCAAACCGAATTGGAGCGACCCCTACATTATGAAGAAAATTCTCTCAGGTAGCGCCCCTATGCTAACAGACCTCAATAGAGAAAAGATAGAGCGTCTAGTCAACCTCGACCATCTCAAGTATTTTTTCCCTTACTCCAAAATCTCGGCGCGCTACGACTCTTCTCATTCCCCGTCTATTTTTAAAAAAAATCCTCATTTCGCCCTACCCAGAACTATGTGGGACCTGATCCTCTCAAAAATGTTTTCTTTTCAAATTGAAACTCGTGAGAATTTTAAAAAACCCCAAAGGTACATAGGCATCCCATGCATCATACATGGGTTTGGTCCCCTTCTTTTTCGAAAAATGCTATTCTTTTCTAGCCTCGAAGAATGGCGGTCCATTTTACCATTTACATGAATAAAAAGGATTATGTATGCCTTAGCGATTGGTATAGATAATTCAAATGTAAAACTCATCAAGGGGCATAATAAAATGTTATCAAAATAAACTTTTATTTCTAAATAAGGAATATAGTGTCGTTACATGAAGTATAAACAAAGGGAGTTACACATCTTCCACTCACCAGACCATTCTTAAATAAACCTAACCCTAAACCAAGTTACAACAAAATTTATTCCAAAATCCCCCAAACACAAAACACCAAAATTATCATAGATTTATAAAAAAATCACCTAAGCTTCACAAAACATTGCCTTCAACTACTAGACGGCACGACGGCCCGGCTTCATCATCATTACTAGCCTATGGAGGTCCCTAAGTTTTCCACTCCTAGTCAACATTCCGTATGCGCTCCATGGAGTGGTACGCCCTGATAATCCTGGACAGGACCACAATACCGTCTTCCATGGTGTCGAAGGCAACAAAAAACCTTTGATCAATCTCTTCCGCCATAATTTTCTCTACTGCCCGCTTCCATACCCACTTCAGGATGCTCCTAAACATATGTCGGGCCCCTCCCATAGACTATGATAGATGGATAGATGGCCAAAGTCACTGCCATAAAGAGCCCAGCATCATCCTTAGAGATTCAGTCTAATCTTCTATTGGGAAGAAGTTTGTTATGTGTGGGGGCATAATTTATCCCCACCCGAGTTGGCATAGGAGACACCAAGGGAAATAAAAGGAAGTCCATCGAAGGCCCACCAACCGCACATACAGATACTCTCTAAGATACAAGATAGGCAGTAAGTCCCCACACCATGGCACTAACTAGTGAAGACACCAGGCTCCGTGCTCTACAAACCAGCTAACCTAGCTCTTTATAGATGGGCCGAAGCTGAAGAAAGGTCGAACAAATAAGTTAGGCAGATATACCAAGGGATACTCGGGAGGGGTCTCCAGACGAAACCTCTTTGCAATCCACACAGATAGAATTAATGGGCTCCCCTAAGAAAGCTAGACCGACACTTCTTCCAAACATCCAGACCAATCAGGATTTTAGCCAACACCACCGTCACAGGATTATGGTTGAAAAATAGCAAGGATACGGTGTTAAGTCCCCCATCACCAATAAAAGCCTCATAGTAAGGACCATGGTGACATCTCTAGCAAAGTCAGAATCCTCAAAACCCTTCAAGCGCACTGAGTACATAACTGGATGGAGAGAACTAGCCCCTCTAGTATCCAAAGGTCGAGCCGTTGAAGGAGAAATGTGAAGTAAGTCCGCCATAAATGCCTCGAGATAATGGGAAAAATTGGGCATAAACATTGCCACACTGGGTTGACCCCCAACATGGTTGAGAACTCCTCATAAGTGGGATATACCTCTTCCGGTTTAAAATGAAATATATAGTCCTCACGGAACCAGAACTGTACCATCGCTACTAACAGGTTCCAATCTATGGATCGGTTACACTACACAGAAACCTGAGGCAAGTTGAAAGCATCATAATCCACATTGTATAGGCACATGACCTTCATACTTTCAAGGTAAGATGCAAATCCTTCATACATGGGAAGACCCAGTTAAAAACAAGAAATATAAAGCAAGTAGAGAAATGTGGATATTGGTGGAAAAATCTCATCCCATACACCTCCTTTTATACTCAAAACCCTTGGAAATAAATAAGAACTCAGGGAGCCCGATTAAATTTCATCCCTACAGGAGTACTCTGATGTGAAGCAAAGTTCAATCAAAGCATATGGACGATTTAACTAGACCCCCATGTCGATTGGAAGGTCAAGGGGTATGCCAATCGACAACCCCTTATTTTGGAAAATTCCATCTTTCCTCTTTCATCAAAATAATTTTGGAAAAATCCTCATGTTGTAAAGTTAACCCCTGGTTATTTACTCATTTTATCTCAAGAAAAAAATCATTTTTAATTCTCAAAATATATCTTTGCTCAATAATCTTTTTCCTGAGTTAATTACTTTCACTCCCCTCTTGTAAATAAATAAATTGTGTCTCCCATTATTATTTTCATTCATATTACTACCTTAGCTTAAAATAAATAGTCTCAGCAAAAAATTAAAAGCGCTTATAGGATAAGTCACTAAATTAAGAAAAATGTCAAAAAATAAAATGTATATTTCTTCATATATTTTGCATCACTTGGTTACATTTTACGGATAGAAATAAAACCAAAAAAATAATAACGAGACTTTACCCGAACCGTCAACTTTCCCTCTCAAGCCCTCAAACCCCACGACAAACGCACTTTCCCCTGCGATGAGTGGTGGGTCCTCCATACCTAGAACCTAAACCCTTATCTTAGGTGGCGGGCGGCACTAAGCATGAAAGAGCCGACTTCTTGATATAATTCGACATAGAGTCCATCTAGTCCTTGATGTCCCTCATCCAGGTGGTTGACACCTGAATATACTGAAAATAAAGAAGCAATAAGAAAAAGGCAAATCAATCAAATAAAAGAAAAGAAGAATCAGCAAAATAAGAGGAAAATAAAGAATATACCTCAGGCCAAAGGGACTCATCTATAAGCCTCATCAACCCAGACACCGACGCATGAAGATGGTGCGACACACTCAGTAACTTACTCAGTCAAAAATTATAATAAGGGAGAGTAATCTGAATAATCAGAGCCTCTTCTGCCACCGACAGGCCACCACCCATGTTGTGGGTCGATACCATCGATGCACTAGTACCTTTGCCCAAAGACGTGGCGGTGGAAGCATGCTCTCCACGTCATAGATACAGGAGGGCATCAGGCAGCTCGTCAAAAAATATTGATAATCATAGCTCGACGCTATATTCATATAGTGCATAAAGGGCTCGTCGATCATTATTGTTGCACGGGATCTTCTGACATCTCTCACCCACCTCATGTATATAAGGGCACTGAAGGTGGGACCACCACCTTCTCCTCCATAATCTGCCTCGCCACCCTCTCCCCTAGGTACCAGACATACCCAAACTCATACGTGATCAACCTTTGCATCGGCACATGTTGGCGGAGTCATCCTTGTATCCCGTAGAGTCACCCTCAGGGGTAGAAGGTCACCTGCAATCCTCAAGAGAGAATCAGTATCTACTTAAGAAATAAAGATGCCAAAATAAAGTCAAAAAAGATAAAAGATAACCTGGTCACTCATCAGGGCATTCAGAGCTCGTCGCACGTCCGCCAAGGATAAACACTGATTTGACCGAAGATTGAAATTTTGCCACCAAAACATCTGGAAAAAGTTCCCCAAATATATCAACCCTGCATTGTGCCCTATCACCTCATAGAACCACGTCTGCAAAAAATAGGAATCTGTAAAAAAAAGGAATGAAGAATAATGTGAGGAAATGCATAAAAAGGAAAATAAATTCAAAATTACCTCCCATAAATGTTTACCAATAGAACCGACTGAAAGCATTCAAAGAAGAATAGAAAGACACCAATGTTAGGCTCCCCCAATCATGCAACTGGACGTCAAAAATTATCCTCAGATATGAAAAGAACCAAAGATGGATGATGTCTCTACTCATCTCCACTAAAAATCCACACAATAGAAGAAAAATAGACAGACGGTCCATCTGTCTCACCTTTCGCCTGTCAATCACAACCCTCCTCTTCAGGAGCATCTCCTTCAAAGCAAAAATACGGATAGAATCCTCAGATACGATCCTACCCACGTCCTCTAATGCCGCCTACACTGCCTTCGGTGTCACCCCCAGCGTGCGATCCACCACTATCTGAAACCCCTCATGATCAACCATTGTCAGTTGTTGCACATCTATGGGAGTGACCATCATCTCTACGAAGCCAAGATGAAAGATGAGGGTAGTTTCCCACCACCTCTCCCCCAAAGGACACAACACCGTAGTAGAACGTGGTGTCTCATCCAAAGCCTAAGCCAAATGGCCAAAATCGGCATAGGAAACCATCCAGTGAACCTCAATAAGGATCTTCTCCCAAACCTCCTTCAACCCCATCATCCCTCAAAACCGAATTCTTGAAGGAGAAATATCGATCTGCAAAAGAAAATGAAGAAAAACGTTCATTAGCACAAAGAAGAAACATAAAAAGAAAATGGAATACCAAAGGTCATTGTACTTACGTAGCCACTGGGGTTAATCACCCTAGACGAAGGGTGGTGTGCTGACTCGCTTAGTAGGATACGCTCATCAACTACAAACTGTAATACCCCGTATTTTTATACTATAGTAATTTGGGGGTTTTGTTAAATTTAATGAGAGTGAATTATTTAATAAAAATCCAGAAATTAATTATGTTATAATTATTAACGTGACGAGAGTTAGTAATTATATAAAAATTGTCGAATATTACTAATGAGCATAGTAATATATGATATGGGTTATATTAAAGGTCACAAGTGAATGAAATGTCAATTTTGAGAATTTTAGTCGGGACGCGCCCGTGTCGCGTCGAAACTAATTATTGAGATATAAAAGTAAATATTTTATAAGTTGTTCGTATGGTCGTTTTGAGTGTGCCAACGCGTCCGGAAGGGTCGAGATAGTCAGAAAAGTGTACCCGGAAGTTTAGTTTGGGTCTCGGGAGGTTTTTAGGCTTAATTAGTGACCCGGGAGGGCATTTTGGTCATTTTACAAAATGGGGTAATTAAACCCACGAATTTCAGCCATCCTTAGGAGCCATTTAGGTCAGCCTTTTAGGGTTAGAACATTCAAAACCCTAGAACGGCCATTGGAGAAGAGAGGAGAGAGCTCTCAAGGTAATTCAAGGCCAAAAACACCACCATTTGCACCACCGTCACCACCAACGCATAGATCGCGAGGAGGAGAACGCAACCACACCAATATCAGCAGGAAACCAGACCTCTGAAATCCCAGGCAAGTGTTTAACTTGCGTATTTTCGTTGGTGCAATATTCATATTAGTATAGGAATGATTAGGAGTGTAATCTATGGAAGAAAACCCCAATTTTGATAGGGATTTGCATGTAGAAAACATTATAACCATATTCTGGAAATATTATGTGAAGTAGATGATTAACCCACGAATTTTTGATGATATGTTAGAAGGAAATTCTGGAGAAAACTGATTAGAACAAAAGTTAAGAAAACATTAGGGTTCTTGATGTTTAAATGAGATTTTGGGTTGTTTAACCATGTTTAATGATGGATATACGCATGCTTAACGTTAAAAACATCTGGAAATATGTTATTATGTTTGTAGTAGGAGTTTTGGGACGATTAGTGTTGGGAAATATTGATTTGGGTGAAGAATTTGGGTAAAACCCATAACTGCACTTCTGCAGGATTTTGCAGACCTGCTTGATCGATCGATCGAGCCTAGAGCTTCGATCGATCGAAGGTTCGATTGATCGAGCCCCAGACCTCGATCGATCGACCCTTCCTGGAAAACTCTTATTTCCCCTTTTTAATTTAATTGAACATGGTTCATCGTGAAATAATTTTTGGGCTTTATGAATAAAATGTTTTGGGATATAGGAGAGACCAGTAGGACATATGATTAAGTGTTGAGAACTTTATTATGAGACGATAATTGTATCTTAGGGACAATTATTTAAAGAACGAGTAAACTACGTAATTCAAGTGAGAGATTACGTCAAATACTTATGATAATGAATAGACGTTTACCTACTGATTTTTCTACTTGGATGGATAGAATCCACGAGTGTCACGTAACTAGTGAGAAAACCCTTCGAGTTAAGGTTAGAGACGAAACCTTATACGTAATCATAATAATGGGAAATTAAGGATAAATGTTGTGACTATGGGTAACGGGAGGAACCTATATTAATATGATGAATGGGTATATTTATATGATTGTGTGTACATATTTTATATACATGTGAAAAACGTACCCGCGCTACTTGCTATCCCTGAGGTTACCGCACTGGGACGATCTTATCCTGTGTTGCTTTATGGGGGATATTGATTCGTACCCTAGAAGATAGAGATCCTAGGTACGGGCTATCAGATTGATAGTCGGACGGTCCTAAGAGACGTGTGGGTATGTACTGACCTCTTGGACTTGGAATCTATGCTTCGCCTCAACGTTGTTTTGTATATGTTAATACAGTTCGAGAGTGATTCCGAACTTGTATTTCCCTTTGTGTGAGCGATACGGGGATTGGATAGCAGAGTATGCCCGCACCATAGTTTAGTTGGGGTGATGTTATATATATATATTATACGAGTAGTTAATATATATATGAGGTTATAAACTTTAAACTGCCTACTGTGATTTGATAAGTAGAACATGGTTGTTGACGCAATAATAAATACTTGTTTTGTGAAAGTATGACATGACACTGGGAAACTTTATAATTTAATGAAGTTAAAACGGGAGGAGTGCTACAAATTGAAATTAACCTTTTTAAAACGCTGACATTTTTCGGTTTTGAAAACTTATGAGTAAGTTATGATAAACTAAATTATTTGGGAAGGTTAGTACGATAGGCGTGCACATTAGAAGAGAGGTGAGGATTCCTCAAGAGAGTGACGTACTAATATGTTATTGCATTGGCCTGTATCAATTTAAATACTTGCTAAACGTATTTTAAAATCAAACACACTTTCGGGCTCTGACCCGTTTCTTTTTCTCTCTCTCTTGTATATATATATGTATATTTTCAGGTGCGCAGCCACAGGGCGTCTTGCCTAGGATCCCTTGAGAGGAACGTGCTGCAGCTTAGGTGGGAGTTGCAGGTCACTTGAGTAGACGGCTTCTTTTGTTGACTCCACTTCTAGCATTCTCATTTATTGGGCATGTGTCGCCCTTTCCATTATTTCATTTGTTGTTGGGACATTTATATTTCAGTTTTTCCAGTATTGTTATATGGGATTTATTTAGGATGGATTTGTGATTTTAGTTTCATATGTTGATATTCGATTGACGAATGGTTTATGTTATTTAGTTTGTTGTGGTGTGATTCTTAATTGTAGAAATGTTGTTTTAATTAAATAAATCTTTTCCGTTAATTAAAATTTGGAAGGTTTGTATAAAAATATTTTTTGACACTTAGCTTAATTATTTAGGGTGTTAAATTGGAAAATTTATTTTTATCGACAGCGATGCTGAGAATGAACCAACTGTTTACCTTGAGTTAATTTAATAAAGGAGTGATCGCCCGGTATTTAATTAGGCAGGGTGTCATAGGTGGTATCAGAGCATCAGGTTCTAGAGTCCTTTAGGATCTGTGCGGCCTATTATGTTTCAGCGTTGCTTTCTTTGATATAGAGCCCTACTACTAGGAATGTTGTGTCTATCTCTATACTTTGGAGTTTCGTACTCCTGCGATTTGGTTATTTGAATGATGAACTCATCCAAATTTACTTAAATTTTCAGATGGATCGTCAAGAAGAACTAGCTAAGACGATTAAGGGAGTCATCGAGCAAGATCGACTCACACATCAGGTATCCCCAGGGAGAGTATCAACCACCGAGTTAGCAGGTATCGTGGCACAAGCAGTTACCACTGCAGTTCTACAATACCAAGAACGCAGCCTACAACTTAAAGGAGGCAAAAGACCTAGAGAGGTTAACCTAGTGCATGTGACTGACGTTGGGAACTGTGCGAAGGCACCGAATCTGCGACAACAAAACAATCAAGATAGAGTCAGTTCCAGTAGTAACGAGATTTATGTACAGAGACAAAAGTGTCAGGGACAACGAAGCCAGGTTCAGAATGAAATCACCAAGAGGTGTTTCGGTTGTGGAATGGAGGACCCCAAACGTAAATCTTGTCTGAATCAGACTGGGGATAAACTACAACCTGACCGGCAAAGAATTTTGAAACTCTACTATAAATGTGTACAACCGGGTCACAAGTGGATGGATTGTCCTCGCCCTGACATAGTTTTTCCGCAGATTTCCCCTCAAGGCCAGCAAGACCAGGGAAAAAGAGAGGATAGTCAATACCGTAAGGAAGGAAAGCAGTTTCGGGGGAGGTGTTTCCAATGTGGCAGGAATGGCCATAGGCGTCAAAATTGTCCAGAGAAGAATAGGGCCCCACAGCAGGAATGTGCTGACAATGTACCTCAGAAGCCAACTCCGCCACCTTTTCCAACAGCCTCAGTTCAGCAGAGAAATCTATAGGGCGAACGTGTCTATAATTTCCCACAGGCAGCAACCCCGCAGGCGCCACCCGCGGTTGAGGGTATGTTTTTCTATCCATGTTACCATGAGTCGAGATTTGTTTGTTACGAGTGCAACGCACTATTTTATAAGCTAATTTTTTTTTGCGAAAGTCTTAGGTTTGTTAGCCACGACAGTGAGCTCAGTGACGTGTGTAGACTCACCATCTTGGGAGTGGGTCTTTTATTTTTCTTTATATGCCCGTGAGTGGGGGTAGATATTGGTAGCTTAGTATTACCTGTATATATGTTAGTCTTAGATATACATTATCTTGATGTTATATTCAGTATGGATTGGCTCGCCGCTTATTGAGCCATGATTATCTACTTCGGTGGAGCATTGTTTTTACCATTTCGGGGCAAGAGATGTTTGTAGTGGCGATGCCTCGCCCAGAGGGAGGTTCGACCGCTCATTTGTATTACATAGAGGAGAATACCTCTAAGGAGGTTGTGATTCCCTTAGATTCGATCCCTGTTGTCAGGGAGTATTCCGATGTGTTTCAGGAGATACCTGGCCTACCGCCCAGTCGTGAGATAGACTTTGTTATAGATTTATTGCCAGATACGAGACCTATAGCACGCGCACCGTACCGTACGGCTCCAGCAGAGATGCGAGAGCCACGAGATCAGATTGAGTAGCTGTTAGGTCAGGGCTTCATTCGTAGGAGTACCTCACCTTGGGGTGCTCCAGTCTTGTTTTTGAAGAAAAAGAGATGGTTCACTAAGATTGTGTGTGGACTACCGTGAATTGAACAAAGTCACGATACGGAATAAGTATCTGTTGCCTCGAATCGATGAATCTAATCGACCAGTTGAGGGGAGCAACTTTCTTTTCGAAGATAGATTTGAGGTCGGGGTACCATCAGTTACATATTAGAGAGCAGGATGTTTCAAAGACTGCCTTCTTATCAAGATATGGGTCCTATGAGTTCAGGGTGATGCCGTTCGGACTCACAAATGCCCCAGCCATTTTCATAGACTTGACAAATCGAGTATTCAGAGAGTTCTTGGATCAGTTTGTAATCGTCTTCACAGATGACATCTTGATATATTCACACTCCGAGGAGGAGCATGCCGAGCACTTGAGGCAGGTTCTTCAGACTCTACGAGAGCATCAGTGGTATGCTAAGTACGAGAAGTGTGGATTCTGGTTGCGAGAGGTACAGATCTTGGGCCATGTTGTTTCTAAGTAGGGGATTGCAGTTGACCCGAGCAAGGTGTCAGCGGAGAGGGAGTGGGGACAGCCCACGACACCGACAGAAGTGCGTAGTATCTTGAGTTAGCCGGATACTACAGGAGATTCATTCGGGGATTCTCCAAAATAGCGGGTCCATTGACAAATTTGACTCGCAAAGGGGTACCATTTATTTGGGATGACGCTTGTCAATTGGCTTTCGATGAGCTGAAAGACAAACTTACTTCAGCGCCAGTCCTTGCGTTACCAAAGTCGGGTGTGGAGTACCTGGTTTACACTGATGCGTCTTTACGGGGACTTGGAGGTGTGCTCCAGCAGGAGGAGAAGGCTATAGCTTTTGCTTCCCACAAACTTAAGCCGCACGAGAAGAATTACCCCACCCATGACCTGGAGTTAGCAGCGGTCGTCTTTGCATTGAGAATTTGGAGGCACTACTTATTAGGCGAGAAATTCCGTTTGTTCACAGACCATAAATCACTGCAGTACCTGTTCACTCAGCGAGAGCTGAATATGCGTCAGTGCAGGTGGTTAGAGTTTGTGAAAGATTACCAGTTCGATATACAGTATCATCCGGAGAAGGCCAACGTAGTTACTGATGCGTTGAGCCGTAGACCGGTAGAAGATGTAGCGGACATCTGGAAAGCAAAGTGGAAAGAGCTGGGTCACCAAGACGCCGTAGCACGTTCTTTCATATCCGTGATGTCAGTCACACCCGAGATTGTTACGAGGGTGATACAGGCACAGACCACAGACCCGTTTTGCCAGGAGCAGATTGTGCGACTTTTAGCCGAGGGTGCTGAGTCCTATTCTGTTAGTTCTGATGGAGGTTTGCGGTTTAATGGGAGATTAGTGGTTCCATAAGGAGAGGAGCTACGACATGAAGTGATGACTCATTCTCATGGGTCCCGATTTGCAGTACATCCAGGAGGCGATAAGATGTACCAGGACATGAGACGACAGTACTGGTGGAGTGGGATGAAGAAGGACATTGCTGAGTTTGTGTCCAAGTGTTCCACCTTCCAGCTGGTGAAGGTGGACCACCAGAAACCGTCAGGATTGCTTCAACCATTGGAAGTACCCACGTGGAAGTGGGAGAGTATTTCCATGGACTTCATTACAGGGTTGCCTACATCATAGAGGGGCATCGATTCTATCTGGGTGATTGTAGACCATTTGACCAAGGTGGCTCATTTTCTGCCGGTGCGGACAGATTATACCACGGGTCAGTATGCTCAGTTGTTCATCGGGGAGATTGTAAGATTACACGGGGTGCCCCTGAATATTTTGTCCGATAGAGACAAGATTTTCGTGTCGCGTTTTTGGGAAAGCTTGCAGGAGGCTATGGGTACTGAGTGGAGGTTGAGTTCAGCTTATCACCCACGGACAGATGGACAGACAGAGCGTACTAATTAGATGTTAGAGGATATGCTAAGCATGTGCGTTCTCGATTTTGGAGGAGGTTGGGAACCACGCCTTCCACTGGTATAGTTTGCTTATAATAACTCTTATCAGTTCACGATTGGTATGGCTCCATTTGAGGCTTTGTATGGCAGGCCTTGTCGTTCCCCAACCTGTTGGCTTGAGGTGGGGGATAACAAGTTGCTAGGACCAGAGGTAATTCAGGAGACCTCTGCGAGGATTGAGATGATCAAGGGTCGCATTCGAGTAGCCCAGGACAGACAAAAGAGCTATGCCGATGCCAAACGGTTCTTCAGGGAGTTTAATGTGGGGGACCAAGTGTACTGCGTGTGTTTCCTATGAATGGGGTGATGAGGTTCGGGAAGAAGGGAAAGTTGGCTCCGAGGTACGTGGGACCATTTCCCATCATTGAGAGGATTGGGCCAGTTGCATACAGATTGGGACTGCCGGAACATTTACATCGCATTCACGATGTATTTCACATCTCGTCGTTGAGACGATACCTTCGAGATGATATGGCCCATACTCACATCGCGATAGAAGAGATCGACCTACAGCCTGATAGCTCCTACAAGGAGAGACCGGTGGCTATCCTAGACTTTAGTGAGAGGAGATTGAGGTCGAAGATAGTTCCACTTGTGCGGGTCCAGTGGGAACACCATAATGTGGAGGAATCCACTTGGGAGCGTGAGGCAGATATGCGCGAGAGATATACAGATTTGTTCTTATCGGGTATACCTTATTTTTTGAATTTCGGGACGAAATTCCGTTATTAGGGGGGAAGTATGTAATACCCCGTATTTTTATACTATAGTAATTTGGGGGTTTTGTTAAATTTAATGAGAGTGAATTATTTAATAAAAATCCGGAAATTAATTATGTTATAATTATTAACGTGATGAGAGTTAGTAATTATATAAAAATTATCGAATATTACTAATGAGCATAGTAATATATGATATGGGTTATATTAAAGGTCACAAGTGAATGAAATGTCAATTTTGAGAATTTTAGTCGGGACGCGCCCGTGTCGCGTCGAAACTAATTATTGAGATATAAAAGTAAATATTTTATAAGTTGTTCGTATGGTCGTTTTGAGTGCGCCAACGCTTCCGGAAGGGTCGAGATAGTCAGAAAAGTGTACCCGAGAGTTTAGTTTGGGTCTCGGGAGGTTTTTAGGCTTAATTAGTGACCCGGGAGGGCATTTTGGTCATTTTACAAAATGGGGTAATTAAACCCACGAATTTCAGCCATCCTTAGCAGCCATTTAGGTCATCCTTTTAGGGTTAGAACATTCAGAACCCTAGAACGTCCATTGGAGAAGAGAGGAGAGAGCTCTCAAGGTGATTCAAGGCCAAAAACACCACCATTTGCACCACCGTCACCACCAACGCATAGATCGCGAGGAGGAGAACGCAACCACACCAATATCAGCAGGAAACCAGACCTCAGAAATCCCAGGCAAGTGTTTAACTTGCGTATTTTCGTTGGTGCAATATTCATATTAGTATAGGAATGATTAGGAGTGTAATCTATGGAAGAAAACCCCAATTTTGATAGGGATTTGCATGTAGAAAACATTATAACCATATTCTGGAAATATTATGTGAAGTAGATGATTAACCCACGAATTTTTGATGATATGTTAGAAGCAAATTCTGGAGAAAACTGATTAGAACAAAAGTTAAGAAAACATTAGGGTTCTTGATGTTTAACCGCAGATTTTGGGTTGTTTAACCATGTTTAATGATGGATATACGCATGCTTAACGTTAAAAACGTCTGGAAATATGTTATTATGTTTGTAGTAGGAGTTTTGGGACGATTAGTGTTGGGAAATATTGATTTGGGTGAAGAATTTTGGTAAAACCCGTAAGTGCACTTCTGCAGGATTTCGCAGACCTTCTTGATCGATCGATCGAGCCTAGAGCTTCGATCGATCGAAGGTTCGATTGATCGAGCCCCAGACCTCGATCGATCGACCCTTCCTGGCAGACTCTTATTTCCCCTTGTTGAATTAATTTAACATGATTCATCGTGAAGTAATTTTTGGGCTTTATGAATAAAATGTTTTGGGATATAGGAGAGACCAGTAGGACATATGATTAAGTGTTGAGAACTTTATTATGAGACGATAATTGTATCTTAGGGACAATTATTTAAAGAACGAGTAAACTACGTAATTCAAGTGAGAGATTACGTCAAATACTTACGATAATGAATAGACGTTTACCTACTGATTTTGCTACTTGGATGGATAGAATCCACGAGTGTCACGTAACTAGTGAGAAAACCCTTCGAGTTAAGGTTAGAGACGAAACCTTATACGTAATCATAATAATGGGAAATTAAGGATAAATGTTGTGACTATGGGTAACGGGAGGAACCTATATTAATATGATGAATGGGTATATTTATATGATTGTGTGTACATATATTATATACATGTGAAAAACGTACCCGCGCTACTTGCTATCCCTGAGGTTACCGCGCTGGGACGATCTTATCCTGTGTTGCTTTATGGGGGATATTGATTCATACCCTAGAAGATAGAGATCCTAGGTACGGGCTATCAGATTGATAGTTGGACGGTCCTATGAGACGTGTGGGTATGTACTGACCTCTTGGACTTGGAATCTATGCTTCGCCTCAACGTTGTTTTGTATATGTTAATACAGTTCGAGAGTGATTCCGAACTTGTATTTCCCTTTGTGTGAGCGATACGGGGATTGGATAGCAGAGTATGCCCTCACCATAGTTTAGTTGGGGTGCTGTTATATATATATATATATATATATATATATATATATATATATATTATACGAGTAGTTAATATATATATGAGGTTATAAACTTTAAACAGCCTACTGTGATTTGATAAGTAGAACATGGTTGTTGACGCAATAATAAATACTTGTTTTGTGAAAGTATGACATGACACTGGGAAACTTTATAATTTAATGAAGTTAAAACGGGAGGAGTGCTACAAATTGAAAGTAACCTTTTTAAAACGCTGACATTGTTCGGTTTTGAAAACTTATGAGTAAGTTATGATAAACTAAATTATTTGGGAAGGTTAGTACGATAGGCGTGCACATTAGAGGAGAGGTGAGGATTCCTCAAGAGAGTGACGTACTAATATGTTATTGCATTGGCCTGTATCAATTTAAATACTTGCTAAACGTATTTTAAAATCAAACACACTTTCGGGCTCTGACCCGTTTCTTTTTCTCTCTCTCTTGTATATATATATGTATATTTTCAGGTGCCCAGCCACAGGGGTGTCTTGCCTAGGATCCCTTGAGAGGAACGTGCTGCATCTTAGGTGGGATTTGCAGGTCACTTGAGTAGACGGCTTCTTTTGTTGACTCCACTTCTAGCATTCTCATTTATTGGGCATGTGTCGCCCTTTCCATTATTTCATTTGTTGTTGGGACATTTATATTTCAGTTTTTCCAGTATTGTTATATGGGATTTATTCAGGATGGATTTGTGATTTTAGTTTCATATGTTGATATTCGATTGACGAATGGTTTATGTTATTTAGTTTGTTGTGGTGTGATTCTTAATTGTAGAAATGTTGTTTTAATTAAATAAATCTTTTCCGTTAATTAAAATTTGGAAGGTTTGTATAAAAATATTTTTTGACACTTAGCTTAATTATTTAGGGTGTTAAATTGGAAAATTTATTTTTATCGACAGTGATGCTGAGAATGAACCAACTGTTTACCTTGAGTTAATTTAATAAAGGAGTGATCGCCCGGTATTTAATTAGGCGGGGTGTCACACAAACTCAAAGAAATCAAAGGCTATTTTATTGCCCAAAGCAAGGGGTACCCTAGACTACAAATCCAGGCTAGCCCAGTCATCAATGGTCAGACACTCAGTGTTGCATCCCTCGTTTGAAGAACTAAACATTTAAAGTTTTGAAGCAAAAAGGACTTAGGAACGGTTTTTAGAAAGATAAAGTAGAAGATTCAAACACTTGAAGGTGTGAAAAATGGGGAGGGTTCGCCCCCTTTTTATAAAAGGCTAAGGGGCCTATCGATCAGCAACCCCCAACCATATTGATCAAAAACTACCTTTTCCTCTTCCCAAGAAAGCCTAGGAGTCCATGCCCTTACCGATTAGCACCCTTTTTCAAATTTTGTACAAAAATGCCTGAAAAATCCAAAAAATGCAGCAAATTCCCAAAAATCTCTGAACAATATGGAACCTCATTTTCCTCAAGAAAATTATTTTTTAGAGAACAAAGACCCTTATAAACTCTCGAAATATCTAGATGGATTAATATTAAGCTCGTACCTCCAGCTTAATCCCCAGCAGAATTAATCTTACACACCTATCCTCAATATATTCCATAAGCAGAACTAACGATGCGCCCACATTCAAGTCTACTACAATCCCCAGCATAACCATAAGTGCACCTGCACCCCCATGATAACTTTAAAATATCCAAAAGAGAAATTTCTCATGCTACAACTTAAGGTCATCATAATTAACCTCGACCCTTAGAATTGGTTGACTCAACTCAAGGTCCTCAGAACTGACCTTGACCCTTAAAATTGGTTGTCCTAACTTAAGGTCCTCATAATTGACCTCGACCCTCAAAATTGGTTATCCTAACTCAAGGTCTTCAAAATTCACCTTGACCCTCAGAATTGACCGTCCCAACTTAAGGCCCTCAGAATTGGTTGTCCCAACTTAAGATTCTCGGAGTTGACCTCGACCCTCAAAATTAGTTGTCCCAACTTTAGGTCCTCAAAATTGACCTTGACCCTCTAAATTGGTAATCCCAACTTAAGGTCCTAATAATTGACCTCGACCCTCAGAATTAGTCATTAGAACTTAAGGTCATCACAACTCAAGGTCCTCAGAATCGTCCTCGACCCACTGAATTGGTCACCCCCATCACGACTTGAGAGTTAACCTCGACCCACTGAAATCGATCATCCTCGTCTCCTTAGGTACCCAGAATCAACTTGAGTCACTGAATTATTCTCCTTAGCCTCTTAAAACCAATTGCAGCACATCTTTGACCCACTAAATCGGACATCCTCGTCTCTCTAGGTCCTCAAAATCGACCTTGACCCGCGAAATCAATCACCTTTATCTCCTTAGGTCCTCAAAAGGGACCTCGACCCTCCGAACCGGTCAATCCCACCCTCTAAGTCCATATAATTTACATAAAAACCTCTTCCCCAACGTTGATGTGGTGTCATTCGACGGGCCGTCGTGAGGCTCTCTATAAACAACCCCTCCTAGGACCCCCTAAAAACTTTCTTAGGACCGTATCACTCACTCATTCACTGCAAACCCTAGGTTATACCCCAACTACTGATCGAAAGTCCATCGGGCGTTCTCAGGACCCGTTTGACTCCCATTAACTTTCTCACCTGAGCTAAAGCACAATGAATCTTTTAAGGGCTCTAAATTTTATTTCCAATGGTCTTCCTCATGCATGAATCGGCCTTACAGATTGGATGAACGGTCCATTTTACTATCAAAAACTGATCTGGAATCCACCGAGGGCTGTCGAGCCCCGTTTGACTCTGGTTAACTTTCTAACCTGAGCTAAAGCTCAATGAAGTGCATGAATCGACCTTACAGTTCAGACGAACGGTCCATTTTACTCCGAAGGCTAATCTAAAGGCCATCGGGTGCTCCAGGGCCCCGCTTGACCCCGGTTAACTCTTCAGATTGAACAAAATTGAATGAATCTTTAAAGGTCTTTGAATACCCTTTCCAACAGTCCACTTCGTGTGCGAACCAACCTTACAATATGAGAGAATGACTTATTTTACTCTGAAGGGCCACCAGACTCTCCTGGGCCCCATTTGACCTAGGTCAACTCTCTAAACCAAATGAACTAAATAAATCTTTCAAGGGTTCTAAATACTCTTTCCAACAGTCACCCTATGCGAGAATGAGACTTACGATAAGGACTAACGATCCATTTTACTTTGATAGGTCATCGAGCATTTTTGGGCCTTGTTTGACCTAGGTCAACTCTTCGAACCGAATGAAGCTGAATGAAATCATAAAGGGAACTGAATTCCCTTTCCAACGATCCTTCCCGTGTCAAAATTGGCCTTATGGTTTGGACTAATGATCCATTTTCCACCAAAAATTTCATGTCTAGTGACCAATGGGCACTTTCGAACCCTGTTTGACTTCGATCAACTAACAAACCCGAGAGTGGCTCAATGGATTATTAAAGGACTCTAAATTCCATTTTCAACGGTCTCCCATATATGCAATTTTGACTTACGATTCGTGTTTTATACCTATTTTTTGAAAAACCTCCCTCTGACTATCGAATGGCACCCCTAGGACCCTGCCTAACGGTAGTGTGTCTAGAGTTCTATGGTGATAGGCAGGGCTAGGACAATACGGATCGGCACCCCCTTGGCCCTATAAATAGAGGTCATGACCACACTTTGAAAAGCAACCCCTGAACATTCATCTCAATAATTCAGAGAATGTTCTCTCGAATTCAAAGTTGTTCCCCTCTTAAAAAAATCCATTTTCCACATTCCTTCCATCCTTTTCATACTCTTTTAAGTAAATTCTCACCCACATTATCATATCACCATCATCTCATCGTCAGATCAGCGTATCTACAATCAAGATCCACTTAGTCTTCATAAGGAGTACTAATTCTCCCCTTTTGTCTTTAAATTCTCTTTTTTTACATTAGTTACTTCATTTCCACTTTGGTACTTTACTTCATTACATCACATACCTTAATTTCAAACTTTTTATTATTAATATTTGTACATCATTTATTTTTAGAGAAAAACCCGAAACAAGAAAAATAGGATTTACTTGTAAATTCCAAACAGGGATTTCTCATCACATTTTCTCACACAAAAATGCCTTTTTTACACACACATATAAGCAAGGTCCAAAATTGGATTTATGGGTTAAGCCCCATATCGTGTAGTCTTCAAACTATACGAACTTTGATGCCCCCTCGGTCTACGTAAACATCTTAGTTAAATCCCTAGACTCGAGTCCTCCCATATACATTTGTTACCTTGTTCTTATTATATATTATTAATATGTATTTTATATGCTTGATTGCTTGTGTATTGTCCGATATACGCTTTCATTCTTCTCTAACGACTTGTGAATCGGCAAACACTTACCTTATACTTTGAATTACTATTTAGGGAACACTCCTAAGGATGACCTCGCTCTGCCTTTATCCATGACGCGAGTCAAGCGATTCCATTATCTATTTATATTATGCACATAAGCACACACTCATAGAGTTTAACAGGAGAAGATTAACACATGATCATGAGAGATCAAAAGGGATATATGTGTGCCTAATACCTTCCCATTCCATAACTTAGTCCCTGGACCCTTGAACTACTTGGTTTCTCAAGCATCAGTATTGTCCTTGATTCCGTTCTCTCGAGGGGGCAACATTTCTTTTGCCTATTTTGTGCAAAATAGGATGGAAACTCTATCTCTACGTATCACCCCACATCGACGACGATCGAGCTCCCCTAGAAAGGAACAATCACAGGCACATGCTGAAAGGGGGGGAAGGATAGATCCACCTCGGGATCACCTCGAGCTGGACACAAATATTATACAGTTAAAATTCCACTGACTCAGATCGCTCGTCATCTACCCAAAAGATATCAATCTTGGGGAACCTACTATTATCTAAAATCATGAGCAAATTATTTGGGTATATTGTTATACCATAAATATGGAGTGACCCGTGGACCAACCAGAAGGTAACACCTGACCCATATACATGCTAGGAATGTGGTTGGCTAGAGCTAATAGTATGGTCAACTAGCAAGGAGATCGGCTTGTCCATCTTAATAGGGCAACTTGGCTCCATTAATTGACAATGCTAGTTAACACCACTAATTTAAGCATGAACATCGTGACTGGATAATGGAAATAACTTTAATATACATGTGCATGGAGAAGATATGCAAATATCCCCCCACATGTGCCAATAACTAACTTGTGATTATTCTCTCAATATTAATGTAAAGCGTGTACTCACCTCACCTATAAAGGTGATCCATATGTCTCACTATCTTCCCTCTCCTCTAATAGCCTATAAATAGCACACTCGCATCATGTGGATATCTTATGAGACTTTACCATACGATTATTATACCTAAATTTAAAGAGAACTTGTACAATATACTCATCAATGGTGTTGTCCCAGTAATCCATACTATCACTAGGACATGTCAACATAGGCGCCAAGTTGGGTCGAACCACATAAATACGGTTCTTCTCACTTCTCCCTTTACTATATAGCTTGTTCATATGTTAGTATCTCTATAATCCAGTCTTTTATTTGTTTATATGCTGGTAATTAGTACATTTAGCTAAGATAAACCATATACCAATTTTAGCGATAACAAATCTTGTAGAATTAGGGAAATGGATATACTCTAGATGTTTGGATTAACTTTGTCTGGGTCAATAGAGGTTTGGGTGGATCGAGCAGTAGCATGTACGAGTAATGGTTCATAGGACATGATCTTTTCGAAAGACATGGAGTTTGATTCAACGGAAAGTGTTGATAGTAACTCTCCTTGATTATTCTTATGTGCATATAAAAAATTATATTTCAATGGTGAATGTACGTTTATTATGTTTCTATGAGGAAAATTTTATTAAACGAAAAGTGAGTTCTCCTGAGAGATCCAAACTTATCATTGTAATCCCATGGCTCTGCAACCAGTTTCTTAGTGATTTAAAGTGAGGCAAAGTAAAAGAAAAGGTTTGCCCTGAAGTGATGTTAATTTATTAACCAGACCTCTGAGGGTTTCTTACGTACTTCCTTTAAGTAGTAAAGATGTTAGATTCTTATAAAGATATCTCAAATAATTAAGACATTAGTGATTATAGAGGATCGGGTCATACGTAGTTCTTATTGATGAAAAATGGAATTATCCATAGTCTCTTACTGAGATTCACATTTTGTAGGCAGATTTTGGCAATCACTACAAATCGCAATGGGTACTAAACTTTATTTCAGTATTGCATTTCATCCTCGGACTGATGGATAATCTGAACACACTATCCAAACATTGGAAGATATGTTGAGAGCCTGTGATATGCCCGATAATTGGAGTGAGCACTTGTCATTAATCGAGTTTTTGAATAACAATTACTACCAATCAAATATGAGAACTGACCCATTCGAAGAATTATATGTAATACCATGTTTATCGTCATTATGTTGGACCAAATTAGGAAATCGCAAGTAATTTGGTCCTCGGATAATTCAAGAAACTATCGAGAAGACACAAAATATCAAAGATAGACTAAAGATGTCCCAATATTGATAGAAGAGTTACGCTAACTATTGAAGGAAGCCCTTAGAGTTCCAAATTTTTGATAAAGTATTCTTGAAAGTTTCACCTCGAAAAGGAATCTTATAATTCGAAAAGAAATGGAAGGAAGTGTCAAGATACATTGGACCTTTTAATATCATCAAACATGTCAGCCCTGTGTCTTATGAATTGGAATTACCCCCAAAATTATCAAGTATTCATGATGTATTCCATGTGTCCCAATTGCATAAATATATTTCTGATCCGCATGTGATTACATGGCATGAAATCTCTTTTCAAACAAATCATGAATTTTAAGAGAATCCTATTCAAATTCTGGACTATCAGATAAAAGTTCTTAGATGGAAAGAAATTCCTTTAGTAAAAGCACTCTGAGAACATCAAAATTCGTAAAAAGCTATCTGGGAATCGAAGAAAGCTATGAAGAACTACTGAGATTTTTGCAAGTAAATTCGAGGACGAATTTTTATTAGGTATGTAGACTTTAATACCCGCATAGTATCAAAACCTTCAAACGGTCAAATCATGATCACTTAACCTTATATATTGCCCTATATCCCCCTCATAAGTAAGTTAAATTCAAAAACACCCAACAAAGTTGTAACTACGCATGAAGCCCTATAACTTTTCTTAATTATATAAATATCCCCTAAGGTTCTAAAATGATCAAAATACCCCTACAAACTTTTGAAGAAGCATAACTTAACCTATATTGCACCATAAGAACCCAACCTTATATCAAATTGAACCTCTAGACCTCAACTAATTTTAATTTTACAAACCAACCATTGAACTTTCCTAAAATTACACAAATGCCCCTTAAATATGGAAATCAATTAAATAAAAGACCAAATAAATATTAAACATCTTCTTTAAGGACCAAACTCAAAAACAACATATTTTTCCAACAAAGCATCCAAATCAATAGAAAATGTCAAAAATCACATGGGTAATACCTTCCACACATATGAAAACCTTGGACTTCATTTGTATCTTCTTAAAATAAGGAAGAATCCACCTCCCTTATACACCAGTCAACTGCCCCAGGTCTATATTATAAATACCCCACGAATTCCAGCCTTGAAACTCACCAGTTCATCGAAACAAAACTTGTCTTTTTTCACTCCAAACTGGTACCTACGATTTTATACACCATTCTTTATTTTTGTTATCCAAAATATTTTTGGCACTATCATAAAGCATAACCCAATCAAAGAGCCCAAGCTTTTATGTGTAATATGTCATGTATAGGCAGAAACACCCAAAACCTCCATTTAAACTTAAGCTATAACGGTGAAACTCTATTTTTGACCTTGAACTTGTTTCAAAGTGAGGAATGAGTTATTTATGAGCCCAAGAGCTCAAGTGCAATGGCCATTTTCAAAAACAAATAAGTTTTCAACTACAATTTCTCAAAGGTGTTTTCAAAGTTCAGAAACTTCAAATTCAAAATCATCTTCAACTAGGATACGTCAACCCTTCAAACCAAAGATAAACTCTTCCATATGATAGCAGAAACCCAATCATAATCTTAATATCCAATACATATTTTCTAACTCCACGAATTTTTGGTAAAAATTTGTAAAAAATATACAACACTTAAAACTCGATCATTTCTGAACCTCAATCCATTAAACCTATATATTTGGATTCCTCATGAAAACATATGTTGGATTTGTTCAGGAATCATCTTAAATGGTTCAAAAAATTAACAGATATTCGAGCTGAAAGTTATGTCAAAACCAAAATCAACTTTTGAGAGGTTGAAGATGAACTTTTTAACCAGAAACATTGACCCAAGCGCATGAGGGCGTGTGACCAATAAAAAAATTCTAATTTCATTCCAAAACTTTTTTTAAACAATCTGGTCAAAATGGTATAAGGTAAGGCTTTTTTTCGTCAAACCTAGCTCAAGTTACAGAAAACTAAGTTTTTTATTTAAAAGTATTTTCATAAATTTACAAATTGACCCCTCCTCATTTTTTTCCTATTTTGAATTTTTACCCTAAATTCTTCCCAAAACGTCTTCTGCACCTTTTTCAAATATAACTTTAATACCTTCATTTTAAAATTTCAAAAATAATTACAATATAACCCCCAAATTTTAAGAAATATATTTTTTTCATTTTTTTTCTTTCAAATTAAATTTCGTCTCAGCAATATACGCTTAAAAATATAATGATTGAAAGATAAGAAAGTACTTGACCCTCCCGATCATGCCTCAAATCATTTTTGACACCGTTCTCAACAACCGACAAGTAGGTTTTGCCCTTTTGGTAGTAATTTTGGCGTATTTAATATAATTGCTATTGATATCATACTATGATAGCCATAAATTACTCTTATTATGTGCATGTTATGATACTATCGTGCTATATATGTTGTTAAATATCATTGATATTTGAATATGGATTATTTGGATCAATTCAAACCCTTCTCTCTAATAACTGATTTCATGAGGTTACTGCAAATGATTAAATTAATTCACCCAAGCATTTATGTGCTAAATGTCTTTATTACAAGCATCCCTATAACTTAAGGAGTAGACTATCATGTTATCCCACGTAACTTTTTCACTCTGCTTAAAGGTATCAAGATGTTTTTAAAACCTCGTTATGCTACATATATATGAATGTCGTTCCTGCAAAACGTGTGCAGCCTGGTTATTTTAATTCCAAGGTTTTGGGTTATTATTTGGTTACACTTATATGCTTGATTCTTTTATACTTGCTAGTAAACTGATAATTATGGGAATATCCATTTAAAAATGCTTGACTTTCTTATCTTCTTATAAGAGTTATTGCTTATGCTTAATTTGTAACGTTTCTTCGGTAAACCATTAATCCACACGTGCCTCAGCCCTCTATATAAATATATTTATTATAGAATTGATTAAAATCTAGTTAGAATACTTGTCCTAATACGCATTAAAGTTCTTCATTTTATTTTCTAGGAACTACTTAATTCGTATCAAAGATAGCATATAATTACATAAATAAATCAAATTTGTAGTAATTGGTATGTGTATCCCATAAATATACCCATGAGTTGGGGGTGAATTAGGTATTGTAAAATAAATGGCTATTTAAAACTTTTTAAACTTCTTTCCTAAAGATTAATTGCAATAGGACAATTTAATAAGTAATGAGGCAATTAATCAATCAACAATTAATAAGGCTATATAGTTAATAGCAAAAATAAAGGGAGATATTTCGAACAAAGATTTTAACATGGTTCAGCTTTGTCTACATCCACGCTCGAGACAGTACTTGAGAAACTTCACTGGATGCGATTCACTAAGGTATAACCAACAACTGCACAGGATTTATCACACCCACATGATTTATCACACTTATTAGGATTTACCACACCTCACCTGGATTTATTACACCCCACGGGATTTATCACACCAATTAGGATTTGTTATACCATCGGAACTGCCGATTATGAAGATGCAATGAAGTTCAATCATGGTAACAAAAGAAAATATAGTAACTAAAGTGTAAAACAAATCTAGTTTATATAATCAACAATGGTGAAATGGGTTTTTACTCTCTCTCTCTCTCTCTAGAAAGTAAACTCTTAAATAATCAGAAGTATAATTTTTGAGGATAAGGCTTTTGCATCTTTAGCATTAGTGGGTAAGGTATTATGAACTTGGCTAAGAGAAGTTTAGGTGAAACTTTTGATCAAGTGGATTTTCTTGAAGCTTTTGTTGTAATGTAGTTTTTTCTTGGTATATCTCTCTACAAAATCAAATGGGTATTGGTTTGACTTTAACACAACTATATTTTGGGTTTAAAACTTTGCTAAAGGGGGATTAAGTTTGAAGCTTTTGGTTCAATAGGGTTTTCTTCAAGCTTTGGATTTAATGGAGGTTTGGGGTACTAAAACACTCAAATGGTTTTTCTTGATTTCTCTCCCTAGAAACTCAAGGAATGGAACGACACAATCTTGATGAGGGAACTTTAACTAATCATATGTTGTAACATCTTGTATGTTTTGGAAAATAAGAAAAATGTTCCTTTTATAGGCATTTCAAAAACTAGTCGTTGGACAGTAGTTTTGTAATTTGAGGGAACTTGGGTATTTTTAAATTCAAAATATAGTTATTGAAAATCTTTTCCCATAACACCCTTGTGGATATTTTCATTCCTTTACGGGAAATAAAAAACTAGTCGTTAAAGGGTAGTTTGGTAATATGAAGGAACTTGGATATTCGAAAATTCAAAATGGAGTTGTTGAAAATAGTTGTCCAAAATACCCTTTGAGATATTTTTACTCATACAATGTCCATTCTATATGGAGAACATATTTTTGAAAACTAGTATTTTGATTTTAGGCTCAATTGGAAAGAAGTAATAATTAAATGGCCTAAAATATCATAGACTCGAGTCAACTCTTTGATTATGGCCTGATATACCAATAATGGAGCCAACTCTAAAAGTCATTTATCTTGAAATCGACTCTAAAAGTAGGGCATTATGGTTTTTACTAGGTTTTAAATTGGGTAAGATATAGGCAAGGTTTGGTAAGGTTTAAGGAAGTGGTTTAGGGTTTATACTTGTTTTGTGATGTTATTTACTTCTTCACAATCACTTATAAGTCATTAAAACTTGGGATGAACTTTTCTTACTTCCCTTGATCTTTTATAACTATAATATTGCTTCTTCAAAATGATATTTAAGCTTGATTTAGTTGAACAGTGTTCTTGTTGCTTGGTGACTTGATTCTTTGGAATATGGAATGATTTGCTTCTTTGCTTTGTTCTCATATGAATGGGAATATTTTCATAATCTTGATCACTTCACATTTCGTTTTCTTTTTTTATGAACTCGTGTTGTGGATGAATACTTTGATTCATATATTGGATTTGAGGTTGAATAATGATCATTCATACATTGGTAACATGTTGACAATGCTTCGTTGTTAATTTGGAGCATGTTTTGCAAGGCTTGGTCTTTAGAACAATGCTTTTCCAATGCATGTCTTGGATTGAATAAATACCTTTACGATTTGGAATATGTTTTGCATGTCTTGGTCTTATATGAATAGGTGTGGCTTGATATGGGATAAGATTTCTTTCATGATCTCATTCTTGAATGATTTTTGTGTACATGGCTTGTCGTTGGATAACATTTCTTCTTTTTTCTGGGATTCGTGGCTTATATCTTCATTTGAAATGTTTGTTATCTCGAGGTATGTTGGTTTCTTGAATAATATAATCCTTATGTTGTATCTCATTGTGTATTGCGTGCTTATTTTTATCTCAAGTAAATTAGAGAAAATATAGTGAAGTATGATAACATATCATTGTGTTGTTAGTATGCAAAATCATGTTATTGAAATATTTTATGTTTCATAATCTTCTCATGTCTAATGATGACAATAAAATTGATAAGGTTTGATAAAAATAGTTTCATCGGTTTATAAAATTCCCCCTTTATTGTAGACTCCCCCTTGATTGTACTTTATTCATGAATTCCTCGTTTGTTGTACACTCCCCTTTGATTGTATATTTATTCATTTTCTCAACACTATATTTTCTTTCCCCATTTATCATTAGAAAAAAGGCGGGGTTTTAGAAAGTGTATTTTATAAACATCTTGGGTAGTTGGCATATGCGGAAGTGAACTTTATGAAAAGATGGTTAGTAAGACATATAAACAAATTATATGCATGTAATGTAGTAGTTTAAATAAGTTTCTAATCAATGCCATTTAGAGTTGAGATGCCAATGTTACATTGGATAGTGCAAATTCTATCTTTAGAAAGAGTTTTAGTAAAGATATCGACGAGGTTGTTTATGGTATAAATAAACTTAAGTTTTATATTTCAATTTTTACATGATCCCTAAAGACATGATGTTTGATGTTAATATGATTGGTTGGATAATGTTGATCCAGATTAAAAATTCCCATACGACCATACACGCAAAAATTATACTCTGATTTCATGCAAGTTTTTCTAATAACACGTATGTGGTAACAATTATTATGCAACACAAATAGATAAGAAAAAGCAATCACCAAGTAAGAGCAAGGAATATAAAATGACAATCACACAAAAAATGATGTATGTGGTTCAGCAAAGATGTGCCTACGTCCACGGTGGTGTAGTCGGTATTATTTCTATATACTCCGGAGAGTGGTTACAGAGAATACAACTTGTCCTTTTGCCCCGGACTTAGGGTTCAATATATACATGTACGTTTAGGTGAGTGGAGGAGTTGGATTCCCCCACGTCTTCCATCTCTCCCTATAACCTCCCTTAATGGGAACATGGGAAGAGATCGGATCTCAATCAAAACAAGAGGTGGGGGGCCTGGACTTTGGGCCGCCAGAATTGGGCTACTCGTCCAGGCCCATGGTCTTAATTTTGGGTACCCACAATTGCCCCTAAGTTTGTTGGGATATGTTTTGGGCTCAATAAATTTAAATGATTAGTCATAATGGCTTTTTGTACACCATGCAACTCTTCGAAAGTTGTGAAGCTGATTTTGGCGGTACCCGCTTCGTATCTTGTGTATTATGATTAGCAAAATTTGAAGGTTTTCTGGAATACGCACTTTTCTACCGTCATTTCAATCTTTCCAGCACTCTTCCATTCCCTGTGAGTTCTAACACTTCGTACCTTCTTCTCTCAATCTCCATTTTCGTTGCTTCCTTACCGTTTGGTCCCGTGCTTCTTCATCGTTCGAATTGATATTCTATCTTGTAAGTTTCCTGTACCTTTTCTTTGTACTTTCTCTTTGAGTTTGTAGTTTTCTAGGGTTTTCTAATGGCAAAGATTGGGAATAGGTCGGTCTCTGAGTTTAGGAAGTTTTATAATATCCCTGAGTGGGTAGATATTGAGTGATGTGCCTCCCCTCCTAGAAACGTTAGAGAGATAGATGATGCCCACTGGATCCACATTTTGTTGCTTTCCCAGGGGGGACTCACTTTTCCTCCCAATGATTTGTTTTTGCATTTCTTTGGCTATTTTAATATTGTTCCTGCACAATGCTCGCCCAATGTGTGGAAAATAGTTAATGGCGTACATAGGATAAATCAGTTGCATGGTACTAGGTTAGGGCTCGCCGAGGTCTGTTTTTGTTATTCCTTTTCTCGAACTAGCTCTGGTGTCCTCTACCTCAAAGCTAGGAGCCCTAACAGGGTATTGGTAGTAAATCTACCTGATTCCCATAAGGACTACTGGCATGAGGGTTTCCTTGTTAGGAACTGGCAGTTCTCTCCCCAATTTGAAGGTTTGAGGTCCGAGAGGTTCACTGTTCCCTTTTATGGGGAAGAATACATAGGTAGACTTTGCTCTGTTGATTCAATTTTTACTGGTTTGAGGTTTTTCTAATTCTTCTTTGCTTTTTCTTCCACAGCGAGGTCAAAGAACTTGGAACCTGCTCTCAGCGAGGTTCGTATCTCGAAATTGGTTAAGGCTTGGAATATTAGGGAGCCTATGGGTGACGGCGAGCATCCCAGGTCCGCTGCCTTTCTGTTCGAGTACAAGAACGTTGGCTCCAGCTTCGTAGCAAGGCCTATGGACAGTATCCCAGAGTTTGATTCTTTCGAAGAGACTGTTGCGGATCCTATCCAGTTGGACGAGGAGGAGAGAAGCTCTGAAGGTGACATTGTATTTTAGGAGACGTAAGTAAATTGTGTGGAGGGAGCTCTAGTAGTAGCAGTTCCTCTGATCGTGGGGAGGTGTCTAAAGCTCGAGAGTCTTCGAGCACATCCAGTAATTCGAGCGAGGAAATGGATCCTCCAAGGAAGAACTTAATCCAGGAAGATGATGATGAAGACCATATGCTTCTCGCACAGAGGTTAAAGAAGCAAAAATCTAGCTCTGGGGCTGTGGCTACTGGTTCCCGGTCCTCTGCTCAGGAGTAAGAGAAAAAGAGGAAGGAAGAAGAGCGGGTAAGGGAGAGTGAGAGAAAAAAGGAATAAGAGAAGAAGAAGATGGAGGAGAAGAGGAGGGTAGAGGAGAGGAAAAAGAAATAGAATGAGAGAGAGGAGGAGAAGAGGAGGGTGGAGGCGAGGACGAAGGCTGGGCAGGCCTTAGTCCTAGTGTTCGCACTGCCCGAGGGGGTTTCTGTTGCAATTTCCCCTCAATTGGCCCCCGCTCTGCTCGAGAGAGCTGCCCTCCCAGCTGATCGTCAAAGGGCGGTAGGGTCCGAGCAATTAGCCCTTCAGGCTAGTCAAAGGTTAGCTTTGGTAATATTTTTCCCTTCTCTCCCATGTTTTTATGAATTTCATCATTTACCTCTCCCAATGTCTTCTTTTTTCTGCAGTTTGTGACTGACTTCGCCGTGTTGTATTATTCACGCGATGAGCTGGTGAAGAAAAATAGTGAACTGGAGAAAGAGAACGCTGCCCTGAAGCTAAAAGGTAAGGAGCTCGAGTCTAGCTTTAAAGTCGTTGATGTTGCTCGGATAGCATCCGACCTGTATCTTGCTATAGCTAACCGGGAGAAGGACACAGCAACTAAAGATCTGAAGGAGCTGCGATAAGCTTATGACTTGGTTTGCTCAAGCAAGCTGATCGTTGTGGAGGAGAATAGGGTGCTCTCTGAAGAGCTAAAGAAGAAAGAGTCTGTGGCTGTTACTGCCAAGGAGGACTCATACAATTCTGGTTGGGCTGGGGCGTACGAGTATGTTGAAGTTCAAATAGGCTATATTAGTCGTCTGAACTTCAAGAAGGGCTGGAATAAGTCCCTATTGGCTGCTGGCGTCGATATAGACTCTTCCCTACTTTATGAGAATGACCCAGGCCCGAAGCCAACCGTAAATGAGGTCCCTGCCCCAGCTGTTGAAGGTGCTGATCCTCTCCCCCATATGACCACTGCTGATGCTTCCCTAGTTGTGGAGACAGAGATTACTCCTGTCGAGGGCGGTGCTCCTGCTGATGCTGACAAAGGGAAGCAGCCATCGACCTCTGGGCAACCTGAGGTTGCTAACTAGCTATTTTCTAGGATTACTTTGTATTTTCGCTTCTTCTTCTTTTTTTGTAAACTTTCTTCTTGTTGTTCGATGTAATTTCAACTTTTATTAATGAAAAGGCTTCTTTTTCTCTTCGCACTGATTTGTCTCTTTCTTTCCCTTGTCTTTCTATTGCTTGTAGTTAGTTGATGTGGATGATTACATTCCTGCTACTTCTCAATTGGGGAGGACCCTTGGTCCTAATGCGAGTCCTGAGGTTCGCCAGGCCTTTGTTAAGCTTTGCAAATCCCTTATGTTTAGGAATCAGAAGTATAAGGAGCAATCTTAACTTGTGGCCAAGCCGAAGGACAGGCTCCAAGAGATGGAAGAGGTTGGTGCCTCAGTGAAAGAAGAAGTGAATATGTTGAGAGCAAAACTTCTCGATGCTTTCGAGATCAACCAGGTTGGTGAGATACTTCAGCAGGAAAATGAAACTTCAAGGCAGGAGGTATCTCGACTTAGGGAACACGTGCCAAGCATCGCCCCTTCAGTGTTGCGAGGCTCTTCATCAACGCGAGCTAGGGATGGCTCTAGCGGTATTCATCCTGTGCTGCGAGGTTCTTCATCGACGCGAGCTAGCAGGAGAACCAGGAGCCGAGATAGGTAAATGGAAGAGCTTCGAGAGAGGGAGATGGAAGAGCTTCGTGGTGACGTCCATCGAGCATATGTTATCGTTGTCGGGCTCCATAGGGATGTCACTCGATTGCGTAACTTGTTTAAGAAAGGTCCTCGGCAAGTGTGGGCTGACGGCTATGACCAGGGTTTGTCAGATGCTCCAACAAGATTGTCAGAGTTCGAATAGCTTTCTTTTATCAGGAGTTGGCTGAGTGCCTTGAAGGAGCTTTAAGTCCCGAGGAACTCGATGCTCTCGTATCGCCATGAGATTTCTCCCTCTACCCTGATGTCTAACCCCTTCCGAAGGGATGATCGATGGATCTCCATCGATGCCATTCCTCGGCAATTATTGGAGTCGGATGCGAATGAGGTTGAGGAAGAATTATCTCCTGCTCCCGATGACGGACGAAGAGCTAGAGTGGCTGACTATCTCGCTCAGAGGCCTCACCCCCATTGAGATTTTACCAGTTGTTGATTTTTGTATTTTTAATAGTGTAAATGCTTTGGGCGAGTTAATCGACTAAACATGTATCACCATTGTTGTAAGTATGATGAATTAATGAAAAGTTTATGTTTTGGGCAAATTTGCCGACTAAACAAGTGCATCATATTCTTCATATTCTTGCTGCTTTATGATCTTCTAAATTTGTGTTGTCATGCAAGTGTCCTCCCAGTCCAGTATATTATCGAGATACCATTTGTGCATCATTTTACCCTTTAGGTCGTGTCGTCACACTCCCTTAGGCCTAAGTGTAGCAATCGGCGAGAACACACCTAGTGTTGGATGCTCTATCCGATCAGGATTTTATTCAACCAAAAAAGGTTTGATGAACAGTATAAAATTTGGACATATCGCCTAAAGATCCCCTGTAGGGCTTCATATATTGCCAGGGGCAATGCTGGGAGGTCTTTCGTGTTTCATAACGATGACCTGAGGAGGGACACTTCCCTGCTAAGGCGTGGTGATCAATATGCCTATCATTTGGAAAAGATGTGCGATAAAGCCCATATAGCCGTTACTTATTAGAATGCAATTGTTTAAATAACTTTCATTAATGACAAGGGAAATGAACTTCTAGTTACATAACAAAAGAATAAGCGATAGAAAAGATCTAAAAATAGAATCTCTTGAGATTGGTTGCGTTCCATGCTCGTGGTATTTCTCTGCCTTCCATCGTTTCCAAGTGATAGGCGCCCTGCAGATCGTCTCTGGTTATCTTAAAGGGACCTTCCCAATTTGGGCCTAGCTTGCCATCTGATGGTTTTACTACGCTGCCCAGGACTTTCCTTAGAACGTAGTCCCCAACCCAGAATGCCCTTGGGTTAACCCTTTTATTATAAAGCCTCGCGAGCTATTGCTAATAGCTCGCTAATTTTACTAGGGCTAGCTCTCGGCGCTCGTCGGCTAGGTCGAGCTCAGTGAGTAATGCTACATCATTATGGCCCTGGTCGACAAGGTCGGACCTCATTATTGGCAAACCTACTTCTAGTGGGATGACTGCTTCCATGCCATATGTCAGCTAAAATGGGGTTTTTCATGTTGCTCGCCGAGGAGTGGTTCGGTACTCCCATAGGATATGGGGTAGTTCATTTACCCATGCACCTTTGGCTTGCTCCAATCGCTTCTTTAATCCATCGATCACAGTTTTGTTGGAAGCCTCAACTTGGCCATTGCTCTGAGGGTAGGCCACAGAACTGAAGTGGTGTCTGATACCGTATTCGTTACAGAAGTTCTGAAAAGAGACACTTTCGAACTGTGTTCCATTATCGGTGATGATGGTTTTGGGGATGCCAAAGCGAGTGATTATATTCCTCCATATGAACCTTATCATATCAGTATCTCAAATGTTCGCCAAGGGTTCCACCTCGATCCACTTGGTGAGTAGTCAGTTGCGACCAACAGATATTTGCGATTATTGGTGGCGGTAGGCAGTGGTCCCATGATGTCCATTCCCCATTGGGCAAATGTTCATGGGATGGACAGTGATTTTAGGTCGCTAGCAGGTTGGTGGACCATAGGAGCGTGAAGTTGACATTTAAGGCACTTGCGGACATACATCGCAGAGTCCCTTTGCATGTATGGCCACCAATAGCCCTCCTTCATTTCTCGAAAAGCTAGAGACCTTCCTCCGATATGGCTTCCACAGATTCCTTCCTGAAGCTCATGTAGAACTTGCTCGACATTTTCTGGGTGAACGCATTGGAGGTAGGGACCGGAGAAGGATCTCTTATACAGGTTGCCCTCTAGGGATAAGGGAAAGTGAGCAGCTTTGACACTTATCTTGTGGGCAGTCTTCTTGTCATTCGAGAGCGTGCCATCCTTCAAATAGTCCCTTAAGGGGTCCATCCAGCTAGGAGTTGATCCCACCTGGAGTACCTGTTTCCCGCCTGGTAGCCTGCTCTCGTGGATGCTCTGGTGAGTGAGTAAATCGATGGGGATGGTTATTTTTTGGTCGGAGTCGACTGCTGAACTCAGGGCTGCTAGGGCATCAGCATGGTTGTTTTGCCCTCTGGGAACCTGCCGGACATTGATCTCTTCGAAGCTCGCCATTAATTTTTTAACTAAGGTGAGGTAAGCTACCATTCTTTCATCTTTCGCATTATAATCTCCACTTATCTGATTGGAGACTAATTGGGAATCGTCGAACACCTTTAAATGCTTTGCTCCCAAAGTGTGTGCCTTCTGGAGGCCGGCTATTATGGCTTCGTATTCTGCTTCGTTGTTGGAAGCTACAAATCCAAGCCTGATTCCTTGTTTAAGGATTGTATTTTCTGGGGTAACGAGGACAATGCCTACTCCTGCCCCCTTTGAATTGGAAGCTCCAACAATAAATAGTTTCCAGATGCTCACTGTCGCTTAGTCCTCCTTTGGCTTTGGTAGTTGAGGTTGGTTGGAAGGTACCTCACCCGTGAATTCGGCTATGAAATCAGCAAGGATCTCTTCCTTGATGGCGGTCCTTGGTTGAAATTGGATGTCAAATCACCCGAGCTTGACTGACCATTTAGACAGCCTCCCCGACAAATTTGCTTTCCTCAGGACTGCCTTAAGGGGGTGCGATGTAAGGATGATGATTGTGTGGGCTTCAAAATAGTGCTTCAGCCTCCTCGAGGCCACTACTAGTGCGTAGGCAAGCTTCTCCAGCGGTAGGTACCTTTGCTCAGCGTCGAGTAGGGTCTTGCTCGTGTAATAAACAGGGTGCTGGATTCCTGCAACCTCTCATATTAACGCAGAGCTGACAGTCTGGTTGGAAACGGAGAGGTACAGGTATAAAGAATCTGTTTGCCATGGTATGACGAGCAGTGGTGGAGAGCTTAAGTATGCTTTGAGCTCGACTAGTGCTTGCGAGCAATCTGGGCTCCATTCTACCGTTTTATTCCCCTTCAGAAGCTGGAAGAAAGGCTTGCATTTCTCGGAGGATTTAGAGATGAAGCGATTTAGGGCAGCGAGCATACCAGTGAGTTTCTGTACATCCCGAAGTGTTCGAGGTGGTTGTACCCTGTTAATTTCATCGATTTGGTCTAGGTTAGCCTCTATGCCTCTCTTATTGACCAAGTACCCAAGAAATTTTCCTGACTGGACACCGAAAGAACACTTGCTTGCATTAAGTTTCATTCGGTACTTCCTGAGGATTTCAAAGGTGTTTGACAGGTCTGAGAGGTGATTTTCTTTCCTCTTACTTTTAACGAGCATGTCATCGATGTAAACCTCCATGGTGCTTCCCATCTGGTCCTTGAACATCTTGGTGACCAGCCGCTGATAGGTTGCCCCTGCATTTTTTAGCCCAAAAGTCATTACCTTGTAGCAGTATAATCCAACTGTCGTGATGAACGCTGTTTTGTCCTGGTCAGGGGCATATAAGGGGATCTGATGATACCCTGAGTATGCGTCCATAAAACTCATTCATTCGTGAGCTGCAGTGGCATCCACTAGTTGGTCTATTTTTGGGAAGGGGAAACTATCTTTAGGGCACGCTTTATTGAGATCAGTGAAGTCGATGAAGACTCTCCACTTCCCGTTGCTTTTTGGAACTACTAGTGGGTTGGATAACCACTTGGGGAATTATACTTCCCGTATGGATCCCGCATCCAGTAGTTTTTTAACCTCCTTCTCTACCTCTTTAGCCTTCTCGAGTGCAGTTCATAGTGCCTTCTGCGTGATGGGTTTGAAGGCAGGATCGACGTGCAGCTGATGGCAGACCAAATTAGGATCGATTTCAGGTAGCTCATATGGCTCCCATGCGAAAACATCTATGTTACGTCTCAGTAGAGTTATCAAGTCCTTTTAGTCCTGGTCGGTGAGAGATGCTCCAATCAAGAAGACTCTACTACTATCGCAATATCCAACCGCAACTTTTACCAGGTCCTCGACGACCCGCTTGGAGGGGAGGATCCTAGTTTCCTCCACTCCAGGTCTTCCGTACTTTAATTGCTATTTAGAAGGTGTCAGACCTTCTTTTGTTTTCTCGCTGGGCTGATCGGCCTTCCTTTCTGGCCTTGGTCGAATGGCTGCTATGAAGCACATTCTTGCCATTGCTTGGTCGTCGTGGATCTCCATTACTCCTCGCTCGGTTACAAATTTGAGTTTCTGATGGTAGGTCGAGGAGACTGCCTTCATAGCATGAAGCCATCCCCTGCCGAGGATGGCCTGGTATGGCGAGTCGATGTCAATTACCAAAAACTCGATCATCTTGGAGACGTTTCCAGCGCGCATCGGTAATACAATCTTTCCCAAGGGCATAGTTATTTTTCCAGCGAAGCCAACAAAAGGGACAGTAGATTCCTTTAGGTCGGCGACGCTTAGCTTCAATTTTCTGAATAGGTCGAGATACATTACCTCGGACGAGCTTCCTTGGTCGATGAGCAACTTGTTGACGTTGAAGTTAGCTATCCTGAGGGTAATGATCAGAGCGTCGTGATGTGGGGTTCTTAATCCCACCAGATCTTCATTTGTGAAAACAATATGTTTGTTATAGTCGACGTCATCTGCTCATCGATGCTTTCCTGACTGTGACTTTGCTGGATCGATCTGAAAAGCCTGCATTACCGCTGTAAGTTTCTTCATCTCCATTCGAGCTGAATATCCTGGATCTGCTTGGCATTCGATGCCCCGTGAATTATCGCGAACTCATGTCTATCATCATCTTCGAGCACGTTGTCAGGTCTCGCTTCTCTATTGGCAGCCACCTTCTCTGCCCTTTTCTCTACAAACTCCTTCAAATACCCAGACTGGGCTAGTTCCTCGAGGTGAGACTTAAGAGATTTGCAATGCTCAGTCTTATGTCCTCCCTCTTTGTGGAAAGGGCATCTTAGCGCATTTTTCCTCTTCGATGGATCTCCTCCCATCTTCCTGGTCCACTTGATTAATGGATCATCTTTGATCTTCGCGAGAATTTTGTAAATTGGTTCTTTAAAGACGGTGTTGACCGCCTGGAATTCTTTCGACGCATCATTGTTCCCTCCGTTCTTGGAGCCATTTTTTCCCCCATTCTTTCCTCTTTTCTCCTGGTTCTCAGCTTTGTCACTGCCCTTGGCAGTGAGTTTAGCTCGACCGTTTTCTCATGTACTGAGGTGAGTGACATCTTCCACCTTAGCATATTTCTCCATGCGAGCCATCAGGTCGTCAATAGTCATAGCCTCCTTCTTCGTCAGGGACTGGTATAGAAGGGAAGAACTGGGTAGCCCAATTTTGAAAGAGGCCACTTCCACTCCCTCTGAGCAATCCTCGATCTCATTGAATAATTCCCAGTATCTTTTCGCGTAGTCTCGGAGTGTTTCTTGAGGCATTTTCTTTATTGTTAGTAAAGCATCCATCCTTTTGGGATGGGAGCTACTAGTAATGAAGCGGGCCGTAAAAAGTTCAGCCAGGGATTTGAAACTTCTGATGGATCGGTGGGGGAGCCTTTCAAACCATTTTTGCACAATGTCATGCAAGCTCGAGGGAAAAATTTGGCACATTAGCGCGTCCCGGTGGTTCCAAAGGGTCATGGCTTATCGGTACTACCTGACGTGATCAATGGGATCAGTCTTACCGTCGTAGATATTGAACCTTGGAATGGAAAATTTCTTAGGGGCTTCATCTTCTTCTATTTCCCTCGTAAAAGGTGACTTTATCTGGGTTTTGAGAGCTCGTCTAGCGAGTTCTCGGGTCGATTTGGTATCGGGGTGGGCAGGATGTTGGTCTATCTCCTTGCGGACCAGATTTCGTATGTTTTCGTCGCTGCGAGTAGGGCTCTGGTAACGGCGAGCTCTTCGCAACTGCTCGCAGAGGTCGTCGTTTGATTCGGCTTCTTCAACCTTTTGAGATCCCCGCCAAGGGCTCCTTCCTCGGCTGCGAGACTTGCTCGCCTGAGGGCTAGGAGTGCGGTATGGACGTCTCATGTTATCAGGATGAAGCTCCCTCTCCAGTCTTTCCAATCTTTTTTTCAAGCGAGCATTCTCAGCCTCGTATCTGCGAGAAGACTCCCTCTGCTCGTGGAGCCTTTCCTCGTATGCATCAATCAGTCTAGATATGTGTGTGGACCTCGCTGGTCCTTGGCTTTCTTCTGAGGCTGGCCTTTCCAAGCGAGCCCTCTGATCTGAATGTCGAACTTCAGACCTAATCCTGCGAGGAGCAGGTGGTTCTTGAATATCTGCTGTGACCAGACATTTTAAACTCCTTTCTTGGTGTGGGCTCTTCTCAGGGAAATATGAACGCTTCCCACAGACGGCGCCAATTGTGGTAACAATAATTATGCAACACAAATAGATAAGAAAAAGCAATCACCAATTAAGAGCAAGGAATATAAAATGACAATCACATAACAAAGGATGTACGTGGTGTAATACCCCGTATTTTTATGCTATATTAATTTGGGGATTTATTAAAGTTAATGTGAATGAATTATTTAATAAAAATACGAAAATTAATTATGTTATAATTATTAACATGACGAGAGTTAGTAATTATGGGAAATTTGTTGAATATTACTAATGAGCAAAGTAATATATGTTATTGATTATATTGAATGTCACGAGTGAATAAAATGACAATTTTGGAAATTTGAATCGGGACGCGCCCGTGTCGCGTCGGGACTAAATTTTGTTAAATAAAAAGTGAATATTTTATAAGTTGTTCGTATGGTCGTTTTGAGTGAGCCAACGCGTCCGGAAGGGTCGAGATGATCAGAAAATTGTACCCGAGGGTGTAGTTTGAGTCTCGGGACATTTTTAGGCCTAATTAGTACCCCGGGAGGGCATTTTAGTCATTTTACATATTTGGGTAATTAAAGCCACGAAATTCAGCAACCTATATCAGCAATTTAGGTTAGCCATTTAGGGTTAGAATATTCAGAACCCTAGTACGGCCATTGGAGAAGAGAGGGAAAGCTCTCAAGGCAATTCAAGGCCAAAAAGTCACCGGTTTGCACCGCCACCACCACCAACGCGTAGATCGCGAGAAGAGGAACGCTACCATACCAAAATTAGCCATAAATCAGAATACCAAAAATCCCAGGCAAGTGTTTAACTTGCTATTTTCGTTGGTGCAATCTTCATATTAGTTTAGGAATGATTAGGGATGAATTATGTAGAAGAAAACCCAATTTGTGATAGGAAAATCCATGTAGTATTAGTTGTTATGATGATTCTGGAAACCCTTGCCATGTAGAGGAAATTAACCATGAAATTTTGATGATTATAAGAAAGAAATTCTGGAGAAAGATTTGTTAGAAAACTGTTTAAGAAAATTCTAGGGTTCTTGATAATTAGATGTAATTTTGGGTGGAAATTCCATGTTTAAATGATGAATATTTACATGCCTTAAGTTAGAAACATCTGGTATACTGTTATAATGTTAGTAGTAGAATTCTTGGACGTTTGGGGTTGGAAAACATGTATTTGGATGAAGAAAATTGGTAGAACCCGTAACTGCAATTCTGCAGAAAATCGAAATACCTGCTTGATCGATCGTTCGAGCCTAGAGCTTCGATCGATCGAAGGTTCGATCGATCAAGCCCAAACCTCGAGCGATCGACCCCTCCTGGCAGACTCTTATTTCCTTTTTAAATGATTTAAAAATCGACTTGTCGTGTTATAATTCTTGGGCATTCTTAGTATAATGATTTGGGAGACATGGAGGACCAGTAGGGCGTATGAATAAATGTTGGGATCATTAATATTCGACGAGAATGGTATTTATGGGATATTTACTTTAGGGTTAGTAAATTGATACATTAAAGGGTGAGGCGCGTAAGAGAGTTACGTTGAAACGTAATAATGACACCTACTGAATTTTCTACTTAGAAGAATAAAGTCCACGAGTGTCACGAAATAAGTTAGAAAACCCTTCGCGGTAAGGTTAGGGATGAAACCTTATACGTGTTACTAATAATGTGAAATTAATGATAAATGTTGTAATTATGGGTGACGAGAGGAACCTATATTAAATTGATAAAAGTGGTATAATTATATGATTGTGTGTACATATATTATATACATGTGAAAAACATACCGCGCTACTTGCTATCCTTGAGGTTACCGCGCTGGGACAGTCTTATCTCGATGAGACCTTTATGGGGGATATTGACTTGTACCCTAGAAGATAGATATCCTTGGTACAGGCTATCGAATCGATAGTTCAGACGGTCCTAAGAGACGCGAGTATGTGCCATCCTCTTAGAGACTTGGAATCTATGCTTCGCCTCGATATTGTTTGTGTATGTGTTAATACAATTCGAGAGTGATTCCGAATTTGTATTCCCCTTGATATGAGTGGTATGGGGTTTGGATAGTAGAAGTATGCACTCACCATAGTTTTATGTGGGGTGTTGTTATTTTATATATATTATACGAGTAGTTAATATATATATGAGATTTAGAAATTTGAAACTGCCTACTGTGATTTGATAAGTAGGACATGGTTGATGACTCAAATAGTAAATACTTGTTTCGTGAAAGTATAATATGACACTGGAAAACTTTATAAACTAATAAAGTTAAAACGAGAGTTGTGCTACTAATTGGAAGCATTCTTTTTAAACAATGATATTGTTCGGTTTTGAAATCTTATGAGTAAGCTAAGATAAGCTAAATTATTGGGAAGGTAGTATGATAAAATAATAAGATAACCCGTTGGGAAGGTTAGTACGATAGGCGTGCACATTAGAAGAGAGGTGAGAATTTCTCAAGAGAGTGCCGCTCTAATATGTTGTTGCATTGGCATGTATCAATTTAAATACTTGCTAAACGTATTTTAAATCAAACACACTTTCGGGCTCTGACCCGTTTCTCTCTCTCTCTCTCTCTCTCTCTCTCTCTCTTGTATATATATGTATGTATTACAGGTGCCCAGCCATAGGGACGTCTTGCTTGGGATCTTTTAGAAGGAACGCGTTGCAGCTTAGATGAGAGTTGCATGTCTCTCGATTAGACGACTTCGTTCATTCGGATCCACTCTTAGTATTTTCATTTAGTTGAGCATGTCTAGCTTTTTCCATTATTCCATTATTATTGGTACATTTGTATTTCAGTTATTTCCAGTATTGTTACTATGGGTTGTATTCAGTTTGATTGTGTACTTTATATTTCGCATGTTGACATTCGATTGACGAATGTTTTAAATTAATTGGACTATGTTGCAGATATTTAATGTGGTTTGATTCTTAATTATTGAATGTTGTTAATGAAATAAATGATTTTTCTTTAAATAAAGTTTGGAAAGTATGTATGAAAAATGGTTTTGACACTTAGCTTAATTATTTAGGGTGTTAAATTGGAAAACTTATTTTTATCGACAGTGATGCTAAGAATGAATCAACTGTTTACCTTGATTTAATTTAATAAAGGAGTGATCGCACGGTATTTAATTAGGCGGGGTGTCACAGGTGGTATCAGAGCATCAGGTTCTAGTGTCCATAGGATCTGTACGGCTTATTTCGCTTTCAGCTTAACGTTGTTGCTATAGAGCCCTATTTTTAGGATTGTTGTACTCTTGCTTTTACGTTTAAGTCTTCAGTTATTTGAGATTTGAAAATAACTGTAGACTAATAAACTTGTTCACGTTTCAGATGCCTCCAAGACGTGCTCCGAAAGATAGGCGTGTTCAGGCCGAGCAGCCAGCAGCTCCGGCACCAGGCACAATGAATGCAAATGAAGTAGCCGCCATTGTTGCTCAGGCGGTGAATGCCGCGATAGCGGTGATTTAGCAGGATCCACCCCAAGTTCATGCAGTGGCGCCAGTAACATCACAGCTTCCATCTGCATGGGAGAGGGTTCGGGATGCTTTTCAGAAAGCGCATCCCCCTGAGTTCTCTGGTAGCTCCGATATTGTCACAGTTAGCCAATGGAAGAAAGACATCCAGTGGCATCTCCGTATGTATGAGTGCACTGACGTGCAAAAGCAGTTATTGGTTTCCTTTAAGCTGGTGGGAGTCGCATTGCAGTGGTGGGAGTCCACTACCACATTGGAAGAGAGGGACACGATCCCTATTCAGTTGTTCTGGGAGCGGTTTGACCGCAAGTATTTTCTACCCGCCATTCAGACTGAGATGAGGCGGAGATTACTAAACCTGAAGCAGGAGAGTCTTACTGTAGCGGAGTATGAGGAGGAGTTCACGAGACTTCTCACCATTGTGCCAGATGAGGCACCTACTGAGAGCAAGAAGATTTTGCTGTTTGTCGACGGGTTAGCTTGGAGGATCCGTCAGCACCTTATTGGGAATTTATCCCTGAGTACTTTCACTGATGTACTCAATGCCGCATTGCTACATTGCCAGGATCACCGCTTCTATCTGCAGGGAAGCAAGAGAGCAGGAGAGTCCAGCCAGCAGGGCAGGACCGGGGGTAACAGTGCCAGTGGGGCACCATCTCATGGACAGACTCATCAACACGAGCAGAGTTCCCATAAGGGGGACCCTGCTAAGCGATTCCGTTCAGGTGATTCTAGGCAGGGATATGGGGGCTATAGGCAGGGCCAGCAGGGCCATCACCAACAGCAGGGTCAACAACAGGGCCAACAGCGTGCACATCAGGGCCAACAGGGCTAGTGGCGTGGAGGTAACGGCCAACAGGGCCATGGACAGCAGGGTCAGAGGGGAGGAAACTTCAAGGGCCAATGTTTTGGGTGCGGTAAACATGTCCATAGGCGTCAAGATTGCCCAGAGGGCGATAGGGCCCCACAGCAGCAGGGAGCCCGTAATGAGCCACAGAGGACACTATTTCCACTTGCCCTCCTAGCTCCAGCCCATGTGCCAGCCTTATCAGCCATTCCAGCAGTAGGGGCAATTACAGTATGGACGTGTCTATAACGTCCACCAGGCAGCAGCTCCATAGGCACCTCCCGCGATTGAGGCTATGTTTCCTATCCATGGTACTATAGGTCGGGTTTTGTTTGATACGGGGGCAACACATTATTTTATAGCTACGCATTTTTGGAAGGCCTTAGGGTTGTTAGCCATAGCAGAGAGCACAGTGCCATGTGTAGACTCACCACTGGGGAGTGGGTCCCTTATTTTCTTTATATGCCGGGGAGTGGGGGTAGAGATCGGTAGCTTGGTATTACCTACAGACATGTTAGTTTTAGACATGCATGAGCATGATGTGATTATTGGTATGGATCGACTCGCAGTTTATAGAGCCATGATTGATTGCTTCGGTGGGAGCATTGTTTTTGCAATTCCGGGGTAAGAGATGTTTGTAATGGCGATGCCTCGCCCAGAGGGAGGTTCGACCGCTCATTTGTATTACATGGAGGAGGATACCTCTAAGGAGGTTGTGATTCCCTTAGATTCGATCCCAGTTGTCAGGGAGTATTCTGATGTGTTTCAGGAGATACCAGGTCTACCCCCCAGTCGAGAGATAGACTTTGTTATAGATATATTGCCAGATACGAGACCTATAGCCCGCGCACCGTACCATATGGCTCCGACACAGATGCGAGAGTTACGAGATCAGATAGAGCAGCTGTTAGGTCAGGGCTTCATTAGCAGGATTACCTCACCTTGGGGTGCTCCAGTTTTGTTTGTGAAGAAGAGAGATGGTTCACTGAGATTGTGTGTGGACTACCGGGAGCTGAACAAGGTCATGATACGAAATAAGTATCCGTTGCCTCGAATAGATGATCTGTTCGACCAGTTGAGTGGAGCAATTTTCTTTTCGAAGATAGATCTGAGGTCGGGGTACCATCAGTTGTGTATTAGAGAGCAGGATGTTTCAAAGACTGCCTTCTTGTCGAGATATGGGTCCTATGAGTTCAGGGTGATGCCGTTCGGACTCACAAATGCCCCAGCCGTTTTCATGGACTTGATGAACCGAGTATTCAGAGAGTTCTTGGATCAGTTTGTCATCATTTTCATAGATGACATTTTGATATATTCACACTCCGAGGAGGAGCATGCCGAGCACTTGAGGCAGGTTCTTCAGACTCTACGAGAGCATCAGTTGTATGCTAAGTACGAGAAGTGAGGATTCTGGTTGCGAGAGGTACAGTTCTTGGGGCATGTTGTTTCTGAGCAGGGGATAGCAGTTGACCCGAGTAAAGTATCAGCGGTGAGGGAGTGGGGACAGCCCATGACACCGACAGAAGTGCGTAGTTTCCTGGGGTGAGCTGGTTACTACAGGAGATTCATTCGGTGATTCTCCAAAATAGCGGGTCCATTGACCAATCTGACTCGCAAGGGAGTACCATATGTTTGGGATGACGCTTGTCAGTTGGCTTTCGACGAGCAGAAAGACAAGCTTACTTCAGCGCCAGTCCTTGCGTTATCCCAGCCAGGTATGGAGTACCTGGTTTACACCGATGCGTCCTTACGGGGACTTGGGGGAGTACTTCAGCAGGAAGAGAAGGCTATAGCTTTTGCCTCCCGCAAGCTTAAGACGCATGAGAAGAATTACCCCACCCACGACCTGGAGTTAGCAGCGGTCGTTTTTGCATTGAGGATATGGAGACACTATTTGTTGGGAGAGAAATTCCATTTGTTCATAGACCACAAGTCGTTGCAGTACCTGTTAACTCAGCGAGAGCAGAATATGCGTCAGCGCAAATGGTTAGAGCTTTTGAAGGACTACCAGTTCGATATACAGTATCATCCGGGAAAGGCCAACGTAGTTGCTGATGCGTTGAGTCGTAGACCGGTAGACGAGGTAGCGGATGTCTGGAAAGCAAAGTGGAAGGAGTTAAGTCACCAGGACGCAGTAGCACGTTCTTTCATATCCGTGATGTCAGTCACACCTGAGATTGTTACGAGGGTGATACAGACACAGACCACAGACCCGTTTTGCCAGGAGCAGATTGTGCGACTTCTAGCCGAGGGTGCTGAGTCCTATTCTGTTAGTTCTGATGGAGGTTTACGGTTTAATGGGAGATTGGTGGTTCCAGAAGGAGCAGAATTACGTCATGCAGTGATGACTCATTCTCATGGGTCCCGATTTACAGTACATCCTGGAGGAGATAAGATGTACCAGGATATGAGGAGACAATACTGGTGGAGTGGGATGAAGAAGGACATTGCTGAGTTCGTGTCCAAGTGTTCTACCTGCCAGCTGGTGAAGGTAGACCATCAGAAACCGTCAGGATTTCTTCAGCCATTGGAAATACCCGCGTGGAAGTGGGAGAGTATTTCCATGGACTTTATTACAGGTTTGCCTACATCACAGCGGGGCCACAATTCTATCTGGGTGATTGTAGACCGTTTGACCAAGGTGGCTCATTTTCTGTTGGTGCGGACAGATTATACCACGGGTCAGTATGCTCAGCTATTTATTGTCGAGATCGTTAGATTACACGGGGTTCCCCTGAATATTGTGTCAGATAGAGACAAGATTTTTGTGTCACATTTCTAGGAAATCTTTCAGGTGGCTATGGGTACTGAGTTTTGATTGAGTTCATCTTATCACCCACAGACAGATGGACAGACCGAGCGTACTAATCAGATGTTGGAGGATATGCTACGCATGTGTGTTCTCGATTTTGGAGGAGGTTGGGAGCCACATCTTCCACTGGTAGAGTTTGCTTATAATAACTCATATCAGTTCACGATTGGCATGGCTCCATTTGAGGCTTTGTATGGCAGGCCTTGTCGTTCCCCAGCTTGTTGGCTCGAAGTGGGGGATAACAACTTGCTAGGACTAGAGGTGATTCAGGAGACCTCCGCGAGGATTGAGATGATCAGGAGTCGTATTCGGGTAGCCCAGGACAGGCAGAAGAGCTACGCCGATGCAAAACGGTTCTTCCGGGAGTTTAGTGTGGGGGACCAAGTGTTATTGCGGGTATCTCCTATGAAGGGAGTGATGAGGTTCGGGAAGAAGGGAAAGTTGGCTCCGGGGTACGTGGGTCCATTTCCCATCATCGAGAGGATTGGGTCGGTTGCATACAGGTTGGGATTGCCAGAGTATTTACATCGCATCCATGATGTATTCCACATCTCGTCGTTGAGACGATATCTTCGGGATGATATGGCCCATACTCACATTGCGATAGATGATATCGACTTACATCCTAATAGCTCTTACGAGGAGAGACCGGTGGCTATCCTAGACTATAGTGAGAGGAGATTGAGGTCGAAGATAGTTCCACTTGTGCGGGTCCAATGGGAACATCATAATGTGGAGGAATCCACTTGGGAGCGCGAGGCAGATATACGCGAGAGATATCCAGAGTTGTTTTTACCAGGTATGCCTTATTTTTCGAATTTCGGGACGAAATTCCGTTATTAGGTGGGAAGTAAGTAATACCCCGTATTTTTATGCTATATTAATTTGGGGATTTATTAAAGTTAATGTGAATGAATTATTTAATAAAAATTCAAAAATTAATTATGTTATAATTATTAACGTGACGAGAGTTAGTAATTATGGGAAATTTGTTGAATATTACTAATGAGCAAAGTAATATATGTTATTGATTATATTGAATGTCACGAGTGAATAAAATGACAATTTTGGAAATTTGAATCGGGACGCGCCCGTGTCGCGTCGGGACTAAATTTTGTTAAATAAAAAGTGAATATTTTATAAGTTGTTCGTATGATCGTTTTGAGTGCGCCAACGCGTCCGGAAGGGTCGAGATGGTCAGAAAAGTGTACCCGGGGGTGTAGTTTGAGTCTCGGGACATTTTTAGGCCTAATTAGTACCCCGAAAGGGCATTTTAGTCATTTTACATATTTGGGTAATTAAACCCACGAAATTCAGCAACCTATATCAGCCATTTAGATTAGCCATTTAGGGTTAGAATATTCAGAACCCTAGTACGGCCATTGGAGAAGAGAGGGAAAGCTCTCAAGGCAATTCAAGGCTAAAAACTCACCGGTTTGCACCGCCGCCACCACCAACGCGTAGATCACGAGAAGAGGAACGCTACCATACCAAAATCTGCCGTAAATTAGAACACCAAAAATCCCAAGCAAGTGTTTAACTTGCTATTTTCTTTGGTGCAATATTCATATTAGTTTAGGAATGATTGGGGATGAATTATGTAGAAGAAAACCCAATTTGTGATAGGAAAATCCATGTAGTATTAGTTGTTATGATGATTCTGGAAACCATTGCCATGTAGAGGAAATTAACCAAGAAATTTTGATGATTATAAGAAAGAAATTCTGGAGAAAGATTTGTTAGAAAACTGTTTAAGAAAATTCTAGGGTTCTTGATAATTAGATGTAATTTTGGGTGGAAATTCCATGTTTAAATGATGAATATTTACATGCCTTACGTTAGAAACATCTGGTATACTGTTATAATGTTAGTAGTAGAATTCTTGGACGTTTGGGGTTGGAAAACATGTATTTGGATGAAGAAAATTGGTAGAACCCGTAACTGCAATTCTGCAGAAAATCGAAATACCCGCTTGATCGATCGACCGAGCCTAGAGCTTCGATCGATCGAAGGTTCGATCGATTGAGCCCAAACCTCGATCGATCGACCCCTCCTGGAAGACTCTTATTTCCCTTTGTAAATGGTTTAAAAATCGACTTATCGTGTTATAATTCTTGGACATTCTTAGTATAATGATTTGGGAGACATGGAGGACCAGTAGGGCGTATGAATAAATGTTGGGATCATTAATATTCGACGAGAATGGTATTTATAGGATATTTACTTTAGGGTTAGTAAATTGATACATTAAAGGGTGAGGCGCGTAAGAGAGTTACGTTGAAACGTAATAATGACACCTACTGAATTTTCTACTTAGAAGAATAAAGTCCACGAGTGTCACGAAATAAGTGAGGAAACCCTTCGAGGTAAGGTTAGGGATGAAACCTTATACATGTTACTAATAATGTGAAATTAAGGATAAATGTTGTAATTATGGGTGACGAGAGGAACCTATGTTAAATTGATAAAAGTGGTATAATTATATGATTGTGTGTACATATATTATATACATGTGAAAAACATACCGAGCTACTTACTATCCTTGAGGTTACCGCGCTGGGACAGTCTTATCTCGATGGGACCTTTATGGGGGATATTGACTTGTACCCTAGAAGATAGATATCCTTGGTACAGGCTATCGAATCGATAGTTCAGACGGTCCTAAGAGACGCGAGTATGTGCCATCCTCTTAGAGACTTGGAATCTATGCTTCGCCTCGATATTGTTTGTGTATGTGTTAATACAATTCGAGAGTGATTCCAAATTTGTATTCCCTTTGATATGAGTGGTATGGGGTTTAGATAGTAGAAGTATGCACGCACCATAGTTTTATGTGGGGTGTTGTTATTTTATATATATTATACGAGTAGTTAATATATATATATGAGATTTGGAAATTTGAAACTGTCTACTGTGATTTGATAAGTAGGACATGGTTGATGACTCAAATAGTAAATACTTGTTTCGTGAAAGTATAATATGACACTGGAAAACTTTATAAACTAATAAAGTTAAAACGAGAGTTGTGCTACTAATTGGAAGCATTCTTTTTAAACAATGATATTGTTCGGTTTTGAAATCTTATGAGTAAGCTAAGATAAGCTAAATTATTTGGAAGGTAGTATGATAAAATAATAAGATAACCCGTTGGGAAGGTTAGTACGATAGGCGTGCACATTAGAAGAGAGGTGAGAATTTCTCAAGAGAGTGCCGCTCTAATATGTTGTTGCATTGGCCTGTATCAATTTAAATACTTGCTAAACGTATTTTAAATCAAACACACTTTTGGGCTCTGGCCCGTTTTTCTCTCTCTCTCTCTCTCTTGTATATATATGTATGTATTACAGGTGCCCAGCCACAGGGGCGTCTTGCTTAGGATTTTTTGGAAGGAACGCGCTGCAGCTTAGGTGGGAGTTGCAGGTCTCTTGATTAGACGACTTCGTTCATTCGGATCCACTCTTAGTATTTTCATTTAGTTGAGCATGTGCAGCTCTTTCCATTATTCCATTATTATTGGGACATTTGTATTTCAGTTATTTCCAGTATTGTTACTATGGGTTGTATTCAGTTTGATTGTGTACTTTATATTTCGCATGTTGACATTCGATTGACGAATGTTTTAAATTAATTGGACTATGTTGCAGATATTTAATGTGGTGTGATTCTTACTTATTGAATGTTGTTAATGAAATAAATGATTTTTCTTTAAATAAAGTTTGGAAAGTATGTATGAAAAATGGTTTTGACACTTAGCTTAATTATTTAGGGTGTCAAATTGGAAAATTTATTTTTATCGACAGTGATGCTAAGAATGAACCAACTGTTTACCTTGATTTAATTTAATAAAGGAGTGATCGCCCGGTATTTAATTAGGCGGGGTGTCACGCGTGGTTCAGCAAATATGTGCCTACGTTCACGGTGGTGCAGTCGGTATTATTTTTATATACTCCGGAGATTGGTTGCAGAGAATACAACTTGTCCTTTTTCCCCAGACTTAGGGTTCAATATATACATGTACGTTTAGGTGAGTGGGGGAGTTGGATTCCCCCACGTCTTCCATCTCTCCCTATAACCTCCCTTAATGGGAACGTGGGAAGAGACCGGATCTCAATCAAAACAAGAGGTGGGGGGCCTAGACTTTAGGCCGCCAAAATTGGGCTACTTGTCGAGGCCCTTTGTCTTAATTTTGGGTCCCCACAATGTATATAATCAAAATATTTTTTTTTAATTATTTGACCTAATCAGATTTTAATGCATGTAGAAGTTATATCAATTAAATATGATTTATTCTAGCATCAATAACAACAATCTAATTTATATTACATTTCAATTCAAGATATCATATATGACGAATTATTCTAAATCAATCAAATAAATCATATATTACACATAGAAGGAAATGAGGTAAGGAAGAATAACATGCGTGATTTTTAATGTGGTAAAATCCTAAACCTAGGAAAAATATCAACGACTTCTTCTATGGAGTAAAATAAAAAAAATCCACTAGAATCAAAATGGAATATATAATTATAACAAGATAAAAAAAGAAGGAAATAAAAAAAATTACCCGAATTGAGAGTCCACTCTTAGGCAACGCCTTCACTTATATCTTTTTCTAACTCTTGTAATTCCAATAAATTGACTAGAGAATCCACTCCAACAACCAAATGATTCTATCGTGAATGTGCGATATATAAATGTAGCAAAATGTTCTAAAATGCCCAAAGTTCAAGAACTCAACTCACATGAATAGTTACAAAATAAATACATTTGCAAAACAAGATTCATATCTAACACAATTGATAAACATAATCACAATGCAAATATCAAGGAATTGAGTTTTTCGAAAAAACTTACAAAACAAATTTTCAAATGCTAATTCTCAGAATCGATTTACATAGATTTCAAAATGTAAAAACATGCAATAATAAATCCAAAAAATATCAATTTCAACAATTTTCTTTCCACAAAAATGTTTTTAAGATATATCAGAAAAAGAAAATAAAATATCATTTGCCCAAACAAAATATTTCTCCTAAAAATATAATAGAGATTATTAAAATAAACATAAATCTACAACATGCAATATTTAAGAAATAATCAAACATATATCATCTTTTTAATTTTGAAAATTCTTTTACTGTTAAGATATAACACGAATGGAGACACATAAAATTATTCACTAAAAAATGTGTTCTCACTCTCTCAGAAAAACTTACAATTTGAAATATGAGATTAGTGTTAAAAAATTATTCTAAAAATTCTTTTTAGAGATTCATTCACAAATAATAAGAGAAAATAGATCTACAAAGGATATTCAACAAACATTCAAGATCGAGAGATTTCTAATTTTAACAATATATAACATATAACACAAAAATCAGAATATTTAGATCATAAAAAATAAACATTAAAATTTTGGATCCAATCATAACTAAGATAGATTGATTTTTGAAAAAATAGATTTGAACATTAAATCACAAAATTCTCCACTACAAGACTAAAAATCAAACTCTTCATAAGAGTATGTGTTGTGTAAGATCATTGAGAGTTCAACACAAAAATTAAAAAAAACAAGAGTAAAAACAAATGCAAACATTGTTAAAACACTATATTCTCTCTCTCTCTCTCTCTCTCTCTCTCTCTCTCTCTCTCTCAGATTATTTCTCTCTACTCTCTATATTCTTATAGAAAATATCTAATATTATTTGTTTCTCACTCTAAAACTATGGTTGTTCTGAAAATCCAACCCTAACAAATGGTATAACAATATTTATATACTAGGATTTAGAATAGTCTAGAAACTCTAAGAGAAATAATGGGTCTAAATAATTTTTATCTGAAGGACTAAGATCTAATGGCTGGTAATGAAGCTTAAAATCTAAGCTAACATGTAATATAAGTCACTCGATAAAAAATTCTAAACAGAAACCAGGGATGGTTTAAAAATTCTAAAACCACTAAAATAATACAACTAATGGTATTGGTATTCTTAAAACCTCAAACGGTAACATCCCAATAAATATAACTAAAAGTTTAACTGGGTTAATTATGTAACAATTGTAATCAACTAAACTATACAAAAAAGATTTCCACTAAGGCCAAATACCTTAATAATCCAAAGACTGGTAATCAACTTGCCTACTGATCTTCATGATCTAACGGACCAAAATAGCACCATTGGAAATCCTATCTGTTATCTTTAAAAGAAATTAACAGACAAAATATATTAATAACCAGAGAAGGTTATACCTGGTTAAAGAACTACACCTACAGGTGTACTAAATCAAAATTGCCAATCACCTAGATATTTAATGGATAGTTGCTAGTCCCTATCACAAGTCTTATTCATTATGACGAATCCAATTTCCACTGATGGTAAGTTATTATAGCTAAGAGTTAAACGGTATACCCTATGTATATAGGTAAATCATGTTATAAACAAAAATCTATAAAAAAAACTCTTAACCAAAGGTTACTAACAGGTCATCTCTTAAAGAACTAAAGGCTCTAATAGATATTAAAATAGTTTCAACCCAAGGTTTATTGGGGTAACAATATCTTAGGCGATACCAAAGGTCTAAAGGTCTTAACAAATTTGATGGTTCAAGGGCTATAAATCTACAGCTAAAAAACTGAAAAAAATAGGTAATAATAAAACCAACTAATGGTTAAAAGGTATATATGTACATCATATTATTCTATGGATAAATCTCGATCATAACGTCGGTCAAATAAAATACCAAGAAAGTAATGAACATCAGATGGAGACATTTAGGCTTAGAAGAATTAATACCCGGTCAGACTTGTTTCTAAACTTGCAGCTAATAGCTAATCGGTAAAAGTTGTTAAAAGCTTACACTGAACCTAATAGGTGTCAAGTTAAATAGGTTTGATACTAAATAGTTACCTAAAAGTATGATCACGTGAGGACAAACCGATACAAAAAAAACATATAAACCCAAAAGGAACCTAAATGATCTTGAAAGTTATAAACAATGAAGGTAACAAACACATGTGTGTTTGTTTAAGCACGTGTACAAAAATGAAAATTTATAAAACAATTTTTTTTTTTCAAAATTCATTTTAATTTCAAAATAAATTCTAAATAAATTATTTTAAAATCATAAAATTAATTTTAAATAAAAATTAATCCAGTCTGAATTTTAAGGAAAAATATTTTAGTCACTTAATTCAATTAAATTAAATGGTGTGTATTAATGCTTAAAATGTGTTAATGTGCATCAACTATGGTGTTATGCCTTTACTCAGATATGATCGTTGAGTTGAGCCTTAGGTCTTGATGAGTCCTGGACAGTTGAGATTATGTACTATAGATTGGTCTCAAACTGAAAAAGTATTTTGACAGAATATGCAAACTAGATGAAATGCCTAGCAAAACCTAAGAGTCACATATTTAAAGTGTTTCACAGATTTTGTGTTATTGAAAACACACTTGTATTATCTCATAAAATTGGAATTTTAGTAAGGAAATATTTAAAAATCCCATGTGGTCCTATGATGATTTTGGGATGACCATTAAAATATTTCCAACTTTTTAGGATATTTCGATGGGTTCATTTCTTTCAACTAGAGTTTCTTCCTAGTGTTGGTTCTTGGTTGGTCCTATGGAAATGGTTTCTATTTGTTTACTCACTTGGTTGTGATCCTTACATTTTAATGGAATATTTATTGGTTTCATAAAATGTGATATGTGTGGATTATTGGATTACATGGGCCCTTATGTATATAGGCTTGTCTATTTATGAGTACTCTGGAAATGATTTATTCGTCAGATTTAGGATCAGGTTTGCTAAAATTTTCTCGACCATTTTGAATATAACATTTCGACCTTCAAACTTTGATATACCTAATGTACTGTTTCTTTTCTCTCCGAATCTTATAGAGTTTGGTTAATTAATTTATAAATTATCATGTATCATGAAATGTTAAATCTTGTGCCCAAAAAGTGTTCCAATAATTATGAGGGATAAGGTTAAATAACATATCAAGATTTTTTCTTAAATCATAGACAAATGTGGTAATATCGTAGTTCAACTCAAGAACTCAAGTATTAGGTGTGTTGATGATTTAGTTGAGAGTGTAGGATATAGTGAGAGTCCTTTAACGTAGTTAAACTAAGGTGGAGTAAAGGTCAATTGAGTTTCAACATTCCTGAGGGTTTCACTTCCAGCAACATCATTTTTTTTTTAACTTTCATAAGTTGTGAAACAGGGTTTTGTGTTGTGTCTTTTCAAAATTTTCAAAGTTCTTAACTTTCACCCCTTTTGATTCATAGGATGCAAAATTAGTGTGGGTAAATTGTGAATTATGTAGATTTATTTTTTCGGAGGTTATGTGGGATTAATTTTGTACACTAACATCTTCATTATGTTTTCAATGTGCGTGGAAATAGTGTGATAGCTTCTCATAAACTCATTTATTGTGATGAGATGAAATATGTTCCATTTAGTCTTATTTCATGTGTATTTTATTTTGAGAGTTTTTGGGAAATCATATCTTTCTAATGAGAATCATCATAAATTTTGAATGTATTAGGATTTTATGTGAAACCAAGCTTGTGCAAGTTTTTGGGATGTGGGGGTTGTTTATTGTGTACATGAGTGTAAGTGTGAGAGTTTATTTTCATCCAATATTTTTTTCACTTATTTAAAGACATATTTTTCTATTTCTGACACTTTTCTCTCACCTAGAGTCATTCCCAATAATCATTCCGATTCACGAAATATCCATCATTTTTCAAACATCAATTCTATTAGATTTGTATAACATCAATTCAATTTTTATCTTTCTCCATGGAGTTTCCAAACTCAATTTATTTTCAAATACAAGAGTTTTCATTGATATTCAACATCCATTCTACAATCTTCAAGTATATTTCCAATATTCTCTGAAATATACTCTTACCACAAAAATCACATTTTAATAATCTTTTTAAATCAGTGAAATCTAATTATTTGTATGTTAACCATTTTTGTATATTTGTATTTTCTAAACATATATATTTATAAGTTGATATGTGATGAAGTTTTTCAAAGATTAATTTGATCAAATACGTTTATATTCTACCTGTGTTATTGTGATTTTTAGATTGTGCTTTAGGTGCAGAGGTTTCTAGAATTTATGTGCATCATACGCTTTAGTGTTAGCTGAAAGGGAAAATAATACGCATTTGAACTTAAGGATATATATTACCCCATTTTAAGATTATTTAAGATCCTTATAACATTGTTAAGCCTTTGATGTTTCATCATCAATTGCCTTATTTATCTTTCATCGTCTATGTCTCTTCTCCATGCATTCCATCTTTCTCCATTACTGGCTATTTATTTCCTTACTTGTGTATCTTCATAATAAGGTCTTTTCTGTATTCTTTGAGTACTTATAACATATGAATAAGTAACATTCCTTTCTATATACTTTGAGTTTTGTGTCCTTGTTTGTCAGTGAAGGAGTATGATGATCTCCTTTGTTTATACTCGTGAATTTTTCTTTTCATCCTTTTCCAAACACCAAATGTATGATTATGTTTACCACAATATGTGAAATGAGCATTTAAAGAACGTAATTTATAATCAACATATGTATGATCATTAATTTTTCAAGTGATGTAAATACGATTCTTTTCCTATTTTAGATGAGCAAGTCATTTTTCAAAATCGTGGTTCCTTTTATTTTGCAAAATATGCAATGAACACCATGCTTGATGTTTTGGATTTTTGTCATATTTCTTTTGGGTGCCTCAGTTTTCTTTTTAAGAAAGTTTTTTACTTTCTTGCTCAATAGTTGTTTTTTATTTTGATTTCGAAATATATTTTGTATATCATATTCCTTCCATAACATACTCAATTTTTTGTTGCTTAAGAAGTAGGTTTAAATTGTTATTTAAATTTCTTAAAGGTTTGTTCTGAACATTTAACTTCTTATTTTAATTTGAGATTTTCAAGTTGTGTTCCATCATCAATTAATGTTAACTTTTCATTATCCTCTTTTAATGTTTCATTCCCGATTTTAAGACATTTATTTTGTTTGACTGAGTTTTCTTATGAAAAGTAAAGTTCTTTAGTTTTCTTTTCAAAAACAATGTGTTTATCAAGAAACTTTTTAAATCCACTCATGGATTGTTCACAAATAACTTTTAATTTTTTCAAGCCAAGCATAACATCCTTTTTAATTCAAGTATTGAGGTTTAAAGATTTATAAGAAGAATATTTTACCTCATACGTTCTTAATTCTTGTTGTGATCATAATGGGATTTTTATTTCCTCTTCATATGGGGAACTTGATAATTTTTCCACTATTACTTCTTCTTCATTTGGTTTCTCCCCATTCATCCATCTATATGTGTTGTTTATTTGATAGACTCAGCATGACTTCTTTAAGTGGGACTTCATTCAAGTACTATTTTATAAGAGTATCCTAAATATCGTTTGCTTCGGTGCAATGAGATATTTTTTATGAAACAACATTATCGAGAGATGACTGTAGGATTATCATAGCTTCATTATTTAACTCAAGCCTCGTTTCAAGGGTTAGTATATCTATTATATGTGATTCCTTATCTCATAATATTTTTCAAACATAATAATCGATGGATTGAATAATCCAAGAGGTTTTAGTTGTTTTGAAATATTCTTTTTCCAAAATTGGTATATCGTATTTTCTCAAAAATAGTTGTGAAATGATAGCCATTTATATTTGATATTTACACTCAAAATATACTTTTCAAATAAGTATCTATGAGATAGGTTCTAATACCAATTTCTATCATATAAATATACCCAATAAGAAGGGAGAGTTAGGTACTGTAAATTAGATGGCTATTAAAAACTTTTCAAGATTATCTCTTAAACAATAATTCTAATAAGACTATTTAATAAGTAATGGGGAAATTACTCAATTAACAAGTAATAAGGTTAGGTAGTTGATAGTAGTATTGAAAAGAGATTTAAGATAGATATTGAGAGGTGAGATTTTAACGTGGTTCGGCCTTGCCTACAACCATGCTCAAGACGGAACTCCAGAAAATTTTGTATCTATGGTTCAATAAGGTAGAACCAACACCCAAACGAGAATTTATCTCACCCCACGAGATTTGTCACACATGTTAAGATTTACCACACCATAGTAGTATTTACCACAACCCACATAAATTGTCGTACCCATTAGGAGCTACACCATTTAGGCCGGATTGCCACAGTCCTTGACCGTGACAAATGGGTTTTTTCATGGTCAAGGATCGTGATATGCCTGAGGGTTACAACTACCCATGTCACGATCTTTTTTACACCGAGGATACCCCCAAAAACTGGGGTGACCATGACTTATCACTGTTAAGGACCATAACAACACTAAACTTATCCCGGTCTTGTCACCGTGATAAGAAATTAATTGTCACCATCCTGGACCGTAACAAGACTAAATTTATCCATGCACAAAGTTGAAGTTTATCGTGTGCACGATTTCATTCAGTGCTGAAATATACACGTTGTAATTTCTTATCATGCGAAAAGTGCTCAATTTTATAACGATCTTGTCACGATTCAGGACAGTGATAATATATAAGTTGTCGAGGATTTGTCACAATCCTATAATGTGACAAAATAGTAGACCAGGAAAATAAATTGTTAGGCATTAGCTACTGCCCAGCAGAACTCCTGTTTAAAAATGTCATGCTTTTTGTTCAAACCAAGAATAACATAATGCACAATATAATATTCCATAAAAATGAAATCAAAACCAAATACTCCAATTACATAAAAATGTTTTAAGTTAATTACATCACAACCAAAATATCTCAAGTTTAATCGTGTCAACTCAAGTCGACCAAATGATGTATGACCCCCCAAAAGTGTAACCTTCTCCTTGACCAAATGATGTATGACCCCTCACCGACCTTCTCCTTGACCTTCCCTTTATACTTTGCATTATGCTTCCCATTTACCAAGTTCGTGTATACGTTTGACCAATTCAAACATGTGGGTCATCATTTATTTTAGGGTTTCCAAATTTGAGTCCTTGTCTGATTTGTGAGTGTCAACCTTGGAGGACAACCCACTATTACTATAAGCAATGCTAGCAGCTTCGACTTTCCTATCCGAGAGCTGACACCCAAAGTAAGCCCTTTTTAATATTAGCCCGGAACTTGGCTCAACGCATCCGTACTCAAAGATGACTTGTCTGCATCACTTTTGATGTTGTGCAACAACTTTAGCCTCTCTCGAAATAGTATAAAAACGCGTTATTAACTTTTAAAAAAGAATATTAATAAATAGTATAAAAGTGACAATACAGTTTCAATTATATCTTATCGAAGTATCGATATGTTGTGACACCCTATAAAATTCATAAATAGATTGATCAGGTCTAATACAAAAATCACGGGAATAAAACAAATGGTAACATTCTTAGTATAACAAAGTAATTAAAATTACGTAAGTAAATAATATGAAATAATAAAATTCTGAATAAAATAAAACCATCTTTGATACCAATAAACTTCCACTACAAATAAATTCCATCCATGTAATGTAACACGTGTCTAAAAAATATACTATCCATGTTTGAATATAGGTACCATATATATGAATTATCTCTGACTTGGGATAAACTATAAACATACAACTATTTGTACTGAAATAAAAAAAATGAATGCAAGAAGTAAATGCGCTACACTGCTCGACTTTTATAGCCTAGGAATGATGAATGGAATATTGCTAGAAATGATACTCCAAAGCACAACCTAAGCCTACAACAGCAACAACGATCTAAAACCTGACACTGCTCGACTTCTATATCCTAGTCATGATGAATGGAATGTCGTTAGAGATGTTGCTCCAACGCACAACCTAAGCCTACGACAAAAACAATGATCTAAAACCTGTGAAAAATATATTTAACAAAATGTAAACAATATGTTTACAAAAGAATAAAAATTTAACTCAAGTTGGGCCACAATAATAATAATACATATTTCTCCCATTTTAAGTGGATTTTAAGTTATCTAAGTTACCTAACTCAAATAACCTAAAATAAACATGTGGTTCTACTCCCAAATCCATATGTGACTCGTGTGAATAAAGTTCATCTCTTAGTTTAATATTCTTTACTTTATCATTCTTAAATTAATATCTTGTATTAAGAATCATTCATTATACGATAATATCTTACCTTAAGAGCATCTTGCTAACAGTCTCTAGATACGATACTAAATGTGCGTCTTAACTCTCTAAGTCTAGAGCAATCGCATGCCACTGATGTAGTATATACGTCTCTAGTATATTCGTTATATTATTCCAAAGTCATAATTTATAGTTATACATCTCTAGCATAAAATATAAATCGATACAACCAATTCAAGTACCTCAACACAGATTCACAAAAACCAGAGGAAAGACAGTATCAATGTCTATTGTTGTATGTAAAAATTACTCTCTTACGTGGACCAATGAAAAGTAGACACTTTTACTCCTACGCGGATACCTAACTATCTTGGTCGGCTCTGGAAACACTTAGTTGGTTATCATACCGACCAACTCCAGGAATGTGAACCATCAAGAATAGCAAAGGTTACTCGGGTGAAATAACGACCAAAACTGAATATCAAGAGTATTATTTATTGTATACAGATGTAAATGCCTAAAAATATAAAGGCATTCCATCTCTTGGGTTCTTAACTAGTATAAATGCATGATCTCCCTTAGCTCAAAGGAACGATTCAACTAAGCACAAGCACACCCCATACTGAGCTATTATAACCATCATAAATAATACAAATGGTGGACTTAGGCTCTTCTTATAGCTCAACCACTTTAAAAACATTATTTGTTGTGTGTTTACCTGGCTTGTTTATCTTTATTTATGTGTGATTATAAATTTAGACCCTATCCATTTTAGACATTAACCGATTAGCATCGTTTGTGGAAACGACTGCTTATCATCATTCTCTACCTCTTGTACTCCTTGTGTTCCTTTTTCAAGTCCATTGAAGAATAACAATCGTTCCTGAGAGCAGCCTTGTAGCTCCAGGTAACAATCCAGATCCATCTGCTCCACATAGTGTAGAAGATCTTCAGGGAATTTTGCTAAACCTAGCTAAGGGACATGATGCCATACAGGATTCAGTTAGGAAATTGGCTCGCATTTTGCAAAACAAGTCTACCACTGAACCATTTCGTAGGGACATGCCACCTCCACCAGCTAGGAACGAGAGAAGTCATCACTCTAGGTCCTCTTGCGATAGATTATATTGTCCTGAAGTAATATCATCAATCTGATCTATAGATTATTACGATGGTCGGTCCTTCTCCAATAAGCGGTAGAACATGTTTGAACATTTTAGTAAGGCATCTACCTTTGATCTTCTGGGTCCCTGAGTAGCCAGGGGTCCTTACAGGGAGCCAGATTGTTCCCGAAAGCACAGAGAAGGATCCATAATATCTTGGGCTAGCATAAGAGGCTATGTACGTGTTGAGCAGACTTCTCAGGAAGAGAGCTCGGAATATGTGCATAGTAAAGCCACCAAATCCACTTCAGTCAAATCTAAACTAGAGGATCATTCCTGGAAAGGATCCATTAAACGACTAGAAGATCGGCTCGAAGAAATGGCAAAAACTAAGAATCCTTTACAAAGAAGTTTTGTAAAGGGATCCCCTTTTGTTCAGGCTATTATGGACTACCCCATGCCTTTAAAATTCAAGCCACCAATTGTTACTCACAAGTATGATGGGAAGACAAACCCAGTCCTCTTTATTGAGCAATATCAAGTTGTTGCAAATATCTATTTTTTCCACGATGAGATGCATTACAGGGTGTTCTCTAGTTCCATCACAGGCCCAACCCGGATATAATACAACAACCTTATCAAAGGTAAAATTTCTAGTTTCCATTATTTGGCCGAGCTATTTATTGATAACTTTTATTTTGGGTCCAAGCCGATTAAAAATGTCACTCATCTCTTGACCGTGCGTCAAAAATATGGAGAAAGTACTTGGGAGTGCATCACACGCTTCAATAATGAGAAACCAAAGGTAGTTAATTACGAAGAAAATATTTCCATTGCATCACTATTGAGTGGGTTAATTGCCAAAGATCTCTACTATGCTTTATCAAAGAAACCTATCAAAACTATGAAAGAGTTTATGGTGAAGGCTGGGAAGATTATGAACGCCAAGGAGGCTATGGCTGCTAAAGAAGCTCCGGAGGTGAAAACTGAAAGTCAGAATAATTCCACCAAAAAATATCAAAAAGATAAGAAGGTTGACAAAATCAAGAATTATAATGATTACACTCCTCTTACTAAGGGTGTCCATCACATATTAGAGGAAATCAGGGGCAACAAATATTTAAATTGGTCTGAAAAGATAAAGTCACCTCCCAATAGGAGAGATAAACCCAAATATTACGATTTTCACAGAGATTATGGCCAAACTACTAACAATTGCATCGCACTGAAGAATGAAGTGGAGAATATTTTTCGGTGAGAAAAAATAATTAAATTTATTGATTGGAATGGTGGTCGAGACACCAGAAGAAGATCTGAGGAGCCTGGACGAGGAAAGGATGACATGAAAAGGGCATGCAACAACATTTATAAGGATGATCCTGACCTATCGAAGAAACCTGAGGAACCTGAAGTAGAGGTAGGAATGATTTTTTTTATATGTCATTTCATTACAGGAGGAGACGCTAGTTGAGGAGATGATATTGCCGAGAGAAAGGCTTACCTGGATGAAGCCAAATCGTATCCTTCTGTAAGACAGATTGACATGTCCAAATGCACAGATGGTCGACCTAGGAAAGTTAATAAAGACATATTAGTGATTGATTTCTCCAATAATGATTTGAGCGAAGTACGCTATCCTCATGATGATCCACAAATCATTACTTACAGGGTTCATCGTGGCAGAGTAGCAATAATCTTGGTAGACAATAAGAGTTCTACAGATGTCATGTTCCTACAACTATTTCCACGACCTAGGGCTACGAGACAGTAAGCTAGAACCTTATCATATGCCTCTTATAGGGTTATTAGGAGAAAGAGTATATCCCCTTGAAATAATCAAGCTGGATGTATTGGTCGACACTTGGCCGACAAGCAGAAAGGAAATGATTCATTTCTTTGTGATGGATAAAAATATCCCTTCAGCTTATAACATAATTCTCGATAGAGTGGGAATGAAGTAGTTAGAAGTAATAACATTTATTGTGCATCAATGCATAAAATTTCCAACTAATTACAAAGTCGGCGTAGTAAATATAAACCATATGGAAGCTAGGGAGTGCTACTACACCTCGATCAACCAACAGGAAGTAAAAAAGAGCACTACCGCCTATCATATTGACACCTTATATCCTCTAGAAGAAGAAGATCTGGTCAAAGGATAGGTTATGGAGGCCACAGAGTCCATTGTACTTGACGGCGAGAAGCCGAAAAGAACCACTCAAATTATCTCAAATTTAACACTTTTTCTCAAAAAGGATTTGAGTGCGTTACTAAAAGAATAAAAGAATGTGTTCGCTTGGAACCACAAGGATATGCCAGGAATTGATCTTAATTTCATTTGCCATGAGCTCAACATCTACAAATACTCTAAGTCGATCAAGCGAAAGCGCGGAGTATTCATACCCGAGAAGAACATGGCAATCCAAGAGGAAGTAGAAAAGTTATAAAGAGCACAGTTTATAGAATACGTTAAGTATCCTATCTAGTTAGTCAATGTAGTGATGATAAAAAAGAAGAGTTATAAGTAGCTCATGTATATAAACTTTACCGACCTCAACAAAGCATGCCCAAATGATCATTTTCCTTTACCAAGGATTGATCAGTTGGTAGATGAAACTAATGGACATGAGTTGCTTAGTTTAATGGATGCCTATTCTGGGTACAACTAAATTAAAATGAAGTCAGAAGATAAAGAGAGCACTTCCTTTATCACTAGTCGAGGAACATATTGCCACAACGTCATGCCCTTTGGGTTAAAAAACACCGGAGAAACATATCAAATGCTGATGAATAAAGTATTTGAAGAACATATAGATAAAAACATGGAAGTATATGTGGACGACATGCTCACCAAGAGTAAGGTTGTTGCCGACCACATAAAAGATTTGGCTCGGACATTTGACTAGTTGGAGAAGCACCAAATGAAGCTCAACTGAACAAATTTATATTCGGGGTACAAGAAGGAATGTTCTTAGGATATATTGTGAACCATAGGGGAATCGAAGTCAATCCTGACAAGATAAAGCCTTTAATGGAGATTCAATCCTCTATATGCAAGAAGGACGTGCAAAAACTAACTGAAAGAGTGGCAGCTCTGAACCGTTTTATGTCCCGATCAATAGATAAATATTTTCCATTCTTCAAGGTGCTCAAAAAGACTTTTAAATGGAATGACGAGTGCGAAAAAACCTTTTGGGGTCTAAAGAAGTATTTGGGATCTCCGTGTAACACCCCATAATTTTGAGGATTTAGTATTTAACTATTTTGGGGAGAAATAAATATTTAAATTGGAGAAACTTAAATTATGATTTGGAGAATTTATTGGAGTGGGAAGAATTATTTATATTTGGCTACTTTAAGTTAAATTGTTCGAATTAATGTGTGACACATTTTGAGGCCAAAAATTGGAGAATGTTATAAAGTATTTTGGATGAAAATTCTGAGTGCGCAGTTGAGTCTGAATCGGTCGAGATAGTCAGAGAAGAGCACTCGGGGGTAGTAATCGGGTCTCGAGGCATTTTTTGGCATAGACGGGCCCACTTGGGGCAATTCGGGCCATTTTAATTAAGCCCGTGTGGCCAAAAACGGGATTAAGGGTTTATAACCTAATCGAGGGACTAGTGAACGACAGTTAGCAAATTCTAAACCTAGGGCTTGAGAGAGACACGGAGGAAACAAATCAAGAAACAAATTGGAGTCTTTTGGGGTCAAATTAAGGGACAAAAGTTAGTGTTCGTCATCAACACCTTAACTACTCCAACGGATCAGACTCTACGAATCATTCCAGACAAGTGGTTAACTGTTATGATTCTAAATTGGTGATAATCAATTCATATTTTTGTAATGTGTAAATCAAAATTCGTTTTAGGTATAAATGGGAATTCGGGTGAAATCAGTTTTGATAAAGGGTATATCTTGATGAGATTTGGGGTAATATTAGTTTGTTTCATGATTCTGTAATATAGGAATATGAACCGTATGATTTAATCCACATGAATGGAGATTTAAATTATGATATTGAAGATGTAAAGTGTTTGGGTGTTTGAAACTCGGGTAAAATCCGAATCTGAAAAACGTTAAAATTTGTGGAAATTTATTATTGAATTAAGGCTTTTAGGTTGAGTAGAACCTGTCTTCATATGTTAATTTGGTGGATTATGATCGGAGATTGGCGTGGGAGAAAGTAGAACCTTGGTTGGGTTAATAATGGCTGAACAGCAAGCCGGAGAAGAAAGGGACATGTTCGATCGATCGATCGATGGTCCCAGATTTTTGGCAGATCGGCTTGTTTAATACATAAAGGGAAATTTATTTACGATTTAATCCCCTACTTTTATTCAGTGATAAATTCATATGTGGCACACATTCCTTAACAATTATAAGGGGATATAATTGGGTTTAGGAGGTGAAATTGTATGTCACGAGATGATTAAATTTCGGAAAATAATTCGTTGGTATTGGTTTTGGACCGAGAGAAACTGTTCGGTTATGGTAGTTGAATGGCACCACATTATTAAATGAATTGAGGTGTAATTTATTAATTAAGAGGCGAAGTATAGAATCGGGTAATAACAACGGTACGGGCCAAGTGAGCGGGTCCGGGTATAATGGTTGGGCGACACCAAGTATTATATTAATTATTGTGTAAATTAATTAAATTAGAGTCGAATCATAGACTCGTGGAAAATATTATATTAATTAATGTGTAAAATAAATAAATTAGAGTCGGACCATAGACTCGGATTGGTAATAATTAATTAATGTGAAAATTAATTAAATTAGAGTCGGACTGTAGACTCGGGAAAGTAATAAATTATTAATGTATAAATTAATTAAATTAGAGTCGAAATGTAGACTCGGGAATATATAGGATAGTGTTACGGGTTTTAGTACGCGATAAAGCCGGTGTTTATATTCTATATATACGGTGTAGTGATAGTATATATATATATATATATATATATATATGTGTGTGTGTGTGTGTGTGTGTATGTGTGTGTGTGTGTGTGTGTGTGTGTGTGTGTGTGTGTGTGCTATTAAATATCAGTGACTAGATATTTATTTAATTTATATATACTCTAGTACTATCAAGGGAGGTTGCGCAATGTGGGTAAATCCCTTAGCTTGAGGAGTAGAGTGAGTACATCCCCAGGTCATAGCGTCTGGTATATGGGTGAGGGGCCTATCTCACTTTCAGGGAAGGAATATGACCGCCTCCACTACGTTTATATTTTGGGCCAAGTTGGTGAGCAATTCCAACTTGGGTAACTAGGTTATGTGAGCACACCTAGTGAGATAGCACTTTAGAGGGAATGATCTGGAGAGGTTATACTCGGAGGGATGGATATACATATGATATATGTGTGGATGTTGTGGTAAAGGTACGTATGTAATGGTAGTAAATATTATATGCGGGTAATAATACAGTGTGTGATGTAATTGTTTTATATAACTTGTGTCACAGTTATCTGAAATTATTTAAAGGAAATTAATTAAGTTAACTAGTGAGATAACTTATAACCCATGGATAATAATACTCGGTTTAGAGTGGAAAGGCAAGGGAGTATTACAAAGAGTAGTTGGACGAGGTACTACAACTAGGTGGGGTTAAGGTAATCATTAGGGGTGAACTTTAGTGGAGAGGTGAGAATGTCCTCAAGAGGGTGCGATACTAACTTAAATATGAAGCGCATTCATGCATTTTAAATTACTGCAGTTAATTCACTTGCTAAATATTTTCAAAATGTTTTCGGTTCTAACCCTTACTATAAAACTATTTTCAAAACCTTTTAGGTGTCCAGCCACAGGGACACCAAGATTGATATTCTACTCCAAGGACATGGAGTTGCGGCATATGTGGATGCTAACAGGAGCTTGGATTAGACGCTTCTTTCATTCTTTCCTAGAGTAGGAATCATTTCTCAGTTTCAGTTTACTTAGGGCATGTCACCCAGACTTTTCGGTTACAGTTATCAGATTTATTTATTCTATTGTTGGCTATTTGTATTGGACTATTTACTTTGGTGGCCGATGGTTTATTAGGCAAGTAGTTAAAGTAATTATTCAGTTGATTTTATTCAATGGTGTGAATGGTTTATATTTTCCACATGTTATTGGTTGTTTAATTAAAAAGATAAAATTTGGCACCAACTTTTTGGAATACTAGGTGGTTAGTAAGTTTTTAAAAAGGTTTTTGACAGTGATGATAAGGATGAACCAACTGGGATTCCTGTTTTAATTTGGTATAGGACTGATCACCCGGTATTTTATTAGGCAGGGTGTCACACTCCGTCACTCCTCTCCTGACTAATTTTGGGAGAAAATTTTATAGCTATTCTTGACTTTTTTAAAGTCATTTGTCATCTCTATTAAAGCTGGTGTAATACACCCAAAAAAATTCTGAAAAGTGGAAATTAAGTATCCACGCTTAGAGAAGCTGGAGCTTGCACTTATCGAAGCTTTCAGGAGAATGAGACCGTATTTTTAGGCCCACACTATTATGGTCTACACTGACTTACCTATGTGACAAACTTTGCACAAACTCGAAAAGTCAGGAGGGTTGATGTCCTGGGAAGTTGAACTTGAAGAATATGAGATTGTTTATGAGCCAAGGAATGTATTGAAAGGGAATGGTGGCAGACTTCATTATAGAATTCCCATATATAGAGTTGACCAATAATCCAAGTTTGCCTACCGAGCATACTTCTTCGGAGGAGAGCTCAACTCAAAAGAAAACTGAGATTATCGCCGACCAACTAGAATCCCAAGAAATATCTCAGCAATTGGATGAACAAATCAAGAAGATATTCAGATATGGATATCTATTAGAGGAAGATTTCAACAACGACGGTCCAATATGGAAGTTATTTGTGGATGGAACTCCATGCGCCATTAGAAGTGAAGCCAAAATTATCATCAACACTCCAAATGGTTTAGATGTGGAATATAATTTATGATTTTAGTTTCAAGCTTCCAACAATGAAGTCGAGTAGTAGGCATTAATTACATGCTTGGAACTAGGTTCATTACTGAGTGTTGAGCATGTGATAGTGCACAGTGATTCTTAACGCATTGTCAATTAAATGCTTCAGATATATAGAGTTAAAGTAAAAATAATGGTAAGATATTTGAATAAGGCAATGAAGGTTATCTATTTGTTTCCTACAGTCAAAATGGTCCAAATTTTAAGGGTTGAGAATGCCCGAGCAGATACCCTTGCTCGGCTGGCCTCAACAACTCAAATAAAGCTCGAACAAACCGTTCCAGTAGATATCCTCGCATATAGAACCATTAACGTGAAAGCGTTTACCATTATATTTATAGATTTGGGACCTTCTTAGATGGATCCGATTAAGGACTACATTGATAAAGGATTACTGCCATCCGACCAGAAAGAAGCTAGGAAATTGAGATACAAAGCAGCTAATTATGTTATAAAAAGGGCATTTTGTACAGAAGGGGATGCATTAGCTTCTTACTTCATTATATTTATCCAGCCGAGGTACAATACTTGATTAAGGAGTTACACGAAGGTTCATGTGGATCTCACTCAGTCGGCCAGTCAGTAGTAAAAAGAATAGCCATGCAGGCTACTACTGGCAAACAATGAAGGCAGATTGTGTTTCTTTTATCAAGAAGTGTGATAAATGCAAAAAACTTGCTATTATACATAAAAAAACCAGGGGCCACCCTAACTCCTATCAATTCTCCCTAGTCATTTTCTGTTTTTATGAATAGACTTGGTCGGTCCAATGCTAACCACTAAAGGAAGGTTCAAGTATTTGGTCGTAGTAGTGGATTACTTTACCAAATGGGTGGAGGCTGAGCCTTTGGTTGATATGCCATATTAGAGGGTTTCAATTTCATAGGGAAGAAGATTATATGCCACTATGGGATGCCCTATGCTTTCATCACCAACTATGGTACCCAATTTGATAATGATAAGTTTGAGGAATATTGCATCCGGTTTGGGATTCAAAGGCTTCATTCATCACTTGGACATTCACAGTGTAATGGTCAAGCAAAGATTACTAACAAGAATCTGCTTGACGAGTAGAAGAAAAGGTTGGATGATTGTAACAAAAATTGGATCAACGAGCTGCATAATGTCCTTTGGGCTTATATCTCTACACCAAGAATAGCAATAGGGGAGAGTCCATATATGCTCGCTTTTGGCACTTAGGTAGTGGTACTAGCCAAAATAGGTTTGTCGACTCAAATAGTACCAAATTTTCACTCCCTCAAAAGTGTTCTCATGAGGAAACTAAATCTAGACATGATTGAGGAAGTCAGAGATGATGCTGCAATTTAGATGGCTGCTTATCAACAAAGGACTGCTAGGTTCTACAATCAGAGGGTCAAGATGACCAACTTAAAATAAGGAGATCTAATACTTAAGATGGTAATCTAGAAGAGCAACAAGTTAGGGCTAAATTGGCATGGACCATATGGCATCTCAGCAGTTATTCGATCGGGAACATATCGCCTTGAAACACTGAAAGGAAAAGAATTTAAGAATCCATGGAACGTAGATCACCTTCGCAAATATTATTAGTAATTTTGATTTGATTTTTTTTTTTTTTTTTTTTTTTTTTTTTTTTTTTTTTTTTTAGAAACAACACATATTATTCAAAAGGAGAAAAAAAGCCTTTCTCCAGTGGCAGAACAAAATTAACAACATCGAATTTTAAACTCCCTAACAAGCTCGAGGTCCATACTAGATATACAATCAGTGAAAGGGAAAGCTAAAAAGGAATCTCTAATGTCATTTCTAATATTGGAAATTACATTTTCAGTCTTCATTGCCTGATCTTCAAAAACCGCTCTATTACGACCTTTCCAGATTTCCCAGGAAATGAGAATAGGAATAATGATGAGGAGAATAGAGAGAATAGAATTGCCTTTGACTTTTATCCACCATGACATAAGTTCCCCTCTAATAGAATTGGAAATAGTTCTGATACCTATGATGCCTTTGAAATGAGCCCAAATTGATGAAGCAATATCACCAGTGATGAAAAGATGGTTTATAGATTCTTGGTCAGGAGAAGAGCAGCAGTGACATTTGGAAACGGTAAGAATTTTTATATTGGAAATAATATCATCAGTAGGAACAATTTGATGAAGAAGTTTCCACATAAAAATAGAAACCTTACCAGGAAGTCGCTTATTCCATATAGTTTTGAATGAGAATTGAGGGCAGCTTTTATTTCTGACAACATCCCAAGCTGATTTTAGAGAGAAAGTGCCATTTGTGTTTGCCATCCATTTGAGCTCCCCATCATCATAGATCCATTCTTTAACCACTGGAAGAACCTTATGCATCCTCTTCCATACATGAGAAGAATTTATTTTGTAATAAGAATCAAGAGGAGCACATCTTTTACAGTATTTATTATTAAGAAATCTGCTCCAGGTAGAATCTACTGTTAGAAATCTCCACCAAAGTTTGCAAGAACAAGCTTTAATATAATCAGGAATGAGCTTAATGCCTAGCCCCCCTTCATCAATAGGTAGGCCAAGAGAATTCCAACTTTTCCAATGTCTTTTCATGGTACCATCTGAAGAACCCCAAAAAAAATTTGAGAAGAGCTTTTCCAGAGTCTGGATAATGGAAATTGGAGGCTCCAAAGCTGCAAATATATGATAAAACATTGATTGAGTGACATGTTTTAATAGAATGAGTTTCCCTCCTTGACTTAGTAATTTACATGACCAGCCTTCGAGTCGCATCCTAATTTTATCAATAATCCCATTGAAAAAAGAGCTTTTCTTTCTCCCTGCATAAAGAGGCACTCCCAAATAGAGAAGAGGAGGAGATTTGAATGTGAAATTTGTTGTTCTTTCAATAATCCTTCTCCTAGATAAAGAGCATGATTGGGGAATCATGAAAGAACACTTTGATTTATTCAGAACTTGACCCGAGATATTTTCATATTCCTTGAGAAAAGACATGAGATTCTTGAGAGATTTTTTATTTCCAGATGTGAAAATAAGATTATCATCTGCAAAAGAAAGGTTAGAAATAATGGGACTACCAGGTGGCATAGAAAAAGAATCAATCTTACCATCCTCAACCAATTTTTGCAACCCTCTATTTAGAACTTCTGCTGATAAAATAAATAGAGCAGGTGAAAGAGGATCTCCTTGCCTAATTCCACAAGAAGACTTAAAAAAGTCATGAGAGGTTCCATTGATAAGAATGGAGAACCAACATTCTGATATAAGCCTCCACACCATGTCAATAAAAGTTTCATTGAGGCCAAATTTTCGGAGCACTTGAGTGAGATATAGCCAAGAAACACGGTCATAAGCCTTGGACATATCAAGTTTGCAAACTAAATTTGTCCCTCTCAATTTTTTATTGAAATTAGCCATTATTTCCTGGGCCAGAAGAATTTGTTCAGAAATAGATCTGCCTTTAATGAAGCCAGCTTGGTTGGAACTAATAATACCATTAAGCAACAATCCCAATCTATTGGCAAGGATTTTGGAAATAATTTTATTGGAGGTATTGCAAAGACTGATAGGTCTATAGTCACTACAAGAAGAAGGATTTTCAGATTTGGGAATAAGAGTAATTAGGGTGGAAGTCCAGCTTTTGGATAAACTATTCCCCATGAAAAAGGAATTGATGGCTTTAAACAGGTCAGCTTTAATAATATCCCAACTAATTTTATAGAAAAAGGAGTTGAATCCATCAGGCCCTGCAGTGCTAGATGAATCCATTTGGAGAATAACATCTTTAATTTCTTTCAGAGAAGGGGGAAAGGACAGAAGAAGATTATCACTCTCAGTGATAAGATTAGGGATGAAGTTGAGTAAGGTTAAGTCATCAGGAATGGAAGAAGAGGAAGATAGAATACCTTTGAAATGATCCGAGAACAGACTTTTGATAGAACTTGGGTCTGAGATCCAATTACCAGAAGAATCTTTGATTCGAGAGATATTGAGTTTGTTCCTTTTCTGATTGACCATAGCATGAAAAAATTTTGAATTTTCATCCCCTTCTTGCAGCCATTTAACCCTTGCCTTTTGCTTCCAGAAATCATCTTCTATGGCTAACTTGTGCTGCAGATTAGCTCTAGCAAGCTTGTACTCAATATTGGCAGCTTCAGTGAAATTGGACTCTAACTCAATTTCTTTTCTAAGAACATCATCTTCAGCATCAATAGTGGCTTGGAAAATATTTTTGAAAGTATCTTTACTCCAGATGGCTAAAGCCTGTTTTGTAGCCTTAAGTTTCTGAGAAAATACTCTAATAGGATCCCCAATAAAAACAGTACTCCAGGCCTGCTCCACCACTGATAGAAATTTATCATGTTTAGCCCAAAAATTTTGGAATCTAAAACTCTTCTTCGATTTCTCATCATTAAGACTAAGACTGAGAAGCAATGGGCTGTGGTCAGAATTAGTTCTATTAAGATGAGCTACAGTAGAAGAAAAAAATATTTGGCTCCATTGGAAATTACATAACACTCTGTCTAGCCTGGCCCAGATTCGATTACCTCCCTCCCTATGGTTACACCAAGTGAAATTGGAACCAGTGTGCGAAATATCAGACAAACCAGCTAATCCCAAGGCATTATTAAATTGAATGCAGGCCTCAAAGTCAACCTCATTTCCTCCAATTTTCTCCAAAGGGGAAGATACCACATTAAAGTCACCACCTACAATTGTAGGGATGGTATTGTTGCACTGGTTCAAGATATCCTCCCAAAGTTCTTGTCTTTCCAGTTTGTTGCACTTGCCATACACAGAAATTAATTTAATGGGACCAGGTAGAGAGTTATCCTGCAGCTCCAGAGACAAATCCTGGACTGAATTAAGAGTAACATTGACAGTCCACTCATACTTCCACATCACCCAAATGGAGTTATTGATGTTAGCCATACCATCTACAAAGTTCAATCTGAGAATCAAATTTTTCAGAAGAATTTCATCAATTTTTGGTTCCATGATTGCCACTATGGAAATGTTATGGACTTTAATAAGTTTTTTGAGTCTTCTAATTGTAGGCTTGTTACCAATACCTCTCACATTCCAAAATAGAGCCCTGATCATTTAAAACCTGAGCAGTTTGAAATTTGGGAAGATTTCTTTTTGCCTCTGGATCTGGTGATAATTGAAGAAGTTTCTGCATCAGGCTTTTTTTGGTCCTTCTTTTTTATGCCATATTCATCATCTAAATTTCGAAGACAGGAAAATTTATTGGATAAGGAAATCGAATAGCTTTTGAACTCTTCTGAAATGTTGGGAAACACCTGAGAATCACAGTCTATCTCACTGTCAGATAGACTGTTAGAACTCCAGTCAAAAGACTTGTTATGAGGGAGGCAAGGTCTGGGGGAAAGATTGTTGGATAGAAGCCAGAATTTTGTGGGAATCATGAGTTTTTTATGGTGGAGTTTGGGAATAGGAAGTTTATTATTGGCTGTGGAGCATGGAGGGATTTCTCCCTCTTCAATTGAAGGAAGAGAAAGGTGAATTGCAGGAGATTTAGGCTGACTGATAACAGAAATACCAGGGTTATGAAAATTTGGCTCCGTACTTAAGCAGATAGGTTCTGTGTTGGAACCTTTTTTGGGAACAGGAACAATTTGGGAATGAGTGAGTTGAGTACTATCCATCTGTTTGCTAGATTCCCCAGGTAGAAGGTCCTTTTTCGCAGTCCACTTTTGGAGTATGGTGATATGCCACCAGTAACTGAACAACCCTTTTCAAACTTCAACTTAAAACCTTTCCAACTACAAAAAAAATTTAGTTTGGACGTCCTTCTAATTCAAATTTTCCCAACTTCAAAAAAGTTTAAACTTTTCCAACTTCGAACTTTTCCATCGATAAAAAGTTTAGTTTGGAAGTCTTTCTAATTCAAACTTTTTTAACTTCAAAAAAGTTCAAACTTTTCCAACTATAAAAAAATTTAATTTGGAATTCTTTCTAATTCAAACTTTTCCAACATCATAAAACTTTAAACTAAAACTTTTCAGTCTTCAAAGAAGTTTAATTTGGAAATATTTTCAAACTATTTGTATGATTTCGTATTTGATAAATCAAGAACAAGAAGTCAGTAAAACTTCATGTATGACTTAAAGATAAACACAAGACGTTTTACCCGACCGAGTTAAACATAGGAATAACTATGAATTCCTAACACATTTGGTCGTCGATGATAACTATTGCAAAAACTTAGTTCAACAAAACTATTTATAGTTTTATCTAAGTGCATTAACCGAATCTAAGGCATTATAAATAGATTCAACCATTAACCAAGCACTTATCATTTAACCAGATTACATAGTCGGCAAGCTGATTAACCAGTCATTAGACAGATTACCTATTCGGTATGCAAATTAAAAGCTAATCATAAGCTGAAATAAATATAAAAATTAATCAACGGCATACACATTAAAAAATAACTTCATTTATAAACATTTGGCATTACGATACACCAACCAAAAAGGAAGAAATATAATCCTATCCTATATGGCATTTTCCTTAAGCTTTGCTCATCCCAGCAGGAGGTTCATCAAGGGTACTTGGCAGAGTTATAGATCTAACATCTCTTATTCTAGTACGTCTGCTATTGCTCGAGCGATCTAGAAGATATTAGGGATGAACATATTCATCCTCTCCTTCAAGGCCATAATCGCTAATATACTTTCTAACTAAGCTCTAAGGAATCGTATCAGTTGGAATCCAACTAACATCAATTTTAAAAGGTGGATTGGGATAATCCAACATTCTTGGATAATACCAGTGCCACAATTCATTGTCCGTGGGTATCTTCAATAGTCCTAACAAGTTAAACCAACCCCATTTATACCCATTTGACCTAGCCTACACCATGTGTTTGTCCAAATAAGATAAGGCCTCATCATACCCATCCATCCAAACAGTTTTGGGTTACTTATTGAAGTGGAAAGTTAGTCGGTCCACCCTATCATGGAGTTTTTTTGATAGCCTTATCCTTCTCCTGGAGTAATGTAGCTTGGTCGGCTAAAGTTTTCTTGGGTTTTTTTCATATACTGTTGGTCGAGTAACCATGACTTGCCTAGAAAACTTGCGAGATTTAGTTTTTCTCTTCTTTAAAGCCTATAGTTCCTCCAAAATTCTGACATTTTCCATCTCCAAGAATGAGACACCCTCATTTGGCCCTGTGTGTGTTGTCTTCTTCAATATATCAAGCTCATTCTCATAGCATTATTTCCTTTTTCCATGAGTGCAGCAATCTCCCGACTAGTTTCAGCTTCTTTATTCAGCACAATTTCTTTTCAAAGCAGAAGTGATATCTTGCACCTTCTTATCAAACCCTAACCTTCACTCAAGGCTTTGTATATAGCTTCATAATCAGAATTAAGTAATGCCAAAGAAAGTTTGTGGTCTTCCTATAGCTTCTCAATCATTTTATAGTAGGCAACGTTGTTTGCCATAACCCTGTAATGAAGACAGTGAAGATGGATATAAATATCTTTCATTTAGTCGGAGGCATCTAGGCCGAGCAGTCCCACTAAATCTTCTTCAGTCTAAGGCATATGACCAGCCTTAAGAAGACTCTTGCATTGTCTCAATATGTCAAATTTAGCAGAAACTATCACATTTTTTCTGGAATCAAACTAAAAATTTACAAGTAAGCATATAAGCCCAACCAAGGAAGATAAAAAATATTGATTAATCAAGAAAAAACATCAAAGAAAAGTTGGAAAGATTAAACAAAACTATCATATTACAATGACAAGTCTGATTACAGATGTGATTCCATTACAAAGGAAAAGAAGAAGAAATGGAAAATACACAAAAGGAAAAGGAAAAAACTAGTTGAAAGGAGCTAATCCTTATCTTTGGTCTTTTCTTGGTAAGCATGAGGAAGGTTGTTAGTATTTACAGGCACCATGGAAGATTCCCCTAAACCCCCCCTCATTATTAAAGTCCTCATCCAAGTTAGGAGGAGTTCCTAGGTAGGGGTGTAAACGGTACGGTTTGGTCGGTAAATAGTAGATACCAATACCAAAACCAAACTCTAGATGGTAAAACCAAACCGTACCAGTTTACCACTCGGTACACCAAAATCAATACGAAAACCAAACCGGCTGGTATTTCGGTTTTTTCGATAATTTTGGTTTTTTCTGGTTTCAGTAAATTTTGGTTTTTTCTGGTTTCTTCTGATTTTTTCTAGTCTCGATAAATTCTGGTTTTTTCTGGTTTATGGTTTCGATTTTTTCTGGTTTCGGTAAACAACACTAAAAGTCCCAAAAAACCAAAAACAAAACCAACCAACTTTTTTAAATATTAAAACCAAAACCAAAATCAACTTTTTCTGTTTTTGGTAAATTCGGTACGGTAATTCTGGTAAATTCGGTATGTACAGTAATTTCGGTACGATTTTTTTTGTTTCGGTAAATTCGGTACGGTATGGTAATTTCGCTACGGTTTTTTCTGGTTTCAGTAAACTCGGTACGGTAATTTCGATAAATTGGTTTTTTAAATAATAAAACCAAAACCAACCATTTTTTGCGGTAATTTCGGTTTTGGTAAGACTGGTTTCTGGTATTTTAATATATGAAATCAAAAACATTTTTTTCAGATCAAAACGGTACGGTACGGTAAAAACCCGTACCGCTTCCACCCCTAGATTTGTGACATCAAACTTTTCAATTTTTCAATAAAATCAAACACTTTACACTCTCTTCCTACTTCAGAAAGTGTGCGATCCTTAAAAAAATATTCATTATACCAATACTCCACATATTGCAATTTATGGCGAGGGTCCAAGACAATATCAATAACCAAAATTAAATTTAAAGAGGTAACATCACAGTACTTGTCAAATTTGGTATTCATTTTGATAGCCATATCACGGAAAAAAGGATCATCACTCTCTAAATACTCCGAAAGTAAGTCTTTAGTGGAAGTTACTTCATCAAAGTAAGAATAGGAAGTAATATAATCAGAATCGGATATACGTTTTGTTAGAAGGTAGAATTCTTCCAAAAACGTTTGCAAAGCTTTTAATTTCATCCAATCACTCTCACACACGATGCCATCCCCTTTGCTACTAACTTCCACTTTGTACATATCATCCTTGTCCTTAAGACGTTCGAACTCCTTTTGATATTGCATTGCCGCACCTATCATAAGGTAGGTAGAATTCCACCTCGTTTTCACATCTAGGCATACACACTTTGTTGATCTTATCCTTTCTTCCGAGGCACACAACTTAAATGTTTGCAACCTTGATGGAGAACTTCTCACATATTTCACACTCCTACGAAGTCACTTCACTATCTCCTTAATCTTAAGAATTCCATCCCTTACAACAAGATTGATAATGTGTGCAAAACATCTTACATGAAAAAATTCCCCACCCAACAACAACCCATTTCTCTAGTTAAATCGTTTTCTCAAGTCATCAACACACATATCATTATTTTTTTCATTATCAAGTGTGATTGTTGTTAACTTTTCTAAACCCCACCCTAGCAAACATGACTCCACAGCTTTAGAAATGGCCTCACCTTTATGTGGGTGTGGAAGTACACAAAAATTAATGATTTTCTTTTGTAACTTCCAATTATTATCCACATAATGAGCGGTAAGACACATATACCCCAAATTTTGGATAGATGTCCACAAATCAGTGGTGATGGAGACACGTGTAGCGGATTTCATAAAGTAATGCTTCAATTTTGCACGTTCATCAAGATAAATTTGCCAACAATCTTTTGTGATAGTGGGTCGGGAAACCACATGAAACCTAGGGTTTAACTCTTTTACAAACAACCGAAACCCTCTTTTTCAACAAAACTAAATGGAAGTTCACAAAGAATAATCATTTCGCAAGAGTCTTGCGAGCTATATCTTGATCAAACTTCCAATTAATTTTTTCCGTTCCTTCCAACGATAATATTGTTTGTTTATCAATTATTTCGGATTGCGAATATTTTTTACATCTCCTTTTAAGATGATTCCACAATAAAGTAGTTCCGTTAACAGAAGGAGCATTAAATTTTGCACCACAATGTACACAATTACGAGTACCCATATATTTACCATCAACCATATGTCTATTCATATGAGTCCAAATGAGAGAACTACCTTGGTTTGTGATAGTTTTAGTACCTCCCTTCATTCGTTTTTGACTCACTTCAGTGCTGCCCTTGCTTATTTCAACAACATCATTATTTGTTTCATCCATCGCTGACATCTAACAAATACAAAATATAGAAAAAATAATTATTGAGGGATAACACGAACAAGAAGTTAATACGTAATACTTTAATACATACAAAACGACATAACATGTCATATACTACAATACAAGTTATAAGGATAGAGAGTAGAATCATTAGGAAGTATTATCCCTATTGGTATAATGATACTATTTAATCCAACCATATCATAACAAAAAAGATACTATTTCTAAACGCTCTCAAAAAAAATCCCACTTGTTACTCTAATCCGTGTTATTAAGGCCCATTGTCCACTTTTTCAGTAACTTATCATATTTTATCCGTTTCTGAGGGTAAAGGTCCTTCACAGACCACTTGTCGAGTTGGTGTTTAGCATGTTTTTTTTGTTAGTCCTAACACGATCAACATGATTCCAATCTACGCAATCTCCCAAATGAGCCCAAAGTTTATTTGACGACTCAATCTCCGGAAAACGTTGTTTACAATATATGCACTCAATTTGCCCATTTCTCTCAATCTTTGCATAATGCTCAAAATATTCATTGTTACCGTACTCCCAATTTTTTTTGGTTCATTTTCTCTTTCCCAACACCTCCGAGATTGCTATGAACCCACAAATATTGCCTTTCAAAATCATTGTTGATTAAAACCTACAAATAAATAAAAAAACTATAAAATCAAACTGTATAAATAAATCTGTAACAATAACTATTAACCCTACAAAAGCTACAACACATTGATGGTTAACAGCAAAAAAAATCCAGCTTATACACATTAAAAAAAATAGCTTATACATAAAAAAACAAAATGTTGTTAACAGCTTATACATAAAAAAAAAATAATAACAGCACATCAAGCAACAAAAAAAAAACAGCTAATACACATTACGAAATAGCAAAAAAATGGAGGGGGAGTGTGTCATGTGTGTGTGTGTGTGTGTGTGTCATGGTTGTTACAATCAGAGGGGGAGTGTGTCGTGTGTGTGTCCTCTGTGTGTGTGTGCCTATCCTCTCTGTGTGTGTCCTGTGTGCGTGTGTCCTTTTTCGTGTGTGTGTGTGTGTGGTTGTGTGCGTGCGTCATGTGTGTGTGTGTGTGTGTGTGTGTGCGTGGCTGTGTGGGAGATGGCAGATCGGAGGGGGAGGGGGTGTGCGTGGCTGTGTGGGAGATGGGAGATCGGAGGGGGAGGGGGAGGGAGTTACCTTTTTCTTGTTTGCTCAGCCGTCGTATGGTTTGTTAGGGAAGTGAATGTGAGAAACAATTAGGGTTTGTATTTTATATAAAGAAGAATGGATGGATGAGATGGGTTTAGTTTAAATGGAGGGTCTTGATAATTTAGAATATATATTTTTTTAATACAAAATCATTTAATAATTGGTATAGTAACATTTGGTAAGTTTGGTCTGGTATGTTTGTAGGGTAAATTCGGTAATTTCAGTACGGTAAAGCGGTACGGTAAAGTTTGGTATGATATAAATCAATTTTTTATATCTAAAAACCAAAACTAACAAAACTTTTTGCGGTATTTTTGGTTTCGGTAATTTCGGTTTTTGGTAGTTCAAAATATGAAACCAAAACCTTTTTTTCGGACCAAAACGGTACGGTACGGTAAAAAACCGTACCACTTCCACCCCTATTCCTAGGTCATGTCTCCAAAATAACTCATAGTCTGCCTGGGTGCCGACCTCCTTTAGGGCATTCAACTTACCCTCCTTATAGGAAAGCTTCTTAGCATACTCTATTTGAATGGTTGTAGTAGTAAAAGCTTTATCCTTCCCTTTACTAGTAGCCTCATCTTTATCCTTCTTCTTCTTGTCCTTTAGAGCAAGATTCTCAGTAGTTGGGTAGGAGGACTTGTCTTCAGTAGTATTTGCTCTATTCTCAACTTCTATTAGTTTCTACCCGGCCAAGGTCAGTTTATCATCGGTAGCCTTTTGCTTATCCTCTACTAGGGGTGGCCGTGGGCCGGGCCTGGGCAGGCCCGGTCGGGCTCGGGCCGGGCTTGAAAAATGAAGTGTTATCCCAAGCCCGCTCGGGCCTAGATCGGGCCTTATTATGTAATCCCAAGCCCGCCCAGATTTGAAAGCTCTTTACCCAGGCCCGCCCGATCGGGCCGTATTATGTTAATTAAAAGATTTTTTTTAAAAATTAAAATACCTATTTTTTTATTTAATGACCAATTTTTTTAATTAAAAATATGTTTTAAATTTCATATATTACAAAGTCCATATATAAAGGTTCTCACTTTACATGAAAAGACTTGGTATTCGTTTTTATATTTATAGAAGTCCCCCCCCCCCACATATATATATATATATATATATATATATATATATATTTCGGGCCTCGGGCCGGGCCGGGCCTCATCGGGCTTAAAAACTCATGCCCAAGCCCGCCCGAAAAAAAATCGGGCCTATAAAATTTTGCCAAGCCCGCTTTGCGGGCCTATTTACCTTACCCAAGCCCTATTTTTTTATTGGGCGGGTTGGGCGGGCTTGGCGGGCCTCGGGCCTATGGCCACCCCTATCCTCTACTGCCTTAGCCCTGTCCTCGACAGCCTTAACCTTATCTTACCAAGTTTTTCTCTCTCTCTCTCTCTAAGGCTTCCCCATAAGCCAACAAGGATTTCTGTAAAACCTCAAAAGATTCTTCCACGTCAGTCGAGGAGACCTTTAACTGGTCATCTTTATCCAGCATCTGATTATAATCTACCAAGAACTACAAAAGAATAAGTATGATACTTCAGTTTAGAAGAAAGACAGTAAACATTATTGAAGAAAAATAAAGAGTTATGAACTTACCAATGCCAAGTTCTTACTAGCACTCTCAACTAGTCGGAATCTGGTTATGGGGGCTGCTACCGACATGTCTACTAAATGAGTACCAACCTTTATCAAATCCCTGTCCAACCCAAGGTTGATCATCACAGAAGCATCTTCAATTCTACCTTGATCGAAAGAGGACTTCTTGTCCAACTCTTCATGGTCAGATAAACCTTTATTCAACCTCTTAAAATGAAGTTCAACAACTCGAGCTTCTTCAGGAGTGAGGACTTGAGGCCTCTTCTTAATAAATTGAGGCAACTTATCAGTTTCATTAATCTTTTTATAAGGAGGGGGAGGAGACCCAGATCCAGCCAATAAAATTTGGGATCTTTTTTTCACCATTTTTATAGTAGGTGGAGTGGGGAAGGTAGTGATTTCAGGAGACTCAAAGGAAGAAGTTCTTCTTGGGTAAGTTCTATTCCAGTCAACTCAGTAGCAGAAGAAGTGGATACTAGTTCCTCATCTAAATTAATGGGTGATTGAGGTAAAATAATTGAAGGTAAGGAAACAAAGGAAGTAACAACACTTTTGTACTCCAGTAAGAAAGAAGCTGCTCGAAGATGCTCATCTCCTACTCTTTGATAAATAACCCATAAATACTTAAGGTCGTCAATATTAACCTCACTCTCCTTTGGGCACTTCCTTTTGTTTTCCTCTTCACAAAAACAGAACAAATCAGTTAGTCAACAAAGATTTAAATAGTTGATAAACATAGGAGAAATTAAAAAGTGAAAGTATGACCCATGCCACGCCCTTTTTGGGGCACCGGGGCCCAGTGTATGTTACCCGCTCAGGAAGGGGGGGATATTGCCAATTGTTCACTATAACACCATAATCCTAGTAATTTTTATTATAATACAACAAGTTCACCACCAACGCCCTATTGGTGTGCCTAGTCTTCATGTAATAAGTATTATCGCCAATGGTTCCCAACTTATAGCAGAACATCAATTCGAGAATCCCAATATGAGTCCCATGAATTTCATTTAGCTTATTAACCCTATTTATGACCCTCCATGTATTGGGGGATACTCTCACTAGGACGACATTAAAATATTGACAAAATTCAAGAAAAAGTGGGTTTGGGGGAAAGGTAATACCACACTCAGTAATAAATAAAGTGGGAATCCAATGACCCTCAGCCAACGAATACACATCAATAGGGCCACTGGCAATCTCTAAACCTACCCAACTAGGAATTTTCCTTTTTTTCCTAAATTCCTCTAAAGAATTTACATCTACAATGTATACCATAACTAAAAGACAAAAAAGAAAAGAAAAGGAAAGGAGGGCTTACAGAGATTGAAAAACAACAACAAATAGCAAGTAGCAGAGGCGGAGAAAAAAATCTTGAGAAGGAAAGAAAAATCTAAGTTCAGAAAGTTTGAGGTAAAGAAAAGTGGAGGGAAACATCCGTCCTTTTATAGATTGCATTGAAAGTAGGAAATAAATGATTAACTGAACGAACGATTGAACTACCAACGACTGCATGCTTCCCAACGAGCAAAAACACCAGGGTATCTTTTAGCAGTTCCCTAAAGTTTAGGCTATTCACAAAAATGCCATTGGTAAAAATATTTAAAAAAAAATTTACAAGTCCTGGAAGTCGGCGTCCGACCAACTCTGAGATATTACACCGAGCAAAATTTTGAACAAATACTTCATACTTTCGATCAATCACCAAGCATAGCGCATTGGGGGCTTTTGTTGTATGTAAAAATTACTCTCCTATGTGTACTAATGAAAAGTAGATACCAGTTCTCCTATATGGATACCCAACTATCTTGGTTGGCTCTATAAACGCTTAGTCGGTTAGCATGTCGACCAACTCCAGGAATGTGAACCATCAAGAATAGCAAAGTTTACTAGGGTGAAATAGCTACCAACACTGAATATTAAGAGTCTTATTTATTGTATACAGATGTAAATTCCTGAAAATATAAAGGTATTCCATCTATTGGGTTTCTAACCAGTATAAATGCATGATCTCCCTTAGCTCAAAGGGTTGATTCAACTAAGTGCAAGCACACCCCATACTGAGCTATTGTAATCATCTGAAATAATAGCAATAGTGGACGTAGGCTCTTCTTATAGCTAGACCACTTTAAAAACCTTGTTTATTGTGTTTGCCTGGCTTGGTTATCCTTATTTATATGTGAATATAAATAAATAGGCTACTCACATAGGTACGGTCCCTGACACATACAAATAAATAGGCTACTCACAAGATTGCACATAAATGAAGGCCTATCCCTATCTCCTTTAAGAATCACTCGTGCATACTAGGTATAGTTATAGGGCATCCCAACCCTATAACCTCAAAACATCAGCACAAGAGAAATCGCTATGCCTTCGTAATCCCATAGCCTCACAACATCAACCCAAAGGGAAATCATTACGCCTTCACACCAAACTTACGGCCCCATACCTAATATTATACGAGAGGATACTCCAGTTAGTCCCACAAGGGAGACGAGCACTTTCAGCACATAGGATCGGGGTAAAAAGGACCTAGACAGAGCCCGTTGCATCATCGAGATATACTGCACACAGTCAACGTTATACGCACCCCATCAAATCCCTCCTAGTACATCACCCATGAGCACACACACCACTTTGGTATGATTGCACATAAAATAAGTAAACAAGTACAACCCTACACAACTGATCCAAATAAACAAGTACAATTCCTATTCAGCTGGATTTTACATACTATCTCTTTTTACTATTAGTTAATACGCACATTAATTATAATCGATTATAACATTATCCTTAACTCCCAAGTCTCTCCAAATGTAGGTATAGTCGTACACTTAATCTCTCATAAGAGTTATCTTAAAATAGTAACTACCCTACTCAATGGGTCATTAAGCATTCTATGTGAACGTGTGATATCCAAAACCACAAAGCATCTATCACACTCATAATGTACTCTTGTACTCAATCCTCAATTATATAGGGATTATATTTACTCACGGAATCCTAAAGTATCTAAATTTCTAACTAAAATATATATCACAACGTAATAAGTAACTCTAAACATCCTTCATAAACCATCATCCAAAACCCACTTAATAAGAACTACCAAACATCCATCCCTGGCCATGTGCACGAGGACACTTTCTAGTCGTGCGCACACCCCTGAACATAAGTCGTTATAATGAGTCCATGCCTCATTAAAATGAGATCACCTCCTTAATTCTAACAAGTCCAAATATTGTTCTAACGATATTGACACAAAATCCATCTTCTCCAAGTGGAAAAAAACAACCATTAAAAACCCGAATCCAAATTTTAAAGCCTCTAAACATCCTAAATCCCATTATTCTTCAAGGATAAGGTGTATAACATCAACCAACTCTATGAGAATTAAACAATGACTAATGGTTAAATCTCCAATTTAAACATCTTAGAACCCTAGGTTTATGCTTTACCCAAATTAACTCAGATTTGGATCAATTTTTGAATTAAAATAAGTTATTTTACTTTATTCATTAACATGAATTAGTTTCTAATAATTAAAACCATATTACAATATTATATTCTTTAGATTCAACATCAAATCAATTGAAAACATTAACATGTGAGCTAAACTTAATTTAGCCATTAATCTAATTTCTAAAATTAAGTTTAGATAATTAGAAATAACATTATATGTAATTTTATTTAGATTCCAATGACTACAACTATCATAACACAATCCTAAATAAATTCTTAATCGATATAAACTTGCCTTGGGCTAAATGAACAATCAAAGCCTCCAAATCCCCAAATCCTCTTAGGTGCCTCTTCTTTCCTTAGAAATCTAGGGTTTCTCTGAAACCTCAATTGAGTTTTAGATTTAGTCTAATGACATAATTAATAAGCTTCCCATGAAATTAGCCTTGGGCATAATATAAGTCTCAACCCAATGAGTCCAAATAATACTCCAAATGGCCCAAAACTCTACCCAAACTATATATTAATGCAATAGACTGAAAACCCAATATTTTTAGTCAAAACGGACTTTCTACATGTCCCAAACGTCCACACAAAATATGATAAATCTTGATAAGTTAATTAACTCATTAAATTAAGTTATAAGCCGGTACGAATCCAATTAATTAAAATCTAATTATTAATTAATTTTCATGTGAATTGGCATTATAAGAAACTAGTTCACAATCCGTGGGGCTCGATACCAAGGGGATAATCCAAATAAGAAAACCCTTGACACCTAGCCCCTGACTATTCTAAAGTCGCCCACAATACCAAGTCACTTCTAAATGTTTAATTAATGTAATACCGTGTGTTAATTTCGATTTCAAACATGAATTTTATAACATGTATAAATTATAAATAGTGACATCACATGTCACAACCAACACACATAATTAAATTTTACAATTAAGTAATGTACATAAAATATGGGTAATTACACATGTGAATTTGTAGCCCCACCCTTCTTCGTCCGAATATTTTTATAAGAGTTGATCATATGTGGCTTTCCTCCAGGGCCACTCCCAAACTCCTAAAAATATGACCAAATTAAAGTAATTTAATTAACATTAAATAATGTAATTTAAATCGGTTTACTTACCATCGGATGCTCCACCTCCATGTAAGATGTCCTCCCGGTGTAACTCACATTCACCTTCTTTGATCGGTTAGTCCTCATCGATCCATGGGTGGACAACTATCTCTCGTAAACCTCATTATCCACAAACCACTGCAACTTGGCCAACGTGGTTGGCTCCTTCTTCAGGACTGTGTTCCTACACTGTCGCACGGACTCTCTATCCTTCCCGAATAGTTGGTGAGCGGGTTCTTCTTCCATTGATCATGTACATTAGGTAATAATCTATCTTGCGCGTCCGATGGAAAGTTGAATTGTTATTGTTCAACATGTAATATAAGAAAATTAGTGAATTAACAATAAATAAACATATAATAAAATATGATTTGGAAATGGAATAATTAATATAAATATTGAGATTTCCATACCTCTAAGCCCCCCCCCCCCCCCCCCAACCAAAAAAAATGGTCATCTTCAGCTCGCTGAACACGTTCCTCCAATCATCATACCCAGAACTAATTACTGATTTTAACAACTCTAACGACCTCATATGTATACTAATCTTATTTTCAACTACGCTCCCATGCTTGCCGAACTTGATGAACTTATTGTTACACGACCCCTCGTCCCCCGATTTGATATAGATGTATTCTATAGAAAATGGGCTTTAGTAGAATAATACATAACATAAATCAAATGAAAATACTCAATCAGGATATACAAATTTAAATAACACAAAATTATTCCACCCATTTGTTCTCGTTAGTGAATCAAATGGAAATACTTAATCGGAATAAAAAAATCACATGAAAAAACTCACACGATTGCACCGGCTATTTCTACAAGTTAGTTTAGTGTTGTGTGATGTGATTATGCGTCTTTTTTAGTAGTTTTGTTATTAAATTATGTTTTCATCCCCTAACTCTCTAGTTTATAACTTAAGTATTGGATTTTTTAAATTTCATACTAAATTCCCACCTCGTGAGTCACACGGCTGCACTGGTTATTTCTACAAGTTATTTTAGTATTGTGTGATGTGATTGTGCTTCTTTTTAGGCAGTTTATTATTAAATTACATTTTTACCCCCTAACGCCCTAGTTTCAAGCTTAAGGCTTGAATTTTTGAATTTCCTACAAAATTCACATCCCGGAGCACATGACGACACCGCTTATTTCTATAAGTTTTTTTAGGGTCGCAGGACGTGATCGTGCCTATTTTCAGACAATTTTAATGTTAAATTATATTTTTAACCCCCAACGCCCAAGTTAATTAACAATAAATTAATGTTTAATATCTGAAATACATTTAACAAATTACATATTACAAATCCTCAATACATTTTACAACATAAATAACTTTATTCATGTAAAGTAACTAGAAATTTCTTCAAGTTCAAGTTGTCATCCAAGACGAATTGATATCGGTAGGAGCTTCCATGCCATTCACGCTATTAGTGAGTTATATTGGTTCATGTAAGATGATTAGCCACGATTTGTCATTGATATACTCCGAGTAAAACACTTGCTTGATTCATCATTTATATACTTCTTTCTCTTCATCTTTGATAAGTCTACCATTATCAAATTGGTACTCGAATCGACTTTACAAGTATTTTTCTCCTCAACTCTTACCAATCACAGTAATACAAAAGTCTTTAAAATATGTATAGTTTAATATAAAAATATTTTGAATTAAATCATAATAGGTCATTTCTACTTTAACGAGATTTTTATCTTCGGCACTCGCCTTGAAATAAGAAAGAGCCTTATATGAAACATCATTATTTTGTATCAAAGTATTTTGCTTGTACAACCATGATGAGAATACATAGTTATTCAACCGATACTTTTTATACTCGTGTGCCATGAAATTGGTTGCAATAGTGAAATAATCAAGCCTTGACGTGGTATCACCCATCTTCAATCACTAAAATTATGGATTACATAAGTTAATTAGATAAGTTTCAAAGCTTAAAATTATTTATCATTTAATAAGGGTCGTTTGACGTAATAATTACCTCCTATGTTGCCCAAAGTCTAAATTCACTATCTGAATGCGAAACTCTCCTTTGTTTTTATTATGATCGGACGCATTATATTTTCTACATTGAATGATAAAATTTATCAATAAGGTGATTAAGTATATAAAATAACAACATGAAGTAAATTTATAACACGAACTTACTCTCTCCATTCGTCAACATTTTCATGGGTTTTAAATATATAACGAGCCACTTGATCTTTTTGTAAACTTGTCAATTTAACTCGTTTGCCCATGACTTGACCACCCTCATCGATCAACTCATCTCTATCATCTACAATGTTAGGGTTGGGCACATATTCCCTATAGAACACGGCTGCCTCCATAGTAATGTATTCCTCTGCGATGGATCCTTCAATCTACCTTGTATCCTTAAGCTACTCTTTGAGAACTTTTATCAACCTATATATTAAAGGTATTAAAACTCAACAACACGTATTAAATTAAACTATTATCACCCATATATTAAATTAACGAGTATACCTTTCAAACAGGTACATCCATGGATATCTTACTGGGCCACGTAAAAGAGCCTCATAGCATAAGTTCACTGTAACACCCCGCCTAACTAAATATCGGGTGATCAGTTATTTATTAAATTAAATGAGAATATTGGGTTGGTTCATTCTCAGCATCACTGTCGAAAAATAATTTCTTTATTAATTCACCTAATAAATAATTAAGCTAGTGTCAAAGCGTTTCCATTTTTAATTTAATTAAAACCATTGTGCAACAATATTAATTAGCAACATCACATCACCATAGAATTAAATATAACAAGAATAAATGTGACTAGAATAACTCCCCGGTTAAAATATCTCATTATCAACAAACCAAAACTAATATCGACAATACTGACATAAGTAATTACAATCTCTGGAATAGAAATGAAATAACTAGAATCTTGGGCGACATGCCCTAAATGAAAATGGATACTAAAGATGTATGAATCAACAAAATGGAAGCATCTAACAAAGTCTACATCTGCATTAGCAGCTATAACCCATCGAGTCATCTATATTCTATGTCGGCATCCCTGATATTGGACACCTGATGTACAAGATTCAATAGAGAAGAGAATATACAAAGAAATAGGTCAGATCTCGATTGTAAAAGATTTTTAAAAATAGCAAGTGGTTAACAAGTGCAATTAAGCAATTATTATGTACATGTTAGCTTCTCAGGCTCTCACTTGAGAATTATCACTTCTCATCTAGTGTGCATGCCTAACGTGCCTTATCACCTCCCAAATTAAGGTTTTCAATTATGAGTCTATCCCACATCATTTCCCCGTATTTACCACATAATACGTATGATAATTAAACGTGTTCATTTCTCTTTAACATGAACTAGACTTTCACAATTTTAAGATTAAGTATCCACTTACTTAAGTCAATCAAATCTCATTATTCATTTTTATCTACAATTTCACACAACAAATTACCTCACAGTATATATGTTAATGTACAAATTTCACATAGTGGATTACATCACAATATATATAGTATAATCTAAAATTCTCACACAGTAGTTATATTTATCACATTATTATATATACTAATATGGCACCTCCCAGACACAGTTGCGGTGCATGCATACTCTGCTATCATGTGCCGATACATCTCTCGCTGTATAAAGGACTATTGGTTCGGCATTTCTCACAAACCATAAATAACATAACACATATATTGGAATCAAGCATACTCCCCATCCAAATGGGTTACGCATATACCTATGTTTCCATTCAACCGTCAAAACTATCATTCACACCTATAGCACGTGTACAAGGTCCTATTCTCAGGGGTACGAATCTAAAATCCCTCCAAATAGGCTCATTGGGATAAGATCGTCCACAATGCAAAATCTACACCCCGATAGCAAGCAGTGTAGGTATGCCATATACACAATAAATAATAATATAGGTATTCACCCCACCTATATGTAATAACAATAAGGAACACACACAACCGACATAAATATTTCCATACATAGTATATTTATCTTTAATATCCTACGTATTTACAGATTATGACTTTACTTCTCAATTTATATTTTCGAGCTTCTCTCATTACTCGAAGGGTAATCATTTATTCCTCATGTAAATTTAGTAGGTAACATCTACGCCCTACTGGTCCATGTCATCACAACTCCCCAATTTCTATGAATTAAAATTATCTTCAATTAAGTTTATTTCTCCATAATCCCTAACTCAATTTTAACCCTTTATTTCATCTCTTAGGGTTAATCACATATAAGCCTAAGGTTATTCTGGTAATTAATGACCCTCTTACTACTGCTACCAACCTTAAGTTATCCTTTATCCAATTTAAACCTCGATTTATATAACTCTTCGTCGTAATTCATTACATTAACACTTGTTAATTTCTCCCATTCAATCCCACAGACAATAATATTTTTTCGGGTCTTAAGTATGTCCTACTGCCCTTCTCCAAGTCCCATTATGTTCCATTAATCAACATGAAAGATTTCTAAAAGTTCGGATTTAATCAAAACTCAAAAGGAAACAAATCTCATTTTCCAGGGGAGTCGATTGATCGACGAATTTGGTCGATCGATCGACGTTCTTTGGTTGATCTATCAGATATTTGCCAAGATTTTCCTTAATAGTTACGGGTTTCATACTTTTTAACCACCAAAATCATATTTAAACATATCCAAATTTATATTTATGTAACCCAGATCATATACTAACTTATATAGGCAAGTTAAAGCGTATCCAAATCAATTAAACGTCATCAACATGTATAAATTTACCCAGATTCCATATAAAATCTCAAGAATTCTAGTTTTTTACTTTATCATCAATTAAACATGTAAATCCCAGATTTCTTCACCAAATAATTCACATATTTCATGGAGTTGATTCGAAACTGAGAAAGAGATCAATTTTACACAATTCTGATTTTAAGGATTCATAAAAAATCATCTTAATTCATACAACTTTTCAGAATTTTCTAAACAGCCTAACATGGACAATATACATGCTAAAATTTGCAATAGTTAATCACTTGCCTCTAATTCGTAGGTCTGAACTATTGAGAAAGATAAATCTACTGGTATTCCTCCATTTTTTGGCCAACTTTCGGCGGTGGTGGTGGTGGTGTAAGATTACTCTTGGCTTTTTGTCTCCAAGAGATGCCTCTAACTTTTCCAAAGCAGTCTCTCACTCTACCCTAAGTCTTTTATTTTGAGTTTTGGTGAATGAACCTTAATCCTACCACCTCTACACTTATATAATATTACTAAAAATTATGGGTACTATTCACCTATTTTGGAAAATGACCAAAATACCCCTCTGGGGTGTTTGTTTGGTTTTAAATTTCCCCCAAGTAGACTTTTTCGACTATTTAAACCCTTTCGGACACTTTGGCCCAGTCAAAATGACCATTCGGATGACATAAAAATAAGTTAATTTTCATTTCAATTAAATATAGTCCAGACACGACTCACACGCGCGTTCTGACTTTATTATCGTAATTGTCGTATTCATCACTCACGATAATTTTATAAAATCATAATCATATATAAATTCATAATCATATATATTACTTTTAATCATAAGTAATATTCAACATCAATCACATGTCACTTTATTCTCGAGTAATATTTAAATTCGGATTAATTTTCAATTATCCCACAATTAAGTCTAATTAATCCCATTTTAAAAGTCATCAAAAATACGGGGTGCTACATACTTCCCCCATTACAACGAAATTTCATCCTACAATTCAGAAAAAGTATACCAGATAAGAATAACTAGACTATATGTTGCGCATCGCAACCTTGCACTCACAAGGAAACTACTTCATACCGCTCATATAGTACGCTATCAAATACCCTTAATAATGAACACATCATATATGTTCGTTTTAAACTCCAAGTTACCATGTCACATATGTTCTTACCCAAGCCTTACAGTTTAAGTTTCACGACTTAAACTTTATTTTAGATATTTATTATCTAGCCTTCGACTATTTGCACTTCAGTAGATTAATCGTTCTTTAGATACATATGATCTCGTCTCGCAACGATCACACACAAGATTCTTTAGTTAGGGTTGTTTTTGTAGCCATAATTTGCTTTCGATTGACTAATTTTACTCATAAAAGTGTAAAGGAAAGGCTAATCTACATAATGGTCCTCCGCAAATCCTTATGCTTAGAGAAATAATGCTTAAATAGCAAAGGGACCAGTTGCATGATCATATGCCAATCATGAGACTTGCACTTTTATAGATCATGCATGGCATAGATCATAATCCTCTGAAAAATTGATGAAAATTAGAGGGAACTTTCAAATTATGCAGTGTGTCTAAAAGAACATTTCTCCGCTCGTAAAAGTATATGCCCCAAGGGGAATTATATTCCTCCCGTTACTGTCTTCTTTCAAATATAATTGCAAATTAATTTTTAACACTTCAATATCACTCCGTACCTTTTCTCTATCCTTCGAATGACTTCAACATAGGAATGTGCTCACAAAATGTTTGATGATGTTCATCTCAACACGCATGATATCTTGTAATAGTCGTGCCCAATATTTTATTATTTTTCCTCATGTAAATTGTAAACTTGTGAAACCTTAGAATTTAGATCATTATAATTGGGGTCATATATGATTTTACTGATTTTGGATTCCTTATTGTAATTATTGTAAGAATGAGGGTAAAAATTGGAAAGTTTGGAGAAATTCAGGAAGAGGTCATTCGAAAAAGAAGGACAGGTCATTCGAAGTGGGGATGGAATGAGGATCGAACGAAATCCATCTGCAATTCTAAACAGACTCATTAGAAGGTCGTTCGAAGGCTAGTTCGAAGGAGAAACCATTCTCGTTCGAAGGAGAAACCATTCTCGTTCGAATGAGAGACCATTCTCGTTCGAATGAGAGGCTATTCCCGTTCAAACGAGTGCATCAGAATTTTTTTTAAATTGTATTGCCCTTGTGTGTTGTTGCGTTTGGAGCCATTGGATAGATGAGGTGTCGAGATCTGATGAGCCTAGATTAGTAAAAAAATAGGATTATAAGGTTTGGGGTATTTTTATAAGGGCTTTTGCGTTTATTTGGTTATTTGGAGTTGGAATGAAGAGAGAGAGAGAGAGAGAGAGGGTCTTCCCCCACCATTTTCAGCATTTATCCACATCTCTCTACCATAAACCACTATCCCACCGCCATTTCTCCACCTTATATCACCATATTTGACAAGTATTCCACCATTTCCAAGCCCTATATACCCATTTCCATCATTTTTAGGCAAAGCTACTAATTTGGAGGTGTTATTGGAGGGGGGAGAGATGAAGATGGAAGATTCATGGACCAAGTTGGGTGGATCTAGGCAACCTCTCTAAGGACACCTTGGAAGGTGGGAGGCTGCCATCTTATTAGACAGTTTAACCTACCATTGTTGGAGCTCCATTTGAGGTGAAAATTTTTGCTCTTAGTATTAAGACTTTATTTGCATATTAGTAGTCTTGTGTCAGATTATAAGAGTAGGATGCATTTGAATAGGATGATGAGTTTCTAGTGATTTAGTGTTTAACATTTTTATGAAATAAAAATGTAGAAAAAGGTTATTTTGATGAGGGTAAAATATGAATGAATATTTCAAAGTTTTTGAAAATAATGTTTGGGATTTTATGGTACTGGTGCAATTCTAAAAGTTTGATTCTAAACATTTTATGAAATAAAATGTTTTGAAAATGATATTTATCTTGCCAAAAGGAAGATTTTATAAAAGTTGGACATTTGTTAAATTTTGAAGAAATAAAAATGTCATTTGATTTGAAAAGTTATTTTTGCAAGTATTATAAATTTTTAGAATAAAGTGTATGTTGAACCCATTTAATACGATTTTTGAAGTTAAAAATTCATCTTCTCATGTATAAACTTGTAGTATTTTGATGATGAACCTAAAAACAAGTTTAATGAAGGTTTAAGTGGGTTTAAACATGAAATAAAGAAGAAAGAAATTTCAGCCCTTAATGTGTGTGAAAAAGGTGGTTGAAATGTGATAAATGTGAGGTTTTAAGACTATGTGTGGTAATAAAGAAAATTGTAATTTTCTTATAAAGTACTCTTTAAACGCAATGGGGTTTCTTTGATAAAGAAAGTGAAGAAATGTGTAACTTGAAAAATGGTTACAAAAGATGTTGAATACGTGTTAATGGGTTCAAACATTAAGAAGTTGGTGTGTATGACTTAGTAATGTTTTGAGAGATTAACACTTATGAAATTGAAAAAAAGGACAAGTTAGAAACAAAAAGGTAAAATGGTAATTTTACGTAAAGTGGAACATTTTAATGAAATAAAAATGTTAAAAAAGGTGTTACACAAAATGGTCCAAAATGAACATGATTTTAGAAATAAAAATCAATGCTAAGTGTGAAGGACATGAAATGATGATTTTCAAAGTGTAACACATGTTAGGGTGAAACCTCGAGTTTTAACATCGATCGCATAAAAGGGAAAGTAGAATAATGTGAACATTTGTAAAATATTAAAACACATTAACAAAGACTCAGATAACATCAAAATAATTAAGGAGGGCCCGGAGCCCTCGAGTGAATGACCCAAAATCACTAGCCCGAGCATATGGCGCATATAGCCGGCGGTGTAGAGTCCGTTAAATGGAACATGTCAAGAAATGGGTTATGTAATGAATATATGAAAATATAGCCTAACTTGAGTGAATTAAAAAATGTTCCGGAAAAGGAATGAATATCAAGAAAAGAAAAAGGAAATTCTTTGTTAAGATTAAGGTGAATTAATCTGGGTAAATAATGTTTTTGGAATAAAAAGGGTTTCATGCATGTAAGTGTGTGTGTGTGTGTGTGTATATATATATATATATATATATATATATATATATATATATATATATATATATATATATATATATATATATATATATATTGTCGCAACTTACATAGGGTCCAAAATAATACCAAAAGAGGACTCACAATGTGTTCGGCCTCACTTGGAGCAGGAGGTCGGCTCAGGTAATAATCTACTCAGCTCACTACATTAACAGTTGTCCCACTCAATACGGATATTTTCTCATATCGAATGTTTGTGTTCTTATATACACCCAAGAGGTTTCTCAATAGTCACATAGGAATAAGGGAACATCGTTGTTAAGAGTTTGTTATCTACATGCCTTACAGGGATGTCAGCACGCGATCTAAGGGTATTGGTTTGTTATCTATTAGCTAACACATGTATGTAGGTGTAATTGCATGGCCTATAAAGGCAATCCACCTGTTCTCTAAATATTCTCAATGAACTACCTATAAATGAGGAACAAATCCACCTGAAAAGGGGATCCGCTCTTATTCTATTGTAATCTTGATAACAGTGTAAGAAGAGCTAGTAACCCCGAGGATGTAGGTTTCCATCTTGGGTTGAACCACATATAAATTTATCTTATTTTCATCGTCTCTCACCCCCATTCTCTATTATTATTATTATTATTCATCTTTTTACTGATTATTCAATAATTTACTATTTCAAAATTTGGACGATAACACACACATACACACACACACACACACATATATATATATATATGGTGCTTGCATGCGCTCGTAGATATAACGTGTTAGACTCTTCTTTCTGTCGTTCGACTCTATACTGTATTTTGTATATTTTTCAATGAGCATTCGGCTCACACCCTCATCTTTTTTATGGTAGGTTGGGTGTGGTTTCGTATTTTAAGAGCGTTATATAGGTAAGTACTCTCTTTTACTTTATGTTAGTAGCTCTGTATTCTTGAGTTCTGGGGATGCTTCACCTACCTTAATGTTAAATGGGAATCATATGCTAAATAAGCAAAATGGTAATTAAATACAACTGTATTAGCAACATTATTTAGGTTGTTTCATTACACTTCACATCTAATGCTCGGGTCGGACCGGGTTGACCACAGGTGACCCATAAATTCGAGTCGGGGCATTACAAATGGTATCAAAGCTCTAGGTTCATGGTTCTTTTGAGTAGTGACGTGGTGAGGTCGGTATTGGATCTTCGACGTAGGTGTTAGTTTGGGCCGATCACGCTATATTGGCAAATATTTTAGTTCATGTTCTCGATGCTAAAGTCAAAGAGATTAGCACGATGGGTAATTTATCGCCAAGTGGCATACGAAAAAGTTAGTTATCATTAATCGCTTCAGCACTTCTGATTAGACATGTTATTGATTTGCGAGTGTCTGTGCAAGCTAATAATGGTGACACCGTGTTTTTTAATGTGAGGTGATTATATATCAACCCCTGATGATATGAGAGGACTGTTGTGGTATTGATAAAGGTTAATGATGTCCGCTAAATTGGAAACATAAATTTTGTAGAGACAACTGTGGAGATTATGTGACTAAAGTGTCATGCCTAGGCAATGTTCGTTTGTGATAAGAAGACGTAAGTTCATTGATTAGGTACATGCGAGTAGTCGGTACTGTTGATGGGATTAGGTGAACTCGATCCTTGGGGCAGTGTCATATCATAGACAATTGATCATTTAGTGGATATTATGAACCATGTTAGTCAACATTTGAGAATGTGTACTCGATCTGAGTCAGTAAAATAATATAACTGTGAGTAAGTGTTTTGGTGATTCTTGATCGAAAAAGGTACCTCGTAGGGTATGATGAGAGTTACCGACGAATTACGATAACTATGTTGCATATGTAACAATGATGGTTGAGGAGGATTAGGAGTGAACTCTAGATTTTTATAGGTTGTATGCGATGTTATGTATCCTGTCAAAGTCCTTAATACTGTTAATTGTGATTTAGTACGTGGCTTATGCTCATAGACATTTGGAATAGCGATAAGATTATTATCAAAGTGTCAAGGCCCATTTTAGCGACCTAAATAATGGCTAGATGCAGGGTAATCCTAGCGTGCGTGTGGTTTAAGGGCATCTTGGAATGTCCGTAGGACTAATTGTGTGTGGCGCCATTGCGGAATATAAATAAACTTGTTGTGACGTCTTAAGGTGTTCAATAGTTAAGGTGCACCATATGTAGAGGCTCGTAGACTAGTTTCCTTATGAGCACCTAATAATCACAAGGTGGGTATTGAGAAAATTGTAGAGCGCACCTACAATGAGCATGGATGATGAAATCTTATCGGGTTTTAAGGAATTTTACCTGGAAGTCCATAATGAAGAAATGTTTGCATTCTGGTAGTGATTATGTTGATATTTTGGTGATGATCTCAGGTTGTTGGTCAAGGATTAAAAGAGTCGAATAGTGTATGTGTTGGGTTTTGTCATCCAAATTGGAATAGATGGGTGGTGTAACCTTCTAAGATAAATTGAAAGCTTGTTTCATGTATGGGAGTGATGCTCGGGTGTCATGGAATGACTAGTATAGGTGGCGTGACATTTAATTTTGAGTATTACTAGGAAATGTAATCGAAACTAAAATTGATGACGCCATGTGGAGATTTAAAAGTGACACCCTAAATAGGGATATCGAAGCATAATTAGAATGCTGGCATGGGTCAATAATGTAAGTTAGGATAACCCTAGGGACCAGTTATTGACACGTCTTGCCAAGTCGGTACGAGTTATAAGATGTAGCCCTGGGTGGTACTTACTGTCCTAGAATGCCAATGGCGACCGGTATGACCATCACATAAGTTCAGCTAGTGAGAACCTGGGAGTAAGCTTAGTGGAAATCTCTTGTATTTAGAGTTTATAATAAGGTGAATATCTCTTATGAATGGGGTACTGCCTAAGGAGACTTTGGGGTTACGATCATGATATAATAAGGCAAACATTAACCTAGGTGTAGTAGGTTGGTGACATCATTACTGGTAAGATGGACAAAGTCAGTATAGACAAGGGCGTTAGGTAATCACCAACCGAAGTGGTTGGTGGGTGTCAAGGATGTAAGGGGGAAGCCTTACTCCTAAGGAGGTAAGTCTGGCATTTGATTTTTCAAATAACAACGGATTGAACGTTACTTTCGTCTTGCGAGGATGAATAGTTGTGATTCGATTCGTTACGATTAGTGACTCGAGCCAAGGCATGTGGTGGGTACCTAGTCAAAACGTCTGAGAGAAGTTGTAAGACTTTAAATATGTAGCGCAGGTTTGCTTTTCATAGAACATAATCTGATGTGTATGGAGGTAATTCTCTCATAATGGTTGTTTATTCCTTTGACTCTTATGTGTATCCCTTTCAATTTCAGTAATTGAGGATTGATACTCCCATAAATGTGGTAAGTTGGATTGGTACCATGACATGGTACAATGCGGTTGGGCCTAGTAGACTACGGGTGGATCTGGCATGGTCAATACAGCTCGATAAATGGGTGTGCCCTTATCTGAGGTACTCTTGCTATTGCACGAAGTTTAGTGTGCGGGTGGCTGTGCTTTCAGCCACACAGTTTGCTCGTAGTAGTTGTCTTCCTTATGATTAATGACCTTACGACTGGTCAACATGGCAATTAGTGGCTTTAGTTGTAAAGAGCAGGATGGGGACTTGAGGACGTTGCATAGTGTTAAACTCGAGGAAATTTAGCACACATTGTTACTTTGCCACGGTGAGTGGATTGATGTGATATTCTAGTGAGTGCTTCAAGTGAGACGCCTAAAGTAATACTAAGATCATCAGAGTGACGCAACAGAAGGTGTCAGTCGAGTTCGCAATGATGATTTGATCGATGTATTACTCCTCGGAGTGAGTAAATAGAGATGTAAGGCTAGTATCAAGTTCGGACAAAACTGTGTTGTCAGGATGACCCGAAATTTATGGGGAGGCAAGATATGTAGTCCTAAGATTGAAAGTGGTTATTGGTGATGAATTTGATGATTGGTTATATTACAGTTAACTCTTGAGTGAGAATTGATCACTATAGAGGGTTGTCCGATAAAGGATCCGGTATGCTTTAGGTATTAGCAAAGGTAGTCCTAGGACTTTATTGATCATGATCATCAAGTGAGTGGAGACTCAGGGTCGGTAATGCGACGTTGATGGTTAACGTGATGGTGAGGGTTAGAGCATGTCACATGTTGAGCTTTTGGTGACAATCCTTGTGCAAGTGTGTTCGATGTGATCTGAGCTAATGAGGACTGCGATGGTTTAGTCGTGGAGGATTCCTATGACTTAGTATAAGAGTCGATAAACCCCCAATACACAAAAAACAGTCCATTAGTAATGGTATTGTTGCGTTACAAAAATAATTATTAACACTAAATTACGGTTAGAAAAAAGGCTCGGGAAAAAAAATACTAGCACTTTTTTACCGTTACTAAATTTTGTTTTAGTAACACATCATTATCGTTACTAATTAATTAAATCCTAACAAAATTTTACCATTACCAAATTCATATAACACATTTCTAACACAAAATTTTGTAACACATGTCAAGTTTTCTAACTGTATAGGTCCGTTACTAATATTGATGATTTTTTTTAAAAAATAATATATATATATATATATATATAACCACAACAATGATTAAAATGGAAAAATTAATAAATATTAATCATAAATAAGATGACATTCAATATTCCATGACTCTAATAAAACAAGTTCTTTATGATCACAAACAACAACATAAAGTTTGTGTAATACTAAAATGTTTGTTGTCATCACCAAACAACATTTCAGGTGCAACGGATCAAGAAAGAAATTTGAACTATGACCAAAAAAGAAAGAAAAAGAATACATGAGCTTCATTGGGTTACCCTCTCATCTATGTTGGATTTATTTCTTAACTCCATTTGTTGAATTTCAATCCAGCTCGTCACTCGCGAAAAATCTTCTCCTGCAAAAGGCATTGACATGGTGTCTTCTTTCACATGGCGTCTCTGTAATACCAGTGCCCAATATTTTATTATTTTTGCTCGCATAAATTTTAAACATATGAAACCTGGGGATTCGGATCATTACAATTGGGGTCATATCTGTATTTTACTGATTTTAGAGTACTGTTCATAATTATTGGAAGAATGAGGAGGAAAATTGGAAAGTTTGAAGAAATTCAAGAAGAGGTCATTCGAATGAGTTCAAGGTCATTCGAATGAGTTCAAGGTCGTTCGAACGAAGGTCGTTCGAAGTGGGGATAGAACGAGGATCGAACGATACCCAACTTCATAGTTAAATAAACTCGCTAGAAGGTCGTTCGAAGGTTAGTTCGAAAGAGAAGCCATTCTTGTTCGAATGAGCGAAGCATAAATTTTTAAATCGTGTTTTCCTTGTGTGTTGTCGCGTTTTGGGTCGTTAGATGGATGAGGTGTCGAGCTCCGGTGAGCCCATATTGAGCAAAAATGGGATTATTGGGTTTGGGGTATTTTTATAAGGGTTTTGGGGTTTATTTGGATTACTTGGAGTTGGAACAAGAGAGAGAAAGAGTGGGGCGGGTCTTTCCCCACCATTTTTAGCATTTATCCACATGTTTCTATCACAAACCACCATGTCACCACCATTCCTCCACCTTGTATCACCATTTTTTATAAGTATTCTGTCATATCCAAGCCCTGCATACCCATTTCCACATTGTCAGGCAAAGCTATGAATTTCGAGGTGTTGTGGGATTTTTTTTTGGAGAATATGAAGATGGAAGATTTATGGAGCAAGTTAGGGTGGGGCTAGGCAACCTCTATGAGGCCACCTTAGGAGGTGGGAGGTTTCCATATTCTTAGACATTTCAACGTACCATTATTCGAGCTCCATTTGAGGTGAAAAAACCCTACTCTTAGTATTAAGACTCTATTTGCATATTAGTAGTCTTGTTGTTAGATTATAAGAGTATGGTGCATTTGAATAAAATGATGAGTTTCTAGTAATTTAGTGTTTAACATTTTTATGAAATAAAAATGTTGCAGAAGACTATTTTGACGAGGGTAAAACTAGGGGTGGCAATTTTTGATTCGACACGATAACCCGACATGAACTCGACACAAAGTTAGCGGGTTAGGGTTGACGATTTCTTGACACGAACCCGAATATGACACGACCCGCCAACACGAATAATAAACGGGTTGGATTAGTGTCAAACACGTTTAACTCGAAAATGACACGAATAGACCCATTTAACTCGTATTTTATGGAGATTATATTAGATAATTTATATATCTTGATAGACATTCTATAAAATTCATAGAGAATTGGATGATAAATTATTTATGTGTTACAAAAAGTTGAAATTAATTAAATTTAAGTTATTGTAGGCGTATACGTGGTATGATTGGTTAATAGCGAAGAAAAAAAATATTTTATATTTTACTTAATGGGTTATGCGGGTCAACCCGAACACGACACGATAATAAATAGGTCGGGTTAGTGTTTGCTCATATGACACGATTAGTTAAATGGGTCGGGTTAGGGTTGACTAGTACTTAACACGAACCCGACATGACACGACCCGAACACGACACGACGCACACGAATTGCCACCCCTAGGTAAAACATAAATGAATAATTCAAAGTTTTTTAAAAATAAAGTTTGGGCTTTTATGGTAATGGTGCAATTATAGAATTTTGATGCTAAACATTTTATAAAATAAAATATTTTGAAAATGATATTTATCTTGAAAAAATGAAGATTTTATAAAAGTTGGACATTTGTTAAATTTTGAAGAAATAAAAATGTCCTTTGATCTGAAAAGTATATTCTTTCAAGTATTATAAATTCTTAGAATAGAGTGTATGTTTATCCCATTTAATAGGATTTTTGAAGTAAACATCGATCTTATCATGTATAAACTTGTAGTAGTTTGATGATGAACATAAAAACAAGTTTAATGAAGGTTTAAGTGGACTTGAACATGAAATAAAGTTGAAATAAATTCCATCCCTTAATCTGCGTGTAAAACGTGTCGAAAATGTTATAAATGTGAGGATTTAAGAGTACATGTAGTAATAAAAAATGTCAATTTACAATTAGGTCCCTCACAAACAAATTTTAAACATTTAAGAACAATTTACTAATAGGTCCACTTGTTATGCCACTAGCATTAACTTTCACAAGAAGAGAATTAGTGGACCTAAGTGTTTAAAATTTGTCAAAATTTCTTTAGTGTTTAAAATTTGTTTGCAAGGGACCTAAGAGTACTTTTCCCTAAAGAAAATGGTAATTTTCTTATAAAGTAGTTTTTAAATGTAATGGGATTTCTCGGATAAAGAAAGCGAAGAAATGTGTGACTTGGAAAATGATTAGAAAATGTATTGACTAAGTGTTAATGGGTTAAAATATTTAGAAGTAGGTGTGCATGACTTAATAATGTTTTGGGATATTAACACTTATGAAATTGAAAAAAAAATGGACAAGTTGGAAAGAAAAGGGTAAAATGGTAATTTTACGTAAAGTGAAACATTTTAATGAAATAAAAATATGGAAAAATGTGTTATACAAAATGGTTCTAAATGAATATGGGTTTGGAATAAAAATCAATGCTAAGTGTAAAGGATATGAAATGATGATTTTCAAAGTGTAACACAAGTTGGGGTGAAAGTTCGGATTTTGGCTTCGACCGGATAAAAGGGAAAGTGGAATAATGTGGGCATTTGTAAAATGTTGAAATACATTAATAAGGACTCAGATGACACCGGGATAATTAAGGAGGACCCGAAACCTTGAGATGAAAAATTCAAAATAATTGGCCAGAGCATTCGGTGCATATAGCCAATGATGTGGATCCCGTTAAAGTATGTGGTTATTGAAAATTTTCGATAAAAAGATAATGGAAAATATAACATGTCAAGAAATGGGTTGTTTGGTGAATATATGAAAATATAACCTAACTTAAATGAATTAATAAATGTTCTGGTAAAGGATAATATGGACAAGAAATGTGAAATTTGGTTAATGTCCATAAAGTAAAGGAATGGCAAAGAGAAGTGATTAAATGGGTGGTTGAGCAACCTAAAGATGTTTAACCCGTAATTAACACAAGGGTGTATTTGTGAAAGATTTTCAAGGGAAAAATAAGTATTTTCTGACACGGTGGTTGGGTGTGTTAAAAGGGTGAGTTTCAACAAAAATACCAACGTGAATGAGTATAAATAAAGGAGAAATTTCAGGAAAAGAAATTATTTTCTTTAAACAAGGTGTATTTGTTTTGAGTATTTAAGCGGGTGTGTTAAATCAAGGAATAAATGTCAAAAAAAGAAAAAGATAATTTTTTTTCCAAGATTAAGGTGAATATGGGGCGAATAACGTCTTTGGAATAAAAACGGTTTCATGCATGTAAGTATATATATATATATATATGGTAGTTACATGCGTCCGTAGATATAACGTGTTAGAGTCTTCTTTCTGCCATTCGATTCTATACTGCAATTTGTATATTTTTCACTCAGCATTCGGCCCCCCTTGTCTTTGTTACGGCAGGTTGGGTGCAGTTTCATATTTTGAGAGCATTATACAAGTAAGTACTTTCTTTTGTTTTATGTTAGTAGCTTTGTATGTATGGATTCTAGGGACGCTTCCCACGGGTCCCTTACGTAACTTAATGTTAAATGGGAATCACATGCTAAACAAGTGACATGGTAATTAAATAAAATTGGATTAATAAAATTATTTAGGTTGTTTCATTACACTTCACACCTAATGCTCGAGTCGGATCAGTTTAACCACGGGTAACCCATAAATCCAGGACATGGCGTTACATATCTATTACATGGCACATGGGGTTACTCTTCCAATACGATAAGTCAAATGATATTGACCACCCAGACAATGCCTTCTTTTCCTTGGCTTTATTCTCAGTAAGGGTCTTTTTATGCTTGACGTTCTTGAATTTAGCATTCTTCCCTCGTACATTAGCTCTACATTTGAAACACCTTTTTTTATTTACGAACCTGAAAGACTTTTTCGAGGTAGCCAATGTCTGACCCCACCCAAAAAAATAGAACCTTTGTCAAGTCTAAACATGTGATTGGTAGGTAAGAATCTTTTATAAGAATGATATATAATTTTTCCACCATCCTTGATATGTTGAGATCCAGTTTCATCTCCACAAACATGACACCCAAAGTAACAGTGAACATTACAGACCGGTAAAGTCCAATAAGCTTGGAATTCATGAATAGTCCAAATCAACATAGCTTTTAACGCAAACTCTTCCTGTTTGCTAGAGTCAAATGATTTCACACCCTACCCATAAATCATTCAATTATTCTACCAATGGTGCCAAGTAAACATCAATGTCATCATTTGGTGACTTTGCCCCAGATATCAACAAAGATAATATCAAAAATTCTGATCCCATGCACAATGAAGGATGGGGATTTAGGGGTGATAAGATCATGGACCATACACTTTGATTTGTTCTTAGATTACCGTATGGATTGAACACATCTATTGATATTTTCAAATGAATACTTTGCTATTCATTGGGAAGATCAAGGTAATTAAAATTTATATTTTTCCAAACGGTTAAGTCAATAAGATGATGCATGAGAATATTCCCTACTTCTGCCCTAGCGTGCCAAGTCATTTCCCTCGCTATTCATGGTATTGTGAAAAATCTTGTCAACCTAGGACCATTGGGAAAATATTTTGATACTTTTTAAGGCACTTTTGAAAGTCCGCCTCTCTTATCATTAGAACCATGATCTGATATATATCTAGGTTCCTCGCATACTAGACAATGATCAATATTTTCATAATCCTTTCGGTATAGTATGCAATCATACTTGCAAACATGAATTGATTTATACTTCATAATCAGACCTTTCAAACTGTTTTTTATACTCGGATAGTTATTGGGAAGCATACGCTATTTAGGAAGCAAACCCTTCACCCAATTCAGAATCCTGGTCACTTTATGGTCAGACGAACCAAAATGGCTCTTCAAACTATGCAAACGAACCATGGCATGCAAAGTTGTTTGATCTTTGCCATAGTTAGGGTACAACGGTTGGGTCGATTTGACTTTTAAACTTTGGTAGTCATCGTCAAGGTTTATCCTAACACTATCATGAGCACTAGAACCTCCACCATAAGATTCATTATCTTTCGTATCAGAATCCTCATTATCTTCCACCACATGAACTACATAAGCATCGTCTATTAGATCTTCTAAAATATTATGCTTTACAATATCCTACTTGACAATTTTAGTGGAGGTTGTTTGGGGACAAATTGATAATATATTTCCTCGTGAAGAACCCACATGCGATAATCGTCTTGCACACCCCATTTAAGCAAATGTAATTCAATTGTTTTCCACTCAATCGCTTTACCATTTCTACAATGTGCACAAGGACATGATAAATCTTCATCATTGATACACCTCTTTGCAAATTTTACAAACTCTTTAGCACCTCCACGGTACACATTCCCAATTTTTTTTGTCTCACCTATGTAATACCCCGTATTTCTGAATATTCCAAATATTCTATTTAATTAAATTGGAGAATTTAAATGAGAAAATGCGGCTTAATTTAAATTACGTAAGAGTAGTAATTTATAAAGTTTTAATTAAAATTGTAATTTTGGAATATTAATCGAGAGATAGATACCGGTTTATATTGCCTCATTATATTTACTTAGTGCGAGTGGTAAATAGATGCTTAACGCGTGTAGACCGTGTTGGGGTGAGAACAAGTAATATTTTTAAGTGACTCAAATGATAATTTAGAGGTCACAGATGAGTCCAAAAGGGTCAAAATAGTATACCCGGGGGTACTAGTTGAGTCCCGGGGTAATTTTGGACTAAATCGAGATCGTTCGGGGGCGTTTTGGTCTTTTAACATGAGAGGGTATGGAGACCTACGAAATTGAGAGCTTTATATCAGCCGTATGATAGAGGGGTTAGGGTTAGAAAACCCATGAAAACACACCATAGCCATTAGAGATAAGAGAGAAACCATTCTCAAGGCAAAAGGAAGAATTGGGAAGGATTCAAAGGAGATTTTCACTATCAACTTGTTGGGGAAGAAGGATTGAAGGATGAAGATCATCAATCATCAACAACAACCACAAAATCAGACCCTACTGATTATAAGGCAATTTGTTTATTGCAAAAATTATAAAGTTATAATACCCATGTGTAGGGTTTTTGAATAGTCTTGTTTAAATCAATATCTTGATAGGATAATGATGATATTTATACATGTTGGGATAGGAATCGCATGTATAATGATTTAACTTATGTAGAGGATTAATATTCAGATTAGACTTGATGATTTTTCGGAATAAAATCTGGATTTTGAATGAAAATATGGGAAGAACACCATAACTAGGGTTTCAAGAAATTTTGGGTTTAATTCACTATTTCTTTAAAGGAATTGGAGTTTTGAGGTATTTGACACGTTAGAAATTGTCCTAGTATGTGTGAAAACATGTTAGGGTCATTGGGTCGAAGTTTGGTGGACTATAATGGAGTTTGAAGATTTGTTAATGGAGGAAAATCTTAACGAAGAAGACGAACTGCGTCTGTCCCTGTTCAATCGATCGATCGATCGATCGATCTCGAACTATCGATCAATCGACATAGTCGATCGATCGAACCCAGCAGTCGATCGATCGACGCAAGTTGTTTCCCGAATTTCTTTCGTGTTTAATTCTTCGTTGATTTTCGGGAATGAATGAGTATCCTAGGATTTACATTATACTTATATGGGAGTGAGAATAAGACCAGTAGGTATATTGTTGAGGTCCGATAAGGCCATTGGGTGTAGGGCTTGGATTATTGACCGATGAGAATAAATCCGATTTAGTAGAGTATCAGGGACTTCGGAAATTGAGTTACGAGGCGAAGTAAATTCAATTTAAGTAATAGACCAATAGAGTAAGAAATAACTACTGAAATTATATGTAAGGGGTAACTAGGACCCTTAGAGTTGTGTGAATACTCAAATAAACGCGACTAATGTGATAAATCGTAAAGCGAATATTGTACGGTATATATATGAGATTAAAATATTACGTACATATATAATTAATAGGTCGGGCGTGTACCTACTGAATTATGTAATATTTTAGGTCGAGAGATTTATACCTAAATTAACTATGTTAGGGTCGATGAGACATTCCGAACTAACATAAAGTATTATATGTTTGGGGTCGATGAGAAATGCCGAACCAAACCTTGAACTGGTGTCGCGATGAAAGAGTCCCGAACCAGAATATGTGTATATATATATTTTTAAAAATAATTGGGGTCGATGGATAATTTCGAACCAACTCTCACTTGGGGTCGATGTATCATTCCGAACCAAGAATCATTTACGTGTGTATATAAATAATTGGGGTCGATGTATCATTCCGAACCAATTCTTACTTGGGGTCCATGAATCATTCCGAACCAAGAGTCCTTTACGTGTATAAAAAGGGCAAAATAGTAATGACTGATATTTAGTATATATTGTGTGTGAAATATATATACTTGATGATATTTACTTCTGTATATTAGTAGATTGATATATATTATGTATTTAAAGATACATACTGCATTGGTAAGTTAAGTAGTGAAACTTAATTACGAAATGCACCTTTAGATAGAGAAAATCTATTTAGTAATTCAAGTAGCAAAACTTAATTACACAAGTGGGAAGTCAACAATTGTGAGAATTGTAGTAATTTTAGTAGTGAAACTAAATGAGAAGTCTTGAAAAATAACATAGATGAAATTTTACTTGAGAATTAATTAACATACGCGAGATGTTAGTGAAACGATTGTACTGTATGGGTGGTACTAGAACTTGGGTACAGATAAGTTCAGTTGACTACTTTGGTTTTAGTTAGCTTGGGAGGTATGGCTATATAAAATAAGTGTAGAACGTTAGGTGTGCACAAAAGATGAGGGGTGAGTTAACTCAAGAGAGTGTACGAGAACCTAACATGTGTAATCAATAACCGAATTTTATATTGTGATAAACGCTTGTTAAATATTTTCCAAATGTTTTGAGTACTAACTCTTGCTATAAAATATTTTCAAAACCTTTTAGGTGTCCAGCCACAGGGACGCCATATATGATGATTCCATTCCAGGGACTCGGAGTTGTAGCACAGTGGATGCTTACAGGTTTTTGACTAGACGATATCTCTAATTCAGATCTAGTACAGTATCTCACACTATTCTATGTATGGACTTGTTGTCCGGTATTAGTCTCAGATGTTAGTTTCAGACTAGTGGTTATTCTATTGTTGTTTGGGATTTTTAGCCGATGGTTTATTCGGTAATACTTTTGTTCTGTTGTACGTTTACTTTGTTGATTGGGTTATAGTACATGATTATTTTTACTTTGTTCCGCATGGTTGATTTATCTGTTTTAAGAAAGATAAAATTTCGCACCGGTCTAATTCTACTTAGGGGATTAGTAATTAAAAAGTTTTCGACAGTGATGCTAAGAATGAACCATTTGAGAAACCTGTTTTAATTTAATAAAGGCCTGATCACTCGATGTTTAATTAGGCAGGGTGTCACAGATGGTATCAGAGCATCAGGTTCTAGTGTCCATAGAATCTGTACGGCTTACTACGTTTTCAGCGTATCGTTTGATTGATATAGAGCCCTATCTTAGAATTATTGTACTCCTCTACGTACGTAGTTTACCTCCTCCTGCTATTTAGTAGATGTAGTGTTATATATACGAGTTCGATTGGGCACGGTACGTCGATTATGGTGGTAGGACCAGCATTGGCGTTAGAAGGACTGCAGGAGGGAGGAGCTCGGCAGAAAGCATGGAGTGTTCGAAGATGGTGACCATGGGAGAGATGACCGTTGTCGAGGTCACTCCTAGTGTGTAATGGAAGTAGATGATGCAAGGGTTGTTGAGGCATATCAAGCATTTTTCTAAATACCGCAACGGCAAAGGGGGATGCTAATCTAGACCCGCCCAATGCAGTGATAGTGGGAGGAGGTCTGAAGAAATTTTGATGAGAACGAACCGTAAAAATGTGATAAAATGGCGACTGCGCATGTTAACTAATGGAAGTAGTGTGTCCAGAGGTTTCGGCATTTAGGGATAGAGTAGATATACCCAAAAGTGAAAATTTGAGTAAATTTTTGAGGCAACGTGGCGGGGATACCAATCACTGCATCCGGACCGAGGGTCCGTATACAAATAGAGAGACCTTACGTATAGTTTAACCGCAAAGTTCTCTAATGATGATTCAGAAGTGAAGTGAATGGAAATACCTGAACCCCTCATGTGAAAGCCTGGTAGAGGCCAATCGTGAGAGAGAAATTTATCCATTGAAGTGAACTTGTACCGATGAGATAGGTATAAGGGAAAAAGAGCCCTTGAGAGAATGGACTCTCGAGTTGTAATTCGTAATTTTTGGTAAAACTCTTCTTGAACGACTTATGTATATGAAGACAGTATGGTACTTCTTACAAGGTTGAGGTAAATGCTCTTAGGTGGGCGGAGCTAAGAGAGTTTAAGATTTAGTCAAAAAGTAAGACTGAATGTAATGGGGCTGGTGCAAGCCATAAGTGGAAACCCACTAGAGGATTTAATGATTAGATTCTAAGTCGGGACTGTTAAGCCCCATAGTGCGTTCCTCTTGGTCAGCTAAACTAAGGGAACCAGGATGATTGTGTTCAGAATCGAGGCTACCAAGTCCGAGAGGAGGGATACCCCAAACCGGTCAGTGTGGCCTGGAGTAAGGGGATTTTTGTAAAGATGTCTAGTGTGGTTTGTAGGGCCACGCGTTTTATTTTAACTTGAAGTTATTTGAGGAAATAATAACTCTGATAAATTTTGCATTCCGGAGAGGACAAGCGTGTTATGTTCGAAAACCATCTGAACCACCAGAGCGATGGATAAGGAAGTATATGGGTTTTAGCCTCGAGTGAATGGGGTATGTGACGATACCTCACTAGAAAGAGGGTCGAGTTGTCATTATTCATCAATAGGTGAGAGACTTCAGAGATTATGAACGTCTCATAGTAATTGATTCCGGTGTGTAGGAACCTAAATGATGTGAGTCGATGTATGTCGTATGACTGCTGAGCGGAGAGATCGACCTCGTTGTTGTAATTAGTGCTAAGGACTTAGTGATAGTATAAGCGCAGTGCCACTTGACTCCTTTAGAAATATTAGAGTATGGTTGCACATATTGTCGAGGAATGGAATTTGAGTATCTTAACTATGTGTTGTTACGATAATGCTCAGTAAGAATGCATGGGGAGAAGTCCCTTGTTTAAGTTCGGTTACGAAAGGGGATACGACTAAAAATTTTATGCACGACAGGAGAAGAGACATTGTTAGATGCTAGGGCATCAGTGGAGCCGGTAGTGTTGTGGAGAAACACTGAAAGGCTTACCTCACCACGAAGGGATAAGTGGGACTTTGTGGGCAAGGATTTGATTTTTGGTCTATAGGGTATTGAGAATACCCACAAGATTGTAGTCACGTCGTGTAGACTAGGCTAGAGTTGATGAAAAGCATGTTGCGGGTGCGACATTTGCAATGTTTTTGCAAATGTGCACGGAGAAAAGGGTGTATGGGCGCCCTAGTCAATTGGCCTTCTTAAACATCCGAGATAGAGGGATGCGGAAGTTTTTTTTTTTTTTTGTACACCGGTGGGAAGGTTATGAGGCAAGTCATATCGACGAAATGGATTGAACGTCGTGAGAGATAGACAATGACCCAAGCTTATGTACTGAGAGAGCCAGCACCCCCTATGGGATAAGAATCAGTGGGAAGCCGTTCAAAGGTTATCTCTTGATAGGGGAGACCTAACTGTTGTGAAGAAGTAGCGAAAGGTGCTACTTGACTAAGTGTTGAGAGTGACTTACGTGTTACTAAAATGTTGATTCTTATAAAGTAACCAACCCCAAAAGTGCGCCAATTGCGAAGAGTGCATGGATTGTAAAGTATAATATGCCCGGAGAGAAAGGGGAATAGAGTACCACTTGAGGAAAGATGATGTAAGTGGGAAGCAATGTTGAGGAAGAGACATAGTGAGATTGTCTCCAGACGCACCACTACTTGATAGAGAAAAATGAACTCGAAATGAGAAACCGAAATGTGGTAGTCAACCTACGTTTCCAATGATGGAAGGAGGAGACAGACTTATAAATTATTGATGGGCAGTGAACATCATAATTAAGCCAACATTTCTTTGGGGTAGCGGAATGGGGTGACCGGGATGGATTAATATGTAGTTGAAAAGGGAGAGTGCACAAGTACACGGTGCCGCTCTACATGTTTGTGAATCAGGATGAAATCCTAAAATTCCACCCTGTGAGAGATGGTCAGGGAGGAATAGAGATAAAGTTTTATTTTGAGTATGTTGTGTTACCTACAACTCAATGTTAGTGAGAAAGAATGATGATACGCCCTTATGATAGTGGAATTTTGGAGAAGCCCACTGATCAATTCATAGGTTCAATGTATGCCTATATGAGCATATTTATAGGTAGAGTGAGTGCCTGTATGGACTGTACATGAGGATTAAGTTCATGGGTACCGATTACGAACAATACATGTACTTTGAGGTGTGGTTCGAGGAGACATTTCGAACTTTTAGTCCTCAACGCGTGATATGAGGACATTCTATTGGAGTATGACATTTTAGGGTATATGAAATGTGTAATATATGGCTCACAAATTGTCTACTCATGTGCGATGAGATATATATACATATATTGGTGCTCGAGATGTGATTTCGAGACCAGTAATTAATCACTATTGGTGATCGAGGTGGAATTCCGAGCCAATAACCCCAAAAGTGTTATAGAAAGGGGGTGATGATAAAATAAGTGTTGATAGTATATGTTATGTGTAAGATATATATACCTATTGATTTTCCTACTTATGTGCGATAGTAAGTGTGCTTAATCTCTGTATTAGGGTCGATGATGTTCCGGACCAGTACATGAGGGATCGATTTGGGGTCGATGATTTTCCGAACCAAATCGATGATAAATATTGGTATCGATGGAAGGTCTGAACCAAAATATGCATTACAGTTACCTTGGGGTCGAGGGAATTTCTGGACCAATGTAAATGATAGGATTATTGGGGCTGATGATTTTTGCCGAACCAATTTTTCCTTAAAGTATATATTGTGTGTGAAATATATACCTTATAATATTCTACTTATGAGTGATAGTAGACACCTAGATGTTATATATAGAGATATACGTCAAATGGGTAAATTAAGTAGGGAGAAACTTAATTTCAAGAATTAACGTTGGATTGGAAAATATACGGAGAAATTAAGTAGTGAGACTTAATTATGATGTATGCGGCATGGGTAACATGCGATAAGAATTTATAATGAAGCAAGACATGTACTTGGGGCGACCGTTAGGATGATATGATTTGATTTTTGGGTATTAGAGGATGCAATGACGTTGAAGGTCCTTAGTCTTAATACCAACCTTATCCTAATTTCGAGGATGAAATTCCTTTGTAAGGGGGGAAGTATGTAATACCCCGTATTTCTGAATATTCCAAATATTCTATTTAATTAAATTGGAGAATTTAAATGAGAAAATACGGCTTAATTTAAATTACGTAAGAGTAGTAATTTATAGAGTTTTAATTAAAATTGTAATTTTGGAATATTAATCGAGAGATAAATACCGGTTTATATTGCCTCGTTATATTTACTTAGTGCGAGTGGTAAATAGATGCTTAACGCGTGTAGGCCGTGTTGGGGTGAGAACAAGTAATATTTGTAAGTGACTCAAATGATAATTTAGAGGTCACAGATGAGTCCGAAAGGGTCAAATTAGTCAAAATAGTATACCCGGGAGTACTAGTTGAGTCCCGGGGTAATTTTGGACTAAACCGAGACCGTTCGGGGGCGTTTTGGTCTTTTAACATGAGAGCGTATGGATACCTACGAAATTGAGAGCTTTATATCAGCCGTATGATAGAGGGGTTAGGGTTAGAAAACCCATGAAAACACACCATAGCCATTAGAGATAAGAGAGAAACCATTCTCAAGGCAAAAGGAAGAATTGGGAAGGATTCAAAGGAGATTTTCACTATCAACTTGTTGGGGAAGAAGGATTGAAGGATGAAGATCATCAATCATCAACAATAACCATGAAATCAGACCCTACTAATCATAAGGCAAGTTGTTTATTGCAAAAATTATAAAGTTATAATACCCATGTGTAGGGTTTTTGAATAGTCTTGTTTAAATCAATATCTTGATAGGGGAATGATGATATTTATACATGTTGGGATAGGAATCGCATGTAGAATGATTTAACTTATGTAGAGGATTAATATTCAGATTAGACTTGATGATTTTTCGGAATAAAATCTGGATTTTGAATGAAAATATGGGAAGAACACCATAACTAGGGTTTCAAGAAATTTTGGGTTTAATTCACTATTTCTTTAAAGGAATTGGAGTTTTGAGGTATTTGACACGTTAGAAATTGTCCTAGTATGTGTGAAAACATGTTAGGGTCATTGGGTCGAAGTTTGGTGGACTATAATGGAGTTTGAAGATTTGTTAATGGAGGAAAATCTTAACGAAGAAGACGAACTGCGTCTGTCCCTGTTCAATCGATTGATCGATCGATCGATCTCGAACTATCGATCAATCGACATAGTCGATCGATCGAACCCAGCAGTCGATCGATCGACGCAAGTTGTTTCCCGAATTTCTTTCGTGTTTAATTCTTCGTTGATTTTCGGGAATGAATGAGTATCCTAGGATTTACATTATACTTATATGGGAGTGAGAATAAGACCAGTAGGTATATTGTTGAGGTCCGATAAGGCCATTGGGTGTAGGGCTTGGATTATTGACCGATGAGAATAAATCCGATTTAGTAGAGTATCAGGGACTTCGGAAATTGAGTTACGAGGCGAAGTAAATTCAATTTAAGTAATAGACCAATAGAGTAAGAAATAACTACTGAAATTATATGTAAGGGGTAACTAGGACCCTTAAAGTTGTGTGAATACTCAAATAAAAGTGACTAATGTGATAAATCGTAAAGCGAATATTGTACGGTAAATATATGAGATTAAAATATTACGTACATATATAATTAATAGGTCGGGCGTGTACCTACTGAATTATGTAATATTTTAGGTCGAGAGATTTATACCTAAATTAATTATGTTAGGTTCGATGAGACATTCCGAACTAACATAAAGTATTATATGTTTGGGGTCGATGAGAAATGCCGAACCAAACCTTGAACTGGTGTCGCGATGAAAGAGTCCCGAACCAGAATATGTGTATATATATATTTTTAAAAATAGTTGGGGTCGATGGATAATTTCGAACCAACTCTCACATGGGGTCGATGTATCATTCCGAACCAAGAATCATTTACGTGTGTATATAAATAATTGGGGTCGATGTATCATTCCGAACCAATTCTTACTTGGGGTCCATGAATCATTCCGAACCAAGAGTCCTTTACGTGTATAAAAAGGGCAAAATAGTAATGACTGATATTTAGTATATATTGTGTGTGAAATATATATACTTGATGATATTCTACTTATGTGTATTAGTAGATTGATATATATTATGTATTTAAAGATACATATTGCATTGGTAAGTTAAGTAGTGAAACTTAATTACGAAATGCACCTTTAGATAGAGAAAATCTATTTAGTAATTCAAGTAGCGAAACTTAATTACACAAGTGGGAAGTCAAAAATTGTGAGAATTGTAGTAATTTTAGTAGTGAAACTAAATGAGAAGTCTTGAAAAATAACATAGATGAAATGTTACTTGAGAATTAATTAACATACGCGAGATGTTAGTGAAACGGTTGTACTGTATGGGCGGTACTGGAACTTGGGTACAGATAAGTTCAGTTGACTACTTTGGTTTTAGTTATCTTGGGAGGTATGGCTAGATAAACTAAGTGTAGAACGTTAGGTGTGCACAAAAGATGAGGGGTGAGTTAACTCAAGAGAGTGTACGAGAACCTAACATGTGTAATCAATAACCGCATTTTATATTGTGATAAACGCTGGTTAAATATTTTCAAAATGTTTTGAGTACTAACTCTTGCTATAAAATATTTTCAAAACCTTTTAGGTGTCCAGCCACAGGGACGCCATGTATGATGATTCCATTCCAGGGACTCGGAGTTGTAGCACAGTGGATGCTTACAGGATTTTGACTAGAAGATATCTCTCATTCAGATCTAGTACAGGATCTCACACTTCTATGTATGGACTTGTTGTCCGGTATTAGTCTCAGAGGTTAGTTTCAGACTAGTGGTTATTCTATTGTTGTTTGGGATTTTTAGCCGATGGTTTATTCGGTAATACTTTTGTTCTGTTGTACTTTTACTTTGTTGATTGGGTTATAGTACATGATTATTTTTACTTTGTTCCGCATGGTTGATTTATCTGTTTTAAGAAAGATAAAATTTGGCACCGGTCTAATTCTACTTAGGGGATTAGTAATTAAAAAGTTTTCGACAGTGATGCTAAGAATGAACCATTTGAGAAACCTGTTTTAATTTAATAAAAGCCTGATCACCCGATGTTTAATTAGGCGAGGTGTCACAACCTATCCACTCCTTATATAGAGGATACCTCATAACATCTTGTAGGAATTGTTATATACCATATGTGAAAAAATGGGGTGAGAATTAACAACCTAAGTCGCATATATAATTAACAAACTAAGTACAATCTAGTTAAGAACCTAAGTGCAATCTAATTAACAACTTATCATGTTTAAATAATAACGTTGAAACACTATCATTTTGAAATCTTAAGTCGCGTATACATACCAAATTGATTTTAATTAACTTTATAACCTAGCCCCGCAGCCTTTTAAAAACCATGTACATTTGAAGAACATTATAAATTATCAGAGAACGTTCATTATGTTTTTTTGTCATTTTTACCCCACATACCAAAATCCTTCACATTTTTAGGTAAACCCACAAATTATTATTTTTAACCAAAATGATTACATTTACAACAAAAAAACACATTATATATAAGCCCAAATAAATATGAAAGTCAAATATTCACATTGTAATAAATAATGATTTTAATGTTTAAACCTCGATTTTGCACAAATTGTTTCCAAAAATTATCAAAGCTATACATGTAAATACAACTATTTTACGACAAACAAACACATTATATTCCAGCCCAAATAAATATGAAATTCAAATATTCATATTATAATAAAGAATGGTTTGAATGTTCAAACCTAAATTTTGCACAAATTATTTATAACAATTTACAACAAACAAACACATATATTCAAGAACTTACTACTATATATCTATATATATATATATATATATATATAACAAAATCTAAAAACAATGATAAAAATGTGTATATATACCCCCAAAATGAGTTTATATATACATACTCAGTGTGGATATTGATTTGAATTTTACTGTTCACACATGGGGCATTGTTCATACGTGGGAGTACTGTATACTTGCATTTTACTTTTCATTGTTACTTCTTATTTAAAGAGGGTTTTAACCATGGTTCAAACCACACACAAACAGAAGAGAGCTTCTATTGTTCATCATTTAGTGCTCTTGTATACACTTTGAGAGAGTTGTAACCTTTGTTGTTTATATCAAAGAAAGAAAACCATCATTTGTGGACGTAGTCAAATTGGTGAACCACGTATATCTAAGAATGTAAAATCTCGAGCTAAAATCTTTGATACCAATTTGTAAAAGCAGATGTGATACCAATTTGTGAATGCGCAATATTTCAATGGATTAAACTTTTTTAACTAGATGGAAATACCACAAACTCCGATTTAGATTTTAATTAAACCTTAAACATGCATCTATGTGATTCAAAATAATCATGTAAACAAACAAATAATTTTATAAAAATATCCCCGTAGGGCAAAACCTTTATTTCACTAAAGTTTGAAATCGCAACTTACAACACTTTAGAGAAATACTACAATGAATTTCGCGTAAGAACCCACAAAGACTGAAGCCCTCAGTTAACAATGATTTCCTCGAGAATCACAAGAACCTCAGTCCTCCTCTTTAGCAGTGAATACTCTCGAGTATCCCCAAGATCAGCAATGAAGAATGCTCTCCACAAGAAAAACTTCTATAAATAAGTGTTTGGGTTTCAAAGAAACACAAAAGTATTTGGGATTGTTTTGGTGAATCTAAAAGATATTTTTACCCTAAAAAATGAAAACTATTTTGCAGTTGTTCTGCAGTTTGCGTAAATGAAAAGTCTTGATCAAAAAGCTTCACAAAACAGGTTTTTATAGGCAAATAAAAAAGTTGACGCGATGGAATCTCATTAGAACGACATCATAAGGTCGTTTGAACGACATGGTGATTTCATTTGAAGTGGCTTTGAATGACCCTTATAAAACAAAACAATACGCTCTCGTTTGAGACATATGAGATCTAGGGCATCAAACGACCTATCTAACGAGATGTTAATGTCATTTGAACGACACAACAATGTCGTTTGGACGACATAGTAATGTTGTTTGAACGACATAAATGAAATATTAAAGTTTGCCTACAGGTATCTCAGAAAACATTTTAAGTTTGAAAAATGTCTCATTTTGATAAAAAACAGTTTTGAAAAAGTATCCTAATGCTTAGCAAAAAATCTAAATAACACAAAACAAAATCCATACCAAAATTACGTCTCGTCGAAGAACTTTGTTGAAGTAGCTTGATATTCGAATTCGTCTTCTTGAACGTGTGAACTTGAATTTCCTTGACGGATGTAATGGGGTATGCCCTACATGATGTAAACTAGGAATTAGGGAGAATGATGGAAAATGTTTCCTTATAAATCTCCCTTTATGGCTACTTTGGTACAAAATAAAAGTATTTAAATTATAAACAAATCTAGTACCCTCCTAGAAACCCAAAAGTGAAAAGATACTAAGTATGTAAGTCTTCAAAATCTTCAACTTTTAAATATTCAAATCTCCTTGCTTTCCCTTGTTAAATGTGTACTTTTTAAGTGCTCATCAAAGTGTAACTACACACAATAGACAAACAAAATACATTAATGACGTATCGAGTTTGAAATGAGATAAACATAAATCAAATATCAATTCAAATCTCCCCCATAAGTCAAACTTTCACTCTCCCATAATTCATAAATTGTTCTCCCCCTTTTGATTTGTCCAAAATAGATAAGGAAAAAAATAAAATATAATAAATCTAAGTGGTCACAACAAGCACAACAAATTATCACAAACATATATCAATTAAGCTCATGCAAGGAAAATCTCAAAAAGGTACCACAAACTATTTTTACTTTTTCAAAAGAAAATAATTTTATAAAAACAAGACACACCATGAACTAACACTAGGATAACTAAATCGTGGAAACAGAATGAATGAGTGTTAACAAATTCAATAGAAAAATCAACTCAAACATTCATAACATATGTGCACGATGAATTTTGGATACTCTTAACGAATGAACTCAAAATCGTCCTTAGGTGTAAAAATATTGAATTTGTATGATATTGACTCAATCTATTCAACAAATTAAAGTCTAAAATGATTTTCATACCAATAACGTCAAAAATTATGTAATGCTTTTTCAAGACTTTGTTAGGATATGAACCCCACTGATTTCCAACCAAACTCCCTCAAAAGATAAACATGATCTTATTTTCTATTTTTTCTTTTGAAAGATCTATCAAACTAGACTATTTGGCCCCTTTTTGTTATATTTTCTTTTTATTGCCTTAATTTTTTTCTCGAGCTCTTTTCAAATGGTGAATTTCACGACGAGTTCACAAGCTCCTCGTAGCCCTTTCCCATGCACACTCATATTTTTTAATATTAAAAAAACTTTCACAGGCAACGATTCTTACATGCAATACATTCAATGTCTCGTTTTATCGTATTTGGTTCGTTTTAAAGATAAGATTAAGATGAAAACACTTTGACCAATATGTGATGGACAAGTACAATAATCAAATAAATTCGTGCACGTGTGCATTAAAGGAAACTAAGAGTCAAACATGTAAAAAGTAATCGCTAATTACATCTCAATGACTCTAAACATTATAAAGCACAAAAATGAAATGATGTTGTGTCTCAAAATACTATCAAAAAGTAACATGGATAATGGAATGATGTTATGACTTGGTCATCCTAAATATTCATCCATAAACGGTGTAAAAAGAAATACAAAACTCTTTTTGTGTTTTTCAAAAAATAAAATCTTTTTGGTTTTTTCACTTTTTCTAAAAAAATAGAAAATCTTTTTGTATTTTTTCAAAAAATTTCAAGGAAAAAAAAACTTTTTGTATTTTTTAAAAAATATATCAAAATGGAAAAATAAATACAATGGTAGTACACACTAGTAATAGGCATAAAATATGATCGTGAAAAGCATCCTATATGCTAGCAAACAAGTATAAACCTCAATCATTAGGTCCGGAGATGTTTTCCAAAGGTGGTGACATTCTATGAAAAAATCCATCAAATCGTGTGAAGTCTTGACTAAATACTCAACTTTCTCTCGAAGATGCACAAAATTTCTCATGTGATGTGCAGGAGCATGTGGAGTAACATGTGTGGGAGTGATTATGGAAACACATGTAGTAGCATAATGAGGTAAATATTTATGAGACATACTACCCAACTTACAACAAAAATCCCTAAGGTGTCCTCTTTTTACGAAATGGGAAAAAACATACATGGGCCTAGGAACATCTCTCTCAAAACGTCTAGAACACATTCTCCTATGGGAAAACGGACACCTAGGTGGGTTAGGTTGAGATCCATAAGGATCTGTAATAAATTTGGGAATCTGGTCGAGTGCAACATGGAAAGTGGATGCACCGCCATAACTTATTTTTAGTCTCCCAACATTACTCAAAGCGAGACCGAAGAGCATCTTTTCAACCTTTTTAGATGTGTCCTCGTAAAAAATGCGAGCTTTTCTGATTCAAAGCTCTGATACCAATTTGTAAAAAATATTATAATTTCCTTTTATATAAATTCAAGATGATGCGGAAGCGTAAAGGTGATGGTTCAACTTTAAAACAACAAATTTTAATTTCTTAAACAAATTAAAATTAAACCAAGTGAAGTAAAATTAATCAATTAATATATTCACTTAAACCAATTAATTAATCCAAGTCCTAGAATTGGCCTAAGTCATATTTATCAATATTAGCAAATTAGGCGAAACCAAATTTTAGCAAATGACTTGAATTAAATAAACTTTACCCAATATTTAATTTAGTCCCAAATTAAATGAGTGTGATAATTTAAACCGAATTTTATCTTGAATTATCCTACGCATGCGTTCTAAATAAATTATGCAAGATAAAATAAACCAATCACACTACGCCGCGATGTACGAGGAAAAACCCAAGACGGGAAACAACCTCGGACGGCCCTAGCCACAAATCCACTAGATACGGAATTACAATTACAAGACAGATAGACTTACAACGCACGACTCGATCCCTCTCAAGCCTCGACGCTTCTTCTTGTAGACACCACTTCCTAGCGGATAACCTTGGAACACCACCGCGGTCTCGGAATCCACCGATAGGACGTTATATGGTCACCGTCACCCGAGAAAGGATTCTTTCTCTAAGTGGGTAGAATCGCAACAAAACATCTTCTTCTTTGATGGATGTAGAAGCAAACCAAAACTTATCTTTGAAACGGAAGAGATAAACCGGTGCCAAACTCCAAGCAATTGATATGTATATATGTGAACTTGGATAAACAATATGGGTGTAAAACTAGAGTGATAAAATATTTTCTCTTGAAAAATAGCACTCAAAACTTGATCTTTTTCTCTTTTTGTTTTTGCTCTCAAAACACTCTCTAAGAGTTTGTATGATATGAAAAAGATCGATTGTCAAAAGTGATTCCCGCACATATTAAAATCTGAAAAAGTTGGTTACAAACCAAGTGGGGAAGTGGGTGCAAAATTGCCAAAAAACTGCCAAAAACTGTTCCCGCCTCGCATCTCGTTCGAAGGACATTTGGTTCGAACGAAATTCTCGTTCGAACGAGACTTCTAACGACTTTCCAGATTGAACTCGTTAGAATCTCGTTGGATATATCGTTCGAACAGAAGGTTCGTTCGAACGACATATCGAACGACATTTCATAGGCCTATACTGGAACCTCGTTGGCAAACTCGTTCGAACGACATTTGGTTCGAACGAAAAAACTCGTTCGAACGACATATCGAACGAACTTCCAGAAAGTTTGGAAAATTCGATTTTTAGCCCAGAAAACTTTATAAACTTATTTTAAAGTTCTAATTAATTCTTTCTGAAAATAAAACACAGTTTTTATTAAACCTATCACCCAATAAAACTTGTTCCAAGATCCTATATATCTAATATTGCATTCATACCTTGGGAGCATGGAACTATGGTTGATGACGTAGAAACGAGGCACGCAAACCGGCATATTTGATGAGGCTTTATACTCTTTTCCGCTACGTCTTCAACAAACACTTCATAGGCTTGAGAATATTACAATTAAATACTATCCTATGAATAAATGTTTTTGTCCGGAATTGAGCCAAAACTATATATGGACTCAATTGGAAATATGTGTCTTTACAAAAACAGCAAGTATTTAACAAGTGCAATAAATCATTTATTATGTACATGTTAGTATCCAACTCTCACTTGCCATTCTCACCTCTCAACTAGAGTGCACACTTAACGTTTCCTATTAACTTCATAGTTAATGGTTTCTCTTTTCTAGTCTCCATATTAAAATTTTATTCCCATATCACAATCCCCGTATGTCCCATACCATACGTCACATTATTATTAATTTACATATCTCATCGTTTCTCATTAACATGAATCATTTCTCATTAATATGAAGTAAGCTTTTCAATAAACACTCATTAACTTAATTTCATTATCTTTCTCTATTTACCGTTATCTACAATTATCACACAGTAAATGATTTAACCATAATATAACCATTCAATCATTTAATCCATTATATATATATTCATATATAATGTGGCACCCCGAGTCATAGCTGCGGTGCAATGCATTACTCTGCTATCATGTCCCAATATCGCTGGTCGCCGAATAGGAGACAAAAGGTTCGGTGAGGATACCTCGAACCATAAACAACAACACAATCATCGGAGGCGAACATAGTTCTCATACCCATGGGTCACGCACATACCTACGTACCCAAAGTGAGCGGACTTATCAACTCCCCGATAAGTCTTTCATAGACCTATGTTCTCAAGCGACAAATCAAAGATCTCATGGATTCATCAGGATATGACTGCCCTCACGCGCAAACCTCCTGTCGATAGCAAGTGAGCTAGGTATGTCATACACACAATCATTAGTCAATCAAATAGGTATTATCATACCTATAATATACTATCAACAAGGTACATATATTGCACTTAGATTATTCCCAATCGTAGCATTATATCACTTTAAGCCTCACGTATTAAAATATCATAACTTTACTTCTTAATTTAATTATTCTTGAGCCTCACTCATTACTCAAGGTTCAAATAGGTTTTTCCCTCAACATATATTCAGTAAGAAGTCACTAATCTCCTACTGGTCCATATCATCATATCTCTCGAATTACTACGAATTAAACTCTCCTTTTATTTAGGGTTAAAACCGATAGTTCCAACACATCTTACTTCACTTATGATTAAACCCTCTTCTAAACTTAAGGATACCCAGGTGTTATGTTCAATCACCCCTACTGGTCCTATATTTAATCCTCATGCATACCAATTAGAATCCAACAATTGAATCTAGCAACCGCAATTCCTTTTAACTAATTATCATTATTTTCATCAATTAAATTCCAAATCAAATTAATTCAAATCTTATCTAGGGCTTACTGATCTAATATAAGTCCCATAATATCCAAATAACAATCACCAAAGATCTATCAAAGATCTGGAATAAGAACCAACATTAAAAAGGAACAATTTTAGGAATTTTGGGGAGGCCGATCGATCGAAGGCAGGGGGTCGATCGATCGATCCCTCAGGTCACAGCCTGGTTTTTCTGCATTTCAGCAACTACGGGTTTCACCATTTTTACTCATTCAAACCTTCATATTAACCTCCAAAATGAGTTATAATTATTACTACATGATATATCAACATATATGAACGATTTCCAGTACTCTAAACATCTTAGGATCATCAAGGGATTGGATTAAAAATCATGTTTATCTCCTTATTTCCAGAAAATTTTCAACATATCATCTTCAAGAACACATCAATGATTTTTATAATTTCTTCAACAGATTCATGACTATTTCGTGGATTATTATCAACCTAAAACATGAGTTTAATTCTTATATCATTCCAGTTTCCGGAAATCCATTTAATACTCCATTATTTCTTCCAAACATAAATAATCTTCTCTTTTCATACTATTCTAACATGGACAATATACAAACTTAAATTGCCATTATCAAACACTTGCCTTTACTGAAGGTCTGATCCTTTGGTGTAGTATATCTCAGTTGGTTGTCCCTTCTCTGGTCAATCTCCGGTGGTGGTTGGTGGTGGTGAACCTTGGTTCTTGTTCTTCTCCTTCCCAAGTAGGCTTTTCCCTTCCTAAGCACCCTTTCACTCTCTCTAGGAAGATGATTTCTCAAATTTGTGAAGAGGAGATGTATATCCCAAGTACACTTAATCTACCAATACTTATAATAAGACAAAATCCGAAATCACTATTCATCCCCCCTAGAAAAATGACTAAAATGCCCTTTTGGGTTGTCTATTCATTTCCAAATGACCCGAGACTCAAAATTAACATCCAAATAGACTTTTCTGACTATTTCGAACCTTCCGGACGCAACGAAGCAGTCGAAATGACCATAAGGTTGATAGAAAATAAATTTTCTTTTTAATTTAATAAATGAATCCCGACACGTCCCATATCGCGTCTAACTAAAAATTAAAATTAACGAATTTATATCACACCGTCATATTAATGACATCTCATTCATATATTACCTAAACATCTTTAAGTAATATTCAAAATCATCCATTTTAATATCCACAATTCGGATAAAACCCAAATGAATTAATTAATAATAAAAGTCAATTAATCCTCTAATTTAAAATATAACCCATTTTAAAAGTCATAAAAATTACGGGGTATTACATACTTCCCCCCTTATAACAGAATTTCGTCCCGAAATTCAGGAATATAAGTCATACCGGTAAGGTCAACTCCGAGTATAAATCTCACATCGCAAGAAATCCAAGATGTACTGCCCATATAGTACATTAACAAAATCCCTATCGATGTTATACGCCAAGCCTCACCATATAGTTTCAACTGAATCAAATTTAGACTTTACCTAATCTTCCCTATATCGTCCTCGTGACAAACTTTGTGAAAAATGAGCCTCACATATAAAACAAATAAATCCTGAAGTCCCAACTACTTACCTTTTTACAATAATGAAAACTACTACAATCCAATCATTCAGGGCGCCCATACACCCTCTCGTACCGCTTTCAATATTAAAATTTTTGTAAAGGTTATAAACTCATATCCCAAAGACCTAACTTATTTCGACTCCCAACGGTTATTAGTTTCATGTGTGGGGTGTCTCGCAAGCGAAATCCAAACAAGGAACCCCCCCGATACACTACTGCCTAAAGTAGTCGATCATCGAAACTCCTCAGGTCCTTAGTCAATAGTATATAAAAATTTTGGTTTGTCGATTTAAAAAAATGGTTTATAGATCTACGCATCTACTCTCTTATAGAAGACAAGATGCAGGATAGTAGTAGTACATACGCTCTCTTATACCACAAGTCAATGCACATCGATAGTCTCATCACGCTCGGACATGCCCAAGGTAAGTAATCCCATGATAAAAATCAAACCCACGTGATAACATGTAATATATAGGTGTCCCATACCCCTCAGTGAGTCTACGTAAATAACGATTCTATAGGCTAAGTTTAGCAACCCTTTTGCCCACACAATATCAATCACTACAAAAATCAATATACGCTTCATAATCCCGTTGATAGAAAACATACCCTCATTCGCGGGTGGTGGTTGTTGATTCGCTGCCTGATGGACGTTATATACACGCCCGTACGGACCCTGCTGCGCGGGTGCTGTTAGAATGGGAGGTAGTCCTAGCACCGGAGCTGGAGATGGAAGAGCAGCTGGTGGAAACACTGGTACCTGTGGCTCCTGTCGAGCATGTTGTTACTGAGGGAATTTGTCTTTTTCAGGAAAATCTTGACGTTTATGGCCATACTTGCCACACACGAAACATTTTCCCATAAACTTTCCACCACTTTGCCCCTGTTGACCCCGAACTTGCTGGCCATTTCCTCCCTTCCCTTGGCCCTGATGAGCCTGTCTCTGGACTTGATGGCCCTGCTATCCTTGCCCAATACCTCTATCCTCAAATCGAAAATCTCCAGATCGCAAACGCTTAGTATAGTCCCCTGTCTGGGAACCCTGCTCACTCTGACGCTGATGACTCTGCCCTGGCTGAGTCCCACTAGAACTGCCCCCAGTAGTCTTGCCTTGCAGGCTTGACCCAAACCCCCGCTTGACACCCTGATTATGTAAGCGGTTATCCTAGCAGTGGAGCATTGCAGCATTAAGAACATCTGCATACGTACGTAGTGAAAGATTCCCCAATAAATGTTGGCAAATTTTATAGTTCAACCCATCAGTGAACATTAGGATTCTCCTCTCCTCAGTAGGTACTTCAGCTGGTACCAAATTAGTTAATCTCATAAACTCTTCCTCATATTCCGCCACAGTTTTCTCTCCCTGTTTCAAATCAAGTAGCTTCCGCCTCATCTCTGTCTGGATGGCGGAAGGAAAATACTTCTCATCAAACCGTATCCAAAAGTCTTGGATAGTCATTGTGTCCCTCTCCTCCATAGTGGTCGTAACTTCCCACCATGGCAAAGCTGCGCCTACTAGCTTGAATGTAGCTAGTATTTGACGTTGAACCTCGGTGCATTCGATTATTCTCAAGTGCCATTGGATATCTTTCTTCCATTGGCTAGAAGTCACAACATCTGATCCTCCTTGAAACTCAGGTGGGTGTGCTTTCTGAAAAGCATCCCTCACTCGTTCCCATGCATTAGGAAACACTTGCCCTTGCGCGGGTGGCACAACCGGTGCCGGTACGGGAGCCTGCTGAACAGCAGCTAGAGCTGCATTGACTACCTGAGCGACAATTGCTGCAACTTCGGTCGCAGTCATCGTACCCTGAGCTGGGGCGGGCTGAGGTGCACGACGAGGAGGCATCTGAAACGAGAGAACACTATCAGTATTTTATATCTCAAAATAGCTGAAGGTCGTAGGCGTAAATAGAAAAGCAATAATCCTACTCATAGGGCTCTACATCAAAGAACGCTAAGCTGAAGACACAATAAGCAGTACAGATCCTAAAGGACACTAGAACCTGATGCTCTGATACCACCTGTAACACCCCGCCTAATTAAATATCGGGTGGCCAGCCCCATACCAAATTAAAACAGAATATACAATTGGCTCATTCTTAGCATCACTGTCGAAAACATTTACAACTCACCCAATACTCAATTAAGCTGGTGTTAAAAACTTTCCAAATTTTAATTTAACAAAAAACCATTTCCAGTTTAAGAATAACACAACACATTTTATTCTACAACACTGATAACCCAATAAATAACACAAAAGAATTTAAATGCATTTGGAATAAACATTCCCAAATATTATAAATCCATTACAATAATCCCAATAATGTCAAATGTATTAAAAAGACACGAATACAATTGTATTTGACCCCGATAGAAAAAGATAGTTGAATCATTTGGGCGACATGCCCTAACTAAGAATTCTGTGAATCAAAAAGATGGTAGGCGTCTAAGCAAAACTCCATAAATCCATAGCCTGTCATAATCCGCTAAGGTTGGCGTCCCTGTTGCTGGACACCTGATATAGGAGATACAATAGAAAAGAAAATATGCAAGGAAACGGGTCAGAGCCCGAATGTGTAAATGATTTTTAAAACAACAAGTATTTAACAAGTGCAATAAAGAATTTATTATGTACATATTAGTATCCAACTCTCACTTGCCATTCTCACCTCTCAACTAGAGTGCACACTTAACATTTCCTATTAACTTCATAGTTAATGGTTTCTCTTTTCTAGTCTCCATATTAAAATTTCATTCCCATATCATAATCCCCGTATGTCCCATACCATACGTCACATTATTATTCATTTACATATCTCATCGTTTCTCATTAACATGAATCATTTCTCATTAATATGAAGTAAGCTTTTCAATAAACATTCATTAACTTAATTCCATTATCTTTCTCTATTTACCGTTATCTACAATTATCACACAGTAAATGATTTAACCATAATATAACCATTCAATCATTTAATCCATTATATATATATTCATATATAATGTGGCACCCCGAGTCATAGCTGCGGTGCAATGCATTAATCTGCTATCATGTCCCAATATCGTTGGTCGCCTAATAGGAGACAAAAGGTTCGGTGAGGATACCTCGAACCATAAGCAACAACACAATCATCGGAGGCGAACATAGTTCTCACACCCATGGGTCACGCACATACCTACGTACCCATAGTGAGCGGACTTATCAACTCCCCGATAAGTCTTTCATAGACCTATGTTCTCGAGCAACAAATTAAAGATCCCATGGATTCATCAGGATATGACTGCCCTCACGCGCAAACCTCCCGTCGATAGCAAGTAAGCTAGGTATGTCATACACACAATCATTAATCAATCAAATAGGTATTATCATACCTATAATATACTATCAACCAGGTACATATATATCCCTTAGATTATTCCCAATCGTAGCATTATATCACTTTAAGTCTCACGTATTAAAATATCATAACTTTACTTCTTAATTTAATTATTCCTGAGCCTCACTCATTACTCAAGGTTCAAATAGGTTTTTCCCTCAACATATATTCAGTAAGAAGTCACTAATCTCCTACTAGTCCATATCATCATATCTCTCGAATTACTACGAATTAAACTCTCCTTTTATTTAGGGTTAAAACTGATAGTTCCAACACATCTTCTTTCACTTATGATTAAACCCTATTCTAAACTTAAGGATACCCAGGTGTTATGTTCAATCACCCCTACTGGTCCTATATTTAATCCTCAATCATACCAATTAGAATCCAACAATTGAATCTAGCAATCGCAATTCCTTTAAACTAATTATCATTATTTTCATCAATTAAATTCCAAATCAAATTAATTCAAATCTTATCTAGGGCTTACTGATCTAATATAAGTCCCATAATATCCAAATAACAATCACCAAAGATCTATCAAAGATCTGGAATAAGAACCAATATTAAAAAGGAACAACTTTAGGAATTCTGGGGAGGTCGATCGATCGAAGGCAGGGGGTCGATCGATCGATCCCTCAGGTCACAGCCTGGTTTTTCTGCATTTCAGCAACTACGGGTTTCACCATTTTTACTCATTCAAACCTTCATATTAACCTCCAAAATGAGTTATAACTATTACTACATGATATATCAACATATATGAACGATTTCCAGTACTCTAAACATCTTAGGATCATCAAGGGATTGGATTAAAAATCATGTTTATCTCCTTATTTCCAGAAAATTTTCAACATATCATCTTCAAGAACACATCAATGGTTTTCATAATTTCTTCAACAGATTCATGACTATTTCGTGGATTATTTTCAACCTAAAATATGAGTTTAATTCCTATATCATTCCAGTTTCCAGAAATCCATTTAATACTCCATTATTTCTTCTAAACATGAATAATCTTCTCTTTTCATACTATTCTAACATGGACAATATACAAACTTAAATTGACATTATCAAACACTTGCCTTTACTGAAGGTCTGATCCTTTGGTGTAGTATATCTCAGTTGGTTGTTCCTTCTCCGGTCAACCTCCGGTGGTGGTTGGTGGTGGTGAACCTTGGTTCTTATTCTTCTCCTTCCCAAGTAGGCTTTTCCCTTCCTAAGCAACCTTTCACTCTCTCTAGGAAGATGACTTCTCAAATTTGTGAAGACGAGATGTATATCCCACGTACACTTAATCTACCAATACTTATAATAAGACAAAACCTTTAATCACTATTCACCCCCTAGAAAAATGAATAAAATGCCCTTTTGGGTTGTCTATTCATTTCCAAATGACCCGAGACTCAAAATTAACATCCAAATAGACTTTTCTGACTATTTCGAACCTTCCGGACGCAACGACGCAGTCGAAATGACCATAAGATTGATAGAAAATAAATTTTCTTTTTAATTTAATAAATGAATCCCGACACGTCCGATACCGCGTCTGACTAAAAATTAAAATTAAAGAATTTAAATCACACCGTCATATTAATGACATCACATTCATATATTACCTAAATATCTTTAAGTAATATTCAGAATCATCCATTTTAATATCCACAATTCGGATAAAACCCAAATGAATTAATTAATAATAAAATCCAATTAATCCATTAATTTAAAATATAACCCATTTTAAAAGTCATAAAAATTACGGGGTATTACACCCCAATGGTGGTCTGACTGTCATTTATAATGATAGTATTGGGAAAGACATTGAGCGATTCTTTTTCCTATTAAAAAATTATATATAGTTAAATTTTTTAAAAACATATGTAGTTTATGTTTAATAAACATATATTACCTTTTGATTGGTGATGTCATTTCCTGAGGTATATTCCTAAATTGTATCAGGCAAGATGTTTGAAATTGTGTAATTTTCAGTCGGAAGATGTGAAAGGTACCGATGACTGAGAAATTATATAATTAGAAAGTAATCATTGTAATTGTTGATGTAAAAAACTAGATTTGATCTAATTATTTAATCACATATTAAAATGAATATATAAATATAAGACAAAAGATTTTTAAAGTGGTTCAGCCTTGTAAGAATGGCCTACGTCCACTGTATTTATTATTGCTGACTGTTTGCAGAATTCTCGATAATGGGTTTCCAAGAAATTCCGAGTCCCCTGCTAATGAGTAGGTTACAATGTATTTATAGCCTTGAGGCGGTACAAATGAAAGGACTATGCGGTGTTATCTAGTAGACATATACATCTGTATGATAATAAATGACATTTAATGCGCAGTCATCTCTCTTGATTCTCTTGATTTGTGTGCGTTGTACACTAAATATCTCGGACCGCTTAAGCTGCTCGTACCGCCTAAGTAGCTCGACACGCTTAAGCTGCTCGGGGCTCCTCAGTTGCTCGGACCGCCTAAGTAGCTCGACACACTTAGAGCTGCTCGGGGCCCCTTTGAGTTCCTCGTGGCTTCTTAGTTGCTCGGTGGTCTTGAGTTACTCGTCTGGAGTATAGGTATTTGCCATATAGGTGATTGGTCCATGTCAACAGACTAAATTTTGGTATCAACAGAAGCCCCCAATATTTCGTAGTATGATGTTGGAGAAAAGTATGAAATATTCTACTGCTTAGATTTTTTGTTTGTATGGTTTTTAGGGAGGTATTCGTTGTATACAAACTCCTTTTTAAATGCACAGTATCAGTCCTTATAAATATTTTGAATTTCCATAACCGTTTCGTTATTTGTGCCTTTTTCTTCTTTTTAGCCGCCGGATACGCAATCGTCCGTCCTAGTAATCATTGTTTTTCTCCTTTCCCAAGGTAAAGTATTTAAGTGCTACAGAAAATCCTACCGTCTTTTACTTTTTCAAATCTGCGTCTTAAAACTTCTTCGCTTCTTCTCTATCTTGTGCGTTCATTTCTTCCATCGTTCATTGTCAATTGATTCACCCTTTTCCTGTAAGATCTTCTTCCTTCTCTTTTATTTTCTTTGTTCATCATGGTTTACCCTGTTGAGTCGCTTGATAAATTTCGTTCTGATTTTTCTATTCCTTCATGGGTCATATTGGAAGAACTTTCTGAGCCTTCTGACTATTTTTCTTTGGCTGAGGGACACTGGTTTCCCAGTCTCTTTGTGGCCGAATGTGGCTTTTCTTTTCCTCCAAACCCTTTATGTTTGGAGTTCTGTCAGTTTATTGATGTTGTTCCTGCAAAAATAGCGCCAAATACTTGGAGAATAGTCAATGAAGTTTATAGGTTAAATCAACTTCAAGGAACCCGTTTAGGGATTCTAAAGATAATGTACTATTACAGATGGGTCGTTAGTGATAATACTTTTTATTTTAAAACTAGGTTTTTAAATATGGCTTTAGTTGTCAATATACTAGATGCCAACAGGGATTATTTAGAGCATGGGGTTGTCATGAAAAATTGGCAACACGCTCCATTAAATGGAGATGATGTATATCAGGGTCCCAGGTGTCCCCCCTATGGCAATGGAATAGGTTATTTTTATTTTTTAAAATTTTATTTTCTTTGTGTTTGATAAAATGTATCACTGACATTTAATTTTTGATTATTGGCAGTTGACAGCAAGAGAAAGTCCCCCAAAGAAACTGTTGTCAATTTGAGGCACTTGAAACTTATCTGGGGTTTGCATCAAACCGTTGCTGACGAACACATTAGATTAGCCTCTTATTTGTTGCAGTACAAGAGCTATACTTCATCCTTTACTGCTCGTCCAGTGGTAGGTGACATCGACCCAGTACCAGCTTCTGAAGGTTCCTCCCCTGAATCAAATATTCCCCCTTAGTATCAGAATGAAGAGAAGAAAGGTTCCCCTCTTCTTTAACAAATCAAATTCTACCAGTGTGGAGGCAAAGAGAAATAAGAAAGATGTCCCAGAGGAAGGGACAAGAAAAATTAATGCACCCCCTCCAGCTGCTGCTAAGAAAATTGCTGAGAAGCCCCCTGTGGCTCCGAGCAAGGTTATTATTGTTTCTCCTTTGAGCGAGGTTATCGTTATATCACCAACCAAGACAACATTCTTGGTTGAGAATGTTCCTTCTCCTACGAGGAGGTTAAAGAAAAGTTCTCTGGAGAGACCAGTAGAAGCAGTCTCTCAGTCTTTGAATGTTGAAGGCGGTATTCCCACCTTTGTTCCTCTGAGCTCTGCTATGAGCTCGGTGAAGTACTGGATTATCCCGGAGATCCAAGGTATTGAAGACACTCTTCCTCGGGACAGGGTCACTACCTTGGCAGCTCAATATATTATCTCAGTAAGTATTACTAGTCTAAGTTTTTATTTTTCACTGCTATGTCCTTGTACTGACTCAAAGTTATTTCTCTTTTCAGCTGGTAACATGTTTCAACACTATTCTGGAGAAGGATGAAGCCATCAAGTCGTCAATTTCCTCGGGAGGTATAGAGGAGGCTTTTACTGGATTAACCCAGTCTTTAAAGGATTCTCGTCAGAAGTATGAAGAGGATAGAGTTGCTTGGGAGAAGTAGGTTAAGTCTATCGAGCAAGAGAGAGATCAAGCTCTGGAGGTCTCTAAAGGTTTGGAGGAGAAGGTGAAAGAGTTCGAGAAAAACGATAAAGAGATTAAGGAGAAGCTCAAGAATGCTGAGGAGCTTGATAATAAGCTCAAAACTGTTGAAGAGGAAGTTGGTAGACTTCGCGAGGCTAATCGCCAGAAGAAGGAGGTGGAAGAGAAGTTGAAAACTGTCGAGGAGCTCCTTAGGGAAAGGACCGCCTCGGAGAGAGAAAAGAGAAAAAAGGCTGTCAAAAAGTCTTTTAGCGTGGGTTGGGACAAAGGCTGGAATAAAGGCCTAGCTTCTATGTCTTCTCAGATGGAGTTTGTTAGCCTTAAATACTTTAGGGATGGATGGGTTGCTTCTCTGCAAAAGTTAAAGAACGCTGAGAATTCTGAACTGTTTCAGCGACATATTCATGGCCCTCCTCCCTCTCCCGGAGAAGAAGAAGAGGATGAAGCTGCCTTAGAGGAATCCTCCATGATGATTGGAGATCCATCTCCTCCTGTTCCAGTTGTTCAAACTTTCTACCAGCAACTTCAGCCTACCAGTACTTCAATCGAGCAACTCCAACCCACCAGTACCTTAGCCAAGCAACTTCCCTTATCTTCCGAGCAACCATCCTCCCCATCCCAGCTTCCCGAGGAAGTTATAAAAAATAAGGAGAAGGTGTAAAGTTACTCGAGTTTTAATTTTGTTATTCCTTTTGGATGTAACCTTGAGCTTTGTACTTATCTTTATGATAAAATAAAATTTGAACTTTGTTTGGCTTGATTTTTCCTTGTCTCTGCTCTGCTTGTATCATCATTGATTCTTTATATTTCTTTTCTTTGCTAGTTTATGGCTAGGATGGAGCTTTTATCAGCCCATGATACATAACTGATGAAAAAAATGCAATGACTACTTTAAAATTGGTCGTGCAGATCTAAATGAGTCATAAATCTTTGAAATCCTGGGTTCAGATGCCTCTGAGCGAGCAGTGGAAGCTTACCAATATCTGAAATGCTTGCTCGACCGAGCTGTTACCAATAATGTGGATTATTACGAGATGATTGAAGATCTCCAGGGTACCATCGAGGAACTCCAACAATAATACAAGGAATCTTCTGTCCTTTTGCATCAGGGGTATGAGAAAAAATATCAGCAACTAAATGCTAACAAAGGATATGATAAGTTCATCGCTGCTTACGAGAAGAAGGAGAGCATTTTGAAGCTTGAGGTCGAGGAGCACAGGCAGATCGCTAAACTGTTGGAGCAGGAAAATAATGTTTTACAAGAAGAGATATCCCAACTAAAATCTGTAGCATCTTCCTCGGGAGCCTTGGTCCTTGTTATTGATGAAGGTTTCTCCTTCTTGGAGGTTAAAAATGCCAACTTAAGAGATGATTTGGAAACTTTAAAAAGAGCTGGACCTTCCACCTCTGCTCGCGGTAGAGCAAGGTCTTCTCGGGGACGAGTAAGGGCTGCTCGGATCTCAATTGAAGAGGCAAGGACCCAATCAGCCTTGGAGAATCAGGCATTCCAGTTGATGGCGAAGAACCAAGCCTTAACAGAGATGTCCAAGAAGATTCTAAACCTCGACAAACAACTTTCCACGAAAAGCTCTGCCTTGGAAAATAAAGAAATTCTGGTGAAGAACCTTCACGAGCAACTAGAGAGGTTAACTTACCAATTCCATAAACATCCTAGAGAGTTTTGGATGGCCGGTTATAATGAAGCCCTCTACCATCTTGACTACCGGATCCAGCAGTCAAATAACGAGGGGTACAACCAAGGATGGTTGAACGCACTGGGTGTGCTGAAATTGGAGCGAGGTCACTACTTATGGGATTATTATGATCTTGGATTACTTGAGTTGCCAGTGCCTCCTTTTGAGCTTGACATGAGTTGGATTCCTCCTCGGGCAATCCCTTAGTGCTTGATCTCAAAGTACCTCGGCGATTATAGCCTTTATTCAAATTTTGACATATCTCGCCTAGAGCATTTGCTTGATCGGCCACCAGTGATGAATATTCGAATGCTTCAAGATGTGAATTTCATAAATTATCCTTACAGTCTTGATGATCCTCCAGTTGGGGTAGCCCCTGTGTCAAAGGCAGAGGGAAAGAAACCCATAGAATAGGATTTTTATGTAATGAACTTCATCTATGTAATCTGCAATTTATCATATGTAATTCTACTCAGTATGAATGAAATTTTTTGTCTTTTGTCATTTCAATTTCTTCTAAGTAGTTTGTAGAATGTCCTTGCTTGTGAATATATGCACATTTTGATATGCCATTCTGTTTTATTTTTTGCCTATAGTGACTTATCACTTTTTAATTTTGAGCAATAAAACAACTTACATTCCATGGTTTTGCTTAATTTAAACAACCGGAGTTTATTGAAATTGGCTTACCGACCAACTGGAGTTGATTGAGATTTTTGTTTCCGACCAACCGGAATTGGTGAACTTTTATTCCCTGACCAACCGTAGTAGATGGATTTTATTTACCGACCAACCGTAGCTGGTGGATTGACCAACCGTAGTTGGGTGGATTTTTGTTTACCGACCAACCGTAGTTGGTGGACCGACCAACCGTAGTTGGGGGATTTTATTTTACCGACCAATCGTAGTTGGTGGACCGACCAACCGTAGTTGGGGGATTTTATTTTACCGACCAACCGTAATTGGTGGACCGACCAACCGTAGTTGGGGGATTTTATTTTATCGACCAACTGTAGTTGGTGGACCGACCAACCGTAGTTGGTGGATTTTTATTCTGAACTTGATGCGTAGTGTGTAGCACTAATACTCCGAAAAAATTTCATCAAAAGGAGAGAATTGGATAAAAATATTTAACACTTTATTCATACTGAAGAAAACTTTATTACATAGAAACTCCTACTACTGATAATACTTGCGTAGATGTTCTGCATTCCATGCATTCTTAAATTCTTCTCCCTCCAAGGTTTCAATCCTGTAGGTTCCTGGACGAATAACTTTTGTTACTCTGTAGGGTCCATGCCAGTTAGCTTCCAGTTTATTGTGCTTTTGAGTTACTTTCTTTAGCACGTAGTCTCCTTCCTTCAAATCACACTTTTTGACCCTCTTGTTGTAAAACAGAGCTGTTCGTTGTTGGTATGCAGCATTCCTGATTGCTGCTTCCTCTCTAACTTCTTCGAGCATATCTAGATCCAATCGCCTCATCAAGTCACTGATAGGAGAATTGAAATTCAGCACCCTGTGTGTGGGTAATCCCAACTCGACAAGTATAACAGCTTCGCTTCCAAATGTCAGCATGTATGGAGATTCTCCTATTGCTGCTCGCGACGTAGTACGATAAGCCCATAGCACAGAATGTAGCTTGTTAATCTAATTTGCCTTTGCATCGTCCAGTCGTTTTTTTAAACCATTCAGTAGCATTCTGTTCATCACCTCAGTTTGTCCATTGCTCTGGGGATGGCCTGGTGCAGAGTGGGTTTTAAATATGTTTGAGTGGGGACAATATGAAGCAAACTCTTCGTTGTCAAATTGGGTTCCATGATCAGTAATGAATGCATGGGAAAGACCATATCTGCAAATGATATTCTTCTAAATAAATTTATACACCTTATTATAAGTCATATAAATAAGAGGTTCAGCTTTCACCCATATAGTAAAATAATCCACAGCGACGACGAGGTACTTAAACCTTCCTCTTGTCATTGGGAGTGGCCCGACCAAGTCTATCCCCCATATGGCAAATGGCCAAGGGGATGTTATGGGTGTCAACAATACCTGGGGAGTTCTTCGGATAGAAGAGTAGCGTTGACATTTGTCACATTTCTTGGCATATGCTATACAATCAGCCCTCATCGTCAGCCAATAATATCCCTACGTCATTATTCTTTGCAAAAGCGTCCGACCTGCTACATGAGCTCCACAGGACCCTTCATGGACCTCTTCAATCAAATCTTTCACCTCGGAGGGATGCACACATCTTTGCAAACCTGCTATAATTCCTCGTCTATATAAAATACCATTAGCCAATACATAACGAGCAGCTTTAAACTTCCGTTTCTTGGCTGCGAGTTTATCAGTTGGCAAAGTCCCCTCTTCAATATATGCCCTGATGTGATCCATCCATGATGGTCCTAAATCAAGGGTAATAAAATTCATCATCATATCTTCGTCTATGCTCTGACTAGCCAAGACTTCTATTAAAATTGTTCTTCTTAGCTCAGTGCGCGTTGCTGAAGCTAACCGAGCTAAGGCATCTGTCCTTGCATTCTTCAATCTTGGTATTCTAATTAATTGTACTGCGATCAGGCTTGATACAATCTCCATTGCTTTTGCATGATACTTGATCATTAATTCTCCTTTAGTTGTATATACCCCCAGCATTTGATTTATGATCAATTGTGAGTCGTTGAATACGATCACCTGCTCAGCCTTCATGGTTTTTGCCAAACTAAGACCAACAATCATTACTTCATATTCATCTTCATTATTAGAATCTTTAAATTGAAAGCGTAGAGCATATTCCACATCGATCTCATCTGGGTTGTTTAAAACAATCCCTGCTCCACTGCCTGTAGTGCACGAAGAACCATCTACATACAAATTCCACACAGGTATCTCATTATCAAACTCTTGGTCAGATAGAGTTCCTCGGTGGAATATTTGATGCTTCCTTATATCCTCCTCCAGCACTTTTTGCTGCTCATCGACCATCTTTTCTTGCTCGTCTACCGACTTAAGTTGGTCGGGGTCTAAGTTTGATGATCCTGTAACATCCACAGGCTGGTCGGTATCCAACTTCTGCTCTTCGGAGGTATCTGGATAGGTGAATTTTGTAATAAAATTTGCCACTGCTTGCCCCTTAAGTGATGACCTAGGCTCATAAATTATGTCGTATTCACCCCACTCTACGGCCCAATACATCAATCTTCGTGATTTCTCTGGTTTGTTCAGAGCTTGCCTTAAAGGCATGTCTGTATACACAACTATAATATGAGCTTGGAAGTATGGCCTCATTCTTCTACTTGCTTCGATAAATGTCAGTGCTAACTTTTCCAGCCTTAAATATCTGATCTCTACTCCTAGGAAGGCCTTGCAAGTGTAATAGATTGGTTTTTGCACTCCATCTTCCACTCTTATCAACGCCGAGCTCACTGCGTTTTCTAAAACGACCAGATACAAGTATAGTTTCTCTCCCATCACTGGTCTGGACAACAATGGAGGTGTTCCCAGGTACTTCTTTAATTCTTGAAAGGCTTTCTCGCATTCATTATTCCACTCGAAAGTCTTTCAGAGTGTTTTGAAGAATGGTAGACACCTATCAGTTGCTCGTGATACAAACATATTAAGTGATGCAACTCGCCCTGTGAGACTCTGCACTTCCTTCTTCGTCGTCGGAGATTGCAGTTCCAATAGGGCTTTGATCTTGTCAGGATTCGCCTCAATTCCTCGTTGATTAATAATGTATCCGAGAAACATGCATTCTCGTACTCCGAATATACATTTGGTGGGATTCAGCTTCATTTAATATTTTCTAATTGATCAAAGGTCTGGCCTAAATCAATTAGATGATCAGCAGCTTTCTTGCTCTTCATCAGCATATCGTCAACATAAACCTCCATGTTATGACTGATTTGCTCAGCAAACACCTTGTTCATCAGCCGCTGATATATCGCACCTGCATTTTTAAGTCCAAAAGGCATAACATAAAAAACAATAAGTTCCCCTTGGGGTAATAAAAAAGGTACTCTCCGTGTCCTCAGGCTTCATCTTAATCTGATTGTAACCAGAGTAAGCATCCATAAAACTCAGCAATTCGTCCCCCGAGGTAGCATCCACCAGTTGATTGATTCGGGGCAAAGGAAAATGATCCTTTGGGCATGCCTTATTGAGATCGATGAAGTCTACACACATCCTCCATTTGTTATTTTTCTTCTTCACCATCACCACATTATCTAGCCAATCAGGATATTTGACATCCTTAATAAAACAGGCTTTTTGGAGCTTCTCGACTTCTTCTTGTATAGCTTGGTTCTTTTCAGGGCTGAACACTCTTCTTCTTTATTTTATTGGCTTGATCTCCTTATTCACATTAAGCTCGTGACATAGGAAAGTTGGGTCTATCCCTGGCATGTCCTCATGGCTCCAGGCAAAAGTTTGTTTTTTACTTTTCAGAAACGCTATCAGCTCTTGTTTTATTAACACATCTATTGAAGCACCAATTTGAGTTGCTCATTCTGGATGCTCATCATCCAGAATGATATTTTCAGTAGCCTCCATGACCTGACCCTTAACGAGCTGAGACTCATCTCTTGGGTCTAAAGTCTCAATCTCTGCGTCTTCTATCTCATCAACCTGATAAGTAGTAGTCTTCTTTCTGGATTCTTCACACTCTTCTTACTCGGTAGATGAATAGTAGCATTCTCGAGTTACTTTTTGGTCGCCCTTCACCACTCCTACTCCAAAGTTGGTTGGGAATTTTAAACATTGATATACTGTAAATAGTGCTGCCTCGAACTTTTTCAAACCTACCCTTCCCATAATGATATTGTAGACTGATTGGATATTTTTATCCATCATGAAAAAGCGCACTCTTTCTGTTCGACAAGCAGGCCATGTACTGATGAACATATCCAACTTGATCGTCCCAAGTGGAAAAACTTTCTCGCCGGTAAAACCGAGGAGGGGCCGATGATATGGCTCCAACTGGGATAACTTTAGGTTCAAACTATTAAAATATGGGTAGAACATAATATCTGCCGAGCTGTCATTATCCATCAAGACTCGCGAAATCACTACTTCCTTTATCCTCATTTTGATCACCAATGGGTCATCATGAGGATATAGCACACCTGCGAGGTCATTCTTAGACAAACCGATGACCAATTTATCTTTGTTTACCTTCCTTGGGCGATCATCCTTAGCTAGATTTATCCGTTGAATATACGAACAAGCTTGAGCCTCATTGAGGTAAGCTTTCCTTTCTGCAGTAAGGTCTCCACCTCCTGCATCTCCACCAGTAATAACATTGCAATCAAATGATCCAAAACAGATAGAAAATACCTCACGTTCTGGCTGTTTTAATCTTTTGGGAAGATCGAGATCGTCTTGATCATCATCCAGGTCTTCTTCATGATTTCTCTTCTTGTCTTCTCTTGCTCGACGAGGAGATATAGACCTCTGCCTTGCTCGGTCGTTACTCTTTCCACCATTTCGGCGATCCACATACTTGTTCAATTTTCCCCGCCTGATGAGCTCTTCAATTTCATTCTGGAGAGCTATGCAGTTTTTGGTCGTATGATCATGATCCTTATGGAACTCGCAATATTTGGACTTATCCCTTTTGTCAGGATCTGTCTTCATTTTTCAGGCCATTTTAACTCCTCGTTGTTCTTGATCTCTTCCAAAACGTGGTTTATATCTACCTTAAAAGGAGTATAGTTTCCAAATTTCCTCAATTGTTCCAATGCTTGCTTTTCTTTTGACTGCTTGTTACCACCATTATTCTTCTGCTCTTTCTTCTCAGCCTTATCACCCTCAATCTTGGTCTCTTTGGGGTCCATATTCTTCTTCGCAGCCATAGCTTCCTCGGCGTTCATAATTTTGGTTGCCTTTGCCATTAGCTCTGCCATGGTTATGGGTGGATCTTTGGCTAAAGTGTAATACAGTTTATTTGGCAACAATCCACTCATCAGAGCAGTAATTGCTGTCTTTTCTTCGTAATCAATAACTTCGAGCTTCTCGTTATTGAAACGAGTAATATAATCCCTGGTGCTCTTACCTGCTTTTTGTCTAACACTTAACAAGTGTGCTACTCGTTTAACTGGTTTTGCACCAAAATAAAAGTTTCCAATAAAGATCTCGGCCAGTTGAAAAAAAGTTGCAATATTTCCCTGAAGAAGATTGTTGTAACATATTTGAGCAGATCCAGTGAGAGTTCCTGAAAACGCCCTGCATCGCATCTCGTCTGGAACAACATATATATCAGCAACTGCTTGGTATTGTTCTATATGGAGAACAGGGTCAGTTTTTCCATCATATTTTGGTGTTACTACTGGGGCTTTGAATTTTGATGGTGTGGGGAAATCTACAATTTCTTGTATGAATGGTGTTCCTCGAATAAAAGTCCTTTGTAAAGGATTCTTGGCTTTAGCCATTTCCCCTAACCTATCTTCCAACCTCTGAATAGATCCCTTCCATGCATCATTTCCCTCCTCGGGCCTATTGGTCCGAGCAATTGATCGTGTTGAATATGCCTCTTGGGATCTTTCACGACGAGCAGCTGGTCGGGATTGGGCAGAACCTTCCTTTAAATCAGAGGATCGTTGAGAGTTCCTCGACACCATCGTAGGGGGACTTCTATTCCTCCTAGGACCCAAACGTTTAAAGGGAGAGACTCTACTCAATCTTTCAAGAGCACTGGTCCTTTCTAGAGATAGAGTGATGTTTTGTTGAGTGTCTGTAGCTCGTACCGAGGAAGTCCTTCTAGGATGATAAGAAGGATCATTGGATCTCTTAGTACGATATGAATCGGTGTGTCTAGAATGAGATTCTTCCGGGAGGGACGTTCGTCTAGTTCGCGAAGAAGGCAATCGGGTATTTCTCTGAAGGCTTCGTTGTCCTGACTGGGCTAGCGCTCCACCCTGGATAGTTTGCATGAGTTGTCGCATGATTTCTTGCATGGCGGTTTGGCCCTGAGCCAAATTAGCCATTATACCAGCCAGATCTTGGAAATTTGGGGGAGTAGATGGATTTGGAGGGATTCCATCATTTCGATTGCTGGACTCGGGATGATTAGCCATTGGTGATGAATTGTTTTGGTGAAAAATGATAATCACAGTCGTTTCCCACAGACGGCGCCAATCTGTTGATGTAAAAAACTAGATTTGATCTAATTATTTAATCACAGATAAAAATGAATATATAAATATAAGATAAAAGATTTTTAAAGTGGTTCAGCCTTGTAAGAATAGCCTACGTCCACTGTATTTGTTATTGCTGACTGTTTGCAGAATTCTCGATAATGGGTTTACCAAGAAATTCTGAGTCCCCTGCTAATGAGGAGGTTACAATGTATTTATAGCCTTGAGGCGGTACAAATGAAAGGACTATGCGATGTTATCTAGTAGACATATACATCTGTATGATAATAAATGACATTTAATGCGCAGTTATCTCTCTTGATTCTCTTGACTTGTGTGCGCTGTACACTAAGTAGCTCGGACCGCTTAAGCTGCTCGGATCGCCTAAGTAGCTCGACACGCTTAAGATGCTCGGGGCTCCTCAGTTGCTCGGACCGCCTAAGTAGCTCGACACGCTTAGAGCTGCTCGGGGCCCCTTTGATTTCCTCGTGGCTTCTTAGTTGCTCGGTGGTCTTGAGTTGCTCGTCTGGAGTATCGGTATTTACCATGTAAGCTGACACGTGTCTTCAGGTGATTGGTCCATGTCTGCAGACTAAATTTTGGTATCAACAGTAAGATTTAAAATTAAATGTTTGATAAAATACTTCGTTGGGTGTGTTCGAACATATCATTAAAATTTCAGCAATTATTCTTCAGTGTACTGAATAGTTAACGGTGAAAGCTTCTCCTCTTGTTGGATTTGATGCGATGAAGAACGGTCTTTGTTCGGTTTGTAGCCTGTGAAAATTAATGTGAAATAAATAAAAAATCAAAGAGATTGAAATAAAATAAAGAAATGAAATGTAAATAAAAAAAAGTAGGTAAGTATAAGTCGCATAAAAAATAGATGATGAATATTCCATTCCATTAATTTCCAGAATCAAGGAGATGTGAAATAGCTTGAGGAGGTGAGAATATAAATTGTTCACCCGTGTTATATTGATATACATAGTAGGTTTCTATAAGATGCATTAAGGCATTGTTATATCTAGTAGGTTTCTATTGAAATCAACATATTTACTCAGGCCCTCGGATGTGAAATGATTCACGGAGTCTAGTTAATCATGGAGATCAACCCAGATAATTTAGCAATGGATGAAAGATACTCCCATGAGGAGCGATAACATGTAGGCAACTAAGGTTAACACGTTGACAATCAGAGCAGATGTTATAAACCCCAACATGATTATGACCGACATAGCTAAGAAAGTAAAAATTGATGTATCAAGTTACAGTGGGAAATTAAACAATTTTTTTATTGAATGGTTAAGTGACCAAGCACTCGCCTTCTCAAAATTTAAAAAAACAGAGTTTTCTTCAAATATGTCATGCTTTTATATAACGCTTGGGTGGGGAGAACTTGATATTACAGGAGTCTAAGCATGCCAAAGATTTATTCCTCAATAAATGGGCTTGTCATACGGACAATAAGAAAAGAAGATACCTATGGAGATGTGTAATGATGCCTTCCTTGTGGCTGATCTGGAATGGAAAAACTTGCAGAGTATTCAAATGAGCGTATAAAGATCCAGACAATCTTAAGTTCCTTCCATTCCGGATCAGATTCAGACAGCCACATACGATGTTTTACGATTTTCCGACCAGGAGAACTTGAAGACAATTTGATATTTGTATTGAGGTAACTGATAATTTATTGAACATTATATATGATTAATGTACATAACATGTAATTGAAATTCATCAATTGAATTTTAATCAGATATTGAAGAAATTAAAATCTAGTTTAGGAGTTGAGCCTAAGATTTAATGTTTGATGTTATAAAATAAATGGAAAAATCTATATGCTTACTTGGATTTGAAATCGTTAATGGCATAAACATCTGGGTTGATGTAAACTTTTGTTGCATTAGTTGCTGAAAGTGAAACATCGCCTGAGAAAAAAATATTTGATGATGAAGTTTTAGTGAGACATAAATATGTATACGTAATAATAGTGATAATAAAAAACAAAATTTTAGATACCTCTAAATTGTCTGACTGTAGTCGAGGTAACGACAACAATCAAATGATCTTTGAATTGAGTGCATATATCTCCAGGTATTAGCGATGTTTCATTGGCCCATAGAGTGATTGAAAGCCCTTGACCCCTGTAGAATGTATTATGAATTAATTGAATAAATGTTTTTATATATATTATTTGAAAGAAGCAAACAATTTGAAAATTAAGAATGATGTACCTGTCATTTTCAAGCCGTAAAACTCTTTTTTTGACCACCGAGCCTCGAGCAGGCTGATCCTTAACTGGAGATATAGAAATCAAACAACCCAAAACATCTGTAAATGAAGTAATTGATACTTAGATACATATAAAAAAGTTTGAGGTATAATTGAGATTGAGAAAATGAAGTATGAATATTAAATACCGGTTAGGTACGTGTCATCGCCAATTTTAGACCTTAAATCTTCGTATTCCACAAATTGGAAATGATATTTTGGAATAAGAAAATTGTTACCACAAGATTGTATAAACTTTGATGATCAAATGAATTCAATCATGATTTTGTGCGATGAGACTCTGTAGTTGAATTTGTTTTCAACAACACTGGAGTTTGTAACGGTGTTTACGCTCCCTTCCTTAAGTGTCTTTAAAAACATTCATAAAATACAAATATATATTTAAAAAACATGTAAACTACTAAAGAGTGCGCTTTTGTTCAAATAAAGCAATTATTTAATTAAACACCGTTTTTCAATTAAATCCTAAAACATGCGTTTAGATGATTTATCAATTAAAATAAATATAGCATGTGACACGATATATCAGGAAAAATCCCCACAGGGCAAAACCATATTATTTTCACTATAATTTGTAAAGAACGGTTACACGGATTATAATGAAAATAAGTGTGGCATACGAAAATACCCGTAGGTGTCGGTTCTGATGTCGTTGGCTGAAATCTCCCGCAAGAATTTCAAATAGACAACAATGAAGAAGATACCGGCTTCTCCACAAAATACTCCAAATGAGTGTAAATGACCTCTTGAAGGTTTAGAAATGTGCAAATGTAAATGGGAATTAGTTTTCCTTTTATAAGTAAACTTAAAAACATAAAAACATCTTTTAGGAAAACATGGAATGTTTTGAGCCGGATTTTGTTCAACATGCTGCAAAAGCATTTTGACCAGCAAGAAGTGGTGACAACATTTGACACAGAAATCGAGGTTCAGCGACGTCGTTCGAACGACATTGGATATCGCTCGAATGAGATGTCTATGTCGTTCGAACGACAGTGACATCTTGTTTGAACGAGCACGCCTTCCAAAAAAGTCTGAATCTGTTTAGAAAAAAATTTGCATTTGATAAAAAATAATTTCAGCCTTTAAAAAAAAATTTCTAAAAAATTCCCAAATATATATGCAAATATAAACAACTCCAATTAATCATTTTACGGATAATGTGACGTGGAGTTTATGGGAAACGGTTGAGCAAAACGTAGCATATAGCTTGATGCATGAGTGAAGATGATGGATGCATGAATTCGGATAAAGGCCGTCGAGGATGATCGTGATGACGTGCCGAATGTAATGGTATCAGACATACAAACTGTGATCTAGGGCAAACAGAAAATTCCTAGATACTACCCGGACATTTATAAAATTATATCCTTATAAATACAATAAAATATTATATATTTTCTGAAAAATTCATAAACTTTTGATTTTTAGCAAAATAACATTGAAACTTCTAAAAAAATATTTCAACAAATGATTTGCACCAAATATTGCAAAAATATTTTAAAGTATCAAATAACTGGAAAAAATTTACAAACATTTTACGACAATTTGAAAATATAAATAAATATATAAATATTCAGAAAAAAAAATATCTATTACCACACCCAGGAAAAATGATGTCCAGGTTCCAAGTTTGAGGAAGGACATGGGTTACAGTTGCACTACCAATAAAATTAAAGGGGTTAAAACTTTCAAAGACCTAATAATTTCCACTTGGAAGTATTTTCAATCAGGAAATCCATCAGTTAAGTGAAAAAACTTGAAAGGTTTGAGGGTAGTCCTTACTTTGAGAGATGTAAACTCGAAGTTATTTTCATGAAAGTGTTAAATCGAGAATAAATAAATCATTTATTCATAAGAATAAGGATTATTCAGGAGCATCGGTTTTTGATTAGCAGAGTATTAAAGAATCAATAATGGATTTCTTTTCAAACCTTCTTGGTTAATCCTCTATTCATGATAGTAAGTATTATGCAGGAGCATGGGTTTCTGATTAGGAGAGTATCAAAGAATAGGATTTGAGTACTGTTTAAGGCCAGGTTATTAGAATTTACTGAGCAAGAAGAAAACACAAACATATAAAAACAAATTCATTTACAAACGTTTTCAGATAAAAAATGGGAACAATAAAAATCATAGATTTATGTTTTATGGTAAATATTTCATGAAACATTTGATGCAAGTTCTGTATTATTTGAGACATTTCATCAAACATTTAATTGGCACTATTTATACAGGGGAAATAGTAATGTCTTCTCCATTATAAAGATAATAATTTCAACCCATAACATGAACTAATATTTTTTCAGTGAACAAATCATTAAATATTCAAACATATATAGCTGTAAAAATAAATTTCGTCCTTCATTTTTTTTGTCAGAGATTTTATCATTGATGGTATGTGTATCAAACAAGTTCAAAAAATACATTTACGAAATACCGTATTTTTCTTTTCCAAAGAGAATCCAAAAAACAATTATCATCAGACTACCCAATTTGTACCAAAAAGCCTCCAAGATTACTCTCTTATCTGAACGAGTTGGTGGCGTTGGGTACACGACAGGTCAATAAATCATGAAATTCGGCGGTCCGCCTCACTCCGATCATGCCACAATCGAATCAACCTTCGACATTTGAACGCTTCGAGAACCTCTGGTGTTTGACAAATGATTTTCTACTTGAGGAATTCAACAGAGAGATGCAATATGACTCAGACAAACCAACCCGCCACGAAATTTTGAGGATCGTTTTAGCTGAGAACCAAAATCGATTCACATCGTTTTGTGGAACGAACTCACCACTGATTTGCGAAATGGAATTGTCGTGGTCATTAAATCTAAAATCCACCCACCATGGAATTTTGCCAAACAGATGAAACATGGGTTTCGCCCAATTTTTGCGGACTTTAAACCATTGGGTGCGTTTGATTCGACTTATTTGACATGCCGAATCCTCTTCCTTTATTTTATTTATGCACAACCCGAGTTTACATTTTAAACGTGGAAATAAATAAAGTAAGAAATTGTAAACTTACTTGATCAGTTGCTCCAGCAGCAGACATTGCTTTACCCGAATGTGAAAATCCCCGAAGATGTTTGTTAATAATTTTGTGATAATCCAAATGACCTTCACGAATTTTTTTATATATTCCATCTGCCTTTACACATTCCATTATCAAATAGGCAGCTAGTTGTATACTCTTTATTCATATATTATAATTGACGGTGTAATTGATCTCTATAATAGTTCAATGGGCGATTGTAGCTGTAGTCTACTAGTCGTATGAAGATGAAGAGTCATAAAGGGAGATGAAGAGTCATAAAGGGTGTAAGGACATTTTTGTCCAACATACTTGTATATGTCATTAGCCGTAACACCGTTGCAAAGATTCAAAGTCCATTCATCATCAACGGAATCCGAAGATCAAAAGAAAGGAAGAATTCAGAAATCCAGTCAGCCGGACCGGTCCGCCTGAAATTAAAACGAACCGATCCGCTTCTGACTACCCCGGACCGATCTGCCTTTATATAAAAAGAACCGATCCGCTGAGACCCGGACCGGACTGCTCCGGACTGATCCGCCGTGCACTTTGAAGCCAGTGAGCCCCGAACCGAATGCGAACCGAATCAGCTTCAAATTAAAAGAACCGGTCCGCTATCGAACCGATCCGCCTAAGGCCCGGACCGGTCCGTCCTGGATAAACTCTGCCAGATCGTGTTGCAGATTTTTTAGGGTTTTGACTCCTTATTTAAACCACGATCAGTAGTTGGTTTCGATAAGACTTTCCCACGTTTTCCAGAGCATATCAACCCTAAAGTCTTCACCTATTGAGTCCTATGATTCTAGGTTTTTAGATTCACACATCTTCCATATCTATGTGAATCAAGTTTGGTAACCCAAGAACACCATTGCTGTTGTTCAACCCTTGTGAAGTGGACCGTTTCTTCCTCTTCATTGCATCCCTACTGGAAAGGGATAATTCCAGCCGCGACTACAGAATCCGATACTTGAGGGTAATTCTTAGTCAAAAACTTGTATTTCAGTGTAATCCGATTGTAAGCCGTTTCTCTTAGAAATTATAGTGATATACAAATGGTTTTGCCCCTGTGGGGGATTTTTCCTTAAACTTTGTGTGTTGAATAACTCGTGCATGATTTCATATTGTTTCAATCACACCTAGTTGCATGTTTAGGGCTTGTTTGGGTTAAAAGGTGTTTATTATATTATTTCTTAATTGAACGCAAGCGCCAACTCTTTCAAAGGGTTTTAGTTTAAGGATTGGAATAGACTGTAGAGGGCTTTTGGGCGTTAGCTGTGAGGGTTTAATTTTGGACGTTAGCTATAGATAATGGTTTAAGGGGAAGCTGTATATGTGGACAACTTAATAAATAGCTTGCTAACATGAGTAGCGCGATTGATAAGAAAGCTTAAATGCTTGCAAATCATTTTGTAGTATTACTAGTATGAAGGTCACGCGATGCGTGGCCGAATATATATATATATATATATATATATATATATATATATATAATGCTAGGGAGACCCACTTCGTGAACACATTTCGTGGACCCGTGAATAAGACAAAAATAGGTACAAATTTTTACTGCATTGGTTGATGCCCTATCGGGACCCAAAACAATAAGGTATAAGCTTTTAATGCAGTGTGTTCACGAAATGTGTCCACGAAGTGGGTATATATATATATATATATAATATTATCAAAAACTGCCATTCGTCAGTCGAGTTGGTCATCAGGTTCCTGTTTTGCTCCCAAAATTAATACTATGAATTTTATCCAGTGTTAGGGTAATATTTTATATCCGTCACAAATTTTGTCACCATTTTTATTATTGATAAAAAAAATAGTTCATCTCACTAAAATCAATATTAACATAATTTGAGAGAAAGAGAAAACAAATAATAAGAGACTCACCAGGGGTAATTTGCGGTCACACACCTACACCTCCATGAAAGCTTAGAAATTCAACAAAAAAATGGAATCCACCTACCTTCATAACTGTTAAGATTTAAAATTTAACAAAAAAAAAATCACCACCATATCTGTTAAAACTCAATTCCCTCAAACCCATATATATACATATATACACTATTATATACAAGGGCGGATCCATGTTGTGATGAACTGGGGCGGCCGCCCCAGTTCAGATTTGAAACAATTTTTTTTAGCTTTACTTGGGGTACAGAGCCAACGCCATATAAGCTTTACTTGGGGAAAAAATTATGCAATGAAGTTTTCTGTGGTGTTTTATGTTTAGCTTTACTCGAGTGTTTTTCAGTTTATTGGTGGAAAGTAGAGGTTAAAGATTGGGTTTTGGGGTTTTGTTCTTGTGCTTTTCTTGTGGCGGTGGGGCTCAGCAGAGACAGCTTGCATAAATGGACAAATAATTTCAAGCCTCTGGAGATTGTAAGAAGAATGAAAAAAAGAGGGTTATGGCTGATAAATCCCTTGAAATTATAACCCAGCGTTGTTTCACGACCGAACCTTACTGTCAGACCTTCAACCGTGTTGGACCTTCTTCACCCGTTTGGGGACCTTCAACAAAACAGGTACATTTTATATATGTGTTTTTTTTATATGTGTTTAAATTATTTGTGTTTAAATTGTATAGAATTTGTGTTTAAATTGTGTTTAAAACAGGTATATTATTTGTGGTTAAATTGTGTTTAAAACTTGTGTTTAAACTAGTTTGTGTTTAAAATTGTTTGAAATTTGTTGAAGTTTGTGTTTAAAACAATTTGAAATTGGTTGAAATTTGATAAAATTTGTGTTGAAATTTGTTGTAAATATAGGAAGTCAAGTCATGGAGAAACTTTTTAAACGAAAAAGAGGAGACAACACACAAAACTGTTAGGGTAATATTATCTTGAAATATTATAAAAAAAATCCACGAACAAAGTAGGATTCCAAATTTAGTTAATTACTACCACAAACATTTTTAAGGTTAAAAATTGCAAAAAAAAAAACACGTAAAAACACCCCTAAACAATCGGCTCGGGGGCTCCTGCCCCCGAACCCTCGGCCTTCGTCACAAATTTTCGCCTCACTTGACTCAAATTCCTGGATCCGCCACTGATTATATATGTGGATATGTATTTATAAAAAAACAGAAAAAGTATCATACCTACACGATTTTGGGCGCTTCATCTATGAGTGTCTCAACTTAAAAAATAAAACCCACAAAAAAAGTAATGTGGCTATAAGAAGAATTAGATAATTTCTCCAATAAGATAAGACGAATTAGAAAAGAAATAGAAAAGGAGAAAAAGTAATGATATCATAAAGGGCATTACTTACAGATTGCATAAGAAGAAAACCATTCAGGTGTTTTCAAAAACCATGCGTGGTTCATGCTAGTAGGATTTCTAATATAAGCCACTCAAGTATTTCCAAAAACCATTCCATTCTCCTTTTCTTTCTCTTACTTCCATTCCCGTTGTCCCGTTCATTGTTTTCAAAGCCTTTTTTTGTTTAGGTCGAGGTTGTGTAAATCACTGTTGTGATTGGTTACTCGAGAATAAATATTTATAACCAATGTATGCATATAAGCGGCTGACAGGGAAGGGGAAGACTTGTAGAAAGAAAAAATTAAAAGATGATTAAATGTAGTGTGAAACTTGGAACCCCAGGTGGTGGAAACCAAGAAGTTTTAACAATGGTTTATTTTCCAAAGACAATATTGAATAATTATGAACAATGGTTTACTTTTCAAATTATTAATTATTTATTAATTAGCATTTATTATTGTGACATGTCATCATCAGAATTTGACTCTATAATTTTATACAGTTATATAGATGGATTCCTCGAAATAAAAAGAGTATTAAGTAACAATCCATTTTGCGGGATGGTGTTGTTACCCGCACTCAAAAACAGTAGCAACACGTGCTACCTTTAGTGGTTGCTTACTTTTGTTTATCCATCTGCTGACTAATGTATTGGTTGTAAAAACCCGATCACACCAAGTTCCTTAGCTCTTCCAAAAACCATCCCAAACCTCAAAAAAAAAATCATCAAAACTCAAAAGCAAGCAAATTTACAGAAACAAAATGGTGAATCAGTAATAAGTGACCGAAATAGGAAAAGCAAATGGCGAAAATGGCTTCAATATCTTCAAAGCATCCTCACATTCACCACCACCACACAAACACAAACAGAAACGTTTCAGTCTCACTCCACTTATCTTCTTCTCCCTCTATTCTATCTTTCCCTTCCTATCGCACACCCTCTAATCAACCTCGTTTTTGTGCCCTTAAAGTCGCTTCAGACAGTAGTAAAACTGCAAGTAACAGTAGCCAAGATTTTAATGGTTCGGATTTGCTCAGAAAGCCCGTTGTTTCGCCGGCCGTCGAAGGAGAAGACGAGAAGGCCAGCGACGAAGAGGGATACGTGGACTGGGAGGATCAGATTTTGGAGGACACCGTGCCACTTGTGGGTTTTGTCAGGATGATTCTTCATTCCGACAAGTAAGTTCACTTTGCTATATTTGTTCAAGATAATGATGAAATCAACTAACAACAACAACTTGGCTACAACCATTTTATATAAAGAAATTACAACTACAAATAAATAACATATACTCCAAATCAGATAGTTGTACACCAACTCTCCACCCAGCTGTTCTTAAGGTGTTTATTCCCTCCTCATGTAACCTATACATACAACAAACCTTCAATACATGACACACACACACATACAATCATCTCCCACCTTTGAGCAATACTTAGGTTGAGGGGAAAACACCTCACCTCTCACGTGTCACCCCAAAAGCTCACCTTATGAAAACCCTCCATATCCACTCAAGGCTCTCAAGTACCCAAATTTGCTGCTAAAACTTTGGGTTAAAACAACCCAAAATGATCTTATAAAAGTGTGAAGAGAACATTTAGCATACCCTATTAAATACCCCTCATTTAATTTAGCAAATATTATCACATTTTCAAGCCAAGCCTCACACAATTGCAATACAAGCTATTATGAATTGGTACGAAAATCGCTTTGGAATGTTAAATTTCCTTGGTTGTCTTACTATGATGCAACTTAATGGTTTTTTTTGAGCTTCCTCACTCATAATTGCTTAAACATATAACATGCGGCAACTTGGTGATTCTATTAGAGCGTCCTTACCTACTATTGTGAAAATTTATAACTTTACATTTGAATTAATGTTTAAAATAGCTTTCAAGGCTATAGTCTCAAGGCTAGTTGCATGCCGAGGCTATAGCAGCACAGGGACAAGTTAAAACCTACACCTCAATTTGATGTAAAGTAATGGAAGCAATTCACAATAACAACCTAGAAATTGGGGAAGAAATTCTCTCTCTAGTTCTCATTCATGCTCTCTAAAATGTTATAATAAAATGCAAAGCCAATAACCCCTTTATATTCTAAGGTGAATGCCTACACTTATAATAATACCCTTACTATTAAGGAAAACTAATAATAATGAATAAATCAAGATTATGCCCTGCTCCCCCATTTTTTACAAGAAGCCAAGTATTCGGAAAGACAGGTGTAAAAATCAGGATTGAAGCTCTGTAGGTTTGCCTCCGTGATTCAAGAACTCTTTAAACCAGTTATCCCATCCAACTAAATAGGTATCTAGTCAGGCGACCGATGGCGTATATCTCCGAATCCATAACTCCCTCTTCGCGATCCACACATAAGAACGAATAATTTGGAATAATCAGAGGGATCGGCGGGATGTGATGGCCAAAAAGGTCCGTTAAACGTGCGGTGGATATGAAACTCAGATGAATGGTCAACCTCATACGCATTCACTCCATGTGCGCGTAAGGTGGGGAAGGGTACAAAGCACTTTGGATACGAAACTCAAGAGTATGGTCAACCTCATACGCGTTCACTCCATGAGCATGTGAGAACGTGTGATAATTGATTAACTTCGCAAATTTCTGATATAGCACACTTATTTAATTTCAGCCCCTAAACATGCATCTAAGGTGCGTGTGTCAACCCATAAATAAATAAAGCATGTGACACAAAAATATGCTGAGACACAGAATTCAGGAAAAAACCCCTTTCGGGTAAAACCTTTATTTCACTATGAATATACAAGCCGCAACTTACAATTACATAGAGAAATCTGCAATGGATCAACGCGCAGCCAACCCACAAAGACACGCAGTCTTGAACTCAGCAAGAGAATACACGCAGCACCCTCCAAGGACTCGCAGCCCAAACAACGCAGGAAGAACCGCAGCTCTCCTCAATGACACGGAGCCATAAAACTTTGTAGAGACTCCCTCAGCAATGACACGCAGCCCTCGATTGCAAAGATCTCTCCACAAAGATGAACTACAACAAAGCTTGTGTTCTAGGGTTCCAAAAGATTCACAAACGTAATTGGGATTTTTTGTGTGAATCAAAAAGATGTTTTTCACATCAAAAAGGTGAAGACTTAGAGTATTTAGGACTCTGAAAATCGTCTTGAAAAGTCTTGAAAAATAACTCCCCGAAGTTGGCTTTAAATAGGAAAACTTTGAGCCTAAAAAATCTGCAGCGAATCTGGCCGAATATATCCCAGTCGGACCGGTCCGGTTCTGAGGCGGATCGGTCCGGTCAAGCGGATCGGTTCTTTTATTTTGGCCTTCATCGGTTCGCTTGCGGTCCGGGGTATACTGGATCTGCAGCAAGCGGATCGGTCCGGTTGTCCCAGAAAAATAAAATCCTTTTAAAAGCCTCATTTTGCTTGAAAAAAACTTACTTCTTATTTTTATAAAAAAACATTTTATAAAAATTTCCCAATACTAAATATGAACTTTTAGGAACGTAAAAACAAAATTTTACCAAGTTCATTCTCGCAGAGGCTATGATGTTGAAGACACTTTGATATTCGGATCCGTTGATGTAGATGCGATCTTGAGTTTCTTCAACGGTGTAACGGCGTACGACATATAAATTGATAATGGACAAAAATGTCCTTACAGCATGCTGTGACACCCCGCCTATTCTAATCCTGGATGATCAGTCCATTATTAAACTAAACAAGAGTCATTAATGTTTTCATTCTTAGCATCACTGTCGAAATCCAATTAATTACTAATACCCTAATAGTCCGGTGTCAATTATTTTAAATTCTTATTATTATCATCAAGGTTGTAAAAGGCGCGAGGCGTGGCCGAGGCGTAGAGGTCAAGCCTTAGGAGCCTAGGGCGTAAAAAGGCGTTTTTCCTTTTTTTATTATCTTAATTATTCTAAGGCTAATAATATAATAAAATAATACATACCTTGAATTTTAAAAATATATCCGTATGTTTGGTAGCCATCTTCCTCATATTCATGCTCCATAATCAATATAAAAAATGTATTTTGATTGTTTTGGAGGAGATATTGGTCCGATTTGTAAAAAAAAAGCCTTTAAATGGCGATATTATTTCACTAAGGCATATTTGTTTTAAAAAAAGTGCGCTTTAAGCCTTTTACCAAGAATAAGGCGTAATAAGGCGTAGGCGATGCGTTTCTCTCAAACCTCGAGCTTAGGCATGCCTAGGCGCGACTTTTAGAACACAGATTGTCATGCAGTAAATATAACGGAATAAAATTTCATTCGCCATTTCCATGCACATAATAATGAATAATGAGATAACGACATAAATAAATAAATGTGTCGGAATAACACTCCAGATAAAATCCCAATATAGTCATCCATAAGTAAAGTCTAAATCAAATACTGGAAATTACTAGAAATACAATGTCTCTGTAAATACTATCCAACTAGGAATGGGCGACATGCCCGACTGAGATAGATAAAGATAAATAAGAATTGAATAAATGTGGAGGCGTCTAACAGCAAAGTCCTGCAACTTCCACAACAGGTGCAGTACGTCAAATGTAGGAACTCCTATGCCTGGCGTCCCTGTGGCTGGACACCTAAAATTGTTTTTATAAAAATGGATTTGAAACGGGTCAGAGCCTAAGTAAAACAGTTTGAAAAAGTTTAGCAAGTATTTAAAATGCATCAAGATAAGATATTATATCCATGTTGGTACCGGGTGCTCTCACTTGAGATCCTCACCTCTCAACTATTGTGCACATCTAACATATTGCTCTAATCCACCTAGTTATGCTACCCGCCTAACTAGTCTGACTAACATCTCTTCACGTCTAATAATATATAGTGCCCACCCGTATTGCCCATACAATACTAAACCACATTTCCAATTCTTTTTATTTATTAGGAATCACCAGTTTATGAATAAGTTCTCATACACTTGGAGGAATTTAGATATCACTATCAATCATATCTACTAATACACTCGTAGTAGGATCAATCACACATTTATATACATACATCACTCTTGTCATATATACGTATACAACACCCCTAGGTGGAAACCTGTGGTGCGGGCATACTCTGTTATCAAGTCCTGGTACATCACATACTAAATAAGGACACTGGTTCGGATAATCTCCCTCGAACCATAAATGAAATCACACAGATCGGAGGCAAACATAGTTCTAAGCCTCTGGGATGCACTCATACCTAACGCGCCCAAATGACCGGTCACACCCTTATTCACACAAGTGGTGCTCAATCCCTATGTTCTATGTTCTGAGGTACAAGTCAATATTCCCCCAATGAACTCATCAGAATAAGACTGTTCACGACGCGGAACATTCCGTGATAGCAAGTAGCCTAGGTATGATTACGCATACAAATCAAACAATAGGTATACACACCACCCATATATATATATAAAGCCATTATAGGTATACACGTAACCTATATTATATTCTCCATACGTAGTATAGTAACTCTCAAATATTCTACGTATCATAATACTTCTCATTATATAATCCCGAGTGTTTCCTAATGCCCCAAATGGTTACCAATTGTCCTTAAGTAATTTCAGTAGGTATCTCACTTAAGCCCTACCGGTCTCGGTCCTACATTTCCATAATCTTCCACGACACGAAATCATTATCCGAATAAGCATATATTACCCCGTTAAACCTAATCAATTGTAGCCTTAAACTCTCCTCGTGTGACTAACCTCAATCCCCACATTAACCTAATAGGAATTAGAATGTCTCTCATTAGGATTTAAAAGTACTTCAAAGGTCAACCTAATCGTTTCCCATGAGTTCTAAGCAAAAAGGGGAAAACCGTTCAAATCTGAAAAATCGAATCGATTCGGCCAAGGAGTCGAATCGATTCGCTGTAACAGGTATCATTTTCTCCATTAAATTGTTATGGGAATTCACCATTTTTAATCATCTAAACCACCATTAAACTATCACAAACTCCCAACGAAAGGTCTCAAACATTATATAGTAACATGTATAAACAATTTTTAACGTAATAGAATCATTAAATCTGTAAAGAACAACTTTAAATTGGATTAAATCAAGATTAATCTTTAAAATCCCTAGATTATCATTCCTGTTCAAGAACTTCAACATAATTCCAAATTTCTTCCCAAATTCGTGCTATTGTTTATTAAATTCGTCCTACATGTATAAGGAATCAAGTCTATCACCATTCCTATCCAAGAACATGATTTATATCTTCAAATTTAAGGCCAAAATTCATGAAATTCATCAAGTAATCGTCCTATTCTAACATGGATGGTATATCAAATCATAAATCAGCAAGATAAACACTTGCATTAATTCGGAGGTCTGATTTCTGTAGAATTGATGGTGGTATTTGTGTTCTCCTCCTCCCGATCTACAATCCAATGATAGTGGTGGTGCAAGAATGTGGTGTTTGGCCTAGGAACACCTCTCCTTCTCCCTCCTGTGGTCTCTCTTTAGTTTAGTAACTGATAACCCTAACTCCCCTTACGTGATTGCAGGTATAACTCTCCAATTTTCGTAGGTTTATTTTTCCCAAAATTTCAAAAGATCAAAATACCCCTCCGGGGTGTCGATTTGGCCTAAAAGTGTCCCGGGACCCAAACTAAACCCCCGGGTAGACTTTCCTGACTATTTCGACCCTTCCGGACACACTGGAGCACTCGAAATGACCATATGAAATATCAAAAGTGAAATTACATTTTATTTCCCAAATTAAGTCCCGATACGATTGACACGTGCGTCCCGACTAAATTTATCGTAACTGCCGTATCTCTCATTCACGACAATCATAATATTTTCTTATCATTATTATTACTCATTCACTAAGTAATATTCAATATAAATAGATATTAACCCTTATATCACTAATTAATATTTATTTTACCGGACTAATTTTCCAAATATAATTTAATTAGTCCCAATTAATTACCAATATAAAAATCAATAAAATTACGGGTGTTATACACTTCCCCCCTAATAATGGAATTTCGTCCCGAAATTCGAAAAAAGGAAATACCTGTGCTCAGGATATTTTTCGCACATCTCATCCTCGTGCTCCCAACTGGATTCGTCGGCATTATGATGCCCCCATTGGACCCGTACAAGTGAAACTACCTTCGACCTCAGTCTCCTCTCGCTATGGTCTAATATACTCCGGTGATCTCTTTCCTACCGAGGCACGCAAACTCCCATCGTGTCCCAAATCAACATTCCGTGAATCGAAAGGGGAAGCCTACTCATCCATCAACTCCTCTCATAGATCGGTGCGGTTTTACGAAGCGTCTAAGCACAGTTCATTCGCGTTGATCAATCAAGAGGTTTGAACCAAGCTTTGCCTCTCTAACCAGCACCGCCTAAGCGCAGTAAGACTTTTCAATTAGTAATAATATATTGCCTCTTGACGATAGACAAGCCAAGAAGATAGCAACTGGTCTCTCCTCATGAAATATCGGGCTGCAAATCGATCTCATCCAGAGCAATGTGAGTGTGAGCTAACTCATCCCAGAAATATCGCCTCAGTGAAGAAATATGAAATACATCATGAATCCGATGCAAGTGCTCCGGCAACTCGAGTCTATATGCCACTGGCCGATCCGCTCAATGATGGGGAATGGCTCCACGTACCTTGGCTCCAACTTCCCTTTCTTTCCGAACCTCATTATCCCCTTCATAGGAGATACACGTAGTAGCACCCGATCCCCCACATTAAACTCCAGGAAGAATCGCTTAGCATCGGCATAACTCTTCTGTCGGTCCTGGGCTATCCATATACGACTTCAAATGAACTCAATTTTGGCCGACGTATCCTGAATCAACTCTGGTCTGAGAAGCTTGTTGTCCCCCATCTCCAACCAACAAGCGGGCGAGCGACAAAGCCTACCATACAACGCCTCAAATGGTGCCATGCCAATTGTGAACTGGTAGGAGTTATTATACGCGAACTCCACCAGTGGAAGATATTGCTCCCAACCTCCCCCAAAATCAAGGATACACATCCGTAGCATATCTTCCAACATCTGATTCGTCCTCTCCGTTTGCTCGTCCGTCTGCGGGTGATAAGCCGTACTCAACCGTAACTCGGTACCCATGGCATCCTGGAAACTCTCCCAAAAATGAGACATGAAAATCTTGTCCCTGTCGGACACAATATCTAATGGCACCCCATGCAACCTCACTACCTTCGCACTAAAGATCTGGGCATACTACCCGTAGTATAATCAGTTCGAATTGGCAGGAAGTGAGCTACCTTGGTCAAACAATCCATTATCACCCATATGGAATCGCGACCTCTCTGTGAAGTAGGCAATCCTCCTGTAACAAAATCCATGGAAATGCTCTTCCATTTCCACATCGGGATCTCTAACGGCTGTAGAACCCCTGTCGGCTTCTGATGTTCCACTTTCACCAACTGACAAGTGGTACACCTCGAAACAAACTCGGGCAATATCTATCTTCATCCCACCCACCAGTACTGCCGTCTCATGTCTTGGTACATCTTATCCTCTCTAGGATGTACCGCAAACCGTGACTCTGCCATCACTGCGTGTTGTAAATTCTCCCCCTTTGGGACAACTAATCTCCCTTTGAATCGTAAACCTCCCTCTGAACTCACGGAATACGACTCGGCTCCCCTGGCTAGAAGCTGTCTGATTCGATCTTGACAAAAAGGATCTGCTGCTTGTGCCTGTACAACCCTCATGACAATCTGGGGGGTGACGTTCATAACCAAGACAAATGATCTGGCAACTGGCAACTGAACCTAGCTCCTTCCATTTCGCCTTCCAAACTGCAGCTACATCCCATACTGTCCTGCGGCTCAACATGTCTGCTACCACCTTAGCCTTTCCCGGGTGATACTGAATGTCGAACTGATAAGCTTTCACAAATTCAAGCCATTTACGTTAATGCATATTCAACTCTCTCTGAGTGAACAAATGCTGTAGTGACTTGTGATCTGTAAACAAGCGAAATCTCTCCCCCAACAAATAATTTCTCCAAATCCGCAACGCTAACACAACTGCCGCCGACTCTATAAGTCGTGGGTGGGGAATTCCTCTCGTGAGGCTTAAGCTTGCGGGAAATATAAGCTATAGCCTGATCCTCCTACTGTAACACTTCCCCAAGTCCCTGTAGGGGAACAATCGGTAAAAACAAGATACTCCACTTCTGCCCTGGGAAGTGCGAGTACGGGTGCTGAAGTCAACTTGTCCTTTAGCTCATCAAAAGCCAATTGACAAGCGTCATCCCTGACAAACTGTACACCTTTGTGAGTCACATTAGTCAACGGATTCGCAATTTTTGAGAATTCCCTAGTAAACCATCTATAATATCCGGCTAACCCCAAGAAACTGCGCACCTCTGTCGGTGTCGTGGGCTGTTTACACCTTTGCGACGGCAGTGGAGTATGCCACAAAGGTAGAGGCATATCATCAGACAACTCCCCCTACTCGTTCTAGCACTACAACTTCTGCCCACTTGCTCCCTCCGGTACTCCTTCTCCTGGTACTACGACAGAGGCACTAGTCACTACTACCCCTCCTCTTTCCATCATGTGACATTCAAATGTTACAATTATGCGGTAGTAGGTCACTGGGCTTCAGAGTGTTCCTTGCCACGTTGTCGTGCTTTACTTGCTTCGGGAGGCCCCGAGTACCTAGACGAGACAGATGATGCTGCGCTCCAGCATGCTTTCATCACCATTCTAGAGGGTGATACCAATGGCATTCCCCTTTTGAGTTCGAGGATGAACTCTTTTTCATGGAGGGAAGAATGATGTGAAAGAGAGGACGCACACACTATTTTTGTCATTTTCCGTCATTAGTGGCATTTTTTGTTATTTTCCTTATTTTGATGTATTTTCTTTTAATAGTTGTTTTGCTTGGAATTATAGGTGGAAGTAATAAAGGTTAATAAGGGCATAATTGTAATTATGATAATTTCTTGGAGCCCAAGTTACTTCCCCCCATAAATAGCCCTTTTGTAGCGTCATTTGAGGCATTCTATCATTTGAGATTTTAATAGAGAGAGTTGAGACGAGAGTTTTCTTCTTCTTACTTCCCATTTGATACTCATTTATGTCAGTTTAGGCCTTGCAGGGCTGCTGAAGGTATGGGCGGGCTGGGTCGGATCGAAGGGAGGAAGGGCTGGGGGTTGTGAAGCGGGGGTAGGGGCTGTTGTGGCCTTGTGAGGGCAATGTAGGGGGTGGGAATTGGTTCAGCAAGTGGTGACTCAACCCCTAGGGCTTGCGACTGTCCCAGACAAGCCCCTTGGAGGACCGTGATCTCAGTGGCTAGCCCACTTAGGGCCGGTTCACTGGAGATGGTGGTGTAGTCCGTAGAGGATTCCATTAAACATAAGTATTGGGGCCATGGTTCAAAGTCTCGGTATCGGACACCCGATTTTCAACTCGGTCGCGGTATCGGTCGCTGTATCGGGCGATACGCAAAGATACGTTATTTAGAGAGCGTAAAAAATTTCGAAAAAAATATAGAAAATTTAAAAAAAATAAGATTGACAATGTGGACCAATGAGATACATTCAAACCCATCATTCAATATGCATTGCATTGTAGAATTGGTTATACTGAAGCGCGGCAGAGTTGTCAGATTCAATATTGCATAGTAAACCAATAATAATATTGAAAAACAAAAATATACATTTTGTTTTAACAACAATGTATATTTTTTTACATTTTTACAAAAACGTACAAAAGAACATTGTTACAAAAATGTACATTTTTTAACAACAATGTACATTTTTTTACATTTTTACAAAAACGTACAAAAGAACATTTTTACAAAAATGTAAATTTTTACAAAAATGTACATTTTTACAAACATGTACATTTTTACAAACATGTACATTTTTACAAACATTTACATTTTTTTAACAAATATGTATATTGTTTTTTACATTTTTATAGAAACGTACAAAAGAACATTTTTTACAAAAAATTTCAAAAATGTACATTTTTACAAAAACGTACAAAAGGACATTTTTACAAAAATGTACATTTTTACAAAAATGTACATTTTTTTTAACAAAAAAATATATTTTTTTACAAATATGTACACTTTTTTTACAAATATGTACAAATATATATTTTTTTACAAATATGTACATTTTTTTTAACAAAAATGTACATTTTTTTACATTTTTACAAAAAACGTACAAAATAATATTTGTACAAAAATGTACATTTTTTACAAACATAAATGTACATTATATATTTTTTGTAAAAGATTTGAATATTTTTTGTAAAAAAATAACATTTCTTTGAAAAAAGAGTTTTAGTAGTCATTTTTTTTTAAAAAGAGTACTATTTTTTAAAAGATTTATATATTTTTTTTAGTAGAGTCATTTAAAAAAAAAAGAGTTTTATGTTTTAAAAAATTAATGTTAATACTTTTGAAAAAGTAATACCATTTTGTAAATGTTACAATATATTTTCAACAACGAAGAAATATGGTAAAAGATAAAAGTTCTATAAAAAAATAAAACAAAATATGACAATATCGTTTGAATCGGTTGTCTCGGTCGATATCGCGGCTGTCTCGGCCGATATCGCGGCGAGGCGTCTCGGAATCGGTTGTCTCGGGCGATATCGCGGCTGTCTCGGCCGATTCAGTATTTTTTTTGAAACGTCTCTCGGTATCGGATCGGTGCCCTCCGATTCCGAGTTGACTCGGCCGATACCGAGTCAACTCGGCCGATATTTTGAACCATGATTAGGGCAGATCAAGGTTTGCATTTTTAGGGTTCATCCATCCCTCATCCCAATCACTCCAAATCTCTTCCAAATCACAACACCACAATGTGCTTAAAAGTGATTGTACATCACGTTTAAGTAATAGTGTTGTGCTGATAGGGGTAGTTTTTGGGGTGCCTTTTGTGCCCCACCATGAATTTTGAAAATCCCAAAGTCCTTTAGTGTCAGAAGTTTTAAATTGGTTTTACATATGCGGACCATGTCAACTGACGTTAAAGGTGGAAGATTGTTCTTCCACAATGGATTTTCAACTTCGCTGGAATAGTTGCAGTGATGGAAGATTGTTCTTTCGTTGGGTTCTTGAAATTGAAGAGGTGTTATACACATTATGTCGAGGGACAAGAAAGTGTGTGACGTTGAGGGTGAAAGCAAAAAGCAATCCTAGTGAGAGAGAGTTTGAGCATCTTTGTAGTTTGGGGTGAAATCTTAATGATTTGCAATGAATTCCAATTATGGTATTTGTAGCAGAACCTCCACGGCTGCCCATTACCTAAGTGCTTGTTAAAGTGGTGGAACAAGGCATTATCTTCATGTTTGTGTGTGGTGTGGAGAGGGGGACACAAGGAATATTGGATATGGACACTTGGCAGCTATAAAAAACAACTCTCTATTAGGAGTAGGGAAAATTAGAGGTAGATGTGGCATCTAAGCGAGGCTTCAGCCACCAAACCAAATACCTTGCCCCTGAAATGACATGGGGTGGCACCGCGACTTACACCAAGCTTGTAAAGCTTCCTGGAGAGTCTACTTGTTCTAGACTGCAAAGTTGCATAAGAATGAGTCACTTTCTTTAGTGGCAAATGCAAGGAAGTGCGTTGTGAGGATCTCCACGTAGCATGCCTCCTAGCATGGGAAGGCATGGAGATGCCCATGGTGCACACACCCTTGGGGAAGTCACGATTCTAATATGTAAGGAATGGCACCCTTGACTCAAGTGGATTCCCCGCTAATGGCCGGCACCTTGATGATTACTAAAGGAATGCACGGTTGACTTGGGTAGTGGTTGGATTGGGGCTGACACCCTAGATGCTGGTGGGATGCATGGGGAATGAAACCCTAGGAGCAAGTGGGATCTCTTGCCGGATGACACCCGCAACAAGTGATGATAATATTGAGTTGATGGTGCTATTGGTCTTAGAAGGAATCTACACAAGGGATCAGTGGCTGAGAGTGCGATTAGAATTACTTTTCTAGTTAGTTGTCTTGCTCTCTGCACAATTTGACCAAAGATGACTTATTTTATGCCAAATGAAATAACATAATGTAGCTCCTTGGGATTGAACAAGAGAGTTCATGCTTCTTTTAAAGTGCATATGAGTGTGACCAATTGGGCTACTAACATTATTGATTAATTAGTTACATTGATTTAAAATAAAGGTACATACAAAAGATCATTAAAAAAAATTTCGGGGCCCCTAATTTCGACCAAAATATGGGGGCCCGAGGCGTTGCCTCTCTCACCTCCCATTAGGGCTGGCTTGGCAAGGGATGACACCCTGGGCTTATGATTGGATGGCCCTTGCAAGACACACCTCTAGTGGGTGATGAATTGGTGCTGATTTGGAAATTTTTGCGAATTTGGCATACATGTAGAGTTTGGTTTTATATCTGTAGTACTGTGCTATACCGTTATTCCTGAAAACATTGTATTGTACGTATGTAGACTTTGTCATTAGACATACAATGAGCTTGAAAGGAATGAGTATATATATATTAAAGATGCAGCCTAAATTTTGGGGATGAGCACTTAAGAGGCTAATTGGAAGCTTATTGAAGTGCCACAACATGATGTCTTAGGCTTGATAAGAATGAAATTGACATCCATATTGCTTTTAGCCTCTTATGTGAAAATCTTCCTTTAAAATCTATATTTACTGTGAGAAACATAATCATGATACTCCCTATATCCCCATCTAATAGTTCTTATTTTTCCTTTTGTGACTTTCCAAATTTAGTGTCAGCTTTTTTTTTTGGACGTAAACAATGAACCAAATTTCACGATGGTGAAATAAGTATTAACCTTGATTGAGCATATCCTTAAAAGCGTCGTTTTTAAAGAGGGACTACTAATTTGGAATGAAGGGAATATATCTTTTCTGAACCTTCTATAATTATGACTTTTAATCATCATAGCTTATATGGGGTAAAAGCAAGGAAGCTCGGCGCTTGTGAATAAGTATGAGAAAAATTTGAATAGAAAAGTGAGTGGTGGTTAGAAGTTAAGGTTCTTGATCTTCATCAATATTGTGACCATTAAGTATGCACATAAATTCAAACTAAATTAATGAAATATAGCAGAAAGATAAATTTGAATCTTTTATCCTCATGACTGCAATCACATCCATTACAGGAAGTAAAGGTGACGTGAACTACACGTCAATGACCTAAAACCAAGGCAACTTGATTTCTAGAGAGAGAAACAAAAGAGTTCTTATTTTCAAGAATTGAGAAGTGAGTACAAATGAAAGAAACAATCCTATTTATAGGGGCTGAATTACTTGCTAATTAAGTAATTAGCTAAAATGACTAAATGGGCCTACTAAAAATAAAAGAATGCCTAATTAGTCCCAAACATGCTTGGCAACTAATTAAGAGAAGAAAATAGCTAAAAAGAGCTAAAAATAAAATAGAAGGAAAATATAAAAGAAAGATAAAATGGATCTCCATCAAAGGGAGTTTCCACCCAGATACAATGTGTAAACAAGTACATTTATGTACTTTAAAAGGTTATATCACATACTATCCCAAGCACCATTGTAAGAATATACTCGTGGCAAACCTCAATAAGGGGGTAACCTAGCAACATGGTTCTTACCTGGCAATCAGAAGGTCAGAATTTGAACGCTCGTGTCACTGCTCAGTGTGTCCTTGTGCATGCAGATTACAGGGTCTAAACATATCCTTAAGGATTAGTCAGGTGTGCCCGAATACCCTAATTGCCACTCAATCAATAAAAGAAATATACTGACAGCAAATTGTTCTGTTGATACCAAATTTAGTCTGCTGACATGACTCAATTAAGTGGAGACACGTGTCAATCTACATGGCACAAACAAACATTTCTGAACAATACCTTGACTCCGAGGAACTTTATTGCACCGAGCAACTCATGGATGCTTAGGCGGTCCGAGCTGCACCTCGATCAGAGCATTTATTACCAGACAATTAAGAGGATTAAATGCGCATTAAATGCTGGTTATTATCATACAGATGTATACGCTTATTGGACAGCTATGTATTACCCTTTCACATGTACAGCTTCAGGGCTATAAATACATTGTATCATCCTCATTGTAAGGGGACTCGGAATTTCTTGGTAAAAACATATTATCGAGAATTCCCAAACAGTCAGCAATAACAAAAACAGTGGACGTAGGCCATTCTTTTAAGGCTGAACCACTTTAAAAATTCTTTTATTTTATTTATTTTTATCTGTGATTGAATAATTAGAAATAATCTAATTTTTTACATCAACAGATTGACGCCGTCTGTGGGAAAACGACTGTAATTATCGTTTTTTTCACCAAAAACAATTCATTATCAATGGCTGACAATCCTGAATCCAGCAATCGAAATGCTGGAAACCCCCCAAATCCATCTGCTCCTCCAAATGTCCAGGATCTAGCTGGAATTATGGCCAGTTTGGCTCAAGGCCAGACAGCCATGCAAGAAACTATGCGACAACTCATGCAAACTATCCAGGGTGGAGCATCAAACCCATTCAGGACAACGAAGTGTTCAAAGAAATACTCGTTTACTTTCTTCACGCATTAGGCAAAGCGATTCATATCGCACTGAGAAATCTGATGATTTTTCTTACCAACCGGGTCGAACTTCATCAGTACGAGCCACAGATACTGAACGAAACATCACTCTCTCTCCAGAAAGGATTAGTGCATTGGAAAGACTAAGTAGGATCTCTCCTTTTGATCGATTGGGCCCTAGGAAGAATAAAAGTCCTCCTAAGGCTACGTCGAGAAACTTTCGACGACCATTTGATCTAAGAGAGGGTTCTGCCCAATCACAACCAGTTGCTCGACAAGATAGATCCCAAGAAGCGACTTCAACACGATCAATTGCTCGAACCAGTAGACCCGAGGAGGGAAATGATGCGTGGAAAGCCTCTATTCAGAGGTTGGAGGATAGCTTAGGGGAAATGGCTAAGGCCAAGAATCCTCTACAAAGAACTTTTGTCTAAGGAACACCTTTTGTCCAAGCAATTGTGGATTTTCCCACACCATCAGAGTTCAAAGCACCTGTTGTAACTCCTAAATATGATGGAAAAACCGACCCTGTCCTTCATATAGAGCAATACCAAGCTGCTGCTGACGTCTATGCTGTGCCAAATGAGATGAGATGCAGGGCATTCTCGGGAACTCTTACAGGATCTGCTCAAATATGGTACAATAATCTTCCTCGGGGTAAGATTTCAACTTTCTTTCAACTGGCCGAGCTCTTCATTGGAAACTTCTGTTTTGGAGCAAAACCGGTTAAACGAGTAGCACACTTGTTAAGTGTTAGACAAAAGGCAGGTGAGAGTACCAGGGATTATATAACTCGTTTCAATAACGAGAAACTCGAAGTTATTGATTATGAGGAAAAGACAGCGATTACTGCTCTGATGAGTGGGCTGTTGCCCAACAAGTTGTACTACACTTTGGCCAAAGGTCCACCCAGAACCATGTCAGAACTGATGGCAAAAGCGGCCAAGATCATGAATGCCGAGGAGGCTATGGCTGCAAAGAAGAATATGGATACCAAAGAGACCAAGGTGGAGGTTGATAAGGCCAAAAAGAAAGAGCATAAGAACAATGGTGGTGACAAGCACTCAAAAACAAAGCCATCATGGGAGGTATTGAAGAAATTTGAAAATTATACTCCTTTGAAGGTAGACATCAACCACGTTCTAGAAGAAATCAAGAACAGCGAGGAGTTAAACTGGCCAGAGAAAATGAAGTCAGACCCTGACAAGAGGAATAAGGCCAAATATTGCGAGTTCCACAAAGATCATGGCCACACGACCAAAAATTGCATAGCTCTTCAGAATGAGATCGAAGCACTCATTAGACGAGGAAAACTGGCAAAGTATGTTGATCGTAGAAATGAAAGAAGAAACAGCGACCGAGCAAGAGAGAGGTCTAGATCTCCTCGTCGAGCAGAGGATAACAAGAAAAGAGACCATGAAGATGATCCAGAAGACGACCCCAATCTTCCCAAAAGACCAAGGCAGCAAGAACGTGAGGTATTTTCAATACGTTTTGGATCATTTGATTGTAATGTTATTACAGGTGGAGATGCAGGAGGTGGAGACCTTACTGCAGAAAGAAAAGCTTACCTCAATGAGGCTCAAGCCTGTTCATATATTCAACGAATAAACTTGGCTGAAGATGATCGCCCGAGGAAGGTCAACAAAGAAAAACTGGTCGTCGGTTTCTCCAAGAACGACCTCGCAGGTGTGCTGTATCCTCATGATGACCCATTGGTGATCAAAATGAGAATGAAGGAAGTAATGATCTCGAGAGTACTAGTTGATAATGGTAGCTCGGCTGATATTATGTTCTACTCGTGCTTCAACAGCTTAAATCTAAAGTTGTCTCAGTTGGAGCCTTATCATAGGCCCCTCCTCGGTTTTGCTGGCGAGAAAGTTTTTCCACTTGGGACGATCAAGTTGGATATGTTCATTGGTACATGGCCTGCTTGTCGAACGGAAAGAGTACACTTCTTCGTGATGGATAAGAATGTTCAATCAGCCTACAATATCATCATGGGAACAGTAGGATTGAAGAAGTTCGAAGCAGTACCATCTACGGTACATCAATGCCTAAAATTTCCAACCAATTTTGGAGTAGGAGTCGTGAAGGGTGATCAGAAAGTAGCTCGGGAATGCTACTATTCATCTGCCGAGCAGGAGGAACTGGAGGAATCCAGGAAAAAGACTACTACCTATCAGGTGGATGAAGGTGCAGAAATTGAAACATTGGATTCTAGAGACGAGTCGCAACTCGTGAAAGGTCAGGTGGTGGAAGCTACTGAAAACATCATTCTGGACGACGAGCACCCTGAACGAACAACTCAGATAGGTTCGTCGTTAGATGCCTCACTAAAACAGGAATTGATAGTTTTCTTAAAAAGCAGAAAACAAACTTTTGCTTGGAGTCATGAGGATATGCCCGGAATAGACCCAAATTTCTTATGTCACAAGCTCAATGTGGATAAGGAGATCAAGCCAGTGAAGCAGAGAAGAAGAGTGTTCATCCCCGAGAAGAACCAAGCTATACAGGAGGAGGTCGAGAAGCTCCAGAAAGCTTGCTTTATTGAAGATGTTAAATATCCAGACTGGTTAGCAAATGTAGTGATGGTGAAAAAGAAGAACAACAAATGGAGGATGTGTGTAGACTTCACCGACCTCAACAAGGCATGTTCAAAGGATCATTTTCCCTTGCCCCGAATTGATCAATTAGTGGATGCTACCTCGGGACACGAGCTGCTGAGCTTCATGGATGCTTATTCTGGATATAACCAGATTAAAATGAAACCTGAAGATAGAGAGAGTACCTCTTTCATTACCCCTAGGGGAACTTATTGTTATAATGTTATGCCTTTTGGTTTGAAAAATGCAGGTGCAACATATCAGCGGCTGATGAACAAGGTGTTTGCAGAGCAAATCAGTTGCAATATGGAAGTTTATGTTGATGATATGCTGACAAAGAGCAAGAGAGCTGCTGACCATCTAGTTGACTTAGGCCAGACCTTTGATCAATTAGATAAATATCAAATGAAGTTGAACCCGACTAAGTGCATATTTGGAGTACGAGAAGGCATGTTTCTCGGGTATATTGTCAATCAACGAGGCATTGAAGCAAACCCTGAAAAGATCAGAGCTCTATTAGGACTACGATCTCCAACGACGAAGAAAGAAGTGCAAAGTCTTACAGGGCGAGTAGCAACGCTTAACAGATTTGTATCGCGAGCAACTGATAGATGCCTCCCATTCTTCAAAACGCTCCGAAAGACTTTCTAATGGAATGAAGAATGCGAGAAAGCTTTTCAAGAATTGAAGAAATATTTGGGAGCACCTCCACTGTTGTCCAGGCCAGTGATAGGAGAAAGATTGTACTTATATCTGGTAGTTTCAGAAAATGCAGTTAGCTCGGCATTAATAAGAGTGGAGGATGGAGTACAAAAACCAATTTATTACACTAGTAAGGCCTTCCGAGGAGCAGAGATCAGATATCCAAAATTGGAAAAGTTGGCACTGGCGCTAGTGTTTTAAATAGCTCGCTATCGCGAACGCAATAGCCCGTTATTGCCTTGTGCGATGAGAAAAGGCAACGCAAATGGGTCTGCTAACTGGGATGCTGATGTTGCGTTCGTTACCGGGCGCAATTTGGCGCGATTTAGCGCAGAGTTCGCAAACGTGCGCAAATCTGCGCTATAGCCGCGCAATGCATGAGTTTTTTAAACCCTCTGGCTTACCAAAACGACGTCATTTTGGTAAGTACAAAGGTTAAAAAAACGCAGACACTTCCTTATTCACTTTTGACAGCTCCGATCTTAAAAAAAAAACTTCCTTATTATAGTTTTGACAGCCCCAACTGAACAAAACCCTTCCTCAATCACTTTTAACAGCCCCGATCTTGAAAACAAAAAAAAACTCATTAATAGTGCTTCAGACTCTTCCTTCCACAGTTTGGCAACCCCGATCCAACTGTGGTAAGAATTCACACAGTTCTTTTTTTTTTATGTTTGACAATTTTTGAAAAAGAGGGGTGAACCCGGGCTCAACGGTAAGGTTGCCCCCGCTGTGACCTGAGGTCACAGGTTCGATTCACGAAAACAGCCTCTCTGCGCAAGCAGGGGTAAGGCTGCGAACATCCAGCCCCCCTAGTACCCCGCAGTGGCGGGAGCCTCGTGCACTGGGTTTGCCCTTTTACAATTTTTGAAAAACCTCATTTGGTGTTAATTTATTTTTGAAATTTAATGCCTTTTGAGATTTTTGGAACAATGTGGTCCTATGTTTGGAACAATATGGTCCTATTTTTGTGTTTTATTTGGAATGTTGTAGCACTTTATGGCTTTATGACTATATTTGAAATGATTTGGAGTGATTGTTTGAGCTTATTTATTTATTTATATTTGTTACATGTTTTTCAAATTAAAAATCTGGAATGCATGAATTGCTTACGCAATACACGGCGCTATTTGCGCGACACAATTTCGGAACCAAAACGTGACACCCTGCGCTACCGCGATTTAAAACATTGACTGGCGCTGATCGAAGCGAGTAGAAGAATGAAGCCATACTTCCAGGCTCATACCATAGTCGTATATACCGATATGCCGTTGAGGCAAGCTCTTCATAAACCAGAAAAATCAGGGAGATTGATGTATTGGGCAATAGAACTCGGTGAATATGATATAATTTATGAGCTTAGATCTTCACTAAAAGGGCAGGCAGTAGCAGATTTTATAGCAGAGTTCACTTATCCTGATACCCCCGAGGAGCAAAAGCTGAACACCGACCAACCTGTGGATGTTACAAGATCATCAAATTTAAACCCCGATCAACTCAAGTTGGTCGGAGAGCAAGAGAAGAAGGTCGACGAGCAGCGAGGTGTGGTAGAAATGGAGATAAAGGAGCAACAAATATTCCATCGAGGAACTTTGTCCAATAAGAAGTTTGAGGACGAAATACCTGTATGGAACCTATATGTGGATGGCTCATCATGCACCTCAAGTTGTGGAGCTGAGATTGTATTGAAAAGTCCAGACGAGGTCGACATAGAATATGCTCTGCGCTTTCAATTTCAAGCTTCTAATAATGAGGCCGAATATGAAGCGATGATTGTAGGTCTTAGTCTGGCAAAAACTATGAAGGCAGAGCAGGTAATCGTATGCAGTAACTCACAGTTGATTGTAAACCAAATGCTTGGTGTATATACAACAAAAGGAGAGTTGATGTTTAAGTACCATGCAAAGGCGATGGAATTGGTATCGAAATTTGTTACTGTTCAACTGGTCAGAATACCAAGAATGGAGAATGCAAGAGCAGACCCTTTAGCTCGATTAGCATCGGCTACTCGTACAGAGCTACGAAGAACAATCCCAATTGAAGTTCTAGCTGGTCGGAGCATAGATGAAGATCTGACGATGAATTTTATTACCCTTGATTTAGGGCCATCTTGGATGGATCCCATCAGGGCATATATTGAGGAGGGAGAATTACCGATTGACAAACTCGCAGCCAAGAAATTGAAGTTTAAAGCTGCTCGTTATGTACTGACTAATGGTATTCTATATAGACGAGGAATTATAGCTGGCTTGCAGAGATGTGTACATCCCGTCGAGGTGAAAAACTTGATCGAAGAAGTCCATGAAGGGTCTTGTGGAGCCCATGTAGCAGGTCGGACACTTCTGCAAAGGATAATGACGCAGGGATACTATTGGCCGACAATGAGGGCTGATTGCATAGCCTATGCAAAAAAATGTGACTAGTGTCAACGCTTCTCCACTATCCGAAGAACTCCCCAAGCATTGTTGACACCCATTACTTCCCCTTGGCCATTTGCCATGTGGGGAATTGATTTGGTTGGGCCACTTCCAACGACCAGAGGAAGATTTAAATATCTCGTCGTCGCAGTGGATTACTTTACTAAGCGGGTAGAAGCCGAGCCTCTTGTCGACATGACGTACGAAAAGGTGTACCAATTTATTTGGAAAAATATCATTTGTAGATATGGTCTTCCCCGTGCATTCATCACCGACCATGGAACACAATTTGACAATGAAGAGTTCGCTGCCTATTGTCATCAGTCAAATATCTTGAAGATCAACTCGGCACCATGCCATCCCCAAAGCAATGGACAAACTGAAGTGACAAACAGAACGCTGCTAAATGGCTTGAAGAAAAGACTGAATGACGCGAAAGCAAACTAGATTAACGAGCTACATTCAGTACTATGGGCTTATCGTACTACTTCCCGAGCAGCAACTGGAGAATCTCCATATATGTTGGTATTTGGAAGTGAAGCTGTTATACCTGCCGAGTTGGGCCTCCCAACACACCGAGTGCTAAACTTCAACTCCCCTGTCAGCGACTTAATGAGAAGGTTAGACTTGGATATGCTCGAAGAAGTTAGAGAAGAAGCAGCCATCAGGAATGCTGCTTACCAGCAACGAACAACCTTGTTCTATAACAAGAGAGTGAAGAAGTGCGACCTGAAAGAAGGGTACTATGTGCTGAAGAAAGTAATTCAAAAGCACAATAAACTGGAAGCTAACTGACATGGACCCTACAGAGTAACAGAGGTTGTTCGACCAGGGACATAGAGAATTGAAACTTTAGAAGGGGAGGAGTTTAAGAATGCATGGAATGCAGAGCATCTGCGCAAATATTATCAGTAATGTAAACCCTCATGTAATGCAGTTTCTTCAGTATGAATAAAATGTGAATATTCTACCCAATTCTCTCCTTTAGTTGAAATTTTTTTCGCGGAATACTAGTGCTACACACTATCCACCAACTCCGGTTGGTCGGGAAGAAAAATATTTCCCAGAAATACCAACTCCGGTTGCATTTCTATTAAACAAAGAAGGATTATGTGATAAAAGTCAACTAATGGCATAGAATTAAAAAATGATCAAGAAAAATTTTAATACTTGTAAAATTACCACCAAGTTGATCGAGAAACAAAATATCATCCATTTTGGGTAATCGTCAAGTGATTACCACAAATTCAGGATAGTCGACAATAAGTTTTCATCAACTTTAGTTGATCGGCAAATAACACAATGTTATTATTTTTTTAACAAATATACATGCACATTCATTAGTAAATAAGTAAAGTGTTTTACAAAATACCTACAAGACAATGGCAATCAAGATTGCAAAGAAAAATAGAAGTTTTTCATTAAATCCAAAACAAAATACATTGAGAATAAAATACATTGAGAATCCAAAACAAAATTTTTACATCAGGAATCCTATTCTATGGGTTTTTTCCCCTCTGCCTTTGAAACAGGTTCTTCACCAGCAGGAGGATCGTCTAAGGCATAGGGGGAGTTTATGAAGTTCAAATCTTTAAGCATCCTGATGTTCATAACTGATGGCCGATCAAGAAGGTGTTCTGGGCGAGATATCTCAAAGTTGGAGTGAAGACTGTAGTCTCCGAGATACTTTGAAATTAGGCATTGTGGAATGGCCCGAGCAGGAATCCAGCTCATATCAAGCTTGAAAGGAGGCACTGTTAGGTCGAGCAACCCAGGATTGTGGTAATCCCATAAGTAATGACCTTGTTCCAACTGCAGCACACCCAAAGCATTTAGCCATCCTTACTTGTAACCCACATTATTGGCATTTTGGATCCGATCATCTAGATGGTAGAGGACTTCATTATAACCAGCCATCCAAAACTCGCTGGGCTGCTTGTGGAATTGATAGGTTAGCCTCTCCAATTGCTCGAGGAGGTTCTTCGCTAAAAGTTCTTTATTCTCCAAACCAGACTTTTGAGCAGAGAGCTGCTCGTCCAGATTCATGATTTTCTTACACATCTCAGCCAATGCTTGGTTCTTTGCCATCAATTGGAAGGCTTGGTTCTCCAGAGACGATTGAGTTCTTTGTTCTTCAATAGTAATCCGAGCAGCCCTTGCTCGTCCCCGAGAAGCTCTTGCTCGTGCCCGAGCAGAGGTAGAAGGCCCAATCCTCTTCAAGGTTTCTAATTCGTCTCTCAGATTGGCATTTTCGACCTCCAAGAAAGAGAATCCCTCGTCGTTCACAGGGACCAAAGCGTTTGAGGTAGAGGCTGCAGACCTCAGCTGGGATACCTCTCCTCGCAGGTTATTGATATCCTGCTCCAGCAACTTGGCTATCTGCCTGTGCTCTTCGACCTCGGTTTTCAAAGTTCTCTCCCTCACATCATAAGCAGCAAACAACTTATCATATCCCTTATCAGCATTCAGTTGCTGATACTTCTTCTCATATCCTTGGTGCAAGAGGGCTGTAGATTCCTTGTATTGTTGTTGAAGCTCCTCGAGAGTGCCCTGGAGGTCTTCAATCATCTCATAATATGCTACATTATTAGCCACTGCCCGGTCGAGCAGACACTTTAAGTACTGGTAGGCTTCTACTGCTTGCTCTGAAGCATCTGGACCGAGGATATCAACAATCTGAGCTTCAGTCATATCTGTATGACCAACTTTGAAGTACTCATTGCATTGTCTCAACAATTTTGTATCATGAGCAGATAACAATTCCATCCTGGCCATAAACTAGTAAAAGGAAGAGATAGCAAGAGTCAATAAGAGTGCAAACAGAGCAAGAAGAAGAGAATCAACAGTATGCATAATAAAAATTTCAAATATTATTACATCATGAAGGAGAAGTACATAGTTCAGAGTTACATTTGACAAAGAAAATAAAACAGAGAGAAAAGTCCAAACAACTCTACACCTTCTCCTTGTCTCCCAAAACTTTCTCGGGAGGCTGAGACGAAGAGGATGGTTGTTCGGATGGCACAAAAGGTTGCTCGGTGGGTGCTGGAAGCTGCTCGGCTGAAATGTTGGTTAACTGAAGCTGCTCGGTAGGAGTAATAGTTGGTTGGGGTCGTTCGTAGCGAAGTTCAACAGTAGGTACTTGATCCCCAACCATCATAGAAGATTCCTCGGAGGCAGCTTCGTCCTCTTCTTCTTCCCCGGGAGTAGGAGGGGGGCCAGGAATGTGTCGCTGGAACAGGTCGGAGTTCTCATCGATATTCATCTATGTCAGAGCAGCCACCCAACCATCCCTGAAGTATTTGAGGCTGCCATACTCCATTTGTGAGACCATGGCTGCCAAACCCTTATTCCAACCTTTGTCCCAGCCAGCACTGAAGGACTTTTTCACAGCCAACTTCCTTTTCACCTTCTCTGAGGAAAGCTTCTCGGATAGAAGTTCCTCGGCATCTTTCAATTTCTTTTCTGCCTCCTCCTGACGACTAACGTCACTAAGTCTACCCAACTCTTCCTCAGCAGACTTGAGCTTACTTTCAAGCTCTCTAGCATTTTTGAGCTTCCCCTCGAGCTCTTTATTCTTACCTTCCAATTCTTTTATTTTCTTCTCCAATCCCTTGGAGACCTCAACAGCCTGATCCCTCTCCTGCTCGGTCGAATTGAGCTGCTTCTCCCAGGCAGCTTTATCATCAACATACTTCTGACGAGAATCTTTTAAAGACTGCGTCAACCCTACAAAAGCCTCCTCTACACCACCAGAGGAGATGGACGCCTTAATGGCTTCGTCCTTCTTCATAATTGTATTGAAACAAGTTACCAACTAGAAAAAGAAAATAACTGTAAGTCAGTGCAAGCACATAACATGAAAAATGAAAGTTTAGATTTGCAATACTTACTGAGGCAATGTGTTGAGTTGCCAAAGTGGTAACCCTATCCCGGGAAAGATTTTCTTCAATACCTTGGATTTCGGGAATGATCCAAGACTTCACCGAGCTCATGGCAAAACTCGGAGCAACGAAAGTAGGAACACCACTTCCGGTAGTTAGAGGCTGAGAGATGGATTCAGCCAAATTGACCGAGGAGCTCTTCTTAAGCCTCCTCAGAGGAGCATCAACGGTCTCGACCAAGGATGTAGTCTTAGTCGGGGATATGACTATAACCTCGCTTGGAGCAGTGACCTTGCTCGGAGCCACTGGGGGCTTCTCGGCAATCTTCATAGTAGCAGCCGGAGGAGGTGCATCGATTTTTCTTGTCCCTTCTTCTGGGACATCAGGCTTGCTTTTCTTTGCCTCTCCAGCAATAGAGGCAGATTTCTCGAAGAGGGCAGGAGCTCTTCTTCTCTTCATCCTGTCACTAAGAGGAATGTGTGACTCAGGAGAAGAACCTTCAGAGGCTGGTGCTAGTTCTACTTCACCTATCACTGGACGAGCAGTAAAAGACGAAGTGTAACTTTTATACTGCAGTAAGTATGAAGCTGATCTGATATGCTTGTCGTCAACTGTCTGATGCAAACTCCAGATAAGTTTCAGATGTTTTAAGTTAACTTCTGTCTCTTTTGGAGACCTTCTTTTGCTGTCAACTGCGAATAAATGAAAATTAAAATATCAGTGACACATTTTATCAAACACAAAGAAAGCATAATTTCAGAAATAAAGTAAAGTAAAAACAACCTATCCCATTGCCATAGGGTGGGCATCTGGGACCCTGATACACATCATTTCCAGTTAGTGGAGCATGTTGCCAATTTATCATAACAACACCATGCTCGAAATAATCCCTATTGGCATCTGGGAGATTGACCACTAAAGCTCTATTTAAAAACCTAGTTTTCAAGTAAAAGATACTGTCGCTGACAACCCATCTATAGCAAAACATAATTTCTGGAATTCCTATACGAGTTCCATGAATCTGATTTAATCTATGAACTCCATTAACTATTCTCCATGTATTAGGGGCTATTTTTGCAGGAACCACGTCAAAATATTGACAGAATTCCAGACACAAAGGGTTTGGGGGAAAAGAAAAGTCACATTCAGCTACAAAGAGACTGGGGAACCAATGTCCCTCAGCCAAACGAAAATAATCTGAAGGTTCAGAAAGTTCCTCCAAAACAACCCATGAAGGAATTGAGAAATCAGAACGAAATTTATCAAGCGACTCAACAAGGTAAACCATGGTGAATTAAGGAAATAAAAGAGAAGGAAGAAGGTCTTACAGAAAAAGGATGGATCTGTTGACAACGAACGATGAAAAGGATGAACGCACAAGAGAGAGAGGAAATGGAAAACTCAAAGATACAGATTTGAAAAAGTAAAAGACGATAGGATTTTCTGCAAACGTTTAAATACCTTACCTTGGGAAGGAGTAAAAATAATGATTACAAAGAGAGACGTTTACGCTACCGGTGGCTAAAAGGACAAAAAGGACGCGGAGACCGAAGCCGTAAGAAAATTTCGAAAAATCTGATTCTATGAATTCGGAAAGAAAAATAAATACAAAGAAAGCACTCCTAAAATTCAGGATGACCATTTAAACCCACCGTATTTCGAGAAGAATGTTCCACACTCCTCAATCTCGAATTGTGAAACATTGGGGGCTTCTGTTGATACCAAATTTAGTCTGCTGACATGACTCAATTAAGTGGAGACACGTGTCAATCTACATGGCACAAACAAACATTTCTGAACAATACCTTGACTCCGAGGAACTTTATTGCACTGAGCAACTCATGGATACCGAAATACTTAGGCGGTTTGAGCAGCTTAGGCGGTCCGAGCTGCACCTCTATCAGAGCATTTATTACCAGACAATTAAGAGGATTAAATGCGCATTAAATGCTGGTTATTATCATACAGATGTATACGCTTATTGGACAGCTATGTATTACCCTTTCACATGTACAGCTTCAGGGCTATAAATACACTGTATCATCCTCATTGTAAGGGGACTCGGAATTTCTCGGTAAAAACATATTATCGAGAATTCTCAAACAGTCAGCAATAACAAAAACAGTGGACGTAGGCCATTCTTTTAAGGCTGAACCACTTTAAAAATTCTTTTATTTTATTTATTTTATCTGTGATTGAATAATTAGAAATAATCTAATTTTTTATATCAACAGTGATGTACCACTAAGGCTTACTAGTTGTATGCTAAGGATTTACCAGAGGATTTGTGCATCTTCCAATTATGGATTTACTTGATTGTTAAAGAATTACGTTAACACTTACCACAATGCGTTTCGTACATAACTAGTGGGTTCATAATCATGCTCCTTTGCAATCTTCCATATGTAATCTGTTTTGTTGCTTCTCTTGAAAGAAAATAGACTACTAGAGCAGACTTTGTGACCACATTGGAGGCCCATGACGTATTGATGGAATTTGTAGAAAGAGAGAGTTAGAGAGAGAAAACAAGATAGATGATTTGAGAGATGTGGTCGGCCCTCAAAGGGGAGGTGCGACTTATATGTGTTTTGATTATTGACTAATTAGACCTCATTAATAGGAATATCCTAACACTACTATGACTCTTTGCAATAACTATCTCTTATTCTCTTAATTATCCTAAGCAATTAACTAACACATAATTAATTAACAAAATACCTCATAAGTAGATGCTTATATTTTTCTATGAAGAATACTGAACCAGGTTTAGTGACGTTTTCCCTGTATCAAGGGGTTTGCCCTCATCATAAACCATTCAACTAGAGATTATATTTGCTGCTACTAGCCATAGGGCAAGGAAATTTTTTCTGGGCGAAGCATAGTTGGGGACGCAAAGATATACATCCAATGCCTTAAGCATAACTATCCTATGCAGTGATAATGTAAAGAACAGGGTTGCATGTGAATATATATTTTGTTGTTTGTGGTTTGTCTATCTATTGCAGTGATAACTCAACACTTGGCAATTTTATAATACTTGCTTCCTCCCTGAAAAGAGAACTATAAAAAAGCCATTATGTAATGCGATCCATTTACATGGGGTGCTGGGTGGGTTAGATTGGATAAAGACCTAACCTTTGATATAGTTGCACAAAGTGCTAAACTCAAACAGTGTTTCACATCTTTGAGCGGATCATTTTACCTTTGAATTAATCCATGCCCCCTTTACCTTATAATCACTGTTCTAAAAAACCCGCCTAGGCTCCGCCTAAGTATGCCTAGGCTTGAGGCTTGGGAGAAACGCCTCGCCTTAAGATTTTACGCCTTATTCTTGGTAAAACCACCCAGCCTTAAGGCGCACTTTTTTCTAAAATCAACAATGTTTTAGTGAAACGATATCGCCTTTTAAAGATTTTTTTTACAAACCGGACCATTGTCTCATCCAAAATAATCAAATAGGATTTTAATTTGCAAATATTCAGACATATTTTTATAATATATACAATTTTAGTATTTTAATAGCCTTGTTATGGTTAAAAAATATTAAAATATATTAAGCAGGCCTAAACACCTTTTCATGCTTTTTTACGCCTAAGGCCCGCCTAGGCTTCTAAGGAGGCTTGGCCTCCACGCCTCGATCACGCCCGCGTTTTTTAGAACCTTGCTTATAATAGAGCTAGATAAGTCTCAAATAACATTTATGAAGACCACTACTTGCATTTAGAAGTTTATGGATCATGGTTCAAAGTCGCGGTATCGGTGTATGACTCGGACGCTCAATTTTTGACTCAGTATCAATATCGGTCTCGGTCTCGGACGATACGCAACTATACACTAGTCTACACTATTTAGAGAACTCAAAAAATATTGAAAAAAATACATAAAATTTTTGAAAAATAAGAATAATAATATGGCTCAATTGTACAAGTACAAAATCACCATTTAGTAAGCATAACATTGTTTAATTGTTTATATTGAATCATCATTTAGTATGCATAACACTGTCTAAATCAATATATATTTAGTTATATATTCTTCGTGAATGTCATAATAGTACCTATTACTAATTAAGAATATATATAATGTAAATAATCATACACTTTAAAGATAGATGAATAATGATAAATTTTAATACAAATTAAGTAAATACAAAAATGAAGGTTAAATGGGAGATAATTCCATTAGTAACACTACAAGAAAAGAAATGAGAGATTTAACCAAAAAAACTCTATTTGCGACCAGGAAACATCATACACCATGTACTGAATTGAAAGCGATTACTCCGATTGTGACATGGATGCAAAATCGAGACTCAATTGAGTTAGAAAGATCGATGCTTAGTAACTTATACAATCTCGGTCGATATATCATCGATGTGGGTCGATACTACTTTGATATCGCCGATATGGGCTGATTCTACTGCGATATCGCCGATATGGGCCAATATTACGGAGAAATTACCGATATAGGGTCGATTCACACCAATAATCGAAAACTCAACTCGTAACTCGGAATAGGATTGGTGGGTACCGATACCTAGTCAACTCGGCCGTATCGTCGCGGTATCGGCCTTGACTTTGAACATATGGAGTTTTGTTAATTCATTATATGGTAGTTTTTTCTGGCCATTGAAGGGAGATAAAAGATAAAAGATAAAAGATAAAAGATATAGTGCTCCATTGATGATCATTCAACTCTGAGAAATCAATAAAACCTGAGATTACTTTGGAAGCTTGTAATATAACTAGAAATGTAATTTATTTATTTTATTCATGCATTGCTTCACAAATCTCTTTTTTGTATTAATAAGTGATTTGAGTTGCATCGTATACGCCTCTTACTCCCTACTTACAAAAAAATGTTTCTTTCGGAAACGCATGTTCATGTTATAAAATACGTGAGTGTGAGAAGATAATGTTGTACTTTAGCACTTCAAATCTTAAAGGGCACAACAAAAGAGTTGTATCCTGTTGGAAGGCCTTTAATACCATGTGGTGATCGAGACATTTAGTGGCGCGTATTCAAACATTCACTCAACATTTTGGGGTTTTAAGGCCTGAAACTCATTGGACTTAAAGCCCCAACTTCCTTGTTTGCCTTTTCCTATTTTTATGGCTGATTTTGCACATGATTCAAATCAATGGCACTTCATCATCCGCGTGATCATCCTGGAGAAAAATAAATGTCACATTGGATACTCACTGCTTTCTGTTTTAGACCATCCCAAATTAAGAAGGCACTTTGAAAATCAAATTATCAAATTTCGTTATATTCAAGTAAGTTTTAGTCTCGGTCGCGGAGTACATCAAAGTCAATGTTTTCTTAATATATCGCCCTTTGAACGAGGACTCGTAATTTCGGATGAGGAAGTATTAGCTTATCACCTATAAAGCTCATCAGCCACAAAACTCGTTGCTAAGTTGAACGTCTCCTGGATAATTTTGAATTTATGAGCAAAATATGTATTTATTATTTCTGCTAATTCTCATTATTTGCACACTTGTTTTTTATTGTTGCAGATATGGAAGTGGTGACAGATTAAGTCCCCAGCATGAGAGAACTATTCTTGAAAGGTTGCTTCCATATCATCCAGAGTACGAAAAGAAGATCGGAAGCGGGATTGATTACATAACAGTAAATCTCTCTCTCTGTCTCTCTCTCCACTAAAATCTACTGGAATCACAATTCAAAGGTTCATGACCAATTTAACCTTATTTTAATCACCTTGCAAGTCCTAGAAATTGTGCACGTTCACGTAACTTGAGTGTTATACATTCTTGATGTTGATTACATATATTTACTTATGGGTCAGACCTCAAATTTCGTAATCTCATCACTATAGCATGGTCTCTTGACTGCGTTGACATTGTCAATATCTATACAGATGGGATATTGACGTATACGAGAGACTTGGGATTTATTTGTATATTTGTTTATTCCAATTTTCATGTTTTATTAGGTTATATCTCTCTTATTATTTGCTATGTTAGGTTAGAGGGCCAGTTGCCTTTTTAATGTCTTTAAAGTGCCATTTTTAGTCATATAACTGTGTTCGTGTTTTTTGGCTAGCTAGACTCTCTAACCTTTAAATAAGACTCTCTAACCTTTAAATAAGATCCTTGGCCGCTCTTTGTAAGTACTTCAGTTTTGAAGATGAATGAGAATTGGAGAGAGAAATTAGGCCACTGGGCTCTAAATTCATGTTTTTGTGAAAATACTTTTGTTACAGCAAATTGATGTTCGCTCTTGAGGTGGTGGCCAAAGTTGTTGTAGAGCCATCGGCAAGGCTCGGAGGAATCAGGGACCACTCTTCCAAACCACGCTCCCACCTCCAATAGTCAGGTGCACCACCCCCTCCAAAACCCTTAACGCCCTCTAGATCTGGAACCCCACCAAACCCCTCATTGCCCTCCAGATCTGAAATCCCCCACCAAACCCCTCAACCCAGTTGTTCAACCCTTTAATAGCCATAAATAACCTTCCAAACCCTAGAAGTGGAGTCCCCACACCTTTGAGGACGATTGACGAGCCACAACGAACACCCCTTAAACCTCCTGTGTGTTACCCTCATGGTTCAAAGTCTCGGTATCGGACACCCGATTTTCAACTCGGTCGCGGTATCGGGCGATACGCAAAGATACACTATTTAGAGAGCGCAAAAAATTCCGAAAAATATAGAAAATTTTAAAAAAATAAGATTAACAAAGTGGACCAATGATGTACATTTAAACCCATCATTCAATATGCATTGCATTGTAGAACTGGTTATACTGAACCGCGGCAGAGTTGTCAGATTCAATATTGCATAGTAAACCAATAATAATATTGAAAACAATCTAATGTCACATAAGCTTAGATAAAAAGTTTGTATGGAAGATAAATAGGAATGATTACAATGTTTCATCATTTTCATCTCCCTATCTAGTTGCGGTATCGATCATACGGATTTGGATAGGGGTAATTTCTTTCAGTTGGGTAAGGAAAGAAATATGAACCATATTGCTGCTCAGATGGCTGGGATGACTGGCTAGATGATCCATAATTTGGAAATTGTGATTGACGATCTCCTGGTTGATTACCGTGATGATAATATCCAAAACCTCTATACCCAGAACTATCAGTTGAAGACCCACCATATTGCGTCCCTTGATTATATCCATAATAATCACCACCTGTTGTGCCGCTACTAGTAGATCCATAATGGTCTCTATAACGATCATAGTAACCACCTGTACTAGTACTAGTAGATCTTGGAAGTTGTGCCGGACCATAATTATTTGTGCCACTCCCACTCCCAGAGATACTATGTCTTCCGTCGTGGTATGCATGATCTGTCATTAAACCCATTGCCCGTAGTTGATCATCAAGACGTTGCTGATCATATCCGCTTGAATACTCGTCACTACTAGGGAATCTCGTTAAATTGTCTAAATGCCTTCGTTGTTCACTGATTCCCGGTCGATAACCATGATCTGTGTCTTGCGTGGCATAGTAGTTTTCATCTCCTTGTGCCCATGTCATACCACCATCATGCTGTGTACCAGTATTGTAAGAACCACCCCTTTGGTGGCTACCACCAACCCCACTCCTTTGTTGGCTATCACTCGCTGTTCCCCTACTAACATCTCCCTTGCCACCACCTTGATCATCATCATCATCATCGTCGTCGTCGTCGTCATCGTCATCATCTACATGATTACCATAAGTACCAGGAATATCTTGCCAACTATCATCACCACCATGATCATCATCAGAACTGGAAAGAACACTGACCGGTGCCGGTTGATTGTGACCCCCCCGTCGTCCTTCCCCTTCGCTTTGTTGAATACCTTCATCCAACCAGTCTAAGTCATCGGTCGGTAAGACCCCTTCATCATTCTCTCGGGTCCACTCATCCATTATGTCATCCTCCTCAAATATTAAACTCAAGTCTATTGGATTGTAGAAATCTTCGGTCTCTCGCATGTACATCAGATTCCTAACTTTAAGTCTCTGATTGTAATGCACATACACCAATTTATGTAATTTTTTTATTGCCAATCGGTTGCGAAGTTTTGTATGGATGAGAGACCATGTGCTCCAATTCCTCTCACAACCCGAAGATGAGCATGTTTGACTCAGTACTTTGATAGCAATGCGCCTAAGATTGGGTGCATCATCACCGTAATTTTTCCACCACTCAGCTGGAAGAGAAGATTTGACTGCTTGCTTGGTAAGATCTGAGCCAAACTCCCCTCTCCTATCCGTAAAGAGTTTAACCTAAAAGGCAAACAAATCAATTTAGAAACAATACATATATGAAATAAATATAACTCGATGGAAACAAATGTGATACCTCATTTATTGCCAATGCTTGTTTTTGTACGTCTGGCTCTAGTCTTTTGATGACCTCTTTTAGTCCGGCTCTTATTTCAGGATGGTTTGAAAAATTGGATGAATATTGAAACACCGGATTTAAGAAATATCCCGCGGCATGCAAGTGTCGGTGCAATTGTCTCTCTCATCTTCCATCGATCACCTGCCAATACTTCTTCCAGTTTTTAACACTCGCCTGGATTGCTAGTTTTGCTTTATCCACCCCTTCGTAAATGATAGAGAGTGTAGGCTTTTTATCTTGATCTACTATCTTCAAAAGCAATACTAAGGGCTCCATAATCTTGGCAACTTCGGCAGCCCGTTGCCAGAATCGATCTGCCAGAATTAAATCCGACACTTTAGTGGCCGCACTCCTTCGGGTCCTCTCACGGTTGAATTCACGCCATTCATTCGTGGTACACATTCGCTTCAACTCAGACTGATAGCGAATGAGACTCTCAAGGGCAATAAACTCGGTAGCAAATCTCGTAATGCCTGGTCTTAGCAACTCCCTACATGGCAGTTCTCTAACACACCAAAGAAACACACCCAAAAAAAAAACACCAAATACAACAAACCCCAAACCTTTGGCAGTTCTCTAAAACCAACACCAAACCCACAAAACCAAAAACCCACCAAACTAAAAACCCACGCACAACCCAAAAAGAAAAAACCCACAAAACAAAACACCCACCTAACTAAAAATAGACGGGAGTTCTCTAAACCCAAAAAAGAAAACCCTAAATACCTTAACACAGCAAACCGCACACAGCCAAGCAGAAAAATCCCACACAGATGAAATCGCAACAGCAAATCACACACCACAAAGCTTTCGGCGGACGATTTCGGGGAAGATTTGGTTTGAATAGCTGAAGATTTCAGCCAAGGTTTGATTTATAGATAAAGTTCTTCCACCCGTGATTATCTTTTTGGCTTTCTCCGGACAAATTAGTCTCAAAAGGTATGTCCTTTCAACCCGTGAGATTCTTTCACTATTCTTGTTTTTTTCCTTAATCTCTTTTACTTTTTTTCTCAACTCGGCTGATACAGAACTGATTCGCCCGATATTTCGGTATATTAACTCGTAACGGCCGATTTATCGACGAGTTAGGGATATATCGTCCGAGAACTATTTTTTTTCGTAACGTGACTCAGTTTCGTATCGTGGGCTGCCGATTCCGAGTTGACTCGGCCGATTCTTTGAACCATGGTTACCCTCAAAATGCCCCCAAAACCTAGTCAAATCGCCATTGGTCTTGGTCACTGGAGGAACAAGGGATGAGGTTGGCGGCATTCGGATTTGACCAATGAGGGTCGCCTGGGGTCCACCCTTCTCCCTCCGATGACCAAGACCAATCGCGATTCGTTTAGGGTGATTTTTCTGCTGTAAACCTAAATTCTCTCAACCCATTGCTCGATTTGTAGTCGTCGTCAGTCAACCACCATCGCCGAGCACTTGCGAGCTTCACTGGACGATTCTGAGCATGACCGGAGCTCTGGCAGGCTCAGGTGGGGTGGGTTTTGTTGAAGGATCCCAGTTCAGCCTGTATATTCACAAAATGAAAATAGGTGGGTATCCCCTAAATCCTTTTTTAGCTATATTTCCAACTCTTTCCTTCCCAATTCAATTACATAAACACCCCCTCAAATTTGCAAACACTAAACCCCTTGTTAAAGCATCACCTACCCCACCCTCTACTTTTAATATTTACATTTCAGGCCCCCGCCGTTAAAAAATTGCAAAAGCACCCAGATTTCCAAAACCTCCAAATCCTATCTCCAATATTTTGGAAATCCTGAAAAGCCCTTCCTAGCTTCCTTTGGCAGCCTATCACCCACTGTTTAACCAATTCGAAGGCCATGGACGACTATTTTGAGCCAACCGAGGAAGAATTTAGGGTGTTCAAAGCTTCATATCAGAAATCCCTCTCGAAGATGGTGAAAATAGTTGAGGAAGTTGAGATATGTCGCGCTTCCTTATATTTCGAGGCTGTGGGGTACCGGTTAGGATACATCACTCATTCCCGGTACGAGGAATGTTGACCATAGATCGAGTATTGTGATAAAGAGGTTGATTATTGGCAGGCAAAGATCGAGTTCGTGTGGCAGGCGTATTCACCCGAGTATTGTGATGCCATTGCTGCCACCGCCAGCGGGCGGGTTGTGGAGGGGTTATTTATAATGGCTCCCATCACCTGTGTTTCAGATGACCTCTTCCCCACGTCTATTGTAACACCAGTCGACATGTCGAATGGGCTAATGATTTGCTGATGATCCTCGCGAGTATCACATTAGAGATTTCTTGGACATCTTCGTTGAGGATCGTTGGACTACTCAGTCCAATATCAAGAGCCTGAGGTGTTTGATATCGAGGACTTCTTTCCCATCTTCGGGGAATGAGGGGTTGGGTTTTCGAAGAATTCTTCAATATCTTTGTTGATGATAGGTGGGTGACTCGCACTTGATTTAGAGAGGTAGGAGTCATATTGTGTAGATGACTTCTTGCCTGTCTTTGTGATAGTGTGCGCTATGTGATAGGGTTTATATGGAAAGGCAAAACACACACACAATTATTTTAAAAATTTTCAAATTCAAATTAAACTTGGCACCAATTAAACCAATTATTGTGTTAAAAAGATTAACCAATTTTATCTTAACCTAAAGCATGCATCTAGGTGAGTATAACAAGACAAAATAAATCAATCGCACGACGCCCGCCGTACGAGGAAACCCAAATGGAAAAAACCTCCGACGACCCAACCAACACAATTCAGACTTACACAATCGACTCGACTCCTTTAAGCTTTGATGCGTCTTCGTTCCCCCGACTTTCTTCCCAAGGACACGTAGGAGTCGACCTACGTACTGCCACAAGACGTGAGTTCACACATGCCTCGGTATTTACCGATCCAGGCTCAACAACCGTCACACAGTACGGAGTCCACCGTATTTAAACAAACCAGGGACAAAATCCACTGCACAGAACAAATACTTTAGAAGGAGGATGAGTAAATAAATTTTGGTGCTAAACGGAGATATCAAATTAGCATAAAAGATTAAATCTTGGATCTCAAACTAGTTGGGTGAAAACTAGGGTTTGGAGGCTTTTGGTTATAGATAGGAAAATAATTTTCGTCAAAATTCTCAAGTAAAAAAGTTCCCAGCACGCCTATTGATACAATACACGAATTTTGAGGCAGCGGAATCTCGTTCAAACGAAAACTATAGGTTCGTTCGAATGAACACAAAACCATCTCGTTCAAACACAAAACCTTCTTGTTCGAACGAACTAGCATATCTTGTTTGAAAAGGCTTCAAACGAGTTTCGAACGAGAATTCACTGTCAAACAGAGAGAACTCGTTTGAACTTCGTTTGAAGGACATTCTCTAACTCGTTTGAACGAACAGAAAATCTCGTTCGAACGATTTTTTCACCAAAAAATATTTTTCATTTAAAGTTCGTCTTATGAAAAAGTAGCCTCAAATATATTAAAACAAACACCCAACATAAAATCCAAGAACCAAAATAATATGCATTCATACCTCACGAGATCCTTGAACGTTGAAGACGAAACGTGGCACGAAACATGGCACGATGATGTAGACAGTCTAACTTGGCGTTGTAGTCTTCAATCAAACACGCTTTTGAAGAATAAACCAACTCAAATCCTAACCTATGACACAAAGGTTTTGTCCAAACAGAATTAAGTCAAAACATACAAATTGAATCGATTTGGAAATTTGTCCTTACACTTTGGGAATGAAGAAAATTTTGCGTTTTGCGGAGATGGGTTATGTTAATGGTTTTGAGATTGGTTCATTATTGAGGGATGAAGTGGTTGTTCACTAGTTTATAAGTATGAGGACCTATTCTGGGTGGGGTTTGAGGCATGTTTGGAGGTCAAGTTGCAGCGCCTAGCCTTGAGGATGCTTATTCTGGGAGAGTCGGACCACATTTGGCATCGTTGGCCTTCCTCGAGGAGTTGGTGCATTGATTTTCGGTGTGGTACGCTCCGAGGCCATGTTAATGTTCGTTTGCCTTGGTTGAGATCTTTGATTACTCGGCCTGATCTTTTTGAAAGCCGATACGACGGGCGCTTCCGTGGACATTTTCTTATTTTAGTTGTGGAGAACGGCGCCGTTCATTTGGTTCCGATGTTCACCTCTCCTCCATTCACGCTTTTGGGCAAGCTTTTCTCAATTGGGGAAAGTGACATGTACGAGAGACTTGGGATTTATTTGTATTTTTGTTCACTCCTATTTTCATGTTTTATTAGGTATTTTTCTCTTATTAGTTGTTATATTAGGTTTAGGGTGACATTGCCTTTTAATATCTTTTAGGTACCATTTTAGTCATTTTATCTTATTAGGTTTCTAGGTTAGCAAGACTCCTTTACCTATTAATAAGGCCCTTGGTCATTCTTTGTAGGAAGTTTGCTTTTGGAGATGATTGAGAATAGAGAGAGAAATTAGGCCATTTGTTCTAAATTCATGCTGTTATAAGGGAAAATTCTTCCGCTTACATCAGATTAGTTTATCATAATATCTCTCAGCATGTAACTGCAAGCTGTGTTGTTATTTTTCTTATCTGGTTTTCTCTAATCATCTATTTACAATTTTTTCTCTAAAAAAAGAAAAAGGAAGAAAAAAGTGCTGTATACCATCTGCTGATGGCTCCACACAAATCTTTTCACCATTCATTTATTTATTTAGTCATTTTACATTTTCTCTTTTTGTCCATACATATACTTTCGATTTTGTAAACATGCTCTTTGTCCTTTGTTCTTTTTGAGTTCTTTTTTGTGTAATTACTTTAAAATATAGTCATGTACTTTAAAGACCTGAAAATTGAAAAATAAAAAAAATAAAATTATGTCAGTTTCTCATTTGTACTTGCACTTATTTAAGATATAGATAGAACTATTATTTTGAAAGTTAATATTTCTATAAAATTGATATTGTATTGGTAGACACCACTTTCATTACGTTTACATGTAGTATGCATTTTCTCGTTGCCAAGGATTTCAAAGGGAACAGTTTTTAAATTTAATTCGACGGATTTCATCCGTCTGTTGACATTTTTTCGTTGTTTTGTTTAGAGATTATTAAAATTGCTGAATGGCGTTTCTGTTGTAAATTGATAGAACTCTGGACAATTGGACAGAGGGGCTCTGACTGCTCATATAAAATGTTTCTGGGAATTTGCTGCCTTGTGTACTTTCATTCAGATCATTGTTTAATGAAGCTTTGGATGGCTGAACTTTATTTAAAATGAATGATCGTATTTTGGCTAAAGGTGTCTACCTTTTTAATGTCTAGTGTTATTTTCACCTGCTCGAGGCAGCTGCTCTCTCTAATTTGTTTTTTTTACAAGGCAGCTGAGTAGAATGTAACTGTTGGGATTGTGCAAAAATTAAGTAATTTTAAGTGAACTTGTGCACAGGGGCTGGGAATTATTAAAATTGTGATTTAATTATTTATATGACATGATTAGTGGTATATGATTATGACTAACAACATTAACGTTTTTATGAATTAAAATCCATGATATCTGATTAAGCTGTCTATTCTATTCATAAAACTATTTTTCTTACTAGTTTTTTTGGTTTAGCAAAAAGTGGTAGGTTTTAACTCATAACCACTTAAGTTTGTGGACGTGAAGATATTTACTGCTGTCTGTTAGCCTAAACAAATATTGAAGTTTTTGCATAAAATCCCGTGTCCGACACAGGCAGAATACGGACACACTGATACGGAAAATCTGAAAAATATTAGGACACGGCACAGTGGGGACACGTAAATAAATAAAATTATTTTTATAAATTTATATAGAGAAATTTACTAGAACATGAAAAGAAAAGAAAAAAAAGAACATGCTTGAATACTTATTAAAAAGAATGAATTAATATTTTAAAGCTAGCGTGAAAATATATTTTTTTAATATAAGAATTTATGTGGAGAAACTTTCTACTGCCAGTACAGCAGGGGAGAGCCGTTCAAGTGCCATGGAATTGAATGTTCCTTAAAAAGATGAGGCGCAAAATGATGCCGCCCATTTAACTTATATTGTTATAAAGTTGTATATTAAGACACGTGAAACAAGTATCAGACACGTGGAAATAAGTGTCGAGACACGTTAATTTTATGTTTAAATTATAGACATGTGAAAAGAGTGTCGGACACATCCTAGAGTGTTGATGTGTTGAACAGCGTCCGTGACGTAAACTATAAGTCAAAAGGCTCCTACAAATATCTAAATACACACTTTAGAGAGAGAAATACTCTTTCTCTATTTCAAAATTCAAGTCTACATCAAATGAGGCTTACATGGGGGTATTTAAAGGGGAGGAGTAACTTCGGCTCCAAGCTAAGGCCCTAATTACAAAAATGCCATTACTATTCCTTACCTCTTAATACAAACAAAAAATAAAAGGAAATACAATAACAAAATAGAAGAAAATATAAAATAAAATAAAATGACTAATAAAACCCTAAAATAGGGCCCATTTCCATCACTCTTCCCTTCTTAAGACCAAGCTCGTTCTCGAGTGTTCAAAAAATTGGAAATTTATGAGGAAACCCTTGCTCGACCCAAATCCCTTCCCCAACCCGAAACCCTAGCTGTCCCACCCCAAAAACTGCGTTCCACCACCGCCGCTACAACCTTCCATCCCGACGCACCAAAAAAAACCTTTCCTGCCCACGAAACCCTAACCTGCTGCACCTGCGTCCCACCCAGCCCCAATTGTAAACCTTTCCACCCTTTTTTCGACCCCGGTGCCACCCTAACACCTACGGATACCTCACCCAGTGCCGCACCCTTCTGCCGACCTTCTTTCGAGCCCTCTTGCCGCTTGCCGACCATCCCTAACCCCTTTTCTCCCAATCTTGACACCACGCGACCCCTTGAACCACTCCTGTCCCAACCCTATCCTTACCCGAACCCGGAACCCAACCCCCTACGTACCAGCCCTACTCTACCCCCATTTTTGGGGCCATACACCTCATATCTTCCCTACCCAGTCCCAAACCCTGCTTACCGCTTCCAAACCATGGTTTTTGATCCGGGTGAAATTTTACGATTGTTTTGGAAGAGGAGAAGAAATGAAGACCAAAATTGTGGGATGGGCACCCCTCAAGTTTCAGAAATTAATTTTTGGTTCCCATAAGTTTTTGACACCTAATTTTTTGGGATTTCCTTACAAATGGTCGGGCAGGGGTATATTTGGGATTTGGGTAGCGGTAGGGGTGTTCAGAAAACCGAATGGACCGGTGGACCCGAACCGGACCGCCCTAATTTTACCGGTCTTTTTTTTTAATCGGTTCGGTCCAAGTTTTTTTTTTGACAAACCGGTCTAATCGGTCTGGTCCTCGGTCCGCCCTATTAAATACCCGGTCTGGACTGACCCAAACCGGTTACTATTAATATATTATATATATATATATATATATATATATATATATATTTAATTATATAAAAAAAGAAGATGGGATATTGTAGTTGGGGGTACACTGGTCATAAAAAAAAAGGAAAGAACCCTGATCTATATCTCGTCCACACGCACACACCTCACTCATTCTAAGAAAGAAACCCTAAGAAAAGAAACCCATCTGAGAAAACCCACCATTCTCTCTTTCTCACTCTAAGAAACCCATCGCCGTTGCCTCTGACTCAGAGACACTAGCGCCGCTACCTCTGACCCATTCGCGCCGCTGCCACTGCGTCGCTACCTCCGGCGCCACTACCGCTGCGTGCTACCTCCGGCGCCGCTGCGTTCTGCTGTGCGTGCTACCTCCGGCGCCGCTGCGTTCTGCTGTGCGTGCTACCTACCTCGTTCTGCGTTCTGCTGTGCGTGCTACCTACCTCGTTCTGCTGTGCGTCGCTACCTCGTTCAACCATTACCTACCTTGTTCTGCTGTGCGCGCTACCTCAAACAGAGGTAACTTTTTTTTTTCTCCGATTCAAATACAAATACATTAGTGAGTTCTTTTATTATTCTCAAATTTGTTTTTCTAAGAAACAACAGAACAGAGGCACTTGTGTGTTTTTCTTTTTATGTTAAAATAAAAATTTGTTTTTATGGTATTTTTTATATTAGTATTTGTTAAAATAAGATTCGAACAGAGGCATTATGGTATTTGTTAAAATAAAAATTTGCTAAAAAATAGGACGCTTTTATGGTTAAAACTGCTCAAACTTTTAGAGGTCCGTAGGGGTGTTCGAAAAATGAGACACAGGTCCGTAAGTATTAAATCTGAAAGTTTGAGCAGTTTTAATACTTACGGATCTGTGTCTAATTTTTTTTAAAATCTCAGATGTATTAGGACCGACAAGTTAGACCGGACCGACCATATAAAAAATCGGACCGATTAAGCTCGGAAAGCCGGCTTAATCAGTCTGGTCTTGGTCCGTTTTTTTAGGACCGGTTAAATTAATCCGGTACTTAAAATTACTAAAAACCGGACCGGACCGGACCGCGAACACCCCTAGGTAGCGGAGTAAGGGTCAAGGGTCGGGGAAACTATGGTTAGGGTTTCGGGTAAGGGTTGGGGAGGTGTGGTGGTGGGAGGTTTTGTGGAGAAGAGTTGAAGAAGGGTTTCAAATTTTGGGCTGAGGTCAACGTAAGCTAGGCTTTGTTGTCCGACCATGTGCTTCAATTCTTGGATCTTCTCATTATGTTGTTTGGATTTCTTGGGAGCCATTGAAGAGTGGTGTACGATTTTGATAAAAACACACCGATATACCAACACCAATGTGGAGCGACACCCGCTCTGATACCAATTTGACGTAAACTACATGTCAAAAGGCTCCTACAAATATCTAAACACACTTAAGAGAGAGAAATACTCTTTTCTATTTCAAAATTCAAGTCAACCTCAAATGAGACTTACATGGGGTATTTAAAGTGGATGAGTAGCTTAGTCTCCAAACTAAGGCTCTAATTACAAAAATGTCATTACTACTCCTTACCTCTATATACAAAAGAAAAATAAAGGAAAATACAATAACAAAACAGAAGAAAATAAAATGACTAATAAAACCCTAAAATAGAGCCCATTTCCATCTGGCCGCTTTTTAAATAGAACCCCATCAAGAGTTTTATCTGTTACATTTCAAAGTTGTGAACAATTGGAATTCCTCTGTACTGTGGTGATAGCGCTGGAATCTCTAGCAAATAGGTCACCAGGTTACTATATGATTTACCACTTGTCTTAAGTCGTCCCCCCCCCCCCCCCCCCCCCCCCAAACGCCCACTCCACACACGCATAAAAAAAAATCATTCAAAAGGTAAGTGGGCACGTGATGTGGATCGAGGGCATAATTGTCATTTTTGGGCATATTAGTATTTTTATTTTCTTGTTATTTTTGTAAACCTCATTTGAGGTAGATTTGATTTTAGAATAGAAAATAATATTTCTCTCTCTGAAAGTGTGTAGTAGATACTTTTAGGAGCCTTTTGACGTGTCGTTTACATCAAATTGGTATCAAAGCGGGTGTCATTCCAACATTGGTGTTTGGTGTATCGGTGTTTATTTTTATCAATTCGTACACTACAATCAATGGGCTCCCAAAAGAGCCAAACAACAACATGAAGAGACTCAAGAAATGAAACAAAAAATATATCGTATGGAAGGGATCGCACAAAAGCAACAACAACAAATTGATGCTCTTTTACAACTCTTCTTCAAATTTCAACCTCCCACCACCATGCAAGAGCTGCCGAAATCAACCTCTCACCGACCTGTGAGGGAGGTTGCTTCAGAAACCCTAGGTGGAACCACCACCCTCCACCCCTCTGTCCCACCAGCCGACCCAACCCCCTTCAAACCCTCCCCCCTCCCCCTCCAAATCCTAGCCCTGGTCTGTCCAAACCCGTGTACCCCCCACCCGACCCACAACCCAGCCCAAAAAAAACCCAGGCTACCTCATTTCTGACCTCGGAGGCACCTCACCCACCTCCGACCAACCCGCTGCCACTACCTTACTCCGTCAACCCGCCTCCGACCCATCACCCTACCGGCAGACCTACCCCGACCCATTTCCCCATCCACCCGATGCCGGAAACCCTCCCAAACTGGCCGGTGCTCATTTAAACCCTACCCGACCCGTGTTCACCCTCTATCCGCACCAACCCAACCCAAAAAATACTCCATCCCACCACGCCCTCTCACTACTACATTTTGATTCCTCCTCCGAAGTCGGGGATAATCACTCCAATGTTTTAGAGTGGATACATCCGCCCCCACTTGATGCCCGCCCCTTTGCACCACTATGGGATCGGCACTATTTTTATTGTGGTGAGCGTGGTCATTTGGTTGATACGTATCCTCATTATCTCCCCGGTCTCCTAGCACCTCCTATTGTTCAGCACGCTTATCCTCCTCATTCGCCACCTGCACAAATACTGCCACCTCCCGCTGACTATGTACCAATTGTGCCGGGTGACGTGATGGGCCTTGATGCTCATCAGAATGGAGGCCCACTATCTATGGCGTTTCAGTTACTTTCTCAGAGCCTCTATGGGGATATATGCATTGACGTTCCCATGTTTGACTGACGGTTCTCCCCAGATGCCATGATTGATTGGTTAGCTTCGATGGAGACAGTTTTTGATTACAAGCGGATTCAGGGCCGCTCTTGTTTTCTCCTCACGACCACCAAATTTCAGGGATTCGCCTAGGTTTGGTGGAACAATCTCTGCCATCGCTGGACAGCGGCAGAACTACCTCCTGTTCAAATTTGGCCTGAGTTGAAGGCCGCCCTACAGATATCATTCATCCCACCCACTTATGAGCGCGATCTTTTTGCTTTCATTCAGTCCCTCAGACCTACGGTGGTGGAATATACAAAACAGTTCCAGCTTCTGTGCACCCGGGTCCGCCTCCCAGAGATGGAGGATTAGCGGATCAGCCGCTATATTTTGGGACTGCAGCCGTACATTCAGCATGATCTTGACATGAGGGAGATACCGACCTTTTTGAAGGCGGCCGAGTATGCGACCAAGGTTGATGCCTACCACACAACACCTGCAGCTTTTCAGGCCTCACGAACTCCACCTACACCCGTTTCTACTCCAGCTCCTCCTTCAGTGACGGCTTCAGCCTCTATTTCCACTACTTTCGCTGCGCCTCATCCAGGGCCTCCTACATTTCGGTGCCTTAACTGTGGCAATGTTGGTCACCGAGCTTTTGACTACTCTCTCCCGCGACGCCGCGCCCAATTGGCAATGGAGCATCCACCTGACTCCTTGGACACGTATGAGGATCTTCCCCAGCATGCTTTGATCACAGTTTTGGAGGGTAACTCGATTGGTCTTTCCCTTTGAGTTTGTAGACAAACTCTTTTCAAGGGGGGAAAATGATGTGGATCGAGGGCATAATCGTCATTTTTGGGCATATTAGTATTTTTATTTTCTGGTTTGTATTCCTTTTTGCTTTAGTATTTAGAGGCAAGGAGTAGTAATGACATTTTTATAATTAGAGTCTTAGCTTAGAGCAAAACTACTCCCCCCTTTAAATACCCATTTATAAGCCTCATTTGAGGACTTGTTTTTGGAATAGAAAAGAGTATTTCTCTCTAAAAGTGTGTGATAGATATTTTTAGGAGCCTTTTGACGTGTAGTTTGCGTCAACACATTTATTGAGCATGTCAATACCACGTAGGCAACAAAAAAACAGTGATTCTATTGCAACCGACCTCTGAACTAAAGTTTATAATGATTCTTTACGTATTTTCGTTATTCTATCTGTACCTGAATTGAATTGCTGAATGCTACACATTTCTTCTTTCCGCTTAACAGGTTGGTTACCATCCTGATTTTGAAACCTCACGGTGTATGTTCATAGTACGGAAAGATGGAGAGGTTGTTGACTTCTCATACTGGAAATGCATAAAGGGTTTGATCCGGAAAAATTATCCACTCTATGCAGACAGCTTTATTCTCAGGCATTTTCGGCGGCGTAAGCTTAGTGACTGAAGGTACTGTTTTGACCTAGCCCCAATCCTGTATTTTATATGAAGGATTTCCCCCCCTAAAATTGCTTAGTACGTCATTTACTTCGTTGAAGAAAACATCATTGTGGAAGTTAAAGGCAAAGATTGGAAATTCTTGTATTAAATGTCTCACTCCAATTGTACCTTCTTTTTCTGAGTTCTCAATTAAATATCTGTTTCTGATTAAAAAAATGTTAGGGAGAACTTATTGGAATCTTTATTTATGAAATGAAGCCATGCTGGTTGCTGCGAGATCACTTCACGAATCCCGTTATTTAGGAATATACATAGAGAGCTTTCCTTTCCTTTTGCTTGTGTGCTTGTATTTTAGTTTTTGCCAAAGTATGAAGAGGACCAAATGTGTTCAATCAAGTTAAAATTTCCACTTTCTCAGAATTTACAATGCATGTTAAATATCTTGGTATTGATGGTGTTACCTGTAAAGAACAAGAGTGGCAGATCATGCTGGACAGATCTTTAACGATAATTTGTAATTTCAATTATCACAGGCATCAGTATCTATCCATCTATTAGTATATTGTTATCTCATGGGAAATTGGCTTTGCGACATTAGATCTTGTTTTGAATATTCATGGGGTAAATGCTACACCTTGTGTCAGTTGAGTTGACATTTGCAAGTCGGCAACGCATGCTAATTATTCTAGTGTGCTGCCTTTATTGTGTGAATATTTACTTGTATGGTTTGATGAAGAAAAAAAATTGAAAACAAAGAATACATGTTTGTAAAATTTAATAGGTTTTGACAAGAATCCCGGCGTGGGCTTGTTAAACATACTGGACCTCATTTTCTCATAATCAGGGTTGCGGTGACTGACATGGTATATAGTCAAAGGTGTCAAACAAGAAATAACATCACAAAAAGCCCATTCATGCAAAGCGAAGGCCTGTAGGTGGACAATGGTCGGATACCATTCTGATTTAACTATTACCATGGGACATTAAATGCATAAATGGTTATCAATACCCTGGAATATTTGTTAATAAGAGGCATGGATGTATCTCATTGTCTACAGTTAATATTATTAGAAAATTGGGAATCTTTAAATAAATGTTGATGGAATTGTTAATTGATATTCTAGTACATGATTTGGGTTCAAAATATTGCTACTAAAATACAAATCCGATGAATGTGGTTCACAGGGCACGAATAATTCATATGCTAAGTATATAGAACAGCCCAGTTACTAGGGTTATATCTAACTTTAGCTATATCAACATCAAATGAAGGTCAAATATGTATAAAAATCAAATAAAGTTAATGAAAGGTCATGTGATATTAGTATAGTGCTCATAGTGATTTACCTCTAATAATCATCCAATCCCATATATGATTTACAACTATCTGCTGTATTTTGCAAGACTCGAGTAATCTCTCACACCATTTCCCCCCCAAGAAAAAAAAAAGGAAAAAAAAGAAGTAAAATCATTCCAGAGTGAGCTGAAATTTGGATTATGCAGCTTTGATGCTATAGGGAGAGGTTGACGAGAGCTGAAAATCTATATCCCCAAAGGACAAAAGGTAGGAAAAAGATAGAAGGGCTGAACGTAGGTGGTTTTACACATTGGGATGTATCTGCAATATGTCATCTGACTTCTGTTTGATCATTGATGAGGTGATTTCAAACGAATGATATTTGGATATGATATCGCATAAGATACATGATATTACGTGATATTTTAGATCCCAAGTTGCAATTATCAAGTAAATTTAATTATGCGTTAGCATCTTATGACCTGCACATGCCACTTACATGGATTGAGTTTGCTTATGCTTAATTTGAATGCGGAATTGATCATGGTGTTAAGAGGCTTCAAATCCTATACTAGTGTCAGGAGGTTGAAGAAAGTTGGATTTTAATTCTGTATACTTATTTTAGGCATTCAAGATGGCTCATGACACAACAACTGAAATGATGAAAGATGGGTTCATAATTTGTAATTCTGAACCATTTAGAATTCTCACGGATTGCAGGCGCAACCTCAAATTCTTCGTGCTTTTGTTCTTCAGTCTTCAGTTTTGCTGCAACGTGGTAGGTATTTGATTGGTATGAAACGATTTTGAAAAAAAAAACCCGTAAACCAAAAAGTACAAATGTGGGTGGACGGGGCAGATGCGACAGTGCAGGTGCAACGATATGAAAAAAAAATCAAAAAAGAATTAGATAAGGATACAATGGATAAGATAAAAATGAAATGTGTTGTATTAATCCTTAATTTTTGTATAAACAGTGCATTAGCTTTTGTACATACAATTATATGCATTTATCTCCAAATTAGTTATATTTGGATCCAAATAATTTATGTCAACAACTACAAGACATGACCCAACGTATAACATAAGACTAATGATTGGATCCTACAAGTTTTAATGTTTCAATAAATCATGTGAGAGGGTCACCAAGATTCACTTTTAGAGTGGGTTAACAAATTTGGGGACGTATTTTTAGAAATTGCCTAATCAACGTCTAATAATCATGTGCCAAGTGTTGCTAATAAAATTTTGTTCTACTTCGGGTTGGAATACAGCAAAATCATAAAGTTCACGCTTCTCTGGAATTTGTTTTAGCTGTTACATCAGTATTTACCTTGAGATGTTTTTTGAAAGTCTTGTCGATTTCATAAACTTATGGTAGTTTTCTGCCTTCTGTTCCTCCCAGTGTCCTTGAGAATCTTTGAAGTATGAGAATAGTTTCTAACCTGAGGTAGAGTATTACTATGTAATCATTTCGTAAAGATTGATACATTATGTTGCTTTTATGTTTCCCCTAAAGCATTTTTAGTCAATTGAGATTCAGATAAGAAACGGAGTAAGCAGGGACATGAAATCTTGAAGGATTGAACATTTTTTTTTATAAATATGAAATGTCATTAACAAGCAAGGAGGTGGAACCCGTATACAACAAAAAAATATGGGAAAAAAAAATCCCCAAGGGCATAATCACCTAACATAAAGCAACGGGTCACCAAAACTTAGTTCCTTGATTGTAAATTGTACTAAAACTCTACACAGGACAGGACACACATAGACCTTGGGAATCTTTACACTATAAATACAAATAAAACAACATAGCAACCTGCATTGTGATACTAGGAGATACCTCATCCTCAAAACATCTTCCATTCCTCTCTCCACACTATCCACATTAAATAAATGACGCCACCTTCCAAGTGACCTTCTTGTCCCCTTATCAGGTCCGGCCCCATCTGTCCAACATCTCCTCCGACCCTGGCATCCCCACTGCACTCGAAACATGACAAATATAACACTCTCACAACAAGGGAAGCTCACAATGAAGAAAAATATGATCCACCGACTCATCAACATCCATCATGTTTGCACAATCAACACTAATTAACTATCCTCCTCCTCCTCCTCCTCCTCCTCAAGTTATTGATTATAAAGATAGGTCTAGCGGCAGTCCAAAGTGGTCTTTGTGCTCCACGTTTCCTTTCACATAAATACCCCCCTTCCCTAATTAATAAAGTATAAAACGACCTTATTGAAAACCACCCCCTTTTCTCTCTATCCACAATAACTCGTCTCTCCTCCATTTGGCATGCCCACTCCCTCCAACATCTCGATAAACTGCCTCACCACCTCCAACTCCCAGACATTGAATTGACGGCTAAATCAAGGATTCCATATTTGTCTCCTCTCACAGCTCCCCACTATCTTGAAAGAAAGCCATAAAGAATGCATCCAACCCATGGGCCTTATCTCCACTCAAGAAACGTAACGGATGGACCATGTCATTCGTAAATCGCCCTCTCCCTCAACCTCTGAAATAGGAGCAAGGAGCACCCCCCAACGTGGGATGCCACACCTCCTCCATAAAAAAATTCTGATAAAAATGAACAACACTCCTCTTCATCTATTCCTTCTTTTATAATAAGACGTCATCAATATTTGTACTACTGAAGTGATTAGTTCACTTATCGAAATTTTGCCAAAAAATGAGTATTTCTCTCCCACTCTACTAATTACAACGCCCTAGACTCCGATTGCCAACTCATTTTCTCATCCAACATCTTTTTCCCCACAAACCTCATTATCTCCTCCCTTTAAAGAGCGTGATCTTCCTACCTTTGGTCTAACTCCCTAAACTATCCTTACCAATACTGTGACTAACATTGACAAATACCCCCTATTCCACCTCTTTAATTCTTCTTCCAACAATTTCAAATTTCAAGCCAGAACAAACCTCGCATTCTGCTCACCCCATACCCTGCTACAAGACCCTAACCATCTTCGCAAACCCTTCTTCCATACCATATTTCTCATCCTTTATTAAATGATATAATCTATGGTACCTGACCCTCAGAACCACATCTCCACACCAAAGCTTCTATTGAAACCTCACCCTTTCATCTCCCAACTTGAATGGCATGTACTTTATGATAACTCCCTACAACTACTCATAATATGCTTCCATAACCCAACCCCATGTGGCGCTTTGGATTGTATCGTTTTCTACTCCAGCCCTCACCCCTGAATCTATCCATCACCACCTTCCTCCACAACCTTTCTTCATCAAGTGAAAAATGCCATAACCACTTACGCATGAAAGTATTTCACCCTCGCCCATACAACTAACGGTCTGCACACTTCCCTCCACCACACTAAACCATACTTAAACTCCTCATAACCCCTCCAGAGAAAATCCCTCATGCACTTCTCCAACTATTTTTGCACCGATACCAGGAGGGGCAAAATTGGGAGAAAATAGGTAGGCAAACTAGCCAAGATACTTTTAATTAATGCCAACCTCCATTTCTTCAAATGATACACTCCTTTTCACCTTGCTAACGTTCTTTCCACCTTTCCGAACACTAGGTCCCAACTAGATTTAGTCTTTAAGATCGCACAAAATAAGTGAAAAACAACTTCTTACCCTGCATCCCAACACCCCAGCCAACCCCTCCACACCATCCACATTTATAATAATCTCGATATTTATCACATTGATCTTCAACCTCGACACCTCTACAAAAAACATGATAATTGGCTTCAACGTTCTAATTTTCCCATCCTCCGTCTCGTAAAATAAAAGAGTGTCGTTTGCATATAGCAAATGGGAGACCGTGACCTCCCCACTTCCTCCTTCCCCTAATACTAACCCTCCTAACCTACCCTTGATATCAAATGCCTAAGGGCCTTCAACAATACAATAAACAGATACGCGGATAACGGGACACCCTATCGCAAACCTTTGGGGCTACTGTAGAACTGTTCTGGGAGCCATTTCCCATCATTGAGAATCTGATTAATGAAATTCAATTGTGTATCCACCGCCTACACCTTCCTCCAAACCCCATTCTTTGAAGCAGATAGAGTAAAAACTCCCAATTCACACTGTTATACGCCTATCAATGTCCAACTTGTAAAAAATCCATAGCCTCCTATCCATTTGTCTCCACAAACTTGTTTTCCACCAACATTGTACTTAAAATCTATCTACCCCAACAAAAGAATTTCGGGAGTCTAAGGCCATGGAATAAATCGCCATCCTTAATCATTGTGATAACACTTTGGCCACAAACTTGTACACATTATCCACTAGGCTAATATGCAAAAGCCTAATGTTCGCTGTCTCCCTTTTTAGGAATCAAAGTGCTAAAGTACCAGTAAAATTCCTCTTAAATTAACCTCATCAATTGAACTCATCAAATATTGCCATCACACACCGCCCCTCATCGCTCTCCACTATCTTGAAAGAAAGCCATAAAGAATCCATCCAGCCCAGGGGCCTTGTCTCCACTCATGGAACATAGCGTATGGACCACCTCCTCTGTAAATCACTTCTTAAAACCCTCTCTCTCAACCTATGAAATGGAAGAAAAGATCACCCCCCAATGTGGGACGCCACACCTCCTTCATAAATAACTTCTGATAAAACTGAAAAAACTCCTTTTCATCTCTTCCTTATCCTATAATAAGATGTCATCAATAACAAAACTACCAATGTGATTGGTGCGCTTATGGTATTTTGCCAAAAAATGGATATTTCTCTCCTACTCTTTTAATCACAACGCCCTAAACTTTTGTCACCAATTAATTTTCTCATCTAATATCTTTCTCCCCACAAACCTTTTTATCCCCTCCCTTTAGAGAGCGTCATCTCCCTACCTTTGGTCTAACTCCCTAAACTCCTCTGAATCCCTACCAATACTGTAACTAATATTGACAAATACCCCATATTCTACCTTTTCAAATATTCTTTCAACTATTTCAACTTTTAAGCCAGATTAAGTGCCACATTCTTGCTCACCCCATACCCTGCTACCAACCCCTAATCATCTCTGCAAACCCTTCCTCTTTTAGATACTTATTCTCGATTCTATATAGTGTTGACCCCAGGGATACCCCCACCATTCTAACAAAATGGGAACATGATCAAAATGTGTGGAGGTGAATCTTGCGTGACTCCACATAAGGAGTAACTAGATGCAAGAATAATAGTGTTTATGTGGAATATTATTGATGGGGAGTCCCTCATTACCAATAATCTAGAATAAACACGATTTAGACATTGCATTTTTCGGAGGCAATTTTAATTCGGTTAAGGAAGACTCGTATGAAATTCTTTTGATTGGACCCAACTATATTAAATTTACTTATTGGATTGTGGGCTTAGTAAAAAAATTGTCATCAAGTTGATGTAGCTGGGTTGGGATAGTTATGATACAATGAACTATGTCTATAAATATTAAGCTCCACAAAATGGTATTTTGGCAGATTAAAGTGCAGTCTTAGTCTTAATTACTTGGTTAAGATAAATTATTACACCATGGAAAAAGTCATGGCTTGAGGCTAATGATTCATTGTTGAAATTTATTTGATTACACGACCATTAATCTTACAGAGCCTAAGATATATTTCATTGCTAGTGTATACAGAAAGCCTAATATATGATGACTTATAGATTTGTTCCTAAAAGGTGTCCTTGTGTTCAGAGTGAACATGAGAGAGGCTTTCTCCCACTTAATGGAATACCCTGGAGCTTTACAGAATTAATTGTCCATGAATATGATAGAATTAGAAGGATGCGCACTAGCAGACACGTAAATAGAATTTTAGGTCTCAATTATCTCTATCATTATCATTTAAGGTCATTACAAATACATGCCATACATCATATTTATAGGCCCATGAACTATCTACTAATATAATAATTGTCTTATATTCTTTATTCTAATTATGCTAAAATATTAATATCTAAGAAAAATGTTTCAACCCTTGAAACCTGCTAACGGGAGGAAAAGAACACACAATAACCTTATAGGAAAATGTGAACAAGCATCGAATGAGAAACATATATAGTATGCACCTTCAAAGCTAAATGTTGAAGCTTAATCATAGAGTAGAATCCCTAGTCATCCTAAAAAGTCTGCACATACTCAGTCTCAAGTGATTTTTTTTTATGAAATCATCCTGATAGACCACCATGGATAATAACACATAAAAATATACTTGCGAGAAGATTAAGCTGAAGTCATCAATACAAAAATACTATATAATGTGGGAGTTATTTAAGAGTCATCCAACCTTCCTTAAAAATAAAATTGAACAAGTAATCAATATTGAACCTCGAGGTTTATCAGTTTACACACACGAATCCTAAATATTGCACGACATGACAAAGCAGGGGCATTGATTGTTGTAGAAGGAACAAGTTATGGGTCCACATGGATAAGTCATCCAAAGGAAAACAATCACAAGATATCACCACTCTCTCCTCACGTTATGGGTCCGCATGGATAAGTCATCCAAGTGATGCACTCTGATTATAGTGTGATGACCATATTATTACACTCGATCACCTGCACCCAACACTCTTCATACCGAGTGGGCGTGATAACCACACACTTGTAACCTTGACCCTCACGGTACCAATCGAAAAAAAACATTTTTCCTCCATCATTGCTTCTACAAGAGATTCAATGGTTAGACGGTTCTTCATCTAAATGATCTTGTATCTCTTTGTTTGTATGAGGAACTGGTCCTTGTACCTATTGATGACAATGGTCCTCTATTTGCATCCTTTTGCCATTTTGGAAGATTGGTAATTGATGGTGGTGGCTGAGTATAGGGTGAAGTGAATTAGTTTGCGTGGTGTAAATAAATAGAACTAATCACACAAATAATATACAACATCTAATCTATGAGAAAACCCCCACCTTAGAGAAAAATCATTGAGATGCATGCTCTTATTCACTAAACTTAAAATCCTTACGGATTCATCTCCGTGAGGCTTCAACAAAGAACAGATAATTTGGGACATGATCCTTTTTTAAATCCCCCATTTAATGAAGAATCCAAACTATGCATATCTATTCCCCATTATGTGACACCCCGACTAATTAAATACCGGGTAGCTACTCCTTTATTAAATTAATACAAAATGTCAAGTTGGTTCAGTTAACAGCATCACCGTCGAAAACATTTTAATGATTACTAACCACCTAGTATTTAAAAAGTAAGTTGCCAAATTTTAAATTAAGTCTGATTAACATGCAATAAAAGACTAATGGAAGAACAACATAATCCATTCACCATAACGAAGTAATGAAATAACCAACAAATAATAATAAGTCCGGAGAAAAACTCCTTACAACAATCCCACAACTGAAATAAGTAAAACAATGTATCCTGAATTAATTACATGCCAAAAGTCTGAAAATCTGAAATAGGAAATGTTTCTAATAGAAATGGGCGACATGCCCTACAACTGATGAAACTGAATATAGAGTCAAGATAGATGAAGCGCCTATTAGCAAAGTCCTGTAACTTCCACAAACAGCTACAGCTCGTCACCTGAATAAGGATCCTAAGCATGGTGTCCTTGTGGCTGGGCACCTAAAATGGTTTTTACAAAAATAGATTTGAAAGCAAACGGGTCAGAGCCCGAATGATGATGCTGGGTTTCAGCACCACCAGGTAAGGTGTTTCCAAGCTCTATATGTATATAACAATGGCAGCACAACTATAAAAAGAGGTAAGAGAAGGAGGTGAGGATACGAGGAGGTCAACACCGGAATATAGGTGGTTCAGCCTGTCTGGCCTACGTCCACAGTGAGTGTGTGAGTAATATCACTGAAAGATGGTACTAATGACCATGGGTACAATTCCCTCAAGCTCTCTCTCTCTCTACAGTATATTTTGACAGGGTTTCTGCTAGGGTTGCATAAATGAGAATCCTTTTGCAAGGTAGGGGATGACCCCTATATATAGTGTCTAGGGGGTGTAATGTACCTCCCATGCATGCAGTGAGCATGTGTGTGATATCCTCACCAATGTGGGAATGCCACCTGTCCTTGTCACATGTAAGCAATGATGATGAAATATTCTCCCCCATGTGGAGAATAATCTTGTTACAACTGATTTGTGCCCAGGTGTCTTTATCCAAATGTCAACAGATGCTTTGCAGTCATGTTGGTGAATGACCTCGGCCTAGGAGAGGCCGAGCTGTAGAGGCTTGGTATTCGCTCGATCCGGGAAGTGTCATAAGGAGTCTCGGCCTGATCCCAGTCGAGACATCATATTGGGGTCGGCCCGAGCCGAGGTTGGACATGCTGCATACTGATGATAATTAATACCTCTGGTTCCATAATGAAGATGATCAGTGGCTCCCTGTCGACTCGGCCTACTGATGGCCGAGGTTGCTATTCCTAGGTACTTGAGGATGTTGATGATGCCTGCTATGCGCGGTCCTTGGGGAGGTGTATGTAGCAGTGTCGGCCCGGGCCGAGGGATGAAATCGTGGGCCCTTACCCCTCCTTGGGTCGATCCATGTCTCGGTCATTATCTCGGCCGATGTGGGTATCCCTGGGCGGAGGTTATACTTGGGCATATCAATCACCCCCCAGCCCTTAGTCATTTGCGAGAGCAGGTGGCTAGGGGATTCTCACCTCCGAGGCCTGTTCACCCCAAGGCCAACACCTGCGCGACACCTGTCCCAGGCTAAGGCGTGCCCACTTGGCTTGCGTGTGCTACCAGTTGTCCCTTGGGTTTCCCAAGGAAATGATGAGCCTTGGGAAGTGTGCCTAGGTATTTAAGGGTTAAACCCTTTCTTTCTCTTTTTTCTTCCTCATTTCTCTCTTTCGCGCGCTGTTTTCTGCAAATTCTCTCTCCGAGGCCTCTTCGTTCCACCGCTCTTTCTGCAGAGGATTCGCCTAGTTTCTTGCGAGATTTCTTCTTTTCCATCCATCAGCTCATCTTCAGGTATCTCTCCCTCCCCATTTCCTTCATTTTTGGCATTTTGATTTGGATTTTTCGGCGAGGTTTTGAGTTTTCCGGTGGTTTTATGAGTTTTCCGGTGGTTTTATGAGTTTTCCGGTGAACTAGGTTTTTTGAAAAACTCCTTAATTTGATCTTTGGGCTCCTTTATTTTTCAAGCCAAACTTGTTTGTAGTTTTAGGAGTTTCCTCAAGTTTAGGGTCGATCAAAGTTTTGGGTCGTCCCCTGATGCTCAGACCCCTGTACCAACTTCTTGAGGACTTCCCTTCTCTTAGAGGAAAGACCTTAGAGAAAATTAGGCAAATAGAGAGAGCTCAGGAAGAAGCTCGTAGGTCACAGGAATTCCCTGTCAGACCCCTCTTTCCTCCACCTCTCAAGGTGGTATACCCTCGTCCACCTGAGAATTTCTATCAGACAGACGTCTCTGCCAATAACTTGCCGATGTCTGAGTCTGAATCTTCCATCTCCGACCCAATGTCTGTGGACTCTTTCCAAGAGGCCATGGATTTTACTCCTCAGACTGGTCAGGACCCTGACCAGGCCGAGGTCTCCAGCCGTGCCTCGTCTCAAACGGCACAAGTACCTTAGGTTCTTCTTCCGAGGTTGAACTTGTTGAGCCAAGTGTGGCTGTGCCACCCATTCTAGATGCTATCCCACTGTCGGCCGTTACCGGGGCCGAGTTTGCTCAGAGGTTCCCTGGTAACCCGTCTACGTCTGCTCCAGCCGACGTTGAGCCTGACGATGATGAGGACGCCGAAAGTGATGTTGACGTATCTGAGGCGACCGAGTACGAGAGCACGGTCACTGAGGTGGATCTATTGCACTTCAGATACCTATACTCCATCAGTCCCTCAATCCAATTAAGGAGACCTCTGAGGGAAGAGAGGGCCTACCATGGTCAGGTTGGAGAAATCTGCTTGTACGAGCAGATGTTCAAGTTAGGTTTTCGTCTTCCCTTTCACCCTGTCATTAGGTCCATTCTTTCCTTTATCAACTTGGCCCCCTCGCAGCTCTCTCCCAATGCTTGGAGAGTTGTTATAGGGGCCATCATCCTGTGGAGGGCAGTCCACCACTCTGACCTCCCAGTTCAGGTCTTCGCTGGGTGTTACGTCCCCACCTCGGTAAAGAATCATCCGAGCTACTATCACTTCGTAGCTCGGAGGCCTGAGAAAAAGATGCTCTTGGTCACTCAGACCTCGAATCATAATTGGAAACCTCGATACTTTTTCGCCTCGGGGCCGTGGGAATTTGGCTCGTCTATTCCCTCTTCCATTTTTGAGCCAAGAATACCCCTCAGATGGGGTAAAGTCACCATGTCTGCAAGGGCCGATCCTGGACTAAGTGTTCAAAATAGCAAAAAGGTGAAGGCCCTGCAAGACCAAGGGGCACATGGGCTGTTTATCAAGTTCGAGCATTTGCTGACCCCCCAGTACCTCTCGGGGGCGAGCTTAGGTGGAAGTCCCCTAGTTGACTTTGGTAAGGATTTTTCTTTTTAGTTCGTCTAACCTCTAATCATTCATATTTGATTCCTAACTCTTATCTTTTCACTTTTGCAGAGAGACCACCAGGCGTTTCAGACGAGTTGTGGGAGATGGCAGCTCCAAGTTTGGCTAGGCTCGTCAAGAAGACTGGTTTGAGCGCTCCTCCACCTGCTCCCTCAATATCCAAATCCAGGAAGAGGGCCCCTGAGGTCCATGCCTCTGAGGGTCAGAGGCCGACCTCTAGGCAAAAGAAGACTTCAGACGCTGCGATCCCTATCACAGCCGACACATTATCAACTCGTCTGGACCAACTAAAGCTTACCGACAGCGTGGTCGGCAACAGCAGGCAGGCCATGGATGCCCTTGCCAATGTGATGACTGATGCCGACAAGCGTTTTTACAGGGCCATGGACACTCATATGATGGTTGAGTTCGGCCTCCATAGAGCCGTCCAGGTATGGCTTGTTCCTTTTGCCAATAATTTTGCGAGTGCAACGTCTGAATTTATTTCCCTCTAACCTCTTTATTGTCTGTGCAGGGTGTGACCGCCATGTACCAGCTATCTAACTGGGCCCTGAGGAAATTGCCTCTGATTCAGAAGGGGGAAGAGGCTGAGAAGGTTGAGAGCACCCTGAAGGCCGAGGTTGACCGTCTGAGGTCAGAGTTGCTGAATACCGAGACCAAGGCCCAGAACTCTGAAAATAAGGCCCAGGGTCTAGAAAAAGATATCTCTGCACTCGTCCAAAGCCACGCCAAGGCCCTGAAGGATAAGGACGATGCCCTGCAGGGGAAGGTTGATGCTGCTGTGAAGGCCTCTCTTTTAGATGCCTCAGAGAAAATAATTGCTGATTACAAGGTCTCTGAGGAGTTCATAGGTTTTGGTCTGTAATACCTCGAAAGAGGTATCAAGGCTACCACCAAATGGGCCGAGGTCAGGGAAACCGAGGTTGGCACTATAAAGGCCTCCGACTTTGTGGGCCTCAGCCTCGCCGACCCTCAGTTTGCCCAGGCCTTGCAAGAGATAGAGGACGAGGCTGCTGCCCCTGGTCAGACTGTTACTCTGGAAGGGACTGATCTCGGAGGGACTGATCCTGTCGATGAAGTGGTCGAGGTGACCAATGCTGAACAGGCCAACCCATACGAGACATTGAATGTTCCTTCCTCCGATGTTTAACTTGGCCTTGTATTTTGTATTTCTTTTGACTTATAATTCTGAACTTGTAGTTTATCAGACATCTGAATATTATGTAATCTCATATCTTATTAAATGCCAATTTCTTCCTTTTATTGAATGCCAATTTCTTCCTTTTATTGAATGCCAATGTCTTCCTTCATCTTGATCTCTGAATGTATATTTTTCAAGCAATCTCTGAAGTCATTACTTAATATGATGTCATAACCATTACTTAAGGGTCTGAGGTTATCTAACCCAGGTGTCTGAGCTCAGACCTCGTCACCACCGAGTGATGTTATGAGGGTCTGAGGTCATCACCTAAGAGGTTAGCCTCATCATGAATACCACCAAATTAATGATGTTAAGGGTATGAGGTCATCTAACCCAGGTGTTTGAGCTCAGACCTCGTCACCACCGAGTGATGTTATGAGGGTCTGAGGTCATCACCTAAGAGGTTAGCCTCATCATGAATACCACCAAATTAATGATGTTAAGGGTCTGAGGTTATCTAACCCAGGTGTCTGAGCTCAGACCTCGTCACCACCGAGTGATGTTATGAGGGTCTGAGGTCATCACCTAAGAGGTTAGCCTCATCATGAATACCACCAAATTAATGATGTTAAGGGTCTAAGGTTATCTAACCCAGGTGTCTGAGCTCAGACCTCGTCACCACCGAGTGATGTTATGAGGGTCTGAGGTCATCACCTAAGAGGTTAGCCTCATCATGAATACCACCAAATTAATGATGTTAAGGGTCTGAGGTTATCTAACCCAGGTGTCTGAACTCAGACCTCGTTACCACCGAGTGATGTTATGAGGGTCTGAGGTCATCACCTAAGAGGTTAGCCTCATCATGAATACCACCAAATTAATGATGTTAAGGGTCTGAGGTTATCTAACCCAGGTGTTTGAGCTCAGACCTCGTCACCACCGAGTGATGTTACGAGGGTCTGAGGTCATCACCTAAGAGGTTAGCCTCATCATGAATATCACCAAATTAATGATGTTAAGGGTCTGAGGTTATCTAACCCAGGTGTCTGAGCTCAGACCTTGTCACCACCGAGTGATGTTATGAGGGTCTGAGGTCATCACCTAAGAGGTTAGCCTCATCATGAATACCACCAAATTAATGATGTTAAGGGTCTGAGGTTATCTAACCCAGGTGTCTGAGCTCAGACCTCGTCACCACCGAGTGATGTTATGAGGGTCTGAGGTCATCACCTAAGAGGTTAGCCTCATAATAAATATCACCAAATTACTGATGTTATGGGTCTGAGGTTATCTAACCCAGGTGTCTGAGCTCAGACCTCGTCACCACCGAGTGATGTTATGAGGGTCTGAGGTCATTACCTAAGAGGTTAGCCTCATCATGAATAAAACAAGAACTTGATATGGAAACTGATCTTTATTGATAACCTTTTCTCGATAAGATGGTACAATTACAAATTACAAATCCTATGCAACATCATATGAAATATCTCTTCAGGTGATCAGCATTCCACGGGTTGGTGGAAGGTTCTCCCTCTAGGTTCTCTAGCCTATATGTGCCAGGCACAACCTCTTCTGTTACTTTGTAGGGGCCATGCCAGTTCGGGTGTAGCTTGCTTGCCTTCTGTAGGGTCTTCTTAAGCACTAGGTCTCCCACCGCAATGGGTCTTGACTTCACCCTTTGATTGTAGAATTTTGCTGCCCTCTGCTGATAGGCTGCTTTCCTGACCTCTGCGTCTTCTCTTCTCTCTTCAATGAGATCCAGGTCTAGCCTTCTTTTCTCCCCATTGCTGTCAGGGTCGTAGGTCTGAATCCGATGAGTCGGTAGTCCTACCTCCGTTGGTATGACTGCCTCAGAGCCATGTGCCAGCATGAATGGGGTTTCTCCTGTGGGTGTCCTAGCCGTAGTTCTGTAAGCCCATAGCACAGCGTAGACTTCTTCTATCCATCTCCCCTTCGCGTCTTCTAACCTCTTCTTGATTCCATCCAAGATAGTCCTATTTGTGACCTCGGTCTGGCCATTTGCCTGAGGTCGACCAGGAGATGAGAAGAACTGCTTAATCCCCACACTTTGGCAATACTTCTCCAAGGAGGCATTCTTGAACTGGGTCCCGTTGTCCGAGTGAGCGTGTTCGGGAGGCCATATCTACATATGATGTTCTTCCAGATGAACTGGAAGGTCTTCTGTTCTGTAATGGTTATCATTGGCTCTGCCTCTACCCATTTTGAAAAGTAGTCAATGGCAACTATCAAGAATCTATAGTTGTTAACCGCTCTTGGCAAAGGTCCTACCAAGTCAATTCCCCATACCGCAAATGGCCATGGAGAAGAGATCGACGTCATAGGCGGATGAGGTTGGTGAGGGATGGTGGCGAACCTTTGACATTTGTCGCACCTCTTCACATAATCTGCGGCATCCTTAGACAGGGTAGGCCACCAGTATCCCTGAGTGATGATCCTCTTGGCTAAGGGTCTTCCCCCAATGTGGCTAGAGCAAGAACCCTCATAAACCTCCCTTAAGACCTGGGGCACTTCCGCAGGGTGCACACATCTGAGGAGAGGCAGTAGAAACCCCTTTTTGTACAAAACATCTCCTACCAATGAGACATTTGCAGCCCTGTATCTCAACTTTCTTCTTTCCATCTTGGACTCAGGTAGCTCCCCCTCTTTTAGGTATCTGACAAGCGGGTCAATCCACGAGTCTCCCAGGTTTACATTGAGACAAGGGTTACATACCTCATCCTCCTCAATACTTGCCTTTCCTAAGACTTCAATTGGGATGGTTCTTCCCAAGTCTGTCTTCATTGCCGAGGCCAGTCTTGCCAATGCATCGGCGTGGTTGTTGCTCAACCGAGGTACTCTCTTCAGCTTTGCTTCTTCAAAATACTCTAGCAACCCTCTTACCCTCTTCAGGTATTTGGCCATCCTTTCATCTTTGACCTCGTACGCCCCCAGTACTTGATTGACTACCAACCTCGAGTCGCTGTGGAGTAGGAGCCGCTTTACTCGAAGAGTTGTTGCTAATAAGAGACCTTCTACCATGGCCTCATACTCAGACTCGTTGTTGGAGGCCTTGAAGTTGAATCTCAAGGCATATTCAATGTTGGCGCCATCTGGAGCCGAGAGTACTAGCCCCGCGCCGCTTCCATTGTCACAAGAAGAGCCATCAACGAAGAGGCTCCATACGTCTGCATCGGATGAGAAGACCCCTTCACTCATAACCCCCTTCTTGAAGAGGTACCGATCCTCTTCGTTCTCTTCCACTCTGCTCTGGGTTTTTCCTGGTATAACCTCTTCTCGGCCCTGGAAGACGTTTGGTGCCGCCTCTTCCGAATTTCGGAAGATACTACGGTTTGTCTCTTCGCCGTCATCCAGGCCTTTCTCTGTCTCGGCCTCTTTCGAACCTCTATCTGCCTCTTCCCAGGTGAACTCTGCGACAAAGTCTGCGAGGGCCTGCCCCTTGATGGCTGTCCTGGGCTGGTAGGTAAGATCATACTCTCCTAGCTCGATGGCCCAGGTCATCAATCTTCCAGACTTTTCAGGCTTGTGCAGAACCTGCCGTAGTGGTGAGTCGGTGAGGACTATCATAGAGTGAGCTTGAAAGTAAGGCTTCATCTTCCTTGAGGCATGTATCAGTGCATAAGCCAACTTCTCCATCCGGGGATAGTTTTGTTCAGACCCTTGGAGGGCCTTACTATTGAAGTACACGGGTCTCTGAACCCCATCCTCTTCTCGTATGATGGCCGTGCTAATGGCTGACTCAGAGACTGCTAGGTACACAAACAACCTCTCTCCCGCGATGGGCCGGGACAGCAGCAAGGGAGACCCCAAGTAGGACTTAAGTTGATCAAAGGCCTTTTCACATTCTTCGTCCCACTGGAAGGCCTTTCTCAGAACTTTAAAGAACGGAAGACACTTGTCTGTGGCTCTGGAAACAAACCTGTTAAGGGCCGCCACCCTTCCAGTGAGTCTCTGAACATCCTTGATACTCCTAGGAGTCTTCATGTCGAGTAACGCCTTGATCTTCTCCGAGTTTGCTTCAATCCCCCTCTGATTAACGATGAACCCCAGGAACTTCCCGACTCCTACCCCGAAGACACATTTCGCCGGGTTGAGCTTCATTTTGTAGGAGTCCATGATATCAAAGGTCTTCTCAAGGTCCGCTACGTGAGTACATGCTTTCAGGCTCTTCATTAGCATATCGTCCACATACACCTCCATGGTCTTACCTATCTGCTCCTCGAACATCTTATTGACAAGACGTTGATACGTTGCCCCAGCATTTTTCAGACCAAAGGGCATCACCTTGTAACAGTACGTCCCCTTGTCAGTAATGAAGGCTGTCTTCTCAGAGTCCTCGTCATCCATGAAGATTTGGTTATAACCTGAATAAGCATCCATGAAACTCATAAACTCGTGCCCTGCTGTTGCATCCACCATCTGGTCTATCCTAGGCAAGGGATAGCTGTCTTTCGGGCAAGACCTGTTCAGGTCTGTGAAATCTACACACATCCGCCACTTTCCATTGGCCTTAGGCACGATGACTGCATTCGAGAGCCACTCTGGATAAGTAACCTCTCTTATGAACTCGGCCTCTTCCAACTTCTTCACCTCTTCCCGGATGACCTCATACTTTTCTCTGGAGTAGATCCTTCACCTCTGTTTAATAGGCCTAGCATCTCCATCCACGTTGAGCGTGTGGGTCATGATCCCAGGTTCGATGCCAGGCATGTCTGCATGACTCCACGCGAAGACGCTCTGCCTCCTCCTAAGGAAGTTTATCAGCTCTTCCTTGATCCCTTGTTCCAGGGCCTTGCCGACCTGGACGGTTTTTTCCGGCTCGTCCTCATTGAGGATGATGGATTCTACCTCTTCCGCGGCCTCGCCCTTCTTTAATTTTGTTTCATCTCTGGGATCAAGTGTGTCAATGCTGTAAGTGGCGGTTGCTATCTTATAGGCCTCTCGCTCTTCGGCCGAGTTGAAATAACACTCCCGCGCCGTGGTCTGGTCCCCCTGCACTTCCCCTACCCCATAAGGAGTCGGGAATTTTAGCATCTGGTGGACCGTTGACGGCACGGCTTCAAACTCTTTGAGGGCCACTCTTCCGATGATGAGGTTGTAGACCGAGAAGACATTTTCGTCCATCACAAAAAAGTTTATCTTCTTAGTCAGCCTCTTAGGCCACTCATCTTCCATCCGTACATCCATTTCATACATGCCCAATGGGTGTACCTTCTCACCACTGAAGCCTATCAATGGGTGATGGTAGAGCACCAGCCTTGACCTGCTAAGACCCAAGCTCTTGAAACAAGGCCAGAACATCACATCTGCTGAGCTTCCCCCATCTATGAGGATTCTCCCTACATCGCACCCATGCACCCTTGTTGTTATGACTAGAGGGTCATCATGGGGGGCTAAGATGCCCTTGAAGTCAATTCTGGAGAATCCCACCACTAGGGTGTCCATGTCTACCTTCTTTCTCTTCTGTACTGCATCAGAAGAGGTCAGATTCACAACCTCAGTCTTGACCACTGACTTGGCCTCCGCTACATGAGCCTTCCTATCTGTTACCTCAGAGCCACCTCCCGCGAATCCCCCACATATGGTGCTAACACCAAAGGAGATCATTCCTACCCTCTTCACTGAGGTGTTGTCATCCTTAGGTGGGAGATCTGGGTCATCACCATCATCACCCTTTGAATCATCATGCCTTCTAGCCGGGACATCACCACGGCACCTGTCATCTCTTCTCTTCCTAGGGTCTTCTCTTCCACCCTTCGGGGCCTTGCCATCCACATACTTTCTTAGCTTCCCTGATTTCAGCATCTTCTCAATCTCATCCTTCAGAGCAAAGCATCTATCTGTGACATGGCCGTGATCCCGATGGAACTCACACCAGAGGTTCTTATTCCTCTTATGTGGTGGGGCCTTCAATTTCTCTGGCCACCTCAGAGCCCGATCAGTCTTGATCTCATTAAGGATGTGCTCACAGCTCACAGTCAGAGGAGTGTAATGAGCGAACTTGTCATCTGCTGACCTCTTCTTCCCCTCTTTCTTACCCTGGGACCTCCCAGTGCTACCACGGTTCTCCTCCTCATATTTTGCGGCCATTGCCTCTTCCGCATTCATCACTTTCCCTGCGGTGGACAACAGTTCTGCCATAGACTTGGGGGGGTCTTCCGCCAGCTTCCACAATAACTTCCCCTTCTGGAGGCCTCCTATCAGGGCAGTTATGGCTATGCTCTCCTCGTAATCCTCTACCTCCAACTTCTCCTTGTTAAATCTTGCTATATAGTCCCTTAGGCTTTCTCCCTTAGCCTGTTTGACATATAGGAGGTGGGTAGTCTTCTTCTGAGGTCTTACCCTAAAGCAGAAGTTATGGATGAACTGTTCTGCTAGACCTTTGAAGTTCTCGATCGAGTTCTTCGGAAGAGAGGTGAACCAGCTGTGCGCTGCCCCTGTTAAGGTTCCTGAGAAGGCCCTGCACTTCATTTCATCGGGTATCGAGTAAATATCTGTCGCCGACTGATACATCTCGATATGGTGCACTGGGTTAGTGCTGCCATCATACTTAGGCGTCACTGTAGGAGGCTTGAACTTAGATGGGGTTGGGAATCCCACTATCCTAGCTACAAACAGGGAACCCTCCGAGTAGCCCCTCTGCAATGGGTCCCTGCTCTTGATGAGGTCCCCTATCTTCTCTTCAAGACGTTGGATGGAGTCATTCCAAGGTCTTCTCTCTTCAGCTAGGCCGAGGTTATCCCCTGCCACCTCCCTGCTATGGACAGAGGGTTCCCCAGCCACAACACGCTGACTATTGACCTCTTCCTTCTCCCTGGCTCTTCTCTCCAAGGGTCGGCCTTGATCTGGCCGAGCCGGCCTATTCCCTCTTTGAGAGCCTGCAGCGCTCCTTGACCTCGATAGCCTTTGCCTCAGGTCATTGACTGGGCCCAGCCTTTCGAAGGCAGACCCTCTGCTCAACCTGTTAAAGGCCGACCCTCTCTGCCGGGCCTCATCTCTTCCTCGGCCGACACATCCTTGACTCTGCCTGTCAAAGGCCGACCCTCTTTGTTGGGCCTCGTCTCTTCTTCGGTCGACACATCCTTGGCTCTGCCTAAGAGGTCGTACAGTGTTATCTGACACCTCATACGGCTCCCAGCAGTCTTCTGGGGCCTCTTCAACTTCTAGGTCTTCATACCTGTCCTCCGGGCAAGGGTTTCCTTGCCTCCCCAGGCGCAAGCGCCTAGGGTCAGCAACGTCCCTCCTCCGCTGGGGTGCAGGTTGGTCCTTCATGGACGCCTGGGGTGGTCCCCTGGCGTCGGGATGGGGTTGAACTTCCGCCGGAGTTATCATGTCCGGGGAGACTCCAGGTGGCCTCATCATCATGGTTTGGCTGAGCTGGGCAAATTGCTCCTTCATGGCTTGTTGTGTTGCAGCTAAAGATTTCAAAGCTGCTGCCACCTCCGCCATTTCGGATTGGGGAGGAACCTGACTGGAGCTAGCCCCTCCACCTCTGGGCGGCGGAAGAGGCGGTGGTAATTCTGGTGCCATGTGTTAATAATAAAGAGCTTGAACATCAAGTGAGCTTAATACCTTAAAGGACCTCTTTCAATGGTGAAACAACTCCACACAAGGGGTGGTTCCTGGTTCACCACCAGAGTCTCCGGTGAGGTAAAGCAGAAAAAGAGGAAGAGATAGCCTCTCGAATTCCCACAGACGGAGCCAAAATGATGATGCTGGGTTTCAGCGCCACCAGGTAAGGTGTTTCCAAGCTCTATATGTATATAACAATGGCAGCACAACTATAAAAAGAGATAAGAGAAGGAGGTGAGGATACGAGGAGGTCAACACCGGAATATAGGTGGTTCAGCCTGTCTGGCCTACGTCCACAGTGAGTGTGTGAGTAATATCACTGAAAGATGGTACTAATGACCATGGGTACAATTCCCTCAAGCTCTCTCTCTCTCTACAGTATATTTTGACAGGATTTCTGCTAGGGTTGCATGAATGAGAATCCTTTTGCAAGGTAGGGGATGACCCTTATATATAGTGTCTAGGGGGTGTAATGTACCCCCCATGCATGCAGTGAGCATGTGTGTGATATCCTCACCAATGTGGGAATGCCACCTGTCCTTGTCACATGTAAGCAATGATGATGAAATATTCTCCCCCATGTGGAGAATAATCTTGTTACAACTGATTTGTGCCCAGGTGTCTTTATCCAAATGTCAACAGATGCTCGGCAGTCATGTTGGTGAATGACCTCGGCCTGGGAGAGGCCGAGCTGTAGAGGCTTGGTATTCGCTCGATCCGGGAAGTGTCATAAGGAGTCTCGGCCTGATCCCAGCCGAGACATCATATTGGGGTCGGCCCGAGCCGAGGTTGGACATGCTGCATACTGATGATTATTAATACCTCTGGTTCCATGATGAAGATGATCAGTGGCTCCCTGTCGACTCGGCCTACTGATGGCCGAGGTTGCTATTCCTAGGTACTTGAGGATGTTGATGATTCCTGCTATGCGCGGTCCTTGGGGAGGTGTATGTAGCAGTGTCGGCCCGGGCAAAGTTAGGCCTGGACGAGGGATGAAATCGTGGGCCCTTACCCCTCCTTGGGTCGATCCATGTCTCGGTCATTATCTCGGCCGAGGTGGGTATCCTTGGGCCGAGGTTATACTTGGGCATATCAATCACCCCCCAATCCATATTTCTGAAAAGCATCTCGAACACGTTCCCAAGCAGACGGGAATGCATGTGCCTGAACTGGCGCGGCTACTGGCACCTGAGGTGGTGCCTGCTGAACTACGGCTAGTGCGGCATTTACCGCTTGGGCTACAATGGCTGGAACCTCGGCGGCGTTCATCGTGCCCTGAACTGGTGCGGGCTGTGGTTCTGGCGTAGCATCCCTGGGAACCCGTTGTGCACGTCGTGGAGGCATCTGAAATAAGAATAAAGTTTATAAGTTCGCAGTTATAAACTTGAAATAGCTGAATAACGTAGCATATACAAAAGAATACAACAGTCCTAAAATATAGGGCTCTACATCAAAGAAAGCTCAGCGGAAACATAATAAGCCGTACAGATCCTAAAGGACACTAGAACCTGATGCTCTGATACCACCTGTGACACCCCGACTAATTAAATACCGGGTAGCTACTCCTTTATTAAATTAATACAAAATGTCAAGTTGGTTCAGTTAACAGCATCACTGTCGAAAACATTTTAATAATTACTAACCACCTAGTATTTAAAAAGTAAGTTGCCAAATTTTAAATTAAGTCTGATTAACATGCAATAAAAGACTAATGGAAGAACAACATAATCCATTCACCATAACGAAGTAATGAAATAACCAACAAATAATAATAAGTCCGGAGGAAAATTCCTCACAACAATCCCACAACTGAAATAAGTAAAACAATGTATCCTGAATTAATTACATGCCAAAAGTCTGAAAATCTGAAATAGGAAATGTTTCTAATAGAAATGGGCGACATGCCCTACAACTGATGAAACTGAATATAGAGTCAAGATAGATGAAGCGCCTATTAGCAAAGTCCTGTAACTTCCACAAACAGCTACAGCTCGTCACCTGAATAAGGATCCTAAGCATGGTGTCCTTGTGGCTGGGCACCTAAAATGGTTTTTACAAAAATAGATTTGAAAGCAAACGGGTCAGAGCCCGAAAGTGGAGAGTATTTTAAAATAGCAAGTGCTTTAATAACATTAAAACAACGAATGCAAAATACATGTTAGGACGTGCACTCACATGAAATACTCACCTCTCGACTAATTGTGCACTCCTAACGTATAGCACCCATCTAAGTGATAAATACATCTATCTAACTGACATGAGTTCTAACCTTTCTACTCGGTTCCCATTATACATTCAAATGTTATCAATTAAATAGAGACTTTACAAACACTCGGATTCTCAATTAAACAATACAATTAATTTCAAGTTGTCCCTTTATATTTATTCAAAGCGTTTCCGTATTTATATTCACAATACTAACATGAAAGTTCTCATTAATATAAGTGTATATTAACCGCGCCATAAATATACAATACAAGCACCCGAGACTAAGCTGCGGTGCACACATACTCTGCTATCCCTCCCGGTACATCACGTACATAAGGATCACGCATTCCGAATCTCTCAGGAATCGTTCTCATATAATAACAAATCACAAACAATGGAGGCGAACACAGTCACGTCACATGGGTCACGCACATACCTACGCTCCCACGATCAGCAGACTTATTAACATCCCAATAAGTCCTTCTCTGACCTATGTTCTTGAGGTACCAATCTAAATCCGGGCAACACAAGGATAAGAAGGCCTTAAGCGAACGTAAACCTCCCGTGATAGCAAGTATGGTAGGTATGTCATACACAAAAAATCATATACACTAAGCATGCACACATCTTAGCTATTATCATATTTATTTGTGGTACACTTCTTATTCTCGTACCGACTTATAATGTTACACAATATACGTAACCCCGGTTAATATCATTATTCAAACCGTCAATCATTCTCACACCGTAATAGACACTCACGTCCCAATCCATAATTTCCATTTGGTTTAAATCACACACCTATGTTTTACTCCTCATTAAGTCCCAAATATCCCAAATATATCAACTAATCATCAAGGAAATGTTATCTCTACGTTTGAACAAGGTTACGGGACACGCAAAATCAAAACAGGCTAAAAAGCCTAAACTGTCAGCTCGTTAGAAGTCTCGTTCGAACGAGGCTGTTCGAACGAGAGTTCGTTCGAACGAACTGGGCATCTAACGAGATCTCGTTCGAACGAAATGCATCGAACGAACATCCCTCTCGTTAGAAGGCAACTGTCAACTCGTTAGAAGCTCGTTCGAACGAGCTCGTTCGAACGACCTGGGCAGGTCTTCTAACGAGGGGCCAGTTTCGAGCCCAGATTTTCCCTTTTTCGTTTTTCCAACTTTTCTTCCTCTCTAATCCCATCTAAACATCAATCCAACAATTGTTCAAGGTTTATAATCGTCCCTAAACATACTTAGGTCACATACTAACGTGTTTTGTGGGGTTAATTCATTCTAAACATCTTCCAAATATCAAATCTATGCATTTTTCCCCAATTTCAAGAACACGAACCCTAGAAATTCTTAAATCCCCAATGAGCCTAATTAAATCCGTTTTTGTTTCATCCAAGATATATTAACATCAGAATAATCACCAAATTACAATTCTACATGCAAACCTATATCCAAAATTATATTTATAACTCAAATTTTATGGGTTTTCATCAATCTCCCAAACAAATGATATTTTAGAATTGTCTAAGCATGGAAGAGACATTCACTGCAAAATAATGTAAATTAAACCACTTGCCTTTGATATATCTCTGAATTTGATGACGAATTGATGAGTTTCTCTCTCTCTCTCTGCAGAATTCTCCTTTCTCTACAAGCTCTTCTTCTCCAAGGTGACAATGGTGGCTAGGGTTTGCCTTAGGGAACTCTTGAAACTAATTCTAATAACCTCCGTAGCCCATAAGGTCATAAGGTGTAGTTAGTGGGTTTAGTGGGTAATTACCAAGTCAGATTTAATTCCTAATTTTCGTTGGTTTTAATTCCCAGAAATCCAAAATTACCAAACTACCCTTATACGTTGCCGGCATGGCCTAAAAATGCCCCGGGACCCAAACTAAACCCCCGGCTAGTGTTTTCTGACTATTTCGACCCTTCCGGACGCGTTGGCGCACTCAAAACGACCATACGGTTAATAGAATTAAAATTCACTTTTTAATTAAATAATAATATTCCTGACGCGACTGTCATACGCGTCTCAACAAAATTTCCAAATTGCCGTATTTCAATCTCACGACAAATTTCATAATTCAATAATCATATATAGCCATATCTACTCATTAAAATCAAATACCAACTCGCATCTCGCTAGTATTTTTATCCGGATTAATTTTCAATTAATACACATTTAATTCAATTAATCCCATAAATAAATATCATAAAAATACGGGGTATTACATACTTCCTCCCTAATAACAGAATTTCGTCCCGAAATTCGGAACTAGAAAGTACCTGGTAAGAATAACTCTGGATAACGTTCGCGCATCTCATCCTCGCGCTCCCATGTGGACTCATCGACATTGTGATGTCGCCACTAAACACGCACTAACGGAACTATCTTTGACCGCAGTTTCCGCTCACTTCGGTCCAAAATAGCAATCGGCCCCTCCTCGTAGGAGCTATCAGGATGGAGATCGATGTCCTCCAAAGCAATGTGAGAATGAGCCAAATTATCTCTAAAATATTTCCTTAGCGAGGAAATATGAAACACATCATGAATCCGATGCAAATGCTCCGGTAACCCAAGTCTATACGCAACCGGTCCAATCCGCTCAATAATAGGAAATGGTCCCACATATCTCAGTGCCAACTTCCCTTTCTTCCCGAAACGCATAATCCCCTTCATAGGAGATACTCTGAGCAAAACCTGGTCCCCTACTTCAAATTCCCTGAAGGACCTCTTCGCATCAGCATAGCTCTTCTGCCCGTCTTGAGCTACCCGAATGCGACTCCGTATCAGCTCTATCCTTGCCGAAGTATCCTGAATCACTTCCGGCCCAAGTAGTTTGTTGTCCCCCACCTCCAACCAACATGCTGGGGAACGACAAGGTCTACCGTACAACGCCTCAAATGGAGCCATGCCAATGGTGAACTGGTAGGAGTTGTTGTAGGTAAACTCCACCAGTGGAAGATACTGCTCCCATCCACCCCCAAAATCAATGATGCACATACGTAGCATGTCCTCCAACATCTGGTTTGTGCGCTCGATTTGCCCATCGGTCTGCGGATGATAAGCCGTACTCAACCGCAATTCCGTGCCCGTGGCCTCCTGGAAACTCTCCCAAAATCGTGAAACAAATATCTTGTCTCTGTTAGACACGATATTTAGGGGCACACCATGAAGTCTCACTATCTCTGCGATAAAGAGCTGGGCATACTGTCCCGAAGTGTAGTCTGTCCTTACGGGTAGAAAATGAGCGATTTTGGTCAACCTGTCCACAATCACCCAAATGGAGTCGTGACCCCTCTGTGACGTAGGCAACCCCGTGATAAAATCCATGGATATGCTCTCCCATATCCACATCGGGACCTCCAAGGGCTGTAGAAGTCCTGCCGGTCTCTGATGATCCACTTTTACTAGCTGACAAGTGGCGCATTTAGAAACAAACACAGCAATATCTCTCTTCATCCCGCTCCACCAATACTGTCTTCTCATGTCTTGGTACATTTTGTCTCCACCGGGATGTACCGCGAACCGTGAGCCGTGCGACTCTGCCATCACCTCGTGTCGCAATTCTTCCCCTTCCGGAACTACCAATCTCCCATTGAAGCGTAATCCCCCGTCTGAGCTAACGGTATAGGATTCGGCTCCCTCTGCTAGTAATCGAACTATCAGTTCCTGACAGAACGAGTCATTTTCCTGGGCCTTTACCACCTTCGTGACAATCTGCGGCGTAACAGTCATCACAGACATGAATGATCGGGCCACTGCATCCTGGTGTCCCAATTCTTTCCACTTTGCCTTCCACACCTCTGCCACCTCATCTACTGGCCTACGGCTCAACGCGTCTGCTACCACGTTAGCCTTCCCCGGGTGATATTGGATATCAAACTGATAGTCCTTCACAAACTCAAGCCACCTTCGCTGCCGCATATTCAACTCCTTTTGCGTGAATAGGTACTGTAGGGACTTGTGGTCCGTGAACAATCGAAACTTCTCCCCCAAAAGATAATGTCTCCAAATCCGAAGGGCAAATACCACTGCCGCTAACTCCAAGTCATGAGTGTTGTAATTCTTCTCATGAGGCTTTAGCTTACGGGAAGCATAAGCTATGGCCTGACTCTCCTGCTGCAGTACACCTCCAAGTCCTTGCAAGGACGCATCGGTGTAGACTAGATACTCAACTCCCGGTCTCGGTAATGCTAACACAGGTGCTGAGGTCAACTTGTCCTTCAACTCATCGAATGCCAACTGACAGGCATCACTCCAAATGAATGGCACACCCTTACGAGTCAGATGTGTCAAAGGACCCGCTATCTTCGAAAATCCACGAATGAACCTCCTGTAGTATCCTTCTAGGCCCAAGAAACTACGGATCTCAGTCGGTGTCGTGAGCTGTCCCCACTCCCTCACCGCGGATACCTTCCCCGGATCAGCAGATATCCCCCGGTCGGAAATAATGTGCCCCAAAAACTGGACCTCCTTCAGCCAAAACCCGCACTTCTCATATTTTGCATACAGCTCGTTCTGACGTAGCATCTGTAAAACCTGCCTCAAATGCTCGGCGTGCTCCTCCTCTGTCTGGGAGTAAACCAGAATATCATCAATGAAGACAATGACAAACTGATCTAGGAAATCTCTGAACACCCTATTCATCAAGTCCATAAACACTGCTGGAGCATTGGTCAAACCAAAAGGCATAACCCGAAACTCGTAAGAACCATATCTCGTTAAGAACGCAGTCTTCGAGACGTCCTCCTCCCTGATACGCAACTGATGGTATCCCGATCGCAAATCAATCTTCGAGAAGAAAGAAGCTCCTCTCAACTGGTCGAATAGGTCATTGATTCGAGGCAACGGATACTTATTCCGTATCGTGACCTTGTTCAACTCCCGGTAGTCCACACACAATCTCAGTGAACCATCTCTCTTCTTCACGAATAACACAGGGGCACCCCACGGCGAAGTACTCCTCCATATAAACCCCTGACCCAACAACTGCTCAATATGATCTCGTAGCTCTCGCATCTCTGCCGGAGCCATACGGTACGGTGCGCGTGCTATAGGTCTCGTATCTGGTAATAAGTCTATGACAAAGTCTATCTCTCGACTAGGGGGTAGGCCTGGTATCTCCTGAAACACATCGGAATACTCCCTGACGACTGGGATCGAATCTAAAGGAATCACAACCTCCTTAGAGGTATCCTCCTCTATGTAATACAAATGAGCGGTCGAGCCTCCCTCTGGGCGAGGCATCGCCACTACAAACATCTTTTGCCCCGGAATGGCAAAAATAATGCTCCCACCGAAGCAATCAATCATGGCTCTATAAGCTGCGAGCCAATCCATACCAATAATCACATCGTGCTCATGCATATCTAATACCAACATGTCTGCAGGCAATACCAAACTACCAATCTCTACCCCTACTCCCCGGCATATAAAGAAAATAAGTGACCCACTCCCCAATGGTGAGTCTACACACGTCACTGTGCTCTCTGCTGTGGCTAACAACCCTAAGGCTTTCGCAAAATGTGTAGCTATAAAACAGTGCGTTGCCCCCGTATCAAACAAAACCCGACCCATAATGCCATGGATAGGAAACATACCCTCAATAGCGGGTGGTGCCTGTGGAGCTGCTGCCTGCTGAAGCTGGTATACTCTCCCATACTGCAGCTGCCCCTGCTGAACTGGGACTGCTGGAATGGGTGGTAATGCTGCCATCGTGGTGGCGCCGGGAGGGCGGCGGGAAACACGGGTCTCTGCGGCTCCTGTCGAGCACCCTCCTGCTGCTGTGGGGCCCTGCCCCTATCAGGACAGTCCTAGCGTTTATGGCCAGTCTTTCCACAAACGTAAAACTTCCCCGGGAAGTTCCCCCCTCTCTGTCCCTGCTGCCCCCGGCCCTGGTGGCCGTTACCGTTCCTCCCCTGGCCCTGCTGGCCCTCCTGAAACTGTTGTTGACCATTCTGACCCTGCTGGTTTGTGACAACCCGCAATCCGAAATAAGGGGTGGCCAGCCCGATACTCAAACGTAACAGGAATCATGGATGGATATCATTCTCAGCATCACAAATATAAACTGAGTATACGGGAAAACCACCCAATAAATCAGAAAACGGGTTGCCAAAAAGTGTAAAATTTTAAAAATGCGGTTATGAAAATTTAAACTAAGCAACCCAATCTGACAAGCAAGTGGAGTTCCAAAAGATAATATAATACAACTAAGACGAATGTACACAAATGGACCGAATAAGATGTCGGTCCACAGCTACATAAGACAACGTACAACAATATAAAATATCTTATATAGTACAATCATTAATCAAATACAAATGTTTGGGCCACACGCCCGAGGGACAAGACCCGATCATATCTAGAATAACAAGAATGAAAGCGTCTAATTCAACATCCTGTAATAACCCGCAAAATCTTACAGCTCGTCGAAAGTGCAGGGAACTTGGGAAAGTCAAGTCGGGCGTCCTTGCGGTGGAGCACCTGAGCGGATACAATAATATATATACAACAAGGAAGTAAACCGGTCAGGGCCGGGTTCTATATGATTTCTAGAAGAATAAAAAGCATGATAGGTATGAATAGTTACACATGAATGATGAGGATGATAATATGACATGCTATCTACAATTACAAGCAAGAATTGAAGGTAAAGCACTTTAATTTAAAACCCTTCCTTATTAATACAATTTCCATTTCCTTCAGACATTCCTTATTAGGAATAAAACCATATATTCGGTTAAGTCAAGAAGTTATAGTTTCTATTCATTTATTAAAACTTCCCATTTTATCTTTCCATTCCTTATTAGGAATATCATTTACATCAAGTGCTCTTTATGGCACATATATTATTCCCGTGCTCTTCCTGGCACATATTTATGCTCTATATGGCATTTCATACGCCCTTTGTGGCGTTTATCAACCATCAAGTCCAACTTGATGAAAATATAGTTATATTCATATACATATAACGATATCTAAGACCGCCCATCCGGGTTTCCCCACTGTGCGCGCCCCTAAATGACCATCATCTTCCAGGGCCTAACATAAGACAACCTGGGCACCTATCGAAACACGTCGGGAAGCGTCCATGAGCCTTCGGGGTAGTCAAGACCACACCCGGAATCTCCTACCCATCGCAGAAAAATGTAACAAATAAGCGCTCCCATGGCCTAGGACTATATCCACCCTGCATTCATTAGCCAGGGGGCTTCACCTCACGAGCGAACTTCCCTTATGATGTCATTTAGAGAGGTGTGTAACAGTAAATTAGCATTTACATTTATCATTATATTATTACCAAAAATCCATTTCCATTAATCATGTGATTGGTTCTTCATTATTAAACCTAACATCATTAAACAACGGGGTTCATTCTAAATTGAACCTATTATCTTTAACACCTATGGGTTCATTTTATGCGAACCTAATTCCCATCGAATATTATCATTTATATTTCCTCAAATTACAATTCCAGGCTAGGTCTCCACATGATAATTATGATCCTAGAAATTCCCCAAATTCATATAAATTTTGATAAGCCCATAAATCTCCAAGTTTGGGCATTTTACTTCCAAACTTCTAAAAGTTTGAATAAAAGAAGTAATGCCTTAACATTACTTTAAACCTCCCCGAAATAAACCCCAGATGAACCCATTTCTAGTCCAGGGTAACGACCGAACTCCATATCTACTCTAGGACTCTAAGTTTACTTCTTTAAAGAAGTTTCCTAGGTCCTAATCCTAAAGAATAAGGGGAAAAATTAAAAGAAAAAGACCCCCAAGTCTGCTGGAACAGAATCGATTCGCCCTAAGGGCCGAATCGATTCGCCCAAGCGAATCGATTCGCTCTGAAAGCGAATCGGTTCGGACAACAAAATTTAGTTTCTGCAAATGCCGAATCGATTCGGTCTTAATCCGAATCGATTCGGACAACAAGACCTGGGATTCTGCATCTATGCGAATCGATTCGCCCAAGGGGCCGAATCGATTCGCCCCTGAGAAAATGCCAAGAATGGCTATGGAGTCTTGAACTCCAAAATTTATCCAACTCCAAAACCAAGCCCAACCGAAATCATTGGCTGCAATTTCTACATCCTAAATCCCTCTATCTACCAACCTTAAACATCATTTATCATCAAAATCCATTTTTAGTGGTTAATACCCAAAAATCCAATCAAAACCCTAACAATTCTAAATCATAACAAATTCATAAATATCAAGACTAATTATTCTACTTAAATCATAAATTTGCAAGTAGATTACTTGCCTCAAGTGTAAGAATCTGATTTGATGAAGAAGGAAGCAACAATCCAAGCTCCAATCTCTCTTTTTCTATCTAAGTTAACAATTTGGGGCATAAAAGGAATAGTAAGTCTTAGCAAGACTAAATCGGGCCATAAGTCTAAAATGCCCCACTCTAATAACTAAAGCGCGATAAAATAATACGCGATATCACTATTTAAGCCAAAACCAGTCAAAAATGCCCGAAATGCCAAAATACAATATGGCACTTATTTTGACTGTCACACACCTACCGGGACTAACTACACTATCCAAATTATTATTTGGGAATTTTATAACTCATTTTACTTCCGGTTTCATAATAAATCAAAATGTCATTTTAAATCCTTATGACATTAAAATTACCACATGAACATTTTATCTATTCACGGGGTAACTATACAACATTTTAGTAAATATTGACCTTGACATAACGAATTGATATTTACTCAACATCTATCATTTTAAAATTAATTACTACACATTGTAAATAAATATAAAATGGGCTATCAGAAGAGAGGGTTATTACATACTCCCCCATTAAGAGGGAATTGTGCCCCCAAAATTTAGATATACCTCGCAAGAAGAGGTGCGGATACTATTCCCGCAAGTCATCATCGCGACCCTACGTCGATTTCTCGACACTATGATGACTATATAGAACTCATCCCCCAAGTTACTACCAGCGATCCCAACGTAACTCTACGCTCTAAGATAGAAACCGACTACATCTAATAAGATCCGTCACGTTGCATCTACTTCGAAAGGAAATGTGCCTAAAGTCACCGTTGTATCCTTCGTACCCCCTTGCATGAGAGACAAGGAATGAATTATGAACTTGCCGCAAAATGTTTCGATTAAGCGAGCGAATAGTTTACCGGACCCACCGCGACATTTCTAGGAAAGGTACAACATCATGCGGTGCAAGTTTTCATTTTTCTACTCGAAACGCTTAATGCCCTTCACAGGCGATACTCACCACAACACTTGGTCTAATGACCTCAAACTCCAGATGCCTTCTTCTCGCATCGACTGAGCTCTTTCGTCGATCTTGGTTATACGAGAGACTCATCATCTCGCACTTCTAACCAACAAGCGGGAGATCCAAAAAGCCTACCATACAAGGCTTCTTCCACAGCGCCGTCCTAATAGTGAATCGACACCAATTCTTATAGGCGAATTCAACGAGTGGAAAGCATTGTTCCCAACTACTCTTAAAGTTAGGCACGCATATAAGGAGTATATGCCTCAGCATATGGTTTATTCTATTGGTTTGGTCATCTGTGGAAAATGATAAGTGATTAACCATAATTCGATTCCCATGGCTTCTTGGAACCTTGCCAAGAATGAGAAACGGAAGTCTTGATTCAGTACAACAACCTTCCCATGCCCAGCCAATAGTACTAGCGACGTATAACTTGGCACGATTCGTCATTACCTTGATGCACCGAAACGTTAGAACCGCGTGATTTCTCCATATCTGCTTAACTTAAGTCCCTTCCGTTCGGGACAAAATTCTCTTAAGGGAACGCACCCCACCCTCAAGATGGACTTCAATTTAAATAGGGGATAATACTCCTTACAAGTTTAACTTGTGAGGCGCATTAACAATAGATCGATACTCCAGTATTATCACTCCCCATCATGGCAGAGACTTGCTAATGGAATCTACCTTCGAGCTTAACCACGTGGCTCAGGGGTACGAGTCAATTCACCCTTTCGTTACCTCCGTAACACTCCACTACGTGAGGCCTCATCTCCTTCGGCCTTAACCACCAACTTTCGAAATCCTCCCACTTCACATAACATGGAACCAATCCCTTGATATGAGTTTACGCATGGCTTAGTCATGGTCAACTCCCAACAACCCTCCTAATCTTACGTCCCATACAAAAAGGCCCTACGTCTAAACAATCCTAAAGTCTATCTACCTATACCCTATCTAAGTCGTATACACCTAATGCTAAGTATATTCCTAGTGCCCAAGACCTTTCTCAACTTCCGACATTTGCTCAGTTTCGTGCGTGGGACGTCTCGCCGAAGCGAAATCCAAACAAGGAACCTTCCCGTTACACTACTACCTCGCGTTGTCAGTCATCGAGGGGTACAGGTCTAAGACACATGTTCGGGACCGAAAAGATCCTACAGCTACACACTATCAATTAAATAAAAATAAATAAATAACAACCCAACGCTCACCCTTCGTGAAACCCTAGGGTTATATGCCCTATAACATATATACATCTCATTAAATAGCCTTCTTATCAAGGCATAACCCGAAGTCTCAATTCGACTTCGTACCTCGGTCTCTCTCACATCGATCAGAGGAGAAAACTATATGCAGCGCTTCTATGTCGCACTTTAATAGCCATCAATCACCCTTCTACGTGATTCTCGGCTAAACTTTCCAATCCCGCTTTCGACAATAATTTAATAAACCAAAATAAAATAAAAGGGAGGAATAGCATATCTTCACTCACAACATCGTTAAGTGTTCATGCGGCGGAGTGTCTCGCAAAGCGAAATCCAAACAAGGAACCCCTCCGTCACATGCCTACTTAACTAGTTGATCATGGAGATAGAGCGTAATACACATAAATAAGAGAAAGGAAAGGTGGTATATCCCCACTCCCAACGTCGTTAAGGTTCACGCGTGGAGCGTCCCGCAGAAGCGGAATCCAGACAAGGAACCCCTCCTATACGCTACTACTCAACTTGTTGGTCGTGGAGATAAGGCATAGCAATCACATGCCAATATCACATCATACTCGACCATGTTAAGGACGAGTAAGTCGGCCTCAAGCACAATTTAATAAGAGAAATTCCTACATACATATAAACAAAAGAAATGAGCGAACCATTACCCATAGAACTCGATACTAATGAAAAATGCTCTCAGAAGATATTATTAAATCCGTAGTCTGAGAAGAGTTCATAAAACAATTGAGCGCGTAACAACCGCATCGAATAACATATAACTCACGTATCTCTAAGTGAAAACTTACCCTCAATAACGGGCGGTGCCGGCAGGGCTGGGGGAAGCATAGCCTCCTGATCATGACAAACACGTCCATACTGTAGTTGCCCCTGCTGCGGAGGAACAACCATAATAGGTACCGGAGGTGGAAACTGAACATATGGCTGTTACGGAGCCCTAGGAAACTGACCCCCAATCATCAGAGGACACTCTTTCATGTAATGACCTGCCTCCCCACATTGGAAGCACCGTCCCTTCATGTCCTCCCGACCTCGACCTCTGAAAATCCTAAACTGGGAAATGCCTCGGTCCGGATGACCTCTACCTCCAGGGCCACCCCGATCTGCCCGATGCAAAGCACCTTGTCCGTGCCTATTATTGCCACTTGCAATAAACTCTCCAAGCTTCCCTACTTGCCTCATCTCAGTAGCTTTCTTTCTACCCTGCATATATAAGCGATGCTCCTGGCAATGGAGTAAGGCTGCATTCATAACCTCACCAAAAGTCTGGAAAGATGGGTTACCCAATAAGTGTTTTCGGATTCTCCAGTTTAGACCTCCCATAAACTTCAAGATCTTCCTCTCTTCCGGAGTCACCTCATCTGGTACAAAACTCGCCACCCGGGTGAACTCCTCTTCATACTCCTCTACAGACCTCTCCCCTTGCACTACATCTTGCAACTTCCTCTTCATCTCCCTCTGAACCGCGGGAGGAAAATACTTAAGATCAAACAAGGCCCAGAACTCAGTGATTGACATAGTGTCTCTTTGCTCTGGGATGGTCATCGTCTCCCACCAGTGTAACGCAGATCCGACAAGCTTAAAGGTGGTAAGGACTTGTTTCTTATCCTCACTGCATTCTATCATTCGAAGGTGGCGTTGCATGTTTTTCTTCCATTGATTGGCTTTAACCGAATCCGTGCCTCCCTCGAATTCTGGGGGATTGCCCTTTAGAAAGGACTCCCTAACCCTTTCCCACGGAGTAAGTCCCGTAGGAGCTTGAACACCTGGAGCCCATGGCAATTGTTGGATCACTACGGTCATGGAGGCATTAATCGCTCCAGCCACTATGCTTGCTACATCCGCAACATTAACAGTCCCTTGTAGTGGCGGTGGAGGACCTACTTCCTTCTCTACGACCTTAATACGTCTCGCTGGGCGACCTCTCTTAGGCGGCATCTGAGATAGAAAAACAATAGTATTAAAATACTGGTTAAAACAATCTATTTTGCAGAAGATAGCAAACATAAGCAACAAGAAGTCCTAGCATTAGGCTCTACATCAAAGAACGCTACGGTAGAACGAGACAAGTCCACACAGATCCTAGTACTCTAGAACCTGATGCTCTGATACCATCTGTGATAACCCGCAATCCGAAATAAGGGGTGGCCAGCCCGATACTCAAACGTAACAGGAATCATGGATGGATATCATTCTCAGCATCACAAATATAAACTGAGTATACGGGAAAACCACCCAATAAATCAGAAAACGGGTTGCCAAAAAGTGTAAAATTTTAAAAATGCGGTTATGAAAATTTAAACTAAGCAACCCAATCTGACAAGCAAGTGGAGTTCCAAAAGATAATATAATACAACTAAGACGAATGTACACAAATGGACCGAATAAGCTGTCGGTCCACAGCTACATAAGACAACGTACAACAATATAAAATATCTTACATAGTACAATCATTAATCAAATACAAATGTTTGGGCCACACGCCCGAGGGACAAGACCCGATCATATCTAGAATAACAAGAATGAAAGCGTCTAACACAACATCCTGTAATAACCCGCAAAATCTTACAGCTCGTCGAAAGTGCAGGGAACTTGGGAAAGTCAAGTCGGGCGTCCTTACGGTGGAGCACCTGAGCGGACACAATAATATATATACAACAAGGAAGTAAACCGGTCAGGGCCGGGTTCTATATGATTTCTAGAAGAATAAAAAGCATGATAGGTATGAATAGTTACACATGAATGATGAGGATGATAATATGACATGCTATCTACAATTACAAGCAAGAATTGAAGGTAAAGCACTTTAATTTAAAACCCTTCCTTATTAATACAGTTTCCATTTCCTTCAGACATTCCTTATTAGGAATAAAACCATATATTCGGTTAAGTCAAGAAGTTATAGTTTCTATTCATTTATTAAAACTTCCCATTTTATCTTTCCATTCCTTATTAGGAATATCATTTACATCAAGTGCTCTTTATGGCACATATATTATTCCCGTGCTCTTCCTGGCACATATTTATGCTCTATATGGCATTTCATACGCCCTTTGTGGCGTTTATCAACCATCAAGTCCAACTTGATGAAAATATAGTTATATTCATATACATATAACGATATCTAAGACCGCCCATCCGGGTTTCCCCACTGTGCGCGCCCCTAAATGACCATCATCTTCCAGGGCCTAACATAAGACAACCTGGGCACCTATCGAAACACGTCGGGAAGCGTCCATGAGCCTTCGGGGTAGTCAAGACCACACCCGGAATCTCCTACCCATCGCAGAAAAATGTAACAAATAAGCGCTCCCATGGCCTAGGACTATATCCACCCTGCATTCATTAGCCAGGGGGCTTCACCTCACGAGCGAACTTCCCTTATGATGTCATTTAGAGAGGTGTGTAACAGTAAATTAGCATTTACATTTATCATTATATTATTACCAAAAATCCATTTCCATTAATCATGTGATTGGTTCTTCATTATTAAACCTAACATCATTAAACAACGGGGTTCATTCTAAATTGAACCTATTATCTTTAACACCTATGGGTTCATTTTATGCGAACCTAATTCCCATCGAATATTATCATTTATATTTCCTCAAATTACAATTCCAGGCTAGGTCTCCACATGATAATTATGATCCTAGAAATTCCCCAAATTCATATAAATTTTGATAAGCCCATAAATCTCCAAGTTTGGGCATTTTACTTCCAAACTTCTAAAAGTTTGAATAAAAGAAGTAATGCCTTAACATTACTTTAAACCTCCCCGAAATAAACCCCAGATGAACCCATTTCTAGTCCAGGGTAACGACCGAACTCCATATCTACTCTAGGATTCTAAGTTTACTTCTTTAAAGAAGTTTCCTAGGTCCTAATCCTAAAGAATAAGGGAAAAAATTAAAAGAAAAAGACCCCCAAATCTGCTGGAACAGAATCGATTCGCCCTAAGGGCCGAATCGATTCGCCCAAGCGAATCGATTCGCTCTGAAAGCGAATCGGTTCGGACAACAAAATTTAGTTTCTGCAAATGCCGAATCGATTCGGTCTTAATCCGAATCGATTCGGACAACAAGACCTGGGATTCTGCATCTATGCGAATCGATTCGCCCAAGGGGCCGAATCGATTCGCCCCTGCGAAAATGCCAAGAATGGCTATGGAGTCTTGAACTCCAAAATTTATCCAACTCCAAAACCAAGCCCAACCGAAATCATTGGCTGCAATTTCTACATCCTAAATCCCTCTATCTACCAACCTTAAACATCATTTATCATCAAAATCCATTTTTAGTGGTTAATACCCAAAAATCCAATCAAAACCCTAACAATTCTAAATCATAACAAATTCATAAATATCAAGACTAATTATTCTACTTAAATCATAAATTTGCAAGTAGATTACTTGCCTCAAGTGTAAGAATCTGATTTGATGAAGAAGGAAGCAACAATCCAAGCTCCAATCTCTCTTTTTCTATCTAAGTTAACAATTTGGGGCATAAAAGGAATAGTAAGTCTTAGCAAGACTAAATCGGGCCATAAGTCTAAAATGCCCAACTCTAATAACTAAAGCGCGATAAAATAATACGCGATATCACTATTTAAGCCAAAACCAGTCAAAAATGCCCGAAATGCCAAAATACAATATGGCACTTATTTTGACTGTCACACACCTACCGGGACTAACTACACTATCCAAATTATCATTTGGGAATTTTATAACTCATTTTACTTCCGGTTTCATAATAAATCAAAATGTCATTTTAAATCCTTATGACATTAAAATTACCACATGAACATTTTATCTATTCATGGGGTAACTATATAACATTTTAGTAAATATTGACCTTGACATAACGAATTGATATTTACTCAACATCTATCATTTTAAAATTAATTACTACACATTGTAAATAAATATAAAATGGGCTATCAGAAGAGAGGGTTATTACATGGTTCTGATGGTCGTTCGGACCCTGATGGCCCTGCCGGAAACCTCCCTGTCCGTACCTGAAATTCCCCGATCTGAACCTCTTGTGATCCCCCTGCTGTGAACCCTGGTCACCCTGTCTCTGCCCCTGAACAGATTGTGCCCCACTGGCACCATGTCCTCCAGTCCTGCCCTAATGGCTGGATTCTCCCGATCTCTTGCCCTCAGCCATGTGAAAGCGGTGATCCTGGCAATGGAGCAGTGCAACGTTAACCACATCAGAGTAAGTGGCCAACGATAGGTTCCCCAACAAATGCTGACGGATCCTCCAAGTCAACCCGTCTGTAAATTTCTGTATCTTCTTCTCTTCTGTCGGTATCTCATCCGGAACAATGTTCAGAAGATTAGTGAATTCGGCCTCATACTCGGCCACAGTCTTACCCTCCTGTCGAAGGCACATCAACTTCCTCCTCATCTCTGTGTGAACAGCTGACGGAAAGTACTTGCGGTCGAACCTCACCCAAAGCTCCTGAATAGTGAGAGTGTCCCTCTCCTCCACGGTGGTAATAGACTCCCACCACTGCAGTGCAGACCCCACTAGCTTAAAGGTAGCTAGCATCTGCTTCTGAACCTCTGTGCACTCGTACATCCTCAGGTGCCTCTGAATATCCTTCCTCCACTGACTCGAAACCACAACATCGGAGCTACCTGCGAACTCCGGTGGGTGTGCTTTCTGAAAAGCATCTCGAACACGTTCCCAAGCAGACGGGAATGCATGTGCCTGAACTGGCGCGGCTACTGGCACCTGAGGTGGTGCCTGCTGAACTACGGCTAGTGCGGCATTTACTGCTTGGGCTACAATGGCTGGAACCTCGGCGGCGTTCATCGTGCCTTGAACTGGTGCGGGCTGTGGTTCTGGCGTAGCATCCCTGGGAACCCGTTGTGCACGTCGTGGAGGCATCTGAAATAAGAATAAAGTTTATAAGTTCGCAGTTATAAACTTGAAATAGCTGAAGAACGTAGCATATACAAAAGAATACAACAGTCCTAAAATATAGGGCTCTACCTCAAAGAAAGCTCAGCGGAAACATAATAAGCCGTACAGATCCTAAAGGACACTAGAACCTGATGCTCTGATACCACCTGTGACACCCCGACTAATTAAATACCGGGTAGCTACTCCTTTATTAAATTAATACAAAATGTCAAGTTGGTTCAGTTAACAGCTTCACTGTCGAAAACATTTTAATAATTACTAACCACCTAGTATTTAAAAAGTAAGTTGCCAAATTTTAAATTAAGTCTGATTAACATGCAATAAAAGACTAATGGAAGAACAACATAATCCATTCACCATAACGAAGTAATGAAATAACCAACAAATAATAATAAGTCCGGAGGAAAACTCCTCACAACAATCCCACAACTGAAATAAGTAAAACAATGTATCCTGAATTAATTACATGCCAAAAGTCTGAAAATCTGAAATAGGAAATGTTTCTAATAGAAATGGGCGACATGCCCTACAACTGATGAAACTGAATATAGAGTCAAGATAGATGAAGCGCCTATTAGCAAAGTCCTGTAACTTCCACAAACAGCTACAGCTCGTCACCTGAATAAGGATCCTAAGCATGGTGTCCTTGTGGCTGGGCACCTAAAATGGTTTTTACAAAAATAGATTTGAAAGCAAACGGGTCAGAGTCCGAAAGTGGAGAGTATTTTAAAATAGCAAGTGCTTTAATAACATTAAAACAACGAATGCAAAATACATGTTAGGACGTGCACTCACATGAAATACTCACCTCTCGACTAATTGTGCACTCCTAACGTATAGCACCCATCTAAGTGATAAATACATCTATCTAACTGACATGAGTTCTAACCTTTCTACTCGGTTCCCATTATACATTCAAATGTTATCAATTAAATAGAGACTTTACAAACACTCGGATTCTCAATTAAACAATACAATTCATTTCAAGTTGTCCCTTTATATTTATTCAAAGCGTTTCCGTATTTATATTCACAATACTAACATGAAAGTTCTCATTAATATAAGTGTATATTAACCGCGCCATAAATATACAATACAAGCACCCGAGACTAAGCTGTGGTGCACACATACGCTGCTATCCCTCCCGGTACATCACGTACATAAGGATCACGCATTCCGAATCTCTCAGGAATCGTTCTCATATAATAACAAATCACAAACAATGGAGGCGAACACAGTCACGTCACATGGGTCACGCACATACCTACGCTCCCACGATCAGCAGACTTATTAACATCCCAATAAGTCCTTCTCTGACCTATGTTCTCGAGGTACCAATCTAAATCCGGGCAACACAAGGATAAGAAGGCCCTAAGCGAACGTAAACCTCCCGTGATAGCAAGTATGGTAGGTATGTCATACACATAAAATCATATACACTAAGCATGCACACATCTTAGCTATTACCATATTTATTTGTGGTACACTTTTTATTCTCGTACCGACTTATAATGTTACACAATATACGTAACCCCGGTTAATATCATTATTCAAACCGTCAATCATTCTCACACCGTAATAGACACTCACGTCCCAATCCATAATTTCCATTTGGTTCAAATCACACACCTATGTTTTACTCCTCATTAAGTCCCAAATATCCCAAATATATCAACTAATCATCAAGGAAATGTCATCTCTACGTTTGAACAAGGTTTGGGGACACGCAAAATCAAAACAGGCTAAAAAGCCTAAACTGTCAGCTCGTTAGAAGTCTCGTTTGAACGAGACTGTTCGAATGAGAGTTCGTTCGAACGAACTGGGCATCTAACGAGATCTCGTTCGAACGAAAGGCATCGAACGAACATCCCTCTCGTTAGAAGGCAACTGTCAACTCGTTAGAAGCTCGTTCGGACGAGCTCGTTCGAACGACCTGGGCAGGTCTTCTAACGAGGGGCCAGTTTCGAGCCCAGATTTTCCCTTTTTCGTTTTTCCAACTTTTCTTCCTCTCTAATCCCATCTAAACATCAATCCAACAATTGTTCAAGGTTTCTAATCGTCCCTAAACATACTTAGGTCACATACTAACGTGTTTTGTGGGGTTAATTCATTCTAAACATCTTCCAAATATCAAATATATGCATTTTTCCCCAATTTCAAGAACATGAACCCTAGAAATTCTTAAATCCCCAATGAGCCTAATTAAATCCGTTTTTGTTTCATCCAAGATATATTAACATCAGAATAATCACCAAATTACAATTCTACATGCAAACCTATATCCAAAATTATCTTTATAACTCAAATTTTATGGGTTTTCATCAATCTCCCAAACAAATGATATTTTAGAATTGTCTAAGCATGGAAGAGACATTCACTGTAAAATAGTGTAAATTAAACCACTTGCCTTTGATATATCTCTGAATTTGATGACAAATTGATGAGTCTCTCTCTCTCTCTCTGCAGAATTCTCCTCTCTCTACAAGCTCTTCTTCTCCAAGGTGACAATGGTGGCTAGGGTTTGCCTTAGGGAACTCTTGAAACTAATTCTAATAACCTCCGTAGCCCATAAGGTCATAAGGTGTAGTTAGTGGGTTTAGTGGGTAATTACCAAGTCAGATTTAATTCCTAATTTTCGTTGGTTTTAATTTCCAAAACTCCAAAATTACCAAACTACCCTTATACGTTGCCGGCATGGCCTAAAAATGCTCTGGGACCCAAACTAAACCCCCGGCTAGTGTTTTCTGACTATTTCGACCCTTCCGGACGCGTTGGCGCACTCAAAACGACCATACGGTTAATAGAATCAAAATTCACTTTTTAATTAAATAATAATATTCCTGACGCGACTGTCATACGCGTCTCAACAAAATTTCCAAATTGCCGTATTTCAATCTCACGACAAATTTCATAATTCAATAATCTTATATAGCCATATCTACTCATTAAAATCAAATACCAACTCGCATCTCGCTAGTATTTTTATCCGGATTAATTTCCAATTAATACACATTTAATTCAATTAATCCCATAAATAAATATCATAAAAATACGGGGTATTACACATTAATTGAGACCTACTAAGGTAAAATGATTTGAATTTTATCTAAGTTTTGTGTTTGTTAAGATATCTCACTCAAAAATCACTAAGCCCCTGGAATAAAGATCCATTGTTTATCAAAAGAAGATGATGGAGAATAATTTCATAAAAGCTTTCAAAATCTCTTAAAACACACCCTTGAGTTTTAAAGTTATGATCCTCTTACTAAGGTTTCGAGCCAAAATTACTTTAAATATCCTAAACAAAAATAGGGGATTGTGCGCACACCAAGAATACAATGTCGTCCAATGTGTCCAAATAATATTTCCTCATTAAAATTGTGCGCACAATGGATTAAATGAGTCGTGCGCACGCCTTATGCTAAGCAACCTCTTTTGACGCACATATGCTAAGGGTTTTACAGGTTTTGAAAAGTATCTCACGTCATTTGATTATATATGAAAAATTAATTCTTAATGTACACATGTGAAGATACCTAGGTGTCAAAATTATCATCAATTGGGGAAAAAAAATCAAGTTATAGATAAGAATTCTGGTTAATGGTAAAAGTAAAGAATATCAAGTATCCACTGAAACAAGGATGTGCTAGGATCCAGGATAAGACACCAAAAATAATTGAACTTGGGTTATGTTTCTACGGACTCATTAGTTGAACTCATTTATCACAAAAGTTAATATCAAAGTGGATGCAATTTTTATTTTTAAAAATTATTAAAAGTTTTTCAAGTAGAAAACACCTGTCTTTTCATTTGTTTTATCTCTGAAACGAATTCTTTTCAGTTGTTATGTGAGTAATCCAGTTCTACATCTATGTTTTTGAATATTTTATATGTACGACGTATATCATATATTTATTTTATTTGTTAGATTATATATATTGCATTTGAAAATTGAATTTGTCTGAAAAATAATCAATGAAAAATAAAAAAATGAGCAAAAAACTAAAAAAATCAAAACTAAAAATGTGACATCCCGCCTAATAAAATACCAAGTGATCAGTCCTATATCAAATTAAACAGGAATCTCATCTGGTTTATGTTAGAGTAAAATTTAATATATGGACTTATATATAAAATAAATATGAATTATAGGCTATCAAATAAAAGTAGGCCAATTAAAGTGATTAATTTAAGTTTTGGGGCCTTACTGATGTATTATTAAAGTGTGGGTTTTATTGTGTAGAGACAAGCGTAATTTCTATTTTTATGATGGGTTAAAATAGAAATATACGAAATATGAAAAGACACGATTATGTTATAAATAGAGGTCATGATCCCCAGATCACACAACACCAATTTTCTGATTCCCATTGTCAGAGAGAAATTTAGAGAGGAAATAAAAGTGTTGATCTGAAAGAGCATAAGACCTCAGACTCAGATATTTTAACCTTTTGTCATGGATTCAGGTATGCTTCCGCAAAATCAATATTTATATTTCTTGATAATTCAATATGAATGTTCCTGTTTGTGTGATAGTTTTCACAAAATAGAAATTAATCCATCATGTGGTATCAGAGCTATTTCATGTTGAATTGTTGAGAATATATTAGGAAGGTATTGATATTAATTTTCGACTGCAAATATTTTTTCAAAACGGTTTAATATTTCAGAAAATTTTTGAATTCAGAAATATTCTCGTTTCATTACGATTCCAACGATATAAAATTCCTGAAATTTGGACTAGCGGTTGATTTTATATGATTTAAAAAAAAAATAAGTATAAAGGTTGATTTGATGGTAGTGGAAGGTTAAAGGTTCGACTATTGGTTTCATATTTAAGCCTCTTAAATGATGAAAATTATGAAGGATCTCAAGAGGTTTTGAACCCATGACCTTTCAAGTCTGGAGCCAAAGGGGTTTTGAACCCATGACCTTTCAAGTTGTATATTATTTTCATGCTTGTAATACCATACAAATTTAAATTCAAATTTTGGTGTATTTATATATATATTTCGGGATAAATTAATTTAAACAATATGTCACCAAAGTGACCTCTTTTGTTAAAAAAAAATTAATTTTATTTCAAAATATAAAAAGAATTACGTGCATGTAATTTATGTGAATATTAATCGGCCTCAAAGAAGATTATTTTTTAACAAAATTACATGTGCCACTTTAATAATAAGCACGTGATAATTATTTAGTTTTACATATGAATAATAAATCGGCCCAAAGGAAGAATTATTATTCAATATGTTCTTATTATCAGTGTTTGATTGTTACGGCAAGATATCACTTCCAAGTTAATATTTTTTCCAAAGATCAAATATTAATAGAGTGTCCGATATCTTAAAATGGGATTTGTCCTTTATTTGAATTTATTTTTGATTTAAGACTTATATGAGCTTGTTTTATTTGTTTATTGTTCTCTGATTCAGCTATCAGTTATGCTTCCAACATTACTGCCAGTATTAATTCTATTCCCATGCTTAATGACACAAACTTTAAGTCATGGTAAGAGAACCTTCATATAGTTCTCGGTGTCATGGATGCAGACCTTGCATTAAGGGTTCCTTCTCCTGCACCTCTTACGGATAAAAGTTCCTCTGATGACAAAAAGGACTTTAAAAGGTGGGAGAAGTCAAATCGCATGTGTTTGATGATCATAAAGAAGGCCATTCTTGAAGCATTCAGGGGCACAATATCGGAAACGATAAAGACAGCCAAAGAGTTCCTAGAAGAAATTAGGAACAGATTTGCCAAAAATGAAAAGACTGAAACAAGTACACTTTTGGCAAGTCTCATCTCAATGAAATATAAAGATAATGGGAACATTAGGGAGTACATTATGGAAATGTCTCATCTCGCTTCAAAGTTAAGAGCACTTAAGCTTGATCTCTCTGAGGATTTGCTTGTGCATTTGGTTCTGATATCTCTTCCCACATAATTTAGTCAATTTAAGGTGAGCTACAACTGCCAAAAGGAGACTTGGTCTCTTAATGAGCTCATCTCACATTGTGTGCAAGAAGAGGAAAGACTGAAGCAAGATAAGACAGAAAGTTCTCATTTGTCTAGTACTTCCAAGGACAAGGGGAAGAAAAGAAAGAAGGATAAAGAAGCTGCAGTGGTTCCATATCCAAAGAAACAACATAAAGAAAAAACTGTTGATGGTTGTTTCTTCTGTGGAGCTGCGGGACATAGGAAGAAGCAATGTACCAACTATCATGCTTGGCGTGTCAAGAAAGGTACACTTCTTAACCTAGTTTGTTCTGAGGTTAATTTGACTTCGGTACCTAAACACACTTAGTGGATAGATTCTGGTGCAACCACTCACATCAGTGTGTCTATGCAGGGTTGCCTGAGTTGCCAAAAGCCAAATGATGGTGAAAGATACATTTTTGTGGGCGATGGCAAGAAGGTTGAAGTTGAAGCAATTGGGATATTTAGGTTATTATTGAAGTCCAGTACTTATTTGGATTTGAATGAGACATTTATCGTACCGTCATTTACACGTAATTTGGTTTCTATTTCTGTATTGGACAAATTTGGTTATACTTGTTCCTTTGGAAATAATAAATTTAGTCTTCTTCATAATTCAAATTTGGTTGGTACTGGTTCTTTATCTTATGTAGATAACCTTTATATGCTTGATACTATTGCTTTATATCATGAAACCTTGCAATTAAGTACTCGAGGTATTAAAAGAAAATTAACCAATGAGAATTCTGCATCATTATGGCATAAGAGATTAGGTCATATCTCCCAAAGAACAATTGAAAGACTTGTGTCAGATGGAATTTTAGATTCCCTTAATTTTTCAGATTTTAAAATTTGCAAAAATTGCATAAAGGGAAAACAGACAAACATATGGAGATCTGGTGCTAATAGGGCTACAGACGTCTTAGAACTGATACATACAGATATTTGTGGGCCATTCCCTACGGTTTTATGGAACGGTCAACAATATTTTATCACATTCATAGACGATTTTTCACGTTATGACTACCTTTATCTCATCCATGAAAAGTCCCAATCTCTGGATGTGTTCAAGTCATTCAAGGCTGAAGTTGAAAATCAACTCAGCAAAAGGATTAAAAGCGTCAAATCTGATCGTGGTGGTGAATACTACGGTAGGTATGACGGTTCAGGTGAACAACGCCCAGGACCATTTGCTAAATTCCTAGAGGAGTGCTGTATCATCCCGCAGTACACCATGCCAGGTTCGCCAAGCATGAATGGTGTTGCTGAAAGGCGAAACAGAACGCTTAAAGACATGGTAAGGAGTATGATCAGTTACTCTAACTTACCAGATTTACTCTGGGGTGAAGCATTAAAGACTGTAGTGTATATCCTTAATAGAGTACCAACTAAAGCAACTGCTAAAACTCCTTTTGAACTTTGGGCAGGCAAGAAACCTAGTCTGAAGCACCTTCATATTCGAGGATGTCCAGCTGAAGCGAGGCCTTATAGGCCACATGAAAAGAAACTGGATTCTAGAACAGTTAGTTGCTATTTTGTTAGATACTCGGAAAGATCTAGGGGTTACAAATTTTATGATCCTAATACCAAAATAATTTTTGAGACTGGAAATGACCGATTCTTTGAGGATGTTGAGTTTTTCGAGGGGGATAAGGTTAAGGATTTTGGTTTTGAAGAGGAATATGTTGATATTTCCACAACTGTTATTAACATTGATCAGGATCCAATTCCTGACATTATTCAAGAAGCAAATCCTAATGAAAACAATATCCAAGAATCTCCCATTCTAGAAGAACAAACTCTACCACCTCCAAACCTACGCCATTAAGGAGATCCACTAGAGAAAGAAGAAGTGATGTGCCAGATGATTACATTGTATTTCTCCAAGAACATGAGTTTGACATTGGTGTGGTGGAAGATGATCCGATCACCTTCCGTCAAGCCATGGAAAGTTCTAAATCTCAAGAGTGGATTGATGCCACGAATGAGGAGATAAAGTCCATGAAGCACAATGACGTTTGGGATCTTGTCCCATTACCTGAAGGTAAAAAACCCATTGGTTGCAAATGGATATTTAGAACCAATAGGGGTTCGAAAGGTGATGTGGAGAGATACAAAGCTCGTCTTGTCGCTAAAGGCTTTACACAGAAAAAAGGCATCGATTATAAAGAGACTTTCTCTCAGGTTTCATCGAAAGACTCTTTTAGGATAATAATGGCACTTGTGGCGCACTATGACCTTGAGCTTCATCAGATGGATGTTAAGACTGCGTTTCTCAATGATGACCTTGATGAAACAATATATATGGTGCAACCAGAAAACTTTGTGTCGGGAGATGCAAAGAAAACAATTTGCAAATTAAAGAAATCCATTTATGGGCTTAAGCAAGCTTCTCGTTAATGGTATTACAAGTTTCATCAAGTTGTCATCTCATTTGGTTTTGAGATGAATCTGGTTAATGATTGTATATACCACAAGTTCAGTGGGAGTAAGCATATTTACTTGGTTTTATATGTTGATGATATTTTGCTTGCTACCAACGATATAGGTACGTTGCACGAAACCAAGATATTTCTTTCAAAGAAATTTGAGATGAAAGATCTTGGTAACGCTTCTTTTGTGTTGGGTATACAAATACACCGAGATCTCTCTCGAAGTACACTTAGTTTATCACAAAAGAGCTATATCGAGAAAGTTCTTAAAAGATTTGGCATGCATGATTGTAAACCAGGTGACACCCCTGTAGCTAAAGGAGATAAATTTAGTCTCAGTCAATGTTCCAAGAATAATTTTGAGATTCGAGAGATGCAAAAGATTCCTTATGCGTCAGCAGTAGGAAGTCTTATGTATGCTCAAGTATGTACGCGTCCGGATATTGCGTACATTGTTGGCATGTTGGGAAGATACTTAAGTAATCCTGGAAAGGATCGTTGGATAGCAGCCAAGCGAGTCATGAGGTACTTACAGAGAACAAAAAACTACATGCTCACCTATCGAAAGTCAGAACAGTTAGAGATCAGCGGATATTCTGACTCCGATTTTGCTGGATGCCAAGATAGCATGAAATCTACTTCAGGTTATATCTACTTACTTACTGGAGGTGCTGTATCGTGGAAGAGTGTTAAGCAACCTATTATAGCTTCTTCCACCATGGCAGCTGAGTTTGTAGCTTGTTATGAGGCGTCCAATCAAGGAATATGGTTGCAAAATTTTGTCACGGCGCTACGTATTGTGAATGGCATTGAAAGACCACTTAAGTTATTTTGTGACAATAAATCAGCAGTACTGTATTCCTACAACAACAGGAGTTCTACGAAGTCAAAATTTATTGACATTAAGTTCCTAGTTGTAAAAGAAAGAGTTCAGAGTGGACTTATATCTATAGAGCACATTGGAACAAACTCCATGATTGCGGATCCGCTGACTAAGGGATTACCACCCAAGGTCTTTCATGAGCACACTGCTCATATGGGTGTAATTTCTTTTCAGGATATGTCAGTTTAGTGGGAGTTTGTATTTTATATGCTTTCATAGACATATTTGATTTAATGGATATTGTATGGTTATTTACTACAGTAAAGTATTAAGTTTATATTCACTCAGACATTATATGGTTTGATCTCACTAAGGTTTAAGGAGGACTAGTTGGAAATAGGCATGTTAAGATCACATTGCATGAAATTTCCATACTACACATCCACACTTGATCTTTGTCATTAGTTGCATTGATATATGTGATCATTGATGGGTCTACTTACGAAATATGTAATGACGATCGCTTTGATTCTATATTGGTGCAATTAATGGACAAGATTGTTAAGATACATAAAATTTTGATAGCTAAAACTCATGAGCTCATAAAGTATAATTCAAATTTATAAAGTTACATATATATATATATAGCCCAAGTGGGAGATTGTTAGAATAAAATTTAATATATGGGCTTATATATAAAATAAATATGAATTATAGGCTATCAAATAAAAGTAGGCCAATTAAAGTGATTAATTTAAGTTTTGGGGCCTTACTAATGTATTATTAAAGTGTGGGTTTTATTGTGTAGAAACAAGCGTAATTTCTATTTTTATGATGGATTAAAATAGAAATATACGAAATATGAAAAGACACGATTGTGTTATAAATAGAGGTCATGGTCCCCAGATCACACAACACCAATCTTCTGATTCCCATTGCTAGAGAGAAATTTAGAGAGGAAATAAAAGTGTCGATCTGGAAGAGCATAAGACCTTAGACTCAGATATTTTAACTTTCTGTCATGGATTCAGGTACACTTCCGCAAAATCAATATTTATATTTCTTGATAATTCAATATGAATGTTCCTGTTTGTGTGATAGTTTTCACAAAATAGAAATTAATCCATCAGTTTATTCTTAGCATCACTGTCGTTAAGTCATTAATTACTAATCACCTAGTCTTTCATTAAGCTGATGCCAAATTTTATCTTTATTAATCCAACCCAACCAACATACTAGGAAAGCAAATTAACTAATACCAGAAAGAAACTAAACATGCCACAAAGTAAGTACAAGAGTTTGTCGAACATCATCGACTACAAGCAATCCATAAAGTGTAAGTATGAAAGAATACTAATACATGCCAAGACTGAATATAAAAGTACAACCGAAAAGTCCCTATCTAGAGATAGAATGAGACAAATGTCTACACAAAGAACCTGCAGCAATCCACATAAGCTGCAGCCGCGCACCCTATAGGAAGAATCAGGCCTGGTGCCCCTGTGGTAGGATACCTAAAAGGTTTTTGAAAATATTTTATAGCAAGGGTTAGAACCCAAAACATTTAAAAATATTTAGCAAGTGTATTTAAATGCAAGTGCTCTCTATATTTAAATTAGTGCCGCACACTCCCTTGAATTTACCTCACCCCTCAACTAATGTGCACGCCTAACGAATTATACATAATACACCTAGCCACTCTCCCCTTTGTCCCAAAATATTGTACTAATCGCCCCACTATAATACCCCAAGTGAATATAGTACATTTTATGAGCTATTATACACATTAACTTCCATGAAGAATCATTTCTCACTTTAATTCATGTAACATTCCCACAAGTTATAGTATTAATACATTTCACACCATGTATATACATAAATTCTCTTATATAATTCTGCAATATATATACGTATCATATCTCAACATGCACACACATGTTAGATATAAATGCTATCACCAAATGCTTAGGAGGCAACCATAGTTCCCCCCGAAAGTGTCCGCTCCGTACCGTAACGGTCACACCCCTAAATACGGACGCTATGGCCTTGGAAATATACTCACATTGCATTCGCTAGTCAGGGGACTCACCCACATCGCACAACCTCCTATGATAGAATTAATATTGGTATGGCTTTACTATATATATTATTCACACAAATATATATAAATCATACATGTACTACACATCGACATATATATAGAAATCTAGGCTATCGGAGTATTATGCCCATACCCAAGCCTAAAACATATAAGTCTATGGCCCGAATTCATTTTAATTAATTATACACTAGTTAATTTCCATTATTTTGACGTAACCCTTTCAAGTATACCCGGACTCTCTATCTCTCGGCCCGAAATTCAATATTTTCAATTCGCCTTTCAGTTTCATGCAATCGAGTCTAATCGCTTAAACAACAAGATTACAATATGCTAAATCATGAACTTACATCTTCGATTTCACGCAATCAAGTTTAATTAATTTCAAGGTTAGGTATTCTCAAATTAATCCTAATCCAATAATCAATTTCATAATTCAGTTAAGGCAGAAACTGTAAATTTTCAACACAACAGGTCTGAATCAGGGGAGTTTCAAAAATCTAGCAAACATCAGAGATGGTTGGCATGAAGAGCCTTGTCGTTCGAACGACAATGAATCTCGTTCAAACGAAATACCAGGTCATTCGAACGACCATGATATTTCTCCTCTCTCCCTCTTCTGCTAAAAATCCAGTCCGCCATTAACAAGTTTCAACCTCTGTTCTGAATAGATTTCTGCATTAAAATGTCCCCAAATTCATCCCAAGTTCGTCTTTTATTATAACAATTCTAGCCCTAACAATTTCATTAATTCAATCATCAATTTCATCAACTATCAAAACCACCTACAGATTTATAACTCCCATAAAAAGGAAATCCCCAATTTTCTCAAGAACAAACCCTAGAATGTAATTGAATTCCACCTCTTCTAATATGAAAAGATAAATGCAATTTAATAATCACAATTTAAACCACTTGCCTCACAAATGAAGATCTAGGGCTTTGAATGAAGGTGTTGAATTGCAATTGAAACAATATCTCCAAGATTCCCAAGTTCTTTTTCTCTTTGACTCTCCCTTTATTTTTTTTTCCTTTTTTCAGTCTTCTAATGTGATTTAATGATGCCTAACCCTTACATATTTGGGGTTAAAAACCCTATTCACGTTTTTGGGCCTATGAGCCTTATACAAAGGGTCCATACTCTCTATATGGAGCTCACATATGTCTAATTAGGCCCCAATACCCAATATATGCATATAACCACTCATTTCGGGCTATTTTGACCCTACCGGACTCAACCGCGCGCTTCAAATCACCATCTGGAATAAATTTATAAAATTAACTCTCACGCGTTAACTTGTTTAAATATATTCACTTTTAAATATTCCCATTAATTAATTCTCATTAATTTATGAATTACTAATTACCGAATTAATTAATTAAAATAATAACCCAGAAATTACGAGGTGTTACAAAAAATTCAAAAAAAGAAATTCAAAATTTACCGAAAATACCAAAATACCAAACAGTTTGGTATTGGTAAGGGTTTTTGCAAAATCAAAAACCGAACGTACCGAAAACGTTGGTATGATATTGGTAGACGCCAAAGACCGATCAAACCGATCGGTAGCCACCCTCACGTGGAACCTTCGTTCATCATATTTTTCACGCCATGACTCATTAAGAAATTCATCGAGTGAGTTACTAGATGAAGAAAATATTCTCTCGCAAGAAATATATCAACTTTCACTATTTATATTTTCTAAATTCAAAGTAGGAATTGGTTGCAATTGACATTTGTTTAATATCAAATGGGAAAACTAGTTGTTACACATAAACTAGTCATCTAATATATAAATATAAAATTAGTCATCTAATATATAAATATAAACCATTTTTATATTTATATTAAATATATTAGATTGATAACTTTTTTTTTAATAGAATCTCTGTTGTTTTTAAACTAATATTGCAAGAAACTCCACCATGTATTTTAATTGGTTTGTCCAATTGTTTTTGTTTGTTTCATTCGAGAACTCAGGAATAATATCAAGAACAAATGCACAGGTGTGACTAGAAACTCTAAGGTGCATTCATTTAGTTTTTCCTTTAAAGACTTTGTTAATCATTTAAGTATTAGACATTATATATATATATATATATATATATATATATATATATATATATATATATAGAGAGAGAGAGAGAGAGAGAGAGAGAGAGAGAGAGAGAGAGAGACTCCTGTGCACACTAAGTTTGCACATGTACTAACACACCAATTTTTTTAAAATATTAAAAAAATATTTTTGAATTGATTTTTTTATATGATATTTAAATATTTCAACGGATCCATATAAAAAAATTTAGGTAAAAAAAAACTTTATTTGCTATTTTTAAAAAATCGGTCAAACGTTCGCAGCTTTTAAAGTGTTTAAAAGCAGCGAGAATTTGACCGATTTTTTAAAAATAGCAAAAAACGTTTTTTTGAGTTGAATTTTTTTATATGGGTTCCTTGAAATGTTTAAATATCACAAAAAAAAAAATAAGTTCAAAAATATTTTGTTTGTTTATTTTATAAATATGATGTGTAAATTTACTGTGCATAGGAGCCTGACTCTCTCTCTCTCTCTCTCTTTATATATATATATATATATATATATATATATATATATATATATATATATATATCCTATCATACATACCACCTATAAATATCACCCCTGCAAACCATTTTTTTAAAAAGTAAAAAAATATTTTTGAATTCATTTTTTCTGAGTGGTATTTAAACATAGCAGGAAATCTCACAAAAACAAATCAACTCAAAACAATTTATCTTACTATTTTAAAAAAATCGATCAAACTATGTCAGTTTTTAACAGCTTAAAAACTCACATAGTTTGACCGATTTTTTAAATTGACAAAAAAATTATTAACTGATTTTTTGTGTAGAGTCCCTTGAAATGTTTAAACACCATAAAAAAAATGAACTTAAAAATATTTTTTTTACTATTTTAAAAAAATGACCCGCGTCGATGGACCTTATATGTGGTATGCATGAGAGACTTACTCTCTCTCTCTCTCTCTCTCTCTCTCTCTCTATATATATATATATATATATATATATATATATATATATATATATATATATATATATATATATATATATTTCTTTGAGAAGTTAACTATATTTTTGTGTTTATTTGACTACAAGGTTTGGTCATTTTGTAATAAGAAATGTGTTTGTATTTTTCGCTTAAATAAAAGAAATAGTGCTATTTAACTAAATAGATGATTTATTATTTTATATTGCAATAAGAATAGTTAAAAAAAATTACTTTATGTTATATCTCATTTTGTCACCATTAAGAATTAGGTTGGTTGAGGCCATCATTAAATAGCTTCCAACATTAAATTGTAGCATTGTGCGCGAAACTATTCGATTAGAATTATGTCAAGTTTGTTTTTAGCACAAAACCATGAAAATAGTAGTATATCATAAAAAATTGGAAACTATTTACTTGATATAAGTTGATTTCATATCAATTAGTTTTCATGCAAATTTTACTCCAATTTTTATGTAATTATCAACTAATAGAAAATTTTCCTCATTAAAAATATTTGGATACATATTTTTATAATATTTGAATAACATGTTTCTTTTAGTCGTTGCATCCGAGATTTGTAAAACCCCTGCGCATCGCGCGGAATTAAAATCTAGTTTAAATTTTTTTCAAGGCCTCGCAGCAATCCACTTGCTATGGGAAGATAAGGCGTGCGACAATTGGAGATCCGTAAACAATTTGGATAACATTCATCAAATTTGCACTTACTTTTGCTTTTACATTTGAAACATAAGTTCCACATAAATTTAAACAAAAAGATCATTGGACACTGACGCATTAAAACTGTAATTATATTTTAAATTAAAAGTCATCATTTCTAGGTCAATTGTAAAAGCTCATTTTAATATAGTTCATGCGTCCCAATTTAATAATCACTATTTGAAAATTACACACGTCCCAATTTAAAATTACATGCGTTCCAATTTAATAGGATGGTTTTTAAAGATGAACTCAATCAAGATATTTGTTCACTATCGTGAAATTTGATTCACAAATTATGTTAAGAAAGAATTGAACTATTAATTTGGGACACTCCCCAAAAGGAGAACATAACTATTTATTTGAGATAGAGAGAATATATGAATTGGAAAACTGCAAGTGTACTTTCGAAAATCTTAAATGTAACTAGAAGATATTACATGATCAAAACTATAATTATATTTTCAATCATAAGTCCTTAATTTTAAGTCAATTTTTAAAAATATTAATTTTAATATTGTTAATGATCGAAATCAAAATTTATTCATTGATCATGAAATTTAATACATTTTATAAAACCGTAAGCCTAAGTACAAATTGTAAAAGGAAAATGATATCTCATTTGTGGTTGTGGATCGCCTTTTTTATTGGGCGTAGGAGTAATCTTTGTAAAATTCTCTTTTAAAATCATTATACCAAATAAAGAAGGTGCGAAAGTCCAAAGTCTTTAAAATAATGTGTTGAGACTTGAGATCAACTAAATGGTGGGTGGTGGTGGTGGGGAGGAATTGGTGGGCGGCGCCAGCAACATATGTCTTGATTTGTGTCTATATCATATTTAGACACCTGTGCGCATGAACTTGTGTTACACGACCACCCACTTACCCAATTTTGGACATGTTCCTTTCCCCTTTCATTCATATCATTGTAATTATAATGGAGACTTGGAGTTTGTCGTCACGAAATATGATTTAAAACACAATTACCACCAATACCTTGTCCTGGAAGTGATATCTATAGTCAATGGGACACTGACAAGTACCTATGATTTAAAATATACTTTATATACTATATACCGCCACCTAATGCTTGGTCTCTTTCCATGTAACATGTTGATTACACCCACAAAAAAAACATTTGTTACTGTTTTTAAGACGTGTTGTAGTAACCTTGTATGATATAATTGATTCTCCCTTTTCCTAAAACAAAAAAAAAAACTTGATAAATGTGTCTTGACGAAATGTCAATGCAACAATTTCGGCACGACATCAATATGTGTTAGAATTGCGACATTTCAATGGTCAAGGAAACGGATTAAAAATATGCTCCTTTCTCGCGCCAAAATCCATCCTTCAATCACTTCCAAATCCTCTTCTTTTCCTCCTATCAATATTCCCAAGTAGAGGATACATTGCTAGTCTAGCGAAAACAAAACTTTATCAGGGTGGAGTCACAGATCATGACGAGTAAGATTTCGAGCTCCCACTCTATGTCAACTTGCAGTATTATCCCACAATTCTTCGCGATGAGGCTCAATACTTCGGAAGCTCTCATCTAAGATATTTAATAACCATGTAAGTTCTTTTCATTTTTGGTTTAGAAACTTCACAATTGGATATTTTTCTCCAATTAAGTTGTTATTAAATTTTCAATTATTTTTGTGTTAATTAAAATTACTTTTCATTGAATATTGTTTTTTATATCAATTTAATTATTAGGTTAATGAAGTTTTATAATATTAGTTGATAAAACAATTAGTTTACAATATTAACAATTTCAACTTTTACTTAGCCAATACGTCATCCTATAATGAGGTGCATAGTGGAAAATTATGTATGATTGATCAGAGAGATTAGTAGAGTTCGGAGATGGGTGGTCTCTGATTAGGGGGTATTGAGGCGCATTATTGTAATGACTTGTCCCGAAAATAAAAAAGAATTCTAATTATTTCAAATGAAGGATTACTATCAATTATATAATTTTCTTGGGCTATTTAGAAATTGAAAATTTCGTATGATAAAAAGCAAGACTTAGAAATCAAGTGAGAATTTCCTATAATTTTAATGTGGATTAATTGTAAATCAAATGAATTAATCAGCCAAGAACAATTTGTCAAAATTGTGATTAAAGTTATATTATTGATGAGGATGTATTAATGAATATGAGGAGACCTTTGGATCAAGAGTTTAGAGTTTATTCCCTTGAGAAAATGATTGAATGGAAGGAGATTGTTATAGCCGAGCTGTGCCCATGACTTTCCATGAGGGGTGGACACTACGGTTCAACAAAAAGTTGGGGCATGCAGTGATTTTTCTTTAGTCAAAGACATATGCCACTTCAATCTTATAAATTTCCGTAGCATTCGCATTTATATACATATATAAGGAGAGGTTCTCTAGTGGACCAAAATAATGAACTTTATAATGGACCTTAACAAAAAAACACATTAATTTTAATTTCTATACTGTAATTGGTCCGCGCAAGCGGTACCTGAGACCACACCTTCGCCCCCCTCCCCTCCCAACCACAACCATCACCATAGCAGCCCTTAGTAGCAGGGCTGCCATGGGGGGTGGGGGTGGGGGGGATCGATCGACACACGTGTTTGGTGCCGCTGGCGCGGATCAATTACATTATAGGAATTAAAATTATTGTGTTTTTTGTTAAGGTCCATTAAAAAGTCCATTCTTTTGATTCACTAGAGAATCTCTCCCTATATATATATATATAATAATGCTCCTGTGCGGACTAGTCCGCATTTTAAGAATGCGGACCGGAAACGTGTCACCTAACGGTGCGCCTAGAAATTATCGCCTAAATTATAGGCACACTCTCTCTCTTTTCTGGGCTCACCGCCAGGTGACACATGTCCGGTCCGCACAAGAGCAGGACTGTATATATATATATATTGTGACACCCCGCCTAATTAAATACCGGGAGATCACTCCTTTATTAAATTAAAATCAAGGTGAACAGTTGGATCATTCTTAGCATCACTGTCGTGAAAATAATTTTTTCAATTAAAACACCATAAATAATTAAGCTAAGTGTCAAAACCATTTTTAGACATTAGTTCCAAATTTTATTTATAAAAACCAATATTTAAAACTTTACATAATTCGTAATCAAAGAAATCGCGCAACAATTATACTGGAACAAACAATCCAATAATTAAACATCCAACAACTAGATTCTAACATTTAAAACTTAACGTAAAACATCCAGACAGTAATAAATCCCAAAGTGACAATACTAGAAATAAATGAATAACAATGTCCAATAAAACCACTGGATAATGGAAACGGGTGACACATGCCCAACTGAATAAATATGCTAGGAGTGGAATCAAATAAATGAAGTCGTCTAAGCAAGAGGCCTGCAACTCCCACCTAAGCTGCAGCGCGTTCCTTCCAAAGGATCCCATGAAAGATGCCCCTGTGGCTGGGCACCTGTAATATATACATATATATACAAGAGAGAAAAGAAAATGGAAACGGGTTAGAGCCCGATTGTAAAAATGATTTAAAATTTGTTTAGCAAGTATTTAAAATGTTTACTGGCCAATGCAACAACATATTAGTGCGGAATTCCCTTGAGAAATTCTCACATCTCTTCTAATGTGCACACCTATCGCACTAACCTTCCCAACGGTTTAACTTATCTTATCTTAGTTTGCTCGTACGATTTAAACTGGCGTTTCAACTGTTTAAGGAGTAAATTCCATTTAATAACAAAACCCTCATTTTAACTTTATTCGCTAATAAAGTTTTCCAGTATCATATTATACTTTTCAAAACAAGTATTTCCACATTGAAATCATTATTCATTTCTTACTTACCATAAGCACAATAGGAAGTTCCAAATTTCAGATATATATATATATATATATATATATTAAGTACTCGTATCATATATATATTCTAACAGCACCCCACATAAAATTATGGTGCGGGCATACTCTGCTATCCAATCCCCGTCTCACTCGTACTAAGGGAAATACAAGTCCGGAATCACTCTCGAACCGTATTAACACATACACAAACAATATTGAGGCGAAGCATAGATTCCAAGTCTTTAAGAGGATAGCACATGCCCCCACGTCTCTTAGGACCGTCTGAACTATCGATTCGATAGCCTGTACCAAGGATTTCTATCTTCTAGGGTACGAGTCAATATCCCCCATAAAGGTCCCATCGAGATAAGACTGTCCTAGCGCGGTAACCTCAGGGATAGCAAGTAGCGCGGGCACGATTTTCACACATAGATAGTATATGCATAAACACAGTCATATAACTATACTACTATTACCATATCAAATTAGGTACATCTCATAACCCATAATTACGACATTTGTCCTTATTTCTCATTATTTAGTTATCACGTATAACCGTTCATTTCTTACTTTAATTTGAGGGATCATTCCAACTTATTACATAACACTCATGGACTCTATCCTCCCAAGTGTAGAATTCAGTAGGTACTCATCTATTATTCCATCGTAACTATCTTACGCGTCTCTCCTTTTAATACATAATCCCATCGTCCCGTATATGTAAACATCCCAAAAATGCAAATCTCGTCTTACATTAAAGGTCTCATAATTATTAATAAGTCCTACTGGTCTTCTTTATCTCCCAAACTATTTTAATAAGGGTGTCTAAGGAATATTACTCATTTAAATTTAATTCAACTATTTAAAAAGGGGAAAATATGAGTCTGCCAGAAGGGGTCGATCGATCGATGGCAGGGGCTCGATCGATCGATGCGTCGATCGATCGACACTTCTGGTTCGATCGATCGATCAAACAGGTATGGAAAATTCTGCAGATTAACAGTTACGGGTTTCACAATCCAACCTCAATCAAATCCAGATTTTTCACACCCAAACTCCCTAAAATTCGTACTATAATCAGTATACACCCATATTATTCATTTTCAACGTAAAGCATGCAATTTTTCATCAATAACCATGGATTAATAGGCCAAAACTTCATAAAAATCTCAAGAACCCTAGAATTTCTTTAACATGGTTCTAATCAGTCTTTTTCCAGAAATTTCTACCCATAATTCATCATAAATTCGTGGTTAAGCCTCTACATGTGAAGGGGTTTCCAGATTTTCATTCAAATCAATTCTATATGCGATTTTCCTATCTCCAACATGGATTTTCTTCTACCAAACTTATCCTAATCACCCTAGACTAACATGAACGATGCATTAACAAAAATAAGCAAGATAAATACTTGCCTGGGATTTTCAGTGTTCTGATTTGTGAACGAATTTGGTGTTGTTGCGTTCCCCGTCGTGCGATCTACGCGTTGATGGTGGTGGCGGTGCAACCGGATGGATTTTTGGACTTGGTTTGCTTGGAAAGCTTTCTCCTTCCCTCTCCTATGGCCGTTCTAATGTTTTGAGTCTGCTAAACCTAAAGGGCTATTCCAAATGGCTGATATAGTTTAATAATTTTCGTGGGTTTAATTACCCAAAAATGCAAAATGACCAAAATTCCCTCCCGGGGTACTAATTAAGCCTAAAAACGCCCCGAGATCCAAACTAAACCACCGGGTACACTTTTCGGACTATATCGACCCTTCCGGACCCTTTGAAGCACTCGAAATGACCATACGGGTGACTCATAATTTATTCGCTTTTATTAATCAATATTTAGTCCCGACGTGACACGGGCGCGTCCCGATTCAAATTTCCAAAATTATCATTTTATTCACTCGTGACATTTCATAGAACCAATATTATATTACTTTACTCATTTGTAATATTCAACAAGTTTCCCATAATTACTAACTCACATCACGTTAATAATTATAAAATAATTAATTTTCGGATTTATATTAAATTAATAACTCACATTAAATTTAATAAATCCCCAAATTTATAAAGCATAAAAATACGGGGTATTACATATATATATATACTACTTTTTTTTTGAACTTAATCACAAACACACACACACTTGCAACCCACTTAACAGACAAGAACACTTACTAGACTTTTAACAGCCCAAGCCCAATGCACTCATCCAAAGGGGCGGAAGGTGCATATATATATATATATATATACTACTTAAAAAACATGAAATCCATAAGCACCTTTTATTTGACTATTTTACCCATATAATTACAACTAATTCCCATCATACCATCACCCACTAAATCGACTTATTCAATCAATCATCATCAACTTATTCATTAATGCATGATCCCTGCCAGGGGAGGATTCAAGGGGGGGGGGGGGGGGGGGAGAGGAGGGGCGGCTGCTCCTCCTGAGATTTTGGAAAAAAATTACTGAGAATTTTTTTTGAGGGGTGCAGTATGTAAACATAGAAACTCAAAGGTTAAGTTAATGAGTTTTTCGCAAGTTCGGGGTAAGAAAATGTAAATATTTTAAAAACCTTTAAAAAACCCTAATAGCTGCCTGTTTAAATCTCCCGTCTCTTTTCCCCATTTTCATCCCAAATTTCTCTCATGACTCTCTCTCTCCCGCACCTCTCTCTGCCCTGCCTCCGGTCCGACCGACGCCCGCTGGTCATCTCCCCAGCTCGCTTCTTCGGCCGGCCCAAATCCGAAGGTAAGTTTGTTGTTTTGTTTTCACTTTTGTTGTCCACAATTTGAATGTTGCCATAAGATTGAGATTTGAGATTTAATGCTGTTCATTTTTACTGTTCACAGTTTGAGATTTGTGTTCATTTTTAGTGTTGAAAGGTGTTCATTTCATTTTTAATATTGTTCATTTTTAATGTTGTTCAAATTATTTAGACAGAATATTGTGGGGTCTAATAACTAAATTTTATTAACTTATTTGTATTACTATTAAAAATTAACTTATTGTTAATTTTGGTATATATTTATGCAGGGTAAAAAAATTATTGAAAAAAAAATAACTCCAAAAATTTGTATGAATCTCGAATTAAAGTTGAGTTAACCCAAAAAAATTTGTCTCGGGGCTCCCGCCCCCGAACCTCCACCACCACTCGCAAATTTGGCTCCCCCTGAACAAAAATCCTGGATCCGCCACTGATCCTACACATCTTCCACCCCTTCCATTGTATGTTTAATGACGATAACCAATGGAAACCGTCTTCTGCACGGCTCTCCCTGAACCCTAATATATCTGGCCTTCACTTTTTATCGACCTAAACATGGTTAAAAAAAGTTTTCGGCCACCATTTTGTTATAGGTATTTTGGCTGAAATCCTGCACGAGTTAGTTTAAATGGGATCCGATCCCATGTTTTTTTCTCTTTAATCAGCAGTCCCATAACTGAATAACTTCAACAGTTATTCATCTCATGGCTCTTGTAATTTTGAACGTGGGTGGGAGTTATATTGGGATGTGATTGGTTGGTTTATATGAATAGGACTAACAACAAAAAACTTAAATGCTTGGGATCGGCTGCTAACTATTCTTAAGAATTGGGACTAATTGAAGCGATGGTTAGATTTGACAATTTTGTCATTACATTGGCCACTAATTTATTTCACCATTTTCGTTACAACAGAAGGCAATAATGAAAGGTTATAATTCCTTTTTTATTAGTTTATTTTTTTATATTGAATGGAAAAGTGTCTTACTAACATCGGTGTTTTTATTTTTGATCCAATGGTTAATGTTATTTCTCATCATATTCAATGGACTTATTTCTTTTTCACTTTCTCTGTTTAGAGTGTGAGAAACATATATAGAAGTTGAAGTGTTTCACATTCAGACGTTTCATATATGAAGCAGGATTTCACTATTGCCTTAACATTTTTACTTAAATGCCTTTTAAAGTTCAAGTTGAATTTAGTTAGGAATTCCTTTTGATGTTCTCGGCTTGCACGTCTCATTGAACTGACTCTAAAATGTATGTTATATGAAACTAAAATAATAGTTCCAGTTGAAGGTCTCTCAAATTCTGTATCTCAATTCCATCATTCATCTTACGTGCAAGAGTATGGCTCTCATTTTTCCTTTTCAACAAAATTTGTATGTTGAACAAGATTCAACAAAGATGTCGATATGTATGGAGTTTTTGGCCATTTCGTACTTTCCATATTTTGTAACAATAATTTTGTCATTAATCTTTTTCTATTATTAGTAATATAATTTTTAAAAAGGTAATCTGAAGGTGCATTCATATGAGAGAGATCTCTCTAATTTTTTTTTGACAAATTTGGGTTTTACGATAATTGGTTCTTGTTTGCTTAAAATATTTTTCAGGTAGCACAAAGAAGAGGGAGAGTCATTGGATGATTTCAAATGACGACATATTCATACAAATGATCGCATTCGAAGTTGGAGATGCATGTTCTCTACCTCCTAAAGTGGGTAAGAGTGTATGGTAATCGACGAAAAGGGTATGTTTCTTTTTTGTTTATTTGGTTGATAATGCTTAAAAGTTTAAAATGTTTTAGTGTTAAAAATTATCGATTAACAAATAGCCAAAAATAATTTCTGAGTTAGAGAAACAAGTAATGTGACATACAATTGCAAACCATGTACAATTATTATGTCATTAAATGAAAAAGAATAGTGACATCTCTTCATGATGCTTTTAATATCTCAATGGACTTGGTGGGTTTTTGTATTATACATTTTCTTTGCCCAAATGGCATGGCCTTAATTTCTTTTATTTTCTATTAGGGCTGGTTTTCGGTCGATTTGGTCAGTAAATGGACCATACCAGTACCATACCAACTTTGAAATCAACAAACCAAAATTACCAGTTTTACCAGCCGGTACGCGAGGTCATAAACCAAAACCAAACCGTGCGGTACATCGGTAAAATCAATTTTTTACGGTAAAATCGGTTTTTGTACCACTTACCTAAGCATGTATGAAACAATCAAACAAAAATTACCTGGAAATTAGAACTGCTGAGGCAACACCCTATGCGCCCAAACAATGAGACCATGATCTTTTCAAACTTATCCATGTTAATAATTTCCAGAAGCTCTTCCAACTCACTTAATCACAGTACTGGTCAACTTTGGCTCATACTCTATGAATTGTACAATACATAATATTCAACATATAGAACAACCTCATAGAAAAAAAACAGATTTCATACATAATAGGGGAAGGGAGAGAAATTTCATACAAAAATTCAACATATAGAAAATATAGAAAAACAAATTTCATACAGAATAAATATTTAACAAATTTCATATAGAATAAATATTCATGCAGAACATAGATTTTTGAGAAGAAAAAAAATACCTGAAGTGAACGGCGCAAATGGGTGTACTGTGTGGCAGCATGAGAATAAAAAGAGAAGGTTTTTTTTGTCTCAGATTAGATATAAACTCTGAGTTATGGTGAGCGACGCAATTTCATTAAATCTGAGTTATGGAGAGATGGGTTAGTGGCAAATAATAGAGAAGAAGAAGAGAGAATAAAATCTAGGTTTGTTAAGAGTTATAGTGGGAGAGAGCAACGACGTAAAAAGAACGGTGAGAGAGAGGAGCGACCGATGCAAGGAGAAGAATGGAGAAAGAGGAGGGTGTGTGCTTGTGTTTTTTGTCTTAGATTAGACATTAGGGTTTTTTCTTCTTTCTCATTTAAATTGACGAGCGCACCCCCATGTGTTACATCCCTTCTTTTACTATTATATATATATATATAATTAGATACTATTATCTCATTTATAAGTTATGAGGCATAATGTGAAAATGAAAAATGAGATAAATGCTTATTTTTCTTGTAGTTTCGGTACAGTCGGTAAATCGGTTTTTAAAATGTTTAAACCAAAACCAATCACAAAAAAATCGGTAATTTCGGTTTTCGACAAGTAAAAAATGTAAATCATTATCACTTTTTTCCGGTACGAAACGGTACGGTACGAGTTTTTACCGTACCGCGAATACCCCTATTTTCTATTTTTGTAATCCTATGTGGTATTTTAGAAAATAATGTTTGCAGACTACACTGATTTTTTGACTTTTATTTGATTTTATGACTTTTATTAAAGAAGGAAAGATCCAAAGCTCCATTCTACTCTTTTGTGAAGCATGCTAGATTTACGTGAATGATTTGTTGACATGGATGAACAACACTCCTTAGTGGTTACTCTTATTTACACTTATTTCACCAAAAATTGAACTATACTAGCATTTCATTAATGTATCAAAGAAGTAAAAAACTAAAGGTATGTTTAACCCCGATTCTATGCCATTGAATTGGAAATGGGAAGTTTTCTTAGAAGAGTAAATTCTCTTTCTATGATCTCTTTATAAAATGAATACTTTTTTAATTATGTAATAAACCAATTAAGAGTTTGAAATATTGCAAAAAAATAAAAAAATTGCACCATTGACATAATATGTCTTACTGTTTCACTTTTCCAATTTATGTATGCCTTATTGTCGAACTAAATAGTATTTTTAGTTGTAATTTCTAAATGTGTGGAACAATGTTATATAGCAATTTATACAAAGTGAACTACCTAAACAAAAAGTTGGTAGCAGTTTATGTCAACTTCGTTGTCATCCCATCGTTGCCATGATGCGTATGGATGTGGGAGCATATAATTAGGTTCAAACTATAGAAAACATGTTTTCATTAAGAATGGATTATGTTATTCAACTTTTTTTTACCTATGTTTGTTGAACATATACTAATCTTTGTCGTGTTTCGGACCAACACAACATGATGAAGTTTTTTCGGACACAAATACAACACAATACAAGCATGACCGTTTTAAACACGAAATCACATAGCTAACACAATTCTTAAAGTTACCCTCAATTAAACATAAATAAACAATGTAAAATTATTAAAAACATGATAAAATGAGAAGACACAATTTTGACACGAACACGATGCGACTTTATACAAAAACGACCCGATATGAACACAACAAAAACAAAAAATATGGTATCAATTTCGTGCCATGTTTCTATGTCATTTCTAAAATTTCCACTTCTATATTAGTGTCATTGGTGAATCTTTTGATTTTATAATCCCCGAGTAAAAAAAGTGATAAATTATGAGTATTTTACTTGAATAATTCACCTAAATATGGACGTTTTGTACTAATTTACCTAAATAACGGTGTTTTGTAAATGTACATGTCTCTATTAGTTTTGAATAACAACCATGAAATTTAATACTTGCACAAGGTAAATGTTTAAAGATAAAACACTCATCAACTCGTCAATAAAATTAAGAAAACACTCATCTATTTGTTAATAAAATTAACATAAAAAGCATGCAAAATATATCTTGCAAGACAACGTCTAAAAAAAGTGTATAAATAAAGAGAATTTAACAAGTTTAATTTTGTTAAAATTGAGATATTTGGTTTAAATGTTTGAGTTAGTTTGAGATTAATAGATTTAGAAGTCCACAATTTAGAAAATTTTCTAATTCATAAAGAACAAGATTTGTCATTGAGAATTATAATGCCCAAAAAAAATGATGAATTTTGTATCTAAATTATAGATCTAAAAGAGTAGTATTAGAGGTTTAATATCAACTAATGCACTCATTCTCTTTCTCTATATTCACGTAGCCTTTTCAATTAATTTATATGTTTTTTCTTATCTTAAATGCATAACGCCTCTTCATTGTTCCCAAGAAATCTATGGTCATTTCGTCTCTTTATTGTTCCTAAGAGATCTATGGTCGATTGATATAATCAATTCTAAACTTTGTTGAAAGCATACCATAAGCGTTGATGAAAGCATATGAAAAATAGGGAGATGCATCCTCAACTAAAAAAGGTAAATTGCCAATTTAAATCATCAAACTTTTTATTTAGATCTGAGAAGAAGACATCAAACATGTATGAAACTTGTGACACCCTGCCTAATAAAATACCGGGTGATCAGTCCTATACCAAATTAAAATAGGAATCCCAGTTGGATCATCCTTAGCATCACTGTCGAAAACTTTTTAAAACTTACTATCCACCTAGTATTCCAAAAGCTGGTGCCAATTTTAACTTTTTAATTAAACAAAACAGTACATGCGGAATTAAAATATACCCCTGCGAACTCTAGTGAAAAATAAGTCTTATACTGTGACATTCCCTTTGTCACTAAAAAATATACCCCATGACTAAAAAATATACCCCATTCCCCTAGGGTAAAAATAATTACCTCTATACTCCAGCTGCAACGACTGGTTCTCGGGTTTCGGAGCAGCTTCTCCCTGCCCGAATGCACCCATGACTTGCTTTAGTGGCTGTACATCCAGGATCTCGTCCTGTAGTTGCTCCCTGCCTCGCTTAAGATAATCTCTCTTCAAGTGTCTCTCTTTCCCCACAGACGAAACACCTTCTAATACATTCACCCTGCCACTGGTCCCTTCCATGCCGACCTTGTTGAAATTTCTTCCCATCCTGCCGATAGCCTCCAGTTCTAAATCGTTGGCATGATTTCCCTGCCGAAAATCCTGCCCTATGATCTCCTCCAGTCTACTGCTGGGATACCCCACTGGTATTGTTCCCTCCTGCCTTATTCGACTGGCTAGTTTTCACTCCCCTCTCGCTTCCTTTCACGTGGAAGCGATATTCCCGACAATGCCGGAATGTTGCGTTAACGACATCAGTATAATCTACTAATGCGAAATTATCAATTTAAAGGTTGTCTGATTCTCCAGACTAACTCGTCCATAAAATTTTCTTTCTTTATCTTTTCCTTGCTTACCTCATCCGGTACAAAATTTTGCTAACGAGTGTATTCGTCCTCGTAATCGGCCACTGAACGGTCCCCTTTGAGTCACCTCACAAAATTTTCTCCTCGTTTCGGTCTTAACCGCTGGAGGAAAAATACGTGCGGTCGAACTGCACCCAAATCCCTACAATAGCTAGTGTGTCCCTTTCCTCAACTGTGGTGATCGACTCCCACCACTGTAGCGCTGCTCCCATTAAACTAAAAGTGGTTAGCATTTGCTCCCGCACCTCATCGCAATCTCCCATGCGTTGGTAATGCTGGATATCTCTCTTCCTTGACACGCTAGCACTAAATCTGGACCCTCTCGCAACTCTGGTGGGTTCCCACAAAAAAATATAACCTCTATTTCTTGTTTCCACCCCGACGACCCCGCGTGAGTTTGATCCCGTGGAAAGTACCCTGCCGTTGCGACTACCGTCGTTTCAACCGCCTGCGCCACTAGTTCCGTTACTTGTGCTGTAAAAATCATCTCTGGCAGTTGCTGCAGTAACGCTTTCCCCCGAAGAGCCTCTCTCATCTCCCCCTGCGTCCCTAGCTGCTCTCTCTCTCCTGGGCGTCATCCGGAATGAGAATCGAATTTGTATGAGTTCACTCTCAAATATAAATTTCGCAGGACATATATGTGCGTACGTATGAGAATACAACAATCCTATAGTAGGGCTCTATCTCAAAGATTGCTAAGCCAAAACGTGAAAAGCCGCACAGATCCTAAGGACACTAGAACCTGATGCTCTGATACCATCTGTGACACCCCACCTAATAAAATACCGGGTGATCAGTCCTATACCAAATTGAAACAGGAATCAGAGTTGGATCATCCTTAGCATCACTGTCGAAAACTTTTTAAAACTTACTATCCACCTAGTATTCCAAAAGCTGGGGCCAATTTTAACTTTTTAATTAAACAAAACAGTACATGCAGAATTAAAATATAAACCATTCACACAACTGAATGAAAACAAACTGAATCATAATTACACAACTTGCCGAATAAATCACCGACCACCAAAGAAATAATTCAATACAAATATTCAACACCTGAATGAATTACACCTGAAAACTGTACCGAGAAGTCTGGGCGACAAGCCCTAAATAAAACTGAAACTGATACAAGATTCCTACTCTAGGAATGAATGAATGACGCGTCTAATCCAAACTCCTACTAGCATCCACATATGCCGCAGCTCCGTGTCCCTCGAATAGAATATCAATCTTGGCGTCCCTGTGGCTGGACACCTAAAAGGTTTTGAAAATTGTTTTTTAGCAAGGGTTAGAACCCAAAACATTTTGAAAATATTTAGCTAGTGAATTAACTGCAGTAATTTAAAATGCATGAATTCGCTTCATATTTAAGTTAGTGTCGCACTCCCTTGTGGACATTCTCATCCCTCCACTATTGTGCACACCTACCGGTTGCCTTAACCCCACCTAGTTGTGCTACCCTGTCCAACTAGTCCTAGTATAACCTTTCCTTGCCATACTACTCTAACCCGAGTATAATGATTCCTGAATTATAAGTTATTTCACAATTAACTTAATTAATTTCTCTTAAATAGTAGCATATAACCGTATCACAAATTATGTAAACTAAATACATCACACACTGTATTATTACCCGTATATAATATTTACTACCATTATATATGTACCTTTGCCACAAAATCCACACATATAACATACGTATATCCATCCCTTCGAGTATACCCTCGCCGGATGATTCCCTCTAAAATTCTATCCCACTAGGTGTGCTCACATAACCTAGTTACCCAAGTTGGATTCGCTCACCAACCTGGCCTAAAACATGAACGAAGTGGAGGCGGTCATATTCCTTCCCTGAAAGTGAGATAATCCCCTCACCCATATACCGGACGCTATGACCTGGGGATATACTCGCCCTAATCCTTAAGCTAGGGGATTCACCCACATCGCGCAACCTCCCTTGATAGCACTAGAGTATATAAATGGAATAAATATCTAATAACTGATATTTAATATCACACACAATATATACACGTATATATATACTATCACTACACCGTATATATATAATATAAATTCCGGCTTTACCGTGTACTCGAAATCCCGTACACTGCCTGTAATTTAATATCACACACAATATATACATGTACATATATATATATATATATATATATATATATATATATATATATATATATATACTATCACTACACCGTATATATATATTATAAATCCCGGCTTTACCGTGTACTAAAAATTCCGTACACCGCCTGTAATTTCCTGAGTCTGTGGCCCGACTCAACGTAATTAATTTCCTCACTTAATAATTTATCATCTTCCCGAGTCTATGGTCCGACTCTAATATATTTAATTCATACCTCAATTTATATAATACTTTCCCCCAGTCTGTGGTCCGACTCCAATTAAATTAATTAACACACTTATTAATTTAATACCTTCCCGAGCCTATCATCCGACTCTAATTAAATTAACTAACACACATTTTAATTTAATATCTCCCCGAGTCTATCGTCCGACTCTTATTTAATTAATTTATACAATAATTAATCAACACAATTCCGAGTCTGTGGTCTGACTCTAACATAATTAATTCGCACATTAATTAATTAACACAAATCTGAGTCTGTGGTCCGACCCTAATATAATTGATTACTACTATTATTAATTTAATCCTACCCGAGTCTACACTCCTACTCTAATTAAATTATTTATCACTCTTATTAATTTAATCCTACCCGAGTCTACAATTCGGCTCTATTTAAATTAATTACCACTCTTATTAATTTAATCCTACTCGAGTCTACTATTCGACTCTAATTAAATTAATTATCACTCTTATTAATTTAATCCTACCCGAGTCTAAAATCCGACTCTAATTAAATTAATTATCACTCTTATTAATTTAAATAACTTGGTGTCACCCAACCATTATCCCCGGACTCTCTCACTTGGCCCGTACCTCAACATTTCCCGAGTCTATGTTCCAACTCCAAACTAGTTACTTTTTCTCGATAATTAATTTAACACTCCCGGACTCACCCACTTGGTCCATAATTTAATATTTCACCTAAATTCCTTTAATAATGTAGTGCCACCCAACTACAATACCCGAATATTATTCCTCGGCTCAATATCAATAATTATGAATTCTTTCTCCAAATTCGTTCATCACATGACATACCGCTCACACCCCCCTTAAACCCAATTATATCACCCTATAATTGTTAAGGAATTATGTGTCCATATGAATTTATCACTAAATAAAATCAAGGGATTAAATTTTAGATAAAATCCTCTTTAAAAACAAACTGGTCGAACTGTTAAGTTCCTGGGACCGTCGATTGGTCGATTGCCCCCTATCGATCGATCGATCATCGCTGGGCAGCTCTTCTTCCCCACTGCATTACACCATTAATGAAAATTCAAGGTTTGTAAACCTTAATTTCAACCCCTGATCAAGTCATCCCATCACATAAACATATGAACTTTGATCCCATACATCACATACACCCTCTAGTATATAAATTTCTCAACTTATCTCAGAATTTCCGAAATGGGGTTTCAATTAAAATTCATCAATATTGTTTCTACAAACCAAATTCCAAATCCTGATTTTCCCGAGTTTATATTCCGAATTCTTATTCCAATTAAGCATCTATACTCAGATATGTTCAACACAACAATTCTTACTATGAATCTCATTCAATAGTTTCATGAACAAAAACCCCATTTTGTACCCATTTATCCCCAAAACGAATTTTGCTTCACACATCATTATGATATGAATTGATTATCATCAATTTAGAAATCGCAACAGTTAACCACTTGCCTGTAAGTGTTCGTAGTGTCTGATCCGTTGTTGATTTCCCTTAATTTGGCTCCAATAACCTCCAATTTGCTCTTGATTTGCTTTCCCCCAAATCCCCTCTCAAACCCTAGGTTTAGAGTTATGTTGGCTGCCATTCCTTAATCTCCCAATTAGGTTAAAAACCCTTAATCCCGTTTTTAGCCTAATGGGCTTGATTAAAGTGGCCCAACTCACCCCGTGTGGGCTCGGCTATGCCCAAAAATATCCCGAGACCCAATTACTACCCCCGGGTACTCTTTTCTAACTATCTCGACCCATCCGGACTCAACTGCGGACTCAGAATTGGCATCCGAGTTAATTTATAAAAATCATTATCTCTCACCCAATTTAGTCTATACCGACTCCCTGTTGGGATAAGTGCATACCTCGTCATTAATACCCGAAATGACGTAATTAAATTATTAGTATTCACTTAGTAAATAAATTCCCCTAAACATTAACCATTCACTCCCCGATTAATATTTAAAATATATATATTGCCATAATTAATTCAATTAAAATTACAATACACAAGTAATTTAAAATTCCCGAAATTAATTAAATATTAAATGTTCAAAAATACGGTCGCCCTTACAAAGGAATTTTGTCCTCAAAATTAAGATAAACCTAGTGTTCCAATATTCACATATTACTCACTAGTCATGTACCTCCAAGCCCGCTATATCTATCCCATCCACTTCTAACCATACGTTACACAAGTATGCATTTAAAATTTGTCAGGGCGCCCATACACCCTATACCCGCGCTTAACCTCACAAAATTTGCCTTAATTAACCCGGGTGCCCATACACCCTATCCCCGTGCTCTACCGCACGAAAGTTACCCGACTATGCTAGTCGTAATCCGTAATATAACTTCGAACCCGTAGTCATATCACACACACACACACACACACACACACACATATATATATATATATATATATATATATTTACATATATTTACTGCCTGGGTACCCAACCCATGCGCTAAAGTCCAAACATCTCCCCATAAATACTTGTCTCTCAACACAAAAGTATACACGCTTACCCTTATGCTACCAAAGACCACATAAGATACCGCGCCCTTACTACCACTAGTTCTTGCGCAAAATAAACCCTGAGCTATCACTCGTTGCTCGAAAATCAATTTAACCACCCTGATTCACTTCAGTAAACATCCCCACTTACCGGGATAAAATGTGAGCACAGAAAACCTCACTATGTGCTATCGCACCATGCAGTACAACATATATATCCCCATATATACAGGCTATACGCCCTCCCCGATGATACCTAGTACCAACCCTACCCTGCTGTCGCGAACACCAAAATTTTACACCACTATCCACAATAGTTAAATTCCATCGCTATCCAGCCGATATTTAGGAAATATTATCAACCCTACTCAAATAATTCTCGAAAGTATTAACTCTTCACATAATTCAAAAATCACTCAGTGTACACCTCCACTCTCTCGTGAAGAATACCAAGGAACTCCGCTACCCTACGGAAAGTTTATCCACATACTATGGTTGCTACCGCCAACGCACCCACTAAGTTCGACTCACCTGCGAACTCTAGTGAAAAATAAGTCTTATACTGTGACATTCTCTTTGTCACTAAAAAATATACCCCATGACTAAAAAATATACCCCATGCCCCTAGGGTAAAAATAATTACCTCTATACTCCAGCTGCAACGACTAGTTCTTGGGTTTCGGAGCAGCTTCTCCCTGCCCGAATGCACCCATGACTTGCTTTAGTGGCTGTACATCCAGGATCTTGTCCTGTAGTTTCTCCCTGCCTCGCTTAAGATAATCTCTCTTCAAGTGTCTCTCTTTCCCCACAGACGAAACACCTTCTAATACATTCACCCTGCCACTGGTCCCTTCCATGCCGACCTTGTTGAAATTTCTGGCCATCCTGCCGATAGCCTCCAGTTCTAAATCGTTTGGCATGATTTCCCTGTCGGAAATCCTGCCCCCTGATCTCCTCCAGTGTACTGCTGGGATACCCCACTGGTATTGTTCCCTCCTGCCTTATTCGACTGGCTAGTTTTCACTCCCCTCTCGCTTCCTTTCACGTGGAAGCGATATTCCCGACAGTGCCGGAGTGTTGCGTTAACGACATCAGTATAATCTACTAATGCGAAATTATCAATTTAAAGGTTGTCTGATTCTCCAGACTAACTCGTCCATAAAATTTTCTTTCTTTCTCTTTTCCTTGCTTACCTCATCCGGTACAAAATTTTGCTAACGAGTGTATTCGTCCTCGTAATCGGCCACTGAACGGTCCCCTTTGAGTCACCTCACAAAATTTTCTCCTCGTTTCGGTCTTAACCGCTGGAGGAAAAATACGTGCGGTCGAACTGCACCCAAATCCCTGCAATAGCTAGTGTGTCCCTTTCCTCAACTGTGGTGATCGACTCCCACCACTGTAGCGCTGCTCCCACTAAACTAAAAGTGGTTAGCATTTGCTCCCGCACCTCATCGCAATCTCCCATGCGTTGGTAATGCTGGATATCTCTCTTCCTTGACACGCTAGCACTACATCTGGGCCCTCTTGCAACTCTGGTGGGTTCCCACAAAAAAATATAACCTCTATTTCTTGTTTCCACCCCGACGACCCCGCGTGAGTCTGATCCCGTGGAAAGTACCCTGCCGTTGCGACTACCGACGTTTCAACTGCCTGCGCCACTAGTTACGTTACTTGTGCTGCAAAAATCATCTCTGGCAGTTGCTGCAGTAACTCTTGCCCCTGAAGAGCCTCTCTCATCTCCCCCTGCGGCCGTAGCTGCTCTCTCTCTCTCCTGGGCGTCATCCGAAATGAGAATCGAATTTGTATGAGTTCACTCTCAAATATAAATTTCGCAGAAGAACATATACGTGCGTACATATGAGAATACAACAATCCTATAGTAGGGCTCTATCTCAAAGATTGCTAAGCCAAAACGTGAAAAGCCGCACAGATCCTAAGGACACTAGAACCTGATGCTCTGATACCATCTGTGACACCCCACCTAATAAAATACCGGGTGATCAATCCTATACCAAATTAAAATAGGAATCCGAGTTGGATCATCCTTAGCATCAGTGTCGAAAACTTTTTAAAACTTACTATCCACCTAGTATTCCAAAAGCTGGTGCCAATTTTAACTTTTTAATTAAACAAAACAGTACATGCGGAATTAAAATATAAACCATTCACACAACTGAATGAAAACAAACTGAATCATAATTACACAACTTGCCGAATAAATCACCGGTCACCAAAGAAATAATTCAATACAAATATTCAACACCTGAATGAATTACACCTGAAAACTGTACCGAGAAGTCTGGGCGACAGGCCCTAAATAAAACTGAAACTAATACAAGATTCCTACTCTAGGAATGAATGAATGATGCGTCTAATCCAAACTCCTGCTAGCATCCACATATGCCGCAGCTCCGTGTCCCTCGAATAGAATATCAATCTTGGCGTCCCCGTGGCTGGACACCTAAAAGGTTTTGAAAATAGTTTTATAGCAAGGGTTAGAACCCAAAACATTTTGAAAATATTTAGCAAGTGAATTAACTGCAGTAATTTAAAATGCATGAATTCGCTTCATATTTAAGTTAGTGTCGCACTCCCTTGTGGACATTCTCACCCCTTCACTATTGTGCACACCTACCGGTTGCCTTAACCCCACCTAGTTACCCTGTCCAACTAGTCCTGGTATAACCTTTCCTTGCCATACTACTCTAACCCGAGTATAATGATTCCTGAATTATAAGTTATTTCACAATTAACTTAATTAGTTCGTCTTAAATAGTAGCATATAACCGTATCACAAGTTATATAAAGTAAATACATCACACACTGTATTATTACCCGTATATAATATTTACTACAATTATATACGTACCTTTGCCACAAAATCCACACATATAACATACGTATATCCATCCCTTCGAGTATACCCTCGCCGGATGATTCCCTCTAAAATGCTATCCCACTAGGTGTGCTCATATAACCTAGTTACCCAAGTTGGATTCGCTCACCAACCTGGCCTAAAACATGAACGAAGTGGAGGCGGTCATATTCCTTCCCTGAAAGTGAGATAATCCCCTCACCCATATACCGGACGCTATGACCTGGGGATATACTCGCCCTACTCCTCAAGCTAGGGGATTCACCCACATCGCACAACCTCCCTTGATAGCACTAGAGTATATAAATGGAATAAATATCTAATTACTGATATTTAATATCACACACAATATATACACGTATATATATATACTATCACTACACCGTATATATATAATATAAATCCCGGCTTTACCGTGTACTCAAAATCCCGTACACTGCCTTTAATTTAATATCACACACAATATATACATGTATATATATATATATATATACTATCACTACACCGTATATATATATTATAAACCCCGGCTTTACTGTGTACTAAAAATCCCCTACACTGCCTGTAATTTCCTGAGTCTGTGGCCCGACTCAACGTAATTAATTTTCTCACTTAATAATTTATCGTCTTCCCGAGTCTATGGTCCGACTCTATTATATTTAATTCATACCTTAATTTATATAATACTTTCCCCGAGTCTATTTTCCGACTCCAATTAAATTAATTAACACACTTATTAATTTAATACATTCCCGAGCCTATCATCCGACTCTAATTAAATTAACTAACACACATTTTAATTTAATATCTCCCCGAGTCTATCGTCCGTCTCTTATTTAATTAATTTACATAATAATTAATCAATACAATTCTGAGTTTGTGGTTCGACTCTAACATAATTAATTCACACATTAATTAATTAACACAAATCCGAGTCTGTGGTCCGACCCTAATATAATTGATTACTACTCTTATTAATTTAATCCTACCCGAGTCTACACTCCAACTTTAATTAAATTATTTATCACTCTTATTAATTTAATCCTACCCGAGTCTATAATCCGACTCTAATTAAATTAATTATCACTCTTACAAATTTAATCCTACCCGAGTCTACAATTCAACTCTAATTAAATTAATTATCCCTCTTATTAATTTAATCCTATCCGAGTCTACAATCCGACTCTAATTAAATTAATTATCACTCTTATTAATTTAAATAACTTGGTGTCACCCAACCATTATCCCCGGACTCTCTCACTTGGCCCGTACCTCAACATTTTCCGAGTCTATGTTTCGACTCCAAACTAATTACTTTTTCTCGATAATTAATTTAACACTTTAGTGTCACTTAACCAGCATACCCGGACTCGCCCACTTGGTCCATAATTTAATATTTCACCTAAATTCCTTTAATAATGTAGTGCCACCCAACTACAATACCCGAATATTATTCCTCGGCTCAATATCAATAATTATGAATTATTTCTCCAAATTCGTTCATCTCGTGACATACCGTTCACCCCCCCCTTAAACCCAATTATATCACCCTATACTTGTTAAGGAATTATGTGTCCATATGAATTTATCACTAAATAAAATCAAGGGATTAAATTTTAGATAAAATCCTCTTTAAAAACAAACTGGCCAAATTGTCATGTTCCTGGGACCGTCGATCGATCGATGGCCCCCGATCGATCGATCGATCATCCCTGGGCAGCTCTTCTTCCCCACTGCATTACACCATTAACGAAAATTCAAGGTTTGTAAACCTTAATTTCAACCCCTGATCAAGTCATCCCATCACATAAACATACGAACTTTGATCCTATACATCATATACACCCTATAGTATATAAATTTCTCAACTTATCTCAGAATTCCCGAAATGGGGTTTCCATTAAAATTCATCAATCTTGTTTCTAAAAACCAAATTCCAAATCCATATTTTCCCCAGTTTATATTCCGAATTCTTATTCCAATTAAACATCTATACTCAAATATGTTCAACACAACAATTCTTACTATGAATCTCATTCAATAGTTTCATGAACAAAAACCCCATTTTGTACCCATTTATCCCCAAAACGAATTTTGGTTTACACATCACTATGATATGAATTGAATATCATCAATTTAGAAATCGCAACAGTTAACCACTTGCCTGTAAGTGTTCGTAGTGTCTGATCCGTTGTTGATTTCCCTTAATTTGGCTCCAATAACCTCCAATTTGCTCTTGATTTGCTTTCCCCCAAATCCCCTCTCAAACCTTAGGTTTAGAGTTATGTTGGCTGCCATTACTTAATCTCCCAATTAGGTTAAAAGCCCTTAATCCCGTTTTTAGCCTAATGGGCTATATTAAAGTGGCCTAACTCACCCCGTGTGGGCCCGGCTATGCCCAAAAATACCCCGAGACCCAATTACTACCCCCGGGTACTCTTTTCTGACTATCTCGACCCATCCGGACTCAACCGCTCACTCAGAATTAGCATCCGAATTAATTTATAAAAATCCTTATCTCACACCCAATTTAATCTATACCGACTCCCGGTTGGGATAAGTGCATACCTCGTCATTAATACCCGAAATGACGTAATTAAATTATTACTATTCACTTAGTAAATAAATTTCCCTAAACATTAACCATTCACTCCCCGATTAATATTTAAAATATATATATTGCCATAATTAATTCAATTAAAATTACAATACACAAGTAATTTAAAATTCCCGAATTAATTAAATATTAAATGTTCAAAAATACGGTCGCCCTTACAAAGGAATTTTGTCCTCGAAATTAAGATAAACCTAGTGTTCCAATATTCACATATTACTCACTAGTCATGTACCTCCAAGCCCGCTATATCTATCCCATCCGCTTCTAACCATACGTTACACAAGTATGCATTTAAAATTTGTCAGGGCGCCCATACACCCTATACCCGCGCTTAACCTCACAAAATTTGCCTTAATTAACCCGGGTGCCCATACACCCTATCCCCGCGCTCTACCGCACGAAAGTTACCCGACTATGCTAGTCGTAATCCGTAATTTAACTTCGAACCCGTAGTCATATATATATATATATATATATTTACATATATTAACTGCCCGGGTACCCAACCCATGCGCTAAAGTCCAAACATCTCCCCATAAATACTTGTCTCTCAACACAAAAGTATACACGCTTACCCTTATGCTACCAAACACCGCATAAGATACCGCGCCCTTACTACCACTAGTTCTTGCGCAAAATAAACCCCGAGCTATCACTCTTTGCTCGAAAATCAATTTAACCACCCTGATTCACTTCAGTAAACATCCCCACTTACCGGGATAAAATGTGAGAACACAAAACCTCACTATGTGCTATCGCACCACGCAGTACAACATATATATCCCCATATATACAGGCTATACGCCCTCTCCGATGATACCTAGTACCAACCCTACCCTGCTGTCGCGAACACCAAAATTTTACACCACTATCCACAATAGTTAAATTCCATCGCTATCCAGCCGATATTTAGGAAATATTATCAACCCTAGTCCCATAATTCTCGAAAGTAGTAACTCTTCACATAATTCAAAAATCACTCAGTGTACACCTCCACTCTCTCGTGAAGAATACCAAGGAACTCCGCTACCCTACGGAAAGTTTATCCACATACTATGGTTGCTACCGCTAACGCACCCACTAAGTTCGACTCACCTGCGAACTCTAGTGAAAAATAAGTCTTATACTGTGACATTCTCTTTGTCACTAAAAAATATACCCCATGACTAAAAAACATACCCCATGCCCCTAGGGTAAAAATAATTACCTCTATACTCCAGCTGCAACGACTGGTTCTCGGGTTTCGGAGCAGCTTCTCCCTGCCCGAATGCACCCATGACTTGCTTTAGTGGCTGTACATCCAGGATCTCGTCCTGTAGTTGCTCCCTGCCTCGCTTAAGATAATCTCTCTTCAAGTGTCTCTCTTTCCCCACAGACGAAACACCTTCTAATACATTCACCCTGCCACTGGTCCCTTCCATGCCGACCTTGTTGAAATTTCTGGCCATCCTGCCGATAGCCTCCAGTTCTAAATCGTTTGGCATGATTTCCCTGCCGGAAATCCTGCCCCCTGATCTCCTCCAGTCTACTGCTGGGATACCCCACTGGTATTGTTCCCTCCTGCCTTATTCGACTGGCTAGTTTTCACTCTCCTCTCGCTTCCTTTCACGTGGAAGCGATATTCCCGACAGTGCCGGAGTGTTGCGTTAACGACATCAGTATAATCTACTAATGCGAAATTATCAATTTAAAGGTTGTCTGATTCTCCAGACTAACTCGTCCATAAAATTTTCTTTCTTTCTCTTTTCCTTGCTTACCTCATCCGATACAAAATTTTGCTAACGAGTGTATTCGTCCTCGTAATCGGCCACTGAACGGTCCCCTTTGAGTTACCTCACAAAATTTTCTCCTCGTTTCGGTCTTAACCGCTGGAGGAAAAATACGTGCGGTCGAACTGCACCCAAATCCCTGCAATAGCTAGTGTGTCCCTTTCCTCAACTGTGGTGATCGACTCCCACCACTGTAGGGCTGCTCCCACTAAACTAAAAGTGGTTAGAATTTGCTCCCGCACCTAATCGCAATCTCCCATGCGTTGGTAATGCTGGATATCTCTCTTCCTTGACACGCTAGCACTACATCTGTACCCTCTCGCAACTCTGGTGGGTTCCCACAAAAAAATATAACCTCTATTTCTTGTTTCCACCCCGACGACCCCGCGTGAGTCTGATCCCGTGGAAAGTACCTTGCCGTTGCGAATACCGTCGTTTCAACCGCCTGCGCCACTAGTTCCGTTACTTGTGCTGCAAAAATCTTCTCTGGCAGTTGCTGCAGTAACGCTTTCCCCTGAAGAGCCTCTCTCATCTCCCCCTGCGGCCCTAGTTGCTCTCTCTCTCCTGGGCGTCATCCGGAATGAGAATCGAATTTGTATGAGTTCACTCTCAAATATAAATTTCGCAGAAGGACATATATGTGCGTACGTATGAGAATACAACAATCCTATAGTAGGGCTCTATCTCAAAGATTGCTAAGCCAAAACGTGAAAAGCCGCACAGATCCTAAGGACACTAGAACCTGATGCTCTGATACTATCTGTGACACCCCACCTAATAAAATACCGGGTGATCAGTCCTATACCAAATTAAAACAGGAATCCGAGTTGGATCATCCTTAGCATCACTGTCGAAAACTTTTTAAAACTTACTATCAACCTAGTATTCCAAAAGCTGGTGCCAATTTTAACTTTTAATTAAACAAAACAGTACATGCGGAATTAAAATATAAACCATTCACACAACTGAATGAAAACAAACTGAATCATAATTACACAACTTGCCGAATAAATCACAGGCCACCAAAGAAATAATTTAATACAAATATTCAACACCTGAATGAATTACACCTGAAAACTGTACCGAGAAGTCTGGGCGACAGGCCCTAAATAAAACTGAAACTGATACAAGATTCCTACTCTAGGAATGAATGAATGATGCGTCTAATCCAAACTCCTGCTAGCATCCACATATGCCGCAACTCCGTGTCCCTCGAATAGAATATCAATCTTGGCATCCCTGTGGCTGGACACCTAAAAGGTTTTGAAAATAGTTTTATAGCAAGGGTTGGAACCCAAAACATTTTGAAAATATTTAGCAAGTGAATTAACTGCAGTAATTTAAAATGCATGAATTCGCTTCATATTTAAGTTAGTGTCGCACTCCCTTGTGGACATTCTCACCCCTTCACTATTGTGCACACCTACCGGTTGCCTTAACCCCACCTAGTTGTGCTACCCTGTCCAACTAGTCCTGGTATAACCTTTCCTTGCCATACTACTCTAACCCGAGTATAATGATTCCTGAATTATAAGTTATTTCACAATTAACTTAATTAATTCGTCTTAAATAGTAGCATATAACCGTATCACAAGTTATATAAAGTAAATACATCACACACTCTATTATTACCCGTATATAATATTTACTACCATTATATACGTACCTTTGCCACAAAATCCACACATATAACATACGTATATCCATCCCTTCGAGTATACCCTCGCCGGATGATTCCCTCTAAAATTCTATCCCACTAGGTGTGCTCACATAACCTAGTTACCCAAGTTGGATTCGCTCACCAACCTGGCCTAAAACATGAACGAAGTGGAGGCGGTCATATTCCTTCCCTGAAAGTGAGATAATCCCCTCACCCATAAACCGGACGCTATGACCTGGGGATATACTCGCCCTACTCCTCAAGCTAGGGGATTCACCCACATCGCACAACCTCCCTTGATAGCACTAGAGTATATAAATGGAATAAATATCTAATTACTGATATTTAATATCACACACAATATATACACGTATATATATATACTATCACTACACCGTATATATATAATATAAATCCCGGCTTTACCGTGTACTCGAAATCCCGTACACTGCCTGTAATTTAATATCACACACAATATATACATGTATATATATATATATATATATATATATATATATTATAAACCCCGGCTTTACTGTGTACTAAAAATCCCCTACACCGCCTGTAATTTCCTGAGTCTGTGGCCCGACTCAACGTAATTAATTTTCTCACTTAATAATTTATCGTCTTCCCGAGTCTATGGTCCGACTCTAATATATTTAATTCATACCTTAATTTATATAATACTTTCCCCGAGTCTATGGTCCGACTCCAATTAAATTAATTAACACACTTATTAATTTAATACATTCCCGAGCCTATCATCCGACTCTAATTAAATTAACTCACACACATTTTATTTTAATATCTCCCCGAGTCTATCGTCCGACTCTTATTTAATTAATTTACATAATAATTAATCAACACAATTCCGAGTCTGTGGTTCGACTCTAACATAATTAATTCACACATTAATTAATTAACACAAATCCGAGTCTTTGGTCCGACCCTAATATAATTGATTACTACTCTTATTAATTTAATCCTACCCGAGTCTACACTCCAACTTTAATTAAATTATTTATCACTCTTATTAATTTAATCCTACCCGAGTCTATAATCCGACTCTAATTAAATTAATTATCACTCTTATTAATTTAATCCTACCCGAGTCTACAATTCGACTCTAATTAAATTAATTATCCCTCTTATTAATTTAATCCTATCCGAGTCTACAATCCGACTCTAATTAAATTAATTATCACTCTTATTAATTTAAATAACTTGGTGTCACCCAACCATTATCCCCGGACTCTCTCACTTGTCCCGTACCTCAACATTTTCCGAGTCTATGTTCCGACTCCAAACTAATTACTTTTTCTTGATAATTAATTTAACACTTTAGTGTCACTTAACCAGCATACCCGGACTCGCCCACTTGGTCCATAATTTTATATTTCACCTAAATTCCTTTAATAATGTAGTGCCACCCAACTACAATACCCGAATATTATTCCTCGGCTCAATATCAATAATTATGAATTATTTCTCCAAATTCGTTCATCTCGTGACATACCGTTCACACCCCCCCTTAAACCCAATTATATCACCCTATACTTGTTAAGGAATTATGTGTCCATATGAATTTATCACTAAATAAAATCAAGGGATTAAATTTTAGATAAAATCCTCTTTAAAAACAAACTGGCCAAACTGTCATGTTCCTGGGACCGTCGATCGATCGATGGCCCCCGATCGATCGATCGATCATCCCTGGGCAGCTCTTCTTCCCCACTGCATTACACCATTAACGAAAATTCAAGGTTTGTAAACCTTAATTTCAACCCCTGATCAAGTCATCCCATCACATAAACATATGAACTTTGATCCTATACATCATATACACCCTCTAGTATATAAATTTCTCAACTTATCTCAGAATTCCCGAAATGGGGTTTCCATTAAAATTCATCAATCTTGTTTCTACAAACCAAATTCCAAATCCATATTTTCCCCAGTTTATATTCCGAATTCTTATTCCAATTAAACATCTATACTCAGATATGTTCAACACAACAATTCTTACTATGAATCTCATTCAATAGTTTCATGAACAAAAACCCCATTTTGTACCCATTTATCCCCAAAACGAATTTTGGTTTACACATCACTATGATATGAATTGATTATCATCAATTTAGAAATCGCAACAGTTAACCACTTGCCTGTAAGTGTTCGTAGTGTCTGATCCGTTGTTGATTTCCCTTAATTTGGCTCCAATAACCTCAAATTTGCTCTTGATTTGCTTTCCCCCAAATCCCCTCTCAAACCTTAGGTTTAGAGTTATGTTGGCTGCCATTCCTTAATCTCCCAATTAGGTTAAAAACTCTTAATCCCGTTTTTAGCCTAATGGGCTTGATTAAAGTGGCCTAACTCACCCCGTGTGGGCCCGGCTATGCCCAAAAATACCCCGAGACCCAATTACTATCCCCAGGTACTCTTTTCTGACTATCTCGACCCATCCGGACTCAATCGCGCACTCATAATTGGCATCCGAATTAATTTATAAAAATTCTTATCTCACACCCAATTTAGTCTATACCGACTCCCGGCTGGGATAAGTGCATACCTCGTCATTAATACCCGAAATGACGTAATTAAATTATTACTATTCACTTAGTAAATAAATTTTCCTAAACATTAACCATTCACTCCCCGATTAATATTTAAAAAATATATACTGTCATAATTAATTCAATTAAAATTACAACACACAAGTAATTTAAAATTCCTGAATTAATTAAATATTAAATGTTAAAAAATACGGGGTGTTATATTTTCATGCATTAAATATTTAATTAATTCGGGAATTGAAAATTACTTGTACAAGGTAATTTTAATTGAATTAATTAGGAAAGTTTTATTTAAACATTAATCGAGGAGTGAATGATTAATATTTAAGGAAAACTTATTTACTAAGTGAACAGTAATACTGTAATTATGTCATCTCGAGTATTAATGACATGATATGCACTTATCTCCACCGGGAGTCGCTATAGACTAAAAGGGGGGTGGGGGATAAGTATTTTTATAAATTAATTCGGATGCCAATTCTGAGTGTACAGTTGAGTCCGGATGGGCCGAGATAGTCAGAAAAGTGTACCCGGGGGTTGTAAACGGGTCACGGGGTATATTTAGACATAGCCGGACCCACACGGGGGCATTTGGGTCACTTGGGGTTGGCCCATTAGGCAAAAAACGGGATTTAGGTAAATTAATGAATTAGAAGAAATAAGGAAACGGCTGATGTGAATTGAGAAAAAGGCTTAGTGTGTTAAGGAACCCTAATAGCAGTTAAAGGTAGATTTGGGGATCACAAGAGAGCCAACAAGGGTCATCTTCAACCTTGGAACTCATCTCTAAATTCAGACTCTACGAACCTTAAGGTAAGTGGTTAACTTGTTGTAGCATGTAAAAATGTATTTCTATTCATATTCATGCGATGTGTGTAATTAAAGAAATCCGTTTTGGGTGTTAATGGCATAATATGATTTTTGAAGACAATAATCTGATTTACGAAATTTGGGTAAGGATTTATGTAAAAATCTAATAATCGTATGTTGAGATATATCTAGTAGGATGATATCTGGATAATTAGAAACGAATTTGATGAAGGAAATTGGGGGTGTAAATGGATTTAGAGTTAAAGATGAGTTATTTCCCAAAGTTAGAAATCAGTAGATAATGGACGAATTAATGATGATGGTGGACATTCTGAAGATCCCTAATAAGGTTTCTAACATGTATTAGTGTTAAGAGGGCTTGAGTTTACTGGTAGAAGAAATTAGGGTTTTAAGAAATTCGTCCATGGCTGAATCTGTCTTCGCGAAGAAGACGAAGACCTGCTCGATCGATCGATCGAAGGTTTGGGGTCGATCGATCGATGGTCGGCAGATTCTGGCAGTTCGCCCAGTTTTTCCTTTATATAGAGAAAAATTTAATTTAATATTTTCCATGTCTTAAATTGATGAGTAATTAATACATGGGTTCAAAAATCTAATTAATAGTGAATAAAATTAATTAGAATTTGGGGGCGGCTTAGTGTGACACCAAAATTTAGAAATTTGTTGGGTTTTGGGGAAAGTATGTGTGACACACTAAGGTTAAATTTTTGGAAAGTTGTTCGAAAGAACTAAAAAAAAAAGGATATAGTGAACAAGTCCGGGAATAACGGTTAAGAAATACCGAGATAAATTGTATTTAGATAAAGGCTAAATAATTTAGAGTCGGGAATTAAGACTCGGGTGATGATAATTTGGGCCACGAAATTAAGTCTGGATATATTGGTGGGGGTAATACCAAAAGAAATTAATATGAAAGTTATTTCATAATTCGAGTTGAGCCACAAACTCATTATAAAATGGAATAGGCTCGTGTTGCGGACAGTACACGGTATAACCGAGACATATATATATATATATATATATATATATGGGTGTGCTTTAATATCAGTGATAGATAATATTATTATCATATTCTCTAGTGCTATAGGAGGGAGGTTGCACGTAGTGGATGAATCCCCTAGCTTGAGGAGTAGGGCGAGTATAATCCCAGGTCATAGCGTCCGTTATATGGGTGAGGGGCATCTCACTTTCAGGGAAGGAATATGACCGCCTCCAATATTTATGTAATAACCAAGTTAGGGAGAAATTCTAACTTGGGGTAACTAGGACAGGTGAATATACCTAGTGGGATAGCACTTTAGAGGAATTTTACCCGGTGAGACTTTAATCGGGAAATTCTATTATTAAATGTTAAATCAATATGGTTGTGTGTACTGTAATGTGACTGAGTATATAATTAGGTAAATAATTATATACGGGCTAATTAATACAAATCATGAGTTGTATTATATGTATAATAGATGTGGAAGTTATATGAAATAAAAAAAAGGGGAAATAATTTAATTAAGTTAATGATGATAGTAACTTAAAAATCATAATCAAGGCATATTCGGTTAGAGTAGAGTGTTTACAAAGGGCTTTATAATTTATCTAGTCATAAGATGAGAAACTGGGTGAATTTATTTAAGGCGTTAGTAATGCACATTAGAGGAGGAGTGAGGATATACTCAAGGGAGTGCGACACTAACTAAAATATGAAGAGCATGCATATTTATTTATTACTGCAAGTTAATCATTTGTTAAATGTTTTCAAATATTTTTGGGTACTAACCCTTGCTATAAAAGTTTTTAAAAAAACCTTTTAGGTGTCCAGCCACAGGGACGCCAGGCTTGACTCTATTCCAGGTATCCGTTGCTGCAGCACATGTTGATGTTGCGGGGTTTTGATAGACGCCTCATTCTTTCATTCGTGTAGAGACTCTTTAGTAGTTATTTGAGCATGTCGCTCACAGTTCATTTGTTAGTATTAGAATTGTTGAGTTTGTTTTCTTGCCCTTACTTGTATTGAATATTTGGGACCGATGGTTTATTAGGTTAGGTATTTTATTTGTGGATGGTTATCTCAGTTAACTGTGATTGTGTATTATTTTATGTTCCGCATGAGTTTCATTTAATTAATTGAAAGATAAAATTTTTTTTGGCACCAGTCTACTTTTCTCACTTAGGTGGTTAGTAATTAAAAAGACGACAGTGATGCTAAGAATGAACCAACTGAGAAACTTGTTCTAACTTGATTTAGGACTGATCACCCGGGATTAATTAGGCGGGGTGTCACAGATGAACTTTACTTTGTTGTTTTTTCTGAGGAACACCAAGAAATGTATAACAGCAAAGGAACTTGAGATGAAGAAACCACCCACAACAAAATCCAAAGATTCAACCAATATCAGGTAAATCTCAGCCCCAAAACACTGATTATGGACAAGATCTATTATAAAGCATTAAATAACCCAACTTGGATGGTAGGTCTAAATACCAACCAAATATTATGATGCAGACAAGTAGGGGTGGCCGTGGGCCGGGCCTGGGCAGGCCCGGTCGGGCTCGGGCCGGGCTTGAAAAATTAAGTGTTATCCCAAGCCCGCTCGGGCCTAGATCGGGCCTTATTATGTAATCCCAAGCCCGCCCAGATTTGAAAGCTCTTTACCCAGGCCCGCCCGATCGGGCCCTATTATGTTAATTAAAAGATTTTTTTTAAAAATTAAAATACCTATTTTTTTATTTAAAGACCAATTTTTTTAATTAAAAATTTGTTTTAAACTCCATATATTACAAAGTCCATATATAAAGTTTCTCACTTTACATGAAAAGACTTGGTATACGTTTTTATATTTATAGAAGTCCCCCCCCCATATATATATATATATATATATATATATATATATATATATTTCGGGCCTCGGGCCGGGCCGGGCCTCATCGGGCTTAAGAACTCATGCCCAAGCCCGCCCGAAAAAAATCGGGCCTATAAAATTTTGCCAAGCCCGCTTTGCGGGCCTATTTATCTTACCCAAGCCCTATTTTTTTATTGGGCGGGTTGGGCGGGCTTGGCGGGCCTCGGGCCTATGGCCACCCCTACAGACAAGGACTCAAATACACATCGGATTGAGTACGTAGAATAAGTATGACTTGAGCTAAGCCATACCTGCTTAAATAAACATGTAATAGCTTTAAAAATCCCTTCATTTTGGACACAAGTTCACCCTCTTGCACAAGTTTTAGATTGATGTTTTTTTAATCCAAATTTTTAGATTTGTATTTTTAAATTGTTGGATAAAGATTTTTTATTTTTTCTCTTTTATTAAAAAATAGTTTTCTTTGGATAAAATTATTTTTTCTAGAAATCATTTTCATTTCGCTAGAAAATATTTTTTTGGATGAAATTTTTTTTGTGCCGGAAATCTTTTATCAAAATTATTTTTTATGTATTTTTAATCATGGTTAAATTTTTTATTTTTTTAAATTGTTTTTCTTTTTATTATTATTTTCTATATATTTTTCTGTTTTTTCTATATATTCTAAATTTTCTATAATTATTGATTTTTTTTTCTGATTTTGTTAGAAATTTGGTTTTTTATTGGAAATATGTTTTGTTATTATTGCAATATTATTTCAAATTTTTTAGAATATTTATTCAGTTTGCAATTTAAAAAAAAACATTTGTCGATTTATTGAATATTGTTTCTATTTTTTTTTTCTATTTTCCATAGTTTTATTTATGTTTTCTGTTTTTTTTTTATGTATTTTTCAGATTTTTAGTAATTATTGAATATTTTTTCTATTTTTTTATTACAAACATGTTTTTAATTGGAAACCTACTTTGTTATTGGAAATAGTTTTTTCCATATTATTTTTTTAAAACACCAAAAAGTATTTACTCATCTTTTTGTAGACTTTTTAAAAATATTATCCATATTTTAAAATAGATTTTTTAGTATTTTCCTAATTTTAATATGAAATCTTTTTTTAATTAAATTTTTTTGGTTGGAAATTTGTTTTATTATTTATTAGAAATCTTTTTTTTAATTTTATTGGAAATGTATTTTTTTAAATTGGGAATAGTTTTTTACAGTTTTTTTAAAATTTTTCGAATTTTAAAGACTTTAAAAATAAATATTATGCAATGTTCATATATGTACGGGGATAAACTTTTTTACAAAGACTGTTTGGTATATCAATAGTTTGTCAATACATATATCAGTTATATATAATAAAATAATATATATTTAAGAATATATTTAAATAATATATTTCGTTCAACAATATTTATAACATACATTTTCGTCCGCGCATCGAACGGGTATTTATGGTAATTTAATAAATCACACGATGTATTAATTCTTATTTTGTTCATTCAAAATTGATTAGAAATCATTGGATGCAATTATGGCTCATATCAAGGAGTAGAAAGTATGTTACAATAACAGGAGAGATGTGCACAGTGGCAGTGGCAAAGAAGTCGAAGAAAGTACGAAAGTTGACACTTGGCTTCTATTCTTCTACAACAAAATTTTACAAGAATAACGTGAAATAGATCTTATGTAATTTTAAAGAAAAAATGAATATATTATGTACGTAAGATGTTTAAGTTCTTTTTCTTCATACTTTTTTTTTGAATTTCACGCCGATCCGGCATCAGTTTTTTAAACACTAATACACCACGACTTAATTTCGTATTGTTTTAACTTATACGAATATTTCTTAATTTTTAACTAAATAAAATAAATAGTTAGATATAATAATCCAAATAAAAACACGATTAACACGAGAAGATATGATTATATGATTCATAATTTTCATTCTAATATAAGATGGCACGACTTTATTTAGAGAGCACCGTAACTTGGATCCTTGAAAAACTGTATTTTGAATTTCTTTTTTCGTGTGTAAATCTACATTCGCTTTGAATATATAAATCAAATCATTACTTTGAAAAAAATATATATTATGTATGTCCCCCGCACATCGTGCGGGTTACATGCTAGTTTCAAAGAGAAACGAATACTACTTTGACATCTAATGTTAAAACTAAATAAACGAAAGTTGTATATAAACATGTGTATAAATGATATGAACCCAATCAAAAAGTTTCAATCAATATGTAAGATGTGCAATAATCCAGATTTTGGCTCAAAGGTTTAATTAGCATTCATAGAGACCAGATATTATTTCATATCAGTTGTGGAGATTGTTTGTTTTCTTTTATTATTACTTCTTCACATTTTTGGTTTGTCAGCATAGGAAATGTGAGGTGATTTTTATCTGAAATTTTTTTTGTGTGTGAATTCCTATATTCGTCCCAACCTATGTTATCAAGATAAGCATCCGTATATTGGTATCAATTAGCCAATGATCATCATTCAACCAAACTATCCTATTTATTAAAGAGATTGTGATATAATTTTGTTTGTAGCAATGATAAAAAGGGTAAGGAATATAATATTTGGATTTTTCTTCAATTGCTTATTTTCAATTTATTTATAATGTAAGATGAAAAATCTATCGTAAAACTACGAAATGAATGAACAATGAACTATTTTTTTATTCTTTGTTTACAAATATGAACATAAACATTTGAGTTCATCTTTATTAAGCCTTGATTATTGTTATGTAAATATTAGTCATATGCATAGAGCATTTGCGAAAAAAGCTTGTCGACTCTCTTTTTGAATGCATAAATTTTGAGTTTTTCAATCACCTAAACTTTGGGGGATGCTTTGAAATTCTTTATTTTGTTAATATTCAAGATGTATTTCTATTCATCTGCACAAGAATTTATTTGGATTACAATATTTTATATGTATTTACCAATAGCACATATAATTAATATGAATTTTCTTGGTGCTAATGGATTTGTCTACTTATAAAGCCTTATTTCGTACTTTTAATATTTGGATTGACTATCTAGATACGGCCGCATGTGCAACGGACGTGGACACACCTAGTATATATAAAGAGAGAGAGAGAGATACAAGGATGTTTGGAGAAGATGGGCAGTGTGAGAAAATGTAAGATAAAATGGGAACCGGTGGAGAAAAAGAAGTCACTATCTCAATAAAATCAAAGAGAGAAAGTTGTAGATGAAGGGGAACTCTTGAACATACAAGAATTTTCGAGGCCATTGAAAAATGTTGGAGACTTCAAAGAGTAAATCAAAGGTGTAACATTTCTCAAGTAACCCCAAGGGGTTGGTTAAGTGGTTAACCACTCGTGACTAAGGGGTTTACTCCCCAAGGTCATGAGTTCGATTCTCCCCGTCAACATAAACTTAGAGCCACGAATTGCAGGTAGTAATCTATATTTTGCAAGTCTTGCCGAGGTGGAATGGATAGTTTAAGGTGTGGTGTGTGCAAGCTGATCCAGGATGGATAACCCTTCATAATAAAAAAAATATTTCTCAAGTAATCCTAAGATTTATATTTGTTACAGTGATTTTAAACCTAAATTTTGAATATCCTTTGTGAGGATTTTTAAGTGTTGTAAGGAGAAAGGAAAAGTTTGGATTCTTAAGATCAAGGTAGTCAAGGAAGAACTCAAAGAATAAAGAATCTTCTCAAAGAGGTAGGGGTTATACTAATTAGTGTTTTAAATTTTACTAACTCTATATAATTTTATATGTGTATATTTATATGTATATGTATAAAAGAAACTCTATAAGTTTATATGTGTATATTTATATCTATATGTATAAAAGAATCTCATGCTAATTTCATGCATATTTACTTTTCATATTATATAAGGTTAAGGTTTTCTCTCAAAAGTATATTTCAAATTTGAGTCCTTAACCAAGAATATTGGATACATTAACCTTGATAATGATATAGTGCATTATTAAAAGAATACATATCTAATGAACGTATAAAAGACTTAAACATGACCCTTGTTGAATAAGTATGTGTTTCACATAATAAAAGTCATGAAAATAGTATTTTCACTATGATTGAAACTTTAGGTGTTAAATTTGGAAATATTTTGAACTTTAAATTATGGAAATGGTAAAAGATAGGTATTTATTTGTTGAGAAAGGTTTAATAGAAGTTATTGTTAAAAAATGGTTTGGGGGTGAAAAAAACAAAATTGAGTAAAATAATAAAGCTTTATTCTTCCTAGGGAAAACCATGATTAGTGCGAAAAACCCTTGTGGGTCCCTATGCGGACAACCTAGAGGCCATAAACGTGATGCCAACCCAAAAGTTTTGAAAACGTTTTGCTTTTAGCTCTCGATGTTTCTATTTTTTGCTTTGAGCCAACAATTGACTGATCAAGTCTGGAAACAAGTTTTCACTTTAGTTTAAGTGTGTTAAGCATGTGTAGAGTAATGAATGCAGTGTTTATCCTCTTCGATCACCGTGTTAGAAGTAACAAAGAACGATTGTTTCATATGTAGTAAAATGTGTAGTTTTGGGTTTAATCTAAGGGTGTTTATGGTCATTTTCTCATAATTAAAGCATAAACATTAAGAATGGTCAAATAACGTGTGTGTAACAAAGGTTGGTGTCGTCCTTGTCCGATGGCTTACAATAAAAGGATGTGTACCACTGGGATTTTCAAAAGAACCCATGGTTTAAAATTGAAAGACTAATGAGAGTTAATAAGAAATCTCATTAAGGGCCTCAAGCTCTTCGGTAGGGGTGACAATTCGTGTGCTCCATGTCGTGTTTCGATCGTGTCATGTCAGGTTCGTATTAAGTATTAATCAATCCTAACTCGACCTATTTAATTAATCGTGTCAGATGAGAAAACACTAACTCGACCTATTTATTATCGTATAGTGCTCGAGTTGACCTGCATACCCATTAAGTAAAACATGAAACCATTTTTTTCTCCTCTCTTGACTAATCATTCAACTCGTAGGCCTACGATAACTTAAATTTAATTAATTTTAACTTATTGCAGCACATAAATAATTTATCATCTAATTCTACATGAATTTCATACATTATCTATCAAGATATATAAATCATCTGATATATTCTCCATAAAATATGAGTTAAACAGATTTATTAATGTAATTTTTAAGTTATACGTGTTTGACACTAATTCAACCCGTTTATTATTTGTGTTGGCGAGTCGTGTAATATTCCGGTTCGTGTCAAGAAATTGTCAACCCTAACCCGATAGCTTCGTGTCGAGTTCTTATCGGGTTATCGTGTCATGTCAAAAATTACCACCCTTACTCTTGGCCTGTTGAGTTCTGACTTAACACTAAATATCTAGTTAGAGAAGCAATGAATGCAACATCTATGGAAGACGACAAAAGCTTGTGAATATAGTTGGGATTGGTAAAATTGAAGTTTCATAATGAATAATAAATGGACAAATTTTAATAAGTAGGATCTCAATGCTCTGGCAAGTGTGTTAATCATTTTAAAAGTCAGTGCCACCCCTGAAAATAAAATTATAGTATATAATAAAAATTGATAGCGAAAAACGTGAACGACATTTGTTTCATGTACAGAGAGCCGCATGGACAATGGTAATTAAGGTTGGAGAGGTATTTAATGGTGATACCCTCTATTCATTTTTTTCCCATGAAAAATGTCCATTTATTACTCTCTTTTGATCCTTTCCATATTCCTCTATTTCTTACACCCTTCGCTTTTCTCGACTCTTCTTCTTCAGTTGCAAGCCATCTCCCAATTTCCTTTAAAGGGGATACTCTTCACCTTAACCGTGTCAAACTTCAATCCCCCAAAAAATCCCAATCGTTATTTCTGAAATCCAGACTAGGGTTTATGAGAACAAAGATAACCCGTGTGGTCCTATACATGTGACCATTGGTGATGGAGGAAACAGAGAAGGGCTTGATTTTTCGTAAGTATTTCTAGACTTCAGCTTTTTATTTTTGTTCAACCAGTTTGAGTGTGATTGAGTGTAAATTGCATGACAATGAAGTTATTCTTTTATATTTTATTTGACTTTTGAAATCCACACACGTAGATCAATTTAAGGTAAAACCAACTTAAAATCACATGTACACATGCGTGTGTGCCGTGTATTCATTCCCTATATTTTAGTTTCGTCAGTTTTTCACAACCAAAGTCTACCGAAAAATATCCAAGATAGATAACATGTAAATAATGTCACAATATTTTTATTCGAGAAAATAGATTAAAAATAGTAAAACCATGTTGTGTGAAAAAAACTACAACAACAAAAAAATACAGTTTAGATAAATTCTGCCACGTATCACGTGGCCTGCATGCTTGTAGTATGTAATGGTTATAAAACTTGGGAATTATATGGGTCGTCATGCCTAATTTAGTAATGCTTGAATCTAAAAGAAAGACATGCTTACATAATTGTATTCTTGTTAAAGATCTCATTGACACACCATTGGATCAATGGAATCTCATATCCAATTTGTTTTCTCAATAGGAAATTGGTTATATTCACAGAATCTCTGTTAACGGTGCCCTAACGGAGGACATGAAAATTTTACACCTAAAAAAAAGGGTAAATACTCTACAAAAAGTGGGTGTCGTATCGCTTGGTACATTGGTTTATGCAAAGGTGTTCAAAGGTTTATGGGACCATCCTCTTCTACTAGATCTCAATCTTGGAACTTTATTGGGAAGGGTTTGGTTCCAAACAAAGTCAAGCATTTTATTTTTCGGATGTGCAATAACTCTATCCCCACTTGCGAGAATTTTCAAAAGCGTAATATGTTCACTCAAAACTAGTCTTGTTGTGTGTACAAGGGTGGAATTGATTTTGCATTACGTATTTTTGAAAAATGCCCTCTAGCAGTTGATGTACTTAAATTTTGTGGTTTGAATTCTGAATTTTGGGGACTTGTAAAGAGGATTTGGGAAAATGGGTTCTACGCTAATCTGAAACCTTAAAAAGCAAACATTTTGACTATGTGTGCATTGCTTTTTGGTCAATTTGGTCAAACAGAAGTGATGTGTTTCATGGGATTGATGGGGCAAAAGAAAGGGACTTGGTTTCCAAATTCTCAAATCTCTATATTGATTTTAGAGATGCTTGGGTCAAAGAACACATTCCACCTTCTAGTAGGGAGGCGAGGTGGAGTTACTTAGAAATGGATAGGTTTAAAGTCAACTTTGATGTAGCCACTTTTAAAGGTTTTAAAAGTACGGGTGTTGGAGTTTTAATTCATGATGATAAGGGTAACCTCTTAACCTCCCTCTCTCAATGTCTTTGGCAACCTTTAAAACTAAAACTGCGGAAGTCATGTTACAAATATAGCCACGGAGTTTTCAATCAATTGTGGATTTTTTAATTTTACCCTTGAAGGGGACTGCCAGAATGTTATTAAAAAGCTCCAAAAGGAGGAAAGTCACTGGTTAAAATGTGGTAATAATATTGAATCTATTAAATGGTGCATTCAACATGGGTTTGTGATTAATTTCTCTTTTGTCAAATGGCTTGGCAATGGACCAGCCCATGTATTGGCCCAACATGCCAAAAAATGTTAGAGATTTTTGGGCTTGGAATACTACTCCATCTTTTTTGAGCATTCCTTGCTTTTTGATGTAACCCTGATTTGAAGTCTTGTAATAATCTTTGTTTTTTTTTTCAAAAAAAGAAAGACGTGCTTACATAATTGTTGAACAAAAATGTATTTATCCCTTAATTAATATTTAATCAAGCTTAATTTTAATTATTGTACATTTTAGTTCAATATAGTGATTTTGGATTTTGATGATTCCAAACATTATTTTTTACGATTATGTAAATATTTCTAATATAGTTCTTTAATATACATATATTTTTTAGTTAGTATTTACAATTATATATTTATTACATTTGTTTAAATAAAATATAAATTTATACATTTCATACTTTATAATCTTTAGACACACTGTTATATATAGTTAAAACTTATACCTGCTATTTTTTACTGTACATCTCGCACTGCACCTTATATAACTTCCTGTACCTTAACTGATTTATATATAGTGATTAATATTTACTATATATTACTTAAGTTGGATGATTCACCCTTTTTGTGCTATATCTTATCACGTCTTATTTATCTGTGTAGAGAAAGATTGGTTTTCTTTTGAGAAGTTCATACAGTTTTTTTTATTACATAGATGAAAGTTTTTTGTTTTTGTAGTGAAGTGGGGTGGTGCTAGGGGCCTAAGGAGTGACTTAGGGGGGCCTAGAATTTGGTGTCTACATAGACCCTCGATGGGTGAGCTTGGAATAAGTGAAATCCATTGAATAGACACCACATGATGTTTCGGCAATGAGGTCTATTCTGCAGATCTAAAGGGATGAGGATGATCGAATATCTTTTCACATGGGGAATTTTTATTTTTCCTTTTTTAGGACTCTATCGGGGAAAAGATATTCGTCTGAGGATTATGTCCTTTTGAGAGGAGATAAAAATCTTAGTCTGGAAATTCCATTTTGGGGAAACAATTAGTAACTTGAGGTCTTGGGGTTCCACTGGGAAATGTGTTTCTCTGAGACACTACTGGGAAGAGATATCCAATTATCTTATAACTCCTTTGAGGAAGCTGTATTTGGAAGTTTTGTTGGGGAAACGATGGATGACTTGAGTTTTTTGGGATTCCACAGGGGAATTTTCTTTGAAACTTCTTGAAAAGAGTTTGAGAATTTGAGGGGACACTTGATTTTTACTGACGATGAAGTTCTTGGGTCTTTGCAATTGGATGTGCTGATATTTTTGGATTTTAATGTTGGTAATAAAAGGTGGTTTTAATATGAATGAGGATTTTGGAGTTTTAAAAATGATTTCCTTGGCAAATAGATGTTCCAAAATTCATTTGGCAGTTTTATGATTGTTAACCCAAAAATTCTCCATCTACGAGGACCAATCAGAAAAGGATACATGTCATCCTACGTGGCAATATTCAACACCCAAGGAGAGTTGGTCGGCACCCGAGGAGAGTTGGTCAGCACCCAAGGAGTATTAGTCGGCACCCGAGGAGAGTTGGTCAGTACCCGAGGAAAATTAGTTGGCACCCGAGGAGTATTAGTCAGCACCCGAGGAGAGTTGGTCGGCACCCGAGGAGAGTTAGTCGGCACCCGAGCAGAGTTGGTCGGCATACAAACCAGGAAGATCAAAGGATAACTATGCATTTAATGTGCATTAATGAAGATGGCAGCGCATTTAATGAGCCTTAATGTACATTTATACTGTATTAATAGATGACAACACATAGCATACCAAGCAATTCAACAATTAGATTCGTTGAATGTAGACATAAATGTCTACATACAATGAATCTCTTTATCTCCCATCACTATAAATACATGTATCCCCTTAGCCAAAAGGGAAGAGATCCAATAATCGAGAGACACCATACACAAGATCCACACCGTTTTCTCTCTCTACACCACATTGTGCTATTATAAACCCCTGGGAATAAAATAACAGTGGTCGTAGGCTTTATTCATAGCCGAACCACTTTAAAAATCTTTGTCTCTCATGTGCTTGATTGGATTGTTTTTATCTATTTATCCGTGATCATAAAAATGGGATTCAGTCCAGTTTTTTGCATCAACAATGATTTTTTTGGATTTTTTTTAATTTTCTGGAATTTTCTTAGATTTTTTATACAAAATTGTAGGGTGTTGCCGATCGACAGGTTGTAGGAGTTGCCAAATGACTGTGGCATGGTCTTTTGGACTGCCTTAGGAAGTGGAAGGGACAGTGCTGATCGGTAGGGGGTTCAATAGTTACTGGGGATTGATTACGAGGGTTTTCAAATAGAGGTGGATTATATGCTGAGGGTGACACCGGAGGTGGGGCATGCGGCGTTGGGGTAGGATTGCTGAAGCTATATTAGGAATGTAGGTGACATCTGATTCTGGTTCTTTCCCATTTGGATTTTCTTGCAAGTTCATCATTGACCGAGGGAGCTTGGCATTTGTATGCTTGATTTAGCGACATTGAACCTGAAAAGCGACTAAAAAATGCAAAAAGAGATGCATATTTTGTTTGATTATCTTGATTTAATGGCTTACTTTACATGAACTTTTATTTTTTATTTTGAGAAATAGTAGGAAAAGTGTGTTTTTAGGAAATTTTGATTATATTTCAGTAGAAGACGGCCTTAGAGGCATGGTTGAAGGAGAGATTCCCCTTTGAGGGGATTTATTTTAAGAAAAAGTAGGAAAAATGAGTTTTTTGAAATTTTTGTTGAATAGAGGAAGGCCTTGGCGATTTGGTTGGTATATGGATGAGGGGATTAGATGGCTGGGTTTTAAATTGGGGCTTGTCGCCTTCTTTGGATTGTGCTGAATCTGATGTGTTGAATAGACTGTATTAATGTTGGATCCTTTTCCATCGGCTTAACTTTAAAACTATTACTGGTGATTGGGGATTTGCTGGTGGACCCTTAACTTATTGCCATTACTGCATGGATGCCATATCATCATAATCCTGCGGTGGTGACACTCGCAGAGACCCTAAACGGTCTAGATTCATGGCAAGAAGGCCTTTCTGATTTTTTGAGAGGAAGCACAATTGTGATGTTCATATGGCTGTCTGAGAGATTTCTCTTGGTGGTTCCCCTTGAATATCCCTTGGCAACTTTGCTAAATTTCTTCCCCCATAATATCATCTGTTTTGGCCTGAATATCAAGAACAGGGTAAACTGGTTTATGGAGCATGGGGATCGATGTTTATGCTGGTCAGTACCTTGGTGGGGGGAGTTACAACCTAAAATGGAACTAAGAGAATACCAGTATGTTCGGTTATTGACCTCCATCAGACTTCTTTCTACTTTCCTTGGAGGCTCCTGTTTCGAGTAGGATGGGAGCAGATTGTGCCTTACCATATTCTGGACTTCTTCCCTGTGGAGGATTTAACGGAAGGCATGCGCATGCAGCTGGTCTCTTCATGGGAGAGTCGTTGGCCTTCGACCCGTCCTTCTCAATTTGTTGGTAGGGTTTGGCATGTTTTTGGGGATTTCATGAAATGGCCGTGGAGGAGGGTAGTAGCTAAGATGTTGGCCGAGGAGATCGGGCAAAGGTGTTTTGACTTGTTTGACACCATAGAGGGAGGCGTAATGGTTTTCCCCAGGCTGGTCCGAGCTTACCATTCCATGGAGTGCCTTCGGTATTCCATCCATCAAGGCAAAGTTTAGAGATCCTAAGATGTAGATGATGATGGGGCTAGATATTTTGGCAACTGTGGGTAAGGCCTCTTGTGAAGCCAGTATTTTTTTTATGAAGCTTTTGTGTGTTTGGGGTTATGTATTTTTGGGAATAAATTTGGGAGGGTTGTTTAGGATTATCTCGGCTTGTTTTAGGACAGTTAGTTTGGCGAGGGGGTAGTTGTTGGACTCCCTATGCCGATATTTCTTGTAATTCGCTAGATTTTCCAAAATGAAATAAAAAAGAATTTTAATTATATTATTGTGCCTTTGATGAGTTTTGCATTTGAATTATATGTACCAATTTCTAAGGCATACATAATCCATTTGTTCATGTAAATGATGAAATGAACTGTCGTTCTTGGAGGTAAGAAAAGAATAGCATTTTGTGAAAAAGGGGGTCGTGTCCATGTAAAACACATGAGCTGCCTATGTAAATCTAGGGATTTAAAAAAAATTTGAATTTCATTTTTAAAAGTGAAAGTATTTTTAGAGGATCAGGTCCCACATAATTCTGAGTGGAGGGAAATGAAGACTTTTTTAAGAATAGAAGGGGGTGTGAAGAGTCGTAGCGCGTCGAGAATTTAGACTAAGGGTAGAATTTCTTGAGCCGATCCAAGTTGACTAGAAAAACCATCTCTTCCCCATCGAGGTCGGTGAGCATAACAGCGCCACTGAATAGGATCTTCTTCAAAATGTAGGGGCCGCTCCAATTGGGCTTTAATTTCTCCCTGGGGGTCCTAAATGGGTTTTATAATCTCTTTAAGGGAAAAATCCCCTTCTTGGATACCACGGTCCTTGGCTCTCTTGTTAAATGATCGTGCTATTCGAGATGGTACCCTTGTATATAATATAGATCTTTCAGTTTCTTTTTGTTCAGGAGTGATAACTCATCAAGACAGCTCGAATGCCAGTCTTGCTCGCTGACTTTACTTTCAAGCATAATGCGTAATGATGGGATTTCTAATTCAATGGGTAGGATTGCTTCCATGTCGTATACTAAAAAGTAAGGGGTAGCCCCAGTAGATGATCAAACTGAAGTGTGGTAGACCCAGATGGCATAAGTGATATGATCGGCCCTATCTCGATAACTGTCGATCATCTTGCTAATGATTTCTTTGAGGTTCTTATTAGCGGCTTCAACTGTGATATTGGTTTGAGGTTTGTAAGGAGAAGATTTTTCTCTCTAGATCCCATACTCGTCGACCAATTCAGAGATTTTTACCTCGAAATGTAACCCGTTGTTTGACACTAACTCATGTGGGATCCCATATCGGTAGATGATATTTTTCTGGATGAACTTGGCCACTTTTTTGGCATTTAGCACTGTGAATGACTTGGTTTTGACCCTTTGGTGAAGTAATGAATGGCCACCAAGATGAAATCATCCCATTTGAGGACTTGGGTGTAACTTTCCTTACAATATTGATGACCCATGTGGAAAACGGGCAGGGAGAGGTCATGCTGTATAGTTCTCATGGAGGCAAGTGCTGGAGATTAGAACACTCATTGCATTTAATGCATCTTCGAACATAGGCGGTGCAATCCTGAATCATGGTAGTCTAATAGTAGCCCCATCGGATGATTTTCTTAGCAATCATATGGCAATTCATGTGGGGTTCGCATTCCCCGTTGTGGTTTTTCTCCGTCATCTCTTCAACGCCAGCCCCTATAATACAGTGTAAGTGAGTTCCATCGAAGTTTCTTTTGAAGAGTGCTTTATCGCAGACAATGTACTGAGCGACCGGTTTGCAGCTCGGTCTTTCTTATTTGGGGGTACCTATCGTGCTTGAGGAGGAGCTGGATATCATAATACCAATAATCGACTATATCAGGATGTTCTTATGTGATGAGTTCAATGTGGTAGAAGTGGGTTGGTTCAACATTCTTTTGGACTAGGAAGCGAGCCATTGTTATTCCTTCGGGTATGCCGAACACAGAGGCCAAGATATCAAGGGCATCGGCTAAGCTGTTCCTTTCTCGGGGCAAGTAGTGAAAGGTTATACCTTAGAATTGGGAGGCCAATTCTTCTAGGTGGGTGTCAAAGGGTAAGAGTTTCTCGTACTTGACTTTCGATCTTTCGAGGATCTGACCGATAATGAGGGCTGAATCCTTATAGACATCTAGGCATTATATTCCTATCTTGAGAATGACCTTGAGGCCTATTGTGCACGCCTCATATTCGGTCATGTTATTGGTGTATGGAAAATCTAGATTGATGGAAATGGGAGTTTGAGAGTCATCAGGGGCGATTAGAAGTATCTCAATGCCATATCCTTTCTTGTTGGCAACACCGTCAAAGAACATTTTCCATCGGAGGCCTTCTTGGGAGGCACAAAGGATATTTTCATCCGAGAATTCAGAGATCCAAACATTGATTTCTTCCATTGGGTGGTTAGTAAGGTAATCAGATATGGATCTTCCTTTCACGTCTTTTTGTGTGACATAAATAATATAACAATTAGCTAACATCATTAACCATCGGTCCATTCGACTAGACATGGCAGGTTCCTCGAGCATGTATTGGATAGGATCCATTTGGGACATAAGTCTGATGGGAAAGGTGAGCATGTAGTGCCATAATTTTTAGGTGACCCAGACAAGGGAGACACATTCTTTCTCCATGTAAGTGTAGTTGACTTCGTATCTGTCCAACTTACAACTGGCGTAGTAGATGTCTCTCTCTTTGTAAGTTTTTTTAACGTATTGGGCAAACAAAGCCCCAGTTGCGGTGTTTGTTACGATCAAGTATAGAATAAGGGTAGACCAGGTTGTGGTGGCATGAGTACCAGAGGTTGGGTTAGATATTTCTTTATTCGGTCAAAGGCTTCTTGACATTATTTATTCCAAACCTTGGTTGAATCCTTTCGAAGGAGTTTGAAGATGGGGTCATAGATCGACGTCAACTGAATGATGAATCGACTGATATACTATAATTTTTTAAAGAATCCCCGGACTTCATTCTCTATTTAAGGTGGTGGCATTTCAAGTATGGATTTCAATTTGGTAGGATCTGCTTCAATACCCTTTTCTTTATCCATGAATCCCCGAAGTTTTCCTTTATTAATGCCAAAAACACATATTTACGAGTTAAGTCGCATCTGGCATCACCGTAGTCCTTCGACGAACTTTTAAAGAGCGAGAACATGGCCTTATTGAGTCTTAGACTTGATGATCATGTCATCTACGTAGACCTTGACTTCTTTATGTATCATATCATGTAAGATGTTTGTGGCAGCCCTCTGGTAGGTAGCCACCTGCATATTTGAGACCAAACGACATGATGGTGTAACAGAAGGTTCCCTAAGGGGTGATGAATGAAATTTTCTCTTGATGATCCGGGTCCATCTTGATCTGATTATATCTGATAAAACCATCAATGAATGATTTGAGAGCGTGACTCGCTATATTGTCTACAATTATGTCGATATTAGGTAGCGAGTAATCATCCTTCAGAGAGGCCTTGTTCAAATATCGATAATCAACGCACATGTGAACCTTTCCTCCTGACTTCGGTATACGTACGATATTGGCTAGCCATGTGGGATATTTGATCACCCGAATGAAGCCTATATTCAACTGTTTGACCACTTCCTCTTTAACCTTGAGTGACCATTCGGTGCGAATCTTTCACAGTTTCTGCTTGACCAGTTTGCATTTTAGGAGCATTGAATTCTCGTGCTGATCTATTTTGGGATCAATTCCGGGCATGTCATCGTACGACTATGTGAAGATGTCTATAAATTCCTTCAGCAGTTCTTTGAGTTGTGCACGCTCTTCGTCAAGGGTAGACCCTATCCTAATCTCACGTAATTGTCTACTAGAACTGAGATTAATAATAACAGTTTCATCTTCATTAATTTGAAAGCGGTTATGTTTTTTCTTATTAACCTTATTAAGACTAGTTAATAATTGTTCATTTGTAAAATCATCATCATCAAGAGTTTGATTAGAATCAAGACAATTAATGTAAGGCACAATAAGATACTCAAAATATTTGCTTATTTCATTATTTGGAAATATAACATTAAGAACCTCATCGAAGGAGGTTTTGATTACATTGTGATCAGAACAGGGAGGAACAACAAACGAAGAGGAAATGTGATAAACATATGAGTTGGGTTGCATTACAACGGGTGGAACTGGTATATCATGCTTGTTTAAGGAGAGGTGTATTAGAAGCTTTGATCAGGAGGGATGGATTCAATGGTGTAGTTTTTGAGTGAATCATGCTGAGTGTTAGTCCTAGTGTCTGAAGTTGAATGAATCCTCGGAGTCACTTCCCTCAGAATCTATAGTAGAACCTATAGTCTTCTCGATGAACGGTTGCACATAATGTTGGGAACTTTTGGTCCATAAGTAACTGTCTTAGAAGAAGATCTCCATTTCTGGATTCATCTTCTTTTTTTCACATGATTTCACCACGATTCGAAAAAACCAAAAAATGGGAAATCTTAACCTTCTTTGATGAATATCCCATTCAACGAATCCCTTGAGACAATATTAGCACTATCTAGCCTTATCTTCAACCGGGGTTGGCAGATCATCCTAAGTTCCTCTGATAATGGTTGATAACCCATGCTATATGGAGGAAAGGCCTTCTTCAACACTATGGGTACAAATATTCCTTGTTGTCGTCGTCCTAGCCCCAGTCTTGGCATGAAGTGAATTGTCTTGAACATTTGTATCACATTGACGTTGCCGTCAGGGAGGTGTTCTGGATAAACACGGTTTTTAAAACCATCCCCTGCTGCGAGTGGAAGTGGTTTAACTCGAAAAAACTTTAGTTTTTGATGGTGATGACCTACCCATTAGCGAAAAGCTTCAGTTTTTGATGGAGGGAGGAATACACAACTTTGATACTGTGGAGCCATGGTCTTTCGAGCAACAGGTTAAAACAAGTCGGTATGCTGATGACCTAGAATTCAGTAACGGGACTTATAGTCCCGACCCCTATTATAAGCTTTACGAATCCCATCACTTCTCGGCAAGTATTATCATAAGCATGCACTACAAAATGTTAATCCATTATCGATAAGCGAAAGTGGGATGGTCTTTCCCATGACGTTAACAAAGATATTGAGAGAATAAATGTGATTTGGACCGAACTTAGGGATTTCTTATTCTAAGAAGGAGAAGATTGTAGTAGAGGTTAGAGATTCAACCAGATTCCCTATTTCTTTTGGCATGGTGGAAGGATGGATTGTGGGCCCGATAAGTAGTTTAATCAAGGCATTTCGGTGTAGTCGGGAAAGACATAAAGAGTCCCCACAAAGTGATGTTAGCTTGGGTTTTATTCAACTGATCGAGAATATTTCTCTCCTTAAGGGTCATTTCTAGCATAGAAAGTTACTTAACACCTTTTACCTTATTGATTGTTGCTTATTGGGTGTCGAAACCTAATAGTGCCTCCTAGATCTAGTCATATGGTTCATAGAAGAGGGGAAAAATAGAAACCCTATTTCTTTGTGTATCTTGGGCTATTCGGCCACTTTGTTGATCTCTCCTTACAACTCTTCAAACGATAACATTCCATATATACTGGCTATTGGGCTGGTCTTTTCTGGGCTTTGCTCTTCATCTGAACTATCGAATTCGGCTCCCCATTTAGTGATAATGATGTCATCCTTTTATGAGAAGTAAATGCATTCTACAACCTCAATAGCCTCTTCGTATAGATCCTGCCACTCAATGAGGAGATGAAAATTAAGTGACCAAGTGCCCTTTAATTTTAATGCATCAAGTAGCTCAGACATATTACAAATTTCACCGGTCTGTTAGAATAAGTCTGCCATGATCTGGACAACATCACCTAAGCTGAATTCATCGGTAGGTATAACCCAATTATCTGACTAGCGATCCCACTTCCGAGCTTTCAAGAACAATGTACTGAATTTTTGATAGTTAATGGTCATTTATGAGGGCAATTTCAGCCCAAACTTTAGGAGTTTATTCAATATCCCAGACAACTCCATATCTTTTCCTCCAGAATGAGTACGAATGGTAATGCATGCTCTTGTAAGAAGTGACATAACTGATCGACAGAACAAGTAGGATGTAAGAGAAAATATGGGCAAACTTTGACTAGTTTAGGCGAATATACGGGTATGATGGGGGATTTAATGGGTACAGTCTGGGTAGATGGGTCAAATTTTAGATCTTCTTCTAGGAAGATAGCATTTATATGATTTGGGAGTGGATTATCGGTAGTGTTTGGTTTAATATTGGCTGGTGGGGCAATGATACCATGGTTAATCAGACCTTGGATTACATTTTGAAGATGGAAAAACTGATCATTGGTATGGCGGGTTTGATAATGAACGTCTGGTTTGAAATTTTTACGAACTGGGTTTGATAATGGACGAGGGTCCAATGGCTATATAAGGTTTCGACTAAAAAGGGCTTTGCAGACTTTGGAGAGGGGAGCATGAAGCTCGATGTATTCTTTTGTAACTAGGTTAGGGAGGCTTTCTGGTGCCCATGAAGTGACCGACTAAGAGATGTTATTAATGATTAAAATGGTGGTATTGGAAGGATTCTCATACTTTCTGGGAGTGAACTATCCGGATAATTTCTTTGGCTCAACTTCTCTCTTGGCAAGACTTTCCTCGATCTCCACTCTTGCTTTTTGGAGGGCTAAAAAATAGCGATAATACTGTCCTCCTATCGTTACTCAAACATGGGGTAAGAACTTCTTCTTCACAATATTGATTTGTTTCTCTTCGAAAGGATGATTGGTCATAGTAGCCACTTTCTCTCTCTATCTTGCTATGAAATTACTGACAGATGCTCTAGTGTTTTTCTTGAGAAGTTAGAAATCAGGACGGGTAACTTCCAACTCCTCATTGTACTTGTATTGTAACATGAATTCATAGGCAACATCCTCCCAACTTTGGATTCTGGATTCCTCGAGAGTTAAGAACCAGTAAACAACGATGTCCTTTAAAGTTTATTTGAACATCTAAGCCATTATTTCCTCGGAGGCACCTAGGATAGTCTGGGGTCGATGGTAACTTTGGATATGAACAATTGGGGGCCCTCTATCGCCAAAATTCTCAATCTTGAACTTTTTCAGTAGCCTCGCTTTAGGGTAGGGAGACATATGGGTGTAGTCTAAGTAGTTCCCAGAGATTCAAACTTGGTTAAACTTCTTGGTCAATATCTTTAAGTCCTCATTGAACTTGTTCAACTCTTCTACTTTTGGACCAATGATCACGGGTAGGTTAGCCCTTGGTCGGGAAAGATTTGGCATAGGGAGCTGAGATGGTGGCGGCCCATTGGCAGGAGGAACACGCGGAGCATGTGATATTCTTTTGGGACCCAAATAGGCTCAGGGGCAAGTGGTCCCATAACGCGAGGGAAGAGTACCTCGGGCTCTTCGGGAATAATGACTCAGTTTCGTTGCATCTCATGAACATTGGTTTGGAGATTGTTAATCTTGGCAGTAAGTTGGGTTAGAACCACCATCAAATCATGCTGTACATTTTTTAATTGATTTGCGTTCTCCATGGGAAGCGGGTGAAAGTGGATTCCGAACTCGGATGAAGTAGGGGGAGAACTGACAGAGCTTTGGGGTGGTTTGACAGAAGATCGAATCCAATAGAGAGCCACGGTAATGGTCGGGTATGTGATCGACCTGAGAAGAAAAATGATTCAAATTTTTTTTGAAAGAGAAGGGAGGAAAACTTTTATTATAGTCCGAAAATGTCTTTGCCATTTTTGGAAAAAGGAGGACAACATGTTTTTGGGTATTTCGATAAAAGGAGGAAAAGATAAAATGTTTTGACATTTATGATAAAGGAAGGAAAATGTTTTTTGGTATTTTGATGAAAGAAGGGAAAAAATACTTTTTTGACACTTTGGTAAAGAAAGAGGAAAAAAATGAGAGAAGGGTCTCAGCCTTACTATTATTATTATTATTATTATTATTATTATTATTATTATTATTATTATTATTATTATTATTATTATTATTATTATTATTATTATTATTATTATTATTATTATTATTATTATTATTATTATTTTTATTATTATTATTATTATTATTATTATTATTATTATTATTATTATTATTATTATTATTGTGTTCTCACTTGTATTAGGTTTCCTAAAGGCAAAAAGAAATGTCAGATTGGACCCCATTGATGATACGCAAATATTGCGTATTTCATCCCTCGAACCTACGCATTTTAGCCCCCTCGGGTATCTTATTCCCTATATTTATGCTCGTAAACCAGAAAACCTCGGATTTCTACGTTAACATGTTTTGCAGGGGTTAATTGAGCTTTTATAGGTATTTGAATGCTAAGTGTGAAGTTCGGACGCATTCCGCTTGATTTCCGTACATGATCGCATGTTCAAGGGTATTTTAGTCTTTTCACTGCTTGGGCACCTGGCCCAACATCTCACGAAAGTTGTAGCCCTCCTCGCAAGCTTTGCGTGGCCGCCAACGGTGCACGATTTTGATCCAGAACGAAGAAGTTATGGGATTTCTAGCGGAAGGAAAAACAATGAAACCAAAAGAGGAGGAGAAGAGGAGGAAAAGGAAATGCATTGGCTGCCTTGGCTGAGACCTGCTTGATCGATTGATCAATCAAAAGGATCAATCGATCGATCTTTCAGATTATTTCCATGATTTCAATGATCGATCGATCGACCAAAGGGGTCGATCGATCGATCCCCTATTTTCTGCAAATATTTTGTCTTTTCTTTTCTTTATTCTTTTCTTTTCTAATTTAATTACTTTTACTATATAAAGGATTTTTGGTGTAAAAACAGATATAATTCGTTTTAGGTAGGATAGGTTAGGGTTTTGGAGGTTTGGGTGCTCATTTCTTCAGTTCTTCTTGGATTGACACCCATTTTGGCTTGTAATTTGTGCTACCATCTTCCATTTCAATTAATACAGTTGTATTTCCTTATTTTCTTGCTTTCTAGTGTAATTTACATGCTTTGTTAATTAGATTCACATGCTTTCTTTACTTGCTTTCTAGTATAGATTTACCGCGTTTATTTACCGCTTTCCATTTATCGCGTTTTTATCATGCTTTTTAGCTAATTTAAATTAGGCTGTGTTCGAATGGAACTCACTCGAGTTGACGCGTTGCTTTGCTTTGGTGATGGTGTTTACGGGTCTATTTCGGGTGCGTTGTCCTAGTTATTGCTCCTAGGAGATTTGACAGGGCATATCATGTATGTCCCGTGCTTACGACCTTTCGTGCGCAATTTCCAGGGTATTTGTTGACGCCAAAATCTTATTAGGCTTTTATGCGGATTTAGGGGCGTGACAATCCTTGATTCAATTAACTATCGAAACGAGACGCATTCGTAATAACTTGTCGACCCATGTATCCATTTTATACAAATTAACTCGGGTGAGGGATATTCGACGCAACCTATAGTTGACTCGCTTTATTAGCCTAGCTTTATTTTCCCTCGCCTAGAATAACATTTCCCTTTTATTCATTTTTTCCTTTTTAGTTTTTAATTCACCTTTTACACTTTTATTTCGGAGCACTAAATCAATTAAATTCTAGCATCTCGTCCCTGTGGATTTTCGGTACCCGACTTACCGCAGTGCTTGCCTCGCAAGTGTAGCCGTAATTTAGGTTTGTTTGTATTGAGTAGGTGAAACGAAAACAACGACCGTGCACCTTACACGTGCACGCATTTCGCACTCGATCAAAATGGCGCCGTTTCCGGGGACTAGTTTGTTTTAGACTTTATTTGATTTAGTATTTCATAGTATTTTCTTTCTATTTGTATTATTTGCTAATCTTTTTGCAGGACATCCACATTTGAGCACTTAGAAACGCTCGAATTTTTCCCGCGCACACCTACTTTGTGGAATTCGCCACTTGAGCCATTTTTGGGGTAAGCATGTCTTATTCCAACTCTTTCGGTAATCCTTGTTATAATTCTCAAAATTCTCGCAAACCTATGACTTTCGGTGAATACTTAAAATCCTAAAGTATAACAAATTCAAATATGACTTTGGACGAGTATAACGAAGTCAAAATTTAGGTTATTGGAATTTTGATGATGATGATAATGATTTTGGGCCTTTACCTCCTTATAATAGGAATTTTGAAACAAATTGTAATGGTTTTCAAAATTCCTATAATAATGAGGCTTCATTTAAGTCCGATGGTAATTTTCAAGGTTCCCATTTTCATGCATCCACACCTCGACCCATGACATTCGGTGAGGGTTTGCGTACGTATGAGAATGAGAAAATTGAAAATCGTTATCGGGAATAAAATCGTTGTTGAGAACATGAGTTGGATTTATTGTTTGAGTCCGACGACGATTTTTCTTCCGAGACTTTTGAAGTCGAAGAATGTTTTGAACCAAATGAGATACTTTTACCTACTTTGGAACAAACCATTCTAGACTTTGCCCATTGCATAATAGATATTGAAAGTGGGGATGAAAATGACGTAATATCTATTTGCAATGAAATGATTTCTTCTTTGCCCCCCAAAGAAGAACATTTCATTGAAAATGATATTATTTCCTTCGAAACTCAATCTTCATGCGATGATGATTCATCTCATGAGATTGAATTTCTTTCATCCCTATTTTCATTATCTATTATCACACCGTCTCAAGTACTCGATGATTCGGTTTCAAACTTTAATGTTTTAAACCTTTTCACCGATGAGGAGTACTTGCTCGAGTCGCCTTCCACGATCGCATCTTTGCCTTCGTTGCGGCACCTCCCATCCCAATTTCAAAATCCTTGGGTGGATATTCGTCTTTTCTCGGTCCCCACATGTTTTTGTCACCCGTTCAATCCAAACCCCCCACCGTCCCTCATAAAATTTTAATTGGCGATGGTACCTTTCTTTCGCCTTACACATGCCTTCCATTGTTAAAACAGAACTCATATTTTTTGGAAGGCATGCTTGTATGTGAGGGTACACCGGTTATCCTCCAAAGTCAAATCATTTTCACGGTGGACTCTCAATTATTTAGACTTTTAGTGTACAGTTAGTGTGAAGCCTAAATAGTAGGTTGTATATAGTTAGCTTTTTATTTTTTCTTTCTTTTATTTTACTCCCTTTTTAATTTACTCTAGTGTAATTAGTTAACTTTTCATTATTTATTTTTTGCTATGCTCGGTACTAACTTATTTTGTAGATTCTTTGGACTTGTTCTTATGGGGATCGCTCCAATTTTGGGTAATATCGCTCTTTTCCTCTCTTTAACTTGGTTCTTAATTTACATTGAGGACAATGTCAAGTTTTAAGTTAGGGGGTGTGAGATATTCTATCCATTTCATTATTTAGTCCATGTTTTTGCTCACATGTTAGTTACTTAGTATGCTTTTCTTAGAAAAAATAAAAATTTAAAAAAGATTTTTTTTATTTTTTCTCCTTTTTTGGGTATTTTTCCTTTGTTTCCAATGATAAGTTTCAATAATTGCCCGATCCAATAGACAATCCAATGATGCATGTTCTCGATTTTAGAAGTTATTAGACTTTAGTCTCCATTATTGATATTGTGAAAAACTTCATGAATTAAACAATAATCCCATGAGCACATTCACTTTCCTGTTATATTCATTTGGTTTAAGATTTTTATAACTCGGTATTCTTTTGTTGCATTGTATATACTTACACCGAGTAAGCTTTGTACCTTTCGTAATTTGTGAGTGTATACACTATTCTTTTCTCATTGAAAATGTTGAATTCGTTGGTAATCTCACTATTCTTTCATTGACCGTTCATTAATTGAGTTCATACTTAAAATGTGTTACTTGATCATGATTTTCATTTATTATTTTGACTCGAGAATTGAGTAAACCTTTTGAAATGATCATAGGCCATCTTTGTTATATCACCCATCTTAACCTTGACCTCACCCTTATATGTTTACCCTCGTTAACCCCTTTGAGCCTAAATATAGCCTTTCGTTTCACGACCCAAATTCCCATAACCAACTCTAAATTGGAATTTTAAACCATATATACACTTTCCATACCTTTGTTTGGAATGTTACTTGCGATTTAATGATGTTGTTGTGATGTCGGTTGCAATTTAGGCATATGAGAGTTTGAAAAGTAAAGAAAAAGTGAAAAAAGTGAAGAAAAAGAGAAAACAAAAAGCAAAAGAAAACAAAAGAAAAATGAGAAAAAGAAGAAAAGAAAAGAAAGAGAAATTTGTATATGTCATGTATAGTGTTCAATAAGCTTTGATTACTCTCCCATTGATATATCTAATGCTTGTTTGGAACTTATTTTCCAATTTTGATATTGCCCCCATTTTCCCATTATTCCAAGTTTTCATTCCAAGCACTTTGAATCCGTACATACATTCCTTCATTTCGTACCCTAGCCTAGCCTACATTACAACCCTAGTAAAGTCCTATGTGATCTTAGGTTGATGTAATTTAAAAGTCATAATAGTTTTGATAATATGTGAAAATGCATTTTGCCTCTTTTAGTGAGTGGTATCTTTCATTGAGATTACAGTTTTTCAGTTTATATATAGCGTTCTTCATTTACGACATGTGTGCGGCCTAGTTTCCATTCCCATTTACTCTTTATGCCCGCATGTTCCGTGTGTTACCTCCCTGTTTCGAGTGAATTCGCTTGATGAGTGTAATGCCCATGAGGATTGAATGTATGCTTGCTTTAATTTAGTATCTGATTTATGTAAGTTTTTACCAAATCACACTTTGCATGTGCTCGCTCCCCTCCCACATTTTAAGGTTTCAATTCTATGTGGTGCATTCTATAATGTTAATGATTCAGACTTTTGTTTGAATCCGTTCAATGTGCTAATAATGTGTATGAAATCTTATTCGCCATTGCTGGGCTTGTCTCATGTTGGTTTGGGCTTATTTTGAGGAAACCATGTGATGTTTGTGGGTACCATCCCTGAAAACCCTCACGAGACGACACTCGTCCACTAGGGTGACCTATGGGTTTAACGGCTTATTGCATACGCTAAATGAAATCGAATCGCCCGTGAAAGTGGCCTTATGCTTTTATACCATACTTTTGTACTATCCCTATTTTTAGTTTGCTTGTAGTTCTTATTGCATCCTATTTCATTGCTAAGGACTAGCAATGTGTAAGTTAGGGGGTGTGATGATATGCAAATATTGCGTATTTCATCCCTCGAACCTATGCATTTTAGCCCCCTCGGGTATCTTATTCCCTATATTTAGGCTCGTTAAGCAGACAACCTCGGATTTCTACGTTAACATGTTTTGCAGGGATTAATTGAGCTTTTATAGGTATTTGGATGATAAGTGTGAAGTTCAGACGCATTCCGCTCGATTTTTGTACACGATCGCACGTTTAAGGGCATTTTAGTCTTTTTACGGCTTGGTCACCTGGCCCAACATCTACACGGAAGTTGTAGACCTCCTCGCAAGCTTCGCGTGGTCGTGAACGGTGCGCGATTCCGATTCAGAACGAAGAAGTTACGGGATTTCTAGCGGAAGGAAAAATAATGAAACCAAAAGAGGAGGAGAAGAGGAGGAAAAGGAAATGCAGTGGCCGCCTTGGCTGAGACCTGCTTGATCGATAGATCGATCCATCAGATTTTTGCCACAATTTCAATGATCGATCGATCGATCGACCAAAGGGTTGATCGATCGATCCCCTGTTTTCTGCAAATATTTTGGCTTTTCTTTTCTTTTATCTTTTCTTTTCTAATTTAATTCCTTTTACTATATAAAGGATTTTTGGTGTAAAAACAGATATAATTCGTTTTAGGTAGGATAGGTAAGGATTTTAGAGGTTAGGGAGCTCATTTCTTCATTTCTTCTTAGATTGACACCCATTTGGGCTTGTAATTTGTGCTACCATCTTCCATTTCCATTAATATAGTTGTATTTCTTTATTTTCTTGCTTTCTAGTGTAATTTACATGCTTGATTAATTAGATTCACATGATTTTTTTACTTGCTTTCTAGTATAGATTTACCGCGTTTATTTACCGCTTTCCATTTATCGCGTTTTTATCATGCTTTCTAGCTAATTTAAATTAGGTTGTGTTCGAATGGAACTCACTCGAGTTGACGCGTTGTTTTGCTTTGGTGATGGAGTTTACGGGTCTATTTAGGGTGCGTTGTCCTAGTTATTGCGCCTAGGAGATTTGACGGGGCATATCATGTATGTCCCGTGCTTACGACCTTTTGTGCGCAATTTCTGGGGTATTTGTTGGCGCCAAAATCTTATTAGGCTTTAATGCAGATTTAAGGGCGTGACAACCCTTGATTCAATTAACTGTCAAAACGAGACGCATTCGTAATAACTCGTCGACCCATGTATTCATTTTATACAAATTAACTTGGGTGAGGGATATTTGACGCAACCAATAGTTTACTCGCTTTATTAGCCTATCTTTATTTTCCCTCGCCCAGAATAACATTTCCCTTTTATGCATATTTTCCTTTTTAGTTTGTAATTCACCTTTTACACCTTTATTTCGGAGCACTAAATCAATTAAATTCTAGCATCTCGTCCCTATGGATTTTCGATACCCGACTTACCGCTGTGCTTGCTTCGCAAGTGTAACCATAATTTAGGTTTGTTTGTATTGAGTAGGCGAAACAAAAACAACCGCACACCTTACATGCGCACGCATTTCTCACTCGATCACCGATCCTGGAAAAATTGATTTTGAAAAATACGTAAAATATGGTTTTGACTCGTTACCAGGCTCATGGATAGGGTCCTATTTTGAAAAAGGCGAAATCGCGCAAAAAATTTGGACGGTATGCTGACGTGGAATTTCGACAGAGTTTCTGGTAGTAACCGACAAACTAATAATGAGTGCCCTAGGTTTGATGCCTATACAAGGGTATGAAGTTGTTGGGTTAGTGGAAAGGTCCCCTCTGGCATGACTTCCATGATATACATCTTACTTTTGAGGGAAATCGGTACGTATGGACAAGCCATTTGATATACTTGAGTGTAAATGAATTACCTCACTATATAACTCATGGGACAGTATGTGGGGGAGAAAATTCGATATACGCGACGTATGTGAACGAGTTCTCTACGATATACCTCCCGTCATGACTTTGGTCAAGAGACACGATGCGTGGGGGGGGGGGAACCATTTGATATATTTCGAAGGCACTTGGCCAATGGAAGGTGAGAGTCATACTGCTTAGGCTAACAATGACCTGTTGGACCAACACCCATCACGAAGTGACCCCCCACTACGGGACAAAATTTTGGTCAATAGCCATTCTCTTTGGTGATTTAATGTGCAAAATGCATGATTCTTGATTAGTATATTATGAAGATAATATTTTTTATTTGGTATGATGAACACTATACTAATAGGTAAGAATGTACAAGTATTATGAAAAGTAAATCTAGCATAGAGTATGAGCATTACACTAAGCATGGGTATGTGAGAGTGAGTGAGGTGTGACTAACTATAAGTGAGTGTGTGGTAGTGAACCTAAGCATGGATCAACTATAAATGGTGTGTGACAAGTGTGAGTGAGCATGGATATATACAAGTGTGATAAGTGGAGATGTGTGTTAGTGACGCCTAAGCATATTTATTCTAAGTGGTGTGTGCAACATGTGGATATAAGTGATCGTACGTGTAAGAAGTGTAAAGTGTACATTGAGAGTATCTACAAGTGTGTGAGTGGTATAAACATGAGGTAGATATGTACAAGAAATAATATAGGAGAAAAAAAAGCACACATAGGTAGGTACATACACATACAAGCAGAAAATGATAACACCCATGCAAACAGAGTCTAGCCCTATTATGATAAGTTTATTCCCAGCGGAGTCGCCACTGTGGCCATCCCTTCCTTGGGAGAGAGTGGAGAAGGTCTAACGCTTTTTTTCTAGGAGCGCTTTGGCTGTCGTCGATGTGGGGTGATATAAAGAGATGGATTCGCCAGCCTATTTTGCACAAAATAGGTAAAAGAACATGTCGCCGCCTCGAGAGAGTAGCATTAAAGACAAACTGATGCTTACGAAACCAATAGTTCATAGGTTTGTGGGCTAAGTTACGTAATGGGAAGGTTATAGGCACCCCTCCCTCCCTTTTGGCCTCTTATGGGGTTGTGTTGTTATTTTCCTTAATTTCTCTATGAAATGTGTGTGCCTGTATATATAAATGGAGATTAGAATCACCCAACTCATATCATCAAAAAGATAGAGTGAGGTCATCCATAGGAAGGTTTTCAAAATAATATTTAGAAAATATGAGGTATGCATTTATCGAGATATTGATCGTTATATTGAAACGATAATATTTGTTTAATAAAACGCCGATATGAATCACAAATATGATATATATTGAATAATGTATAAATGGAAATGATGCAAATACGAAAATGAAAAAAATGAACTCGAGTCTCAGGTTTTAGCCCAAAATGCCTACGTAGCCTATAAAGACATCAAAGTCCACGTAGTTCGCATATGACATAAAGGTGGGGTTTATCCCATAGATTCAAACGGGAATTTATTATATGTGTGTGTGTGGAAAATGTACTTTTAGTTTTGACAAATTGTGATGGTTAATACCGTTGGAATTTCTAGGGGCAACCTTCTTTTTCTTTATTTATTTTTATAGAAAATAAAGTATGTGCAATATAACGAATAAAGGATAAGATATTAACATGTATAAACTAAAGTAAAAACTAGATTATAATTTATGTAACTAATGCGAAAATAAAGAAATTTACAGAGAGAGGAGAATGTTTGGACCTTCTTTGGAGAATCGAGGATTAATCTTGATCCTTGATGAGCTCCTTTGAATGCTGGGATGAATCTTTGATGAGAGAGAAGGTGATTTTGCTAAATTGGGTTTGAGAATGGCGGGAATTAAACGTGGGAAGGAATTTCACATAAGGAAAGTTCACTGATTGCAAGAGAATGTTGTTGAGATCACTGATATTGGTTGGTCTGAGGTGTGCCTTAGGAGTGAACTCATGCCTTCTTTTTACAGGGTAGGGGGAATGCCAATCATCTTACCCCTAGCGTTGCCAATCAGCAGGTGACCATAGATACAGTGCCGATAGGCAGGGAAATGGACCTGCCAATCGGTAGTCACGTGCAGATTTTTTTGGAAATATGATCGTAGAATGCAATCCATAAATCTAAATTATGCACAAGGCATACCATTATAAAGGTAATTTAGAGACCTTCAAGAGTCCTTGGGGCCTCTTTTGGGTCTAAGAGTTGACTTTGGGTCAAACGGGGATTGGAAGCGCTCGTCGGTCCTTTGGATGGGAGATCATTGGACGGTAACAGATCGTTTATCAAAATCGTAAGTTAGAATTATGCACGGGGAAGATCTTTGGAAAGTTTATGACAGGTACTTAAATGTTCCAAAGATCTTCGCTTGGTTTAGATAGTTGACTTTGGTTAAACGAGGCCCGAAAGCTCCCAGTGACCTTCCAGAGTAAAATGGGTTGTTCATCTGCACCGTAAGGCTGATTCACACACAAGGCGAATCGTTGGAAATTTTATTCAATGCCCTTCAAAGATTTACTAATTATTGTTCGAGATGAAGAATTGATCTTGGTCAAACAAAGCTTGAGAGCCCCCGGTGGCCTTCGGATCAATTATTGGGGGAAACAGATCGTTCGTTCGAACAGTTATGCCATTTCGTGCACGAGGTGGACCATTGGTAAGGGGATTCAGAGACGTTCAAAAATTCATTGATCTTTCGCTTTGATGATAGAGTTGATTAGGGTCAAATCGGGGCTCGGGAGAGCCCCATGGCTTCCATATTAATTTTTAGTAGTAAAATTATCTGTTCGTCTGACCATTATGTCGATTCACGCACGGGGTGGACCATTGGAAATGGGATTCAGATCCCTTCAAAGATTCATTTAGCTTTTTCTATGACGATAGAGTTGAGTAGAGTTAAATGGGGCCCAAGAGTGTCCGGTGGCATCTAGATCGGTACTTTGGGTATGACCTAGGTTTTGTAGTGAAATGGGGAGGTGAAAGGGTGCAAAGGACCTAAGGAGAGACTCACGGGGTCCTAGAATATGGTGTCTACACATGAAGCCACGAAGACATTCTTGGAGTAGACCCCAATTTCATGTGCCATGAGCTTAAAATCGCCAAATATGCCAAGACTATCAAGCAGAAGATAAGGGTGTTCTGTCCTGAGAAAATGTGGCCATTCAATAAAAGGTGGACAAACTGCAGAAGGCTTAATTCATAGAGGATGTCATCTACCCAGACTGGGTGGACAATTTAGTGATGGTGAAAAAGAATAATAATAAATGGCAAATGTGTGTAGATTTCACTGACCTCAACAAAGCATGCCCAAAAGATAATTTTCCTTTGCCAAGGATTGATTAATTAGTAGAAGCAACGGATCATGAATTATAAAGCCTCATGGACCTGTATTCTGGTTACAACCAGATCAAAAGGAAGCTAGAGGACAAGGAAATCTCATCTTTCATCACCAGCCGAGGTAAATACTGCTACAATGTTTTGCTTTTTGGGCTTAAAAATGCTGGAGAAACTCACCAAAGGCTGGTAAACAAGGCCTTTGAGGAATAAACAGGTAATAACATGGAAGTATATGTGGATGGAATGATCACTCAGAGAAAAAAAGCCACCAGCTATATCACAGATTTGAGTTAGACCTTTGATCAACTAGAGAGGTACCAAATAAAACTCAATCCGATCAAGTGCGTGTTCGGCATACATGAAGAAATTCTCTTGGAATTCATCATAAATCAAAGAGGGATTGAAGGTAATCCAAAAAAACCAAGGCGCTAATTAATATTCAATCCCCTACGTGTAAGAAAAGGCGTACAAAGACTGAAAAGAAGGGTGGATGCCCTCAATCGGTTTCCTTCCCGAGATACAAATAAGTGCTTACCCTTCTTCAAAGTGACCAGGAAAATGTTTGAGTGGAATGAATAATGCTAACAAGCCTTTCAGGAACTGAAGAAGTACATAGGATCACCACCACTTCTTGTTTCTGACACTTAAAGACTTAATTTAGGATATTGAAAAACTCAGTAGGTATATTTCTTACTAATTTAGGATTTTGCATATTTGTTATTAGTGCTTTGTAATTATTATTGGATTATAGTGGAATTTTTGGTTATGGCGTAGAGGTCACCGTGAATGTTTCCTCAGACTTGGGGTTTTATCATGTTTAAAAATCTTGCGTGTCATTTATTGTTATTTGTTCTTAATTTTTTCCCTCCTTGTTTCTGACACTTAAAGACTTAATTAGGTTTCTATTTTAAAAATCTGGTAACCAATCAACTGCAATTTGAATATGTTCAACCTTTTACACATCTTGTATTGTTTATTCAAGCGAGGTTTTCTAAAATAATTTATTCTGAGTTTACCTAAAATTTAACTTTTGTTAATAGCTTGGTGAACAATTTTCAAGTGGTATCAAAGCGGGTTTGTCAAAAATATTTTGATTCTGAAACTCCTGAATCTGCTTTTGGTTTCATATTTTCTAAAATGGATGAGAAATTTGAGAAGCTTGGTAACCTGTCATGTCCACCGTTTTTAATGGACACAATTTTCCTTACTGGAAGGTAAGGATGATAGAATTCAACCAAGGGACTCTGGGTGATGATGTCTGGGACATGATTGAAAATGGCTATGTTCACCCTACTAAGACATTAATTGAAATGAGTACTATAAGACTTAAGAAAAGTCTCAGTGAGTTCACAAAAGAGGAAAAACATACGTCACTTAGTAATAATAAGGGAAAGAATAGTATTTCATGTTTATGAATGAACAGGAATTTAAAAGAATATCCATACGTACTAGTTCCAAAAAATTTTGGGACACCCTTGTCATTTCCCACGAAGATGATGAGTGTGTTAAGGATGGAAAGACACAAATGTTGGTTCAACAGTATAACACCCTTATGATGGACGAGATTGATTCTTTTTTATGACTTATACATTAAGTCAACAGATATTATCACTAAACTGCATGCTAATTGGTTAGTGTATGATAGGAAATAAATTGTACTTAAAATCTTGAGATCCCTACCTTCTAACTTTGATAATAAAATATATGCTATAAAAGAGATGGATGACCCCAAGCTAACTCCTGAATTATTGAGTAGCAAACTTATGACTGTTAAAATGGATTTTGCATATAAGAAACTAATGATCTCACATAGGAAGAGAGACACTAGATCTAATGTTGTCTTCTCATCCCATTTAACTATGCCTAAAATAAACCCACTTGACTTTGAGCTAGACTTTAATGAGGACTATAACTTTGGAAGTTTAGATAACCAAATTGCCCTTATGAGTAAACAGTTTAAGAAAATTATAAAGTTCAGAAACTATGTTGATTCTAAACATGGGAGAGTTGGTTATCAAAAGTTTCAAACTCATAGACCTCATGAAAAAAATGATGACAAAATAGACTACTGATTATAATAGTCCTAAGAAAGACCACAATAATATCAAATGCCATTGTTGTGGGAAGTTGGGGCATATTGTTGTTAACTATAGAGTTAAACTTAGTAACAATGTCAAGGCTAGTATGTGCAAAATTTGAGATGACTCTAGTGACTGTAAAGAAGATGAACCTGAGTCATCCAATGCTAACGAATCTTGCAAGTCCTTTTTTTCTAGGATAATATATTTTGATGCCAATGCATGCTTTCCTGTTGAGACTTCTATATTGCCTGATGATCTTAATATAACTCCTGCTATTATAGATAATGTTTCTCCTATTATTGTGAATGATATAGATAGCTCTAGTTTATGTGTGGGTCAAAGTGAAAAATCTTATGACTAATTCAACATGTGTGTGAGCTCCACTACAAAAACTGAAGCGTTAGGGGACACATCACTTAGTGAGTCCGATGATAACCTACACAATATTCAAGAATTTTACACTAAGACACTTAAAAGGAGTACCAAACTGGATAAAATGGTGAAACAGTTGATATAACGTGATGAATAACTTAGTAACACTATTAGTAAAAATGTTGAAGATTACACATCCCAATTTGTTTCACATGAGACAAAAACCAAAGAATACATTTCAAAAATGAAAGATCTTTCTGAGAAATTTAAAAGAAATGTATAAGGCTACTTTAATTGAATTGAAAGAATCCAAACAAAAAGTTTCAAATATTTTTAAGAACAAGCTAAATCTAATGATGATATTGTTTTTGGCAGAAATTTAATTCTAATGATAAAACTTGTCTTGTTTTTAGAAAAAAAACTTAAGGAAACAAAGACAACTTCCTCAAATTCTAATGTTGTCTTTGTAAAAGAAGGCTAGCAATTGCTAAACCCTCATAAAGGAATTTTAAATGTTGATGTCTCTAAGGCAGCACAAAACATGTGTAATCAAAAGCTGAAACCTAATGGTAAAGCTAAGTATGTTTGTCCGCCTATAAGAGACCTCGAACAAAATATTAAGATTGGTGCCGTTAGAACCAAATGTGTCAAACATGACCAAACCTATTTTCAAGTACTTAGGTGATAGATCCAAGACTACCTCACACCAATATTGTGATTACTGTGATGTCTATGGACACAAGATTACTGAATGTTTTCAAAAACTTTTGTACACACATGTTTATTAAAACTTTAACTATTCTAGGAAGAATAGGAATACATATGTTCTCCCTAGGCAGACCACTCAAAACTCTAACTATAGGAAGAGAAAGGGAGGACCTCGAACTAAGAAGAAAGCATTTAGAAAGACTCCTCAAAATTTTCTAAGTCTAAGGCTAAGAAAAATATTAAAACCATGGGTTAGAAAAGATGACCTCTTACCCCAGCTTAGGTGTAATATGGTTATTACTGCCTTTAAAGCAGAATCTACCTCAGTTGGTTAGTATTTGGATTATGGGTGTTCTAAACAGATGACCGTGGATGAGACTAAATTAACAAATAAGACTGACTTCTTAGGAGGTAGTGTTTTTTTTGGCGACGGAGTCTTATCCCAGATCATTGGTAAGGGAACGCTATGTGAAGAGGGGTTTTTTGCTCTAAATGATGTCTTGTTAATAAAAGGTCTTAAGGCTAATTTTCTTAGTATATCACAATTCTGTGACTCCGATCACATACTTACCTTCTCTAAAACCAACTGAAAAATCTTGAATAAAGAGAGTAATCGCATTCTTTTAGGAAATAGAACTAAGGATAACCGTTACACATTGATTCCAAGTAATGAGTCCTATAAGATAGCCAGGTTAGATGATACTGATCTATGGAATAACAGATAGGGTCACACTAATTTTGATAACCTACATTCATTAAGTACCCATAAGATAGTCAAAGGTTTACCCAAACCAAAAACAAATTTAACTCTGTTTGTGGTTCTTGCCAAATGGTGAAAATAAGTAAAACTCCTCTTAAGAAAGTTAAAGATTAAACTTCTAAGCCTCTTGAGCTAATCCGGATGGACCTAATGGTTCCCTCTAAAACTATGAGCCTTTTGCGATAACAATTATATCCTTGTCATGATGGATGACTACGCGATTTGCTTGGGTTGCTTTTATGAAAAATAAATCGAACACATTATGAGAATTTAAAAAACGGACTTGTATGAGAGGTTTCAAAAATGAAGAAAATTGAACTTGTATTTGAAAAATAATTTTCAGATCTGAAGTTATTAGATCTTGAACTACACAGATCCAAATAAGACTTTATTTATTCAACACAAAAAATTTACAAAATGTAAAACTTATATATAAATTCAGAACTAAAAACTTTACACATGCATAAGTCTCTTTTTCAAGGTTTTTAAAAGCAGAAAGTGTTGGATCAACAAAATATACAATACAACCACAAGATCCAATAAAGAGAGTATATCTATGATATAAATAAACTAACAACCTAAAATATGAGCGTGAAGATATATCTCTAGGTTCAAATCGTAATTTCTACAAAGAAACAGGAAAAGAACAGCGAGAGGTTATTTGTAAGACAAAACTAATCATCAGAGTGTGAAAACTAAACGTACAAACCCAGAAAACCCTAACACAATTTGAAAATTCTTTTTGAAAATTATATACGAAAATGTGTATGGTTTTTCTAAACACTCTTCTTTAATTTTTCTTCTCTCTCTCTCTCTCTCTCTATATATATATATATTCTCCCTATTTTTTTCAAACCTATGCTATTGCAAAAAGTTCTTAAACGGATGAGAAGGTCTCATTATTTATACTGCTCGAAGAAGGTTTTGGAGGAATTAATCCAAATCAATGGCTGAGATTAAAATAATATTTCAAATCTAAATCCAAGGGTACACAAGTCACCACACAGATATGCATCCTGATTGATCATAAACATTCGCACTGGGATCCTAAATAAGACATGTAGGTTGTTGATTAATTGTGATCTAACGGAAGATAAGTGATCGTAGAATTGTGAGATAAAAGAAACACAATTCCAAATAATCATAAGGAGTCATGTTGGGGACACATATAGGAAACACATAGGGAAACATAAGCGAGTTTTTAAGCTTTTTAAAAAATCCCATTTAACCCCACAAATGTTTCTGTCGATTTTTTATTCTACTCACGAAGTTATTAAGGGAACTAATTAATTCAATTCTAACCCTAAATATTTTGAAACCTAATTTATAAATGTTAAAAAAAATTATTTTAAAAATGTTTAAAAAATTCCCAATAAATATTTAAGAATACTTTAACACGCACACAATGCAACGAATAAATTTGTGTCCTAGAGTGTGTTGTTTAACTTGATTTTTAGGCAATTGGTTGGCTTGGAGATGCCCTTGCTGATGAAAATAAGATAATACACATTGGAGAAGAGCTTAGGCAATCTAAAATATTTTTTTTTATATATCCAAACAACTTGAACTCCTATATGGCACAAATTAAAGTATGTCAACTATATAGTGTGTTCTCACTCCATACATATTAGTATTTGGAGCAGAAGTAGTAGTCTCGGCCGAGATTGGTCTACCAAGTCATAGAGTGCTCAACTTTGATTCTTCCAAGAGTGATTTGATGAGGAGACTTGACCTAAACATGGTGGAAGAAGTTAGGGAGAATGATGTGCTCCAAATAACTACCTATCAAATGCGTACTACCAGATTTTATAAGAAAATAGTGAATCAAACAATCTGAAAGAAGGAGACTATGTCCTCAAAAAGATAATCCAGAAAAGTAATAAGCTGAAAGATAATTGGCATGGTCCATATCACATTTCGATAGTTGTCCGACTCGGTACCTATCGCATAGAATCACGTGAAGGAGAAGAATTCAAGAACCCTTGGAATGCTGAACATCTCAGAAAGTATTATTATTAGTTGATATGTAATAGTTATGCTCATTTCAATAAGAAAGTGTGTGATTGTTATCCTTTTTATATTTTTTTCGGGCATAGGAGATGAACGTCACCTCAATAACAAAGCCAAAAGCAAGTCATGAAGGCTTCGTTGTTGACAAGTCATGTTTATGACACATTATATGTATGAATCCCTGAACAAGAATTTTCTATTCTGTCAAAAACTTCCTGTAGGACACCTAAAGTCAAGAATAAGGAGTTTTACCTTACCGAAATAAATATAGGAAAGATCCTAAAACATTTGGTCGCCAATGGTAACTAATGTAAAATACTTTTTGCAGAAACAAAAAAGATCCACTATAGAACACCTAAGTGCGTTAATAGAACCTAAGGTTGGACAACTCAGGTTCATGCTAGCACACCAACCCAGTTAAGAAGATTAGTCGGCTTAAAACACTAACCAAATAATCAGAACGCTTAACTAAAGAAAAAATTTCAAATACACAAGTAACGTGTTTGCCTAGGAAAAATCTTTTATTAAAAGGATCTTAATAGTTCATTACATGACACTCTTCAAAATAAAAACAAATATTTTTTTTTATTCGGTAGGGCATTTCCCTTGAGCTTTGTCTAACCCAACAAGAGGAATATTAAGAGCAGAGGTAAGAATGGTATAATTCAAGTCTCTTAGCCTGTCAGGACCACTTGAGCTCGGTCTGCTTAACAAGTGTTGGCTGCGAACGTATGTGTCTTCATCATGTAACAAAAAATCCACCCAAGTACTTACCAACCAAACTCTAAGGAATGACATCAGTGGGGATTATACTAGCATCAATTCTGAAAGGAGGATTATGGTAATCTAGCATAGCTGGATCATGCCAATGCCATAGTTGGTCTGTCTTGGGAATTTTTATAACTGCTAACACATTGAACAAATCCCATTTATGACCTTCATACCGGGCTTACTCTAACTCGTCATCTAGATGAGCCAAGCTACATCATATCCATACATCTAAACTGCCCTGGGTTGCTTGTTGAAATGAAAATTTAGCCGATCAACCTTGTTAGTAAGTTTCATAATGGTCGCATCCTTACTTTTATGTAATGCTGACTAGTCGGCTAAGGTCTTCTTGGTATTTTCTTCATCCATTGTTTGCCGAGCAACCTCCATTTGTCTAGATGGCTGGCCAGACTTATTTTTTCTCAAGATCTCTAATTCTTCCATCAGAGTAGCATTCTCCAGCTCTAGGAAAAAGGCATCTTTATATTGGACGGCCTCTGATGACTTTTTCAAGTTATCTAATTCATTACTAAGAGTATTATTTTCCTATTCTAACAAACTTTCCACTTCCCATGCACTATTCATATCACTATTTCCCTTTTTATATGTGCTGTAAAGATATCTTGGAGCTTCTGCTTAAAACCTCTCTTTTGGCTTAGCCGAGCATACTTTGCTTTATAATCTGAGTGCAAACTGGTAAGGGATGATTTACGATCTTCTTACATTTTAAGAATCATTTCATATTAAAGAGCATTGTTTGCTATAGCCTGGACAGATGATTGGTACAAATGAAGGTATGCCTCTTTAACTAGATTAGAAGCATCCCGACTGAGCAATTCTTGTAGATCATCTTCATCTAATTCCTCATGTCCTGCTCCAAAAAGCTGAACACTTCTCCTGTAGAGATCACTCTCAGCAACAATTATGACAGATCTCTTAGAGTCAAACTAAAAAATGAAATACAGGAAAACTCTTAAGCAGCAAGGGAAAATGCAATTGTAAAAGGAAAGGGAGTTCGAGAATGCTGATGTAAAGAAAATAGAGGGAAACTCAACCTTTTATAGATACAGAAAATGATTGTAATCTTCGTGATTTGAAACTGTTAACTGAACTAAACGATTGAACTTTTGACTGATTTTTAAATCCAAAGGATGCAAAAGACCAGTGTACCCTCTAGCGGTTCGCCATTATTCAAGTTATTTATAAAAATGCCATTGCCCTAGTACAATAGTAAAAGATTTACACGTGGCCAAAAATGCCATTATTCAAGTTTGGTAGGTTGGTTGCCAAACTTTAACATTTTTTATCACAGAGCAACTTCTTGAAGTAAATTCTCCATTTTTTACAAGTTATTTACAAAAATGCCATTATTCAAGTATGGTAGGTTGGCTGCCAAACTTTAACATTTTTGATCACTGAGCAACTTCTTGAAGTAAATTCCCCATTTTTTTTATAAATCCTCAAGTATGGAGCTTTGTGGGCTTTGTTGTAGGTTAAAATTATTTAATCATGTGGACTAATAACAAAGTGGCACCTGTAAACGCTACCCTTAGACCTGATAAGATGGATTAGACCTTACCGACACAAGTACTTCTTGGTTGACTACCAAGCTGACCACGTCTAAGAAGTTCCATAAATCAAATGGAAAGACACACATGGGATATTCAATAGTCATCATGCCTGTGCATGTGAAAGGATACCCAACTGTGTATTACTATGTAAAGGTGTAAATGCTTGAATTTATAAAGGCATTCCACCTCTTAGCTTACTATTTACCATAAATACACCATTTCCCTTAGCTAAAGGGACAAGTTTTTATAACACTATGCACATTGTAATTATTTCTTAGAGATCACAATATAAACCCTTATTAACTTTACCCGTGGATGTAGGCGTATTACCAAATCTAAACCACGTAAAATTCATTTATCTCTTACACCATTTCTACTCTATATCTTTAGTTGTTTATCTGTGACAATAAGTTTAAATAATTAAAGTTAAGATCAATCTTTAAATACCTTTTCCAAATTTAGACATCTATAATCTCCTCTTTGAGTGTATGTGAAAGATGTTATAAGAGAGGTGATAGGTGATTGTATGTCTACGGGGATAATATATTACGAGACATATTGTCAAGGCTTGTCCTCATGAGAAGGACTCTTTATTGTTACTATATACTCTTGTGGTCGCTAAGCCTACGTAGTTTGGTTGTTTTTAGTAGGTATACGTGTTTTCACTTTTATATGGGGTGTATGAGAGATCAGAGATTTGAGATAATTTGATATCTAGTTTGTGTTAGAAAGGGATAATAGATAAGGGAATGGATATTTATGCATGTCGATTGAGATAATATATCAGAAGACATATTATCGAGGCTTGTGCTTGCAATAAAGACTCGGTATTGCACCTATGTACTCGTGTAGCCACGAGATCAAAGATTATGTCACTCGGGTGTTCATTTGTTCCAACGTGATATGTGTGCAAGTGTAGGCTTACCTTGGGAAGGGGAGGGGTAATGTATATGGAGGGTAACAATGGGAATGGACTCGAAAACTACCGATAAAGATATTCATCTATGTCGTGTGATCACTAACTAAAAGGTGTTTTTTTAACCTTTATGCTAGTCGGAGGTGTAATACTAAGGATGTAATGCTTTATACATCCTTGTTTATGGAGGTAGAGGTATAAGTCGAGGGAGTTTGGACTGGGGATGGATGCATCCCCAAGATATAATATGTCAAGAGACGTATTATGAGTCTTGTGATTCATGATCTTAGTTCGGTATAACGCCTACATACCCAAGGAAACTTGGGATCAAATCTATTATAGTTCCAATAAACGGGTCATATTTATGGGTGTAGGCGAAGGGATACTAGGTATACAATATACAATATTACGGTATTTATGGAGCCTAGTCCTTAATATATCATTTTCGTTGTGTTGTGTTGATATATTTATTTGTTCAAATCCCATCTAATCAAATTTCGATGTTTAACAAGTATTTGATATGAAAATAGATATTCAGTGTGCCTCTGCAGGGATGAGCTTTATTCATTTGAAGAAGCGGTGGGAGTAATCGTATGTAAAATTTTGGACTGATTTGACTCACTGGCACTTTCCTCACAATAATTTTGAAAAGTATGTTTTCATGTTTTATAATGGTTGTTGTGGTATTTGACTAGAATTGTTTTAACATATGAACAAGTGAAGTCAATTATTAGAGGTGATGTGTTAAAAACTAGGCTTTAGAATATAAATGTTGTAAAGTGAATACTCGGTACCCTAAATAGGGGCCGAATTAAAAGAGATAAACATGCATGGACAGTTTATCACAATATATATATATATATATATATATATATATATATATATATATATATATATATATATATATATATATAGATGGGGTTCTTGACCTGAAGTTGGGATAGAGTTTCCTTACCCTTATAACGTTAAATGTATTTTTCGTTGGGGGAGTGTACCCACTTGAGGTGCTTGTGGTGAATAGAGCTCTGTTTAGTCGGGCAGAGCTTAGTTTAGAAGTGCCTACTTTTCTAGAATGTGTACAGAGGTTTGATTCTATTTTTCTTACGGAGGAAATTTTTTTGAAGTATGAACCTTGTTCGGTATTAAAGTGACTTTTTGGAAGTACAAACTTTCTCGGGGGAAGTGACTTCTTCGAAGTATGAACTTTTTCGGGACTTTTTTGAATGAGCTTGAGTAACTCGGATGCTCAGGGGAGAAGAAAGTGAAAAAATCGAATCGATGTCGAGTTTTGGTGTGCTTTTTAAAGTTGGTGGGGACTTCCTTTTATAGGTGTCTGAGTCAGGCCTTTGACTGAACAATAGAAGGTCTTGGATCGTTGATTCAATATAGGGTTACATGTGAACGGATGGGGAGATACACTAGATTTTTTATTCATTGCTGGGGAGGTGGTGACTGAATGCCAGAATGTCTCATTGAATGAACTGTAGAAGGTCGCTGGGGCCTTTAGCTGATTCATAGAAGATCCTAGGGAGAGATTTTATGGCGTTTTGTAATTTTTTTATTTTTTGAAAATTAACATCAACAAATTTCTTTTGTGCGATTTTGATCCTTTTTCTTTCCATTTTGGGCCATTTTACCTATGGAATTTTGTTAAGGGAGAGTTTAGGGTATTTTATCAAGTGGGATATAATGTGCTACACCCCGATTATAAATCGAGGTGTCCATAGAGGTGGTCGAATAAGAGTGTGAGCTTACGAATTCTCTTCATCGAAATTTAGCGATCATATCGATCCTTAATGGTGGAAGGATGCAGACTCTTTATCCAAGGGAATAAATGTATGATTGAGACATAAAAGTCTCTATTAAGGTCCCATAGGGACTTATCATAAGATATAACCTAAATGTGCAGTGCAGGATCAATGATGGGTGCTTGACATTACTTTGTGGTTGGGAATGTTATTTAAGGATTAGCTCACTCCTGATCAACCTTCTTAGTTAGCGGGAACTAAAGACTGTTGGCTTAAGTGTGAACGTACAATATTTAAAACAATCGGAGGGAGAAATATCCAGGGTTTTTTTGGCCACCTCATGATTAGTTATCCTTCCTGGTTAGCGAAAACCGAGGGTAGGTAACTTAAGTGTGAAGATACAGTAACCCAAGCTTCGAGAGGGAGAAAGCTCTTGGGCAGTTTTGGTCACCTCACGACTTGTTATCCTTCTTGTTTAGTGGGAACTGAGGGTAGGCAAGTTGAGTGTGAACATATGGTATTCCAAACTCTGGGACAGAGAAATCTCCCTGGGGGGTGGGGGGTCTGGTCTTCGCACGACTTGTATCCTTTCTGGTTAGCAAGAATAGATGGTAAGAAGATTAAGTGTGAACATATGGTAACCTAAAATTTGGGAGGGAGAAAGATTCGATGGGTTTACGATTACCTCACGACTGGTTATCCTTCCTAGTTAGTGGGAATTAAGGGTAGGGAGAATAAGTGTGAATATATGATAACCCAAACTCTGGGAGGGAGAAAGCTTTGGGGGCTTTCCAGCCACCTCATGACTAGTTATCCTTCCTGGTTAGTGGGGATTGAGGGTAGAGAGATGAAGTCTGAACATTAGGTAACGAAAAAAGATTCGGGGGTCTGGTCACCTCATGACTAGTTATCCTTTATGGTTATCGGGAACCAAGGATAGGGAGATTAAGTGTGAACATAGGATAACCCTAACACTGGGAAGGATAAATCTGAGGGGGGGACTTTGGCCATAGAAAAGATTAAAAATATTCCAACCTCTTCCTATTTTAGACTACATTAGACATCCACACGTAGAAATGCAGGGTTTTAGTAGAGTTTATTAGGGTACAAGGTATCCTGATTTTCGGCCTTAGTCTTAACAAAGATTCATATTATTCCAACCCCTTCCAATTTTAGGATGCATTAGGGGACCAAATTTGTTTGAAGCATGGTGATTCCTATTTCAGGTCACATAGGGGATCGAATTTGTTTAAAGGGCAGGGCTTCCTAATTTAGGTTGCATTGGGGACCAAATTTGTTTTGAGGCTGAGGGCTTCTTATTTTAAGTCGCGTAGAGGATCGAATTTAATTAGAGGATAAGGATACCTATAATTTGGTCTCGTAGGGGACCAAATTTGTTTTGAAGTGAATGGCTTTCTCTTTTAGTTCACCTAGGGGACCAAATTGGTTCGGAGCACATGAATCCCTATTTTAGGTCGCGTAAGGGACCGAATTTGTTTTAAATCACAGGGCTTCCTATTTTAGGTCATGTAGGGGATCAAATTGTTTCCAAGTGCAAGGCTTATGATTTTAGGTGTAGGGGACCGAATAGTTTGTACTTTATATTTCGTTTTTCATTAATTCTTTGTATTTTATGCATAAGAGTAATGGACAATTTGCATATGGATAGAATGAGCCTAAGCTATTTTTATTATAAGTGGTGGATATACACATGTTTAGAATAAGGACACAATAATAAAAATAAAAAGACACATATAAGTATGGGGTTCAAAAGCGAGCCTACACCATTTCATTAAAATGGCGGTGCCACATTTAAAACAAAGAGAAACATATATACATGGGAGAAGTACGCCTTCTTTTTTAGACTTTTCTTTTGGAGAGAGACAACTTTTATCTACCCATTGGAGAGCTACTTGTTTGTTCTAACGTTGGAGTGGTGAGGGAAGGAATTTACCTTTTATTTTCTTGGTGATCGAGTGAGAGCCTTTTTAATGTAGCCTTGGAAATGGAGTGTTGTTCTTTGTTCTATATAAGGACCATTTTTTGAGGAGCCCTTAGTGAGTCTGTCTGTCAATGATTCATATCGGGATGCAAAGTGATTTGAGGGGATGGTGTTTGGTATTTATCTTTATGGGAAGAAGCATATATGGTAGTTTATTCTACATTTTTGGTTTCTTTTGATTATTTCTCTCGCGGTATCAATATTTGTATAATGTTTTATATAAGAGGACACCACAGAGTCTTAGAATTCCTTAAATCACTATTTAATAATCCAATGTTTAACTTATTTAGACTTTGTTGTCTCTTTTGAGGGAGGGAACAATGAACATAATCAGGGGTTTGTCATATAAGGGAATACACGGGTGTTTATTTAGACCATGCCTGAAATGATATCTCAGGTTGCCTACATTTCTCCGATTCAAGGATAACTAGGTTTCTATATTGAATGTTTATGATAAAATTATAGTGGAGAATTAAGTCTATGTAGTTATTTGTGGGTGATATTGTTGGGGTTAAAGTGATTTTATATGACTTCAAGCGATATGTTGGTGGCTCAAGTGGGGTTTTTGATGTAGGGTTAGGAATGTGTATAGGCTTGCATAGTTTTCCCCACCCTCTACAACTAATTGTTTTGGTTATCAAACCAATATTTTCTTTTCTACCACTAGTTGGATTAGGGAAATAATTTCTTCAATTGGTCGAGATTGAAGGGTTAGAACAATGTGAATCCGTTGAGATCAGTTAAGGTAGCCTCCCTATCAGAGTTCATTTTTGTGATGAGGAAGGGTGCTCCCCATTTAGAAGTAAATTTTCCTTCGGTAGCATGATCAGGTTTGAGATTATCTTTTAGGATTAGGCCGCCTCTTATATTTTTTACTTTTTGATCCTCTTACTGAATGTCCGGTCAATATATTGCTAGTAGCCCTGATTATGATAATCGAACTTCGATCTCCTCCCATTGAGGAAGATGGTTCATCATAAAGGGATTGGAATCAATAAGTTTCTACCACTTGGATTTTGAGCACGAACAATAAAGATGGTTGTGGCCATCTTCTCCTCGATCGCTTTCAGGGGGAAAAAGAGGGAGAGATGAAGGTCTCGCGCCCCTCACTAAATTAGGGGGTTCTTTGGTCATCATCGATTTTTGGGTGATGCAAAGAGATAGAGTCGCCAACCTATTTTGCACAGAACAGGCAAAAAAACATATTGTTACCTCTAGAGAGTAGCATTAAAGACAAATTGATGCTTGTGAAACCACTAGATCAAAGGTTCACGGGCTAAGTTACGGAATGTGAAGGTGTTAGGCACCCATACCTCCCTTTCAGTCTCTCATGGGCTTAGGTTACTATTTTTCTTAATTTCTTTGTGAAGTGTGTGTGTGTGTGTGTGTGTATATAAGTGGAGATCAGAATTGCTGGACTCACATCATGAAAAAGATGGAGTGAGATCATCCATAGAAATGTTTCGAAAATAATAATTAAAAAATATGATGTATACGTTTATCGAGATATTGATCGTTATGATGAAATGATAATATGTGTTAGATAAGATGCAAGTATGAATAACAAGTATGGTATATATAAGAATAATATATGAATAAAATAGGAAGAAGATGAAAATATGAAAATAGGACTCGAGTAAAAGGTTTTAGCTCGAAATGCCTACGTAGCCTATAAAGGCATCAAATTCCACGTAGTTCGCATGCGGTACAAGGGTGGGATTTATCCCATAGATTCAAAAGGGAGTTGATTAGTGTGTGTAGAAAATATATTTTTAGTTTTGAGGAATCCCTTCGGAATTTATAGGTGTAACCCTTTTTTTCTTTGTTTTTTATAGAAAATAAATTATGTGCAATATAACTAATAAAGGATGAGATGCTAATGTGTATGATCTAAAGCCAGGAGATAATTAAATAATTTATGTAACTAATCAGAGAATAAAAGGAATTTAAATGTAGAGAAGGATGTTGGGACCTTCTTTGGAGACTTAAAGCTTGTAAGGACACAAATTTCCAATTGAGTCCTTTGTTGTTTTGGTTCAATTTCGAACAAAAATGTTTGAGTCATAGGATAGAGTTCTTGACCATCCTTCAAGCCTATGACATACTAAAGTTGAAGATGTAGCGACCAAGTTCATAAACTTCATCAAATTCCGTGTTTGTAGTGCCTCGTTTCTACGTCAACAACATTTGTTCCGTTTACTCCTAAGATATGAATGCATTACATATTTATATAGGAGCTTGGAACAATTAGTATTGGGTGTAAGTTTTGTTTAAACTATTATTTATTTTTAGAAAATTTTCTGGGCTAAAATTGAATTTTTGAACATTCTGGAAAGTCGTTCGAACGAGAATATCGTTCAAATGAGGTTTACCATCGATCTTTCCTCTGGAACTTCGTTCGATATTGTCGTTCGAATGAGTTGTTTTGTTCAAACGAGAATGTCGTTCGTACAAGTTTGGCAACGAAATTTCCCATCAGTCCACTGGAACTTTATTAGAAGGGTCATTCGAATGAGACTTCGTTCGAACGAAAATCTCGTTCGAACGAGATTTTCGGCGCGTAATTAAAATGGCAGGCTTGGGCAATTTTTGACAGTTTTTTCCCACTACTTTTCCCCACTAACTTTTGACTGACTTATGTAGTGCGGGAACCAACTATTTTGAATCAACTTTTTCACATCCTCCATCTCCAAGAGAGAGTTTGAGAGAAAAATTACAAAAGGAAAAATTTCAAGTTTGAGTGTTTATTTTTCAAAGAAAAATCTCTAAAACACTTCTGTTTTACACCCATAGTTTGTTTATTCCAATTTTCCAAATAAATATCTTGATTGGAGTGTTTGGCACCGGTTTGTCTCTACACCTTAAAGAAGAGAAGTTTGGGTTTACTTCTACATCCCTCAAAGAAGAAGTTCGTTATTTTACTGCGGCATTCTCACATGGTGAAAGGCACCATGTGTGGTTGACGGTGTACCTAAAGTCTCGTTGGTGAATTCCAAGATTCTGGTGGAGCTCCGGGGTTGTCGACTAGTCGGAGGTGTTTACAAGAAGACGCGTCAAGGCTTGAAAGGGGTTGAGTCGAGGAAGTAAGTCATCTATCTATTAATTGTAAAACCATACTTAGTGGACTTAAGGCTAGGGCCGTCCGAGGTTTTTTCCCGTTGTGGGTTTTTCCTCATACATCGCGGCGTAGTGGTTTTTTATTTATTTTATCTTTTGCAAATTAACCTAGAACGCATGCTTAGGTAAAAAGATAAAATTTGGTTTAAATCACTACTTGTGTAATTTGGTGCTAAATTAATTTGGGTAATGTTTATGTTAATTTAATTCAAGTCATCACTTAATTTGATACAATTGGTTTGGCCTAAATTGGGAATATTGAAAATATAACTTAGGCAAATTTCTAGGACTTGGGTTGAGTTAATTTGGTTTAAGTGAAAATAACATAAGTGTGTGCTCAATTTAATTTCACGTTGTTTAATTTTAATTTGAGATAAATTAAAATTTGGTGTGTACTTGTTTAATTGAACCATCTCGCTTCCGCATATCTTTAAAAGGAAATTACTTTTTGTAATAAGATTTTAAAATTGGGGGCCTCGTGTTCCAACAAGTGGTATCAGAGCATTGAGTAAGAAAAGCTATCATTTTCAAAGCTTGATCTTGGTTGTTGATGAACTCACTTGAAAGTTGGGATGAATGTGGGATGAGAGAGAAGGATATTTTTGCTAAATTAGGTATGAAAGTGATGGGAATGAAAGGTGGAGAAGAATTTCACAAAAGGAAACTTCGCTGATTGCAGAAGAATGTTGTTGAGATCATGGAAGTTGATGTTTCTAAGATTCCTTTCTTAGTGAGCCTATGCTCTCCTTATATAGGGTAGGGGGACTATCGATCGACATTGTCTTGTTTTCCCTATCCACAGCTAAGCCTAGACACACTGCCGATAGGCAGGAAAATGGACCTGTCAACTGGCACTCTCGTACAGATTATCCATAAAAATGGTTATAAAACACAATCCATAAGTCCATATTGAGCATGGGGCATACTGTCAGAAAGATAATTCAGAGATCTTTGAGAATCCTTTAGGCCGTTCCCTGGTCCAAGAGTTGACTTTAGGTCAAACGAGGCTTGGAAGCACCCATCGATCCTTTGGACAGAAGATCGTCAAATGACTAAAGCTCGTTCGACCAAACTATAAGTTTGAATCATGCACGGGGCAGACCACTGGAATCTTGTGCGAGTTACTTCGCTGTTACAAAGAGCTTCTCTTGGTTCGAAGAGTTAACTTTGTTTAAACCGGGAGTAGGAGTGCCCGATGATCTTTCAGATTAAAACGAATCATTCGTTCATATCATAAGCATGATACATGAACGGGGTGGACCATTATTAAGTGTATTCAATTCCCTTTAAAGATTCATTCAGTCTCGTTCGATTTGAAGAGTTGACTTTGGTCAAACAGAGCTCGAGAGCACCCGGTAGTCTCCTAATAAGTTTTTAATGAAAAATGGATCATTTGTCCGAACAGTTTGCCACTTTTTACATGGTGCAGATTGTTGGAAAGGGGTTTTACTTCAAATATCCATTGAGCTTTCTCTATGACAACGAAGATGATTGGGTCAAATTGGAGCCCGAGAGAGTTCAAATGTCTCTAAATCAATTTTTGATAGTAAAATGGTCTGTTCATCTGAATTTTCATACCGATTCACGCAAGGGGTAGATCACTGGAAAAGGGGATTTAGAGACCTTTAAAGATTCATTGAGCTTTTTCTCTGACGATAGAGTTGATCCGAGTCAAATGGAGATCAGGAGCTCCTGATGGCCTCTAGATCGGTACTCGGAGTATGAGCTAGGGTTTTTAGTGAATTAGGGAGGTGTTACGGACCTAAGGAGAGACTTTGGGGGGAGGGGGGGGGTCCTAAAATGTGGTATCTATAGAGCCCCTCGATGGGTGAGCTTGGAACAAGTGAAATCCGTCAAATAGACATCACATGGTTTTTGGGAAAGAGGTCAATTCGGTGGACCTAAAAGGATGAGGATGACCATTTCAGAAGGTCGAGATCTATTTGTGGACTTCAGGAAATGCTGGGGGTGGTTGATTCTATGAGATGAGGTCAATTCCGAGGACCTAAAGTGATGACGATCGATTTTGTGGGTCGCGATCAATTCTGAGGACTTATAGTTGTGGCTACTGATTCTATGGGTCAAGGTCAATTCTAAGGACCTAAAGTTGTGATGACCAATTTTGTGGGTCCAGGTCAATTATGAGGACCTAAAGTTATGACGACCAATTCTGTGGGTCGCGGTTAATTCAGAGGACCTTAAGTTGTGGCGACCAATTCTGTGGGTCGAGGTCAATTCTGAGAACCTTAAGTAGGAGCGATCAATTCTGAGGGTCGAGGTCAATTATGAGGACCTTAAGCATGAGCGACCAGTTTTGAGGGTCGTAGTAGGAGAGACCAATTCTCAGGGTCGAGGTTAATTATGAGGACCTTAAATGGGGGCCACCAATTATGAGGGTCGAGGTTAATTCTGAGGACCTTAAGTAGGGGTGACCAATTATGAGGGTCGAGATCAATTCTGAGAACCTTAAGTAGGAGAGACCAATTCTGAGGGTCGAGGTCAATTATGAGGACATTAAATGGGGCGACCAATTTTGAGGGTCGAAGTCAATTCTGAAGACCTTAAGTAGGGGTGAATAAATTTGTGACCAGTTTTGAGGGTCGAAGTCAATTCTGAGGACCTTAAGTGGGGGAGACCAATTCTGAGGATCGAGGCCAATTCTGAGAACCTTAAGGGGGAACTACCATTCTAAGGGTCGAGGTTAATTATGAGGACCTTGAGTACGAGCGACCAATTCCGAGGGTGGAGTTCAATTCTGAGGACCTTAACTAGGAGTGACTAATTCAAAGGGTCGAGGTCAATTCTGAGGACCTAAAGTTATAATGAGGGGGTTTGCTCTCTAGGGAGTCTTTTTTGAGACTCAACTGGGGAAGAGACATCTATATGGGGATTATGTCCTTTTAAAAGAGAGAGCTTTATTGGGGTATTTGAAATTCTTAGTTTGAAAATTCCATTGGGGAGGCAGTTCTTGGAGACACCGCTGGGGAGAGATGTCCGGTTAGGCTTCTAGCTCTATTTGGGGAAATTGGTATTTTTTGAGGAAAAAGTTTAATTCAAAAATTCCTGCTAGGGAAACAGTTAGGATATTACGTAGCTTTACTGGGGAAGCATTTTATTTCTACCGAGGATGAGGTTTTAGGATTCCGTTGGCGAGTTGCAGTGAGCCTTTTGGTTTGCAGGTGCACTGATTTTTTGGGTTTACACTGGGGATAAAGTGTGGTATTAATCCAGTTAGGTATTTGGGAGCTTGAAAAATGGTTTTATTGGTGAAAAAATGTTCTAATATTCTTTTGGCAATTTTAGGAACTTTTCGAGAATTGTTTGGAATTTTCTGGCATTTTTAGGATTTTTTGTACGAAATTTTAGGGTACTGCTGATCAAAGGTTGCAAGAATTTCCAATTGGCAGTGGCACGGTATTTTGAGTTACCTTAGGAAGAGGAATAGGCAGGTGCCTATCGATGGGTGTCAGGGAACTGCCTATCAGAATTGCGCTTAGCCTCATATAAAAAGGGGCAAATTCTCATTATTTTCCACAACTTTTAGTTTCCCATCTTCTACTTCTCTCTTCTGTAATCTACTCCTACATTCTTTTCCTCATTCAAGACTAGAAAATGTCTAATTTCTCAAGTAGCGAGACTCACATGTTGTGGTTGGGCATTGACGATTCGGCGAATATGGAGTGGCGGGCTAGGGTGCCATTGGCTTCGTGCAACGAGAACGCTTTTGACCTGTTCGATCCTGGTGTTGATGACCGCTTTTTGACATGAGATCCTTCACACCACCGGTCATCTAGGGTGAGGAACCTTAATGGCTATGTAAGTAGCACATGTCTTGTGGCATTCTTTTTCTTCTTTGCATTTTCTTGTTTCTTTGAATTTTGATAAAAGGTTTCTTTCTTCTATTTTGAAAGACTAACATAGTTGCTATGAACTTTCTTTCCCGGCGGATGATGGGATTCATGAATGTGTAGGAGCACCTTCCTATGATGGTGCATTGGGTAGTCTCCTCCACGGGTTTTGGTCATTTGACGTCTGATTTGGATGAGATGCCCCACTTTACGGCCATTCTGTGTGCACTGGGGGAGATGCGGTGGGACACTACCCATACCATATACTTTGGATTCAGGGAGAATATGGTGACTCCGATTGATGTTCAGTGGTTGTTGGGGATTTACTTTAAGGGTACATAGATAGAGGTAGACCAATTTCTGAGGGTGACACCGGTGGCGGTTGATGCTGCACTGGGAGATGTGGGGAATATAGTCTTGAGGGAATTGATCCGCATTTCTCTTCTCCAGGAGGTTTTGCCGAGTCGGAGGATCGACGAGACAGATAGGCTTCAGGTGAGGCATATGGGCCACTTATTAATTCTTTTACTTTTGGGAGGGTTTTTGGTGGCATCGAGCGGCAATGTCATCCACTTATGGTTTTTATCGTATTTAAGAGTATTTTTGAATATCCCTCCCTATGAATGGGGGAGCCTGATTTTGGCAAGCCTGTATTCTTCTTTGGATGCTTTCAGTCGGTGCTTTCGGCAGACTTTTACTAGAGCCACGTATCTTCTCGAGGTAAGTTTCTCATTTCTTTTTATGTATTTTGTTACATTTTTCTTCTTTCTTCTTCTGATTATTGACTTTTGTCCTTTTGCCGACATGGTTTGACGAGGTGATCAGGATCGATGCGCATTTGATTGGTTTTCATGATGAGTCGGTGGGGAACTTCTGTCGAATGTACCACTGGCAAAAGTCCTACTAAAAGTCGAAGAAGACTTTTTCCTTGTCTGTAGTGCATCAGGTCTTGAATGTCCTGACGAGTGACCAAATTATTTTTTCTTTTTTCTTCTGAATCCTTTTTTGGAATTTCCCTTGTTTGCGCGAGTATTGACTTTATTTCGAAAAAATACAGGTGACTTTGTATCCCTGGGGGAAGGCTATCTAGCACACAAGGGTAACCGGAGGGAATGCACAGATGCGCCGGCTATTAGTGCATGAGTTCGTCTATTCTTGCTTTCTGGGAGAGAAAGTACCCCAATAGATCGTGGAGGACGAGGTGAAGGTCCCGCTGGTGATGCCCATGAGGTATATGAGGTGGGTACGAGAGATATCAGAGGAGGACGGGCCAGTGGTGATGATTGGCGAGCCCTACTCATCCTATACTGACACAATGGTGACTTACGACTACCTTGACTTCGCGCTGATCTGACTAATGCTCTTTTGTATCTATGATGTAGTGAATATGCCTCCACCTCCAACGGCTTTGGGCAGGGGTACGAGATGGCTAGTGGTATCTTTCCACATCACTGGTGGTGCGTCATCATAAAAAACGGTAACAACGATGAAGGTTCCATTTCCCAAGCTTGGTCCTCCTTCCTATGATTCTGACTGGATGGAGGGCAATCGTTGAGTATGCAACAACGCCCTAATGCGATGGACCCAAAGGTGTTGGGGCTGATGGAGGATGTCCTTCAGCCATTGGTATATCTTTTCATTTCTCTGTCTTTTGTCTTTCTGATTTCTTCTTTTTGCTTTAGACTGACAAATTTTCCTTTTTTTTACATTATGTCCGAGTGTCAACTACTTGGCGGAGGAACATCCGAGACTAGGTGGCTTATGTGATGGCTCATATTCGAGATTCAATTCATGTTCTTCCTTGCCTAGTGACATCTGCTACTTCTGAGGAGGGATTTGGATCATGTAGTGGAGGCTCCCCAGCTCGTCTATAGGGAAGCGCACTCGTCGTAGGGACGGGGGATCTTAGAGAAAGATAGAGAAAGAGTTTAGGGTTTCGAGCTGAGTCCCGTTTGTTTTTATTTTTTTTTATTTTTTAGAAAAAAGGATGTTAATGGTAATATATATATATATATATATATATATGAATTAAATTTCATCATATCTTTGTTTGAATGACTTATTCTATATGCACACTTTACTTTGTTGCCGAGACCGTAAAAATACGGGTTATTTTAGAGAGTTTAACTAACGCGAGAGAAAGATTTATTCTTGAGATACGATGGGTAAATATGGATAATCCAGGAAAAAATAACTCGGGGGTTGTTTGAAATTAAGATTATTTATTGAGGTATTTTGAATTTATAAAAAAAAGAAAGATAGGATTTTCTAAAAATAAGAGGTTGCCGATCGGCATACGCCATGTACTGATTATCATCATATGGGCCATGTTAAATCACTCTAGGGATTTTATTACACTTTCCCTCCAACTTAAAGTCCTTTATTGGAGCATGTATTTCATTCGGATTTGAAGACTTCTCATTTTTAGCCAAAGTTTTCAAGTATTAAAAGGGGGTAAGGTGGTGTTATTTTTCACTCATATTTCCTTTCTCATTCTTACTTATTTATTACTTTCTTCCACAATTTCGGAATAGCATTTCCCATAAGAGCATAATTTGCTTCATCTCTCGAGAATTTATAGGTTATGTGTCTATACAATGTAGACTATAATGCTTTTAACTTGTACCGAGTCTTTCTGTGATGTAGCTGGCCCATTGAGTGGAACATGATGGCGACGACAACACAATTTTAGTACTCCAAGGATCACATTTTCCGTTCTATCTTGGATGATGTCTGTCCAGCCTATGAGTAATTTGTTACTATGTTGGGGGTAAATCCCAGTGTGGCACCGACTATACTTGAATTATCTCGATCTCATCGGGAGCGGTTAGCAAGAATTCTCTACATCTCTCCTTCGATGGCTCGGCCATTGGTCACTGGGGGAGTGATATCCCTTCCAGCCATAATTTTTTTTTTGTGTCTGTAGGATTTCAATGATGCGAGACATGTCGAAGTCATTGCCCTCATATTAATTTTGAATATACTATTGGTGAACAAGGACCTAAATATGGACCCTTAACTGGCTGCCTATACAACGTGGATGTCATATCATTACAAACCTGCGGTGGTGGCAGAGATCCTAAATTGTGTAGATGCTTGGCAAAAGGCCGTTCTGGTTTTCTAAGAGGAAACCCGATTATGCTATTATTGTACTTATCTAAGAGATTCCGGTTGGCTCTCCCCTGGAATATCCCTTAGCAGTTGTGCTGAATTTCTTCACTCATTATTTCATTAGCTTTGACCCATTTGTAGAGAACTGGGTAAACTGGTTTGTGGAGCACAAACCTCGAAGTTTGCACTAGTCGGTGCCCTAATGGGGGGAGTCGCAACCTATTTTAGAACTGGTGGAATATGAGTAGGTTCGGTTAGTTGGTCTCTGACAGACCTCATTCTATTTTCCCTAGTGTCTCTTGCATCAAGTTAGATGGGAGCGGATTGTGCCTTCTTGTACCCTGTATTTATTCCCTATAGAGGATTCGATTGACAGCTTACACATGCAACTGGGCTCTCTTTGGGAGAATCGTTGGCCGTCAACCCGCCCTTCTAAATCTGTTGGTAGAGTTTAGCATGTTTCTAGAGACTATATGAAATTATTATAGAATAGAGTAGTGGCTAAGATCTTGGTAGAAGAGACTGGTCAGAGATGGTTTGTCATGTTTGACACTATGGAAGGGGGCGTAGTGATTTTCTCTAGGCTGACCATCATTCCATGGAGAGCCTTCGACATACCATCCAAATATGGGAAGTTTGGGGGCCTCAGAGAGTAGATGATGATGGGGTTGGGTCTCCTAGCAGCTGCGAATATGATCTTTTGTGATGCTGGTGTTTATTTGTGAAGATCTTGTGACTAAAGCGTGTTTGGTTATTTTTAGTTTGTTTTCAGTTTTTGGGAATAAATTTTGGGAAGGTTTGGTTAGTTTTATTTTAGGAATAACTTGGTTAGCGAGGGGTAGTTATTTGATTCCCGATGCTCGTATTTCGTTTAATCATGCCGAATTATCCTATAATGGAATAAAAAAGGATTTTAATTATATTATTATGCCTCTTGATGAGTTTAATTTTGAACTTTCTATACCAATCGCTAAGGCATACATAATCCTTTTGTTAATGTAAATGGTAGAATGAACTGTCATTCTCGGAGGTAAGAAAATAATAGAAGTTTGTGAAAAAAAGGGGACCATTCCCATGTAAAGCATATGAGTTGCCTACGTATCTCTGGGGGTTTTGAATTTTTTTGAGTTTCATTCTAAAAGTAAAATGTTTTTTTAGAGGATGAGGCCCCACGTAGTTTTGAGTATTGGGAAATGGAGAATTTATTCTAGAATAAAAGGGGGATGAGAGGAGTCGTAGCACGCTGAGACTTCAGACTAAGGGTAGAATTTTAAGAGACGGTCCAAGTTGATTGGATACGCTATCTCTTCTCCGTCAAGGTCATTGAGCATAACGACACCACCGGACATGATCTTCTTCACAATGTTGGGGCCGTTCGAGTTTTATTTTAGTTTCAGACTGAGGTCCCATATCGGTTCAATGATTTCTTTAAGGGCTACGCCCCCTTCTCAGACACCACGATCCTTGACTCTCCTGTTGAATGATCGTGCTATTCATCAATGGTATCCCTGTATGTTATATATAGCCTTTAGCTTTCTTTCTTCTAAGAGCAACAACTCGTCAAGAGGATTCTGATGTCAGCTTTCTTTATTGACTTTTCTTTCAAGCATGATGCATAACGAAGGTATTTCTAGTTCAATGGATATGACTGCTTCCATATCGTATATTAGAGAGTAAGAGGTAGCCCAAGTAGATGCTCAGACTAAACTGCAATAGCCCCAGAAAATGTAAGGGATTCAATCAGCCAAATCTTGAAAACTCTTGGTGATCTTACTGGTGATTTCTTTGAGGTTCTTATTAGCAGCTTTAACTGCACCGTTGGTTTGTGGTCAGTAAGAGAAGATTTATGTTTCTGAATCCCATACTCTTCGACTAATGATGTGAATTCTTCCGCAAAATGTAACACGTCATCCCCATATCGAAAGGTGAGGTTCTTTCGGATGAATTTGGCTACTTTTTTAGCATTCAACACTGCGTATGACTCGATTTTGACCCATTTGTTGAAGTAATCAATGGAAACTAGGATGAACTCATATCCATTGGAGTCTTTGGATGTGACTATCCCGATTCCCTATGTGGAGAACGATCAGGGATAGGTCATGTTGTGAAATTCTCGCGGAGGTAAGTATTGGATATTAGAACACTATTGGCATTTAAGGCATATCTGAACATAGGCGGTGCAATACTAAAACAAAGTAGTCCAATAGTAACCTTGTCGAATAATATTTTTGGAGAGCATATGGCCATTCATGTGGGGTCTGAATTCCCCATTGTATATTTTCGGCATCATCTCTTTAATGTCAGACCCTGCAATAAAAATGTAGGTAGGTTCTATCAAAGTTTCTCTTAAACAATGCCTTATCGCGATAATGTACTGGGCAACCAGTTTGAAGAAGGTCGCTCGGTCTTTCTTATTGGCATCTTGGGGGTACATATCGTGCTTGAGTAGGCACCAAATGTCGTAATAACAATGCTTGGACATATCAGAATCCTCTTTTGTGAAGAGCTCAATGTAGTAGCAGTGGGTCGATTTAGCTTATTTTTTGAGGAAAAGAGGGATCCTCATTATTCCCTTGGGCATGTCGACCATGGAGTCTAAGGTATCAAAGGCATCAGCTAAGATGTTCCTTGCTCGAGGTAAGTAGTGTAAGGTGATATCTTGGAACTACGATGCTAGCTCTTCTAGGTGGTCATGGAAGGGTATTAACTTTTCATCTTTGAATTTCCATCTTCTAAAGACTTGGACGATGATGAGGACAGAGTATCCATAGACATAAAGGCATTGGATGCCATTCTTGAGAGAGACTTTGAGGCCTATGGTGCATGCCACATATTCGATCATGTTGTTGGTTCAGGAAAAATCTAGGTTGATGGCAATGGGAGTGTGAGAGTCACCAGTGGTGATCAGGAGTATCCCAATATCGTATCCTTTCTTTTTAGCAATGTCGTCAAAGAACATTTTCCACCAGAGGTCTTCCAAATAGGTGCAAATGATATTTTCATTCAAGAATCCGGAGATCTAAATGTCGGCCTCTTCCATGGGGTAGTAAGCAAGGTAATCAAATATGGATCTCCCTTTTATGGCTTTCTGCATGACATACAAAATATCGAACTCATCTAGTAACATCAATCATCCGCACATTCGACTAGACGGGATAGGTTTCTCAAGCAGGTATTTGATAGGATCCATCTGGGATACAAGTTTGATGGGAAAAGCGAGCGAGCAGTGCCATATGTTTTGAGTGACCCAGACAAGGGTAACACCTTCTTTCTACAGGGCAATGTAGTTGACTTCTTACCCAACCAATTTACCAATATCCTAGTAGATGGAACCGTTCCCTAAAGGATTCTTCAAGTTATTGGGTTAGCAAAGCCCCAGCTGCGGTGTTTGTTATGGTCAAGTATAAGTGTAGAGGGAGACCATGCTGCGACAACATGAGTACCGAAGGTCTGGTATGGTACAACTTAATTTGATCAAAGGCTTCCTAACAAGATTCATTCTAGACTTTGGTTAAATCCTTTTGGAGGATTTTAAAGATGGGTTCACAAATAGAAGTAAATTTTCTAATGAACCAACTGATATACTATAATATTTCTAAGAAACCCCAAAATTCCTTCTCCGTTTAGGGTGGTGGCATTTCGAGTATGGATTTTAGTTTGTCAGAATCTGCTTTAATCCCCTTCTCGCTAATCATGAATCCTGTAAATTTTCCTTTGGTGATGCCTAAGACACATTTCTGTGGGTTAAGTCGCATCTAATATCACCACAGTCATTCATAGAACTTTCAAAGAGTGGGAACATGAACTTCTCGAGTTTTATACCTAATGATCATATCATCCACGTACACCTTGACCTTTTTGTGTATCAGATCATGTAAGATGGTTGTGGCAGCCCTTTGGTAGGTAACCCCTGTGTTTTTGGCACCGAATGGCATAATTGTGTAATAGAAAGTTCCTCGGGGGTAATGAATGCAGCTTTTTTCTTGATGATTTGGGTGCATCTTGATCTGATTGTATCCGACAACCCATCGACGAACGATTTGAGAGTGTGACTAGATATGTTATCCACGATCATGTTAATGTTGGGTAATGGGTAATCTTCTTTTAAGGAGACCTTGTTTAAATCCCGGTAGTTGACGCATATGCAGACTTTTCCTCCTAATTTTTGTACGGGTATAGTGTTGGCTAGCTATGTGGATATTTGATCACCTGGTTGAATCCTACATTCAACTGTTGGATAACCACTTCTTTAACCTCGAGCGTCCATTCGGTGCAGAGCTTTCGTAGTTTTTGTTTGATCAATTTACATTTTGGGAGAGTTAGAATCTGATGTTGAGCTATCTTAGGATCAATGCCGGACATGTCATCGTAGGACCATGCAAAGACGTCAAAAAATTGCTTTAGAAGTTCTTCGAATTGCGCGTGATTATACACATCAAAGGTGGACCCTATCCAAATCTCTTGTAGTTTGCTACTAGAACCGAGATTGATAACAACACTTTCATCTTCATTAATTTGAATGCATCTATGTTATTTGTTATTTAACTTATTAAGATTGGTGAATAATTTTTCATTTGCAAAATCATCATCATCAAGAGTTTGATTTGAATCAAGAAAATTAATGTAAGGCACAAAAAGATACTCAAAATCTTTATTTATTTCGTTCTTGGGAAAAACAACATTGAGAACCTCGTTAAAAGAGGTCTATATTACATTATAATCAGAAAAAGGAGAAGTAATAAAAGAAGAAGAAATATGATAAACATATGGGTTGGGTTGCATTTTAGTGGGTGGAACTGGTATAGAATTCTAGTTGAGGAGGGGTGCATCAGTAGCCTTGATCATAATGGATAGGTCCGATGATGTAGCACTTGAGTAGATCAATCAGAGTGTCAGTGACAGTGTCTACAAATTGAATGATTCCTTGGAGTTACTTCCCTCAAAAACCTTGGTAACAGTTGTAGTCTTCTCAACGAGTGATTTTATAAGATGATGGCAAATTTTGGGATGTGAGTATCTATCTTGGAAGAAAATATCCATCCGCGTCTTAATCTTCTTGTCCACATGATCATACCATGGTTTGGGAAAGAAATAAAAGGGAAAGTATTCACCCTAATTAAGGAATCCCCCGAAACAGTCTTTGTACTTTTTAAACTTCTCTTCAACTAGGGTTGGATGAGCATTATGAGTTACTATCATGACGGTCGGTAACCTAGACCACATGGAGGAAAGGCCTTCTTTAGTACTATGGGTTCCAGAATCCTCTGTTTTCGTCATCCCAGCCCTAGTATGGGAATAAAGTGAATATTCTTGAACATTTGTATCACGTTGACATTGCCGTGAGGAGTGTTCTCTGGACAGACCCGATCTTTGAAATCATCCCCTGCTGGGAGTGAAAGTGGTTTGACTCGGAAGCCAGATAGAAGAATGTTATTCACTCCATGTTGTATCTCTTGTACCAGATTATTGGTGCTTGCATTCTCGGTATTGTCATATTCACCCAAGATGTTGATGACCTACCCCTTGACAAAGAACTTTAGTTTCTGATGGAGAGATGAAGACACCCCCTTGATGTTGTGAAGCCACGATGTACCGAGCAATAGATTAAAATAAGTAGTTATGTCGATAACTTGGAACTCAGTAATGGGATTTATAGGTCCGACCCATATTCTAAGATTTATGGTTCCCATCACCGCTCGATGAGTGTTGACATAGGCAATCACTACGGTGAAAGTTAGAGCAATGTTACTTACTTTTAAACCCAAGCAGTTGAAGGTTCTTAATAGGCAAACATTAAGTGATGTTCCATTATCGATGAATTAAAGTGGGATTGTCTTACCTCAACAAAGATGTTAAGAGCATTTTGGTGTAGTTTGGAAGACTTAAAGAGTCCCCACAAGGTGATGTTGACTGAGTTTTCTTGAGCTGGTTGTGGATCTTGGTTTCCTCGATGGTGATATCTAGTGATATGCCCAAAGTGCACCCTCTTAATCAGAGCGACCAACCTCGGCTAGTATCACATCCTAGGTGACCGAAAGCCTATGATAACCATCAATAATATCATCTCTCATAAGGTCCGCCCCAGACGACGTTGCAACAACCTCATACACCAACCTCTACTGGTTAATAGCCGGGGTCAGCAAGGTCTCACGGGCTCAATCGTATGCCAAATGTCATCATCGTCCTTAGTTGATGTTATAACTACTCCATACCTAACCTCGGCCAGCCCACTCGATCGAGGTCATCACGAATATTGACCTCGAACAGAGCAAGTCGAACTTCACGAACCTCGTACTCTTCCAGGCCGAGGTTGCCCCAATCAAAGATAGGGCTGAGCATTTACAAGCACGTATGGTTTGGAACACGTGGACAAATCTGTTATAACTAAATCATTCCCTCCACGTGAGGGAATATTAAGGTCATCATTGTTTACTTAAGATGAACCACGTGTCATCCTTATACTAGTTTGATCCTCATGCACATGCTCATTGCAAGCTTGAGGGGTACATTACACCCACCAAGCACTATATATAGAGGTCATACTCAACCTTGTAAAGGGATCTAAAATTTTAACCCTAGTTGAAACTCTGTCATTTTACATAATAGAGAAAGAAATCTTGAGAGATTGTATCCATGGCCATTATAGGCCTCTTCTGATAGTGATACTTACACTCACTTGCACAGTGGATGTAGGCCACATTGGCTGAACCACTTACATACAAGTGTTCATCCTCTTCTCCTCACCTCCTTCTACTATATATATATACACTCTTGTGCTGCCATTGTTATTGTTAGCTTGATCTTGTCAACACCTTATCTGGTGGTGCTGTTTACTACATCATTATTTTGACATCGTCTGTGGGAACGAGAAGATTCATCTCTTCTTTTTTGTAGATTAACCTCACTGGAGACTCTGGTGGTGAACCAGGCCTCACTCCACGTGTGAAGCTGTGTCACCATTGAAGGAGGTTCGCTCAGGTATCAAGCTCTCTAATATTATCATTACAAGCTCTTTAGTCCTAATATATGGCACCGGAGTTACCACCACCTCCTCCACCATCTGGTGTTGGAGGACCCAGTTCTAGCCAAGAAACACCCCAGTCCGAGATGGCTAATGTGGCCACAACCTTAAGGTCCTTAGCTGCAACACAACAAGCAATAAAGGAGCAATTTTCCCAGCTAAGCCAGAATATGATGAGACCACCTGGGGTCTCGCCGAAGATGATTACTCCGGCGGCTATGCAACCCCATCCTGAAGCCAGGGGACCACCCCACGCACCACGAAAAGACCAACCTACTCCTCAACGAAGGAGGGATGTTGCTGACCCTAAGAATTTATACCTGGGGAGTTAAGGAAACCCTTGCCCTGAGGATAGGTACGATGACATTGAAGAAGAGGATGCTCCAGCAAACTGCTGGGAGCCATATGAGGTTTCAAACAACACCATATGTCCTATACAGCAGAGCCGAGGTTGGTGATGCCCAGTAAAGAGGACCAGCCTAGTTAGTGATCTGAGGCATAGGTTATCCGTGTCAAGAAGTGTAATTGGCTCACAAAGGGAAGATGGTGAACATCAGCCTCATCATGGATGACCTCAATATAACCAAGATCGTGGCCAAGAGGTTAACAATCGAAGTTGTGCAGCGGCTGGGGAACCCTTAGTTCATCCCTTGGAGGTGGCTGGGGACAACCTCGGCCAGGACGATGTTGCTAAACCTTGGAAAAATTCCATTCAGCGGTTGAAGGAGAAGATAGGGAACCTCATAAAAAGTCCAGACCCACTGCAAAGGGGATTCTCAGAGGGTTTCCCATTTGTGGCAAGGATTGTCAACTTCCCAACCCCTGCCAAATTCAAACCACCAATGGTATCTCCCAAGTATGATGTAAGTACTAACCATGTACATCATATCGATATGTCTCAGTTTGCAACAGACATTTATTCAATCCCTGATGAGATGAGTTACGGATCTTTCTCAAGCACTTTAACAGGAGCTGCGCATATTTGGTTCAATTCCCTTCATAAAAATTCTAGGGAGAACTTTAAGGGATTGGCCAAGCGGTTTATACACAACTTCTATTTTGGGGTGAGACCTCAGAAGAAGATAACCCATCTACTCTACATAAAGCAAGGCAAGAATGAGAACCTCAGAGACTACGTTACAAGATTCAACAAGGAAAAATCAGAGGTTTAAGATTACGAAGAGAATAAAGCTATGACAACCCTTATAGGAGGACTTCAGAAGGGGAAGTTACTTTGGAAGCTTGCTGAAGACCCTCCAAAGTCTATGGTCGAGATGTTAGCAATAGCTGGCAGGGTCATAAACGCTGAAGAAGCAATGAACGCAAAGTATGAGGATGACCCCATTTATGTTAGCCCACGGCTCAGAAGCTGTCATCCCTACAGAGGTAGGACTTCCCACTCATAGAGTTAAAACTTGATCTGGATTTGAGTGAATAAAGAAGAGAAGATGTGGAGATTAGACAGGAAGCCTACTAGCAGAGAACTGTGAGGTTCTATAACTAAAGGGTGAAATCAAGGCCTATAGCTGTGGGAGACCTTGTCCTAAAGAAGACGTTACAGAAGGAAAATAAGCTCCACCCAAACTGGTATGGCCCTTACAGAGTAGTTGATGAGGTTGTGCCTGGTACCTATCAGCTGGAAAACCTTGAAGGGGAACCTTTCTCCAACCCTTGGACTGTCGACCACTTGAAGACATATGATGTTGCAGTTGTTCTTGGCCATTTGTAATACATGTACCCATTTTTGCAAAGGATGTTAATGAAAATATATCAATTTCTGTGCCAATACTTTGTTGTATTATGTTTAAACATCATTAGTTTGGTGAAAATTATGAGTATAAACATCATTATATGATGACCTCAGACCTTAAACATCATTAGTTTGGTGAAAATTCTGAGGTGAAACATCATTATATGGTGACCTCAAACCTTAAACATCATTAGTTTAGTGAAAATAATGAGGATAAATATCATTATATGATGACCTCAGACTTTAAACATCATTAGTTTGGTGAAAATTATGAGGATAAACATCATTATATGATGACCTCAGACCTTAAACACCATTAGTTTGGTAAAAAATATGAGGATAAACATCATTATATGGTGACCTCAGACCTTAAACATCATTAGTTTGGTGAAAATTATGAGGATAAACATCATTATATGGTAACCTCATACCTTAAACATCATTAGTTTGGTGAAAATTATGAGGATAAACATCATTATATGATGACCTAAGACCTTGAACATCATTAGTTTGGTGAAAACTATGAGGATAAACAACATTATATGTTGACCTGAGACCTTAAACATCATGTTTGGCAAAAATTCCAACGTGAAACATCATTATATTGTGACGTCAGACCTTAAACATCATTAGTTTGGTGAAAATTATGAGGGCAAACATCATAATTTGGTGACCTCAGACCTTAAACATCATTAGTTTGGTAAAAATTATGAGGGAAAACATCATAATTTGGTGACCTCAGACCTTAAACATTATTAGTTTGGTGAAAATTATGAGGACAAACATCATTATATGGTATCCTCAGACCTTAAACATCATTAGTTTTGTGAAATTTATGAAGGTAAACATCATTATATGGTGACCTTAAACCTTAAACATTATTAGTTTGGTGAAAATTATGAGGGTAAACATCATAATCTGGTGACCTCAGACCTTAAACATTAGTTTGGTGAAATTTATGAAGGTAAACATCATTATATGATGGACTCAGACCTTAGACCATTAGTTTGGTGAAATTATGAGGGTAACCATCAATATTTGGTGACCTCGGACATTAACATCATTATTTGGTGACCTCAGACCTTAAACATCATTAGTTTGGTGAAAGTTATGAGAGTAAACATCATTACATGGTGACCTCAGGCTTTAAAATAACATTCAAGAGAAGACATTCATACAATATTGAAAGAAGCAATATAATCTGAAAAAGATGGGATTAATGATTAAACAACATTCAAAGTTACAAATTAGTAGTACCAAGATGCCATCAGAGTATAAAAAATCTAAAGAGTATAGACAAGAAAGGAATCAAAATTACAAACTTAAAAGCTTCATAAGAAAAGGCCTAAGTCTCTGTAGCTGCAGTCCTGTCTTCATGGTCGATGTTGGTCACCTCATCCCCATCATCCTGAGGATTATCATCTTCAGTCTCAGTGACTTCCAGGGGAGCAGTCTCAGCAGGTGCATCATCAGCCTCCTCAACCTCTTGTAAGGCTTGAGCAAACCAGGGGTCACTAAAGCCTAGACCCTCAATATCTAAGGCAGTCAGACTCCCTGACTCTTTCTCCTTAGAGGCTGCCCATTTGCTAGTTGCTTTGATACCTCTTTCAAGGTATTCAAAGCCAAAACTAACAAATTCATCAGAGACCTTATAGTCTTCAATTATATTCTTTACAGCATCCTCTAAAGCAGCCTTGACTGCAACACCCACCTTAGTCCGAAAGGCATCATCTTTGGCCTTCAGAGCTACATCATGGTCCTTCTTGAGCTGGTCCATGTCCCTATCCCTCTACTGGATAACCTCCTTTAGTTCTTCCTTAAGCCTTTTAACCTCTGCATTTAAAGAGGCTTGAACCTTCTGAGCTTCTTGACCCTTCTCTATGAGGGGCAACTTCTTCAGGGTCCAATCAACAAAACGATGCAAGGAAGAGATACCCTACAGTAAAAGATCAGACGTATGAGCATATGAGCTATAATTTATAAAACAGTCGAGGTTACACTTGTGGAAAGAAAATGAATAGAAACTAATACCTGAATTTATCTGTAGAGAGTAAACTCAGCCAGCAACGGGACGTCCAAGGAGCATAAGAAATGCTTATCCTCTTCAGTCATCACTGCGCCGATAGCGTCGGCAGCCTTCAGACTATGGACAATCAGACTATCTCTGATCTTTAGTTGAGCAAGACGAGCTACTAGGGCATTGTCTGTAGAGATGGGGATGGAACGATCCCCTTTCCGAGTCTTTCTCGACCTCAAATGTTTCGGGTCAGCAGTGGTTTTCCTCTTTTGGGTAACATCGGATTGGGATGTGCTAACATTTTTCTTGGTTGGGGGAGGGGGCACATTTTTGCCACCTCTCTTATGCATCAGCTTCAACAGACTTAGAGAAAAAAATTCCCAAAGATCGTCTGATATGCCTTCAGGGTGCTCTGCAAGGGGTATCTGAGTTAGTAAGTCAGAGATATACAAAAGTAAGAGGTAGAGCCTATGAAAAATTAGGACTTATGAAGCTCTATCAAAGGACCACCACCCAAGCCTGTCTGAGAGAGGTAGTAGAGGGTCATCAGATATTCATATTTTACTAGATGACCCTGCTCCCCCTGATTGCGAAGATCCTAAACTTTTTGGCAGTTATCCTGGCTAAGTCCAGGGTTGGCTTTAGCAGCAAGTGAGACCTTCCTCCATATCAGAGGGGTTCTTGTCACTGACTTTCCAGCAACCTCATTTGGACCAAATTCCCACGCCTCGGAAGCAAAGAAATACCGAGGTTTCCAGTTATGGTTTGAAGTCTGGGTAACCAACAACATTTTCTTCTCTGACTTCCTAGTTAAGAAGTGATAATAGCTAGGGTGGTTTTTGGCAGAGGAGGGGACGTAACAACCTATAAAAACCCTAAATGTAAGGTCTGAGTGGTGGACAACCCTCTAAAGGACGATGGACCCAATCATAACCCTCCACACGTTAGGGGATAATTGTGAAGGGGCTAGATTTATGTGGGACAATATGGCTCTAATAAAAGGGTGGATAGGAATACAGAAGCCCAATTTGAACATCTGCTCATAGACGTAGATCTCTCCATCTCGATCATCAAAGGCCCTGCCTCCCCTCAGAGGTTTCCTAAGGTTGTTTGAAGAGTTTATCGAATAGAGGTGCCTAAAAGATAGAAGGTCGTACTCGCTGATAGATCTCTCAATCTCGACCACCTCAGATGTATATATATCACTCTTCTGGACATCATCATCATCCCCAGCAGCATCGACCTGAGCAGGTGTAGGAACACCTCTTGGAAACTTCTGAGAAAATTCAGCCCCGGTGGCGGTCGACAGAGGAATGACATCAATGATAGGGGGAATGGCCACACTTGGACCTATAATTTCAACATCAGAAGAATGTTGTGAGGTACTAGCACCGTGGTGAGATGAGGCATGGCTCGAAACCTCGGCTTCCTCAGGGACCTCACCCTGTCTAGGAGTGTAATCCATAGCCTCTTAAAAAGAGTCTACAGACATGGGGTCTGAGGAGGACGACTCAGACTCAGACATTGGTGTTGGGTCCACAATGACCTCTGCAGGCTCATCTGGCTTAGGGTAGATAACCTTCAGAGGTGGAGGAAAGATGGGTCTATGAGGAAAGACTTCAACCCTACGAGCTTCCTCTTGGGATAACTCTATTTGCCTTATTTTTTCAAAGGTCTTCTCACGAAGAGACGAGAACTCTTCTATGAGTTGGTATAAGGGTCTGAGCATAAAGGAGATGATACAATACTTGGACTCAAAATCGTAAATAGGAAAACAACTTGTTCAACTTAAGCTAAGTATCAAACTAGGAATTTAAAAGGTTTTCAAGTGAAGAACATCAAGAACATTAAAGAGTAAGGTCGCCGGGGAAGGTGATCGGAGGCTCATCGAAAACCTAAAAGAGGGTTGTTTCTGGATAGAACAACCTCTGAGATACCTACAAATGCCCTTAAATCACTCGATCGCTAATGTCCTAGCCCTACAACCACCAACATTGGTGGAAACCACTTGCTGAAAAACACAAGACCTCACCGAAAAATTCAGAAATGAATAATAAGGGTTAAAAATGGAAAAGAAAGATGGAAATGACACCTGACTAGTGGAAAAATAGAGGAGAAGAGGATTAGAAGCAAGGGAGACCTTCAAATGGCAGCCAACAATGGAGGATAAAAGAAGAAAGGGGAGTTTCAAAGAAAGCAAAGGTGAGAAGAAATGAAGAAAGAGAAGAAGGAAAGAGAAAAAAGGGTTTGTAAACTAACTTAATGATGAGACGCGAGTTTCGATGGCCCATCATTACCCTAGGAAGCCTAAAAGGCAGGTCAAAATCACATCATCTTGGGGAACACATTTCACTTCAGCAAGTGACATGTGTCAAGAAAGTATTGGCACATAGAGAAATTCGACCTCGTCCTAAACTACATACCCCTCAGTCATCTAATTACATAGAAGACTAAGGGCTAGGGGTGTTTCATATGCCCAAAGTGCACCCTCTTAATCAGAGCGACCAACCTCGACCAGTATCACAGTCGAGGTGAACGGAAGCCTATGGTAACCATCAATAATATCATCTCTCATAAGGTCAGCCCCAGCCGACGTTGCAGCAACCTCATACACCAACCTCGACTGGTCAACAGCCGGGGTCAACTAGGTCTCATAGGCTCAATCATCTGCCAAACATCATCATCGTCGCTAGCCGATGTTACAACTACTCCATACCTAACCTCAGCCAACCCAACGACCGAGGTCATCACGAATATTGACCTCATATAGAGAAAGTCGGACTTTACCAACCTCTGAAATGGGTACGGAGGATAATACACGCTCTTGTAAGAAGCGATAGGGCCTGGTCGGCAAAATAGGTAGTGTGTAGGAGAAGATATTAAGGGGTTTAGGTGAAAATACGGGTACAATGGTTGATTTATTAGGTACAATCTGGGTAGATGGGTCAAATTTTGGATAATTTTCTAGCAAGATGGAATTTGCATGATTTGGGAGTGGATTGTACGTGGCGTTGGGTTTGGGATTGGCCGCTGCATCGATGACACCCCGGATAATCAGACATTGGATTACATTTCAAAAATGGAAGCACTGATCAGTGTTATGGACGATATTTTGGTGAAAATCACAATGGTCATCGAGTTTAAAATTTTTGGGAAGAGGGTTTGGTAATGGACGAGGGTCCAACAGGTTTTTTAGATCAGTAGGGCTTGGTAGGATTTGGAGAGTGGAGAATGAAGCTCGGTGTATTCTATCTGACTGGGCTATCACGATTTTCTGGCACCCAAGAGGTAGCAGGCTGTGAGATGTTGTTGATGGTCGAGACTGTAGCAGGTTTATCATATTTTCTTGGAGTGAACTGTCCGAACACTTTCTTTGGCTCAACTTTTGTCCATACAATACTTTCTTCAATCTCCACTCCTGCTTCTCACAGGTTTAGGAAATGTGGGTAATATTTTCCTCCCATTATGTCTCGGACATGGGGTAATAAGTTTTTCTTCACAATACTAACTTGCTCCTCTTCAAAAGGAAAGTGGGTAATGGTGGTCGATTTCTATCTCCACTTAGCTATGAAATTGCTAATAGTTTCTCAGGGGTTCTTCTTGATAAGTTCTATATCACGACGTGTAAACTACAACTCCTCGTTATATTTGTACTGCGATATGAATTCATGAGCAATATCTACCAACTGAGAATTCTGGATTCCTCGAGGGATAGGAACCAACGGAGAGCAATGTCTTTTAGAGTTTGCTGGAACATTTAGGTTATTATTTCCTTGGGGGCACCTAGGAGAGTCATGAATTGGTGGTAGCTTAGAAGATGGACAATTGGGGACCCACTACCCTTGAACTTCTGAATGCTAGGCATCTTGTATTTTTCCAGTAGCCTTGCTTTAGGGTAGGGAGACATATGGGTGGAATCCATGTAATTTCCCTAGATTTGGACCTGGTCAAACTTCTTGGTTAACAACTTAAGGTTCTCCTTAATCTTATTTAACTCTTCTTCCTTCGGATCGACGGGTACTAGCTGGTTAGCCCCTGGTTGGGCAAGATTCGGCATAGGGACCTGAGCTGGTGAAGGGCTATTAACAGGAGGCGCATGTGGGACATGTTAATATTCTTTCGGTACCCAAATAGGCTCAGGTGCGGGTAGACCCATAGTACGAGGGAAGAGGACCTCGGGCTCTTTGAGAATAGGGACCCAATTTCACTACATCTCATAAACCTCAGTTTAAAGGCTGTCAATCTTGGCGGTAAGTTGGAATAGGACCGTCATCAAATTGGGATGCATATTCGATACTTGTTCTACATTTTTCATGGAGGGTTAGTGAAGGGGGATTCTGGACTCAGAGGAAGTAGCGAGTGTATTAATAGAGCTTTGGGGCGGTTCGGCAGAAGATCGAACCTAATAGGGAGCCAGGTCAAGGGTCGGGTATGCGATCAACCTGAGAGGGAAAAAAATTCGAATTTGTTTTTGAAAAAAAAAGGAAGAAAAAGAATTTTTTTTTGATATTTTTTTGGAAAGGGGAAGACAAAATGGTTTTCGTATTTTTATAGAGGATCAAATAACAAAAACTCCCTCAAACATTTTTTAATACACATTTTGTCAAAGCCTTTTATTTTGTACCAAAAGTCCCTCAAATGCCCATTTAACTAATATTCTCTTGTTTTAAAGGTCCGCGCCAACGACATGGTGAAGGACTTTTTGGTGCAAAATAAAATTTTTGGATTAAACGTGTATTAAAAAATGTTCAAGGGACTATTTGCTATATGCCGTTTTTATAAAAGAGGAGGAAGAGTGTTTTTTTGTGTGTATTTTGATGAAAGAGGAGGAGAAGTTTTTTTGACACTTTTGGTAAGGAAGGAGGAAAAATGAGAGAAGAGTCTCAGCATGATTATTATTATTATTATTATTATTATTATTATTATTATTATTATTATTATTATTATTATTATTATTATTATTATTATTATTATTATTATTATTTTTTTTATTTTTATTATTATTATTATTATTATTATTATTATTATTATTATTATTATTATTATTATTATTATTATTATTATTATTATTATTATTATTATTATTGTTGGTGTTGTTGTTATGTTTTCAGTTGTATTAGGTTTACCTAAATGCAAAAAGAAATGCCAGACGAGACCCGAGCCTGGGAAAAATTGGGTTTGAAAAAAATATGTAAAACATGGTTTGACTTGTTACCAAGCTCATGGACAGGGTCCCATTTTGAAAAAAAAGACAAAACCACGCGAAAATTTGGGCAGCAGGCCGACCCGATATTTTGAAAGAGTTTCGGGACATAACCGACAAACTAACTATGAGTGCCCTAGGTTTGATTCCTATATGAAGATATGCAGTTGTTGGGTTAGTGGAAAGGTCCCCCTTTGGCGTGACTTCCAGGATATACACATCGCTTTTGAGGACAATCGGTATGTGTGGACAAGACATTTGATATACCTAAGTGTACATGAATTTCCTACTATATACCTCATGGGGATAGTACGTGTGAGAGAGAATTCGATATATTCAACGTACATGATCAAGTTTCTTGCCATATGCCACTCATCTTAGCTTCGGTCAAGCGATACGATGCGTAGGGAACCGTTCAATATACGTCGAAGGTACTTGGCCAATGGAATATGAGAGTCATATTGCTTAGGCTAACTGCAACCTTCTGGACCAGCGCCCATCACAGAGTGACCCCTGTACGGAACAATGTTTTGGTCAATAGCCATGCTCTTGGTGATGTAGTGTGCAAAATGCATGATTCTTGATTAGTATATTATGGAAAGAGTATTTTATTTGGCATGATGAGAATTATGATAATAAGGAAGAATGTACAAGTATCATGAAAATGAAATCTAGCACGGAGCATGAAGATTAGACTAAGCATGGATACGTGAGTGATGTGTGAATATCTATAAGTGAGTGCATGGTAGTGAGTCTAAGCATGGATTAAAATGTTTTGTAATAAGTGTGAGTGAGCATGGATATATACAAGTGTGATAAGTGGAGGTGTGTGCTAGTGACACCTAAGCATGGATAAACTAAGTGGTGTGTGAAGCATGTGGGTATAAGTTACCCTATATACAAGTGTAAGTAGTGTTCGGTGTACATGGAGAGTATTTACAAGTGTGTGAAGTGAAAAGTGAGTGAGAGGTGATATAAACATGAGGTAGATATATTCACGAAATAATTGAGGAAAAAAGTTAAGATACAGGTAGGTTCATATACACATAAGTAGAAAATGATAACACCCATGGAAACAAAGTCGATCCCTCTTAAGTAAGTCCCTAGCAGAGTCACCATTGTGTCCATCTGGAGATCTTACCCCCTCCTCGTCCGCTTTTGGGGGGAAAAAGAAGGAGAGATAAAGGTCCTGCGCCCTTTGCTACATCATGGGGTGCTTTAGTCGTTGTCAGTTTTGGGGTGATGTAAAGAGAAAGAGTCTCCAGCCTATTTTTCACAAAATAGGAAAAAGAACATGTTTCCATCTCGAGAAAGAGGCATCAATGGAAACTGATGCTTGCAAAACCATTAGATTAAAGGTTCGGGTGCTAAGTTACGGAATGGGAAAGTGTTAGGCTCCCATCCCGCCCTTTCGGCCTCTCATGGTCTTAGGTTACTATTTTTCTTAATTTCTCCCTGAAGTGTGCGTGCTCGCTCGACTCACATCATGGAAAAGACAGAGTGGGATCATCCGTAAGAATGTTTCCAAATTAATAATTAAAAAATATGATGTGTGCGCTTATTGAGATATTGATCGTTATGATGAAACGATAATATTTGTTTGATAAGACACAAGTATGAATCACAAGTATGATATATATAATAGGAAAAAGGTGAAAATATGAAAATAGGACTCGAGTCTCGAGTTTTAGCCCAAAATTATTATGCATCCTATAAAGGCATCAAAGTCCACGTAGTTCGCATACGACACAAGGGGTGGGGGGGTTTATCCCATAGATTCAAACATGAGTTTATTATATGTGTGTGTGTAGAAAAGATATTTTTAGTTTTGAGAAAATGTTTTGAGAAATCCCGTCGGTATTTATATGTGTAACCCTCTTTTTCTTTTTTTTTTTTATAGAAAATAAATTATGTGAAATATAACTGTTATAGGATGAGGTGTTAATGTGTATGATCTAAAGCCAAAAGCTAAATTAAGAATTTATGTAACTAATGAGAGAATAAAAGGAATTTAAAGAGAGAGAAGGATTTTTGGACCTTCTTTGGAGACTTGAAGCTTGATCTTGGTTGTTAATGATCTTCCTTACACGTTGGGATGAATGTGGGATGAGATAGAAGAATATTTTTGCTAAATTGGGTATGAAAGTGATGGGAATTAAAGGTGGAGAAGAATTTCACACAAAGAAACTTCGCTGATTGTAGAAGAATATTGCTGAGATCACTAAAGTTGATGTTTTTGAGGTGACTTTCGAAATGAGCTAATGCTTTCCTGATATAGGGTAAGGGGACTGCTAATCGTCCTTTTCCTTGTCTTTCTTATCGACATGTAGCCCAAGACACAATGCCGATAGGTAGGAAAATGGACATGCTAATTGGTTGTCTCATGCGGATGTTTTGGAAAAATGGTCATAAAATGCAATCCGTAAGTCCAAATCGTGCACAGGTTATACCATAAGAAAGGTAATTTAGAGACCTTTAAGAATCCTTCGGGCCTCTCTAGGGTTCAGGAGTTGACTTTGGGCCTCTCTCGAGCTCGAAAGCACCCATCAGTCCTTTGGACAGAAGATCGTCGGACGATAGTGGATTGTTCATCCAAACCATAAGTTAGAGTCGTGCATAGGGCAGACTGTAGGAAAGGTTGTGCGAGGTACTTTGAAGTTCCAAAGTCCTTCACTTAGTTTGAAGAGTTAACTTTGGTTAAACGGGGCTCGAGAGTGCCTGGTGATCCTTCGGAGTAAAACGAATTATTCGTCCATATCATAAGTTTAATTCATGTATGGGGCAGAACATTGGAAATGGTATTCAATGCCCTTAAAAGATTAATTTAGTCTCGTTCGAGCTGAAGAGTTGACTTTGGTCAAATGGTGCTCTAGAGCGCCCGCTGGCCTCTTGATCAGTTTTCGAGGTAAAATGGATCGTTCGTCCGAATTAATATGTCATTTCACGCACGAAGGAGGCCGTTGGAAAGGGGTTTTAGTGCACTTAGAAGATCCATTAAGCTTTCACTCTGATGATGAAGTTGATTGGGATCTAATTGGGCCCGAGAGTGCCCGGTGGCCTACAAAGTGATTTTTGGTAGTAAAATGGTCCGTTCGTCTAAATCGTTATGCTGATTCGTGCACGGGGAGGACCCGTGGAAAGGGGATTCAGATCCCTTTGAAGATTCATTAAGATTTTTCTCTGACGATAGAGTTGATCGGAGTTAAATGGGGCTCGGGAGCGCTCGATCGCCTCTAGATCGGTACTCGAAGTATGACCTAGGGTTTATAGTGAATCGAGGAGGTGTTAGGGACATAAGGATAGAATTAAGGGGTCCTAAAATGTGGTGTCTACAACAGTACTTAAGTTTTATGGGTAGAACTGCATCCATGACATAAATTAAAAAGTATGGGATACTAGTATTGAGTTTTGCTCTATAGTGTGGTAGCCCGAGAAGGCATATGGGAGTTTCTCTAACTAGTGTTTATAAGTCTCAATCATAATGATGATGATGTTTTTGACATTCTTATTAGGACTTCCACTACTAAGATGGTTTGTGGTCTGTATGAATATGACTTATATTGAGTAATCCTATATTCATGTAGTAGGTTTGAGACCTCCTTATCTAATTAAGACCCCTTATATGATACAAACTGGCGGGGTACGCCAAAGAGGCATATAAAGTTTCGGCGTATGAATTTGGCCACTATCTTAGCATTTGGCATCGCGTAAGATTCATCCTTAATTGATATAGTGAAATAATCGACGACGACTAGGATAAATTCGTGCTTGGTGAAGGCCTTAAGAGTTACCTTCCCTATAATGTCTATCCCCCTGGTGAAGAAAATCCAAGGCGAGGTTATGCGATAGAGTTCTAGAGGAGGTATATTGTCTCGTGGGGAGTACAGTTACATTTGAGGCACTTCTTGACGTAATTCGTACAGTCCTTTTGCATGCTAGTCCACTTGTACGATTGTCTAAGGAATTTTTTGGAGAGGGAGTGCCCACTTATATATGGGATACATTCACCGCTATGGATTTTGTCCATGTTTTCAAGGGTCTCATTTTTAGTGACACGTTGTAAGTGTACTCCGTCAAACCATTTTTTAGAGTTGGGCCCACGGATGATGAATTGGGATGCCAATCGTCTTAGGGGTAATCAGTCACTTGGAGAAGCATTGGGTAAGGAATGGTTATTATGGAGAAAGTTCCATATGACATAGTGCCATATTGGGGGTCTTAATGTTGTATCCTTAATGGTATTTACTTCAAAGAAGTAGTAAGGGGTGCGTCGCTTCGGATGGTCACTGTAAATGTGATTACCATAGTTCCTTCTCACATATCTATTATGAAAGGTAGGATGGTAAGTGAGTTTGTGAAATTTTTTTTAGCCCTCTGGCGGAAGTTGAATTTGAGATGTTATAATTGTGAAGCTACCTCTTCTGAGTAGGCATCGTGTGGTTGCAGTTTGTCCTCTTGAATTTTCCATTTGCCTAATTTTTTTACTAATGACTAGAATGGAATCTCAATTTACTTTCAGGTCAGCGATTCCCATTTTAAAGGAGATTTTGAGACCTGTGATGTAAGATGCATGCTCAGCCATGTTACGGGTGCATTCGTAAGTGATTTTGATAGCGTTAGGGATTCACCGTGTGTCAGGAGATATGTGGAGCATTCCAAAGATGAATCCCCTTTTTTAGAGGCCACACAAAGTAGAGTTCCTAAGTTTCTCTATCATTTAGGGTAAAGAGATCCTCATCGATGAATTCTTCCTCATTGTGGTCTTCTTCATCTACCAGGGGTTATCCTGGGAACGGGTCATAGATGGGTCGTCCTTTAGTGGCTTTCTGTGTGACACATGTGAACTCGAACTCAGATAGCATCAGTTGCCATTTGTATATTCATTTAGAGATAGGGTTTTTGAAAAAGGTATTTCAGGGAACCAATTATAGAAATGAGTTATATACAGAAGGACATCATGTAGTTTCTTAGTTTGCAGGTGATTCGTATGAGGGATACATAAGCCTTTTTTAAGGTGGTATATTTGAGCTCACATGAAACTTGATTTTTACTTGCATACTAGATGGTACATTCCTTTTAGGTGCTCTTTATGTATTGGGCCAACATGGTTCCTATATCCATGTCTAATATGGTCATGTATAGAAAGAGAGGTTATTACGATTAGGGAGGTAATAACATCAGAGGGAAAGTGAGGTACTCTTACATTTTATCGTATGCTTCTTAGAATTGAGAGTTCCATTATTTAGCTGAGTCCATCTTGAGTATTTGGAGGATGGGCTCGTAGATAGTGGTAAGCGGTTGACGAATCGAGTTACGAATTATATTTGGCCTAGGAACCTTCTAAACACTGTCTTTATTTTGGCTGGTGGCATTTCTTATATAGATTTGACCTTAAAGGGGTCTACCTCGATTCCATACTTTCAGAAAATGAACCAAAGCACTTCCCCTTTAGTGAGTCCGAAGACACATTTATTTGGGTTTAGCCTTATTTTAAAGAAGCGTAACTTCTGGAAGAATTTTCAGAGTGCCGGAAGGTATGATTCTCGATCCTTGAATTTGATGATAATGTCATCTATGTAGGCCTCCACTTACTTATGTATGAGGTCTAGTAGGACGACTGTGGTATCTCTTTTGAAATTTTCACCTACATTATTGAGATCGAAGGGCATGATTGTGCAACAGTATATCCCCCAGGGGGTAATGAACCCAGTTTTTTCCTCAGCGATCAGGGTGCATTTTTATCTGATTATAGTCATCGAGCATTGATGAATTACTTGAGGGCATTACTGGACATATTATCTACTAATAAGTTGATGTGAGGTAGCGGGAAATCATCTTTAGGGAGGCTCGATTAAAATACCTAAAGTCTACGTACATTCGAACTTTACCGCTAGCTTTGGGTTCTAGTACGATGTCGGCTGGCCAAGTGGGATATTTAATTTCTTTGATAAAGATGACACTAAGCTACTTCGCTACTTCTTCTTTAAATTTCAAGGACCATTCATGTATCATCTTACGGAGTCTTTGCTTTATAGGTCTTGCATCAGGGAGAGTGGGTATCTCATGTATGAAAATAGTCACACTGATGTCGGGCATTTCGATGTAAGATCAAGAGAATAAATCTACGAAGTTGGTAATGATATATGTGATTTCCTTTTGTTTGTTCTCTTATGGGGAGGACGTTATCTGTAAATATTAAGGGTTTTTGGGGTGCCCAAGTTTATGGTTAAGGTGTCATCCTCGTTCGAACCATATGTCTATTTTGACTTTGGTCAACTTTTTATAAGTGTTTTAAGTCAACTAGTTATCATAGTTAAGTGTGAGTTTTAATGCATCACATTATTCGTAATCATCACATGCAACACATGCAGGGAAGTACTAAAAATCACTATTTATGAAAAACCGTAATAAACGCGGTGTGTGATATCGATTTAAATTAATTCACAACTTTCTAATTTGGCACACTTATTTAATTGGAGTCTATTTAAACAAAATCAAATCAGCCCCTAAACACGCACCTACGTGTGTGCGTGTGTCAAACCATAAATATATAAAGCATGTGACACAAATTTGAGGAAAAATCCCCGAAGGGCAAAACCAATTATTTTCACAATAATTTGTAAAGAACGGTTACACGGATTACAATGAAAATAATAATGACATACGAAATACCCTCAGGTGTCGGTTCCGATGTCGTCGATTGGAATCTCCCGCAAGAACTCCAGGTGGGCAGCAATGAAAAAGAAACGGCTTCTCCACAAGTGTGAACTTTAGAAGGACTCCCTCCACAATATCACCCAGCTGTCGGTTGTAGAGTTCTCCCCACAAAGAATGAACAAAAGCAAAATATGTTCTTGGGTTCCACAAAACAACTCACAGAAAAGTAATTGGGATTTTTGTGAATTGTAAACAAAACAAAATTATTTGAACCCTTAAATTGTTGGAGAAAAACTTTCTGCCAAAGGTATCCAATTAAATTCTGGGCAGATAAGCAAAAGTTTCAAAAGGTAAAACTCTTTAAAGTTGGAAACTGTTCTCCTCGTCAAAAACAAAGGTTGGCTATCCTTTTTATAACAAATTTTGAGTCGGTCAAAGGATAAGCATGAGGTCAGCGTGTCATCAAAAAAATAACGTCATTCGAACAAGAAACCCATCTTGCTCGAACGAGATCCACGTGTCATTCGAACGACTACGCGCATCATCTCCATGTCGTTCGAACGAGATGGTGATCTCATTTGAACGACCTTGGCGTCGAAACCCAGGTCCGCTTTCTGCCTTAGAAAATTTTTTCAAAAGTTTTCAAAACACATTTTTACTAAAATAGTTAATAACCTTTTTGAACAAAAACATTTATAAAAACATTTTTTTTATAAAAGCTTTTTAAAACTCCTTTTAAAAATATCCCAACACTCTTAATATGAAATGTAAATGAAACTTTAAAACATTATCTTACCAAATGTCATATTGTTAGGCTTGAATGTTGAAGACAACTTGTGATTCAGATTCGTCTTTGTAGATACAATCTTCTAAATTCTTCGATGACTTGTAGCGGTATACGAAATACTTAATTATGACAGAAGTTTATAAAATTATGTCTTTACAAATCTCCCCAATGTCTATGCCGGTACATACATAAAAACATCCGAATGATCAAAAAACAAAATGCCTATACAAATCTACCCTCCCATGAATCCCAAAACTGAAAAGGTAAAATTTGCAAGTTCTCAAATTATTCTTCAACATCAAAAATCACAAAGCTTTTCTTATCAGGGTGTGCAACATTATGATCTTCAATATTTGTACCTACACACATGAGATAAAGAAAAAACCTTCGTTACGCATCGAGTTTGAAATGATATAAAAATAAATAAGTAACAAATCAAATATCCCCCATAATGCAAAAACTCCCCCATAACACGATAATTCTTTCTCCCCCTTTTTATGATGTCCCAAATAGACAGATAAGAGGAAAAAATCAAGAGCATGGAGTGGGACGATAAAATGCATAGAAAACATGGATCAAACTATGCTCATGCAAAGGTATGTCCCAAAAAAATTCACAAACTATTTTTGAATTTTTCAAAATTTTCATAAAAAAAAAGATACTAAAAATCACACCATGGATTTAAACTAGAACAACCAAGTAATGGAAATGGAATGAACGGGTGTGAACACATTCGATAGGAAAATAAACTCAATCAATCATATGTGCATGATTCACATGTGTACTCCTAACGAATGAACATCGAAAGTATCCTTAGGTGTAAAAATTTATTGAATTTAGATGACATCGTCTTACACAAATCAACAAATCAAAGTCAAAGTGATTTCCACACCAATAACGTCCAAAACTATATAGCGCCTTTTCAAGACTTTTAAGGACATGCAAACCCATTTTAATTCTCCATCAAAACTCCCTCATGTATATTTTCTTTTTGAGGTGTTAAACTAAATTCTCAAACTTTGGAGAATTGTTGCAAAAACCTAATTGGCCCATAATTGGCATGAATTTCTTTTTATAGCCTTTAAATTTTTTCGGGCTCTTTTAAACCTCTTTGGACCCTGGATAATAAAATTCCTCATTTTTTAGGTCCAATTAAACGGAGGCTTAATCGCAAAGGATAAATGATAAGCTTTCGTAGCCCTTCACCATTTTCAAATAAAATACACAAATCCTCACAAACACCTCTTATATGCAGAAATTTATTATCAAGTTTTATCGTGCTTGGTTCGTTTTAAGGACATGATTGAAGTGGAAACTGACCCAACCAACATGTGATAAGACAAGCACAATAATCAAACAAATCTGTGCATGTGTGCAATAATGGAAATCATGAGTCAAACATGTATAAAGTAACACTTAATTACATCTTAATGACTCCAAACATTATAAAGCACATGGATGAATTGACCTATTGTCTCAAAACGCTATCAAATAGTCATATGAAAAATGGAATGAGGTTGTGACTCGGTCATCCTACGTGTCAATCCATAAATGGTGCAAACAAAATACAAAAATCTTTTTGGATTTTTTCAAAATTTTTATCAAAATAAAATCTTTTTGTATTTTCCAAAATTTTTCAAAAAAATAAAAATCTATACAAAAAGTACATGTCAACACACTAGAAAATATATATCATGAAACCACAACTAGTGTATGATAAAAATGCAAACACAATCATCTATATGATATGGCAAGAGAAGAATCATGTGCAAGAAAATGAGAATTAACAAGCCTACCATCTAGTGCCTCTAAAAGTGATTTCCTAACCCAAACAGATGCGAAACGATGGCTGGGGGCTTTGGGAACCACGAGAACACTAGGCATAAACTTCCTATGACATTTTCCAAGATCAAAACAAAAACGCCTAAGGTGACCTTTCCTACTACAATATGAACATGTGTAAATGGGTGGAACGACACCTATGGGTTGGCTTTTTCTAACGTCCATGGGAACGGTTGACCCTCTATAACAAATAATGGTTTTGGCTTTAGCATTAGAAGCATGAGAACAAGATGAGCCATTACCATTACTATCAAACCTACTCGAGTCTGTCAAATCATTTTTTAACTTCAAAATTTTTGACTCAAGCAAATAATTAGACTCTTCTAATTTAAGGGACGCCTTTTTCAAATTTTCAACAATTCCTAAAAGGGTATCTCTCTCCCCCTCAATTAAAGCAAACTTTTCCCTCAGAGTCTCTTCACGTGCCACAAACTCATTGATTAAAATATTTTTGTCAACTTTGGCACAAACACAAACCATCGAATTTTTAAGGTCCTCCAATTCTTTTTCTAAAAATAGGACCCTATCATCACTCTCGTTCTTGGACAATTTTAAAGCAACAATGGTCAGAGGAAACAAGTTTCTCATGATAAAAATCTCTTTGATTTTGAACCGTTTGCAAAAGATCCATCGCGGATTTAAAACGAGAATTTTCTTTTTCCAAAAAGTCAATTCTTTAAGAAAACGTCAAATTCAAACGATTTATATAATCAAAACTCTGACTCGTTTCATCAAAGGGGGGTATCCGATTAGATAAGTGCTCCATCGAAAAAATTGCGATTTTCACAAAACTAATTTTTTCAAAAAAATCAATATCACACAATTTTGCAGAAAATAGGAATACGCGATAAATTAGCGTAACACGCTCTGATACCAATTTGACGACGTGAGAAGTCAAATTTTATCAAAAAATAAATCCTTGAAAAATCAGGATCACGCGATAAATTAGCGTAACCCACTCTGATACTGATTTGAAAACCGTAATAAATGAAGTGTGTGATATCGATTTAAATTGATTCGCCACTTTCTAATTTGGCACACTTATTTAATTGGAGTCTATTTAAACCAAATCAAATCAGCCCCTAAACATGCACCTATGTGTGTGCGTATGTCAAACCATAAATAAATAAAGCATGTGACACAAATTTAAGGAAAAATACCCGAAGGGCAAAAACTTTTATTTTCACTATAGTTTGTAAATAATGGTTACACGGATTATAATGAAAATAATAGTGACATATGAAATACTCGCAGGTGTCGGTTCCGATGTCGTCGGCTGGAATCTCCCGCAAGAACTCCAGGTGGGCAGCAATGAAGAAGAAACAGCTTCTCCATAAGTGTGAACTTTATAAAGACTCCCTATACAATAACACGCAGCTGTCGGTTGTAGAGTTCTCCCCACAATGAATGAACAAAATCAAAATATGTTCTTGGGTTCCACAAAACAACTCACACAAACGTAATTAGGATCTTTGTGAATTGTAAACAAAACGAAATTATTTGAACCCTTAAATTGTTGGATAAAAAATTTCTGCCAAATGTATCCAATTAAATTCTGGGCAGATAAACAAAAGTTTCAAAATGTAAAACTCTTTAAAGTTGGAAACTGTTCTCCTCGTCAAAAACAATGGCTGGCTGTACTTCTTATAACAAATTTTGAGTTGGTCAAAGGATAAGCATGAGGTCAGTGTGTCAGCCAAAAAGTAACGTCACTCGAATGAGAAGTCCATCTCGCTCGAACGAGATCCACATGTAATTCGAATGACTACGCGCGTCATCTCCATGTCGCTCGAACGGGATGGTGATCTCGTTTGAACGACCTTGGCATCGAAACCCAGGTCCTCTTTCTGCCTTAGAAAATTTCCTCAAAAGTTTTCAAAACACGTTTTTTTCTAAAACAGTTAATAACCTTTTTGAACTAAAACATTTATAAAAACATTTTTATATAAAATCTTTTTAAAACTCCATTTAAAAATATTCCAACACTCTTAATATGAAATGTAAATGAAACTTTAAAACATCATCTTACGAAATGTAATATTGTTGGGCTTGAATATTGAAGACAACTTGTAATTCGGATTCGTCTTTGTAGATACAATCTTCTCAATTCTTCGATGACTTGTAGCGGTATACGACATACTTAATTGTGACGAACATTTATAAAATTAGGTCCTTACAATTTATTATATCGTCAAAGGTAGGAATTACAACATTGATAATAGTAAAAAAAAAAAATGCTTTATAGAGGGATATATTATTAGGAGAGGGGATAAGGGTGGAATCATCTGTTAACATGACAAACTCAAAGGGCCTTCGGATTATATGCATCGAGATGCATTTGACTAAAGTTTGGTTGTTGCGTATACAACTCCCATGATGTTGGTGATGAGTTGAGATAGATTTTTTTGTGGGACCTTTGGAGTTGGTTTTAGGGGCTCTAGGACCTTGGCAGAGACTGTAGGATGGGGTAGGCCGTGTTCCTTGACACGAACTATTTACCCCTCAGAGTTTATAGTGGGATACATGTTAGTCTTACCATCAGATCCGTGTATGGTAGCGCCATGGAGAAGGATTGTAGCAAGAGATGGTGGATTTCTTTATTCCACTAATAGTCCCATAGGACTGGTAGTCTATCCCAAGGCTCGGCCAAAGGCGATGTTTTTGTGGGTAGGGTTATTGAGGATAGTATTCAGAGGTAGAGATTGAGTTTAGGGTTGTTGATTAATCATCTCTTTTCTATAATGATACCTCGGGTGGCCGAGGTGGTGTACCAGTCTTGGAAGCACTGTGTAGGGCTTACATATAAAGATCCAAATATAGATACTAGGACAAATTCATCAAGAACCAGCATGGCCAGTCACTCTTTCGATTATAATACGTGGACCTATCTATATTACCCAGTGATCCATAATACATTAAGCTCATTCTAACAAACCTTAGGGATCTTCCCGTAGTCTGCATGTAATCCTTCCTCATAGAGGATCTCCATCCCTGGTTGCAAGGATATCATTGCTTCATCCAACCATGGTTTGGGGAGTCCATGATATGGAAAGTCTTCCCACTGGAGACAAAACTAAACATTCCACCCTAAGGGGGTGTTAGGATTGGGGGTTGTAGCTTTGCTGTTAGGGGTATATCTAATACCAGACCTTTCCTTATGCTTTGTGGTAGTGACAACTTTGATGGTTCCTTATTGATTCTTTTTGAGGACGAATACTGACATGTATCCCGTTTTATGGATGATTCGGGCTACTAAATTATGAATTATCGACTTCTCTTATATCATATAAGCAAGAGGAATGACTCACAATCCGTTGATGAATATTTTTCTACTATCGTAGTGGGTATCCAGGAAGGGAATAGTACTAGTGTTGGCGATTATGTTCCAGCCACCATCCTCCTAGACTGTGATGATCTCCTTATCGAATGAGAATCAAACTTTTTATGAAGTGATGATGTTAATGCCCCCATACAATGTATTTAGTCTCTCCCAAGTAAGAGTTTGAATCTATCAAAGACATTGAGTACTTGAAATTCCATATCACATTTGATAGGCCCTATTATGAGGGTGAGGATGGTGGGCCCTAAGAATTCTTGGAAAGTGTTATCATAGCTCCTAATGTTCGTATAGGATGGTGTGAATTTTGAGGTGGTATATCCTTAACCGATGGCAATAAAGAGGATATATGGTGGAGATGTTGTCAAATGGACTAGGAGCACAATTTGTCTACTGGTCTCAGTGCTGATGTGCAGTGCCATCAGTGATTATGGCCTTACATAGGGAGGTCATCATTAGAGAAACTGATGTGCTTTTGCATGGTGATGGATCCGATAGTAGCTAGCAACTCAGTCAAAGTTTGATCTGTAGGAACATAATCTTAGGAAAATAGATAAATGAGTGCGGATCGGTCTCGGGTTGTAGCTAACAACTCCCAGATGGTGATTTTAGCTGATATTCAACAAAGTTAGTCACGGATCTATTTATTTTCTTGAGGATGCGATATGAAAACTTTATCAGGGGTCTTCTTCTTACTGAATGGGTTTAGAGTTGTAGTATATTTATTTAACCTGCAAGGAAGTCAACCTGTTTGTTTGGAGAGAGTACGGGTTCTACCCGCGTATTATGTTCAGCTTTCTTTAGATGGTGTAAAAGGCCAGCTATTGATACATGGCTGGCAGCAAGCAGTGTTAGCTTTGGGGTCATCACTTTGGTCCTATATAAGATATGGGCTAGCTTTGGTATTTTAGGATCCTTGTTTTGAGTTTTGGATGGAGCTCTTGATAAGGAGTCATCTATCCATCGATTTTCTACGTACGAGTTTTGGGTTGGGGTGGGGATTTCTGCTATTGTCGCTAGGATTATTTCACCTATCGGGTCTGGCATATCAAATGATGATTATGTAGACATGGATAATCCTAACCAAATGTCATTAGTGAAGGAGGCAACTTGGTGTTCTTCTTTATAGGAGGAGGTTTCACGTTCTTCTAGGTTCATCTATTTCATGATGCTAACGGCCTTAAAAAAATTGTCTGCTTAGTAGTTCGGTATTCTGCACATTATGGACCACAGGAATGGACTTCCGTGATAAATATGGCGTGGACCACTGTGATCATTACATACTACAGGCTATCGAACTTTCCTTGTGCATGGTTGTGGGGAAGAGGGTTGACCAGTTCTATTTCGATAGTATATGAGTACCTCTAGGATGGGGGTCCTTTGGTTAGGATGACCCCAACAACTCATCTCGTCTTGAATTTTGATTATTGCCACTATATGGGCAGAAGCTAGGTAATTTTTCCCATAGTTGCATGCTACATTGACGTAGTGGTGGGTCCAGGGTGACACCTTAAGTATGAAAGGGTAAAATTTTAGTTGTAGAATGAGTATGTCGAGCTGAATATAGGGATCAATTAGATCTTCTATGGGCAGACTAATTTTGAAAGGAGTAAAATCGATATCTATGTCCCCGTAGATGGTATTTTGACTTTCCAAGGGTAAGTATCCCTATCTAGTAGGCCATATGATCTGGTATCTGTCGATGTTAGGACATTTGATCCCCCCTTTGCTATTAAAGAACTGGAGGGGCGGACCTTCATATGAGAGACTAGACTGTAAACTATTTATAGTGCATCCTTATTTTCTCATGTAATAGGTCCAGTGTTTATGCTGCTCAAGTCGATCAAGATCTTTTATTGTAGTTCTGTATCCGACATCAAACTTATAATCTCAGATTCTAGGAGCTTAGAAGTATGTGCCTTGTTCATGGATTCCAAGTTCTTTCCCTCGAGAGTAGTCTTATTATGTGATTATCTACCAAATCTGGTAATAGAGGACATACTCGACTACGAACCTTGGGGACATGTTACCCTCAGAGATCAAGGCAGGTAAGTGAAGTATACCTAGTTAGGTTTGGGAACTAAAGGTCTTGCAGTAGGCTCTGATTCTTCAAAGGCAATGTTTCTCATGGTGGGGTTTAGCCCAATATTTGAACCTATCAACCGAGAAGGACCGATATCACCTTCAATGTCTGTGATCATCATGTGGATGCTACTTAAGTGGAAGACTTGGGTCTCGAGTCCTTAGGAAGTGTCTTAGGCACTTTCTTTTTGGAGGTTTAGGCGTGCAATGTACTTGATTGAATAAGGGTTGGATTTTATCTTGGCTTCCCAGGAGGTGTCTCTTTGTTCGATGTAGACTCTCCACCTTTCTTAATCTTCGTATAAAAGTTGGTGAAAATCTAGATATTTGCATGTAATATGATCATTAGCCCAGAACTATCGGCCCTTCTCATTCAACTGTAATAGGGGGCTAGGATATTGGGGGTGTCTGAACCACGAGTTCTTTTGTTTATCAACCAGTAGAGGTAGCACTATTACTATTTTTCAGAGAGTTGGCCGATAAGTTGTTTGAGATAGTGGGTGAGTGAGTACCATTGTCCATTACTAAATCTATGAGGGCGAAAAAGTTTGCCTCAATGGGATCCTCCTAATTAGAAGGATTAAATTGGTATTGTGAAGGCTATATTCCCCATGGCTATACATCTCCTCCCAATCAGCTGACGGATCTATTTCTTTTGGAGAAGGTGTAAGGACTTCTAGCTCTTTCGATATCATGAATTCAGTGACCTAGAAAAATCCAAGTTGTAAGGTTAGTTTGTAAGAAGTGTATGACCATAATGAAGAATGTCATGTGGTCAATAGTGGGCTTACTTTTGATGATAATTTTCAGGGAAGGTGATGGTGCACCCAGATGGGTGGCTATTTGAATTGAGCATGTGTCCTCATCCTCGATTTGTGATGAATGGGTGTGGACACCTCGATCCACAATGGAGGTTGGAGGACATTTGTCCCTTTCCCAAGTAATCCCCAGGCACGAACCTTAGGCGACCATATAAACACCAACTTTTGAAACCTACACTAAAGTTCGATGTGTCAAAAACACCAAAAAGCAAACTTTATAGGCCCAAAATGAAAATAATAAAAAATTAGGTAACCCATTAAAATAATAAACAAACAATCCTTCTGGGATAGTTAACCGATCAATTAACAACCCCCCAAATAGTAACTGATCGGTTAAGCGTTTTCCATCAGATAATGGATCTTCTATTCATCCCAAAAAGTAATCAATACGAGACCTTAAAAGATCTAATCTCAACCTTACATGTGTCGTCTAACCACAATTGAGGGTCCAAAATGGTTAATCAATCGGTTAACCTTCTAGCCCAGACCCTTATAAATAAAACTTCCCACCCACCATTTCAAAGCATAACAAAACCTGACCTCGCTTCGATTTTTTTTAACTTTTTCTCGCCCGAGCACCTGAGATACTTGATCTCATTTTGAAAGTCCCAAAGAAGCTCATACTTTAGAGAAGCCATTTTTCCCTTAATAAAGGTTCGTACTTTCGCAAAGTAGCTTCTGAGTCCCAAAAGAGGTTCATACTTTTGAAAAGTCACCTCCAAGAAATAAACTGAGTTAAACCTCTGCATAAATTCCGTAAAAGCTAGAACATCTAGACGAAGCTCTAACTAACTAAAAAAGAATTTGGCTTTCGCCGTAAGGGTAAAGAACAACTGCACAAATTTTTAAGCAATACCGCACGCGCACACACACACACACACACACACACACACACACACACACACATATATATATATATATGTATATATATATATATATATATATATATATATATATATATATATATATATATATATATATATATATATATAGTGATAAACCATAAATATCTGTTTATTTTCTTTAGCCCGACCTCCGTTTAGGCGACCAAGTATGCAATTTACAGTGTTTATATTTTAAAGGCTTGGTTTCTTATCTACTAGATCTATTTGTGTGTTGTATTGACATGCTCATATGTTAAACAAATGATGATCAAGTTCCATGATTAAAATACATTAATCGAAAAACATGCTTTTCAAAATACGTTCTCATGAAAGCGCTATTAAGCTGTGTCAGCCCAAAACTTTGCAGGACAAAGTCTAAAATTTGACTACTCTCACCACTTCTTTGAGATAACTAAGCCTTAAAGGTGGAGGCATCCAAAATACATGTTTTTATAAAAATAATTTTTAAACATCGGAATTTGATCAATGTATTTTTTTAAAATATAAATATTTCAATCCAACACAATGGAAATTCTATCTTAAGGACTAGGCTCCATAAAGATTATATTGTTGTACCTTGTATACCCAGTGGTTCGTAGCCTAAACTTACGAATATACCCCTTTTTGTTAGAACTACATTGGCCTTGATTCCAAGTCTCGTTGGTCATGTAGGCTCTATACCAAGTCAAACTCGTGAATCCAAAGCCTTATAATATGCCTCTTGATATATCCATCTCTAGTCCTGCACCCCTATATATTATCTGGCACTGTTCTGTTCGAACTACGTTGGATTTGATTCCTCGTCTCCTTAGGTATGTAGGCACTATAATGAGCTGAACTCGTGAAGCCCAAGCCTCATAATACGTCTCTTGGGATATGATTTCTTAGGGATGAATTTATCCCTCACTCCGAACTCCTCTTTTTCCTCCTGGCCTACCCCAATTCCAAGATGTAGTTTTCTGTTCAGCTTCTCAACAATATAACATTACATCCTTGATGTAACCTCCCCTTTCTTAGACCAAATCCTCCCAGTCACTACACCCCAAAAATATTATGAAGAACAATACCTTTCGACTACTGATCACCCAACTATTATAAGGTTACGTGCCAATAACTAACATCTTAGGGTCCACTCCCTTTCTGATATTCCATACACTAACCCTCCTCCCCTAATCATGTCCTATATTTTCATACACATCATGTTGGAATACATGTAAGAACGAACTAGGTGAGATTTGATATCAAGTCATCTTGGTTTCGTGGGTATAATGATGAGTCTTTTTCATGAGCTCAAGTCTTGGCAATATGTCTCTCGATATATTATCGCCACCGAGATGTATCGATCTCTCAACTTTCATCCATTAAACCTAAGTAACTGAAATGAGATATCAAACTATCTCAATGTGGAACCTCCTAAACATGTCCCTACATACAAATGTGCAAACACGTATACACTACTCACAACTGAGATACACCTATCTCGCATCATTCTATCTCTCCTCAAATATAAAACGAGATATATAACTATCTTCAAACAGATCCTTCTTGTACACCTACATTAACGACGACCCATTATAAGAATAAAAGCACGGAGTCATGCATACACAATCTTGTGTATCTTCATTAGTTGAAGTGATATTTCTATACCTCTCACTAATAGTGTTTCCCAGCCTAAGCACCTATCTACGTTTAATGGATTCTCATGATAAGGTCTTTAAACACATTATAAAATAACTAAAAAGTAATCGATTAATCTAAAGATCAATAATATGCATAGAATTAAGGAAGCATAGAGAACAAGTGGGGTGCCTAACATCTTCCCCACTCATAACCCGATTTTTAAACCCACACCTCAAGAATCTCTAGACCAACCGAGCACCTAAAACCTCTGACCGACAACCCGACCTCAAGGGGAGGCATAGGGATGGGAGATAAGCACCCCCGCACCGATCGTTAACTTCGCAGCAAGTTCCCTCCTGTAAGGGCAAAATTTCCAATTGAGTCCATTGTATAGTTTTAAATCATTCTCAGAACAAAACACGTTTGAGTCATAGGTCATATTTTTATTGTCATGATCCCACACAAACAATGATGTGTTGAAGTTTATTAAAGACGTTACAGCAAAGATTTAATGAATCAATTATGCCGAAGGTTTATTGGTTCAAGTTTATCCGTCTTCAAAGTTTAATTGAATTTTGAGATCATTCGTGTATGAATGCATAATTTTAATGATACTCGGAATTTATTTTAAATTGTTTAAGGATGTTATTTTTATTTAATAAATGTTTTGAAAATGTTTTATAAGTGTTTGAAAAGTTTTACATTTTGTTTTAATCTGATGAGGATGGATTAGAGTTGGATTTAAGTGGAACTCTTTTTTAAGTGTTGGTTTAAAAATAAACTCTAATTCGTTGGTTGCGCAAACGACTTGAACAATCATTCGAGAGAGATGCTCTGTCAAGGAAGATGCTCTGTCGTTCGAGTTATCATTGGTATATGCAATAGTGATCTTTGTGGCACCAAAAAGGTTTGTTCTACATAGAATTTTTTTGGGTTTTACGGTGAAGAAGCGAAGGAGTTCGTGTTCAACATAGTAGACATTACAAGCTATATCGATGGACACCGAGACATACATGGACACATGTGTTGTGGATGAGCATCATAGAAGAAGGACTTTCTACAAGGGCACTGTGAGAGGAGTGGTTAAAGATCAGAAGAGCGTCAAGTCTCATGGGGATCGAGTAATTGAGTAATACTTGTGTCTATTGTGCACAACTTTATGCAAATTAAAAATTGGAAAAAGTTTTTTCATAAAAAGGGAAATTTGTTTTGTCATCCTTAAAACACCTTCCGCTTAAGAAATAAAAAGGGACCATTAAAGTGGTATCAGAGCTAGAAACATATTTTTATTGTGTTTGATCCCTTGTATTTTTTGAGATGAATTTTAGTGGTTTTACAAGTTTTCGTGCTCCTATTTTTTATGGAACAAATTATGCTTGTTGAAAAATGCGAACGAGAAGTGCTTTAAAATCCATTGTTGAGCGTGTGTGGTTAGCGGTTGAAAAGGGTTGGACACCACCAGTCACACGAAAGGGTGAGGTCAGTAGTTTGAAACCCGTTGAGTCATAGACTGAGGCTGAACAAATGCTTTCACTTTACAACTCTAAAGGTTTGTATGTTATTGCCTCACATGTCACACTTGAAGAGTATAATAGAATCATGACTTGTGAAACATTAAAAGAGGCTTGGGATACACTTGCACATACTCACGAGGGCACTATCACGGTTATGGCATCTAAGTTCCAAAACCTCACTACACATTTTGAGACGATTACGATGTTAGATAGTAAGTTGTTTGATGATTTTTATGATAGGTTATCTAATATTTTCAACTCGTCGTTTAACTTAGGTGAGAAAATTCTCGACAACCGTGTGATAAAGAAAATTTTGAGATCTTTGCCGAGTAGATTTTTTGTAAAAATGACTGTTTTAAACTCCTTAGGAATGCTTGAATCGACGAAACTTGAAGAGATTATAGGTGAATTACAAACCTATGAACTCGATATGTTTACCTCCAACCAAGTGACAAAGAAAGAAAAGGGCAACGATTTGAAATCCTAGAAAGAGGAGACTAGATTTTCGGATGACAATTCCGATTCTAATTTTGAGGATATCGCCTTATTGGCTAAAAAATTCAATTTTTTTTTTTAATTTTCAAAAGCAATCGAAAGATGCCAAAAAGTTTGAGAAATTCAAGAATAAAAAGGTTGAGTCCACCCCTAAATATAAGAGTGAGAAATTTAATAGGGTTGAGTCGGATAGGTGTTTTGGGTGTGAGGGGTATGGTCACAAAGTTGCCGAGTGTCCCACTAAACTTAATAAAGAGGGCAAGAAATAGATAGCATATAGTGCCTCCTTAAGTGATAGTGAACCAGAGGAGGGAGAGAGTTCCCCCAATGAGAGCAAGTTTCTTTCTTTCTTGGAATGTCATGTGAGCGACGATGATAAATCTTCCCACAAGGATTCTCATGTGCATGACACTTTCGAGGCCGTAAAATCCCAAGTGAGTGAGGGTGAAGTGAGTGAGTATGAGGAGGTTGATGTGAAAGAGTTGCAAGTTGCATTTAATGAATTGTATGCCGAGGTCATGAAAGTGAAAAAGGATAACTCTAAATTACAAGCAAGAATGAATGAGTGTGCCATAGAAAGTAAGTATGCTTTGATTGAGGATCATAGGGCACAGGAGAAGAAGCTTAGGGAGAAGCTATAATATGTCGAGAAAGAGAGAGACAATCTTCATGGTTTAATAGAGACTTTGAGAAAGGAGTTTCTAGAGTTTAAGGAGTCTAGGCATGTGCTTGAGTCTAGGATTTGTCAGTTGGAGGAGAAGTTGAAATACTCGAGTAAGGTTAAGATTGAATTGGAATCTAGGTGGGAATTTTTTTATAGGATGTTATGCACCGTCCAAGTTAAAAGTGATATGTTTGGTATAGGATACGATGATCACATTGTCTCCATTCCCAAAGTCAATACCAACCGTCTGAGAGAGCCCTCTAGGAACTTGAGGAGAGGTAGATATTTTGGTAATCATTCCCACCGTCTTTACACTTGTTCCCATTGCGGTAGGAAAGGTCACCTTAGACATTTTTTCTATGACCTTAGGAATGCCCCTAGGAAGTTTTACGAATAAATTCGTTTCGGTTCCCAAATCCCCCACTCATCATGTCACACCTACTTGGGTTAGGAAATCGAATTTAGTGGCTTTATGTCTAAACTTCATGGTTCTCATTTCGTTGCACTTGATTCTTCCCATGCTAGATCCAAAGGATGATTGTGTTACTATGTTTGTCATATGCTAGTCGTTGAATCATAATTTATATCTTGCTAGTGTTATGATATGTGTATCATTTTCTTCATTTGTTGAGTCTTAGTTGAAAAATAGAAAAAGATTTTTTTAAAGAAATTTTTTGAGAAAATACAAAAAGATTTTTCATTTTGTTTAGTCAAAATATGTTGAAAAACCAAAATATTTTCGTTTTATTTTGTTTTTGAATTTACATGTTTGATGTGACATATTGGTGTGTTTGGACCTGTGACACCCCGCCTAATTAAATACCGAGCGATCACTCCTTCATTAAATTAAAATCAAGGTGAACAGTTGGTTCATTCTTAGCATCACTGTCGTAAAAATACTTTTCCAATTTAAATACCCTAAATAATTAAGCTAAGTGTCAAAACCATTTAAAACCTTATTCTCATTTTATTAAATCCAGTTATAAAACCTTAAACCATTAACATCTAAAGAGTCACACATTTAGAATAAAAATAGAATTGAACATACACGAATTTAATCATCAATAATAAATCCCAACATTTACAACACTAAAGGAAAACATCCTGACAGTAATAAATCCCGAAATAAAGGTACTGAAAGTAAAAATTGTAATCTCTGACAATACCAACTAAATAATAGAAAGAGGGCGACACATGCCCCTGCTGGATCAAACTGAACTAGGAGTAGAATCAAATGGATGAAGTCGTCTAAACAACAGGCCTGCAACTCCCACCTAAGCTGCAGCGCGTTCCTTCCAAAGGATCCTAAGTAAGACGCCCCTGTGGCTGGGCACCTGTAATACATACATATATATACAAGAGAGAAAAGGAAAATAGAAACGGGCCAGAGACCGATAGTGTATATGATTTAAAAATTCATTTAGCAAGTATTTAAATTGATTACAGGCTAATGCAACAACATATTAGTGCGACACTCTCTTGAGAAATTCTCACCTCTCTTCTAATGTGCACACCTATCGCACTAACCTTCCCATTGGTCTATCTCGTCATATACCACACTATCTTTCCCCAATGATTTAACTTAACTTAGGTTATTCGCAGGATTTACAACTGAACAACACAAGTATTTAAAACGTAAGATTTCAATTTGTAACCAAGGTTCTCCTTTTAACTTTATTAATCAATAAAGTTTTCCAGTGTCATATTATACTTTCTCAAAACAATTATTTATAATTTGAGTCATCAACGATGTTCTACATATCAAATCACAGTAGGCAGTTCCAGATTTCAGAATTTCATATATATATATATTAACTACTCGTATAATATATATATCATAACAACACCCCACATAAAAACTATGGTGCGGGCATACTCTGCTATCCAATCCCCGTATCAATCGTACTAAAGGGAATACAAGTTCGGAATCACTCTCGAACTGTATAAATACATACACAAACAATATTGAGGCGAAGCATAGTTTCCAAGTCCAAGAGGTCAGTACATACCCTCACGTCTCTTAGGACCGTGACTACCGATTCGATAGCCTGTACCTAGGATTTCTATTTTCTTGGGTACGAGTCAATATCCCCCATAAGGCACACGAGATAAGATCGTCCCAGCGCGGAAACCTCAGGGATAGCAAGTAGCGCGAGCATGATTTTCACAAGTATATAATATATGCATACACAATCATATAAATATACCACTTTTATTATATCAATTTAGGTTTATCCCATAACCCACATTCACAACATTTATCCTTATTTTCCCATTATTATTTATCAAGTATAATGGTTCGTTTCTAACTTTAATTCGAAGGGTTTTTTTCAACTTACTACGTAACCCTCATGGACTCTATTCTTCCAAATGTACAATTAAGTAGATATCCATTTATGTTCCAACGTAACTCTCTCTTACGTGTCTCTCCCCTTTAATATATACTTACATTATCCCTTATGCAAAATATCCCAAAAATATAGATTTCGCCTTACATTAAAGGATTTTGAATTTTATTTTCAAAGATGAGAATTTCAAATGGTTTCGAAATCGGAATTAAAATGAAGTTTTAATTGAATTTTTTTATTATTTAGAAGAGTCCTCAAAATATAAAACTCTCTAAGAGTCCTCAAAACATAAAACTCTCTAGTAAGAACAATATTTTTAGAAATCCGACCGTTCGATCAAGCTGAATTTTTGTCAGCAGTCCTGTCTCGCCGTTCGCTACAACATACTAAAATTTCAAGCGATTCCAATGGTACGATCATTCGGAATAAAATTTTTAGTGTTTGTATCTAATTAGAACTCTTTTCTTAATCAAACTCTTAATCCTTTACAAGACAAAGGGTTTCCAGAATATCACTTAAGTCATCACTACATGCAATTTCCTATCTCAAATTGGGTTTTTCTTCCATACAATTCATCCTAATCATTCCTAAACCAATATGAAAGATGCATCAACGAAATAAGCAAGATAAACACTTGCTTGGGATTTTCAGAAATCTGGTTTGGTGTTGAATTTGGTGTGGTTGCGTTCCCCGTCTCGCGATCTACGCGTTGGCGGTGGCGGCGGTGCAAACGGTTGAGTTTTGAGCCTCGGAATGCCTTGAGAGCTCTCTCCTCTCCTCTCCAATGGACGTTCTAGTGTTTTGAGTTATCTAGCCCTAGGAGATAACCTCAACATCTGATATAACCCCTTTAATTTTCGTGGGTTTAATTACCCCAAAAATACAAAATGACTAAAATGCCCTCCCGGGGTACTAATTAGGCCTAAAAACGCCCCGAGACCCAAATCAAACTCCCGGGTATACTTTTCTGACTATCTCGACCCTTCCGGACGCGTCGGCGCACTCAAAACAACCATACGGACAACTTATAAAATATTCACTTTTATTAATCCACATTTAGTCCCGACACAACACATGCGCGTCCCGACTTAAATTTCCACAATTGTCATTTTATTCACACGTGACAATATTATAAAAATAAATCTCATATATTACTATACTCATCCAGTAATATGCAACAAATAATATATTCCCAATAATTACTAACTCTTGTCACGCTAGTAAATATTTAAAACAACATTTCGGATTAAAATTAAATTAGTTTATCTCAATTAAATTTAATAAATCCTTAAATTTAAAAGCCATGAAAATACGGGGTATTACAGGACCCTCCTTCCTTTAATTGTCCATGTGGCTAGGGCATATGGTCATAATTATTGATGCTTAGAATGATCTTAACCATTGTAATATGGGGTTGTTTTGAAGTTGATATGAATTTTGATTCGACTTTGTATATATGCCATATTTGCACACATGCACGAGTTTATATGGATGTTTGGCATCTCTTGCATATTTGAGTTTGGTGAGACTTTCTTATCTCAATTTTTTCATCTATGCGTAAGTAGACATAAGGAGTAAGTGTGCATGTAAGAACCATTTACCGTGAGGATTGTAATTGAAAAAATGACGAGTGTTCACAGGAAAGAGCCGCTAGAGTGTAAAATTGACTCATCGTGAAAGCCACCGTTTCAAATTAGTTTATGTTCATTTCAAAAAGAAAATATGATATATTTGAGGGTGTTTGTATGAATAATAATTTAAACGGGGTTGCACAAAGAATCCTAACATTGAAAAATCGTGTCATGAAGCAATTGTTTGTAGAATCGTCAAAATTTTGGATTTGTGTGCATTTTGATTGTTTAGGCGTCATACGTCTTGACGGCCCGACTTAGGCTTTTCACTGTTGGTTTTGTCCCGGAATAGTCAAAGGGGGATATTTGTAAGAACAAAATTTCCAATTGAATCCATTCTATAGTCTTGACTTATTCTCGGAACAAAACACGTTTGAGTCATAGGTCGTATGTGTTGAAGTTTATTGAAGACGTTGTGGAAAAACTTCAAGGAATTAATTATGCCGAAGGTTTATTGGTGCAAGTTTATATGTCTTAAAAGTTTAATTGCATTCTGAGATCACTCAGGTATGAATGTGTAATTTTAATGAGGGAATTTATTTTAAATTATTTAAGGATGTTATTTTTATCAAATAAATGTTTTAAAAATGTTTTATAAGGGTTTAAAAAGGTTTGATATGGTATGACCTCGTCTCAGGATGAGGGCCCCAATCTCCAGTAAGTCGATCTTTGATAAGGAGCTCACAGGTCATTCCCAAGACTCATCATAAACCAGGGTAAACCTCATATTCATAACCTCAGCTATCAATAAGCCAAGACCCCAAGGAAGCATTTCAGTAACAAATACGTCTGTCGTCCTCTATTCAGTCGACGTTAGGAAATGTCCTCTTTAGGTCGTCTCGGCCTAAGCCCCACAGCCGAGACCACACTTACCAATCCTCATCACGAAGTCAAACATTGCATCAACAACCTCGTACTCAGTCAGGTCGAGACCTTTACGGACGACACAACACCATAATAATAAATGGGACACATAATAGTAACCCTACAGAAATTTTGTCAAATTCACTGCATGAGAGAGATAATTTGAGCGTTTGTGTATTCAGGCTATTAGAGCCCTATGTTAGTGCATTACACACACTACACAGTGGACGTAGGCCATCATTTGACTGAACCACTTAATTCTGGTGCTCAATTCCTCTCTGCCTCATCTTACTCCCTCTCTCTTACTATTGTATTGTTTGCTTGCTGCCATTATCATACATACTTGAGCTCATTATCACTGTGACCCAGTGGTACCATTTTTGGTATCATCAGTTTGGCACCGTCTGTGGGAACGAGAATTATCATGTCTTGCCTTCTCTAGCTTATACTTACCAGAGTCTCTGGTGGTGAACCAATCCTCCCCTCTTGTGGAGATATTTCACAATTGAAAGAGCTCTTGTTGAGTTTCTAGGATTTTACTCTCCAGTTTAACAACTCATCCATCAGGTGAGAAACATGGCATCAGAATTTCCACCACCAGCTGACCTCCCTAGCTCTAGTCACGTGCCTCCTCAGTTAGAGATGGAAGAGGTGGCGGCTGCATTGAAGTCATTAGTGGTTAGTCAATAGACAATGCTGGAGCAGTTGGCTGCCTTAAGCCAAATTTTATTAGTGGGCCCTATGGTGATAACGCCAGATATGATCACTCTGTAGCCCAAGAGAAGCATCCAGATGATAAGGGACCACCCCAGGCATCACGTAAGGAGTTACCACCTACTCAACGGCGAAGGAACATTTCTAACCCTTGGCGCTTATGCCTGGGGAGGCAAGGCCAACCCTGCCCAGAGGATTGGTATGATGACTATAAGGCTGAAGACGCTCATGATGAATCCTAGGAGCCGTATGAAGTGTTAGAAAACACTGTACGCCCTATCCAAGATAGTCGAGGACACAACAAGAGACCTTGTCATGACGACAACCAAGGGGTCATCTTTTAATCGGTTGAGTAGAGGGTCGGCCTTTGAAAGGATCAGCCCAATGGGGGATCTTAGAGATCCACTATCCAGATTAAGGAGCATTACAGACTCTAGAAGAGAAAAAGAAGGGTGCCGACCCCAAAAACTGATAGAGATATGTGGAAAGAGAACCTTTGGTTCGATTGACCTAAGTGAAAGGAGAGAATATCATCCAGGCCGACATTATGGCATCAATCGAGAAACCCTGGAATGACTCAATTCAAAGATTGGAGGATAAGATTGGAGACGTCCTCAAATTTTAACTTTCCAACCCCGACCAAGTTTAAGCCACCAATGATCACTCCCAAGTATGATGGGAGCACTAATTCGGACGTCAAGATGTACTAGTCGGCTGCAAAGATCTACTCAGTCTCAGATGAGATGAGGTATCGTGCCTTTTAAGGCACTTTAATCGGAGCAGGTCATGTATGGTTCACTTCACTCCATAAGAGTTCAATTGAGAACTTCAAGAAACTCACAGAGAGATTCATACAAAATTTTTGTTTTGAGGTAAGTCCCTAAAAGAAGACTACTTACCCGCTGTATCTCAAGCACGAAAAGAATGAGAGTCTCACGGAGTGCATACCAAGATTCAATAAGGAAAAGTTAGAAGTTAAGCATTATGAAGAAAGTATTGTGATAACAACACTGAAATGAGGTCTACAGAATGGGAAATTTCACCAGAAGCTGGTTGAGGACCCACCGAAGTGCATGGACAAGCTATTGGTGATAGACGATAAGGTCATGAACACCGAGGAAGCTACGACAGCGAAGTACGAGGATAACAAGGGGACGAGTAGTGGGGGAAAATTCCAAAAGAAGGGTAAAGATGGAACAAAAGAGATTAGCAGATGATAAGTTTATCGACTACACTCCCCTCATAATGATATGCGAACATATGTTGAATGAGATCAAGAATGATTGCTCCCTGATGTGGCCCCAGAAGATAAAAATCTCCCCCTTACAAGAGGAACAAAAACCTATGGTGTGAATTTCACCAGGACCATGGGCACCTGACCGATAAATATTTCACCCTGATAAACAAGATTGAGAAGATGATCGAGGTTGGGAAGGTCGAGACAACCCAAGAAAAAGAAGGGCTGATAAGTGCAAAGAGGATGCTCCTAGAAAAGGGGTTGATGATTCAGATGACGATGATGAGGATGGCCCAGACTTTCCACCGAAGGATGATGGTCCCAAAGGTCGCCTTCATATGATCTCATTCGATGTAAAGACAATTTTTGGGGGCCTAGTAGGGGGAGTCTCAGAGGTGGCTGACAGAAAGTCACACGTTGCAAAGGTCAAAGATCTTCCCAAAGTTGAAGCGACTAACTCGGCTGCAGTAAGCGCTAAGTCAGAAAAGAGGAAGAAGGTGGATATGGACACTTTGATTATGGGTTTTTCAAGACTTAACTTTAAGGGTATCCTAGTTCCCCAAGACGACCCTCTGGTGATTATATTCAGAGTTCATGAGTATGAAGTACTGAGAATACTGGTCGATGGTGGAAGTTCAACCGATGTTATGTTTTGGACATGCTTCAAAGGCCTGGTACTTGGTAAGAAGAGGCTCGTGCCTTATCATCACCACTTGTTTGGATTCAGCGATGAGAAAGTCCATTTATTGGGAATGTATGAGATGGACGTCTGGATGGGAGATGTTTGGCCGAAGATGCTCACAAAAATGTCAATTTCTTTGTAATGGATGAAAGTGTATACTCGACTTATAACATTATCATAGGAAGAGTGGCCCTTAAAGAGTTAGAGGCCGTGCCCTTCACTGTACACCAAATGGTAAAATTATCAACTCCATATGGGGTAAGGGAAGTCAAAGGTGATCAAGTGTTCGCACAAGAATGTTACTTCAACTCAACCAAGGAGAGGGAATCTCACAACAAAGCCACTACAACATACAACATTGATATGTTAGACCCCAAAGACGAGACGAAATTAAAAAAAGGGTAAGACGCGAAAGAGGAAGAATCCATCACCCTTAATAAAGATGAGCCATAAAAAACCATCCAAGTTGGAAAAGCCCTAAAGAAAGAGGTTAAGGAAGAGCTAATTAAACTGTTAAGGTAGAGACAAAGCATCTTTGCTTGGAGCCATGAAGATATGACCGGCATTGACCCAAAAGTTCTCTGTCATAAGCTTAATGTGGCCAACGATGCGAGGCTGATCCGACAGAGAAGAAGAATCTACTCGTGAGAGAAATATGATGTCATCCAGAAAGAGTTGAAAAAGTTAGAGAAGGCAGACTTCGTTAGAGAGGTCATCTACCTAGAGTGATTAGCCAATGTTGTTATTGTTCCTAAATTCAATGGCAAGTGGAGATGTGCGTTAACTTCATAAATTTGAATAAAACATACGCGAAGGATAATTTCCCGTTATTGAGGATTGATAAAATGGTAGACGCTATGGTCAGCCATGAATGAATGAGATTCATGGATGCCTACTCATGCTACAACCAGAAATTCATGGACCCGATCGATGAAGAGAAGACAACTTTCATAACCGATAAGGGTACTTATTGGTACAAGGTCATGCCCTTTGGGTTGAAGAATGCTGGGGCAACGTATCATAGGCTAGTTAATAAAATGTTTGAGGACCAGATTGGGAAGATAATGGAAATATACGTCGACAACTTATTGACAAAGAGCCTTAAGGCTGACACACATGTGGCCGACCTTTTATGCACTTTTGACACAATGGATAAGTACATGATGAAACTCAACCCCGCCAAATGTGTCTTCGGTGTAGGAGTAGATAAGTTTTTGGGATCAGAGGGGAATTGAAGCCAACCCTGAGAATATCAAGGCCTTGTTGGAGATGAAGACTCCTACGACGATAAAGGATGTGCAGAGACTGACTGGAAGAGTGGAGACACTAAACAAGTTTGTGTCTAGAGCCACTGATAAAAGCCTTCCTCTCTTTAAAATATTAAGAAAAGATTTTGAATGGAACGATGAGTGTTATAGTGCTTTTAAGGATTTAAAGTCCTATCTTGGATCTCCACTCTTATTATCTAAACCAGTCCAAGAGGAGAAACTATATCTTTATCAGACCGTATTAGAATTGACCATTAATGCTGTAATTATAAGAGAAGAGGATAGAGTTTAAAAACCAGTGTATTTTAATAGTAAGGCACTCCAAGGGGCTTAGCAGAGGTAACCCAAAATGGAAAAGTTGGCCTATTCACTAATCCATGCCTCAAGAAATATGAAGTCCTATTTCCAGGAACATACCATGGTGGTCCTCAGAGACTCACCTCTTAGGTATGTCATTCACAAGCCTAAGAAATCAGGAAGACTAATGGCTTGGGCAATCGAACTGGGAGAGTTCAACATCATCTACTAGCCAAGAACAGCTATTAAAGGGAAATCCCTGTGACACCCCGACTAATTAAATACCGGGTAGCTACTCCTTTATTAAATTAATACAAAATGCCAAGTTGGTCCAGTTAATAGCATCACTGTCGAAAACATTTTAATGATTACTAACCACCTAGTATTTAAAAAGTAAGTTGCCAAATTTTAAGTTAAGTCTGATTAACATGCAATAAAAGAATAATGGAAGAACAACATAAATCCATTCACCATAACGAAGTAATGAAATAACTAACAAATAGTGATAAGTCCGGAGGAAAACTCCTCACAACAATCCCATAACTGAAAATAATATGACAAGTCTGAATCCTGAATTAATTACATGCCAGAAGTCTGAATAACTGAAATAAATGAAATGTCTCTAAAAGAAATGGGCGACATGCCCTACAACTGATAAATGCTGAATATAGAGTCAAGATAGATGAAGCGTCTACAAACAAGGTCCTGTAACTTCCACAAACAGCTACAGCTCGTCACCTGAATAAGGATCCTAAGCATGGTGTCCTTGTGGCTGGGCACCTAAAATGGTTTTTACAAAAAAAAAGTAGATTTGAAAGCAAACGGGTCAGAGCCCGAAAGTGGAGAGTATTTTAAAAACAGCAAGTGCTTTAATAACAATTAAAACAATGAATGCAAAATACATGTTAGGACGTGCTCTCACATGAAATACTCACCTCTCGTCTAACTGTGCACTCCTAATGTTCCTGTACCCATTCATGTGTTTTCTCATAACTATCTAGTTCAAAAGAGTTTCTAACACTTCTACTCGGTTCACGTTTAAATTCCAACCTTAATAATTAAATAGAGAGTTCTACTTTAATTCTCGGATTCCCAATTATTAACAAAACCATTTATTGATATCTGTCCCCTTTTATCTTTTCATAACGTTACAATGACTAATACTCACAAGTTAACATAACAAATTCCTTTCCATTTAACCGTATATTATTCACATCATAAATATACAATACAAGCACCCCGAGGTTAAGCTGCGGTGCACACATACTCTGCTATCCATCCCGGTACATCACGTACATAAGGATTACGCATTCCGAATCTCTCAGGAATCGTTCTCAGATAACAACATCACAAACAATGGAGGCGAACACAGTCACATCACATGGGTCACGCACATACCTACGCTCCCACGATCAGCAGACTTATTAACATCCCAATAAGTCCTTCTCTGACCTATGTTCATCGAGATACCAATCTAAATCCGGGCAACACAAGGATAAGAAGTCCCTAAGCGAACGTAAACCTCCCGTGATAGCAAGTATGGTAGGTATGTCATACACATAAAATTATATGCTAAGCATTCACACATCTTAGATATCTTAATATTAATAAGGGTATACTCTACATCCTTATACCATTATACCAAATTTATATAATTTAAGTCTCCAGATAATATAGAGTTTAAACTGTCGACACGTCCCACGTCGTAATATTATACTTAAAACCTATCTCAAATAGATTATTAAGTTCCTATTATTCCCACATATAACATCTTTATTCCTAAGGTCCTTACTTCTGCCCCAAACCTCATTTCATTGAAGTATTCAAATTTACACTTTTAAACCAAATATTATCTCACTTATCGAATTTCATTAAATTAGGATAATTCCTCAATTTGAATTCTAATAAAGGTCCAAATTTCATAGCCATGCCTACTGGTCCTCCTTCAGTTTAAGGGTATTCATAAGGTCTCCAATAATATTTTCCCAGGGTTAACTTCATTAAAATTTAAATAGGGAAAACTTTACTCATTATGGGAAGGTCGATCGATCGACCTTTTCCTTCGATCGATCGATGGTGGTCGATCGATCGACTGATGAATGTCGATCGATCGAACGCACCAGGTATGGCTACGGACTGCTTCGTTTTGCAGTTTTCAAATCATCACAAAACATCCTTTTAATGCATGAAACTCTAATATAACGTTATAATATCATCATACAACCATCCTACAACATTGTTAACGTTCTAAAACCAATAATTCATCAACCAAGGGCTTTGTTTGGATCAAAACTTCATCAAGAACCCTAGTTTCCTATTTCTTTCAAGAACATTAATAAATCTCTTCTTAAATCCGTTTTAGATCATCAAGGGTCATAATTCTGAATTCATAATTCGTCCAGAATGTTTCTACCTGCAGTCCCTAACATAGTTCATAGTTTTACATCTTCAAATTCATGGGTCTAATCAATCTTCCAAGATCAATTTGATAATTTCCTAAACATGGAAAAGCATAGCATCGAAATCAATTGCAATTAAACCACTTGCCTTAATCTTTCTCTGAATTTGAGGTTGAATCTTGAAGGTTGAATCTGTCCTCTCTCGCTCTCTGCAGAATTCTCCTCTTTCTCTCGCTCTCTACAAGTTCTTCTCAAGGTGATAATGGAGGTGGGGTTGGTTTTTGCCAAGTTTTAAAGTTTCTAACTTCTCCCATAGCCCACTACCTAAATTGGGGTTGGAAATGGCTTAGTGGGTTAAGGCTAAGTCAGATTTTTAACTCTAATTTTCGTGGGTTTTAATTACCCAATTTCCGAAATTACCAAAATGCCCTTATAAGTTACCGGTATGGTCCAATAATGCCCCGGGACCCAAACTTAACCCCCGACTAGTGTTTTCTGACTATTTCGACCCTTCCGAACACGCTGGCGCACTCAAAATGACCATACGGGTGATAAAAATAAAATTCACTTTTTAATTCAAATAATTATTTTCCTGACGCGGCTGTCACACGCGTCTCAACAAAATTCCAAATTGCCGTATTTCAATCTCACGACAAATTTCATAATTCAATATTCATATATAATCATATATGCACATTATAATCAAATACCAACTCGCATCTCGCTAGTATTTTAATCCGGATTAATTTCCAATTACTACTCATTTAATTTAAATAATCCCATAAATAAATATCACAAAAATATGGGGTATTACAATCCCTTAGTGACTTTATGGTCGAATTCACTTGGAACGAGGTTGATGTTGAAGATGTTGATGCTATAGCTTGTGAGCAAGAAAACAGAGCATGTCCTCTCCCGACCGAATTCGAGACGAGTTCAGCAAGAGACCAAGTGTCTGAGAATGAGGAAGAAAGGTATATTTTAAAGAATGGAGCTGTGGAAGAGGGTATTTTTTCACTAAATGGTACTGTCTGGAGCCTCTTTGTTGATGGGTATTCATGTGAGAATGGAAGCAGGGCATGATTGATAGTGTCGGCTCCAGATGGGACATATATTGAGTACACGATTAGATTCAACTTCAAAGCTTCCAATAACGAATTTTACTACGAGGCTCTCCTAGAAGGTCTCTCCCTTTCCCAAGCACTGAATGTCGACCAACTCCTTATTTATAGTGATTCCAAGTTAGTTATTAACCAAATCTTAGGGGCATACGAGGCTAAAGATGACAAAATAGCTAGGTACCTGGAAAGGTTCAAGACATCGTTAAAGCATTTTGCTGAAGTAAAATGGAAGAGGATACCTCAGATGGACAATGTCCGAGCTAATGCTTTGGCAAGGTTAGCCTCAGCCACAAGAACTGAAATTAGAAGAACAATCCTAGTAGGGATTTTTCATTGGCCAACGATTGAAGGAGAAGAGAGTATAGTGGAATTTCATTTCAATGTAAGTATGATAGCTTTTTGGATGGATCCTATCATCCCCTACATTATGGATGGGGCGCTTCCTAAGTTCAAGTATGAGAAAAATAAATTGAGGTACAAAGATGCTAAGTTCTCCCTCATAGGGGGCATCTTATACAAGAAAGGGTTCCTGCTTCCTCTCCTCAGATGTGTCCATCCATCTGAGGTAGAGTATATTTTAAAAGATGTGCATGAAGGGTCGTGTTTCGACCATATTAGAGGATGAATGTTGGCTAAGAGGATCATTACATAGGGTTATTGGTGGCCAAGGTTGGCTAAAGATACAGTTGCATAAGTCAAGAAATACAAAAAGTGCCAAAGGTTTGACGCCATACCCCATGAACCTCATTAGCCTCTCACCTCTATTATATCTCCTTGAACTTTTGTGATTTGGGGGATTGACCTGGTTGGACCATTACCAAGAGCTATGAATAACTATTATTACTCGATCATGACAATAGACTATTTTTTAAAGTGGGTAGAGGCCGAGATGATGATCACAATCACAGAGAAGAAGGCCTTCCAACTTATCTGGAAAAATATCATTTATAAGTACGACTTATCCAATACTCCGATTTCTGATAATGGAACACAATTCAAGAATGTCTCCCAAGAGAAATATTTTGAACGAGTTGGCATCAAGTAGTTATTCTTTGCTCTCGGCTAACACTGGACCAATGGGAAGACATAAGTAACAAATATGACGATCTTAAATGGGATCAAGAAAAGATTGGAAGACGCCAAAGGTAGGTGGGTTAAAGAAGTATATGGTGTACTCTGGGCTTACAAGATGATGGAGAAGACTCCTATTGAGGAAATGCCATTTATGTTGGCTTATGGTTCAGAGGCAGTAGTGCCAACAGAGGTAGGTCTCCCTACCCATAGGGTTCATACCTATGACCCGAAAGAAAATGCAACTCCACGAAGACTTGGTTTGGACCTCTTAGAAGAAAGGAGAGAAGATGCTGACGTTAGGCAACATGCCTACCAACAAAGGACATATAAGTTCTACAATAATAAAGTAAAGGCACGTCCACTTAAGGTATGAGACCTAGTGTTAAAGAAGACATAGCAGAAGCCTAATAAGCTTAATCCGAATTGGCATAACCCATACAGAGTGGTTGAAGAGGTTGTGCCAAGGACGTATCGATTGGAAAACCTAGAAGGAGAGCCATTCACCAAACCATGGAATGCTGGCCACCTCAAAAAGTATTACCAGTAAGATTTCAGTTTTGCTTATTTATTATCCTTTGATCTTAATACATGTATATGAGTTTCAGATGATGAATGGAATATGAACTAAATTCAATAAAAAATCTCTCATACTTTGTATATTTTTTATTATTCGTATCGACTCATCTTAAGCAATAAAACATCATTCGTGGTGAAGTAGCCTTTACCCTCGGTGATACAACAGCCAAACGGGGTTGACCTCGTCCGTAGACTGCCAATAAAATTGAGGGGATTTATTATTAAACATCATTAACTTAGTGGTAAAACTCTCTCTACGGAGACGATAGTGCATGGATGAGATGACACTCATCCACACACTCTCAAAACGATGAGAGGGGACTTATGATTAAAAACCATAATTTGGAGGATTCAAATTAAAAAATTGCATGGTTCATTTATTAAACATCATTAACTTTGTGGTAAATTTCACTCGACCGAGACGACAATGCATGGACGAGACGACACTCATCCATACACTCTCAAAACGACGAAAGGGAATTTGTGGTTAGACACCATAATTTGGTGGATTCAAATTAAAGAGTCATTTAGTTGTGGTTCATTTATTAAACATCATTAACTTGGTGGTAACACTCTCTCGGCCGAGACGACAGTGCATGGATGAAACAACACTCATCCGTACACTCTCAAAATGATGAGAGGGGACTTGTGATTAAACACCATAATTTGATGGTAACAGTCTCTTGGCCGAGATGACAATGCATGGATGAGACGACACTCATCCATACACTCTCAAAATGATGAGAAGGGACTTGTGATTAAACACCATAATTTAGTGGATTCAAATTATGATTCATGTCCCTTAGAATTCATTAAGCTAGTGAAAGTAGAGGCGAGACTTGTATTAATTCAAATAATGCTACTAATGATCTAATGAAAAGATAAGAGAGAGAATAGACCACACACGAATTTTTCATTGAATAATGTTTGAAGATTATAGAAGTACAAGGCCATAAAAGGCCGATTGTCATTACAAAAGAGCAAAAATAAAAAGCTACACAAGACTAAAGTTGAAGAATGATGTCGTCACTTCAACCCCAGCATTTATGGTCTTGTCCCCATCATTATCGAGGCCCAGGTCGATCATGTTCTCGTTGGTCGTCATGACTTCAAGGGGGACAGGGACAAAGGGTTTCTCAACATCGTCCAAGGAAGTTTGAAGCCATGTATCATTAAAGTCAAGACCAATGAAGTCATTAGGGGGCTGAGTCCTAGCCTCAGCGAGTTTAATGGAAGCCCATCGGTCGACTGTCTTGATGCCTCTTTCCAAATACTCAAAGGCATTGTCCCCAAATTCTTCAAAATCCTTGAACTCGATTACGGCTTATGCTTTAGCCTTATCCACGGAAGCCTCAACAGCAGCATCAATATCGGCCTGCTTGCTATCAGCCAAGGTCTTCAGATATTTTTCATGATCGGCCTTCATATTTGAGACTTGGATTATGGCCTCTTGCAAGGCCGTCTTTGCAATCTGTAACTTGTTTCTCATATTGTTCTCCATGGTGACGGCCTCCATCCCTTTTTGAGTCAACGATAGCTTCTTGCTAATCTAATTTCCCATACGATGAAGAGAGACTGCACCCTGTAAAATAATGGGGATACAAATCAATATTTGATATAAGTAAGGATGAGACTACACTCAAAAAGTTTTTAAAAAGTACCTGGACAACCCTGTGAAGGCCAAATTTAGTCAACAGAGAGATATCCATTAACTAAAGGAAACGTTTATCGGCCATGACAACAAATACCATCTATGACCTGTCTGCCATGGTCAATGGCACTCTCATCAATAATTTTTAGCTGTGATAATCGAGCAGCCAAGCATTATCGAACGAGAATGGAATGGATTTTGTAGGCCGATTTTGCTTTGGGGGACGAGTGGTTGTGGTGTCGTCAGCTCGGCTCTTTCTTTTCTTCCCAATAACATCAGGTTGTTTGGGGCTGCTAGCAGTAGACTTCTTTATCTGAGCAGCAGGGGGTTCAGTCCTTTGGCAATGCTTATTGGAAAGTTTGCACAAACTGGGAGCCACCATGTTCCAAAGCTCGTCTGAAACGCCTTCAAGACGACTTGAAAAAGATAAAACTTAGAGAATAGTTATCAGTAAATGTGAAGTACGAGACAATAGTTTGTAAGGTTAATTACTTACAAAGCTCGGTAAGGGCGACAAACCCCAAACCTGTCTGAGCTAAATAGTATGGAGTCATCAAATGTTCAAACTTCATGAGACGACCTGTATCACCTTGTGTACGAAGATTTTCAACCTTTTGAAAGGCCTTAGGGTTCAAACCTAGATTTACTTGGTCGACACATAGAGTTTTCCCCACCTCAGAGGAGTCCTGGGCTCAGTGGTCCCACGAGCTTGGTTCAGAACAAACTCCCAAGCCCTAGAGATAAAGAAGTAACAGGGTTACCCGTTATGATTTGAAGTTTAGGTGACCAATAAAATCTTCTTCTCGGACTTCCTGGCTACGAGGTGGTAGTAACTAGGATGAGTCTTGGGGGACGAAGGTGTGTAATAGGCAAGAAATATGACAACTAGAAGGTCGATTTAATGGAATGTCTTCCAAAGGAAGAGAGAGACTAGGATAACTCTTCAGGCGTTCAAAGAAAGCTGAGAAGGGTCAAGTTTTAGCTGACCCAGAATGGCCCAGATTGTTGGGTGAATGAGCAGGTGGAAGCCGAGCTGAAACATCTGCTCGTAGACACAGACGTTTCCCTTTCGGCTATGAAAGGCTCTCTCTTCCTTAAGAGGTTTGCTCATAAAAATAGAAGAATCTATGCTATAAAGATGCCTCCAGATCAAGAGATCAACTTCTGACACAGTGATCTCGTATTCCTCAGTGACAAGCATATCTACATTACTCGTCCTGAGGATTATTTGGGTCACCACTAGGGAACCTTTATGAAAACTAGGCTCTAGTTGAAGCCTAAAGAGGAATTGTGTCTAGAGGAGGATGAATTTCCACAATTATTTATAGTATCTGAACAAAATCAGACTGATTAGACATCTCGGCTCTTTTGGAGGATAGGATGAGAAAAGAAGCCTCGTTCGTATCAAACCCTTTAGCTTGGGATGAACCACAGTCCATGGATTTCTCATGCGAATTAACATTCTTGGCCAATTAAGAGGTACATATAGGGTCGTTAGCTGATGAGGACGACTCGGACATTGGATCACATGGTTCGATAACTTGGGGGTATATGACAGCTAGGGGAGGGGAATAGATTGGACAAATGGGAAACGTCTCAGCCTTACGATTCTCGACTTCCTCAGATTCCATTCTCCTAATTTGTTTAAAGAACTTCCCTCTGAGGCTGGAAAATTCTTCGGCTAAGTTATACAACCGTCTTAACATCAGGGGACGAGACTCAACTTGGGTGAAAATTGGTACAAATAACTCACAACTTCGACTTAAGTTGATCAAATATCAAACAGATATTCAAAACGTTTTCAGGAAAGAACTATAGGAACATAACCTTGAAGATGGCCTGAGAAAATGACCGGAGGTCACCCAAAAAGTTTGAACGTTCGAAAAAACCTTAAGAACCTACCCAACCAAGTAATGACCTCCCACAACCACCTAAAAACACCCTAGAAAAGGCCCAAATGGGTCTAAATACCCTCCGGTTCTTACCGAAAAACTCAAAACCTCGTCGAAAAAATTACAAACATCCTAACTCAAAGATTTTAATAGAAAGAAATAGAGAAGAAGGTAAGAATGATTACCTGAGGAAGTTAGCTGCCGGAGAAAGAGAAGGAAAGAGGTTGTGGTCACAGAAAATGCATAGGGTATAGAGAGAGAAACATGCGAAATTTGTGAACGTAAGAAGGAGAGAGAAAAGGTTTTAGAGTTTAAATACCCAGGAAATGATTAAACTCATTTCCCAAGGTATATTATCATTTAGGGTGCGGAGTCCAAAGTGCTCAGCCATCAAGTCATACTTTGGATGGAAGCTACCCAACTAAAACTATGACACGTGTCACTCTCTTATGCTTCAAGTTGTACCCAATCAACACATTAGAAATGTCTCATAAGAGGAATAAGAAGACTCGTATCCCCTAACATCCTCTTCACATAGGTGACTGGGGTCTAGGGGTTAATCGATATGATCAAGTACGACCTCGTCTCAGGACGAGGGCCCCGATCTCCAACAAGCCGAGTTTGATAAGGATCTCACAGGTCGTTCCCAAGACTCGTCTCGAACCAGGGTTAGCCTCGTATTCAAAATTTCATTTATCAATAGGCTGAGACCCCAAGGAAGCATTTTAGTAACAAATATATTTGTCATCCTCTATTCAGCCGACGTTAGGAAATGGCCTGTTTAGGTTATCTCGAACTGAGCCCCACAATCGAGACCACACTTTCCAGTCCCCAGCATAAAGTCAAACATTGCATCAGCAACCTCGTACTCGGTCAGGTCGAGACCTTCGCCGATAACACAATACCATACGAGCATTAGAAGGTTCCAAGGTGGCTTGTCCCACATGAGCAATTGTGTTATAACTTGATTATTCCCTCACATGAGGGGAGATTTCATCATCATCAGTAACATATGCTGTGAACAACTGTCATCATCTTATTGGATGTCTTCATCATTACATGCCTATTGCATGCTTAGGGTGGTGAATTACACCCCTTAGGCACTATAAATACATGTCTTCTACCTATTGTAAAGGGGACATATAATAGTAAGCCTACAAAAACTCTGTCAAATTCACTGCATGAGAGAGATAGTTCGAGCCTTTGTATATTCAGGCCATTAAAGCCTTATTTTAGTGGATTAGACACACTACACAGTGGAGGTAGGTCATTATTTGGCTAAACCACTTAATTCTGGTGCTCAATTCCTCTTTGCCTTATCTTACTCTCTCTCTTACTGTTGTCTTGCTGCCATTATCATACCTGTTTGAGCTCATTATGATTGTGACCTGGTGGTACCATTTTTGGTATCATCAAGGTTTACACTTCTTTTTAATTTCATGAGGACGAATTAGATTTGGATTTAAGTGGAACTCTTTCTTAAGAGTTTGTTTAAAAATAAACTCTAATTAGCTGGTCGCTCAAACGACTTGAACTGTTGTTCAAGCGAGATGCCCTTTCATTTGAACGACAGTGTCATCTCGTTCGAGCGACAATCAATGTCGTATGAATGACAGGCCGCCTCAAGAAAATTATATAAGGCGTCTTTTCCATCAGATTTCGTAAGTGTGCATTCTGGAAAAACTATTTACGATCCAGTACGTTTCTGTACACAAGTTTTCTAAGGTTTTCCAAAGTAAACACATCCTTAGAGTTTCAAAGATCTGAGTTATCATTGGTATATGCTATAGTGATCTTTCTGGAAACAAGAAGGTTTGTTCTACATAGGACTTTTCTGGGTTTTATAGTGAATAAGCAAAAGAGTTTGTGTTCAACATCGTATACGTTACAAGACATATCGGTGGACACAGAGACATACGTGGATGCGTGTGTTTTGGACGAGCATCGTGCGAGAAGGACTTTCTGTGGGGGAACTATGGGAGGAGTGGTTAAAGATCATAAGAGCATCAAGTCTTATGGGGATTGAGTCATTCAGTAAAAATTATGTCTATTCGTTGTAAATCCACATTCATAGTGATTGTGTGGCTTGAGCCGTTTAAGTTTTTTTCCCGTTGTGGTTTTCCTTATACCTCCAACGTTGTGAGTATTCTTTAATTTATTTCACTTGTTTTAATCACTAGATGGATGTTTTGGATTAATCAAAATAAAATTTGTTTAAGTTAAAATTTGTTCATAACTTGATGCGAATTCGAAATTGGAAAATGTTTTTTCATAAAAAGAGAAATTTGTTTTGTCATCCCTAAAACACTTTCCGCTTAAGAAATAAAAAGGGACCATCACCTCCCCCTTAGTGTAGCGCAGTCACTCGCTCTCGTTGCCCACAATACCATAGTGGCTACTCTGCCGGGGATACAATAAAGAGAAATTAGCTATTTATATGCTTCCTTTTTAATATGCCTAATATTTCTCACACTTTAATACTTTACGCAAAATTTAGAACTTTTTAGCGCCCTTAGTTATAGGGTCCCTCAAAACATCGATAACGTTCTTAACTCCCTTGTACAAGATTGTATATTTTAATAAACATTCAGGAATGCACAAAGGACCCCGTGATAAAATAAACATCAAAGTACGTACAAATTAATGATTACATGTTTGCATCATGCACCGCATATGTCTTGATTTCCATATTGGTTAAACCCTATACCCTCGAGGCCCGCCAAAAGGGGTGAGATGAAATAACTTCATACTTTAGGAAAGTCACTTTACCCAAAATGAAATTAGTACGTGAGAAATCTCACCTTTCCTTAAAGAGATGTTCATACTTTTGTGAAGTCATTTCCTGGATAAAGCTCATACTTTCAAAAAGTTACTTCCCTGAAGGCTAGTCGCTAATGAGTTTCCTCACTCATCAAATAACTTTTCTCTTTATACCAAGGTCTCAATGACAAGGAACATTGGAAGTTTGTGTAGTAGTGGGGAATATCAAATAGGCTTTAATATATATTCAATACAAGTATAAAGTGGTGTCACACGCACCTTAAATGTTTATTTGTCCAAGAAGCCCGGTATATTATAATCCATGGTAATAAAAGGCCATCCTCCAATAACCAAGTCACATCGCCCTTATGAATATATAAAAATCTCTAGGAACACACCCTATTGCAAAAAAGAAAAGAACAAGATACTTACAGATCAATTTTTCTAACAAATTTTCTAAAAAATTATCAGACGATCGAAGGCTGGTCCAAAACCCCTCAGATTCCAGTCTAAATATTTTCCCCTCCTACGAGGAAGATAAATAATATGAATCCACAGGTCATCGCTAAAACTTAGGTCGTTCACATTGCATTCCCTTAACTATATTTTTATTTTGGGAAAGTACAGACCTTAGTATGTTATTTCCTCTCTCATGGTTCTAACAAAATAAGAGCTCACCCCTGTCCATCCGAATCCAACGGGAATCTGATAAAGTTATCATTATTTGAAGATATTACCAAGTGAAAAAAACAAATTACTATCCACATTCATTTAAAACATATAAAAGAGTTTCATCGGAAATGTCATTGCATATATGAGTCCTTCGTCCCGTATGTATGGTCCTTCCGTCAGTCCCTCTCTTTACAACATCCTAAATGAAAGTGTCTTAACTTTGTTTCAATTATCACTATCAATAGAGAAATAACGCTAAGTTCTTACCTTAGAAACACGAGTACACACTACATGTGGTCGTTTAGTTTTCTTCATTAAACTCCTTACTCATGATTGCTAAGTTTACATTATCGTATGATCCATATCTATTGAATAAGAACAAGTCCCATCATTAATGGATCAAATTCTGAGATAACTTAAAACCATCATCGCCTTATAGAAAAAAATGCAATCCGAGATCAGGGAACTGAACTTAGCACAAGTCTACCTACAAGAAGACACTGCTACACTTAGAGTAGGATATTGCTTCTTCCTCCCATCCCTAAAGGCAAAACACCACATGCGGTAGTTGCCAAAGTCATACCATCTAACCCCCAGGAATCGCCTGCACCAATCCTAGCAGCGGCTCCCTTATTAACATCGTTCCCCCCAATTCAACGTACCATTCATCCCACATGGTTACTACACCATAAATTGAGAATGGTCATGACATATGGCATAAGGCTCTGGACCATAACCAGGTGATCACGACCCAGGACCATGGCCAAAGCCAAAAGCACGTGACATAGGTGTAACTAAGCAAATGGGTGACATTAAATGGTTATGGTCATGGTCATAGACCGTCACCATAAGGGCCACAACATTGGTCTGTGACCAAACTCGCGGCCAAATGGGTGCCAAAATGTTCGTAAAAGTGGGTCACAACCTTGACTATAACGATAGGCATAAAAATATTAGGGCTTTATTTGTGATGGGTCACGGTCGTGGGTCGTGACCAATCTTAAAATCATCATGGAAACTGGTCACGATCGAGGACCATGACCACAGGACGTGATAATTTATTTTTTACACGTAATCAACCTGGCCATGGTCCTAGATCGTGACTAGTTTCGTGACGTGTAAAAAAATAAATGGTCTTGTCCTGGGGTCATTGTCCAGAACTGTGAGAAGTCCTAGTATATACAAACACCTCCAGGATCTTTTCATTGCACGCTCCCTCTCTAAATCCTCCCTATTGTATCTTTCTCTTATGGCCACTGCCACCACCACAACCTATCTTTCTCCTTCGGCCACCGCCTCTCTTTCTCTCTATCATTTACACTCCTTCTCCCCCTTTCCCACCCTAACTGTTTATCTACTCATTGATATAATTACATAAACAATATGATGAATAAATTGCATTTTATTACATTTATATTTGTAGAGAGGATGTTATTACATGATATAAAATTTTCATCTTTATTTGATGTTTCTATATTTACACAATGTATTTATGTTTTACTTTTGAAAATTCGATCAAAGTTTTTTTTTTGGTTATTTTAATTAGATCGATATATTTACACAATGTACATGTGTTTCATTGATTGGTATTGTTAGTATTTTTATATGTGGTATAACCTCTTATTAAATGAGAAATTTATGGAAATTTTAATGAGTGTAAAAGATATTATTCTCCCATAGATTTAGTGCTTTGTTTTTTACTTGTGGCATTCATATGTTTACGGATTCTAGATGTTTGTTTCCAATTATGACCTTATAGTCGAATCATGGGACCAAAAAATTAGGGATTTCTTATGTTTTATTCTTTTGGGAACTTCCTTATTATTTATTTGAAAACACGAAATTTGGTTTATTTGATCCGGGTGATGATACAGAATATCACCTAGAGATATGTTCAGCTCAGTTTCTAGATCTGTACAACAATGGTGGAGTAAAAAGTCAACATAGCAAGCATATAGCAAATAAAATATATGAGTTTTAAGTGATTCAGCCTTGTTCTACGTCCACTGTGCAAAATATGTATTGTTTCGACTATAAAGAATGGCTAAAAGCCGTTAAAGCTCAGTATAAGCTCTCATTTTCTCTCTCTACAAATTTAGTATAAGGTTAGTTGATGAATGATCGCCTAAAAGGATAAATATAGACTTCTTTTATAGTCTTGGGGGTGCAAAATACCACCCCCTAAATGCAGTCTATGTGCACGAGATGGAATATCCAATAAGAGAACGGCAACTATATAATGGTCTTAGTCACGTGTACTATCATTATCCTTCACATATATTCCACGCATGTAAATTATGTTGAAGCTGGGGAGTCTCGACTGACTGAGACGGATGAGATATCTTTATCTATAGATGAGGTCGAGGATGTACATTCTATTCTCGGTGATTATAACTGATGCTAGGGTCTAGGCCTAGCAGAAGCGCCGGAAGCTGATACTAGGTAGGCCAACACATGATTCCTGTTATAACTCAAGTCTAGTAGTGATCTCAATGAACAATGACAACTACTAGATGAAGAGGTCTTATAGGGAGAGACTGTAGAACATGACCCTATAGGTGAGAAGTCCAAAACATGATGAATCCGAGGTAGCTATTAAGGTAACGTGTAGTTAAGTGGGTCTCATCCAGATGAGACCAAACTTATGTATATCAATTCACCCCTATTCCTTAATCTTCAATGTCAATAGGAGGTTGAGGTGTAAACTCATCGAGAACCAAGCAATAACATATCCCCTCAAAATCAGAGTGTATCTCGTTGATTGGAGTAGGAGAGTGCATTGTCAGAGGTATTATTTTAGTGCCTCAATATTGACACCTATTAGTTTATGAGTGGGATAGTGTGCAACCCAAATGGCTTTGCTGATGCATGCAACCTCAAGAATTGCGCCTCAATGATTACCCATTGGGTTTCACACGCATTTGGGTTGGTTTAAAAGCTAACTTTTCACTTACTTTCTCTTTCATATACTTACCAAAGATCCCTTTCTCTTTCTCTCTCTCTCTCTCTCTACAACCTTAGTTTTTTCGACGAGTTCTTCCTTCATTCTTAGTGTTTTCAACATCAAATCACTATCAATTATCATTTCTATTCTCCTTTGATTTACCTTAAGTTTCCCTTTCTTATTTCCTATTTTCATAATTTCCAACCATTTATAATTTTTTCGGCCACCCCTTTTGGTGGTACTAGGATGAGATTAGGGCAATTTTTAGAGGAGAATTAGGTTTAGTGGTTTGTTTGCAGTTGAGGTTTGGTGGAGTTAGCATCTTATAGGTTCTGGTTAGGTTTTATGGTAAGTTTCTCGATTGGGATTCACCGGTGCAATTCATCATGTTCTTGGCTGGTTTTTATAAATAACCTTTCAAATTCTTGTATTTGATCTTTTAGTCAGCTAAGGTCAATTTCCACTAAAGTTTCTGATGTATCCTAAATTATACGAATCAGGATAAGAGTTACCACACCTCAGAGAGCGTATTATATGAGAGATACATATGGTCGAGGTGAAGGCTAAAAAAAAGGCTGAGGCTGAGTCTCAACTTCCACTCACCCCATTCCTCTGTCTATGATTCGTCCTCCTCCATTTCTTATGTACATAAATTTTTTTGAGTCCAAAGTTGTGATTTTATTGAGTGACTCAATGTTAGTTGTGTCCTCAAAAGATTTCTTATCTTCCCCCTCTTCCTCAGGCTATAACCCTGATCATATTTGGTGATATTGGAAACATCACCACCAGATAAGGTGTTAATAAGATCAAACAAGTGATAACATTGGCAGCATAAGAGCAGATATATGTACTAGGAGATGAGGAGAAGCGGGTGAACACAAAAATATAAGTGGTTCGGCAATTGCCTACATCCACTGTGCAGGTGGGTGTGAATATCACTATCAAAAGAGGGATCTAATGGCCTTAGTAATACAATCACTCCACTTTCTCTCTCTACTGTAAATGCAACAGAGTTTGGCTAGGGTTTATAATTCTAGATCCCCTTCAAGGTACGTGAAGATAAGTATATATAGTGTTTCGGGGGTGTAATGTACCCCCAAGCATGCGATGAGCATGTGTGTGATGATCTAGCCAATCTAGTGAAGACACCTGTCACTGTCACATGTAGAGAATGATGATGAAATATTCTCCCACGTGAGGGGATTGATTTGGTTACAACTAATTTTGTCCATGCGTTCCTAACCTTGCCTATGATTATAAATGCTCGGCCTTGTCCTTGACTGGTGCAACCTCGTCCTGGAAGAGTACGAGGTCGGTGAAGTCTGACTGTTGCTTTGTCCGAGGTTATTCATGATGACTTCGGCCAGGTAGGCTGGCTGAGGTTAGGTAGGAGGAGTTGTAACATCGTCTTGGGCCGATGATGAGATTTCTAGATGATTGATCTAATGTAACATTACTGATCTCATTTGATATAAGGCTAAAATTTTTTGACATGATAACTCATTTATGGTAATAACCTGAAATGACCCGCACTTGACACGATTAACTTGTATAGATTTAAGAGTACCCCAAACATATACTCAAATAAAAATCAACACGACCCGAAATTGACATGACTAACATGAATTGCCACCCCTAGATGACTACAACGTCGGCTGAGGCCAATGATGGTGTTGAAGGGTGGTTGAACCAATAAGTCCTTGCTGACCCCGACTGATACCCAGCCGAGGTTGATGTATGAGGTAGAAGAAATATCGGATGTGGCCGAACTTATGAGAGACGATGTTACTGATAGTTGTCATAGGGTTCTGGTCACCTCGACTGCGAAATTGGGCGAGGTTAATGGCTTTGAGTAAGAGGGTACACTTTGGGCATATCAATCACCCCTAGCCCTTAGTCTTCTATATGATTAGAGGAGTGAGGGGTATGTTGCTTAGGCCGAGGCTAGATTTCTGTGTGCCAATACTTTCTTGACACATGTCACCTGCTGAAGTGTAGCGTGTGTCCCAAGATGATGTGATCATGGCTTGCATTTTGGGTTCCCTAGGGCAATGATGGCCCTCAAAACTCGCGCCTAATCATTTAGTGGGTTTAAAAAACCTTTCTCTTTCTTCTCCATTTTATTTTTCCCTCTTAAGCCTCTCTCTGCAACTGTAACTTTTTCCTCAAGACCTCCATTGTTGGCTTCATTTGAAGGTCTTCTTTTCATCTAAACCTATCCTTCTCTATTTCGCAATTAGTCAGGTATCATTTTCACCCTTCTTTTCCATTTTCAACCCTTATTTTTCATTTCTGAACTTTTCGGCGAGGCTTTGTGTTTTTCGGTAGTGGTTTTCACTAATATTGGTGGTTGTATGGATATAATAGTGGTGTTTGAGTGATTATATATGCTGTTATAGGTAGATCCAAGGTTACCTCGACTGAAAGTCTATTCTTTAGGTTTCGGTGAACCTCCGGTCACCTTCTCCGGCGACCTTATTCTTGACTGTTCTTAATGTTCTTTCTTTGAAAAGCTTTTAAATTTTACCTATTTATGTTTTGATTCTAAGTGTTGTGTTGGCTTCCTTATGCTCAGACCTTTGTATGAACTCATAGAAGATTTCCCTTCCCTTCGCGAAAAGACTTTGAAAAAATTAGGCAAATAGAGCTAGCCCAAGAGGAAGCTCGTAGGGATGAGGCCTTTCCTCTTAGACCCATCTTTCCTCCACCTCTGAAGGTTATCTACCCTAAGCCAGCTGAGCCTGTAGAGGTTCCTATAGAACCAACACCGATATATGAGTCTGAGTCATCATCCTCAAACCCTATGTCTGTGGACTCTTTTCAAGAGGCCATGGATTACTTTATCAGGAAGGATGAGGTTCGTGAGGAGGCCGAGGTTTCTAACCGTGCCTCGTCTCACCAGGGTACTAGCACCTCATAACATTCTTCTGATGTTGAAGTTATAGCGACAAGTGTGGCCATTCCACCACCCATTGATGCAATTCCTCTGACGGTCGCTACCTCTGTTGAGTTTGCTCAGAGGTTTCCTGGCGGTGTCCCTGCACCTACCCAGGCCGATGCTACTGGGGACGACGATGATGGCCAGGAGAGTGATATAGATACATCTGAGGGAGCCAAGATTGAGAGCTCTATCAGTGAGTATGACCTTTTAGTCTTTATGCACCTCTATTCGATAGACTCTCTTATTAACCTTAGGAGACCTCTGAGGGGAGAGAGGGCCTTTGACGATCGAGATAGAGAGATCTGCATCTACGAGAAGATGTTCAAGATGTATTTTTGTCTTTCTATCCACCCTTCCATCAGATCCATATTATCCCACATAAATATAGCCCCTTCACAATTATACCCTAACACCTGGAGGGTTATGATTGGGGACATCGTCCTTTGGAGGGCTGTCCACCACTTATAACTTACAGTTAGGGTCTTCATAGGTTGTTACATCCCTTCCTCTACCAAAAACCACCCTAGATATTACCACTTCTTAGCTAGGAAGTCAGAGAAGAAAATCTATTGGTTACCCAGACTTCAAACCATAATCGAAAACATCAGTATTTCTTTGCCTCTAGGGCATGGGAATTTAGTCCTAATGAGGCTGCTGGAACGTCGGTTCCAAGGACCCATCTGAGATGGGGGAAGGTCTCACTTGCTGCTAAAGCCGACCCTGGGCTTAGCCATGATAATCTTTAAAAATTTGAGGATCATTGCGATCAGGGGAGCAGGGTCTTCTAGTAAAATATGAACATCTGATGACCCCCTACTACCTCTCTTAGACAGGCCTGGGGGTGGTTCTTTGACAGATCTTCGTAAGTCTCATTTTTCACATGTTTTACCTCTTAATTTTTATATTTCTGACTTACTAACTTAGATATGTCTTTTGTAGAGCGCCCTGAAGGTGTATCACACGACCTCTGGGAAATATCTGCTCCTAGTCTTGTAATGTTGATGAATAAGAAGGTTGGAAAAATTTTCCATCGGCTACCACCCAGAAGAATGTCGGCACATCCAAGGTCGATGATACCAAGAAGAGGAAGACTACAACAGACCCGAAGCATCAGAGGTCTGGCAAGACGCAGATAGGGGATCATGGCATTCCCATCTCTACAGACAAGACCCTGGTTGCTCATCTTTCTCAGTTAAAGATTAGTGATAGTCTCATTGGTCATAGTCTGAAGGCCGCTGATGCTATCGACTCTGTAATGACTGAAGAGGATAAGCATTTCCTACTCTCTTTGGACGTCCCTCTGCTGGCTGAGTTTACCCTCCACAGATCAATTCTGGTACTAGTTTTTATTCATTTGCTCTTTTAAGTGTAACCTCGTCTGTTTTATAATGTATATGACACACTCATACATATGTCCTTTCCACTGCAGGGTATCTTATCTATGCACCATTTTTTTGACTGGACCCTGAAGAAGATGCCCCTCATAGAGAAGGGTCAAGAGACTGAGAGGGTCCAAGACTCTTTGAATGCAGAGGTTGACATCTAAAGGAAGAGCTAAAGGAGGTTGATAAGATGAAGGAAGTTGTTCAGCAGAGAGATAGGGACATGGAGAAGCTCAAGAAGGACCATGATTTAGCTCTAAAGGTTAAAGATGATGCTCTGTAGGCTAAGGCGGCTGCTGCAGTTAAGGCTACTTTAGAGGACGCTTCAGAGAAGATCATCGAAGACTATAAAGTCTATGATAAATTTGTTAGCTTTGGCTTTGAATACCTTGAAAGAGGTATCAAAGCAACTAGCAAATGGGCGACCTCTAAGAAAAAGGAGTCGGGGAGTCTGACTGCCTCCGATTTTGAAGGTATGGGCTTTGGTGACCCCCAATTTGCTCAGGCCTTGCAAGAGGTTAAGGAGGCCGATGCTGCTCCTGCTGAGACTGATCCCTTGGAAGTCACTGAGATCGAAGATGCTAATCCTCAGGATGATACAACCGAAGTGACCAACGTCGGCCATTATGACACGACTGTACCTGCAGAGGCTTAAACCTTTTTTCTTGAGAAGCTTTAGGATTAATAATTTTAGTTTCCCTCTTGCACCCCTTAGCTCTTGTGAACTTTGATGGACTTTTGGCACATCTGATTTGTAAATCTTGAATGTTGTTCATTGATAGATCATTAATCTCATCTTTTTCAGATCGTATTCTTTTTCTTTCAACGTTATGCTTGAATGCCTTGCCTCTTGAATGTTGTTTAAGGTCTGAGATTACTCTCTTACATTGTTTACCTCATAATTTTCACCAAATTAATAGTTTAAGGTCTGAGGTCACCATATAATGATGTTTACCCTCATAATTTTCACCAAATTAATGATGTTTAAAGGTCTGAGGTCACCATATAATGATGTTCACTCTCATAATTTTCACCAAATTAATGATGTTTAAAGTCTGAGGTCACCATATAATGATGTTCACCGTCATATTTTCACCAAATTATTGATGTTTAAGGTCTGAGGTCACCATATAATGATGTCCGCCCTCATAATTTTCACCAAATTAATGATGTTTAGGTCTGAGGTCACCATATAATGATGTTCACCCTCATAATTTCCACCAAATTAATGATGTTTAAGGTTTGAGGTCACCATATAATGATGTTCACCCTCATATGTTTCACCAAATTAATGATGTTTAAGGTCTGAGGTCACCATATAATGATGGTCACCCTCATAATTTTCACCGAATTAATGATGTTTAAGGTCTGAGGTCACTATATAATTATGTTAATGTTTAAGGTCTGAGGTCACTATATAATTATGTTCACCCTCATAATTTTCACCAAATTAATGATGTTTAAGGTCTGAGGTCACCATATAATGATGTTCACCCTCATATGTTTCACCAAATTAATGATGCTTAAAGCATATAATCAAAAGTATCGACACAACATTTCTCTTCTCATTAAAATCCTCTTCATAAAATGATACATGCATTACAAATAATCAATTGTAACATCATATGTAATATTTCTTCAAGTGGTCCGCATTCCAAGGATTGGAGAAAGGTTTCCCTTCGAGATTTTCTAGCCGGTAGGTACGAGGCACAACCTCATCAATTAATCTGTAAGGACCATGCCAGTTTGGGTGGAGCTTATTTGCCTTCTGCAGCGTCTTCTTTAGGACTAGGTCTCCCAAATCTATAGGCCTTTATTTCACCCTTTGGTTGTAGAACCTCGCAGTTCTCTGCTGGTAGGCTACCTGTCTAATCTTCGCATCTTCTCTTCTTTCTTCAATCAAATCCAGGTCAAGTCTTCTCTCTTCTCCATTCCTCTGAGGATCATAGGTATGAACTCTGTGGGCGGGGAGTCCTACTACTGTAGGGACGACAGCTTCTGAACCGTGTGCTAGTATAAAAGGAGTCTCTCCCATTGGTGTCCTTACTCTCGTCTTGTAGGCCCATAACACAACATATACCTCCTTTGTCCATATCCCTTTGGCCTCTTCCAACCTCTTATTTATCCCGTTAAGGATTTTTCGGTTCGTGACCTCAGTCTGCCCATTCCCATGGGGTTGGCCAGGAGAGGAGAAGAACTGCTTGATCCCCACTCTTTCACAGTATCTTTCTAAGGAAGCATTCTTGAACTGGGTTCCGTTGTCTGAGATGAGGGTATTTGGAAGACCCTACCTTCATATGATGTTCTTCTAGATGAACTGGAAGGTCTTCTATTCTGTAATCGTGATCATCGGCTCAGCCTCTACCCACTTGGATAAGTAATCAATAGCCACCACTAAGAATCGATAGTTGTTCACATCCCTTGGCAAGGGTCCTACCAAGTTGATACCCCATACTACAAATGTCCAAGGTGAGCTGATTGACATCATAGGTTGATGAGGTTGATGAGGGATGGTGGATAATCTCTGAAACTTATTGCATCTCTTTACATAAGCACCTACATCTTTAGCCAAGGTCGGCCACCAGTACCCCTGCGTAATTATCCTCTTAGTTAGAGGCATCCTTCCTATGTGACTTGAACAAGAGCCCTCATGTACATCTTGCAAGACGTGAAGAACCTCTGAAGGGTGTACACATATAAGGAGAGGGAGTATATACAAGATATCGCCTACAATTGAGAACTTGTCAGCTCTGAACCTCAGCTTTCTCCTTTCTAACTTTGATTCTGGCAGCTCTCTATGTCTGATGTATCTGATAAGTGGGTCCATCCATGAGGCTCCCATATTCAGATTGAGGCAAGTTCTGGAAACCTCTTCTTCTTCAATGGTTGTCTTGAGCAAGATTTCAACTAGTACTGTTCTTCTTATATCTGTCCTCAATGCTGAGGCCAACCTAGCGAGTGCATCGGCTCGACTATTATTTTGTCGAGGTATCCTCTTTATCTTCACCTCCTTGAAGCTTTCTAGCAGCATTCTCACCCTCTTCAGGTATTTGGCCATCCTTTCATCTTTGGCCTTATATACCCCCAGGATTTGGTTGACAACTAACCTTGAGTCAATGTGGACTAGGAGTCATCCAACACTAAGGGCTTTTGCCAAGGAGAGAACTGCTATTAATTCCTCGTACTCTAACTCACTATTGGAGTCCTTGAAGTTGAACCTTAACACATATTCAATGTCGGTACCATCTGGTACTGACACTATCAGCCCTGCTCCACTTCCTCTTTCATAAGATAACCCATCAACGAAGAGGTTCCAAACATCTTCATTTGAAGAGAAGTTCCACTCTGACAGGGTCCCTTGCTTGAAGAGGTACCTGTCTTCCTCATTCTTAACTATACTTTTTCTAGACCTGCTTTACCTAACCTCGTCCATATCTTAGAAGATGTTTCTATTTGGTTCATCTGCAGTCCTCTGACTAATTTCAATCTCAACGTCTTCCCAGGTAAACTCTACTACAAAGTCTGCAAGTGCCTGCCCTTTGATGGAAACCCTGGGTTGATAAATAATGTCATACTCCCCCAACTCGATGGCCCAGGTCATCAACCTGCCTGACTTCTCAGGCTTATGAAGGACCTGTCTGAGTGGGGAATCAGTGAGGACAATTATAGAATGTGCTTGGAAGTATGTCTTCATATTCCTAGAAGCGTGTAATAGAGCATAAGCTAATTTTTCCATTCGAGGGTACTTCTGTTCAGACCCTTGAAGAGCTTTACTATTGAAGTATACTGGCCTCTACACTCCATCATCTTCTCTTACTATCGCTGCAGTAATGGCTGATTCTAAAACAGCTAGATATACATACAACCTTTCCCCCAGAATGGGCCGAGACAGAAGTAAAGGGGATCTGAGGTATGACTTGAGCTCCTTAAAAGCCTTATCGCACTCCTCATCCCATTCAAAGCCCTTTCTAATCACTTTGAAAAAATAAAGACACTTGTCTGTAGCTCTTGAGACAAACCTATTCAGCGCAGCAACTCTTCTTGTTAACCTCTAAACATCTTTGATGGTTCCGGGTGTCTTAATTTCCACCAGGGCCTTAATCTTCTAAGGGTTAGCCTCTATCCCCCTCTAATTGAGCTTCATACTGTATCTCTCCATGGTGTTGAAAGTTTGTTCAAGGTCGGCCACGTGAGTGTCGGCCCTCAGTCTCTTTGTCAGCATGTCGTCCAGACACACTTCCATGGACTTGCCTATTTAATCCTCAAACATCTTATTTACAAGATATTGGTAAGTAGCCCTTGTATTTTTCAGCCCGAAGGGCATGAACTTGTAGCAATCGGTCCCCTTATCTGTGATGAAGGCTGTCTTCTCGGAGTCTTTCAGGTTCATAAAGATCTGGTTATACCCAAAATAGGCATCCATGAAGCTCATGAGCTCATGTCCAGCTGTGGCATCCACCATCTGATCAATACGAGGTAGGAGAAACTGTCTTTTGGATAAGACTTGTACAAATCAGTAAAGTATACACACATCCTCCATTTCCCATTTGCCTTTGGCACTATGACTGCGTTGGACACCCACTCGGGGTATATGACCTCCCTGATGAACTTAGCTTCTTCAAGCTTTCTGACCTCTTCTATGATGACATCATATTTCTCTTTTGAGTATACTCTGCTCCTTTGCTTGATGGGCTTAGCGTCTTCCATAACATTGAGTTTGTGGCACATGACCTGAGGATCAATACCTGACATGTCTGCGTGGCTCCAGGCAAAAATGCTTTGTCTCTTCCTCAAAAACTTCACCAGCTATTCCTTGATCTCAGGTCTTAGGGCTTTTCCAATTTGGATGGTTTTTTCTATCTTTTCCTCGCTGAGGACGATGGATTCTACCTCTTCTACGGCCTCTTGATCTTTGTATCATCTCTAGGATTACGGGTGTCGATGTTGTAAGTGTCTATTGTCTTCTTATCATCCTCTCTCTCCTCCACGGAATTGAAGTAGCATTTACGAGCCGATGTTTGGTCACATTGCACTTCCCCTACCCCATAAGGAGTCGGGAATTTTAGCATTTGGTGGACCATTGAGGGCATGGACTCAAATTCCTTAAGGACTACTCTTCCTATGATGAGGTTGTAAGCTCAGAAGATGTTCTCATCCATCACAAAGAAATTGATTTTTTTGGTCAACCTATTAGGACACTAATCTCCCATCCTCACATCTATCTCATACATGCCCAATGGATGAACTTTTTCACCGTTGAAGCCAATCAATGGATGATGATATGGGACAAGCCTAGCTCTATAGAGGCCTAAGATCTTGAATAAGGGCCAGAACATTACGTCTGCTGAACTTCCCCCCATCAACGAGGATTTTCTGCACCTCGCATCCATGTACCCTTGTGGTTATTACCAGAGGGTCATCGTGTGGAGCTAAGATACATTTGAAATCGAGTTATGAGAAGCCAACTATGAGAGTATCCATATCTACCTTCTTCCTCTTCTAGTGTTTTACCTCTGAAGACACCAAATTCATAACCTCTACTTTGGTCGATGACTTAGCCTCTGCCACGTGAGATTTGCGGTCGGCTGCCTCTGAGCTACCCCTACTAGTCCTCCACAGAAGGTGTTAACACCGAAGGAGATCATATCGACCCTCTTTACTGGGATATTGTCATCTTTTGGTGGGAGGTCAGGGTCATCATCATCATTATCATCTGAGTCCTCAGCTCTTCTGGTTAGGGCATCTTCCCAACACCTGTTATTTCTCTTCTTTTTAGGGTCGTCTCTTCTCCCCTTAGAAGCTCTACTATCCACATACATCCTGAGCTTTCCAGACTTCAACATATTCTCAATCTCATCCTTCAGGGAAAAGCACTTGTCAGTCAAATGACCGTGATCTTAGTGGAACTCGCACCACAGATTCTTATTCCTCTTATAAAAAGGAGCCTTCAGCTTCTCTGGCCATCTGAGGGACCTGTTATTCTTTATTTCGTTAAGGATGTGCTCGCAACTCACAGTTAGAGTAGTGTAGTGTGCAAACATGTCGTCTGCAACCCTCTTATTTCCATCTTTCTTCCTTTGGAATTTTCCATTGATACTTTCGTTCTCATCCTCATACTTTGCGGCCATTGCTTCTTCAGCATTCATGACCCTACCATCTGTTGCTAATAGCTCGGCCATGGATTTTGGAGGGTCTTCAGCAAGCTTCCAAATCAACTTCCCCTTCTGAAATCCTCCTATAAGGGTTATCATGGCCATATTCTCTTCGTAATCTTCAACCTCGAACTTTTCATTATTGAATCTTGTAATGTAGTCTTTGAGGCTCTCATTCTTGCCTTGTTTTATGCAAAGTAGATGGGTTGTCTTCTTCTGAGGTCTTACCACAACATAAAAGTTATGTATGAACCGCTTAGATAAACCTTTAAAGTTCTCCACTGAATTTTGAGAAAGGGAAATGAACCAAATATGTGCAGCTCTCGTCAAAGTACTTGAAAAAGCTCGACACCTCATATCATCAGGGATTGAATATATGTTTATTGTAGACTGATACATCTCAATATGATGTATCGGGTTGGTACTTCCATTATACTTGGGAGACACCGTTGGTGGTTTGAATTTGGAAGGGGTTGGGAAGTTCACAATTCTTGCCACAAATGGGGAGCCCTCTGAGAACCCCCTTTGTAGTGGGTCTCAACATTTTATGAGGTTCCCTATTTTTTCTTCCGGTCATTGAATGGAGTCATTCCATGGTTTAGTAACATTTTCTTGGTCGAGGTTGTCCCTAGCCACCTCCAAGGGGTGAACTGACGGTTCCCCAGCTACTTCTCAACGTCAGTTGTTGACCTCTCGGCCACAGTCTCGACCATGTAGGGGTTGGCCATGGAGAGGCCGATGTTCACCATGTTCCCTCTGAGAGACAGTTGCACTTCTCGACCTAGATAACCTCTGCCTCAGATCATTAACTGGGCCGATCCTTTCAAAGGCCGACCCTATACTCATGTAATCAAAAGCTGATCCTCATGGATGGGCATCACTAACCTTGACCCTTATTGCTCTACAACCTCAGCTCTGCTGTATAGGATGTACTGTGTTGTCTGAAACCTCATATAGCTCCTAGCAGTCTGCTGGAGCATCCTCTGCTTAAATATCATCGTACCTATCCTCAGGGCAAGGGTTTCCTTGCCTCCCCAGACACAAACGCCTAGGGTCAGCAACGTCCCTCCTCCGCTGAGGTGTAGGTTGGTCCTTTCGCGATGACTCGGGTGGTCCCTTGGCCTTTGGATGTGGTTAAACAGCCACCGAAGTAATCATTTTCGATGAGACCCCAGGTGGCCTCATCATATTTTGGCTTAGCTGGGCAAACTTCTCCTTCACTGCTTGCTGTGTTGCAGCCAATGACCTCAAGGCTGCTGCCACCTCAACCATCTCAGACTGGGGTGGTGTTTGGCTAGAACTAGGTCCTCTAACACCGGATAGTGGGGGAGGTGGTGGTAACTCCGGTGCCATATGTTAGGGCGAAAGATCTTGTGATGAAAATATTAGAGATCTTAAATACCTTAAAGAACCTCTTTCAATAGTGAAACCGCTTCACACGAAGGGTGAGGCCTGGTTCACCACCAGAGTCTTCGATGAGGTTAAGCTATGAAAAGGAAGAGATGAATCTTCTCATTCCCACAAACGGCTCCAAAATGATGATACTAGAAACATCACCACCAGATAAGATGTTAACAAGCTCAAACAAGTGATAGCAATGGAAGCATAAGAGGAGATATATATAATAAGAGATGAGGAGAAGGGGGTGAACACAAAAATATAAGTGGTTCGGTAATTGCCTACGTCCACTGTGCAGGTAAGTGTGAATATCACTATCAAACGAGGGCTCTAATGGCCTTAGTAATACAATCACTCCACTTTCTCTCTCTACTGTAAATGCAACATATTTTGGTTAGGGTTTACAATTTTGGATCCCCTTCAAGGTAGGTGAAGACAAGTATATATAGGGTTTGGGGGGTGTAATGTACCCCCCAAGCATGCAATGAGCATGTGTGTGATGATCTAGCCAATCTAGTGATGACATTTGTCACTGCCACATGTAGAGAATGACGATGAAATATTCTCCCACGTGAGGGGTGATAGGCACCCAAAACTGTACAATTTATACCCCAAATAGACGTACTTTAGTTGCTAATTCTCGGTAATATGGGTCTTATGTGCTTAAATGTTTATCATGCCGGCTTAACGTCAGTTGCGGTGTCAAAAGCTATATTTCATGGCAATTGCGCGTTTTATGGAGCTACTACCCAATTCCCTGACCCTAACCTAGCTAAACCTAGCCCAAACTTACCCCAAGCCTGTGTGTGTTTTATTTGTGTCATTTTATTATTTTTTAGATTTTTAGTTTGAGTCTTTTCTATTTTTAGGATTTATTTTAGATTTATTTTAGAATTTTTAGATTTTATTTTCTATTTTTCTATTTTATTTTTATTAATATAATTTTATTTTATTTCGATTTGGATTAGCTTTTAGCTTAGTCTTATTTTATTAAGATTAGTTTAGTAGTTTATTTTTAGTTTATTATATTTTATATTTTTTTAGGACTTTAGTTTTTCATTTAGATTTTAAGTTTTTATTTCTTTTGTTTTAATTTAGTTTTTATATAGGATTAGGATTTTATTATTTTTATTTTTATTATTTTTAGTTTGTTTTATTTTTAGTTAGATTTTAGTCTTTTTATTATTTTAGTAGGGTCATAAATTAAACACACACACACAAACTACCCTACACCCCAAACACACCCTAAAACTACCCTCACCCTCATCCTATTACCTACACCCCAAACGCACCCAATACCCCCCTCCATCTTCTTCCCTACACCACACTTTTCTCTCTCTATCCTCCATAGCTAAAAACCCCCACCTCCATTAAAACCCAACAAATCTTAGACCACCAGCTCAACACCGCCGGCGACCCTCCTACCATCTATCCCGCCGGCGAGCATCTCCAAATCGGCGACCACCTCCCGTCGCCGCAGCCACCCCTCTCGACCACCGCTGGCCTAGCCACCTCCTACGCAACCCATAACCACCGCCGGCGACGAACCTATCGTCGGCCAGCCACTTCCGACCCCATCTTCGGACCGTTAAACCCAGCCACTGCTCCCCCGCTAGCTTGCCGCCGGCGTCCCCATACCTGCTCGACGCCGACCCATTGTCGGCCAGCCTACCCGCCCATTTCAACTAGAAAAACATGAACCCGATTTCATCCATCTTCAACCCATGCATCCAAATTCTATACCCATTTACCAAACCCATTTCAACTCAAAGCCACGACTTCTTCAAATCTGCCAAAAGCTAAGACCAACAAATGCCACATGCCTAATGAACCCACTAAAACCCTTTATTCCCATTTACCCATTATACCCTTAAAAACCCCCAACTAACTTCTTCTAACCAAACACCCAAATCACCCCTCATTCACATGACCTCACACCATATCCACATGCACCTCCTAGCCATTTAACCAATATACCCCTTATCCCTCATGCTCCATGCCTACTATATATTGAAGAAGAAGACCCCCCCCCCCCCCCCCAATAATCAAGTAGAGAGAAAATTCTAGAGAGAGAGATAGTTTAGTTTAGAAAATAAATTAGGTAGAATATTTTTGTAAATAATTTTGTTTTTATTTTTTTAGATATTTGTGAGAAATTAATTGTTGAGTGATTCAAATGAGTGTTTGTATGTAATTGAAAATTGTGGAAAGCTCATTTTGAATGGAAGTTGCTCAATTTCAATGGAGGATTAGAATCCAATTTTGCAAATCAAGGAGACTTGTTTGAAGATTTGTCCTCTTACCCTTCTATTTTATTTGTTTATGCCTTGATTACTAATTTGTCATGTTTAATATCATGTTAGGCTAAATCCCCTTTCAAGGGGTGGGGTGAAACCCTTATTTGATATTATTTTAGTTTAATTAGTTTGCCTACTTGAAATTTCCCTTTGAATGTTAAATTTGATCCCCCACCCTTAGATTTACGCCTCGAGAGAGGGTAAATGATTTTCGAGAGAAAATCGAAATTCTAGTGATAATACCCATTTTAGATTCGAACTATAGATAGGGGTCTCTTAAGTGGGGTATTATCATTTGAATTTCAACTCTAAATTTAATTTCTAAGATTGACATAAATTCTAATTGATCGATCCTAGCGGGTGATTAATTAAAAGGAGTGTAGATCTAATTTTCTAGAGTTGTGGGGTGTTAATTTTAACTTTCTAAAAGATTACTATTCTAATTACACTTGCAACGAGAGTTGGTTTGTAATTTTAATATTAATTTGGGAGAATTCAAATAATTAAATTAATTAATTAGAATAATTAAAATTTGTGGTGTAATTCCATTCCTTGATTGCTCTCACAATTATTTGCCTCACTTTATCTTTTATTTTAGTGTTAGACTTTATTTTCATTTTAGTTACTTTCTAGTTAGTTATTATCATTTTACATTTAGTTTATTTTAGTTTAGATCTCACCTCACCCTTTTGTTTTAATATTGAAAAAGCTAAAAAAAATAGAAAAGTGAAAAAGCACAAAAAGAAAATAAATAGTGAATTACATTTGAATTTGTTCCATTTGCTTTACTCCCTAGAGAGTGGATTGATACCCTTACTTACCTCTACACTTGAGTTTATTATTATTTGTAGGTATTTGAGGTTTTGACTAACTTGACTTTCAACAACAACGACATATACATACGCAAAAGTTAAGTTATCAAATGGCGCCGTTGCCGTTCTTGGGATTGTGAAGTTCGGAGCGGATTTCATATTGTAATTCATTCATTTTTTTTTTTACCACTTTTTTTAGAAGGATTGTATTAGGACTTTTTATTATCTTGGCTTGTATTGCGGTGCATAGGACACCATTTATTTTTCATTTAAATTTGTAATAATTGAAGCCAAGCGTGATAGGGAAACCGGACAAGGTAGAGAGAGGGCGCCCATTGGCGAGGATTTAGAAGCCTCTCTACCTTGGGTCGGTAGGACTCCCGGGGACGACTGAGATAGGCGTGATCTCCGCCCGGTCGACTCAAACGTTTCGGCACCCCACGGCCTAAAAACCGTGGGAGGTATATTTCTTACACCCTCGCGCCTCTCCTGTTAGCGAGTCAATTCTTTTGTGTGTACTTGTGTGCTCTTGTGTGATTTTATTCTCGCATTTTTTTTTTTGAATGGTGTGATGAATTAAATTACTAAGACCTACACCCGGTCACTCACGAGAAGGGATTTCATCACCCGACTCACTCGCTTATCATTGTGTGCTACCCTAGCCATCACTAAATTTAAAATCAATCAACTAGGCAGCCCACTAGGAGAATATTTTTGCAAAGGCGATCACTCATATTTCCGTGAACTTTTATCGCCCGCGGACTTAATTAAAATTTGACTACCCTTTCACTAAATTTAAAGATAAAAATTGGCTATGTGCTAGTTAGGACATTTTCTTGACTTGTGTGTGTCCAATTCCATTTTAGGTAGTCGGTTTTAGTTGGTTCGTGCAATTCAAAGAGTCCATATTTTTTCCCACCCTTTTCTTCCAAAAAAAAAAACAAAAAATCCAAAAATATTTTCTTCCTTTATTTTTTATATAAAATCCAAAAATATTTTTCTTCCTTTATTTTTTATAAAAAAATCCAAAAATATTTTCTTTTTCTTATTTTTAGAAAAATCCAAAAATATTTTCTTTCCTTTTAAAAAAAAAAATCCAAAAAGTCAAAAAAAATATTTCTCTCCACATGGCTGAAGAACTCCCTTTACGGGACTACTTTGGTCATTTTCCATTGACACGTGACACGTGTGAGAGTAATCCCGAGCGATCTCTTTATGATATTATTCATGATTTCACTTCTCTCACGAGTACCGTTGGTACTCTTGACCCATCCATGCATGCACCACCTATTCCATCAACCTCGGTGTCAAGTGTCACCGTGCCTCCTCCTTTGTTGTGCACCCACTGTTCTAATGCCGATCACATGTCCCATGTGTGTCCATACTTGTCATATCCATACAAACCCACCATGGAACATGTATATCCATATGACACTGTCCCGGAACCCACCTCGGCCTATTCTCTCTATATAACCAATCCCGAGTTGTGTGAGTCCCCGAGCTATTCGTGGAGGCCTGATCACCCTCCCACGCAATACGTATCCCAACCCGATGTTGTGGATCCTCACACATTCCAACAGTCATCACGGCAACCTTGTGCACCTAGTCACGATCAGTTTCCTCACTACGCACCCCATGCGCATCAACCATTTGTCCATCACGAAAGCGGTCCTTTCGTGTATGATGTACTTGACCCCACCCCACACACTTCATTTGAGTATTCTCCATATAATCTTGATTATAGCGCGTTGTGTCCACCTCACCCACCACCACCACCCATCATTCCACCAACACCTTCATCCACATCCACTCTCGAAACCCTCTTGCAAAAGTTCATACTTGAGCAAGAGCAAGCAATTCAAACTCAAGCTCTCCAAAGGCTTGAACAAAGGTTACATGAATTGGTGTGTGCGCGAGAGTCGGATATTCCCATGACCCCACCCATCGTTGCCACCGAGTGTGACGATGATGTGTCCCCTTGTGACACAGAATTTGAGTGTGACCAACCCTACCACCCCGAGAATCTTGAAGTTGAGACCATTCCATGGTCCGGGTCCCAAGTCGACAATTGTGTTGACATACCTTTCATTAGTGAGCCTGATTCAACCCCATCATATCCATATGAACCCCACCTTGCGGTTCCCATTCACCTTCCCACTCCCGCTGAATCCAAAATAATGCCCGAGTCTATACCTATTGAGCACATCGTGTGTGTTCCCGAGGAACCAATTTATCCTAGGTTAGCTCCGGCTACGAGTGCTCACCATTTTCCCGAGATAGAATCCGTGATAGTTCCTAACTATTCGGATCTGGATGATGTCCCACCATGCATGGCTCCCGTTGAGCCTGATATTTCTATCGATTCCTCTATCTCCGATCTTGGTGCCTCGTTTTACCCACCCACCCCATTTACCGATGCTACTCTTGTGGAGAAGTTGACAACTCCATCTTTAGAAACCACACTCCCTTGTGAGTATTCCTTTACTCCTCCCAATGAGTGTGTGTCTCCCACGCTTGAGTTGGATCATCTTCCTCCACCGTTTATCCCACCCGACCCACCCATTATATCTTCTACCCCACCACCTGGTTTGGATCTTGATTTTGCACATTTCCAGTTTCCATCTACAGTTTTAGATCCTAACCTAAAACCATCCACCTTCCACGAGAGTTATGGTGATACTCTCCACTTTCGTGACACCGAGTTTCTTCCTCCATGCACACCACTTCCTTGTGGTGTTGATTTTTCTCAACAACTCCCTGGCGTGTCACGGCGCGACCATTATCATCGTCCATTCATAGAACGGTCCTGTGATATTTATGAGGCCCACCCCATCACTATTGCCAAACCATTTTGCCTCCCTCACCAATTGGAGCACTATGCTTATAGGGCCCTTGTTGCCCTCACCTTTACGCTCAACAAGGCTCGAGACCGATGCCTCTTCACCCTTACCTTAATACCAACCAACCCATGGTCCACCGATGCTTTGCATCGCGTAATGCACTTCGCCATACAGGTGCATTGACCATTTTAGCCTCTATCCAGCAAGACTAACGCTTCAGTCTTGTTTGGGGGTGATTCTCATCACCCGATTCTTCTGCCGCCCTGCGCTTTCATAGATCCTATCTTTAGGGTGAGAATGGTTCGGTCTGGCTGAAGACATTAAACTTAGCGCTACCGGGAGGCAGCCCGCGTTTCTTGTATGAGTCTCATCCTGTTTAGGGGGTGGTGTTTCACATCACCCTATGCTTTATCATGCTTATAGACTTGTACATCTTTTATTCAGGTTTATTCTTGGCTACATCTGTCCACTTCATTAGCGGTTCATTCTGGTAATCTCTTTCCTACCTTATGCTCTCAATTTTAAAAATCATTTTACTTAAACATCGAGGACGATGTTCCTTTTTGTTTGGGGGTGGGGAATTTTATCAAAATCGTGCCTCTTTTGAAAAATTTTGATTTTTAAACCTGATTTTTAAAATTTCGTGCAGTTTCTTTCATCTCACTCATTGATGTGAATTTTCATTCATCCATCTTTCAAAAGTCTAGGAATCAAGCTAGAGAATATTTTTTCTAATAGCTTATGTAATACGTAACAAGGCATTTTGCACCATGAATTTCTAGACTCAACAAAATTTGCGCACTTATCACGTCATTACGTTTAGAGTTGAAGAGTACTATAATTCTAAAGAGAACCTTAAGGATCACTAGTAGAGACTTTAGCCCGCGAGATTTGTGCCTTTCACCCTTTCAGAGTGTTTTACGCAATCTCCGAGTCACAAGTTGATTCAACTTTCTTTGGGTCCGCACTTAATTGTTGTATGATCTCATTTTCTTTCATAAAATTTTGGTTGATCACTGAGAATGACATCTTTTTCGAGTTGTAAGAAACACGTGTCTTGAAATTTGTCCCGAATACTAGATTTTCATCCATACTCCTACCACTCTTTCCATTTCGCATCCATTTTTCACCCATACACTTCACCCATTACATTTCCATTATCTTTCCATATTTTTCCCATCCATATACATTCCCCACACCATCCATTTATCATTCCACTCATATATCATTCATCATTTTTGAGAAAAAAAGTGTGATTTAAAAATATAAATGTCTTAAGTGTTGGTTTGAAAAGTGAGAGAAAAACAAAAAAAAAAAGAAAAAAATAGAGAAATAGAAAAATAGCAAAAATAGAAAAAAAAAGAGAGAAAAGAAAAAAAAAAAAGAAAGAGAAAATAAAAGAAAGAGAGTTGTAGTTTGTAGTTGGTAATAAAGACATTTGTGCCTAAAGTGTATACACTCTTCTATCATATACATTCATCCATCACCCTTTATCATTCATAACACCATTATATCCTATATACCACATCCATACATCACACATCCATCATACCACACCTTATACCATCCTTTCCATTTCATTTTCCCCTCACCCATGTCATCCATATGTTCCCCTAGGTGTTCGGGCAAATGAAAGTCGACGTGGTGAATAACTCGACGTTCTCACTATAGTGATTAACATTCTTTCATGAGAGCAAATTTCTTTCTAATTGTTCGTTCTTTCTTATGCGTGTGTGACTTGCTTACATTTACTCACCTCCTCACACACAAGAGCGATACACTTACCCTAATCTCGAGAGTTCATTTGAGAGAGATATATCTAGTGAGATTTGAAGTTGAAGTATTGATTCCGACAAGGCAATCTAGGAATTACTCTTATGATGCTCGACCCGCTTTGACTGATTCACACTACACACGTTGAATTCTAGGAAGGATGTGCCTTGAGTATTTACTTAGCTTAAACTTTTTACACATTCTAGCTTGTATTTCAGATTTCATTTTTCTTATGATGGATTGTGCGATTATTCTATGTCTAATAAGAGATTGGCTGCCCTTCAATAAATTTTTGCAAAATAAGAATTTTGTGGGTATATTCCCTGCAAACCCTCACGAGACACAACTCGTCCTGTAGGGCAACCTATAGGTTTAAAGGCTTGTTGCACATGCTAAGTGCAATCGCAAGTGCCCACGAAAGTGGTACACTTTTGGTTACTTATCTTTCTCTTTCTCTCTATCTTATTGCTCGAGGACTAGCAACGCTCTGTTTGGGGGTGGTGTGATAAGCACCCAAAACTGTACAATTTATACCCCAAATAGACGTACTTTAGTTGCTAATTCTCGGTAATATGGGTCTTATGTGCTTAAATGTTTATCATGCAGGCTTAACGTCAGTTGCGGTGTCAAAATCTATATTTCATGGCAATTGCGCGTTTTATGGAGCTAATACCCAATTCCCTGACCCTAACCTAGCTAAACCTAGCCCAAACTTACCCCAAGCCTGTGTGTGTTTTATTTGTGTCATTTTATTATTTTTTAGATTTTTAGTTTGAGTCTTTTCTATTTTTAGGATTTATTTTAGATTTATTTTAGAATTTTTAGATTTTATTTTCTATTTTTCTATTTTATTTTTTATTAATATAATTTTATTTTATTTCGATTTTGATTAGCTTTTAGCTTAGTCTTATTTTATTAAGATTAGTTTAGTAGTTTATTTTTAGTTTATTATATTTTATATTTTTTTAGGACTTTAGTTTTTCATTTAGATTTTAAGTTTTTATTTCTTTTGTTTTAATTTAGTTTTTATATAGGATTAGGATTTTATTATTTTTATTTTTATTATTTTTAGTTTGTTTTATTTTTAGTTAGATTTTAGTCTTTTTATTATTTTAGTAGGGTCATAAATTAAACACACACACACAAACTATCCTACACCCCAAACACACCCTAAAACTACCCTCACCCTCATCCTATTACCTACACCCCAAACACACCCAATACCCCCCTCCATCTTCTTCCCTACACCACACTTTTCTCTCTCTATCCTCCATAGCTAAAAACCCCCACCTCCATTAAAACCCAACAAATCTTAGACCACCAGCTCAACACCGCCGGCGACCCTCCTACCATCTATCCCGCCGGCGAGCATCTCCAAATCGGCGACCACCTCCCGTCGCCTGAGCCACCCCTCTCGACCACCGCTGGCCTAGCCACCTCCTACGCAACCCATAACCACCGCCGGCGACGAACCCATCGTCGGCCAGCCACTTCCGACCCCATCTCCGGACCGTTAAACCCAGCCACTGCTCCCCCGCTAGCTTGCCGCCGGCGTCCCCATACCTGCTCGACGCCGACCCATTGTCGGCCAGCCTACCCGCCCATTTCAACTAGAAAAACATGAACCCGATTTCATCCATCTTCAACCCATGCATCCAAATTCTATACCCATTTACCAAACCCATTTCAACTCAAAGCCACGACTTCTTCAAATCTGCCAAAAGCTAAGACCAACAAATGCCACATGCCTAATGAACCCACTTAAACCCTTTATTCCCATTTACCCATTATACCCTTAAAAACCCCCAACTAACTTCTTCTAACCAAACACCCAAATCACCTCTCATTCACATGACCTCACACCATATCCACATGCACCTCCTAGCCATTTAACCAATATACCCCTTATCCCTCATGCTCCATGCCTACTATATATTGAAGAAGAAGACCCCCCCCCCCAATAATCAAGTAGAGAGAAAATTCTAGAGAGAGAGATAGTTTAGTTTAGAAAATAAATTAGGTAGAATATTTTTGTAAATAATTTTGTTTTTATTTTTTTAGATATTTGTGAGAAATTAATTGTTGAGTGATTCAAATGAGTGTTTGTATGTAATTGAAAATTGTGGAAAGCTCATTTTGAATGGAAGTTGCTCAATTTCAATGGAGGATTAGAGTCCAATTTTGCAAATCAAGGAGACTTGTTTGAAGATTTGTCCTCTTACCCTTCTATTTTATTTGTTTATGCCTTGATTACTAATTTGTCATGTTAGGCTAAATCCCCTTTCAAGGGGTGGGGTGAAACCCTTATTTGATATTATTTTAGTTTAATTAGTTTGCCTACTTGAAATTTCCCTTTGAATGTTAAATTTGATCCCCCACCCTTAGATTTACGCCTCGAGAGAGGGTAAATGATTTTCGAGAGAAAATCGAAATTCTAGTGATAATACCCATTTTAGATTCGAACTATAGATAGGGGTCTCTTAAGTGGGGTATTATCATTTGAATTTCAACTCTAAATTTAATTTCTAAGATTGACATAAATTCTAATTGATCGATCCTAGCGGGTGATTAATTAAAAGGAGTGTAGATCTAATTTTCTAGAGTTGTGGGGTGTTAATTTTAACTTTCTAAAAGATTACTATTCTAATTACACTTGCAACGAGAGTTGGTTTGTAATTTTAATATTAATTTGGGAGAATTCAAATAATTAAATTAATTAATTAGAATAATTAAAATTTGTGGTGTAATTCCATTCCTTGATTGCTCTCACAATTATTTGCCTCACTTTATCTTTTATTTTAGTGTTAGACTTTATTTTCATTTTAGTTACTTTCTAGTTAGTTATTATCATTTTACATTTAGTTTATTTTAGTTTAGATCTCACCTCACCCTTTTGTTTTAATATTGAAAAAGCTAAAAAAAATAGAAAAGTGAAAAAGCACAAAAAGAAAATAAATAGTGAATTACATTTGAATTTGTTCCATTTGCTTTACTCCCTAGAGAGTGGATTGATACCCTTACTTACCTCTACACTTGAGTTTATTATTATTTGTAGGTATTTGAGGTTTTGACTAACTTGACTTTCAACAACAACGACATATACATACGCAAAAGTTAAGTTATCAAATGGCGCCGTTGCCGTTCTTGGGATTGTGAAGTTCGGAGCGGATTTCATATTGTAATTCATTCATTTTTTTTTTTACCACTTTTTTTAGAAGGATTGTATTAGGACTTTTTATTATCTTGGCTTGTATTGCGGTGCATAGGACACCATTTATTTTTCATTTAAATTTGTAATAATTGAAGCCAAGCGTGATGGGGAAACCGGACAAGGTAGAGAGAGGGCGCCCATTGGCGAGGATTTAGAAGCCTCTCTACCTTGGGTCGGTAGGACTCCCGGGGACGACTGAGATAGGCGTGATCTCCGCCCGGTCGACTCAAACGTTTCGGCACCCCACGGCCTAAAAACCGTGGGAGGTATATTTCTTACACCCTCGCGCCTCTCCTGTTAGCGAGTCAATTCTTTTGTGTGTACTTGTGTGCTCTTGTGTGATTTTATTCTCGCATTTATTTTTTGAATGGTGTGATGAATTAAATTACTAAGACCTACACCCGGTCACTCACGAGAAGGGATTTCATCACCCGACTCACTCGCTTATCATTGTGTGCTAACCTAGCCATCACTAAATTTAAAATCAATCAACTAGGCAGCCCACTAGGAGAATATTTTTGCAAAGGCGATCACTCATATTTCCGTGAACTTTTATCGCCCGCGGACTTAATTAAAATTTGACTACCCTTTCACTAAATTTAAAGATAAAAATTGGCTATGTGCTAGTTAGGACATTTTCTTGACTTGTGTGTGTCCAATTCCATTTTAGGTAGTCGGTTTTAGTTGGTTCGTGCAATTCAAAGAGTCCATATTTTTTCCCACCCTTTTCTTCCAAAAAAAAAAAACAAAAAATCCAAAAATATTTTCTTCCTTTATTTTTTATATAAAATCCAAAAATATTTTTCTTCCTTTATTTTTTATAAAAAAATCCAAAAATATTTTCTTTTTCTTATTTTTAGAAAAATCCAAAAATATTTTCTTTCCTTTTAAAAAAAAAATCCAAAAAGTCAAAAAAAATATTTCTCTCCACATGGCTGAAGAACTCCCTTTACGGGACTACTTTGGTCATTTTCCATTGACACGTGACACGTGTGAGAGTAATCCCGAGCGATCTCTTTATGATATTATTCATGATTTCACTTCTCTCACGAGTACCGTTGGTACTCTTGACCCATCCATGCATGCACCACCTATTCCATCAACCTCGGTGTCAAGTGTCACCGTGCCTCCTCCTTTGTTGTGCACCCACTGTTCTAATGCCGATCACATGTCCCATGTGTGTCCATACTTGTCATATCCATACAAACCCACCATGGAACATGTATATCCATATGACACTGTCCCGGAACCCACCTCGGCCTATTCTCTCTATATAACCAATCCCGAGTTGTGTGAGTCCCCGAGCTATTCGTGGAGGCCTGATCACCCTCCCACGCAATACGTATCCCAACCCGATGTTGTGGATCCTCACACATTCCAACAGTCATCACGGAAACCTTGTGCACCTAGTCACGATCAGTTTCCTCACTACGCACCCCATGCGCATCAACCATTTGTCCATCACGAAAGCGGTCCTTTCGTGTATGATGTACTTGACCCCACCCCACACACTTCATTTGAGTATTCTCCATATAATCTTGATTATAGCGCGTTGTGTCCACCTCACCCACCACCACCACCCATCATTCCACCAACACCTTCATCCACATCCACTCTCGAAACCCTCTTGCAAAAGTTCATACTTGAGCAAGAGCAAGCAATTCAAACTCAAGCTCTCCAAAGGCTTGAACAAAGGTTACATGAATTGGTGTGTGCGCGAGAGTCGGATATTCCCATGACCCCACCCATCGTTGCCACCGAGTGTGACGATGATGTGTCCCCTTGTGACACATAATTTGAGTGTGACCAACCCTACCACCCCGAGAATCTTGAAGTTGAGACCATTCCATGGTCCGGGTCCCAAGTCGACAATTGTGTTGACATACCTTTCATTAGTGAGCCTGATTCAACCCCATCATATCCATATGAACCCCACCTTGCGGTTCCCATTCACCTTCCCACTCCCGCTGAATCCAAAATAATGCCCGAGTCTATACCTATTGAGCACATCGTGTGTGTTCCCGAGGAACCAATTTATCCTAGGTTAGCTCCGGCTACGAGTGCTCACCATTTTCCCGAGATAGAATCCGTGATAGTTCCTAACTATTCGGATCTGGATGATGTCCCACCATGCATGGCTCCCGTTGAGCCCGATATTTCTATCGATTCCTCTATCTCCGATCTTGGTGCCTCGTTTTACCCACCCACCCCATTTACCGATGCTACTCTTGTGGAGAAGTTGACAACTCCATCTTTAGAAACCACACTCCCTTGTGAGTATTCCTTTACTCCTCCCAATGAGTGTGTGTCTCCCACGCTTGAGTTGGATCATCTTCCTCCACCGTTTATCCCACCCGACCCACCCATTATATCTTCTACCCCACCACCTGGTTTGGATCTTGATTTTGCACATTTCCAGTTTCCATCTACAGTTTTAGATCCTAACCTAAAACCATCCACCTTCCACGAGAGTTATGGTGATACTCTCCACTTTCGTGACACCGAGTTTCTTCCTCCATGCACACCACTTCCTTGTGGTGTTGATTTTTCTCAACAACTCCCTGGCGTGTCACGGCGCGACCATTATCATCGTCCATTCATAGAACGGTCGTGTGATATTTATGAGGCCCACCCCATCACTATTGCCAAACCATTTTGCCTCCCTCACCAATTGGAGCACTATGCTTATAGGGCCCTTGTTGCCCTCACCTTTACGCTCAACAAGGCTCGAGACCGATGCCTCTTCACCCTTACCTTAATACCCACCAACCCATGGTCCACCGATGCTTTGCATCGCGTAATGCACTTCGCCATACAGGTGCATTGACCATTTTAGCCTCTATCCAGCAAGACTAACGCTTCAGTCTTGTTTGGGGGTGATTCTCATCACCCGATTCTTCTGCCGCCCTGCGTTTTCCTAGATCCTATCTTTAGGGTGAGAATGGTTCGGTCTGGCTGAAGACATTAAACTTAGCGCTACCGGGAGGCAGCCCGCGTTTCTTGTATGAGTCTCATCCTGTTTAGGGGGTGGTGTTTCACATCACCCTATGCTTTATCATGCTTATAGACTTGTACATCTTTTATTCAGGTTTATTCTTGGCTACATCTGTCCACTTCATTAGCGGTTCATTCTGGTAATCTCTTTCCTACCTTATGCTCTCAATTTTAAAAATCATTTTACTTAAACATCGAGGACGATGTTCCTTTTTGTTTGGGGGTGGGGAATTTTATCAAAATCGTGCCTCTTTTGAAAAATTTTGATTTTTAAACCTGATTTTTAAAATTTCGTGCAGTTTCTTTCATCTCACTCATTGATGTGAATTTTCATTCATCCATCTTTCAAAAGTCTAGGAATCAAGCTAGAGAATATTTTTTCTAATAGCTTATGTAATACGTAACAAGGCATTTTGCACCATGAATTTCTAGACTCAACAAAATTTGCGCACTTATCACGTCATTACGTTTAGAGTTGAAGAGTACTATAATTCTAAAGAGAACCTTAAGGATCACTAGTAGAGACTTTAGCCCGCGAGATTTGTGCCTTTCACCCTTTCAGAGTGTTTTACGCAATCTCCGAGTCACAAGTTGATTCAACTTTCTTTGGGTCCGCACTTAATTGTTGTATGATCTCATTTTCTTTCATAAAATTTTGGTTGATCACTGAGAATGACATCTTTTTCGAGTTGTAAGAAACACGTGTCTTGAAATTTGTCCCGAATACTAGATTTTCATCCATACTCCTACCACTCTTTCCATTTCGCATCCATTTTTCACCCATACACTTCACCCATTACATTTCCATTATCTTTCCATATTTTTCCCATCCATATACATTCCCCACACCATCCATTTATCATTCCACTCATATATCATTCATCATTTTTGAGAAAAAAAGTGTGATTTAAAAATATAAATGTCTTAAGTGTTGGTTTGAAAAGTGAGAGAAAAACAAAAAAAAAAGAAAAAAATAGAGAAATAGAAAAATAGCAAAAATGGAAAAAAAAGAGAGAAAAGAAAAAAAAAAGAAAGAAAGAGAAAATAAAAGAAAGAGAGTTGTAGTTTGTAGTTGGTAATAAAGACATTTGTGCCTAAAGTGTATACACTCTTCTATCATATACATTCATCCATCACCCTTTATCATTCATAACACCATTATATCCTATATACCACATCCATACATCACACATCCATCATACCACACCTTATACCATCCTTTCCATTTCATTTTCCCCTCACCCATGTCATCCATATGTTCCCCTAGGTGTTCGGGCAAATGAAAGTCGACGTGGTGAATAACTCGACGTTCTCACTATAGTGATTAACATTCTTTCATGAGAGCAAATTTCTTTCTAATTGTTCGTTCTTTCTTATGCGTGTGTGACTTGCTTACATTTACTCACCTCCTCACACACAAGAGCGATACACTTACCCTAATCTCGAGAGTTCATTTGAGAGAGATATATCTAGTGAGATTTGAAGTTGAAGTATTGATTCCGACAAGGCAATCTAGGAATTACTCTTATGATGCTCGACCCGCTTTGACTGATTCACACTACACACGTTGAATTCTAGGAAGGATGTGCCTTGAGTATTTACTTAGCTTAAACTTTTTACACATTCTAGCTTGTATTTCTGATTTCATTTTTCTTGTGATGGATTGTGCGATTATTCTATGTCTAATAAGAGATTGGCTGCCCTTCAATAAATTTTTGCAAAATAAGAATTTTGTGGGTATATTCCCTGCAAACCCTCACGAGACACAACTCGTCCTGTAGGGCAACCTATAGGTTTAAAGGCTTGTTGCACATGCTAAGTGCAATCGCAAGTGCCCACGAAAGTGGTACACTTTTGGTTACTTATCTTTCTCTTTCTCTCTATCTTATTGCTCGAGGACTAGCAACGCTCTGTTTGGGGGTGGTGTGATAAGCACCCAAAACTGTACAATTTATACCCCAAATAGACGTACTTTAGTTGCTAATTCTCGGTAATATGGGTCTTATGTGCTTAAATGTTTATCATGCAGGCTTAACGTCAGTTGCGGTGTCAAAATCTATATTTCATGGCAATTGCGCGTTTTATGGAGCTAATACCCAATTCCCTGACCCTAACCTAGCTAAACCTAGCCCAAACTTACCCCAAGCCTGTGTGTGTTTTATTTGTGTCATTTTATTATTTTTTAGATTTTTAGTTTGAGTCTTTTCTATTTTTAGGATTTATTTTAGATTTATTTTAGAATTTTTAGATTTTATTTTCTATTTTTCTATTTTATTTTTTATTAATATAATTTTATTTTATTTCGATTTTGATTAGCTTTTAGCTTAGTCTTATTTTATTAAGATTAGTTTAGTAGTTTATTTTTAGTTTATTATATTTTATATTTTTTTAGGACTTTAGTTTTTCATTTAGATTTTAAGTTTTTATTTCTTTTGTTTTAATTTAGTTTTTATATAGGATTAGGATTTTATTATTTTTATTTTTATTATTTTTAGTTTGTTTTATTTTTAGTTAGATTTTAGTCTTTTTATTATTTTAGTAGGGTCATAAATTAAACACACACACACAAACTATCCTACACCCCAAACACACCCTAAAACTACCCTCACCCTCATCCTATTACCTACACCCCAAACACACCCAATACCCCCCTCCATCTTCTTCCCTACACCACACTTTTCTCTCTCTATCCTCCATAGCTAAAAACCCCCACCTCCATTAAAACCCAACAAATCTTAGACCACCAGCTCAACACCGCCGGCGACCCTCCTACCATCTATCCCGCCGGCGAGCATCTCCAAATCGGCGACCACCTCCCGTCGCCTGAGCCACCCCTCTCGACCACCGCTGGCCTAGCCACCTCCTACGCAACCCATAACCACCGCCGGCGACGAACCCATCGTCGGCCAGCCACTTCCGACCCCATCTCCGGACCGTTAAACCCAGCCACTGCTCCCCCGCTAGCTTGCCGCCGGCGTCCCCATACCTGCTCGACGCCGACCCATTGTCGGCCAGCCTACCCGCCCATTTCAACTAGAAAAACATGAACCCGATTTCATCCATCTTCAACCCATGCATCCAAATTCTATACCCATTTACCAAACCCATTTCAACTCAAAGCCACGACTTCTTCAAATCTGCCAAAAGCTAAGACCAACAAATGCCACATGCCTAATGAACCCACTTAAACCCTTTATTCCCATTTACCCATTATACCCTTAAAAACCCCCAACTAACTTCTTCTAACCAAACACCCAAATCACCCCTCATTCACATGACCTCACACCATATCCACATGCACCTCCTAGCCATTTAACCAATATACCCCTTATCCCTCATGCTCCATGCCTACTATATATTGAAGAAGAAGACCCCCCCCCCCCAATAATCAAGTAGAGAGAAAATTCTAGAGAGAGAGATAGTTTAGTTTAGAAAATAAATTAGGTAGAATATTTTTGTAAATAATTTTGTTTTTATTTTTTTAGATATTTGTGAGAAATTAATTGTTGAGTGATTCAAATGAGTGTTTGTATGTAATTGAAAATTGTGGAAAGCTCATTTTGAATGGAAGTTGCTCAATTTCAATGGAGGATTAGAGTCCAATTTTGCAAATCAAGGAGACTTGTTTGAAGATTTGTCCTCTTACCCTTCTATTTTATTTGTTTATGCCTTGATTACTAATTTGTCATGTTTAATATCATGTTAGGCTAAATCCCCTTTCAAGGGGTGGGGTGAAACCCTTATTTGATATTATTTTAGTTTAATTAGTTTGCCTACTTGAAATTTCCCTTTGAATGTTAAATTTGATCCCCCACCCTTAGATTTACGCCTCGAGAGAGGGTAAATGATTTTCGAGAGAAAATCGAAATTCTAGTGATAATACCCATTTTAGATTCGAACTAGAGATAGGGGTCTCTTAAGTGGGGTATTATCATTTGAATTTCAACTCTAAATTTAATTTCTAAGATTGACATAAATTCTAATTGATCGATCCTAGCGGGTGATTAATTAAAAGGAGTGTAGATCTAATTTTCTAGAGTTGTGGGGTGTTAATTTTAACTTTCTAAAGGATTACTATTCTAATTACACTTGCAACGAGAGTTGGTTTGTAATTTTAATATTAATTTGGGAGAATTCAAATAATTAAATTAATTAATTAGAATAATTAAAATTTGTGGTGTAATTCCATTCCTTGATTGCTCTCACAATTATTTGCCTCACTTTATCTTTTATTTTAGTGTTAGACTTTATTTTCATTTTAGTTACTTTCTAGTTAGTTATTATCATTTTACATTTAGTTTATTTTAGTTTAGATCTCACCTCACCCTTTTGTTTTAATATTGAAAAAGCTAAAAAAAAATAGAAAAGTGAAAAAGCGCAAAAAGAAAATAAATAGTGAATTACATTTGAATTTGTTCCATTTGCTTTACTCCCTAGAGAGTGGATTGATACCCTTACTTACCTCTACACTTGAGTTTATTATTATTTGTAGGTATTTGAGGTTTTGACTAACTTGACTTTCAACAACAACGACATATACATACGCAAAATGATTTTGTCCATGCTTTCTTAACCTTGCATATGATTATGAATGTTTGGCCTTGTCCTTGACTGGTGAAACCTCAGCCTGGAAGAGTACGAGGTTGGTGAAGTTCGACTATTTCTTTGTTTGAGGTTATTTATGATGACCTCGGCCAGGTAGGCTGGCTGAGGTTTGGTAGGAGGAGTTATAATGCCAGCTTGGGCTAATGATGATGTTTCCAGATGATTGATATAATGTAACATTACTGATCTCGGCTAATGACTACAACGAGAGCTGGGGCCGATGATGGTGTTAAAGGGTTGTTGAACCCATAAGTCCTTGTTGACCTTGGCTGATACCCAGCCGAGGTTGATGTATGAGGTAGAAGTAATATCGGCTGTGGCCGACCTTATGACAGACGATGTTACTAATGGTTGTCATAGGCTTCTGGTTAGATCGAATGCGAGATTGGTCGAGGTTAATGGCTCTGAATAAGAGGGTGCACTTTGGGCATATCAATATTCTAAAACCTTGCACTGGTCAGAAAAAATCTAAAGATGACTCTTTTTAAGAAGCCACGAGGGATCCTCTTTATCATCTATAAGAGGGTGGAATGGCCGAGTCTAGTAATCGTGGCCACGCTACATCTTTACTTATGAGCAAGGTAAACCCGAACCTGAAGTATATAATATCTCTGATGATGATTCAGAGGTAGAAGTGGCCTACTATGTGCCTATAATGGAAGTGCCTTTCTCGATAATAACGGAGGCCGAGTTGCGATCCGAGATCCGCGTGGTGAGGCTCCTGTTATTGAGGAAGTTGATGAGGAGAAAGAAGAATAGGAATATGTAATAGACACGAGTTATTCTTTGTCTGTACCCAGTGATGTGCGAGATACTGAATTAATTATTTGGAGATACCGGTATGGTGTTAAGTCATCCATCAAGATGAGATGGCCTTTAGCAGTAAGGTTGACAGGGAGGTGGTCGTTTATGAGCATATGTTTAAGATCGACTTCCATTTATCGATACACTTATTTTTCAGGATCATTATTACCTCTATTGGCCTTTCCCCTGCCCAGTTGACACCCAATACCTGAAGGACTTTACTTGGGGCTATTCAACTTTGGAAAATTGGATATGGGACATATCTTCCAGTTGACATCTTTTGAGCTTGATGAACCTTCTCCATAACAAAGGTCGCGCCTTGCTACACGCCTTACTACTTTCACTTTGTAGCTCAGCGCTCAAATAAAAAACTTGTTCATATCAACCAGACTTCCAACCATAACTGTAAGTCTCGTTATTTCTATATGTTCAGGGATTGGGAGTTTGACAGTAATTCTTAGTTTAGTGCTCACGAGCCGAGGGTACCTTAGAAGTGGGATATATTTTCCATGTCGGTGAAGATAGATCCTGGCCTCAACATTAATGCCAGGATGAATATAGACTTTTTGCACACCTCAGGCAAAGATGGGGGTCCTTGTCATTTTTGAGAATCTGATGGATTATGAGTTTCTTAAATGCACATGACTCAGGGTTGAACCCCTATCGAATTACATAAGCTTTTATAAAACTTTTAACTTCACTGTCATTTTTTTATTTAAACTGATTCTTATTTATTTATTCTATTTGTAGATTGCCCAGAAGGAACCTCAGATCAAGTTTGGTAAATGGTTGCTTCCATTACCAAAATTAATCTGGCCCACTTGCAAGGTAAAAGTGTCGCCCTGACCCAGTCTCAGAAATAATCAACTACTGTTAGGCCCCATGCTGTCGAGGGGTTAAAAAAGATAAAGTAGGTTCCTAAGGTTGCTTCCACCAATCCTCCTCCACCTCAAAAGAAAAAAAAGGATTCCCATCGGAAGATAACTACTGATCCCATCATCCCCGTCAAGGAAAACACTACAGCTACATCTCGTCTTGCCCAACTTGGCATGAATGTCGACTCTTTGCTCGGTAGCCAGCTGAGGGCTCGAGAGACCATCATTATTATTATCCCGGAGTGTGACAATAATTACTTTAATACCCAAGCCCCTTCTTGCCTGTACAACTTTGTATTACATAGGGCTACTCAAATATAGTTTTGTTTTTTCTATTACACTTATTTTTTCTTTAAAGCGTTATGTCATTTATGCTAACTCGTCTCTTACTTTGCAGTGAGTTATTGCCCTTTAAAACATTCAGTTGTGGGTAAGTGAAGTTGATAAGAAGGTTAAGGCTATCGAGAATGCTCGGTCAGAGGTTGACAATTTACGGGAGCAACTATTCAAGATAAAAACTAACTATAATGCTAAAGCTACAAAATGTCATTCCCTTGCTCCTTTTATTGCACCTTAAGAATTGACATATCTCATTTGAATGACACGTGATTGATTTTTGATACCAACTGTTGTCTCTGAGTTAATTTTTTTCTTATCAAGTTCTCATTTTTCACACCAAATTTTTTTATGTCTAAGAAGGTTTTTTTGTGGGAATCTCTACTATCATGATGTTATTATACCTCCTCTCGGCGTTATTGGAATGACATTTTGGAGCTGAGACTCCTCAATCACTCTCGTATCGTCGAGAGAGAGTTATTACTTGTTCCACCATAATAAATTGATGTCATGCATAACCATATTCAAATGATTTTCATTTTAGCCTTCACCACTTTGTGATGTTAATTGAATTATCCCTCCTCTCGACATTATTAAAATGACATTTTAGAGCCGAGACACCTTAATTATGCTCGTATCGTCGAGAGAGAGTTATTACTTGTTCCACCATAATTAAATGATGTTCCATACTTAAGTGACAAGCAAACCAAACAAGGTAAATTTGGGATACAAAGGGGTGCGAGATATCATTTGCTATTTTTCTCATTAAAATGTTTGATTCACATGAAACTGAAGATAAGCTTGTAACATAATACACTGAGTATGAAACATAGTTCGTTGAGTAGAACTGAAAGATGACATTGTGAACATGAAATCAAAAGATGAACTTGAAGAACTACTCGTAATTTTTTTAGGTGATCCGCATTCAAGGGGTTGTAGAATGGCTCACCCTCAAGACTATCGAGCCAAAATGTGGCTGACACAACCTCTTCAGTTACCCTATAAGGACCGTGCCAATTAGGGCGTAGCTTATTAGCCTTTTGAAAAACCTTTTTTAAAGTGAGGTCTCCTACTGCTATGTGCTGAGACTTCACTATTTTATTGTAGAACTTGTTCGCTCTGTTTTGGTAAGCAGAATGCCTATCTATGACATCTTCTCATCTTTCTTTAATTAAATCTGGGTCTAACCTTCTCTCTTCAAGATTAGCTCTCGGGTCATAAGTTTGGACTTTGTGACTTGGGAGTCTAATTTCTATCAGGATTACTGCCTTAGACCTATAAGTCAGCATAAATGGCGTCTCCCTTGTCAGAGTTCTCTCGGTAGTTTTATAAGCCCATAAGACTCAATACAATTCGTCAACCCATTTCCCTTTTGCTTCTTCAAGATTTTTCTTTATCTCAGCTAAAATGGTTTTATTTGTGACCCCTGTCTGATCATTGGCTTGAGGTCGGTCGAGCGAGGAGCAAAACTTCTTGATGCTGACCCTATTGCAATATGCTTCCAATTATTTATTTTTAAAATAATTTTCGTTGTGTGATATGAATGAGGGTATTTGGGGGCCCTACTGACATATGATGTTCATCAAAATAAACTTAAATCATTTCGTCTCGTCAATCATTATCATTCCCTCAACTTTCACCCACTTTAAAAGGTAATCAACTGCAATGATCAAGAACCTGTAATTCCATTTCGCCCTACGCATAAGGCCAAGTAAATCTATCACCCACATAATGAACGGGCAGGGGGTTGTTATGGATAAGAGTGGATGGTGAGGTTGATGAAGGATGCTGGCAAAGTGCTGGCATTTATAAAATTTTTGAACATACTGGGCTGAGTCCTTTACCAAAATTGGCCAGAAGTACCCTCGAGTGACGATACTCTTGGCTAAAGATCATCTACCCACGTAACTCACGCATGATCCCTGATTCATGCCTCAAAAAACATATTTTATCTCTGTGGGTTGTACACACCAAAGCATTGGGAGAAAGAAGCCTCTCTTATAAAGCACGCCTATGATGGTGAACATAGTCGCACGGTAACTGATCTTCTTTCTATCTGCTTTGGATTCTGGTAGATTCCCAACCCTGATGTACTCAATGATGTAATCCATCCAAGACTCTCCCAAATTTAAATTTAGGCCGAGATTCATACTGTCCTCCTCAGCTTCGATGCTCGGCTTTAATAATATTTCAATAGACATAAACAGTCTATTCTCTATTCAGGTCTTCGATGCGAGTCTTGCCAATGCATCAGCCCTACCATTTTCCAAACCTAGGATCCTTTCATCTTAACTTCATTAAAGCTCATCACCATCATCTTCACTCTTGCTAATTACTTGGCCATTTTTCATCTTTGGCCTGGTAGATTCTCAACACTTGGTTGATGATCAGTGGAGAGTCACTGTGAGCTATCACTTGGCCAATATTGAGTACCTTAGCCGGAGAGAGTCATTCCAGTTGAGCCTCATATTCTAATTCATTATTTGACATTTTAAAACTGAACCATAAAGCGTATTCTATGTCGATCCCATCAGGGGCCGATAGTATTAAACCTTCCCCACTATCACTCACATGATGATCTATCAATAAATAAACTCCAAATGGGTCCTCCTTTTGTAAAAGGATCCTCATCCAATGATCCTTTCTTGATCAGTAGATCCTTTTCACCCATTAGATCTATCACATTAGCCCATACCTCCTCGACCATGGCTTCCTTTTGAAAAATCCTTGGAACCTCGACCTCTTTCACGACTTTGGGATTATTTGTAGCATTCCAAGTAAACTCTATTACAAAATATGCTAGTGCTTATCCCTTGATTGAGCTTCACAAATAGTAGATGATGTAAAAATCACATAACTCCACTAACCAAGACATTAACCTACTCGATTTTTCGAGTTTGTGAATGAATTGTCTCAATGGAGTGTCGGTTAATACCACCATTATGCATGCTTAGAAATTGTGCTTCATTTTTCTAGAAACATATGTTAAGGCATGTGCTAACTTCTTCATTTTTGGATAATTTAGCTCCACCCCTTGCAGATCTTTGATATTTAATTAGACAGGCTTTTGAACTCCATTATCATCTTGGATAATGGTGGCACTGGTAGCCAACTATGAGACAACCGAATATAAGAATACCTTCTCTCCTTGAATAGGCCGAGAGAGTAGCATTAGGGAGCCGTGATAGGCCTAAATTTATTTAAATGACCTTTAACACTCTTCAACCTAGTAAAAATACTTCCTTAAGATTTTAAAGAATGGTAAACACTCATCAGTTGCTCTAGAGATGAAACGATTGAGGACAAGCACTCTTCCTGTTAATCTGAGGACAATCTTGATTGTTCTCGGCATTTGCGTATCAATTAGCACTTCAATCTTGGCAGGTTTTTCTTCAATCCTCCTTTTATTAACAATAAAGACAAGAAATTTTCCCGCGTTAATGCCGAACACACACTTTGCTGGAATTAGTTTCATTCTCTATCTATTCATAGTATAGACGACACTGAAAAGCCATTCTGATGGACTTCTCTGATGAAGTCCATGATCTACAACTTCTTTACCTTGTATTGAATCACATCATACCGATCTCTTGAAAAGTTATATCTCCTCTGCTTAACTAGCTTAGCATTTTCATCTATATTGTGCCGATGGCAGATAATTTCGTGGTCAATTTGTAACATTTAGCTATGACTCCAGGCAAATATAATTTGATGCCTTCTGAACAACTTGATTAACTCCTCTCTAATATCCACCCTTAGGGACGAGTCGATTTATATGGTTTTTACTAGTTTGTCCTCATTGAGGATGATGGATTTTTCCTCCTCAATAGGCTCCCCCTTTTTGAGTTTTCTTTCATCCCTTGGGTCAAGTGTATCAATGTTATAAGAACTTTTCTTCCTCTTGTGGGATTCCTTCTCTTCAGATGAGGTAAAGTAACACTCAAGGGCCTCCACTTGATCACCTTGCACTTCCTTTACTCCATGAGGAGTTAGGAATTTCATCATTTGGTGTACAATGGAAGACACAATTTCAAATTCTTTTAGTGTTACTTCCCAGGATGATGTTGTAGATCGAGAAGACATGTTCGTCCATCATAAAGAAACTAACTTTCTTGGACAAACACCTAGGATAGGTTCCCATGTATATGACCATTTTCAAAGAATCCAAGTGGGTTCACCTTCTCTCTACTGAATCCAATTAATTAGAGTTATTGGATATTTTTCATGGAGCCTTTAAGTCTCCCTCCAACACTATGCATGATAAAGGAGTTAAGATTATTATCATTATTGATACTCGGTCCAAGGGATCCTAGCGATGATATTGATATATTCTTAGCCCCATTAATCAAAGAACTTAATTAGTTATATGATACAAGTGTGAGGGAGTTTGGAAGTCATAAGGGTGAAGAGTTCATAATTAAAACAATGGTGATGTGGGTGACCCACCACCTTCTTGCTTATGGGACCTTGTTCGGTTTCAATGTTCATGGTTATTATGGGTGTCCGATATGTGGGGAGGAAACTAAAGACACTTGCATACATAATGGTGGTAAAATTAGTTATACGGGTCATCATATATTTATGCCAACCAGTCACTCTTTTAGGAACAACAAGTCTAAGTTTTTACCTGTCGATTATGAGCATAGAATGGAAACTGCTTAACTTTTTGGTTAGCATATTTAGTAGAAGGCAAAGGCTGCAAATGTATGGAATATGAATATAGGAAAAAACCTTTAGTTTATAAACTTGAAGCATAAATATAGGGAGGATCCGAACGACCCAGTAAAACGAAGGCATGGTCTATATGATCAATATTTTTTGACTTTCCATATTAGAAATATCATCATATAAAGGCATGTAATTGGTGTGATGTACAAGGAGAAGAATGCTGCGGAACATCTGATAGGAACAAGTCTATGTGGATCTCATTCAAAAGATAGAGAAAGGGCATGCTGCGATCAACATAAGATGAAAATAAAGAAGAAATTATGGTTAAAAATGATCCTACAACATGAATAATTTATATCCCCATAGTGCTTTCACTTTGACTAATAGTGAGAGAAATATCCTCCTAAACACGTTGTATAGCTTGAAGACTCCTAATGGTTATTTCGGTAATTTTCTTAGGGTAGTAAGCTACCAAATAAATTACCTGAAATAGTGCAAGTCTCATGACTGGCACATCATCATTAAAGTATTCCTTATGTTGTTTAGGCATTGCTTCTCCGAGCATAAATATCTCCGTGAATAAATTATTTCGAATAAGTTTGTACTTTAACCTACTTTATGCAAAAGTGGTAAATAGAATGGACATTAAAGTTATGAAATCAACTTTATCTGAGGTAATTTGTGTATAAGAGAAATATTTTCCTTTGTCATTGTTCGATATTAACATTTGCCTGCTTATGCATTTATGGGATGAGGCTGTGTTGTATCGTCCTACTGGGTATTGCTGGATGTATCCTTTTGAGTGCTTAATGGACACTTTATTACGTTAAGAATACATACTGTGGGTACCCAAAATTAAGACCATGGGCCTGGACGAGTAGCCCAATTCTGGCGGCCCAAAATCCAGGCCCCCCACCTCTTATTTTGATCCGGTCTCTCCCCACATTCCCATTAAGGGAAGTTATAGGAGAGATGGAAGACGTGGGGGAACCCATCACCCACACTTACCTAAATGTACATGTATATATTAAACCCTAGGTCCAGGGCAAAGGGACAAGTTGTATTCTCTGTAACCACTCTCCGGAGTATATAGAAATAACATCAACTGCACCACCATGGACGTAGGAACATATTGGTTGAACCACGTACATCCTTTGTTGTGATTGTCATTTTACATTCCTTGTTCCTACTTGGTGATTGCTTTTTTCTTATCTATTTATGTTGCATAATAATTGTCACCATAATTGGCGCCGTCTGTGGGAAACGTTCATCTTTCCCTGAGAAGAGCCCACACCAAGAAAGGAGTTTAAGATGTCTGGTCACAGCAGCAATGCCCCCCAAGCAGGGGATATTCAAGAACCACCTGCTCCTCGCAGGATTAGTTCTGAAGTTCGACGTTCAGATCAGAGGGCTAGCTTGGAAAGGCCAGCCTCAGAAGAAAGCCAGGGACCAGCGAGGTCCACACAAATATCCAGATTGATTGATGCGTACGAGGTAAGGCTCCACGAGCAAAGGGAGTCTTCTCGCAGATACGAGGCTGAGAATGCTCGCTTGAAAAGAAGACTGGAAAGACTGGAGAGGGAGCTTCATCCTGATAATAGGAGACGTCCATACCACACTCCTAGCCCTCAGGCGAGCAAGTCTCGCAGCCGAGGAAGGAGCCCTAGGCGGGGATCTCAAAGGGTCGAAGGAGGCGAATCAGACGATGACCTCCGCGAGCAGCTGCGAAGAGCTCGCCGCTATCAGAGCCCTGCTCCCAGCGACGAGAACATATGAAATCTGGTCCGCAGAGAGATAGACCAACATCCTGCCCACCATGGTACCAGGTCGACCCGAGAACTCGCTAGGCGAGCTCTCAAAACCCAGATTAAGTCACATTTCACAAGGGAAAATGAGGAAGAAGAAGCCCCCAAAAAATTTTCCACTCCAAGGTTCAATATTTATGACGGTAAGACTGATCCCATTGATCACGTCAGGTAGTACCGACATGCCATGACCCTCTGGAACCACCAGGACGCGCAAATGTACCGAATTTTCCCTTCGAGCCTGCATGATGTAGCGCAGAATTGGTTCAAAAGGCTCCCCCATCGGTCGATCAGGAGTTTTAAATCCCTAGCTGAACTTTTTATGGCCCGATTCATTACCATCAGCTCCCATCCCAAAAGGATGGATGCTTTGCTGACAATGAAGAAAATGCCTCAAGAGACCCTCCGAGACTACGCAAAGAGGTACTGGGAGTTATTCAATGAGATCGAGGATTGCGCAGAGGAAGTGGCAGTGGCGTCTTTCAAAATTGGGCTCCCTAGTTCTTCCCTTCTATACCAGTCCCTGACAAAGAAGGAAGCTATGACTATTGACGACCTGATGGCTCGCATCGAGAAGTACGCTAAGGTGGAAGATATCACCCACCCCAGTACAGGAGAAAATGATCGAGCTAAACTCACTACCAAGGGAAGTGAGAAAATTGAGAACCAGAAGAAAGGAGAAAAGAACTGGGGAAAAATGGCTCCAAGAATGGAGGGAACCATGACGGGTCGAAAGCATTCCAGGCGATCAACACCGTCTTCAAAGAACCAATTTACAAAATTCTCGCGAAGATCAAAGATGAGCCATTCATCAAGTGGCCCAGGAAGATGGGAGGAGATCCCTCGAAGAGGAACAATGCGTTAAGATGCGCTTTTCACAAAGAGGGAGGACATAAGACCGAGCATTGCAAAGCTCTTAAGTCTCACCTGGAGGAGTTGGCCCAGTCTGGGCATTGGAACGAGTTTGTGGAGAAGAGGGCAGAGAAAGTGGCTGCCAATAGAGAGGCTAGACCTGACAACGTGCTGGAAGATGACGCTGGACATGAGTTCGCGGTAATCCACTGGACATCTGACGTCAAGCAGATACAAGGAAACTCAGCTCGAATGGAAATAAAAAAACTTACAGCGGTAATGCAGGATTTTCATATCGATCCAGCAAAGTCACAGTCAGGAAAGCGTCGACGAGCAGATGATGTCAACTATAACAAGCATATTGTCTTCACAGATGAAGATCTGGTGGGAGTGAGAACCCCACATCATGATGCTCTGATCATTACACTCAGGATAGCTAACTTTGACGTCGACAAATTGCTCGTCGATCAAGGAAGCTCATCCGAAGTAATGTATCTCGACCTATTCCGAAAGTTAAAATTAAGTGTTACCGACCTAAAGGAAGCAACTGTCCCTTTAGTTGGCTTCGCTAGGAAAATAACTATGCCTCTGGGAAAGATTGTGCTACCGGTGCGCACTGGAAACGTCTCCAAGATGATCGAGTTTTTGGTAGTTGACATCGATTTGCCATACCAGGCCATCCTCGGTAGGGGATGGCTTCATGCGATGAAGGCAGTCTCCTCGACCTACCATCAGAAACTCAAGTATGTAACCGAGCTAGGAGTAATGTAGATCCACGATGACCAAGTGATGGCAAGAAGGTGCTTCATAGCAGCCATCCGACCAAAGCCAGAGAAGAAGGTCGATCAACCCAGCGAGAAAGTTGAAGAGGGTGTGACACCTTCTAAATAGCAATTAAAGTACGGAAGACCTGGAGTAGAGGAGACCAGGCTCCTCCCCTCTGAGCGTGTCATCGAGGACCTGGTAGAGGTTACGACTGGAGATGGCAACAGTAATAGAGTCTTCTTGATTGGAGCATCTCTCACCGATCAAGAACAGAAGGAATTGACGACTCTGTTGAGACGCAACGTAGATGTTTTCGGGTGGGAACCATACGAGCTACCCGGAATTGATCCTAGAATGGTCTGTCATCAGTTGCACGTCGATCCCACCTTCAAACCAATCACGCAGAAGGCACGGTGAACTGCACCCGAGAAGGCGAAAGTGGTCGAAAAGGAAGTTGAAAAACTGCTGGATGCAGGATCCATATGGGAAGTACAATTCCCCAAGTGGTTATCCAACCCAGTAGTAGTTCCGAAGAGCAATGGGAAGTGGAGAGTTTGCATTGACTTCACCTACCTCAACAAAGCATGCCCTAAGGATAGTTTCCCCCTCACAAAAATAGACCAACTAGTAAACGCCACTATAGCTCACGAGCGAATGAGTTTCCTGGACGCGTAATCAGGGTATCACCAAATCCCCTTGTATGCCCCAGACCAGGACAAAACGGCGTTCATCATGACAGTTGGGTTATATTACTACAAGGTCATGCCCTTTGGGCTCAAGAATGCAGGGGCAACCTATCAGCGGCTGGTCACCAAAATGTTCAAGGATCAGATGGGAGACACCATGGAGGTCTACATCGATGACATGCTCGTTAAAACTAAGACGAAAGAAAATCACCTCTCAGACCTATCAAACACCTTCGAAATCCTCAGGAAGTACTGAATGAAACTTAATGCGAGCAAGTGTTCCTTCGGTGTCCATTCAGGAAAATTCCTTGGGTACTTGGTCAGTAAGAGAGGCATAGAGGCTAATCCAGACCAGATTGATGCAATCAATAGGGTGCAACCCCCTTGCACAATCCGGGACGTACAAAAGCTCATTGGTATGCTCGCTGCCCTAAATCATTTCATTTCTAAATCCTCCGACAAGTGCAAACCTTTCTTCCAGCTTCTAAAGGGGAACAAGACAGTAGAGTGGAGCCCAGATTGTTCACGAGCGTTGGTCGATCTCAAAGCCTACTTAAGCTCTCTATCACTGCTCGTCATACCACAACAGGCAAATTCTCTGTACATATACCTCTCCATTTCCAACCACACTGTGAGCTCTGCGTTAATATGCGAGGTTGGAGGAATCCAGCACCCCGTTTATTACGCGAGCAAGACCCTACTGGAGGCTGAGCAGAGGTACCGACCACTGGAGAAGCTCGCTTTTGCACTAGTAGTAGCCTCGAGGAAGCTGAAGCATTATTTCGAAGCCCACAATATTATCATCCTTACATAGCACCCCCTTAAAGCAATCTTGAGGAAAGCGGATTTATCGAGCAGACTATCTAAATGGTCAGTCGAGCTCGGGCGATTTGACATCCAATTTCATCCTAAGACAGCTATCAAGGGTCATATCCTTACGGATTTCATAGTCGAATTTACGGGCGAGGAACCCTCCGACTAAACTCGACCAACAAGGCAAGAGGAGAACCAAGCAACAGGGGAAACCTGGAAACTATTTGTTGATGGAGCCTCCAACTCAAAGGGGGCAGGGGTAGGCATTTTTCTCATTACTCCAGAGAACACAATCCTTGAACAAGGAATCAGGCTTGGATTTACAGCCTCCAACAATGAAGAAGAGTACGAAGCCCTAATAGTCGGCCTCCAAAAGGCGCATACTCTGGGAGAAAAACATTTACAGGTGTTCGGCGATTCCCAACTAGTCTCCAATTAGATAAGTGGAGATTACAATGCAAAGGATGAAAGAATGGCAACCTACCTCACCTTAGTGAAAAAATTAATGTCAAGCTTTGAAGAGATCAATGTCCAGCAGTTTCCCAAGGGGCAAAACAGTCATGCGGATGCCTTAGCAGCCCTGAGTTCGGCAGTTGACTCCGACCTAAAAAGAGTCATCCCCATCGATTTCCTCACTTGTCCGAGAATTAACCGCAACAGCAAGCCACTAAACGTGGAACAGGTACTCCAGGTGGGATCAGCCCCCAGCTGGATGGACCCCTTAAGGGACTATTTAAAGGATGGCACGCTCCCGGATGACAAGAAGACTGCCCACCAGATAAGAGTCAAAGCTGCTCGCTTTCACTTATCCCCAGAAGGAGACTTGTATAAGAAATCCTTCTCTGGTCCCTACCTTAAATGCGTCCACCCAGGGGATGTCGAGCAAGTGCTACACGAGCTTCACGAAGGAATCTATGGAAGGCATATCGGAGGAAGGTCTCTAGCCTTTCGAGCAATGAAGGAAGGCTATTGGTGGCCATATATGCAAAGAGACTCTGCGGAGTATATCCGCAAATGCCATAAATGCCAACTTCACGCTCCTATGATCCACCAACCAGCCAGTGATCTAAAAACCCTGACCAGCCCATGGCCATTTGCCCAATGGGGAATGGACATCGTGGGACCACTATGTACCGCCATCGGCAATCGCAAATATCTGTTGGTTGACTGACTACTTCACCAAATGGATCGAGGCAGAACCCCTGGTGAACATCCGAGACGCTGATATGATAAGGTTCATATGGAGGAATATAATCACTCGTTTTGGCATCCCCAGAACCATCATCACCGATAATCGAACACAGTTCAAAAGCAGCTCCTTTTAGAATTTTTGTAACGAACACGGTATCAGACACCACTTCAGTTCTGTGGCCTACCCTTAGAGCAATGGCCAAGCTGAGGCTTCTAACAAAACTGTGATCGAAGAATTAAAAAAGCGATTGGAGCGAGCCAAAGGCACATGGGTAACTGAACTACCCCATATCCTATGGGCGTACCGAACCACTTCTCGGCGAGCAACAGGAGAAACCCCATTTTCACTGACATATGGCATGGAAGCAGTCATCCCACTAGAAGCAGGCTTGCCAACAATGAAGTTTGACCTTGTCGACAAGGGCCATAATGATGAAGCATTGCTCGCCGAACTCGACCTAGCCGACGAGCGCAGGGAGCTAGCCCTAGTGAAACTAGCGAGCTATCACCAACAACTCGCAAGGCATTACAACAAAAGGGTTAACCCGAGAACATTCCAAGTCGGGGACTACGTTCTAAGGAAAGTCCTGGGAAGCACAGTAAAAACCATCAGACGACAAGCTAGGCCCAAACTGGGAAGGACCCTTTAAGATAACAAGAGATGATCTGCAGGATGCCTACCACTTGGAAACGATGGAGGGCAGAGAAATACCACGAGCATGGAACGCAACTAATCTCAAGAGATTTTATTTTTAGATATTTCTTTTATTCTTTTGTTATGAAAATAGAAGTTCATTTCCCTTATTATTAATGAGAGTTATTTAATTGGTTACACTCTGATTAGTAACAGCTTTATTTATCACAAATCTTTTCTAAGTAACAGGCACATTGATCACTATACTATAGCAGGGGAATATCCCTCCTCGGGTCATCGTCATGAAACACGAAGGACCTCTTAGCATTGCCCCTGGCAATATATGAAGCCCTACAGGGGATCCTTAGGCAATACGATCAAGTTTTATACTGGTCATCAAACCTCCTTTGGTTGAATAAAATCCTAATCGGATGAAACATCCAACACCATGTGTGTCCTCGCCAATTGCCCCACTTAGGCCTAAGGGAGTGTGATGACACAACCTAAAAGGTAAAGTTGTGTACAATGGTATCTCGGTATTATACTGGACTGGGAGGACACTTGCATAACAAAATAAACTTAGAAGATTATAAAGCAGCAAGAATATGAAGAATATAATGCACACGTTTAGTCGACAAAATTGCCCAAAACACAAACTTTTCATTAATTCATCATATTTACAACAATGGTGATACATGTCTATTCGGCGAGCTCGTCCAAAGCATTTACATTATCAAAAATACAAAAAAAAAACTAGCAAAATCTCAATGGGGGTGAGGCCTGTGAGCGAGATAATCATCCACTCGAGCTCTTTATCCATCATCAGGAGCAGGAGCTAATTCTTCCTCAACCTCAATCGCATATGACTCTAATAACTGCCGAGGGATGGCATCGATGGGGATCCATCGATCATCCCTCCGAAAGGGGTTAGGCTTCAGGGTAGAGGGAGAAATCTCATGGAGATACCAGAGCATCGAGTTCCTCAAGACTTGCAGCTCCTTCAAAGCACTGAGCCACCCCCTGACAAAGGAAAGGTCTTCGAACTCCGACAACCTCGTTGGAGCATCTGACCAACCCTGGTCGTAGCCATCAGCCCACACTTGTCGAGGAAATTTTTTGAACAGGTGCCGCAGCCGGGTAACATCCCTTTGAAGCCTAGCAGCAATCACATATTCTCGCTGAACATCACCGCAAAGATCTTCCATCTCCCTCTCTCGAAGTTCTTCCGCTCCCCTGTTTCGGCTCCTGGTGCTCCTACCAGCTCGCGAAACAGATGGACCAGTGGAACCCCACAGCACAGGAGGAATATCGCTCTGACCAGTTCTAGCTCGCGATGACGAGGAACCCTGTAATACTGTTGGGGCAGTGCTCGGCGCGTGCTCCCTAAGTCTTGAGACCTCTCTCCTCAGAGCCTCATTCTCCTGCTCGAGAACCTCCCCAACTTGGTTGATCTCAGAGGCTTCGAGTAGCTTCATTCTCAGCACATTAACCTCTTCTTGGACTGAGGCACCAATGTCCTCCATCTCCTGAAGCCTGTCCTTCATCTTGGCGACGAGCTCTGTTTGCTCTATAAAGCGCTTGTTCCTCAATCGCAGAGACTTGAAGATCCTCACAAAAGTGTGACGAACTTCGGAGCTCACATTGGGCCCCAACATTCTTCCTAATTGGGAAGTAGCAGGGATGTAATCATCCACATCAACTAACTACAAGCAAGAGAAAGATAAGGGAGAGAAAGAGATAAATCAGTGCGAGCAAAAAAAAGGAGCCTTTTCATTAATAAAGGTTAGAGTTGCATCGAAAAGTAGAGAGAAAATTTACAGACAGAAAAAAAACTAAAGTACAAAATAATCCTAGCTGACAACTAGTTAGCAACCTCAGGTGGCCCAGAGGTCGATGGCCCTTTCCCCTGTCAGCATCAGCAGGAGAACCATCCTCGGCAGGGGAAATCCCTTTCGCCACAACAAGGGAAGCATCGGCAGGGGACGTCTGAGCGACAGGATTGGCACCTTCAGCAGCTGGGGCAGGGACTTCATCCACAATTGGCTTCAGACCTGGGTCATGCTCGTCAAACAGGGGAGAATCGATATCGATGCCGGCAGCCAAAAGGTCCTTGTTCCATCCCTTTTTGAAGTTCAGATGACTAATATAACCTATCTGAACTTCAGCATCTTCATATGCTGCAGCCCAACCAGAATTGTATGAGTCCTCCTTGGCAGTAACAGCCTCAGACTCCTTCTTCTTCAGCTCTTCAGAGAGCACCCTGTTCTCCTCCATAACAGCTAGTTTGCTCGAGCAAACCAGGTCGTAGGCCTATCTCAGCTCCTTCAGACCATCGACTACCGCGTCTTCTCCTTGTTGGTAGTAGCAAGAGCCAAGTCGGATGAAATTTGAGCAGCGTTAATGGCTTTAAAGTTAGCCTCGAGCACTTTACCCTTCAGCTTCAGGGCGGAGTTCTCTTTCTCCAGCTCATTATTTTTCTTCACCAGCTCATCGCGTGAACGATACAGCACGGCGAAGTCAGTAACAAACTGTAGAAAAAAGAAGGCATTAGAAGAGGAAAATAAAGGAATTCAAAAAAACATGGGGAAGAAGGGAAAAACCTTACCAAAGCAAGCCTTTGACTAGCCTAAAGGGCCAATTTCTCAGACCCTACCGCCCTTTGGCGATCAGTCGGGAGGACAGCTCTCTCGAGCAGAGCTGGGGCCAACTAGGGGAAATTGCCACAAAAGCCCCCTCGGGCAGCGTGGACACCGGGACTAAGGCCTTCCTAGCCTTCGTCCTTGCTTTTGCCCTCCTCTTCTCCTCCTTCCTCTCACTCTCTTTCTTCTTCCTCTCCTCTACCCTCCTTTTCTCTTCCACCTTCTTCCTCTCTTCTTCCTTTCTTCTCTCTCTCTCTCTCACCTGCTCCTCTTCCTTCCTTTTTCTCTCCTTCTCCTGAGCAGAGGACCGGGAACCAGTAGCCATAGGCCCCAAGATAGATTTTTGCTTCTTTGACCTCTATGCGAGAAGCATATGGTCTTCATCATCATCATCCCAAATCAGGTTCTTCCGGGGTGGAGCCATCTCCTCGCTCGAACTACTGGACGTGCTCGATGACTCTCGAGCTTCAGAAACCTCCCCACGATCAGAGGAACTGCTACTATCAAAGCTTCCCCCTCCCAAATTACTTACGGCTCTGGCGAGATCACTTTCAGAGCTGCTCTCCTCCTCGTCCAACTGGATAGGATCTACAGCAGTCTCTTCGGAAGAATAAAACTCTGGGATACTGTCCACAGGCCTTGCTATAAAGCTGGAGCCAATGTTCTTGTACTCGAGCAGAAAGGCAGCAGACCTGGGATGCTCGCCATCACCCAAAGGCTCCCTGATATTCCAAGCCTTAACCAATTCTGAGAGACGAACCTCGCTGAGTGCAGGTTCCAAGTTCTTTGACCTCGGTGTGGAAGAAAAAGCAAAGAAGAGTTAGAAAGATCACAAATCAACAAAAATCAAAACAACAGAGCAACGTCTACCTATATATTCTTTCCCATAGAAGGGAACAGTGAACCTCTCAGACCTCAACCCTTCAAATTGGGGAGAAAGCTGCCAGTTTCTAGCAAGAAAACCTTCTTGCCAATAGTCCTTATGGGAATCAGGTAGATTTACTACCAATACCCTATCAGGGCTCCTAGCTTTGAGGTATAGGACACCAGAGCTAGTTCGAGAGAAGGAATAGGAAAAACAGACCTCGGCGAGCCCTAACCTAGTACCATACAATTGATTTATTATATGTATGACATTAACTATTTTCCACACATTGGGCGAGCATTGTGCAGGAACAATATTAAAATAGCCAAAGAATTGCAAAAACAAATCATTGGGAGGTAAAGTGAGTCCCCCCTGGGAAAGTAACAAAATGTGGATCCAATGGGCATCATCTATCTCTCTAACGTTTCTAGGAGGGGAGGAACAACACTCAATATCTACCCACTCAGGGATGTTCTAAAACTTCCTAAACTCAGAGATCAACCTATTCCCAATCTTCGCCATCGGAAAACCCTAGAAAACTACAAACTCAAAGAGAAAGCACAGAGAAAAGGTACATGAAACTTACAAGATAGAAGATCAATTCGAACGATGAAGAAGCACAGGCTCAAACGACAAGGAAGCAACGAGAATCGAGGTTGAGAGAAGAAGGTACGAAGTGCTAGAACTCATAGGGAATGGGAAAGTGCTGGAAAAATTGAAACGACGATAGAAAAGTGCCTATTCCAGAAATCCTTCATATTTTGCTAATCATAGTGCACAAGATACGAAGCGAGTGCTGCCAAAATCAGCTTCACAGTTTTCGAAGAATTGCAAAACAATCATTATGGCTAATCATTTAAATTTATTGAGCCCATAAACATGACCCAACAAACTTAGGGGCAATTGTGGGTACCCAAAATTAAGACCATGGGCCTGGACGAGTAGCCCAATTCTGGCGGCCCAAAATCCAGGCCCCCACCTCTTATTTTGATCCGATCTCTTCCCACGTTCCCATTAAGGGAAGTTATAGGAGAGATGGAAGACATGGGGGAACCCATCACCCCCACTTACCTAAATGTACATGTATATATTAAACCCTAGGTCCGAGGCAAAGGGACAAGTTGTATTCTCTGTAACCACTCTCCGGAGTATATAGAAATAACATCAACTGCACCATCGTGGACGTAGGCACATATTGGCTGAACCACGTACATCCTTTGTTGTGATTGTCATTTTTCATTCCTTGTTCCTACTTGGTGATTGCTTTTTTCTTATCTATTTGTGTTGCATAATAATTGTCACCACACATACTATATTGGAGGGTCAATTGGTAAAGAATACATAACTGTGGAATCATATTTATACGCTCGGGAACATATGCTAGAACAAGAGATAAGGAGCATAACTCCTCGTGGAAAATAAATGATAGAGGAACCTGGCGAGTTTGGGTATGAATTACCTTTTGAGAACCCTAAATAGGTGAGACTCACTGATTTATAACTCGAGCAGGCAACTCATTATGTCTTCAAATCGCAAGATAAAATTAAAGATTGGAGAGAGTAAGTTGGTACACAATTAATTGAATTATTTTTATTTAATTATATGTATTCTGTATATTATGATCTAAACTCTATAATTTACCTTTTGGAAGTACAGGAACAAAATTGCCCAAAATCAGAGGAGAAAGTGCATGGCGAATTATTTTTTGGGCATGGTTATCAAAAGAGGCAATTTCCACCTCTTATATGTGTGGTTGTTTATTCAGGTGTTTTAAAAACAAGCTCTAATACAAATTCATTAATAAATGAAACTTTTAAAAAATGGTGATGTCTCTTCAATGCTTGCATGCTTAGACAAATATCCCATATTTTGGGCAAAAAAGTTTAAGAAATTCTGTAGCAATGGTTTTGATTTTATCTCATACCTATGTGAGGAAAATCTTTTGATGAAAAATATAAGAATTTCAATTTTTTCCTTGACTACCCGTGTCGCTAGCAAAATATATAAAAATACAAAAGATACAGTTCTAATCTATTATAGGATTGTCCAACAAAACATGAAACTTGACTATTCCATTGTGACTTATGAAAGGTGGAGGACATTACGAATGCCTATTAAGTTAAGCCTAACTTAAAACTTATCATGGTATAGTTATCCGATGAAGAATAAATATAGCATATTCAATGAGGTTTTTATTTGTGCCTTTCAGAACGTAAAGAAGGCATTCTATTCAATGTGCATACATTGTACCAAAATGCTAATCTGCCATGCTTGGAGAAGAAGAATTTGGAACAGTTTAGAGTCGTGCCAAATTCCAGCACGGTTTAAAATTGTGCTAGAATCTGTCACAACTTAAAACTGGGACATAATCTTGTACGGTTCAAAACAATGCCAGATTTTGGCAGGTATTATTAAAATAAGAAAAACTCAAATTTCCCAAGAGGGGACAAAATCCCAAACCCAATCTAAACTAACCCCTCTCTTTCTCTCTCTCTCTCTCTCTATCTATCTATCTATCTATCTATCTATCTATCTATCTATCTATATATATATCTATCTATCTATCTATCTATCTATCTATCTATCTATCTATCTATCTATCTATCTATCTATCTATCTATCTATCTATCTCCCTCCTGTGGCGACCTCACATGTAATCCTCCCACCATCCTCACACAACCACCCTGATTTCATCCTAACACAATCACCCTCGCATTATCCTCGCCTCATCACCCCGGTGTCATCCTTTAATCTATGGTGTGATGAGATCTGAAAGAAGGTAAAAGACTCCCAACTCCATCATTGAAAAGAACCCTTATTTTTTGTTAACTTTGTGGAGACACTGATTGAACGGAACTAGCAACAAGCAAGAGAGATACTCATCCAAAACCTTCTCTTGACTAAAGTTATATTCTAGGTCTCTTCGTAAAGTTTTTGATTTCATTTGCTTTTAATAATATTCATATTCTCGATTGTTATTTGTTGTTTAGTTAATGGTTTTCTTCTTTCTAGTATGTGTAAGTTAGGGTTTTGTGTTTCGATAAACTATATCAACTATAAATCTTTGTGATGACATTATTGTAATCAATCAAGCATTATATGAACTAATTTCCCTTCTCCAAAACCATATTGAGTAAATAGGTTTATGTTGCAAGCATATAAACCCTACAAACAACGTTGTAGGTCAATTAGTTTTGGCGCCATTCTAAAATTCTTAAAGGTTCTCTCTCTCTCTCTCTCTCTCTCTCTCCCTATATATATATATATATATATATATATATATATATATATATATATATATAATGGATATTTCTATGCTTGGATGAATTTTTGAAATAAATTCGATATTGTAAGAACAGTGGTGTAGGATTTACTTTTGGCATTTTCATGCAAGTGTGCTTAGAGTCTTTTGTCAATTTCATTCACTTCGAATGATATAAGGAATCAAACTAGAATATAAATTTTGTTATTGGACAATTGAGATTTCTAATTACCACGTGATGGAGTTTGAAATGACCTTAATTAATAAGTTCCCACCTTGTTTCATTACAGTAAAAAATCGCAATGATCAAAGCACCATTATTCTTAATCTAGTGGTATGTAATGATTCTTACAAACACTGCCAAATTAGATTCACCCACTTGGATTTTTTTTACTTGTCTTAAGATAAACGATAGTAGAGATTCATTAGATTGACCTTTCTATAATTCGAAAGGCTAATACCATCCTGTTAAGCATGTATCAAAATCCATCTTTGAGGAGTATGCTACTCGTGTAATGTGTTTACTATCCACTACAAGAAAAAACCCTTTTTATGACATTTTTTAAGTGTCATAAAGTGCATTTTATGACGCTTTATTTTTCAATAAAAAGCGTCATAAGTTTGGGTGTCATAATTGATACTCATTAAAAGTGTCATATTAGGTAACGGTTATATATGACGTTTTTTTCAAAAATGTCATATCTGCTACAAACAATTGTCATAATATACTCTATAAGATGTCATATTTGATTTAAAAAGCGTCATGATAAACAGTTTTCAAAATTTTGAAAAGGTCATAAAAAATTTCATCACGTGAATTTTTAATATAAATGGTCTTAAATTAAACATATAATAAAAAAAATTAATAACTAATATTAATGTCATAGTTGACAAACAAATCTAAACACAAACCAAAATGAACAGAATCATTTATTCCACATTCAATGTTACAATTGATACATTATAGATTATAACATTTAGCCAAGAAATACAACAATACTCCCACCAATATTTTTTTATCTCACATCAAACAAAACTACATGAAATCAAATCGAGCTAACACATCAACCAAACTAAATTTGTCTATCAAAATTAGGTGTTCCTCTGTAGTAATAATCTCTTCATAATTTTAGGCAACAATGCAACACAGTCCTCTTCCCGCTTACATTCACTATCATATTGTCTGACAGCGATTCACCTTTCACACGCCTCTAAGTAGATGCCCCTGCAAAAGTTTAAAACATCATATATAAATCTCTAGTGCAATGTAAAACACAACATATGAATTCCCATTTTTTCAAAGTATTAAGTCGTGTACAATTTAAGTCGAAAAGTTTTTTATGTAACACATAATTGTAAACAATTTTCAAAAAATTGGGCAAACAATGCATGTATATTCGCTTTTTGGTATGTTTATTAGTTGTTTTACTTTTTCGTCCACCAATACCCAATTTTCAAAAGCGTGTCTATTCGACTTAATCAATTTAGAACACTTATTAATTTTAAATTTTTTTGACAGAGTTTCCTTTGTTTATTCATGAAATCCAATATGTTTTAACATTAAAATAAACTCAACAACAACAAAAGCCACAACTAAACCAACAATAAATCTCTTCCACCAATTCGACATATATAAGATAAAAAAATTAAGTCCATCAACATAAAGGTTCAACAGACTCACTACTCACTACTTAGGCAAAATAACCATTTCCCTCCCTCGTTGATCTCCATTCCTTTGTTCAACCAAAATAACGATATTTAATGTTTAAATGTAGAGAGATTTTTTAGAATAAGTTAATGTTATAGCGTTGATTTATGTAAGTAACAAAATCTATTGAATGTTACCTTGTTGATTTGAGGCTTTTTATAATGTTGATTTGTGTAAGTAACATAATATATAAAAATGTTACCTTGCTGATTTGAGTCTTTTCGGCATCCTTATGTTATCTCCCTCCTCTGTAGTTTGCATTTCTGAAGGTTGAGTGCTTGATTCTTTTGCAATATGCATAAGTGGCGATCCTTGTCTAACTTTGTTGGTACCATCCTCGTTATCATGACTTGAGCTGGTAATATCCTGCATTACAAAATGGATATAAAAAATTTGATAGTTATAACAACTTGAATGCGTTACACTTAAACGAAATGCAATAGTCAATGTGATTCAAGACAATATAAGGATTTTGGGGTAATTGAAAAGTGTAGAATAACAAAATAGGTAGTATTAATCTCTTTACATAAATGAATAAAAAAAGTAACTACCTAGTAGAAATTATCCATTGTATAAACTTTTAGTATTGAAGCTGAACTAATTGTTGCTGGTTTCATGGTTAGTTGCCCCTTAAAGCTGATTCTTTTGAGAAATTGGACAAGATTGGGCAGGGGACATATAGTAGTGTATTCCAAGCACGTGACCAGGAAACTTGGAGGATAGTTTCTCTGAAGAAGGTTCGATTTGACAATTTTGAGCCTGAAAGTGTTCGGTTTATGGCTCGAGAAATACTGATTCTTCGCAGGCTTGACCATCCAAATATCATAAAGTTGGAGGTAATAATTAACTCGCGATTATCATGCAGAATTTACCTTGTATTTGAGTACATGGAACATGATATTTCAGGACTCCTATCTTGCCCTGACATTAAGTTCAGTGAAGCACAGGTTAAGTGCTACATGAAATAGTTGTTATCTAGACTTGAGCATTGTCATTCTCGAGGTGTAATGCATCGGGACATCAAAGGTGCAAATCTTCTGGTAAATAACGAAGGAGTTGTGAAGATGGCTGATTTTGGGTTGGCAAACATGTGTAATTTTGGGCACAGGCAACCTCTAACCAGTCGAGTTGTCACATTATGGTACCGTGCTCCCGAAATTTTGTTGGGTTCTATGAGTTATGGAGCTTCTGTGGATCTTTGGAGTATCAGGTGTGTATTTGCAGAAATACTCCTTGGTACTCCTATCCTTCAGGGTCGGACTAAGGTTAAATAGTTGCACAAAAATTTCAAGCTTTGTGGGTCCCCGCCTGATGATTATTGGAAGAAGTCTAAACTTCCACATGCTATTCTGTTTAAACCACAACAACGTTATGAAAGCTGTCTTTGGGAGACGTTCAAAGAGCTACCTAAAGATGCTGTGAATCTGATTGAAACACTTCTTTCTATGGAACGATACAAGCGCGACACTGCCACTTCTGCTCTTGCATCCGAGTATTTCACGACAGGGCCTTATGCATGTGACCCATCAATCTTGTCCAAATACCCACCAAACAAAGAGATTAATGCGAAACATCGCGAGGAAGCAGGACGGAAGAGGCCTGGTGGGAGAGCCCGTGGACCTGAAATGATAAGAAAGTTAACTAGAAAACATAATGGCATCAGTAAACTAGCACCAAAAGAGAATTTTTCAGTTAGAACTCAAATTGCCAATAAAATTAACGGAAACTATCTAGATAATGACAAACGAGATATCATCTTTTGTGTTCAACTTCCTAAGGCACCCGTTGATGTAAAGGAACATGTTTCCCAAATAAAGAATTCATCTCAAGCATATGTTCCCTTTTCGGGTCCATTACAAGTTTCAGGATCGAGTGGGTTTGCTTGGGCGAAGAGCCAATTAAATGATTCATCTACAGGGTCGCACAGTAGGTCTAGTTCAAGAATTCCAATGTTTGAACCTTCAAGTGCATTGCCTTTAAGGAATAATCTTGACCTAAAATGCCACGAAGGTGGCGCTAATTCTAGAGGTCATGATGATTTGTATGAAACTACCAAGCATGACATGCTAAAAAATTAGAGCCAATTAGAGGGTCCGGATTCTTTTGATGCTTCCGATGGGTACCACTCATAAGAGCAGTCACTGGCGCTTTATGAGAGAGAAGCGATGGTTTCCAAGAGAATGAATTTGGTTTATCAGGATCAAGAGGACAAGGTTGAATTTTCAGGACCCTTATTATCTCAGTCCCACAGAGTTGATGAACTTTTAGCGAGGCATGAGTGCCAGATACATCAGGCAGTTCGAAGATCATGGTTCCAAAAAGGTTTAAAACAGAGAAAGTAAACGTAGTTGCTCCAGGTTCACCCCTGTGCTGCCAAACGGAGAAAACTGATGGAAACATTTTATCAATTGAGCAATATCCCCAGTACAGGGCTTAAAAAGACCAACAAAGCTGAGAACCTATGATTCAATGAAGATTTGTTGAATCACCAGCAGCAAGGTATAGGTTAATGGTGACAGATCCAAAGAATATGCATATGTATATGTGAGTGATAAAATCTACCTGACAATCAAAACTCTCAAGTAACTTAATTTCTCGGCGCAATCTAATAGAAATTCCATCAATCTCTAAAAGTTCATGCCTCGTAGATTCTGACACGGGAATTTTACTGGCAATATGAAATGATAGAAGATGAGGTTTCTTCACAAGTCCTTCCATGACTGGTGCACCGACTATATGTTTCCATATATCGGTGATGTTTCAATTCAGAACAATTACCATCACTGACAGCTGAAAACAGAGACATTGGTAAGTTAAAATTCAATTGCTTCTTCAACAATATAGCGTTGGGCGATGCAAAATTCCGAACGACTTCAATTGTTTACTTGGCCCTTTAAGAATTTCATGCTTCTACAAACATTTTAAATAAAAAAATATTAATAATGTTTACTTATAGCCTTATAAAGTAATGACATATTTTTTTAAGCATGTGCAAACCTTTTAAATGAATACATCCAACGAGCGAAAACTGGACCACATAGTTCAACCTCTCTAACGAGATGTACCATTAGATGCACCATTATATCAAAGAATTCCGGAGGGAAGTACTTTTCCAACAAACACAATGTGATCACAATGTTTTCTTCAATAATGTTCAACTTCTTCACATCCACTTCTTTTGCACAGAGAGCATTAAAGAAAAAGCACACCCTTATGATTGAAAATCTAACATGCTTTGGTAACACGGATCGAATGGCCACCGAAAGTATCTGTTGCATGAGTATGTGACAATCACGGGACTTGAGACCAAACAATTTTAACTCTTCCATCGAAACAAGGTTACTAAAATTTGATGAGTATCCATCGGGAACTTTGAGTTGAAGCAACGTCTCACATACCCTTTTCTTCTCCTCTCTAGATAATGTATAACATGCAGGTGGTAAATACGCCCGTTTTCCCTTATCTTGTGGTGCTAACTCCCCTCTTAAACCCAATTTTACAAGATTAAGACGACTATTGACTGCATCTTTTGTCTTACCGGGAATGTTGAGTAGCGTCCCTATTATGCTGTCATAAACATTCTTCTCAATATGCATAACATCCAAATTGTATTGAAGAAGCAAATGTTTCCAATACCCAAACCTAAAGAATATTGATTTTTTCTTCCAACATTTGGACTTATTAGGCTCATCCGTATTCTCCTTAGTGCGTTTCCTCTTTTGTTTCAATTTATCCTTTCCCTTTGTTATTTGCGCTTTAAAAGGACCCATCTTTTTTCCCCAACATGCATTAATATTTTCAACCTGCTCTAGTATTTGCTCTCCGTTCAACGGATTAGGTTGTTCACGAAACTCTTGCTTACCATTAAAAAATTTCTTTTGCTTTCGAAACAGATAATTTTGTGGAAGAAATCTTCTATGTGATGTATATACATTCTTTTTAGAATGTTTTAATCGAATATAATCTGTTTCTTCACCACAAATTGGACAAGCATAGTACCCTTTTACAGCACAACCACACAAATTACCGTATGCAGGGAAATCATTAATGGTCCAAAGTAATACCGCCTTCAAAATAAAGGATTCTTAGAGGTAAGCATCATAAGTATGTACACCTTCATCCCATAAGGTTTTCAAGTCCTCAATTAATGGTGCCAAATAAACATCGATACCATTTCTAGGTTCTGATATCAACATTGTTAACATAAAAAAATTTCTCTTTATGCTCATCGACGGCTCAAAGTTATAAGTTGCCAACATGGACGGCCAACAGCTATGCTTACTACTAATAGTACTATGTGGGTTCATTCCGTCAGCTGAAAGTCCTAATCGAAGGTTTCTAGCTTCGTTTCCAAACTCCGGCCACTTGTCATCCACCAACTTCCATGCAGGAGAATCCATGGGGTGACGTAACTTACCATCAACTTGTCTTTCGTTTGCATGCCAAGTCAAGGCCTTTGCAATTTGTACAGATTGAAACCACCTTTTGAACCTAGGAATGGGCGGAAAATACCATAATACTTTTTCAGGCACTCCCACCTTCACCTCGGTTGTATTTTTTTTCAACTTATACCTCGGTGTTCCACAAGTAGGGCATTCAGTTGAATCTTTGTACTCTTTTCTATAGAGTATGCAATCATTAGGACATGCATGTATTTTTTCATACCCCGTCCCAAACACAGACAACGTCTGTCTGGCCTTTTTCGTAGATAAAGGCAATTCATTATCTTCTGGGAGCAATTGGGCAAATAATTGAAGCATGTTTGAAAAGCTCGTATCAGTCCACCCACTCTTTGCTTTCAAATTGAGTAGACTCACCAGTGCATACATCTTCGTAAACTTTTTACACCCATTGTAAAAGGGCTTTTTGGCATCCTCAAGCAGATTCTCAAATGATTTAGGATCCCCCATAAAGTCTTCATTTATCATCTCAAACATCTCCGCCATATCATCAGCATCTTCTGGATTTTTGACCAAATTATCGTGATGGATGGGGTCACCCATGTTGACATGTGAGAAAGTTTAATTAAGAGCAACTTCCCCGTGCCATATCCATATACGATAACTTTGATCAATGCCGTTCGCATATAAATGACCTTTAATTTCTTTTAAAGTCCATTTAAAATAATTTCCACATGATGTACATGGACACCGTACAGCTTCACTATTTACAGCATTCCTCTCTGCAACTTTAAGAAAATATTCAACCCCTTGCAAGTACTCGTTTGATAATCTATCCATATACATCCACGACTTGTTTGTTCCCATTTCTCAAATTGTACCTATATTAAGATTGTAAATATTAGTTGTACAAATGTGATTTTCATATAAAATAACACAATCCTCAAATCATATTAATTTTTCATTTTCTAATTTGTAAAGTATGCATGTGTTTTATACGATTCATCTTAGTTTAAGTCACAAATAATATTATTAATGATATAATACTAACACCGCCGACACACATTAACTTTATTACCAACGATAATTGATAGAACAGATGCATTTTAACTCAAGCTCCGAATAAAGTATTTGCATGTATAATATGTATCTAGTAATTTCTTTTGTATTTCTTTTGTGTATATAATATGTATTTGTTACTCTGTTGAAAAACAAAGCAAAATCAATCTACCAGGGTCACATTTACCATTCGCACACATGTTATCATTCATTAATGATAAATACTTGAAATGTATAAGTACACTAATCTTGCTTATTGAGAACAAAATTCACTTCTTTGATTCCTTTGGTTCTATAGTCTTATTGATTTCACTTTCCAATACAATTTACACCAATACTCTTCCAATTAATATTGAAAACATGCAATTATGCTCAACATGACATCATCAATGCTCTTCCCCAAATTTAATACTAATTTTATCATTGAAATTCTATTATACGAACAATGGGCCTATTTACCAGCATTACAATGCTCCCATCACATTAAATTCAAACTCACCTAACCTTAATTGAATTTCATTAAAATCGCACTTTATAAATCTTATTTATTTCTAGATCCATACAAAGTTTTGGGGAAAAAGCGAAAAGAAAGAAAAAACTTAAAAGTTAGCTTTCTTGGCTACTGCCCCGGGGCCTGCGGTTGCCACCAGTGGGCTCCGACTCTACGAGCTGAGGCAGTTTCTCTCGGGAACGACAGAATTCAACAAAAATTCTTCGTTTTCTCATTTTCCCCCTCTTCAACCAGAACCCAACCATTTCACCAATACATACATATAAAATTAAGCATATATAAGTCCATATGCAATCTCAAGATTACTTTGGAAATCAAAATTTCTATAAAACTCATCAGTACTAAATATTTTTTTAATAATAAGTTTTAATATGTATTACCGAGTTGGTTGTCAAGTATACATATCATATGCGATTTCAAAGGAACAAGATATATCAGACTTCTTGACTATGTTACATACATATACATATACATATACATATACATATACATATACATATACATATACATATACATATACATATACATATACATATACATATACATATACATATACATATACATATACATATACATATACATATACATATACATATACATATACATATACATATACATATACATATACATATACAGCTGGCGACTGACCTGATAATGGAAATCGTCCAACTTTGAGAGAGAATGGAGAACAATCGTGATGAGGAAAGGAGATGAGATGAGCCGTGAGAAGAATCATGAGCCGTGAGGAGAGGGATCGAGCCGTGAGGATAGGAACGAACGCGCGGGTATCAAAATTTCGAGCCATGGATGAAGCGCGCGTTAGGTCAAAAACTTTTCAAAAATTTTCGAAAATACAAATTAAAGGGTCATGTTATGTAGTTATGTCAAAAACTTTTCAAAAAAATGTCATAATATGTAAAATTAAATATGATTTTTATATTTAGAGTGTCATAATAATATGTATAAAATGACATTTTATATTTAAAATGTCATTTTAATAATAGTATTAACCCTTAAATGATATTTTTGTAATAAATGTCATTATACTATTTTTTCGAGCGTCATAAAAAGGTGTTTTGCTTGTAGTGATCTATCAACTTTAAGAAAATTTAGGCCTACTGCTAAAGAAAATAGGGAGGTCAAATATATACATGTATATATAATAAATAAAACGAATGAGGACCATTAATTTACATTGTTAATGGCCCAGGGATTGAAAAACTTCAATAGATCTGCAAGGGAACTTATCCAGTGTCTTCAAAAGATTGATGGTAACAATTATCTTGAGGTACCATGCTCACTCTTATCCAATATAACAAGATTATCAGTTTGCCTTGCATCAATTCCAATTTTGACTTCCTAAGTTTTGTCTATCGTAGACCTTGTACCACATGTACATCATCAATGATGGATATAGATTTAGACTTTTCTTGAACACGATGAAATCATTCCTCGACCCAAAAACCACTGCAAAGATTCATGCAAGTTTTCATCATTTAATACGATATTGCCGAATCTACTTAAATCCATTCACATTATTAATGACTTGGTTCTCGAATTTTGGGCAACAGTTACCAAAGCAAGTTGATTGAAATAATTGATGCCAAGTATGTTTTCCTATACATATGACATAAAATTCACCCTTGACTAAAAGGATGATGTTGAGTTTCACCCCCATTTCTTTTCCAACTTTTATTACACCCTATTTTTAAAAGTATTTGAGACTCTCATCCAAAAGCATATTTTAAGCTCACGAAGTGTCATAAAAGATTCTAAAATTTTAATTTTTGAGCTCTATCCATGCTTTTGGATAAAAACGGTGAGGATTTATACAAAAACTAAAATAGAAGTGGGGGTAAAAGTCAAAGTTACTTTTAAAATAAACAATGATGTAACTCGTAGAAACTGACCACGTAGTCACGGGACTCTCGGTTTGAGAATATGATGATAATTTGCAAATATCTAGACTTAGGCTTTAAAATTTTCCATTCAAGGGAGAAAACTCAAAATAACCCCCAAACAACCTCGTAAGCAGTACGAGTACATCGCACGGGACTAATGTGAGTCGTAGGAGCTAATCGCATAGTCACGAGACTCCCAGTTTGAGAATATGATGATAATTTGTAAATATCTACACTTAGGCATATAAACATGCCATAAGAGGACAAAAACCCAAAACAACCCCCCAAACGTCCCTATAAGAGGCACGAACACGTCGTACTCAACCAATATAACTCATAGGAACTGATCACATAGTCACAGACTCCCCATTTGAGAATGTGATGATAATTTAGAAATATCTAGGCTTAGGCTTAAAAACATGACATTGGAGGGTGAAAACCCAAAACAATCCCCAAAAGTCCATATAAGAGGCATGGACACTTCACACGAGATTAATGTAACTTATAAGAATAGATCACGTAATCACGGGACTCTCGATTTGAGAACATGATGACAATTTAAAAATATCTATACTGGCTTAAAAATATTCCATGAAAGGAAAAAAAAACCAAAATATCCCCAAAACGGCCTCGTAAGAGGGACAGACACCTCGCACGGGACCAATGTAACTCGTAGAAACTAATCGCATAGTTACAAGACTCCAGGTTTAAGAATATGATGGTAATTTGAAAATATTTAGATTTAGGCATTAAAACATGCCTTTAGAGGGTGAAAACCCAAAATAATCCCCAAATGATCTAGTAAGAGGCACTGACACCTCGCGTGGGACCAATGTAACTCGTAGGAACTAACTGCAGAGTACAAAACTCCCAATATGAGAATATGATGACAATTTAAAAATATATAGACTTATGCTTAAAAATATGTCGTTCAAGGGTGAAAAGCACAAAGAGCGCCCAACGGCCCCAAATAGGCACAAACACCCACACGGGACCAATGTGACTCGTAAGAACTGAACGCATAGTCACGAGACTCCCAGTTTTAGAATATGATGATAATTTCAAAAATATCTAGAGTTAGACTTAAAAGCAAGACATTAAAGGGTAAAAACCCAAAACATTCCCAAAATAGACCCGTAAGAGGCAGGAACACATCACAGGGGACAATGTAACTCACATGAACTGATTACATAACGTCTTGGTTTGATAGGACGATTATTTGGAAATATCTAGACTTTGTCTTAAAAATATTTCGTTAAAGGATGAAAACTTAAATATCCCCTAAACGGTCCCGTAACATGCACGAACACCTCACACTAGACCAATGTAACTCGTAGGAGCTATCCACTTAGTCACGTAACTGCCAGTTTGACAATATGATGATAATTTTTCAATATCTAGAGTTAGGCTTAAAAACATATTATTAGAGGGTGAAAATAAAAAAGATCCTCAAACGGCCTCGTAAGAAGAACAAACACCTCGCATGGGACTAATGTAACTCGTAGGAACTGACCGAATAGTCACGAGACTCTCGGATTTAGAATATGATGATAATTTGTAAACATCTAATCTTAGGCTTAAAAACATACCGTAGTGGGAAAAAATCCAAAATAACTCCCAACCAGCCCCACAAGAGGCATGAACACCTTGTACAGGACCAATGTAACTCGAAGGAACTGATCGCGTAGTTATGAGAATCCTTTTTTGATAATATGACAATAATTTGGAAATTTCTAAACTTAGAGGGCAAAAATCCGAAACATCCCCTAATCCGCCCTGTTAGAGGCATAAACAGCTCACATGGGACAAATTTTACTTATAGGAATGAATCGCATAGTTATGGGACGCCTAATTAGGGAATATGATGATAATTTTCAAATATCTATGCTAAGGCTTAAAAACATGCCATTAAAGGGAGAAAAATAAAAATAACCCCAAATGGGCTCGCAAGATGCGCGGACACCTCGCAGGAGATCAATGTAAGTCATAGGAACTGACCATCTAGTCATGGGACTCCCAATTTTCAAAATATGATGATAATTTGGAAATATATGGACTTAGGCTTAAAAATATACCGTTAGAGGGCAAAAATCCAAAATAGCCCATAAACAGCCCAATAAAAGGCACGAACACTTCGCATGGGACCAATGTAACTCATAGAAACTGACCGTGTAGTCATATGACTGCTAGTTTGAGAATATGATGATAACTTGTAAATATCTAGACTTAGAATTAAAAACATGTTTTTCTATGGCCAAACTCCAAAACAGCCCCCAAATAGTCCCGTGAGGGACATGAGCACCTCTCACTAGATCAATTTACTAGTAGGAACTGATTGCATAGTCATGGGATGCCCGATTTGAGAACATGATGATAATATTCAAATATTTAGACTTGGGCTTAAAACAATGCCATTAAATGGTAAAAACTCAAAACAATCTTGAAATGACTCAAGAAGAGGCACAAACACCTCGCCCAGGATCAATGTAACTCATAGGAATAGACTGCGTAGTCACGAACTCGTGGTTTGATAATATGATGATAAGTTTCAAATATATAGATTTAGGTTTACAAATTGCCATTAGAGGGTGAAAACCAAAACCTCCACCAAACGGCCCCATAAGAGTCACAAACACCTCGCATGGGACCAATGTAACCTATAGGATCTGACCACATAGTTACGGGACTCTCGGCATGAGAATACGATGATAATTAATAAATATCAAGGCTTAGTCTTAAAAACACACCTTTAGAGGGAGAAAATCCAAAACAGCCCCCAAATGGCCCCATAAGTAGCACGAACACCTTATACGAGATCAATATAACTCGTAAAAACTAAATGCATAGTCACGAGAGTCCTAGTTTGAAAATATGATGATAATTTAGAAATATCTAGACTTACACTTAAAAACATGTTGTTAGAGGGAGAAACCCCAAAATTGCTGCCAAAGATCCCCGTAAAAGGCACAAACACCTCGCACGCGACTAGTGTAACTCATATGAACACGTGTAGTCATGAGACTTTTGGTTTAAGAATATGATGATAATTTACAAATATCTAGACTTAGGCTTTAAAACATACCATTAATGGGAGAAAACCCAAAACATCCCCCCAAATAGCCTTGTAAGAGGCATAAACACTTCACACGGGACCAATGTAACTTATTGGAATTAACAGTGTGGTCAAGAGGCCATCAGTTTGAGAATATGAAAATAATTTGTAAATATCTGGACTTAGGGTTAAAAACATGAGATTCAAGGGTGAAAATCCAAAACAACCCCCAAATGACTCCGTAAGATGCACAAACACCTTACATGGGACCAATGTAACTCGTAGAAACTTATCGCGTAGTCATGAAACTCCCGATTTTAGAATATAGTGATGATTTAAAAATATCTAGACTCATGATTAAAGACATGTAGTTAGAGTGAACACACTCAAAGCAACCCCAAACGACATCGTAAGAGGAAAGGACACCTCGCACGGGACCAATTCAACTCGTACAAACTAATCGTGTAGTCATGGAACTCTCGATTTGAGAATATAATGATAATTTTCAAATATATAGACTTAGACATAAATACTGAGATAAGTATACATAATTTTTCTCTTTCAATACAACTTTTTAACAATATTTGATTAGTTTTGTATCCTATTTTTTTGGGAAGGATAACATTTCAGCGATTGCTTTTATCCACGTAGAATGAACAAATAAGTCAACGATTTGCACCAGGAAAATTGTTTATTTGTTGTTGCTGACATTAGGGAGTACTGTTTTTGATGTATTATAGCCAAGTGGGATTTTGTGATTTTATTGTTTAATTTTATGATCGTGCAAGCTTTTGTAATATTATTGTTAAATTTTATGGCCATGCGGGCATTACATTAAAGCATGTTTTATATTAATTGGTTTTAGAATGTCCATAATAATAGGAAATTCTGCCCAATTTTTTGGTTGATGAACGATAAAGACTTGTAATATTTTTAAGTTCAATATGTAAATTCGTTTATCAACTACAGCTTACCAGATTCAAAATTTGTGGATTTTCTTGTTCTTTTGCTAATAATAAATATTAACTGCCAGATTTGAAATTTACAAATTCTCGTGTTTTTATTTGCAAATAATAAATATTTTTTATTTATTAAAAAATCAGACACGATTTTAAATCGTGCCAAAACCGTGTCAAATTGTCAAATATGAGTACGCTTATGCCACTATCTAGCATTGTCGTGCCAGAAAATGAAAATCGGAACAATTTTAAACTATGCTAAAAGCGTTCCAAATTCAATATTTGCCACGGTTTTAAACCGTTCTAAAAATATGTCAGTTTAAAATTTGGCGTGGTTTAAAACCATGATAAAATACTACTAGATTATTAAATCTAGCATGATTTAAAACCACGTCGATTTAAAACCGTGCCAGATTATTGTTTTTAGTGTAGTGATAAACGATGAATATTTATCTATTGTTGTGCATACACCAAAGGGTATGACTATTTAAGTAGACACATTAAAGGCTCCTAAAGAGTTCTAGCCTGCGGTTGATGGCAATCCTAACTTTAAGGACTTTAGTTGATTTATAAGAAGATTGAGTATCAAAACATTATTTTACCCTTGACAATCCGATTTGTATCCTATTATTATATTGGCCCTTGACAATCATATTTGTACCCAAATTGTATCCTAATATGATATTGGTGCTATAATTATGCTTTAGTTTGATTTATGAATGCTTTGTTTGAAATACAAATGTTTTTTTTGAATTATGAATGTTTTAGTATGATTTATGAATTAACTAGGATGGCATGGTGCTTTACTTTGAATTGTCAACTTCACGGTGTAAATTTGATTTGACTGTGTTTGTCTTGTCCTTCTTAACATGAATGCAATTTTTATATAACATGCCCGTACATTTTAGGCTTAAATATCACTTTTTCCCATTTGATGAAAACGTAATAGTTCCTTGAAGATCTTGTTGGTCTTTTCATACATTTTAGGCTAAAATATCACTTTTCCCCATACTTTGTTCATATTATAACTCCAACAATGCATATCAAAATAGTTTTCTTTATTACTTAAAAATTTGTAAATAGCGATGGCATTTCCTGCATTTCATTGTTTTAAAATATTTTTTTTTTCCAGATAACAGGTCAATGTGATGTAAGGATTATAAAGTAGTTACTATATTGATGAATTTTATATGAATTAGTTGCTCAATACAAGGTTTTTTTGGGGGCTGCATAATATATATATATATATATATAAACGGATATGGTCACGACTCTAATTCGTGACCCCTAATTTTAAAAAAACTAATCACGGTCCAATGCCATGACCAGTTATTTATTTATTTTTAAAACGTTTGGGGTCATGGATTAGGGACATGATCAATTTTGAACATTGTGCCACACATGGTCACGACATTATGCCCATTACCATGGAGACAATATCGTCCCACATTCGTCACGGATTTGCGTCATGACAATGGTGTCGCGGTTTAAGTCCCTATCCATGGAGATAATATTATATCATGGGAGAGACCGTGAACGCCATTTAGGGTCACAAATGAGTTTCCTGGGCGTTGTTTTTAGTCATGAAGAAAATATTCACGATTGAGGTCTGTGATCTATGGCGCTGGTCACGGCCGAGTTCCTTGACCATTTGTAGTATATGGTGTAGTGTATGAACCTTTATCAACATTAACTTGATTACCCTAATGGTGCTTTCTAAGGTCCCCCACGGGCTGAATCTGTAGATCCTCCACTAGTCAAAGAGATTTCTCCCCCATAAATAAATCAGGAGATAACATAGGTCCGATCTGAAATATTCCTCATTTAAGAATCCATTAGAAAGATGCAAACCACTCACGAGATCACCAACATAAAAAAGATATCTCTTTATCCGTAAGCTTAATTATTAGAAAATTTTAAAATGAAAATCTTTAAAGACTAAAAAAGACTAAGTTCTCCATTAACCCACTTGTCTAACTACAACGTTCAGATGCAGGTCTAGAATGTCGACCTAGGAGTGCTGGAAAGGATGTTCTTATCTATGCTATTTGGAGGAACCCTTACCTAATATATAGTCCTAAAGTGCGAAGGAAATGTAAAAACTTTGGATGATGTATTTCTTTCTTTCCTAAAGTAGTATAAATACAATGAAGAACTTGGCATCACTTGTAAGGATATAGAAATGTTGAAATAGGAAGAGGGAGAGGCAATTGGCATCTTCGCCACTCGCTGGAGAGAGAAAGATGATGAAATGGTTAATCGTCCCTTAGCGAATGACCAAAAAGAAATTATGTTCAGGAACCTTAGGGAGGAAGTACAAAGCGAACTTCATTCACCTGGATCCTAAATTTCAAAGCCTTTAGTCATATAGGGTATAAGACCGAGGAGAGTTTGTCCACCAAAGCTGTCAAAATTATGTAAGATTATCACCAAATAACCAATTAGTTCTCCACCCGCAAGAAACTATTCGGGGATTCCTCGTCCCATATCACTACCCTTGTTCAGTCCACCACTAAGACCATGCCTGGTTCCCAACACTGCCCTAACCATGGTATCCACTAATGCACCCCTCCCTAAAATTAGTAGGCCATGACTCCCACTAAAGATTTCCATGCCTGACCAAGACACATTACGAACTTTCAAGCCCCCCTTGGTCGAGTATTCTCCACCCTAAAGTTAGATGGGTGCCTAAAACCTCTCAACCCTAGATCGTTCACGGCCACCATGAATAGAAATTAGAAATTCAACTTACATTGGGGGTTCCACTAGGGGTTTGGTCATATCACAAACAACTATTAGGCCTTTAGGTTTGCCATCCAGGACCTCATCGATGTCGGGAGCCTCATCCTGCCAAAGCTCAATGTCACTAATAACCCCTACCATATCATCCAGGTATCAATACCTTAATAAATGCTCTTATCTTAAACACTGACCCCTCCACCTTAAGAGTTCCTATCCATCGTAAATTGAGGTTGACGATACACTTACCCCTCCAAACAGCAACCCCTATAGGCACGCCATTTCCCAGTATAAAAATAGTCACCCCAACACACCATTCACCATATGACTTTCTTTATCATGGCCATATATCTTTTACAACCCAACTATTACAGCTTGGACCTCCTTCTAGTCATAGAATTTATGCTCTTCAAAGATTTGGGTCTCATTTCTCCTCCTCAAAACAAACTGATCACTCAGTTGAACGGGAAGAATTGTATATTAAAGCCCTTTAGGTAACGGAACACATCACCTTTATGGTACCTATGTAGTCCACCTTGTGGGAAGAACCTATCTTATAGGTTCATCTGTTTTCCCTCTTAGATTCAAAAACCAATAATAGTACACATATACCCCTCACTCTCGGCTCACACTCAGTAAAGAAACAGAAGAACTATGGTTTCCAGCCTTCAGTAAAAAGAACCCATGATTCATCCACCTCGATATCCTAGTTTCCTAGTACAGATGAATAAGAGAGACCTGTAATTCTGAGCCAAAGATCATGTTACCTGGAAATACCGAGCTCGTCACTAATTGCTCTATGATAAAAAAGAGAGGTTGAAGGCCTACATCATTCAAATAGACATATTTTGGGGAGCCAAACTGATAGCTAATCCCATCACGAAGAGAGTTGGAATCGAATTTATGAAAACCAAAGGATCGTTATCGCCCAAGTCATATTTTATCCAGAATATGACCTACAACATGGAGTAACCACCAAAGTACCTCTCTAAGAACTAAGGACATAGATTTACCCCTTGGGCACCATCCATATGATGAGAATATACTAGGGGAGTGATATTAACCCCTATTCGCTAATAGTTCGGAGATCCATACTCTCTCCATCCGTAAGAACAGTGCCTTTGTCCAATCAGAACATACTCCAGGGTCCCCCAGCATTCAGTTCTAACCATGTGTACTATAATAACTTTTACAACAAGAGATTACCGATTACTTTGACCATATCCTCATCACCAAAGGGAACACATCCCCAGGTCCCCAAGAATACTTCACCCTTAACCTTCGTATTTGGGAAATGATGACATAGTGGTAATAATCTCAAGGAAAAAGTCTATGGCTACATTAATAAGGTCCCATATCAGTTGAAGCCCCTAGTATTCGAGATTACAAATTTGATATAGGGTACAGAGCCATTGCAGATGAGCTTGACAAATTCGAGCAGCATTAACACTAGATCTTCTGCATGAAGAAGCGACATCACCCTACAGCCAGTATATATCCCAACCTCTTATATGAAGGGTTGCCCCTCCATTTCTTTAATAGAGGGGGAAAACTCTGGCATCCTAGTATTAATATTTATCAGAGCATTCGAGATACTGGATGGGATGATTTAACCATAAAAATATGAGATACCATATGTAACTTTATAATAGTAGATAACAACCGTGAGATCCTTCTGCGTGAGAAAGTCCCAGTCGATTTCGATAGTGAACTAGTTTTACTCGTCTCACAGCTGGATTATCACTTCTTCTTCTTAGAGATAGGTCCCTATTCCTACCACCACACTAACAGGAGATGAAATTACGGGAATGCATATCTAGATGCGGTCCACATAGTCGGTATTATTGAACTAGAGGATGAGATGCCCCATTGAGGTCTTCCCCTACCAGAAGGTCTCCCTCACGAAGGTACTCGTACACAGTCTAAATGGAACTAGTCCACCCCACTCTCCATGACTATTATTAGGTAAAATTCGATTGCCTACAATAGGTGGTATCTACCTTAACTCCGCAAGTTTTTTCTATGAAATCTTGACCTTAGGGGAAGAATACGTAGAGTATTGATATTACTATAGGGACATCTTCTGTGAAGCTGATATATGATAAAAAAAAATGGACTCTGGAGGAACATATACCTTTTCCTACAAGAGAGATCACCAAGAAACTATTTCATATGACGAAGAATACTAAGAAACTGCCTCAAATGACGACATCTGGTTAGAATCCTCAATGTCCACAGAATGCTCACCCAGGACACTGAACTCGATAGAGGAACAAGCCATATACACAGTGATAAAAGTCCCTACCCCTAAAATAAACTCAGACATAATTTCATGATGGATAAATAAATCCATGTACCGAGCCCTCTAGATAACCTAGGATGATGCTCCCAAAATCTCAAAACAGACCTTGGATTAGGCCAAAGTCATGCACACAAAGACATCACCACCTATCATCATTCCCACATCCTTGACTGATCTCCTGCTATGCTGAGAGAAAACCAAATGAGAAACTCAGAAAAAACATGTACTCACCCCGGACAAAGGGGTCAACTTTCTCACCAGGTCAGGTCAACACTCCTCTCTTCGAACCCTACTGATAAAGAAAGAGGTTCCCCACAATAACCACCATATTGCATCGTCAGGAGAATAATAAGAACTTAGAGAGACTCTGAAGAACCTCAGCTAACACCACTATCTGGGAGTTGCTAGCTACATTATGGGAACATCGAGTTGCCCATGTCTGTCTGTCATCCCAAGATTATGTGCTAATGGATCAAACCTCAATTGAGATATCAACTACCATTGGTTCCATCACCATGAAATAGCAGATCATCTTCTCGTATGAGGACCTTTTCATGCAAGGATGCATCCATCGGTTTACATTACACATTATTACTTAGGCTTGAGGACATATTATACCCCTAGTTGTAATACCCCGTATTTTTATGCTTTCTAAATTTGGGGATTTATTAAATTTAATGTGAGTTATTAATTTAATATAAATTCGAAAATTAATTATTTTTAATTACTAACGTGATGAGATTTAGTAATCATTGGAAACTTGTTGAATATTACTAATGATCAAGGTAATATATAATATTGATTCTATTAAATGTCACGAGTGAATAAAATGATAATTTTGGAAATTTAAGTCGGGACGCGCCCGTGTCGTGTCGGGACTAAATGTTGATTAATAAAAGTGAATAAATTATAAATAACCCATATGGTCATTTCTAGTGTGCCAAAGTGTCCATAAGGGTCGAGATAGTCAAAATAATGTACTCGGGGGTTTAGTTTGGGTCTCGGGGCATTTTTAGGCCTAATTAACACCCCGGGAGGGTGTTTTGGACATTTTACATATTTAGACCTGAAAATCCACGAAAATTGTAAGGTTATATCAGATGCTTAGGGTCTCCTTATAGGGTTAACACAACCAAAAATAAGTGACGGCCATTGGAGAAGGAAGGAGAGAGCTTGCCAAAGAGTTATAGGCCAAGAACTCCTCCGTTTGCGCCGCCGTCGCCGCCAAACGATAGATCGCGTAACGAGGATCACCACCACACTGATTTCATCACAAATCAGAGACCAAAAATTCCCAGGCAAGTATTTATCTTGCTTAATTTCGTTAATGCTTCATTTATATTAGTTTAGGGTTGATTAGGATGATTTTTTATGAAAGAAAACCCATGTAGGTGATTAGAAATCGCATGTTGTAGTGATATAAACCATAATCTGGAAATCCCTTTCACATGTAGAGGTTGAACCATGGATTTATGATGGATTAAAAGTATAAATTCTGGAAAAAGAATGATTTGAATTAAGTTAAATGAATTTTTAGGGTTCATGAGAATTGTATAAATTTTGGCACTTTTAATCCCTGATTCTTGATGAAAACTCACATGTCTTAAGTAGAATATTGTCCATTTGGGTTTAGAATGTTTGTGGTATCAATTTCTGGGAGTTTGGGAGTTAAAAATTTGGATTTGGATGATGTTGGATGTTAGAACCCGTAACTGGAATTCTGCAGATTTCGCCATACCTGCTTGATCGATCGATCGACCCCTTTCTATCGATCGATCGACCCCTTCAGGGAAAAACTAGATTTTTCCTTGGGTAAACTTAATCCGATTAAATGCGTAATAAATCTTGATTAATTTTATTGGCACATAAGGAAACATAAAAAGGACCAGTAGGGTCAAGGTAACCCCGTTAAGTGGAATTTTAATGAAATGGGACAAACGAAGGGTAAACGGGGAAATATTCATTCCTAAGAAATCTAACGTGCGTAGACTTAAAAATCAAAATATCTAGGAGTTGGATTAGAAGGTGAGTGAGGGCTTACTGAAATTGTCCTTAGGTAAAAGATAATACTTCGAGAGATGAGAAGTTAGTTGGAATAAATTAAATCTCAAAAATAGAATGAATAAGAGACAAACCGTTATACGTGAAAACTATATAATGAGAAATAAGGATATATATCATAATTATGGGTTATGAGAATGTACCTAAATTTGATATGGTAATAGTAGTATATTTATATGAATGCGTTTATGCATATATTATATACGTGTGAAAATCATGCCCGCGCTACTTGCTATCCCTGAGGTTAATGCGCTGGGACAGTCTTATCTCGATGGGACCTTTATGGGGAATATTGACTCGTATCCTAGAAGATAGAAATCATTTGGTATAGGCTATCGACGGTCCTAAGAGACGTGAGGGCATGTGCTGACCTCTTAGAGACTTGGAAACTATGCTTCGGCTCAATATTGTTTGTGTTTGTGTTAATACAGTTCGAGAGTGATTCTGGACTTGTATTCCCCTTAGTACGAGTGATACGGGGACTGGATAGCAGAGTATGCCCGCACCATAATTATTATGTGGGGTGCTGTTAGAATATATATATTATGTGAGTATTTAATATATATATTTAATTCTGGAATTTGGGAACTACCTACTGTGTTTATGGTAAGTAAGAAATAAATAATTATTTCAATTGGGGAATAAGTATTTGAAAAGTATAATATGTTACTGAGAAACTTTATTAACAAATAAGGTTTAAATGAGAACTTTGTTGTCATATGAAATTTACCTCTTAAACAATTGAATTTGTCAATTTAAATCTTACGAGCAACCTAAGATGAGATAAGTTAAATCGTTGGGACGGTTAGTGCGATAGGCGTGCACATTAGAAGAGAGGTGAGAATTTCTCAAGGGAGTGCCGCACTAATATGTTGTTGCATTGGCCAGTAAGCATTTTAAATACTTGCTAAACTAAATTTTAAATCATTTTTATAATCGGGCTCTGACCCGTTTCCATTTTCTTTTCTCTCTTGTATATATATGTATATATTATAGGTTCCCAGCCATAGGGGCATCTTGCATATGATCCTTTGGAAGGAACGCGCTGCAGCTTAGGTGGGAGTTGCAGGCCTCTTGCTTAGACGACCTCATTTATTTGATTCCACTCCTAGCATTATTTATTCCAGTTGGGCATGTGTCTCCCTTTTCCATTATTCAGTTGTTTTATTGGATATTATGATTCGTTTATTTCCAGTATTTACACTTTGGGATTTATTATTGTCAGGATGTTTTCCTTTTAAGTTTTAATGTTGGAATTAATTAGTTGGATGCTTAATTAATTGGATTATGTGTTCCAGGATAGTTGTTGTGTGATTCTTTATCTATGAATTATGTAAAGTTTTAAAATGTTGGTTTATATAAATAAAATTTGGAAAGTAATGTCTAAAATGGTTTTGACACTTAGCTTAATTATTTAGGGTGTTTAAATTGGTAAAGTTATTTTTACGACAAATATGCTAAGAATGAACCGACCGTCACCTTGATTATAATTTAATAAAGGACTGATCACCCGATATTTAATTAGGCGGGGTGTCACAGCCACCTGTGGCACACCTGTGGCACCCCGCCTAATTAAATACCGGGTGATCAGTCCTTTATTAAAATATAATCATGGTGAGGGTCGGTTCATTCTTAGCATCACTGTCGTAAAAATAACTTTACCAATTTAAACACCCTAAATAATTAAGCTAAGTGTCAAAACCATTTTAGACATTACTTTCCAAATTTTATTTATATAAACCAACATTTTAAAACTTTACATAGTTCGTAGATAAAGAATCACACAACAACAATCCTGGAACATATAATCCAAATAATTAAACATCCAACTAATTAATTCCAACATTAAAACTTAAAGGAAAACATCCTGACAATAATAAATCCCAAAGTGTAAATACTAGAAATAAACGAATCATAATATCCAATAAAATAACTGAATAATGGAAAAGGGCGACACATGCCCAATAGGAATAAATAATGCTAGGAGTGGAATCAAATAAATGAGGTCGTCTAAGCAAGAGGCCTGCAACTCCCAACTAAGCTGCAGCGCGTTCCTTCCAAAGGATCCTATGTAAGACGCCCCTGTGGCTCGGCACCTGTAATATATACATATATCTACAAGAGAGAAAAGAAAATGGAAACGGATCAGAGCCCGATTGTAAATTGATTTAAAATTTAGTTTAGCAAGTATTTAAAATGTTTACTGGCCAATGCAACAACATATTAGTGTGGCACTCCCTTGAGAAATTCTCACCTCTCTTCTAATGTGCACACCTATCGCACTAACCTTCCCAACGGTTTAACTTATCTCATCTTATGTTGCTCGTAAGATTTAAATTGACAAATTCAATTGTTTAAGACGTAAATTTCATCTAACAACAAAGTTCTCATTTAAACCTTATGTGCGAATAAAGTTTCTCAGTAACATATTATACTTGTCAAACACTTTTTCTATAATTAAAATAATTATTCATTTCTTACTTACCATAAACACAGTAGGTAGTTCCCAAATTCCAGAATTAAATATATATATATTAAATACTCATATAATATATATATTCTAACAGCACCCCACATAATAATTATGGTGCGGGCATACTCTGCTATCCAGTCCCCGTATCACTCGTACTATGGGAAATACAAGTTCGAAATCACTCTCGAACTGTATTAACACAAACAAAAATAATATTGAGGCGAAGCATAGTTTCCAAGTCTCTAAGAGGTCAGCACATGCCCTCACGTCTCTTAGGACCATCTGACTATCGATCCGATAGCCTGTACCAAAGGATTTCTATCTTCTAGGGTACGAGTCAATATCCCCCATAAAGGTCCCATCGAGATAAGACTGTCCCAGCGCGGTAACCTCAGGGATAACAAGTAGCGCGGGCATGATTTTCACACGTATATAATATATGCATAAACACAGTTTTATAAATATACTAGTATTACCATATCAAATTTAGGTACATTCTTATAACCCATAATTATGATATACATCCTTATTTCTCATTATATAGTTATCATGTATAACGATTTGTCTCTTATTCATTCTATTTTTGAGATTTAATTTATCCCAACTAACTTCTCATCTCTCGAAGTATTATCTTTTACCTAAGGACAATTTTAGTAAGCCCTCACTCACCTTCTAATCCAACTCCTAGACATTTCGATTTTTAAGTCTACGCACATTAGATTTCTTAGGAATGTATATTTCCCCGTTTACCCTTCGTTTGTCCCATTTCATTAAAATTCCACTTAACGGGGTTAACTTGACCCTACTGGACCTTTTTATGTTTCCTTATGTCCCAATAACATTAATCAAGATTTATTACGCATTTAATCGGATTAAGTTAACCCAAGGAAAAATCTAGTTTTTCCCAGAAGGGGTCGATCGATCGATCAAGCAGGTATGGCGAAATTTGCAGAATTCCAGTTACGGGTTCTAACATCCAACATCATCCAAATCCAATTTTTTAACTCCCAAACTCCCAGAAATTGATACCACAAACATTCTAAACCCAAATGGACAATATTCTACGTAAGACATGTGAGTTTTCATCAAGAATCATGGATTAAAAGTGCCAAAATTTATACAATTCTCATGAACCCTAAAAATTCCTTTAACTTAATTCAAATCATTCTTTTTCCAGAATTTCTACTTTTAATCCATCATAAATCCGTGGTTCAACCTCTATATGTGAAAGGGATTTCCAGATTATGGTTTATATCACTACAACATGCGATTTCTAATCACCTACAAGGGTTTCTTTCATAAAAACTCATCCTAATCAACCCTAAACTAATATGAATGAAGCATTAACGAAATTAAACAATATAAATACTTGCCTGGGAATTTTTGGTCTCTGATTTGTGCTGAAATCAGTGGGGTGGTGATCCTCGTTACGTGATCTATCGTTTGGCGGCGACGGCGGCACAAACAGAGGAGTTCTTGGCCTAGAACTCTTTGGCAAGCTCTCTCCTTCCTTCTCCAATGGCCGTCACTTATTTTTGGTTTTGTTAACCCTAGAAGGCAACCCTAAGCATCTGATATAACCTAACAATTTTCGTGGGTTTTCAGGACTAAAAATGTAAAATGTCCAAAACGCCCTCCCGGGGTGTTAATTAGGCCTAAAAATGCCCCGAGACCCAAACTAAACCCCCGAGTACATTATTTTGATTGCGTCGACCCTTACGAACACTTTGGCGATATCAAAATGACCATACGGGTGATTTATAATTTATTCACTTTTATTAATCAACATTTAGTCCCGACACGACACGGACGCGTCCCGACTTAAATTTCAAAAATTGTCATTTTATTCACTCGTGATATTTAATAGAATCAATATTAAATATTACCTTGCTCATTATTAATATTCAACAAGTTTCCAATGATTACTAACTCTCGTCACATTAGTAATTAAAAATAATTAATTTTTGGATTTATATTAAATTAATAACTCACATTAAATTTAATAGATCCCCAAATTTAGAAAGCATAAAAATACGGGGCATTACATAGTTCCCCCCTAATAACGGAATTTCGTCCCGAAATTCGGAAAATAAGGCATACCTGGTAAGTATAAATCTTGGTATCTCTCGCGCATATCTGCCTCGCGCTCCCTGGTGGATTCCTCCACATTATGATGCTCTCACTGGACTTGTACAAGTGGAACTACCTTCGACCTAAATCTCCTTTCGCTATGGTCTAGGATAGCCACTGGTCTCTCCTCGTAAGGGCTGTCAGGATGTAAGTCTATCTCTTCCATCGCGATGTGGGTGTGGGCCATATCATCCCGAAGGTATTGTCTCAACGATGAGATGTGGATTACATCGTGGATGCGATGTAAATGCTCTGGCAGTCCTAATCTGTATGCTACCGACCCAACCCTCTGGATAATGGGAAATGGTCCCACGTACCTCGGGGCTAATTTCCCTTTCTTCCCAAACCTCATCAATCCCTTCATAGTAGATACACGTAGTAATACTTGGTCCCCCGTATTAAACTCTCGGAAGAACCGTCTTGCATCGGCGTAGCTTTTTTGCCTGTCTTGGGCTACTCAAATGCGACTCTTGATCATCTCAATCCTCGCGGAGGTTTCCTGAATCACCTCTGGTCCTTGCAACTTGTTATCCGCAACCTCTAGCCAACAAGTTGGGGAACGAAAAGGCCTGCCATACAAAGCCTCGAATGGAGCCATGCCAATCGTGAACTGATAAGAGTTATTATAAGCAAACTCTACCAGTGGAAGATGTGGCTCCTAACCTCCTCCAAAATCAAGGGCACACATGCGTAGCATATCCTCCAACATCTGATTACTATGCTCTGTTTGTCCATTTGTCTGTGGGTGATAAGCTGAACTCAACCTCAACTCTGTACCCATAGCCTCCTAAAAGATCTCCCAGAAACGCGACACGAAAATATTGTCTCTATCTAACACAATATTCAGGGGCACTCCATGTAATATGACAATCTTAGCAATGAACAACTGAGCATACTGACTCGTGGTATAGTCTGTCCTCACCGGTAGAAAATGAGCCACCTTGGTTAAACGGTCCACAATCACCCAGATGGAGTCATAACCCCGCTGTGATGTAGGAAACCTAGTAATAAAATCCATGGAAATACTCTCCCACTTCCACGCGGGTATTTCCAATGGCTGAAGTAACCCTGATAGTTTCGGATGGTCCACCTTTACCAGCTGGCAGGTAGAACATTTGGACATGAACTTAGAAACCATCAGGGTTACTTCAGCCATTGGAAATACCCGCGTGGAAGTGGGAGAGTATTTCCATGGATTTTATTACAGGGTTGCCTACATCAAAGCGGGGCCACGACTCCATCTGGGTGATTGTGGACCGTTTGACCAAGGTGGCTCATTTTCTGCCGGTGCGGACAGACTATACCACGGGTCAGTATGCTCAGTTGTTCATTGCTGAGATTGTCAGATTACATGGGGTGCCCCTGAATATTGTGTCAGATAGAGACAAGATTTTTGTGTCGCGTTTCTGGGAGATCTTTCAGGAGGATATGGGTACAGAGTTGAGGTTGAGTTCATCTTATCACCCAGAGACAAATGGACAAATAGATCCTAGTAATCAGGTGTTGGAGGATATGCTATGCATGTGTGTCCTTGATTTTGGAGGAGGTTGGGAGCCACATCTTCCACTGGTAAAGTTCGCTTATAATAACTCTTATCAGTTCACGATTGGCATGGCTCCATTCGAGGCTTTGTATGGTAGGCCTTGTCGTTCCCCAACTTGTTGGCTAGAGGTGGGGGATAACAAGTTGCTAGGACCAGAGGTGATTCAGGAAACCTCCGTGAGGATTGAGATGATCAGGAGTCGCATTCGAGTAGCCCAGGACAGGCAGAAAAGCTACGCCGATGCAAAACGGTTCTTCCGAGAGTTTAATGTGGGGGACCAAGTATTACTACATGTATCTCCTATGAAGGGATTGATGAGGTTCGGAAATAAAGGGAAATTGGCCCCGAGGTACGTGGGACCATTTACCATTATCGAGAGGGTTGGGCCGGTAGCATACAGATTGGGACTTCCAGAGCATTTACATCGCATCCACGATGTATTCCACATCTCGTCATTGAGACGATACCTTCGGGATGATATGGCCCACACCCACATCGCGATGGAAGAGATAGACTTAAATCCTGACATCTCTTACGAGGAGAGACCAGTGGCTATCCTAGACCATAGCGAAAGGAGATTGAGGTCGAAGGTTGTTCCACTTGTACGAGTCCAGTGGGAGCATCATAATGTGGAGGAATCCACCTGGGAGCACGAGGCAGATATGCGCGAGAGGTACCCAGATTTATTCTTACCAGGTATGTCATAGTTTCTGAATTTCGAGATGAAATTTCGTTATTAGGGGGGGAGTATGTAATACCCCGTATTTTTATGCTTTCTAAATTTGGGGATTTATTAAATTTAATGTGAGTTATTAATTTAATATAAATCCAAAAATTAATTATTTTTAATTACTAACGTGACGAGAGTTAGTAATCATTGGAAACTTGTTGAATATTACTAATGAACAAGGTAATATATAATATTGATTCTATTAAATGTGACGAGTGAATAAAATGACAATTTTGGAAATTTAGGTCGGGACGCGCCCGTGCCGTGTCGGGACTAAATATTGATTAATAAAAGTGAAAAAATTATAAATCACCCGTATGGTCATTTCGAGTGCGCCAAAGTGTCCGAAAGGGTCGAGATAGTCAAAATAATGTACTCGGGGGTTTAGTTTGGGTCTCGGGGCATTTTTAGGCCTAATTAACACCCCGGGAGGGCGTTTTGGACATTTTACATTTTTAGGCCTGAAAACCCACGAAAATTGTAAGGTTATATCAGATGCTTAGGGTTGCCTTCTAGGGTTAACAAAACCAAAAATAAGTGACGGCCATTGGAGAAGGAAGGAGAGAGCTTGCCAAAGAGTTCTAGGCCAAGAACTCCTCCGTTTGCGCCGCCGTCGCCGCCAAACGATAGATCACGTAACGAGGATCACCACCCCACTGATTTCAGCACAAATCAGAGACCAAAAATTCCCAGGCAAGTATTTATATTGTTTAATTTCGTTAATGCTTCATTCATATTAGTTTAGGGTTGATTAGGATGAGTTTTTATGAAAGAAACCCTTGTAGGTGATTAGAAATCGCATGTTGTAGTGATATAAACCATAATCTGGAAATCCCTTTCACATATAGAGGTTGAACCACGGATTTATGATGGATTAAAAGTAGAAATTCTGGAAAAAGAATGATTTGAATTAAGTTAAAGGAATTTTTAGGGTTCATGAGAATTGTATAAATTTTGGCACTTTTAATCCATGATTCTTGATGAAAACTCACATGTCTTACGTAGAATATTGTCCATTTGGGTTTAGAATGTTTGTGGTATCAATTTTTGGGAGTTTGGGAGTTAAAAAATTTGGATTTGGATGATGTTGGATGTTAGAACCCGTAACTGGTATTCTGCAGATTTTGCCATACCTGCTTGATCGATCGATCGGGCCAAGAGCATCGACGACCCCTTTCTATCGATCCATCGACCCCTTCTGGGAAAAACCATATTTTTCCTTGGGTTGACTTAATCCGATTAAATGCGTAATAAATCTTGGTTAATGTTATTGGGACATAAGGAAACATAAAAAGGACCAGTAGGGTCAAGGTAACCCCGTTAAGTGGAATTTTAATGAAATGGGACAAACGATGGGTAAACATGGAAATATTCATACCTAAGAAATCTAACGTGTGTAGACTTAAAAATCGAAATGTCTAGGAGTTGGATTAGAAGGTGAGTGAGGGCTTACTGAAATTGTCCTTACGTAAAAGATAATACTTCGAGAGATGAGAGGAATAAATTAAATCTCGAAAATAGAATGAATAAGAGACAAACCGTTATACTTGATAACTATATAATGAGAAACAAGGATATATATCATAATTATTGGTTATGAGAATGTACCTAAATTTGATATGGTAATAATAGTATATTTATATGACCGTGTTTATGCATATATTATATACGTGTGAAAATCATGCCCGCGCTACTTGCTATCCCTGAGGTTACCACGTTGGGACAGTCTTATCTCGATGGGACCTTTATGGGGGATATTGACTCGTACCCTAGAAGATAGAAATCATTTGGTACAGGCTATCGACGGTCCTAAGAGATGTGAGGGCATGTGCTGACCTCTTAGAGACTTGGAAACTATGCTTCGCCTCAATATTGTTTGTGTTTGTGTTAATACAGTTCGAGAGTGATTCTGGACTTGTATTCCCCTTAGTACGAGTGATACGGGGACTGGATGGCAGAGTATGCCCGCACCATAATTATTATGTGGGGTGCTGTTAGAATATATATATTATATGTGTATTTAATATATATATTTAATTCTGGAATTTGGGAGCTACCTACTGTGTTTATGGTAAGTAAGAAATGAATAATTATTTCAATTGGGGAATAAGTGTTTGAAAAGTATAATATGTTACTGAGAAACTTTATTAACAAATAAGGTTTAAATGAGAACTTTGTTGTCATATGAAATTTACCTCTTAAACAATTGAATTTGTCAATTTAAATCTTACGAGCAACCTAAGATGAGATAAGTTAAACCGTTGGGAAGGTTAGTGCGATAGGCGTGCACATTAGAAGAGAGGTGAGAATTTCTCAAGGGAGTGCCGCACTAATATGTTGTTGCATTGGCCAGTAAGCATTTTAAATACTTGCTAAACTAAATTTTAAATCATTTTTATAATCGGGCTCTGACCCGTTTCCATTTTCTTTTCTCTCTTGTATATATATGTATATATTATAGGTTCCCAGCCATAGGGGCATCTTGCATATGATCCTTTGGAAGGAACGCGCTGCAGCTTAGGTGGGAGTTGCAGGCCTCTTGCTTAGACGACCTCATTTATTTGATTCCACTCCTAGCATTATTTATTCCAGTTGGGCATGTGTCGCCCTTTTCCATTATTCAGTTGTTTTATTGGATATTATGATTCGTTTATTTCCAGTATTTACACTTTGGGATTTATTATTGTCAGGATGTTTTCCTTTTAAGTTTTAATGTTGGAATTAATTAGTTGGATGCTTAATTAATTGGATTATGTGTTCCAGGATAGTTGTTGTGTGATTCTTTATCTATGAATTATGTAAAGTTTTAAAATGTTGGTTTATATAAATAAAATTTGGAAAGTAATGTCTAAAATGGTTTTGACACTTAGCTTAATTATTTAGGGTGTTTAAATTGGTAAAGTTATTTTTACGACAAATATGCTAAGAATGAACCGACCGTCACCTTGATTATAATTTAATAAAGGACTGATCACCCGATATTTAATTAGGCGGGGTGTCACAGCCACCTGTGGCACACCTGTGGCACCCCGCCTAATTAAATACCGGGTGATCAGTCCTTTATTAAAATATAATCATGGTGAGGGTCGGTTCATTCTTAGCATCACTGTCGTAAAAATAACTTTACCAATTTAAACACCCTAAATAATTAAGCTAAGTGTCAAAACCATTTTAGACATTACTTTCCAAATTTTATTTATATAAACCAACATTTTAAAACTTTACATAGTTCGTAGATAAAGAATCACACAACAACAATCCTGGAACATATAATCCAAATAATTAAACATCCAACTAATTAATTCCAACATTAAAACTTAAAGGAAAACATCCTGACGATAATAAATCCCAAAGTGTAAATACTAGAAATAAACGAATCATAATATCCAATAAAATAACTGAATAATGGAAAAGGGCGACACATGCCCAATAGGAATAAATAATGCTAGGAGTGGAATCAAATAAATGAGGTCGTCTAAGCAAGAGGCCTGCAACTCCCAACTAAGCTGCAGCGCGTTCCTTCCAAAGGATCCTATGTAAGACGCCCCTGTGGCTCGGCACCTGTAATATATACATATATCTACAAGAGAGAAAAGAAAATGGAAACGGATCAGAGCCCGATTGTAAATTGATTTAAAATTTAGTTTAGCAAGTATTTAAAATGTTTACTGGCCAATGCAACAACATATTAGTGTGGCACTCCCTTGAGAAATTCTCACCTCTCTTCTAATGTGCACACCTATCGCACTAACCTTCCCAACGGTTTAACTTATCTCATCTTATGTTGCTCGTAAGATTTAAATTGACAAATTCAATTGTTTAAGACGTAAATTTCATCTAACAACAAAGTTCTCATTTAAACCTTATGTGCGAATAAAGTTTCTCAGTAACATATTATACTTGTCAAACACTTTTTCTATAATTAAAATAATTATTCATTTCTTACTTACCATAAACACAGTAGGTAGTTCCCAAATTCCAGAATTAAATATATATATATTAAATACTCATATAATATATATATTCTAACAGCACCCCACATAATAATTATGGTGCGGGCATACTCTGCTATCCAGTCCCCGTATCACTCGTACTATGGGAAATACAAGTTCGAAATCACTCTCGAACTGTATTAACACAAACAAAAATAATATTGAGGCGAAGCATAGTTTCCAAGTCTCTAAGAGGTCAGCACATGCCCTCACGTCTCTTAGGACCATCTGACTATCGATCCGATAGCCTGTACCAAAGGATTTCTATCTTCTAGGGTACGAGTCAATATCCCCCATAAAGGTCCCATCGAGATAAGACTGTCCCAGCGCGGTAACCTCAGGGATAACAAGTAGCGCGGGCATGATTTTCACACGTATATAATATATGCATAAACACAGTTTTATAAATATACTAGTATTACCATATCAAATTTAGGTACATTCTTATAACCCATAATTATGATATACATCCTTATTTCTCATTATATAGTTATCACGTATAACGATTTGTCTCTTATTCATTCTATTTTTGAGATTTAATTTATCCCAACTAACTTCTCATCTCTCGAAGTATTATCTTTTACCTAAGGACAATTTTAGTAAGCCCTCACTCACCTTCTAATCCAACTCCTAGACATTTCGATTTTTAAGTCTACGCACATTAGATTTCTTAGGAATGTATATTTCCCCGTTTACCCTTCGTTTGTCCCATTTCATTAAAATTCCACTTAACGGGGTTAACTTGACCCTACTGGACCTTTTTATGTTTCCTTATGTCCCAATAACATTAATCAAGATTTATTACGCATTTAATCGGATTAAGTTAACCCAAGGAAAAATCTAGTTTTTCCCAGAAGGGATCGATCGATCGATCAAGCAGGTATGGCGAAATTTGCAGAATTCCAGTTACGGGTTCTAACATCCAACATCATCCAAATCCAATTTTTTAACTCCCAAACTCCCAGAAATTGATACCACAAACATTCTAAACCCAAATGGACAATATTCTACGTAAGACATGTGAGTTTTCATCAAGAATCATGGATTAAAAGTGCCAAAATTTATACAATTCTCATGAACCCTAAAAATTCCTTTAACTTAATTCAAATCATTCTTTTTCCAGAATTTCTACTTTTAATCCATCATAAATCCGTGGTTCAACCTCTATATGTGAAAGGGATTTCCAGATTATGGTTTATATCACTACAACATGCGATTTCTAATCACCTACAAGGGTTTCTTTCATAAAAACTCATCCTAATCAACCCTAAACTAATATGAATGAAGCATTAACGAAATTAAACAATATAAATACTTTCCTGGGAATTTTTGGTCTCTGATTTGTGCTGAAATCAGTGGGGTGGTGATCCTCGTTACGTGATCTATCGTTTGGCGGCGACGGCGGCACAAACGGAGGAGTTCTTGGCCTAGAACTCTTTGGCAAGCTCTCTCCTTCCTTCTCCAATGGCCGTCACTTATTTTTGGTTTTGTTAACCCTAGAAGGCAACCCTAAGCATCTGATATAACCTAACAATTTTCATGGGTTTTCAGGACTAAAAATGTAAAATGTCCAAAACGCCCTCCCGGGGTGTTAATTAGGCCTAAAAATGCCCCGAGACCCAAACTAAACCCCCGAGTACATTATTTTGATTGCGTCGACCCTTACGAACACTTTGGCGATATCAAAATGACCATACGGGTGATTTATAATTTATTCACTTTTATTAATCAACATTTAGTCCCGACACGACACGGACGCGTCCCGACTTAAATTTCAAAAATTGTCATTTTATTCACTCGTGATATTTAATAGAATCAATATTAAATATTACCTTGCTCATTATTAATATTCAACAAGTTTCCAATGATTACTAACTCTCGTCACATTAGTAATTAAAAATAATTAATTTTTGGATTTATATTAAATTAATAACTCACATTAAATTTAATTGATCCCCAAATTTAGAAAGCATAAAAATACGGGGCATTACATAGTTCCCCCCTAATAACGGAATTTCGTCCCGAAATTCAGAAAATAAGGCATACCTGGTAAGTATAAATCTGGGTATCTCTCGCGCATATCTGCCTCGCGCTCCCAGGTGGATTCCTCCACATTATGATGCTCTCACTGGACTTGTACAAGTGGAACTACCTTCGACCTAAATCTCCTTTCGCTATGGTCTAGGATAGCCACTGGTCTCTCCTCGTAAGGGCTGTCAGGATGTAAGTCTATCTCTTCCATCGCGATGTGGGTGTGGGCCATATCATCCCGAAGGTATTGTCTCAACGATGAGATGTGGATTACATCGTGGATGCGATGTAAATGCTCTGGCAGTCCTAATTTGTATGCTACCGACCCAACCCTCTGGATAATGGGAAATGGTCCCACGTACCTCGGGGCTAATTTCCCTTTCTTCCCAAACCTCATCAATCCCTTCATAGTAGATACACGTAGTAATACTTGGTCCCCCGTATTAAACTCTCGGAAGAACCGTCTTGCATCGGCGTAGCTTTTTTGCCTGTCTTGGGCTACTCAAATGCGACTCTTGATCATCTCAATCCTCGCGGAGGTTTCCTGAATCACCTCTGGTCCTTGCAACTTGTTATCCGCAACCTCTAGCCAACAAGTTGGGGAACGAAAAGGCCTGCCATACAAAGCCTCGAATGGAGCCATGCCAATCGTGAACTGATAAGAGTTATTATAAGCAAACTCTACCAGTGGAAGATGTGGCTCCTAACCTCCTCCAAAATCAAGGGCACACATGCGTAGCATATCCTCCAACATCTGATTACTATGCTCTGTTTGTCCATTTGTCTGTGGGTGATAAGCTGAACTCAACCTCAACTCTGTACCCATAGCCTCCTAAAAGATCTCCCAGAAACGCGACACGAAAATATTGTCTCTATCTAACACAATATTCAGGGGCACTCCATGTAATATGACAATCTTAGCAATGAACAACTGAGCATACTGACTCGTGGTATAGTCTGTCCTCACCGGTAGAAAATGAGCCACCTTGGTTAAACGGTCCACAATCACCCAGATGGAGTCATAACCCCGCTGTGATGTAGGAAACCTAGTAATAAAATCCATGGAAATACTCTCCCACTTCCACGCGGGTATTTCCAATGGCTGAAGTAACCCTGATAGTTTCGGATGGTCCACCTTTACCAGCTGGCAGGTAGAACATTTGGACATGAACTTAGAAACCATCAGGGTTACTTCAGCCATTGGAAATACCCGCGTGGAAGTGGGAGAGTATTTCCATGGATTTTATTACAGGGTTGCCTACATCAAAGCGGGGCCACGACTCCATCTGGGTGATTGTGGACCGTTTGACCAAGGTGGCTCATTTTCTGCCGGTGCGGACAGACTATACCACGGGTCAGTATGCTCAGTTGTTCATTGCTGAGATTGTCAGATTACATGGGGTGCCCCTGAATATTGTGTCAGATAGAGACAAGATTTTTGTGTCGCGTTTCTGGGAGATCTTTCAGGAGGATATGGGTACAGAGTTGAGGTTGAGTTCATCTTATCACCCAGAGACAAATGGACAAATAGATCCTAGTAATCAGGTGTTGGAGGATATGCTATGCATGTGTGTCCTTGATTTTGGAGGAGGTTGGGAGCCACATCTTCCACTGGTAAAGTTCGCTTATAATAACTCTTATCAGTTCACGATTGGCATGGCTCCATTCGAGGCTTTGTATGGTAGGCCTTGTCGTTCCCCAACTTGTTGGCTAGAGGTGGGGGATAACAAGTTGCTAGGACCAGAGGTGATTCAGGAAACCTCCGTGAGGATTGAGATGATCAGGAGTCGCATTCGAGTAGCCCAGGACAGGCAGAAAAGCTACGCCGATGCAAAACGGTTCTTCCGAGAGTTTAATGTGGGGGACCAAGTATTACTACATGTATCTCCTATGAAGGGATTGATGAGGTTCGGAAATAAAGGGAAATTGGCCCCGAGGTACGTGGGACCATTTACCATTATCGAGAGGGTTGGTCCGGTAGCATACAGATTGGGACTTCCAGAGCATTTACATCGCATCCACGATGTATTCCACATCTCGTCATTGAGACGATACCTTCGGGATGATATGGCCCACACCCACATCGCGATGGAAGAGATAGACTTAAATCCTGACATCTCTTACGAGGAGAGACCAGTGGCTATCCTAGACCATAGCGAAAGGAGATTGAGGTCGAAGGTTGTTCCACTTGTACGAGTCCAGTGGGAGCATCATAATGTGGAGGAATCCACCTGGGAGCACGAGGCAGATATGCGCGAGAGGTACCCAGATTTATTCTTACCAGGTATGTCATAGTTTCTGAATTTCGAGACGAAATTCCGTTATTAGGGGGGGAGTATGTAATACCCCGTATTTTTATGCTTTCTAAATTTGGGGATTTATTAAATTTAATGTGAGTTATTAATTTAATATAAATCCAAAAATTAATTATTTTTAATTACTAACGTGACGAGAGTTAGTAATCATTGGAAACTTGTTGAATATTACTAATGAACAAGGTAATATATAATATTGATTCTATTAAATGTGACGAGTGAATAAAATGACAATTTTGGAAATTTAGGTCGGGACGCGCCCGTGCCGTGTCGGGACTAAATATTGATTAATAAAAGTGAAAAAATTATAAATCACCCGTATGGTCATTTCGAGTGCGCCAAAGTGTCCGAAAGGGTCGAGATAGTCAAAATAATGTACTCGGGGGTTTAGTTTGGGTCTCGGGGCATTTTTAGGCCTAATTAACACCCCGGGAGGGTGTTTTGGACATTTTACATTTTTAGGCCTGAAAACCCACGAAAATTGTAAGGTTATATCAGATGCTTAGGGTTGCCTTCTAGGGTTAACAAAACCAAAAATAAGTGACGGCCATTGGAGAAGGAAGGAGAGAGCTTGCCAAAGAGTTCTAGGCCAAGAACTCCTCCGTTTGCGCCGCCGTCGCCGCCAAACGATAGATCACGTAACGAGGATCACCACCCCACTGATTTCAGCACAAATCAGAGACCAAAAATTCCCAGGCAAGTATTTATATTGTTTAATTTCGTTAATGCTTCATTCATATTAGTTTAGGGTTGATTAGGATGAGTTTTTATGAAAGAAACCCTTGTAGGTGATTAGAAATCGCATGTTGTAGTGATATAAACCATAATCTGGAAATCCCTTTCACATATAGAGGTTGAACCACGGATTTATGATGGATTAAAAGTAGAAATTCTGGAAAAAGAATGATTTGAATTAAGTTAAAGGAATTTTTAGGGTTCATGAGAATTGTATAAATTTTGGCACTTTTAATCCATGATTCTTGATGAAAACTCACATGTCTTACGTAGAATATTGTCCATTTGGGTTTAGAATGTTTGTGGTATCAATTTTTGGGAGTTTGGGAGTTAAAAAATTTGGATTTGGATGATGTTGGATGTTAGAACCCGTAACTGGTATTCTGCAGATTTTGCCATACCTGCTTGATCGATCGATCGAGCCAAGAGCATCGACGACCCCTTTCTATCGATCCATCGACCCCTTCTGGGAAAAACCATATTTTTCCTTGGGTTGACTTAATCCGATTAAATGCGTAATAAATCTTGGTTAATGTTATTGGGACATAAGGAAACATAAAAAGGACCAGTAGGGTCAAGGTAACCCCGTTAAGTGGAATTTTAATGAAATGGGACAAACGATGGGTAAACATGGAAATATTCATACCTAAGAAATCTAACGTGTGTAGACTTAAAAATCGAAATGTCTAGGAGTTGGATTAGAAGGTGAGTGAGGGCTTACTGAAATTGTCCTTACGTAAAAGATAATACTTCGAGAGATGAGAGGAATAAATTAAATCTCGAAAATAGAATGAATAAGAGACAAACCGTTATACTTGATAACTATATAATGAGAAACAAGGATATATATCATAATTATTGGTTATGAGAATGTACCTAAATTTGATATGGTAATAATAGTATATTTATATGACCGTGTTTATGCATATATTATATACGTGTGAAAATCATGCCCGTGCTACTTGCTATCCCTGAGGTTACCACGTTGGGACAGTCTTATCTCGATGGGACCTTTATGGGGGATATTGACTCGTACCCTAGAAGATAGAAATCATTTGGTACAGGCTATCGACGGTCCTAAGAGATGTGAGGGCATGTGCTGACCTCTTAGAGACTTGGAAACTATGCTTCGCCTCAATATTGTTTGTGTTTGTGTTAATACAGTTCGAGAGTGATTCTGGACTTGTATTCCCCTTAGTACGAGTGATACGGGGACTGGATGGCAGAGTATGCCCGCACCATAATTATTATGTGGGGTGCTGTTAGAATATATATATTATATGTGTATTTAATATATATATTTAATTCTGGAATTTGGGAGCTACCTACTGTGTTTATGGTAAGTAAGAAATGAATAATTATTTCCATTGGGGAATAAGTGTTTGAAAAGTATAATATGTTACTGAGAAACTTTATTAACAAATAAGGTTTAAATGAGAACTTTGTTGTCATATGAAATTTACCTCTTAAACAATTGAATTTGTCAATTTAAATCTTACGAGCAACCTAAGATGAGATAAGTTAAACCGTTGGGAAGGTTAGTGCGATAGGCATGCACATTATAAGAGAGGTGAGAATTTTACAAGGGAGTGCCACACTAATATGTTGTTGCATTGGCGAGTAAACATTTTAAATACTTGCTAAACTAAATTTTAAATAGTTTTTACAATCGGGCTCTAACCCGTTTCCATTTTCTTTTCTCTCTTGTATATATATGTATATATTACAGTTGCCCGGCCACAGGGGCGTCTTGCATAGGATCCTTTGGAAGGAACGCACTGCAGCTTAGGTGGGAGTTGCAGGCCTCTTGCTTAGATGACCTCATTTATTTGATTCCACTCCTAGCATTATTTATTCTAGTTGGGCATGTGTCGCGCTTTTCCATTATTCAGTTGTTTTATTGGATATTATGATTCATTTATTTCCAGTATTTACACTTTGGGATTTATTATTGTCAGGATGTTTTCCTTTAAGTTTTAATGTTGGAATTAATTAGTTAGATGTTTAATTATTTGGATTATATGTTCCAGGATAGTTGTTGTGTGATTCTTTATCTATGAATTATGTAAAGTTTTAAAATGTTGGTTTATATAAATAAAATTTGGAAAGTAATGTCTAAAATGGTTTTGACACTTAGCTTAATTATTTAGGGTGTTTAAATTGGTAAAGTTATTTTTACGACAGTGATGCTAAGAATGAACCTACCGTCACCTTGATTATAATTTAATAAAGGACCGATCATCGGATATTTAATTAGGCGGGGTGTCACACTAGTATTAGTGGACAATGGCTCCAGCATCAATGTATGCCCCCTATGCTATGTTAATGATCTGGGATACACTACCTTAAGATTTACACCGTATTTCATGACCATTTAGGCCTATGATAACAGTAAATGATAGTTCATCCACTACACCAAAATAGGGATATTATCATAGTCAATTGGTCATGGTCTAGAGGTGTGACCAGTGGTCACGGTCCAAAATCATAACCCACAACCAAAATACGCAACTAACCATGTGACCAAACCAAAGAGTTACACTAACAGGTGATTGGTGACAGTTCTAGATCGTTACAGTAGTGGTCACGGTTCTAGGTCGTGACTAATTTGTGGCCCTTTAAGTGTTAAATTTCCCGCTAAAATTATCGCCATGATGATTACGGTTTTGGACCATGACCCACTCGTGACCAATACCAGTGAATTATAGTCATAATTTTGAATCATGATTTACAATCCTAGTTCAAAATGGTAACTTTTAGTTAGTGACAGTCCACAACCATGACCATTTCTCAATATTTAATTTATCACAATAAGGACGGTCTAAAATCGTGACTAAGTTTCAATGTTCCATTGGTCACACTATTGGCTATGGGACAGTTTTGAATTATGTCCATTTGAAATCAATAATTTGGTCTTAGATTCACCCACCGATTATATTTATCTCTCAAAATCTTGCTAAACCTCTCCCCCCTCTCCACCGATGATCTCAACCTCTTTTTATCTCTCTACTAATGACATCCACCTCTCTCCATCAGTGAACTCCATAGGCCTTCTCTTTCCACTGGCATACATGGGTACATCTTTATCTTTCTCTCTATATACACTTCAATGTGTTTGTGTGTGTGTGTTTCAATGTGTGTGTGCATTTCAGTGTATATTTCAACGCATGTGTGTTTTAATGTGTATGTATGTGTATGTGTTTCAGTGTATGTTTGTGTGTTTTAACGTGTGTATGTATATACAGTGGTAGAATTGAAATGCATGTTGTTTGGAGCTCAAATTGGGCTGAAGTTTGAAATGTTTGAAATGCACAAATTGTTTTGAATGCAAACAATTGTTCAGATATCAAAATATTTTTAAAAATATTTCATGAGTAATACCCTTACTACCATGAGTAAAATCATATTAGGTATAATTATTTTTATAACTCCATGAGTAAATCCGTTACTACCAAATACTTAATTGATGAAATTATATGTATAAATATGTAAAATTGATGCCATGAGAAGATTTTATGTTTGAATACCCCATGATATTACGTTCTTGGAATTGCAATTTATTCGTTAAAGAAATCAATCAAGTAGATGATTTAGAAGGAGTATGGATAATCTTATGTTGCATTGTTGGGTTGATGGTTGTTATGGCTTGTGTTGAATGATCATGGTTGGATATGGATGATGAATACTTAAAATTCTCACTCGATTAATTCTTCATATTAAACCATTAATTAATTATTTATCTTAATGACTACCCTATCTTAACGACTACACACACACACACACACACACATACACACACATAAATGCATACATATACATACACACTCATACACACATACACATACACATACACATACACATACACATACACATACACATACACATACACATACATACACATACACATACACATACACATACACATACACATACACATACACATACACATACACATACACATACACATACACATACACATACACATACACATACACATACATATACACATACACATACACATACACAGACTGGCACGCGCATGTAAGTGTTCAGAATAAAGTCATTTGGTTAACTTCTTGGGGTCGTGTTCACTCCTTCTTTAAATGGTTATTGTTTGGGTGAACATAAATTGGTGGAAGGGCTTGCACAATTGGTGGACACATAGTAATTTTAGCTGTAATTAAATTAAAATAAACTTAAAATAGACTTGTTGTGTATAATTGATCGGGTGGAAAGCTGTAATTAGTTTAGGATTCATGAGATTCGTTACCTCTATCACTCATATTCACACCAAGATATATATTTTCTAAAGAAAAATGAGTCACCGTAGTAGTTACTTTCAATAAGAGTACAAGAGGGTGAAATTTGACCGCACTAAAATATCTTTCATTAGTGCGTGCCATATAGAGGGAACTCATATTTTATTACCTTACAAATCGTGGAGTTTATCTGTCTCAAGCGTACCTATTCGATCATATTTTTTTACCTTGGAAGAATGTTGGAATGAGGCAGGAGAGAATATATTCCATCTGAATAATCCCAACATGGCGTTGACATTGGTGTCAATATTAGAAAAGTATATAAAAATATTCATCCAATGTGGATACAACTCTGTAAAGAGAGCATTCACCCAGACTGTGATGTCGTGCGACAAATGCAAATTAAAAATCAAATGGAAAATAAATTTAAGAAAAAAGAATTGCGAGTTCATGTCACAGACCTTTACATGTCAATCATAGATACGCTTCTGCCCAGTTGATCGCATGACAAATTTCATAGATGTAATGCCCCGATCCAAATTTATGGGTTTCCCAGAGACAACTCGGTCCAACCCTAGCGTTAGGTGTGTAGTGCAATGAAACAATATAAAAAAGGTTGCTAGTCCAATTTTATTTGATTACCATTACACTTGTTAGCATGCGATTCCAATTTCAAATCAAGCTACGTGGGGGACCGGTGGGGAGCACCCCGAGGTCCAAGCATATAGAGCTACAAATACAAAATAAAAGAGAGCACTTACCTGCATAACGCTCTTAAACCCAACATGTCGTAACAAAACGTGGGAGTGAGTCAAATGCTCAATAGAAATATATAAAACGAAGTATAAAGTCGAACGACAGAATGAAGACTATAACACATTATACTTACATGCACCTACAACTACCTTGTACATATTTATATACATATACATATACTTAATGCATGAATTCGTTTTACTTTTGAAAATGTTATTTATCCCGATTAATTCACCTTAATCTTGTAAAAGACTTTATTCCCTTTATTTTTTACAGTTATCCCTTTATTTAACACACACGATTAAATACCTAAAACAACTACACTTGGTTGAACGAAAGTCATTTCTTTATCGAAATTACCCTTTTCAATTTAACCAACCCACATTTGTATTTTCATTGAAAATCACCCTTTAAACACACACAAACACCATATTAGAAAATATTTATTTAACCATTGAAAATATTTCACAACACACCCTTATGCTAATTATGTGTTAGACCTGTTAGGTATTTTAACCACCCATTTACCCACTTACTTTACCTTTTTCTTGACCTTATGGACATTAATCCATTGCACATTTACTTGTCCATTTATCCTTTATCGGAACACCTATTAATTCAGTCAAGTTAGGTGGTCTTAACCCATTTTCACCATACAAACTATTTTTTGAAATGTTCCTTATTCCTTTATCCTTTTCTCAGAATCTTTCAATAACCGCATACTTTAATAGGCTCCACACCACTGGCTATGAACACCATATGCTCGGACCAGTGTTTTGGGTCTTTCACTCTAGGCCTCCAGGCCCTCCTTAATTTATTCGGTGTCATCTGATTTACTTTTTAATGTGTTTTAACATTTTGCAAATGTACACATTATTCCACTTTTCTTTTTACCAGACCGAAGTCAAAACTCAAGGTTTCACCCCAACTTGTGTTACACTTTGAAAATCAGCATTTCACCTCCTTTACACTTTAGCTTTGATTTTATTCCAAAAATCATATTCATTAGGACTATCATATGTAACGCCCTTTCCAATATTTTTATTTCATAAAAAGGTTCCACTTACGTAAAGTTATTATTTTACCCATTTGTTTCCAAATTAACCTTTTACTCCGATTTCCCAAGTATTAATGTTCTAAAACACCATTAAGTAAACCACACAAATTTCTTAAGTATTTTTAATACCCTAACACCCTTTTAACCGTTCAAAGTAATATTCTTCTTAATTGTAAACATCTTTATTTTAATACTTTTATTTTCAAGAATTATTAAACATATACTATGCTTTATAAGAAAAACAACATTTTCTTTCAATAACACATGTAATCTTACAACCTTACACTTATCACCTATAGTCCCCTTTTCACATACTCTGAAGACTAGAATTTTCACTTTTCTTATTTCATGTTTAAACCTAACAAAACCTTATTTAAACTTATTTTTATGCCCATTATGAAAATATTACAATTTTATATGCATGAGAAGATGGATTTTAAATCCCAAAATCTTATTAAATGGGTTTAACATATTTTTCATTCTAGAAATTCATAATACTGTGCAAAAATGCATTTTAAGACTCAAAGGACATTTTATTTCTTCAAACTCAATAAATGTCCATTTTTCATAAAATCTTCATTTTTGTGAAACTTTGGAACATTGTTTCACCAAATATTTTAGCAAAATTAACATCAATTTCAAACATTTTATTTCATAAAATTTTTAACATCAAACTTCTAGAAAATGCACCATTTTCATAAAAAAATCAATCTTTATTTTAAGAAGCTTTGAAATATGCATTCTTCATTTATTCTCAACCAAGTGACATTTTTCCAACATTCTTATTTCATAAAAATATTTATTTTTAATTTTACTAGAAAACCATCAATAAGTTTATAAGCATTATAATCTTACATTCTAATAACAAGACTACTAATTACATAAATAGAGTCTTAAACTAAGAGTAGGTTTTCTCACCTCAATGAAGCTCCAACAATAGAAGGCATGTAAGATCTAAGAAGATGGCAACCTCCTACATCCTAAGGTGGCCTTAAGGAGGTTGCCCCACTCAAAATCAGGGTCCATTTAGCTTCCAAGTAGAATCCCTTCAAAAATCGTCTTCAAACTCCATGAAAGCTTCATCGTCATCTTCTTCAAAAATCCCCCAACAACACATTTACAAATTCGAAACTATGCCCAATAATGGAGGAAATGTGTATCTAAATATTGGATATGGTGAAAAGTAGACGACTATGATGATTTAAGGTTGATATATGGTGGTGGAGTGGTGGTTTGTGGTGGAGAGAAGCTCAACAATGGTGGAAGACCTCTCTCTCTCTCTCTCCTTCCAGCTCTAAATGACACAAAAGAACAAAAAATAAACTTATAAAACACCCCCAAACCTTCCAAATCCCATTTTACCCAATCTTGGTTCACCGGAGCTAGATAACTCATTAATCCAATGGCCCAGAACGAGATAGCGCACAAGGGCTGTCTGACTTAAAAATTCGATTGTCCCCGTTCGAATGAGATTTGACCCTCATTCGAACGAGATTCACCCCTCATTCAAATGATAAGGTCATCTCATTCGATCCCTCATTTCTAATGACCTTCAAACGACCCTAATCAGTTACATAGTGGGACCTCGTTCGATACCTTGCTTCAAATGAGCCTTAAGTCTTGTTCGAATGAACCAACTTTCATTTGAACGAATCTTCTTATATTTACATAATTTTTATCCAATTTTAACCCACGACTTCCACTAATTATCTTCAATCCTCTAAAAAGAGTAAATTCAACATATAATCCTCGTTATAATTATTCAAATCCCAAGGTTCTCATTTTTGTCCAATTTATACGGAAAAAAAATTTAAAATATTAGAGCGAGGTATTACAAACTTCCCTCCTTGGGGAATTTTATCCCTCAAATGCTCAATCCATCCATTCTTCAAATTCTTTGGGTTTACCAACTCTCATTCTTTGTCTTAGAAACCCTCTAAGACAAAATTAACGAAGTCCTCAATAACTAAGATCACATCACGTGCCCTTACACGGGGTTTGTCACCCAATTGCTTAACATAGGACATGCTCTAATGCTCACCATCTCGCTAACCAAGAACGTCACATAACTGACTCCGATTCTCCACCCACTTAAAGGTCATGCTCAATCGAGCCCTAGGACTACCTTTGCCACTACCCTAAGCATATCGGTGCCGTCACTAGAAACCCTCTATAGTGATAGATATTCACCAAAAGTGCACTATAATACGACCAATCATCAAGAACCTTTTTCATCTTAGGACTACACATCCTGTGTCCCATGAATTTCAGGTTTTTCTGACCACACAAATTTTTCCCGATCTTGACATTATCCACACATTGATAATTCTTACTCCGATAAGTAATACACCTACCAGATCATCACCGCTCATTTGGTTGACACCTTTCGCCACGTCACTCTAATGAACCTAGTATTACTTTAGGCTTATCACCTTTGAGCACTCACTTGATCCTCGCTCTAATCAACTCACCGTGGAAAAGAAACACCATGTGCTAAATTTTCTCGATTTCTAACACTATACAGTATCCTCAATTCATCATCCCTCTCTTTCTAACTAGAGACACTGACTGCCATACCTGCTAGTCGAAAGGTCGCAAATCCTAAGGAAAGAAATTAGTACGAGAAGACTATGCATCTGCAAGCGCAGCCACCCGCACACTGAACTTTGTACAATAATAAGAATACCAAAGATAGAGCGCATCTAGTTACTGAGCTACATTGACCATACCTGGCCCATCGCGCTCTACCAGGCCCAACCGTGTTATACCATGACATGGTACCAATCCAAGCTACCACATGTGTGATAATACAAATCCCCAATTACCCAAATCGAAAGAGACACACGAGGGTCAGAAGGAATAAGAAACCGTTTCGAGAGAATCTCGTTCATACGCATTAGACCATGATTTATGACAAAGGAAACCTATGTCGAATGCTTTAGGTCTTATCATTCATCCTAGATGTTCTCATTGAGTACTATCCTAGACACACACCCTGGCTTGAGCCTCTGAAAGTGAAGAATCGAATCAAAACTATTTATCCTCGCAAGACGAAAGCAACATACGAACTTGTCGTTCTCTAGAAAGTCAATGGACGACTTACCTTCTTACGAGTAAGCCCCCCCTCCCAAACATCCTTAGCACATATGAACCACTTTGGTTGACCGATGCCTAATGCCTTTATCTATGCTAATCTTATCCATTTACTAGTGTCACCAACCTATTACACCTAAGTTACTGTCTACCTTATTATCTCATGATCGCAACCCCAAAATCCTCTTAGGCAGTATTCCGTTTGACAGAGACATTCACCTTATTATATCCTTTGACTATATGAGATTGTCATTAAGCTCACTTCTAGATTCTACCCAAACTGAATTTATGTGACGACCACAACGACCACCATTGGCATTCTAAGGCTAGTACTCCACATATGGCTACATATTCTAATCCTTACCATCTTGGCAGGACGTGCTAAGAACTAATCCTTACCTTACTAAGACTATCCTATCATACCTCCGACACACACCAACATTATATTCATGCTTTGATATTACCCCGCCTTGATTGCTATTTTCAACTCTACACATGGCATCATGAACTAAGTCTTGAATACATCTCCAAATATTCCTTAAAATTAAGTGTCACATCGCCACGACCATACATTCCATGAAACCCGATCATCACGCCCCATAATAACACAAGACTCTAATTCCTCCTTAGAGGTTACTTCACCCATCTATGCCGATTTGTGAAATCGCAACCGACACGAACGCTATTCGACTATTCTAACCTTGACCATCAAACAAAGGTCATCACCTAACCCTTAACACAATCACTACTAGGATGCTAGTGTTTCTTCATATCAAACTTAACTGGTCTCCTAAGAACACCACAAGCATCCCATGTAAATTCGACAAGACCCAACAAGATTTTATCATCCATACCTTTATCATTGTAGGTGAACTCTACAAACCTTTCAATACCCATATCGTGATTACTAGGTACTCATAAAGACACTAGTCTGTGAGATTTTACATATGTCGCAACTTAACCATTGAATACCTTAAGACGTCGTAATAAGTCAATTTCTATCCCCGATGATGTCACACATAATTTGTCTAATGGACACTCCAAGATGCCCTTAAACCACACTCACACTAGGATTACCTCACATCTAACCATTACCTCTAGCACTAAAAAAATCCTTCACACTTAGATAAAAATCATATATCTCATCCAAATGGTTGTGACTATAAGCCACGTACCAAACCACATCCATTACTATTAAGTATTCTGGTTGTCATCCACAATCTATACACCTCTAGGTTTACATCACCGACTTCACTAAAGATATTATTCCTGGAAATCACATCTTATTTTCTAAAACTCTGACATAAAAGACTACTTAGAGTTCACTCCTAAGTCTCCTCAACCATCATCGTTGCATACGTAATATACTTATCGCGGTTTGCTCATAACTCTCATCATACCCCACGAGGTACAACTTCCAATCAAGAATTACCAGGACACTTATAATAATATTCTCTTACCGATTCAGACCGAATACACATCCCAAGTGTTGACCAACATGGTTCATCATGCCCAATAACTCCTCAATTGCCTTATGATGTAATACCATCCTAAGGATCGAATTCACTGAACCACACCATTGTATTTAACTACACGAAGTACCTTTTAAGAGAACTTGATGCATCCCTATCGCAAATCAATACTGCTTAGGTATAACGCACTAGCCACCTAATCTCCACACTTGACTTTACACGAGTCAAATTTCTAATTCAATAGATGTCATTACCAATTTTCTACCTCTTAATTAGCTTCTTATATCACTACGAATTGACACACAAGCACCTCACACTAAAAACCTATGGTGTTACCACCATTGGCTTGCACAAATATTCACAACTCATTAATATATCTAAATCAAAAGCGCAAAAGCGATTAGTAATGATTAACTTAATCACCTACTACTTACTAATGAATCCACCCACCGTGCTAACCTCATCGATTCACCATCGAGGATAGGAACTAAACCATCACCAAAACTATCGTGATCGGCCCACACCAAAACTGATGTCGAAAGATCTAATACCAACCTCACCATGTAACTCCCCAAAGGAACCTTAACTCTAGAGCTATAATACCAATTGTAGAGTCTCGACCCAGATTTATGGATTACCCGTAGTTAACCAGGTCCGATCCTAGCCTTATGTGTGAAGTGTAAAGGAAAAAACATATATAATGTTGCAAGTCTAGTTTTATTTAATTAACATTCCACTTATTAGCATGCGATTCCAATTTCAAATCAAGCTACATGAGGGACACGTGGGGAGCACTCCAGGGTCCAAGCACATAGAGCTTCTAATGCAAAATAAAAAAGAGTACTTACCTACATAATCCTCTCAAAATATGAAACCGCACCCAACCTGTCATAACTAAACGAGGGAGTGAGTCGAATGCTCAGTGGGAAATATACAAAATGGAGTATATAATTGAACGTTAGAAAGAAGACTCTAGCACCTCATACCTACATGCACATGCAACTACCTTATATGTATTTATATACATATACATATACATATACATATACATATACATATACATATACATATACATATACATATACATATACATATACATATACATATACATATACATATACATATACATATACATATACATATACATATACATATACATATACATAATGCATGAAACCGTTTTACTTCGGAAAACGTTATTTATCCCGATTAATTCACCGTAATCTTGTAAAAGACATCCTTCCCCTTATTTTCACATTTATTCCTTTATTTAACACACACTGTTAAATACTTGAAATAACTACACTCTGGTTTTATCAAAATTACCCATTTCAATTTAATAATTCCACATTAGTATTTTCATTGAAAGTCACCCTTTCAGCACACGCAAACACCATGTTAGAAAATACTTAACTTAACCTTTGAAAACATTTAACAAAACACCCTTGTGCTAATTATGGGTCAACCCACTTATGTCTCTTAAACACCCAATTATCCACTTACTTTACCTTTTTCTTTACCTTATGGACATTAATCAATTACACATTTACTTGTCCATTTTATCCTTTACCAAAATATTTATTAATTAATTCAAGTAAGTTTTTATTAACACATTTTCACCACACAATCCATTTCTTGACATGTTCCTTATTTCTTTATCTTTTTCTCAGAATCTTCCAATAACCACATAATTTCACGAGCTCCACACCCCCGACTATGCGCACCATATGCTCTGGTTAGTGTTTTGGGTCTTTCACCCCAGTGCTTCGGGCCCTCCTTAATTTTCCTAGTATCATTTGAGTTCCTTTTTAATGTGTTTTAACATTTTACAAATGTCCACATTATTACACTTTTCCTTTTACCCGGCCGAAGACAAAACCTGGGGTTTCACCCTTACTTATGTTACACTTTGTAAATCATCATTTTATGTCTTTTACACTTTAGCTTTGATTTTATTCATAAAATCATGTTCATTAGGACTATCATGTGTAACATCCTTTCCAACATTTTTATTTCATAAAAATGTTACATTTACATAAAATTACCATTTTATCCATTTATTTTCAAATTCAACTTATACCCAAATTTTGCAAGTGTTAATTTTCGAAAACACCATTAAGGTACCCACAATAACTTCTTAAGTGTTTTAAACACCTTAACACCCTTTTAACCTTTTGGAGTAACATTCTTCTCAATTTAAAACATCTATATAAATACTTTTATTTCCAAGATCATATAACACTACTTTATTTGAAAACAAAATTTTCTTTCAGTAACACATTTAGTCTTACATCCTTACACTTATCACCTAATCCCCTTTCCGCACACTTCGAAGAATAGAATTTGAACTTTTCTTATTTCATGTTTAAACCCAACAAAAACTTCTTTAAACTTGTTTTTATGCCCCTTACCAAAATACTACTAGTTTATATGCATGAGAAGATGAATTTTAAATCCTAAAATCCTATTAAGTGGGATAAACATATTTTTTATTCTAGAAATTCATAATACTTTGTGAAAATGCATTTTCAAGACTCAAAGGACATTTTACTTCTTCGAACTCAACAAATGCCCATTTTTCATAAAATTTTCATTTTTGCAAGAAAGTTTGGAACATTGTTTCACCAAATATTATGGCAAAATCAACATCATTTCCAGACATTTTATTTCATAAAATGTTTTAAATAAAACTTCTAAAAAATGCATAATTTTCATAAAAATTCCAATCTTTATTTTATGAGACTTTGGAATATGAATTCTTCATTTGTTTTCAACCAAATAACATTTTTCCATAATTTTTATTTCATAAAAATGTTTATTATTAATTTTACTAGAAAATTTGTCATCAAGTTCTTAAGCATTTTACTCTTACATTCTAACAACAAGACTATTAATTACACAAAATAGAGGTTTTAACTAAGAGTAGGTTTTCCCACCTCAATAAAGCTCCAACAATGGAAGGTATGGAAGATCTAAGAATATGACAACTTCCCTCCTCCTAAGGTTGCCTCAAGGAGGTTGCCCCACTCAAAACATGCTCAATTTAGCTTCCGAGTAGAATGTTTTCAAAATCTCGCTTCAAACTCTATGGAAGCTCCATCTTTATCTTCTATAGCAATCCCCCAATAGCACCTCTATAATATCATAGCTAGGACCAATAATGGAATAAATAGGTATCTACAGCTTGGATACGGTGAAGAATAGAAGAAAATGATGATTTAAAGTTGATATTTAGAGTTGGAGTGGTGGTTTATAGTGGAGAGAAGCTCAACAATGGTGGAAGACCATCATTCTCTATCTCTCTCCCCTTCCAAATCTAAATGACCCAAATGAATCAAAAAAACCTTTATAATATACTTCCAAACCTTCCAAATCCAATATTTACCCAATCTGAGTTCACCAGAGCTCAAAAGCTCACCAATACAACGACCTAGAATGAGACTTCACATAAGGGCAGTCTGACTTAAAACAATTTATGAGAGGCGGTCTTGTTCAATCCCTTTCTTCTTAAGACCTTCAAACGACTCTGATGAGTTACAGTGGGACCTCGTTCGAATCTCGTTCGATCCCTTTTTTTGAATGAGCCTTAATTCTCCTTCGAATGACCCAACTTTCTTTTGAACAACTCTTCTTATATTTCCTTATTTTTTTCTCCAATTTTAACCCAGTACTTCCACTAATTATCATTAAGCCTCTAAAAATAGTCAATTCAGCATATAATCCCCATTATAATTATCCAAATCCCAAGGTTCTCATTTTAATTCAATTTATGTGAAAAAAAATTAAAATATTAGGACGAGGTGTTAGAATAGATTTTTAAAACGTAATACTGATTGGATGGAAATTAGACACATCGAGCATATTTTAAAATTTATTAAAAAGGTGTATATAAATATATTGTCGTAAACATGATTTTCTTACATATGTCACTAATTTTTTTTTATTTCATAAAATGCCAAACATAAACAAAAATAATAAACCAAATAGCGGGACATTGCCAACTGGGCTCTCTCTAAAGCCCAACCTTAATTATCATCTCCTCTCGGTTATGGATACTCTAGTTCGTCGTAGATTAAATCTACCACTCCATCTCCGATTCATCAAACTCAAGAAACTCAATTATTCCAACACTCCCACCTCCTACTACTGAGGAATCCCAAGAAAACCCTAAGAATCCCATCGGGTTTTCCTTGGATGGGAATCATCCACCCGATAATAAACTTGACATTTAGCTTTTTTAAAACCGTTGTCAGTCTCTCAAAAAGATGACTGTGGGCGTCGGGGCATAAACATCTGGAAAAGATTGATCCTACAATAAAGAGTGACGTATGGCAGTAACTTGATAATACTTTTTCATTTCCAGTTAGTTCGAAGGCAAAGGTTCTTTCCCGGTATCTGATCAATTGAAAACCTATGAAAAGAACTTTTGGAAGAATTTTTCCCATAGGGGGCAACGAATTTTGATATTTTAGGGTTGAAAGATAGAGTTCCCTAAAATGTTGAAATGCCAACTGACCAATGGAATGACTTATTAGAAAATGAGGCTAGGGAGGGAAAATTGACTGAGAGGGAAGGAGATAAACTGAACATGTCAAAGAAATATTATGACCATAAACATAGGAAAAAATCTTATGATGATCTGAGTGGTGAATGGGTGGAACGGACAAGGGGGCTCTGGAAGAAGGTAAAAAACTTAATCGGGTCAGCTTGTACTTGCATGCCCTTACATGCCTGAGGAGAAAAAAAGAACTAATAAATTCCTAGACAAGTTGGGTCTAACTCTGGAAAGTTTGATTTTAGTTATAATATATATACATGTTATCATAAAATATTATTTAAATCATAGTCCTAAAAATAAAATGATGTTATAAAAAATGATATAAGGCATGTCGAGCAACCAATTAGAATGCAACCCCTATGACATTGAAGTATATGCCTTAACCAAGGTACTAGGGAGGGAAAATAAGAGGAGTACAAGAGGTGTTGGATCACATATTCCAAGTAGAAAAATATAACTTAATGCACCTCTACCGGTTGAGATCGCTTCGGTGAAGAGTTATGTGTCGAGAGAGGCGGGAGACCATGCCATGACTAAAGGAGAGGTGTCAAAGCTTCGGAGGGAGGTGGATAATATTAGTAATAAAATGACAATACTTTAATGAAATCCAAGGGTTGGTCTGATTCTTTACTCAACAACAGGGTTACCCCCTCATATGCCTCCTCAAACATTCTCCTATACTACGCCTCAAGGTTTCCCCTCCCAAATGCCTCATCCTTAAACATTACCCTCCTAACTTACTCTTCCAACATTTCGTGGATCATCGTCATCCACGCACGATAAATTTGGTGAGTTGTATTATATAAGGGACTTATCCAAAAGTAGGGTTATTGGAGTGTGCAATATCATTTCCATGAATGTCGAAACACATGTACACAATCGCCCTTTGGCGATGGGCGGGGCTCATGTATTGGTTGATATGAGCCTGTGTATTTTGACCATTCGGAAGGGCCTATGTTAAGAAACTATCAAAATTGTTTTATTACTTGGTTAATTCATTTGGTAGACAGGTCTAAGCATTGAACAATGTTTTATTTTTATATAAATATGTCATATTTTAATTATATGGGAGATCTATTTGGTTTTATTCCATATTTACAATATGATCAAGTCAATTGAATTTTCTTTTAATTCGTTTGGTTTGAATGAATTTTCTTAAATTATAAATGGATAGTTCTTGTATCTAATATGACCTTCATTTCAACCTATTTATATAAATGGCTTGAATTTTGAAGACTACTTAATGGATTTCCCATAGTACAAAGAGTGGATGTGAGAGGGTCATAGCGTATTTGGTAATCATGTAAAGGGAATTAGACAATTTATTAAATATGCAGATAGAAATATTAATAGTGATAAGATTTTGTATCCGTGTCATTGTTGTATAAATGAAAAATTGAAGTCATTGGAAGATTTTGAATTGCATTTACTAATGTGGGGTATGATGCAAGACTCTAAGATATGGACATTCTATAGGGACAAGAATGTCCATATGTTATAGTCTTGCATCATACCCTATATTAATAAATTCAATTCAACATCTTCCGATGACTTAAATTTTCCATTTATCTAACGATTACACGGATGTAAGATTATAAGATATGGACATTCTCTAGGAAAAAAATGTCCATATGTTTTGGAAGAATTACTGGTATTTGACCACATGTCATAACCCCACTGGGTGGAAGTGGTGAATAATTCACCAGCCCATCGTCCTTTGACCGACCTAATTAATGATGATTCAGGAGTCCGCCACCATCAAAATTGCTAGCCTACAGATACAGATAATATGCATTATGACCAATTCAATGAACAATTTGATGCTAAATTACACGGAGATCAAGAATACATTCAGTTGAAAGACGATGCGACTAAACCTTTGAATAAAAATTGCAAAGAAGATCATTCATTAATTTGAAGAGACAATTTTGGTTGTTAGACAATAGATGGACTGCAATTCTTAAGTGGGCTAAAGACATTCTTGTGAGAGAGAACATTTACCACATAGTAATCCGAGCATGAAAAATAGCTTGAAGGGTTTAGGTACATCTATTCAAGTATGAAAGTAAGATTTCATATTGTACCGTAATGAACACGAATTAACCAGATTTTACAAGTGCTCGCAAGTTCCACATAAGCTATTAAAATATTTTTCCCTTAGTTCATAATTAAAAAGATTTTTCATTGTGCAGTGGATAGTAGAGGCCATGACATGGCACGCTCGAGCCAAGGGGATGATAATCTTAGGCGTTATTCGATTGATTCACTCATCTGAAAGCTTTTAAATTCATGATACCCTGAATTTAAAAAAGAACCAAACAGTGTTCGTTTTTCATTATCAACCGATGGGTTTAAAATTTCAGTAATTTAATAACTAATCACAGTTATTACCCAATTATTATGGTGACTTTAAGTTTCCCTCCAACACTTTACATGAGAAAAAAGTTCTAATTATTGTCATTGTTGATACTAGGGCCAAAGTCTCTAGATGATGATATTGATATTTTTTTAGCCCTGTTAATCGAAGAACTTAAAGAGCTGTGGGATGGAGGTGTTAGGGCATTTGGCTCTCATAACGGTGAGGATTTATCAATTAAAGAAATCGTTATATGGGTGATCCATGACTTTCCTACCTATTGGACTTTATCCGATTTCAATGTTTATGGTTATTAATAATAACCATGAACATTGCAATCAGATAAAGTCCCATATGAGGGGAAGAAACTGAATCCACTTGGCTACATCATAGTGGGAAGACGAGTTATGCCGGTCATCGTAGATTTCTGCTGAATAGTCACCCTTTTAAGAATGAAAAGTCTAACTTTTTATTTGTCGGTAAAGAGCATAGGGCATAACCTGCTTGGCTTTCCAATTTTCAAATCAAGGAGAAGGCAAGGGCTCGGACTTCAAGGAATAAGTTTGTATGCAAACATCCTTAGTTTGTAGTCTAGAAGCATAAATCTAGGGTGGATCCATAATGTTCAAGTAAAATGAAGGCATGGTCCAGAAGGTCAATATTGTTTGACTTATCGTATTAGAAAAAATAGCTTGTAAGGCATGTAATTAGAGAGCTGCACATGGAGAAGAATTTTGTGAAACATCTTGTAGGAACATGTCTGGGTGGATATCATTCGAAAGATAGAGAGAGGGAACATCGCGATCTAAAGGAGATGGAATAAAATACGATTAAAAACTGATCCTAAAACTGGAAGAAATTCGATTACCACGGGTAATTTCACTTTAACTACTAGTGAGAAAAATATCCTCCTAGACACATTGTTCGACTTGAAGCCTCCAAGTGGATATTCTTTTAATTTGCTCAGGTTTGTAAGCTACTAAACAAATGACTCGAAACAGTGGAAGTCTCACAACTGGCACGTTATAATCCAATTAATCTTTATTTTGTTTAGGCCTTGCTCTTCTGAGAAAAAAGTTTTTCGCAGGGCAATTATGCAATTTGTTTTGTGATTCACCTTATTATGTGAGAAAGTGGTAAAAAAATATGCACATAAGGCTGCGAAAAACACTTTAGCCGAGGTAATTTGTGTCTTAGAGAAGTATTTTCCTCCATTGTTCTTTGACATCAGCGTCTGCCTATATATGCATTTATGCAATGACGCTTTGTTTTGTGGACCGTCAATATTATTGGATATATCCTTTTGAGCGATTGATGGAAACCTTTAAAGACTACGTTAAAATACACGGTATATTTGAGGATCATTTGCGAAAGAATACATAACAGCGGAATCATTGTTATATGCCTGAGAACATGTGTCAGAACAAGGTCTTAGGAGGTTCAATCCTCTTAAAGAACGAGTGATCGAGGAACTGACAAGTTTGAGGATGAATTACCTTTTGATAACCTTAAAGATGTGAGAGTCACCAATCTTCAATACGAGCAAGTAGCTTATTATATCTTTGAATCCAAAGATGAAGTTGAAGATTGGAGAGAGTAAGTAACTACATACATAACTTATTTTTGTTATATTCTTTATAATACCATCTAATATCTACAATTTTATGAACACATTTACGAAGTATGAACACAAAATGGCCCGTTTAAAGAGAAGTGATTTTAGGGCATGAATATTAAAAGAGGTAATTCCAACCTCTTCTGTTGCGGTTATTTATGTATGTGCTATAAAATATGGCCTAATACAAATCCATTAAAAATGCAGCATTTAAAGAAAGGTGATGTGTCTTTAAGGCTTTCACGCCTAGCTAAAGGTCCTAGTTTCTGTGAAAAGGAGTTTGAAAATTTTTGCATCAATAGTTTTATTTCCTCTCATACCCGTGCGAGGAAAAACTATTGACGCAAAATACCGAAATATCAATTTCTACCTTGGCATGCAAAGGTGTTGATACTCCCTCAAAACTTTTAATGGTATATTTATCTAAGATGAAAAGTAAAGATTTCTTGATCAATAAGCCTTTCGTTTGTGCCTTTCATAAAGTTAAGAAGGTATTCTACTCTAAGTGTATAAATGATGACAAATGGTCTATTTTATGCATGCACCGAAGGTTTTGACAACTTAAGGAGACGAATTAAAGGTCCCTATAGGGTTTGAGTATGCTTTTGATGACAATCCAAATTTGATCATTCTTTTAGTTGATTTAGACGAAGATTGAGTTTTGAAACATTATATTATTTTCATTTAATTAACTCTTGTATTGCAACCCTATTTGTATCATATATATTGGAACAACCCTCGAATTTTATTATGTTTATGTATCTTTTACTCATATATTTAGTTCTCTTACACTTGGTTCCCCATCATTCACGTTTTGCAAAATATCATTATGTAGATCTTCTTAAGTTTTCAATGCGACACTGATACTAAACTGCCAATCTGAGATAGCCACACAAATGGTCACAAATTTTGTTAATGTTCAATATATGTGGGGTTTCCTCAATTGGTGGTTTATGTTATGTGATGTTCATTGAGGCCCAAGGCATCAAAGTCTCTTATTAGTAGCACTAATTCCATTTTCTTAAATTATTCATTCATTAATCCTACTTTGTTTTGTGTTTTTATTCCATTTTATCTTGTATCACTAACCCCACTATTTTTATTATCATGTATACATTCACATATGTTTCATAAATAAAAAATCCAAAAAAGGGGGCCTATACCCCAATTTACAACTTAGAGTATTCTCATAATTTTCGACACTTTCAACACATTTCACATATATTATCATAAATCAAAGATACACCTTAGATTTGGATTATGGGTTAGACCCCGACCTTGTTCATCTTATGAACTACGTTAAGTTTGATGTCATTTGTTACTACATAGGCATCTCGGTGTTATTTTGGGATCCAAGTCCTTTGTTACTTACTATTTAGAAAATTTTGAAGTCTTGTTTGGAGCCCAAATTGGAGAAGGAACATTTTGAAGTCTTGTTTCGTGACAGTCACTCATTGGATTTCGATTACGATATTACTATATTATTATCATATTCACGCAAGCATGCGTTATATTATTATTTGTGTTGAACAATTTGATGGATTTAGTTAGCCAATTTGTGTTGTATTTTTATTTTTTGATCTATAGACGGCGTAGTGGCTAAGTATTAATTTATGAAAATGTAAACATGTTTGAAAAATGTATAGGTTTTTTTAGGATACATGAAATTAATTTTTTTCTAATTTGGTCCCGGTTTTGAACTTTAACCAACACTGTGACAAAATTATAAATAATAATATTTGGTCACGGCTAAGAACCATGACTAAATATATATTTTATAATTTGGTGTTAGTTTTGATCACGGTCCACAATCGTGACCCCTAGTGTGAAAATTTAGAACAATAAAATATTTCATCACGATCCACAATCGTGACTAAATATATTATAGCTATAAATTGTCACACTAGTGGTCACTGTTTTAGATTGTGACCAATACTAACACAACTTTTAATGGTCACACTGTGGGTCACGGTTCCATGTAACATTGATGCCACCCACTTGATGACCGTGACCCCAATATGGGTCATGGTTTATTACCACAACCCACGACTTTGTCACCCTCAATATGGTCATGGTATAAATCGTGTCTCATAGGCCTTGGTCCCGGGACAAAACCATGTGGTGTAGTGATCGGGGCCATTATACTCACTCTCATAATAGGAACTATCAAATACGATGTTGAATTTCAAGTACTCGACATTCCAATCAATTCCAACCTGTTACTCATGAGGACCTAGATACTCCTCATAGGAGCATTACACTCATCACCTCAAATGAATGTCAGGTTCTATTTCGAAACCAAGGCCATACCATCGACGGGATGATGGATGGGATATTATCTCCAATACTAGAACCATACCTCTCCTAGAAAACCATCACGACAATAGCGATATATGCCTCAGCAAATTCCAGGCCATCCCAGTCACTCACATGAAAAATGAGGAGGTGTTTATTCACGATATAGACGCTCGAGTCATCCAAAAAATGGGATACATTCTCGGGTTTAGAATTGAAATAATCAATAGAGAATCCTCAAAGATGTCGTCGCTACAGAACATAAGGAAAATTTGGTCTCAGGTATACTCCCAACGAAAAATCCATGACCAATAACCTCACCCCTACCCCCATCAAGGGTGGAATGAACACTTTCATGTCTTCCTCTATCATGGGCTCCCCGAGCCATAGTAGGACGAGGCAAACATATCCCCACACACCCTAAATGGAAATCCTTTACAAACAAGGGCTATACGTGGACTACAAGAAAATCCACAAAGTTAATCAGGGTGAACTCAACGTATTATGGGACACTATAGATTATAGAAAAAAACTCATCCAGAGCCCGAATTGGGACTGCCTGCGTTATTTTTTAGTGAGACCTCTCTAATAGACATGTTAAGATCCACTGACTTAACCCATGGTAAGAGCTTCCACGATTGGTATATCACTTCGGCCACCTAAGGCATCACTACAGATAAAGGACGCATGGTCAACATCCCTGAGATTAACCTCTACCTTTGTATATTGAACTCTATATCCCTCATATATGAAGTACTTCCATTGGATGAGCTTCCATACATGACCAGCAGAACAATGAAAGTCACTTGCTCTTGTTGAAATCCCTCTCTAAGGCACACCCTTATATCGACCCTGTCACATGCCCAATAGGAAGCCCAAATCCTACCCCAAGGGAAGGAGGGACCATCTCAAGAAAAATTGCCTGCCCCAGCCAAAAATTAGTACCAAAGTTGTAAATCCCCCAAAAGTCTCTCTAAAAGTAGCTCAGTAGGCCCCTGCTCACCTCGTCACCCACAGTAAAGGAATTGTTGTACTAAAAAACTAGACTTCTATCGAATGCATCTCCACCTCCATCATACGAAGGCCCTCTGAGTATGTCATGTTAGCTAAAGAGTCCCCCCTTATCCCCTCTACTAATGTATCCCTCTATAACGTAGACTTTTATTCTATTATCAATGTTGTCTTTCCTCCCTTTAATGGCATAATAAAAATTTAGTTTCAGTGTTTGCCTGTGTGTTACATGTGATGAAATTGAATCCAAAAATGGATTAAAAATCACACATAATAATGATAACCCTGCGGATATAAAATACTAATAAAAACTTAACCAAAGATAAAATAATCATATGTCCCCAATGAGGATGACACAGTCACCGTAAACTTGGGCACCCCCCAAAACCCTAAATAGTTTAAAATATTGTCCTCCTTATATAAGAATGAACACAAGGAGCTCACAAGTCTCCTCGTCAGCTTTATAAATATTTTTGCTTGGCCCTACTCCACCATGACCGATATTGACCCCATTATCATCATGTAGTAGATATCTACACTCCTAGACGCCAAACTCATCAAAACAGAGGCAAATGGTCCCTAAAAGTAAATGAGGAATTGGAAAAATAACTCAATGTTAGTTTCATCCGAATGGTGGAGTACCCCACTTGTCTAGCCAAGATCATATTTGCACCCAAAATGTACGATAAAATCGTAATGTACGTAGACTATAGGGATCTTAAACTGTCCTGACCTAAAGATGATTTCCATCTACCACACACTAACTTAGTGGTAAATAGTATATCCAAAAACTATCTCAAATCCTTTGTAGATGGATTTGTCGGATACAATCATATCAAAATAAACCCTGACCATCAAATGAAAACCGAGTTCATAACCACCTTGGGGACGTACTATTATATAGTCATACCCTTCGGTCTAAAAAATGTAAGTGAAACTTACCAGAGAGGTACCACGACCATATTACATAGCCTTATTCACAAGGAAGTGGAGGTATACATGGATGACATGATTATTAAGTCCAAGTATTGTGAGAGACATGCTCTAACACTACAAAAATTCTTTCAAAGATTAAACATTTTCAAAATGAGGCTAAACCCACATAAATGCATCTTCGGAGTCACTAAGGGAAAAGTGATTGAATTCATAGTCAGAAAGGATGGAATCGAGTTAGACCCTGTCAAAGTCAAAGCCATACGGGAAATATCCCCACCTTGAATAAAAATGAAAGTACGAGGATTCCTAGCCTAACTATAGTTCATAAGTCGGTTCATTAACCAGCTAACCGCCATTTGTGAACCCATCTTACAAAGACTCATAAAGACTCCCCAAAAGAGTGGAACTCTTAATGCCAAGAAGAATTTAAGAAAATACAAGAGTTCCTCACTCATCCACTGTTGCTAGTTCTTCCTCAACAAGGATGACCTCTCTTGCTCTACATGACCATAACTGATACTACAGTCAGAGACATGCTAGCACAATACATGGAGATTTCCCAAAAATAAATGAGCCATGGGTCAATAAAAAGTTAGTGTCCTATGAGCTCAATTACAACTCCGTGGAAAGGCTTGTGTACACCTCGTATGTATTACTCACAAATTATACAATTACATGATGCCTATCAGCACAATAATAGACCCGCTAAAATACCTATTGAAGAAACCAGTTATTTCTAGCATAATGGACAAATGGCTACTAATGCTAGCCCATTTTGATATCACATAAGTCATATAAAAGGCCACTACAGGGTGATCCATTTTTGACTTCCTCGTAGGGAAACCCCTATTAGAAAAAGAACAAATCAAGGCACAATTCCTAAATGAAGACCTCTTTGCCTTAAACGAGAGAGAGAATTAGGAACTATGCTTCAACGAGACATCCAACAAAAGGGGATTCAATATAGGAATGTTCTTTATATTCCATAACGCACGAAGACTCCCCACCGCTATAAAAATTACATATTAATGCACTGGAAATATGGCTAAGTATGATACAATCACCCTAGAAATGGGGATCACTAATCCGAAAACCTGCGGAGATTCTAATATAGTCATTAATCAAATTCTAGTCAAACGGAAGATCCGAAAGGACAAGCTCTAACCATAGCATGTTTATTTAGAAGAATTTGTTTACCGATTCGAATATCTCTAATTGGACTTCCTACGAAGGTCTAAAAATAACTTCGCTAACGCACTAACCACTCTAGGTTCTATGATTGATATACCGGAGGGAACTATATAACTCACTTCATCGTAACCAGTCAAAAAACCCTTTCATATTTCTTTGAGGCTGACACTATCGAAGAAGCATCAGTAAGACTCACTATTTGGAATTACAACGTATGGAACTTCCTTGACAAAAATTATTACCTATTGGATGCTTCTACCAATGACAGAATTACCCCATAATGATTGGAAGCCCAATACATCATCATCTATGAGGGGCAGCTTTATAAAATAGGGTTTAACAAAATACACTTATGGTGCATCATAAAAAATAAAACCCGCAAAATAATAGACAAAATCCATGCGATAAATGTGGCTCGCACATGAATGGTCATACCCTCTCTAGGAAAACACTCATATAGTCATCCTACTAGACCACCATGTAAAAACATTTTACAAACTACGTCAAGAGATGCCTCAAATGTCAGTTTTATGCCCCACGATAGCATCTACCTCCTCGAGGTCTCTACTAGATGACCTCACCCTGTCCTTTCTCCACCCGGAGGATAGACATCATAGAAAAGGTAACTCCCAAATCCTCAACTGGGCACGAATTCATCTCGATAGCCATCGACTATTTCAAAAAATGGGTCGAAGTCGAATCTTACGTAGTTCTAAATGCTAAGAAAGTGGCCAAATCTATACAGCGAAATATCAAATGTCATTTCTGTGTACCTCACGAGTTAATATTGGACAATGGTACTCACTTCGAGAAAGAGGTTTCAAACATGCTACATGAATACGTGATCACTCGGTATAAGTCACCTCCATCTAGATAAAAAAACAAACGGAGTAGTCAAAACCACTAATAAAAATGTCAAAAACATCTTCAGCAAGATGACAGAGGCATACATCGACGGGTCAGAAAAACTCCCATACGCACTCTTGGGCACCATATGACACAGAAGAACTCCATCGGAGCCACCCAATATTTACTGGTTTATGGAAAGAATGCAGTCCTACCCATCAAACTTGAGCTACCCTTGCTAAGGTTCATGATCGAAAGGTAGGTAACCGAAATTAACTTGGTCCAAGCCCATTATGAAAAAATAGCTCTCCTTAACGAGAGGAGAGTAAAATCCTTTACTATAGCAAGGGCTACCAATAGCATATCGACTGAGCATTCAATAAACAAATAAAGAAGTGAAACATAAAAGAAGGAGACTTAGTCCTAAAAGAAAATCTCAAACCTTCCTCAACCCCTGGAGGTAAATTTGCACCCAAAAGGGGAAGATATTATCAACAAAATATTATTTAGAGGGAGGGATACCTTAGCTGATCTCGATGGAGTCACATTTTCCCAACCAGTCAATGTCGTTCAATTGAAATTCTTTTCTTAGGCCCACACATGGTGAAAAAGTAATAGACCAATTTAATGAAAATGGGAAAGGAATACTATAAAAGACCATACACATTCCCTAACCCTACATCAAGAAGTCCACTTGATCTACCAACCTTTCTCTTGAGGTTAGTTATAACGCTTTAAGACCCATCCTTTTCTTTTTCGTCTAGGAAGAATTACGTAAACCTGATTTTTTGCTAAATTTTTATCGTAGACATTTACAAATAACTACTTGTCTATAAATAAGATATACGTAGGCATCCCAAGATATCATTTTAGTCCTAGTCTAAATAATCACAAAAAAAATCCCCATGTTACGGGAAAACCCTATCTATGGTCATTGTGCCTTCACTCCCAAAGAGTTGGCACGATATAAATTGGCTAAAATATCAATTAAAAAAACAGTTCTCTAAGGAATTTTAAAGACTTTGTGGGGTCATTATTATTTAAATTACACACAATAATATTGTGAAAAAAGCCTCATAAGGGAAAATACACTACCCCTATACACTTATCCCCAGAAAAAGAAATAAAAACAAATCCCTCCCTCAATAAACCCTCATCATGGGATAAAGATCATCAAAAAAGGAAAAGTACCTAAAGGCCCCCCACAAAATGACACTCTATTCTGGGTAAAAAGGTGGTACTCCAATTCCCCTACCGCTCCCACTCTCAAACACCCCACAACATAGGAAAAATATCAAGACAAACACACTCACTAAGGTATCACTACAAAATGACACCCTATTCTTAATAGGAGGATGTCCCTCCAACTTAAAAAAAAAGCTACATTTACAGGCTCTCGCCTTATTACAGACTAAAGAAAAATATGAATTTCCCTCTCCCGATCCGACATCTGCTCAACCAAATTGGCTCACCATCAAACAAATAGATTAGTGCCTCTTCTCAAAAGAAAATTCTTAAAAAGACATGGCACCTTCATGTATTTCCCTTATTATATTAATATCTTACTTTATCTTTATTATCATATTTTTTAATATTTTGTCAATTGTTATTTCAAATAAAAAGGTTTCATTCCAATTTTGGCCATATTCACATCATTTCTCGCATGAAATAAAGAAAAACCAAACATAGCATATTCTACCCCCCCCCCCCCCCCCCCCAAAGATGGGGTGTCCTTATTTATATATAAGGTGCATGAAACAAGAATCCCCATATAAAACAAAATGTATCTAGAATTCCTCTTATTCCTCCTAGATGAACATACTATCTATATACCCTAAAGTATACCCAAAATATCTGAAAAATCACTGAAACGTCTTTTTGGGAGGTTATAACAAATCCTACCCAAAAGACCCACCAAAACACCATCACCACCCATCCATAATATACGGGGCTTCTTTTTTAAATGAATGCCAGGATAACTTCTAACCGTATCCTTTGGGTGTGGCACTCTAAATCCTGCGTTTAAAAGGATGACACCAACCGTAGGACCAAAGCTGTTTAGACACTGAGCAAGGCCCGTATACAAATACTGATAATCAGATGCGGTGTCGTGTGAGACCTCATAAATCAGTTGTCATAAAGCTAGATGACCATATGACCAACGCATTAGGATTTCCCTCAGCAGATCAACTTCAACCAATCCCTACTGAAAATGCCAAAACACACAAAAATTTGGTTAAACATGAAAAATAAAAGAACGCTAAAACACACATAAAATAAAAAACAAAATAAAACTCATGTCATTCAAATGACAGCAGCATCTAAAGTCGATGCCAACACGACCTAACGAGAGTGATATAGTGTCCTCTGCAATCACTGGAGTGAGCATTACAGAAGAAGAAGCTCGTGTACCTATAGGATGACTCACGAACAAAGATAAAACAAAAGGGACATCTGGAATCCCAAAGATCGAACTAATCCCATGGTCCATGATCTCACAGGAAAAGAATAGCAAAAATAATAAATTCAAGTACTAAGTAAATGGCGATACTAAAGCAATCATCATTGAAAAGGGTAGGGAGAAACTTTCCAAAAATAGTGAACTCAACTTTATTTAAAAGGTTTATCCCGATGGAATAATTACCCGATTGATTAACCATTCCCAGTAAGTTAACTGGTTGGTTAACTACTCCTACCCCACTATAAAATTATCGGGTAAACGTCTAGATCTTGTCAAAAATCCCATTTTACTTCCTAAAACTTTCAAACTAAAAGACAAAGACCCCCATTTTCCTCCCAGATAGGCAAACCTATCTATGGAGCCCTTCCAATTTTGACGAAGAGTGTACGCACATACACACTCTTAGTTGATCGCCTCTTTGGATACCTCCATCTACAATCGAGGTTCGAGGGTACTTCGTCCTGTCCCAAGTAAGCCCCCGATCATGAACCCGAAAGAACCTATAAAAATATCAACTTTCAAAACACACTAAAGTTTGAAGTGTTAAAAACACCAAGAACCAAAGTATATAGGTCCAAAATCACTTAACAAAAAATCAAATAACATATTAAAATAACAAACAAACAAGCCCTCTAAGATAGTTAACTGATCAAATAAGAACCCCCCAAATGGTAAACCGGTCGGTTAACCATTTCCCATCAGATAACCAATTGGTTATCCGTTCTAAACAATAATCAATACAAGATCCTTGAATATCTAATCTCAACCTTATACGTGTCTCCTGACCAAAATTGAACATCCAAAACGGTTAATCAACTGGTTAACCGCCATTTCAAAGCATCCCAAAACCCAAACTCAATCCGTTATTTTAACTTCTTCTCCCCCAAGTGTCAGAGATACTTGATCTCATTCTGAAAGTCCCGAAGAAGCTCAAACAATAGAAAAGACATTTTTCCATCGAGGAATTCTTGTACTTCTGTGAATTCGCTTTGGAGTCCCAAAAGAGGTTCCTATTTATGAAAATTAACCTTTGAGAAATAAATCGAGTCAAACCTCTGCACAGATTTCGCAAAATGCATCACTTCTAGATGAATTTTTATCCAATTGAAAAGCACTAAAAAATGGACACACACCTCAAAAAAAGTTGACTTTCTCCACAAAGGTAAACAACCTCTGCATAAATTTTTGGGGCAATACGCCACATATATATTGTGATAAACTGTACATATATGTTTGTCTTCATTATTTTGGCCCCTATTTAGGGGACCGAGTATGCAATTTACAACGTTCGTATTTTCAAAGTCTGGTTTCTAATCCAGCACCTCTATTTGTGTATTGTATTGACATGCTCATATGTTAAACCAATGTTATTCAATTGCCATGATTAAAATACTTCAACATAAAAACATATTTTTAAAATTACTTTCTCATAAATGTGCCATCGAGATGTGTGAGCTCGAAACTTTGTAGGCCCATGTCTAAAATTTGGCTACTCTAACCACTTCTCCAAGGGAACTAAGCCCGTTAAGGTGGAGGCATCCCAAATGCATGCTTTCTTACAAATACTTTTCAAACAGCAACATTTGATCAACTTATTTATTAACATATAAATATATTAATTCTACACAACAAAAAATAATATATTATGGATTAGGCTCCATAAATACCGTATTATTGTACTATGTATATCCGGTATCTCATAGACTACACTTGTGAATATACCCCATTTTTTTGAAACTGCGTTGGTTTTTATCCCAAGTCTCCTTAGGTACGTAGGCGCTATATTGAGTCAAACTTGTGAAGCCCAAGCCTCATAATATGTCTCTTGGCATATTATCTCCTAGGGATGTCCCAATCTTGTACTCCTACAACCCTATATGTTATCTAATCCCGTTCTTTTGGAACTACGTTAGATTTAAGCCCAAGTCTCTTTGGGAAAGTAGGCATTATATTATGTTGAACATGTGAAGACTAAGTGTCAAAATTCATTTATTAGAAATATTATTTCTTAAGGATGCATCTGTCTCTCACTCTAAACTCCTTTTTTTTCCTCGCCCACCCTAATACCAAGATATATATATATATATATATATATTCAGCTTCTCATTAATATAACTTTACATGCTTGATGCAACCTCCCCCCTTTCTTATCCTAACTCCTCCCAGTCACTACACCCCCAAACTAGTCTGAAGGAATACACCTCTTAATTAGTGATCACCCATCTATTATAAGGTTATGTGCCAATATTAGACATCTTATGGTCCATTTCCATTCTGATATTCCATACACTATCTCTCCCCCTACTAATCCAAGTCCTACACTGGCCAAACACAACACATTAGAACACGTGTACGACCAATCTACATAGGATTTCATCGCAAGTCCTCTTGGGTAAGTAGGCACAATAGCGAGGTGAGATCAAGCCTCAACAATATGTCTCTTGATATATTTTCTCCACCTAGATGCATCCATCTCTCGACTTTCATCCCATGAGATATTAAACTATCTCAAGGTGAGAACTCTCAAGTATATCCCTATATACAAGCGTACAAACAAGTATACACTATTCATAATTGAGATGCACCCATCTCTTATATTCATATCTCTCCTTAAATCTAAAATTAGATATCAAACTATCTCAGAGCCTAGCCTTCTCTCACATCTACATCGACGGCCACCCGTTATACAAATACAAGCACGGAGTCATGCATAAGAAACCTTTTGTATCTGCACTGGTTGAAGTGACATTTCTATACGTCTCACTAATATTGATTCCCAACCTAAGAACCTATCTATATTTAAGGGATTCTAAAGCTAATGTCTCCAAACATGTTCTAAAATAAGTAAAAATTAATCAATTAATGTAAAGAGCAATAATAATCATAGAATTAATTAAGAATATAGAACAAGTGGGGAGCCTAACAGCTTCACCACTCATAAATCGGTTCCCGAAGAAGCACCATAAGAATCTCCAAACCAATTTCAGACTCTAAAACCTTCCATACAATTAGCCCAAACCTTTTTTTTGTTTATATAAATAAACTATCAACTCTAAACACCCTAAAAAACAACCTCTTATTTTTCACGAAGGCCACACTAACCAAAGGGGAGTGAATTAAAACCTATACACGATATAAAATTACATCCATGGGAAAATTTATCGAGTACCCAAAACCTCGAACCGATAAACCTACTTCATAGAGAGGAGGCAAGATGGGAGATAAGAACCCTCGCTCCTTCCGTTAACTTTGTAGTGACTTTCATCCCCATTGGGCGTAGTGCATCGCTCGCTCTCTAGGACTTCAATGCCATAATGGGGTCTATTAGGGTGGAGGAGATAGTATTTGGAATAGGGGTGGTGCTAGGGTTAGGATGATATGGTAAGGGGGGTTGGTGATATTTGGCTTTGGCGAGATGTGGCTTTCGACATCAGTGAGGTATTGGATGGCAAACCCCAGGGCCCAATAGTTATCAATAATGTGATCGGGTTTTTGATCAAACTCACAATGGCAGTTGGCCCACTAGTTCTTATTTAGGAATGACGTGGGTGGTCTAGGGTTGAGAGGTCTTAAGCGACCATACATTTTAAGGGCGGCATACACATGGGTTAGGGGAGCTTGATGATATGTGAGCTATTTGGACCTAGTTATGAACTCTTTAGGAGAAGGCATGACTTAAAAGTTTCTAGGAGGATTTCTTGGTTAGAAAGGTGTAGTGGTAAATATCATAGCTTGGGATTTATCAACAACCAGACATGATTTTGGTTCCATACTGACCACGAGGTTAGTGATGTGAGATAGAAAAGCTCCGGGTGAGTTCTTATTGGGGGGAACTAATTTGCAACTCGATGAGGTGCTTCAGTAGATTTAGTATCTAAACTTTCATCGATCTTACACATTATCTGGTTGTGTGCTTTGAATTCATGGATGAGGTGAGCTCGAGTTCATTCTATACTTCCTTCGTTAGGTTCCTGATCATAATATCTATCTGATCATTTTCTAGGGGCAATTGAGCATCTAACAGGATTTCTCTCTTGAGTGAGTGAAGAAAGTTCCAAACGGTTCTCCTTCCTCCACACCAAGTTCTTTATTTTATTCTTACTTTTTTAGGGAAGCATGATATACATCGTCCCATATTTTAGCCGTTCCTTCATATTTCTGCCCCATATACTAGGTAATGGTTCCACCAGGCAAAGTGGAGGATAACATGATCTCTAGAAATCCAAGGCATAAATTTTATACCTGCATCTGAACATAGTAGTTGGATAAGTGGGCGGGTTAGGGAGCCCGGTCTCTTATAAGTTTTAAAGACTAGTATCTTAAATTTTTTGACAACTGGGCTTCAAGATAGAGGGTCATCATCTTGATGTTCTTAAGATCATTGGTGGTTTGTATCTTACTGATGGCTTCCTAAAAGATACACGGTTTATATTGGGCTTACGTTATCTCCTCATTTAGAGGCGGGGGAACAACCTCATTGGTTAGTGGAGGAGCTACATATTCGTCTTGTGGGGGTCCTTAGAAGACGGTGTGTGGGAAATTGGGTTAATACTAGTAGGATTCAAATATACATATGGGGAAAATGGTACTTGAAAGCAAAGGGCATCGGTGATAACAGGGGAGCTGATGCTGGGACTAGTGCATGCAGATACTGAGGATTAATTGGAATTACTTTAGAAGCCACCGCAAGTGGTATTCTAGTGTTGGCGATGGGGGGGGGATTATATTCTCTCATATTCCCATTGTAACAGTGGCCTCGTGTGTGTGTACTTACGCTAGGCTCAAATCATTGATCTTAGAATGCATCGTCTTCTGTGAGGCGATAATGTTCTCAAGTTGTCTCAAAACTTGGTCCATTACTATGGGAGCTTTATCTTCTTCCTTAGACATGGAGTGTACTGTGGAGAAACCTTGACAATCGTGGGTGGGGAAAGTACTGATGAAAACTAATCGATCGCATGGAGTGCGGACTCAGGATTTCAGGGTAAGATCTTAGTGTGATCTCTCTGCTGATGATAATAACTACAGAAAAGTCGGGGCACTTTTGATTCGTTTTTTTTATAGACAAATGGACTCACATAAGGATAATACATTAGGGGATAAGGACTCACATATATATGATGTTTTCTTATGCAACTCTTTTATCAATATTTAACCATATCTGAACAGTGTTTTATTTATTTTATTTTTTTGTTAGGTAGTATCTTTTGAGGGTAAGAATTGAACAGAGTCCCATTGGATTTAAGTAAAAAAAAAAAGATCTCTCATTTTTTATATGATGGGCGAGAAAGTAATATACTACGGTCTATTATTTCCTTAAAATAAAAAGCGGGTATAGGAATCCAATGCAAGAGAAAATTATTTTGGTGATAACTTGCGGATTCATTTTTTTTATCTTTCGTTAAAAATGGAAAGACATTTATCTTGGAATGTAAGGGGTTTTGGACCTGCCTCCAGCCATTTGATACTTTTTTTTAAAACTTTCATCTAAACGTATAGCCCGTAAGTATCTATTTTTTTTAAATCTTTATATAAAAAGGCGATGTCACTCAGTGATAAGTGGATCACTTTTCATTTTCATAGATCATGATTTCCTGGGCTTTTGGACAGAACAACCTTTAAAAAACGTGTGAAACCACTTTACCTTAGTACTAAATAGTTGTGACAACCTATTCGATTAATTCCAGTACTGGATAAACTTCAAACATTCCCTATCACTACGACTTTGGGATCAAGAGAGAAGTTGCTCGATATACCAGACAGGTGGGCGAAAAGACAGAGAATCCATCATTGACTAGCTTTTCGAAGAAGTGATGTTTCAAAAGTACAAACTTAACTCGAGGAAATGATTTCTATAAAGTATGAACTTCCCTAAAGGGAGTCACTTTTCTGAAATATGAGTCTCTTTTTGAGTGAAGAAACTTTTCTAACATACAAACTTCCTCTGGCTAATCAATTTTAGGTCTCAAGGGTATAGGGTTTAAACAGTATGAAAATCAAGACTATGTAGTGCGTCATGCAAAATAGGTAATCTTTATTTTTACATAGTTTGATCTTTATTTTATCGTGAGATTCTTTGTGTGTACCTATATGTTTGGGAAAATGTATAATGATGTACATGGGGACATAAGCATGTATCGACATTATGAGGGACTACAAAATTAAGGAATCTCAATAGTTCTAAAATTTACATAAAGTAATCATGCATGGGAGCAATATTAGGCATATTAGGAAGGAAGCATAATGATAGTTTAGTTGTCATGATTTATCCCTAGCGGAGTTGCCACTATGATGTTGCAGTCCACGTGCGGTGATACGCTCGGGGGGGGGGGGGGAACTACTTGTGTGAATTCATGGTGGATGACTAGAGGTCTTGTCTCTCGGTTTGTCGCTTCCCCCGAGGTTGGGTTATCGATTCAACATGGTCTAATGACTCCCCCTAGAAGATATTTAATGCCATGTCGAGTTTGAGTCACACACCCTTGGTTTTAAGTCTATGCCTAAATGTGTTATGTGCGATAAGGGGTTTGGTTAGTTTGTTTAGAGTCTATAGTTTGTTTTATACGAAAATAAAGAAAAGATTCAGTTTAACCCTTTTGGGTAAATCCTAAGGCAGGTTTAAGTCTACAATTAGTCCACAGATTCTTATTGTGAAGGTTCGAAAATTGGGCTATGAGTGGGGAAGGTTTTAGGCATCCCACTTGTTCTTTATGCTTCCTTATTTTTATTCTTATTATCACTTTTAACATCAGTTGATTACTTTTTAGTTATTTTTAGAACTGGTTTAGATACCTTAGGTTGAGAATCCCTTAAAATTAGATAGGTTCTTAGGTATGAGAATGATATCAGTGAGAGGTGTAGAAACATCACTTCAACCGATGCCGATACACAAGGGTGATTGTGCGTGACTCCATGATTCTGTAACGGTTGGCCGTTAGTATATAAGTAAGTGGGAAAGAAATCTTGTCTTTGATATAGTTTGGTATCTCTTTAGAGGTTTGAGAAAAGAGAGAAAGGTGAAGTGAGAGATGGGTGCATCTTTGTTATGATAACTAATCGAGAGATATATAGTCAAATATCATGCTCACGAGAAGGACTCGATATTGCACCTACGTACCCAAGAAGACTTGGGATCAAAGTCACGTAGTTAGATTGTGTTTAGCAGGTATACATGTTTTCACAGTTATATAGGGGCACGAGGGATTGCAAACTTGAGATAATTTGATATTTCATTTTTGAGCACGTGTGAAAGAGAATATAAGAGAGGTGAGAGATAATTTCATCTTTGTGGGAAAAATATACTATGAGACATAATGTCGAGGCTTTTACTCACAAAAAGGAATCAGTATTACACCTGTGTAATCATGTATCCATGAGATCAAGTCTGAAATTGTTCGGTTGTGTGTGGTATATACATGTTTGCACGTTTATATGGGATACACAAAAGATCATAGCCTTGAGATAATTTGATATATCATTTTTGTTATAAATGGATAATGGATGAGGAAAGGGAGATGGATGCATCTCAATGGGGAAAATATATAAAGAGATATATTCTCGAGGCTTGTGCTCACGAGAAGGACTCGATATTGTGCCTACGTACCCATGTAGCCATGCGATCAAATCCTACATAGTTTTGTTATCAACGTGTTCCAACATAATAAGTGTACAGCTATAGGACTTAGATTTGGAAGGGGAGGGGTTATGTATGGAAGGTAAGAATGGGAGTGGACCCGAAAAATCGCTAACAAATATATTCATGTATGTCGAACGATCACTAACTAGAACGTGTTTTTAGACCTTCAAGCAAGTTCGGCGGTATAATGCTAAGGATGTAACGTTTTAGACATCCATGGATATGGAGGTAGAGCTATAGTCATAATTCTGGGGAGTTTGGGTTGGGGATGGATGCTTCCCTAAGAAATAATACACCAAGAGAAGGATTATGAGGTTTGGGCTTCACCAGTTTAGTTTGGTATAGCGCCTACATATCCAAGGAGACTTGGGATCAAATCCAACATAGTTCCAACAAATAAGATATATTTGTAGGTGTAGGGGAAGGGACACCAAAAATACAATATACAACATTATGGTATTTATGGAGACTATTCCTTAATATAGAATTTATGTTGTGTTGGATTTATATAATTATATGTTAAATTACATACAGACAAAGGTCGACGTTTGACAAGTATTTGATATGAAAACACATATTCGGGGTGTCACTGTGGGGACAATATTTGTTCATTTGGAGAAGCGATGGGAGTAGTCGGATCTTAGACTTTCTCTTGTGCAAAGTTTCAGACTGACTTGGCTAACTGGCACTTCCCATAGAATGGTTTTGAAAACTACGTTTTCGTGTTTTGTAATGTTCATTATGGCATTTTATTAGCATTGTTTTGACATATGATTATGTCAAGTCAATTGACATAGGTGTTGGATTAAAAACTAGGCTTTAAAATATAAAGGTTGTAAGGTGCACACCTAGTCCCCTAAATGGGAGACGGGTTAAAACTGATAAATAAGTATGGATAATTTATCACAATTTATACAGGTGGTGTATTTGACCCAAAATTTGGGGAGAGTTTCCTTATCTTTGTAGTGTGAGGCCTATTTTTCTTTAAGGGAGTGTCCCCACTTGAGGTAACCAATGTCAGCATAGCTTTGTTTATTCAGTCAGAGCTTCGTTTGAAGTGATAACTTTTACAAAATGCGCACAGAGGTTCTATTTTTCTTTTGAATGAGACTTTTTAAAAGTACGAGCCTCATTCGGTACTGAAGAGACTTTTTGGAAATACAAGGTTTCCTAGGTGAAAACAAATTCTTTGGAGTATGAAATTATTTAGGAATTTTTAGAATGAGATCGATTATCTTGGACGCTTGGGAAAAAGAAAGTAAAAAAGTCGGATCGAAGTTGGGATTTTGTGTGCTTTTCAAGCTTTGTGGAGACCGTCTTTTATAAGGGTCTAATTAAGGCTTTTGATCGAAAGACATAAGGTCTTAGACTTTTCATTTGGGATTAGATGACACGTGGATGACTTGGGGGAGATACGCTGGATTTTTTAATCATTATTGGGGAGGGGTGTGACTGAACAACCAAACGTCTCATTAATCGAATGGTAGAAGGTCCCTTGGACCTTTTGTTTTCCAGTGAAGGTCCTAGGGAGATATTTTGGGCCATTTTTCAAATATCTATTTTCTGCAAATAGACCACATCAGGTCTTACTTGTGGGGGTTTGGTCCCTTTGGTTTCTCTTTCGGGTAGTTTACCTTTGCGATTTTGGTGAGGCAGGGATCAGGGTATTTTATCGGGTGGGATAAAATGAGTCACACTCCGAATGTAAATGGGGTGACCATATTAAGAACCACCACTCAATACCTATCCAATCATTCTCTTGTGGAGCAACTTCTTATTCCATTTTGAATATAGATTCCTTTGTAGAGAGATAGAAGATATTTTGAGGGAGAAAAATAGAGTTTGAGAGTGAGTTAAGGAGTGAGAATGAGACTCACCTTGTGCCTACTAATATAAGGGTAAAGGGGGTATTAAATGACATATTCCCCTTGGAAATCGATAGTCACCATAAAAACACATGTCCCCTCGATTCTTTTAACCTGTGCCAATTGACATGCCTTATTATACCCCCTAAAAAATTCATAAAAATATTTTTTCACCCTTAGATTCTATAAAAAAAATAATTTAAACCTTAGAGTTTACCTTAAATTGATTTTTTTCCAAACAATAAGTTTTGAACCTAAACTTGAATAGAAATTCATTTTTAAACCTTAAAAATTCACAAAGTCGGTTTAGGCCTGAACTTTTATAAAAGTTAATTTGTAAACATAGGAGTTTCTCTAAAAGAACTATTAAAGGTTCATAAACTAGGTTTTTAACATGTATATTTCATAAAACATTGATGTTCAAAATGATAATTCCATACAAGCAAAACAAATCACCTTATCAACTTAAGCATCATTCTGGAAAATCAAACATAAGCCTCAACTAAGCAAACCAAACTTAACCCTCAAATAAGTAAGCCAAACTTAAGACTCGACCTATAAATACAAACTTAAGCCTCAACTTAGCTGGCAATCTTGAGCCTTAATTTAAAATTGTAAACTTAAGCCTCACCATAGAAAATAAGAATTAAGCCTTAACTGAGAAAGCTAGACTTAAGCCTCAACCAAGAAAGCTAAAATTTAACCTCAATCGAGCAACTAAGCAACAAAACGTAAACCTCAATCGAGAAAACAAAAATTAATCCTCCACCGAGAAAACCTCACCTAAGCCTTAGATTCATCTAAACGAACTAAATTAAACCTTAAGTTCATCCAATTAAACAAAAGTTAAGCCGTAGATTCCATTTGGGTAAACCAAATTAAGTCGTTAGATTCTTATGTGTAATATAAATTTAAGTCTTTCATTCATCTCATTAAGCAAAACATAAGCACGAGATTCATCTAAGTTAACCAAACTTAAACATTAGATTCTTTTAAACAACCTAAACTGAAACCTCAAAATATACATGAGGGAACCTTTACCACTTCCCAACATAATTTTTTTCCTCAAAGATCCCAAGCTTCTAAAGATATCGAATAAACCTCGTCTTTTGGGAAAGAAAGTAAATCTATGGAACTTAAAGCTCTTCATCCTCTAGGAAATTAATAAACCTCATCCTCCATCATTTGAGATAACTAATAGACCATATTCTTCATAGGTGTACATATTTAACGGTATTCTCTTATACTAAGCTCACCCACCAAAAGGACTTATAGACACCACATTTTTATACATTTTATCCCATAAAGGCCCCCTTTGGGATCCCATTATCCCAGGGCCATTATTCTCTTAGACACTTACAATCTCTATCTACGACCTAATTTTTGGAATTCTATTACCGCTAATAACATTCAATTCCAGAAATTCATCCAACACAAGAATTTTAGGTCTCTGAATCACCTTCCCAACGATTTTGACCGTGCACAAAACATACATTCGAGCTAAAAATATGGGAAGATTGTACAGGTACATGTTGATTGATAGGGTGATCCCTATGCTTATCGACATTGACCTTTTTATTGGAACTTAAGTTGGACTTAATACTATGTTTCCATCAAAATTTGTTAGTACTAATTAATAATACTATTATTTAGATCTTTATCATCAGACCTATTTTCATAAATCGAAGGTGTACTCTAATAATACGTTGTAAACATAATCCAAAGAACACGTAATTAACAATTTTGTATAGATTTATAAATATAACACATGAATATCCAATTATACATCTTATTTGTTCTTTAATCATACAAATCGTTATGCAATATATATTTAACATTAGGATTTTCGATCAACATGATTATCACATATAACCGTTATGCGGGGCGTAAAATGATATTATAAACACATACTTCTGTCATGTCAAAACTGGAAAGATTGACGGAGCAGTTGACCCCAACAATATCCGATGGGGCTTATCTATAGATTTATCTCCGTTATCTTATAATTTCATTATATTGTCTTTTGTGTGTCTGAATGATGGAAAACCAATCACATATTTATAGACAGGGACATGACCTAAATTCCAACAGTCACTTAATCCAAACCTCCCATCAAGGTAGATACCCAAGAGTCCTTTTGACTCTTGGTATTTAGAGTACCCTTTCATTAACCAAAGTGACTCTTAGTATTAATATAATTATGGAGCACATTATGGGGAATTATTATATAAGATAATTCTAACATTCTCCCACTTGATCCATAATTATCATAAGGTGCACAATAATCTTTGAGTCATCCTTAAATAGTTTTTCATAAACACCCTAATAAAAAAACCCTTAATGCGAGTCATGGTGCTCACATACTAATTCAAAAACATAATCACTTTCATGTACCACATCATTAACAACTCATCCAACATGGTCCATAAATTGGATTATTCAATAATGGTCCAATAATATCTTTTATAAAAGATTATTTTTGTCACATTCATCAATTCACATGCATGTAAGCTTATATTTCAATAAAGAAATTGAAATTTTCAGAATACACTTTAATTGATATCAAATATAGTGTCAAAAATTAAGCACCAAACAATCCACAACACTTAAACTTTATTAGCTACAAGTAAGACCGATAGCTTAAGCATGATTCATGAATATCCTTTCGTGATAGCCCATTTATTAGTGGATACACTATGTTAACACTTGTACTAATGTGTTAAACTGAAACTTTTGATTTGTGATCATCTTCGTTCACATATAGGTATTATATCCTAATGTGCCTAAGTTCTTTAAAATTCTTATCAACTCTTCATAATGAAGACTGCAGCAAAATTATCATAATATTTCAGCGACTTGGTAATAGTGTCGATAACTTCAAGTCCCGAAATAAATTTTTGCAGTCATAATCCATAAATTGTAGCCTCAAGGCATGATAAATATTATATTTAATTATTTCTCACTCTATCATAATATTGGCCACTAGGCCAAAACAAACCTAATTAATCAAGAGAGAACAATTATCACAAGTATGAGCATGTAATATTTTTGGCATATCATTACCTCATAGTCTTAAGATATTTTACTTCTCTAATATATCATTCCTTACTAAGAGAAATCCAAGAAACAAATAAAATTATGCCCATTGACTTCAAGGTATATATATACTAATCAAAATACATAAAGTATTCTTAAAATACCATTAATGGGAAATTGACATAAGTTTATATAGTGATTTCTCAATATATATATATATATATGTGTGTGTGTGTGTGTGTGTGTGTGTGTGTGTGTGTGTGTGTGTGTGTGTATAATTCTTTCATTAAACATTCATAAGTTCTAACACTAAATGTAATTTTTACCCGAAATGTGATACTAAAGCCATAAGAATTTCATATTCTAACATAGAGGTGAAAATAATTATTTGCACTCCTTTCTCTAGTCATAAGGAAAACTTTGACCATAAGTCTAGATCTATGCAATGATTATTATTAGGTTCGTGTTTAATCTTAAAGACGCATTTACAATCGACTCTAGTGCGTCCATTAGGTCATTCAACGTGATTCTAAACTTCATTTTTATCAATTAATGACATTATAATTTTTCAAAACTTGTGAAAATAAAGTTCGGATACTTTTTTACTCCTCTGTCAAATTTACATTCTTGTGATAAATGTCACGATTATTCAGAATAGTAAACTCACTTAAGAGCTTCTTAAAACTATTCATATCCACTAACCAGAAGAACAATTACTTTGGATGTTAAGGAAATGACACGAGTATCTTAATTTCTTTTATAATTACGTTAGGTAATTTGATACTTCCACTAATTTCACCATTTAAAAAAAAATTGACATTTGACATTTTTGATTTCGAAAGTAATTAGTGTACCCTCTTGAAATTGTAGACATAATTCTAAATTCTAATTCTTTTAGTGGATTCTAAATTCATGCATGTACTAGACATTTCAAATCATGCGTGCATCTGAAATTGGGTAAGTAAAGTGAAATTTATATAATACATTTCTAACCATTTGTATTCATTTCTATCTGAATAACTCTTGTGGCGATATCGACGTTGTTACGTTTGACTTGTTATTTTATAACGGCATGATCTATGTAGATCCACTATCCAATGACTATAGTCTCCCACTTGGGCCACATAGATAGTTCAAAAATTGTAAAACCTTAAGAGCTCAAACGTGAGTGTCAAGATTCATAAGTGGCAACCCAAAGACAATCTAATATATTAAATCATCAAAGTATTATAGATTTAAAAGATTCTGATATTCAATATTGCAAAAGATTGAAGAGTTATAATAAAGCTACTTTTAAGTTCAACGTTATGATATAGGATTATAATTATTTTTCTCATAAAAGTCTCATAAAAAACATAAACGTACAAACCACCAATGAGAATACCATAATTAAGAAATTATATTATGCCAAAGCTGGGAACCTTTAAACAAACGCATCATTTGCATACCCCTATATAGGCGTCAAACCTAGGGCACTCATGTTTATCTTGTCGATTACTACCCGATACTCTGTCTAAATGACGGGTCGACATGCCCAAATTTTTGCGCGATTTCATCCTTTTCCAGGACCCTCTCCTTGGGCCAAGTAACAAGTCAAACTATGTTTTACATATTTTTTCAAACCCAATTTCTCGAAGGCCGGGGTCACGTCCGACTTTTGTGCATTTAGGTATACCTAACACAGGTGAAAACATAATAATAATAATAATAATAATAATAATAATAATAATAATAATAATAATAATAATAATAATAATAATAATAATAATAATAATAATAATAATAATAATAATAATAATAATAATAATAATAATAATAATAATACTGAAGACAAATATCTCACAATAAAATTCAGAAAAATATTTTAAAAGGACATTGATGTTTTTTTAAATAACTCTAAATAACATAAGAAAAGGAATCTAAGAATTTATTAATTATTTTATGATTTTTCTTGTAATCATCCACATATCCATCTAAAACTATGTTTCATAGCACTATAGCTTTTGAAAAATGAAATGAATTATTTCATTCATATCGAATGGAATATTATAATTCACACAATATAACTTAAAATATATGTGCTACATAATGGGTACTCATATATTAATCTCTAACATGATGAGATTTTGCATAAAATTTATGCTTAATTCGTTTAATAATTCTTCAGATTCGTAAAAGAGTTTCACAGACTAATTCATTAATAGTGGATTACTCAAGTAAAATTGAATGATAATGATTTAGTAATTTTAAATGAAACTTGGCTTCTTCATTTCATTCTAACAAATCAGTCTCGAGAACATTAAAATGGATAAAACATATAATTTTATAGAAATAAAATGAAATATAATTAATGAGATAAATATATCTGTACCTTAATGTTATGAGATAACAACACGTACATTAATAACATTTTATAAATGTGGATTTATTTTGTAATAACTTTGAATATTTATATATGACTTTATTGGCCACTATGTTATGTAATTTAAATGGACATGTTATCTAGGATAACATTTCACCACCTAATTTCATAATTCCTTAATATTTATTTTAGTTACTAAAAATCAATTTCCTTTGAAAAATTATCATGCTTGATGAAATAAACCAAATGTATCCCATTAATATCTTTACATCTATAAGAATAATGAGTAATTACTACCACTTATATCTTTAAATTTAATATTCATAAGCATACTAGTTGGGTCACTTTGGTGACTACTAAACTATCCATTATAAGAATATTACATTATTTTATGGATTGTATAATAATTTCAACAAGCAATAATATTTTTAAAAGGAATAAATGGATAGTGTGCTTATAAATTAAGGAAGGTTATGGACTCTTTGGAGCAACCGTTGCCAACCTTAATAAACAAACATATTGCCCCTTAATATTAACTTCACCATTGAAATCGCACTCTTTGAAGTAACCAAATTCCAATGGCTTAATCATAATAAAATTATTTAATAATCCGAACACTCAAAACCATATCCGGACTCTTTAAGACAACCAAAATATAGTATTTGAATATTATCACAAAATTCAGTATTTATAGTATATTAAATTAGACCACTTTGGTGAAATCGTAACCTAATCATGACATAAATACTGAGATGAAAACCTTAAGGCATGTCAAAATATAGTATTTGAATGTTATCACAAAATTCAACGGTTATAATTTATTAGATTATGCCACTTTGGTATAATCGTAATCTAATCGTGATGGAAATACAGAGAAGATAATTTCTAGGCATGCTTTTAATATTTTTTTTACTCATATTGGATATAATAAGCGTTTACACATCTAATATTTACAATATTGAGCACCGAATTAAACTTCACATAAATATTAGTCTTAAGGAAAAATTTAAATCCTTCGAAGTTAAATTACTCGTTAATATTTATTTTAATAATCGTAATTATCCATTTGGCTAATCTTTCAATGAACGAAGCACATCATCATTGCATCAACAATCTAACATTCATAATTACATTTATACCTACTAATAGCCAAATTTATACAAAATAATTTAATATATATAATTATAAACTAGGGCACTTTAATGGACATCTAATCTAATCTAACATAAATATTAATATCAAAACCTTAACCATTATTATAAAAGCCATAAAAGTATTTAGTCTATACCAAAAACATTATGACAACCAGATGAGGTAAGACAGCTAATGTATTTATTAAAACACATAAAATAGAGAAATCTAAAATTTTTAGTAACGAAAAAATTTAAGTAATCATTACAAAAGAGTTAAGAAAACTCTTAAAATAATCTCCAATAAGTGGAATTTAAAAAAAAATGAAGAATGAAATAATTGTCAACTTTATTACCAAATATGATAAATTTAAGATTTTGATTGCTTATATGTGCTCAAATATCCAAAACAATGCTCATCATAAAACATGGTGAGTTTTGATCATAAGATCATTTCGGATTGACATAAAAAATTCATGAAATTTTAAGTAAGTCGATAATTTTAATTTCAATTATTGCTTATTATAGGCATAAAGAAAACTGTCACTGAAATCGTCTCAAATTTTTAGATTTACAGTTTTATAAAATAAGTATATTTAAAGACTTAAGTAAATTGCCACAAAAGAAAATCACAGTAAGGGAACCAAATCCAATTTTAATTTAGTCATAAAATTTTGGAACCCAATAATGTCATCTTATGAAATTTTATTTTTTATGATTATATAGATATACCAATTAATTCATTTGGTTGTATTCATATCGATCCTAAGTTGATTTATCTGTATTTACGCTTTAAATATTTTATTCTTAGAGTGTACAAAAATTTTACTTTCATAGAACATACATGCACACACATATTATGTAATGTATGTACAATCAGTGCACCCAAAAATATTATACGCAAATTTAATGGATAATCAAGGCTCAAAATATAGATGCATACACAATAATATAATATTCATAACTATAGAGTAAGACACTTTACTGTCTTCCTAATGTAACATCATATAATATTAGTATCGAAACATTAATTCATCATTATATTAGAACCTTTGGACTACCAAATATAGATTATATACAATAATCTAATTTATTGAAAATGTTATTATCAAACTCATAATCATATATCTAATATTCAAAACTTTATATTGAAATCTTTGGTCAATACAAAATAATGCATAACATGAAGATTAGAACAACCATTTCATGATTATATATATATATATATATATGTATGTATACAGGCTCCTGTGCATACTAAGTTTGCACATCATTTTTTAAAATAGTAAAAAACATATTTTTAAGCTGATTTTTTTGTGATATTTAAACATTTCAATGGACCCATATAAAAAAAAACAGGTCAAATTTTTTTTTTTGCTATTTTTAAAAATTTGGTTAAACTTTTATTGTTTTTAAGCACTTTAAAAGCTATGAAAGTTTGACCGATTTTTAAAAAATAGCAAACATAGTTTTTTTAGATGATTTTTTTATACGGTTTCGTTGAAATGTTTAAATATCACATAAAAGTCAAGTCAAAATTATTTTTTTATATTTTAAAAATATTGGTGTGCGCGAGCACATGTGCAAACTTAGTGTGCACAGGAGCCTGCCTCTCTCTCTCTCTCTCTCTCTCTCTCTCTCTCTATATATATATATATATATATATATATATATATATATGAAAACATTTGAGTTATGCAAATTATCGAAATTTTATTTAAAAATATAAATATGGTTTAGATATTAACTTTATATTCAAATGTCGATTGATGTATATAATGGTAATTATCGAAGTTTACCTTGTCGATTTATGTCTCTCGGGTGGCCCTTATGTGGTTTCCATCCCCGACAACTTTCATTTCAGAAGAGTGAGAGTTTGATTGTTGCGTGATATGCATTTTCGGTGACCCCTCTCTAATTTTTTTAGTGTAGCGTCGCATTCATTACTTGAAATGTTATTGTCCTGCAATATGTTAGGAACAAAAAAATATTCCAGAGTTATCACGTTTGAATAAGACTATCTAAATATCATTTTCGCTATAAAAATGAAGTTGAAAATGCAATATTTGTTCATTGAATTTGAGATATCATAAATAACAGTTAGGATTAAGACAATCAAATGCAAATATTTTAGGCGGACTGTGTCGAGGAGGTGATCCGAATGGATCAGCTATGCTTGATATGCCCAAAGTTCACCCTCGTACTTAGGATCACATACCTCGGCTTGTCTCACAGCCGAGTTGACAAGAAGCTTGTAACAGCCATCAGAAAGGTCTTCTTCTGTAAGGTCGACCACTCGTATACCAAACTCAACTGGACATCAGCTGAGGTCAGAAGCTTCTCATGGGGCTCAAGTTATTTTCAACATCGTACTCTGCCTCAGTCGACGTTGCTTCCTACCTCGTACATAAACTCGTCCAGTCTTCCAGACCGAGGCCATATTGATTAATTGACAAGATAGTAACTATCGGACTCCTCCAACCTTGTACAAGGATAGGCAGAGGTTACAACAAGTGACATTACAAGTCCGAGCATACGCAAGCACATGGAAGACTTAGAGAACATAACAATTCAGTTATAACCGAATCATTCCCCTCACGTGGGGGAATATTTGGTCATCATTCCTTACATATGGCACATCTAGGTGTCCACTTATGATTAGTGAATTCAACTCATACATGCTCATGGCATGCTTGGGGGGTACAGTACACCACCCAAGCACTATAAAGACAAGCCTTCTCCTACCTTGGATAAGGATCGATAATTGCAACCTTAGTTGAAACTCTGTTGGTTTACACAGTAGAGAGAGAAAGCTTGAGAGATTGTATCACAGGTCATTAGTGTCCTCATTATAGTGAAATTACTCAAACACTCACAGTGGACGTAGGCCTGATTGGCTGAACCACTTATATACTAGTGTTCCTCCTCTTCCCCTCACCAACTTCTACTAAATATATATACTCTTTGTGCTGCCATTGTTATTTTTAGCTTGAGCTTATCAACACCTCATTTGGTAGTGTTGTTTCCAGCATCATCATTTTGGCGTCGTCTGTGGGAACGAGAGGATTCATCTCCTCCCTTGCTGCTTGACCTCAACGGAGACTCTAGTGGTGAACCAGACCTCCTTCTTCGCGTGAAGCTGTTTCACCATTGAAAGAGATCCTTAAAGGTATCCAGCTTTTCTAGTGTTTTCATTTATAAGATATCTAGAATTTTCCATGGCACCAAAGTTACCACCTCCACCATCTGGTGTTCGAGGTCCTAGTTCTAGTCAATCACCACCCCAGTCCGAAATGGCAGAGGTGGAAGTAGCCTTGAAGTCCTTAGCAGTAACTCAATAAGCGATGCAGGAACAATTTGCCCAGCTAAGCCAAAATATAATAATGAGACCACCCGAGGTATCACCGAAGATGATAACTTCGGCAGCTGCTAGACCATATCAAGAGGTCAGGGGAAAACCCCAGGCACCACGAAAGGACCTACCTACTCCTCAGCGGAGGAGGGATATTGCTGACCCTAGGCGTTTACACCTAAGGAGGCAAGGAAACCCTTGACCTGAGAATAGGTACGGTGACATTGAGGTAGAGGATGTTTGGGAGACTGTTGGGAGCCGTATGAGGTCTCAAACAACACTGTACGTCCTATCCAGCCGAGCCGAGGTTAGTGTGAGAGACGAGACTATGATGCACGTCAAAGAGGATTAGCTTTTGATCGCTTGAGTAGAGGGTCGGAGTTTGAAAGTCTCGACCCAGTTAATGATCTAAGGGAGAGACTATCCAGATCAATAAGTATTGTCGGCTCTAGAAGATATCGTCCTCATCATGGTGGACCCCCACATAGTAGAGACAGTGTCCAGGGGGAGGTCAACAACTGACATTGTGCAGTAGCTTCGGAACCCTCAGTCCATCCCCTGGAGGTGGCTGGGGATAACCTCGGCCAAGACGACGTTGCTAAATCGTAGAACGATTCTATTCAAAGACTTAAAAACAAAATTGGAGATCTCTTGAAAATTCGAGACCCGTTGCAGAGGCGATACTCGGAGGGTTCTCCATTTATCGCAAGGATCGTCAACTTCCCAACCCCTGTCAAGTTTAAACCTCCAATGATGTCTCCCAAGTACGATGGAAGTACTAGCCCGGTCCATCATATTAAGATGTATCAGTCTGCATCTGACATCTATTCCATCCCCGATGAAATGAGGTGCCGAGATTTCTCAAGAACTTTGATCGGGGCTACACATATCTGGTTCACTTCTCTTCCTAAAAATTCAATTGAGAGTTTCAAAGGCCTGATCGAAAGGTTCATTCACAACTTCTGTTTTGGGGTAAGTGATAAGAACCCAAAACTGTACATTTTATACCCCGAATAGACGTATTTTAGTTGTTAATTCTCGGCAATTTGAGTTTTATGTGCTTTATTGTATATTTTGTAGGTCGAATGCACGTTGCGGTGTTCAAATGTGTATTTCAAGGCAATTGTGCAGATTATGGAGCTAATTACCAATCCCGTAACCCTAGCCCACCTAAACCTATCCCGAACCGTGTGTGTTTGATTTGTTCCCTTTCATATTTTTTATATTTTTTATTTTTAGTTTGAATCGTTTTTATTTTTAGGATTTATTTTTTATTTTTTATGTTTTATTTTGATTTTTAGTTTTTATTTTATTTTATTAGGATTAATTTTTATGAATTCATTTATTTATTTTTTTAGTTTTATTTTAATTTGTTTTTTTAGATCTTTAGTTTTTATTTTTTTATTAGGTTTTTAGTTTTATTTCTTTTATTTTAGTTTTATTTTATAGATTAGAAGTTCTATTTTAATTTTAGTTTTATAGATTTTATTTTTTAGGATTTTAGTTATTTTAAGTTTCATTTTTTTAGGGTCGTGAATTAAACACACACACAGCCCCTCACACCCATCTAACATACACTCCCATACACCTAAACACTCCCTCACCCACACTTCCTACACCTTACCACACACAACACAACCCACACCATCTTCTTCCTTTCACCCAACCACACACAGTCTCTCTCTCCAAACTCCATAGCCACAAACCCCATCTCATCACCCCTGCCCCCTCTCCCCGACAACGACACCATTTGATATAGTTGAGTTTTTGGTATGTTTCTCCTTGACAACGATGCCATTTGCTGAATGAACCTTTTGGTGTGTTTGTCGTTGTTGTAAAAGCTCTTAAATCAAAAATCTGCACAACCCTATAGAAGTAGACAAAATTAGAGTATAATGGTAAGTGAGGTATCAATCCAAATCTAAGGTGTGAATATGCTAAAAATGAGAAGATAATGAATATAATTCACTTGATAATTTTTTTTTACTTTTGGGTTTTTCTAATTTTTTTATATTTTTCAAATATTAAAACACTTTTTAGGTGACAATGTGAAGTAACACTAAACTAAAATGAGAGATGAAATTAACAAACTAATAAGTGTGCTAAATAAGAACTAAGTAATAAGAATGAGATGAAATTAAATTTGAGAAATATTCAAGGAATGAAACTTAACCTCCCCTTTATCAATTAAATGTGTTAATTATTCTAGTTTACTAATTTTCCAAATATTAATTTATTTTATCAATTGATTCTCATCATTTTACAAAACAAACTAATATAAAATTAGTTAATCCAATTTTCATCCCCACAACTCAAATGAATAATTGATTTAGAAAAATTATATAAATCACTCGCTAGAGTAGATTCATATAATAAATCATAAATCCAACAAAAATTTAATGTATGGGTATAATAAAATATAATATATTATAATTAGTGGGTCATTCTATATCTAGTTTGAATCCAAAAATTAAGAGCATATTAGATTTTAATCCTTTCTCAAGGATAGTTTACCATTTCTCAATGCATAAAATCATATAGGAATGAAAAGAAAATTAACTAAATGAAACAAAGTAAACTAGATTAATTAATACATTCAATTGAATATATGGGGATTCATTTCACTCCTTGAATGGAGTGATTAGCCAACCATAGTAATAATTCACTTAATAACAATCTAATAAAAGTTACTAAATGAAATTAAAAATATAGAGAGAAGAAATTCAAACCAAAATGTAGGAGAAAAGAAATTGCACTTGCATTAAATCCAAGCTTCTCTCAATTGTGTACAGACACTAACAAAATTGAAGTACAATTTAGTTCTCCTATCTACAATATTTTTCTCTCTAGAATTCCCTATTTTTCTAACCTAGTCTTTCTCTCTCTATAATTCTCTATTCTTTAGTCTTCCCAATCTTCCTTTTTATGGAGTGAGGTCTTCTTTTTATAGTGGCTTATGGAGCTAAACGGGTATTTTTGGGAATGGGCTTGAGTGTGCATGGAAATGGTGAGAGGAGTGTGAGGTCATGTGGGTGAGGGGATTGGAATAAAACAAATCAGATTTAGTTAAGGGTTATTTTTGGAAATGGTATTAAAGTTGGTAGTTGGGGGGGATTTTGGGTAAAAGGGGATAAGTGGGTTTATTAGGCACATGTGGGAGATATGTTTGGCTTGGTTTTATTTGTTATTTGGCTTTGTTGGTTTTGGGAATTAGCAAGTGATAAAATCGTGGAAGGTGAAATGGGTCAATGGGTTTTTGGAATAAATGGATGGGAGATGGTTTTGACAGCTTAGGTGGAGATTGAAATCGGGTTATAGAGAAGAGTGGGTCGCGGGTCAGATATGGGAGATCTCGAGTTGGTCTAGGCAGAGGACGGGTATGAATTTGGCAAGTCGGGTCGCGGGTAAGGGTTTGTAGCAATTTGGGATGGTCGGCGCCGGATTTAGGAGGTAGGCGAGGGGGTAGGAAGGGAGGTCGTTGACGGTCGAGCTAGGGTAGGTCGTCAATTTCGACCGGAGGTGGCTGCATGGTGTCGAAAGTGGGATAGGATGTGGTGTCGCCGGCGAGAGGGGGCAGGGGTGATGAGATGGGGTTTGTGGCTATGGAGTTTGGAGAGAGAGAGTGTGTGGTTGGGTGAAAGGAAGAAAATGGAGTGGGTTGTGTTGTGTGTGGTAAGGTGTAGGAAGTGTGGGTGAGGGAGTGTTTAGGTGTATGGGAGGTTATGTTAGATGGGGGTGAGGGGTTGTGTGTGTGTTTAATTCATGACCCTAAAAAAAATGAAACTTAAAATAACTAAAATCCTAAAAAATATAATCTATAAAAACTAACATTAAAATAAAACTTCTAATCTATAAAATAAAACTAAAATAAAAGAAATAAAACTAAAAACCCAATAAAAATATAAAAACTAAAGATCTAAAAAAAATTCAAATAAAACTAAAAAAAATAAATAAATGAATTCCTAAAAATTAATCCTCATAAAATAAACTAAAAACTAAAAATCAAAATAGAACATCATTAAATAAAAAGAAATAAAAAATAAATCCTAAAAATAAAAACGATTCAAACTAAAAATAAAAATATATGAAAGGGAACAAATCAAACACACACGGCTCAAGACATGTTTAGGTAAGTTAGGGTAGGGTAGGGTTACGAGATTGGTAATTAGCTCCAGAATCTGCACAACTATCTTGAAATACGCGTTTGAACACCGCAACGTGCATTCGACCTACAAAATACATAATAAAGCACATAAAACCCAAATTGCCGAGAATTATCAACTAAAATACGTCTATTCGGAGTATAAAATGTACAGTTTTGGGTACTTATCACACCACCCCCAAACAGAGCGTTGCTAGTCCTCGAGCAATAAGATAAAGAGAAAGAGAAAGAAAAAGATAAGAAACCAAAAGTGTACTACTTTCGCGGGCACTTGCGATATCACTTAGCATGTGCAACAAGCCTTTAAACCTATAGGTTGCCCTACAGGACGAGTTGTGTCTCGTGAGGGTTTGCAGGGAATATACCCACAAAATTCTTATTTGCAAAGGCAGTCTATCTCTTATTAGACAATGAATAATCGCACAATCCATCACAAGAGAAAATGTTTTGAGAAATACAAGCTAGAATGTGTAAAAAGATTATGGTAAGTAAATACTCAAGGCACATCCTCCCTAAAATTCAACGTTTGTAGTGTGAATCAGTCAAAATGGGTCGAGTATCACAAGAGTAACTCCTAGATTGCCTTGTCGTAATCAATGCTTCAACTTCAAATCTCACTGGATATATCTCTCTCAAACGAGGTCTCGAGATTAGGGTTAGTGTATCGATCTTGTGTGTGAGGAAGTGAGTAAAAGTAAGCAAGTTCAAACGTCTCACACACATATATGAAAGAGCGAACAATAAGAAAGAAAATTGATCTCATGAAAGAATGTTAATCACTATAGTGTGGACGTCGAGTTATTCACCACGTTGACTTTCATTTACCCGAACACCTAGGGGAATAAATGAATGTTTTATGGGTGAGGGGGAAACGAAATGAAATGAGAAGGATGGGATATGAGGTTGGATGGTGATGTATGGATGAATGACGAGTGATGGATGTGTGATATGATGGATGTAAAATGGATGGATATGCGATAAGATTGAGAAGAGTGTATAGCACTTGAAGAACAAATGTCGTTATTTCAAAACTAACTACCAACTACAAACTCTCTTTGTTTTCTTTTCTCTTTTTTTTTCTTTTTCTCTATATTCTTTTTTCTTCTTCCTTTTTTTTTCTATTTTTCTTTTATTTTTGTTTTTCTCTTTTTTTTATACTCTCAACACTGAAGACATTTTACATTTGAAATCAACACTCTTTTTCTCAAAAAATGATGGATGAATTATAAATGGAGTGAGGAATGATGGTGAGGGGAATATATATGAAATATGGGAAAGAACATGGAAATGTAATGGGTGAGTGAATGAAAATGTGATATGGAAAAGTGGTAGGTGTATGGATGAAACTCTAGTATTCGGGACAAATTTCAAGACACGTGTTTCTTACAACTCGAAAGTGATGTCATTATCAGTGATCAAGCCAAAATTGAAGAATAATGAGATCATACAACGATTTAAGTGCGGACCCAAAGGAGGTTGAATCAACTTGTGACTCGGAGATTGCATAAAACACTCTGAAAGGGTGAAAGGAACAAATATCACAAGCTAAAAGTCTCTACTAGTAAACGTAGTGACGTGATGAGTGCACAAATTTTGTTGAGTCTAGAAATTCATAGTGCAACATGCCTTGGGACGTATTACATAAGCTATTTATAAAAATATAAATCCTCTAGCTTGATTCCTAGACTTAAAAAGATGGAAGATTGAAAATTCGCATTAATGAATGAGATGAAAGAAACTGCACGAAATTTTAAAAATCAGGTTTAAAAATAAAAACATTTCAAAAGTGGTACGATTTTGATAAAATTCCCCACCCCCCCAAAAAAAGGAACATCGTCCTCGATGTTAAGTAAAATGATTTTTAAAATTAAGAGCATAAGGTGGAAAGAGATTACCAAAAACAACCGCTAATGAAATGGACAGATGAAGCCAAAATAAAACCTGAATAAAAAGTAAGAGAACAAAATGTGTACAAGTCTACAAAGCATGGTATATCATTGGGTGATGTGAAACACCACCCCCAAATAGGATGCGATTAGTACAAGAAACACGGGCTGCCTCCCAGTAGCGCTAAGTTTAATGTCTTCAGCCAGACCGATGGATACTCACCCTAAAGATAAGATAAAGGAAAGCGCGGGGTGGTAGAAAAATTGGGTGATGATAATCACCCCCAAATAAGACTGAAGCATCAGTCTTGTTGGATCAGGGCTAATAATGGTCAACGCACTTGTATGGAAAAATGCATCACACGATGCAAAGCATCGGTGGACCATGGGAGGGTGGGTATTAGGGTAAAGGTGAGGGTTGAAAGGGCAAAGAGGTATCGGCCACAAACCTTGTTGAGCTTAAAGGTAAGGGAAACTAGGGCCCTATAAGCATGGTGCTCTAGTTGGTGAGGGGGGAGAAATGGTGTGGAAATAGTGATGGGTTGGGCCTCAGAGAAATCACACGACCGTTCTATGAATGGGCGATGATAATGGTCATGCCGTGAAACGCCAAGGAGCTGTTGAGAAGAAAAATCAACACCACAAGGAAGCGATGTACATGGAGGAACAAGCTCGGTGTCACGAAAGTTGAGAGTATCACCACAAATATTCTCGTAGATGGTGGAGGATGGTTTCAGGTGAGGATCTAAAAATGTAGATGGAAGCATGAATTGTGTAAAATCAAGATCCAAACCAGGTGGTGGGGTGGAAGGGACAATGGGTGAAGTGAATGGTATGTTTATATTATTATACTCTACAATAGTTTTGTGTTATTTCACCTCACCTCACCTAATTGTTTTAATATTTGAAAAGGCTAAAAAAATAGAAAAAAAAAGACCAAAAAGAAAATAAAAGTGAATTACAATTGAGTTTGTCTCTAGCTTACCCCTTGATGTGGATTGATACCCTTACTTACCGCTACACTTGAGATTTTTATATTTGTAGGTAATTGAGGATTTTGATTATAGGAGATTTTCAAGCAACGACGAAAAATACACCGAAAAGTCATTTCTATCAAATGGCGTCATTGTCAGGGAGAAACACACTGAAAAGTCAACTTTATCAGTAAGACCTCAGAAGAAGATAACCCATCTGCTGTATGTCAAGAAGGGGAAGAATGAAAGCCTCAGAGATTACATCGCGAGGTTTAATAAGGAAAAGTTAGAGGTAGAAGATTACTAAGAGTGCATAGCTATGACATCTCTCATTGGGGGTCTGCAGAAAGAAAAGGTCTTATGGAAACTAGTCGAGGATCCCCCTAAGTCAATGGCCGAGTTGTTGGCAATATCAGGAAAGGTCATGAACAAAGAGGAAGCTATGGCTGTAAAATACGAGGATGAAAGGGGGAGCAGCAGTGGAGGCAAATTTTAGAAGAAAAACAAAAACGGTAAGAAAAGATCTACAACCGATAAATTCTCAGACTACACTCTTCTAATTGTAAGTTGTGAGCACATCCTCAACGAAATAAAGAATGATAGATCTCTGAGATGGCTAAAGAGGCTAAAAGCTCCTCCACATAAGAGAAACAAGAACTTATGGTGAGAGTTCCATCAAGATCATGGCCATTTGACTGAGAAGTGCTTCTCTTTGAAGGATGAGATTGAAAAATTATTGAAGTCTGGAAAGCTCTGAAAGTATGTGGATGGTAGAGCTTTAAAGGGAGGAAGAGAGATCCTAAGAAGAAAATAAATGATAAATTATGGGAAGATACCCCTGCCAGAAGAGTTGATGCCTCAGATGATGATGACGATGACCCTGATCTCCCACCAAAAGACGATAATATCCCAATAATGATAGTCAGTATGATCTCATTTGGTGTGAATACTATCTGCGGAGGACTGACATGGGGTGGCTCAGAGGTTGATGATTGCAAGGCCCACATGGCAGAGGCCAATGCATTAACTAAGGTTGAGTTTGTGAACTTGGCATCTATAGAAATTAAATGTGAGAAGATAAAGAAGGTAGATATGGACACCCTCGTAGTCGGCTTCTCACGACTTGATTTCAAAGGTATCTTAGCTCCCCACGATGACCCTTTAGTCATCACCACAAGGGTGCATGGATACGAAGTTCAGAGGATCCTTGTAGATGGGGGCAGATCGACAGACATTATGTTTTCGCCCTATTTTAATAGTTTGGGTCTCAGCCGAGCAAGGCTTGTCCCTTACCATCACCTCTTGATTGGCTTCAGCGGGAAGAAGGTCCATCCATTGGGAATGTATGAAATGGATGTGAGAATGGGAGATGAATGGCCTAAGAGGTTGACTAGAAAAATTAATTTCTTTGTGATAGATGAAAATATCTTCTTAGCTTATAACCTCATCATAAGATGAGTATCCCTCAAGGAATTTGAGGTCGTGCCTTCAACGACCATCTAGATGCTAAAATTATCGACTCCCTGTGGAGTAGGGGAAGTGCAAGGTGATCAAATGTCGGCACGAGAATGCTAGTTCAACTCTACAGAAGAGAGAGAGTCTCATAAGAAGGCAATAACCATGTACAACATTGACACCTTTGATCCTAAAGATAAAACAAAACTCAAAAAGGGAGAGGCTGCGGAGGAGGTATAATCCATCATCCTCAATGAGGATGAGCCAGAAAAAACCATCCTAGTCGGCAATACCCTAAGGCCTGAGATCAAGGATGAGCTAGTAAAGCTATTAAGGAAAAGACAGAGTATCTTCGCATGGAGCCATCCAAACATGCCAGGTATTGATCCTGAGATAATGTGTCATAAACTCGATGTTATAGAGGATGCTAAGTCCATTAGGCAGAGAAGAAGAATGTACTCAAGAAAGAAGTATGAAGTCATCAGAAAGGAGGTTCAAAAGCTTAAAAAAGCTAAGTTTATCAGAGAAGTTATATATCCTGAGTGGTTATCTAACGCTGTCATAGTACCCAAAGATTAATGGTAAATGGAGGATGTGTGTAGACTTCACCAATATAAAGAAGTCTTGCCCAAAGGACAACTTTCCCTTACCTCGTATAGATCAGATGGTGGATGCCACAGCTGGACATGACCTCATGAGCTTCATGGATGCATACTCAGGGAATAATCAGATCTTTATGGACTCAGTTGACTCAAAGAAGACAACCTTATTACAGACAAAGGGACCTATTGTTACAAGGTCATGCCCTTTGACATAAAGAACGCAGGGGCTACATACCAACGTCTTATAAATAAGATGTTCGAAGATCAGATAGGCAAGTCCATGGAAGTTTACATGGATGACATGCTGACGAAGAGTTTGAAGGCCGACACCCATGTGGGAGACCTTGAAAGAACTTTTAAGACCATGGACAAATATAGAATGAAGCTTAACCGGGCCAAATGTGTCTTCGGGGTAGGAGAAAGAAAGTTTTTGGGCTTCATCGTCAATCAAAGGGGAATAAAGGCTAACCCTGAGAAGATCAAGGATTTGCTAGAAATGAAGACACCCAAAACCATCAAAGACATTCAGAGGCTGACCGAATGAGTGGTTTCACTTAACAGGTTCGTATCTAGAGCTACAGATAAATGTCTTCCTTTTTTCAAAGTTTTTAAAAATTCCTTCGAATGGAATGAGGAATGTGACATAGTTTTTCAAGAGCTAAAGTCCTACCTAGGTTCTCCCTTACTATTATCCCAGCCAATTCAGGGTGAGAAGCTATATGTATACTTAGTTGTCTCAGAGTCATCCATCAGTGCTGCAATAGTAGGAGAAGATGATAAAATGTAGAGACCAATATACTTTAACAACAAAGCACTTCAAGGGTCTGAGCAGAAGTACCCTCGGATTAAAAAGTTAGCCTATGCTCTGATACATGCGTCTAGAAAAATGAAGCCATACTTCCAGGACCACTCCATGGTCGTCCTCACTAATTCCCCACTAAGATAGGTGCTCCATAAGCCTGAGAAGTCAATAAGGTTAATGACTTGGGCAATTGAGTTTGGGGAGTACGATGTTGTTTATCAACCTAGGGTTTCCATCAAGGAACAGGAACTCACAGATTTTGTGTCCGAGCTTACCTGGGATAAGACTGAGGTTAAGAAGAATCAAGAGGCTACAGTTGTGCCAGAAGAGAGAAACATTGGTCGAACTTCAGACGGGGTTGAGGCAAGTGCTGTCAGACAAAGAACAGTTGAGAATGAAGAAGAGAGATACCTCTTCAAGAAAGGGACCTTAGCTGAGGGTAACTTCTCCTCGTATGAAACCATCTGGAATATATTCGTTGATGGGTCATCCTATGAAAGAGAAAGTGGAGCAGGGTTGATAGTGTCGGCACCAGATGGTACAGATATTGAATATGCACTGAGGTTCGACTTTAAAGCTTCGAATAACGAGTCAGAGTATGAGGCATTAATAGCAGGTCTCTCTTTGGCTAAAGCCCTAAAAATCAGTCAACTCTTAGTCCACAGTGACTCAAGATTAGTCGTGAACCAAATCCTAGGGGTATATAAGGCCAAAGATGAAAGGATGGCCAGATACCTGAAGAGAGTGAAAATGATGCTAAAAAGTTTCAAAGAAGTAAAGATGAAGAGGATACGTCGGCTAGACAACAGCCGAGCTGATGCACTCGTGAGGTTGGACTCAGCAACAAAAATAGACATAAGGATAACAGTGCCAGTCGAGATTCTTATCAAGCTGACAATCGAAGAGGAAGAGGTTGCTAAAACATACTTAAATCTGAGTTCGGGGGCCTCATGGATGAACCCTCTTATCATATACATCAAAGAGGGACTATTACCAGAATCAAAGCTTCAAAGGAGGAAGCTAAGGTTCAGAGCTGCAAAATTTTCTATTGTAGGTGATGTCTTGTATAAAAAGGGGTTCCAACTCCCTCTCCTTAGATGTGTCCACCCTTCAGAGGTTCCACACATTTTACAAGATATGCATCAGGGCTCTTATTCAAGCCACACAAGAGGGAGGCCATTGGCTAAAAGGATAATTACTCAGGGATATAGGTGGTCGACCTTGGCCAAGGACGCAATTGCATATGTGAAGAGATGTGATAAGTGTAAGAGGTTATCCACTATTCCCCATCAGCCTCACCAACCTCTGACTTCAATCAACTCCCCTTGCCTATTTGCGGTATAAGGCATTGATTTGGTAGGACCCCTATCAAGAGTTGTAAATAACTATCGGTTCTTAATAGTGGCAATTGATTATTTCTCCAAATGGGTAGAAGCTGTGCCAATAATCACAATCACTGAGCTGTAGACCTTCCAGTTCATATGGAAGAACATCATATGCAGGTATGGCCTTCCAAACACCCTCATCTCAGACAATGGAACCCAATTAAGGAATATATCCTTAGAAAAATACTGCAAAAGAGTAGGGATCAAGTAGTCCTTCTTTTCTCCTGGCCGACCCCAGGCAAATGGCCAGACTGAGGTCACAAATCGAACAATCCTTGATGGGATAAAAAAGAGGCTGGAAGAGGCCAAAGGAAGGTGGATAGAAGAAGTGTATGTTGTGCTTTGGGCCTACAAGATGATAGCGAGGACATCCATAGGAGAAACTCCATTTATGTAAGCCCATGGCTCAGAGGCTGTCATCCCAACAGAGGTAGGACTTCCCACTCATAGATTTCAGACATATGACCCTCATAGGAATGGGGAAGAAAGAAGACTTGATCTTGATTTGATTGAGGAAAGAAGAGAGGATGCATAGATAAGGTAGGCAGCCTATCAGTAGAGAATTGCGTTATTCTACAATTAGAGGGTAAAGTTAAGGCTGATAGCTGTGGGGGACCTAGTCCTGAAGAACACGTGGCAAAAAACAAATAATCTCCATCCTAATTGCCATGGTCCTTATAGGGTAATTGATGAGGTTGTGCCAGGTACCTATTAGTTAGAAAATCTTGAAGGAGAACCTTTCTCCAACCCTTGGAATTCCGATCACTTAAAGAAATATTACTTATGATGCTGCAATTATTCTTATCTTTTTGTAATTCATGTATCGGTTTATACAGAGGATGTTAATGAAAAGATATCAATGTTGTGATAATGCTTTTGTTATAATGTATGTCTTTAACATCATTAATTTGGTGAATTATGAGGTGAAACATCATTAACTTGGTGACCTAAGACCTTTTAACATCATTAATTTGGTGAAATTATGAGGTAAAACACCATTAGTTTGGTGACCTCAGACCTTTTAATATCATTAATTTGGTGAAATTATGAGGTGAAACACCATTAGTTTGGTGACCTCAGACCTTTAAACATCATTAATATGGTGAAAATATGAGGGTAAAACACCATAATTTGGTAACTTCAGACCTTAAAACACCATAATTTGGTGACCTCGCCCTTTTAACATCATTAATTTGATGAAATTATGAGGTGAAACACCATTAGTTTGGTGACCTCAAACCTTTAAACATCATTAATATGGTGAAAATATGAGGGTAAAACACCATAATTTGGTGACCTCAGACCTTAAAACAACATAATTTGGTGACCTCGGACTTTAAACATCATTATTTGGTGAAAGTTTAAGAGGTAAAACACCATAATTTGGTAACCTCAAACTTTAAACGTCATTATTTGGTGAAAGTTTAAATGGTAAAACATCATTAACTTGGTGACCTCATACTTTAAACATCATTATTTGGTGAAAGTTTAAGAGGTAAAACACCATAATTTGATGACCTCGGACTTTAAACATCAATATTTGGTGAAAGATTAACATGTAAAACACCATAATTTGGTGACCTCAGACTTTAAACATCATTATTTCGTGAAAGTTTAAAAGGTAAATCATCATTAACTTGGTGACCTCAGACCTTTTAACATCATTAATTTGGTGAAAGTTTAAGAGGTAAAACACCATAATTTGGTGACCTCGGACTTTAAACATCATTATTTGGTGAAAGATTAATGGGTAAAACACCATAATTTGGTGACCTCAGACTTTAAACATCATTATTTGGTGAAAGATTAACGGGTAAAACACCATAATTTGGTGACCTCAGACTTTAAACATCATTATTTCGTGAAAGTTTAAAAGGTAAAATATCATTAACTTAGTGACCTCAGACCTTTTAACATCATTAATTTGGTGAAATTATGAGGTAAAACACCATAATTTGGTGACCTCAGACCTTAAAACACCATAATTTGGTGACCTCAGACTTTAAACATCATTATTTGGTGAAAGTTTAAGAGGTAAAACATCATAGTTTGGTGACCTCGGACCTTTAACATCATTATCTAGTGTGGTGAAACTTATGAATGTGGAGTATCACAATTATAGAACAATAAAACATCATACAAAATAATAGAATCAGAAAAATCCAAGCTACTATTGATCATATCATCAAGAGGGTTCATAATTACAAAATTTATCAAGAGCCTTCATCAGAGTACATAAAAACTATAATTAGAAATAAAAAGTTCATAAAAATTATAACTATTGAAAAGCTTCACAGGGTAAAGGCAAGTAGCAAAAGAGCCTATGTCTCGACAGGAGCCGACCCACTAACAACTGCAGTCATCTGTTCAAGGCCGACATTTGTGGCTTCAACTCCATCGTCATGATGGGCATTCTGTCTCTGTGACTTCAAGGGGTGTCGTCTCAACTGGAGCAACGTCATTTTCTTTAACCTCCTTTAAAGCCTGAGAAAACCGAGAATCTCTAAAGTCGAGACCCATAAAGTTCTTAGCATTCAAGCTCCTAGACTCACCCTACTTCATTGCCGCCCATCTGCTGGTCTCTTTGATACTCCTCTCTAGGTACTCAAAGCCGAAGATGACAAATTCATCAGAGACCTTATAGTCCTCGATGGCCTTCTCAGCAGTATCTTCCAAATAAGCCTTGACAGCAGCATTAACCTTAGCTTGAAGAACATAATTCTTTGTTTTTGGAGCCTTGCTATGATCCTTCTTGAGCTGAGACATCTGTTCGTCCCTCTCCTTGATGACCCCTTTTAAATTTTCAACCTCTGAATTCAGAGAGGCCTCAACCTTCTCAGCCTCTTTACCCTTTTCAATAAGGTGCATCTTCTTCAGGGTCCAGTCAACAAGGCGATGAAAAGATAAGATACCCTGAAGGGGAAGATCAGACGTATGAGTAATAATTTCCATGAAGCCGAGGTAACACTTGAAAGAAAGAGCAAATAAATGATACCTAAATTGACTTGTGAAGGGAGAACTCGGCCAGCAAAAGGACGTCTAAAGCATGAAGAAAAGGCTTATCTTCCTCAGTCATTATAGAGCCAATATCATCGGCAGCCTTCAGACTGTGGCCGATCATATTATCTCCGATTTTGAGCTGAGATAGACGAGCATCCAGGGCATCGTCTATAGAAATGGGTATGGTATAATTTTTGGCCTAAGTCTTACTCGGCCTCGTATGCATCGGGTCAGTCGGGGACTTGCTCTTCTTACTAGCGTCGGCTTTAGAGGGCCGTCGTTCTTTTTTACAGCCGGTGGTGGTGCACTCTTACAACCTCACTTTTCCATGAGCTTCACTAGACTAGGAGCATACATCTCCCAAAAGTTTTCTGGTAAACCTGCTAGATGCTCTACAAAAGACAAGTCTCTGAGTTAGTCAGTCAGAGATAAAAAATATATGAGGTATAACTTGAGTGAGAAAAATGTTGAAGACTTACGAAGCTCTTCTAGGGGACCACCCCCCAAACCTGCTTGAGAAAGGTAATAAGGGGTCATCAGATGTTCATATTTAACGAGACGACCTTTCTCACCTGAATTGCGAAGGTCCTCAACGTTCTTCTAATTGTCCTGGCTAAGGCCAGGGTCGGCTTTAGCCGCGAGGGAGACTTCCCCCATATCAGGGGGGTCCTTGGGACCGATATTCCTGAAGCTTTGTCTGAACCAAACTCCCATGCCCCAGAAACAAAAAAGTATCGTGGTTTCTGATTTGGCATAAATTCTTCCTAATTTATCCCTTGATTTAGTTACTTTTAGCACCTCGAACAACGTAATTGAGTTGACTTTATCTCATAATCTTGCTACTGACTGATCCTAACGAGTACACCGAGTTTCTAGTATTTTATAGTGATTTTACAGGTATTTGGTATCAAGAAACGGAAGAAGGAAACCAGAAGACTCAAGGAAGAAAGAAGGAAAGTTACAAGGGCAAAAGTGTAATTTCCACCAAAAATTCGGATGAGGTACCTAAAGAGAAGTTGAAGAGATCTCATTCATGAGCACATAGGAAGAAACGGAACCTCAATCGGAATCCCGGAACAAAAGATATGAGCAGTCAAAGTGGAGCAAAAAAGTCAAATAGGTAGATCTGTCTGCCCCTACCCCGGACCGGTCCGCTTTACCAAACTCCATAAGACCCCGAATCACAAGCAAACCGAAGAAGGCCAAAATAAAAAGAATCGGTCCACCCCCGAATCGGTCCGCCACAAAATAAAAAGAACCGATTCGCTTCAGAGGCAGACCGGTCCACGGCAAAATAAAAAGAACCGATCCGCTTCAGAGGCAGACCGGTCCGCCTAAGGCCCGGACCGGCCCAGTCATCGAGATTTGCAAATCTGATTTTCTCTTGAAAGATTCCTAGTGTAGCTGAACTTCCGGAATTTTTGGAGGGTATAAAAACCCATTTTATTTTTATTATTTACACGGAGATTTAGGGAGAATTAGTAGGATTTTCTTCTTTTTTTCCAGAAACCCTAGTTGTAGTTACAAGTTCCAGTTTTAATTCAAAGATTGAAGATTTATTCAGAGATTATTTGATTACCAGTTTCATTAATTGTTGCAATTACTACTTGGGTGAATTTTAGTGAGTTATTTCTTGTTTTCAATTCCTTTCTACATCTAGTTACAAGTTTCCTTAGAATAATTATGAATTCTTGCACATCAATTACTGTTTTCATCACTTTCATCATGCTAAGCTAGATTTTCTAAGGCCACGATACATGCACCCAGCCTTATGTGTTAACTGTATGTTTATAACATTAATCCTCTGAATTTGGTGATTAAATACGACCGTATCGCCTAGGAACATAACAATTATAGGTCTTTATATCTCGTTTGCCTTTGGGTAACCGTGATGATTTAAAATGCAATTCGAGTGTTACTATTGTGATACCGATTTACTCGACCTCAGATTAGGTATGACGCGGGCTTGAACCTCGTATACATAATGCTTGGGAGTACTAAATTTCGGGTCAAATTTAATCAGTTAAATTTACGATTAATATTATAACTACAATACATTAGGGTTGGGGGATTGTATTCTCGTCCTGTTTTTCTTATCACTTAATTCAAAAAGTTTTAAGTAATTTTTCATTCATATTTTAGGTGGCTTAGTCTAGTTGCATTTCTTCATCATCCCATAATTGCATTTAGTTGTAATCGATCCTAAAAATCAAATCATTTTCTTTTTCTTTTTAGAGTTAGAGTTAGGGTTCCTCCATCTTTTCCCGTCGTCACAACTCTGTTGTCCTTTTTCCTTATGGATACGATCCCGACTTACCGGGTTTATTACTAACGCGACAGGCTTGCACTTGAGCCTAGAGTGAATGCACATTAGAGACACATTCTGAGTCGCATCAAGTTTTTGGCGTCGTTGCCGGGGAAGTAGGTAGACTTAGGATTAGATCGAGTCAATCCAAAACTTTGACAAAAAATTTCCAAAAATCCAAAAACATAAAAAAATTCAAAAAGTACAAAAACATTCACAATCATCATCTCTCCTAAGTTTTAATGCAAAATTCTGAACTCACTCCCACACCTTATAATACTCCAACTAACATTCACGAAAATTCAATTGTTGAGTATAATCCTGATAGTCCCCACACTCCTAACGCCCCACAATTCTGGATCCCACCTCCCACACCGTCACGCTCAATCTCCAATAACACTACGTTTTCCTTCCTAGGACACACCTCCGAACACACTTCGAGCACACCAAGAGAGAGCACCGAGTCGTTAAGTGAGGAAGAGATGTCGCAACACGATAGTGCACCCGCCGGTGAGGAAGAGCCCCCATACCGCCCGCTAAGAGAATTCTTATACCCCAGGCGCACTGTCACTCCGGGATGCATTATACTCCCGTATAATGCTGAGAAATTCCGTTTCAAGAATCGGATGATCCAGATGCTACCGCATTACCACGGTATGGATTCTGAAAACCATACCTCCATATTAGGGAATTTGAGGATGTGTGCGATACTCTCAATGATCAAACTTGCACCCAAGAGGTGATCCACCTCAAACTCTTCCCTTTCTCACTCAAGGATAAAGCTAAGACCTGGCTATGGTCTTTACCTCCGAGCTCGATTCCATCTTAGAACGAGTTGCAGTCGAGATTTCTCAAGAAGTTCTTCCCAACACATCGAACAATATCCATAAAGGCTCAAATTCAAGCATTCAGACAATCTGAAAATGAGCCATTCCATCTATGTTAGGAACGTTTCAATGAGTTAGTTACTTCATGCCCTCATCATGGATTTGATTCAGTGCAAATCATCTCTTTCATCTATAATGGGCTGAATCTTAACTCCAAACAACTTGTTGAAACCATGGGAAGTGGTTCGTTCGTCGATTTAGATGCCCATGATGCTGAGCTTCACCTAAGGTATGTCGCCGAGACTACCCAATCCTAGGACACATCTGATCCTAACGCTCAAAATCAAAATCGTCAAGTGACCACCACTCCATCGGCATCCGGCCTATTCCACGTAGATAAGAACTCTATGACGGATAGTCGATTGGAGATTATTGAGAAAGGATTTCGAAACCTATGTGAGATATATGGAAAAGGACCAGCTGGATCCATACCAAACCCCGTCGAGAAGGTGTGTGTGATTTGTGAGGCGGGCCATTCAACTGAGGAACGCCCGACGATACCCGCCTACAAAGTAATGATTCAGGAGCAAGTTAGTGGTATAAGAGGCTTTAAGGGTAATTTCGGTGCCCCGTACCGGAATTCGTATAACCCTTCATGGAAAAATCATCCCGATTTTAGCTATGGGCAACAACATGCCGCAATGAACCCTCCTTCACATGTTGCCCCTCCTCCACCACAACACTTTCAACAAGCTCCACACATGCAAGGACATGTGCAAGCACCACCACCTCAAGGAGCGTATATTACGCCACTACGGAGAACTCTCAAGGATATCATGAATCAATTCATCGCAAGCCAGATCACAACCAATGCCAAATATAATCGTCTGATTGGCAACATAAATGTGAGTCTGTCAAAGATACAATCCTCGCTGAGTGTCCAAAAGAAGGGCAAGTTTTCTGCCCAAGGCCTAAGACCTACCCAAGGTCAAACTAGCGTTAGCTCCACCTCTACTGAACATCAGGAGCAATGTCAAGCTGTGACCACTCTTCGTAGTGGGAGAGTCGTTGATTTATCACCTCCTCCACACGACACAACGAAAGAAAAGGAGATTTCGCCCGGCACGAAAGAGGCCGAAGATGTCTCTTAGAATGAGAGTGACAAAGACGATGCTAGTGAGCCAGAGGTGGTAGTGAAACCACCCTCCGCAGCCCCGTTTCCTCAAAGGTTGATTCCCTCCCATAAAGGAAATCCACGTGAAGACGTGCTAGAAGTGCTAAAGCATGTTAAGATAAATTTACCTTTCCTCGATGCCATTAAGCAAATTCCAGCTTATGCAAAAGTCATCAAGGACTTATTGACGGTAAAGAGAAAGATGAAGGTAAAGAAGAACGTCTTTCTAGCACAAAACGTGAGCTCAATTCTACTAAATGATCTCCCGCCTAAATTCAAAGATCCCGGTGCACCCACCATATCCTGCATCATTGGAGAGAATAAAATCGAAAAAGCCTTACTTGACTTGGGAGCAAGTGTAAACATCCTCCCTTACTCCATTTATAGGCAACTTGACTTGGTCGACCTCAAGACCACAAAGGTCACTCTCTAATTAGCAGATCGAACAGTGAAGATCCCACGAGACATAGTCGAGGACGTGATCGTCCAAGTTGACACTTTCTACTTCCCGATAGGTTTTGTCATTTGGGACACAGATCCCTCCTTCAACTCAAGAAACCATGTTCCCATCATCCTTGGGCATCCATTCTTAGCTACGGCTAACACAATCATCAATACTCGGAATAGGAGAATGCAACTCACTTTTGGGAACATGACCTTAGAGACCAACATCTTCCACATAGCCCAACATACGGGGGAGGAAGATGATCTTCACGTGGTGAGCCTCATAGATGAGATAGTAGAGGAGTATTTTGAGGGGAATTATTGCAGTGACGCCTTAGAGTCCTGTTTAGCGGCGACACACGATAGTGAGGGGACGTACACTGACTTCGAGAGGGAGGTTGGAGAGTTGAGAGAGTTACTCGATGAGAGCACGTTGGACGAGGACATGAGAGATATTAGATGGGTTTTCAGATTCGAGGAGTTACCTCCGAGGGATACTCGCATGGTTCCCTCCAGTGAAAAATTTCCAAACCTTGAATTAAAGAAACTCCCCTCCCACATTAAATATGCATACCTAGGAGAGGATGATACATTTCCTGTTGTTGTCTCCTCTAGCCTAGACGACGAGCAGGAGGGTAAATTATTGAAAATTATGAGGAAGCACCAAGGTGCTTTTGGTTGGTGCATCGCTGATTTAAAGGGGATAAGTCCATTGATTATCACTCACAAGATCCATCTCGAAGAGGATGTTAATCCCTCTAGAGAAATGCAAAGAAGACTAAATCCCAACATGAAAGAAGTTGTGAGAACCGAGATTATCAAATTGTTGGATGCTGGGATTATCTAACCAATCTCGGATAGCAAGTGGGTGAGCCCTATTCAAGTCTTCCCGAAGAAGTCGGGTATGACTGTGATTGAGAATGCTAAGCGAGAGCTAGTCCCCCAACGTACCACCATCGGGTGACGCGTTTGCATTGATTATCGGAAACTCAATGCGGGAACTAGGAAAGACCATTTCCCCTTACCATTCATTGATCAAATGCTTGAAAGAGTAGCGGGCCACCCTTACTCACTACACCAAAATGGGCAAATTGTCACCTTTCAGCCGGCCAGCCTTGTCAAGGTCATTGACCGTGACAAAAAAACACTCGTTTTATGTCACGGTCATTGACCTTGACACGACCGTGACAACGAATTGTCACGGTCATTGACCGTGACAAGCCCGTGACAAATTTAATTGTCACGGTCTTGTCACGGTCATTGACCGTGACAATTCGTGTCACAGTCAATGACCTTGACACGACCGTGACAACTTTTCCAGCAAAATCACTTTCCCCCTTCTTTTTTCCCTCCCACCGTTCCCTCCCTCTCTCTCTCTCTCTCTCGACTCGACGCTGCTCTCTCTCTCTCTCTCTCTTCCATTTATATATATATTTGTTTGTATATTTATGTGTGTATGTGTATATATATATGTGTGTGTGTATGTGTGTGCGTGTGTGGGGGGTGGGGCGGGATGGGGCAGGGTGGGGGAGGGGGTGGTGGAGGGGGGCAGGGGGTGGGGCAGGGTGGGGGAGGGGGCGGTGGAGGGGGCAGGGGGTGGGGTGGGGTGCAGTGTGTGTGTGTGTGTGGTGGTGTGTTTTGTGGGAGGGGGGAGGGGGTGGTGGAGGGGGGCAGGGGGTGGGGTAGAGTGGTGTGTGTGTGGTGGGGGAGGGGGTGGTGGAGGGGGGCAGGGGGAGGGGGTGGGGTGGGGTGGGGTGGGTGTGTGTGTGTGTGTGGTGGTGTGTGTGGTGGTGTGTGGTGGGGGTGGGGCGGGATGGGGCAGGGTGGGGGAGGGGGTAGTGGAGGGGGGGGAGGGGGTGGGGTGGGGTGGGCACACCTACGCACACACGCACACCTACGCCACACACACACGCACACCTACGCACCTACGGACACACACACACCCCACCCCACCCCACCCCACCCCCTGCCCCCCTCCACCACCCCCTCCCCCATCATTATGTGGTCAATACATGAATTTATTTTTGTATTTGAATTATCCCATGAATTTATTTTTGTATTTGAATTATCCCATGAATTTATTTGTGTATTTGAATTAACCCATTATATGAAACATACTTGAAATTAAATATAGTGCGCATAGATACTAGCATTCTAGTTCTTATGCGTACGCATTCAATAACCCTTAGACCCGTTCGAGAGTCATTACCCCTGTAATGAGATCTCTCGAATTGTCCCGTTTGGACAGTTTGAGACTGTATCATTTTTGAATAATATTCTTATTGGCTTAAAGTTGTTACTTTTGGAGGAAGTTCTGCAGTCGTACCTTAATGTTCTCTGGGTACATACTAGATTGACAAGTGTGACTGTTATTTTAATTGACCAATTGAAATAACACTCACACCTGCCAATCTACGTCGTGTACTTGGAGAACTAAGGGGATATGCTGTCGAATTTTTTTCAAATCGTAACAATGTGCATGAGCTGTTAAGTATATTACAGAAAAATGCATTCTTGAATGGGATAGGACCACATACCCTTTAATAGGATAATTAAATGATGGGATAATTAAAAAAAACATACTATAAATCTAAGTTTTGTTTACCTTTAATAGGTGTTTAGTTGTGGTAGCTGTGATGGGATATCCGAAATACAAAGAGTGGATGGGTGAGACTAATAGAATGGGGGATGTGTTTCGCAGAGGTGCTAACGAATTTGTGAAATATGCAAAGAGATGTCGTAATGATGAAGAGTTTCCGTGTCCGTGTGCTAGGTGTAAGAATGGTAAGGTGTTTGAGTGGAAAACAGTTGAACTACATTTGTTAAGATCGGGTATGCAAGATAGTTATCGATTTTGGAGTTTTCACGGTGAATTGAAAGTTCCTTTTGTCCCTGACCAACCTTCACAACATCCTTCAACAAGTAGAATGGATGAAGAAGGGGACGACGTAGATCATAATATGTTAGAGGATTTAGTTGATGATGCGTACGGAGTTTATGAAGCCGAGGAGAATGAGGTTACTGATGATGTAGAAGATTCAAGTGCTCGTGAAGATAACACGATAAAACTTGACGATGACTACCAAAGTTTAAAATTTAAGGCGACCCAACCGTTATACTCTGGCTGTGAGAAAGATCAAACAACTTTACATGCCATGGTTGGTTTGCACAGTTTGAAGACGCAGTACGGTTTGTCTGGCAATAGCGTGACGGGAATTCTGAAATGGGTGAAGGGCTTATTACCCAAGGTGAATACACTTCCAAATAGCTATCCTGTTATGAAGAACAGTTTGAAAGGTTTGGGAATGAAGTATAAATCGATTCATGCTTGTGTGTATGACTGCATACTATACCGAAAGGAGTATGAAAATCTCGATCGTTGTCCGGTATGCGATGAACCTAGATATGTCCAATCTACTAGTAAGGAAGGCACAAGCTCAAAAGTGCCTCAAAAAGTATTGAAATATTTTCCCGTTGGGCCTAGATTAAAGCGATTTTTCACAGTACCATGGATTGCAGAGGCAATGACTTGGCATGCTAGGGCAGAAGTAGGGGTAATATCATGCGTCATCCTATTGATTCTACTGCCTGGCGGAGGATGAATTATGAGTATCCCGATTTTGCTCGAGAACAACGCAACATTCGTTTGGCTATATCAACAGATGGTTTCAATCCATTTGGATATCTAAGCACCAATCAGAGTGTATGGCCAGTGATCCTAGCCCCACTCAACCTCCCTCCTTCACAGTGTATGAGACCTGAATTTTCGATGATGGCTTTATTGATACCTGGGCCAAAGGCACCAAGTGAAGACATTGATATCTACCTGGCTCCTTTGGTAGAAGAATTAAATGAGTTGTGGGAAGATGGTGTGCAATCATTTGACTCTTTTAGAAAAGAAGAGTTTACGCTGAAAGCTATGTTGATGTGGGCAATTCATGATTTTCCAGCTTATGGGACATTATCCGGATGTGTAGTACATGGTTATTTGGGGTGTCCTATTTGTGGAGAGGAGACTGAATCTCTTCGTCTATCCTCCAGCTTAAAAAATGTATACCATTGCCACAGGAGGTTTTTACCCCCAGCTCATAGTTTCAGATTTGAGAAAGCTTCCAATTTTTTATTGGGCGGAGTTGAACATAGGCTACCGCCGAGACAACTTTCGGGTTCAGAAATTGAAAGTAAATCTTCTAAATGTGGCCCAAATATGCCAGGTAAGAATCCCAAATTTAAGAATGTCAAGCATAAGAAGACCCCAACTGGGAATGAAACTGAGATAAGAAAGGCATGGTCTCGGAGGTCAATTTTATTTGACTTGCCTTATTGGAAGAAAAACCCGGTGCGCCATGTATTGGATGTGATGCATGCAGAGAAGAACTTCGCTGAACATATTGTGGGTACTTGCCTTGGGGGGAGTCATTCGAAGGATGGAGAAAATGCACGAAAAGACCTTAAAACGTTAAAACTTAAACCACAACTATGGTTGAAAGAAGATAGTAGGGGAAGGACAATAATTCCCCCTGGTGCGTTTACTTTGACGAGTGAGGAAAGGAAGGTGCTTCTAGACACAATATATAATTTGAAGGGCCCATCTACTTTTTCGTCCAACTTGCAAAGGATTGTGAATTATGCTACTCATGATTTACATAAGTGTAAGTCCCACGATTGGCATGTGATCATGCAATTGGTTCCTCTATTGTTTAAGCACTGTTTCTCCAAGCACAAGGATTTGCGTAGGGCTATTATGCAAATTAGTATTACCTTCCCCCTCTTGTGTGAGAAGGTAGTGAATCGAGAACACATAGTGGCCGCAAAATTGGCTATGAACGAAGCGATTTGTGTATTGGAGAAGTACTTTCCCCCAGCATTCTTTGACATAAGTGTTCACTTGTTGGTACACCTATGCGACGAGGCACTTCTTTGTGGTCCAGTTAGATATCGGTGGATGTATCCGTTTGAAAGATTGATGAAAGTTTTTAAAGATTACGTCAAGAATACGCGATATATTGCAGGATCAATTGCAGAGGAATACATCACCGTGGAGTCATCAATATATACTCGGGAATATATGACTGACTCTACCAGCGTTGATGACACTGATGAATTCCTCGATGATGGTGGTAATGTGATGGGAAAACGAGTGAAATTAAAGAGTTTGCAACATGAACAAGTAGCTCGTTATATATTTGACACACATGAAGATGTCGAAGAATGGAAAAAGTAAGTTTCGAATATTATAATGTTTAACATTATTTTAGATTATTTTATACATGATTAATTTTGTAATATGCAGTAAATATGAAGCCTGTGAGAACAATAAAAGACGAAAAACAGTGGTACAATCAGACAGCGAATTTAGGCTATGGTTGACACAAGAGGTAATTACAATGAAAACAGTCGTTATATAACGTTACATTACACTCATATTTTACCACTAATATAATTAATTTATCTATATTCTCAGCTCCTAAAGATGGGTGATGCGACATCAAGGCTTGCTCGTCTAGCCACTGGACCCTTGTTCGTGGCACAAGAGTACAAAAAATATCGATTGAACGGTTACATTTTCGGCGCTAAAGTGTACGAGGAAAGTACAAATGTACAGAACTCGGGTATTTCATACAAGGCTCTTACTTTCTTTCGAGCAAGCGCAAAAGATAAAAACCTCGTTGAAGCTGAAATGACTTACTATGGTGTAATTCAAAATATATTTGAATTGGATTATATAAGCTTCAAAGAGGTTGTATTTTACTGTGAATGGGTAAGAGTTGAGGATAAAAATGCTTCTAAAGTTGATCCCGTCACCAATTTGATCATGGTTGACTTGTCCAAGTTGAAGAGCAACGACCACGTGAGCGATGAGCCGTTTGTTTGTGCATTTCAAAAGGTTAAGCAAGTGTTTTACTCGGAGTATATCAACAACGAGCCGTGGTCAATTGTCCAACACACGCCAAGGCGTCTAAATAGTAGTGTGGATGACTTGGCTGCTCCTACCGAATATCAATCCATTTTTTATGATAACCCGAATTTGAAACAATTTTTCAATTTGTAATAATTATTTCAATTTGTACCGAAACATCCATTTTTAATGCTTTTACTTGATCTGCACTTTATCATTTTCACTCTTGTGTAGTGTGCGTGTGTGGAGAGGAGATTAATACATAAATATTCCAACTACATCTAAGTATTGTTTATACTAATCCATGAATATACGCTTCTTACCTTTAATAGGTGATTAGTACATAGTTATTTGGGGTGTCCTATTTGTGGAGAGGAGACTGAATCTCTTCGTCTATCCGAACACTAAGAAATGCCATAATCCTATGGAGCGATGCTCTGCAAATTCCTCCCAACCGTTATGTAGCCAAACATCACCGGTTGAAGTTGTCAATTCCACTTTCCATACCCCACCACTTTCCATACCCCATTCAAAGGTGGAGTTGACAACTTCAACTGCTGATTTTTGGCTACACAACGGTTGGAAGGAATTTGCAACGCATACCTCCATAGGATTATGGTATTTCTTAGTGTTTAGATATGAAGAGAATTATAATTGACACAATTGCCCGGGGTACATTAGTTGGAAGGAGGTGCCATATGAGCTCAAGTTAGCTGTTTGAGTGACACTACAGGTAATGTATTTATATTTATATGTCAATTTCGATTTCGATTTCAATTACAATTTATATTTATCTATATTTGAGGGGCGGATACTAATTTTACTTTATTTCAATTCAGGGGACAGGGAGTGGCCCTAAGGGTAGGCCACATATGCTCTATACTTATGTCACTATTCGGACGAGAAGGGAAGGATAAGGAGGTGTTCCCGAGCGTCGCGGTACAAAATCTCTTTTCCATGCAAATAGTTTGTAGATTTCAGATAAAATGATGGTGATGTTGTTTCTTTTTAAATAGTTTCTTATTTGAATATATATTTGCATTATCTTTAGTTTGTTCGGATATATGATGTGTGGAACAGGTACAACGTTGCTATAACAGGTACAAATATACTGCTGGGCAGTGGCAGTGGCCATACTGCCCAGCAGTTTTTTTTAATTCTGCCCAGAATTGTCACGGTCATTGACCGTGACAAGTCCGTGACAATTTTATCACGGCCTTGTCACGGTCAATGACCGTGACAATTTTTTTACTAAGGGTCACGGCTTTGTCACGGTCAATGACCGTGACAAACGTGTCACGATCATTGACCTTAACACGACCGTGACACAAAACGCGAGTTTTGTGTCAAGGTCAATGACCGTGACACGACCGTGACAAAAAAAGTTGTCTCGCCTCGAAATGTCACGGTCATTGACCTTGACAAGGTGAATTTGTCAAGGTCAATGACCTTGACAAATGGGCAGATTTGGTGTAGTGACTACTGCTTCCTTGATGGTTATTCCGGATATAACCAAATTGAGGTGGATGTACTTGACCAAGAGAAGACAACCTTCACTTGCCCTTTTGGTACGTTTTCTTACAAACGTATGCCATTTGTCTTGTGTAATGCACCTATGACCTTTCAAAGGTGCAAGTTGAGCTTATTTAGCGACATGGTCGAGAGAGGACTTGAGGTGTTCATGGACGATTTCAGCATTTTTGGCACCTCTTTCGATCATTGTTTGGAAAATCTAGAAAAAGTACTCGCCCGGTGTGTGGAAAAGAACTTAGTGCTGAATTGGGAGAAATGCCATTTCATGGTCACCGAGGGAATAGTTCTTGGCCACATAGTATCATCCAAGGGAATAGAAGTTGATAGGGCAAAGATAGATGTCATAGCTGATCTTCCCCCACCAAAATCACTTAAGGATGTGTGCTCATTCTTGGGTCACGCGGGGTTTTATCGAAGGTTCATTAAGGATTTTAGCTCCATCGCTAGACCCTTAAGCAACCTACTCATGAAGGACACCCCATTAGAGTGGACGGAAGCATGCCAAAGCTCTTTTGAAAAATTGAAAAACATGCTTGTGTCCACTCCCATCATGCAAGTTTTGGATTGGTCCTTACCATTCGAACTTATGTGTGATGCAAGCGATTATGCGATAGGGGCTGTTTTGGGCCAATGAAAAGATAAGCAAGCTCATGTCATCTACTATGCTAGCCGGACTCTTATCGGACCATAACTCAACTACTCTACCTCGGAGAAGGAGTTGTTAGCGGTAGTCTTTTCCCTTGATAAATTCCGGTCATATCTCATTAGTTCTCCCATCACTTGCTTCACCGACCACGCAGCTTTGAAATACCTACTTTCAAATATAGATGCCAAGCTGCGCCTCATAAGGTGGATCCTACTCATACAAGAGTTCAATCTCTCCATCAAAGATAAAAAAAGGAGTAGAAAACATCATTGTCGACCACTTATCGCGGTTTTCATCCGACGTACCTAGTGATCCCGTACCCATAGACGAATACTTTCCGGATGAACAACTTTTTGCTCCCTCTTCTTTGCCCTGGTTTGCAAATATAGTGAACTACCTTGACACGGGAGCCGTCCCTCTCGACTGGACACCGCAAGATATGAAGAGGTTTATTACTTAGTTGTGCATGTTCTTTTATGATGATCCCTTCCTTTTTAAATATTACGCCAACCAAATCATCCGACGATGTGTACCGGATGACGAGATCTCGAAAGTCATCCAGTTTTGTCATTCGGAAGCTTGTGGAGGCCACTTTTCGACGAAAAAGACGTCCGTCAAAATTCTGCAATGCGGCCTCTATTGGCCCACAATATTCCGGGATGTGAACGCTGCTTGCAAATCTTACAATAGGTGCCAATGGATGGGGACCATTACCCAACGAGACATGATGGCTCTTACCCCTATACTCATTATTGAGATCTTCGACTGTTGGGGTATTGACTTCATGGGCCCTTTCCCCCCGTCATTTGGTTTCCTATACATCCTTATCGCGGTAGACTACGTTTCTAAATGGGTGGAAGCTATAGCTACCAAGACAAATGATAACAAAGTGGTGATAAAGTTCCAATAGGAACACATACTTTCCCCCTTAGGTGCACCAAAAGCGATAATTAGTGATAATGGCACGCACTTTTGCAATAGGCCATTCGTGAAGCTCATGAGAAAGTATGGTGTCGTTAACAAGGTTGAGACGAAGTATCACCCATAAATGAATGGGCAGGCTGAACCAACCAATCGAAAAATCAAGAACATTCTTGAAAAGACCGTCAATCCTACCCGGAAAGATTGGTCACGACCGATTCACTATGGGCTTATCGTACCGCATATAAGAATCAACTCGGCATGTCCCCTTTTCTCTTTGTGTATGGCAAACCTTGCCACCTTACCGTTGAGCTCGAACACAAGGCGTATTGGGAAATTAAGCAATTGAATTATGCCATGGACAAGGCCGGTGAAGCCCGCAAGCTTCAATTTAATGAGTTAGAAGAAGTACACAATGATGCGTATGATAATGCCAAAATTTCAAAAGAACGAATGAAACTCGCTCATGATAGCATCATTCGACGAAAAGAGTTTCTTACCGGGCAAAAAGTTCTTCTCCATAACTCTTGGCTTCATCTCTTTCCGGGCAAGTTGCGGTCACGATGGTCTGGCCCGTTCGTTGTGAAGAATGTTTTCCCCCATGGAGCTATTGAATTAGATGATTTAAAAGGGGGGAAATACATTCAAAGTGAATGGACAGCGCCTAAAGCCATATCTAGAGGCATTTGCGGAAGAAGTCGACACCGTCTGGTTATCGAACCCCGTTTACAGGGTAGAGTGAGCTGTTGCAGTGAGAGTCATATGGGGTGAGAGTCATATGGGGTGAGAGTCGTGTGGTTGTCGGACCCTCGACTCATATTGGGTGAGAGTCATGTGTGTTGAGAGTCGTGTGTGTTGTGAGAGTGGATAGGACTAGGTTTCATTCGGGAAAAGCATTCGTGTGTTTCGGGAATTTTCAGTTAAAGGGCATTGACCAGCGAAATCGAGAGGGTTTTAGTCCAGATTGATAGAGAGTATGTTGTGAAAATGAAAATTTTTGGAGAAGAGAGATCGAAACTAAGTTCCGAAAAAATCCAGCCCAAAAGCCCTGGGGCCGAACCGGTTCCTTTAATTTAAGGTCGGACCGATCCGCCCCCGGATCGGTTCCTTTAATTTTAAAAAAGACCGGTCCGCCTGGCGAATTTTTGAAAAGTCAAAGACCCGGACCAGTCCGCCTCTACCCCGAACCGGTCCGCCTTCTACAGTTCTGATTTTTTCCCCTTCCCAAGATTCACCCTCCTTCTCCCCAATCTCATTCATTCCCTCCAATTCATTTTCCCAACTCCAAAACTCAACCTTTCCCTCCCAAATTCACTCCCCTTTCCCTCCAAACCCCATCCCTCCAATTCCCATCCCTCCACTCACCCCTTTAACTATAAATACACCCCCATCCCTCCCCTTCTCCTCACACCTTCAACCCAAATCCCCTCTTCTCCCTCTCTAGTTTTCCAAGCAAAAAATTCCTTCTTGTTTCAATGGCTCCCCGTTGTAATACCCCGTGATTTTTAATGACTTTTAAAATGAGTTATATTTTAAATTAATGGATTAATTGGATTTTATTATAAATTAATTCATTTTGGGTTTTATCCGAATTGAGGATATTAAAATGGATGATTCTGATTATTAGTTAAAGATATTTAGGTAATATATGAATGTGATGTCATTGATATGACAGTGTGATATAAAATCGGTAATTTGAATTTTTAGTCAGACGCGGTATGGGACGTGTCGGGACTAATTTATTAAATTAAAAAGGAAATTTAGTTTCTATCAACCTTATAGTCATTTCGACTGCGCCGTTGCGTCCGAAAGGTTCGAAATAGTCAGAAAAGTCTATCTGGATGTTAATTTTGAGTCTCGGGTCGTTTGGAAATGAATAGACAACCCAAAAGGGCATTTTGGTCATTTTTCTAGGGGGGTGAATAGTGATTTCGAGTTTTGTCTTATTATAAGTATTGGTAGATTAAGTGTATGTGGGTTATTCATCTCCTCTACACAAAATAGAGAAGTCATCTTCCTAGAGAGAGTGAAAGGTTGCTTTGGAAGGGAAAAGCTTACTTGGGAAGGAGAAGAACTAAGAACCAAGAGTCACCACCACCAACCACCACCGGAGGCTGACCGAAAAAGGGAGAACCACCTGAGATATACTACACCAAAGGATCAGAACTTCAGTAGAGGCAAGTGTTTGATATTTGCAATTTAAGTTCGTATATTGTCCATGTTAGAATAATTATGAAAAGAGATGATTTTTCATGTTTGGAAGACATAATGAAGTTGTTTTATGGATTTCTAGAAACTGAAATGATATAGGAAGTAAACTCATGTTGTAGGATGATAATAATCCAATAAATATTCATCAATCTGTGGAAGAAATTCTGAAGATAATTTAGTGTTCTTGAAGATAATATGTTGATAATTTTCTGGAAAAAGAGGCAAAAACGAGTGGAATGAGAAGAGCCAATTTGGAATGTTTAGATCTTCTTTTTGAGTGCATTTGGATGAGATTTAAGAAAAACTCAAAACACATACCTGACTCAATTTTTCGTGTAGAATCCAAATCTGAAGTCGGATTGGTGATTTGAATAATTTTGGATCTAATTTTTCTAAGTATTGAAAATATGAGAATTCATGATGTTGTTTCTTTTTAATGTTGATTCTTATTCCCAAACCTTTTGTGGATCTTTGGTGATTATTAATTGGATATTATGGGACTTAGAAAAGATCAGTAGACCCTTGATAAGACTTGGATTAATTTGATTGGGAATTAATTGATAAAGAATAATGATAATTAATTTAAAGGAATTTCGGTTGCTAGATTCAATTGTTGGATTCTTATTGGTACGCATGAGGATTAAATATAGGACCATTAGGGGTGATTGAATATAATACCTGGGTATCCTTAAGTTTACAAGAGGGTTTAATCCTAAGTGAAAGAAGGTGTGTTTATAAGAGATTTGGAGCTATCGGTTTTAACCCTAATTGAAAGGAGAGTTTAATTCGTAATAATTCGGGCGAAATGATGTTATGGACCAGTAGGATATTAGTGACTTCTTATTGAATATATGTTGAGGAAAAACCTATTTGAATCTTGTGTATTGAGTGAGGGTAGCCTTAGGGTTACAATTTGAACATCAAGGATTGAGTTTAAGCTCATTATTGATTTCGCAAGGACGGAGTGTAATACAAGAGCGTAGTGGTATGTACCCTGGATAGAGATGGGAGTTTAGAATACATTTGGTTGAAAGAGGCTATGAGGTTGTCCCGATCGCATAGTTGAAGTTGTCGGACCTCCTCGATCGACAAAGTTAAGTAGTAGTGTATTGGAGGGGTTCCTCGTTTGGATTTCGCTTTGCGAGACGCTCCGCGCATGAACCTTAACGACGTCGGGAGTGGAGAGATGTTATAGGATGCGAGGATAATTAAATTATGAAGTAAATATATGATATTTTAATACGTGGAATTTAAAGAGATATAATGCTACGTATAATCTAAGGTTAATGTGAGTACCTTGTTGTTAGTATATTATAGGTATGATAATACCTATTTGATTGATTTATGATTATGTGTATGACATACCTAGCTTACTTGCTATCGATGGGAGGTTTGCGCGTGAGGGCAGTCATATCCTGATGAATCCATGGGGTCTTTGATTTGTCGCTCGAGAACATAGGTCTATGAAAGACTTATCGGGGAGTTGATAAGTCCGCTGACTGTGGGTACGTAGGTATGTGCGTGACCCATGGGTATGAGAACTATGTTCGCCTCCAATGATTGTGTTGTTGTTTGTGGTTCGAGGTATCCTTACCGAACCTTTAGTCCCCTATTCGGCAACCTACGATGATGGGACATGATAGCAGAGTAATGCATTGCACCGCAGCTGTGACTCGGGGTGCTGTATTATATATGAATATGAATATGAATATATATATATATATATATATATATAATGAAATAAATCATTGAATGGATATATATTATGGTTAACTCCATCTACGGTGATAATTGTAGATAACGGTTAATGAATGTTTATGCTTATAGAATTGAAAAGCTTAATTCATATTAATGAGAAATGATTCATGTTAATGAGAAACGATTCATATAAATGAGAAATGTAAATGAATAATAATGTGACGTATGGTATGGGACATACGGGGATTATGATATGGGAATGGAATTATAATATGGAAACTGGAAAAGAGGAACCATTAACTAGGAGGTTAATAGGAGACGTTAAGTGTGCACTCTAGTTGAGAGGTGAGAATAGCAAGTGAGAGTTGGATCTAACATGTACATAATAAATGTTTTATTGCACTTGTTAAATACTTGCTGTTTTAAAAATCATTTACACATTCCGGCTCTGACCCGTTTCCTTGCATATTTTCTTTTCTATTGTCTCTTCTATATCAGGTGTCCAGTGGCAGGGACGCCAACCTTAATTGATTGTGACGAGCTATGTAGCTATGTAGTATTGCTTAGATGCTTATCTTCATTTAATTCACAGTATTCTTAGTTAGGGCATGTCGCCCAAAGGATTCAGTTATCTTTTCCTATCGGAGTCAGATACTATTGTATTCGTGTCTTTTTAATACATTCGACATTGTTGGGATTATTGTAATGGATTTATATTATTTGGGAATGTTTATTCCAATTGCATTTAAATTCTTTTGTGTTATCTACTTGGTTATCAGTGTTGTAGAATAAAATGTGTTGTGTTATTCTTAAACTGGAAATGAATTTTGTTAAATTAAAATTTGGAAAATTTTTAACACCGGCTTAATTGAGTATTGGGTGAGTTGTAAATGTTTTCGACAGTGATGCTAAGAATGAGCCAACTGTATATTCTATTTTAATTTGGTATGGGACTGGCCACCCGGTATTTAATTAGGCGGGGTGTTACACCCGTGTTGCCCCCACCAAATATGACTCCACCGAGATCCAACCCTCCGGTCACTGTGAATTTCGCTCCCGCCAAGAGGAGCGATGGTGCAATCAATTTTTCAGTTTGGGCCGCAAACTCCATATGGAGCGGGTTGTCCAATGGGAAGGGTTGTCCAACTCCGTCACCGCCCTATTCATGGCTCGGAGCTAGTGCCGATTCCTCAATGAACCCTACGAAGCGATTTGGGAAACCGAGGTTCGCTCCTTTTATGGCACCTTAGTTCGGAAGGGTCAATTCGAGGCCCAAGCTTACGTGGATGGGAATGTCATCCCATTTTCTTTGGCCCGTCTGACGGCCAAGTTGGCCGAGTACGACGTTCCGGATGTTCAAGAGTTCACCTATCCACGGAACGTCCCCCCGGTCGACAAGGATATTGTCATGGCCCGCATTGCACCAAATGTGGCTTGGACGGGGCAAACCGTCTCCGTTGGACGCCTTAACGAGAAGGCGCGCCTCACATTTCAGATTGTGTGCGCCAACATTTTGCAAACGTCCAACGACTCCGCCATGCGGCCCCGGCAAGCCACTTTGACGTATCACCTCTTCGACCCCCACACTTCCATCCATTTGGGCCGAACTTTAGGCGCGGATATCATTAACGCGTCCTTGGATGAGAAGGGAACCACCCCACTTCCCTATGCCCGTTTGATCACTTCCATCCTTAAAGATGCTGGCATCGCGGCGCCAATCGATCATACTCGGATTCCCGGTTCTTTTGGACAAGGGACCGGCACCAAGAGCGCCAAACAGCTAGTTGTCCTCCGGGCTAGGCGGGGAGGTGATAGTGACGAAGAGGCTGCCTTGAGCGAGAGCGAGGAAGAAGTATAAGAAACCGGTGCGAATGTCGAGATGGGGGATATCGGTCTGGACGAGGAGTCGGCGGACGAGGAAGACGACCCAGATTTTGAGTGGGCGGGAAGCGACCTATCAGACCGCATGTCGGCGCTTGAGACGAACTTCAACACCTTTATGACCAACTACCAGCGCGACATGAACTTAGTTCTCCGCTTCCAAACGGACATCTATCGACGCCAAGGGGATCCTAATGAGCCACTGCCTCCCTACTACCATAACCCCTATGACCCCAACGCGCCCGGTTCCTCCCATCCCCCACCCCGGTGAAGCTTGAAGTGGTGTTGACAGTTTTTTATTTATTTTTCCTGTTCACAGTTTGTATGCTTTTCCTTGTACTTGTAACACAGTCCTGTTTGTAATAAAAACTGCATTTTTCTCCATTTGTTTGTTTTATTTATCGCACTTATTATTTTGACTTATTTAGATTTTAGTCCTTTTTGCTTGAGGACAATGCAAAAGTATAAGTTGGGGGGTCACAAGTGCGTATTTCTAAAACTTCACAAATTTTCAAAAATGCCCAGAAATTTCCAAAAAAATCATTAAATTTTGAAAAATCCAAAAATATTTTTGTTCAAAATAAATAAAAATTGGAATTCAAATTTGTCAAAAATATCATTAAAAGTCAAAATTGAAGTCTCAAGTTGTAAAAATCCAACATACACAAAGCCGAAATTGACTAAAGATGGAAATTGAGCGAAAATTGACGACTTAACGAATAAGTGTGGAGATTAACAAACCCGGTGAGATTCGAGCCTATCACTTTTTGCGAGTTTTTAAATCAATCCGAGTTAATTGTTAACTCAAAGTTCTTTTCAGTGCCTAAAAAAGTTTTTGAGGATCTCAATCCTTTCATTTTGATCGGTTTCGAAAAATGTGTGTGATATTGCTTTGAAAAACGTGCCAAAATTGATCTCTAAACTTAAAATTCATCTCGAAACGCATATGGTAATGCAATTGGTATTTTGGACAATGAAGTAGGCCCTCGTTTGTCACCCAAAAATATTGGCAAGAAAAAGTAGCGAAAAATTACCCCTTTTGTAACCCAATTTGAGACAAATAAATTGTCCCTTTCGTTTGATAACCCGAAAAACCCAAATTGCCCGAAATTGTGAAAAATGGAAAATTTCAGAATTTAAGTCCGTAAAGTGCACATAAAGGGGCGAGAAAAATATAGATATGCTCAACAAAATTAGTGAGAAAAGAAAAGAAGTGAAAAACAGAAAAAATAGAGAAAAAGAAGAAAAAATGAGCAATAGCCCGGAAAAAGCACAAATGGACATCATATATTAAATTTTCAATTCCAACCTTCCCTGCATCTTTCATTTTACCCAATATACCTTAAAATCCGAAAATGTCCTAACCGAGTCTAAATTGCGAAATTTGTTACCGCGTGGAGAGCTAATACACCAAAAGATAATATAAGAGATTAAATGCGCGAAAAAGAGGCAATGTTCCCGTTTTTTAAAACCGTAATCCGTTGATGAGATCCTTTCACCATGAAATTTTCGTCTTTCTATTTGTATGCGTGACTTTGCATCCATTACATTTACTCTTTATATCACGCATACCGAGGGAATAGCCATAATCCGAGAGATTCATTTGTGAGAGCATTCCGTGAGAAATTGAAATCAAAACGAATTTTCGGATAAGTAACGTAATGATCAATCGGTGAAAATTGGCGGTTATATTTCCTGCTTCGCACACACACACTGCGGTTTGAGACTTGTAAATATGACTTGATGATGACTATTTTCTGGAAAAGTTTAAATTGCACAATTTTTGCGTATTTTAAATTTTCTGTGAGTCAAATTTTGCGGGTATATTCTCTGCAAACCTTCACGAGACACAACTCGTCCTACTAGGGTGACCTAGGGGTTTAAAGGCTTGTTGCATACGCTAAATGCAATCTCTTGCCCGCGAAAAACGTATTCTATCCCAATAGAATATTTTCAAGAATTGAGCCTTGCTAGGATTCTTTTACATTGCTCGGGACGCGCAAAGTTCTAAGTTAGGGGTGTTTGATTAGGCACAAATTCTTCCTAATTTATCCCTTGATTTAGTTACTTTTAGCACATCGAACAACGTAATTGAGTTGACTTTATCTCATAATCTTGCTATTGACTGATCCTAACGAGTACACCGAGTTTCTGGTATTTCTTAGTGATTTTACAGGTATTTGATGTCAAGAAACAAAAGAAGGAAACCGGAAGAATCAAGGAAGCAAGAAGGAAAGTCACAAGGGCAAAAGTGTAATTTCCACCCAGAATTCGGATGAGGTTCCTAAAGATAAGTTGAAGAGATCTCATTCACGAGCACATAGCAAGAAACGACACCTCAATCGAAGTCGCGGAACAAAAGATATGAGCAGTCAAAGTGGAGCAAAAAAGTCAAATAGGCAGACCGATCCGCCCCTACCCCGGACCGGTCCGCTTTACCAAACTCCAGAAGACCCCGGATCACAAACAAACCGAATAATTTCAAAATAAAAAGAACCGGTCTGCCCCTGGACGGGTCCGCCCCAAAATAAAAAGAACCGATCCGCTTCAGAGGCAGACCGGTCCGCCTAAGGGCCAGACCGATCCGGTCATCGAGATTTGCAAATCTGATTTTCTCTTGAAAGAGTCCTAGTGCAGCTGAACTTCCTGAATTTTTGGAGGGTATAAAAACCCATTTTATTGTTATTATTTACACGGAGATTCAGGGAGAATTAGTAGGATTTTCCTCTTTTTTTCCAGAAACCCTAGTTGTAGTTACAAGTTCCAGTTTTAATTCAAAGACTGAAGATTTATTCAGAGATTGTCTGATTACCAGTTTCATTCATTGTTGCAATTACTGCTTGGGTGAATTTTAGTGAGTTATTTCTTATTTTTAATTCCTTTCTACATCTAGTTACAAGTTTCCTTAGAATAATTATGAATTCCTACACATCAATTACTGTTTTCATCACTTTCATCATGCTAGGCTAGATTTTCTAAGGCCGGGATACATGAACCCAGCGTGATGTGTTAACTATATGTTTATAACATTAATCCTCTGAATTTGGTGATTAAATACGACCGTATCGCGTAGGAACATAACAATTGTAGGTCTTTATATCTCGTTTGCCTTTGGGTAACCGTGGTGATTTAGAATGCAATTCTAGTGTTACTATCGCGATACCGATTTACTCGTCCTCGGATTAGGTATGACGCTGGCTTGAACCTCATATACATAATGCTTGGGAGTACTAAATTTCGGGTCAAATTTAATCAGTTAAATTTACGATTAATATTATAACTACAATACACTATGGTTAGGGGATTGTATTCCCGTCCTGTTTTTCGCATCACTTAATTCAAAAAGTTTCAAGTCATTTTTCATTCATATTTTAGGTGGCTTAGTCTAGTTGCATTTCTTCATCATTTCATAATTGCATCTAATTGTAATCGATCCTCAAAACCAAATCATTTTCTTTTTCTTTTTAGAGTCAGAGTTAGGGTTCCTCCATCTTTTCCCGTCGTCACAACTCTGTTGTCCTTTTTCCCTGTGGATACGATCCCAACTTACCGGGTTTGTTACTAACGCGACAGGATTGCACTTAAGCCTAGAGTGAATGTACATTAGAGACACATTCTGAGTCGCGTCAGTTTCCAATTATGATTTGAAGTTTGGGTGACCAAAATCATCTTCTTCTCAGATTTTCTAGCTAAGAAGTGATAGTAGCAGGGATGGTTCTTGGCAGACGAGGGGACGTAACAACCCGTAAAAACTCTAACTAGAAGGTCTGAATGGTGAACAGCCTTCCAAAGGACGATGGCCCCAAGCATGACCCTCCAAGCACTGGGGGAAAATTGGTAAGGGCGAGATTTATGTGTGAGAGTATAGCTCTGATAACTGAGTGGATAGGAAGACGAAAGCCTAACTTAAACATCTGTTCATAAATACAAATTTCTCCATCTCGGCCATCGTAGGCCCTCTCATCCATCAGAGGTTTTCTAAGGATAATAGAGGAATCTATGGAATAAAGGTGCCTGAAAGAAAGAAGGTCATACTCGTTCACGGTACTCTCATACTCTACGACCTCGCCTCAGAGGTATTAAGTTCTCTCTCCTTGCCATTATCACCATCCACAATAACGTTAGCCTGGGAAGTGGTAGGGGCACAACCAGGAAACCTCTTCGCAAATTCAACCCCGGTGGCAGCCGATAAAGGAATGGCATCAATAGGAGGGGTAATTGCCACACTAGGCCCTAAAATCTCAACGGAGGAATATCTACACGAAGTGCTAGCACCTTAGTGGGACGAGGCACGGGTTGAAAACTCGGCATCCTCCGAAACCTCACCTTGCTTAGGAGAATAATCCCTAGCCTCTTGAAAAGAGTCTACAGATTCGCCTGCTTCAGACGTTGACATAGGGTCTGAGAAAGATGACTCAAACATTGGTACAGGATCCTCAGGAACCTCTACGAGCTCAGCAGGATGGGCTGGCTCAGGGCATATAATCTTCAAGGGTGGAGGAGAAATTTGTCTGAGGGGAAAGGCCTCAACCCTACGAGCCTCCTCCTGGGATAACTCTATCTGCCTTATCTTTTCAAAGGTCTTCTCACGCAGAGATGGAAACTCTTCTATAAGTTGGTATAAAGGTCTGAGCATTTAGATGACGACACTACACTTAAAGAGTTCGAACTAAAAGAGGGCAAGCATGCAAGCAATTTATGTTACTCAAGTTAAAGATTAAAAGGTTTTCACCATGAACTTCAAGAACATTTCAGAATTGGGTCTCAGTAGAAGACAACCGGAGGGTCGCCGGGGTGTCTAAAAATAAGTATTTTCGGCCGAAACAACCCCAAGATGACTTAATACGGCCCCAAAGTCACTCAAGTACAACAAACCTAGCCTTATAGTCGCTCAACGGCGGTGCAAAGCCTCACCGAAAAAAGGGAAACCTCACCGAAAAACCTTGAGTGAAAAATAATGACTAGAAATGGAAAAGGAAAGGTCAGAGTAGTACCTGACTGATTATGATTGAGGGAGGAGGAGTTTGAAAAGCTAAGAACCTTGAATCGCATCACAATAATGGAGGGTAGGAGGAAAATATCAGTTGCAAAAAAGCTATGGGCGGGAAAACTAGGGAAGAAGAAAGAGAAATAAGGAAATAGAAGGGCCTTTTAAACCTTCTCAATGATGAGGCATAATTCCCAATAGACCCATAATTACCCTAGATAACCCAAAATACGCCATCATACCTTCGGAGGTACGTTAGTCACTTCAATGAGTGACGTGTCAATGAATCACTTCACGCCCCAAGATACCAAAGCAACTCAGCCTCAACCTAACCTACATAGCCCTCAATCACCTACTCACATAGGAGACTAAGGGTTAGGGGGTGATTGATATGCCCAAAGTGCGCCCTCGTACTCAGAGTCACGTACCTCGGCCTGTCTCACAGCCGAGTTAACAAGAAGCTTGGAACAGCCATCAGAATGGTCATCTTCTATAAGGCTGGCCACTCATATACCAACCTCGGCTAGACATAAGCCGAGGTCAGCAGCTTCTCATGGGGCTCAAGTTATTGTTAACATCGTACTCTGCCTCAGTCGACGTTGCATCCTACCTGGTACATAAGCTCGGTCAGTCTTCCAGATCAAGGCCATATTGATGAATTGATAAGATAGTAACTATTGGACTCTTCCAACCTCGTACTCGACCAGCCCGAGGTTACAACAAGTGACATTACAAGTCCGAGCATACGCAAGCACATGGAAGACTTGGAGCACGTGGAAATTAAGTTATAACTGAATCATTCCCCTCATGTGGGGGAATATTTGGTCATCATTCCTTACATATGGCACAGCCAGGTATCCACTTATGATTAGTGAATTTAACTCATACATGCTCATGGCATGCTTGGGGGGTACATTACACCACCCAAGCACTATAAATACAAGCCTTCTCCTACCTTGGAGAATGATCGATAATTGCAACCTTAGATGAAACTCTGTTGGTTTCACAGTAGAGAGAGAAAGCTTGAGAGATTGTATCACAGGCCATTAGTACCCTTATTATAGTGAAATTACTCAAACACTCACAGTGGACGTAGGCCAGATTGGCTGAACCACTTATATACTAGTGTTCCTCCTCTTCTCCTCACCACCTTCTACCAGATATATATATACTCTTTGTGCTGCCATTGTTATTGCTAGCTTGAGCTTATCAACACCTCATCTGGTGGTGATGTTTCCAGCATCATCAATGCTTATGGATGTTAAGGTGGTGTCACATCCACAAAATCCGACAGACGGGGTGGCCAGCCACCGCCGTCGAACTAAGTCGGGCGTGAACTAAATAAATACAATTCTTATCATGAGACAGATATGAGACATAAATAAATCAGTTCATAAGATAAAAATTGAATCAATTTCAAATGATCATAAATAACTAAGCGATAAAATATCCATCACATACTAAAACTCCGAATAAATCCAATCTCCAATAATGATTAAATAAAATCTGAGTAATAAAGATCTGAAATAATCCAACTGAAATCCTCAAAACAACTTTGGAACCGAATGACCCAATAAAACACAAATGAAGTCTCATAATTAAATATGACTGAAAATAAAGTCTATCTAAATAAAGCAATAACGAATAACTCCAGCTGCACCTCCAAACGATAACTCCAATGATCCAATGCAGCTTTTTCCAAAACTTATCCTGAAAAAGTTAGTCAACGAACGAGGTCAGAGCTCCGAGCATGAATACACACTACTCCCCTCAAATAGGATCCTTGAATCCAGAGAGTAGCATTATACGCAATAAATATCACAATAGAATATTTTAAATTAAACGATATAATTAAACGCGATAATTATAAATTACTAATTGCCCGAAGGAATCCCCATTTAAAAAGGCACACCAATATGATTTTAAAATTTTCAAGTCCCACGATGCTAATTTTATTCAATTAGCCTATTTTATTATTGTTCTCACTTTTTATTATGACGGTCCTTCTGTCCCGGGTGGTAATCCACCAAAGTGTCACACTTCCACTTGTCAATAGCCAACTGAATCCGTTTAAACTGTCGATCCCCCACAATATGACACGGTTCCAACTCACGACACGATATAAATCGCCCAAGCTGACCCGTTTAAACTGTCGGTCACTGACACATTATGTCGCCACCAATTTTAATACCCGTTTTTATCTTAGGCATTAATTCTCAATTTTCTCACTTTCACAATATATAGTTTACTCCACCCTTACATTCGATGTGAGATCCTCAAAATACCCCTTAGTCCCATACTTAAGGATCCCCAAGTTATCAATACGTCCTACCCTATGTATATGATGAATTTCTAACATAAACCTCGACCTAGTCTCATGCCTAGGCAAGCGTAACGACGATAAAGCATTAAAAATTAGCCCACCCCAGACATAATAAAGTCGTAATAATCTATCCTCACTAGTCCCATACCTAGAAGGCGTAAATCATCAAAATGCCTACCCACTAGTCCCATACCCCACTAGTCTCATACCTTGAAGGCATCCTAAAATATAGGGGAAGCAAAAATACCCAACAACCCGTCATCATAATGGAAATTAAATAATACCAACAAGTCACACAAATAATCATAATTAATCAATCTTATAAAATTACGCATGATAGTCCAATTCAATTAAATCTTAATTTAATTATCACATCATCAAAATACCCAATTAATCTCATTTAATTATTTAAATTAAATATACCGATATATCATCATTTAAAACATCAAAATTCAAATTTCATTATCTCTACATAAACTACGTGAGTTATACGCCCCCACATTTATTTATTACAAAACTACGATTTTTCTACATGCAACCTACACCAACAAAATCCAAAATCACTCATGAATCCTACGTATCCACGGGTTATGAATATTATTCATATAAAAAGATTTTCATAAATATAGCGCCAAGTTTTATGTGTCCACTTTCTCTAATTAGATTGCTAATTAATTTTAAGAAAATGTGTAATTTAGGTTTAGGCAACACTTAAAACGCATAATACTAAAGGAAGAGAATATAATATTCATGCTTGTGATTAGTTGTATGAAAATCTGAGTAGAAGGTTGAACTCCTCTTGAGAAAACACTAATAGACTCTTCAAAACTTGTGAAAAGTATGGGGCTAGGGGTTGAAGATGAGAGGAATATGTTTTGGAAAGCTTACTGGAGAAAGTCTGAGAGAAAAGTGATTTTCGAAGTCCCACCCCCGTTTCTGTTTAGTATATAAAAGGGTTTAAGAGTTGGAAAACAATTAGGAGTCTAATCCATCCATCCACCGTATGTTGTTCGAACGAGTACGCACGCCGTTCGAATGACAATGCGACGTCGTTCGAACGACAGGGCGTGTTGTTCGAACGAGCCCCACAATTTCCAAAATTAAATCTTTTAAAATTCGGCTTAATTATCTAATGAAATATATAAGCTGAAACAATACGCACCTGCCAGTTTAAATATTTAAATAAAAACTTTATAACCTCTTATAAAGGACCCTAATTAATTCCCGATTGAAATTTTTAATAAAACCAAGTCAAACTCTTCTAGATCATTAAATCCAAAATTTTATTTTACTCCAAATTAATTAAAACACGGGGTGTTACAGGTGGCTAAAAAACAATTTATTTTGATGAAATCGATATATCATATATAACAGTTTGGATGAATGAAACGCAGAAAATTTATGTTGATGTGTCAAGAAGTTATCGAAAATTATTTTTTCTGCAAGAATTTCGTTCATAAACAACTTGAATAATTTCATGTTTTAAAAAATAGAGAATTAAGGTAAAGTTCATGTTCCTTCTTATATTTGGATTTTAGGACAATGCTTTTCAAGTTTATAAATCTAGTTCCTGAGGTACAATACCTTTATTTTTTTGGTACGCGCCAGCGGAACTATTTTTTACCATTTTTCATGGGATTTTTAGTACACGGACTAAATTTATAAAATTATATAAAGTGTCCTATTTTTATATACTTTGAGCACTATAAGGACATTTTCCCAAAAACTCCTTTAAAAAAATGCAGACGATAATTACAATCAGAAAATTAGCAAAAAATATCCTCTTCTGAAACCTCAAAAAGTTAGAGAAAAAGTCATCATCTGAAGAAGATAATTACAATTAGAAAGTTAAGAAAAAGTCATCATCTGAACTCTCATAAACTTATTTGTTTTTAAGAGTTATACAAAAAATTAAAAATATAAAAAAAAATTGTAATATAAAAAAAATACCCATCCGGTGTGATGCACGTTTTCTTGTTTCTTACCTCCTCTTGTAACCCATAGAGTATTATATATACTGAGAAAGTTTACCCATGAAAATCACAAGTAAAGACGGTTATGTTTGGGGAGAAAAGATATAGTAACCGTGTATTTTCATGAATAGAGAGGAGGGAAGACGATCCATAAAATATGTATGGGGATAAAAGGGATAGTAATTGTGTACAGAGGGGAGGGGAGAGGAACCGGATGAAGAAGATGAAGCGTTGTTAAAGTTCGTCATTAGCTGTTCACTGGGTCAGGGAGTTTTATATTAGTTTTACTGATAATAACTAAGCTAACTTTTAAATAGCATTTATTCATATTAGAGGTATAATAAGAATTATGAAGTATAATATAAAGAATTATTATATAAAATAATTTTAGCATACATATCCCTTATCACAAAATTAAATCTGAAAAATATGTTTCCATGTCAATACTGAGTGACAAAATAAGCCTAAACAAAATTTCCCTACTTTGGGAAATTAGCGACCAACTTTTTTTTCATTTAAGTTGCTACTTACTGACATGGCTTTAAAAAAATATGGAAAATGATCTATTGTAAAGTTGGCATTGTTATTTCTACTATTTATAAATAACAATCGTACAGAATTATGAACAATTAAAATAATGACAGAATAGAAACAGAATAATAGAAATGAAATACTTACTAGAATTTGCAGAAATAATAATAATAATTAGAAAGAAATCCGAGCCCTGTTCAACAGTCTCCTTAAGACAAAATTATTCCTCCAACGTGCTTGAGTTTAATGAATAATTGCCTCCCAAGATAGAACGGATTTTCGGATTTAATCAAGCAGCACAGCAATGAATAATCCCAGCGAACACAATTTCTGTGTTTGTACTCAACAGAACCAAGAACATGCAATGCAGAAATGAAGAAAATAATTTTCTGGGCAGAGGAAATAATGCAGTAGCAATTTCGGAATTTTTCAGTTGTTAAAACTGAGGGGGTAACATTTTATTTATAGTAAATGTCTTGACTGTTGGGAACAGTCAAAACCGAAATTAACTGTCAAAGCAGTTAATTTGGTTAACTGCTGACTCTTGAAATTAACTGATTATCAGTTAATTAAAGATTAATTAATTCCGTAATTAATTAATTAAAGCCCAGAAAGTTAATTAGATTCGGCCCAAAAATTTAAGAATTTTTATAAGCCCAAGCCCGAGCCCGAGCCCGAACCGAACCGAACCGAGCCGAGCCGAGCCGGCCGGACGGACGGACGCGCGCGCGCGCGCGTGTGGACTTTTGACCGAAAGTCAACCCGAGCATAACTTAGGTCATCTCCCCTTCAAAGAGTTGGGATACCCCCAAGGCATCCAAGCCTTAGTCCATACTTGGGGTGTTATTAACTCATCAAAATTCCACTACTCTTCCAATGTGGGACAAGAGTTAAAACACACCCAATTCATTAACTTTCATTGCTTTGTGAGTCACTTTGGGGACATAATTATCATTCATAACTTATTGAAATTGGACATATGAATATACTACGTTAATCTCCTTGCGGAGGTGAACGCGTTCGTATATGGTCCCACAATTTTCGTAGTGTGGGTCCCACCTAAATTTGAGCGCAAAGTTGCTCAAAAATCTGTCCAGAAAAATCTGGACAGCTTTAAATACCCATTTATATTCCAATTTTCCAACAATCCCCCACATGAATGATATATCGCTATAAATAAAACAAAACAGATGCTGATGCAGATGCAGACACAGGTTGAGTAAAACTGAAGACTTATTGCATCGGGAGAAGTAGCCTAGTGGCCTTGAACTTTCCTTAGTGATATACTATCGAATTTACTTGGTTAATCAGTAGACTTCACGTCCTTGAACCGTCAACCGTTTTTGTAAACCTAGACAACAGTATTCACACAACAATTCTTCAACACAGTTGGTTCTCACGTTTGTGTTCATTTTGGCCGTGAACACCACTTGGTTCCGTAAGTATTTTAGAGAATATGCCTTTCATTATTCTCATAGAAGTGGCCCCCTTCTTACTTACGTAGGTGACTTCCATAAAGAGTATTCTGCAATACCCCACTTAGACGTACTAAGATATAGATGTCATTAAAAGCATAACTTATCCTAATTTCGCGGCAGATATGCACTGTCTCATCTTTGGAATGGATAGGATTAAATATCCTCCAGTGCTTACTGAATACAACGTAGTTCGGTTTGCCCATTGAACCTAGATCTTGGGATCTCCAGTCAGCTAGGTTGGGTTGCCACTATATTGATTCTTATTTATTTATAGGCTTTAGACCCATTCCTCTCGATGATCTTTCAACTTGCTCTCGGTTTAAACCTTTCGTTAGTGGATCCGATATATTATCTTTTGACTTTACATAGTCAATTGTGATAATTCCGTTTGAGAGAAGTTGTCTAACGGTATTGTGTCTACGACGAATATGTCGTGACTTTCCGTTATACATGTGATTTTGTGCCCTTCCAATCGCTGATTGGCTATCGCAATGTATACATATTGCGGGCACAGGTTTAGACCAATTCGGAACATCCTCTAAGAAATTTCGAAGCCATTCAGCTTCTTCTCCAGCTTTGTCTAGTGCAATGAATTCAGATTCCATTGTCGATCTAGCAATGCACGTTTGTTTTGAGGATTTCCAAGATACGGCTGCACCTCCGAGGGTAAACACATACCCACTTGTAGACTTAGAGTCTTTTGTATCAGATATCCAATTTGCATCGCAATGTCCTTCAAGAACAGCTGGATATTTTGAGTAATGCAATCCATAGTTTTGAGTATATTTTAAATAACCCAAAACTCTCAATATTGCTTTCCAGTGATCTCTTCCTGGATTACTCGTAAATCGACTTAGCTTACTTATTGAGTATGCTATGTCCGGTCGCGTACAGTTCATGACATACATTAAACTGCCGATAATACGAGAATATTCTAGTTGAGATATGCTTTCACCATTATTTCTTGCTAGATGTAAATTTACATCTACAGGTGTCTTGGTAGGACTAATATCATACTTCTTGAATTTTTCAAGAACTTTCTCAATGTAATGAGATTGAGATAATATAAGTCCATCCGATGTTCTAGAAATTTTAATTCCTAATATAACATCGGCGATTCCCATATCTTTCATGTCAAATCTACTACTCAACATTTGTTTTGTAGTTTTGACAATTTCCAAGTTACTACCCATGATAAGCATATCATCAACATAGAGGCATACAATGACATATCCATTTTGAATGTATTTAAAGTAAACACATTTATCGCATTCATTGATTTTGAAACCATTTGATAACATTGCATTATCAAATTTTTCATGCCATTGTTTAGGTGCTTGTTTTAATCCATATAGTGATTTAACAAGCTTACATACTTTTCCTTCTTGTCCGGGAGCTTTGAACCCTTCAGGTTGCTCCATATAAATTTCCTCGTCTAGTTCACCGTTTAAGAATGCAGTTTTTACATCCATTTGATGTATTTCAAGTCCATTAATAGCAGCTATTGCTATTAACATCCGAATGGACGTTATTCTTGTTACCGGTGAATATGTGTCGAAGTAATCCAACCCTTCCTTTTGCCTATAGCCTTTAGCTACAAGTCTAGCTTTATATTTATCAATTGATCCATCGGCCTTCAATTTCTTTTTGAAGATCCATTTATAACCTAACGGTTTTGAACCTGGTGGAAGATCCACTAGTTCCCATGTATGATTTTGTAATATGGATTCAATTTCACTATTAATTGCTTCTTTCCAATTGGAAGCATCGGGTAAGGATATAGCTTCTTTATACGATTGAGGTTCATTTTCTAACAAATATGTTAGAAAATCCGGACCAAAAGAAGTCGAGGTTTTTGCTCTTTTACTACGTCTTGGTTCATCCTCTATTGATTCAATAGGTTGATGAGTACCACTTGTAGTAGCTTGATATGTCCTTTTAGGAGGACCAGATTCTCGGGTCATGCTATACGGGAATTCATTTTCAAAAAATGAAGCATCCCTCGATTCAATAACCGTATTTACATGAATGTCCGAAATCTCAGATTTACAAACTAGAAATCGATATGCACTGCTATTAGTAGCATAACCGATGAATACACAATCCACGGTTTTTGGCCCTATTCTTACCTTTTTAGGTTTAGGAACCATCACTTTGGCTAAGCACCCCCACACTCGTAAATATTTATAGGAAGGTTTTCGACCTTTCCATAATTCATAAGGTGTCTTATGAGTCTTTTTGTGAGGTACTTTATTGAGAATGTAATTAGCAGAAAGTAAGGCTTCCCCCCACAAATTTTGTGGAGCTCCTGAACTTAATAACATTGAGTTCATCATTTCTTTCAAAGTACGATTTTTGCGTTCAGCAACACCATTCGATTGAGGAGAATAAGGAGCGGTTGTTTGATGAATAATCCCATTTTCAGAACAAAATTCCTCAAATGGATATTCATATTCACCTCCTCTATCACTTCTAATAGCCTTTATCGTTTTGCTTAATTGATTCTCAACTTCATTTTTATATTGTTTAAATGCATTAATAGCCTCATCTTTACTATGTAACAAATATACATAGCAATATTTTGTGCAATCGTCAATAAAAGTAATAAAATACTTTTTCCCACCTCTAGTTTGAACAAATTTTAAATCACAAATATCGGTGTGAATTAAATCTAAAGGTTCAGTTATCCTTTCAATAGAATGGAAAGGTAATCTAGCTAATTTAGATTCCACACAAATTTCACATTTATGATTTTTATCTATATTGAATTTTGGCAAAAAATCCAAGTTAATTAATCTACGCAATGTATCAAAATTAACATGTCCCAATCTAGCATGCCAAATATTAGATGACTCAATCAAATAAGAAGAACTAGCAACTTCATTCATAGAAACAGATGTTTTAGGGTTTACAGTAAGAACATTCAATTTAAAGAGCCCCTCATTTAGGTAGCCCTTTCCTACATACATGTCATTTTTAGACAACACAAAGCGATCCGACACAAACACAAGCTTGAAACCATTCTTAGTAAGGAGAGATCCAGAAATCAGATTCTTTCGGATGTCAGGCACGTGAAGAACATTGTTAAGAGTAAGTTCTTTTCCAGAAGTCATTTTCAAAGCAATCTTTCCTTGTCCCACCACCTTAGAAGTGGAAGAATTTCCCATAAAAAGGTTCTCCTCATTTTCCAAAGGCTTATAGGTGGAGAACATCCATTTGTTTGCACAAATGTGTCGTGTGGCTCCAGTGTCCACCCACCATTCCTTGGTATTTCCAACCAAGTTGCATTCAGAGACAACGGCAGAAAGATTCATATCCGCCAAATCATTGGTGATATGATCACCCTCAGTCACATTTGCTTGAGAGTTATTTTTATTTTGCTTCTTAGGCTTACGACACTCACTTGAGCGGTGTCCCGGTTTACCACAATTGTAGCATTTGCCTTTGAACTTTTTCTTGTTATGTTTAGAGGTGCCTTCCCCATCATATTTTCGTTTGTTCTTTTTAGGACCTTCAACGACATGGACCTTTGTTTCCATCGGATTCTTCCCACTTTTCTTTTGAGATTCACGGTTGTCTTCTTCGATTCTTAGTCGGACCACCAACTCCTCCACATTCATCTCCTTACGCTTGTGCTTGAGATAGTTTTTGAACAAAGTCCAAGAAGGTGGCAACTTTTCAACAATTGCAGCAACTTGGAAAGTTTCACTGATTGACATTCCTTCAGTATGAATGTCGTGGAGGATCACTTGGAATTCTTGCACTTGCGAGATCACAGATTTAGAATCAACCATTTTGAAGTCCAGAAAACGCCCAACGATAAATTTCTTCATCCCAGCATCTTCAGTTTTATACTTCTTTTCCAAGGAATTCCATAATTCCTTGGAAGTTTTGATAGTGCAATAGACATGGTACAAAGTCTTGTCCAAGTAGGCCAAAATATAATTTCGGCATAGGTAGTCCGAATGCTTCCAAGCATCGACAGCAGCAACCTTTTCAGCATCATCTCCCTCTTGAATAGAGGGGCAATCTTCATATACAAACCTGCCCAGTTGGCAGGTAGTGAGATAGAAGTACATTTGTCCTTGCCAACGTTTGAAGTCAGCCCCAATGAACTTTTCAGGTTTCTCCCCGTGTGGCATAGATACGGGTGCAGTCACACTTGTGTTGGTGACAATCAGTTTCGTAGGAGTAGTGTTCGTACTTTGCGATTCCATTTCTGTTACAAAAACAGAATTTTTATCAATGATAAAATTCATATATAATGAATTAATCAAAACAGAATACAAAATTCTGTGCAACAATTTCCTCCAAATATGATTCACAATAAATGAATTCCAAAAGAATTCAAATAATAATTCAGAATAAAAGTGAAATATAAACAGAATTCCGTACAAAACAGAATTAAATTATAAAATCTGTGTCACACTAATTTTTAATAATAAAAAGAATTCCGTACAAAACAGAATTATAATTTAAGATAAAAAAAATTTAGATAAACAGATTTTAACAAGAGTACACAAATAAAATTTTATTTTCTAAAACAGAATATAAAAACAGTATAGAAACTAATTTCTATATTAAAACTGTTTTACTAATTTCTACAATAAAGCAGTAAATTAATTCATTTTTCTGTCAAAACAGATTTTATTTCAAACAAATAAATTTCTGTAATAAAAAAAATTCTGTACACAAAAAACAGTAGAACTAATTAATTTTGTCTTAAGATTGTTATTTCTACTATTTATAAATAACAATTGTACAGAATTATGAACAATTAAAATAATGACAGAATAGAAACAGAATAATAGAAATGAAATACTTACTAGAATTTGCAGAAATAATAATAATAATTAGAAAGAAATCCGAGCCCTGTTCAACAGTCTCCTTAAGACAAAATTATTCCTCCAACGTGCTTGAGTTTAATGAATAATTGTCTCCCAAGATAGAACGGATTTTCGGATTTAATCAAGCAGTACAGCAATGAATAATCCCAGCGAACACAATTTCTGTGTTTGTACTCAACAGAACCAAGAACATGCAATGCAGAAATGAAGAAAATAATTTTCTGGGCAGAGGAAATAATGCAGTAGCAATTTCGGAATTTTTCAGTTGTTAAAACTGAGGGGGTAACATTTTATTTATAGTAAATGTCTTGACTGTTGGGAACAGTCAAAACCGAAATTAACTGTCAAAGCAGTTAATTTGGTTAACTGCTGACTCTTGAAATTAACTGATTATCAGTTAATTAAAGATTAATTAATTCCGTAATTAATTAATTAAAGCCCAGAAAGTTAATTAGATTCGGCCCAAAAATTTAAGAATTTGACTTTTGACCGAAAGTCAACCCGAGCATAGCTTAGGTCATCTCCCCTTCAAAGAGTTGGGATACCCCCAAGGCATCCAAGCCTTACTCCATACTTGGGGTGTTATTAACTCATCAAAATTCCACTACTCTTCCAATGTGGGACAAGAGTTAAAACACACTCAATTCATTAACTTTCATTGCTTTGTGAGTCACTTTGGGGACATAATTATCATTCATAACTTATTGAAATTGGACATATGAATATACTACGTTAATCTCCTTGCGGAGGTGAACGCGTTCGTATATGGTCCCACAATTTTCGTAGTGTGGGTCCCACCTAAATTTGAGCGCAAAGTTGCTCAAAAATCTGTCCAGAAAAATCTGGACAGCTTTAAATACCCATTTATATTCCAATTTTCCAACAGGCATTACTCCACGGGTAGACTTAGATTTTCTTCCTTATCCTCAAGTTGAGCTCATGATTTGAAACTCCTCTCCTTTAAACCATTTTTGGTAGGTAAAAAATGTTTGACATTTTCAATTACATATGATGCTGATTTCTGATCTATCAACGACAATCAAGCCATCATATGTCTCTATCTTATCTCTTCAATTATAATATACATCATCATCCACAAAGCTGTGCCAAATATTCATTCTCTTTCCCTCTCTCTCGTGTTCTTTGTGTCAGTTTCGTTGTATTATTTGTTCCAATATAAAAGGGGTTGATTGATAACCAACTTTTGCCATAACCAATTTAAAAGCTTTATAATTTCTAACTCAACGCTCGTTTAATTTTCTTAATTTGTCTTGATTTTTTTCTTCCAAATTTGGTTAAAGCAGAATTTCTTTATTTGCATATCTTGGTGGTTTGCAATGTTTGGGGAGAAGTAAAGAAAAATATACCATGTCAAACATTTCTCCTCATTCCAATCAAATGAAAAATAAAGTATTCTGTTTCGGAAATTAATTTGAGAACTTTTTAGATTGTTATAATTTTGAGTTTATTTACATAATCACCGTTATAAAATAATTATATGCAAAAAATCCACAACTTTTTTGGACTCATATAATTTTACTATCTATCTAAGTCATACTTCACAGTTTATTTATAGGTTATTAACATTTATTAAATATTTTTTTTACTTTAATACGTTCATAATTACCCCATTTTAGTTTGATACTTTTTTTAATTGACTTTGAATTTTTGTACCTTTTTTGTCACATAACTGTTGTAGTTAACACTCATGTGCAAAACACATGACCAGTTAAAAAATAAATAAATTTAAAAATTAAAAATTGATAAAATAAATAGAAGATAAAATTTTATCTTAAAAAAAATAGTAATCTCTCTCTCTCTCACACACACACAAAAAAAAAAAATCATCGCCCCTAGCTCTTAACCACCCCACCTTCCCCACTACAAGCCACCACCTCGCCCACCCTAGACCCTCACAAATCGAATGAAAATCAAAATCGAATTCCAAAATCTTGGGTTTGAAAATCGATTTTCAGATTTGATTTTAAAAGTTTGTTCAAATTAGATTATGAAAGTTTGTTTGATTTTAAAATTGAATTTGAATATCTATTCCATTTGATTTTTTAATTCAATTTATTTGTATTTCTAATTGTTTTTTTAACTGGTATTGTGCATATAACAGTTGTGTAGCGAAAAGGAAAGGGTACCAAACTCAAAGTTAAATTTAAAAAGTTATCAAACTCAAAATGATATAATTATGGACGTATTAAAGGGAATTCTTTTTTTTTTTATTAAACTACATATATATACACACTGAAAATACAACTTTATCAACTATTGATGAACCACCACTATTTAAAATTTTGGTATATATGTATGTTGTGGTAGGATCTATCGAAACAAAAATAAAATAAAGTGCGGGACCTATCACAAAACTAGAAATATCATAGAAATTACTTCACCATACAAGCCAAATTTAGAACCTGCCCATAATTTTTCCTTAAAAAATAAATCTTGATTGATAGGTAATCCATAAGTCAGATAAAAAATAATCAATTTGTCTCAGATTGATGCGTTTAAGTTGCCACAAAAGTAATAATATTTGAGATATAGTTATTGGATATTACATATACTGTTACAAATGAATTAAAAAAAAAACTAAAAATTAAATATAAAATTTGTATTCTATGAATTTTCCTTTGCTAAAGGAAAAACATTTATGAAAATATTTTTTTTCAGAATATAGTTCCAAAATTTATTTCTAAAAAATAGTTAAATGGAAAGTAGAGTTCAGAAGATTTGAAAAAAGAAAAGAAAAGTCACTTAAAAATCATATTTCACTTTTGGATCTTCAAAAAAAAAATTCACAAACTATTGTGTCATGTGTAAGCGATACTAGTTTTAATTATTTAAGCTTTTGTGTGTAGCTGAGTTTGGGTTCAATAATCCATCGTTCAGTTCATATCTATATCTTTTATATATCCTAAAACGCCCTACAGAGCTTTTTAATTGTCTTTTCATGTAGAGTTATTCACGTGGACAGCAAAACTTAAAATTAATTCACGTTTACTCTTGTTCCTGTTGAGTAAAAAAAATAATTGCCCAGGCGGTGAACCACAAATAATGCTATTTTATTACACAAAAATAATTGTACAGATTTGAGTACAATTATTGACTCACAAAATACACACTCAAATGACCCACTAATATTACAAAAGTCACTCAATATTTAGGACACAATTTTATCTCTCAAAACACACCTTACTTACTTTAAAAGAGTATTTATTTGGACACTTTATATTATTCCCTTGAGTAACTTGTTTCTCTCATTTTTCTATATCCCAAATGGGTAGATGGATATCCTATTTATAGTGTCTAATGTCGGTGGGTTACACCAATTTCAGCCACAAATAGTGGCGGTGGCTGATTGTTCCAGATTAGGAACAATCTAGAGCAATCTCCACAAAAAGAGGTATGAAGATGGGTTTCTAGAGAGGGAGAAAGAGGAGGGGAAATATCTTATGGAAATTTCCAGAATGGAGAGAGGCGGTGTTGCCTCTAGTTCTTTAACACCCCCCCTCAACACCGAATCTCTCTTTCGAATGCATCTCTAGAGATCATGCCAAGTTGCCCTCGGAGTTCTTCAAACTTTTTAGTGTTAAGTCCTTTGGTGAACAAGTCAGCAACTTGATCATCTGTCTTGATTGCTTGCATCTCTATTTGTCCTTTAAGCACCTTCTCTCTGATGAAGTGGTGCTGTACTTCCACATGTTTGGTTCTTACATGAAACACTGGATTCTCAGCCAAACGTATAGCTGATTGATTATCACAATGTAACAATACTGCATAATCAACTGGTTGTTGCAAATCTTTCATTAATTGCATTAACCATGTAGCCTCTTGTGCCGCTGTTGGTGATGCCCTATATTCATCTTATGTGGTTGACAATGATACAGTAGGTTGCCTTTTACTACACCATGAGATTGCCCCTGAGCCAATACTGAACACGTACCCAGTAGTTGATCGATGTGTAACATGATCTCCAACATAATCAGCATCGCAGAAGCCAATCACCTTGCACGTAACACCCTTCTTGTATATTATGCCGAAGTTAAGTGTACTCTTTATGTACCTCAATATTCTTCGATCCGCTTCTAAGTGAGGTTTCTTGGGACTTTGCATGAATCGACTCACTACACCGACTGCAAATGCTATGTCAGGTCGTGTGAGTGTTAGATAGATTAAACTACCTACCAGCTGCCGATACATAGTTGTATCCTCCAAGTCTTTGCCTTCATGTCCGCATAGCTTGGTGTTGTCCTCCATTGGTGTTGATATTGACTTACATTCCATCATCCCATACTTGTTCAGCAGATCTCTTGCATATTTTTATTGACACAAAAATACTCCCTCCTTACTTCGATCGATCTCTAACCAAAGAAAGTGTTTAAGCTCTCCAAGTTCCTTCATTTGAAATCGCACCGATAGGTTCTCATTTACCCTTTGGATCTCCTCGTTATTATCTCATGTGATGATTAAATCATCTACATACACCAGTACTACTGAGAGTTTTCCACCTTGTGTATTCACGAATAAGCTCGAGTCGGAAGGTGCTACAGAGTATCCACTTTTGACTACTAACTCTGCTATCTTTCCATACCAAGCTCTTGGAGCTTGTTTGAGCCCGTATAGTGCCTTTCTCAGCTTGCAGACATAGTCTGGTTGGGTTTTACTCTCAAAAGCTTTTGGTTGCTCCATGTATATTTCTTTATCAAGCTCTCCATGTAGAAAAGCATTCTTTACGTCCATCTGCCACATCTTCCAAGACTTACTGGCTGCAAGTGCTATTAAGATTCTAATTGTTGTGATTTTTGATACTGGACTGAATGTTTCATCGTAGTCCAGTCCATATTACTGCGAGAATCCTCTAACAACCAATTGAGCCTTGTATCTTTCAATTGATCCATCTGGACGAGCCTTTACCTTATATACCCACTTACAGGTGATGGGTTTCACATCCTTAGGCTTTGGTACCAAATACCATGTTTCATTATGTTTGAGTGCCTGAAACTCCTCCTCAATTGCCTTTATCCAATCCTTGTTATGTGAGGCTTCTTCAAACGTTGCAGGCTCTCTTTTAGTGTCTTCTGTAAGGGAGACATTTGGATATTTTGGATTAGGCTTCCGTGGCCTGGAAGACCTCCTTAGTCGTGGCCCATCATCTTCTATTTCTTCTTGCAGATTTGGTTGATCTTCTTCCAAAGCTATCTGATGGACTCCCGTTCTCCAGGGACTTAGAGCCCTTGGTGAACCATACTCAGACTCTTCTTCTTCATTGGGAACTTCTATAATATGCAATCGTTCTTTTGGTTGTTCCCCTAATTTTGCTTGCATCTTGTCTTCTAAGTCTTTAGTATCTAGCATCACCGTCGAGGAAGCTTCATCGAAGACCACATTTCTGGATGTGTAACATCGATTAGTTATCGGGTCACAACTTCTCCACCCTTTTCTCTCACTGTCGTATCCCATAAAGATGCACCGTATTGCCTTTTTATCAAATTTAGCACGTAGATGATCTGGTACAAACACATAGCACACATATCCAAAGACCCTAAAGTGACTTACAATAGGTTTGATGTTCCATAACTTTTCGAATGGTGACAAATTTCCTAGCCTTGCCTGCGGCAGTCTGTTGATCGCATGCACTGCTGACTTCATGCACTCGGCCCAAAATCGACCTGGAACATTCTTGGCATGGAGCATACTCCGACAGGTTTCTACAAGATGGCGGTTCTTCCTTTCTCCAACCCCATTTTGTTGTGGGGTGCCTGGACAAGTTAGCTGTCTCTGAATCTTACAATCTTTAAGGAAGTCAGAGAATTCTATTGATGCATATTCTCCCCCATTGTCTATGCGTAGACACCGTATCTTATTCCCAGATTTTCCTTCAATTTTTTCTTTAAATTCCTTGAACTTAATTAATACTTCCCCTTTCTGTTTTAGGAAATAAACCCACACATACCTTGAGAAGTCATCGATGAACGTTACCATGTAACGCATTCCACTAGCTATAACTTTCTTTATCGGTCCAAACACATCCGAGTGGACAAGCTCCAAAGGTTCTTTAGCCTTGAACTTAGACTCCTCATAAGGTAGTTGGTGTGCCTTTCCATATTGGCAGCCTGCACAAACAGTATCTTCACGGATCTCCAATCGAGGAAGGCCTTTGAGCATCTCCTTATTCATCATCGTCTTCAGCTTGTGGTAGCTAACATGCCCTAACCTTTCATGCCATAAATCCGCAGTCTCATGTTTTCGAGTCTTATCTACGTATGCATATTCAGCTGACATCACGTAGACAGACTGTAGCCGTCTTCCTTCCATAACAGGCGTTTCTGGAGGATTTAGATCTCGATACACCTTGACATCTTCTGGGCCGAACACCACATAATTTCCTGAAGATGTTAATTGTGATACTGATAATAAATTCTTCTTCATTCCAGGCACGTGATAGACATTCTGTAGTTGAACATGATTAGGACTAAAGAGAGGAACAATAATTGTCTCCCCAACATGTGAGATTGGCAACTTTGAGTTATTAGCGGTCATAACAACTTGCCTTCCTCTATACTCGGACATATCTGATAACTTCTTCTTGTCTCTAGCCATATGATGGGAGCATCCTGAATCCACAATCCAATCTTCTTCATAGTTGATAGTGTCAAACTTGGGAGCTGCGATGAGAGCAAACTCTGACTCTGTATCTTCTTTTGGAGAGTCTACCGCGGTGGACTCAAATACTGAGAATGATGCTTAAAAATCCCATTCTTCTTCATCGTGAGTCTCTTGGTTGTTTGATGTTGCAACATTGCCTTCTATAGACGTCTTCTTCTTGTGCCAACAATCTCTAGCATAATGTCCCTTCTTGCCGCAGTTGTAACATTCATTGTTACGTTGCTTAAGGTTTTGTGAGTGACTATGGTCTCCCTTCCTTTGTTTGATTTAGCTCCCCCTACACGTGAGCTCATTTCTTGTTGTCACGAGGCTGAGTTATGCTTCCTCCAGCTTTTCTCGTGCTGCGATCCTCTTGCAATATTCTCATCTCCAGCTCTCCTTCTTCCATTGCTGAAAAGTGCCTCCTCACTACTATTTATTGATACCCCATTCATTTATTTCATTATAATGTCTCTTGATTAGCCAATAGATTTTCCAACTCAACTAGGGTGGGCTGAGTTAGCCAACCACGTATTGCCATAATAAATCCATTATATTCGGGCTTTAGGCCACGAATAATTATTCTCCTCATATGTGGTTCATTAATTTTTGATTCGGGATCAAGCAAAGAAATTTCTTGACACAAATCTTCAATTTTCTTAAAATATTGGCTGATGGTCATACCTTCCTGAGTGGTAGTCATTAATTTGTTCTCCAACATCTCCAAGCATGCATCATTCATCTTTGAGAGAGAGAGGCAAGAGTGTCCCACGCGTCCTTCGGTGTCCTCACATCCTTGATATGACCCAATAATTCTGGGTCTACTGATATTTTGAGTGCGTACATAGCTTTACCCGCCTTTATTTTCCATTTTCTTAAAGCCTCGGCATTTTCCTGAGATGGTGGTGTAGTGTCGCTACCACCAACCGTCTCTCAAAGATCTTGTCCTTCTAAGTAGGACATCATGCAGGTGCTCCAAATTTCATAATTGGTGTGGTTTAATTTTCCAAACCCACCACCAAACGTGTTAACTAAGTCTGCCATAATCACGTCCTTAAACTGGTCCCTGACCAATTGTGCTGACACAGTCCCAAACTATTTTTAATCCGTTGACAGTACTTTGTTTTAGCAGCACCCCTACAGCGGTCCCTAACCGTTTGGCTCTGATACCAAATTTTGGAGTAAAAAAAATAATTGCCCAGGCGGTGAACCACAAATAATGCTATTTTATTACGCAAAAATAATTGTACAGATTTGAGTACAATTATTGACTCACAAAATACACACTCAAATGACCCACTAATATTATAAAAGTCACTCAATATTTAGGACACAATTTTATCTCTCAAAAACACACCTTATTTACTTTAAAAGAGTATTTATTTGGACACTTTATATTATTCACTTGAGTAACTTGTTTCTCTTACTTTTCTATATCCCAAATGGGTAGATGGATATCCCATTTATAGTTTCTAATGTCGGTGGGTTACACCAATTTCAGCCACAAATAGTAGCGGTGGCTGATTGTTCCAGATTAGGAACAATCTAGAGCAATCTCCATAAGAAGAGGAATGAAGACGGGTTTCTAGAGAGGGAGAAAGAGGAGGGGAAATATCTGATGGAAATTTCCAGAATGGAGAGAGGCGGTGTTGCCTCTAGTTCTTTAACAGTTCCTCTCTATCTTTTGACTTTTCCCAGCCTCCATTATCATTTTAAAAATATTTTAGTCTTTATATTTTCCCAACCCTTTCATATTTAGCTTTGTGCCTCTGCAGGTCTTGCTCTTCCATCTCGTGCTTGAAAAACTCTAATTTTCCTTAGATATATTCATAGATTATATGTACATATACAACTAAGTGTTTTTACTATTTTTTTTTTGTTTTTTTAGATCTTTATATTTAATGGATTAGACTTTTAGATAGTTTACTTCTAACATTCAATTCCATGGTCTAACAATTATGGACTGCTGGTTTGTTATGACTCAAACAAGATTTGTATGCTAAATTTCATATGTCAGTGGCAAAGTAACCCCTACCACCTCCTCACGACCATGCTGCTGCCATGTTGCCACCTCACCTAAATATTATATTTTGTATATTACAAGCATTAAGTTTTTTATTTCCAGAATGTTATCTTTTTTTATTTTTCGGAATTTATGAGTTTTAAAGTTTTGAAATTATATAGATTCAACTGGTATTTTTTTTATAATCCTAAACCTCCACATGAACGAGTCATTTGGACTCACTCAACCGAGCTAAACAAAGAGAACGTTGTACCTGCGTCAACCTAACATACGCCCACTTATTATTTGGTATTTATTGGAGAGTTTTGAACCTTATACCAATAGATATTATTGGTTGGCTCTTGCAACAATACTTACACAGTAAGCTTGATACAAACATCCTCCTAACTAACCGGTACACATGACTAGGGGTGTTCACGGTACGGTAAAAACCTATATCGTACCATTTTGTACCGAAAATTAGTGGTAATGGTTTATATTTTTTCCTTACCAAAACCGAAACTACAGAAACAAAAATTACCGAATTCTTTGTGGTTGGTTTTGATTTTAATATTTTAAAAACTGATTTACTGATTGTACCGTACCAAAATGAAATACCCAAATTATGTATTGAAAAAACTAAAATGATATTATCGAACTTATCAAATTGAAAATACCAGATTAAATCAAGCAAGAATACCCAATGTCTAAAACCAACCATAACCACACTTATTTTATAGGTTGTTTATTTTTCTTTAAGTGGTCAACCTTTTAATAACCCTTGGATCAATGCAAGATTTTACGGTCAATGGATCAGTCACAACACAACTTATAACAAGACTAGAGTTAATGAGTCATATTCAACACCACAACTTATGGCTCTCTCTCATCTCAGAAAAACAACACCCTTTCATCTCTCTTCCCTCACAGAACCCCTCAACTTCGCTCACTTGGTTAGCCCATCGCCCCGTCGATTCATCCTCACCTCAACTCACTTTTTCGGTAGTATTTCACAACTTAAGGCACAATTATATATGTTATTTTCTATTTTTTTTTATAAATATGCATATAAAGAGGTTTAGGTAAGAGGTACAAAAGGTTACCATTATGTACCGAGTAGTACCAAATATACCGTAAAGAGAAATTTATTGAAATCTACCGTATTTTTTGAAAAATTGATTTTATTGCAAAAAAAATGATTTTACTGATGTACCGCACTGTTTGGTTTTGGTTTATAGGGTGGTGTATCGGCTGGTAATACTGTTAATTTTGGTTTGATGATTTCAGACTTGGTATGATTTTGGTATGCTTCATTGACTGATATCACCGAGCACAATTTAAACTAATTTATTTACTAGGCCTTTAGACAATATAAAAGTTATGATTTGTTTATTCGTCACAAGCATGTGACTAGTGTACAAAATAAATATATTATGTTTGTACTTTTTAATTATCATTTTTTTAATTTAAGGTGAAATTCAAACTGAAATATAAACTATTTTTTTATTCATGGGTTATGTCGGTATTGGATCATATGGGATCATCTAAGCACGAGTACAACCATGCAACACAAACACATATGTATTTGTGTTTATTTCCGACTCTATGTTAAAAATGAGTTTAGTAGTTTAATTTTATCTTTAAGATATCAATCACTAGTATACGTGTGTTAAAAAAATTCATACGTGTAAGTATTAACGATTTTTATATAAGGTATATAGATATGATTTTTGCAAAACGACTATGACAATAGTAACGCCGTTGCATCGCGTGGGTTGTTTCCTAGTAATATTATAAAACGGGATAAAACAATTAAAATTTCTCTTCATAAAGAATGTCCATGTGTCAACAGAATGCGTATAGGTATAAATTAACAACATTCTAAAAGACCTAGTTATATAAGAAAAAGAATGCATAAGAAGGGATACAACAATTGAGTTTTCTCTTCATAAAGGATGTCCACGTGTCAGCATAATGCGTACAAGTGTAAATTAGTAGCATTCTAAAAGACACAACTATATAAGAAAAATAATGTGTACATGTGTTTGAAGCCTCTCAATCTCCCCCACCATCACTTTAATTCAAAATACATCATTTTTCATTACCCTCTATTTATCTCTTTACTCTTGAATATCCTTCTAAAAACCTAGTTATCGTCCCTTCTTATTCCTCCATGGCGTCTCACCCGTTTTATCTTTTACTCTCTTTTTATTTAAACCCTTATATATACCTAAGCTGCTTCATCTTTTCCTATTATGGCGGAGGAAAGGTGAAGGTGAAGGTATATTTCACCTCTGGCAGTAGAGAAAAATTGAAGGAATCATAAGTTTGTTTGAATTATACGTCGGGGGAAGCTTTTTTTTTTTAAAGTGGATAATGTGTTCGGAAGTTCTGATTTCTTCAGATAACCGAGTTTTGTAGATAACATGCCCAAAAGTTTCTGATTTGATTTTAATATGGTTCTCATTACTCTTTTGTTTTTATTTTTGTATTTCTGTAGAGTTGGAGTTAAAAAAAATTAATAAGATGATAGGGTGAAAATTTTGGTGGAGAGATGAAAATATTTTGAACCCTTATTACTTTGATGAAAATATTTCCCATACAATTAAATGATTTAAAAAGAGGAGCATTGATATTTTTGTAAATGGAGGTAGGGACCTAGGGATTTTGCTGGTTGGTTTTGATATTTTACCCCATTAATCTATAGAGTTGTGATGGCAAGTCCTCTCACCCAAGCTACAGTTGGTCTCGGGTTCGAGATATGGGGATGATCTCTTCATATTATACAATAATATGGGGGTAAGAGCAATCCATATTTACCTCTCCCACTATTATATTTCTCTTGCTCTCTCTCACTATGAGAGTAAGATCCATGATACACATTGTCGTTTGAAACCACAAAGTTAAAAAAAAAGTGTACATAAATGCCGTGAGAGAAAGAAATGTTGGCAAAGGTGCAACATTTCCAAGCATATATGAGTTTTGGGAGTGTACTCTATAATAAACCAACTAAATATTAAAACTAATAAAAGTTAAATCATTACAAAAATAAGTTTAAAATTATATAATTCATCATTTAACATTTTATTTTTTTAATATTTATATTTGTATGTTTAATACATATAAAAACGAATCAATTAATACAACATAATATTTTTTAACTAACATGAATACGACTCAAATAAAAAAGGGACACAATACAAAGTTTTATTGTATTTTTACCAAATACAAGTATGAGCCGATTAAAACAGAATAGAGAATATATTTTTTAATTAACACACAAAGACAACTCTCATTTCTCTTTTTTTACCAAATATGAACACAAAACTATACATTCTTTTTTTATGAACATGACACAAATTAAAGCAACGCAACATTTCTTGATGGGGATAAAAGCAAATCATCATTTTTTGAGATGTTCATTAACATGTCATCCTTCATCGGGTTATCATCGATTTATATTAAAAATGCTGGTTTAAACTGTTTTAATGTAATTGAAAGAAAAATTGAATTATATTTATATCTTCTCCAATAAAATCACATATATTTTAATAAATTTTAACGAGATGATCATTTTTACTGTGCCATTTCAAGTCAATTGCTGTTAAATACTTTTTTAACTCAAATGTCAGATCGGCTACCACCAATAGTCTCGCTCGCGCATCGCGCATGTTTACACCTAGTTATAGTATATAACTAAAGTTGTCATCACAATACAGCGTCGACATTTGTCGAGCCCACATGACGGCATGCGCACACGTCATTAAGCCATTTATTAATTTTGTATTATCTAGATTAATGTATACACATGTGTATTTAGTCAATACATGCATTTAGTTGATTCATGTATAGAGTCTAAATGGGGTATATTTATATCAAATATAATATATACATATGTTTTGGTAGATACATTTTAAAGATCCTATAAATACCCATGTAATGTTGGCATTTGAAGTGAAATCATACAAAGTCAAAAATATTGTGTGAGTAGTAAATAAAAATTATCTCCTCATATTGAGCGTTATCTTTCAAATATTGAGTATGTTAGTGTATTTTATTATCTCTCAAATTTTTATTTTTATTTTTATTTTTTGCAGTCATGTATTTGGATGAAGGGGTTTACTAATGTGTTCTCAAGTTGAATGAATAATTTAGCTATCTGAATAATGGCACTAATGAAAATTATTTTCTTATCTGAATTGTTGGGGTGTGATGGTTTTAAATATTTTAGAAGGCTTTTTAATTTGTATGTTTACTTCACACATTAATAGTACATTATATTTACACTTACAATTTTCCGGCAATAGATAATATTAGGGCTGTATTTTTTTCTGAACATTATGATTTTTTCGATATCCAATTTTTTCGATCCGAAAATCGAAAATCGAAAATAATTCTGAATTTCCGATTTTTCGATTTTTTCGAAACTATGCCGATCCGATTTTTTCGAATAATTTTTTATATTTTCCGATTTTTGATTTTATCGATTTTTTTAAACATTCTCATGTGTCCACATCGGCTAAGAGAGGAAGAGAGGTCAAAAAAGTCATCTATAAAAGGAGATTATCCAACTATCCTCTACACAAATGAAAAAAATGGTTAAATTCTTATCTATTTACATGTTGAGTTAAACTTTTTTCTTGATTTCTTTAAAACGAGAACTTCAAGTAATCGAAAATCCTATGTTTATTTTTTAAAAATTTTGAAATTTCCAAAATTTCCAGTATATTTTTTGAATTTCAGATTTTTTTCGATTTTTCGATTTTTCCAAATTTGGATTTTTTTTTTATTTTCTGAAAAAATTGGATCGGAAATCGGAATAATTATTTTATTTTCGAAAAAATTGAAATTTTTTTCGAAGGATCATTTTTCAATCCGATCCGGCCGAAACATATCCCTAGACAATACTATGTTGTACTTATTAGTTTGCTAAAGTATGTTTTGTATAAATTCATAGCATGAAATATATTATATAAAATGTTTAATGTTACATATTAAGAGGGATGAATCGGTTTGCTTTTGGTACTCAATTCCTCCTCCACCCGAACATTTATTATTTTCTTTCTCGTTGAAGGAATTGATAGAGGACGGTGGCGAAGAAAAAGAAGTGAAATCTTCACCAGTTCGTACAGTACAGAAGTCAAGAGAAGAGTTTTCAAGGAACCAGCTCCTGGGGACTTCTATTAAGAACGGTTTTTGGTTAGGGTGTACTTCTTTAACACTACCATTAAAATAAATTAATTGTTCGGATTAGTCCAAAAAAAATCCATAATGATCGTGAAATTTTGCGAACAAATACAATTAAAATTTACCACATGTACTAAATATTTGGTGCTACCAAAATAATGAAATTTTTCTTTGGCGGATTAACCTTATATTACCCACAAAATCATGGGTGAATTTTCGTTTCATGACACTATATTGGTACGAAATCCTGACGTTTTCCTTACCCAACAATCTCTCTCTCTCTCTCTCTAGAGAGAGAGAGAGAGAGAGATAAAGTCTCCTGTAAGGACTCCTTATGGTGCAGACTGTACATACCATTTTTTTAAAACAGTAAAAAAATGAATTTTTTGATGGAACTTCACGGATATAATTTTCACGGTTAGAATATCATCTCCAATTTTTTTCATTAAAAATTTAATAAAAAAATCCATTGACATGAGGTGATATGTAAAAAAATGGTATAAATATTCATTTTCAACCGTTGAAATGTTGGGTCAGCGCCAACCGTTTTATTGATTGAATTTTTTGATGAAACTTCATAGATATTATCTTCTCACCGTCGAGATCATATCCATGAAGTTTCATAAAAAAATTCAATCAAAAAGTGAGTGAGATGATCGTCAACATTTCAACGGTCGAAAATACATATTTATACTATTTTTTTACATATCACCTCATCTCAACGGATTTTTTGATGAAAAAAATTGGAGATTGTATTCTCACCGTTGAGATCATATCCATGAAGTTTCATCAAAAAATTCATTTTTTTACTATTTTAAAACAATGGTATGTACCGGGGTTTGCACCCTAAGGAGTCATTACAGGAGACGCATTTTCTCTCTCTCTCTCTCTCTCTCTCTCTCTCTATATATATATATATATATATATATATATATATATATATAGAGAGAGAGAGAGAGAGAGAGAGAGAGAGAGAGAGGATCTCATGAGGACCTCTGTTTGCATACAACTGGCGCGGACCAAAATTGATAAAATAATAAAAAAAAAAATTTGAGCTAATTTTTTTATATAGTTTTTAAACATTTCAGTAGGACCATATAAAAAAATCAGTTCAAAATGAATTTTTTTACTATTTTAAAAAAATCGGTCAAACTTTGTGAGTTTTTAACAACTAAAAAACTGACAAAGTTTGACCGGTTTTTTTTAAAATAGCAAAAACAAAATCATTTTGAGTTAATTATTTTTTTATGGTCCTATTGAAATGTTTAAAAATCATAAAAAAAAAATCAGTCCAAAAATATTTTTTTTACTATTTTAAAAAAATGATCCTCATTCAGGGTCCTCAAACTGGGACCTCACTTGATCATTTCCCTATATATATATATATATATATATATAAGAATGAAATCAAGAGCTTTTAACTATATTCTCTCTTTTGTAGAATGGACATATGTAGCATTTTCAATTTTAACTCACTAAATGAGTCATTAATTTGCCATTTAATATTTTTTTCAATAAGCCAGTTGCTTCTATTACATGCCTAAATGTCTTCATTACTCTTTATGTTCTCTAATGTAGAATATAATAATCATATAATTTTTTTTATGTTAAATATGTTTTCAACATGTCTTAATTATATTTTCTTTCACAATGTAAGTCTCCAAAAATTATTATTTTAGGGTCACGCAATACGTGACTTGTAAGCTAGTTAGATACAAAACACATGTTGCGCGTATAAAGGTGTAGCTTTTGCCTCACTTGAATTAGTGATTGAAACGTAATATTTATCCTTGTAGTAATCAAACATACATGGAAAGTATTTAGCTTGATTTTATAGGAGAAAATAAAATAACAATGTAAGTTTTATAGGAGAAAATAAAAAAAGTTGATTTGTTCTCAATAACTAGACGCCGAGAGGAGATGAAATCAATTTTTAAAAACAATTGTAAGTTTTTTTTTTTTAACAATAAAATAAATACTCCATTAGTCTGAAATTAATGATCGTATTTTTTAAATTCATTCTAAACTAATAATCGTGCTTTTAAAAATAATATATAAAATTATGTGAGATTACTAACAAAGCATCTCAACGTTCTAATAAAAGAACAATGATTATTAGAGTTGTTTTCTGAGAAAGTCTGGCTTATTTTAAGCGTTTGTATGACAAACGTTGCTTTGACAAGAAAACCACTACAAAACTTGATATCTTTTCCGGTGCTTCTTACAATCATGGAAGTTTTTTTTGGTGGTCTTAAAGAAGTATTATCTTCTTTTATAGGTAAAAGGTCGGTTCGGTACATTGACTTGTACAATATTGCGGGAGGACTAATTTGCGCATCAACTCTAATGCATGCCAAGAAAGGTTTGGCATGCTAATCTCTCTTTTCACACACTTAAAGAGTAATGCTAAAATTACCTATGTGGGGTAATAAAAGTACTATAATTATGTACATACACATTTGTAATTTTATGTTTGAGTATAAGCTACGCATTAAACATTTTTCTTGGAATTAAATGATAATTAAATATATGATTCCATAGCTTTTATTAAGATGAAATTCCAATGAATTATGTTCATGCTACCAGCTCTTTCTACAAGTTCAAAGATCACAAGAAGTTCAACGTATTGCCTACTGGAAATGAATACAGAAATAACGTCTTTGGAAATTTGTCATATTTGGTAATGCTTGTATTAGTGGATAGTCTTCTTAAGAGTTATTTTACGGAGACCCTCAAACTGTATATAAAATTAAAATTTGGTGATGTATGAAACATGTATTGGTTAATATCGTTAGGATTGACCCACAAACATAAAAGCACCAATCAATACTTGTGTAACACATCACGGAGTTTGTGTTTTGTATACAATTTTGAAGGGCTCCCTAGTATTATTCGTTTTCTCAAATGAGCTTATTTATAATCTAAAGTTGTCGTTCGGAAGTCTTTTTTTTTTGGTAAATGAAGAAATTTGTGTCTTTTTGTTTGGATAATGTTGCTACTGGCAGTGACAGAGCTATGGTGTATAGGGGTGGGGCAAGTGCCCAACCCAAAAATTTGGAAAAAAAATTATAAAAATTTAGGATAAATTTGCAATAATTAAAAAAAATATAAGAGTTTAATTTAGGTAAATATTTCTCATTATTTGTTGTTTTGTTTAAGGGTTTAATATGGTTAGTTTATTTTTTTTATTGTTTTTTTTAGTTTATGATTTTCTTTTGTTGTTTACTATTTGTTTTACTTTGATGTTATTATTCTTTTGTTTCAGGTTTATTTATTATTATCTGTTTGATTTTTAGGGATTTGCAAGTTGTGGTGGAGGATTTCTACCTTGGATATTTTTTTGTAAATCCTACATTTAAAAGCAACCAATATCAAAAGAGATATTGGTTTGGGTTGTGTTACTTGTTACTAGTTTTATTTTAGTATCGTTACAAGTTTTATTTTACTTAGATTATTAGGTTCATTTTGTTGTTGTTATGATTACATTTTGAAATATGTTTAGTATCATTACAAGTTTTATTTTACTTAGATTATTAGGTTCATTTTGTTGCTGTTATGATTAAATTTTGAAATATTTAAAGGTTTGAGTTACTTTTGTTGTTTTTTAGTTTAGGAGTTTGATTAACGTACTAGGTGCATTTGTGTTATTGTAACCGAGATGGTTTTATATGAGTTATAATTGTCTAGAAATGCAAATTATTATAAAAAAAAACTAAAAATATACCTAAAAAACTCGTCTCGGGAGAACCTCCAAACCCTCGAAAGTGGTTGATGATTTATACTTAGCGATGTCCGCCTAGAATTTTTTTCTGGCTCCAGCACTAGCTATTAAATATCCACTTGACATTTTTTCCTAAAAATTTAGTGTGAGGGTACATATTTATAACAAAAGGATAAGAGACACATGACTTTCATTTTTCATATACTAGGTGTGCCCACGTGCGTTGCACGTGTGATCGTATCGAGGAAGTCAATCTAAACATTAAAAGTAAGGAACAAGACATTATATGTATGTAACACCCCGCCTAATTAAATACCGGGTGGCCAGCCCCATACCAAATTAAAACAGAATATACAGTTGGCCCATTCTTAGCATCACTGTCGAAAACATTTACAACTCACCCAATACTCAATTAAGCTGGTGTTAAAAACTTTTCAAATTTTAATTTCAACAAAATTCATTTCCAGTTTAAGAATAACACAACACATTTTATTCTACAACACTGATAACCGAATAGATAACACAAAAGAATTTAAATGCAATTGGAATAAACATTCCCAAATAATATAAATCCATTACAATAATCCCAACAATATCAAATGTATTAAAAAGACACGGATACAATAGTATTTGACCCCGATAGAAAAGATAGCTGAATCCTTTGGGCGACATGCCCTAACTAAGAATACTATGAATAAAAAAGATGATAGGCGTCTAAGTAAAACTCCATAAATCCATAGCCTGTCATAATCCGCTAAGGTTGGCGTCCCTGCTGCTGGACACCTGATATAGAAGATACAATAGAAAATAAAATATGCAAGGAAACGGGTCAGAGCCCGATTGTGTAAATGATTTTTAAAACAGCAAGTATTTAACAAGTGCAATAAAGCATTTATTATGTACATGTTAGATCCAACTCTCACTTGATATTCTCACCTCTCAACTAGAGTGCACACTTAACGTTTCCTATTAACCTCCTAGTTAATGGTTTTCTCTTTGCTAGTCTCCATATTAAAATTCCATTCCCATATCATAATCCCCGAATGTCCCATACCATACGTCACATTATCATTCATTTACATTTCTCACCGTTTCTCATTAACATGAATCATTTCTCATTAATATGAATTAAGCTTTTCAATAAACATTCATTAACTTAATTCAATTATCTTTCTCTATTCACCGTTATCTACAATTATCACACAGTAGATGATTTAACCACAATATACCCATTCATTCATTTAATCCATTATATATATATTCATATATAATACGGCACCCCAAGTCATAGCTGCGGTGCAATGCATTACTCTGCTATCATGTCCCAATATCGCTGGTCACCGAATAGGAGACAAAAGGTTAAGTAAGAATTCCTCGAACCACAAACATCAACAAATAAATTGGAGGCGAACATAGTTCTCGTATCCATAGGTCACGCATATACCTACGTTCCCACAGTCAGTGGACTTATCAACTCCCCGATAAGTCTTTCGTAGACCTATGTTCTCGAGCGACAAATCAAAGATCCCATGGATTCATCAGGATATGACTGCCCTCACGCGCAAACCTCCTGTCGATAGCAAGTAAGCTAGGTATGTCATACACATAATCATAAATCAATCAAATAGGCATTATCATACCTATAATATACTAACAACAAGGTACTCACATTAACCTTAGATTATTCCCACACGTAGCATTATATTTCCTTAAATCCCACGTATTACAATATCATAACTTTACTTCTTAATTTAAGTATTTCCGAGCCTCACTCATTAATCAAGGTTCGAATAGGTTTTTTCCTCAACATATATTCAGGAAGAAGCCACTAATATCCTACTGGTACATATCGTCATATCTCCCGAATGACTATGAATCAAACTCTCCCTTTTATTAGGGTTAACACCGATAGTTTCAAATCTCTTATAAACACCTCTTCTTTCACTTAGGATTAAACCCTCTTGTAAACTTAAGGATACCTAGGTGTTATATTAAATTACCCTTGTTGGTCCCATCTTTAATCCTCATACTTCCCCATTTAGAATTCAACAAATGAATCTAACGACCGAAATTCCTTTAAATTAATTATCATTATTCCAATCAATTAATTCCCAATTAAATTAATTCAAATCTTATCAAGGGCTCACTGATATTTTCTAAGTCCCATAATATCCAAATAATAATCACCAAATATACAAAAAAAAGTTTGGGATAAGGATCAACATTTAAAATGAAGCAACTATAGAATTTTTGGGGAGGTCGATCGATCGAAGGTAGGGGGTCGATCGATCGATCCCTCCAGTAACAACCCAGTTTTCTGCATTTCTGCAAGTATGGGTTTCACCATTTTTATTCATTCTGCCCTTTATATTAACATCCAAAATGGCTTATAATCCTTACTACATTATGTATCAACATATACAAATGATTTCTAATGATCTAAACATCCTAGAATCATCAAGAGATTGGATTAAAAAGCATGTTTATATCTTTATTTCCAGAAAATTATCTACATATCATCTTCAAGAACACATCAATGGTTTTCATAATTTCTTCAACAGATTCATGACTATTTCGTGGATTATTATCAACCTACAACATGAGTTTAATTCCTATATCATTTCAGTTTCCAGAAATCCATTTAATAACTCCATTATTTCTTCTAAATATGAATAATCTTCTCTTTTCATAACTATTCTAACATGGACAATATACAAACTTAAATTGCCATTATCAAACACTTGCCTTTACTAAAGGTCTGATCCTTTGGTGTAGTAAATCTCAGGTGGTTCTCCCTTTTTCGGTGAGCTTTCGGTGGTGTTTGGTGGTGGTGACACTTAGTTCTTAGTTCTTCTCCTTCCCAAGTGAACTCTTCTCTTCCCAAGCACCCTTTCACTCTCTCTAGGAAGATGACTTCTCTAATTTGTGAAGAGGAGATGTATAACCCACGAACACTTAATCTACCAATACTTACAATAGGACAAAATCAGAAATCACTATTCATCCCCCTGAAAAAATGACCAAAATGCCCTTTTGGGTTGTCTATTCTTTTCCAAATGACCCGAGACTCAAAATTAACATCCAAATAGACTTTTCTGACTATTTCGAACCTTCCGGACGCAACGACGCATTCGAAATTACTATAAGGTCTATAGAAAATAAATTTCCTTTTTAATTTAACAAATTAGTCCCGACACGTCCCATACCGCGTCTGACTAAAAATCCAAATTACCGAATAGAAATTTTCAATAATCATCACATTCATATATTACCTAAATATCTTTAAGTAATATTCAGAATTATCCATTTTAATATCCTCAATTCGGATAAAACCCAAATGAGTTAATTTATAGTGAAATCCAATTAATCCATTAATTTAAAATATAACCCATTTTAAAAGTCATAAAAATTACGGGGTATTACATACTTCCCCTCTTATAACAGAATTTCGTCCTGAAATTTAGGAATATAAGTCATACCGGTAAGGTCAACTCCGAGTATAAATCTCACATCGCAAGAAATCTAAGACGTACCGCTCATACAGTACATTAACGAAAATCCCTATTGATGTTATATGCCAAGCCTCACCATATAGTTTCAACTGAACCGAATTTAAACTTTACCCAATCTTCCCTATACCATCCTTGTGATAAACTTTGGGAAAATGATCCTCACAAATAAATCCTAAAGTCACAACTACTTACAGTTTCACAATTTTGAAAACTACTACAATCCAACCATCCAGGGCGCCCATACACCCTAGCGTACAACTTTCATAATAATATTTATCGCAAAGATTATAAACTCATATCCCAAATACCTAACTTATTTCGACTCCCAACATTTATTAGTTTCATGCGTGGGTTGTCTCGCAAGCGAAATCCAAATAAGGAACCCCCTTAATACACTACTACCTAAAGTAGTCGGTCATCGAAACTCCTCAGGTCCTTAGTCAATAGTATATAAAAATCAAGTTTATCGATTTAAAAATATCGGGTTTATTGATTTAAAAAAAATATATATATCAGGTTTATCGATTTAAAACAAAAATTAGGTTTTATCGATTTCAAATAGAGTCTACGCATCTACTCTCTTATAGAAGACAAGATGCAGGATAGTAGTCGTACATACACTCTCATATACCACAAGTCAATCACGCCGATAGTCGCATCATGCTCGGACATGCCCAAGGTAAGTAATCCCATGATAAAAATCAAACCCACATGATAACATGTAAAATATAGGTGTCCCACACCCCTCAGTGAGTCTACGTAAATAACAGTGCTATAGGCTAAGTTTAGCAACCCTATTGCCCATACAATATCAATCGCTACAAAAATCAATATACGCCTCATAATTCCTTAGATAGAAAACATACCCTCATTCGCGGGTGGTGGTTGTTGACTCCCACTATTATAACTTTGCTCCGATGAGTCAAGAAAAATTTTACCCCAAATTTCAGTTCTAGTTAACCACACTTCACTATATGCCCAAGCCTTTGAATATATTTCCTTCGTTAGGTAACACACACAATTCCCGCATTTCAAGAACTTCTACAGATGACTCTCCTTAATTTTACATAATAGGGGTGACCTCGACTACGGTCATCATACTCGAACATACTTCATAACCTCCTAAGTACGATCTCTGCTATTCGTCCAATGGCCCTCATCTGCCATACTTCTTGTACGAACCCTTTCGAACGCAAATAATATTCACTAATATATACGAAATCTTACTAAATAAATCAACAATCCTAAACATAGGGCTCTACATCAAAGAACGTTAAGCTGAAAACACAATAAGCCGTACAGACCCTAAAGGACATAAGAACCAGATGCTCTCATACCACCTGTAACACCCTGCCTAATTAAATACCGGGTGGCCAGACCCATACCAAATTAAAATAGAATATACAGTTGGCTCATTCTTAGCATCACTGTCGAAAACATTTACAACTCACCCAATACTCAATTAAGCTGGTGTTAAAAACTTTTCAAATTTTAATTTCAACAAAATCCATTTCCAGTTTAAGAATAACACAACACATTTTATTCTACAACACTGATAACCGAATAGATAACACAAAAGAATTTAAATTCAATTGGAATAAACATTCCCAAATAATATAAATCCATTACAATAATCCCAATAATATCAAATGTATTAAAAGACACGGATACAATAGTATTTGACCTTAATAGAAAAGATAGCTGAATCCTTTGGGTGACATGCCCTAACTAAGAATACTGTGAATCAAAAAGATGATAGGCGTCTAATCAAAACTCCATAAATCCATAGCCTGTCATAATCCGCTAAGGTTGGCGTCCCTGCTGCTGGACACCTGATATAGAAGATACAATAAAAAAGAAAATATGCAAGGAAACGGGTCAGAGCCCGATTGTGTAAATGATTTTTAAAACAGTAAGTATTTAACAAGTGCAATGAAGCATTTATTATGTACATGTTAGATCCAACTCTCACTTGCTATTCTCACCTCTCAACTAGAGTGCACACTTAACGTTTCCTATTAACCTCCTAGTTAATGGTTTTCTCTTTTCTAGTCTCCATATTAAAATTCCATTCCCATATCATAATCCCTGTATGTCCCATACCATACGTCACATTATCATTCATTTACATTTCTCATCGCTTCTCATTAACATGAATCATTTCTCATTAATATGAATTAAGCTTTTCAATAAACATTCATTAACTTAATTCAATTATCTTTCTATATTCACCGTTATCTACAATTATCACACAGTAGATGATTTAACCACAATATAACCATTCATTCATTTAATCCATTATATATATTCATATATAATACGCCACCTCGAGTCATAGCTGCGGTGCAATGCATTACTCTGCTATCATGTCCCAATATTGCCGGTCACCGAATAGGAGACAAAAGGTTCGGTAAGAATTCCTCGAACCACAAACATCAACAAACAAATTGGAGGCGAACATAGTTCTCGTATCCATGGGTCACGCACATACCTACATTCCCACAGTCAGCGGACTTATCAACTCCCCGATAAGTCTTTCGTAGACCTATGTTCTCGAGCGACAAATCAAAGATCCCATGGATTCATCAGGATATGACTGCCCTCACGCGCAAACCTCCTGTCGATAGCAAGTAAGCTAGGTATGTCATACACATAATCATAAATCAATCAAATAGGTATTATCATACCTATAATATACTAACAACAAGGTACTCACATTAACCTTAGATTATTCCCACACGTAGCATTATATTTCCTTAAATCCCATGTATTACAATATCATAACTTTACTTCTTAATTTAAGTATTCCCGAGCCTCACTCATTACTCCAGGTTCAAATAGGTCTTTTCCTCAACATATATTCTGGAATAAGACACTAATATCCTACTGCTCCATATCGTCATATCTCCCGAATGACTATGAATCAAACTCTCCCTTTTATTAGGGTTAACACCGATAGTTTCAAATCTCTTATAAACACCTCTTCTTTCACTTAGGATTAAACCATCTTATAAACTTAAGGATACCTAGGTGTTATATTAAATTACCCCTTCTGGTCTCATCTTTAATCCTCATACTTCCCCATTTAGAATTCAACAAATGAATCTAACAACCAAAATTCCTTTAAATTAATTATCATTATTCCAATCAATTAATTCCCAATTAAATTAATTCAAATCTTATCAAGTGCTCACTGATATTTTCTAAGTCCCATAATATCCAAATAATAATCACCAAAGATCCAAAAAAGGTTTGGGATAAGGATCATCATTTAAAATGAAGCAACTATAGAAATTCTAGGGAGGTTGATCGATCGAAGGCAGGGGGTCGATCGATCGATCCCTCCAGTAACAGCCTAGTTTTCTGCATTTCTGCAACTACGGGTTTTACCATTTTTATTCATTCTATCCTTCATATTAACATCCAAAATGGCTTATAATCCTTCCTACATGATGTATCGATATATACAAATGATTTCTAATGATCTAAACATCCTAGAATCATTAAGAGATTGGATTAAAAAGCATGTTTATATCTTCATTTCCAGAAAATTATCTACAAATCATCTTCAAGAACACATCAATGGTTTTCATAATTTCTTCAACAGATTCATGACTATTTCATGGATTATTATCAACCTACAACATGAGTTTAATTCCTATATCATTTCAGTTTCCAGAAATCCATTTAATAACTCCATTATTTCTTCCAAACATGAATAATCTTCTCTTTTCATAACTATTCTAACATGGACAATATACAAACTTAAATTGCCATTATCAAACACTTGGCTTTACTGAAGGTCTGATCCTTTGGTGCAGTAAATCTCAGGTGGTTCTCCCTTTTTCGGTGAGCTTCCGGTGGTGGTTGGTGGTGGTGGCACTTAGTTCTTTGTTCTTCTCCTTCCCAAGTGAACTCTTCTCTTCACAAGCACCCTTTCACCCTTTCTAGGAAGATGACTTCTCTAATTTGTGAAGAGGAGATGTATAACCCACTTACACTTAATCTACCAATACTTATAATAGGAAAAAATCCGAAATCACTATTCACCCCCCCTAGAAAAATGGCCAAAATGCCCTTTTGGGTTGTCTATTCATTTCCAAATGACCCGAGACTCAAAATTAACATCCAAATAGACTTTTCTGACTATTTCGAACCTTTCGGACGCAACGACGCAGTCGAAATGACTATAAAGTCGATAGAAAATAAATTTCCTTTTTAATTTAACAAATTAGTCCCGACATGTCCCATACCGCGTCTGACTAAAAATCCAAATTACCGAATAGCAATTTTCAATAATCATCACATTCATATATTACCTAAATATCTTTAAGTAATATTCAGAATTATCCATTTTAATATCCTCAATTCGGATAAAACCTAAATGAGTTAATTTATAGTGAAATCCAATTAATCCATTAATTTAAAATATAACCCATTTTAAAAGTCATAAAAATTATGGAGTATTACAATGTAGGGATATCCATTACCACCGAAGAAATCCATATCAATTGTATTCGTTATTTGTAAATACATATAAAATTTTACAACCAAAATAAATTTGTGTGCAACTGAATAAAAATAGGGCTTGAGTACGGGCTAATTTAAAAACATAAGCAGGGAGAAAGTCATAAAAAATAAGAACGTAAAAGATCCACAAAGTGCAGAATTTTAAAGCGCCCCAGAGTTTAGGTGATTGGAAAAACTCAAAAATTTTGCATTGAGAAAGAGAGTCGACAAGGTTCTTCCACAAATGCTCTACGTAAATACAACGTGAGATCCATTTTCCGTGTTATATTTCAGAATGATATCTCCTTAGTATACTTAAGAAGACGAAAATAAACACTATATAACTACCAATACGAGAACATATATATATATATATATATATATATGAATGATGTTTGAAAAATGAAGAAAGTAGGAAACGTATCATTCCCAAAGTAATTTAAATAAGTATAATTGGTCTTTTAGAATAAGAATATAAATCAAATGTCCCAATGGTATAAAAAATTCTATGTAAATTCAACTCAATGGTCATTTGTTTAACTAGAGATATTTCTCTAAGAATTTAGATAGTGTGACACCCCGCCCAATAAAATACCGGGTGATCAGTCCTATATAAAAATTAAACAGGAATCTCATACGGATCATCCTTAGTATCACTGTCGAAATTTTATAAAAATTACTAACCACTTAGTATTCAAAAAGCTGATGTCAAATTTTAATCTTTATTTTAACCAAAACATAATCTCATGCGGAAAAAGAAATATACACATCAGTATATTAACAGAGAGTAAGACACCTCATACAATCTGAAGTGAAATAACTGAAAAAAATTGTGAGCGACATGCTCAAGATAAATTGAGATATCATTCCTAAACTAGGAATAAAACGAGGGAAGCTTATATCCGAATCCCGCAACATCCACACATGCTACAACTGCGAGTCCTTGGAGTGAATTCAAGCCTGGCATCCCTATGGCTGGATACCTAAAAGGTTTTGAAAATAATTGATAGCAAGGGTTAGAACCCAAAATGTTTTGAAAATATTTAGCAAGTGATTAAATTGCAATAATTTAAAATGTGTGAATGATCTTCATATTTAAGCTAGTGTCGCACTCCCTTGAGGACAGACTCACCCCTCAACTAATGTGCACACCTAAACGCTTTCTTTATATACTCCCTAGTCATCTACTCCGTAACTAGATACTTCATATAACTTCTTTCATCCACCCAACTCAAACCCGAGTATGCTTAAGATATGATTTGTAAGTTGTTAATCACATTAACTTAGTTAATCATTTTTCTCTTTCAAATCTATATAACATTCACACCCGTTATATAATTAATACGCTTCACATCATGTATTATGTACCCGTATATAATTATTTATCCCATTATATATGTAAAACCATATTACAGCATTGACACATATGTTGAATACATATATAATCCGTCCTCCCGAGTAATTCCTCACCGAATGTAGTCTCTAAAGTGCTACCAACCTAGGCTACTCAGTCCAACATGGAGTTACGAGACACCTATGGTACGTCGAATCGTAACGTAAAATAATAACGTAATGGAGGCGGTCATATTCCCCCGAGTATGAGGACATCATTTCGATGCCTCATCTCTGTAATTGAACGTTATGACCTGGGGATATACTCGCCCTACTCCTCAAGTTAGGGGATTCACCCTCATCGTGCAACTTCCCTTGGTAGCACTCGAGTATATAATTTAAATAAATATCTTGTCACTGATATTTATAAGCACACAATATATATACTATCACACACCCTATATATAATTTAAATCCCGACTTTACCGTGCACAAAATCCGTAGCACTAGCTTATATTTTCCCGAGGCTATGGTCCAACTCTAATTTAATTAATTTTCCCATTAATTACTTTATTACCTTCCCGAGTCTATGGGCCGACTCTAATTTATTAATTTACCCATTAATTAATTTAATACATTTCGAGTCTCTGGCCCGACTGTAATTAATTAACTTATCCATTAATTAATTTAATGCCTTCCCGAGTCTATGTCCGACCCTAATTTAATTAATTTATCTATTAATTAATTTACTACCTTGGTGTCTATTAACCAATAAACCTGGACTAGCTCACTTGGCCCGTATCTTAATATTACCCGAGTCTATATTCCGACTCTAAATTAATCTATTCTCTTCAGAATTAATTCAATACCTTTGTGTCACCCGAACTTGCTCACTTGGCCTAAAATTACAATATCCCCATTTAACTATTCAAAATTCTCCTCCATTAAGTTTTCACAATTATTAATCTAAGGTTGTGACACCCCGCCTAATAAAATACCGGGCAATCACTCCTACATCAAATTAAAATAGGAATTGCATATGGATCATTCTTAACATCACTGTCAAAAACCAATTTAATTACTAATAACCTATTAGGTTGGCGTCAAAATTTTACTTAAATACTCTTTTTAAACAACTACCAAATTAAAACATCCGCACAGTTTATATGAATGAAACTGAAATGAGATCAAATAACCGAACACTCGGTTTAAATATGATACAATCATATCGAATGCCACGCTAAAAGGCCGTAAAGAATAAATAAATACAATTGGTCCATTGATCCGAATATTTATACAGTACCTCATATCTAGAGTACAAGAGTAGAAGCGTGTATCGAGAACCTGCATGCATCCACAGCTGCTGCAGCTGACGTCTGACTCGAAAGAAGTGCCATCCAGGCGTCCCTGTGTCTGGACACCTATATATATATATATATATATATAGTAAGAAAGGAAAATATAGAAACGGGTCAGAGCCCGAGTTTTGAAAATATTTTGCAAGTGCATAAATGCTTTATTTTTTTAGAAAAAGTTTTTATCTCATATTTAAATTGGTATCGCACTCCCATAAGATACCCCTCACCTCTCTTCTAATAGTGCACACCTAGCGCATCCTAAAAAAAATACCCTAGTCAAGCTACCCCCTGCCTACCTTGTCTGTTAATCCATCTTCTAACAACCCTAGTTATTCCAAGTACTAAGGGCTAAACTTCTCCCCAGTCTCGACACTATGCCATGTTTGTGCGTGGGGTGTCTCGCAGAGCGAAATCCAAACAAGGAACTCCCCCTATACACTACTACGCGACAAGGTCGATCGTCGAGATCCATTAGACCCTCAGTACACAATGTATATACATACTATATAATGACATACATAACATACTTACTCTAATATACATAATTCGATATACATCCGGATAATATCTCCCGGACTAAGGTTTCATTTACAAAATGTTTACCAATTTAATTTCATTTCAAAACTTTCTATTTCCCTTCTTCTATTTAGGAAATATATTTAAAGCAAGTTTTATTATCATAAAAATTCTATTACGTTTCATGACATCCCATTTCCCTTCTTCCATCCAGGAAATGTATTTAACTTTCCATTTCCCTTCTTCCATCCAGGAAATGTATTTAAAGCCATTTTATTATCATAAAATGCTTTAACCTCAATAATGTTCCACATTATTGAGAATAGTTATATTACATATCATATAACGTTTCTAAGACCGCCTGTCCGAGTTTCCCCACTCTGCGCGCCCCTAAATAGCTATCATCTTCCATGGCCTATCATGAAGACAACCTGGGATCCTAACGAAACGCCGGGAAGCGGCCATATGCCCACGGGAGAGTCATAACCACACCCAAAATTACCTCACCATCGCAGAAAAATATACAATAATATCATATGTCCTAGGACTATATCCACCATGCATTCATTAGCCATGGGGCTTCACCTCACGCGCGCAACTTCCCTTATGATAGCGATTTAGAGAGGTGTGTATAAATAAATTATCATTTATGAAAATCATTTCTTTTCCATTTTGAAAACATTCATTTTTACATTCATAAAACCATTTATACTTATTCAGTAAGTACCAAGTTTTAAACCATGCATTTCTTATTCTTATGGACATATATATTACCTTGTTCTCATGCACAAGGAATATACTTTATAATACACATCCGTATCATATTTTATATATACTTTAATCACATAGTATACATACTATATATTCCTCCTCGAATATATATATAAATGGCTATAATTGCCAATCACATCTAGCGATGACCAATAATACCAAAGATTCTCTCAAAGAATCATAATCATGCATTCATATATGCATGATACTATAACCAAAGTATTTCCTCACTTTTATAAATAATAATTACCTTATTCTCATCTAAGGATTTAGTGGGTATCTCCAATTATACCAATTTACATTAACTAAGTAAGTTTATTCTCCAATTCATCCTATTAATCTCCTAGGATTTACCCAACCGTAATCAACATAATTATGTTGTCCCGTATGTATAATCATATAGGCCAAAATGTCCACTGAAACTATCCCAACTGATATTCGTCCGCGAATACCCTAAAATTAAATAGGTTGTGGATTTCCTTCCCACAAACCTAAGGACTACATCTCGTCCAATTAATCATTTAGAGGTCCCCACCCTATTTTAGGAACCCCAACATTCTAAATCCTCAACTTATATATTTTCCTCAAAAATATAATTTAAGGGTTACACATTAAAACCCTCACCTTGTCCTCCTAAATTCCCTCAATTAGAGGACTATATACTCCTAAAAGATCCCTTAAGTTATCTCATAAATAAACTCGAATCAATACGAATTGGAATCTAACCCATCCAATTAAGCCTAGGAAAAATTAACAAACTTTCAGAAGGGTCGATCGATCGACCCATGGCCCTTGATGGATCGATCGATCCCCCATGATCGATCGATCGATCATAACGGGCAGCTTCTTCTCCGAGAAGCTGTTTCGGCTATTAAAGCTTCTCCCGAGATTTTGTCGCCTGTTTCGACATCCTACAACCTCAACCAACTACAAATACACAAATAATAAGGGTTCTAAACATCCTAGAACCCGAAATCACCAATTAATTTCGATTAAATCCTAAGTTTCTGCGATTAAAAAATTATTGGGGCTTATTTGTTTTAACTCTCGAAAACCCGTTTTAGGGTTTGTCAATACCAAACTACGATATGAGATTTATGCTCAAAAGTAAATAAAGTAAGTAAACACTTGCCTCGTGGATAAAATCCGACAATCCCGAGTCGAATCCCGCGGAGTTTGGTCGGAATCTCCCCTTTTCTCCTCTTTTTCTCTCCTCCTCTATCTCTTCTCTCTTTTCCTTCTCCTCTCTCTCTTCTCTCTTTTCTTTCTCTTTTCTCCCTCTCTCCCTCCTTATATAGGGAAAAAAGGGTTTATACCCCTTAAAACCCAAAAATTACTCGTTTACTCAATTACGAGTTACTTTTAGCTCTAAAATTTCCCGAAACTCAATTTCGACCATCGGACACTCTTTTCTGAATATCTCGGCCATTCCGAGACTCACCGCGCAGTCAAAATTTCCATCCGAGGTACTTGACCGCAAATCACTATTTCAACCCAATACATCTCACCGCGGGTTTTCTAATTTAAAACCTTACCTCTTGTCGCTTTACTCAACGGCGACATATAATTAAAATACTCCGACATATTTACTTAATCCCAAAAGTAAATATTTCACCCATCGACAATCCTCAAATCCTTGAAAATCCCAAAAATCACTATTCCGAGAAATTTCTCAAATTCCAATTTATACTCAATTATGGAATTTAATTATCCCCCAAAAGGACGGGTTGTTACAAAGGTTTTCAATTTACTCAATTTACTCAATCTGCCCAGATTTTTAAAATGTCGTTTTGGGGAATTTTGGAGCTATTTTGGAGAAAACTTATTAGAGAACAATAATTAGAAAATGTGATTTTCTACAGGCAACGCGAACAGAATCACCATTAATAGCATCTGTGAAGCTTTTTACCCAGAATTCTCCACTGTAAATCCCTAAGTGTTCAAAATTAACTCTAACCCAACTTAAATCCAAATTTCAATCAAATAACTGTCATCCCAAATACGACATTAACCATGATTCTTCCCGAATTCTTTACAGATAAAAAAAACTTTCAATTTATCAATTGGTTTCTCCACACTTCATATAAATAAATTATCATTCTCAAATCTCAAAATTTATTTGTAATATCCACAAATTTAAAATCCCAATTTGTGTCTACTCAACCTAAAATCATTAGTTTAAAACAACTACTATGATATGAATTGAAGACTGCAATTAAATTAAAAGCAAGTTTAACCACTTGCCTTAAGAGTTCGTAGTGTCTGATTATCCTTTGGTGTAGAGATCATTGTGTGATGAAGAACACCTTCATTGTTCTTCCTCTTTGGCTCCCAAGAGTCCTCCCTCTTTATCCCTTACGTTCTCAAATTTCTCCCAAATGAGTTATGGCTGCCCACAACTCCAAAACTTAGTTTTTTATCTCCAAATCTCGTTCGTAATCATATGGGCTTAATTAAAATGGCCCCAACTACCCCCGAGTGGACTCGATTATGCCCAAAAATACCCTGTGACCCATTTACCATCCCCGGTTACACTTTTTCAATTATCTCGGCCTATTCAGGCTAAACCGTGCACTCAGAATTGACATCCAAATTAATTTATAAAAAGTCCCTATCTCACACCCATCTTAGTTTATATCCGACTTCTAGCTGAGATAAATAAATGTCACGTCACTTATACACATTATGACGTAAATAAATTATTACTATTCACTTAGTAATTTAATTTCCATAAATATTAACCATTTTCTTTCTGATTAATATTTAAATAAATATTAACATAATTAATTAAATTAAATTACGACACACAAGTAATTTAAAATTATCCGAATTAATTAAATATTAAAATTCACAAAAATACGGTGTGTTACAGATTATAGAAGTTGAAAATCTCATTTCTTCGTGTTGGCTCAATTTTGGGACAAATATTTTTTTTTTGCTCCTGAATTGCTCCCATATTTCTTTTTTATTAAAATCTATTTTTTATACTTTAAACCATATTTTTCTAAATTGATTTAATATATAAATTTAATTTTTTGATAAAAATAATTTTTGTGAAGTGTACAATTTATTTTGGTCAAAATACAATTTCATTTGTATTTTTTATGTTAAGAGTTTCTATTTCTCATATTTGAGTTTAATTTTTTTGGGGGTATCTATATTTTATGTTCTATCCTACTTGACTTGTTGGATAAGTTACTTTACAATTATATTTTATATTGTAAGTCTTTCATTTTATTTGACTTAATATATAAACTTTTTTTTACTTTCAGAATATATTTTAAGAATTGTTTTTTTTTGTGTTAAAATAAATTCAATTAATTAAACATATTTTTTGTTTAAATAACATTTTTTAACACAACATTAATTGGAAGCCCATTGTTTATTTTGTGGTGTTGGTTTTGATTCAAAACCATTTATGGTTTCGAGGTTTTGTATGGCTCAATGTCTGAGTTGGCGTGTCTTTTGGGTTTGGTGTTAAGAGCCATTTGAGGCTTTGTGGCCCGGGTAATATGCTTTTGTCACTTTCTCTCACAAAAAAGAAAAACCCACGATCTGCCAATTTCTTTTCCTCAAACCATTTTACATTTCCTCTCTCGCTTGGAGTTTTTTTTTTGGGCTGCCAACACATTAATTTCCCCTTCTCATTTTTTTTTCTCTACACGATTCTTGTCCATTTCTTGAGATTTTTCTTTGAGAGAAATATTTGGGTTTGATTGTTTGGAGCGTAGATCGGAAGTGCTTTTTGGTAAGAACTGTTCCGGTTTTGGAGGTTGTGGATTGTTCCGGTGTGGAGGCTTTTTCAAAGTGCGATTTTTTTCAGTTTGTTTTCTGGTAATACGTCGTCTTGGACTTCGTTTTTGGTGGAAGATTTTTTTCCGGATCGTTTCATTTTTTCGGTGGAGATTTTCCGGTGGAAGTTTTTTAGGTGTGGACTTCATCTTGTTTTTTTAGATAATGTTTGAAGTAACTCTCTTATCCTCTTTATAATATATATATACTAGCGGATGCCCGTGCTCGAGGGCACGGCGATAAATTTGCCCCGTGATAAAACCCAGACCATAATAACCAGCCTTTTTTTTAAAAAAAAAACTTTTAAAAAAATATTTTTTATAAAAAAAATATTTTAAAAAATTTATTTAAAAAAAAAATATATTATTAAAAAATTAAAAAAATAATATTCTATATATATATATGCATGCATACATGCATGTGTATGTATGCAAGCATGCAACACATAAAATGTCATGAATGTTTATCATGCATAAGTTACTATTCATAACACCATTGTCTCATATTATATAGATATATATATATATATATATACTTTTAAAAAAAAAAAATATAATTTGAACTGTTTTTTTTTTACTTTTGTGTTGTTGCCTTTTTTTTCAAATATAATTTGTGCAACTGTTTTGTTGTTTAAAATCATTGGCTTTTGGATTTGGTAAAGCCGTTTTATTTTTCTTGAGCACTTCTACAGGGACCGAATTTTTAACTGAATTTCAGCCGACACACTAACGTGTCAGCTTGGTATTGGTTGGTTTTGAGGTCCCGCTGGCGCGGACCCCACAAACCAACCAATACCAAGCCGACACGTCAGTGTGTCGGCTAAAATTCACTCAAAAAATCGGGCACAATAGTATTTTTGATTTTTCTTTGGTAAAACCTGGTTTGGTTTTTGTTCCCCTTAAGTTTTACTTCTGTTGTTTTCTTGGAAAGGGTGCCCACAAAGTTTTCTTTTAACCATCTTTTTGTTTAGATCTATTTGGGTGTGGTTAAGTATATTAGTTAAACTTTATATGTGTTAGCCCACCTATAGTGGGCTCCCATAAACCTAGGTTAATGGGACGAGTTACAGGGTTATTCTCGCAATGGGGGATCAGTAGAATGAGGATGGGAAGGGTTTTTTATCCGCCTGCCTTGGGCGGTTTTCTTTTGTCCGCGTGGCCCACGTGGACACTAGTCGTTTGTTACCATTGAAATTTTAGCCGTTGTATAATATAGTTTATATATTTATACTTTAAACCCTCCCATTTAACTATAAATACCCCATTTCTTATTCATTATTTCTCACAATTTCTTTTAATTCTTCACCACTCCTCTCCTTTTAATTTTTAATTTATAATTCTATAATTATAAATTAAAAATAATTGTTATTTCATTTTGCATTTATATCCCTTTATTAAAAAATATGGAGGTGAATATTCGATTGAATTGTTATTTTGCTCGTAAAAGAGGGGAACTAATTCGTGACGCTAACCAACCTCAAGCTCCCCACGGATATGAGGTCTAACAAGGCCGTCATCGTCTATATGAAGTAGGCGCGATGAATGTTACCGACTCTATTGTCGAACAAACCACTTCTCCCGACGATGAATTTATTACGATGCGTGGTAGCGTCCACTTATCTTGGGAGGTTTATTTCGAACTTTTGACGGATGAAAACATGACGGAATATATAGATATGTTTGGGTTTTCACATATATTTTCGGATGGATTTCCAAACTTTAACAACAAAATAGTCGAGGCATTAGCATCGCGTTGGTCGGCAGAAACTCACACCATTCATTTGCCGTTCGTTGAGCTCGAAATTACTCCTTTTGATTTAGTTTATTTTACCGCTACGAATTATTTACTTCATTTATGATTTCTTCCTTTAGTTTGTCTTAATTTATATTATTACTATATTCATTATATTGTTATATTTATTATTATTTTTAAAATATTAATTATATATAATTATATTTTGCAGGTATAACAGTCGGTGTGGGAAACCAACTTCTTCCCTTTCCCAACCACGCAAATCGAACGGCGGAACATATTCTCGCGACATATTATCCCGGTCTAAATAATTTTCATATACAAAATAGAAGTATTGATTTATCTTCTTTGAAAGAGTATTTACTTCATTGGGCGGTTAATAGGTCTAATCACCCAGCTACCGCTTTACAAGTAGCCCAAGTTTTTATAATTTTCGTATGTGGGTCTGATTTCTTCCCAAACGTGAAAAACACCATTTTAGTTTATTGGGCTACATACCTCGATAATTTTTAAAATATGGGGGGATCAGACTGGGGTTCAACAATAATGGTGAGGATATATTATGCCTTATATGTTGTTAGTCGGGAGGAAGTCAAGAAAATGAACCGTTTCTGGAAAGTTTTTGAGGTAAAGCGATATTTTATTCATTATTTGCTATATAATTTTAATAAAATTGTTTACTAATAAACTTATTTATGTTTCAGTATCGGGGATACGAATACTTGCACACAACTTCTCCTCTCCGAATTGTTAATGCGCCCAATGTTTGGCCTCGAATGTTTCACTGGTCGATCGCTAATCGGGTAGTAATTGCAGGGCAAATGTGGTTTAAATCTTGTTCAATGCAAGAACAATTAGAGGGTCGATCGCTGGATTCTATTACATAGCAACCATTTGTAATGTTACCGCAAAATAATATAGGGTCGGTAAATATTGCAAGACAATTGAGCATGCGACGCTACATTCTATTGGATCTAGACCTCGGGGGGACGGGGTATCTAGGAGACAGATGTTATATACAGTTGACGGTATCATCACGATCCATCACCACCCACCGCACCCAATGTCCTATTTGGAACACCATCACTTTTTTTATCGAAACAACGAATGGGAGTTTGTTGGGAATGATTTAGTCATTACTAATCAAGAAGAATGAGATATATATTGGAGCGTAGCATCTCGAGGTCCGGTGTTACCGGCTTATTTCCATTGGGCTAACCACGATGGTATCGAATTTACGACAATGGCTCCTACGGGCATAAGAATTCCATTTTCACCTTCGTCAACACCGGGGAACGTTCAGTACGATATTCAACATACCACACAATCGTCTAAACGTTTAATTCCGACAAAGTGGGAAATAGATTTGGTGGATTTGGAAGGTCGTTCAATGGAAGTTGATATAGTGAGGCCCACTACACGCAGTCATGCACCGCCGACCAATTCATATACGAAGGAGGATTGGAGAACCATGTTCATAGAACGGGAATATTGTTTAAAAACCATTCAGGAAAAGTATGTTGAGCGAGAAAGAATGCATTATGAGAGAGAAAGGGCCCTTCGGGAGGAATTAAACAATTATCGTAATGTTGGCAGCACATCTCAATAGTTCACGGGATCCGGTTCATCTCAATTGTATAATGGATCCGATAGTGCTCAACCTTACTATCCTACACCAAACCTCGACGATGATTATATGTCGCAAAATTTCCCATCGTCCTCATATATTCAGCCGCAACCTCATTACAGTGACGACGACTTTGTGTCTACCTTTTTCCCATCATATCACGATCGAACGTCGGGGAAATGATTTATTGTTTTGTATTGCAAAACCAGGAAGTCTATTTAAGTTTTGTTAATAAACAATTGTGGCACTTGTGTTTGTTATTTGTTATTCATTTGTTTGTTGTGCGACATATTATTTATTAGTCAAATTTGTTCTCATAAATAAACTGCAAAGTTTCATATGTGATGTACAATGTATTTATTACTCCTCCAATAATTTACAAATCAAAGATGTTCATAAACCATAAACTTGAAACCTAATAATACAAGTGAACAAAATTCAAGTCAGTCATATGTGATGTACAACGTATTGGTTTTCCCTGACATATCAAACTTAATGGTGGGTATGATTTATTATTGGCATTGTCATTATATATAACATTGTAAATCGGAGAAGACATGTTTTAGTTTATCATCTTTCACCATACGGGGTATATATGCACATGATTTCACAGTGTGGGCGGGTAACAATTCCATTTCTGACTCACATCAAGTCAGGTACTTGCAAACGGGAAACCGTGTGCCATCGATCACATTAATTATTTAAATACTTCAATATTATAAATCATACGCAGAAGAGGACTCACATTACCATTTTCTTAAGAAATGGATTCACAGCAATGGCTCATAAATGAAGACTTCCAGCTACTTAACTCCATAACCAATTCCGACTTACCTTTTAGTCCTTACTATAGAGTGTCGCCTAACATTTTCATAGCCATCGAGCGAAGATGAAGGACACCTCCTAATGCTAATAGAGGGCGTACAGCTAACGAGATCCGTGCATGCTGGTTCACGCACAAATTGAAGTTCGACTTGTATGCCAAAGTTATAAATATCGGTGGTTGTGGATGGGATGAAGAGAATTATAAATTGGTAATCTACGATGAATGTGCATGGGAAACTTTGTGCAATAATTATCTAGGATGTCGGGCGTTACGTAGCGAAGCATCTTACCTCTTTCATTCATTTCGTTGGATAATTTATGATATTTAATTCTCATAAATGTCATAGATAAGAAAATCATTTACATTTTAATAACTTGTACGATAGTTTCTAATGCTTATGAAGTCGTTTTTTTTTCTCCAAATGATACTCAATCTTTTTACTACAACTAGTAGTCCTAGATGAGAAAATCACTTACAATTTCATAATGCTAATGATTAAGTTAATTGATATTGTTAAGTATAGAGAAAAACATCAACTTTTATTTCAGTTTACACAATATAAGGAAGTACATCGATACATAATAGAAGGCTCTTCACGATACGAAATAAAACTAGGAACTACATCGATAATTCAAATTTTACGTCAAATATTTTGACGAATGTACAACGCGCTACTAAAATTCATTAAACAGATTAAAAGGCTCTTCACAGATACTCCTTAACCCTGGGACTTGCCCACACAATCGTTTCCACTGTTCCTCGGTTTGCACTATCAGTGTGAAGGTGAGGGATTCTACCCACATCTGCCATTCGTTAGCGCCATCTAGTAGATGTCTAAAGTAGACTTTATCCACAACCACCATAATTCAAAATTACATACAATCCTAGGACGGTAATAGATTCCCATGATATTCTTGTAACACCCCGTAGTTTTAGTAGTTTATTTAACTAATTAATTGGAAATTTTGGGAAAAATAATTTTTTACATTTTATAATTTTTATTGGTTAAATATGTTAGTTATGATTTTAGAAGAATAAAACTTCAAGCGGAATTGAAATCAGAGTTAAAACGAATTTTTATTTTTGTTTAAAGTTTAACCCATATAAATTTTTTAAGACGAACTGCCAAAACAACTGGGCGAGCGATCGATCGACGCCAGGGGTTAGGGGTGTAAGTTATTTTTGAACTTCCGAATTTTTCGTTTTTCGATCCGAATTTTTCCAATTTTGGCACCATTTTTGTAACACCCCGCATTTTTCATGCATTAAATATTTAATTAATTCGGAAATTGAAAATTACTTGTAAGTCGTAATTTAATTGAATTAATTAGGAAAATTTTATTTAAATATTAATCGAGGTGTAAATGGTTAATATTTACGGGAAGTTATTTACTAAGTGAATAGTAATTATTTATTTAAGTCATTTCGAGTATTAATGACAGGGTATGCACTTATCTCAACCGGGAGTCGGTATAGACTAAAGGGGTGAGGGGATAAATATTTTTATAAATTAATTCGGATGCCAATTCTGAGTGTAGGGTTGAGTCCGGATGGGCCGAGATAGTCGAAAAAGTGTACCCGGGGTAGTAAACGGGTCACGGGGAGTTTTTAGACATAGCCGGGCCCACACAGGGGCGTTTGGGTCACTTGGGCTTGGCCCATTAGGCAAAAAACGGGATTAGGTAAATATAGGAATTGGGAGGAATAATAAAACGGCTGATAGAGTTTTAGAAAAGGCTAGGTGTATTAAGGAACCCTAATAGCAGTTAAGGGCAGCTTTGGGATCACTAGAGAGCCAACAAGGATCGTCTTCAACCTTGGAAATTCATCTCCGAATCAGACACTACGAAACCTAAGGCAAGTGGATAACTTGCAATAGTATTGAATCTGTTTTTTTGAAATTCATATTCATGTGATGTGTTTGATCAAAATTCGTTTTGGGTGTTCATGGCATAAACATGAGGTTTTGAAAAATAATAATCTGATTTACGAATTTGAATGAGGATTCTTGTAGAAATCTGATATTATAAATTGATACATATCTGGTAGGATGATATCTGGATAATTAGAAATGAATTTGGTGAAGGGATTTGGGATGTAAATGTGTAAGGAATTAAATATGGATATTTCCCCAAATTCAAAAATTGTAGTTAATAGACGAATTAATGATGTTGGTGGACATTCTGGAGGTCCCTAATAAGGTTTCTAACATGTATTAATGTTAAGAGGGATTAAGGTTGCTGGTAAACGAAACTAGGGTTTGAGAAATTTCGTCCATGGCTGATTCTGTCTTCGTGAAGAAGACGAAGACCTACTCGATCGATCGATCGAAGGTCAGGGGTCAATCGATCGAAGGTCGGCAGATTTTGGCCTCTTTGCCCAGTTATGTATATAAAAGGGAATTTATATAATAATCTTTATGTAATTAATTATTGAGAAATTAATACATGAGTTTAAACCTAATTAAAAATGAGTAAAGTTAATTAGGATTTAAGGGATTTTTGGGTGTCACGTCATGATTAAAAATTTGGGAGTTGGGAATTTAGACTCGGGTGAGGTTATTTCGGACTACGAGAGTAAGTCAAATTTTATGGTGGGGGCGACACCAAAGGTGACTTAATTAATTAATGTGCGAATTAATTAATAATTAGAGTTGAGCCATAAACTCTTAATAAATTAAATGGGCTTATGTTACGGGTTTTGTACATGGTGTAGCCGGGACGTTTTATATATATATATATACGGAGTGTGGTAGTATATATATATAGTGTGTGTGCATTAATATGAGTGATTGAATATTATTAGTATGTACTCTAGTGCTATAGGGGGAGGTTGCGCGCAATGGATGAATTCCCTAGCTTGAGGAGTAGGGCGAGTATAATCCCAGGTCATAGCGTCCATTATATGGGTGAGGGGCATCTCACTTCCAGGGAAGGAATATGACCGCCTCCAATTCGTATGTTAAACTAAGTTAGTGAGCGAATCTAACTTGGATAACTAGGTTACGTGAATACACCTAGTGGGATGGCACTTGGGAAATTTTATATTTTGTGAGTACTTTTACTCGGTCGAAAGTTTGTACTAAATGTTATTTCAGTATGTTTGTGAATACTGTAAAATGATTAAATATATAATTAGGTAAATAATTATATATGGGATAATTAATACGTAGTGAAAAATGTATTATGTGCATAACAGGTGTGAATGTTATAAGAAATTAAAAGGAGTAATGATTTAATTAAGTTTGACGTTTATAATAACTTAAAAATCATGAAGTAAGGCATACTCGGTTAGAGTAGGTAGAATTCAAGGGTTAAAATAAGCATTGGATCAGGAGCGTAGGACCTAGTAAATTAAATGGAAGCGTTAGTAGTGCACCTTAGAGGAGGGGTGAGGAAGTCCTCAAGAGGGTGCGGCACTAACTAAAATATGAAGAGCATGCATATTTATTTATTACTGCAAGTTAATCATTTGTTAAATGTTTTCAAATGTTTTTGGGTACTAACCCTTGCTATAAATTTTTTAAAAACCTTTTAGGTGTCCAGCCACAGGGACGCCAGGCTTGACTCTATTCCAGGTATCCTTTTCTGCAGCACCTGTGGATGTTGTGGGGTTTTTTATAGACGCCTCCTTCTTTCATTCGTGTAGAGACTCTCTAGTAGTTATCTGAGCTTGTCGCTCACATTTCATTTATCAGTATTAGACTTGTTGAGATGTTTTTCTGATATTTACTTGTATTGGATATTTGGACCGATGGTTTATTCGGTTAGGTGGTTTATTTGTGGATGGTTATTTTAATTAACTGTGATTGTGTATTATTCTATGTTCCACATGAGTTTTATTTAATTAATTGAAAGATAAAAATTGGCACCAGTCTACTTTTCTCACTTAGGTGGTTAGTAATTAGAAAGACGACAGTGATGCTAAGAATGGACCAACTGAGAAACCTTTTCTAACTTGATTTTGGACTGATCACCCGGGATTAATTAGGCGGGGTGTCACAGATGGTATCAGAGCATCAGGTTCTAGTGTCCTTAGGATCTTTGCGGCTTTCTACGTTTCAGCGTGGCACTCGTTTGTGGTAGAGCCCTATTATTAGGACTGTTGATTCATTTTCCGCTTGTGAGATATTGTATTTCTGCTGTGAATATTTTTGTGTAAACTGTGTACTTACGCGATTCAATCTATTTCAGATGCCACCGAAGAGGCAGAGAGCAGAGAGGGCTGAGGCTAGGGATGAAATCAGGGAGGCTCATCAGGAGCCACAGGTACCGCTACCACCACCCCCACCCGAGTTGATTTCCACTACTCAGGTGGCAGTGATAGTGGCCCAGGCGGTCAAAACAGCAATGAGAGCTATGGCAGCTCACTTTCCACAGCCCCAGGCACCGCCTCCAGTGGCACCAGCAGTTCAGGCTCCAGTGGGGCCACCATCTTGGCAGAGAGTTAGGGAGACCCTTCAGAAGGGTCACCCACCTGAGTTCCGGGGTAGCACAGACGTGATAGAGACTTGTGACTGGAAGAGGAATGTTCAGAGCCATATGCGCATGCGGGAGTGTGCCGATGTGCAGAGGCAGATGCTTGCTTCCTTTCACCTGTCGGAGGCAGCCTTACAATGGTGGGAGTCAGTTACCACCGCTGAGGAGCGAAATTTGATGACGACATTCGAATCCGGGGTGCGGTTCGATCGCAAATACTTTCCACCAGTAGTAGAGGCTGAGATGAGAAAGAAATTCAGTGATTTAGTTCAGGGTGACCGATCAGTGGCAGACTACGAAGAAGAGTTCACCCGTTTGGCAAACTTTGTGCCAAATGAGGTGAGCGACGAGGAGTGGAAGAAGTCAAGATTCATGAATGGCTTAGCCTGGAGGATCAGGCAGCATTTGATTGGGAATCTGACATTAATGACTTATATAGATGTCGTTAATGCCGCCCTCGCACATTGCCAGGATCATCGTTTCCATGCGAAGGGGAGTAAGAAAGCAAGTGAGCCGAGCCATCAGGGCAAGGCGGTTACTGGTAGTGACACTAGTCGTACTCGTCAACCGATTATTATCCAGCAGGAGAGTCAGGCCAAGAGATTTAGACCTGGTGGGTCCCGGCCGGGAGGTCAGGGATTCAGGCAAGGGCAGCTGGGCCCAAATCAGCAACAACAGGTTCCTCAGGGCCGTCAGGACCATGGGAACAATGGGGAAGGCCAGCAGGGCCAGCCACATCAGGGCCAACGACAGGGGAACGGTCAGAGATGATGTTTTATCTGTGGCCAGCCAGGTAATTTCAAGAGGGAGTGCCCACAGAGGGGCAGAGGTCAACAGCAAGAGGCCCAATGGGGGCAATGGGGACAGATGCCGCCAGCAGCAGCAGTACCTGCCCCACCGCAGCAGGGACAGATGCACTATGGGCGTGTGTATAACGTCCGGGATGTTCCCAATCCTCCAGCACAGCAAGCACCGCCAGCAGTTGAGGGTATGTTTCTCATTCATGGCTATGAAGGTAATATTCTTTTTGATACGTGAGCATCGCATTCATTTATTAAATATAATTTTTGCTAAACGGGCCGGACTACTAGAGACTATGAGTAGTCTTCGGATGTGTGTAGAGTCGCCAGTAGGCAGCGGGGCTATGATCCACTCAATTTGTCGGGGTGTGGACATTTTGATCGGGAGACTTAGTTTAGCAGCGGACCTACTAGTGTTAGATATGGAGAGGTACAATGTTATCTTGGCTATGGATTGGTTGGTAGGTTATCGGGCGACGGTGGATTGCTACGAAAGGACTATCGTGTTCTCCATTCCAGGGTAAGAGATGTTCTTAATAGCAATGCCACTACCCGAGGGAGGGTCACGCACACACTTGTATTACATTGAGGAGGAAACCTCACAGGAGGTGGCTATTCCGTTGGATTCAATCCCAGTGGTGAGAGACTTTGAGGGTGTGTTTCAGGAGATACCAGGGTTACCACCTAGCAGGGAAATCGAATTTGTGATCGATTTAGCACCGGGGACGAGGCCAATTGCTCGGGCCCCATATCGTATGGCCCCTTCGGAGATGCGTGAGCTGAGGGAGCAGATTCAGCAGCTTCTGGGTCAGGATTTCATACGACGGAGTACATCGCCGTGGGGTGCACCGGTGTTATAAAAAAAGGCGAGATGGCTCACTACGGTTATGCGTGGACTATAAAGAGCTGAATAAGGCCACGATACGGAATAAGTATCCGTTGCCTAGGATTGACGACCTATTTGACCAGTTGAGAGGGGCGTTTTATTTCTCTAAGGTCGACTTAAGGCTAGGATATCATCAACTACGTATCTGAGAGGAAGATGTTCCAAAGACCGCTTTCCTGTCGCGGTATGGATCTTACGAGTTCAGGATGATTCCATTCGGACTCACCAATGCACCAGAAGTGTTCATGGACCTCATGAACAGAGTATTCAGGGAGTTTCTCGATCAGTTTGTTATCGTGTTCATTGATGACATCCTGATGTACTCGCGTACCGAGGAGGAGCACGCAGAACACTTACATATAGTGTTACAGACATTATGGGATCACCAACTCTATGCAACATTCGGTAAGTGCGGATTTTGTCTACGGGAGGTCCAATTCCTTGGCCACGTGGTGTCAGACCGGGGTATTGCGGTGGATCCAAGTAAAGTATCGGCGGTGTGGGAGTGGGGAAAGCCCACGACACCGACAGAAGTGCGCAGTTTTCTGGGGTTGGGCGGTTATTACAGACGGTTCATCAAAGGATTCTCAAAGATTGTGGGCCCTTTGACGAATCTTACCCGGAAAGGGGTACCTTTCACTTGAAATGATCACTGTCAATTAGCCTTCGACGAGTTAAAGGACAAGTTGACATTTGCACTCGTGCTTGCATTGTCGAAAGGAGGATTAGAGTATCGGGTTTACACTGACGCATCCTTACAGGGACTTGGGGGTGTGCTTCAGCAGGAGGAAAGGGCTATAGCTTATGCGTCTAGGAAGCTAAAGCCCCACGAGAGGAATTACCCCACTCACGACCTGGAGTTACCAGTTGTCATTTTTTCTTTGAGGATATGGAGACATTATCTCCTGGGGGAGTAGTTCACGCTATTCACAGATCATAAATCACTTTAGTATCCCTTCACTCAGAAGGATTTGAATATGAGACAGAGGCGATGGCTAGAATTCGTGAAAGACTATCAGTTTGATTTTTAGTATCATCCTGGTAAGGCTAATGTGGTGGAAGATGCATTGAGTCGGAGACCGACTGGGGAAATATCAGAAGTCTGGAAAGCGAAGTGGAGAGAACTTCGATACGAGGATGATGTAGCCAGGGCTTGCATGTCAGCATTATCCATCACACCCGAGATCATTATGCGGGTTGTGAGGGCTCAGGCAGAGGATCAGACCTACCAGGATAGGGTGAGCCAATTGTTAGCTGAGGGAGCAGAGGGCTACTCGATCAGCTCGGAGGGACTCTTACGCCATAATGGGAGGTTGATTGTGCCGGAGGATGCGGAGTTGAGGCACAGTGTTATGACGGAGTCTCATGGGTCGAGTTTCGCTGTACATCCCGGTGGGGATAAGATGTATCAAGATATGAGGAGGCGGTATTGGTGGGCAGGGATGAAACGGGACATAACAGAGTTTGTTTCGAAATGTACCACGTGTCAGCTGTGAAAGTTGACCATTAGAGACCATCAAGGATGCTACAGCCACTTGAGATTCCTGTGTGGAAGTTGGAGAGAATCTCTATGGACTTCATTACAGGGTTACCGACATCACAGAAGGGTCACGATTCCATATGGCTTATTGTGGATCGGTTGACCAAAGTGGCCCACTTCCTACCGGTTCACACAGACTTTGAGACGATGCGTTATGCAGAGCTATTCATAGCGGAGATTGTTAAACTGCACGGGGTACCGATTAATATTGTGTCGGATAGGGACAAGATCTTTGTGGCCCATTTTTGGCAGAGTTTTCAGGAGGCCATGGGCACGGAGTTACGTTTGAGTACAACCTATCACCCACAGACTGACGGGCAGACCGAGAGAGTCAATCAGATGTTGGAAGATATGCTCAGAATGTGTATACTAGACTTTTGGGGGAGGTTGGGAGAAATATCTTCCTCTGGTAGAGTTTGCGTATAATAACTCTTACCAATTCACGATCGACATGGCACCATTCGAGGCATTATACGGGAGACCTTGTCGTTCACCCGCTTGTTGGTTAGAGGTGGGGGACAACAAACTATTGGGGCCGGAGATTGTTCAGGAGACATCTTCCAAGATAGAGCTGATACGAGGGAGGATTCGGATAGCTCAGGATAGGCAGAAAAGTTACGCTGATGCTTCACGGAGACACGTGGAGTTAGAGGTTGGGGATCAGGTATTGGTCAGGGTGTCCCCCATGAAAGGGGTGATGAGGTTCGACAAGAAGGGTAAGCTAGCACCGAGATACGTGGGACCTTTACCTATTATCGAGAGGGTGGGGCCTGTAGCCTACAGACTGGGATTACGGGAGCATCTTCAACGGATACACGACGTGTTCCATGTAGCATCGCTGAAGAAATATCACCGGAGTGAGAGGGCCTTCTGGCACATTCCACTCGAAGAAATTGATTTACAGCCAGACATCTCATATGAGGAAAGGCCGGTGGCTATCCTAGACCGTAGCGAACGGAAATTACGATCCAAGGTTGTTCCACAAGTTAGAGTACAGTGGGGTCATCACAACAGTGACGAGTCTACCTGGGAGCGGGAGAACGATATGCGGGAGCAATATCGAGAGCTTTTCATCACAGGTATGACCTAATTTCGGGGACGAAATTCCTTTGTAAGGAGGGAGTATGTAACACCTCGCATTTTTCATGCATTAAATGTTTAATTAATTCGGGAATTGAAAATTACTTGTGAGTCGTAATTTAATTGAATTAATTAGGAAAATTTTATTTAAATATTAATCGAGGAGTAAATGGTTAATATTTACGGGAAGTTATTTACTAAGTGAATAGTAATTATTTATTTAAGTCATTTCGAGTATTAATGAAAGGGTATGCACTTATCTCAACCGGAAGTCGGTATAGACTAAAGGGGTGAGGGGATAAATATTTTTATAAATTAATTCGGATGCCAATTTTGAGTGTACGGTTGAGTTCGGATGGGCCGAGATAGTCGAAAAAGTGTACCCGGGGGTAGTAAACGGGTCACGTGGCATTTTTAGACATAGCCGGGCCCAAACGGGGGCATTTGGGTCACTTGGGCTTGGCCCATTAGGCAAAAAACGGGATTAGATAAATTAAGGAATTGGGAGGAATAATAAAGTGGCTGATAGAGTTTTAGAAAAGGCAAAGTGTATTAAGGAACCCTAATAGCAGTTAAGGGCATCTTTGGGATCACTAGAGAGCCAACAAGGATCGTCTTCAACCTTGGAAATTCATCTCCGAATCAGACACTACGAAACCTAAGGCAAGTGAATAACTTGCAATAGTATTGAATCTGTTTTTTTGAAATTCATATTCATGTGATGTGTTTGATCAAAATTCGTTTTGGGTGTTCATGGCATAAACATGAGGTTTTGAAAAATAATAATCTAATTTATGAATTTGAATGAGGATTCTTGTAGAAATTTGATATTATAAATCGATACATATCTGGTAGGATGATATCTGGATAATTAGAAACGAATTTGTTGAAGGGATTTGGGATGTAAATGTGTAAGGAATTAAAGATGGATATTTCCCCAAATTCAGAAATTGTAGTTAATGGACGAATTAATGATGTTGGTGGACATTCTGGAGGTCCCTAATAAGGTTTCTAACATGTATTAATGTTAAGAGGGTTTAAGGTTGCTGGTAGAGGAAACTAAGGTTTGAGAAATTTCGTCCATGGCTGATTCTGTCTTCGTGAAGAAGACGAAGACCTGCTCGATCGATCGATCGAAGGTCAGGGGTCGATCGATCGAAGATCGGCAGATTTTGGCAGCTTTGCCCAGTTATGTATATAAAAGGGAATTTATATAATAATCTTTATGTAATTAATTATTGAGAAATTGATACATGAGTTTAAACCTAATTAAAAATGAGTAAAGTTAATTAGGATTTGAGGGATTTTTGGGTGTCACGTCATGATTAAAAATTCGGATTCGGGAATTTAGACTCGGGTGAGGTTATTTCGGACTACGAGAGTAAGTCAAATTTTATGGTGGGGGCGACACCAAAGGTGACTTAATTAATTAAGGTGAGAATTAATTAATAATTAGAGTTGGGCCATAAACTCTTACTAAATTAAATGGGCTTATGTTACGAGTTTTGTACATGGTGTAGCAGGGACGTTTTATATATATATATATATATATACGAAGTGTGGTAGTATATATATATAGTGTGTGTGCATTAATATCAGTGATTGAATATTATTAGTATGTACTCTAGTGCTATAGGGGGAGGTTGCGCGCAGTGGATGAATCCCCTAGCTTGAGGAGTAGGGCGAGTATAGTCCCAGGTCATAGCGTCCGTTATATGGGTGAGGGGCATCTCACTTCCATGGAAGGAATATGACCGCCTCCAATTCGTATGTTAAACTAAGTTAGTGAGCAAATCTAACTTGGATAACTAGGTTACGTGAATACACCTAGTGGGATAGCACTTGGGAAAATTTATATTTTGTGAGTATTTTTAGTCAGTCAAAAGTTTGTACTAAATGTTATTTCAGTATGTTTGTGAATACTGTAAAATGATTAAATATATAATTAGGTAAATAATTATATATGGGATAATTAATACGTAGTGAAAAATGTATTATGTGCATAACAGGTGTGAATGTTATAAGAAATTAAAAGGAGTAATGATTTAATTAAGTTTGACGTTTATAATAACTTAAAAATCATGAATTAAGGCATACTCGGTTAGAGTAGGTAGAATTCAAGGGTTGAAATAAGCATTGGATCAGGAGCGTAGGACCTAGTAAATTAAATGGAAGCGTTAGTAGTGCACATTAGAGGAGGGGTGAGGAAGTCCTCAAGAGAGTGCGACACTAACTAAAATATGAAGAGCATGCATATTTATTTATTACTGCAAGTTAATCATTTGTTAAATGTTTTCAAATGTTTTTGGGTACTAACCCTTGCTATAAAAAAATTTAAAACCTTTTAGCTGTCCAGCCACAGGGACGCCAGGCTTGACTCTATTCCAGGTATCCTTTGCTGGAACACCTGTGGATGTTGCGGGGTTTTTGATAGACGCCTCCTTCTTTCATTCGTGTAGAGACTCTCTAGTAGTTATCTGAGCTTGTCGCTCACAGTTCATTTATCAGTATTAGACTTGTTGAGATGTTTTTCTGATATTTACTTGCATTGGATATTTGGACCGATGGTTTATTCGGTTAGTTGGTTTATTTGTGGATGGTTATTTTAATTAACTGTGATTGTGTATTATTCTATGTTCCGCATGAGTTTTATTTAATTAATTGAAAGATAAAAATTGGCACCAGTCTACTTTTCTCACTTAGGTGGTTAGTAATTAAAAAGACGACAGTGATGCTAAGAATGGACCAACTGAGAAACCTTTTCTAACTTGATTTAGGACTGATCACCCGGGATTAATTAGGCAGGGTGTCACAATTTTTTAATATTTCGATTTCCGAATTTTTTGAAAAAAAATGGAATGGAATTGGAAATCATATATGGATTCTGAATTTTCGAATTTCCAATCCGAATTTTCCAATATCACGCCGATCCGATCCATCCAAAATATTTTTCGAAATAATAATATTTTTGTTTATTTTAATCCATTTTTACTACCCTTATTTATATATAAAATTTATTATTTATAAGTTTAATCATGACCCTCCATTAAAACCATCTCAACCATTAATATATACCCATATATATTAACCTTCTACATCACACTAACCTTAAATCGAAAGACAACATCCGGAATTATATTCAATTATTATGCGAATTTAGATTCTAAGGATGATTTATAGTAAGTTTCCATCATCTTCTTTTTGTTCATTTTTATATCCGAAATACTGATGCACAGGCTCTGTTACAGCTGTTAACCATTCTTGCATTTCCTTTTTTTAGTAAGTAAATAGTAAATTTTTTTCATTCACATAGCTTTGTAGTTTCTTAGTATCATAGTCAAGCCTTGATTGATATTTCTACAAAATGGTAAGAGATGCATAGCTCTACAGTTTATTGCATTTCCAAAATGGTATGAGATGCATAGCCTTGTCATTCATAAAGCTCCGTAGTTTATTTCATATGTGATGAAAATTGGAGTGTTTGATTTTTATTTTTATTTTAAAAATATCCTTTTCAAAAATGACATTTTTGATATTTTTCGAAAATATTATAACTGATAATTTCGATTATTCTGATATTTTTACGAATAATAAAATTTCTGAAATTTTTTGAATATTCCGAATCAGCCGAATAGGAAAAAAAAGATTTTTCGATTTTTATTTTTTTCGAATTGGAAAGGATTTTAAAATTTCAAAAATTTCAAAATTTTTTCTGAACACCCCTATTCCGATCCGATCCATCCGAAACACACCCCTACCGGGGATCGATCAATCGACCGCAACAGATTTCGTGCGCTGCAATTCTTTTTTACCAGTTTTGTTGTATTAAAACTCTTTAACTCTTTTATATAAATGATATTTCGGGGCTAGGTTTTTAACACTTATATCTTACCAACCCTAGAGCAGCAGACCCTTTATTTGTTCATCATCTTCCACCTCAAAATCCTAGCCTCCATTAAAATTACTTTTCAAGCTCAGTTTGAAGGCCAAGACAAATCTATCCCAAGTGGTTTAAGAAGTGTTTTGATCCATTTTTTTTTAGAGGAACTCATTTATCTAATAAGTTTTTTGTCAAACTAATCACAGGCATGTTTATCCTATTCTTTGCCCTTAGTGTTATGTGCCTTGATTGTAGCCTCCATTAAATTCATGTTTTCTAAAATAAGTCATGAATATAATTATTAACGAGATAAATTTCGGGACTGTTTTGCATGAAATATTAATGTTATCAAATACTTATAACTTTATTGTTCTTTGGGTTGTGTTGGTGTAGTCGATTGTGTTACAAGCATGTACATGTAGAGGAGCCCTTAGAAAGCAAATTTTGATATTTCATGTGAGAACCCTAGATAAAATTAATTACTTATGTTAGAAAATAATAACAATGATAGGACTTGCATGTAGCTATTATTCTGAAAATCACAATATTTATGTGTCCTTGATTTTCACTATTTAGATTAAAATTATTTAATTGGAATTTAGTGTTGTTATGAATGTTGCTATAAATTGTTAAGTGTGACACTTTATGGAAGCATTATAATTTTTTATATCTCAGGGACGTTGGATATTGTAGGTAATTAGTTTTCGTTCCTTGTTATAGTACACTTGTTAGGTATGGGACTAGTAAGTGGGCCTTAGTTGCGATTTATGCTAATTAGGTATGGAACTAGTTAGTGTGAGTCTATGCGGGTTATATAATTTGGGGTGGGGGCTGATTTTCTATGTTATGCCATTGTTACGATGGCTTAGGATTGATATCTAAGTGGAGTAAAATTTTATAATCATCCTTTACTTAGGATAGCACGAATTTGTATTTTGGGAACCCTTAGTTGGGACTAAGGGGTATTTTGAGGATTTGCATATCACTTTTAAGGGTAGGGGAAAATAATTTGATTAATGAGTATAAGGAATTTTGGAAATTAATATCGTAGGACTAAAACAGATATTAAAATTTATTGGCGACATAATGTGTCTAGGGCCGACAGTTTAAACAGATCAGAGAACGATTTATGTCGTGTTGTGTGTCGAACCTTGACATATCGCGAGGATCACAGGATAAAAACGGATCAGACGGTGGACTTGACAAGGAGATGTGTATGTGTGTGTGTGTGTGTGGAACCTAGTCTTATCGCGAGGATCGCAGGATAAAAATGGATCAGACGACGGACTTGGCAAGGGGACGTGTATCTTGGTAAATTATAATAGTGGTTCTTTTAATGAAATTTAATATTGTGGGGAATGTGGGTTAATAAAAATAATATTGGTGCACATTTTAAAGAAACCTTGCGGGTAGTTAGAAATTTATTTTTGGGGATTAATAACCTTCGTAATTAAAAGATTTTATTGTTATGGTCGATATATATAGCACTATTGTCTGGGTTCAGGTACCCTAATTGAGAAGAGTAGCAAGTTTTCATGCTCGAGGCTCTGGCTCTGACACATGCGTTGACTGATCTTTTTCAGGAATATTTGGAGTAGCTACATAGAGTTTATTGGAGACATTTTTAGAGATGCAGCTGGAGCTATTTTATTGTTTTAGTAGTTATACTTTTCTTTCCATTCTATTGTATTATTTATGAGACTAATTTTGAGTTTATTGGGCCTTTCGGTTCCAAAGTTGTTATAAGATTTCAGTTGGATTTATTTACTTAATTATTGAGATATTCAGAGATCACATGTGATGGATTTTGATCGCACTTTTGTGTTTTATCAGTTGGATGTCATTAAGATTTGGGTTTTATTAAAATAATTTATCTTGTGGATTAAAATTTTTATGTCTCATATATGTCACATGTTAACGATTATATTTAATTTACTCGCACCCCGCTTAGTTTTGGTTGCGACCGACGCTAGAATTTAGCGAGGTGTGACAGATGGTATCAGAGCATGGTCTTAGGTATCGTAGGTTGTGAGTCCGTTTAGCTTTCGTATTACCGATCTTTGATTCCCTTTATTGACTCGTACTCCTTAAGGTAGAGAGTCTAGCATACGGGTTAGATGTGTTTCTTAGAGATAGGGAGTTGTGTTTTTAAGGATGTTGTAGGCATGAAGGTTAGAGATAGAGATCTTGATGTGAGAATCCTTAGCACTTAATTTTGGAGATGAAAATTTCAGAATTTAATTTTGGAGATGAGGATTTATTTTGGAGAAATCGTTGGTATGAATTGTAGGTACCTCTAATATTGATGTAACAATATAATTTGACTTGAGGAGTTAAGTGTCGTGATGATTATTGGAGATAGGATCGAGTGACAATCCGAGTAGAGAGCATGGGATGTCGTTACTTTCTTAGATACTTATATATATAGGAGTTATATATATTGTATTTTAACGTGGGATTACGAACATGTAGGATTGGGTGTATGGGCGCCCGATCATGAAATGGGTAGGCATATATGAGATTTATTTTATTTTACGCAAGTCGTGCCTGACGGGTATGCTTTGTCTAATTTTGAGGACAAAATTATTTGCTAGTGGGGAAGTATGTAACACCCCATGTTTTTAGTAGTTTATTTAACTAATTAATTGGAAACTTCGGGAAAAATAAACTTTTGAATTTTATAATTTTATTGGTTAAATATGTTAGTTACGATTTTAGAAGAATAAAACTTCAAGAGAAATTGAAATCGGAGTTAAAACAAATTGTTATTTATGTTTAAAGTTTATCCCTTATAAATTCTTTAAGTCGAACTGCCAAAATAACTGGGGCAATCGATCGATAGACGCCAGTGATCGATCGATCGACCCTAGCTGATTTCGTGCGCTGCAATTCTTTTTGACGAGTTTTGTTATATTAAAACTCTTTAACTATTTTATATAAATGATATTTCGGGGCTAGGTTTTTAAAACTTATATCTTACCAACCCAAGAGTAGCAGACTCTTTTTTTGTTCATCTTCCTCCACCTTAAAACTCTAGCCACCATTAAAATTACTTTTCAAGCTCAGTATGAAGGCCAAGGCAAATTTGTCCCATGTGGTTCAAGAAGTGTTTTGATCCATTTTTTCACAAGGAACTCATTTATCTAATCAGATTTTTATCAAACTCATCACAAGCATGTTTACCCCATTCTTTTCCCTTAGTGTTATGTGTCTTGATTATAGCCTCCACTAAACTCATATTTTCTAAAATAAGTTATGAATATAATTATACAAGAGATAAATTTCGATACTGTTTTGGATGAAATATTAATGTTACCGAATACTTATAACTTTGTTGTTCTTTAGGTTGTGTTGGTGTAGTCGATTGTGTTACGGCATGTGCATGTAGAGGAGCCCTTAGAAAGAAAATTTTGATATTTCATGTGAGAACCCTAAATAAAATCAATTACTTGTGTTAGAAAATAATAACTATGATAGGACTTGCATGTAGCTATTATTCTGAAAATCATAATATTTATGTGTCCTTAATTTTCACTATTTAGATTAAAATTATTTAATTGGGAATTTAGTGTTGTTATGAATGTTGCTATAAATTGTTAAGTGTGCCACTTTATGGAAGTATTATAATTTTTGATATCTCAGGGACGTTGGATATTGTAGGTAATTAGTTTTCGTCCCTTGTTATAGTACACTTGTTAGGTATGGGACTAGTAAGTGGGCCTTAGTTGCGATTTATACTAATTAGGTATGGAACTAGTTAGTGTGAGTCTATGCGGGTTATATAATTTGGGGTGGGGGCTGATTTTCTATGTTATGCCATTGTTATGATAGCTTAGGATTGATATCTAGGTGGAGTAAAATTTTATAATCATCCTTTACTTAGGATAGGACGAATTTGTATTTTGGGAACCCTTAGTTGGGACTAAGGGGTATTTTGAGGATTTGCATATCGCTTTTAAGGGTGGGAGAAAATAATTTGATTAATGAGTATAAGGAATTTTGGAAATTAATATCGTAGGAATAAAACGGATATTAAAATTTATTGGCGACATAATGCGTCTAGGGCCGACAGTTTAAACGGATCAGAAAATGATTTATATCGTGTTGCGTGTCGAATCTTGACATATCGCGAGGATCACAGGATAAAAACTGATCAGACGGAGGACTTGACAAGGAGATGTGTGTGTGGAACCTAGTCTTATCGTGAGGATCGCAGGATAAAAACAGATCAGACGGCGAACTTGACAAAGGGACGTGTATCTTGGTAAATTATAATAGTGGTTCTTTTAATGAAATTTAATATTGTGGGGAATGTGGGTTAATAAAAATAATATTGGTGTGGCACATTTTAAAGAAACCTTGCGAGTAGTTAGAAATTTATTTTTGGGGATTAATAACCTTCGTAATTAAAATATTTTATTGTTGTGGTCGATATATATATAGCAATTGTCTGGGTTCAGGGACCCTAATTGATAAGAGTAGCCGATTTTCATGCTCGGGGCTCTGGCTCTGACACATGCGTTGACTAATCTTTTTCAGAAATATTTGGAGTAGCTGCATAGAGTTTATTGGAGACATTTTTTGAGGTGCAGCTAGTGCTATTTTATTGTTTTAGTAGTTAGATTTTCTTTCCATTCCGTAGTATTATTTATGAGACTACTTTTGAGTTTATTGAGCCTTTCCGTTCCAAAGTTGTTCTGAGATTTCAGTTTGATTTATTTATTTAATTATTGATATATTAGGAGATCCCATGTGAACGATTTTGATCGCGCTTTGGTGTTTTATCAGTTATATGTCATTCATATTTGGGTTTGATTATAATAATTTATTTTGTGGATTAAAATTTTTATGTCTCATATCTGTCACATGCTAAGGATGATATTTAATTTACACACACGCGGCTTAGTTTTGGTCGCGGCCGATGCCAGAATTTAGCGGGGTATGACAATTCTGCCATCGACCAACAATGGCCCGTACTCCTCCTGGGGTAACATCACCAGTGCGTTTTGAATAGTATCTCTTAGTAATTTCACTGAGCAAGTAGTAGTCCTCGGCAGTTGACCATTGCGGGCTATTCATTTCATGGATAGTAATTATATTGCACAAACTATTTTGTGAGGACTCAATTTTTTTTAGGCGGTTATTTATACATCACGTACTACGTCAGGCGGAAAACATTTCCACTTCTGATTTATGTCATTTCATATTACATATAGTGGGAATCATTTCCACTTCTGACAATTGTGATTTCATATAACTTCAGATAATTGTAATTTCATGTCATGCCATTGCGGGCTTTTCATTCCCTGGAAAATAATTGTAATTTCATGTCATGCCGGTGAGTTTTGAGGAGTATCTCTCAGTACTTTCACAGAGCAACTAGTAGTCCTCGGCACTTCGGGCGGGAAACACTTCCACTTCTGACAAGTGTCCTTCCCATCATTTCATTTCATTCTATGCGGGAAATATTTCCACTTCTGATTTATGTTATTTCATATAACTTCAGATAATTATAATTTCATGTCATGCCATAATACGTCTGGTGGGCAAGTTTTCCACTTCTCACATACGTCATTTCCTAAATTTTGGAGAGAGGAAACTACAAATTCTCCAAGTCATATTGTTTATGAAACCAACTTATAACCAATTCCGACTTAAAATTTCATTATAATGTCGAAAGATCTAATGGAGGAATTATTTATTTCCGCAGTTGCATCATCCAACCAACGTGTCCAGACACATTCAATGTCAGTAGTAGTGCACAATCAATTCCAAAGAAATATTTCCATATCTCAAAATATAATGAATCCAGGAGAAAAAAATGAATGAAGGGTTATACATAGGGATAGGGAAGCTGGCCATAACCATATAATGGCTGACTACTTTGATGAAAATGTGATTTATAGTCCCTAACAATTTCAACGTCGATTCAGAATGCGATGCACGCCATTTACTCCAGTAATGGAAGCCATAGAACAAAAAGACGATTACTTTGTTCAAAAAAGTGATTCCCTAGGGACAAAGGGCATATCCTGTCTACAAAAATGTGACGCTGCAATGCGCATGTTAGCATATGGGTGTGTTGCTAACATGACCGATGAATATATATGCATTGGGGAAACAACTGCCATCGAGTGTGTGAAAAGATTTGCATACGCTGTAGTGCAGAGTTTTAAAAATGAATATTGTCGTTCTCCTACTACTGAAGATGTTTCAAGAATGCAAGATGAGAAAGCAAGATGGGGATTTCCCGGAATGATAGGAAGCATTGGCTGTATGCACTGGGAATGGCACAATTGTCATCACGCGTGGAAGGGACAATATAGTGGTCATGCAAGATGTGCAACTATAATCCTAGAGGCTGCAGCTTCATATGATAAGTAGATTTGGCATTCTTTTTTCGTGCTACCGGGTTCATGTAATGACTTAAATGTTTTGGCCAAATCTACGGTGTTTAACGAGCTACTTAAGGGAAACACTACTCCTATAGAGTACGAAATAAATGGGAACTCTTACAACATGCGTTATTACCTGGAAAATGGTATATACCCACCATACGCTACAAGTGTAAAGGGTTTCAAAAGACCGTAAAATCGAAAACAAAGTGTGTTCGCCAGATATCAAGAGGCAGCACACAAAGATGTTGAGCGAGCATTTGGAATATTGCAACAAAAATTCCATTTTATAAAAAGACCGTCTAGATTATGGAAACACAATGTCTTGAAAGTTATTATGAAATCATGTATAATATGGCATAACATGATACTAGAGGACAAACGCCGGGATCCTAATTGGCGTATTGAGTTTGATCCTACTCAAATGCCACCAATTAGCCGCGACACTCTGGGGAATGCGTATGAGTACCGAGTGCGTGAGGAAATGTTGTACAATAAAGAAAAACACAATCATCTTAGGGATGACCTTATGGAACATATATGGAATCTACATGCCGAGTCTATAGTGGGCGAGTGAAACTTGAAATAATTAGAATTTATCGTTCTTTAATTCTCGTGTATTTAAATTGAATGCAATAAAAGATATTTCGATATGGTTCGTTAATTTAATAGTAAATGCAACTCATCCTTGCAAACAATTATCACATTCATAGGAAATTAAAAATATTAAAAGACAATTATAATAAGAAAATTCAAATAAAAATAAACATTTAGTTTCCCCCGGATTGTGGGTTTTCTCTATATTGGGCGAGCCTACACTACAGTATCTCGTTTGTTTGCAATTCATGAAGTTGCAACTGAACTGGAGATAAGCGCGAGGTATGCATGAAAATTATAGAATTCTCGATCTCCTATTTTCGTAAAACAATCAACTCGTCCAACATCGAATTGAGCTCCTCTTGAGTGCATTATGCTGCTACGAAAAATTCCTTGCTCGAATCAGTAAAACTTTCTGAATTCTCCATCAGTATAATGTGAGCTTGTAAACTGCTAGAAACTGCCTTGCGTTTGGATCTTTATTTTTCAGCCTTACGCCCAATTGTGTATTCCAGTGGGGTGTGCATGGCTTCAATGTCCTCACCCAACTCAACGTCCTCGCCCCTCGTTGATGTGCCTAAATCTTTCACCATGAATTTGGTAGAAGTGTTTGCGAAATTATACTTCTGCACATCCTTTAAAATGTCAAAACGGTGATCACATGCAAAATTTCTTTCGGTTTCATTTCTAAAATCGTCGACTGCATGCTTAATCTGTCAAAAATAAAATCATAAGAAATAATTAATTCGTAATAATAAAGGATGACAGGACTAAATTTTAAATTATAAAGTTATATAAAAATTATATTCTGTTAATTTTAAATTATATTCTTTTAATTAAATCACATCTTTATTTCTTTAATTTTTATTTTTGTTAAACCCATCCTAATTTATTGAGTCCAGTGCTACACTCTTTATCTCGTACTCATTTGACTTGGATTGAATCAATTGACTCATACACTTTTTATTGTCTAAGTTAAATACTTTTTGTTGTATTCATTTATACTTAGGTGATGTTAGTGTGTGTGTATGAGTTTTTGATCCAAACCTTGTTATAGTATTGGTTTGAACTAAAATTGGAATTTAATCCTTGTGATTAATTTTTTTTGTTACAAAATTTTGCTATTTGGACTTAACTAAAATATTTGTAACTTTCTTGTGTTCACTTTAATTAAGTCCTAATTTGTATGAGCTAAGTGCTACACATATTTATCTTTTGATCAATTTACTTGGACTTAATATTTTAACATAACACCTCTTTAAATTGATTCATATTGTATTTGGTGTTAGGTTAATTTTTATTTTAGTTGGGCAACACAATTGTTGGAATTTTATTTCCTATTTTATTTGTGGTCATTTCCTCCAACTAAATTGTTTTAGGATTAATCTTTACTTGAATATTAATTATTAAGGAAGACCTGGTTTCTGTCTTGTGACTTAATATTTAATCATTCTTTTAGTACTAATTAATTCAATATCATCTTATTATATTTCTTGAGTGTTTTTTCACAACTTCACGGGTTCTCGGGGTTGAATGTGTAGTTGTGTGTGTGTCTCGTGCCTTCACTACCTTGGTTGTTTAGTAAGATTCAGTATTGTGTGGTTATTTAGTTTGTGCATGGATGTACTGGTTTTGTATTGGCCTAACTATTTCATTTACACTGGGTTACTGAATTCTTTCTCTAAACATTGGTATTAGTATAGCGTGTGTAGTGAGTGAGTGATAGTCACTATTACCTGGGTTTATTAGGTTGACTGATTTTAAGTCAAGTCAGGTTGTTTTAGACTAGGTTAGTTGTACGGGTGTGTATTTTCTTAATTTAATTCACTGTGTACTTGAGAGTGTAATCTGTAAATTATAATTGATAATAATGGACTTGGGTGTGTGAGTTGTCCTGGGACTAGGGACACGGGGTTTACCACCATGGTGGGTTCCTCGAGAACAAATTTTGTGTCACTTTATACTTTTCCTCATCTCATTCTTAAAGGGAATTATTTTTATATCTAGCATCACCACCTTTTACTTACTAGTGTGCGTGAGTGTTTTTAATTTATAGTAGATTTTATCAAAGAGTTTAAAAGAGTTTTTATAAATAACCCACTGTTCTAAAAAACCCGCCTAGGCATGCCTAGGATTAAGGCTTGGGAGAAACGCCTCGCCTTACGCTTTTCACACCTTATTCTTGGTAAAACCCTTAAGGCGCACTTTTTTCTAAAAACAACAATGCTTTAGTGAAACGATGTCGCCTTTTAGAGAATTTTTGTACAAACCGGACCATTATCTCATCCAAAATAATCAAATAGTATTTTAATTTGCATATATTCAGACATATTTTTATGATATGTGAAATTTTTGTATTTTAAAAGCCTTGTTATGGTTAAAAAATATTAAAATATATTAAGAAGGCCTAAACGCCTTTTCACGCCTTTTTACGCCTAGGCCCGCCTAGGCTTCTAAGGCTTAAGGCTTGGCCTCCACGCCTCAATCACGCCCCGCGTTTTTTAGAACCTTGAAATAACCTAATACGCATTAGCGAGTACCCTTTGGTCCTTTCTACTGACCATTAGGTCGTTTCAAGTGGTATCAGAGCTTCAGGATTCACTTTATAAAAAAATTTATTCGGCAAAGATCCTGAACTTTTTTTAAAATTTATATATTATATTTTTAAAATGTATTTTTGTAATAAAAATGGGATACTTGTATGGTGATGCTAACTTTTCTTCTATAAAATCCCTTTATGAATGTTTTAAAGAGGCAAAGCTTTATTCACAAGATGACATTAAAAGCGATAATGCCTTTTGTCAAGCGATGGGTGCAACCGAAGTTAAAGACATTTCATCTTGCACCACATCTTTAGAGCCTTGAGACATTTCACAATATCCTACTCATTTATCTAGTATATGCGATGATATTTACAATTGTGATAGCGATACTAGTTGTGATAATTTAGTTTCTTTTACTTCACGTTGTGTATTTTTGTCCGAGAATATTTTAGACAACTTATGTACCAGTTCCGATAATTCTGATTTATGTATAAATAATTCTGAATTAGACTATGTGATTTCATCTCGTATCTCACCTGCTCAAGATCACCCTATATTCACAGCTTCTATATCTAATTTTGATAATATTTTTTATTATGTTGATGAATCTAAAAATGTAGACGATTCTACCATTTTAAAAGCGTGCGTGAGTACGAATTTAGAAGTTTGTGTAGATAATAGTTCCATCGATAATACTTTTGAGGATTGCACTGATTTAGTTCAAATTAATTCTAGTTTGATGGCTAAAAATGACATTTTAAACAATCAAATCAAGTTAATGTCCGAAGAATTTGAATTTCGTACAGATGAACTTGAAAATGATGTTTCATTTTTAGAGAAAAGAATTAATATGTTAACGAAGCTTAACCATTCTCTTGAAACTAAAAATAAGAAATTTTTATTTAAATAAAGTTGAACTTAAGGTAATTTTAGATAAGTATGATGAATGCCAAAGAGAACTTAAGATTGCATCATAAAAGGTTGATGCTTTTTATAATTTTCATTTAATTGTCGAACCCCATAATAAGTATGTTCATGAATTTCTTCCTTTAAAAGAGATTGGTTTTAAGGGTGAAAAATTTGATGAAACTAATTTTGTTAGTTGTAGTGAAAAATTTCCCAAGTCAAGTGAAATTAAAATGAGTATTAAACATGCTGAAATTGAGGACAACCCTACCGTATTTGTTAAGCCGGTATTTGTATGTAATTTTTATCATAAATCTGGTCAATTGTAAAAAAATTATTTTAAGAAGTTAGGACAAAATAATTATGATTTAGACAAATTTAGGCAAATTCAAAATATTAGAAAATTTAAAACTTCTAAGCCTGCCCTTAAATGCAATTTTTGTTTTAAAACCGAACATGTAATGAAATTTTGCTTTAAGGAATTAGGGCAGAATCAAACTGTTTTAGGCAAAAATAAGCATTTTGATTGAAATAAACATGCTGAAAAAACTATTTTTAGGTGTTATTTATGTTTTAAAATGGGTCATTTAGAGCAGTTTTGTCGTAAAAAGTTGAATTTTGATTCTGAAAAACTGCCCACGAAGTGCTGTAATACTAAATGTGTTGAGAAAATGATTTTCAAGTGTAACTTTTGTTCCAAATCTGGACATTTAGAACAATTCTGTTTTGAGTGTTTGAATTTAACTAGAAAATCTTAGTATGATAAACATGTGAGCTTTGATGATAATGCTAAATCCAATGATAGTCATGTGTTTAAATGCAGACAATGTTGCTATAAGCGTTTAAGTAGACAAAAAAATGGTGTTAAGAATATGCCCAGGGTCCATTTAAAGGTTAAATTTGTTAAGAATTGTTCCCAATCTCATGTTAATTTTTCCCTTTTTAAGAACGTTACTCCTAATGTCAAATCTAAGTGGATTAAGAAAGATGACTTAGGGTGTACCGATATTTCAAACTAGTTTGGGTTAGATTGTTTTAGTTTGTTTTGTTAGTACATTTTATTTGTATATTATGTTATACTAACTTTATTTTGGTAGGATTTTTCCCTACCCTTTGTCCCCTTGAGACAAACAGGGGGAGAATTTAATACTCTTTTAGTATTGTATTTTACAATTTCTTTGAGTCGTTTAGGATTTCTTAGGGGTGCAACCGGTACAATATGGTCGGTAATGACCCCTTACCCATTCCAAAACCACATTCTATATGGTAAAACCGTACAGTGCCAATTTACCGATCGGTACATCAAAACAAAAACCAAAACCAAACCGACCGTTTTTTCGGTATTTTTGAATTTTTTTGGTTTCGGTAATTTCGGTTTCAATGTGATTTTTTCCCGGTAAATACCATAATTTCAAATCGGTTTATGCATTCGGTAAATATGGTATATATTTCGATATACTCATTTCTAGCTGTTACAATTTCTAGCTATTACAATTTCTAGCTTTTCTAGTTGTTTGGAACAATTAGAAACATACACAAACAGGTACAATTTCTAGCATTTGGAACAATAGATTGAAACAGATACGAGACGAAAATAACCTATTTTCTTTTTTCGAAGTCGGAGGAGAGTGAGACGAGATGGGGGAGTTGGTGCCTGAGGAGAGTGAGCCAAGATGATGAGCCTAAAAAAAATGAGGGAGTTGTTACCTCAAAAAATGTTCGCCAAAAAGTCAAAATCATCCACACCTCCAACACCGGAAAAACAAACCTTCGCCGGAAAATCCAACTCACCGAAAAAGCCAAATCGCCGGGAAAAAAAACACCGAAAAACAGGGAGGGAACTCAGATCCGAATACAACTGGCGTCGAAAAAATTGTCATCGAAAATCCGATCTCAAAACGAAGTAACCACACCAAATCGAAAGCCAAATCTCAAAACAAAAAAATGGTGTTCTCAAATAAAAGTCCCCAAAATATTATTTCTCAAAATCAACCCAAGGTTGAAGAAGAAGAAAAAATAAGAGAGGGAGAGCTCAAACAAAAATGACGGCCACACTTTTTCAGAGGAAAGAGGTAAAAAAAATGAAATGGAAACCTTAAAAAAAGATCTCTACACAAACCACAATATAAAGCCCAAATGAAATAAGGGCAAAACGGAAATATAGCTAACAAAACAAACGACTCTTTTTATTTTAACAAAATGCTGCCTAATTCATTTTGTCTTAAATTTTTGATTAATTAAACAAAATATATGTTTAATTAACATGATTATTTAACACTTAAACCAAATACTCAAATAAATAAACTTAAATTCAAAGAGAATATAAAAACTCACTCATGATGAATAAAATAAATAAAAGTAGTATGATACCCAAAATAATTTGGCACTGCAAAAAAAGTTTGGTACGGTATTTCGGTACGGTAATTTTGGTACGATATCGGTACGGTAAATTCGGTAAATCGGTTTTTTGTATCTAAAAACCAAAACCAACCAAATTTTTGACGGTATTTTCGGTTTCGATAAAATCGGTTTTCGGTATTTCATAATATGAAACCAAAACCATTTTTTTTTATCAAAACGGTACGGTACGGTAAAACCCGTACCGGTTGCACCCCTAGGATTTCTTGTTGCTAGTTGAGTTATGTACTCTTTATTTTTAGGAATCATTCTGGTTAGTTGAGTTATGTACTCTTTTATTTCTTTTAGGAATTCTTGTTGTTAGTTGAGTTATGAACTCTTCTATTTTCTTTAGGACTCATGTGTATAGTTGAGTTATGTAATTTGTATCATTTCTTATTTTCGAGTCTTGGTTTTGTTTGTCTCAAAATTGGCCAAAGGGGGAGATTGAAAATCTCATTTCTTCGTGTTGGCTCAATTTTGAGACAAATATTTTTTTTTGCTCCTGAATTGCTCCCGTATTTCTTTTTTATTAAAATCTATTTTTTATACCTTAAATCATATTTTCCTAAATTGATTTAATATATAAATTTATTTTTTTGATAAAAATAATTTTTGTGAAGTGTACAATTTATTTTGGTCAGAATACAATTTTATTTGTATTTTTTATGTTAAGAGTTTCTTTTTCTCATATTTGAATTTAATTTTTTTTGGGGTATCTATATTTTCTATGCTATCCTATTTGACTTGTAGGATAGTTAATTTAAAATAATATTTTATATTGTAAGTCTTATATGTTATTTGACTTAATATATATTCTTTTTTTTTACTTTCAACATATATTTTAAGCATTATTTTTTTGTGTCTATTAAAATAAACTCCATTAATTAAACATATTTTTTTGTTTAATTAACAATTTTTAACACAACATTATTTCACATCCCATTGTTTATTTTGTGGTGTTGGTTTTGATTCAAAACCATTTATGGTTTCGAGGTGTTGTATGGCTCAATGTCTGAGTTGGCGTGTCTTTTGGGTTTGGTGTTAAGAGCCGTTTAAGGCTTTGTGGGTTATATGCTTTTGTCAGTTAAGTATATTGGTTAAACTTTTTGTGTGTTATAAATACCTATTTTAGTGATTCGTATTCCCAGTTTGAGACTATAATATTTAAAGAGATAATTTTTTGTGTTACTTCTATTAACATATACTTAACTGTTTTTGAACTAAAAATGGTCCTTAACATGTTTGTTAAGATATTGGCTCATTTGGTCTCACATGCTTTGTATTTGAACTTGACAGTTTAATAAAACTAAACTTAGTTTTTTTTGTCACATAAATTTTTATTGAAATAATTTTTATTTTAAATCTGATTTAATTTGATTTATTTGGGTTTAAAGATATTTGGGTTTTCCCTCTAACTAGTTATACACTCTAAGTTGAACTTTTGTGTGTTCACTTTATTTAGTTGGGTTCAATTAGTGTGTGGACTTTAAATCACATCTTTATTTAATTTATTGAGTTGAGTGCTACACTATTTATCTCGTACTCAATTGACTTGGATTGAATCAATTGACTTATTGTATGAGTTGAATACTTTTTGTTGTATTCTTTTATCCTTAGGTGATGTTAGTGTGTGTATGAGTTTTTGATCCAAACCTTATTATAGTATTGGTTTGAACTAAAATTGGAATTTAATCTTTGTGATTAATTTTTTTGTGTTACAAAATTTCGTTGTTTGGACTTAACTAAAATATTTGTAACTTTCTTGTGTAGACTTTAATTAAGTCCTAATTTGTATGAGTTAAGTGCTACACGTATTTATCTTTTGGTCAATTTACTTGGACTTAATATTTTAACATAACACCTCTTTAAATTGATTCATATTGTATATGGTGTTAGGTTAATTTCATTTTAGTTGGGCGACACAATTGTTAGAATTTTATTTCCTACTTTATTTGTGGTCATTTGCGCCAACTAAACTGTTTTAGGATTAATCTTTACTTGAATATTAATTATTAAGGAAGACCTGGTTTCTGTCTTGTGACTTAATATTTAATCATTCTTTTAGTACTGATTAATTCAATATCATCTTATTATATTTCTTGAGTGTTTTTGCACAACTTCACGGGATATCGGGTTTGAGTGTGTAGTTGTGCGTGTGTCTCGTGCCTTCACTACCTTGGTTGTTTAGTAAGATTCAGTATTGTGTGGTTATTTAGTTTGTGCCTGGGTATACTGATTTTTTATTGACCTAATTGTTTCATTTACACTGGGTTGCTGAATTATTTCTCTAAACATTGGTATTAGTATTGCGTGTGTAGTGAATGAATGATACTCACTATTACATGGGTTTATTGGGTTGACTGGTTTTTAGTCAAGTCGGGTTGTTTTAGACTAGGCTAGTTGTACAGGTGTGTATTTTCTTAGTTTAATTCACTGTGTACTTGAGACTGTAATCTGTAAATTATAATTAGTAATAGTGGACTTGGGTGTGTGTGTTGTCTTGGGACTAGGGATGCGGGGTTTACCACCACGGTGGGTTCCTCGAGAACAAATTTTGTGTTTCTCTCTACTTTTCCTCATCTCATTCTTAAAGGGATTTATTTTTATATCTAGCATCACCACCTTTTACTTACTAGTGTGCATGAGTGTTTTTAATTTATAACAGATTTTATCAAAGAGTTTAAAAGAGTTTTTATAAATAACCTAATACGCATTCGCGAGTACCCTTTGGTCCGTTCTAGTGACCATTAGGTCGTCTCAGAAGTGATAGGAACAATGTCTCATAACTTTAAACAACACCATAATATAGAATTTAACTTTTTTCACATTAAGAACGTTTTCACCTCTATGGCATTTATATAATTCCAATAAAATCTCAAGAAGTTCATCTAAAATAATATGCATAAAACTTTCATACACGTGATTTCTAATGCTTTCTCACATTCATTATATGCATAAATTTTTTAAAAGAAGCAAAAAGGACTAGGAATAAAATTAGAATATACACGGATGAATCACATCACATGTTGTGTCTTTATTGGTATTGAGCATCACCACATTGTGTCCTAAGTGCATGATGCATTTTCTTGTTCTTTAACCATTCTTTTTAAGAATTATGTGAAAAGCACTAACTCAAAGTAATGAAATTGTCACGATTATAAATAAAAAAAACAATGTATTTAAAAGATTATCATCTGTCTAAATTCTCCATTTCTAACACGTGAAAACCCAAACCAAATCAAAGTACACAATAAAAATAAAACTATTGAGAGAATCAAAATCAAAAGAGTCGTGGGGATCCCAGAATCAACATGTATGAGGGGACAAAACCAACAACGGCGGTCATCGAACTTCTAACTTGAATACTGTAGAAAAAAAATATATCCAAATCAATAATCACAAGATGAATAAGTATAAAAAAGAAGCTAACAAATGAATTGTCTTAATTAAATCAAAATTCAAATACATTCTTCTATAAGTTGAGTATCATAATTACCTTGAAAATGGATAAAAGAATGTGAAATATATAAACCCATGATATTTATTTGTATAAGTGCATTTTGAGGTATTTCAAGGCTTAAAATCCTCTTCCACATAAGTAGAATCATATAGTACGGTAGATGATGATATCTTAGACTTTTTAAACCACGTTGTAACGGATTTTATAAATGAATGTATAAAAACAACCCTAAAATGGGTTATTTATTATTAGACGGAGTAAAAAATAATATTTAGGATCACATGTGATAATAGGGCAAAGTAATGGACATTTGGTTAAAATGGTCTTAAATGAGTAAATATATTTTATATGGCAAAACATAAAATGATAATATGATTTTTGACATAAAATCATGAAAAAAATGCTTTAAAAGAAAAAGGTTATGTTCTAGTGCCAAAATAAAATTAAATATGTTTTTCACAAAAATTATGATGAAAGGAAAAAATGGTGCTTTTTAAAAAAATGAGGGTCCTAATAATCGGACTTCCTCTTAGACCTTATCAGTCCATTTTTGGTGAAAAGCGGATAAAACAAATAAATGACACGTTGATAAAATGAATGAATGAATTAAACTGTAGAATGAGAAAAGCGGTAAGAAGGTGGAATAATATGGACATTAGATAAAATTTTAAAACACATTAAATTGGGCTCCGATGACACCAGGATAATTAAGGAGGTCCCAAATTTCTAGGGTGAAAGACTCAAAATCATGGGCCAGTTAAAGTATGCAGTTATTGGATGATTCCGAGAAAAGATAATGTAAAACAAAAATGATAATGGTTGCACTTGCGAATGTATAAATAAGACAAACTAATGAAAAGTGATAAATGAGACTAATGGCTACAACATGATTCATTAGTCTCTAGACCGGGTAAACCGTGATGAAATTAATTAAATGTGAATATGAGCTCATCGCCCGAGTGCATTGCATAGTAGTTGCATGAATACTAGCTAAATTGTTAAACGTTTTTGGAATTGATTAAAATACAGGATATATGTATAGTATTTTTATAGAAAATGAATAATTTCATATTACGCACCTTGCTGAATGTTCGCTCACCCCTACTCTTTATGTTAAAAACCTCGTCCCTCCCCGAGTACATCGATTAGGGATGTAAGATAGGGCGAGGGTAAGTCCCCATAGGGCAATCAACATCGTTAGTGCTCCGTATCTTTTTTTAGAACTATGTTTCGAAACTTTGGTGAATTTGAAGCTTTAAACCATTATTCGGGCCTTCCGACATGGTTTGTAATAATACAGGGATGAACGTGATTTACATACTATTTAATTAGTATTGTGGAGTGAATTTTATTTTCATAAGTAAATCTTAAAAATTGACTAATTACTTAAACTGATCACTTTTTTTTCAATTTGAAATCGGTAAATTTGGCCCTTAAATAATGGAGAAAATCAAAGGATTTTCTAAAATAAATTAAAATGGACTCCCCCCCCCCCCCTCTTTTAATTCCTTGACTTGGTGCGGGTTGACCCAACAATGACTCAAACCCGGATTGGAGCGTTACAGATGGTATCAGAGCAATAGGATGCTCGGGTGTGACGAAGTGTCTGCACTTTCCTAGTGCGTTTTCCTCTTATGTTTCCACATATTTAATGTTTAGTTACTACTTAGTAAATCGCTTCCTATGCCACTTTCCATACATATCATTGTGTATTGAACTCTGCATTCTTATGTAAATGCCTCCATGATGTGACTTATCTAGTGGGTCTGGCGCCATTGAGCTCCGACACATGGAGAAAGTCGTGCGCAATTAGCTGACTCTCTCACACAACAACAGCAGGTCAACCACAGTGGTACTATTGAAAGTACTACATCTTCCTCCATCCTTAAGGAGTTTAGGAGGCTTCACCCACCCACCTTTAACGGGGCAGTTGGATCCAATGCTGCAGAAGAGTGGCTTGATAAAGTCACTAGGATAATGGAGATTCTTGACGTTCTAGATGGGCACAAAATCAAGATTACTACATTCCAGCTCACTGAACAAGCCCAGTACTGGTGGAGCACCTAATCTACCAGTGCTAAAGATACCATTGTTTGGAACGGCTTCAAAATTTCCTTCCTTGACCCATAATTTCTCCAAGTATTCAAGTATGCCAAGAAGGATGAGTTCACATAATTGATTTAGGGGAAGACCTATGTGAATGAGTACCTGGTGAAGTTTGAAGGCTTGTGAAATTATGTTGATGTTCTTCAGAAAGATGAGACTGAGAAGAATAGGCTATTTGTTAAGGGCCTCAACCTGGGAATTCGATGGATTCTGACAGGTTTGGATATTCCAAACTTCAGGTCAGTAGTTAACAAGGCTATTTGATTGAAGCTTGATACTAAGGATAGCAAGGCCACTAGGGAGAAAAAGAGGGAGCCCAGCGGGTCCTAGGACAGAGGTTACAATAAGTTCTAGAGCGGGACTAGAGGCTTTTTTGTGAAGCTAAAGGCTGCCATAGGGGTTAGTTCTTCATCAGCACAATGAACCAGTGATCCGAATCCTATAGTCCCCCACAGAGAGAACATGTTTTTCTAGCGAGCTCCCTAGTCATTTTGAGAAGGATTTCCTTTAGCGGAGTTCAGGTAGCCAGCTGAGAGTTAATTTCGTGTCGGTTTGAAATTCTACAGGCCCTATTCAATAACAGTAGAAATTCCCTTCGGGTTATCAGAAGCTTGCAAGGCATACCGTGGATGGTTCACGTCTAAACCAGGGTCGAGATAGCCGTAGGTCGAGTCAGGTGCACAACAACCAGACTAGAAAATTCAACCCCGAGCAAGCTTATGCCATGTCACAGCAGGTTGCACCTTCTAGCGATACTTCAATGATGGAAGGTATGATTCTTTCATATAGTATACGAATTAAGGCATTATTTGATTCTTGTTCATCACAATCTTTCATTTTTAGTTTCTTACCATTCAATTTGGGATTAGAGGTAGAGCAGTTTCGTCCTCCTATGTTCATTGAGCTTTTGGTTAGGGGCGGTATTGTTCTTAATAGAGTATGTCATAGATGTGTGATCATGGATGGAGATTATGTATTGGAGTATGATTTGATCCTTATAGACATGGATGGGTTCAAGGTGATCCTTGGTATGGATTGGATGTTATGTTTCGAAGACACCATCGAATGCTATTGACACAATGTCATGGTATCACTTCTCGAAAAAAAATTCCATCGCTTTAGCAGCGAGCATCACATTGATTATCCTTACAAGTTTTTTTGCAGTTCGAGAGAAGAAATGATATTTTGGTTTGTTAAGCATCCTAGTGGCTCAAGATGAGCCAGATGGAATGGTTTTAAGATACCTCATAGTGCAAGAGTTTCTCGATGTATTCCTAGATTATTTCCCTAGATTACCACCAAGACGGCGGTTGGATTTAGCTATAGAGGTGCATGAGGGTATACCACTTGTATCTATTCCCCCCCATAGGATGGCTCCGATGGAATTGCAGGAGCTAACGGTTCAGTTGAAGGAGCTAATTAGTAAGGGCTTCATTCGCCCCAGTGTATCACCATGGGGAGCTGCAATCCTCTTTACGAAGAAAAATGGAAATTCTCATTGACATTGCATCAATTACAGGCAGTTGGATAGGATGACGGTGAAGAACAAGTACCTTATGTTCTGTATTGATGATTTATCCAACCAGTTTTGTGGGTTAGATAGATTTTTGAAAATTGACTTTTGGTCTGTGTACCCTCAATTGTGTGTCAAGGAGGAAGATATTCCTAAGACTGCATTCCAGACATGGGTTGGACACTACGAATTTCTTGTGATGCCTTTAGATTTAACCAGTGCCGCGTAAACTTTCATGGACTTTATGAATCGTATTTATCATCCTTATCTAGACCGATTTATGGTGGTCTTTCTAGACAGCATATTAGTCTACTCGGCATTAGATATAAACCATGAAGAGCATCTTCGCACCATGTTATAAGTGCTCCGAGAGAATTAATTGCATGCTAAATTAAATAACTGCGAGTTCTTGATGGAAGTGGTCTTGTTCCTTGGCCATGTAGTTTTTAGAGAGGTCATTTCTATCGATCCTTCCAAAGTGGAGGTTCTCTTGGTATGGGACAGGCCAAGGATTGTTTCAAAAGTATGTAGCTTCTTGGGTTTGGTTAGTTACTACCATAGGTTTGTACAAGATTTCTCGAGGGTTGCTTTGCCCCTCATGATGTTGACTCGAAAGGCTATGCACTTCAAATGGTAGGATGATTATGAGTCAGCCTTTCAGGAGCTAAAGGTTAGGTCAACCTCCGCACCCATTCTCATCATCCTAGAGCGTGGCAGGGGTTACACTGTGTATTATGATGCCTCAGGGTCAGGGCTTGGTGTAGTTTTGATGCAGAATGGTTATGTAGTCGCTTATGTATTCCATCAGTTGACAGTGCATGAGTGGAACTACCCCAACCATGATCTAGAGCCAGCCACTATGGTGTTTGGACTAAAAATCTAGAGATATTATTTGTACGAGGAATGGTTTGAGGTGTTTTCTGATCATAAGAGCCTCCCATACATTTTCACACAACGTGACCTACATCTCTGTCGAAGGCGATGGATGGAACTGATGGAGGATTATGATTTCTCATTGGAGTATAACTCCGTTAAGGCCAATGCAGTAGTTGATGGTCTTAGAAGGATGTCTAGTCTCACCCTTGCAAAGATGAGATGTCATCGAGTGAAAATGTTTGAGGAATTCCAAAATTTTGATTTGCATGTCCGACGAGGTTACAGTAGGGCATACCTTTGGGGTGTGGCAGCCAGGACACTCATTGAGCAAAAAGTCCTTGATGCCCAGTCTTGTGATCCCGAGTTTTCTCAGTAGCGGGATCGTATTAAGAATTGTTAAGTGTTCACACTATAGACACCGCATTCTAGGACCCCTCTAAGTCTCTACTTAGGTCCCTAGACCTCCCCAATTCATTACAAACCCTGTGTCATACTCTGAGTACCGATCTATAGTCCATCAGGCTCTCCCAATCCCCATTTGACTTTGGTAACCATTACCCGTCAGAGGGAAAGCTCAATGGATCTTAAAAGGGCACTAGAATCCCTTCCAATAGTTCGCCACGTGTGCAAAATGGCATAACCATTCGGACGAACAATTCATTTTCCCTCGAAAACTAATCCGGAGGCCACCGAGCACTCTCGGGCTCCATTTGACCAAATTCAAATCTTCACCTCGAATGAGACTGAATGAATCTTTGAAGGGAACTGAATACCCTTTCCAACGATCCACCCTGTGCCCAATCAACCTTACCATAGGACAAACAATCCATTTTACTCCGAAAGGTCACCGAGCGGCTTCGAGTCCGTTTGACCAAAGTCAACTCTCTGAACCGAGAAAATATCTTTGGAACATCGAAATACCTCACAGAAACTTTCCAACGGTCAGCCCCATGTGTGATTCAGATTTACTATTGGGACGAACGATCCATCATCACCCAACGATATTTTGTCCAAAGGACCGACTGAGACTTTCGGTCCAGTTAACTAAAGGTCAACTATCGAATTGGGGAGTGGACTAAGAATTATCAAAGATCTCTGAATTAACTTTCTAATGGTATGCCCCGTTCGGGATTTGGACTTATGAATTGCGTTTCATGACCCTTTTTTTGGAAAATTTGGACGAGACATCCAATTGGCAGATCCATTTCTTTGCCTGTCGACAGTGTGTCTTGGGCTACTTGTCGATTGGCAGGACAAGGACTATGACGATCGGTAGGCCCCCTCGCATATATAAGGAGATCATAAGCTCACTTTGAAAGGAACCCCACATCCATCAATATCAGTGATCTCAACAACATTCTTTTGCAATCAACGAAATTTCCTTGTGTGAAATTCTTCTCCACCTCTCATTCCCATCACTTTCATACCCAATTTAGAAAAAATATCCTTCTCTCTCGTCCTACATTCATTCCAACTTGCAAGGAAGATCATTAAGGATCAAGGCCTGGTTTCAAATCTCCAAAGAAGGTCCAAATATCCTTCTCTCTTTAAATTTCTTTACTTTGGCATTAGTTACATAAATTCTTAATTTCGTTTTTGCTTTAGATCATACACATTAATATCTCATACTTTATTAATTATATTTCACATAATTTATTTTCTATAAAAAAACAAAATAAAGAAAAAGAGGGTTACACCTATAGATTCCGACGGGATTCTTCATCACATTTTCTCAAAACTAAAAAATATATTTTCCATACATACACATATAATAAACTCCCATTATAATCTACTGGATAAACCCCACCCTCATGTTGCATTCGAACTATGGGGACTTTGATGCCTTTATAGGCTATATAGGCGTCTTGGGCTAAAATCCGAGACTCGAGTCCCATTTTCCAATTGTCATATTGCATCATTTTTTCTATTTTATCCATATATTATTCATATATATCATACTTATAATTCATACTTGCACCTTATCTAACATATATTATCGTTTTATCATAATGATTAATATCTCGATAATCGCACATATCCTATTTTCAAATTATTATTTTGGGAACTCATTTGGATGAACTCACTCCAAATTTTTCATTGTACGAGTTGAGTGATTTCGATCTCCACTTATATACACATGCACACACACTTCACACAGAAATTAAGGAAAATAGTAACATAAGCTCATGAGAGACCTAAAGGGTGGGATGGGTGCCTGACACCTTTTCATTTTGTAACTTAGCCCTCGAACGTATGATCTAATTGGTTTCGCAAGCATCAGTTTGTCTTTGATGTCGCTCTCTCGAGGCGACGACATTTGTTTTGCCTATTTTATGCAAAATACACTGGAAACTCTATTTCTTTACATCACCCCAAAACCAACAATGATCGAAAAAACCCATGACCTAGCAAAAGGTGTGGGACCTTTATCTCTCCCTCTTTATCCTCCTTCCAAAAGGGCCCGAGGAGAAAAGAAAAGGAAAGATCTCCCGATGGCCACAGTGGCGAATCTGTTGGGGACTGACTTAAGAGGGATAGACTCTATTTTCATGGGTGTTATCATTCTCTACTTGTGTACATAGGCACCTTCATGTATGTTCCATTTTTTCTCCTCTATTATTTCTTGTGTATATACAACTCAAGTTTATATCACTTCTCACTCACTTCACTCCACACACTTGTAAATAGTCTCCATGTACACCTCACACTACTTACACTTGTATATAATTTTACTTATATCCACATGTTATACAAACCACTTAGAATATCCATGCTTTGATGTCGCTAGAACACACCTCCACTTATCACACTTGTATATATCCATGCTCACTCACACTTATCACACACAACTTGCAGATGATCCATGGTTTAGTTCACTACCACACACTCACTTATAGATATTTACACATCACTCACTCTCACATATCCATGCTTATTATAATCTCCATGCTCGATTTACTTTCCATAATACTTTCATAGTGCTCATCATGCCAAATAAAATACTCTCTCCATAATATACTAATCAGGAATGATGAATTTTGCACACTACATCACCAAGAGCATGGGTATTGACCAAATGTTTTTCCCGTACTAGGGGGTCATTTTGTGATGGGTGCTGGTTCGGAAGGTCACAGTTAGCCTAAGCAATATGATTATCACTTTCCATTGGCCAAGTACATTCGATGTATATCAAACGGTTTCCCCCGCATCGTACCACTTGACCGAAGTCATAACGGGAGGTATATATTAGAGAACTCATTCACGTACGTCAAATATATTGAATTCAATCTCACACATACCGTCCCCGTGATGTATATAGTGAGGCAATTCACGTACACTCAGGTACATTAAATGGCATGTCCACACATACCAATTACCCTGAAAAGAAAGACGTATATCGTGGAAGTCATGCCAAAGGGGGGAACCTTTCCACTAACCCAAAAACTGCATACCCTCATATAGGCGTCGAACTTAGGGCATTCATATTTAGTTTGTAGGTTACTACCCAAAAATCTGTCAAATTGCTGGGTCGGCATGCCGCCTAAGTTTTTGCGCAATTTCATCTTTTTACCAAAATGGGACCCTATCCATGAGCTTGGAAACAAGTCAAACCATGATTTAAATATTTTTCAAACCCAATTTTCCCAAGCTAGGGCCCCGTCTAGCATTTATTCTACATTTAGGTAAACCTAATACAAGTGAAAAAAATAAACATAATAATAATCATGCTGAGACTCGTCTCTCGCTTTTTCTCCTTCCTTACCAAAAGTGTCAAAAATGTTTTTTCTCCTCCTGTATAAAAATACCCAAAACATTTTTTCCTCCCCTTTTCTAAAAAAATGTCAAAAAAATTTTCCTCTTTTCCAATAAAAGATTCTTCCTTTTCTTTTTCAAAAAATAAATTCAAATCATTTTCTTTCTCAGGTTGATCGCATACCTGACCCTTGGCCTAGCTCCCTATTGGCTTCGGTATTTCATCGAACGACCCCAAAGTTCCATCTGTTCTCTCACTACTTCGTCTGGGTCAAAAATCCACCTTCACCAACTCTCCATGGAGAACACAGACCAAGTACCAAATGTGAATCCTGATTTGATGACGATTCTAGTCCACCTTACCAAAGACTGGCAACCTAAGAATCGAGGTTCATGAGATGAAGGTCCTCTTCCCCCGCGCTATGGGTCCACCCAAGCCTAAGACTATTTAGGTATCGAAAGAATATTAGCACACACCACATTCCCCTCCTTCTAATAGGCAACCGTCGACCTATCTCCCTATGTCAAATCTTGCCTAGCCAGGGGCTAACCAGCTAGTACCTGCTAATCCAAAGGAAAAAGAGTTGAACCAGGTTAAGGAAGACCTTAAACTGTTGACCAAAAATTTTGACTAGGTACGAATCTCCAGGAACTACATGGATTATACCCATATGTCTTCCTACCCGAAAGCCAGGCTACCGAAAAAAATTCAAGATACCTAACATTGAGAAGTTCGGGGATAGCGAACCACCGATTGTTCATCTTCGAAGTTACCAATGAGCCATGAAATTCCTAGGTACCGCAGAGGAAAAAATGGCCTCGATGTTCCAACTCACTTTGTAGGACAGCGCTCTTTTTTGGTTTCTATCCCTCAAGGAATCCAAAATTTGTAGTTGGGAAGATCTTTCTCGTGAATTCATGTCGCAGTACAAATACAATGAGAATTTGGAGGATACACGCCATGATTTAGAACTTCTCAAGAAGAATATTAAAGAAATTGTCAGTAATTTCGTAGCATGGTGGAGGGACAAAGAGTCCACCATGACCAATCAGCCTTCTGAAGAGGAGAAAATTAGTATTATGAAGAAAAACCTCTTAGCCCATGTATGAGCGAAGATGGGAGGATAGTATTACCCACATTTTTAGCCTTCCGGGAAGCAGGGGTGGAGATTGAAGAAAGTATTGTAAAGACAGATGTTGAGCCAAAGAAAGTATTTGGACAGTTCACTCTCAAAAAATATGAGAAGTTTGCTACAATCTCAGCCATCGACAACATCTCACAACCTACTACCTCTTGGGTGCCTAAAAGTCATGCCAACCCAATCAGAAAAGAATACATCGAGCTTCATGCTACCCTCTATAAAGTCTACCAAGCCCTTTTGAGCTGAAATCTCATCAAGCAATTAGACCCTTATCCATTACCAAACCCACTTCCCAAAAATTTCAAACCTGACACCCATTGTGATTTCACCAAAAAGACGGCCATACCACTAATCAGTGCTTCCACCTCTGGAATGTAATCCAAGGTTTGATTGATCAGTTTGTTATCGCCCCACTATCCAATCCTAAACCAAACACTACTCATAATCCACTTTCAAATCATGGAAAAGCTATATTCCTAGAAAATGACCCAAAATTTGAACCATCTACCCAGATTGTACCTAGTAAATAACCTATTACACCCGTATATTCACCCAAACCCCATAAAGTTTGCCCATGTTTCTCCTACACCCTACATGTTTTGTTGATCAGGCCCTGTTGCTTATTATAAGATTACACATTATCGTTCTTACTAGTTTCGAGGGAAAAGATATGGAATTTCAAGTAGTATTGAACTAGCTTCTAGAGTTTGGGCTGAAATTTCCCTCAAAAATGACCATTGACTGTTAGAAGTCTAGCATCTTATTCATGAAAGAATGGAAGTGGGATCAAGAGTTAGATGATTGGGCGATACCCGTTGACGAAGTCAATTTGGACGATGCGGTTCAGATTATGGCATAATTATTACAATAGACCAATGAGATTTGCAGTATATTTTAGTTAATCAATGCTTTGAAACTACAAGGGCGGTTGGTCCCTTCACTTTTGCATCTCCCCATTGAGTGGAATGATCTATATAAAAAGTCATTGAGGTAATAAAATGAATTGACTTCTCATTGAAGGATGACATCGTTGACACCGGATGGGGGGGGGGGGGACGAATTTGATAGCTCAGATGAAGAGCCAATCCAGGAAAGGGCTAGCCCAGTGATCAGTGTATGTGGGATGATATCATTTGAAGATCCACTATGGAAAATCAACAAAGTGGTCGAAAAAATCGAGATAGACGAAAAAATAGGGTTTATGTTATTCCTCTCTTCTATGAACTATATGATAAGATCTGGCAGGTACTATTAGAGTTCAAACCCTTAATCAGCAACGACGGATAAAGGAAAGGGTTTTGTCAAGAAAATCCCCATGCCAAAAATGACCATCAAGGAGAGTAAGATCCTCGACCAGTTGAAGAAAACTCAGGTTAATATCACTTTATAGGGACTCTTCACGTCTTTCTAACTTCACCAAAATACCTTGATTAAATTACTTACCATGCCCACATTCCCTCCTTCCACCACTTCAGAAGAAGCCGTAAACTTGGTTGGATCCTTAACCTCTAATATAATGATCTCCTTCTCTGAGGAAGAAATCCCTAAGTTTGGTCCTAATCTTAACTATTCTCTCAATATCTTCGTTGATGTAATGGGGAAGATAGTCCCACTTTCACTCGTCGACAACGGATCAACACTTAATTTCTGCCTGCTGAGAACCCTCAACTTCTTGGGTTTGAAAATAAGAGATCTTGCTCAAATTTCCACCGTAGTGCATGCTTATGACAATGATGAGGCGTAAACATTATATTTAAAACAAGTCGTTGGGTGTTTACGCCCTATACAAAACAAATACCACAACTTGGAACACTAATGGAAGTGTAGATGCAAGTAGGGATCGAATCCACAGGGAGTGTCGTATAGATTATAATCGATTTATTATTTCAAGAATAAAAATGCAAAAGGTGATAGGGTGGAAATGGTGAAAAGGGGAAAAATAAAAGAAGTTAACTCTAAATAATATTAATAAAACGAGAGTCGGGATCGAGTCCCCACCATGGGCTAAACAACTAATAATTAGAACTTCGATTCGAAAATATTTAACCAAGTATTTTTAGTTAATCATAAACATCACTCAAGAAGAAATTTAACTCAAAGTTGTGGGATCAAACATTTAATTCAAAATGGTCGCACGAGTCGAAAATCGAATTATCGGTATAAACATTGATGTTGTGTGACAAAGAACGTTAAACGCATAATAATTCCATTTTATTACACGCAGTTTCAATTAAATGTGATTTTATACAAAACCTAATTTTCGGAGCTCGACGCCCGTCAATGGAGGACACATGATTCAAACCCTATTTAGCTACTCACATAACATGATTAAACTAATTAAACAACTAATTAATAATTAAAATAAGAAATAAATTAACTAAAATAATTTAACTACGCTTGAAATAAATAACTAAGCATGGAAATTTAAAGGAACAAAGCTAACAAACAAGGAAGAAGAAGAATAAAATAAAACTTACATTAATAGTGGAGGAGAGTGGTGAGCTCCAACAAATAAACCCCAATGTTCACAAATCCTAGCTCCTAAAACTAATAGAGAAGTAAAAAAAGAGCTAAAAACTAATCTCCCACAAAAATACACCAAGTCTTGCTTTTTTACTAAGTGAGAAAAAAAATAACAAAAAAAATAAATAAATAAAATTATGGGGATAAGTTACAACTTAAAAGGAAAAAAAGAAAAAGGGAAAAAATAATAAAAAGGAAGGAAATAGTAGTAGCAAATCACGGCAAAAGAACAAAGCACCGAATCGATTCGGAGAAATCCAAATCGATTCGAAATGGTTCTACTTTTTTACTGTTGGCAAGCGAATCGATTCGCACCTGATACTTTGTTATTTTCCCCTAGCCATCTAATTCTAACAGAATCAAGGTCGCGACCACCGTTACATGGCCAGCCATGGCTGTCAACGAACCCACGTCGAAACTAATTCCAACAAAATCAAGGGACTACAATAGATCGTCGTGTTCAGCAATTTGTAAAGCCAACCAAGTTTGCTACAATAATAAACCAAAAGCAACTACACATTTCGGACCAAAGACCTCCTCTAAATTGCCATAAATGGGCAAGCCGAGAACACCCATTTTCTCCCACGTGCGCTGAATTCAATATTGAAACAAGACCCATTTGTGTAGCCCACGACCATTCCCTTCTATGGCGACACAAACCGAGACACCTAATTAGATTTATGCCCAAGACCCATTTCCAAGCTCCATTAATGGCTAAAGACCACCAAGCTCAAAATCGCACAAGCCGAGACCCATATCCACGTCCCATATGCACATATGGTCAAAAATCATGCTCCAATTTCGGACGAAAGGCTCCAATTTTGGACGAAATCAAAACCCGAGCCAAAACCGAGCTATCCCCCAAAATCGCCATTACCATTTGAAGTTTGATGCAAAAGTGGGTATAAGAGAAAAGGGGCATGGAGGGTATTAAACAAATTGTTAAAATATTAATAAAATATTAAATCAAATAACTTATAATTCTTCTCTGATTAAAGGCCTATGTTTTCTTCGTTCGGAATTCGATTCGAGCACCGTTTGAAGACACGTGAAGCTTGGCCCAAGAGATACAACTTCCGCGAATACTTCGAGCAAAAATCCCGAAGTGTAAATTATAAAAATTCCCCTGAACGTGCGAACTCCAACGAAAATTTATCGAAACGCGACGAAACTTCACACTAAGTATCGTAACACCTATAAACACTCAATAATACCTCAAATAAAATGTTAACACATAAAACGGTGGTTATCTAGTTAATGAGCATAATTATAGAAATTACGATACCCGACGGGCCTAAAAATGCATAAATTAATAGGTGGAAAATGCAATATTCGTGATGTATCACACCCCCTAACTTAGACATTGCTAGTCCCTAGCAATGAAGTTTGAAGCAAAAGGAACTATAAGAAAATCGCAAAATAGGAGATATATAAAAAGAGATAAAAGTCACTTTCGCGGACGAATGATTGTAATTAGAATATGCAATAAGCCGATAAACCACTAGGTTACCCTAGTGGACGAGTGTCGTCAGGTGAGGATTTTCAGGGATGAAACCCACAAACATCATATAGTTTCCTCAAAATATGCCCAATCACATGTGACAAACTCGACAATACGAAAAAGATTTCAAATATGTTATTAGCATATCGAACAAATTTAATCAAAAGCCCGTAGTTATTAACATTATAGAATGCACCTCATAGAATTGAAGTAGATAGGAAAACCTATGTAGGAGTGGCTAGAGGGGAAACTCGGCATATGGATATGAATATAACTATAGAGGATGTAAAAGAAACTCATCCTAGGAACGTGAACATTGATCGTCCAATAGTTATCTTTTCAAAGCTTGATATAAAAAAATCTTTATTTACAAAATGACCCACTAGTCATAAACCTCATTGTTCATCAAGACAACGTCTCTAAAATACTTATTGATGGTGGAATCTTAGTTGGTGTGATTTTTTGGGATTATTTTAAGGGCTTTAAACCCAGCATTAAGTAGTTGAAACTATACTATCAACCTCTGATCGAGTTTAGTAGGGATAAGGTTTTCTTGCTTGTAATGGTAGAATTAGATGTATGCATGGAAAAATGTCAACCATGCCTCGCTAAGAATGTTAAAATCATTATCATGGACCAAAATTTGAGCTCGATGAATAATACTATATTGGGACGAGTCTCGTTGAAGCATTTCATAGTCGTTATACCCATTATCCATCAAACGATTACATTTCCTACCCACTTTTGGGTAGGATAGGTTTTAAGAGATCAAGCCTAGGCTAGATAATGCTATTTCATGTCAATTGAACAAAAAGAATCATACAAGGGAAAGACTACCTCTTATAGCATTGATACACTTGATCTTAAGGACAAGGAAAAATTCAAGAAGGGTGAGGTGGTCGAGAAAGTAAAATTGGTGGTCCTCAGTTAACAAGAACCTGAAAAACCCATGGGGATAGGCTCGTCCTTAAAGACCATCGTTAAGAGGAGGTTGATCACGCTTTAAGGAAACAGAGGGATATCTTCTCATGGTCACACAAAGATATGTCAGTGATAGACCTTCGAAACTACCTGCCACCATCTATATGTGCAACATATGGCCAAAACGTGAAGTAAAAGAGAATACAATTTTCTCCAGACCATTATGGGGCGATCCATGGACGGGATCCCCCTAAAAACTTTCATGGAAATGAGGTCAAGGAAAAAAATTCTTTTTCACGACTCGCATAATTTTCGCGAGATCTCAAAGGATATAAAAATAGTTATTGGTAAGGGTGTGTGGAAGTATAAATATAGGAGTCACTAACCTATTTTACACAAAATAGGCAAAACAGATAGCCGTCCATGAAGGGGCGGCATAAAAAGACTAACTGATGTATACGAAACCAAATAGATCACGGATCCAAGGTCTACTTTATGAAGTCGGAAGGTGTTAGGAACCCAGTCCTCCCTTTCGATCTCTTGGGGATAAAAAATGTTTTCCCTGTCCTAAAAAAATGTAAATATGTCTACAAATTGTGTGAGGTGGGAAGTATATATATACGTGAAAAGTGATCGAAGAGAAAAGTGATCGTGTTTGCGTCCTTGAGAAGATAAGAACGAGTCATTCAAAGAAGAAAAACAAAACAAATAGAAAAATATAAAGGTAACCAAAATATGAACACGGGATCATAATTCTCTACGAGAGTGAATACGCATATCAAACGAGACAACAAAAATGCAAATAAATATATGAAAATAAATAATGATAATATTAATAATAACATTAATGATATATATATATATATATATATATATATATATATATATATATATATATATATATATATATAGATAGGTAGATAGGTAGATAGATAGATAGGAAGCATCAGATCATGACTAACTATAAACGAGTGAGCACGCGTGTCTAACAGGGTCGCTAAAAAGTCAAATATGTAAATGAAAATGAAAAGTTAATATATGTATATAATACCAGTGAAAATGGAGTGAGAAATGTAAAATGAGGGAAGTGAGAAAAGGAGGACTCAAATTCCACGGTAATTTCGGGATGCCTATATAGCTGGAATAGGCATCAAAGTCCACATAGTTCGAAGAGAAAATAAAGGTGGGGTATAACCCATAAATCCAAAACTTGATTTTTCTATTTTAATTTATGAAAAACGTGCCCAGGTGGTAAAAACATAGAAAACAAGAAAAATCTCTAATTTGGAGTTTATGAGCTTAATGGATTTTTTTAGTTTATGAAAATAAAGTTTCATAATAATAATAATAATAATAATAATAATAATAATAATAATAATAATAATAATAATAATAATAATAATAATAATAATAATAATAATAATAATAATAATAATAATAAGGTGTGAATAGTGGTGAGAAAACAATAATTGAATAGAAAATTTACTAATAGTAATGAAATATGTGTAATGACACTAAATTGATAAAGTAGGATGAAGGGAATATAGACCTTCTAAGCAATTTATATTTTGACTTTTGGACGTTGAGTAATCTGATTTTTCAATGGTGGTGGAGTGGTTGAAAGTGGTAGTGAATGGTGGAAAAAGTTGATGTGAGGGTGATGTAAAGGAATGTTGAGAGAATGTTTGAAAAATTACGTATTGAAAGGCTGCCGCACTGATTTTAAGGAAAAAGGTCTTGAAAAGTGAGGTTAGGGTTCCCCCATATAAGAACCCTAAAGGGGAGTAAAGACTAGACTTCCCCTATGGGTCTATTGATCGGCATAGCCCTTAGCCTACCGATAGGCAAGTCTGACAAACTTGGCATCTAAGTAAAGTATCCCTTGCCTGCATGGTGGGGGGAAGGGTGCCTATAAGCAGTCCTAAAATAAATTTTTTGAAAAAACGATTATAAACTACAAATTTTAAGTCAATTTCCTACACGAATAGAACCATTAGAAAGAAGACTGAGATATCTATAGAAGTGTATTGAGATACTCTCGGGTTAGAGAGTTGACCAAAATCAAATAGAGCTCTAAAACATCCGGTAACCTCCGGCTTAGGGTTTACGAATAAAAAGGCAGCTAAATATGAACCATAAATCTAATTTGTGCATGGTATGGACCGTTGGAGAGGGGACATAGATCCCTTTAAAGGTTTGTCGAGATACTCTTGGGTACAAGAGTGGACCAAAGTCAAACGGAGCTCGAAAAGCATACGATGACCTTTTGTGCAAATGGGATGCTAAATGTGAACCGTAAGTTTAATTTGAGGATGAAATGGATTGAGGTAAATAGGATTAAAATCCTTAAAAAAGTATGTAGATATACTCTCCGATCTGAGACGTGAAAAAAGTAAAATGGAGCTCGAAAGCATATGGTGAGCCTTAGGGTCGTAGTTTGAAGAAGTATCAGGGGTTTGAGGATTGGAGAAACCTGTAAAAATATATGGGGGTACTAGAATATGGTGTCTATAGATCCCCTCGGCGAGCGAGCTTAGTATAAGAGAAGTCTATTGAAAGTAGAAATATTGATAAAGGTTTATAAGTGTTAGGTTCCTATGAGTGAGAAATCTAACAGGGATGATTAATCTTTGGTTGTACTAAGGAAAAAGGTCTGATTCCGAGGACCTAAGAAATCAAAACCAATTCAAGGGGTTGCGATATGATTCTGAGGTCTTTTGAGGTTCATAGGGTCACGGACCGTTTCTGAGGTCCTAGGTTAATTTTGAGGACCTAAAGAGTGTATGTGATTGATAAAGATGATCGTCTCCAATTCTGAGGGCCAAGGTCAGTTCTGAGAACCTAAAGAGTGTATACAATTGATTCAAAGGATTGTAGCTAATTTTTAAAACCAGGGTATGTTCTAAGGATATAAAGAGTGTATGCAACTGATTAAGAGGATCGTGGAAAGTTCTGAGGGCCAAGGTTAGTTCTCAGCATGTAAAAAATGAATGAAAGCAATTCAAAGGATCGCGGCCAATTCTGGAGGCCAAGGACGTTTCTTAGTACCTAAAGAGTGTAAAGGTCAATTATACAGGACAAAAGGGTTTAAAACTCAATTATATGAAATTGAAGGGTGTAAAGGTTTAGTTTGAGGAGCTAATGGGTGTAAAGGTCAATTCTTTAGACCTAAGTGGTGAAGAGATCAATTTTGCAAACCTAAGCGATAAAGAGGTTAATTATGTGGACCTAAAACTGATGAAGTCAATTCTACAGACCTAATGAGCGAGGAGGCAAAATTATGTGGACATAAGGGGGCAATTATGCAGACCTAAGGGGTGAAGGAGTCAATTTTGTGGACCTAAGGAGCGAAGAAGTCGATTCTACGGACCTAAGCAGTGATGAGGTCAATTCAGCAGACCTAAAGAATTTTTGGAATAGGTATGAGAATTTTTTGAAAAGTTTTAAATTTTTCTTAAAGTTTTTGTAATTGTTGATGATTTTTTCAGATGCAAGGATTTTTTTAGGATTTATTGAAAAGTGTGCCATTTGATAAAATTGAATTTTTGTGATTTTTAGGATTTTCTAGAATTTTCCAGGAATTCTGAGAATTTTTTGAATTTATTGGAATTTTTGATGAAATGTTTTTTTTAAATGGATTAAAAATTGTGTTTTTTTATGAAATTTGTGGTTTTGATTTTTTTGGAAATTTTTGGGTTTTTTTATAGTCAGGACATGGAGTTTTAAAGACTTTTGTGCATCCCGAGGGTCACAATCGGTAGTCACACCCAGTGGGGTGCCGACCAGCTGAGGCAGTCCATTATCTACACTTCAAATGAATTATCTCTCTCTTTCTCTAGAATAGTATTTAAGCATTTTTTTTTAAAATTTGAAGAAATGGCCAATAACAACATCGGGGAGATTGACGACTACACCTCTATTGAGTGGCATCACGCTGGGGCAATGGTCGCAGGGGTGGAGAGTGTGTATCACCTTGCCAAGGTGGTGGATAATGAGAGGATCCTACTGCTGGGTACCGAGCTCCATCGCTCTGCGACTATGAGGAACCTAAAAGCTTACGTGAGTACTCTTAATATTTCATTTATTTTCCAATTTATTATTTTCATATATATATTTATTATATTTCTTTGAATTTTGTTTTTTATTTTATTTTTCTCTAGGGATTAAATGTGTCTTTTTTAATCTTGCAGACGAACATTGCCTTGTCGAGTGTTCATTCTCGGGGCACGACGGGGATAAATCGGTGTGGGAGAAGCTCCCTAAGGTGCAGCTTATTGTGGATGTCGCCAGGTTCGCTTACATTGTTAAGTCTCTAGATGACATACAAATGTCGATGGCGGTGTTATGTTCTTTGGTACACCACCCACACATTCCATTTGGGTATCGGTGAGATGCATGTCACCCCCATTGACGTGCATTAACTGCGGGACTAGGGTGCGAAGGGGAGTAGGTAGAGGTGGACAAACCAATCCGTCTAATTGAGGCGGCGATCCGGTAGGCATTGGAGGACTTCAGACGGATTGGTTTCGAAGAGTCGCTGAAGGAGTGGGTGCTAAAAAACACCTTTATATTAAGAAGGATAGATTTTATGGATGGCCAGCAGGTACGACAGGAGACTCGGATGTCTATATTTCTCTTTCTGGGGTTTTTATGGTGGTCATGAGTGCATATGTTGTCCATTTAGGGTTCTTCACCTTCCTCCGGATCATCTTCGAGATCAACAAGTATGATTGGGGGATCTTAGTATTGGCCTCTCTATAAGCTTCCCTTGATGTCTTTTGTTGACATTGTAGGTCAACATTCACGGGGGCCACGTACCTTCTGGAGGTAACCTTGATTATTATGCTTTTATTTTTGTTTCTTTTTTCTTTTTTTTTTCATTCTTAATGAAGATTTTTATTGAAATATTATGTTACTTTTTTAGGTGTGGTTTTATGAGGTGATGAGGAACAACATGGGGGTGCTACCTTTACTGGTGAGTGATAAAGAGGAAGAGTGGCCGAGGATGTTCCCATGGTGGAGGACGAACAGGGTATTGAAGGAGTTCCTCCTCCATAAGGATGTATATGCTTTCATAAATTCTCTTATGAGTGACCAGGTTAACTTTTATTCTGTATTTGGGTTTTTTTATTTTTTGTTTTTTTATCAGGTATTGATGAATGATTTTATTTGTGGGATGGGTGACCTTCTACCCCTAGAGTTATCCTTCAGGAATGTTAGGAATCACGAGCACTCTTACCCAATCATGGTTATTATTAACATATGAGTTCGGGTACGCACGGTACCTGCGTGAGAGGGTGATCAGACAGGTGATGGAGAGTGAGTTAGGAGTTCCAACAACAGCTCCTCCTTCACATATGAGGAGCATAGGGAAGATGTCGGGCGCGGAGCAGGTGGCGGTGATGGCGGGAGAGAATTACGTGCTCTATACTGACACTGTGGTAGGTTATGACTATCTAGACTTCGTGTATAGTTGGTTGGTTACACCATAGATATGCCATAAAGGGTGTGCCTTATCCATTGGTAGAAACCATGGGTGGCAACAACATGTCAGGTTCTTTAACACATGCATCTAGGTGCGACACGGGTGCTGTGAAGGATCCTTATCTTCGCCACTACTCCACTCCCTCCTATTATATTCAACTTGGTGGGGGGTATCCATGTCAGTACCTCATCATCCTATGGAGACGATAGACAGATCCAATGGGAATTATAATACTATGTATTCTCTCTATGCTTTCGTCTATATAATTATGCATTTATGACTATCTTCAATTATTTTGCATGATCCCTATTTTTCCAAACTGTGAGCGCGTCGACATCTTGGACGCATGATGTTTGGGATTGGATGGCCTCCTTGGCTAAGCACGTGCGGACGATGGCTTGGTCTTATATTGCACTGCCAAAGATTGCTCTTGAGTGGGAGGCGAGTTTTGAAAGCGGTGGGTCTACTACTCATCGTCACGCTTTTCGTCAGGACCCTTGAGGTTGTGGTTAGGGTTAGACTTATGTTTGGAAAGTCTGGGCTACACCCCAATGATTTTGATATTTTTTGCTTCTTTTCTTCTTTTTTTTTATTCTTAAAAAATGTAAAAGTATTGACAGATATGTATATATATATAATGCATCTTTTTTTAGCTTATTTTTTATTAATAACCTAGTCTATATGAACTTTTAATCTTCCTTGGGGGGTTTTATTAGATGAAAAATAAGGATATGTATTTAAAGTTTCAAACATGTGCCTTTTAGATGTTTAGAGAAAGAAATGCCCTGGAAACTAACCTTAAAAAGGATTATTTGAAAATGAGAGAAACAAAAAAGGAAATGGGAATATTTCCAAATAAGGTGGTGTAGGTCTGCCTATCGGCATACTCGTATGCATACAGTTGCTTTTTAGCCATGATTGCACTCATCTTGCATCATTTGTACAAATGTTCTCTTGTTCCAATAGTAGGTTCATTATTCAGGTTCTCTTCTTTTAACAAAGGGGGAAATATGCAGTTATACCTCATTGCCAATAGTTCATGGGGGAGGTATCAATCTCCTTGCAGTGTTCAACTATGTGCATCATAGGGATTATATGGATAATGTCTTTGTCGGTACAGTAACTTCGAGACTGATTGTTAAGATTCCTTTTGTGATAGTAAGTTTTACTACAGACCCTCAGGTGGCAGCCATTATATTATGGATGCCACACCATTGTAATCATGTTGCTACTATAGTGGAAAAAACTTTGAATAGTCTAGATAATTATAAGGAAATTCGGTCCACTTTTTTACGCGAAAACCCTATGATGTTGTTCATATGGTTATCACAAAGGCCTCGTCTAGTGGGTCCCCCTGATATGGCATCCTGAATTTCTTTGTGCGACATTTTGAAAGTTTTTTCGCTTCAGTGGAGAATTGGGTTAATTGGATTTTGGAAAATGGCACACTGTTCTGTGCCATGGCGGGGCGAGTTACAGTCCATTTTGTAGTTGGATGACTTTTGATATTCTCGACTAGTAGGTCATTACTATACCTCTTTCTACTTTCGTTAGTGTCTTCTTCATCAAGTGGGCTGGAAAAAAATTATCCCTGCATACATAACCAATTTCTTTCATATGGAGGATTTAACTGAATATTTGATCTTGTGACCTTTGTGGCGGAACCGTAGGTCGTCTATTTTTCTGTCCCACTCTACAATGGAAATTTCCATGAAGTCAAGGGATAATCTAAGGTGGTTGTGGAAGTATACAAAGGTTAGTGTTGAGTAAACAAGGAAGAAATGACTCGTGATACTTGAGGTTATGGAAGGAGGCATGGTGATATGGTCCAACCTGTTTAAGGCATATCACCATATTGAACGTATGAGGAAGTGCAGGAAAAATTGGGATTTTTGGGAATCCCCTAGGTAATAACATCTATTATGGCAATGATAATGAGGCAGGGTTGTGACACCCCGCCTAATTAAATACCGGGCGATCACTCCTTTATTAAATTAAATCAAGGTAAACAGTTGGTTCATTCTCAGCATCACTGTCGATAAAAATAATTTTCCAATTTAACACCCTAAATAATTAAGCTAAGTGTCAAAAACCATTTTTCATACAAACTTCCAAATTTTAATTAAAGAAAAGATTTATTAATTCAAAACAACATTTCTACAATATAGAATCACACCACGATGAACTAAAATAAAACCATACATTCACCAGTCGAATGTCAGCAATATAAAACTAAAAATCATAAACCATCCTGAATAAATCCCGTAAAACAATACTGGAATAACTGAAATATAAAATCCCAACAATAAATGAAATGCTGAAAGGGGCGACACGTGCCCAATAAATGAGAGTAATGAGAGTGGAGTCAATAACAGAAGCCGTCTACTCAAGTGACCTGCAACTTCCACCTAAGCTGCAGCTCGTTCTTCTCAAAGGATCCTAAGCAAGACGCCCCTGTGGCTGGGCACCTGAAAATATACATATATATACACAAGGGAGAGAGAGAGAAAGAAATGGGTCAGGGCCCGAAAGTGTGTTTGATTTATAAAATACGTTAAGCAAGTATTTAAATTGATACAGGCCAATGCAATTCATATTAGTTCGACACTCTCTTGAGAAATTCTCACCTCTCTTCTAATGTGCACGCCTATCGTACTAACCTTCCCAAATAGTCTAGTTTATCTTAACTTACTCATAAGTTTTCAAAACCGAACGATGACAATGTTTTAAAAAGGTTACTTCCAATTAGTAGCAATACTCTCGTTTTAGCTTCATTAAATTTTAAAGTTTACCAGGCATTCTCATACTTTCACAAAACAAGTATTTATTATAGTGTCAACAACTATGTCCTACTTATCAAATCCCAGTAGGCAGTTAAAGTATATAATCTCGTATATATATATTAACTACTCGGATAATATATATATATATATATATATATAACAGCACCCCAACTAAACTATGGTGCGGGCATACTCTGCTATCCAATCCCCGTATCGCTCACACAAAGGGAAATACAAGTTCGAAATCACTCTCGAACTGTATTAACATATATAAAACAACGTTGAGGCGAAGCATAGATTCCAAGTCCAAGAGGTCAGTACATACCCACACGTCTCTTAGGACCGTCCGACTATCAATCTGATAGCCCGTACCTAGGATCTCTATCTTCTAGGGTACGAATCAATATCCCCCATAAAGCAACACAGGATAAGATCGTCCCAGCGCGGTAACCTCGGGGATAGCAAGTAGCGAGGGTAAGTTTTTCACATGTATCTAATATATGTACACACAATCATATAAATATACCAATTTCATTATGTTAATATAGGTCACTCTCCTTACCCATAATTACAACATTTATCTTTAATTTCTCATTATTATGATTACGTATAAGGTTTCGTCTCTAACCTTAACTCGAAGAGTTTTCTCACTCATTACCTAATGCTCATGGGTCATATCCTTACCAATCTAAAATTCAGTAGGTGACTTTATTTGATTCCAACGTAACTCTCTTACGCACCTCACCCTTAAGTTTCATAAATTCAACCTAAAGTAAATATCCCATAATTACCCTTCTCGTTGAAGATTTAAAGGTTCTAACATTTATCCCTATACCCTACTGGTCCTCAATATCTCCCAAATCCTTTTATTTATAATGCCCAAGAAATATTCCACGGTAAATTAATTCAACTAATTAAACAAGGGGAAAAAGAGTTTGCCAGGAGGGGTCGATCGATCGACGTCTGGGGCTCGATCGATCGAACCTTCGATCGATCGACGCTCTAGGTTCGATCGATCGATCAAACAGGTATTTCGATTTCTGCAGAAGTGCAGTTACGGGTTTGATTAATATTCTTCATTCAAATCCATAATTTCCAACACTAATCGTCCCAAAACTTATACTACAATCATGGTAATCTATTTCCAGATGTTTCTAACGTTAAGCATGCATATAACCATCATTAAACATGATTAAACAACCTAAAATCTCATCTAATCATTAAGAACCCTAGGTTTTCTTAACTTCTATTCTAATCAGTTTTTCTCCAGAATTTCCTTCTACATAATCATCAAAATTCATGGGTTAATCATCTACATCATATAAGACTTCCAGAATATGGTTTTAATCTTCTCTACATGCAAATTCCTATAAAAAAGTGGGGTTTTCTTCCATAGATTATACTACTAATCATTCCTAACTAATATGAATATTTCACCAACGAAAATACGCAAGTTAAACACTTGCCTGAGATTTCAGAGGTCTGGTTTCCTGCTGGTATTGGTGTGGTTGTGTTCTCCTCCTCGCGATCCACGCGTTGGTGGTGACGGTGGTGCAAAAAGGTGGTGTTTTTGGCCTTGAATCACCTTGCAAGGTCTCTCCTCTCTTCTCCAATGGCCGTCTTAGGGTTCTGAATGTTCTAACCCTAGAAGGCTGACTTAAATGGCTGCTAAGGATGGCTGAAATTCGTGGGTTTAATTACCCTATTTTGTAAAATGACCAAAATGCCCTCCCGGGTCACTAATTAGGCCTAAAAACATCCCGAGACCCAAACTAAACCCCCGGGTACACTTTTCTGACTATCTCGACCTTTCCGGACGCGTTGGCGCACTCAAAACGACCATACGGACAACTTATAAAATATTCACTTTTTAATTAACATAATTAGTCCCGACGTGGCACTGGCACGTCCCGACTTAAATTTCCGAAATAGTCATTTAATTCACTTATGACATTCAATATAACCAATATAATATATTACTATGCTCATTAGTAATATTCAACAAGTTTCCCATAATTACTAACTCTAGTCACGTTAATAATTATAACATAATTAATTTCCGGATTTTTATTAAATAAATCATCACATTAAATTTAATAAATCCCCAAATTAAATATAGCATAAAAATACGGGGTATTACATACTTCCCCCCTAATAACGGAATTTCATCCCGAAATTCGGAAAATAAGGCATACCTGGTAAAAACAACTCTGGATATCTCTCGCGCATATCCGCCTCACGCTCCCAAGTGGATTCCTCCACATTATGATGCTCCCACTGGACTCGCACAAGTGGAACTACTTTCGACCTCAATCTCCTCTCACTATAGTCTAGAATAGCCACTGGTCTCTCCTCGTAAGAGCTATCAGACTGTAAGTCTATCTCGTCTATCGCAATGTGAGTATGGGCCATATCATCCCGAAGATATCGTCTCAACGACGAGATGTGGAATACATCGTGGATGCGATGTAAATGTTCTGGCAATCCCAACCTGTATGCTACTGGCCCAATTCTCTCGATGATGGCAAATGGTCCTACGTACCTCGGAGCCAACTTCCCCTTCTTCCCGAACCTCATCACTCCTTTCATAGGAGATACACGCAACAACACTTGATCTCCCACATTAAACTCCCGGAAGAACCGTTTCGCATCGGCGTAGCTCTTCTGCCTGTCTTGGGCTACCCGAATACGACTCCTGATTATCTCAATCCTCGCGGAGGTCTCCTGAATTACTTCTGGCCCTAATAACTTGTTGTCCCCCACCTCGAGCCAACAAGTTGGAGAACGACAAGGCCTGCCGTACAAAGCCTCAAATGGAGCCATGCCAATCGTAAACTGATAGGAGTTATTATAAGCAAACTCTACCAGTGGAAGGTGTGGTTCCCAACCCCCTCCGAAATCGAGAACACACATGCGTAGCATATCTTCCAACATCTGATTAGTACGCTCTGTCTGTCCATCTGTCTGTGGGTGGTAGGCTGAACTCAGTCTCAACTCTGTACCCATAGCCTCCTGAAAGCTTTCCCAGAAACGTGACACAAAAATATTGTCTCTATCTGACACAATATTCAGGGGCACCCCGTGTAATCTGACAATCTCAGCGATGAACAACTGGGTATACTGACCCGTGGTATAATCTGTCCTCACTGGCAGAAAATGAGCCACCTTGGTCAAACGGTCTACAATCACCCAGATAGAATCGTGGCCCCGCTGTGATGTAGGCAAACCGGTAATGAAATCCATGGAAATACTTTCCCACTTCCACGCGGGTATTTCCAACGGCTGAAGTAATCCCGACGGTTTCTGATGGTCCACCTTCACCAGCTGGCAAGTAGAACACTTGGACACAAATTCAGCGATGTCCCTCTTCATCCCACTCTACCAGTACTGTCCTCTCATGTCCTGGTACATCTTATCGCCTCCCGGATGTACTGCAAATCGGGACCCATGAGAATGAGTCATCACTTCATGACGTAGCTCCGCTCCTTCTGGGACTACTAATCTCCCATTAAACCGCAACCCTCCATCCGAACTAACAGAATAGGACTCAGCACCCTCGGCTAGAAGTCGTACAATCTGCTCCTGACAAAACGGGTCTGTGGTCTGTGCCTGTATCACCCTTGTAACAATCTCGGGTGTGACTGACATGACGGATATGAACGAACGGGCTACTGCGTCTTGGTGACCCAACTCCTTCCACTTCGCTTTCCAAACGTCGGCTACATCGTCTACCGGTCTACGGCTCAACGCATCAGCAACTACGTTGGCCTTCCCCGGATGGTACTGTATGTCGAACTGGTAATCTTTCACAAACTCTAACCATCTGCGCTGACGCATATTCAGCTCTCGCTGAGTGAACAGGTACTGCAGTGACTTATGGTCTGTGAACAAACGGAATTTCTAGCCCAATAAATAGTGCCTCCAAATTCTCAATGCAAAGACGATCGCAGCTAACTCCAGGTCGTGGGTGGGGTAATTCTTCTCATGCGGCTTAAGCTTGCGGGAAGCAAAAACTATAGCCTTCTCCTCCTGCTGAAGTACTCCCCCAAGTCCTCGTAAGGATGCATCTGTGTATACCAGGTACTCTACACCCGGCTTCGGTAAAGCAAGGACTGGTGCAGAAGTAAGCTTGTCTTTTAGCTCGTCGAAAGCTAATTGACAAGCATCATCCCAAACATACGGTACCCCTTTGCGAGTCAAATTCGTCAACGGACCCGCTATTTTGGAGAATCCCCGAATGAACCTCCTGTAGTATCCGGCTAATCCCAAGAAACTACGCACTTCCGTCGGTGTCGTGGGCTGCCCCCACTCCCTCGCCGCTGACACTTTGCTCGGGTCAACTGCTATCCCTTGATCAAAAACAACATGGCCCAAGAATTGTACCTCTCGCAACCAGAATCCACACTTCTCGTACTTAGCATACAACTGATGCTCTCGTAGAGTCTGAAGAACCTACCTCAAGTGTTCGGCATGCTCCTCCTCGGAGTGTGAATATATCAAAATATCATCTATGAAGACGATGACGAACTGATCCAAGAACTCTCTGAATACTCGGTTCATCAGGTCCATGAAAACGGCTGGGGCATTTGTGAGTCCGAACGGCATCACCCTGAACTCATAGGACCCATATCTCGACAAGAAGGCAGTCTTTGAAACATCCGGCTCTCTAATCCGTAACTGATGGTACCCCGACCTCAGATCTATCTTCGAAAAGAAAGTTGCTCCCCTCAACTGGTCGAATAGATCATCGATTCGAGGTAACGGATACTTATTCCGTATCGTGACCTTATTCAACTCCCGGTAGTCCACGCACAATCTCAGTGAACCATCTCTCTTCTTTACAAATAAGACTGGAGCGCCCCAGGGTGAGGTACTCCTACGAATGAAGCCCTGACCTAATAGCTGCTCAATCTGATCTCGTAGCTCTCGCATCTCTGCCGGAGCCATACGGTACAGTGCGCGTGCTATAGGTCTCGTATCCGGCACTAAATCTATAACGAAGTCTATCTCACGACTGGGCGGTAGGCCTGGTATCTCCTGAAACACATCGGAATACTCCCTAACAACTGGGATCGAATCCAAAGGAATCACAACCTCCTTAGAGGTATCCTCCTAATTGTAATATAAATGAGCGATCGAACCTCCCTCTGGGCGAGGCATCGCCACTACAAACATCTCTTGCCCCGGAATGGCAAAAACAATGCTCCCACCGAAGCAATCAATCATGGCTCTATAAGATGCGAGCCAATCCATACCAATGATCACATCATGCTCGTGCATGTCTAAGACTAGCATGTCTGCAGGCAATACCAAGCTACCAATCTCTACCCCTACTCCCCGGCATATAAAGAATATAAGTGACCCACTCCCCAGTGGTGAGTCGACACACGTCACGGTGCTCTCTGCTGTGGCTAATAACCCTAATGACTTCGCAAAATGCGTAGCTATAAAACAATGCGTTGCCCCCGTATCAAACAAAACTTTACCCATAGTACCATGGATAGGAAACATACCCTCAATCGCGGGTGGTGCCTGTGGAGCTGCTGCCTGGTGGACGTTATAGACACGTCCATACTGCAATTGCCCCTGCTGTACTGGAGCTGCGGGAATGGCTGGTAGGGCTGGCACCTGGGCTGGAGCTGGAAGGGCAGGTGGAAAGAGTGGCCTCTGCGGCTCATTACGGGCTCCCTGCTGCTGTGGGGCCCTATCGCCCTCTGGGCAATCCTGACGCTTATGGCCGTGCTTGCCGCACACAAAACACCGGCCTCTGAAATTACCTCCCCTCTGTCCCTGCTGACCACGGCCCTGCTGGCCGTTACCTCCACGCCATTGGCCCTGTTGGCCCTGATGTGCACGCTGTTGGCCTTGCTGGCCCTGCTGCTGTCCCTGCGGTCGGTGTTGACCCTGCTGATTAGTCTGGCCCTGCTGGCCCTGCCTATAACCCCCATTTCCCGGCCTGGGATCACCCGAACGGAATCGCTTAGCAGGGTCCCCCTGATGGGAACTCTGCTCATGCTGACGAGTCTGTCCATGAGTTGGTGCCCCACCGGCACTATTACCCCCGGTCCTGCCCTGCTGGCTGGACTCTCCTGCTCTCTTGCTTCCCTGAAGGTGGAAGCGGTGATCCTGGCAATGTAGTAACGCTGCATTGAGTACGTCAGTGAAAGTACTCAGGGATATATTCCCAATAAGGTGCTGACGGATCCTCCAAGCTAACCCGTCGACGAACAGCAAAATTTTCTTGCCCTCAGTGGGTGCCTCATCTGGCACAATAGTGAGAAGTCTCGTGAACTCCTCCTCATACTCGGCTACAGTAAGGTTCTCCTGCTTCAGATTTAGTAATCTCCGCCTCATCTCAGTCTGCACTGCGGGTGGAAAGTACTTGCGGTCAAACCGCTCCCAGAACATCTGAATAGGGATCGTGTCCCTCTCCTCCAAAGTAGTAGTGGACTCCCACCACTGTAATGCGGCTCCCACCAGCTTAAAAGAAGCCAGTAATTGCTTTTGTACCTCGGTACACTCATACATGCGAAGATGCCGCTGGATGTCTTTCTTCCATTGGCTGACAGTAACAATATCAGAGCTACCAGAAAACTCAGGGGGATGTGCTTTCTGAAAAGCATCCCGAACCCTCTCCCATGCAGATGGAAGCTGTGCTGGTACTGGCGCCACTGCCTGAACCTGGGGTGGAGCCTGTTGAGTCATTGCTATCGCGGCATTCACCGCCTGAGCGACTATGACGGCTACTTCATTAGCATTCATTGTGCCTGGTGCCGGAGCTGATGGTTGCTCGGCCTGGGCACGCCTATCTTTCGGAGCACGTCTCGGAGGCATCTGAAACGTGAACAAAATTTATCAGTCTACAGTTATCATCGAATCTCAATTAACTGAAGACTTAAACGTAAAAGCAGGAATACAACCAATCCTAAAAATAGGGCTCTATAGCAAAAACGTTAAGCTGAAAGCGAAATAAGCCGTACAGATCCTATGGACACTAGAACCTGATGCTCTGATACCACCTGTGACACCCCGCCTAATTAAATACCGGGCGATCACTCCTTTATTAAATTAAATCAAGGTAAACAGTTGGTTCATTCTCAGCATCACTGTCGATAAAAATAATTTTCCAATTTAACACCCTAAATAATTAAGCTAAGTGTCAAAAACCATTTTTCATACAAACTTCCAAATTTTAATTAAAGAAAAGATTTATTAATTCAAAACAACATTTCTACAATATAGAATCACATCACGATGAACTAAAATAAAACCATGCATTCACCAGTCGAATGTCAGCAATATAAAACTAAAAATCATAAACCATCCTGAATAAATCCCGTAAAACAATACTGGAATAACTGAAATATAAAATCCCAACAATAAATGAAATGATGAAAGGGGCGACACGTGCCCAATAAATGAGAGTAATGAGAGTGGAGTCAATAACAGAAGCCGTCTACTCAAGTGACCTGCAACTTCCACCTAAGCTGCAGCTCGTTCTTCTCAAAGGATCCTAAGCAAGACGCCCCTGTGGCTGGGCACCTGAAAATATACATATATATACACAAGGGAGAGAGAGAGAAAGAAACGGGTCAGGGCCCGAAAGTGTGTTTGATTTATAAAATACGTTAAGCAAGTATTTAAATTGATACAGGCCAATGCAATTCATATTAGTTCGACACTCTCTTGAGAAATTCTCACCTCTCTTCTAATGTGCACGCCTATCGTACTAACCTTCCCAAATAGTCTAGTTTATCTTAACTTACTCATAAGTTTTCAAAACCGAACGATGACAATGTTTTAAAAAGGTTACTTCCAATTAGTAGCAATACTCTCGTTTTAGCTTCATTAAATTTTAAAGTTTACCAGGCATTCTCATACTTTCACAAAACAAGTATTTATTATAGTGTCAACAACTATGTCCTACTTATCAAATCCCAGTAGGCAGTTAAAGTATATAATCTCGTATATATATATATTAACTACTCGGATAATATATATATATATATATATATATATATATAACAGCACCCCAACTAAACTATGGTGCGGGCATACTCTGCTATCCAATCCCCGTATCGCTCACACAAAGGGAAATACAAGTTCGGAATCACTCTCGAACTGTATTAACATATATAAAACAACGTTGAGGCGAAGCATAGATTCCAAGTCCAAGAGGTCAGTACATACCCACACGTCTCTTAGGACTGTCCGACTATCAATCTGATAGCCCGTACCTAGGATCTCTATCTTCTAGGGTACGAATCAATATCCCCCATAAAGCAACACAGGATAAGATCGTCCCAGCGCGGTAACCTCAAGGATAGCAAGTAGCGCGGGTAAGTTTTTCACATGTATCTAATATATGTACACACAATCATATAAATATACCAATTTCATTATGTTAATATAGGTCACTCTCCTTACCCATAATTACAACATTTATCTTTAATTTCTCATTATTATGATTACGTATAAGGTTTCGTCTCTAACCTTAACTCGAAGAGTTTTCTCACTCATTACCTAATGCTCATGGGTCATATCCTTACCAATCTAAAATTCAGTAGGTGACTTTATTTGATTCCAACGTAACTCTCTTACGCACCTCACCCTTAAGTTTCATAAATTCAACCTAAAGTAAATATCCCATAATTACCCTTCTCGTTGAAGATTTAAAGGTTCTAACATTTATCCCTATACCCTACTGGTCCTCAATATCTCCCAAATCCTTTTATTTATAATGCCCAAGAAATATTCCACGGTAAATTAATTCAACTAATTAAACAAGGGGAAAAAGAGTTTGCCAGGAGGGGTCGATCGATCGACGTCTGGGGCTCGATCGATCGAACCTTCGATCGATCGATGCTCTAGGTTCGATCGATCGATCAAACAGGTATTTCGATTTCTGCAGAAGTGCAGTTACGGGTTTGATTAATATTCTTCATTCAAATCCATAATTTCCAACACTAATCGTCCCAAAACTTATACTACAATCATGGTAATCTATTTCCAGATGTTTCTAACGTTAAGCATGCATATAACCATCATTAAACATGATTAAACAACCTAAAATCTCATCTAATCATCAAGAACCCTAGGTTTTCTTAACTTCTATTCTAATCAGTTTTTCTCCAGAATTTCCTTCTACATAATCATCAAAATTCGTGGGTTAATCATCTACATCATATAAGACTTCCAGAATATGGTTTTAATCTTCTCTACATGCAAATTCCTATAAAAAAGTGGGGTTTTCTTCCATAGATTATACTACTAATCATTCCTAACTAATATGAATATTTCACCAACGAAAATACGCAAGTTAAACACTTGCCTGAGATTTCAGAGGTCTGGTTTCCTGCTGGTATTGGTGTGGTTGTGTTCTCCTCCTCGCGATCCACGCGTTGGTGGTGACGGTGGTGCAAAAAGGTGGTGTTTTTGGCCTTGAATCACCTTGTAAGGTCTCTCCTCTCTTCTCCAATGGCCGTCTTAGGGTTCTGAATGTTCTAACCCTAGAAGGCTGACTTAAATGGCTGCTAAGGATGGCTGAAATTCGTGGGTTTAATTACCCTATTTTGTAAAATGACCAAAATGCCCTCCCGGGTCACTAATTAGGCCTAAAAACATCCCGAGACCCAAACTAAACCCCCGGGTACACTTTTCTGACTATCTCGACCTTTCCGGACGCGTTGGCGCACTCAAAATGACCATACGGACAACTTATAAAATATTCACTTTTTAATTAACATAATTAGTCCCGACGTGGCACTGGCACGTCCCGACTTAAATTTCCGAAATAGTCATTTAATTCACTTATGACATTCAATATAACCAATATAATATATTACTATGCTCATTAGTAATATTCAACAAGTTTCCCATAATTACTAACTCTAGTCACGTTAATAATTATAACATAATTAATTTTCGGATTTTTATTAAATAAATCATCACATTAAATTTAATAAATCCCCAAATTAAATATAGCATAAAAATACGGGGTATTACAAGGGTCTTCTTGTAGCTGAGGTAGTTTGTGAAGCTTATTTGGTGTAGGTTTGGTTTTAGGTTTGTGTGTTTGGTTTGGATTTATATAAGCTATGATATTGGTTTAGGTAGGTGGTTCATGTAGGTATTTGGAGACTTTCTTGTAACTAATACTTTATGTAATTTCCATGATTTAACATAAAGATGTAATAAATGAAGATTTCGTCATATCTTATTGTGCTTTTATAAGAGTCTCTTTATTTTTGAATTATCTATATTGATCAATAAGTTATACATAATCCTTTTGTTCACTAAAACTGATAAGAAAGACTAATGTTTCTTGATGGGAGAAAATAACACAATTCTATGAAAGAGATAGGATTGTGCCCAAAGTCACTTTATAGGATTCCTACATACCTCTATGGGGAATAAAAGTTGTTTGTAAGTTTTGAAAGGTTTTAAGTGGATTTGGTACCATTTAATTCTTGTTAAGGGAGAACAAACGGGATTTTTTTAGGAATAGAATGGAGATGAAAATTTCATAGTGCGACGAGAGTCGGATCGGGGTTAAAATTTCTTGAGATAGTAAAAATTAACTAGACGTGCCATTTCTTCTCGTTTATGAGCATAGTAGCGTTACCTGACATAACTTTATTCACGAGTTTTGGCCCGCTATAATTAGTCTTAGATTTCCCTCTCTAGTCCTATATGGATTCTATGATTTCCTTGTGGGAAATGACGCCTTATGACCTACTATGGTAGTTGAATTTTATGTTGAATGAGCATGAAATATGGCAATGATACCCTTGTATGTTTATATAAAGATTTTCGTCTCTTTTCATCCTAAAGTAAAAGCACGTCATTACGACTTTGTTGCCAGTTAACTTCTCTGACTTAACTTTCAAGCATGATCCATGTGGATGGTATCTCAAGTTCAAAAGGCAGGACTTCCTCCATGCCATATAATATGAAGTAGGGGTCATCCCAATGGGATTTTTTATGGAGGTACGATAGCCCTACGGGGCATAAGGTATTCGATCTTCCCAATCCCTTCAATTCTTAGTCATCATGTTGATTATGGTTTTGAGACTTCTGTTAGCAGCTTCTGCAACCCCATTGGTTTGTGATCTATTGGGAGAATACTTGTGCCTCTGAATTCCATATTACTCAACCACTTTTGTGACTTCATCTTCAAAATGGAGCTCATTATAACACCCTGTGTTTTTATTTATTATTTTAATTAGTTAATTGGAATTTTCGAGAAAAAAATAAATTTTTGAATTTAATAGTATTTATTGGTTAGATATGTTGGTTATGATTTTAGAAGAATAAAACTTCAAGCGGAATTAAAATCGGAGTTAAAACGGATTTTATATGATTTTTTTTTATATATTTTGCCTTATGGCATTTTTAAGCAAAACTGTCAGTTTTTTGGGGTGATCGATCGATCGACGCCTTGGCATCGATCGATCGATGCCTTCAGAAAACGTGTGCTGCAATCCATTTTTGGACGAATTTGACTTACTTTAAAACTCTTTCTCTTATATATAATTAAAGGGACGGGGCTAGATTTTTAAACACTCATTTGTGAAAACCCTAAGAGCAGAAAACTCTATTTTCTCCATCTTCTTCTACCTCAAAACCCTAGCCACCATTAAAATAACTTTTCAAGCTCAGTTTTGAAGACCAAGGCGAATCTGTCCCGAGTCGGTTCAAGAGGGGATTTTGAACCAGTTTTCGAGAGGAACACATTCACGTAATCAGATTTTTCTGTCGAACTAATCCCAGGCATGTTGACCCTATTCTTTTCCTTTAGTGTTATGTGTCTTGATTGTAGCCTCCATTAAACTCATGTTTTCTAAAATAAGATATGAATATAAAGATTGAAGAGGTAAATTTCGGGGCTGTTTTACATGAAAAAAATAATGATACCGAATACTTATAACTGTGTATTCTTTGGGTTGTGTCGGTGTAGTCGATTTTGCTATGGGCATGTGCATGTAGAGGAGCCCTTTTAAAAGTAAATTTTGATATTTCATGTGAAAACCCTAGTTTAATTTAACTTCTTGTGTTGGAAAATAAGGATCGTGATAGGACTTGCATGTAGCGATTATTCTGAAAATCATAATATTTAGGTGTCTTTGATTTCCACTTTTTAAATTGAATTATTTAAATGGGAATTTAGTATTATTATGAATGTTGTTATAATTTGGAATTGTGCTACTCTATGGAAATATGATAATTTTTAGGGAAGATTGGGTATAGTAGAAAATTGGTTTTCACCCTTGTTATAGCACACTTGTTAAGTATGGGACTAGTAAGTGGGTCTTAATTACGATTTATGCTAATTAGGTATGGGACTAGCTAGTGTAAGTCTATGCGGGTTATATAATTTGGGGTGGGGGCTGATTTTCTATATTATACCTTTGTTGTGATAACCTAGGATCGATATCTAGATGGAGTGAAATTTTGTAATCATTCTTTACTTAGGATAGGACGATATTGTGTTTTGGGAACCCTTAGTTTGGACTAAAGGTTATTTTGAGGATTTTCACATCGCTTTTAAGGGTGGGGGAAAGTATTGTGATTAATGAAAACAAGGAATGTGGAATTTAATATCGCAGGACTAAAACGGATATTAAAAATTTATTGGCGACATAATGTGTCTAGGGCCGACAGTTTGAACTGATCAGAGGACGAGTTATGTCGTGTCGTGTGTGGAACCTTGTCATATCGCGAGGGTTGCAGGATAAAAATGGACCAGACGGCGGACTTGACAAGGGGACGGGTGCGTGTGTGGAACCTTGTCATATCGCGAGGATCGCAGGATAAAAACGGATTAGAGGGCGGACTTGGCATGGGGACGGGTTTTGGTAATATTCTTCACTATTAAATTAATTAAATTTAACATTGTGGGAAGGTGGGTGAATTAAAATCATATTGGTGTGGCTTTTATGAAAACCTTGCGGGTAATTGTTAATTTATTTATGGTGATCATTAATCTCGTAATTAAAAGATTCTATTGTTATAGTCGATATATATAGCACTATTGTCTGGGTTCAAGGACCCTATTTGAGGAGAGTAGTCGGTTTACATGCTCGGGGATTTGGCTCTGACACATGCGTTGACTAATCTTTTTCAGGATTTTTGGGAGTTGCTGCATAGGATTCATTGGAGATCTTTTGGAGGTGCTGCTGGATTTATGTTATTGCTTTAGTAGTTGGATTTTCTCTTTCCATTCAGTCGTTTTATTTATGAGACTATTTTTGAGTTATTGGGCCTCTTTGGTTCCAAAGTTGTTTTAAGTTTTAGTTGGATTGATTTATATCATTGCTGGAGTATGGATTTCTTTTGGAGTTAACATGTGATGGATCTTTTATTTCTTAGTTGTTTATGATCATTTGAGATTAATTCAATTATGTTTCTTATGGAGTGGTTTATTTATGTCTCATATCTGTCTCATGCTAAGAATGGTATTTTATTTACTCATGCCCGGCTTAGTTTTGGTGGCGGCCGACGCCAGAATTAGGCGGGGTGTGACACTCATTATCTGATATTACCTAGTAAGGGACCCGTAACGACATATGATATTCTTTCTGATGAACTTGGATATTTATTCACATTCAATACCACATACGATTTAACTTCAACCCATTTGGTGAAATAATTGATGGCTAATATGATGAACTCATGCTCATTCAATGCCTTGGGAGTAACTTCCCCAATGATTTCTATGATCCAAGTTGAGAAGGGCCAAGGAGAGGTCATGTTATTCAACTCTCGAGGAGGCAAGTATTGAATATTAGTAAATCTCTAGCATTTCAATCATCTTCTAACATAAGCAATGCAATCTTGGATCATAGTAGTTCAATAATATCCTTTTCTGACAATATTTTTACCAAGCATATGACCGTTCATGTGGTGACCATATTCCCTGCTATTTATTTTATGCATCACTTATTCAATTTCATCCCCTTTTATGCATTGCAAATGCGTTCCATTTAAGTTCCTCCTGATAATTGCATTGTCATAGATAACGTATTGGCTAGCAAGTTTACGAAGGGTCATGTTTTCATTATTATTAAAGCCTTGGGATATCAACCATGCTTGAGGAGGCACAAAATAACACAATACCATAACCCAAATTTCTACGAATCTTACTCTAGAGACAACTTTCGATGTGGTAACAATGAGTTGGCATGGATTGTTTTTGAACTTGAAAGTGGGATATTTTTATTCCCTCGAAACATAGACAAAACTATAGATCGAGCGAGAGAGTTTGCATTTCTAGAGGACTTATCCCATGATGAGGGTTGAGTCTCTATAGACATTGAGGCATCAAATTCCTTTCTCTAAGTCAATCTTGAGGACCACAATGCATGATTTATATTTTATTATGTTGTTGGTGCAAGGTAAGTCCAACTTGATAGCAATGGGAGTGTGAGACTCATCGGGCATGACTAGAAGTATCCCGAAGCCATATCCCTTTTTCTATCAGCTCCATCGAAAAATATTTGCCACCTTATCTCTTCATGCGAAGTGAATAGAATATCCTCATTTGAGAATTTGAAAATCCACACATCCATTTCTTTGATGATATTGTCGGATAGGTAATCAGAGATGGCTCTTCTTTTGATGGCTTTTTGCATGACATGGGGGATAATTAACTCGTCTATCAATAGCAACCAACGGTCCATGAATTTTGATGAGGCATGCTATTCTACTAGGTACTTCATGGGATCCATTCGAGACATTAACTTGGTAGAGAACACAAGCATATAGTGTCGAGGTTTCTGCGTGACCCAAACTAGGGCAACACATGCCTTCTCCAACGTGGTGTACTTTACTTTGTATCCTTCCAGTTTTTTTACTAGTGCGGTAAATTTCTTTTTTGTGCATGATTCTTCAATGTATTGAGCCAATATAGCCCCAGTCAGAGCATCACTTATAGTGAGGTACAAGAGAATAAGGATACCAAGTTGTGGTGGTATTAGGACTGAAGGTTGGGTAAGATACCGCATAATTTTATTGAAGGATTTTTAACATGCCTCATTCTAGACTTTGATTGAATCTTTTTGAAGGAGTTCGAATACGGTCTAGCAAATAGAAGTAAGTTGGTTGATGAACCTACTGATATATTAGAGGTTGCCCAACAAGCTGCAGACCTCTTTCTCCGTCTAAGGTGGTAGAATTTTAAGGATTTCATTGAGTTTAACGGGTTCTTCTCCGATCCTTGTTTCATTGAAACTGAGGCAAAGGAGTTTTCCCTTCATGACATCGAAGACACATTTTCATGGATTGAGATGCACTTGGTACTGTCATAGCCATTCAGAGAACATCTTCAAAGCGGGAACGTGACCTTCTTGAGTCTTGGACTTGATGATCATGTCGAAGACACAAACTTCGACCCCTTTGTGGGTAAGATCATGCAATATGGTTGCAGCCTCTCATTTGTGACAATCCACCTATTTTAATTCCGGACGGACAATTTTTTAGCATTCCGATTGCAATAATAATATAACATAAAGAACATAATTAAGCCATACAAATAAGGGTGAACCGAATAAACCATCGGTCACATATAACATCAACAATGTAAACTAAAAATAACTGAATACGGAAGTACAAATCTGACACAATATAAAAGTATGCAATAGGATAAATATGATCTAATAAGGACTGATCATATCTAAAGAAAAAATTAATGAAACTTTTAAGTAAGGATCCACAACTACCATCGGCAAGAACGGATCTATCCTTGCTACTGCACACCTAGGGTGTAAAAACGAAAACAAGGAAAGGCAGGATTACGTGGGTCAGAGCCCGTAGTGTATACATATTTTCTCAAGTAAATAATTATTATAAATCGTTTAAAACTGTATTGTATTACTTTCAAAATTAACCGGTCATACTCACTTGAGATATTCCTCACTTCTCAACTATAGTGCGCACCTAATGTGTTCATTTTATATATCTAAATTAAACTACCCGACTTAACTAGGATACATAGCCGCTATTTAATCCCAGTCCCGCTAATATTCTCTATTATCTAAGTAAACTACCTCCACTAGATACTCATTTTTAATTAGTATTTTAGTGACACACTTGCTATGACTAGCTATTCACGTGATAAACATACATAGTTATGCTCGTGCTATAAATAGATATATGCACTATATCATAATAGCATACATATACCACTCATTACATACATATAAACGTATCCCTAGAGCATGGACCTCACGGTTATATTCCTCGTGTGCTATTCGGATCTAGGCACCATACCTCACACCAAGCCACCGGGTCAGAATCTCACCACTGATGCCAAACAAATATACATACAACGGAGGCAGTCATAGACATACATCCGTGGGTTGCAACCAAACCACATTACGCCCAACCGGACTCGAAACTAATAGTTTTTCTCACGTGCGAAAAGTGGTCATGCAACAGTATTTTAATCTGGGGAATTAACCCAATACCTGTTGATCAATGCCAGGGTTGGTTGTCCACTACGCGCAACCTCCTACGATACCACCACCGTGTAAGTATGTTTAAATAAACAAGTATCATAAACACAAAGCATATATATAAGTCTCTCTAACATGTATATATAATTATAACCGAACTCATACGCATATACCACCATGCACATTTCACCCAAATCCCAAAGTTTATCACAATTCTTTGATTTACTTATTTAACTAGACCCTCATTCGAGCGTCATAAGTAATTATTAAACTCCTACTAATAAGTTGAGAAACAAATAAATTTTTAATTAAATATACACTCACTTGAATAACCCCCCCCCCCTCCCCCCCCCCCCCCCCCCACACACACACATACTCGCTTGAGTTAGTGAAAATACTCGAAACAGTTCCCCGATTCAAACTCGACCCAAACCCACAAGTCGTTCGAAAACCAATCTTGTTCCAACAAAAAACAGTACCTTGTTCAAACAACATTCAAAAGAGGTTCAAACGACATTCTAGAGAATGGACCTGAAGAACTTTTCATAGGCGAGATTCACCCCCAACCTCCTAACTTCGTTTCTAGGGTTCTCTATACCCAAATTTCTAGAATTTTAGTTCATAGATAATTCATAAAACATAATACCACCGCTATATATAAAAATATAACATAGAAATCATCATATATTCAAGATTTATAACTCTCATATCAAGTTAATCATCAAAGATCTTGTCTTCCGTCTAAGTTAATCCTCCTTCATTAAGAAACGCAGAATTTTATCCTTATTCATAAGTTTAATCACTTCTAATTTATCTTTTATTCAAGATCAAACAAGTTTTATCAATAGGTATCTTTATTTGATCATCAATTTCAGTTTTTCATTATCAAATCCCCAATTTCTAACATGAATTAAGAAAGTAATTAACTACCAAATAAAAATGCAATATAAAGCAAGTATTTACTTGCCTTTATGGATTACAAATTCGAAATATATAATCTGGGTTGAATGTCCTCTTCAAGATCCTTCCTCATTACCTCTTTTCTCTTTTCTAGGGTTCTTTACTCTCAACCTCTTGTTTGGAAAGTGAAAGATGGGTTATCATGCACCTTTACAAACCATAATAAGCTTCCTAAAGGTCTAATCCCGTTTTCCCTTAAAATTATAAATATAAAATGACTATCCTACCCTTATACGGGTTGTTTTATGTTTAAAAAGCCCCCCGGAACCCAAACATAACACTGGGTACTTATTATGCACTATTTCTACCCCTCTCGAATCACCAGTGCCCTCGAAAAGGTCATCCGAGTCACCCAATCCCGATTATCGTAACTTTTCATTAACCGAGTTCGACACGTGTGTCCCTTGCGCATCGCCCGTAAATTATATTGATCTATCAATCTCATACCCTATCGACCTATCATTAATTAACCCGTCACTATCACTCATACACGATATACAATAAGTGATATAACTATTTACTTATCACACACAATTAAATAATAATTCCAATACATATTAATTTTTTATTGCTTTAATTAATACTTACTGGATTCCAATTCAATTTTTTTTCAATTAGACTAATAAATTAATTAATTAATTATTACCAAAATTACGGGGTATTATATTCTTCCCACCTTACAACAGAATTTCATCCTCGAGATTCGAATGTACCTTCCACGAAGAGCTCCGGATACTTTTTACGCATATCATCCTTATGCTCCCACGTCGACTCGGCAACATTGTGGTGTCCGTACTATACAGGAACTAACGATACCATTTTCGACCAAAGCTTACGCTCGCTACGATCTAAAATGGAAACTTGTCTATCCTCATATGAGACATATGGTTGCAAGTCAATCTCCTCTAACGGTATGTGCCAGTAAGCCATGTCACTCATGCGATACTTCTTCAATGACAATAAATAGAAAACGTCATAAATCCTGTGCAAATGCTCGGGCAAGGCGAGTTTATAAATAATCGATCCAATCCTATCAATAATGGAAAAAGGCCCCACATACCTAAATGTCAATTTCCCCTTCTTCCTGAAACGCATCACTTCTTTTAATGAAAGATACCCGCAATAACACCTGATTACCCACGTTAAGCCCAACAAATCTCCGATTCGTATTGACATAACTCTTCTACCTATCCAAAGCAACCCAAATGTGACTCCAAATCAACTCGATCTTCGTTGACGTCTCCCGAATCAAATCCATCCCGGTTACTTTATCATTTGCACCTCTAACCAGCAAAAGGGCGAACTACATGGTGTCCCATACAAAACCTCAAATGGTGTTATACCAATAGTGCACTGGAATGAGTTGTTGTATGAAAACTCTAACAAAGGTAAATAGTTCTCCCAGTTACCCTTAAAATCTAGGATACACATTATCAGCATATCCTCTAACATTTTATTAACCCTTTTCGTCTGCCCATCGGTCTGAGGGTGATAAGTCATGCTCAAATGCAACTCATTTCCCATCACCTCCTGAAAACTTTGATAGAAGTGGGACACAAAGATCTTATCCTGATCTGAAATAATTTTAAGAGGCATCCCATGAAATCTCACTATGTCCACTATAAACAACTGCGCATACAACCTCAACGTGTACTCCACACCAACTAACGAGAAATGGGCTACCTTTGTCAATCGATCCATAATGACCCAGATGGAATCGTGACCTCACTATGATTTCGGTAACCTTGTGATTAAGTCCAACAAAATACTCTCCTATTTACACATTGGAATATCTAATGGATATAGAACCCCGGCTGGTCTCTGATGATAAACTTTCACCATTTGATAAGTGGTGTATTTAGAGAAAAGCTCTTCTATGTTCTACTTCATCCCAGCCCACAAGTATTGTTGCCTCATATCCTGGTGCATTTTATCCCCTCCTAAATGTACCAAAAATTGTAACCCACGTGCCTCTTGCATAACTAGGCATCATAACTCCTCATCATATGGAACAATCAACCTCCCATTAAAGCATAAGCCACCCTCAGAACTGATTGAGTAAGACTCTTCTCGACCCGATAATAATTTTGTATTCCTCTCCTAATAAGATGGATCCTCTACTTATGCTTTCACAACCCTTAAAATGATTTCAAGTGTGACGGTCATCACTTCCAAGTAAGCCCAAACTACCTCATCCTCCTGACGAAGTTCTGCCCACTTCGCCATCCACACTATTTTTAACTGTCCTTCTGGCATATGATTTAATGACATATGATACTAGATGTCAAACTGGTAATCCTTTATGAACTCAAGCAACTTACACTGTCTCATTTTAGCTCATTCTATGTGAAGAGATACTAAAGTGACTTATGGTCCGTGAACATCCAAAACTCCTCGCCTAGAAGATAGTGCCTCTAAATCCTCAAGGCCAATAAGATTATTGCTAACTTTGAGTTATAAATGGGATAGTTCATCTCATGGGGCTTAAGCTAAGATATGCATATGTTATGACCATCTCCGTGTTCTACAGAACTCCCCCAAGTGTGTGTAAGGATGCATTAATAAAAATAAGTTACTTCACTCCTCCCCTCGGCAATATGAATACTAGCGCTAAAGTCGACTTATCCTTTAGTGCAACAAAAGCTAACTAACAATGCTCATCCCGTACAAAAGGTACTCCATTACAAGTTATATTCATCATGGTTCCCGTAATCTTAAAAAAATCCTTCGATAAATCGGCGGTAGTACCCTACAACCCCAAAAAATAGCACACCTATGTCAATGTCATGGGTTTGACCCTCTCCCTTACCGTTAATACCTTACTCAGATCAATAAATACCCCTCTCTAATAGATAATGTGACCTAAGAAATGCACCTCCCATAACTAAAATTCACATTTCTCGAACTTGGAATACAATTAGTGGTCCTGTAAAGTCTAAGGAATCGTACACAAGTGCTCTTCATGCTCGCCCTTGGTCTGAGAATAAATCAAAATGTCATCTATGAACACAAAGATAAACTAGTCTAGGAAATTCATGAACACCATGTTTATGAAATCGATGAAAGCTGTTGGCACATTGGTTAGCCCTAACGGTATAACCCTGAACTCATAAATTTTTATCTCGTCAAAAATGCAGTCTAGGGACATCCTCATACCTAATATGTAACTGACGGTACCCCAACCTTAAATTAATCTTAGAAAAGTAGCTTGTTCCTCTTAGCTAATCAAAAAAGTCATTGATATGAATAATGTATACTTGTTCTGGATTGTGACCTTGTTCAACTCCCGATAATCGATACATGATGGTAAAGATCCATCCTTCTTCTTCATAAACAAAACTGGGGCACCCCAGGGTGAAGTACTCATGAGGATAAAATCCTGCCTCAATAACTTATGAATCTAATCCCAATCTCCCATATCTCTAAAGGAGCCATACGATTCAACGCTCGCACTATTGGCCTAGTCCCTAGTGCTAAGTCAATTATAAACCTAATCTCCCAACTTGACAGTATATATCCTAAAACACATTAGCAGAATCCCTAACAATTGGGGATCAAATCCAATAAAATAATTATACCCTAGTAAGTCTCTTCATCAACATAAAAATATATGCTCGATCCTACCTCCGTATGAGGCATCGCTGAAAAACGTCGCTAATGCCGTTTAACACAAGGTTAAACTGTATAAGCAACTCCGAATGTTTGTTGGAGAAACCCTTTTCTTTTTGAAAATAAAAATTATAAACAAGATGTGTTTACAAAGCAACTTATGTACGAGAGTAATTAAGATTGTGTAATCAGTTTTTTTAAAACTAAGGCAGTTTCAAAAATTCAGCACACTTATAGAATGAGATGAGTAGATGAAGATAATCAACACAAAGATTTTAACGTGGTAAAACCTCTCCCAACAGAGGAAACATCCACGGTGACTTCTAAGTCACAAAAACAAAAGTCCACTAATAACAAAATTCAGTTACAAACAATACAACATGCAAGCACACAAATCAACCTATTCTAAGTTTAGGAATATACCCCCTTGGTTCCTTCTAACTTCTGATAGATCTGATTTGTTGATGATGTTCTCCAGTTTGCTAACTTCCTTTGTTTTAGCTTCTTTACGTCGACTCAATGATTTCAGATCTTAAACACAACACTTCCAGTGTAGTAGTGTGTTAAGTTTTTGTGTAGTGATTCCTATACACATGCATGAACTCACGCACACTTCTTCTTACAAACAGTCCTATAAAAATTACATATACAGTCTATATGCAGTGATTTTAATTTATTTATTTCTCACGGAACTCAAATCCTTTTGACCTTTAAAGATAACCCAGATTCCACGGAGATCTTGCTTCAAAAATCGGACAAGACCTTAATCAATCTCTTTTGAAAACATTTATGAGATTGAAAACCCTCCAAGTGTGAATCCAACTAGGTCAGAATCAAGTTTCGTAAGAAAAGAAACCAGAAAACATTTTAAAAACCAAATCAGTAAGATTTTCTTAAATCAAGTATAAAAATGCAGATCTAGTGAAAATGTAACATATAGTATGTAGATCTAACGTTTCTATGAAAAAGAAACTAGATCTTCACACAAATGTTTAAGTTGTGTACAAGATCTAAAGATCACGAGGTTACAGCAACACAAGAATAAACCACTCTCTCTCTCTCTCTCTCAAACACTCAGGTTGTGTTTGGGTTTGAATATGCGAAGGTTTGTTTCAGAGAAGGTGAACTGTTTAGGGTTAGGGTTAGGGTTTGGCTAACAGGTTTTTCTTTCTCTTTCTTCTCTCTTCTCTCTCACTTCTCTCTTCTCTCTTCTCTCTTATTTTTTTCTCTCAGAAAGACGAATGACAAAAAGTTTTTTAAGGCTGAGAAGTGAAGGGTATATATAGTGCCTGGGGAAGGTTCTGGATGATCGAGGCAAATCAATGGCTGTGATGAAGTCTTGCAAGGTTTGACTTGATCCTATGGTTATAAAACAGCGGTGGATTAAGATGGTTCTGATTGGTTCAAAAGGTTTGCACTGGGATTAACTAAGAACGCATGCAGACCCTTGATAAGGAAAGATCCAACGATCACCAATGCAACTGGCTATCCTCTCACATAACAAACACAAACTAACGCACCAAAAGGATGACAAGTGTTGGCTGGTAAGAGGCTCTCACACGCGCGTCAAACTAATTACAAAACATCACCCTGAAGTCTCTAGCGCTTTGAGATCGTACCCAACCAAACATTTCAGTGAAAAATGAAGTTTCCAAAATAGTATATTAACCCCACAAACTATATTAACCCATTTTATAAATAAAAACATTTATTCAAAAATGTTTAAAAACAATGTTTAAAAACAATGTTTAAAAAGGTTTAAAATTATTTAAAAATTCCCAAAAAATTATTAAAGCTCCGATTAAAGGGGAATTAAATACACACTCAATTTTAAGAAATATTAACACATGTATGCACTTCTAATTGTGTGTAGTGTGGTTCATTTTATACCATCATTGGTCTTTGAAGAGGATTAGAGAGTTAGGTTCTGAGGCTTTTTGGTTTCTATGATAGACTACCAATTTTGTCAATATTTCCAAATTAGTTGAGCACTTATACAATGTAGACTTAAGCAAGTCAAAGGTATAAGGTGCTTAAATATCCCCCTTTGGAAATATGAGACAAAATCTCCTTTGAGTTAGCTTAAAACTCGTAGGGAACCAAAAAAATAAAACCTAGTCCTATACAAAAGATACTATCTACCCAATTCCTAGAAAGTCAAAAATTACATAACTCAACTATTTACAAACTTTTACACTAGAAGCGGTAGATAATCAGTAGAAGAGATTCCTACAAATATACACACTAAGATCAAGCAGTTTAGATGAAATGTGAACAAAAAGAAACTCATAAAACTCAAATTTCTCCCCCATTTTGTCTCAAATGGACAAAGGGTAAAACTTAAAGTCTTGAGAGTTTAATCAGCGCAAACCATGCCTATAGAATTTCGCAAATATAGAAATCTATTATAGTCTAAAGGTTTAGTGAACATGTCTGCAAGTTGCAGATCAGTAGGCAGGTAATGAATTTCTAATTTCTTAGTTTCAACAAGTTCGCGAATAAAATGATGCCTTATTTTAATATGTTTAGTTCGCGAGTGTTGAACCGGGTTTTTAGATATGTTAATGGCGCTTTGATTGTCACAATACAATTGTAATTGTTCTTCTTTAATCCCATAATCACTTAACATCTGTTTGATCCATAACAATTGAGCACAGCAACTTCCTGCAGCTATATATTCGGACTCAGCCGTAGATAAAGATGTGCAATTCTATTTTTTGCTACTCCAACCAACTAAATTATTGCCGACATAATAACAGGCACCTGATGTACTTTTACTATCATTAGTACAACCGGCCCAATCAGCATCAGTATACCCTATGATGGTGCTACAGGTATCCTTAGTGTACCTAAGTCCAAGGTTAAGAGTGCCTTTTATGTACTTTATTATACGTTTTACACTCAATAAATGGCTCTCTTTAGGGTTATTCTGGTAACGAGCACACAGACATACAACATACATTATGTCTGGTCGTGAGGCAGTTAGGTAGAGTAGGCTACCAATCATACTACGATAGAGTGTGGAATCAACTGACTTTCCAGTTTCATCTTTACATAATTTAACAGTAGTACTCATAGGCGTTTTGGCGACTTTAGCATTATCTAAGCCAAATTTCTTAACAAGGTCTAAGGCATACTTGGTTTGAGATACAAAAAGACCATCTGAATTCTGTTTCACTTGAAATCCTAAGAAGAGTTGTAGCTCCCCCATAAGGGACATGTGAAATTCCTTATGCATACTAGCAGAAAAGGATTTAACTTCGGATGAAGAAGTTGACCCAAAAATGATGTCGTCTACATAGACTTGGGCTATAATAATATTCCTGTCAAAATGTTTGACAAAGAGAGTCTGGTCATTTCCTCCTCTCTTAAAACCCTTATCCAACAAAAAGTTGGAAATGCGTTCATACCAAGCCCTAGGAGCTTGTTTTAAGCCATACAAAGCCTTTTTCAGACGAAAGACATGGTTAGGGTGTTTAGGATCAATGAACCCTTTGGGTTGTTCTACATATGTCTCTTCGGACAGAATCCCATTTAAGAAGGCAGATTTGACATCCATTTGATAAAGTGCGAATTTTAAGTAACACGCTATGGCGAAAAGAAGTCGAACAGATTCAAGACGAGTGACAGGGGCAAAAGTCTCGCTGAAATCTATCCCTTCTATTTGAGAGTAGCCTTGAGCAACTAGTCTAGCTTTGTTTCTAAGAATTACCCCATTTTCATCAGATTTGTTCTTGAAAATCCAACGTGTTCCAATAACATTTTTATTTTGAGGCCGAGGTACAAGATACCAGACATCGTGAATGACAAATTGTAAAAGTTCTTCCTACATAGCAGAAATCCAGTGTGTGTCATTCAATGCTTCATTAACATTTTTCGGTTCCACAAGGGAGACGAAACATGCGTAATTAGCATAATTTCTTAACTGGGATCTAGTACGAACTGGCTCATTATGATTACCGACCACGTTGTCAATGGGATGATCTTTAGATACCCAGCCAGGTACTTATGGACTCTCAATAGGTAATGAGTCATCTATTTCTGGTGAATCAGTTTTGAAATCATTTTCATATTCAACCACAATAGGTGATTCAGATATCTTATTTTCGACAATAGTGTCACTTACAATTACATTTATTGATTCCATAAGAGCCTTAGTACGCAGATTGTATATACGATAAGCACGGCTGTTTGGAGAGTATCCTAAGAAGATGGCTTTATCACCACGAGTTTCGAATTTAAATAGATGTTCTCTATCTTTACAAACATAACACTGACTTCCAAAGGTTCTTAGGTATTTCAGATTAGGCTTCTTACCGTACCACAACTCATAAGGGGTTTGTTTAGAGTTTTTCCTAAGATAGACCCTATTAGTGATGTGACAGGCAGTTCTAATGGATTCTACCCAAAAGTATTTAGGTAGGGATTTGGCATACAACATGACACGTGCCATCTCTTGAAGAGTTCGGTTTTTCCTTTCAGCAATGCCATTCTGCTGAGGAGTTTCAGGGGAACTAAATTCATGTTTGTAACCGTTGTAGTCACAATATTCAACTATTCCTGTGTCTATGAACTCTCCCCCTCTATCACTACGAATGCGATTGACTTGTGTGTCCTTATCATTTTCAATTCTTAATAGAATTTTCAAAAAATTCTGAAACGTGTCAGATTTATGTTTTAAGAAAGCAACCCAAGTGAATCGTGTGAAATCATCAACCATGACAAGGATATAACTGTGTCCACAAAGACTAACAGTTCTAGAGGGACCAATAAGGTCCATATGGATGAGATCTAAAGGTCTAGAGGTGAGGATGTCTTTAACCTTTTTATGCGAAGTCTTAACTATTTTTCCTTCCTGGCAATGACCACAGACAACACTGGAAATAGGTTTAATTTTAGGAATACCTCTAACAATCTCTTGACTAGACAATCTACCCAGGATATCATAACTTAAGTAACCCATACGATTATGCCAGATCTCATTGTCATCCATTCTGACAATGTTACAGGTTTCAGAACTAGTCTTGACAGTATAACAATTGTCAGGTGTTCTAAATCCTGTAATAATGCATTCACCTTTATCATTTAGAATTTTACAATTGTTCTTTGAAAAGGTGACAGCATGGTCAGAGTCACAAAATTGTGATATACTTAGGAGGTTGGCTTTAAGGCCTTTAACTAACAGAACATTTTCGAGAACAGGCATTCCTTCTTATTTTAGGGTTCCTTTACCTATGATCTGAGATGAAACACCATCACCAAAAACTACTTTCCCACCAGCAAATCTGGTTTTGTTTAAAAGTTTGGTTTCATCTCCTGTCATATGTTTGGAGCATCCTGAATCTAAATACCAACCAGATGAAGTGTGTTCAGCTTTTAAGGCAGTGATAACAATGTTACACTTCATTTGGGGTAAAAGATCATCTTTTCTAACCCAAATAGCTCTAGTTTTAATTTTGCGCAAGTTTGCCCTCATTTGATAAAATTTTCGAGACACAGTTTTTTGTCGAAAAACATTTGGAGCAGCAAACTGATTGTTGTGAAAAAGTTGAGCTTTTGGTTTAGGAAAGTTTCTGGGAGCCTTTCTCTTAAATGAACTCTTAGTTTTGGTCTTTCTATTTCTGTAGTTAGAGTTCTTATCAGGTTGTCTTGGAAGGACATAATTGTTACGACTTTGCCTAGAATAGTTAAAGTTCTTGTAGATAAAAGTGTTGTAAACAGGGGTATTTAGACGCCTAGCATAACAACCTTCAAAGGAATGACCATAAATGTCACAGTAGGAGAAATATTGATTGCTTGAGGGATGAATTTCCTTAGGAAAACTTCTAAAGATAGGTTTGACAGCATTCTGTTCAGAAGTGTTCTTCCTAGGAGGTATGGTCTTATAGGTAGAATCAACCTTTTTGATCAAAGGACAGACGTATTTAGTCTTAAGTGCAGTGTCAGCCTTAGAAGTACTAGACTCTCCAATGTCTTTCTGTTGTTGTTTTTGATCAAATTCATTTTTAATCAAATGAAAGTCTGGACATGTTTCAATTGGTCTTTTGCCCCCAGACACAAACTTAATAGGTTCAAGTTTAGTAGTTTGTGGTTTGTTCTTAGGGCAAAATCCAATACCGGTTCTATCATCAGAATTGGTCTTGGAGTCAACAACAAAGTCAGTAAAGTAATTTGAATTGTTTTCAAACTTAGAAAACTTTTTGAAAACAGTAGCTGTCTTTGTTTTTGCTTCCTCCAATTCTAATAATGTTGCCTTATATTTCATTTCCAGAATTTCATTAGTTTTAGTCAACTCTTTTAATTTTTGATCAAAAGTTTCAATTTTAGATTGATGAGTCAGACACTGGTTAGTGTACTCTTCAGCATTCAACTTTACAATAAGACTTAGATCATCTAATTTCTTAGTCAGGTCTCTAACAGTCTTCTCCAATCTAGTGCCTTTTTTAAGAGTTTTAGCATACAAGGTATGGATATCTGGGAGGTCATCTGTGTCTGTGTCGCTAAGTGAAGTGTGTGTAGTGACCCCTAACGATTCAGTTTTAGTACTCACGCACCCATTTGCATCGTCATTATCGAGATCACTTTGACTCACACACACGGAACTAGAACTAACAACATTTTCAGACAATAAAGCATCTAGGCCAATCAAAGGAGTATTCACACAAGCAAGAGTAGTAGCATCATTATCACACACAGGCATATCATCATTGTAAATGATCTTAGCATAAAAGGACATGCAAGGGTCAAGTACATTAGATGACTCAAGTTCCTCTTCATCAGAGTCACTTGAATCATTCCAAGTTTTACAGACATTGGCTCTATTGTGTGTGTTGGCTTTATTCAGATTAACTCTGCAGTCGTGAGCAATGTGACCTAGTTTCCCACATCTAAAACATTCAATCTTTTTAAGGTCTCTAGTGGGTCTGGAATTGTTGTCCTTAGAGTGTTTGTCAAGACCTCTCTCATGAGGTTTGGGATTAGACTGACTAGGATAATTAGGCTTGCCTTGTTTAGTTGCCTGTTTGTTTCGAAATTTGACAATTTTCTTAAATTGTTTAGACATTAAGGCAATCTGATTATCAAGTTTGTCTATATCACACTCCTCATCAGAGTCAGAGTTGGTCAAATTAGACTCAAGTTTGGGTATCTTAGAGGCAAAACTCAAGTTAGAGTTAGGTTGTTTTCTTTGAGAATAATTCAATTGTTTCTTAAAGTCTAATTCCATTTCCACAGTCCTAAGTTTGCTACTGAGTAACTCAGGGGTAAGGTTTTGATCATTCATTTCCTCAATAGCATACCTCTTACTGTCAAACTTTTGTGGTAATGACCTTAGAATTTTAGAGACAATTTCATTCCTATCATAAGTTATACCATTCGCATGCAACTTAGTAACTATATCAGTTAAGTTCATGTAAAAATCATCAAAAGATTCAGAGTCAGACATGATTAAAGAGTTGTACTGCTGGATAAGCATTTGAGTTTTAGCAGCTTTAACTCTTGAGTCTCCTTCATGAGCAGTGATTAATGTGTCCCAAGCTTCCTTAGAAGTGGCACAAGATGAGATTCTCTTGAACTCATACTCATTAATGGACATAAAAATGGCATTCTTGCCTTTATTGTTATTTCGAGAAATGGTTTTCTCTTCTTGGGTAAATTCATTTAAGATTTTCTTTACCCTCTCATCACTTCCTTCAGTGGCTGGTTTAGTAGGATAAGTGTATCCATTTTCGATAATGTCCCAGACATCATCTCCTAAAGTCCCTTGGATAAAGGCAACCATTCTTACTTTCCAGTAAGCAAAGCTGTTTCCATCAAAGAGTGGAGGTCTGGACAGATTACCAAACCTTTCATTCTTCTCGTCCATAGTTAGATTTTTCAGAAAACGATTTCAGAAACACAAGATCTTTGAAATAAAAAGTTAACAGGGCTCTGATACCAATTGAAAAACGTCGTTAATGCCGTTTAACACAAGTTTAAACTGTATAAGCAACTCCGAATGTTTGTTGGAGAAACCCTTTTCTTTTTGAAAATAAAAATTATAAACAAGATGTGTTTACAAAGCAACTTATGTACGAGAGTAATTAAGATTGTGTAATCAGCTTTTTTAAAACTAAGGCAGTTTCAAAAATTCAGCACACTTATAGAATGAGATGAGTAGATGAAGATAATCAACACAAAGATTTTAACGTGGTAAAACCTCTCCCAACAAAGGAAACATCCACCGTGACTTCTAAGTCACAAAAACAAAAGTCCACTAATAACAAAAATCAGTTACAAACAATACAACATGCAAGCACACAAATCAACCTATTCTAAGTTTAGGAATATACCCCCTTGGTTCCTTCTAACTTCTGATAGATCTGATTTGTTGATGATGTTCTCCAGTTTGCTAACTTCCTTTGCTTTAGCTTCTTTACGTCGACTCAATGATTTCAGATCTTAAACACAACACTTCCAGTGTAGTAGTGTGTTAAGTGTTTGTGTAGTGATTCTTATACACATGCATGAACTCACACACACTTCTTTTTACAAACAGTCCTATAAAAATTACATATACAGTCTATATGCAGTGATTTTAATTTATTTCTTTCTCACAGAACTCAAATCCTTTTGACCTTTAAAGATAACCCAGATTCCACGGAGATCTTGCTTCAAAAATCGGACAAGACCTTAATCAATCTCTTTTGAAAACATTTATGAGATTGAAAACCCTCCAAGTGTGAATCCAACTAGGTCAGAATCAAGTTTCGTAAGAAAAGAAACCAGAAAACATTTTAAAAACCAAATCAGTAAGATTTTCTTAAATCAAGTATAAAAATACAGATCTAGTGAAAATGTAACATATAGTATGTAGATCTAACGTTTCTATGAAAAAGAAACTAGATCTTCACACAAATGTTTAAGTTGTGTACAAGATCTAAAGATCACGAGGTTACAGCAACACAAGAATAAACCACTCTCTCTCTCTCTCTCTCAAACACTCAGGTTGTGTTTGGGTTTGAATATGCGAAGGTTTGTTTCAGAGAAGGTGAACTGTTTAGGGTTAGGGTTAGGGTTTGGCTAACAGGTTTTTCTTTCTCTTTCTTCTCTCTTCTCTCTCACTTCTCTCTTCTCTCTTATCTCTTATTTTTTTCTCTCAGAAAGACGAATGACAAAAAGTTTTTTAAGGCTGAGAAGTGAAGGGTATATATAGTACCTGGGGAAGGTTCTGGATGATCGAGGCAAATCAATGGCTGTGATGAAGTCTTGCAAGGTTTGACTTGATCCTATGGTTATAAAACAGCGGTGGATTAAGATGGTTCTGATTGGTTCAAAAGGTTTGCACTGGGATTAACTAAGAACGCATGCAGACCCTTGATAAGGAAAGATCCAACGATCACCAATGCAACTGGCTATCCTCTCACATAACAAACACAAACTAACGCACCAAAAGGATGACAAGTGTTGGCTGGTAAGAGGCTCTCACACACGCGTCAAACTAATTACAAAACATCACCCTGAAGTCTCTAGCGCTTTGAGATCGTACCCAACCAAACATTTCAGTGAAAAATGAAGTTTCCAAAATAGTATATTAACCCCACAAACTATATTAACCCATTTTATTAATAAAAACATTTATTCAAAAATGTTTAAAAATAATGTTTAAAAAGGTTTAAAATTATTTAAAAATTCCCAAAAAATTATTAAAGCTCCGATTAAAGGGGAATGAAACACACACTCAATTTTAAGCAATATTAACACATGTATGCACTTCTAATTGTGTGTAGTGTGATTCATTTTATACCATATCTTTGAAGAGGATTAGAGAGTTAGGTTCTGAGGCTTTTTGGTTTCTAGGATAGACTACCAATTTTGTCAATATTTCCAAATTAGTTGAGCACTTATACAATGTAGACTTAAGCAAGTCAAAGGTATAAGGTGCTTCAATCGCCACAAGAAACATCTCCCGCACATGATATAGTGAACACGATAGTCTTATTGTTATAGTCCAACATCTTTCTATACATCACTAACCAGTCCATACCTAAAATAACACCATACTCGTCCAAGTCTAAGACGAGAAGATTTGATACTAAACATAACCTCCCCATGCCCATGCCTACCCTCTTACAGATGGGACGAATGAGATCCACACCACCCAAAGGTGAATCTATAGTCATGATACTATTCATAGGTAAATTAAAAAAAACTCATCGAACATGTAAACCTAGTGCTGAAAAATGAGTGTAGTGCTCCCGTGTTAAACAAAACCAACCCCATGTGCCCATGGATAAGAAACATAACCTCAATTTCTAGCGGTAAAACTGATCCTCGAAGGTTATACATACGCCTAAACTATATCTACCCCTGCTCTTATAGAGATGACAACCCTGGAACTGTCGATGGGGATAGAAGCTGTTGCACCTGCTTTGCACCCTACTCTTGAACCCTAGACCAGTTTGAGCATGCACCTCGCATGTGGCACTGCTCCCCACAAATGAAGAATTTACTGTTTCACCTGTTGTGCACCCTACTCTTGAAACCTAGACCAGTTCGAGCATGCACACCACATGTGGAACTACTCCCCATAAATGGCGCATTTACTAGTAAAATTCGTCTGCGTCTAGCCCTACTCATGTTATCCCTTCCTTTGGGCCTACTGGACCTGATAACCTCAACCCTTCTGACCACTTGTCTAATTCCCCTATCCCTGATGGCCCTACCTTAAGTTGTCATTACCAGGACTAAACCTCTTAGCAGAGTCCCCATGTTAGGAACCCCGCTCGTTCTACCTCTGCTGTTATTATGCCACCCCACTAGCACCATTATCATCGGTTTTCCCCTACTAGCTATACTCTTCAGTCCCATTCGCTCCCATGAGGTGGAAGTGATGATCCTGACAATGGAGCAATGTAGTATTTAAGACCTTGTTGTAGGTTATTAATGTTGAGTTCCCCAACTAGTGCAGGTGAATTCTCCAGGTTAGTTAATTAGTAAACTTGAGTACCCTTTTTTCTAGCATAAAGTTTGCCAAGTGAGTGAACTTTTCCTCATAATCGGCCCTCCTGCGAAAGGTCAAGGAACTTCCTCCTCATCTCCATTTAAATTGCTGACAAAAGTACTTGCGATCAAATTGTACCCAGAACTGTTATATGGTCATAGTGTCTCTCTTCTTTACTGTGGTGACTGAATCTAACCACTGAAATCCTTATCCCACTAGCTTAAAAGTGGCCAATATCTGCTTTCGAGTATTAATGCACTCAACCATGCATAAGTGCCTTTGTATGTCCTTATTCCATTAGCTGGAGGCAACTACATCTGCATTCCCCTAGAACTCTGGCCGATGGGCCTTCTCTAAGGCCTCTTTGTCTATCTCCCAAACAGATAGCACTGGGTGATCCAAACAGATATCTCCCCATGCCCATGCCTACCCTCTTACATTGACAATGTAGAAAATTCGCATAGATCCTAAAGACACTAGAACCTAACGCTCATATATGAATTATGACAAACCGCCTATTTTAATACTAGGTGGCCAATCCTTTACTAAAAATATAACAAGAATCTCATTATGGATCATCCTCAGTATTACTGTCGCAATAATAATATAACATAAAGAATACTAATAATCCATACAACCATAATAGCTTAACTAAACTTCATGCATAAATAAATAATAAGGGTGAACTGAATAAATCATCAGTCACCAAACAACATCCACAATGTAAATTAAAAATAACTGAATACGGAAGTACAAGTCTGACACAATATAAAAGTTTGCAATAGGATAAATATGATCATCCGAGGGCAACACACCCAACAGTAAATGGAATGACTGATCATATCTAAAGAATAAATAAATGAAATGTCTAAGCAAGGATCCATAGCTACCATCGGCAAGAAAAAATCTATCCTTGTTGTCCCCGCTGCTGCTGCTGCACACGTCGGGTGTAAAAATGAAAACAAGGAAGGACAAAAATACGTGGGCGAGAGCCCGTATCCTAAAAATATTTTCGTGAGTAAATAATTTTTTTAAATCGTTTAAAACCGTAGTGTATTACTTTCAAGATTAATTGACCACACTCACTTGAGATACACCTCACCTCTCAACTACAACGTGTTCCTAACGTGTTCATTTTATTTATCCTAATTAAACTACCCAACTTAATTAGGATACATAGCCGCTATTTAATCCCAATCCCGCAAATAATCTCGATTAGCTAAATCAACTACCTTATCTAGCTACTCATTTTTAACCATTATTTTAGAGACACACTTGCTATAATTAACTATTCACAAGATAAACATACATATATATGCCCGTTCTATAAATAGATATATGCATTATATCACTCCCTATATATTTATAACGGTATCCGTAAAGCTTGGACCTCGCGAATACATTAATTCCTCATATGCAATAAGGCTCCAGGATTTATGCCTCACACTCACCCACGGGTTCGGAATCTCACCACCAATCCCAAACGAATACACATACAATGGAGGAGGTTATAAACATGCATCCATGAGTTGTAACCATACCACATTATGCCAACCGGACTCGAAACCAACATTTATCCTCATGTAAGGATAGTGCTCATGTAAATATTATATAACCTAAGGAATCAATCCAACACCTATCAGTTAACGCCAAGGTGGGTTGCCCATAATGCGCAACCTCCTACGATAGCACCCCCGAACAGGTATGTTTGAACAAATAAGTAGCATATATATATATATATATATATATACACACACACACACACACACACGTCGCTCTAATATGTATATATAATTATCACCAAACTAGTACGCATATCCCATTGCACACGTTTCACCCAAATCCCGAAGTTTATCCCAACTCCCCAATTTATTTATTTAACTAGACCCTTGTTCGAGCAATCTAGTTAATTATTAAATTCCCACTAACAAGTTGCGACACAACTCTATTTTTAATTAAATATCCACTCACTTGGATAAATTACCACATACTTGCTTGAGTTCATAAAAGCAACAGAAACATTTCTCCGATTTAAACCCGACCCAAACCCACAGATCATTCGAACAAAAGACCAATATCATTCGAATGAAAAATGGTACCTCATTCGAGTTTCTAGAGAACATACCTAAATCACTTTTCTTAGGCAAGATTCACCCCCAGCCTCCCAACTTTATTTCTAGGGTTCTCTATACCCAAATTCCTAGGGTTTTAGTTCCTAGATCATCTATAAAACATAATCGCATCGCTCTCTATATAAATCTAACATAAAAATCATCACAGATTTAAGATTAAAACTCATATATCAAGTTAATCATCAAATATCTTATCTTCCGTCTAAGTTAATCCTTCTTCATTAAGAAATGCAGAATTTTATCTTTATTCACAAGTATAATCACTTCTAATTTATCTTTTATTCAATATCAATCAAGTTTTATCAATAGGTATCTTTATTTAATCGTCAATTTCAGCTTTTCATGATCAAATCCCCAATTTCTAACATGAATTTAGAAATTTATTAACTACCAAAAAAATGCGATATAAAGCAAGTATTTACTTGCCTTTATGGATTACAAATCTCAAGTTCCTTAATTCAGATTGAATATCCTCTTCAAGATCCTTCCTCTTTGCTTCTTTTCTTTTCTCTTATCTACGGTTCTTTTCTCTTAACCACTGGTTTGGAAAGTGAAAATGGGTTATCATCCACCTTCCCAAACCCCAATAAGCCTTACCAAAAGCTTAATCCCGTTTATCCTTAAATTAGAAATATAAAATGGATGTCCTACCCTTATACGGGGCCTTTTATGTCTAAAAATCCCCTGAAACCCAAACACAATACTCGAGTAATTATTCTGAGCTATTCCCCCCCTCCCCCCCCCCCCCCCCGATCACTGGTACACTCTAAAAGGTAATCTAAGTTATCCAACCTTAATTATGCTAACTTTTCCTTCACCAGGTCTGACACGTGTGTCCCTTACGCATCGCCCATAAACTGTATTGATCTGTTGATGTCACTCCCTATTGACCTATCACCAATTAATCTATCGATACTCATACGCGACATATAATAAATCATTTAACTATTTATTTATCACACACAAGTTAATAACAATTCTAATCAATATTAATTATTTATCTCGCTAATTAATATTCACTAAATTCCAGTTTAATTTTCTCCCAATTAAATTACTAAATAAATTAATTATTACCCTAAATCAGAGGATTCAAATCTTTATAGAATTTCATTGAGATACTCTGGGGTCCGAGAGTTTACTAACCTCAAAAGAACCCAATTACCTCTGATTTAAGGTTTTGGGGTAAAAAGGCAACTTAATGCAAACTGTAAATCCGATTTGTGTATGGTATGGAGCATTGGAGAGGAGATATAGATCCCTCTGAAGTTGTGTTTAGACACTTTTGAGTTCAAGACTGGACCAAAGTCAAACGGATCTCGAGAAGCATCCAGTGACCTTTCAGGTAAACGGGATGCTAAATATGAACCGAAAGTTTAATGACCATTGGGAAGGGTATTCAGAGCTCTATGAATGTATGTTAAGATAATATCAGGTCCCAATTTTGAATAATGTCAAACGGGGCTTAAAAGCATTTGGTGACCCTTCGGGTCATTGTTTGAAGGAGGACTAGGGGTCCAGGGTTGAAGGGATTTGTAGAAGTATATAGGGGGTACTATAATAGGGTGTCTACTCATTATTTGATAATCTAAGAGGAAGTGAAGAAATTTTTAGATGTCGAAAACTCAATTATCCATTTTTTCTTTCAAATGTTGTGTTAGTACCGAAGAAAACTGACAAATGGAGAATGTGTGTGGATTTTACAATTTTGAATAAATCTTGCCCAAAAGATTATTTTCTCCATCCTAGGATTAACCATTTGGTATACACCACCGTCGGACATGAATTCATGAGTTTTTATAATGAGTACAACAAGTAAAATATATTTCAATGAACAAAGATGACGATGAAAAGACATCATTAATAATTGATGAGGGGACATATTATTATAAAGTTATGCCCTTAAACCTGAGGAATCTTAGGGACACCTATTAAAGACTGGTGAGTAAGATCTTTGAATATCAAATTGGCCAAATCATGGAGATATATGTAGATGACATGCTTACCAAGAGACTAAAAGCTAAAGATCATGTGGTAAACTTTGAGAGAAAAATTAACACCATGGATAAGCATCAGATGAAGCTAAATCTAACAAAGTGTGTCCTTGGATTCAACTCTAGTAAGTTTTTAAGATTCATTTTTTACCAAAGAGGAATTGAGGCCAAATCGGAGAAAATTAAGGTATTGATTGACATGAACTTTCCTAAAAATACGAAAGAGATTCGAAGTTTCACAAAATGCATTGCAGCTTTAAATAGATTTATCTCATGAGCAGCTAACAAATGCCTACCATTTTTTAAATTATTAATGAAATATTTTGAATGGTATTCAGAGTGTAAGAAATAATTTTATGAATTGAAGATGTACATAGACTTAGCTCAATTATTATAAAGACCTCTATACGGTAAACATTTATACTTGTATCTAGATATGTTAGAATTGGTGGTTAGTGTAGCAATGGTTAGGCTTGACCAAGGAGTTCAATAACCTATTTATTATAAAAGTAAAGATTTCCAAGGGGCTTAGTCTCGATACCCAAAGATAGACAAAATCGCCTTCACACTTTTACACATTACAAGGAATATGTAACCATTTTTTATGCCCATTCAATGATAGTTTAAAAGATCAACCTCTTAGGAAGATTATGCATAACATTAAAAATAGGGTCGACTTATGGCCAGGTTCATAGAATTGGGAGCCTTTGATATATCCATAAAAGGTTGGTCACTTTCAGAATTTATTGTAGAATTCACCTAGGAGAACCCAAACAAAGTTAAGGAAGGTTTAGCTCCAACATTAACATCTGAGGTGTTGGTTAAAGCTCAAACATTAGAGCCCAAAATGATAACTCGGGCATCATCATCAATGTCTGAATTTTTCGTTCACGCCTCAGCCAAAGGATCGTTAACTGAAGTAAGCACAAACCCTATAAAAACAACCAAAGGTAAATATATTGTCGAAAAATAACCGTGAAGATGTTGAGATGAAACTAGCAGAATGTTTAGAAAAAGTAAACCAATAACTTTTTAAACAACAAATCACAGTGTGGAATTTATACGTACATTATTATTCTTGTACAGTCGGTAGTGGAGAAGGAATCATCCTCTAGGCTCTAGACAATATGGACATTGAATATAAATTGTAATTTAATTTCTCAGCCTCTAATAATGAGGTAGAATATGAAGTTTTGATAGCAGTATTTAATTCTCCCTATTTGTTCGAGTACAATAGCTCCAGGAACACAAAGATTCTCAATTAGTCCTGAGACAAATACTAGGTGAATATGAGGCCAAACATGAAATGATGTCCAAGTAATTATCCAATGTGAAGGATTTTATAACTCATATTTTGAAAGGTAAAGGTATAGAGAGCCCTAAGAAGAGTGATTGTTTGAGATGATGACCTAACCCGACTTTCATCAACTATCAAATCTAAAGTCCTAAGAGTAGTGACGATAAAGTATTGGTCGAACCAACTATTGATAGAGAAAATCTAGAGATTAAAATTTCAAACCTAACCTTGGACCCTCCTGTATAGATCCAATCATTGAGTATTTGAAAGATGGGAAATTTAGAGTAGTGAAGTTTAATATTGTTGGAGAAGTGTTTTATAAAAGAGGTTTTATTCTTACCATTATTGAGGTGAGTTCATCCCACTAAAGTGGAATATGTCCAAAGGATGTTCATGAAGGGTTCAAAGGGAGTCACATTGTTAGAAGATCCATTTCTAGGTATATCATCACTCAAGGTTATTATTAGTTGGCACTAGCAAAAGACTCCTACGCGTATGCTAAAATGTGTGATGCTTTTCAGAGGAATGCTAATATCAACTATCACTCTCATCAATACTTTATACCTATAACATCATCATTGTCATTTTCCCAGTGGGGTATGGGGTTTTCCATCCCTATACTTCCTACTCCAGGGATGTTTCGATATCTTATCGTTGCTGTAGATTATTTCACAAAGTGGGTAGAGGCAAAGCCTATGATAAATATTGCAAACAAAAAGGCTTCTAGCTCATGTTGAAAAACACATTGTGTATATACAGATAACCCAAGCATTCATCACAAATCAAGAAGCCTAATTTGATAATGTTCACCGAAGGCTTACTCTTAAAAGGAAGGGAATACAAAAATGGCTACTCAAAACTGATTCTTTCGCAAACCAATGACAATACAAAAGTGACTAACCAAACATTACCCTCTGGCATTAAGGAAAGGTTAAAAAAAGCCAAGGGAAGTAGATGGAGGTGTTATATACTATTCTTTTGGGTTATAAGATGACACCATGAATCCCTACAAGAAAAATTCATTTTATGTTAGCCTATGGGTCTGAGGCGGTTGTGTCAATAGAGATAGGGTTGCCAAGTTATTAGATACATAAATTTAATAAATAAAACAATGAGGAAAAACGAAGGTTAGAATTGGATTTGGTAGAAGGAAGTCAAGAGCATGCACAGACATAATAAGAAGAATACTAACAAAGAGCCATAACTCGCTATTACAACAAGTAGGTCAAGAGTCATCCACTAAAAGATAGATACTTCACCTTAAAAAAGTCATACAAAAGAAAAACAAGCTCCACCCCAACTGGAACGGACCCTATAGGATAACAAAAAAAGTGGTTCCAGGAATCTTTGGAGAGACCTTTGCTAATCCGTGGAATGCAAGGCACTTGAAGAAATATTAGCATTAGAGAGGATGATTAATCATGTAAATAAAACTATATATGCTGTAAATGTTTCATGTATATGATAAATAAATGAAAAGTTTTCTTCTTATCCAATTAATTGCAATTGGTTTATTTACTTATTTGATTACAAACCTAGTCTATAACATAAAGAGAGTTACTCTGGGAATTGAAGAGGGCTTGACTCCTATAATAAGGTTAGAGAAATGAAATTTTGGTCAATCCTTAAGACATGGAATCAATTAATGAAGTCACTAAGAGTGGAAAATCCTTGTTTGAAGAGACTTTGGTTAAAAAACTTTAGATGCAGAGCCATAAAAAAGGTCGGATAGAATCATAATAATGGTATAAAAGTTGGAAAATACAATGGACTTGAAAGTCACCTGATAGAGTCATAAATCGTTATAAAAGTGAAGAGACAAATCTCAACAAAACACTTTAAACTTAAATAACTCCTCATCATTTAGATGCATAACTTAGTTATAACTCAAAATAATCACAATGAGAAATTGATAATTAGCAACTCTAAGTTTCACTTGAAGAAATTCTTTTATTAATTCATGTTCATTCAGATAATTTTGGGGAAAGTTAATTGAAGCAAGAACATAATAAAGCATTTCAAAACCAATCTCATACCTCAGCCTATAAGAGTTGACCATAAATATTTAATTATGATTATTTATCCAAGCATAAGGGACTAAACATATAAATATTCCTCATATAGAAAGTATGCTACACTAAAACACCCAAGTAGTAGATAAAAGAGAAAATAGTAAAAATCTAACATTCATTCTGCAATAAATAGAAAAAGAATATCCATTCATATAGAGGACAAAAGGATAATGTTGATCCTTCAAATAGGGGGGGATATTTAAGTATAAAAAAATAATTATTCATAATCAACAAATGCCAAATAGGGCCAAATCATAGATTTGAAGAAAAGAGAAAGATAAACGGCTTCATCCTTATGACCGTCCCCTAAAGGTGTTACTGTTGTAGTAAGAATTACTTCAGTCATAAGTATTACCTCCTCAACAATATTGATTCCTTCAGCCAGGGAATTATCATCATCATCATCAACTCGGGAGGCTTTAATAGTAGCCTCGACATCTTCTTTAGCTTAAAACTTACGAGAGATGGCTTTTCCTTCCTAATCATCCATCTGCCAAGTCTGCACCTCATTATTAATGCCAAAAAGGAATGGTTAGCCTGAGTCTTCATCTCAAAGTAACCTCAACATATGTAATATGGGCCGAGGTCCTAGAAGCCTCATGAAGAGTGATACATGGTCATTGCCTCGTCCCTTTCCTTCTTCAAAGAAACCTTCATAAATATTTTGTGATTGGCTTTGAGGATGTAAATAGTGACGGCATGCTTATCCTTTAGGGTTTTTAAACTCCTTTTCCATTGTTTACTTGAGATCCTGAGCCTCGGTGGTCTTGGATTTCTTTTGTTGAATATAATCAATCTTCAAATTGGCAATGGACTTTATATTATTAGTTATATTTTTCAAGGCTTACTATTCATTACCGTCTAGATCAGCAACAACCCTTGCAGCATATAAGAGACAAGACATTAGAAATTCGAACTTGAATTGATAAATATCAAATCATAAAAGATAGAATAAAAGCAAAGTGGGAATATGAACTTGAAAGACCTTATTAATGGAAAGGTCTAACTCCTCTCATCAACTCATGTTATCGAAGTATCCCTTATCACAGTCAAGGAGAATGATATTTGGAAACCCCTTAGCCTGAAGGAAATTGGCATAAAAAGTCTTAGGGTCACATTGGAGAGCTTTCAATATCTCCCTCTATAAAACAACACTAGCATTCATTACAATATTAGTAGGGCTTAGTCGACCTTCAACCTCCTTAGATGGACCAGTACCATCCTTCAGAAGTTTATTAGCAAGCTTATTCTCGATCTTTTTTTTATTTTCTTTTGACCCACTCAATGGTATTAAGATGATTATTAGGGATGGACCCCTCAACGTTATCCCTAATTATCTTTGGGATGATAATTTCCTAGTATTACCCAGATTTTTTATCTAGACGATCTATAAGAACTAAGAAACGTTTATAAAGCGAGTCAGGAATGAGGAGACGAGTAATAGGGAATAAAAAAAGTGTTGAAATAACTTACGAATCTCGTTAAAAAGGGTAAGGATAAGAAAAAATCCTAAACTCCTCAAACTTGGATAGAGGGGTCAGTTGCTCCAAAGTCTTCAACTCCCGGTTAACTACGCCATTGACCTTCTGCTAAGTATCAGGACTGAGGTCATACGAGACTCTAGATGTAAAAAAAATCATCAATACAAGTTAACATCATATTCGGTAATAGAAATTATTAGAGTGCGTAATTATCTAATTGCATTAACTTATTAAATTCAGATGACAACTATCACCAATTTTTAATTTCTTAAAGCCCTCGAACATGTAACTATGTGATTTAAAGCGTAAATCAAGAATACATGTAATCAAAACAGAGTTTTGGGAAAAAAAAACTTTCAGGTAAAATCTTTTATTCACTTTATAAAGTTTACAAAATGCAACTTACAAATTTTATTAATGAATATACTGTGATCCTCTCAAGAATGACAAGATCGCAACCTTCCTTCAGTAGTGATCCTCATAAGAATCACAAGAACTAGAGTCCTCTTTTATCCTCAGCCTTCATCTTCAGTAGTGATCTCCTTTGGTTTCACAAGTCATCCATGGAAATGCCTTATCCACAAAGGTTGTGCATGCAATGAAACAAACTATACGGTTTAAACTTGATTCACTCAAATATATTCTGGGAATGTGATTTGTGAATCAAAAAAACGTTTTCCAAAATAAAAAGGTTGAAATTTTTTCCTATAGGTATGCGAAAACATTTCTTGCAAAAGGCCTAACAAAAATAAACACAAAACAAGTCTTTATAAGACGGACACAAATTTCAAGGCGGAGGTTCGTTCAAACGAATTTTAAAGATCGTTCGAATGAGAATGGAAATTCATTTGAACAAAATAAATCTCTTTCGAACCTATTATCCATCATCTTTTAATGAAGTTCAATCGACCTAAAACAGTACGCCCTAGTTCGATGTTTGATCGAAGTAAACTTCAAATGAGACTTTTAACGAAAAGGGGATCTCGTTAGAAAGAGAATCCCATATCATTTGAATGAGATACATGAACTTTGAAAAATTTTAAATAAAGAAAACTATCTCGATTTAAAAAAAAAATTATCATGTTCCAGTTTAAATAAAAATTCAAACATCCCAAAATAAATTCAAGGAATAAATTTAAACTTAATAGCATTATACCTTCATAGAGTGAAGATGCTTGTAAGTTAAATATGTTGGATATTCATACCTTCATGATGGATCGAGTTGAATGGTAATGAGATACACCAAAATATATGTAAGCCTAAGCTATTGAAAATATTCTCTTACAAATCTCCCCCTTTTAGCTATTCCGGTATAAACATAAAACCGAAATTCAAATTATAATACATATCCCCTAAGACAAATACAATATCCTATTACCCTCCCAAACCCTAAAATGGATAGGAATAAGTTGGAGTTGTCTTCAACGTAAAATCTTCAAATCTTCACTTTTTCTTTGTCTTCTCTTAGGCTCTTTGTGATCATCAAGTGTAATCTTAATATAAATATAATCTTACAAAAATATCTACACACATAAAATAAAGCAAATACCTCATGATGCATCAAGTTTGACAAATACAATATAATGAATAAAGATAAAATCTCCCCCACAAATCAAACTCATGTAAATCTCCCCAGTAATTTGTTCTCCCCCTGTTATTTTGTTCAAAATAGACAAGGAGTGGAAACATATCATGAAAATAAGGAATATCACCAAGAATAAAAAATATCATCACAACGAGATATTAATGAATAATCATGCAGTGATAATATCACAGGCTCCACAAACTATGTTTTAAAAAATTTTAATTTTTTCAAGTAAATTTTTTTTACAAATACAACACACCATGGAGAAACATAAAAATAATCGAATCATTGAAACGGAATGTAGGGGTGTGAACACATTCTATAGGTTAATTAATGTAGACAAACATAATATATGTGCACGAAGGAATGAGACACCACTAACACAAGAGATCAAGGTCTACCTTAGGTGTAAAAATGGTGAACTCGAGTGAAATCGACTTAACTTATTTAACTAATCAAGATTATTAGTTATTTTTACATTAATAATGCCTAGAACTATGTAATGCTTTACGAGATTTTTTCAGGACGTGCAAACCCATTGATCATTGACTTAACTCCCTCAAAACTCACATATTGAATTTTTTCTCTCAATTCTTTTTGAAGAAATCAATGCTCATATTTAGTGAAGCATCAATGTTCTTTGAAATTGGTTTGGCACTTTCTTTTTCTTTTTATGTTCCTTTAATATTTTAGGTTCTTTTATTTTTGCAAATGGTGTCTATTCACGCAAAGTCAAGCTATCTTTTGCAACTCAATTTCATTGCTTAAAATATACCAAAATTTACCGGATAAATGATTTTCCATTTTTTTTTAATCGGGCAATGGTTCTTACATGCACAACTTTTATTATCTCAGTTTTCACTGTTGGTTCATTTTAAAAGCAGGATTGAGATGAAAACACTACAATCGACATGTAAAAGGGAAGAGCAATACTCAGATAAGTTTGTGCTCGTGTGCATTAAAGGTGACGAGGAGTCAAACACATAGTAAGTAGTTATCATATCACATCTTAATGACTCCACACATTATAAAGCACAAAAATAAAATGGTGTCACGTCTCAAAACACTACAAAATAGTCACGTGGATATGGAATGAATTGCTGACTCAAACATCTTTAATGTTCATCCACATATGGTGTAAAAAATACAAAACTCTTTTTGAAGTTTTCAAAAAAATTATCAAAAATAAAAATCCCTTTCACTTTTTCTCAAAGAGAAACCGATTTTTTTTTCAAAAAATTTCAAGAAAAAACAAAACTCTTTTTGGATTTTTTCAAAAAATATATCAAAATGAAAAATATAACTACAATAATAGTACACACTAGTAATAGTTATATATGATATGAGCATGAAAAGCATCCTATGCTACTAAAAAGTCTCAACCTCAATCATTAGGCTAGGAAGAGTTGTCCAACGGAGATGACATCCTAGGAAAAACCTCCATCTAATCTTGTGAATTCTTGACTAAATACTCTACTTGCTCTCAAAAACTCTCATGTCATGTGCGGGAGCATGCGAAGTAACATATGTGCAAGTGTGTGCAGGAACTCGTGTAATAACATATCGTGGAGGATACATATAAAACACTCTTTGCTTTTATTGGGAACAAGCATACACAAGCTTGGGTAAACCTTTCTCAAAACGTCTAGGACGATCTCTCCTACCTGGATTCGTATGCCTAGGTGGGTTAGGTTGAGGGCCATTTAAATCTAATAAAAACACAAAAATCGTCTCGGGTGCTATATGGTAAGTGGGTGCACCGTCATAACCTATCCCTAGTTTATCAATATTACCCAAAGCGGGATCGAGAAGCACTTTCCTACCTTATTAGATGTATCCTCTAAAGTAACTTTGAATTTTTGAGCACGTTCAAGATATTAATCGAGTTGGGATACACGGGCTTCAAGTTTCTCATGAGTCTCCAACGAACATTCAATATCTTCTGTAAGACTAGCTACAGTGTTGGTCAAGTATCTCTTTTCCTGGCTTAAAACGATAAATTACTCACTCAAAGAAATCTTCACCTTCTCGAGTTGACTCGTCGACGCCTCACACACCCTCAAAACTTCCACCTCTCTCTCCAAATATAACACCCTAAGAGACAAATATTTATTTATCTTCGTAGTTTTCAAAGTCTTGGTCTACAAATCAATAAAAACTTTTTGGATATCGCCTTCTCCCTCACTTGCAATCTCATCCTCACTCTCACTAGAATGGCTCGAAACATTATCAAGGCTCTCACGTTTACATGTGTCCTCATCGGCGTGGTACAAACTAGAAGTACTCACATGACTAACCACGAACTCAACACACTCTTCATATAGTGATTCTCCCCCTGAATCGACCGACTTAATGTCACTATCGCTAAGAGTGGATTAATTTGCAATTTCTTTGCCCTTTCTCTTTCGCATAGTGGGACACTCATATGACTTGTTCCCTTTAGCTTGGCACTCAAAACAACTTATTTCTTACTCTTTCTCACCCTTATCCTTGACCTCATTCTTATTTTAGTTTTTTCAGAAAAATCTTTTTATTAGAAGAATCTTCTTTGAAAAATTTGAGAGACATTTTAAAAAAATTCGCAAACAAGGCCAAGTCATCAACATCAAAATCTCCCTCAGATTCAGACTCACAAACTTTCTCTCATTTTTCTTCTTCTAAGCTTGAGTCTTTAAAGCTATCGCTATTTTCTTAGGTTTAATGGTTTTATGGAACATACCTATCTCATAAGTCTAAAGGTCTTCTACGAGTTCTTCTGACCTAAGAGTGTATAAAATCCCTAAAGAGTTAGAAACCGTAACCTTGGGAATAAATCAGGAAGAGAGAGACCTCAAAATATTTTTAACGACCCTAGTCTAAGGAATTTTCTCACCCAAATCAAAATTAATGTTTACGATGTCAGAAAACCTGGCTTAAAATTTATCAAAACTCTCGGACTCTAACATAGTGATGGTCTCAAATTGGGTGGTCAAACTTTGAAGCTTAGACGCCTTGACAGTGTTGGTACACTCATGTGCCAATTAGAGGATATCCCATTCTTTATTAGACGTAGTGCACATCATAATGCATAAGAAAAATAAAATTGTCAACAGGTTGTGTTAACGGGCTAACAGGTCGTGTTAATGGGTTAACGGGTGAAAACACCCTTAACCCATACACGAACCGTTAAGACTAATGGGTCCAGTGATAATACCCGAACACGACCCGTTAATATTAATGGGTACACGACCCGAACCGTTAACACCCGTTAATATTAACGGGTCTAAACGGGTTGGGTGACCCTAAATTACTCGTTAATACCCGTTAGTCTTCATTAGTTTAAAACTAATGGGTTTTAATGGTTATTCTTATAATGGTTGAGATTAACTTAGGGATATTTTATATATATATATATATATATATATATATATATATATATATATATATATATATATATCCCTAAGTTAATCTCAACCATTATAAGAATAACCATTAAAATCCATTATTTTAAAACTAATGAACACTAATGGGTTATAATGGGTGTAATATTAGTTCGGGTCATACGACCCAATAAAATTCGATACCACTAATGGATGATAATGGGTATAAACGGGTTTAATCGTGTAAGAGTACAAACCCAAACACGACCCGTTATGATAACGGATCTACCGTGTTGACCCCTTAATGACCCAAACCCGATAAGACTAAACCCATTAACTTATAATTTCTTGTCGTATCATGTTATCGTGTCGTGTCTCATTTTTCCAGGTCTAAAGAAAAAGCACTAAGTTCGTGGGAGTTCTAAGTGCTCCATTTAAACACATTATCAGTCAAGGTTGAGGAAGTTTTAGAATTTGTGACATTATCAACAGTGATCGTGGGAGGAGTCCATCCTCTTTCACAACTAACCAAACCCTCTCATCTATGGATTTTAAAGTGGATCTCATGCGAGCCTTCGAATAGGCATAGTTCGATCCATAAAAAATTGGTATCCTTTCCATTAAAAAAACTACCATTTTTAATATCAATTTTTCAAAACAATTGATATCACAAAAATTTTCTGGAAAAATCAGGATCTCATGACAATTTGATGAAAGAGTGGAAGTCTCACCTACCACCATGACATAAATTTTTTGCGAAAAATCAGAATCTCACGATAGCTTGGTGAAATAATTGAGGGCTCACCTAATAATTGGTATTACACCACCATCATCTTCCATTCCCTCACCTACCACCCCTCGAATCCTCGTATCATCACATTTACCCGCACAAAATTATCATACCAACCCCATCACAACTCACCATGACCCCCACCTTGAACACATTTCAACTTATCCTCGCCACCACCCACAAAGACACCATGAATCCCATCATTTTCCTTACATGCCACCAGCCTCACCCACCACTATCAACCCTCATACATACCATATTGCCATTCCTACGCTTTCGCCCCCACCTATGCTCCACACTTCTCCACCTACGATACACTTGGGACATGTTCCCCTCGCCCATTCTGTATGGGATGTTCCTTCCACCTATTCTTCCCCTGTTGATTCATTTGAGCATGTACGGGAGTGGATTGGTCTCCCTCTACCTGACGGCCCACCCTCACCCCAACCCCACTCTCTCCTAGACATCACTACACCAAAATGGTCAAATTGGCACCCTTCAAGCGGCCAGCCTTGTCACGATCAATGACCGTGACAAAAAAAACACGCGTTTTTTTATTACGGTCATTGACCGTGATAAGGCCGTGATAAAACCGTGACATTTACGATTGTCACGATCTTGTCACGGTCAATGATCATGACAAACCTTATGAACTTATCACGGTCAAGGACCGTGACGTGTCCGTGGAAATTATGTCAGTAAAAAAATCCTTAACTCTTCTTTTTTCCCACCGATTTCTATTCCCTCCATTTCTCTCTCACTCTCTAAGCGACTGCACACTCTCTCTCTACGATTTTGGTATGTTTTCTCTCTCTATTTCTCTTCCATTTGTATATATGTATGTGTATATGTGCGTGTGTGTATATATGTGTGTGTAAATGTGCGTGTGTGTCTGTCTGTGTGTGTGGTGATGGATTAAGGGGGTAGGGGGGTGGGGGTGGGGGTGGGGGTGGGAGGGGGTGTATATGTGCAGGCGCGCGCGCGTGTGTGTATATGCATGTGTGTGTGTGTGTGTGTGTATGTGTGTGTGTGTGTGTGTGTGTGTGTATATGCATGTGTTTGTGTATGTGCGTGTGTGTGTGTACGTGTGTGTGTGTGTGTGTGTGTGTGTGTGCGTGTGTGTGATGGGCAGTGACAGTGGGGAGGGCAGGGCTGGGGGATAGGGGCAGGGGGGCTATGTGTGCGTGTGTGTGTGCTTGTGTGTGTGGTGGGGGGGAAGGGGAAATGGGACGGGGGTGGTGCTTTTTAATTTTTTTTAATCAAATTTTCATTGGTTTATAAGATATTGCCCCTCATATGCAAGTAGTGCCCCTCGTAAAAGAATTTATTGATTAAATATTGATTGGTTATTAATTTTTTTAGTAAATTAATAATTAGTGCCCCTTTCATATGCAAGTAGGATTGCCCTTCATTGTAAATTAGTAAATTAATAATTGTATACTTAAATTGTTAGTTTAATTGATGAAATGAATTAATTGAGTAGATGAATTAAAAGAAGTACGGGATACACATTTGGTGTTGCTATTGTAGTTATATTATAGTGGATCGATGTTCGGTTGGTTAATTTTAGAAGTGGCACGACCAATGGATTATTGTCCATATGGGGGTTGAATTTTTCAACTTTTTTTTAAAATTACTTTGTAACACGAACAATATATATATATAGTATGATAATTAAATGAAACATACTTGAAATTACATATAGTGTGCATAGATACTAGCAATCTAGTTCTTATACATACGGATTCAATAGCCCTTAGACACGTTCGAGAGTCATTACCCTTGTAATGAGATCTCTCGAACTGTCCCGTTTGGACAGCTTGGGACTGCATAATTTCTGTATAATAATATTCTTAGTGGCTTAAAGTAGTTATTTTTGGATGAAGTTATGCATTCGTATCCTAATGTTCTCTGGGTACATACTAGATTGACAAGTGTTACTGTTATTTCAATTGAAATAACACTCACACTTATCAATCTACGTCGTGTACTTGGAGAACTACGGGGATATGCTGCCAAATTTTTCTCAAATTGTAACAATGTGCATGTGCTATTAAGTCTATTACAGAAATATGCGGTCTTGAATGGGATAGGACCACTCACCCTTTAGCGGTCTTGAATGCCGAATTTAAAAATTGAATATAAATAAGACATAATTAAATGAAACATACTATAAATCTAAGTTTTGTTTATCCTAATCCATGAATATACGCTTCTTACCTTTACTAAGTAAGTGATTAGTTGTGGTAGCTGTGATGGGATATCCTATATACAAAGAGTGGATGGATGAGACAAATAGAATAGGGGATGTGTTTCGCAGAGGTGCTAATGAATTTGTGAAATATGCAAAGAGGTGTCATAATGATGAAGAGTTTCCGTGTCCATGTGGTAGGTGTAAGAATGGTAAGGTGTCTGGTGGAAAACAGTTGAACTACATTTATTCAGATGAGTTATGCAAGATATTTATTGATTTTGGAGTTTTCACGTTTAATTGGAAGTTCCTTTTGTCCCCGAACAACCTTCACAACAACCTTCAACAAGTAGGATAAATATAGAAGGGGACGGCGTAGATCATAATATGTTAGATGATTTAGTTGATGATGCGTACGAAGTTTATGAAGCGAAGAAGAATGAGGTTACTGATGATGTACAAGATTTAGGTGCTCATGAAGATATCATGATAAACCTTTACGATGACACTAAAGTTTAAAATTTAAGGCGATCCAACCGTTATACTCTGGCTGTGAGAAAGATCAAACAACTTTACATGCCATGGTTGGTTTGCACAGTTTGAAGATGCAATACGGTTTGTCTTGGAATGAAATTGAGACAAGAAAGGCATGGTCTAGGAGGTCAATTTTATTTGACTTGCCTTATTGGAAGAATAACCTGGTGCGCCATGTATTAGATGTGATGCATGCAGAGAAGAACGTCGCTGAACATATTGTGGGCACTTGTCTTGGGGGGAGTCATTCAAAGGATGGAGAAAATTCACGAATTTGATCATGGTTGACTTGTCCAAGTTGAAGAGCAACGACCACGTGAGCAATGAACAGTTTGTTTGTGCATTTCAAAAGGTCAACCAAGTATTTTACTTGGAGTATATCAACAATGAGCCGTGGTCAATTGTCCTACATGCGCCAAAGCGTCTAAATAGTAGTGTGGATGACTTGGCTACTCCTACCGAATATCAATCCATTTTTTATGATAACCCGAATTTGAAACAATTTTTCAGTTTGTAATAAATATTCCAATTTGTACTTTATCAATCCATTTTTAATGCTTTTAATTTATTTGCACTTTATCATTTTCACTCTTTTTATCTTTCTCTCTTTCCTTTGTATATGTTTGTGTGTGTGTTGGGGGGCAATGTGTGTGTAGTGTGCGTGTGTGTTGGGGGGGCAATGTGTGTGTAGTGTGTCTGAAGGTGGGCAATAGGGGTGGGGGTGGGGATGTTTTGGATTTTTAGTAATTGTATATATTATGAGTTAGATGTTGTTGTTTTATAATTCAAAATTGAGGTGTTAAACACTAATAATTCATTTGGATTTGTAGTAATTGTACATATTTGCATGTCTTCTTCTAATTCATTTGGATTTGTACTAATAGCAACATTTTTTTACAGAAAATGTATCCTTCAGGTATTAAGGCGAGGATGATGATGCTGATTATGATGATGTCGTCTGGGCTCGGTGGTAGCGAAGGCGACGAGGGCTCCTCGGCCTCAAGACTCCCCAAATGGGGAAAATTAAGGATGGTTGTCGAGAATAAGACGGGGCTATTAGCGAGATCCCTCGAGCTGGTAAAGACTATCATCGACCCCGGGTACACTAGTTGGAGGGAGGTGCCAAATGAGCTCATGTTAGCTATTTGGGTGGAACTACAGGTAATGTATTTATATTTATATTTATATGAATATTTCAATTTGAATTTCAATTTCAATTTCATTTAATACCTATATTTATATTTATATTTATTCGCAACTAGCATTGTATTTGTTGGACAGGAACAATTCAGTCGGACCCACAACTACGCGATTCCGTCTTAGAGCAGTTGAGGGAGAAACACAAGACGTGGAAGAAAAATATGCGGACCTGATACTTTGGGAAGACCCGAGACTCTATTATTCGAATGCCTGACTTCGTCCCGCCGAAGGAGCCAATCTCATTGGCACAATGTCAAAGGTTTATTGACAATGAGATCGGGGAGCGACAATTGGCATCTCGCCAATCGGGGAGGGAAAATCGGGAAAAAAAGATGGACGTGCACTACTCCAATCGGACGTCTTATGCTGAGGTGGAGCATGGGATGATGGTAAGATTTAATTTTTTTATAATTACAGAAATATGTTATTCTGCATTATTTTACTTTGCGGGGCCGATACTAATTTTGCATTATTTTGTTTCAAGGGACAGGGAGTGGCCCTGGGGTATACCACATAGGTTCGATACTTATGTGGAAATTCGGATGAATAAGGGGAAGGATAAGGAGGTGTCCCTGATTGTCTCATCCACGATTGTAAGTAATCCGATAATTTACTTTTTATTAATTACGTTATAATTTTTTATTTACTTATTTAACTAATCATGTGCTTTTTTTCATTTCAGACAAAGCTTAAGAAAGTGCATGAGTTGCAGTATGATGCCGACAAGGCATTATTGTCCATAGAAGCACTCAGCTAAGTGCTTGGCGCTGATCGCAAGGGGAGGACAAGGGGGTGAGCTCGCGGGTGGCCAAATCTAGGATCATCGAATTGGAGAAGAGCAACACTGAGTTGGCTAGAACGGTGGACTCACATGATGCGAAGCAGTCATGTTTGGAGGTGACGGTCCAAGATATGTTCTCATTCATAAAGCATTCGTTGGGCGAAGACCCTGAGGGGAAAGGGAAAGAGAAGGTGGTGGAGGAGGACGTGGTGAAGGAGGAGGTACAAAAGGACGAGGATGTGGACCTCGCTGCTTCATCACCGAAATGTGTGGACTCTAATGATCCAGTCCCTATTTGGATCCCTTTGACCGACCTATGTCGACACTTGGTTGGCCGAGCGTGTTTATACAGAACATATTTGATGGCCAGTGAATAGGGCGAGGGTTGAGGGACCCGAATACCGTCCAAGGTATGCCAGTTCATAGACGTTTGCTTCAAGACATCGAGGCCAAGGTGCTCATCACGCATGTGATACTCGGGAAGGATAACTCCCCATTGTGGTTGCACAAACAATGCGGCATGTTGCATATTGCTGGGTGTATCAATTCGTATATCGTGTGGCCTACTCACCTCCTCAGACCTACCCCAGACATATAGTGACATTATTTGAATTGAACTATTTTAAGTTGTTACATTTGAATTATATCGTGATGCACATTGTTTTAAAAGTATATTTGCATTATCTCTATTTTATTTGGATATATGATGTTTTAACAGGTATAACGTTGCTATAACAAGTACAAATATACTACTGGACAGTGGCAGTGGCCATATTGCCCAGTAGATTTTTTTTCAATTCTGCCCAGAATTATCACGGTCATTGATCGTGACAAGTTCGTGACAAATAATACTTGTCACAATCAATGACCATGATAATTTTTTTTTAAAAAGTCACGGGTTTGTCACCGTTATTAACCGTGACTAAGCATGTCAAGGTCATTCACCGTAACAAGTCTAATGAACTTGTCACGGTCAATGACCGTGACAACAAATGTTGTCACCCCCATAGTTATCACAGTCATTAACCTTGACAAGTTGGACTTGTCACGGTCAATGACCGTGACAAGTTGGCAGATTTGGTGTAGTGCATTGAGCCTCCACCACCCACTAATTGGAGCACTGATATGTTGACTTTTGATTCGCTGAGTCCGAAAGTGACCCCATATGTACATATTATTTAGAGACATTGCTTTCTATGCTACCAGAAAGGGCATTAGATGGACCACTGCACCTATCCCCAACCTCTAGCCCCTACTCAACCTCCTCCCCCAACTATGGAGGTCGTATCACCCTATATTCCTCCAACTTCACCAGTCCCCCTTGAGGCACCACCCCCAGCTCCTGATCTATTTCATCCATTGCCTTGGAGACTGCGACACAGAGCCCAGATTGATGCGCTTATGTTAGGCGATGATGATCTAGATGAGGGTGATTTGACCCTACAAGCGAGTGATGCCACCACACACTTATCCCTCTAGATTTTATTGAGGAGCATGCAAGGAGATATTCGGGTGGATGTCCTGATATTCGATAGCCACCTTCTACCCGATGACATTTTTTATTAGCTCGCTGCTATGGAGAAATTTTTTTAGTACAAGCGAGTGAAGGGTAACCGATGTGTTTTGCTAGCAGCAACGAAGTTCCAGGGCTACGATAGTGTCTGGTGCAATGATTTGGAGCAACATCATGTTCTTGAGGGTCAGCCCTCCATCCATCCCTAGGCCTAGCGCCACGCACAACTAATGACTACATTTATTCCTGCTACATATGAGCGAGACTTTTTTCTCCACGTCCATTCTCTCGGGAAGGACACTACGGTAATTGACTAAACGAGCGAGGCCTTTTTCCCGCTTCTTTGATACTAATTTTTAGGGTAAAAATTCTATGACACCAATTGAAAGAGCGGAAGGATTTCATACCAATTTGAGAGTGCACAATTATCTAATGGCATTAACTTATTACATTCAGATGACAACCCTTGCCAATTATTAATTTTTTATAGTCGTAGAACATACAATAATGTATTCAAAGCATAAATCAATAAAGCATGTAATAAAAATAGAGTTTCGGGAAATAAAAACTTTCGGGTAAAACCTTTTATTCACTTTATAAAATTTACAAATCTCACCTTACAAATTTTATAAATGAATCTACTATGTCTCAAGAATCATAAGATCGCAACCTTCCTTCAGCAATGATCCTCGCAAGAATCATAAGAACCGCAGTCCTTTTTCATCCCCAGACTTCGCCTTCAGTAATGATCCCCTCAAGTTTCACAAGTCATCCATGGAGATGCCTTCTCCATAAAGGTTGTGTATGCAAGGATACAAACTATAGGGTTTATACCTGATTCACTCAAATATATTCTAGGACTATGATTTGTGAATTAAAAAAAGGTTTTCCAAAATCAAAAGACTGAAATTTTTTGCTAAAGGTATGTGGAAATAATTCTGGCAAAAGTTTTAATGAAAACAAACATGAAACATGAATTTATAAGAAAAATACAAATTTCGAGGCGGTAGCTCGTTCGAACAAATTTTGAAGCTCGTTTGAATGATAATGGTAATTCGCTTGAATGAAATAAATCTCATTCGAACCAATCAGACATCTCGTTTGAACGAAGTTCAAACGACCTAAGACAGTACGCCCTCATTCGATGTTCGATTGAAGTAAACTTCAAACAAGACTTCTAACAAAAAGAAGATATCGTTCAAATGAGAATCCCATCTCATTTGAACGAGATACACGAACTTTAAAAAAAAATAAGTATTGAAGACTACCTTAATTTTTCAAAAAAAAATCTTGTTCCTGTTTAAATAAAAATTCAAACATCCCAAAATAAATTCAAGCAATAAATTTAAACTATGTAAGTTAGATCTGTTGATATACTCGATATGTTGAAAATATGTCCACTCTATGGAGAAGGCATATTGTAACTTACAAGCAATAAATTTACAAGAAATATGTCTAACTTACAAACGATATTGTAACTTACTGTAACTTATTGCTTGTAAGTTACAATATCGTTTGTAACTTATTGCAACTTATTGCTTGTAACTTACAATATGTCTAACTTACCAATCAGACATATTGTAAGTTAGATCTGCATATCCAACAGATCTAACTTACAAGCATCTCCAGTCTATAAATTTATTGCTTGTAAGTTAGATCTGTTGAAAATATGCTTGTAAGTTAGATGCTTGTAAGTTAGATCTGTTGGATATGCGGATCTTCGTGACGGCTCGAGCCGAATGGTAATGGGATACACTAAAATCTATGTAAGCCTAAGCTATTGAAAATATGATCTTACAAATTAAAAGTAATTCGACAACAAGAGAACCAAAAGATTAATACTGATAAGAGGAGCTCTCCCCCAATCGCGAGGGACCCTAGATTATCCTTCCTCATACCCATCCTTCAATAATCCCCATGCACCGCCAACGAAAAATTAAGTCATCTTCTAGTTGTGATTTGAGTTCTGGTAAACACTCACCAATTTATGATTATGAGTATGAGGCTACGATAGTAATAACCAGGTAAGTTTTCGGTGGATACGATGGTGTGAATGCTCCAAAATATATCTCATACATTATGCTTGGGATGAACTGTCCTCTATGTAACAATAAAGCTGATGATGACTCTCTAAGAGTTAGGGGTTAATTGAAAAGGAGAAAAACCTAGTTTGGAGAAAATATCTCCTTTAAGCATGGATAAAAAAGAAGAAAACCCCCTCGTACAGACATATTTCACCATTATTCCTTGAGTAATAGGCCCTCTTTTCTACCTCTGGTGATCTCACGGATATGGAGGTTTCAATCCCATACATATGTTGGATTCTAGCAGCCTTCATATTATTGATAATGCTCTTGTAATGGAGAGCCCTAGAAAATTCTATCTTATAATCCTCATCTTTATCAACTGAGGAATCAACAATGGCATTGTTTAAACGGAGGTACTTATAGCTAACTCTACAAAGGAGGTATGTTCTAACTCCCCATCATAATCATCATCAACAAATCCTAGAACCTCATAGGCATTAGTACATCTCTTGAAGGGTTTGGATTTAGCTTCAGAATATTGGGATGACGTGTCACGACCCCGACCCAAAATAGTAGTAGGGAACGAGCATCTTGACATGCCACCAAGGCAACAAATATTCTTGATTTAAAATATTTCTTAATGAATGCAACAGAAATACAATCACATGGTTATGAATCGTAAAATACTAAAAGTGAAGCAATTACATCATTAGAACTTGCTAAAGGAAAATTCTTTTATATTAAAAGTAATAACGAGTTACAACGTAAGAAAAACTTTAAAAACTTATTACAAGAGAGCCAAACATGTTTTATGTCATAAAACAAACATTTTACTTAAAGTAACAAAAAGAGCTCTAGAAGCTGAATGTTCAACAAAGTCCTTTTACATTCCCTTCGTGAGCCTACTTATTTCCTGAAAATGGTTATTTATACAACATCAGCTAAAAGCCGAATGGGATTCAATCTCCAGACATTCCAGGGTTTTTCAGAAAATGGATACCTATTCAATTTAGAACATAAGGCATATACATAGATATGGGAATTTGCTGTAATATATATAAAGTAACTAACAGTATATATTTTTAGAATAAATAGTTCAGAATAGAACAGATAAAACAATTGAGCAATATGTCAATTATTTATTTTAATTTTAATGGCCATGTATGCTCTAATACCCAGGCAAATAGTTTTACCAAATGTTTCCACCCGATAACATCACAGACAGAAAAATATGATTTCTGGAACAACGCCTTGTTTATGGCACACCAGCGATAAACCAGTTGGGAAGGTACCACCCAAATATTTCCACCTAATATTCAAGTCCAACATAGTAAGAGAGTTTCAATAGGTCGAATAAAAAATTTTAAAATTCAAATCAGATGTTTGTATCGAGAGATATACACATATAACAAACGACGGAATCATCAGTATCAGCTGTATTTTGAGGATAAAAACAGTTTCACAAAATATATATAGTTTTCATAATATCAAATAATCAAAATACGCAAATAATGTCATAAAGTACTCACCTAAAGCAGAAGTTCAAAGTTACAGATACTTAGTTTTGGATCACTAAGATGAAACTTCTTCTTAAACTTTCTCCCACTTTCTCTAACTCTTTCTTTATAAACTTTTGAAGTAATTTCGTGTAGTAAATGATCCCAAGTACTCTATTTATATTTTTTCAAGGATATTTAGGTGTTGACACGTGTCTGGGTGACCAAGATCTCACAACGACGAGTGAGCGTTGAACTATAGTGTAATGGAGCCGTCTTGTAGTCTTAATTCACGAAACGACAACACGTATTTTAGCTTCTTCTAAGTGGACGACATGTGTTTTATCTTTACTTATATGTATGACTTCTGTAAGGTGGTGGTGGCAAAATACAGTATGAGGTGTCAATCACGAGGTGGAAAGTTATTAAGGGTATGAGGGTCATTTTACACATGAAGGGCATTTTGGTAATTTCACACTATATATTTTCAATATTTCTTAGAGGCCCCTTAAAATATTTTATTTACAAAAAGGTTATTTTTTATTTTTCATTTTGGTCCCTAAAATTTTTTTTAGTTAAAACCAAGTCCTTAAAGTTTCATAAATTTACATTTTATACCCCGAAACTTATCATTTAGCTTAGGATGTGCCATAAAATTTCAACTTGACGCATTTTATAGTTGATTCTTCAAATTTAAAAATGGGCTTTGTCATATTAAGAACCTAGAATATCACATATGTAATAATACAACATTTACCAGATAATAAGTGATACACAATTATAAAAACAAACTATATATGAGCATAAAAAAGGGGGACATTACATGACACGAGGATGAGGTGATGAATGAGGAGTCAAAAAATACTATATCAACCCTAGTCAAAGTTTTAGACTAAGATGCAGTTGTGGAACCTTCCTCAGCGTGAAGGGTCGGATCACCTACTAGACTATTATTCATCATAGAAAAAACTGAATCCTCATCTAAACTCATGGTATTTCTACCAATTGATATGTCACCATGACGATGTGCAATTACCGGCCTAAATTTAGGTACAACTTCTCTTACCGATGAACAATGAGCCCTAGATAAACCTTAAATATAAGGGGTCTGGGGGTAAATCCTTTATAAAGGGGTTAACTGATAATACCCTTCAGCTACATATTTTCTAAATTCTCTAAAGAAATTCTCAAATTGATTGGTCAATAACAAAATAAAAAGTGAATTATGTGCAACATGTATAAAGATCAAACTAGGTGAAAATGAATGAATTTTCTTAAGAGCTAAAGCAACTAATCCTAAATATTTTTTTATTCTAAAGACGGAGGAAAAGTGTTATAAACGATAAAATTCAAGCAAAAAAGTATCTAAAGGGATGAGTTCTTACCAAAAAATAATGTCATAAATAAAGAACACGAAGAACACCTTGAAGCTCCTGTGAGAATTCTAGAGAGATAATTCCACACTTGAGAGAGTTTTTAGGTGAGTTAATCCTTATATAGAGAGGTAATAGGTTGGGTCTCACATGCAAAGCTTAGACTAAGGATATGTAAATGACATAATATGAAGCTACCTAAGCTTCTCAAGCATATAGAAAAACATAATATTCTAAAATTATACAACACAACCTTGTCAATAATAGTAGGATCTTTGCCAATGGACCTTCGACTTCAACATTTTGGTGTCCCTCAACACCTTTGGCATATGGACATTTGGCGTTGATATTTTTAAGTCCCACAACACTTTCGGCCTATGGACCTTCGGCTTCAACATTTTGAGTTCCCTCTGTACCTTAGGCCTATGTACCTTTGGCTTTAATATTTTGAGGTCCCTCGGCACCTTTGGCGTATGGACCTTAGGCTTCAATATATTAAGATTCGTTAGTACTTTCGATTTATGGACCTTAGGCTTTAACATTTTGAGGTCCCTTAGTTCCTTCAATCTATGGACTATCGACTCTAATATTTTGAGATCTATTAAGACCTTATACTTCTAAATGTTGAGGTCCCTCAATGCCTTCATCCTATGAACCTTCAACTTCAACATTTTGAGATCCTTTAGCTCCTTTGGCATATGGACCTTCGACTTTAATATTTTAACGTCCCTAAGTGTGACACCCCGACTAATTAAATACCGGGTAGCTACTCCTTTATTAAATTAATTCAAAATGCCAAGTTGGTTCAGTTAATAGCATCACTGTCGAAAACATTTAATGATTACTAACCACCTAGTATTTAAAAATTAAGTTGTCAAATTTTAAATTAAATCTGATTAACATGCGATAAAAGAATTATGAAGGAATATCACAACCATACACCATAAATTCTCAATAAAGTAACCAACAAATAATAATAAGTCCGGAGGAAAACTCCTCACAACAATCCCACCACTGAAATAAATAAAACAGTATATCCTGAATTAATTACATGCCAACAATCTGAATAACTGAAATATGAAATGCCTCTAATAGAAATGGGCGACATGCCCTACAAATGATGAAACTGAATAGAGTCAAGACCAAAGAAGCGTCTACTAGCAAGGCACTGTAACTTCCACAAATAGCTATAGCTCGTCACTTGAATGGAAATCCTATGCATGGTGTCCTTGTGGCTGGGCACCTAAAAGGTTTTTACAAAAATAGATTTGAAAGCAGACGGGTCAGAGCCCGAAAGTGGAGAGTATTTTAAAAACAGCAAGTTCTTTAATAACATTAAAACAAAGAATGCAAAATACATGTTAGGACGTGCTCTCACATGAAATACTCACCTCTCGTCTAATCGTGCACTCCTAACGTACAGTACCCATCTAAGTGGTATTTATATATAACTAAACCGACATAAGTTCTAACCCATCTATTCGATTCACAATATGAATTCCCAATGTTATCACTTGAATAGATAGCTTTACTTAAACTCGGATTCTCAATTATTAGCATTACCATTTACTGGAGGTTATCCCCTTATTTATCTTCTCAAGGAGTTATTATAAATTATTCTCATAATTTAACATGACAAGTCTGTTCATTTAACCGTATATCATTCACATCATAAATATACAATACAAGCACCCCGAGACTAATCTGCGGTGCACACATACTCTTCTATCCATCCCGGTACATCACGTACATAAGGATCACGCATTCTGAATCTCTCAGGAATCGTTCTCAGATAACAAAAATCACAATCAATGGAGGCGAACACAGTAACATCACATGGGTCACGCACATACCTACGCTCCCACGATCAGCAGACTTATTAACTTCCCAATAAGTCCTTCTCTGACCTATGTCCTCGAGGTACCAATCTATATCCCCCCCGTAGGCACACAAAGATTAGATGGTCCTAAACGAACGCAAACCTCCCGTGATAGCAAGTATGGTAGGTATGTCATACACATAAGTCATATACTAAGCATTCACGCATCTTAGGTATCTCATTATTAATAAATGTATATTCTACATCCTTACACCATTATTCCAAATTTATACATTTTTAAATCTTTCGATAATATATAATGTAGACTATCGACACATCTCACGTCATAGTTTCTTGTACTTAAAACCTATATCAAAGGGATTACTAAGTCTCCTATTATTCCCACATTTAACATCATTATTCTTAAGATCCTTACTTCTGCCCCAAACCTCATTTCATTAAATTATTCGAATTTACTCCTTTAACCCTGATACTATCTCACTCATCGAATTTTATTAGATTTCATAATAATTCCTCAAATTGAATTCTAACGCAGGTCCAAATTTTATAACCATACCTACTGGTCTTCCTTAAGTCTAAGGATATTCATAAAATCTCCATTAATAATTTTCTAAGGGTTAACATCATTAAAATTTAACTAGGGAAAATATTTCTCATTATGGGAAGGTCGATCAATCGACCTTGAACATCGATCGATCGATGGTGGTCGATCGATCGACTGATGAATGTCGATCGATCGGTAGCACCAGATAAGTTACGGACTGCTTCGTTTTGCAGTCCTCAAATCGTCCCAAAAATCCATTACAATGCATGAAACTTCATTCTAACGTTATAACATCATCAAATAATCATCCTACAACATTGTTAACGTTCTAAAACTAATTAATCATCACCCAAAGGCCTTATTTAGATCAAAATATCATCAAGAACCCTAGTTTTCTATTTCTTTCAAAATCAACAATAATCCTCTTCTTAAATCCGATTTTTTGAATTATCAAGGGCTATAGTATGAATTCATAATTCATCCAGAATATGTCTACATGAAAATCCTAACATGGTTTATAGTTTTAATCCTCAAATTCATGGGTTTTTATCAATCTCCCAAAACAATGCAATTTTCATAAATGTCTAAGCATGGAAGAAACATTCGTTGCAATTAACATAATTAAACCACTTGCCTTGGATTTGTTCTCTGAATTTGATGTTGGATCTTGGATGTTGCTCTCTTTTCCTCTGTAATCTATCACAAGGTTGAAGGTTGAAGGTGGTGGTTAGGGTTTCTCTTTTGGGAACCTCTCCTAACTTCTCCTATAACTCCTGTTGCCCTTTAGTTGGTTAAGTGATGGTAATGGCTTAGTGGGTCACTAAATATACTAATATTTAACTCCCAAAATTCGTTGGTTAATTATCCTAAAATTTCAAAATTACCAAAATACCCTTTTAAGTTGCCGGTATGACCCAAAAATGCCCCGAGACCCAAACTAAACCCCCGGCTAGTATTTTCTAACTATTTCGACCCTTCCGGACTCATTGGCGCACTCAAAATGACCATACAGTTGATAAAAATAAAATTCACTTTTTAATTAAAATAATTACATTTCTGACGCGACTGTCACACGCGTCCCAACAAAATTTCCCAAATTGTCGTATTTCAATCTCGCGATAATTTCAATATTTCCAATATTCATATATTGCCATATATACACATTATAATCAAATACCAACTCACGTCTCGTTAGTATTATATCTGGATTAATTCTCAATTAATTCACATTTAATTTAATTAATCCCATAAATAAATATCAATAAAAGTACGGGGTATTACATACTTCCCCCCTAATAACAGAATTCCGTCCCGAAATTCGGAAAAATAAGGCATACCTGGAAAAATTCGGTACCCTCCAGTGTTTCAAACAAAATATAAAGAAAATCTCAATCACTAAAGCCCTTGTTCACAACAAGCTTGTTTAACAGACTTGATACCTTATCAGAATACACTTCAATAAATGTACCTCATGTTTCACTCTTATTAAACAACATTCGAAGAAAAATGGCCTACACATCGTTAGCCGCATAGTTTCAATATTATTGTTAGACCGTGCCTCTTTACGCATTAATTTACGCGTTTAGCAACACACCAAACTCCCACCTGGAAGAAATTAATAACACAGCTGACCACTTCTTGTCCATTCCTTGAATCTATGTTCCCTGCGTTGTGAATTACACAAGGTAAAACTACATTCGGGTGGTGTTTCACAAAACAATTTTCGGCACCTTGTCCACAATAAAATAGATACGGGTGGTTTCACCCAGCTTTACTATTAGATAATATTTTCTTCCCATTACCACCATGTACCTTGCTTACCAGTTTCTCGATTTGGGAATAAAAATATCGAAATGAACTCAAAATTTCTTTTATACAGCCCACCAGTCGTCAATCACCTTGTGCCTACACCTCGGGCCATAGGTGATACAGCCTAGTCCAAGTGAAACGTATTTCCACTACTTCTTGTTACCCCACGTTAAAGGTGGATTTGGGGGATCTCCTCTTAGTTCTGAATAGTACTGTATCAAACCATGTACCGGCGTGTTCACTATCTAATAGTGTAAATCACCCCAAGTATATAACAATTTCTCTCCTTCTGGACAACATGTCCCATGTAATCCAAGGAACTCATTACTTATCAATAAGTTGTCTACCTCTCAAGAAAATTCTCCAACTTGACCCTCCCATTCTTGTAATTGTCGTCTTGATACAACATTATTTGGTTGATCATCTAACCCCAACTATTCTACTACTTTATACCTCTTTCAATGTCGATATTCACATAAAATTTTCCCCGTTAAATGATACTTAATGATCTTATTCTCCCGACGAATACCAAAAGTTTGGACCTTTACACTTTTCACCACTTTGTGCATATCTGGACTTTATACCTGATTGACATCCTCATTCTATTTACTCTTGAGTCACCCTCAACATTCGATTGATCGGAACTCAATTGCAAATTTCTTATAATAATTTATTCGCCTTCTCAAGAGATATCCCTTTATTAAATGGCTTTCTACTGCCCAAGTTTGAACGTGCTACACTTACTACACATGATATTCACTTACACCTTTCTTATGACGTTTAATCTCATAAGTAATAATCTCACCCGTCTATGTTCCCTCTTCCTTTGATTTACACTTTAGCAAATCAAGATGTCTACGCCCCTTATAACCCAACCATACGGTTTTTAAACATTATATACGCTTCATACAAATCCCAAACTCTTTATTGTCACTGTAAATACAACAGTGCTATACCACTTGGGCGTTCTCAATCGCTTCTGAATTAGAAATCCTAAATCCTCCTTATCCTCAATGCGTCCTTCAACACGCCGTGACAAAACCAACATTATTAGTACTTATATCGTAATTTACAAACACTGGCTCTAATGGCCGTACATCATAATTTACTCCTTGTAACTTCCCGTTATAACTACGTACTCCCATAACGATAAAGGTATCCCAATTATGAACGAAGGGCCACACATTTCCTTACTACCAACCTTACGCTAAGTTTCATGCGTAGGGTGTCTCGCAAAGCGAAATCCAAACAAGGAACCTCCCCGATACACTACTACCTAACATTGTTGGTCATCGGAATCCGTTAAGCCCTGTCCATAATATGTACCCCTACACTCTCGTCTTTTAACAAAAAAGTTTCATCTCAGTTCGCAATTATACATAAACAAAGAACTCCTTCTGAATGACACTTTTCTCTTTACAGTGATGGAAATCACATTTCATATACAACATGCGAGATATTTGAGACCCTCAAATTCCCGTCCCCAGACACACAACTATGAGTATAAACTTCCAAATCTATAACGGGTGATAAAACAATGCACTCTTTTTGTTATGACCTCTCTATCGTTAATTATAAAAACCAATTAACTCTTTGTTGACTAGTAAATCAATTACATACGACTCATAATAATGAAATCCCTATGCATACTGGGATTAAATATCCGAGACCATTATACTTTGAAATCACAAATATATATATATATATATATATATACACATATATGCACGAAAGTACAATTGCGAGCCCGGCCCTCTAACAGATGGGGCCTCGCCAGAACAAAACATGCTACCCCGATGTAGTAATCCCAATAAACTTGCAATACCAGCACACTATTGGTATAATCATATATATAAAACAATAATTAAGATCATATTATACTCGTATAACACAACACTAAAACGAGTAATTTTTATAAAGCATAAACCGCTATTAATATGCCCATTCATCCTCCGCGGATGACAATAAAAGTAACCCCCACACTATCAGGGAAAATGTTCTTATATATAATAAACTTACTGATATACTCACTAAACTCGACTCTCAAGTGAAAATACAATTGTAACAAATGTAGTAACTCATTCATGCCACAAATAACATGCATCCTCATCTGAGGATATAACTCATACTTTTATCCTAATAATCGTCCCGGCTGCTCAAATGGTTCCTGGACTTACCACACATGTCTGTCCCAAACCGGATATTTTAATAAATGTTGCCCTCGCCAGGCACAATACCTTGATCCCTACTCTTGTATCGGGAAAAATTTATAATGTACGGGTTTTCACTCCCACAAAGTACCTCTACACATACTCCACTTATTTCCGATCACCCTGACCATGTTAAAGTGGTCCTTTCCTCGGACGTTGGTAGTCTCAGCTCTGAAGACTATCTCCATTGTTCCCTTAGCTTGATGTACCTAAGGAACACGCTACTAGTTTTCCACCTCTCTTACTGAAATTACCATCGCTCGGTAGTAATTTCGCTATCGAATTATTTTAACGGTTTCTCCATTGGGTCTTCCTCCTTGTGGTGTTTCTCCAACACCATTTTCCCAGTCTTATTCTATAAAAAAAATTCGATTTTTGTATCTCCCTACCCAAGGGAACATTTACCTCCAAATTTACACCACGCGATATAATTACTATCTGTATTTATCATCCAAGCAGAATTCCCCATAAGAGCTAACAATTCTTCTTGTATGTAGATTCTCCCTTTAATATCCTCTTCTCCATACTACCTTCTCCATCCGGTGTAAGGTTCGCTACAACATTAAATTTCTCCTCACAAGTTGCCCCCTCTTTGGCCCTCTTATGTGAGTTCAGAATAACATTCGCCTTTCAACATGAACATCTGATGAAGGAACTTATGGTCAAACCATACGTGTACACCCTCTCGACATCACATTCCACTTTTAAGTGGGTTGCTTCTTTCTCACCATTGAATCTCCGCTCTTACGAGTCAAGGGAAAATTTCTCTAAATTTTCACTCTCAATTGGTCATATCCTGACATATGTCCAAGCCTTTGGATACATTGTGTTCGTTTGTCTAGCACATGCCGTCTTCGCCTTTCGAGTATTGATGAAACTGAATAGAGTTAAGACCAAAGAAGCGTCTACTAGCAAGGCCCTGTAACTTCCACAAACAGCTATAGCTCGTCACCTGAATGGAAATCCTATGCATGGTGTCCTTGTGGCTGGGCACCTAAAAGGTTTTTACAAAAATAGATTTGAAAGCAGACGGGTCAGAGCCCGAAAGTGGAGAGTATTTTAAAAACAGCAAGTGCTTTAATAACATTAAAACAAAGAATGCAAAATACATGTTAGAACGTGCTCTCACATGAAATACTCACCTCTCGTCTAATCGTGCACTCCTAACGTACAGTACCCATCTAAGTGGTATTTATATATAACTAAACCGACATAAGTTCTAACCCATCTATTAGATTCACAATATGAATTCCCAATGTTATCACTTGAATAGATAGCTTTACTTAAACTCGGATTCTCAATTATTAGCATTACCATTTACTGGAGGTTATCCCCTTATTTATCTTCTCAAGGAGTTATTATAAATTATTCTCATAATTTAACATGACAAGTCTGTTCATTTAACCGTATATCATTCACATCATAAATATACAATACAAGCACCCCGAGACTAATCTGCGGTGCACACATACTCTGCTATCCATCCCGGTACATCACGTACATAAGGATCACGCATTCCGAATCTCTCAGGAATCGTTCTCAGATAACAAAAATCACAATCAATGGAGGCGAACACAGTAACATCACATGGGTCACGCACATACCTACGCTCCCACGATCAGCAGACTTATTAACTTCCCAATAAGTCCTTCTCTGACCTATGTCCTCGAGGTACCAATCTATATCCCCCCGTAGGCACACAAAGATTAGATGGTCCTAAACGAACGCAAACCTCCCGTGATAGCAAGTATGGTAGGTATGTCATACACATAAGTCATATACTAAGCATTCACACATCTTAGGTATCTCATTATTAATAAAGGTATATTCTACATCCTTACACCATTATTTAATTTTATACATTTTTAAATCTTTCGATAATATATAATGTAGACTATCGACACATCTCACATCATAGTTTCTTGTACTTAAAACCTATCTCAAAGGGATTACTAAGTATCCTATTATTCCCACATTTAACATCATTATTCTTAAGATCCTTACTTCTGCCCCAAACCTCATTTCATTAAATTATTCGAATTTACTCCTTTAACCCTGATATTATCTCACTCATCGAATTTTATTAGATTTCATAATAATTCCTCAAATTGAATTCTAACGCAGGTCCAAATTTTATAACCATACCTACTGGTCTTCCTTAAGTCTAAGGATATTCATAAAATCTCCATTAATAATTTTCTAAGGGTTAACATCATTAAAATTTAACTAGGGAAAATATTTCTCATTCTGGGAAGGTCGATCGATCGACCTTGAACATCGATCGATCGATGGTGGTCGATCGATCGACTGATGAATGTCGATCGATCGGTAGCACCAGATAAGTTACGGACTGCTTCGTTTTGCAGTCCTCAAATCGTCCCAAAAATCCATTACAATGCATGAAACTTCATTCTAACGTTTTAATATCATCAAATAATCATCCTACAACATTGTTAACGTTCTAAAACTAATTAATCATCACCCAAAGGCCTTATTTAGATCAAAATATCATCAAGAACCCTAGTTTTCTATTTCTTTCAAAATCAACAATAATCCTCTTCTTAAATCCAATTTTTTGAATTATCAAGGGCTATAGTATGAATTCATAATTCATCCAGAATATGTCTACATGAAAATCCTAACATGGTTTATAGTTTTAATCCTCAAATTCATGGGTTTTTATCAATCTCCCAAAACAATGCAATTTTCATAAATGTCTAAGCATGGAAGAAACATTCATTGCAATTAACGTAATTAAACCACTTGCCTTGGATTTGTTCTCTGAATTTGATGTTGGATCTTGGATGTTGCTCTCTTTTCCTCTACAATCTATCACAAGGTTGAAGGTTGAAGGTGGTGGTTAGGGTTTCTCTTTTGGGAACCTCTCCTAACTTCTCCTATAACTCCGTTGCCCTTTAGTTGGTTAAGTGATGGTAATGGCTTAGTGGGTCACTAAATATCCTAATATTTAACTCCCAAAATTCGTTGGTTAATTATCCTAAAATTTCAAAATTACCAAAATACCCTTTTAAGTTGCCGGTATGGACCAAAAATGCCCCGAAACCCAAACTAAACCCCCGGCTAGTGTTTTTCGACTATTTCGACCCTTCCGGACTCATTGGCGCACTCAAAATGACCATACGATTGATAAAAATAAAATTCACTTTTTAATTAAAATAATTACATTTCTGACGCGACTGTCACACGCGTCCCAACAAAATTTCCCAAATTGCCGTATTTCAATCTCGCGACAATTTCAATATTTCCAATATTCATATATTGCCATATATACACATTATAATCAAATACCAACTCACGTATCGTTAGTATTATATCTGGATTAATTCTCAATTAATTCACATTTAATTTAATTAATCCCATAAATAAATATCAATAAAAGTACGGGGTATTACACTAAGCTACTTCAGCTTCAATATTTTAAGGTGCTTCAAGACCTTTGACCCTAATATTTTAAGGTCCCTTGACATGTTTAGCCTATAGACCTTTGTTTTTAACATTTTAAGGTTCACCAGATCTTTCGGCCTATAGACCTTTTTCCCCAATATTTTGAGGTCCTTCAAGACCTTCATTTTAACATTTCGATATCCCTCATCACCTTCAACCTATGGACCCTCGACTTTAGTATTTTGTGGTTTATCATCTCCTCCGTTATATGAACCTTCAACTTTAATATTTTGAGGTCCCTCGAGACCTTCGACTTCAAAATTTTGAGGTACCTTAAGATCATCGGTATATATAACTTCGAATTTAATATTTTGAGGATCCTCACCTCATTCATCTTATGAACCTTCGACTCAAACATTTTGAGGTCACTTAAGACCTTCATCTTCAGTATTTTGAGATCCCTCAGCACCTTTGGTCTATGGACCTTCATCTTCAACATTTTGAGGTTCCTTAGTTCCTGTGTCTTATAGACCTTCGATTCTAAAATTTTGAGATCTTATAAGACTTTGGGCTCCAACATTTGAGGTCCCTCAGCTTCATCAGCTTATTTATGTTCGGCTCACTCACACTCGACTTTTAACCTCTAATAATCCATTGTAACCATAATTGCTCAATATATTGAAGCCTAGGGGTAACTGGTGATGCTAAAAACAACCTCATATGGAAATAAAGTTGAAATTCCCCTCGGTCTCTCAGGATATGCCATAATAGGGTCGGTTATAATAAGGTCAGATAATTGATGATAAATATCCAGAAAAGTGAAATTCTCTAAAAATGGCATTTTGGACATTTCCAAATCCCATGAACATGGGCATTGATCAAGATAGTACATGAGAGAATAATCACTAATCGAATCATTCCTTCTAGAATGACAAATGTTAACATCAAGAGGCTCGTCATGAAAAGTGTCGCTTGGGGTGAACATTGCACCACAAGCTATCTCTTAAAGGAACTAAGTTAAAACTTAAAGCCCAAGTCATTATCCTATTGTACTGTTACTCTGCAAAATTGTATTGTGGAAGGAGAAAGTTTATATTGAATCTAAAACTCAAGAGATTGTTATTTATCATTGCGATTAGTGATTAACAGGTTTATTCTTAATGGCTTTTGATGAAATTGGTGCTTGGATGATGTTCGTTATTGGATAGCCTATTTAATCAAAATCCCTTGGAAACCTACATGATACACTAAATAATGTGTATAATGACAAGTTCAGTTCCTCTTCTCAATATGGCAAGGGACAAAATGAAGACTAATTTAATTTAAAAACAATTTTCAATGGATAATATAAGAACTAATAGATCTGAAATTTAAACTAAAGTAACTAATAAATGAAATGATAAAATAAGAGAGATATGGCCTAAATAAATATGAGATAATTCAAGCGATTAGAATTCACCGCCTAACTTATTTATTTTAATTAATTAGTTTATTTATTTCAAATATCCCAAGATATGTCTAAATACAAAAATCAACTCTCATTGCAAATGTGAGTTTAAACATAGTATTTTTAGAAGATTAATGTTAAACATTCACAAACTCTATAGAAAAATTATTTAAACATTTTTCTAATAAATCGCACTGTAAGCGCAAATATTCTAAAATTTCTCATAGCTTAGGCTTGTATTTTCATTTTGGCATGTTTTCCATATCCCGTTACAAACTAATACGCACCAACACGTCGAATCAAACTCCAATATCTCGAAATTCAAGACTACTCTACATCTCATGAAGGAATAAATATTTTAGGAGTTCTTAAATATTCATATTTATATTTGGGACGTTGTAACAAACCGCGTAATTTTGGGCTATTTTAATTAATTTCTGGAAAATGGAGGAAAATAAAGTTTTTGATAAAATTATTTTTATTTCTCAAATATGTTGGTCATTATTTTTAAAGGCGAGAATTTCAAACAGTTTCGAAAACGGAGTTAAAACGGATTTTAAAATAATTTTTAAATGTTTTTAACTCTTGGAATTATAAGTCGGCGAACATTAAGTAATTTTCAAGAGTTGTTTTGACTTCCAACTCTTCATTTCTTTGTCTTATTTAAAGGAGTCTTTTGGATTCCAACTCTTCATTTCTTTGCATTATAAAAGGAAGTCGTGGGCAACCCTTTTAACCTACTTTTGGCACAAATTTTGGCAGCAAATATATTTTATATACCTCTTCTTTTTATACACATTGGCTCTTGAGATTTATGAGTTCCAACCTTAGATTAGAGGTGTTCTTGGGGCTATTTTGTTGGAGGTTCCTGGAGGAGATTTTGTAAATCTTTTGTGTTGATCTTGAGGATGTGATCGTTGGTTTCTCATCATGGTTTGAGGTATGGGGTTTTACACAATATGCTCCTTAAATCTCGCGAGTGTCATTCTCTTTGAACTATTGTTAATTGAACTCATATTTGAATTGATAAATTCATTGAAATCTGGAATATAATTGTTGAAATTATTTTGATTCATGTGGTATCATTATATTGTTGATGAGCACGTTGTCATGAGATTTTAATATGGCACGGATGTTGGGCACCTGCCAAAATTTCTGTTTCCCGGGCTATGGCTTGATAAAGCAGATACGGATGTGGTGAGGCCTGGTGACCCGGTTAAAGTGTTGTTGAGAAATTATATTGATAAATGCTTTGAGATTTGCATTTTGATTTGAATATTCGTACTCGTGTTGTTACTTCATCGCTAATATATATTTGTTGAGCATCTTTCCTGTCGTATTGTGTACTTCCCCATATTTTCTTATAGTGGCAGGTTAGCGCGAATTTTGGGGCGCTATGGAGATTGATTTTAGCGAGGATTGTTTGGGAAAGATTTGTATTATTTTGATGTTTAGAGCTTTGGAGATTTGTATTTTATTTTCGAGTTAGATAGTTGTAATTTTAATTCGAGAGACTTGTTGTAATTGAAGAAATTGAGATTTGTAGTTTCTCTTTTGTTGTTGTGGGATTTAGATGCTCTATACCTTGGGACTTGTGGATTTGGATTTATTTTATCGCATTAGCGCTCCGTTCGCTCTCCCCGGACGGGCGGGGTGTTACAGACGTGTTTTTAGAAAAATGAAGGTTGGATTTTTAAGAGATTTAAAAATTAAAAAAATGGCCTCGTTCAAACGAGATGGAATCTTATTCGAACGAAATTTCTATTTTGTTTGAAGGTTGTTAGATCTTTACTTCAAACGAACATGTAACGAGACTACACTGTATTACAGTGACTTTTCATTAGAAGCTCGTTCAATGTACATATCGAACGAAATGAATTTGTCGTTTGAACGAACAATCGTTCTCGTTCAAACGAACTGACATTCTCGTTTGAACGACCTCTATTTTCATTTGAATAAGTCGACGCCTTGATTTCCCCAATATAAATTGTGAATCCTTTTGAAACCCTGGAAGTTTCATACCTTATAAACACTTTGTGGAGATAATTTTCTACGGGAACTTGTGACCCGAGGGATCACTGCTAAAGGAAAAAGAAAGGTTGATCAGTGGATACTAAGGGTGGATTGCCGCCTGTGGACGACTCTGGACTGAGCCGTTTTCTTTAAAAGTTTTGAAGACTGTGCATCATACTTAGTTGTTCTAAGTAATTTTTAATTATATTGTCTTGTAAAACGTTATAAAGTGTTGAGTATAGGTTTAACCCTAAAAAAGAATTTTTTGCTCATATTTGTGGTTGATTGCATGCATAGAATTTTCTGTGATTGGAACTTTGATCGTATACACACTATATTTAATTAAAGATTAAAATTTGATAAAAATTGAATTGTATGTTTGGGACATTTAATTAAATAAATTGATCCATCATTTCGTGCGCAATCTTACGCCCAGTGGGAAAAATTTACTAAAAGTATTTTCAACAATTAAAAATGAAGCTTTAGAGTTAGAAAATTAAAATTACTATATCATTTATAAATTGTCTATCTCTAGTTTAATTATTAAATAAATATTGTAATTCGAATTTCCTATTTTCTCTTGAAATTATTTACCTTCTCTTAAGGCATGAATGCAAATTGTAAAAGTCTAATAATAATATTCAAATGAGAATAATAAATAAATAAACTAAAAAATATAAACAATTAAGCTAGGGGTTTCATCTCACTCCTTGAATGGTGGTATTTAGCCTCTCATTCGAGTATTGTTACATATAAAATGTAATAATAACACCACAAGAGGCATAAAAATAATAAAACAGAGAGGTATAATACTAAATCAAGTCTCACTGCAATTACATTGAACTCCCGAGCTTGAACATGTATAAAATCCCACAAATATGACTTTTACAACTAGAAATATGAGAGAAGGAAAAAGAATTATTAATATAACACTCTATACTCAAATATACCTCACAAACTTAATATTTTTATCTCACAAATATATTCTGCTCACATTCATCTTATTAAAAAAATACAAAAAGAAGAATTAAAACTAACATTAACCTATCCTAATATTACCCTTAAAAAATACTCTTAAAAAATAAAGAAGATGAGCTCTGAATTGTTTGCATATAATCCTCCTCCAATCCTGATGCTCCTCTTGTATATATATATATATGTGTGTGTGTGTGTGTGTGTGTGTGTGTGTGAAAATGAGGCTAGCGTTTGTTGGGTTTTGTAGGGAAAGTTAAAATTTAAAAGGGAACAAAATGGGATAAGAGTGGATTCTTTTGGTACTCGTTAGGTGCGGCCCTGAAATAGGTTTAAGGTTTGGGAACAACTGGAAATAAAGGAGTTATAGGGAAAGAAGGAGGGATTAGGGGTGTGCATGAACCCGAATAGATCGATTGGACCGAAAAAACCGAACCGAACGCACTTTTGCAGATTTTTTTTAATTCAATTTTAATTCGGTCTAAAAATATATAGGACCACAAAATTCGGGTCGGTCTCGGTCTTGAATTGTAAAAACCGATTTTGGACCGGACCGGACCGCTTTCATTATATATATATATATATATATATATATATATATATATATATATATATATATTTTTCTTTTTTTAATTTCCTAACATACGCACACTGCTTTTGAAACCCACACCCACACCCACACACGCACGCTAGAACCACTCCAAGTCTCCAACATAACCTAAGTTCTTATTTTCTTCTCTCTCTCTCTCTCTATGAATAGCCACAGTCGCCCACTCCCTCATCTCCGTTCGCTCCACGAACAGCGAATCCCAACACTGCTCTATGCCGATCACTCCCTCATCTTCGGAAGCAAACTCTGATCAAGGTACATACGATCCATACGGTTGTGATTTGTGAACACCCATCTGTTTTTTTTTTCAAAACCCATCTGTGGGAAAGGGTCATATGTGAACCCAGATATCATCTCTTATATTTTTTCAAAACCCATCTGCGATTTATTAATTCGCGAAACCTAGATATCATCAGTTTTTTTTTCAAAACCCATCCATACAACTATGATTTGTTATATTGTGTGTGACAATGTTTTTGGTGCTCTTGATTGTAGGGACATTTCTTATTTATTTAAGTCTTTAGTTCAAGACCAGATCATATGTGGATCTATTAGTTCAACATCTGTGATTTGCATCAAGTTACCCATCTGTAGGTATGAGACCTGATCATCTGTGATTTATTATTTGGATTTGTTATTTGCAAATGCTAATGTATAGTGTTTGGGAATTGGAATACCCATTTGACTGTAAATAGCTCAATATCTAAATAACTTCGCCCATTTCATTGAACAAATAGTTAAACATAACAGTTATTGGAGTGAATAATTTGCAAAACACAGATAAACATAAGAGTTATATGTATTCAATAAATAGATTTTCCCATTTGACTATATATTCTTAGTTAACAGTTATATGATTCAAAATCTATATCAATTCAAAATCCATACCAATTAAATTCAAAATAACCAGGGTGCTAATTGTTAATGTTAGGTTCAATATGTGTTGTTTTTAATAAAAAATGCAGTTTTACAAAAAAAAAAAAGTGTTGTTTTTAATTTTAAAAAGTATTGTTTTTAATAATAAAAAAATGTGTTATTTTTTATTGGTATGGACCGAATAGGACCGAGACCGAACACGGACCGCTTGAAAACCGAATAGGACCGAGACCGATTATTACGGTCCGGTCTCGGTCCATAATTTTGTAGGACCAATTAATACGGTCCGGTCTCAAAAATACTCTAAAACCGAACCGGACCGAACCGCGAACACCCCTAGGAGGGATGACTGGTGTGGAGAGAAAAAAAATATGGGGTGGCTGGTGGTTAAGAGAGATTACAGGTGATAAGGGAGAGGATAAGGGGGTTGTCATGAATAGAGTGGCAGGAGGGCAGCAGAGCATTGGGCAGGTCAAAATGAGAGAAGAAATGAGAGGATACAGAAAAGGGAGAGGGAGATGGGACAAACCTGGCAGTATATTGTTGAGTGATGTGTAAGGGAGAGCATGGGAAGATATGATTATACGAGGGAGATTCGAGAGTTATTTGAGGTGGCTGGAGGTACAACAGGTGGTTATTATGGGGGAAAGGAAAAAAAGGGTATTTTTGTTTGTGGGAAAGGGAAAGAAGGATAAGGCGGGTAAGAGAGCGCGAGAAATAAAAATATTAGGGAGAGTGAGGTAAGGCGAGTAAGAAATTTGAATGAGACGAGGTTGACTTGACGAAAAGAGCATGGGAAGGAGAAAACCACATGTTGTGCACAAGGCAGCAAGTTTCGTACAATTAATACGGTCTGGTCTCAAAAATACTCTAAAACCGAACCGGGCCGAACCGCGAACACCCCTAGGAGGGATGACTGGTGTGGAGAGAAAAAAATATGGGGTGGCTGGTGGTTAAGAGAGATTACAGGTGATAAGGGAGAGGATAAGGGGGTTGTCATGAATAGAGTGGCAGGAGGGCAGCAGAGCATTGGGCAGGTCAAAATGAGAGAAGAAATGAGAGGATACAGAAAAGGGAGAGGGAGATGGGACAAACCTGGCAGTATATTGTTGAGTGATGTGTAAGGGAGAGCATGGGAAGATATGATTATACGAGGGAGATTCGAGAGTTATTTGAGGTGGCTGGAGGTACAACAGGTGGTTATTATGGGGGAAAGGAAAAAAAGGGTATTTTTGTTTGTGGGAGAGGGAAAGAAGGATAAGGCGGGTAAGAGAGCGCGAGAAATAAAAATATTAGGGAGAGTGAGGTAAGGCGAGTAAGAAATTTGAATGAGACGAGGTTGACTTGACGAAAAGAGCATGGGAAGGAGAAAACCACATGTTGTGCACAAGGCAGCAAGTTTCGTACAATGTAGAGGGGGGAAATAAGGGTTAGGCTTTGGATGCTTCTAAGCTTACCGGCCCCCAGCACACTCAGTACAGATTTACTCAGTTGGACTGCACCGAAAACCATTCTCTTATAGGTGTTTTGACTGCACTATAGTAATCCGTAAGCTACTTATTATATTTTGAATAATGATAGACTCTTCGAAAGGGAATCTACCGAATTCATCCCCCATTTTATTCCCACCCTTGATTTCAACTCAAATAAACCTACACCTTGATTTATTATTTTTTTAAAAATACATTATATATTTACACTTGTTATTTATTTTAAATAAAAATAAAAAGATACTCTCTTATTTTTTTTAAATTAATAAATATGATTTATTTTAAAGATAAATTAATTTTACATTAAACTAAAATTTAATGTTTAATTATTAAAAAGTTCCTTAAACATTTTTTAATACACATTTAGTCCAATCATTTTTATTTTGTTCCAAAAAGACCTCAAACACTAATTTAACCAACATTATCTTATTTTTAAAGGTCCGGGCCAGCGGCACACTTTGAGTGTTTTTATTTTGTTTCAAAAAGTCCTCAAACTAATTTAACCAATATTATCTTATTTTTAAAGGTCCGCGCCAGCGACACATTTTGAGTGTTTTTATTTTGTTCCAAAAAGTACTCAAACACTAATTTAACCAATATTCTCTTATTTTTAAAAATCTGCGTCAGCGGCACACTTTGAATGTTTTTATGTGGTGAGTGACTTTTTGGAACATGATTTTTTTTCGTCGCGAAAGACTTTTTAATAGTAAACATAGTTTTTTATTTTAAAAAAATATTTGTTTTAATTTTAATGTTTTAGATTCACGATTGATTACTATTGCTCGTGCGAACCTACATTCTCGGACCAAAATCATTTATTAAATGTGGGTTCGTGTCAGCGGCACTAATCCATCGCGAATCTAAGGCATCAAATTAGCAGGTTATTTTTTTATTATTAAAACTGAATTTATCCCCAAAAAAAAGGAAAAAAAGACCCCCCCCCCCCCCCTTTTCATTGGTTTCTCATGTGAAAGGGCTAAAAATAATTATAAAAAATAATTATTTTTAACTCATTTATTCTCTCAAACATCCATTTATCCAACATTCTCTTATTTTTATAGGTCCGCGCCAGCGGCACCCTTATTTTTAAACTTAATTTTTTAACTCATTTAGTCCCTCAAACACCCAGTTACCAAATATTCTCTTATTTTTATAGGTCCGCGCCAGCGACATTCCTTATTTTTTAACTTAATTTTACAACATTTAAAACAATTTTGTATTTCTTAAAACCGTTTAAAGATGTTAAAAAAAAAAGTTTCTTTTTATTTATATTAAACTAATTTTTATTTTTTAAAATAATTTTTTTTTTAAAAAAATATTTTTTATATTAAAATATTATTTTCGTAAAATTATCCCATTTAATTGGGTCGGATTCGAGTTATTTTAATTTAGTCATGTTCATGTTCCTTTTTTTATATATAAAATATTGTTTTTTTATATAAAAAATGCCGATTTTTATATAACAAAATAATTTTTTAATTAAAAGTAACAAATAAAAAGTGAGCCTTTGCATTCGGTATGAATTGGGGAAGGAGTAATCGGGAAGTGTAGCATCACTCTTATATTTTCCAATACTTAGACTTCTGAACCAAAATAGCAACACTCACCATAGTATACAGGAAAAAAAAACTTTCCTCTCAAATACACCAAACTAAACTGCTAAAAAAACATTACAATAAAATTAATGTCTACTTTTTTAGCATTACAACCATACGAACAAAATAGACAAAATATAATTATGATATTCTCAAACCACATTCATAATCCACAAAAATGTTGAACCAAATAGCCCACCAAAAAATAATTGAGTATAAGCTCAACAAAATGCCAAAATATATGACATTGTTTTGAACAGAATCGCCCACCAAAAAATAATTTTTTTGAGAATCTCTCAATTTCTAAAATTCTCAAACAAAATTGTATTTGTAACATCTTTGTCCTTAGCTCCAAGTAATTGAGTATAAGTATCCGGATAAAAGGTAGGTTGCATCATATCTTGCATCCTAAATTGTTGTATCGTGTCAAATCCATTTAGCATCCTCATAAAATTTGGTTGGTTAGGCAAGTCTTGACTCCCTCCACTACCTTTGTAGTTAAACTCTCTTGTGTTCCAATAAAGTCAAGTGTAGGTAACAATCTCATGTATTCATCACCTCGACAATCCTAAAAAATGCATATAAACAATAAGTTACATGGCATAAGTAAGTTACATGATAATCTAACAAAAGTATTAAGTACTAAGAAAAATAATTAATTTATATACCTTAGTAGGTGAAGTTGCATTTTTTTTCTTACTATTATTTTTCTCCCCAACAACTTTTTCAACTGTAGATGGCCTCCTCTTACATGGTGGTCGTCCTTTACTTTGCACAACCAAGGGTGAATGTACCATTTTGCTTTCCTTTGTAGGACTCTTCCTCAAAAGAGGTTCATTGCTTCCACAGGAATCAACCACCAACACATCTTTTAGATGACATATCCACGACATAACCTTTTCACACCTATCTTCGGAATTGGTTGCCAAATTCGCCACCACATAGAAAGCATTACACATTTTATCAAAGCGAAGGGACTTGGGTTTTGTGAACCAATCGCAATAACTTATTTTAATTTTTGTGTGACACCTTTTGAGCATTTTATCCCATATTTTCAAAATATACTTCTCGGGTACTTCGTATATCTTTCTATGAATTAACACAGTAATGGCAAGTCGACACAAAATTCCCCTAAACTGAAACAATTTACAATTGCAATCAACTCCGTCATTATCAACGTGAAAGTTAACCTTAAAAGTAGCACGTCCAATGTTTCCACCAAAACTCACATCTTCGGTAACGTCATATTCTACCATGCCTACACCTTCCAAAAATGACGAAGACCCCAACTCACAATACATCTTCCCTAACAACTCTAGTGGAACCTCTTTAAACTTTGTCGTCGTGTTGGCATTTTCAAATTACTTTTCCATATCATAACGAGTTATGCAAGGGATGAATGAGTTAAATGAATGGAAGTCTTCTTGACTTTCTTTTTCCACCTTACTACGTAAAGCATTTTCATATTGTTCCAGAAATTAATTTAATGATATTTTGGAATTGACATACCCGTCAAAAAATGCATTCATATTCTCATTGCGTTTTGTGGTCGACATTCCAGCCCAAAATACATCTTTCACAAAAGTCGGGCACCCAACGATATCTCTCAACATATAAGCCGCGTAGCCATTCATTATTTTTGAGATTATATTCCATAATAAATTTATACCAACTTTCTTCAAATTCTTTAGGTATTAATGTATCATAAACAACCATTTGAATACAAAATTTGATTGATTCATAATGCGTGTGCCTTTTTAATTTTTCTGGCAATTTTTTCATAATGTGCCACAAACATCACCGATGTCGCGTAGTGGGAAACACGATTTCTATAGCATTTTTCATGGCTTTATCTTGATCTGTAATAATTGCATTGGGATGAGACTCTGACATATAACTAAGCCACGACTAAAATAACCATACAAATGTGTCCACGTTTTCACTAGATATTAGTCCACACCCTAATAACATTGATTGTCCATGATGGTTCACCCCTACAAAAGAAGCGAATGGCATATCATACTTATTTGTCAAGTACGTTGTGTCAAATGTAATGACATATCCAAACTCCTTTGCAGCTGCCCTACTTCGTTCATCCGCCCAAAATAAATTCATCAATCGCCCATCATTATCCAAATCCATTATATAAAAAAAAATCAGAATTATCAGCTTGCATTTTTTAAAAATAGTTATGGATTGCGGTTGCATCCCCCTCCCCAAGGCGCAAACGTCGAACTTTATCAATATAATTTCTACAATCCTTCTCTTGAAATGAAAAATTTTCATGTCCTCCGACTTCAACCACAAAAGCATTAAAACTTTTATTCATTCGAATACCCACCCTATCATTCATTTCGAGTTTTATCCTAACATGATGTAAAAGTAACTTGTTGGCTCTATAATATCTAGATTTGGATGGACTCAATTCATGATTATGCTCAAGCTCTATAGAATTAATCAGCCACTTTTCATCATCAATGTGGAGAGATGCACATACCCTAGCCTTGCATTGCATTGCATTTTTGAAACCGGGTGCAAGTTAATAGGATTGTTCCCATTGCTTCTCGATTTGCCTTCACGCCCACAAGTAAGAGTCACAAACCTTAACTCCCCTTTCTTATCTTTACGAGATGATCTTAAACAAGTGCCAAAACCCATTTGCTTGCCATATCTTCTATAAAAATAGATCATCTCATCCATTGAATTAAAAGACATTCCAACATTGGGTTCATCAATTGTTGCTTCTACATATGTGTTTTCATCAAATTCTGCGTCAATATTATTTTCCTCACTTACATCCAAATCCACAAATTTATCCATTACAAAATCTTGGGCCTGTATAATATTATAAATTAAAAAAATAATAAAAAATCAATAAAAAAATAAAAATACATTTTTTTTATTTTCTTAAATCATACTATTAAACTTTAGAAACATATAATCTTGGATATAATTTTGAAAAATAAATAGCAATTTATTATTTTAATTCACAATAATAAACATACAAATGGTGTCATATATATTAAAGCCTAGCAGCACCCCATAAGAATAATGGTGGCATATATATTAAAGGTATTAAACAAATGAGAAAGATGAGATGTTGAGATAAAAATTACCTTTTTACAGTTGGTGGCATAGTTGGCTTAGGTGGAGAAATGGTGGAAGAAGTTTTGGAGGGAAAATAAATGGATGGGAAGAAAGTGGGGTTTGGGGGATGATAATGTTTTGGAGAGAGAATGAGTAAGGCTTAACATATACATATGGATTGTCTTTTTTTTTTGTTGAGTGCTCTTTATTTTTTTTTCTTTGGTAAGTGCGGTCCACCTCAGCACACGGTACTCAATAGGTGTTAAGGGGAGGTTAGTTTATCATTATTCTTAGGCTTTTGGGAGGTTATGCCTGGGAGGGTGAGGGGTAGTACAACATGTTGGTCTGTTGGGTTGGGTAGGTTAGGTGTTAGTTAGGAATTAAGGACTTGTGGGTTTAGGTGGGTAGCTATTGTGCGTGTGTTTGTGTATGTAGGTATAAATATATACACATGTAAGTATAAAATACGGTCAATTATAGTATAGTCCCCAATATAAATACATATTTTATAAAAAAAGACACGTATTTTATCCTATTTAGTCCCTCAAACACCCATTTATCCAACATTCTCTTATTTTTAAAGGTCTGCGCTAGTGGCACCCCCATCCACCCCCACTGCTAGAGCTCCGACAACCCTTGTCGGAGCTCCGGTGACCCCAATCGAAGTTCTGATGATTATCCAATATTCTTTTATTTTTAAAAGTCCGCTCTATTGGTACCCCCTCTTCACATCTCCCCCACCCACCTCCCCACTATCGGAGCTCTGGAGACTCCCATCGAAGCTCCGACAGTCTCACTGGATCTCCGGTGGCGGTCGCCTGTCAAATCTACGGCAATGGGGGTGGAGGTGGGTGGAGGGACATGGGTAAATGAGTCTGTGTATGTCTTTGTTTTGAGTGTTTTCATGCGTTGAGGAACTTTGTGGAATAAAATAAAAGGTTTGGACTAATCATCTATTAATATTTATTTAAGGGACTAAATGGGTTAAAGCCGTATAAAATACGTATAAATAGATTCATAAATAACATAGATACTCAATACTTATTTATTACTACATAATACATACATTTCTAAATCACTAGCACGTGCACCTAAATAATAATGATAATGATAAGAAAATCTATATATTAGACATACACATAGACATATATAATAGTAAATCACACACAAACCAACGTACCAAAATAATACATAAATGAAAATACACACATAATAATAATAATAATAATAATAATAATAATAATAATAATAATAATAATAATAATAATAATAATAATAATGAAGACTTAGACACGTAATCACACATATTTATTTTTATATAAAATAATACACATGTGGGAAGTAAATCGATGTGGAAATGGTCAGGAGTTGGTTTGGGAATGGAAAGGGACGGTGTTCTTTTTAGGTATTGGTGTCTCGGGTCATGGTAAAATTTGCACCGACGCTTTTGACCGCATTTTTATCGCAAGTGCATTGAATCATGCATGTTTGGAGCCCAACCATGCATTGATCTATAAATTAAACACTTTCACATATAAGTCCAATATTAATAAGAACTAGCATTTAAAATTAGTCTATTTAGTATATAAATATAATAGTTTGGGTGTTTATAAGATTTATGCCTCAGTAGGTGAACCACTTATATTTGTATTGATCTCTCTTTTCTCGTATTCCCTTTCTATATTTATAGTTCACATTCTTGCTCAGATGATGAAATGCATAATTCTGCGTTAAGTTCTTCTATATTTTCATTTAACTACGTTGATCTGCATTTTCTAGCATCAACGACGTGAACGACAACATATGAGGTAACAAAATTATTGTTATCCAATAATAAGCACATTGAAATATATATATGTAAAGTGATATGTGTTTATCTAGGAATGTATTGTTCATCTTTTTTCCCTTTTTACTTGGTTTTACGCCCCATTAGATTGGTTTTCTAGGAATTTGGACACGGTGAATTTTTCTAAACCAAGGCTTAGCGACAATATGTACTTGTTTTTTTCAAATATATATATATATATATATATATACAGGGGAGGGCACACATGGGATACAACCTAGGTGTAATACACCGTATTTTTATGGCTTTTAAAATTGGGAATTTATTAAATTTAATTGAGATATTAATTTAATATTAATTCGAAATTTCATTTTAAATATTTACTAGCGTGATGAGAGTTAATAATTATTGGAAATTTGTTGAATATTACTGGATGAGTAAAGTAATATATGAGATTGATTTTATTAATATTGTCACAAGTGAATGATATGGCAATTATGAAAATTTAATTTGGGACGCGCCTGTGTCGTGTCAGGACTAAATTATTATTATAAAAGTGAATAAATTATAAGTCATCTGTATGGTCATTTTGAGTGTGCCAAAGTGTCCGAAATGGTCGATATAGTCAGTAAAGTGTACCCGGGGGGTTAGTTTGGGTGTCGGGGTGTTTTTAGGCCTAATTGACATTCCGAGAGGGTATTATAGATATTTTGTATTTTTGGGTAATTAAACTCAAGAATTTTCTTAGTATATATTAGTCATTTGGATTTGTCTCTTAGGGTTAACAAACACAAAACCTAAGCCCAACCATTAGAGAAGAAGGTGAAGAGATTAGAGAAGAATGTGAAGAGTTTTCAAGCAATCCAAGCCCTAGAACTCACCCGATTGCACCGCCACCACCACCAAAACGTAGATCGCACGACGAGGAACGCAACCATATCTTTTTCATCAACAAATTAGACCTTTGAATCCCAGGCAAGTATCTATCTTGCTAATTTTTAGTTGGTATTCCTTCCATGTTAGTCTAGGAATGAAAATCATGTGTTTTAATTGAAGAATTATATGTTTTGCAAGAGAATTTATATGTGTTGTAGGGAGAATCCATATAGTCTGAAATCGTGATCATATGTAGAGGATTACCCATGAATTTATTATGATATTTGGGAAGAAAATCTGGATTAAAATAGAGGTTTGTGATTATTCATGCAAATTTTGGTTTTATAAATAAATGTGAGATTAAACCCCTTTTTGATTGATTCGTTGAGGATTTATTGATGTTGTTATGTTGGAACTTGTTTATATACATTGATTATACATTTGGATAACCTGGTTAGGATTTTGGGATGAAATTATGTAGGTTTGGAGGGGTTAGAATGGTTGAACCCGTAGGTTGAAAATTGCAGAAAACTCGGCAAGAACTACTTGATCAATCGACCGACCAAGAGCATCAATCGATCAACCCCATTCCACGATCGATCGATCCCTCCTGGAAAACTGCATATTTTTCCTCGTTTTGTTTAATCCGGTTAAATTACATAAGAATCCTTGATTATTATTTATAGATTATAATGGGTTATGAAGAGGAGCAGTACGGTGTAAGTAGACTCCATTGAGTGAAATTAATATGGGATTAAATTGTGGGTTGACAAGGAGTTATTGGAAATTGTGTGTACGTTTACTAAAAGATTGAGACTCGTGAAAGATTTAGACTAAAAGGTAAGTGAGGGTATACCTGCTAAAATTATACTTAGTGAGAGTGAATACTTCGAGAGATGAGAAGTAAGTGGGAAATAAATTATAAATGAGAGTAAAAGAGACAAATCTGTTATGCAAGATAATTGTGTAATTTGTGCTGAGATCGGATAATTATAATTATGGGTCGTGGGCGCACCTAATTTGGAAAATATGAATATTTATATATATGACTGTGTGACTGTGCATGTATTATGTATCTGTGTAAAAATCATACCCGGGCTACTTGCTATCATGGAGGTTTTCGCGCCAGGGCAGTCTTATCTCGATTGGACCTTTATGGGGGATATGGACTCGTACCCTAGAAGATAGTATTCCAGATACACGCTATCTGAAAATGATAGTCAGATGCTCTATGAGACGTGAGGTTATGTGCTGACCTCTTAGGATTTGGAACTATGCTTTGCCTCCATTTGTATGTGTATTGTGTTAATACAGTTCGAGAGTGATTTCGAACTAGTATTTCCCTTAGTATGAGTGAAATGGGGACTTGATAGCAGAGTATGCCAGCACCATAGATTTATGTGGGGTGCTGATAGTATATATATATTATATGAGTGATATATATATATATATATATATAATAATGCTCCTGTGCGGACTAGTCCGCATTTTAAGAATGCGGACCGGACATGTGTCACCTAACGGTGCGCCGAGAAATTATCGCCTAAATTATAGGCACACTCTCTCTCTCTTTTCTGGGCTCACCGCCAGGTGACACATGTCCGGTCCGCATTCTTAAAATGCGGACTAGTCCGCACAAGAGCAGGACTGTATATATATATATATATATATATATGGAAACTTTATATTGTGTGTATAAGTAGTTAAGTAATGAATAAATGCTTCATCTTTATAACAAGTGTTCGAAAATTTTGTAACGGTAACTATGTGGTTCCAAGAAAGGTAAGAATATGGAAGAGAATGATTTTCTAAAAATAAATATTATGGCCTTAGTACTTCTCGGGATAGAACTTTATGGGAGGGTAAGTTAGATAGACTTATGTGATCAGTAGAACGGTAGGAGTGCACACTATATGAAAGGTGAGGATTCTCAAGAGAATGTCGCATACTAACATGGTTGTGATATTAGCCGGTAAGTATTTCAAATACTTGATAAACTATTTTTAAAACTGTTTTACACTCGGGCTCTGAACCGTTTTCTATCATTTTTCTATCTCTTGTATATATATGTATGTATTACAGGTGCCCAGCCACAGGGGCGTCTTGCATAGGTTCTTTGTATTGGGCGTGTTGCAGCTTATGTGGAAGTTATAGGCTTTTGCTTTAGACGACCTCGTCATTGATTCTGTTCCTACTTTAGTTCTTCTTCGTTAGGGCATGTGTCGCCCGAATTCCTATTCCGTTTGGATTTGTCATAGATTTATGTTCATTTATATTTCCAGTATTCAGTACTCCATGGGAGTTTACTATTGTCAAGATGATTTCATTTATGGTTCTGAAACTTGGTTTGTTTTATCTAGATGGTTTAATTCTTATGTGTTAATTGCCATCCTTAGTATGTATGTGATTCTTAAACGGCTGGGTATAAAAAAAAAAGGGTTTTCGTATTGGAAAATTTATAAAACAAAAATAAGACTTTAAATTGTTTTGACACTTAGCTTAATTATTTAGGGTGTTTAAATTGGAAATATTTATTTTATGACAGTGATGCTGAGAATGAACCAACCGTTCACCTTGATTTTAATTTAATAAAGAACTGATCACCCGGTATTCAATTAGGCAGGGTGTTACAGGTGGTATCAAAGCATCAGGTTCTAGTGTCTTTTAGGATCTGTGCGGCTTATTATATGCTTCCAGCGTAGCTTTCTTTTATATAGAGCCCTATGTTTAGGATTGTTGATTTCTTTTGGAATATTTCATTCTCCTGCTATCACGTATATATTAGTGAATCTTATTTACGTTTGGGTGTGTTCGAACAATGAAGTATGGAAGATGAGGGTCGTTGGGTGAGTAGCGGGAGGCAGGGCTTAGTGAGGTTGTGAAGTATATTCGAGGATGATGACCGTAGTCGAGGTCACCCCTATTATGGCACGAGAGGCCAAGGCTGTAAAGACGACTAGGACATATCCTACAATTTCCAAGTGTTGTTGTTGTAAAAAATGATGTCAAAATTAGACTCACCCAACGTAATACGCTTGGGAGAGGGTCAAATGAAAAATTGAGGAGAGTCATCAGTAGAAGTTATAGAAATTCGGGAATTGTGTGTGTTACCCAATGAAGGTAATATATTCAAAGGCTTGGGCATATGGCGGAGTGTGGTTAACTAGAAATGAAAATTTGGGGTAAAAATTTTCTTGACTCATCGGAGCAAAGTTATAATAATGGGAGTCAACCACCACATTTAATAGTGAAATGTTGCGTAAATGGAAGGACCTGATGTACAGTTTAACCACACGTTCCTTCATCAGTTGTTCAGAATAAGATGTGAACGTTGTTCTGAACCCATTACGGAAGGGCCGAATGGGGGTCCATTTGTAATGAATTTAAACCTTTAGCAAATTTTGTATCAGCGGAAGTGGATACCAACGGTAGAGAAGATTTCAAATGGGAGATCAACTCGTGAGGAAAGTTGACAACACTTAAAGAGAATTTTGTTGGACAGTTGATCCATATGGTGACAATGTCACGCATTGTCCGTAGAAATGTTATCGCTCTTATGTAAAGGGAGCTAAAGTAATCGAAAGATTTATTGGAGAGTGAGACTAGATGAAACGCAACTAGCAACGCGCTGCAAGGGGGAGACCCATCAGAGGGCTCATTTAAATGATTCGGATAGCTGAATTCTCACCAAGCGATGGTGAATTCAGTAAGATTTATTGAAGCCAGTAGCACGTTCCTTAGGGACAACAAAGCTAAGGGAACGACGGGGGCAGCCACCAGGATCAAGAACATTTAAGTCCGAGAGAAGGACAACTCTAATAGGGTCAGTATAACAGGAGATAAGTGGGTTATGTGTTGAGGTATTTTGTGGAGAGTAAAACCACACGAGTTAACATTTTTTAAAGCGAGAAAAAGGATAATGGTATGGTGCTTGCAAGGGAAATGGTTAATGTAATTTTCGATTTGGTTCAAACAGACGCGTTATGTCCGGAAGACCATTAAGTAGCCAAGGCGATTGGAAAAGTATAAGTATGAGTTTTATCCTCGGAGGATGAAGCGTGTTTTATGTGGCACGAGCGAGTCATTACATTTTTGTTTATTTCTAGAGTCGCATGTGAAAAGAATTTAGTGCGTATATCTATAGCGTTATAATTATGTGTATGTTTTCCCTGGTATAGCGGGGTTATTTTTAGTGATATCTGCGAAGGATAAATGGGTGCATTATTTGTGTTAAATAATTTATTGAGATTACTTGTTTTAGTGATATGATATGCGAATATATTATTGTACTAATTATGGTTTTATAAAAATGGTTAAAAATTAGTAAGCAGTGATTATAAGGCTATCGGGGTTGCTGCCTTAGTGCAGTATGTTCTGTTCTGACAAAACCTCACCTGCGAGAGGGTCGGGCTCGCACTCATATTTTATGTATAGAGACTTCGAAGGGTATAGTGGTATAAAAAATGTTTAATCCCAAGGTGTTTAGGGTCTTTGTTATTATGATTCAGTGTGTATTGGGTTTACTATTAAGCGGAAAGATTTCACTCATTATTATATGTAGCGCTCAGTGGTAGGAGGAGCACAGTGTTATATTTATCCTTTGGGAATGTGAAATTTAAGACTTATATTCATATATTTGGGAATGGGATTTTGAGAATCCCGATTGTATATGTACAAGGCTTATGGAATGTGATTACCACCAATACTGAACTATAATGCAATTAGTGAAAAGTTCTTTGTTTCAATAAAAATTGCAGGAGGAGAGGTAGATTTTATGTTAAGATACGGAATAAAGGGGTACAGGTTATGGACGGTGGACCCAATGAATTTCGATAACCGACATTGCTAGGTAGTAGTGTATCGGGGGGTTCCTTATTTGGATTTCGCTTTGTGAGACATCCCATGCATGAAACTTAGCGTAAGGTTGGAAATAGATAGATCACTACACCAAATCCTGCGAATGGTCATGCCCAGTTGGTCATGGCACAAGTCCGCAACCAGCTGGTTATGGACTTGGGTCGTGACCAACTTAATTTTTAGCGTGACCATATTTATTACCACACTAAATCATGGATGCTCTGGAAATGGTCATGGACCAAATCCATAACCACTGTGGGTCGCGGACTTGGGTCGTGACCAGGGCGTGACCACTATGGGTCGCAGACTTGGGCCGTGACCAGAGCGTGACCATCTTCTCTCCAAATTCAAGCCAAAATTCCCTCCAAACTGGTCGCGGATGGGTCACGGACTTGGGTCGTGACCAAAGGCATGATAAAGAACAAAACATACACAAATGGAGTCACGGCTGAGGGCCGTGACCATTTCTTAGTGTGGGTCATGGCTATAGGACGTGACCTAACCTCATTCAGGCAGTAGGGTTGATGGGAAAAGGGTCACGCATGGTGGGTCACGGCTCTAGGCTGTGACCAAGTGCAAGCCAGAAACACCCTCATTTCTTGGTGTGGGTCACGGCTATTGGCCATGACCAAACATCATTCAGGCAGTAGGGTTGATGGGAAAAGGGTCACTAATGGTGGGTCACGACTCTAGGCTGTGACCAGGTGCAAGCAATACCCTTATTTCGCTTAGTGGGTCACGGCTCTAGGTCGTGACCAGATTCATGACTTAAAAAAACATTGGTTTGTCATTTGTGATTTGTAAGGGCTGAGGGATTTCATGCGATTTGGTGTGATTTCTAAGGGCTAAGCGATTTCAGTTGGATTTCATTGTGATTAACCCCTGGTATGTATATATTCGTTTTCATTTCATTTGGATTTCGTGATTTCTATTCAAAGCCCTAATTTCTATGTGTGTATGTATTGATTTATGTTTGTATGTATGTGTATGTATTGATTTATGTTTATATGTGTGTGTATGCATAGATTTATGTGTATATGTATGTTTATATGTGTAACTATGAACAAATAAATTATTTTTTATCAATAAACCCTATATTGTATGTGTGTGTATGTATACATTGTATGTGTGTGTATGTATAGATTTAAGTCAAAAAAATATTAAGGTTTAGTAAACCCTAAATTGTATGTGTGCGTATGTATAGATTATGTCAATAAACCCTAGATTGTATGTGTGTGTATGTATAGGTTATGCCAATAAACCCTAGATTGTATGTGTGCGTATTTTTTTTGACAAAATATAATTAAATGGATTTTTAGTGAGTAAAAAAATTTACATCCACCTTGTCGTGATTTTATTGGGGGTCATATGCATGCCATCATATTATATTGGGGGTTATATGCATGTCGTGACTTTTTTCACTATAGTGAGATATTGTTGGCTTGGTTGTTGGATACTATGTTGAATTTATTGAATTGATACTAGTGTCGATAAATTTACATGTTATTTAATTTATTGGGTGTGCTCTTGATTTGCCTATGAAAAAGTATATCACATATCTTGCGATTAATGTGCATTTTTTTACGTTTAAGTCAAGATATTAGGAGGCTACAACTTGACATGGAACAAATACAACTTGATTCCGTTCATTCATATTTTAACTTGACATGTATGCCATAATTCTGTTGATTTCATACAGTTCTGTTTTAGTTTGAGATTTATTGTGATAGACTTGATTGGATATGTATTTTAAAACCTTAAAATGGCAGCGTAATAATCACAACTACATTGATATTATAGGCACCGGGATGATATTATAGATTTTTGTTCTCCTTTGCCTTTGTGTACTTTTCTTTACATATTATAGGCAGCAGGTTGCTCACGTTCGCTCGAATTATGGAGTTAAAATGGGGGAATAAATCTGCGTCATATGTAAATCTACGACATAATATAGGCAGCAGATCTAATTCTTCAGTGGTTTTGTGAGGTAGTTTCTTTAATTTTACATACCCGTTCTTCATAACACATTGTTTACGTATTGCAGATCTAACCAATTAGATACCAGTTCTTCATTACATACCAGTTCTTCATTACACACCAGGTACTCTTTACTTTAACTAAAGTAGTTATATAATTGATATACATTATCTATTAAATCTTTTAGATGATAGAAGGAGTATGGGATAATTATTTGTTTGGTTTGGTTTGGTTTGGTTGTTGGATAATTATTGGTTATTGGCTTGTTGTTGGATAGTATGTTAGAAGGAGTATGGGATAATTAGAAGGAATACGGGATAATTATGAGGACTTAAGCTTAAAAATAAGGCGTTAGAGGGTAAAAACTCAAAATAGCCCCCGTACGATCCCGTGAGAGGAACCAAAACCTCTCACGGGACCAATGTAACACGTAGGAACCGACCGCGCGATAATAGGACTCTCGGCTTGAGAATACGACGATAATTTGAAAATATAAGGACTTGAGTTAGAAAATAAGGCATTAGAGGGTAAAACTCGAAACAGCCTCCGTACGGTCCCGTGAGACGCATCAACACCTCTCGTGGGACCAACGTAACATGTAGGAACTGACCATGCAATCGCGGGACTCCCGATTTGAGAATACGACGATAATTCATTAGAGGGGGAAAATATGAAACAACCCCCGTATGGTCCCGTGAGAGGAAGCAACACCTCTCAGGGGACCAATGTATCACGTAGGAACTGATCGCGCGATAACAGGACTCCCAGTTTGAGAATATGATGATAATTTTAAAATATGAGGATTTAAGCTTAAAAATAAGGTGTTAGAGGGGGAAAACACGAAACACCCCCCGTACGGTCTCGTGAGAGGAACCCACACCTTTCACGGGACCAATGTAAAATGTAGGAACTGACCGCACGATAACGGGACTACCGATTTGAGAATACGACGATAATTTGAAAATATGAAGACTTAAGCTAGAAAATAAGGCGTTAGAGGGTAAAACTCGAAACAGCCCCCGTACGGTCCCGTGAGAGGCACCAACACCTCTCATGGGACCAATGTAACACGTAGGAACTGACCGCGCAATCACAGAACTCCTGGTTTGAGAATACGGAGATAAACATCCCCGTACAGTCCCATAAGAGGCACTAACACTTCTCACGGGACCAATGTAACTCGTAAGAACTGACCACTCGATTACGGGACTCTCAGTTTGAGAATACGATGATAATTTGAAAATATGAGGACTTAAGCTTAAAAATAAGGCGTTGGAGGGGAAAAACACGAAACAGCCCCCATGCGGTACCGTGAGAGGCACCAACACCGCTCACGGGACCAATGTAACACGTAGGAAGTGATCGCGCAATAACGGGACTCCCAGTTTGAGAATACGATGATAATTTGAAAATATGAGGACTTAATCTTAAAAACAAGGCGTTAGAGGGTGAAAAAATGTTGATCCCTTCTTTACTTCCCATTTTCGCTAAAAAGTCCGCCACCTGGTTGCCTTCTCTATATATATGGAAGATAGAGTACTTGAATTTCTGAATCATTTGTTGAATTGCTTTAATAGTCCAGCTGATTTTCCAAGGAATAAAGAAGTTACCTTTAATGATTTCAAATAGAACTTTTGAACCACATTCAATAATAAGCTCATAGTCCTTTAAATCCCTATAAAGATCAAGACCATCTTTTAGAGCACTTGCCTCTGCCTCCATGATAGTAGCATTCTGATAAGATCTCGTATAGGCCCATAGCATATATCCTTCCTGATTTATGATAATTACTCCACCTCCTCCATGACATGTTGACTCTATCGTACTTCCATCTGTATTTAGCTTCAATACTCCAGATGGAGGATTCATCCATTTAATTTGTAGCCACTAGATTTGGGGTACATTGATTGAAAGTTCAAATTTTCTTCAATTGGTGAACCTGATACAAAACTGAACAAACGTTAGCTGAATAATCCTCATACTTGCTTTTATTTCTGTGCATCCACAAACTCCAACACACTATAGCTGGGATAACCTTGCTTGTAACTGGATCTGTCTTTAGGCCATGTATCCACCATTGGAAAATTTGACTTCAAATACCTCCAGTAGCCCTCTTAATTCCATATTCTTCATATTCTTGATTCATTTTATCCCACACTTTAGAAGTAATGTCCCCATTATCAAATATATGATCAAGAGTTACCTCTTTAGGCTTGAGACAACATTGGCATTTCGAAGGGTCCCTTACCCCTATTGATTTTATCTTCTCATCAATAGGAAGCAAGTTGTTTAGAATCTTCCACATCAACACGGATATCTTGACCGGAATTACACTGTGCCAGGTGAATTTTGAGTTGATCTGAGATGGTTTCTTATTTCTACGTAATTCCCATGCTGAAGAGATAGAGAACGTTCCACTGTTATTTGGCTTCCATATAACTTCATCATATTGGTTATCCCATATTTCCTCAAACTGTAAAATCTTTTCTGATATCTGAACAGAGACTTTGCTCTCAATTTTTTTATTGTCCCATTTTAGCCTCTCCTTCCAAAATGATTTAACTGGTAGATCCTCTAATACCTCCATATTTTTTGCCTCTTTAATTCCCTAATTATCCAAGAATATACTTATGTCACCACTACCAATCTGCCATATCATGTGTTCTTTAGTTAAAGCTTTACTTGATACCATTTTATTCCATATATGAGTTCCTAATCTAGTTGGAGCTATAAAAGAATGGAACTTTCTACAATACGTTGCCTTCATAAATTGAGCCCACATAGAATCTTTTTGTCTAAAATTCCACCACATCTTCATACTAAGAGAATTTGAAATATCATATAAGTTCCTAACTCCCAAACCACCTCCATTTGTAGGCCTTATAATGTCCTCCTATTTACACCATCGATGCCTATTCTCCCCATAATTTGAACTCCAAAAAAACTTTGCCATTAGTTTATGCAGCCTTTCTATGATAACTTTAGGAGGGGACATAGCAGATATTAGATATATATGCATAGATAATAGCACAGATTTCAAGAGCAAAATTTTACCTCCTGTAGAAAGGCATGTAGATTTTCATCCAGTAAGCTTCCTTTTCACTTTTTTCATCATGTCTTCATAGTAAACTATTCTCTTTCTTCCACTATACAACGGACAACAAAGACAAGTCATAGGATCATTCTTTATGAGCATACCAGTACACTGTTTTAAAAAGGAAATACCATTCTTCATGCATAGTCCACATGTTATATGGCTATATAGCAACTATATATGCCCATATATAGCAGCTATATATGGCCACATCTAGCAACTATATATGAGCCTATATAACTGCTATATATGGCCATATATAGCGGTTATACATGGCCACATATAGCTGCTATATAAGCCATATATAACTGTTATATCAATTGAAAATAAGGTGAAGAGGGAGAAAATATGAAATAGCCCCCGTACGGTCCCATGAGGGGCACGGACACCTCTCACGAGACCAATGTAACACGTAGGAACTCACCGCGCGATAATGGGACTTCCAATTTGAGATTACAACGATAATTTAAAAATTTGAGGACTTAAGCATGAAAATAAGACTTTAGAGGATGAAAAGACGAAACAGCCCCCCTACGGTCCTGTGAGAGGCACCAACAACTCTCACGGGACCAATGTAACACGTAGGAACACATCGCGTAATAACGGGACTCTCGATTTGAGAATACGTCGATAAATTGAAAATATGAGGACTTAAGCTTGAAAACAAGGCGTTAGATTGCAAAACTCGAAACAACCCCTTGTAAGGTCCCGTAAAAAGCACCAACACCTCTCACGGGAATAATGTAACACGTAGGAACTGACCGCGTGATCACGAGACTCCCGGTTAGAGAATACGATGATAATTTAAAATTATCAGGATTTAGGCAAAATATGACGTTAGTGGGTCAAAACCCGAAACAACCCCAGAACGGCCCCGTGAGTGGCACCAACACCACCCACGGGACCAATGTAACTCGTAGGAACTAACCATGCGATCACGAGACCCCCAGTTTGAGAATATGACAATAATTTAAAATATCAGGACTTAGGCTAAAAAATAAGGCGTTAGAGGGTGAAAGCCCAAAACAGCCCACAAACGGTCCCGTAGGATGCACCAACACCTCCCAAGGGACCAATGTAACTCGTAGGAACTGACCGCACAGCCACAGGACTCCCAGTTTGAGAATACGATGACAATTTGAAAATATGAGGACTGGGCTAAAAAACATGGCGTTAGAGGGTGAAAACCCAAAATAGCCCCCGAACGGCCCCGTGGAAGGCACCAACACCTCCCACGAGACTAATGTAACTCGTAGGAACTGACCCCACAGCTACGGGACTCCCAATTTGAGAATACGATGGTAATTTGAATATTTCTAGACTTGGGCTTAAAAACATGGCGTTTAAAGGTAAAAACCCGAAATATCCCCTACGACCCCGTAGGTGGTACCATTACCTCCCATGGGACCAATGTAACTTGTAGGGACTGACTGCCCAGCCACGGGACTCCCGGTTTGAGACTACGATGATAATTTGTATATTTCTAGACTTAGGCTTAAAAACATGGCGTTAGTGGGTGAAAAGTCAAAGCAGCCCCCGAACGACCCTGTGAGTGGCACTACCACTTCGCACGGGAACAATGTAACTCGTAGGAACTGACTGCGCGATCACGGGACCTTCGATTTGAGAATACGATGATAATTTGCATATTTTTAGACTTATGCTTAAAAATATGGCTTTAGTGGGTGAAAACCCGAAACAACCTCCGAACGGCCCTGTGAGTGGCACCAACACCTCACACGACACCAATGTAACTCGTAGGAACTAAATGCGCGATCACGAGACTCCCGGTTTGAAAATACGATGATAATTTGTATATTTCTAGATTTAGACTTAAAAACATCGCGTTAGAGGGTGAAAACCCAAAACAGCCCTCGAACGGCCTAGTGGGAGTCACCAACACCTTCCACGGGACCAATGTAACTCGTAGGAACTGACCGAGCATCCATGGGACTCCCGGTTTGAGAATACGATAGAAATTTGAAAATATGAGGACTTATGCTTAAAAACATGGCGTTAGAGGGTGAAAATCCAAAATAGCCCCCAAACGGTCATGTGGCATGCACCAACACCTCTCACGAGACCGATGTAACTCGTAGGAACTGATCGCATAGTCACGGGACTCTCGATTTGAGAATATGATGATAAATTGAATATTTCTAGACTTAGGCTTTAAAAACATGGCGTTTAAAGGTAAAAATCCAAAACAGTCCCCCTACGGCCCCGTGGGTGGCACCAGCACCTCCCACGGGACCAATATAACTCGTAGGAGCTGACCGCACAGCCACGAGACTCTCGGTTTGAGAATACAACGATAATTTGCTTATTTCTAAACTTAGGCTTAAAAACATGGCGTTAGTGGGTGAAAAGACGAAATAGCCCCCTAACGGCCCCGTGAGTGGCACCAACACCTCGCACGGGGCCAATGTAAATCGTAGGAACTGATCGCGCAATCACGGGACCCTCGGTTTGAGAATACGATGATAATTTACATATTTATAGACTTAGGCTTAAAAATATGGCATTAGTGGGTGAAAACCCAAAACAAGCCCCGAATGGTCCCGTGAGTGGCACCAACACCTTGCATGGGACCAATGTAACTCGTAGTAACTGATTGCGTGATCACAGGACCCCCGGTTTGAGAATACAATGATAATTTGTATATTTCTAGACTTAGGCTTAAAAAGATGGCGTTAGTGGGTGAAAACTCGAAACAGCCCCCGAACGGCCCCATGAGTGGCACTAACACCTCGCACGGGGCCAATATAACTCGTAGGAACTCACCGCGCGAGCACGGGACCCCCAGTTTGAGAATACGATGATAATTTGCATATTTCTAGACTTAGGCTTAAAAACATGGCGTTAGTGGGCGAAAAGCCAAAATAGCCCCCGAACGGTCCCGTGAGTGGCACCAACACCTTGTACGGGACCAATATAACTCGTAGGAACTGACCGCGATATCACGGAACCCCTGATTTAAGAATACGATGATAATTTGCATATTTCTAGACTTTGGCTTAAAAACATGGCGTTAGTGGGTGAAAACTCAAAATAGCCCCCTAGCGGCCCCGTGAGTGGCACCAACACCACGCACGAGACTAATGTAACTCGTAGGAACTGACCGTGCAATCACGGGACCCTCGATTTTAGAATAAGATGGTAATTTGTAGATTTCTAGACTTGGGCTTAAAAACATGGCGTTAGTGGGTGAAAAGCCAAAACAGCCTTCGAATGGCCCTGTGAGTGGCACCAACACTTCTTACGGGACCAATGTAACTCGTAGGAACTGACCGCGTGATCACGGGACCCCCAATTTGAGAATACGACGATAATTTACATATTTCTAGACTTAGGCTTAAAAACATGGCGTTAGTGGGTGAAAACCCGAAACAGCCCCCTAAACGGCCCCGTGAGTGGCACCAACACCACGCACGGGACCAATGTAACTTGTAGGAATTGACCGCGTGATCACGGGACCCCCGGCTTGAGAATACGATGATAATTTGTATATTTTTAGACTTAGGCAAAACATGACGTTAATGGGTGAAAACACAAAACAGCCCCCGAACGGCCCCGTGAGTGGCACCAACACCTCGCACGGGACCAATGTAACTCGTAAGAACTGACCGCGCGATCACGGGACCCCCAATTTGAGAATACGACGATAATTTGTATATTTCTAGACTTAGGCTTAAAAACATGGAGTTTAAAGGTAAAAACCCGAAACAACCCTGTACGGCCCCATGGGTGGCACCAACACGTCCCACGGGACCAATGTAATTCATAGGAACTGACCGCGCAGCCACGAGACGTCCAGTTTGAGAATACGATGATAATTTGAATATTTCTAGACTTATGGTTAAAAACATGGCGTTAGTGGGTGAAAACACGAAACATCCCCCGAACGGCCCTGTGAGTGGCACCAACACCTCACACGGGACCAATGTAACTCGTATGAACTGACCGCGCAATCACGGGACCCCCAATTTGTGAATACGATGATAATTTTCATATATATAGACTTAGGCATAAAAACATTGATATATTGATAATTATAACTCCTATATGCAATTTTCAGCTTGAATAATTTTTTTGTAAAACTACTTGGTTTCTGATATCATTTTTTTTATCCTATCATTTGTAGGATTTTTGCACGTGGAACATATGAAGAAGGAAATGGTTTACGACATGGAGATTGTTTATATAATGGTTTGGGCGTTCAGGATTATGTTTTTTATGTGTTACAGTCGTGTGGGCTTTTATTGTTTAGTTTTATGGCAATGCTGGATTTTATAATTTGATTGTTATATTTTGATGGTCATGCAGGCTTTATAATAAGCAGGCTTTACATTTACAAGGTTTGGAATGTCCAGAAAATTGAGAAAACTCTACCCAATTTTTTTTTGGTCTGTGAATTATTAAGACCTGTAATATTTTTAAATTTGTATATATATTCGTTTATTAACAACGTTCCCGATTCGCAATTTGTGATTTTTTTATTATTTTGCCAATAATAAATATTAGTAACACCTCGTACGCATCCAACGTTACACGTACCAACCGGCAGTGCACTCACAGGACCCCCAATTTTAAGATTGGACCAAAAAAAGGCATTTTTTTAAATTATAGTTAAATATGGTCATGGACTTTGTCCATAACCATTTTTATTTATTTCGTCGCGCATAAAAATGGTCGCGGCCAAAGTTCGCGACCATTTTTTCCCTTTTTTTTCGTCGCGGTGTGGGTCACGGACTTTGGCCGCGACCAATTTTTATCATGGACTTGGGCCGCGACCATATTTTTTTTTGTCACGGTTGTGGGTCGCGGCCAAAGTTCGGAACCATTTTATTCCCATCAGGGCATGTGTCACGGCCCAAATCCGCGACCATTTGTTGTGACCCCCTGCGGGCCGTGACCATTTTTTGGTCACGGACTTGGGCCGCGACCCATGAAATTGGTCACGCCCGAAATGGTCATGACCCAAGTCCGCGACCCACAGTCTTGGTCAGGGATTTTGGCCATGACCAATCGCTAGATTTGGTGTAGTGGATGTTTGGTCATTAGTCCATGAGTCTAGAACCTCGGTCGTCATAGGAGCCGGTAATATTAATTGTAAGTTAAAGTTGAGTGACGATTTAAGGCCAGTGGAGCCAGTTGTGTGGTAAGGAAACATTGGAAGTTTTGTTTTATGACCCAATCGAAGGGTGGAATGATTATAAGGAGGACTTAAAACTTTTGATTTTTAGGGTGATTAAGAGTACCCAAGTGTTGTAAACACATTGTGAGCACAAGGGAAACAAAGAATTATGTGATATGTGTGAAGCGTAGGCAATGCTTACACCAGTATGCAAGGTTTCTAGGGTATGTGGGCATCCTGGTTAGCTGTTGGTTGAATCATTTGAGTTAAAGAGACGTGGGGATAGACTCGTGGAATATATGTTTGTGAGAACGACATAACAAAGTGGAACTGGTAGAGTGGATTAAGTGTGGTGCAAAGGACAATAATCCATATATACATGTACGATCAGAGTAGCAAACCCAAATTTAGTTGGAAGGCTATGGGAAGCCATTTAAGGGTATTCCTCGTGAAGGATAAAACTTAACTATTATGGAAAACACTCTGAGCGGAGTTTCACCTAGTCAAGTGTGGAAAGCGACGTGCGCGTAGGTTGAATGATGATGTTAGTAAAGATATAAAGGTTTAGCAGCGCACCTCATGGAGAAAAGTGCACGGGTCGAAACTTTTGATTTACGCCAAAGAAAAAAGGGGAGTGTTAAGTCTCACTTATGTGAGTCATTACAAGTAGAAGTAGATGTTAAGTGGGACAAAGAGATTAGTCTCCGCAGGCAGCACTCATGGATAGAAATCGGTTGGAACGAGATGATCAATCTAAACGAAAGTGACCTAAACGAAAGTGATTATTTTTCTTTTGGGTGCTATACACTATTAGACAGTGTGCCCCAACCTTTCTTTGAAAATAAGAATCGCTCCGATAAGAGGTTCTTCCCGGTATTATTCTGAACTAGAATGAGATCATTGAACCCCACTTTCAAACTAGGATCTCAAAAAGTAGTGGGGATAACGTTTTGTTTTTAATAGGTTGTATCACCCTTAGCCGGGGAGTAGGTGAGGTGACTAAAGATTAGTGGAACCACGTGAAAGTAATTTTGAATTCATGGTGATCATTTCATTTCCACAACGGATGTATCTAATAAGCGACGTTTAGTACAATAGAATTTTGTGGGACCACTCGTACCTGTTTATTGTGAACAAACTGCTTATTGAAATTTTATGTGGAAAAACCTTAACTATTCTCCCTCTAGCTGTTTGGAGGTGAGTGGATAATCATAATTTTTGATCGGCCGAGTTAGAGTCTGATGACTGTGGTGGAATTACCACGACTGTTTTAGGTGACTTTTGAATGTCGTAAGAGTTACATCGCCAAAAATCGAGATTTGAAGAACTGACAAGAGTGGTCAAATGTTTGCATGGTTTCTCTCAAAAAGGGAGTTTTGTGTTTAGATAAATACGAGTAATTGTTACGTAGTGAGGCGCGGCCTCCCAGTAATATTAAGACAATGGGGGCCAATGATGTGTAGGCTCGTCTTATGCGAATAACAACGGATTGGAGCACAATGTGAAGTGCAATTATTAAGGTGTGGCTTTATAACTGTTAGTATTGAGAGTGTTAATTAAGCTTATTGTGAGGGGGGGGGGGGGACTATAGAAATTCACCTTACCCGAAAGTCCGTTTTGAGTATTGATAAAGTATCCAAATCTATTTTTACCACGCATACCTTATTTTCTGAATTTCGAGACGAAATTCCGTTATTAGGGGGGAAGTATGTAATACCCCGTATTTTTATGGCTTTTAAAATTGGGGATTTATTAAATTTAATTGAGATATTAATATATGAAATTGATTTTATTAATATTGTCATGAGTGAATGATATGGAAATTATGGAAATTTAATTTGGGACGCGCTTGTGTCGTGTCAGGACTAAATTATTATTATAAAAGTGAATAAATTATAAGTCATCCGTATGGTCATTTTGAGTGCGCCAAAGTGTCTGAAAGGATCGAGATAGTTAGAAAAGTGTACTAGGAGGTTTAGTTTGGGTCTCGGAACGTTTTTAGGCCTAATTGACATCCCGAGAGGGTATTATAGACATTTTGTATTTTTGGGTAATTAAACCCACGAATTTTCTTAGTATATATTAGCCATTTGGAGTTGTCTCTTAGGGTTAACAAACAAAAAACCTAAGCACAGCCATTAGAGAAGAAGGTGAAGAGATTAGAGAAGAAGGTGAAGAGTTTCCAAGCAACCCAAGGCCTAGAAATCACCCGATTGCACCGCCACCACCACCAAAATGTAGATCGCACGACAAGGAACGCAACCATATCTTTTTCATCAACAAATCAGACCTTTGAATCCCAAGCAAGTATCTATCTTGCTAATTTCTAGTTGGTATTCCTTCTATGTTAGTCTAGGAATGAAAATCATATGTTTTAATTAAAGAATTATATGTTTTGGAAGAGAACTTATATGTGTTATAGGGAGAATCCATATAGTCTAAAATCGTGATCATATGTAGAGGATTACCCACAAATTTATTATGATATTTGAGAAGAAAATCTTGATTAAAATAGATGTTTATGATTATTCATGCAAAATTTGGTTTCATAAATAAATCTGAGATTAAACCCCTTTTTGATTGATTCGTTGAGGATTTATTGATGTTGTTACGTTAGAACTTATTTATATTCATTGCTTATACATTTGAATAACTTGGTTGGGAGTTTGGGATGAAATTATAGAGGTTTGGAGGGGATAGAATGGTTGAACCCGTAGATTGAAAATTGCAAAAAACTGGGCAAGAACTGCTTGATCGATCGATCGACGATCGATCAATCGACCCCATTCCACAATCGATCGATCCCTCCTGGAAAACTGTATATTTTTCCTCTTTTTGTTTAATCCGGTTAAATTACGTAAGAACCCTTGATTATTATTTATAGAGTATAATGGGTTATGAAGAGGACCAGTAGGGTCTAAGTAGACTTCGTTGAGTGAAATTAATATGGGATGAAATTGTGAGTTAATGGCGAGTTATTGGAAATTGTACGTACGTTTACTAAAAGATTGAAACTTGGGAAAGATTTAGACTAGAAGGTAAGTGAGGTATACCTGCTAAAATTATACTTAGTGAGAGAGAGTACTTCGAGAGATGAGAAGTAAGTAGGAAATGAATTATAAATGAGAATAAAAGAGACAAATCCGTTATGTGAGATAATTATGTAATTTATGCTAAGAATAGATAATTATCATTATGGGTCGTGGCTGCACCTAATTTGGAAAATATGAATATTTATATATATGATTGTGTGACTGTGCATATATTATGTATCTGTGTAAAAATCATACCCGAGCTACTTGCTATTACGGAGGTTTCTGGACCGGGATAGTCTTATCTCTATTGGACCTTTATGGGGGATATTAACTCATACCCTTGAAGATAGTATTCCAGATATAGGCTATCTGAAAATGATAGTCAGATGTTCTAAGATACGCGAGGGTATGTGCTGACCTCTTAGGATTTGGAACTATGCTTCGCCTCCATTTGTATGTGTATTGTGTTAATACAGTTCGAGAGTGATTCCGAACTAGTATTTCCCTTAGTATGAGTGAAACGGGGACTTGATATCACAGTATGCCAGCACCATAGATTTATGTGGGGTGTCGATATATATATATATATATATATATATATATGGAAACTTTATACTGTGTGTATAAGTAGTTCAGTAAAGAATAAATGCTTCAGCTTTATAACAAGTGTTCGTAAATTTTGTAATGATAACTAAGTGGTTCTAAGCAACGTAATAATATGGAAGATAATGATTCTCTAAAACTAAATATTATGGCCTTAGTACTTCTCGGGATAAAAATTTATGGGAGGATAAGTTAGATAGACTTATGTGATCAGTAGAACGGTAGGAGTGCACACTAGATGAGATGTGAGGATTTTCAAGAGAGTGTCGCATACTCACATGGTTGTGACATTAGCCGATAATCATTTTAAATACTTGCTAAACTATTTTTAAAACTGTTTTACACTCGGGCTCTAACCCGTTTTCTGTCATTTCTTTCTCTCTTATATATATATGTATGTATTACATGTGCCCAGCCACAGGGGCGTCTTGCATAGGTTCTTTGGATTGGACGTGTTGCAGCTTATGTGAAAGTTGCAGGCCTTTGCTTTAGACGACCTCGTCATTGATTCTGTTCCTACTTTAGTTTTGCTTAGTTAGGACATGTGTCGTCCGAATTCCTATTCCGTTTGGATTTGTCAGAGATTTATGTTCATTTATATTTGCAGTATTTAGTACTCCTTGGGAGGTAACTATTGTCAGGATGATTTCATTTATGGTTCTGAAACTTGGTTTGTTTTATCTAGATGGTTTAATTCTTATGTGTTAATTGACATCCTGAGTATGTATTTGATTCTTAAACTGTTGGGTATAAAAAAAAAAGTTTTCGTATTGGAAAATTTATAAAATAAAAATAAGACTTTAATTTCTTTTGACACTTAGCTTAATTATTTAGGGTGTTTAAATTAGAAATATTTATTTTACGACAGTGATGCTGAGAATGATCCAACCGTTCACCTTGATTTTAATTTAATAAAGGACTGATCACCCGGTATTTAATTAGGCGGGGTGTTACACTAGGATAAAAGATAAAATATTCACTAAGTGCTTTGGTCCCAGTGTTGGGAAAAGAAAAAAATACATTAGACTAATAAACTAGACCGGCTAAAAAGTAAAGAAAGCTTAAGATAAAACAAAAACTAGGTCTCTAATCTCTTCTTCTCTATTCCTTCTCTTCAGAGTCAAAACCAAGTTGGGGAAAAGGGGAGCCATGCCCCTCCTTAAGATTTTTAAGACCTCTTATGTAAGAATAGAATAGCAAACTTGAGTTATCTCAAAATCTTCTTGTAAACAATTCAAACCACATGATAAAAGCTTAAAATCCTTAGATCCCATCTTTATCTCTCCAAGTGTTAAGGTTCCTAACTTTCAAAAAATTATTTGTGTTTATCTCCAAAGGTCATAATTTAAAATACAAGTTTTTATGGTAATATATAAGTAACATATATTTAGACTCACAATAATTTATTACAGTTTAATATTGCAAGGCCACTAAATTGCAAGGATGGTATTAAGGACATCCCAAAAACTACTCCCCTCAACCACACATGCTATTATTTAAACATCATATACAATCACTATTAAGCATTTGGTGGTAATGGGGTGTAAATTCTTTGTGGTTTTCTTATCCACCATTAATTTCTATTATTCACTTCATATTTTTTTCAGGTATACATTCACATATGTGTTCACTCCAAACAAAATATCAAGATTTATTTTTTCACTTCAATTAATTTGATGAATTTTCATATGTATTTATAAGTTCTTTATTTGAAAAAGAATATCACTGAAACACTTTTTAAGTGTGTGGGTCTCACTAATATTAAAGTTTGTTGTGATATCCATTAAAGCATTTATCGTTTTTCATTTTTTCTTTGCCTTTGTCATAATTACTTGTATATTCATCTTATTTTTTTCACAATAATTAAGTGTTAATGTAGGTGTTATTGAAAAAAAAGAGTTGTTTTTTCTTTTTGACTCTTAGCATATAGGAGAATGCCATTTTAAAATGTAATCTTAAGCCTCCTACAATTAAGTGTAAGCCATGAATATTTAAGTGGTCTAGTTAATTCTCTTTTGCATATAAGTCCCTAGGGAAACCTGCTTATCCCCCTTCGTGCTGTTAATAATTTTTTTTTGCATTAAAAAAATATATTCGTCATAAATAAAACACGAAGTTTATGTATTGCATTGTTAGACAAAATCATTTTGACAATTTCTTATCTTCGGCCCCTCTAAACATACAATCCTGATTTTGTCCCTGCTTCTCTTGCTACTGCTTAAGGTTTCTTAACTTTAAGAATTTAGTGACATTTTTTCCTCTCTTACTACTTATACTTTAACTAAAGAGTAAGACTAAAAAATTATCTTTCAAGCAAGATGAGGCCGGTGAGATAATAAATTTGATATGTTTATTTTTCTTAACTAGTTCCTTTAATTCCTTTAATGCTTATAAAATTATATGTGTTCTTACTTTCTTGTAATATTTTGCATTGTTGCTATATATAAAGATTATTGTATACTTTTGTTTGTAAATATTACTTGTAATTATTTATAAATTAAAAATTAAATTTAAAAAATCATTCTATTAAGTATTATGAATAACAATTTATATTCTTTAATACTTTTTTTACGGGGGATCTAAATATGGAGGTTCTAAGTAGAGATGGTGATTTGTGTTGTGTCATTATTTTGAAGTTTCTGTAAAGGATTAATCAATTCGAACCCAATAATCATGTCAAATGGCACAATGTTAACTCGACTTGTTTATTAATGTTGTATGGTTTGGTTCGACACACATAACACGTTAACCAAAAAATAAAATACTATTATCTCTTAAACATTTATCGCACTCGTCCGCTTTTAAGATAATAATACTAACAAGAAAATATGTCATTTTAATTTACTTCTATAAGCATTTTATGTAATAAGTTGTAAAATATATTTGATTCATTGTTTTTATAATACTAGTTAAATGGGTCCATTCGTGTCCTTCTTAGCTTATTCGGGTTTTACACTGACTCGACGCATTTATTATACATTTTTTTGGATCGTGTTATTTTCGTGTTCGCGCTAAGAAATGTTCAACCTTGACCGACTAAATTTTAGCTTAATGTTAGTCCACCCTCTCTGGGTTCCTCTCTTTTTTTTGTGTGTGTGTCTCTCTCTCTATATATATATGCGTGTATAGGGAGAGGTTCAGAAGTAAATATAAAATATGAACATTTTAATGAACCTAAACAAAAAAGACCTAACAACCCATTAATTTTAATTCCTATGTTGTACTTGGTCCACGCTAGCGGCAATGAACACGCGTATCAATCGAATTTTTTTTACATATCACCCCCTTCTACCCCACCCCCAATACCATGGCAGCCCTTATGGAACCTGTTGCCATGGTGGGGTGGAGGGGGAGGGGGTGGGTGGGTGGTAGTGACCAATCGACACGTATGTTCGTTGCCGTTGGCGCTGATCAATTACAACATAGGAAGTAAAATTAATAGCACTACACCAAAAACAGCAATTTGGCACACCCTGATATTAAAAATCTAGCACAGTTTAAAACTGTGCCAGATTTTGGCACGGTTTAATAGCAATTTGGCACACTTTAAAACAATGCCAAAATTTGGCACTGTTTTAAAGTGTGCCAAAATTGAGTACACTTACTAAAATATATAATACCCAAAAAAAAAATATTACACTCACACTTTTATTCTCTCTCTCAGTGCCCGCTCTCTCTCCTCATTCCCACTCACTCTCTACATCGGCGATCTCTCTCTATTTTCGGTGGTCAGCGGTCGGCGCTCATTCTCTCTCTACGGTCGGCGATCGGCGCTCACTCTCTCTCTCTCTACAGTTGGCGATCGGTGCTCACCTCTCTCTCTACAGTCGGAGGTCACTTTCTCTCTCTACAACCGGTGCACTCTCTCTCTACGGCTGGCTCTCTCTCTCTTCGGAACACTCTCTCTTTCTCCGGTCAATGCATTATTCTCTCTCCTCTCAGCTTTATCTCTCTTCGCTCAGATCCTTCACTCCACTTGTCCCACTCAGGTAATTGTTTAAACCATCAGTATTTTTTTTAACCTAAGTTAGATATAAGATTTGATCCTAGAGTTTATGATATGCGTGATTTGATTCATGTTTGCATTTTTAGGGTTTTATGTATACATTTTTAAATATTTATTGTTTTTTTTAATGTGTGAGTTTTTGGTGCAAATTGATTGTTGATAATGAAAAAAAATAAATCATTTGTTTTTGGATGGACTTTGGAATCTTTTAGTGGTATTCTATGTTTTTATGTCCCTTCTATCTAAAGTGCATATTTGATCTGATTCATATAGGTTACGGAGTTTTAAGAAAATTTAAAAGCTAAATATTCAATAATAATGTAAAAATAACAAATTGAAAAGTATACACCCCACTAATTAAATGGATAAATGAGATTATGTGTGGAAAATTTAAGAAAAAGCAAAAAAAAAACTATTTAAATAGTAAGTAGACACTAATACTAAACATTCAATAATGATGTTACACATGTAGAAAAATCTTAGACCCGTTCAAGAGGTCTCACTATGACTGTGGTGAGAACTCTTGAATTGTCCCATTTTTGGACAATTTGGAAATGCAAAAGTTTGTATAGTACATAATGTTTATGTATGTCCTATTTTGAAAATTTTGGTGGTATCTATTTATGTTCTTTGGGTGCATACTAGATTGATGTAGTGTTTTGTGTTTTCTTGGTTGAAAAACTGAAGTAACACATGAACACACCCAATTTAAGTTGTGTACTTGAAGAACTGTAGGGAGATGCTGGCGAAATTTTTCAGATTTGGACGTGGCATGAGACATTATGAAAAATACAAAATATGTATTTTTGAATGGGATAGGACCCTTGCCCTGTAGAGGAGATGGAGGAAATATATGAGCTCAAATATATACATATTTACACTTGAATAAACTTAAATATATTTACAATAAGCATTTATATTATAATGTGTGTTCTTTAAACTTATCAGGATGTCATCGGGAATAAAAAAAGAGTGGATAAATGAGAAAAATATCGAGATCGATACATATAGAGATGGGGTGTTACAGCTTCTACATTATGTGAATAGTAATAGTTCAAATGCTAAACATTCATATCCCTGTAGATGTTATCGAAATGGGAAAGGACATGTTGTTATAAATGATATATTCGTTCATTTAATGACATATGGTATGGACATGAACTATACCTTATGGCATTTTCATGTTGAGACATTAGTTGTTGATCAAGTCCAACCACTACCGTAATCTGTGACACCGACAGAACATGCTGATGTGCACAATATTCTAATTTTGAATGATCTTGTGAATGATGCTTGTGAGACGTTTATGGGTGAAGAGAAACCTAGTGAACCTAATTGTGTAGACAGTGATGAAGCCCTCCAACTTTTGAGGTTCCCAATGATTCGCACAAACATAAATACAAAGGCAAGAAGTATAATCATTTACATCAACTCGCAGAGGAGCCATTGCACCCAGCTATTGGTTCTTCGCGTCATACCATAATGTATGATCTTATAAAGTTGAATGATTTGAGAACACAATTCAATTTATCGGAAGGTGCTACGGGTGGAATTCTTAGATTTTTAAATGAACTACTTCCTGAAGAAACAACTTGACTACTAGTTATACAGAAATGAATAAAACCGTTAGAGATCTCGGTATGGATTATGTCAAGTATGATATATGCATTAACAACTGTATGCTATTTTGGAAAGAGGGTGAAAAATCTACTAGATGTATAAAATGTGGTTCTTTACGCTACAAGTTTACTTGTCTAGACGAGGATGGGGTGGAAATTCATAATACTAATGGAAACAAAATTACTCTAGGGTTCTTAAGAAGGTAATGCAACATTTCCCTCTAATCCCTAGGCTAAAACAGTTGTATACCATAAAATGGATAGTAGAGAAAATGACTTTGCATGCTCGTGCAAGCTCTTGTATGGAATTCTTACGTCATCCCCGAGATTCAACAGAATGGGTAATTTTAAACATTATGTGGAGAGATTTTGCAAAAGATTCGCGGAATATTCGACTTGCAATAACAACTGATGGTTTTAGCCCAAATAACATGTTTGGCCGTAAATATAGTTATTGGCCAGTGATAATTCAACCTCTCAACCCTCCTCCATCAATGTGTATGAAAAGTGAGTTTTCAATGTTGTCTGTATTGATTCCCGGACCAATGTCACCATCAAGTAATATTGATGACTTCCTCCAACCGTTGGTCGATGAGTTAAAGATCTTATGATCTGGAGTTGAGTCTTGGGATGCGTACAAAAATGAGAAATTTCAGTTAAAAGCCATGTTGATGTGGGGTATACATGATTTTCCAACTTGTGGTATGTTAACAGGTTGTTCAACTCAAGGTTACAATGGGTGTCCTATTTGTTCTACAAATACACCTTATCAATATCTTCCTAAGTCAATGAAATGTTGTTACCAACGATCTCGTATATTCCTTCCTAGAGACCATCCTTACAGGTTTGACACATCAAAGCAAACATTTAATGGTAAAATAGAGGATGGTATGTGACACACCCCAACCCAGTTACTTATAATTAAGTTTGAAAGTCAAAGTGAGTCAAACCATAATTAATCTAACCAAACCATAATCACGAGTTTTGATTTCAGAGTCATCATTGTAAATTCATATAACTGAAAACCTTTTTACAACATCAGAGTAATCATGCCCATAAAAACTTTATTGAAGGATAAGTTAACTTAATTACATCATTCACATTTACACAAAATCATAGTTTCTCCCATTCCTGGCTAACCCAACCCGACCTCCTAGATTTGGCAGTGACATCGCGTTACCTGAAAAATGTGAACATAGGAACCGTCAGCAAAATAGCCCAGTGAATGCATCTCTACTATACTACTGCATGAATTTAAATGCAATAAATCATGTCCATATACTTATGTATTAACTTATCCAGCTCATTCATAATGAATGGCCAACTTTTCCGAATCATGATTCACATATCCTGTCTAAATAGACAATTCTCCCCCATTCCTGGTCGAGGAGTAACCCCTTGTCATTAATAGACAAATCTCCCCCATTCCTGGTCGAGGAGTAACCCCTCATTTCGATAAACCGAAATGAACAATTTCATATTCATTTTATTATGATCATACCAATAACACGATATAAATATCTCTTTCCAGTGAGTACACTCACCTTGGTTGACAACTACGTATTCAGGTTTCCTTCTGGTGGAGCTGAACTGGGTTGATTAGGCCTTACACCTGTCAATCCAACTAAACCAGTACTGAACCTCAATCATAAATATTATCCAAACATAATTATGTAACTTTCCATGGCTATACATCAACAATATAATTCCAATTAAGTCACATTCCATAAAACATAGGTAAAGGCAAACAATGATGTACATATTGATAAAATTACGCACATTCAACCGTAGGAAATACCTTATGAGGAATTTATAACCAAAGTAAAGTAAAAATGAAATTATACTCCTCAATGTATATACACATGAAACATGTACTCAAAATACCCTTTGTAAGGACGAAATACAAACATTCATTCAAGGGGTACCCAGTATGGCCTGAAATTATGGTCTTACATACTTACCCATCCTATATTCCTAAATTGTACAAATACAGGGGTCCAACCTCATCAATATGAAAACATATATGAATATACTATCCATTACAAGTGACGGTGTAATTTTTCAAGCTTCCTAGGGCAAGTTATGACCATTTCTCTACAACAGAAGAAATCTGCCCTACAAGCTCCTCTGTTGTTCCTTCAACTTCCAAGAATTTTCATAATTTTTCTCCAGCATAACTTTACATTATTTTCAACCCATTTTCATTATACATACTGAATCGTACAGAATTAAAGTTTCATAATTGTTTGACTTCATTTGCTATCTCAAAATCTTGACTAAACTCAGGGCATACCGAAATGAAGTATAAAAACAGCAACCATGTACCAATTTGAAATCATCATTACGCCCTAACCACAAGGAGATAAATTCTCATTTTCGGGTATGATAAGAATATATGAGTCTAATTTCATATCCAATTGGAATTTCTCAATTCCAGTAAGCACACAAAGAGATATGCAAGTTTGAATGCAAGGGGTTTCAATACAAAGCAATTTTAAGGGTTTCTACATTCAACTTAACATAAACTTGCATCTAACCATACATACATATAAAGGGCTGAAACTTTCGTAAACATATGATGATTTAGATCATATAAATCAGTAATATAAGATAAATAACTAGAATTGTAATTAGGATTACCTTCAGGGATTTTTACGTAATTTCTACGGATTTTTCTACACCTTTTCTCCTCACTTTTCCTTCCTAAACTTCTACCTTCTCTTTCCTTAAGCTTAAAACCCTTTCATGGCTGATTTTTGCTGAAGGATAAGTCTATATCAATGGTATAAGGTCGGCCAAGTCTGCCTCCCAAGCCAACCAATCAAATTAAACCATTTGGTTTAATAAAAGACAATTTACCACTTAAAGGGAATTGACCAAATTGCCCCTTGTTCGTAAATTTGGTATAACTCTTTACTCGGGCATCCATTTGATGATCCGTTTGTTTTGTTACAACCCTAACTCACATTTCTACAACTATCTAGTTTTCACCTCAAGTCATTTATAATGTTATAAAGGTCAAAACTAGTCTCTAACAGGAACCTTTCTACCGAAAACAACAAAATTTTGTGTTCGTAAATAATTCGACCTTTCATGATTTATGAAAGTAGGATTATAATAAACATAATCAATTAACATTAGATATACTAATAACACATTATTCATATCACATAAGATAAGTATGGTTTAAATATAATTTATCATAATTATATTCGGGCTGTCACAGTATGGCTCCAAGAAAGTTAACAAGTGTAGAAGTTGAGCAGATAGTATCACTTATCGCTCGAGAAGGTGTTCAAAGAGAAGGAGAGGGGGATAAAAAGGGGAAATGAAAGGGAAAGAGGAAGGAGAAGGAGAAAGAGGATGTCGTAATGGAAGATGATAATTATCCAAGTGAGGGTGACGATGAGAATCTAGTGGGTACCGAGGGTTTTTTAAGGAGGTCAATTTTCTTTGACTTAGAGTACTGGAAGGATCATGATATTAGACATAATTTAGATGTTATGCATGTTGAAAAGAATGTCACAGAGACTCTTTTAGGTACAATACTCTCGGTGAAAGGTTCGTCAAATAAAGATACAGTCAAAGCCCATGAAGAGTTGAAAGTTCATTTGAATCTTAAAAGGAATTATGGATGAAAGATGTTGAAGGCAGCAACAAAAGGCAGATGCCAAAGGCACCTTTCGCATTAGGAAAGGAAGAGAAAGAAGCCTTTTTTTGTGCACTAAAAACATTAAAGGTACCGATGGGATTTTCATCAAATTTTAGCAATAATGTTAACCTCGATCCACTTATATTTACCAATCTCAAGTCCCATGATTATCACGTCATTATGCAACGGTTTCTTCCTGCATTGCTTATGCATTCATTTTCGGATCATAAGCCTTTGTTTAAAGCTATACAATAGATAAGCATATTCTTTAACGTTTTGTGTGCCAAAGTGATATTTAGGGAACATCTTTTGAAGGTTAAAAACGCATTAGTAGAGGCACTTTGCATCTTTGAAATTTATTTTCCACCTCTCATGCACCATTTAGCCGATGAAGCTTTGATAGTTGGGCCACCAAGATATAGGGCGATGTGGTTGTTTGAGAGAGAAATGGGAAGATATAAAAAGTGTTCACGAAACAAGAGGTACATTGAAGGGAGCATTTCTAATGCATATATGTTACATGAAGCTTCTTTGAATGCCATTGAGTACATATCGAAAAGAGGTGAAGGAACTCATAAGAGGAATCTTGAGGATTTTTTTGATGACTCGGAATGCCAACGAGCATTAGGTAAAAGTAAAGAATTGATCTTAAATAATGTATAATATGAGTAAGTGCGAAGATGGGTTTTATCTTAATGCAACGGTGTTGATGAATGGAGAAGGCACACACTTAGTTTTATGTTAATTCATATTAATTGATTGTAATGTGATATTTCTTAATTTTGAAACAAATTTCTTGTAGAAAATTTGTGGTAACTGAGACTCAATCGAGGCATAGAATTGATGATTTCATACCTTGGCTAAGGAACGAGACGAGTCTTTATTTATACATGTACTTTTTTATCAACCGTAATTATTTTTAATTCCTTACAGGCCTCGAGATTTAATGATAGGGGAATTTTTCCATATACCGATGGTCCGCTCCATAGGGTTACCAGTTATGAGAAATTTCAATGCAATGGGTACACCTTTTATACTTCTGGACATGAAAAGTATCATAACTTTCAGAGTAGTGGTGTATCCACTAAGGCCTTTAATAAGAAGGGGATTATGACAACCTTTTATGGAGTTATTAGACAAATACTCGATCTTAATTACATTGAGTTCACACATACTGTCTTTTATTTTGATTGGGTGGATGTTGATGATAAGAATGCTTTCAAAGTTGAACCCACCTCAAAATTGGTGATGGTGAATCTTAGTAAGCTCGTGAGTAAAAATACCATTCACGATGATCCGTTCATCCTTGCATGTCAAGCCAGTCAAGTATTTTATTGTCAATATGTAAAGCTGAAGGGGTGATCAGTTGTTTTACACTCTCCCAAGAGGATGACAAAAAAAATAGATGAGATTGATATTGACCGTATGATGTATGACTCCATTCTCGAGGAAAATGATAAATTATTGGAGCTTTTGGACACGAATTTCTAGTGCAATGATTTAGTTCTGAACTTGTTTTTGAATATGCAATATTATATTTTTTGTTATTTTGAATGGGTAATATTCTATTTATTCCGTTTGTTGTTGTTGTTGTAAACATTTAGTAGTTTATTGTTGTTTGAACATTTAATACAGGTATGGCAGTTTGAACTTATAATTCTATGTTTACTGATGTTTGAACATGTAATATACTGGTGTCTATTTGAACATGTAATATTCTTTATATTGATATTTGAACATGTAATATTCTTGTAAATGTTTATTCTGATTATTTTTGTGTCCAATAGTCATTTTTTTCCAGATAAATGTCTCATATAGGTGATACTTTTCAACTGTCAATAAATGGAGCGACACCTATATCAACCTCCCATTCTAAGGTTGCTTCGGGTGCTTCAAGAGTAGGTGATGACTCTTTCGCTAAGAAATTAGAATTTAATGCGCACGACTTTTCGGTTGGTGAAGATTCATATACACTCTCAACTAGGTTGGGAGACTTAGCAAGAACATATGTTCCCATTTATTATACGAGTTGGAAATAAGTGGATGTGCGATATAAGAACTCAGTTTGGTCATCATTAGTGATATACTATTCTTTTATATTCTAAATAATATAATAGTTAGTAAATTCAATTATGTGATGTTTTAATTTTATTTCTTCATATATTGTAGAAAGAGTTCCCAGATGTGCGTGAAAGTCAGAAGAAAATTTTTATGAAAAAAGCGAACGATGCTTGGGAAAAGTTCAAGTCAAAGCTAAGGGTTAATTTAAAGGATGGTGATGTTGGAAAGTGGAAGGAGAAAGTGCCACGAAATGTCAAATCTCAGGACTAGGAGGTGTTTTGCAATAATGAAGCTTTAGAGGTTCAAAAAACTTTTCGAAGAAAGAACAAATAGACTAAACAAAATTGTGTGAGAAAGACAACTCATAACACAGGTCATGATGGTTATGCCCGAGCTTCAGAGAATTGGAGAAAGAAGCATGGTCGTGCACCCACTCGTGTTGAATTGTGGTTGGCAACTCATATAGTTAAAGGAGGTGATTATACCCCTCATGATAAAATATTTGTGGTAATTTAAATTTTTTAATGTTAGTTTTATCTAAAAAAAAGTATCGTATCATCAAACCTAATATCAATACATTTTTGTACATAACCAAATTCAATTGCTTCTGGATGTATACAAAGTCAGTGGTCAGGAGGAGACCTTGGATGTCGGACCTATTTTTGAGGTTTTTGAAAAAGGTACACGAGGATGTGTTCGTTGTGTTGGATCCATAATTTTGAGAACCATTATATTAGGGTCGGCATTTGCTAGAGAAATGCTTGAAGAGGTGAAAGAGGACATCGAAAATTAGAAGGATCATGTTGATCACCTTACGAGTGACATAGAGGGGATAAAGTCCTCATTATCAGAATTCAATACTGACTTCAAAATCGAGAAATTTTCATGTGTTGGACACAACGTTCAGGAGTTATCTACTTTAGGTACTGGAACTCCTTCGTGTTCTCATTCCTCCCCTGCATTCGAGGTTCCAAATTTCACCTCTCTAATTTAATGAAAAATACTATCCCACACATGTGAACTTGTTAGTTATGGGAGAAAAACACAACCAAGATCCGTCTCGATCGTTCACTTCCATATGTTGAGAAAGAAAGAAGTGCGAGTTTTACTCGATGACATCAAAGTGCCCGATTATCCAGTTTGGGGTAGAAAACAAGCTCATTACGAGAACTTGTAAGATGTTGGTAAAAATGAAATTATGTATTGGCTCGACGATCTTTGTCCTCCCATTGGTGACACCGACGAATGATGTAATTGAGTCAACTTTTGTAACTTTTGTGGTATTGTGTTTGATGAACATGGATCTCTTACTCGTTAAAATATTTGTCTTGGTGCTAATTAGGTATTTCATCCACTTTTGTAGTCACAAGTGTAAAAGTAACTATCACTTCTGACAATATAACTGCTATCTTTATTTTTTATTTGTTTCCATATTATATTTGCTTTTGTGGTGTTGGTATAAAATATTATTATCACATCCTTTATTTCTTTGCATCAAATATTTTTGTCATGGATGATGATTATAGCTTCAGTAAAATGAGCATTCGGGACTCGATTATAGATCACTTAAAGAAAGGTTAGTTTAATTTATGTTGGACGCTAACATCTATATTTTCCAAGTTAACATTTAGTTATTAATTTTTAATTTTATTTCTTGTGAGGTACACATATACGGTTAGGAAAGATGCGGATAAGAGGATTCTCCACAAGATCCTCTTCCACCTACGCCACCTTGCTTCGAAGTACTTCCCTCTAAGGTACAAATCTGCAAAATCTCTACTTATATTCCTAATTTATGCTTCTATAATCCTACTCCACCACCAACTATCTCGTTGGGCATATTTGAGGTGATTTGAATTTGTTAGAGGGATAAAATTACTCAATATGCATACTACAAAACCTCTAGTTGATGTATATAACTTGTATGATCCAATGAAAGATGTGATCTTTATAATCATTTTAGAAGATGTTACATGAAGTTTAAAAATGAACTCCAAATGTGATTGTATTATTGTAATATGCAGTCTATTTTTCCCCTGGGATAAGGCGATTTAAGTGTGGTACGAAGAATATTTTAGCAGATGTCGCAGCAAACAGCTTAGCTTATATACAACTGTTATATATAATAGTTAAGCTGCGTACTGCGACATTGGTCCAATTTATATTCATTGAATGAATTCGTATTCGTTACTGTCCAATTCATATAATTTGACGATATTGATCTGTAAGAACCATCGAGTCTTCGTCTCACTCGTATAAAATCCTAGCTACTATAATGCTCGTGCAATTTAGCTTCTAAACCTCATGAACTCAAACTCATTAGTTCGCTTTGGATCGTCTCACTCGTATCAAATACACTTGGGGGTTCAACGGTATGCCATATACACATAGGTCGATTAGAGGAGCATAGAAATTCTCATATTTGAGGGTGAAAATCAAAAGCAGTCCCTAAATGGCCCCGTAAGAGGTACGAACACCTCATACGGGACTAATGTAACTTATAAGAACTGACCGCCTAGTCGCGGGTCTCCCAGTTTGAGAATATGATGATAATTTGAAAATATCTAGATTAGGCTTAAAAATAAGTCGTTTGAGGGTGAAAACCCAAACCAGCTGCCAAACGGCCCCGTAAGAGGCACGAACACCTTACACGGGACCAATGTAACTTATAGGAACTGACCGCGTAATTGCGGGCGGCTCGGTTTGAGAATGTGACGATAATTTGAAAATATCTATATTAGGCTTAAAAACAAGCCACTTGAGGGTGAAAACCCAAACCAGCTGCCAAACGGCCCCGTAAGAGGCACGAACACCTCGCACGGGACCAATGTAACTTGTAGGAACTGACCGCATAGTCACAGGTCTCCTAATTTGAGAATATGATGATAATTTGAAAATATCTAAATTAGGCTTAAAAACAAGTAGTTAAAGTGTGAAAACGCAAACCAGCCGCCAAACAGCCCCGTAGGAGGCATGAACACCTCGCATAGGACCAATGTAACTTGTAGGAACTGACCGCGTAGTCACGGGTCTCCCAGTTTGAGAATATGGCGATAATTTGGAAATATCTAGATTAGGCTTAAAAATAAGCCGTTTGAGGGTGAAAACCCAAAGCAGCCGCCAAACGATCCCGTAAGAGGCATGAACACCTCGCACGGACCAATGTAACTTCTAGGAACTGATCGTGTAGTTGCGGGTATCCCGTCTTGAGAATATGATGATAATTTAGAAATATCTAGATTAGGCCTAAAAACAAGCCGTTTGAGGGTGAAAACCCAAACCAGTCACCAAACGGCCCCGTAAGAGGCACGAACCTCGCACGGGACCAATGTAACATGTAAGAACTGACCGCGTAGTCACGAGTCTCCCGATTTGAGAATATGATGATAATTTGAAAATATCTAAATTAGCCTTAAAAACAAGCAGTTAAAGGGTAAAAACCCAAACCAGCCGCTAAATGGCCCCGTAAGAGGCACAAACACCTCGCACCGGACTAATGTAACTTATAGGAACTGACCACATAGTCACGGGTCTCTCGGTTTGAGAATATGATGATAATTTAGAAATATCTAGACTAGGCTTAAAAACAAGTTGTGTGAGGGTAAAAACCCAAACCAACAGCCAAACGGCCCCGTAAGAGGCACGAACACCTCGCACGGGAACAATGTAACTTGTAGGAACTAACTGCATAGTTGCGGGTCTCCCGATTTTGTAATATGACGATAATTTGGAAATATCTAGATTAGGCTTAAAAATAAGCCGTGTGAGGGTGAAAACCCAAACTAGTCGCCAAACGGCCCCGTAAGAGGCACGAACACCTCGCATAGGACCAATGTAACCTTGTAGGAACTGACTGCGTAGTCGTAGGTCTCTCGGTTGGAGAATATGACAATAATTTGAAAATATCTAGATTAGGATTAAAAACAAGTCGTTCAAGGGTGAAACCGAAACCATCCCCCAAAATGTCCCCGTAAGAGGCACAAACACCTCCCACTGGACCAATGTAACTTGTAGGAACTGACTGCGTAATCGCGGGTCCCCCGATTTGAGAATATGATGATAATTTGAAAATATCTAGATTAAGCTTAAAAATAAGCCATTTGAGGGTGAAAACCCAAACCAGCCACCAAACGGCCCCGTAAGAGGCACAAACACCTCACACGAGACCAATGTAACTTGTAGTAATTGACCGCATAATCACGTGTCTCCTAATTTACGAATATGATGATAATTTGGAAATATCTAGATTAGGCTTAAAAACAAGTCGTTTGATGGTAAAAACCCAAACCAGCCGCCAAATGGCCCCGTATGAGGCACAAACTCCTCGCACGGGACCAATGTAACTTGTAGGAACTAACCACGTAGTCGCGGGTCTCTCGGTTTGAGAATATGATGATAATTTGAAAATATCTTGATTGGGCTTAAAAATAAGCTGTTTGAAGGTGAAAATCCAAACCAGCCGCCAAACGGCCCCGTAAGAGGCACGGATACCTCGTACGGGATCAATGTAACATGTAGGAACTGATCGCGTAGTCACGGGTATTCGGGTTTGAAAATATGACTATAATTTGAAAATATCTAGATTAGGCTTAAAAACAAGCCGTGTGAGGGTGAAAACCCAAACTAGCCGCCAAACGGCCCCGTAAGAGGCACGAACACCTCGCACGGGATCAATGTATCTTGTAGGAACTGACCGTATAGTCACGGGTCTCCCGATTTGAGAATATGATGATAATTTGGAAATATCTAGATTAGGCTTAAAAATAAGCCGTGTGAGGGTGAAAACTCAAATTATCCGCCAAACGGCCCTGTAAGAGGCACAAACACCTCGCACCGGACAATGTAACTTGTAGGAACTGATCGCGTTGTATCGGGTCTCCCGATTTGAGAATATTATGATAATTTAGAAATATCTAGATTAAGCTTAAAAACAAGTCGTGTGATAGTGAAAACCCAAACCAGCTGCCAAACAACCCCGTAAGAGGCACGAACACCTCGCACGGAACCAATGCAACTTGTAGGAACTGACCGTGTAGTCGTAGGTCTCCCGGTTTGATAATATGATGATAATTTTTAAATATCTAGATTAGGCTTAAAAATAAGTCGTTTGAGGGTGAAAACCCAAACCAGCCGCCAAACGGCCCCGTAAGAGGCATGAACACCTCACACGGGACCAATGTAACATGTAGGAACTAACCGCGTAGTCACGAGTCTCTCAGTTTAAGAATATGATGATACTTTGAAAATATATAGATTAGGCTTAGAAACAAGCCATTGAAGGGTGGAAACCCAAATCAGCCCCCAAACGACCCCGTAAGAGGCAATAACACCTCGCACAGGACCAATGTAACTCGTAAAAACTGACCGCGTAGTCACGGACCTCTCGATTTGAGAATATGATGATAATTTAATAATATATGGATTAGGCTTAGAAACAAGCCGTTGAAGAGTGAAAACCCAAATCAACCCCCAAACGATCCCGTAAGAAGCACTACCACCTCACACGAGACCAATATAACTCGTAGGAACTAATCAGGTAGTCATAACTTGCGTAAGATTTTTAATTTTAGAATATAATATTAATTGCAACTCCTATATGTAATTTTTTAGCTTGAGTAAACTTTTTTTTATAAATTACTTGGTTACTAATATCGTCTCTTTTTTGTATCCAATTTTTTTTCCAGGATAACATTTTATCGTTAGCATTTATTCTCGTGAAACACATGGAGAAGTCAATGGTTTACAACAAGGGGGTTATTAATTTAATGCCGTTAATATTCATGATTCTATTTTTTTGTGTTATGGCCGTATAGGCTTTTGTAGTTTTATCATTAACTTTTATTGCCGTGCGAATTTTTGTAAGTTTATTGTTATATTTTGTGGCCGTGCGGGCTTTATATTATGCAGATTTTATATTAGCGGATTTTAGAATATCCAGAAAATAGAGAAAACTCTGCCCAATTTTTTTTTGGTCACTGAACTATTAAAGACTTGTAATATTTTGAAGTTTGTATGTATATTAGTTTATCAACAACGTGCAAGATTTGCAATTTGTGAATTTTCTTGTTTAAAAATATTTTTTTTCTTTTATCCAAAAATTTGACACAGTTCAAAACCGTGCCAAAAGTGTATCAAATTTTGGCACGATTTTGAACTGTGTCAACTTTTTATGAAAATGTGCTCAATCTGACACAGTTCAAAACTGTGCCAAAACTATACCAGAAATATCAAATTGTAGCACGATTTAAAAGTGTGCCAGAAGTGTTCTTGTTTGGTCAAATCTGGCACACTTTTAAATCGTGCCAGAAAAAAATGGCCATTTTGGAACACCTGATTCTAGCACAGTTCAAAGCCGTGCCAAATTTGATTTGACACAGTTTTAAACTGTGCCAGATTCCTGTTTTTGGTATAGTGTGGGTTGTTGGGTGTTTTGTGTTAAAGTTCATTAAAATGTTCATCTTTTATGTTCACTTCTGAACCTCTCCATATATATATATATATATATATATATATATGGAGAGGTTCAGAAGTAAACATAAAATATGAACATTTTAATGAACCTTAACAAAAAAATACCTAACACCCTATATATTTTAATTCCTGTGTTGTAATTGGTCTGCACCTGCGGCAATGGATACGCGTATGGGTGTATTAAAAAATACATGTGTTCGTTGCCACTGACGCGGATCAATTACAACATAGGAATTAAAATTGATTGGGTGTTAGCTGTTTTTTATTAAGGTTTATTAATATGTTCATCTTTTATGTTCGCTTTTGAACCTCTCGCTATATAAATATATATATATATAGTCTCTCATACATACCACATATGTGGTTGAATTGTGCGAACCATTTTTTTAAAATAGTAAAAAAAATATTTTTGAGTTGATTTTTTGTGTGGTATTTATACATTTTAAGGGACCTCGCGAAAAAAAATCAGCTCAAAATAATTTTTTTGCTATTTCAAAAAACATTTATAAGGACATAAATTTCCAATTGAGTCCTTTGTTGTTTTGGCTCAATTTTGGACAAAAATAATTGAGTCATAGGATAATGTTCTTTTGTATCCTTCAAGCCTATAACATGCTAAAGTTGAAGACGTTGCGGCCTACTTATCAAGAGAACATCATTGTCGGTTAACATGTGTCTCGCTTCACATCATCAACTTAGTTCTAATCTCTCCTAAGGTATGAATGCATTACATATATATATATATATATATATATGAGCTTGGAACATTTTTCATTGGGTGTAATTTTATTTTAAAATGAATTTTATTTTTAGAAGGTTACTTTAGAACTTTGAATAAAAAGTTTTGGGATTAACATGTAATTTAACCATTCTGATATTTCGTTCAAAATTATCATTCTAACGAGAATGTCGTTCGAACGAGAATTTCGTTGAACTAGTTTGCCAATGACTTTTCCCTTTTGGCCGCTGGAACTTCGTTAGAAGGTCATTCGAACGAGAATTCGTTCGATCGAAAATCTTGTTCGAACGAGACTTCTGTGCAAAAAAATTTTTGGCAGTTTTAACCCGTTTTTTCACACTTTGTCCTACTATCTTTTGACAGTTTTAAAAGTAATTTTGGGACAGACTTTTTCCAAGACTTTTGCAACATCATTGAGACCTTTTTGAGATCCAATATTTTATATCAAAAGTCCCAATTTTCATGTGTCAAAATTAATTAGAAATTCTCCTATACACATGTGTTTACACCCATTAAATTATTTTGTTTACAATTCTAAGTATTTCTTCATATACATAATATTTGCTTGGAGTTGTTTCGCACCATTGGTTCATCTCTACCACAAGAAGGAGAAGTTTGGATTTTGCTTTTATTTCCCATAAAAGACGAAGTTTGGTTTCGGCTGCGACATTCTCATACGGTGAAAGGCACTCTGTGTGGTAGACGGGTTCCCAAAGCTTCATTGGTGGATTCCAAGGTTCCGGTGGATTCCGGGATTGTCGACTAAGCAGAGGTTGGTACAAGAAGACGCGTCAGGGTCTTGAAGGGAGTCGAGTCGAGTTGAGTAAGTCATTTGTCTTCTACTTGTAAAATTTCGTACTTAGTGGACTTAAGGCTAGGGTCGTCAGAGGTTTTTTCCCGTTGTGGATTTTTCCTCGTACATCGCGACGTAGTGGTTGTGAATTTATTTTATCTTGCAAATCACCTAGAATGCATGCTTAGGATTAAAAGATAAGATATGGTTTAATTCACTTCTCTAGTTTAATTTGGTGCTAAAACAAGTTTGGGTGAAACTTAATTGATTTAATTTAAGTCAGTAATTTATATTTGCTAAAATTTGGTTTGGCCTAATTTGGTGATATTGAAAATATTGTGTAGGCCAATTTTAGGACTTGTGTTAAATTAATTTTGGGCTAAAAGAAAATTTCTCATAATTAACTTCATGTGTTAGTTTTGTTTGTGTGAATTTTGTGTGTGTGTTTTCACCATAATTCATTAATTTAGGTTTAATTTTTAATTTTGCTTTTAGAAATTAAAATTTGTGTTTAATTTAATTTTTCATCTTTTTAATAAAAGAAAATAAAATAAGATTTGGAAAATTAAATTGTTGTATTGAACCATCTTTATTCCTAATTTAAAAGGAAATTAAAGTGATAGATTTTAAAATTGGGGGTCCCGGTGTTCCAACAAAATGGGTCATACTATGTTAGTTTTTAACCGATATTTTAAAAAATAGTAAAACAATTTATTTTATGATAATTTTTTGGTGGGCCCCTTGAAATGTTCAAATACCACACAAAAAAAGAACTCAAAAATATTTTTTTACTATTTAAAAAAATGGTCCGCACAGATGGTATGTATAAGTCGTATGTATGAGAAGTTGTCTTTTGCGAGAGAGAGAGAGAGAGAGAGAGAGACTCTCCTATATCACACCATACATCATATCGAGTTTAGACCATAAGAAACTTTTTTTTTCAAATTTTTTATTGAAATTAACCTTTCAATCAATACATATTTCAACAATCAATTCAAAATACATTTTCTAGCCATTTCTAAAAAATTCACAAAATTCCTTTAGCGGCAGATAAGGTATTTTCAGCAGTTTTTTTTTTAAATAGATAGAATTTGTATTTTGACCTAATTTTGGAATATGTGTTGATTGTAAGGTAACTCCATGGGAAAACAAAAAAAAGAATTAGAAAAAAAATTGTAGGACTGAAAAGTAGATGTGATGTATGAATGATATAGATAACATGATGTATAAGAGTCGTGCTATATGTATATATATATATATATATATATAGAGAGAGAGAGAGAGAGAGAGAGAAAGAGAGGTAGGCTCTTATACATACCACGCATACATACTTGCTGACATGGACGGAGAGATGTAGGGGCGAGTGGGGGCTGCAGCCCCCAAAGACTTAAAAAAAATTATATTTATATAAAGATTTGGGTATAAATTGAAAATATGGGGCATAAATGTAATTAGCAAAACTTGACTTAAACTTAACCTAACACAACTCCACCATCCACACACATAACACATCTTTTTTCAACAAAAAACAATTTGGGAGCTCCCTGCTTACAGGTTTTCCATCCACAATCTCCATCTCTACTACGTCTAGGCTACCTCCACCGACATTTGTGAGCTGATGCTCCACATCCCTTGTTGTCAAAATAAAATACATTGTGAGCTGCTGGCTCTACCTCATATTGTTTTTATTTTTGTAACTATTGTTTTCATCCACTATTGTTTTTATTTTTGGACCAAAGCCTAGCTTATTTGTATTAATTTGTATTAGTATTGTTTGGGGTTTAAATTTGTATTGGTATTTTTTGGGGTTTAAATTCAATGGTAACAGTAATGGGTTTTGAAAAAAAAAATTGGGATTTAAATATAGAGTTTGAATTAATAGTTTAAATTTGATATTGTAGGATTGAATTATGGAGAAGTATTTTAGAAAAAAAGAGGTGACAACAACTTCCTTGCCACCACCCATTGGGATTGAGAGAAATGTAGAAGAGGATGAAAGAATATTTGAGGATTTTCACAACGTTACGAACTCCAATCTCCTGTGGTGATCCAAAAAAGGAAAATATACTCAGAAGAGCCTATTTACAAAAGGGGACTTGTCAGCCCTGCGAACACACTTTCCCAACAAACAAATTTGGAAAACAATTGAGGCGTTTTAATCTAGCTTTGTTTAATGAGTATTCTCCATGGCTATAATATAGTACTACTACTAATGCCGCATATTGTTGATGTTGTTATCATTTTAAGTCAAACATAGGTGACCAAGCAGGTGGGGACTCATTTGTGGGGATAGAATTTTCGAATTGGAAGAAGAAAGAAAGATTTTTAATTCATATTGGGGGCCCTAATAGTTCTCATAACCAAGCTTTGAAAGCGTGTGAGGATTTAATGAACCAACAACAACACATTGAGACAGTTGTATTTAAGCAATCGGATAAAGCTCGTAGTGAATATCGAACACGGCTAAGTGCATCAATCAACTCAATTCGATTTCTTTTATGGCAAGGGCTTACATTTCGGGGTAGCGACGAATCGGAATTGTCAAAAAATAAAGGTAACTTTCTTGAACTTATGAAATTTTCTTATGAGCTTAATGCAGATACTAGAGCCACTGTAATGGAGAATGCTTCTTCAAATAATAAATTGACATCACCGCATGTTTAAAAACACATTGTTAATTCAATTTCAATAGAGATTGTTGATTACTTTATTAAAGATGTAGGAGATTCATTTTTTGTAATTTTAATTGAAGAGTCTAGTAATGTATCTATAAAGGAGCAAATGGCCGTTGTTTTGCGCTCTGTGGATAAAAGTGGGCAAATCATGGAACACTTGATTGGTGTAGAACATTTTGGAGATACAATGACTTTGTCACTTAAGTTATCAGCAGATAGTTTATTTGCAAGATTTGGATTGAGTATTTTTTAGACTACGTGGGCAAGGTTATGATAAGGCATTAAATATGCATGGAGAATTCAATGATCTCAGAATGCTTATTTTGAGGGAGAATGAATGTGATTTTTATGTTCATTGTTTTGCTCACCAATTACAATTGGCTCTTATTGCGATGTCAAAGAAAGACGATGATATTATGACTCTTTTTATTTTAGTTTACACTACACCAAATCTGACGACTTATCACGGTCATTGACCATGACAAGTCCAAATTGTCAAAGGTCAATGTCCGTGACAAGTTTGGGGGTGACAACGTTTATTGTCATAGACTTGTCACGATCATTGACCGTGACAAGTTCATTAGACTTATCACAGTCATTTCACGGTCTGAAAAGGGTGGTCCTTAAGCGTGTGTTTCAAATCAAACCAATTTTCACCAAAATTTATCCAACTGTTAATTAGCACCAAACCAAGTTGTGAAAAAACAATTTTTACTCTAAACTAATTTTATCTTGATTAATCCTAAACATGCATCTAGTGATTAAAGCAAGTAAATAAAGTAAAGAATACTCACAACGCAGGATATACGAGGAAAAAACCCAAGACGGGAAAACAACCTCAGACGGCCCAAGCCAGACAATCACTATGAATGTGGAATTACAACGAAGAGATAAATGACTCACTCAATGACTCGATCCCCACGAGTCTTGATGTTCTTCTGATCTTCAACCACTCCTTTCACAGTGCCCACTCAGAAAGTCCTTCTTCCACGATACCTGTCCACAACACAATCGTCCACGTATGTCTCGGTGTCCACCGAATGGCTTTGATACGTCTACGATGTCGAACAAGAAGTCCTTCTCTTTTCTTCACCGCAAAACTCAGATGTTCAAGTATAGAACAAGCCTTCTTAGTGCAGTAAGATCACATAAGCATATAGGAATAATAGCTCAGATCTTTTCAAACTCTAAGGATGTATTTATGCTTTGAAACCTTAGAAAAACATGTGCAAACACGTCTCTGGATCGTAAACTGTTTTTCCAGAATGCACACTTATTAATTCTAACAAAACCACGCTTTAAATATGACAATATCACCGCCTCAAAAACAGTGTTGCTCGAACGAGATTGACCTATCGTCCACATGACATAGCCATCTCGCTCGAACGAAGTGCAACTGTCGTTCGAACGACGCGCGTGTCATTTTGACTTTTTCTTTAAAATGTCTCTTCCAAAAGAGATCTAATTAAGTCAAACTCTTTTTCCAGCTTATCAGAATAAAACGTAGTTTAAAACGTCTAAAACACTTTTAAAATATTTTAAAACATTTTTCCTTATAAAATTACATCCTTATCTTTTATAAAAATAATTTCGAGACCATTAACTATACGCATTCATACATGTGTGATCTCGGAATGCAATTAACTTGAAGACGAATAAACTTGCACAAATTAAACTTCGGCATGACTAATTATTTGAAGCTTTGCCGCAACATCTTTAATTTCTTCAATACGTCATAGACCAAGTGGGATCGTGACAAAATAAAATCTCCCTATGAGATATTATAAACACACTTTTGTTCAAGGAATTAAGTCAAAATAATACAGGGACTCAATTGGAAATTTAGGTCCTTACAAATCTCCCCCTTTGACTATTCCGGGACAAAACTAAATCAGTGAAATGCCTAAGCCGAACCGTCAAGCCGTATGATGCCTAAATCCCATCCCATAAACCCAAAGTAAAAAATTACAGGATACGAACTAGTATATGTAGCACCGGCAAGCATGAAGTGTCTGAATGTGATGTAGACTTGAAATCTTGAATCGCTGAAGCATACCTACACACATGAAGCAGACAAAAAATACCCAGTGAAGTATGGAGGAACAAATGAAACCAATATATATATCCAAATGATATCAATCTTACAATAGATACCGATATGAATAAACTCTGAAAAATCATTTGTTAAACAACTGAGCAACAAAATGATACCAATTTGTACTACTAATTTATAATACCAATTTGTAAAATATTTAATTAAAAACATGCTCAATAAATCTCAAATCTCCCCTACATCACATACATCTCTAATCTCCCCCTTTTTGTCTCGAATTGACAATCCGGTGAAAAGATAAACGAATCAACAAGTATTTAGCATGAAGATATACCAAATAAAAATTGCTAGATAATCATGAAACAACCAGCTAAATATGATCAATAGATGACAAATATGTAGCTAGTAAACCAGGAATCACACAAAGAATATAGCAAACTAATCAGGTGTGATAAACGAAATCATATGCAAAATATCAATATGAGACAGTAAAACCTGCATATAGACAAATTAGTCCACAAAGCTTCCAGCAATACCAAAAAAATATACCACAATAATCAGGGTGTTGCAAATAAGAAGAAGCACAAATCCCAGACTATCATTCAAACGAGCTAGGGATGTCGCTCAAACGAGATGAGGACGTCGCTCGAACGATACTTCTCGCGACATGGTAATGTCGTTCGAACGAGTTCTCGCGACAGGCCAAATTTTCCACGTTTCCTTGAAATATCTTATATTTTTTCCTAGTGAAAAAATTTCCAGAAAAAACATAGTGGAAGGGCCTGATAGCAGCAAAACAATGCTAAAACAGTAAGTTTTTAACACAAAATGCAAAAAAGCATAAAAACTAAGAGTGCGAGTTACATGCAAACATAGTATCGACGTGCTTAAACATGGACATGGAATGTATGAGCGTGAAACTACAACAAATGAGTCACAGTTCCAACACATCGAAAAGATTAAGAAGCTCTTATTGATAGCGATAAATAATTAAACTTTATCATAGCCATATGATAATTAAAGTGTGAGCTTAAAGAACTAACCATACTACATGCACACAAATCCAGAATTTTGACGATTCTACAAACAATAGCGTCAAATTGCAATGTTTCAACATTAGGATTAGTTGTGCAAATCCGTTTAAATTTTCTCCAACCAAACTCCCTCATATACATACTTTTTCAAGTTCTTTTGAGGTTTCTAGCATTCTCAACTTAGAGAAAATCTTATCGGCCCTTTTTCTTAACATATTACTTTTTTTATTTTGGGCTCTTTTGAACGGTGGCTTTCACGACGAGTTAATTTGGAACTCTCGCAGCCCTTTTCTGTGAATCACTCATCATTTTTCAATTAGGTACCAATTCAAATCCTCACGGTAAATGATTCTTATATGCACACTTCTCCTTAAGTCTACTTACTCATAGATGACAAGATTGAGATAAGAATGCCTCACTAAATTCAAATATGTAAGAGAAGTCAAACATCCATATAAACTCGTGCATGTTTGCAATGTTGACATATATACAAAATCGAATCAAAATGCATATGAACTTCAAAACAACCCCATATAAACAATGGTTAAGATCATTCTAAGCATCGATATTAATGACCAAATGTCCTAGCCACATGGATAATGAAATGATGGGGGTACAAGTACACCAATATGCCACATCAATCATGTAAACTCAAAAACAAAAAAACAAAAATCTTTTGGGCTTTTCAAATATATTTTGACTCAAATAAAAGAAAAATCTTTTTGATTTTTCAAAATTTTTCTCAAAAACAAAATCTTTTTTTATTTTTCAATAGGACTCAAACAAATGAAAACTATAATATAAAATTATACACAAGTCATTATACTAGCAATGAATATATCATGAAGCAAACTAGCATATGACAAACAAGGCAACACTATCATCCTTTAGATCTAGCATGGGAAGAATCAAGTGCACCCAAACGAGAATCATGAAGTTTTATTCCTAAAGCCACTAAATCCGATTTCCTAACCCAAGTAGGTGTAAAACGACGCATGGGGGTTTGGGTAACCGGGGCAACTTTATTCTTAAACTTCCTAGGAGCTTGTCTAAGTTCGTAACAATAACGCCTAAGGTGACCTTTCCTCCCACAAAACGTGCAAGTGTAGCGACAGTGGTAATGATTACCTATATGTGGAACTTTTCTAACCTTCTTAGTGTTTCTCACACGTGCAGGGGGAGTGGGAACAATTCTCTCATCAAAACCTATACCTCCCCTATCTCCCTTAATTTGGACGGTGCCTAAGATCTTATCTAACTTCTCCGACCTAGCCTCCAAATCAAACTTAACTCTAGACGAGTCTCTCAATCTCTCCTCCAACTCATGAATCCTAGACTCGAGCAAACGCCTAGACTCCTCAAACTCTAAAATCTCCTTTTTCAAAGACTCCATCAAACCACGGAGATTATCTCTCTCACCCTCGACATAATCTAATTTCTAGCTAAGAGTCTTCTCTCGTGCCCTAAGATCCTCAATCAAACTATCATTATTTTCTATGGCACGCTCATTCAACTTAGCTTGCAATTTTGCATTTGCCTTTTTCACTTTCACAGTTTCGGCATACAACTCATTAAATGCAACTTGCAATTCTTTCACATCTACCTCCTCTTCGTCACTCTCTTCTCCCTCACTAACATGTGATTCACTCAAAACCTCCTCAGAAGTGACATTCACATGAGAATCATCATCGCTCACATGACATGCCATAAATGCAACAAAGTTACGATCAATGGGGGAACTATCTCCCTCTTCCGGATCACTATCACTTAAGGTGTCACTATATACAATGGGTTGCTTGTCCTATTTCTTAAGTCTAGTGGGACACTCCTTAACTTTGTGACTGTACCCCTCACACCCAAAAAACTTATCCGAATCATCTCTCTTAGGCTTCTTAAACTTATCCTTAGAGGTGTGGTAAACTTTGTTGTTGTTAAAATTTTCAAATTTCTTGGCATCTTTCGATTGATTTTGAAACTTAATAATTTTTTTAAATTTCTTTGCCAACAAAGCATCCTCAAAATCGAAATCGGAATCTAAATCCGAAACTTTGATTTCCTCCTTCCGAGTTTTCAAAGTAATACCCTTTTCTTTCTTAGGCACTTGCTTGGAGGTAATCATGTCGATTTGATAGGTTTGTAAGTCACCTTCTTCTAGTTTCATTGACTCTAACTTACCCAAGGAGTCAAGAATTTTCTCACCTAGGTTAAACGAAGAGTTGACAATATTGGAAAACCTAGCATAAAACTCATCAAAAGTCTCACTTTCTAACATCCTAATGGTCTCAAGCTGTGTAGTGAAATTTTGAAGTTTTGATGCCCTAACCGTAGTAATGCTCTCGTGAGTGAGTGCCAAAATACCCCAATCCTCTTTTGATGTTTCACAAGTCATAATTCTATTATATTCTTCCGGTGTGACATGTGAAGAAATAACGTGCAAACCCTTAAAATTATATTGTGAAAGTCTATGTTTAGTTTCGGTCCATGACTCGACAAACTTAAAATTTTTGACCTCAATTAAAATAGTGATAGGGGGTATCCAACCTTTCTCAAATGCTATCCACACACGCTCATCATTAGATTTTAAAGCACTTTTCATTCTCATCTTCCAATAGGTGTAATTAGTGCCATAAAAAATAGGAGTAAAAGTTCGTTATTTCCAAAATTCATCTTTGAAAATACACAGGATCACAAAACAAATAAATTATGTTTTCTAGTTCTCATACCAATTTGAAAAGGGGTGGTCCTTATGCATGTGTTTCAAATCAAACCAATTTTCACAAAAAATTATCCAACTTTTAATTAGCACCAAACCAAGTTGTGAAAAACCAGTTTTTACTTTAAACCAATTTTATCTTGATTAATCCTAAACATGCATCTAGTGATTAAAGCAAGTAAAGTAAAGTAAAGTAAAGTAAATAATACTCACAACACAGGATGTACGAGGAAAAAACCCAAGACGGGAAAATAACCTCGGACGACCCAGGCCAAACAATCACTATGAATGTGGAATTACAACGAATAGACAAAAAACTCACTCAATGACTCGATCCCCACGAGTCTTGACGCTCTTCTGATCTTCAATCACTCCTCTCACAGTATCCACGCAGAAAGTCATTTTTCCATGATACCTGTCCACAACACACGCGTCCACGTATGTCTTGGTGTCCACCGAATGGCTTTGATACGTCTATGATGACGAACAAGAAGTCCTTCTCTTTTCTTCACCGCAAAATCGAGTTGTTTAAGTATTGAACAAACATACTTGGTGCAGCAAGATCACATAAACATATAGGAATGATAACTCGGATCTTTTCAAACTCTAAGGATGTGTTTAATCTTTGAAACCTTAGAAAAATATGTGCAAATACGTCTCTGGATTGTAAACTATTTTTCCAGAATGCACACTTATTAATTCTGACAAAACCACGCTTTAAATAGGACAAGATCACCACCTCGAAAACAGTGTCGCTCGAACGAGATTGACATGTCGTTCGCGCGACATAGCCATCTCGCTCGAACGAAGTACAACTGTCGTTCGAACGACGCGCTTGTCATTTTGACTTTTTCTTTAAAACGTCTCTTCCAAAAGAGATCCAATTAAGTCAAACTCTTTTTTGAGATTATCAGAATAAAACGTAGTTTAAAACGTCAAAAACACTTTTAAAACCTTTTAAAACAGTTTTACTTATAAAATTACATCCTTATCTTTTATAAAAACAATTTCGGGCACCATTAAGTATACGCATTCATACATGTGTGATCTCGAAATGCAATTAACTTGAAGACGAATAAACTTGCACCAATTAAACTTCGGCATGATTAATTCTTTGAATCTTTGCCGCAACGTCTTTAATTTCTTCAATACGTCATAGACCAAGTGGGATCGTGACAAAATAAAATCTCCTTATAACATATTACAAACACAATTTTGTTCACGGAATTAAGTCAAAATAAATACAGGGACTCAATTGGAAATTTATGTCCTTACACGGTCTTTGACTTTGACAAGATTAGTCACGGTTATAGACCGTGATAAACCCGTGGCAATCTTTAAAAAATTATCACGGTCATTGACCTTGACAGTTCTGGGCAGAATTGAAAAAAAAATCTGTTGGGCAGTATGTCCACTGCCACTGCCCAGCAATATATTTGTACCTGTTATAGCAACATTGTACCTGTTCAAACATCATATATCCAAATAAAATAGAGATAATGCAAATATACATTCAAAACAATGTACATCACGATATAATTCAAATGTAACAACTTAAATCAATTCAATTCAAATAATGTCACATTATGTCTGGGGGTAGGCCTGAGGAGGTGGATAGGCCACACGATATACGAATTAATACACCCTTGTATATTCATCGTACTGCATTGTTCACGCAACCATAATGGGGAGTTCTCCTTCCCGAGTATCACATGCATTACGAGCACCTTGTCATCGATGTCTTGAAGCACACGTCCATGTACTGGCATACCCTAGACGGTATTCGGGTCCCTCAACCCCCGCCATATCCGTTGGCCATCAAATATGTCCTATATAAACACGCTCGGCCAACCAAGTGCCGATATCGGTCGGTCGAAGGGAGCTAAATAGGGGACTAGATCATCAGAGTCTGCACGTGTCAGCGATGAAGCAACAAGGTCCACATCCTCGTACTCCTTCACCTCCTCCTCCACCACCCTCTCCTTCCCTTTCCCCTTACGGTTTCCTCCCAACGAACGCTTCATGAATGAGAATATATCTTGGACCGTCACCTCCAAACGGGACATCTTTGTGTCATGCGAGTCCACCGTTTGAGCCAACCCGGTGTCGCTCGTCTCTAATCAGATGATCCTAGATTTGGCCACCCGCAAGCTCACCCCTTGTCCTCCCCTTGCGATCAGTGCCGAGCACTTGGCTGAGTGCGTCGGTGGATAAAGATGTCTTGTCGGCATCAGACTACGACTCATACACTTCCTTAAGCTTTGCCTGAAACGACAAAAAGTACATGATTAGTTAAATAAGTAAATAAAAAAATTATAACGTAATTAACAAAAAGTAAACTATCGGATTACTTACAATCCTGGCCGCGATGCTCGAGGACATCTCCTTATCCTTCCCCTTCTTCGTCCGAATATCCACATAAGTATCGAGCCTATGTGGCCTACCCCCAGGGCCACTCCCCGTCCCCTGAAATAAAATAATGCAAAATTAGTATCGGCCCCGCAAAGTAAAATAATGCAGAATAATATATATCTGTAATTATAGAAAAATTAAATCTTACCATTATCCTATGCTCCACCTCGGCGTTAGACGTTCAGACGGAGTAGTGCACGTCCGTCTTTTTTGCCTAATTTTCCCTCCCCGATTGGCGAGATTCCAATTATCGCTCCCCGATCTCATTGTCAATGAACTTTTACCATTATGCCAATGAGATCGGCTCCTTCGGCGGGACAGAGTCACGCATTCGGATAACGGAGTCTCGGTTCTTCCCAAAGTACCGGGTCCTCGTATTTTTCTTCCATGTCTTATGTTTCTCCCTCAACTGCTCCAAGATGGAATCGCGTAGATTTGGATCATGGCTGAATTGTTCCTGTCCAACAAATACAATATTAGTTACGAATAAATATAAATATAAAATGAAATTGAAATCGATATCGAAATCGAAATCGAAATAGAAATCGAAATCGAAATTGAAATATTCATATAACTATAAATATAAATACATTAGTGCCGCCCAAATAGCTAACTTGAGCTCATTTGGCACC